>CM057826.1:94477803-99277803 GCA_030068075.1 Paguma larvata | reverse complement strand
CAAATATGAGAAAACTGTTAACAAAGGCCACACAGAACTGGATTAAACTCCCAGTTCATCACTCAGGATGGTCTTCATTACTCTGAAGCCCTCTCTTCTGCCTCACGAAGTTTCCCATGAAGTCCTTGAATTATAGCAATATAATTCAAGAGAGGGACACAGATGATTATACGAATGATCTCTTAACTCTTGAATCAGCCTGATGTATACTATATAGATAACGATTCAAGGGGTCCATTACTATTACCTTATGTCACCATTTTATTTACTAGGCTTTGGCTCAAACCTGTCACCTCAATGGTTTGATGCATTATGAGGACAACTTTATTGTTCACAATAGCATGTTCTCTATTATAAATATCCTGGATTTAGCCTGTTCTCATGTATATTATGACTAGCTCTTATTTTATGTATATGTTACTATATCACTCTATTCATTTTTTATCTAAGCCACCTCAAAGTCATTGTGAAATTAAGCTAAGTATAAATAATAAATTATACAGTAGATACTTATTGTGGTAGATAACAAACATGTCCATACATTTTCATGCCTCCTTTTATCCATGACTTTTGCCTTCTTAACTCCCCCTAGGAGGAGATGGAATCTATTTTCCCCATCCTTTAAATGTACGCTGGTTGGGGACTTGCTTTAGCCAAGGGACTATGGGAGCAACAATTGTACACCAGTTCTGAACTCAAGCCTCGAGGCCTTGAATGCTTTTTCTTTCTTCTCTTGGATCCTTGAGATAGCCACATGAGTAAGTCCAGGCTGCATTTCTGGAGGATAAGATACATAAGGACCACTGGTTCCTTTGTCCCAATCAATAGCCAGCCATATCCCAGAAATAGAAACACTTAGATAATCTGTCACTCACAGCAGATTCATAAGGGTGCCCAGCTAAAACCAGAAAACTATCCAGCTGAACCCAGCCTAGATAAACTAAATAAATGGTTGTTTTCTTAACTAAAGAAGCCATACTACCTGATAAACCCATATTCCCAATAGCCATTAGCACATATATACTAACACTATAATAATAAGTAATTTGCTTACATAATCCCAGGCATTTTGAGTTTTGATAGTGTTCATTTTACAGCCAATCCTTACAGAGGCTTAGTGAGTCACCTTTCTTCTTCTCCTATAGTAAAATAGATTGACTTCTTGAATTTACAACTACAGGAAATGTTAAAACTTCTTAGCCACAAGTTTTAGATTTTCTAATATTTCACTTATGTACCTTCCCATGTGACCTCAAATTAATTAAGCAGACCAAAAATAATTATGTATATGAAGCTTCAGAAACTTTTACAAATCACTCTTATTTTCGCTCCAAAGGCAACCTTAGAACACTGAAAGGGAAGAACAAAGTCAAGTTACAGAGAAGGGCTAACTTATCAGGGGAGCCTCTGCCCATCTTCTGACAGACTTTGATTAAGTACATTGGAAGCCATGTGCCCTCTTAAGAATGCAGCCTGTTCTTGGTTGCCTGAACATCCCTGAAGGTTACTCTGTAGATCACTTCTCAGAGGGCCTTGGAAAATACAAATTACTCACTTGGAAATTTATGGGATGATACGTCTTGAGAATGTCTTTGAAGGTACACGAATGAACATTCTGTTTTCTTGACTACACAACTTAGTACCAAATCACAGGCCAAATTCTGTTTATTCTCCTTTTGTCCACCAAGCATCCCCTCCCCAATGAACACACATAAATCAGCCTCCCAGTGCCAGAGTCTAACAACTGCATGAAGGATTAGAAAAAAAAAAACAAACAAAAAAAACAAAAACAAAAAAAAAAACCGCAGTGTTCTTTCATGTTGGTTCTGCAATGTATAACCTTTAAGACTCAAGATCTCCTCCAGTAAAAGAGACAGGTTAGGCATTCCAGTGGCTGGCCGAAGGTTATATCTTCTAAGGATGAAATAAGGTGAGAGAGAACAGAATGTGGTTTGGTAATCACATCTGTGCTCAGACGGGCAAGTACAAATTCATAACCTAAGATCAGCAGTTCTTAAAAATTTCTACTTGACACCCAAAGGAAAAAAGATGCATTCCATTTTTTCTCACAGTCATTCTGCCTCTGGTTTTCACCTTGCTTCTTGTTGTTGCTTCTGAGTACTTTATCTACTCTATCAATCCCTTTCTTCTCCCAAGGACTCCGGTGTGTGTGTGTGTGTGTGTGTGTGTGTGTGTGTCTAGGTTACAATGGGCTTTGGGGACAAGGGAGGCAGGGATGGATGGACCCAGAGAATGAGGGGGATGAACTCATGTAATTCTAAGAACAGTAAAAGCCATATGATATAAAAATATACCCAACTGAATTAACAAATTCAATTTATAAAACTTAGGAAGGACTCAGTTATTCTGGGCCACGTTAAATTTGATTGTCACAAATTTTCAAAAAACCTTCCTTATACCTCACTCCGTACTATGACAGTTCTAAGTCTATTAATTAACTAAGAGCTCTCTAGCATTGGCCCTCTGCCAACTAATCCTCTCGATCATCTCTACTTTTTTAGTATTGAATACAAATTTATATTCTTCACTTGTTTTACCTTGTTTATTAGACTAACCTTCTGACATTTCACTAACACTCATTAAGGAAAAAGTGTGTCAGTCTCCTAGGCAGAAAGGATAACTGAGTGCTTCAACTGAGGGTTCCACTGTGGAGCTCCTGATAAAAAGGGGAAGGGAAAGGGAGCCTGGAAATTTAGGAAAAAATGGTCCTGGAATGTGGGCAAAGGCAAATACCAGAACTTAGCCCCCTGGTTTTGTATTTTGTAAACTCTTTGTATGGTGTCTTGCTAAAGGAAAAAATTCTCATAATTGTTAGTGGCAACAAGTATTTTATTATTTTATTTAATTATAAAAAGGACTGAACACATATACATTGTTTTAATACTATCCTAAAATTCAAAGAATTGCATTATTAAATTTTATTTTTTCAAATGTGAATTTATACATTTTTATAATTTAATGAAATGCAAGATTTTGTTTTTGCTGAAACTAAACCATCCATGGTGGATCTAACAATATGAAGATGCATGTGCATGCTTAATGACTTTTTTTTTACTTGAGTATTTTACTTTTTGATTTTATTATAAAGTTTTCATTTAAATTCTGGTTAGTTAACATATAGTATGATATTGGTTTCAGGAGTAGAATTTGGTGATTCCTTACTTAAATGTAATACCCAGTGCTCACCCAAGGAGTGCTCTCCTTAGTACCCCTCACCCCTTTAAGCCATCCACCATCCACTTCCCTTCATCAACCCTCGGTTTGTTCTCTATAATTAACAATCTCTTAGCGTTTGCCTCTATTTTTTCCCTTCCCTTATGTTCATCTGTTTTGTTTCCTAAATTCCATGAGTGAAATAATATGGTATTTGTCTTTCTCTGACTTATTTCACTTAGCCTAATATACTCTAGCTCCATCCATGTCAGTACAAATGGCAAGATTTCATTCTTTTTGATGACTGAGTAATATATAATATTCTATTGCATGTGTGTGTGTGTGTGTGTATGTGTGTGTGTGTGTGTGTACCATATCTTCTTTATTCATTTATCATTCAATGGACATCTGGGGTTTTTACATAATTTGGCTATTGTTTATAATGCTGCTATAAACATCAGGGTGCGTGTACCACCAACAGTGTAATAGGGTTCCCATTTCTCCACATTCACGCCAACATCTATTGCTTCCTGTGTTAGTTTAAGCTATTCTGATAGGTGTGAGGCGGTAACTCATTGTGGTTTTGATTTGTATTTCCCTGAAGAGGAGTGATGTTGAGCATCTTTTCATGTGTCTGTTAGCCATTTGGATGTCTTCTTTGAAAAAGTGTCCATGTCTTCTACCGATTTCTTCACTGGATGATTTGTGTTTTGAGTGTTGACTTTGATATATTCTTTATAGATTGTGGATACTAATCCTTTATCTGACATTGGCAAATATCTTCTATCCTGTCAGTTGCCTTTTTGTTTTGTTGATTATTTCCTTTGCTGTGCAGCTTTTTATCTTGATGAGGTCCTAATAGTTCATTTTTGCTTTTGTTTCCCTTGCCTCTAGAGACATGCCTAGTAAGAAGTTCCTGTGGCCAAGATCAAAGAGTTTTCTTCCTATGTTCTCCTATATGATTGTGATGGAAAAGCTCTCAGCTTTTCCCCAATGAGGATGATATTAACTATGGGTCTTTTTTTTTTTTTACTTTTTACTTTTTACTTTTTATTTTTGAGAGAGAGAGAGAGTGTGTGAGTTGGGGAAGGGGAGAGAGAGAGGGAAACACAGAATCCAAGGCAGGCTCCAGGCTCTGAGCTGTCAGCACAGAGCCTGATGTGGGGCTCAAACCCAGGAACTGTGAGATCATGACCTGAGCCAAAATAAGACACTTAACCATCTGACCACCCAGGTGCCCCTTAACTGTAGGTGTATGCCCTTAACTGTACGTGTAAATGCCCTTTATGGTATTGAGGTATGTGCTATCCCTACTTTGTTGAGATTTTTATCAAGAATTGATGCTGTATTTCATCAAATGCTTTTCCTTCATGTATTGAGAGGGTCATATGGTTCTTATCCTTGGGTGTATCACATTGATTCATTTGTGAATATTGAACCACCCATGCAGCCAAGGAATAAATCTCACTTTACCATGGTGAATAATTCTTTTAATGTACGGTTGTTGGATACATTCTGCTCGTTTCTTGTAGAGAATTTTTGCATCCGTGTTCATCAGAGATATTCTGCAGAATATATCACATACTGGGTCACAAAGCAGGCCTCAACAGGTACAGTAAGATTGAGATCATACCGCATATATTTTCAGACCACAATGCTATGAAACTTGAAGTCAACCACAAGAAAAAAAATTAGAAAGACCACGAATACGTAGATGTTAAAAAACACCCTACTAAAGAATGAATGAGTGAGCCAGGAACTTAAAGAAGAAACAACAACAACAACAACAACAAAATACATGGAAGCAAATGAAAATGCAATGGTCTAAAACTTTTGAAATGCAACAAAAGCTGTCATAATAGGAAAGTACATAGCAATACAGGTCTATCTCAAGAAGCAAGAAAAGTCTCAAACACAACCTAACCTTACACCTAAAGGAGCTAGAAAACAAACAGAAAATAAAGACTAAAGTCAGCAGAAAAAAGGAAATAATAAAGATTAGAGCATAAATACATGATATAGAAACAACAACAAAAAACAGTAGAAAAGAGCAATGAAACAAAGAGCTGGTTCTTTTAAAGAATAAAATTAATGAACCCCTAGCCAGACTCATCAAAAATAAAACAGAAAGGAACCAAATAAATAAAATCACAAATTAAAGAGGAGAGATCATAACTAACACTGCAGATATACAGATAATTATAACGTAATATTGTGAAAAATTATATGCTAATAAATTGGGCAACCTAGAAGATGGATAAATTCCTAGAAACTTATCAACTACCAAAACTCAAACAGGTACAAACAAAATCTGAACAGACCCATAACCAGTAAAGAAATTGAATCAGTGGAGTGTGTGGGTGGCTCAGTTGGTTGAGCGTCTGACTTTAGCGCAGGTCATGATCTTGCAGTTTGTGGGATTGAGTCCCACATAGGGCTCTGTGCTGACAAGTCAGAGGCTGGAGCCTACCTTAGATTCTGTGTCTCCCTCTCTCTTTCTGCCCCTCCCCCACTCACACTCTGTCTCTGTCTCTCTCTCTCAAATTCCAGGGGAATTCTACCATTTAAAGGGTTAATACCTATTATTCTCAAACTGTCCCAAAAAATAGAAATAGAAGGAAAACTTCCAAAGTCATCCTATTATAAGGCCAGCATTACTTTGATTCCAAAACCAGACAAAAACCCCACTAAAAAGGAGAATTACAGGCCACTATCTCTGACTTAAATCTTTTACTTTTGAAAGGTATTGAGTCATTATTTTTACTTTTGTTAAACGATTTAATTTTTTTAAGTTTATTTATTGAGAGACAGAGAGCATGAGTGGGGAGGGGCAGAGAGAGGGAGAGAGAGAGAATCCCAAGCAGGCTCTGCACTTAGAGCACAGAACCCAACGCAGGGCTTGATCTCATGTGTGAGATCATGACCTCAGCCAAAATCAAGAGTCAGATGCTTAACCAACTGAGCCACATATGAGCCCCCCAAAATTTAATTTTTATTAGGTCATCAATTATTAGTCATCAGTTTATTAGGTTGATAAGCCATTTAAAACTATGTACCCAAAAGCAATACTGGGGAGAAATGTTAAAATTCTTTTTTTTTCTTTTTAGAGAAAGAATGCATAAGCAGGGGAGAGGGGCAAAGGAAGAGATAATTTTAAGCAGGCTCCATGCTCAGTACAGAGCCTTATGTGTGGCTCCATACCATGGCCCTGGGATCATGACCTGAGCTGAAATTAAGAGTCAGACACAATGGACTGAGTCACCCAGATACCCCTAAATTTCATTTAATAATAAGATTTGCCTGCACCTTTGTAACTCCCCATTCTGCCTATGAACTGCTCCATGTCCACGAATACAAAGATGGGCACCCACTACCATGCTTGTTAGCAGGATAATTGCAGTGTGGACCACTATGACTAAGGCCTTGTTGAGCCAGGCTTGTCTTGGCTGCCATTTGCTAAGAGTATTCAGTTTGGGAAAACACAAAGGCAAATTCAGATATGGAAACTGAGTAGCAGCACTCAGTTACAAAGTAATTGTTCAGTGTCCAGAATTGCTTATAGTAACATGTGTGAACACACAAAGCAAAAATTTTCACAGAAATCCTATAGCTCAGGGAACATATTCATGTTTGCAAAACACCTTCCTAGTTTATTGTTTTGCCTGGGACTACCTGGCCTTGCTAATAGATCTGCTATTTAAACACTGGTAATTACTTTTTGAAATTTAGAAATGTAGTACAGAGAACTCACTCGTACAATGTGATGGAGGAAGGAGGAGTTGTATGCGAGCAGCTGCTAACTGAAGTTAAAAAGATATTTTTGTTCCAAAGCGCTCCTGATTTTGATTTACTTTGATTTGTCTTAGTTAACCCAAACCAAAAAGTTCAAAATGTAGCTACTGTAAGAAACAATAATTCAAAAACTGTGTAATCTGCAAACCAACATTCAAAGACTATTTTCAAGTTTATATATTTCTGATCAAAACAAAGCCTGCTCCTTCATGGAATTTTAGTATCTCTTGAGGGGAAATATCCTTCATTTCATAGAGAAATAAGAAAATAACAAAATTAAGCAAAAATATTTTATGTCCTATTTAAGAAGTTAATTTAAAAATCCAAAAGATTATTTTGAGTCCTGTTGGATGGAAATTGTCATGGAATGGATGTGTGTCCAGTAGGACATTAAGAATTCTGCATTAAGCACCTTATTTCACCTGGTGCTCCATTTATTTCCCCACAAATTGTCCAACCTATTCAAGTACCCCATAAACAGACACGCTGTCCTCCATATCTTGCTGTAACTTAAGTGTCATCGTCTCCCCCAGTATTCTACTTCTCTGTAACAAAATATGCAGACGTGATAGCCATGGGGTATTGTTTCCTGGCACTAAGTTGAAATAATTCTGGCAACTGTGACCCCACAGAGATTTCAGAGATTTCACCATCTGAGTGGCTGGCCGAGTTGCTTAAGATCACAGACCAACATAATAGCTCAGAGGATTACTGCAATATTGGGGAAAACATTCCAGAACAAGTCATCAGTCTTTACAGTAATAGCTTAAAAATGTTTCCAATATGTAATGCTGTCTACTTGACTTAAAGTATAACTCTGTTATGTAAGTATTGACCTATATAAATTGGTGTATTTGTATATATATCTGGATAGGTAATGTGTACACTCTAAGAAGGAATCATTTGGTTTACTTTGTAGAAACATGTATTTTTCTTTTAACCAAAATCTATTTTTAGAATAGATTCTTGTGGCAGGGGCTGCTAGTTGCTCTCTGTCCTCTCCCCCCCCATTCTCACCTTCTGTTCTAGTAATGCAATTTTTAACAGGCACATGGCTGCCCTAATAGATGCCATCTTACCTAGCCTCCCTTGCAGCTGAGTGTGGTCCTGTGAGGAAGGTCTGGTCAATGAGAAGTAAACAAAAATGTCAGAGAGCAGCTCCCAAAACCTTGCGAGACAGTCAGCTGACACATGCCCTTTGCCTTTCTTCCTCGTCCCTCACCCCTCCCGCTTCCTGGGAACAGATGCCACCTTGGACCATGAACATGAAGTCACACTGCTCAAGAAACAGCCCAGTGAGCTGTTTTCTAAGGATTTCCTGGAGCAGAGCCACCTTACCAGCCCCGCACTATTTTATTCCACCCTTTTGCAGGAGAGAAATCCATGCGTGTTTCTTGAGCTCTTTTGAGTTTCTACAACATGGGATTTTTCTGTTGCTTGTACACAAACCTCAAGTTATAGGATGCAACTTGATATGAAGCAAGTAAGTTTCCATCCGACAGTAGTGACAGACCACAAACATATAGAAAAATACAGGAGGCATTAAATCTACTAGGAACAATAAAAAATTTTGAACAGATGCCTATTAAGGTGAGGGTGACCACCTAGATAGAAAACAGAGGATCTGTCCCAAGTCCACACGGGATAGGATGAGGGCGGATCAAATGTCCAGAGCTATTTGAAAAGCTTGGTGGGCTAAAATGCGGTAATAAGCTAGAGGCTGGAAAGGAAGACTGGATGGAAGGGACTTTGAGAAGGTATGTGGGCTAGGCTTACACCAGCCTGGCTCCCTTTCCTTGAAGCTGACGCTGCTTGCTCTAACCTTTGACCCCCTGCACAGCCCCACATGGAAGAAAGCCCTGGGCAACTGCGCTCTTGTTCCTCTAATGCCCCCACTGCAAAAATAACCCCCAGCTGCTCCCGTAGTGCTGGAGGGCATGGGGACCAGCCCGACTTTACACTCCACGCTCAGGAGTGCTGAGAGGGAAGGGCAGCCCACTCAAGCGAGCATCAGATGCCTGAAGATTCCTCTTCCTTCTCGGAGTGTGGCAGCTGCAGCCAGAAGGAGACCCAGATCATGCTTGCAGTCCCAAATACTTGGTAAGCACATAGGAATTGCAGCAGAGGAGGTAGCCATTCATGGGTGCCAGGCTCCGCCCGAAAGGGAATGAAAAGTACAGGGACAGAGAGCTAAAAAAAAAAAAAAAAAAGCCCACGGAAAGCCCCCACCTATGAGGAAGTCAGAGTGAAACTTAATAGGCTCCTGTCTGCCCCAGCATCAACACCAGAAAGGGACAGCTGGTGTGACCTGGGCATGATAACAAGAAAGCAAGCCAGAAGTAAAGCTGCAGGAACTGGAGACCATCAATGTCCAATAGATCTGAAAGACATGGAGCCCCTCTTGAGAATGGGGCAGGAGGAGAGACTAGGGAATTGCCCAGATAAGCCAGGAAAGATGCAGGTATTTTTAAGTTTACTTATTTATTTCAAGAGAGAGCATGAGCAGGAAAGATGGGGGAGGGGAGCAGGAAAGATGGGGGAGGGGAGCAGGAAAGATGGGGAGGAGAGAGGGGGGAGAGAGGGAGAGAGGGGGGAGAGAGGGAGAGAGGGGGGAGAGAGGGAGAGAGGGGGGAGAGAGGGGGGGAGAGAGAGGGAGGGGGGGAGAGAGAGGGAGAGAGGGGGGAGAGAGGGGGGAGAGAGGGGGGAGAGAGGGGGGAGAGAGGGAGGGGGGGAGAGAGAGGGAGGGGGGGAGAGAGAGGGAGAGAGGGGGAGAGAGAATCCCAAGTAGGCTCTGCAGTGACAGTGCAGAGCCAGATGTGGGGCTTGATCCCAAAAAAAAAGATCAAGACCTGAGCTCAAACCAAGAGTCAGATGCTTAACCAACCGACTGAGCCTCCGAGGTGCCCCAAGATGCAGATTTTTAAATTCAACTATTTCAAGGTAAAGGAGTTTATTTTTAACAGTTGGTTCAAGACCCTGCTTCATTATTTTCTTAATAGGGCTCAGACATATGACTCTCTGAAGGGATGACACACTTGTGTGCTCCAGTGCCTCCGTTTAATATGGAGGCTTCCCCTGTTGCAGCTTTCTAGACACTCAGGCTAAGAAGATAAATACCTCCTACAGAGACAGCCCTTTCCATTTCTCAACCTGACAGTCTCCCATTAATTTGTACATCGCTTCTGTGAAAGTGACCAGCGTCTCTCTGCCTGGTAGGCAGAATAGTAACTAGAACAAGTAGACAGAAGTGCAAGGGCACCCAGCAAAGTATTGGCGAAGTGCCAGACTCAGGATGCCTGCGTCAGCTTGATAAGTCCTCCAAAGCACCATACTATCATTGCAGAGTGACGGCTGCAGGGTGGGCAGAGAGGTAGGGATGGTGCTGATGATACAAAATACTGTTAACCTTGACCCACCCAGGTTTTAGATGCATCAGTTTGAATATCAAGAGCCTTGCTTTTCTTCTCTCTCTCTCCCCCTTTCCCTTTGGTCAGCCTTAGTAGCTTTTAAGCACCACACGACCTGAAAACATGCCTTTAGCTTCTCTCCAACTAATGCCCTGAAGAGATCCTTTAGTATTAGATCCTTTCCTACTACTGAAATAATCTGTGCTTGCTCCCCACCCCAAACTAAAAACCCTCAAATTTTTTGAAATGATATCACCAAACATTCACTGAGGACCTCTCCTAGGTATCCTGAGTATAATCATGAGATCAGGAAGATACAGTGACAGTCTTCGAGGAGCTCATGTTCTATTGGGGGAGAACACACACACACACACACACACATACACACAAACTGTTCAAGGACAATAATTGAGAAGACACAATCAATGTTTCATTTCTTACATTTCCAATGCATGGACAAAAGCTACTGTGTTATTTAGATGAATGAGGGACCTTCAGTCTAAGTCACAAAGAAAGCTAAAGATTTCAGGAACCTAATAGGATTGTGATAGCCTATACTGTAGGTTAAATTGTGTCCCCCTACCAAAAATCCTAACATGAGTGACTCAGAATGTGTTCTTACTTGGAGATAAGGTCTTTAAAGAGGTAATTAAGTTAAAATGAGGTCATTAGTATGGGCCTAAATTTACCAGTAAGATTTATATTCTTCTAAGAAAGCGAAATTTGTAGACAGACACCCATTGAAAGAAGACAATATGAAGAGACACAAGAAGATGGTCATCCGCAAACCACAGAGAGTGGCCTCAAACAGACATGTCCTTCAGAGGGAAAAAACTTTGCTCCCTCCCACCTTGATTTTGAACTTTTAGCCTCCAGAGATGTGAGTCAACATGTTGCTAGGTTGCTTTTTAAGCCACCCAGGCTGTAGAACTCTCTTATGGAAGACTGCAAAGAGGAATATCACTTGACACATGGGTCAGATCTGAGTAAGCACTCACTTACATGTGAGTGAAACAGTAAAAACAAAGCAAGCCAATCAGAATGCCAGGCAGATTCTGAGACAAGCAATTTACCTAAAGCAACAAGTTCATGTAGGAGAGTGGCAGAACACACCTGGTCAGGTTAAGGAGTATTCAGGTCTGCGTTCTACACTAAGGAACTTGGAATGTATTCTAAAGGCAGAGGAGAGGTTTGGTGGCATTTCACTGGGGGCCATGCAATAATAGCAATGGTGTGTAAGAAGGTCGGAGAGCAAGAAGGATTAGAAAAAGCAGCCTAGAAGAGTGGTTCTTAAGCTTGACTGCAAATTAGAATCACCTGGTGTGATAGATGGACTGATAGACCCACCCAAAAAGATACACATGGCTTCATTCTGCAAACTTGAGATGTACCTCTTAAGGCACAAAAGGCTTGGCGGACTTGCTTGAGGATCTTGACATGCGGAAATTATCCCAGCTTGTATGGGGCTGGGGGAGCTAAATGTAATCACCACTATCCCTATGCAATAGAGGGGAGGGAGATGCAACTTAACAGAACAAGCAGCAGACAGTGTGACATCTGAAGCAGAGAGAGAAAAGGCCACATGATGTGACCACTTATGAAGGAAACAAACAGCTTCTATAAGATAGAAAAGCCAAGGGAACAAATTCTTCCCTAGTGCTTCCAGAGGGAGAGACAGTTTAAGTTTGGCCCAGTGAGACTCATTTTAGACTTCTGGCATCCATAACTATAGGAAAATAAACTTGTGTTCTTTTAAGCCATTAAGCTGGCGGTAAGCTTGTTACAGTGGCCACAGAAAATGAATATACCTGGGGAAAATTTGTGTAAGCTTGATATCTGGGCCTTTTTCCAGAGCCACGGAATCTGACGGTGGTCCAGGCAGTGCTAGCATCGCCCTGGTGAGCTGCTTAGTTGAGAGTCTCTGAGGCAACAGGAGCCAGTATCCAAGACCTGGAGCAAGAACCATGCTGGAGAGAGGAAGGAAGAAATGCTAAAGATATCGTGAAGAACAAAACACTTGGGATCTAGTGTCCATGCAGCTACCTCACTGAGGGAAAGAGGCAAGAATCAAAAAATGGATCAGCTTTAGCATCTATGTGCAGAGAGCACCCAGATGTTTCTGAGACTAGGGAAGAAGGGCAGGCAGACCATGAGAGGTGTGGGCTTGTGCTCAGTTACTGGTACAAATGTGCAGTGTGAACTGGGGAGAAAGCAGGCCTGGAGACAGGATTTGGGAATGATCAGCAGAGGTGGAAGTTGAAGCTTCAACAGAGACATTTCCAAGGCAGTTTTGAATACAAAAACAAAAACAACAACAACAACAACAAAACAAAAAACAAAAATGGGAGTGAGGGAGAACAGAATCATGCCTCTCCCACACAATCATCAAGAGTGGGAAGAGTAAGGAGACAGAAGTGTATTCGTCAGGTTCTCTAGACAAATAGAATAGGATATATGCAGATATATAGAAAGATTTATTAGGAAGCACTGGCTTACATAGCTGTGGAGGCTGAGAAGTGCCCTGACTGGCTGTCTGCAAGCTGAAAGCCGTACAAAGCTGGTGGTGTACTTCCAGTCCAAACCCAAAGGCCTGAGCACTGGAGGAGCCCATGTCCAAGAGCAGAAGATGATGGAGACCCTGGTCCATGCAGAGAGCCAATTTGCCCTCCTCTTTTGGTTCCACTCAGACTCCCAACAGATCGGATGACGCCCACCTGCATCAGTGAGGGCTACCTTATTTACTCAGTGTTCAGATTCAAATACTCCCCTCTTCCAGAAATATCCTCCCAGGCACATCTAGAAATAATGGTTTACCAAATATCTGAGCATCTCTTAGTCAAGTTGACACATAAAATTAGCCATCACTGGAAGATAAAATCAAAGTGGTAGAAGGAGCTTCAGTATTAGAACATAAAAGCTTGGTGGTGGGAGGTAAGGTGAGGGTAAAGAAAACAAAGCATGCTTGGAAGACGGAGGGGAACACAACATCGTCATGTGGGGCACAGACGGCAAAGAGAAGGAGGACTAAGAAATGATGGCTGGTTAAAGGTTATCTATCAGTGACCTTTGAGAAGGCAGTTTCAATGGTATAGAAGAGAGGGGAGCAGCAGTCAGATTCCCGGGCTACAGGAAGGAGTGGGTGGAGGATGTGTAAGCAGCAGTAGAGGCTGGCTTTGGGGGCTCCAGTAATGAAACCAAGCCCAAAAAAGGAGTTACAGCCTACCAAAGCAGAGGGAGATAACTGCATAATCGACTCTGGGGTCACACAGCCCTGACCACCCCCACCTCAGCTCCTCCACTGCCTAAAACCTGTGTTAATAAATTGTTTAATTCTGTGTAGTCTCAGTTACCTCACTTAAAAATAGCCACAAGGGGCACCTGGGTGGCTCAGTTGGTTGAGCGCTGACTTCAGCCGAGGTCATGATCTCAAGGTTTGTGGGTTTAAGGCCTGCATTGGACTATGTACTGTCCATGTGGAACCTGCTGCAGATCCTCTGTCTGCTGCTCCCACTCTCTCTCTCTCAAACAAACAAAATCATACATACAGGGGCTCCTGGGTGGCTCAGTCGGTTAAGTGTCCAACTTTGGCTCAGGTCAAGATCTCACAGTTCATGGGTTCAAGCCCTGCATCCAGGCTCTGTGCTGCCGGCTCAGAGCCTGGAGCCTGCTTCAGATTCTGTGTCTCCCTCTCTCTGTCCCTCCCCTGCTTGCGCGCGCGCTCTCTCTCTCTCTTGAAAATAAACGTTAAAAATAATAATAAACATATAAATAAATAAATATCACCAAAATCATAACTACACCAAAGAGTTGTGATGATCAAATGAAATAGAGTAGGTAACTTGCTTATTTTAACTGTTTGGCACATTGAAAGTGCCAAAACTTGGTACTATAAAAGAGCTCTGGAACCCCACTTTCTTATTAGTGGGCTTTCCAGGTAAGATACAAGACTCACAGTTACATTTTAATTTCACAAAAACCCACCTTTAAATATAAGCATGTCTTAAATATTGCAAGGCCATACTTGACACTAAAAAACTACCTACTGTTGGTATCCTTTCTATTGCTGCTGTAGCAAATCGCCACAGTGAGTAGATTACAACAACTCAAATTTATAATCTTATAGTTACAGAGGTCAGCAGTCTGACATGGTTCTCACTGGGCTAAAATCTGCATCAGCAGAGCTGCATTCCTGCCGCAGGCTCTGGGGAACAATCCATTTTCTTACCTTTTCCAGCAACTGAGGCCCACCCACATTCCTTGGCAAGCTGCCTTCTTCCTCCATGTTGAAAAGCAGCAACGTTGTAGCCTCTTCTCCTTGAGTCATAGCTCCCTGTGATTGCACCTGGCAGAGTCTCTCCACTTTAAAGACTATGATTAATTGGGCCCAGCTGTATGATGAGAAAGACTCCCCTTTCCATCTTTCCAGGCTCATAAGCTTAATCACATTTGAAAGTCGTTGTGCCATGTAACACATTCACACGTTCCAAGGATTAGAAGATGAACCTTTTGGGGGGTAGACATTACTCTGCCTACCTCATTGTTTATCTGAAATTCTAATTTAAGTAGGTGTCCTATTGTTTGCTAAATCTGGTGACCACGACCCTACCTATAAAACTTCCTTTAATTGGGGGGAAAAATGGCTTACTTCCTCCGGCCCTAAAATCTCAACTACACCTTT
Source organism: Paguma larvata (assembly GCA_030068075.1). Taxonomy (NCBI): domain Eukaryota; kingdom Metazoa; phylum Chordata; class Mammalia; order Carnivora; family Viverridae; genus Paguma; species Paguma larvata. The sequence goes on along the minus strand of CM057826.1, from coordinate 99,262,752 downwards.
TATTCTTGTCATTTTACAGTCTTCTATAGGCATCTCACTCCATGCTGTGTTATGTAAGTAGGTTTGTGTTCAAAATTTTAGGAAAGAAGTGTGTAGCTATTTGGGAAAAAAATAGAAAAAAATTATATAAATTCTACTTTATTTCGACTTTCATTATAAAATGAGATTCCAATTTACATAATAGGATTTAGTAAAGAAAAATAGAAGCTGTTCTAGGTATTTCAAGCAGGGATAAAAATTAATACAAGGAATTGAATGCATACATAATTCCTGGGAGGGCTGGAAGAGGCAAGGGCAGGGAAAGCCACAAGCTTTCAAATATGCTGCCAACTTTCAGAGACAGGAAGTTTCAGGGACTAAAGGAAACGGCTGCTGGTGATGTCATCTGCTTCCAGTTCTGAGGCAGATGATTCACAGGAGAATGGTATTCTATACAAACTCTGATATCTCCCGACACCCACACACCTGCCCACTTCTGACCAAAGAGCAATAATGTGGCTTCTACCTCTCTTCCCCTTCAAAATATCCTGCCAGTACTTCCGTTCATCAGCATATGGCTTGAAACTACTGGCAAGGGATGCTGGGAAATGTAGTTCCTAGGCTTCCAGGCCTACCAATAAGAAGGAAGTGCATGGTAGATAAGTTAAAGAAACAGAGCCCAAAAGAATTGAAAGCAGAAAACTTTTGCCAAAGGAAAGGGCAAGATCATGATTTTATTATTGTAAAATACCCAAATCCTAAAGTATTTGTACCCAGCTGCAACTTTAAAAAAATTTTTTTTAAGTTTTTATTTTTTAAGTTTATTTATTTATTTTGAGAGAGAGCAAGCAATCCTGTACACAGTGGGGAGGGGCAAAGAGAGAGGGAGGGAGAGAGAATCCCAAGTAGGCTCCATACCCTGTGCTGACCCCAGTTCATTTGCTGTGGCTGTCCCATTGTCTTCTGAATTATTCTACCCCTAGGATTTCACTGACTACACACTCTTGGCCATCAGAATTTTGTTTTTCCTGTCTAAGGTGGTAACATGTTAAAAAGGGAATCTTGGTAAATATGTTTGTTTCCAGGACTAATTCCTGACTTTAATATCTATTGTTGTGGAACAAGCTACACTTTAAAACTTAGTGACTTAAACAATCATTACCTTTTTTTCACAGTTGTATGGGCTTGGAATTCAGGAAAGGGTTGGGATCTTCTGCTCTCTTTGGTGTCAGTGGAGTCATTCAGCTACATTCAGTAAGTGGCTGGCAGACTTCCAATGGACTTCACTTATGCCTGGTACTTTGGTGCCTCTCCATATGACATCTCTCAGTCCATGTGTTAACCTAGGCTTCCCCACAGCTCAGTCTCAGGTAGTCGGACCTCACACATTGTGGCTTCTTTCCCAGAGGGAGAAATCAGACCTGCCAGGGAACAAGTCCCAGAATGTCACCTCTGCCATATTTTATTGGTCAGAGAAAATTGCATCAGAAAGGAGGAGAAATGGGCTGTACCTCTTGAAGGGGAGAACAGGAAGTGTGCACAGAGAGGGAAGGAAGTGATCAGTGGCCATCTTTAGACACTAATTTGATTCTATTCTCTCAACTACTAACTTTGATTCTTACTCTGTTAGATTCTATCCTCTCCTCACAATTTGGAGCATGCTGTTCTGGACCTTAATTAACTTTCATCCTATTTCTTCTTACCCATCAGCGGCCTCTTAATATTTTTTTGCTTATGTAGCCTATTAATAATAAATGCTCGAGCAAGTAATTCAGATATATATACATATATGCAAATACAGTATACACATGTACCACTGCCATTCTATTTGTTAAATATTAGCTAAGTTTAATGTCTTTTTTTGTTTTAATAAACAAAAATATAAACAAAAGATCTTATATCATGTTTTTACACTGCACTCTGAAGATTATTCTTCCATTTTAGTCTCATCATGGCTTTCTTGAATTTTCTCATTAATTCTCTATCCAAGCTGCTTCTACCTACCTATAAGATGCCTTCAAGATCTGGCTTCTCTTTTTTATCCTCTTTCTTTGCTGAGATATGTCAGATATATAATACAGCTTGATTTTGTTCCACATTTCACAGTAGGTATCTAAGAAGTAAATTTATATAATATATATGACATGTACTCAAAGCTGAGCATTGCCAAAGCTTAAGGTTTATAGTTGGGTAAAGTTGATTTTGTTGTTGTTGTTGTTCTTCTTCTTCTTTTTTAAAGGAGATCTCGGGTATCCTTATCCTTCCTTAAAAAAGAAAGTCATTTGGGTGGCACCTAGGTGGCTCAATAAGTTAAGCATTTGACTTCAGTCCAACTCATGATCTCACAGTCCGTGAGTTCGAGCCCCGCATTGGGTTCTGTGCTGCAGCTCGGAGCCTGGAGCCTGTTTCAGATTCTGTGTCTCCCTCTCTCTCTCTCCCCCTAGCCGACTCACACTCTGTGCCTCTCAAAAATAAGTAGTAAACATTATTTTAAAAAGTCATTTGAGAATTAAACACTGATTAGAATTCCTTGTGTTCTCTCACAGAGTGGAAGAAAAAAATAATCTAAGCTTATGTGTGCCTTTTCATCTCTGTGTCCTCAGAGTTCTAGTAGAGATGCCAGCAAATAGTAGGTACTTAATAAATATCTGTTATACTAAATGCTGGCCCCCTTACATTTAACTATCCAAGTGGAAGTGTACACTTTGCTTCATGAGTACTTATCAAGAAATTCTGAGACACACAAATATGTGCTTTCTATAATACAAAAATAAAACTCAGATCATCCTCAAAGGTATCAGATAGAAGGTGAAGGAGAAAAAAATAGATTGGACATCACACTTAAAAGTACTCTATCCTCTTACTTATGAGTACAGATTAATTTCCTTCTAATCTTTAAAAAAAGTGTATGGGGGTGTGGAAACAGAAGGGGCTGGGTCTTAAGGCAACGAGCAAGAGTCAAAGGATTTTAAATGAACCCTTGTGATCTGTAGTGCATTTCTGTGCCAGGATTATCTCCAAACAGGCCTCAGTAGAAAAGAAGGAGAGAAAGAGGCCAGCTTCCTTTTTAATCCAACACGAAGCTACAGTGTGCAGGTCCCAGATGACCAGGCTGCAGAAGCCTCTGATAGCTTCAGCAGGAGCAAGGGAGAAACTGTTCCTGGGGCAAGAGAACCCAGAAGTCTGTGGGCTGCCCAGAGCCTCATTTGGGGCAATTCCTATGTTTATGGCCATCAGATGTGATGCATACCTCAGGGGCCTGAGAGAAGGCTTAGGGGGGCTTCTTCCTCTCTCCTCTTGTCTAATGTAACTCGGTTTCTTTCTGGCTCCCCTCAAGCTTCAGAAGGGAGAGTGAAGTGCTTGCCTACGTGACAGAGTACTATGGAACTTTCTCAGTCAGTATTTCGAAATAAGTGCTGAAGGCAGCATGTCAGGCAAGTGCTGAGAAGCAACAAAATGTGTGCAGGGGTGTATGTGTGGCTTGGGGGCTGGAAGGGAACCTCGCCATTGACTGGATGCTGTTTGTTCGTGTGCAGGGGTGTATGTGTGGCTTGGGGGCTGGAAGGGAACCTCACCATTGACTGGATGCTGTTTGTTCCTTTCATTTCAGGGTCCTAGTCTTTTTGTTTTTACCAAGACATTTTTCTTCCCCAAATACATAGCCCATCAATGTCTGGCCATTTATACAAGCAAAGTCTGAACTCACTGTGGCTAGGAGGCAACAGCCCAGCTGCCCCCAAAGGTGCTGATGGCTCACCTCCAGGCTCCCGTCCAGCCTGCAGGCAGGGAAGGAGGGGTGCCTGCTCTGAGGCAGTGGCTTCTAGGAGTTCTGCCCTAAGGTACAGAATAGTTACCTGTATTGAGACTTGAGGGAAAAAAAAAAAAAGAAAACAGGATAGAGACAAGCAGGTTTCAAGCCTACCTATCGGCCATTTAGAGGGAAGACATTTCTTTTAGATTTTCCAAAGTCTATGTTCCTAACCTGGGCCCTGCTCCCAAGTCTCTGGGCCTCAGTCCATCATAAGTGAAATGAAAAGACTGGGCTGGAGGATCTCCAGTGCCCTTGCTGCTCTGCCTTCCTCTGATCCTGTGACCTCCTCATTACCAGAGAAGATGGAGACCAGCAGAGATCTGGAAAATCCAGAAGAATGAAAAACCCTCATTCCAAATTTTTTCACCTTAGAATATCATGCCTTTTTTAAAGTTTATTTATCTTGAGAGGGATGGGGGGGGCGGAGAACAAGTGGGGGAAGGACGGAGAGATTGGGAGAGAGAGAGAATCCCAAGCAGGCTTCACGCTGACAACGCAGAGCCTGACGCAGGGCTCAAACCCACAAACTGTGAGATCATGACCTGAGCCAAAACCAAGAGTCAGAGGCTTAAAAGACAGAGCCACTCAGGTGCCGCTAGAATATCATTTCTTGAGTTGGAATGTACATGTACTACATCATGGACCCACACACAACAAAAGATCTGACTCCGGTGGTTTACCCGTTTCTCCATCCTGCCCTCTGAAATCCTGAAAATGTCTCTGCTCACCTTTCCAAAGGAATATGACTGACTGCTTAAATTTCAGCTGCTCTCCCTTCCCCCACCCCCGCTTGTCTTTCTCATTTCTCTCTCCAGTCAGCACTGTCCCACTAGGGGAGGGGTCGTGCTGGCTTTAAATGCCCTCTCTGCCGTTCATCTGTGCACCCATGCTTTAAACGCTAGTACACATATATTTAACAATACAGCTTTACACAGAAAGCTAAGAGCACTTCTCTTCATATTTTACAGAGAGACATGAAACATATGGACTTTCTATTAATATTCATACCATGGCACAGCCAAATCTAACTCCTAAATAGATGCATTACAATTTGTTTAGAGTTTAAAGGCTTAACAGCAATAATGAAGGGAGGAAAAAGACTAATTTATTTTATAATAACTGAAAGAGAGATTAATTTAGGAAGTAGTAAATAAAATTTAATATGGTCTTCCATGCCCTGAAGTAGGTGGTGCCAGGTTTGGAGGGGTGACTGTCCAAATAACTGCCATCTCTCACTGTGCCATCTCTCCTTTTGTTCCTTGTATAGTTCTGTATGGATAAGCTATGTGTCATAAGCCCCATGGCACAGATGTGAATACTGACTTAGTGAGACAAGTGAGTTGCCCAAACTGTCAAGGTAATTTAAAGGGTAGATGAAGGGATGCCTGGGTGGTTCGGTTGGTTGACTGACTCTTGATTTCACCTCAGGTTATGTTCCCAAGGTCATGGGACGGAGCTCCACGTAGGGCTCTGCACTGAGTGTGGAGTCTCCTAAAGATTCTCCCTTTCCCTCTCCTTCTGCCCCACTTGTGCATAAATAAATAAATAAATAAATAAATAAATAAATAAATAAATAAATAAATAAATGGTGAATGAAGACTTCCAAGTCTTCTGATTCTTAATCTCCCATCCACAGCACTGTTTAAAATATGGATGATATGAAAGATCACCTGTTTTACCTTCTCTGGTCACCTGTTCCTGGATTATAAGAGGGTGAAAGTTGAAGGAGTGGGGAAAAAGAAGTCAACTCAGGGTTAAACCTCTTCTCAAAATAATTTCACCCTTGCCCTGCTGTGCTCAAATGCTGCTTTTGCTTCCAGGATTTGCCCAGAAACCCATAATCACAAAAACTATAGTTCCTTTTCCCACATGTAGTTGCCCTAAAGTGTATGGGCAGAATCCAATGCTAGGGTCATCTTTCTGTTGTCTGGAGTGATAAGCCACGGTATTCATGGGATATGACACTGGGCGGGACACCCCTGTGCAATTTCATTGTGACCTTTAGCAGATGTATAAATGTTAAAACTCTTGCTTCCAACTAATGGAAACTTTTCAAGTTTAATGTAAAATGGAGAAAACCTTTCAAACTTGAAGTAATAAGAATATGAATTTAGACAATGCACTGATGTTCTCACTTATTCAAATCCAACAAGTTCAAATTCAAAAATTTTGTAGGAAAAAAATATAGTTTCAGCTCTGACTGTGCACAATTTACTGGTAGTTTTACGGGGAGAAGCCCATTGTGATTTGTTTCAAAATTCAGTTAAAAATATTGCAGCCCACTTTTATATGGGGTTCATGTCAAGGATTTTTTTTCCATGGTGCTTTTTTATTGAGACCCTGAAAAGGTCTACAAATATTCAGAGTATAAAGGAGGTCTTAGAAAAACAAAACAAAATGAAAAAAGAAAAAAAACCTTCAAGAATGCCAGAATTCTTTATGAAAAATACTAAACAATGGGCTTCTCATATTCATTATTTAAACAAGATGAGCAGAAATGTTTATCAGTCCACATTATATTGAAAAATTGCAGATCCTTCTTTTGTTTTTTAAGTTTTCTAAATCATTTCTTTTACAATGGTTTTTATGCCCAAACAACACCATTTCGTTCTCTGAAGACCTCTGACCTGAAGTGAACTGAACTTCGTACTGACACGGTAGAAGCAGTTTCTGGTTCTCTATTTTGGAAAGATTGGTGAGGGACTATTTCAGGGAGGTACATTGAAAAGTCTGAAATACCCAAGCATATGTGAGCAAAACTTCTTCTGTAACTTGGAGAGCATAACCTGAAGAGCAGAATGAAGAGATGTCCAAACAGAAGATTCTGTTTCAGGGTATCCCTACCTTTGACCAAAAGGATCATTTTTTTTTTTTAGCACAGTTATCTGATGATATTACTTTGGCAAAAAAGGGTGGTAGGTTTGAGTTATTTTAGTGTTACTGGTGCTTTTAAATTGTTTCCCCCCTCAATTCAGTATTTCTAATGCAGTATTTTTTAGCCACAAAATATTTCAACTTAATGTCTTAGAAAATGAACATTTCTCTTTGGCTCTTGCCTTTCCTTATTACACACATACACACACACACACACACACACACACACACACACACACACACTCACTCACTCACTCACTCCTAGTGGGAAATTTCCCTTTCCTTTTAGTCTTCACCCCACTAGAGCTGGTTATTTGGATACTGTCATTAAGTGAATTGCTTCATTTTTGTTAAAAATCATTTAATGTAATCACTGAAGATGTCTATTTATTAGAAGCCTGTTAAAGTAGCAGCTTTTAAATTGAATGGATTTCAATGGCTTCTCTATGCCTTAGTTTCCTCATCTGAAAAAATGAGGATAGTAACAAGAGGTCTCTCAAAGGAGACTGAGAGAACTCTAACAAGAGGATTCCAGGAAAACCCTTATTAGGTTCTCAGTAACTATCCGACGTGACTGTTCAAAATTCAGATAGACATCTTTCATTCTTTGGATCAAGGTCTTGCTGAACTAAGGCTGGGGGTACGTGGAGATGCAGAGATGTGCATCCTTGGATAACTCTGAGAGGATGTGGGGAGAGAACTCAGTCACCAGTTTGTGACTAGCTATCCTTCAGGGTATCTTCCAGTATCCCTCAGTTTGACCTAACTGCAAAAAGGGTAAGTTTCCCTTTCAGATCAAAGGGGCCCCACTTCTCTGCCAATCCCAAGCTCCATACTGGCCCAAACTGCAAAGGGAAAACTTAAGCCTCCCCCTCCATGTTAGTTCAAATAGCTACATTAAAGCAGCACACAAAAAAACGGGCTTTTCACTTTGATAAGGTGGCCATTCTTGGGGAAGGTCAGAGACTCAGGGTAAGATTTGTACCTAGAGGGGCACCTGGGTGGCTCTGTTGGTTGAGCGTCAGACTCTTGGTTTCAGCTCAGGTCATGGTCTCATGGTTTGTGGGTTTGAGCCCTGCATCAGGGTCTGCACTGACAGTGTGGAGCCTGCTTGGGATTCTCTCTCTCTCGCTCTCTCTCTGCTCTTTCCCTACTTGTGTGCTTTCTCTCTCAAAATAAATAAACATTAAAAAAAAAAGACTGGCACCTAGAAATAGAGTAAAATTAATTGGCCATTATTTATGGAAGCATCCTGCACCAGCACGATCTTGCCAGGTAAAGTGAGTCACAGACCCCCTTGCCTATCCCTTGTCATCAGCGGAAGGAAGTGACAGGGATCTGCCAGGCGTCCTGGGTTGCTATGTGTGTTTGCAACTTGAAGAGTGATTTCTCATCTCTCTCTTTTTCCCTTTTTGTACGCCTACTGCCAAGGCATCTCTGACACAGCCTACCCGAAACCTCTTCCAGAAGCCTCTGCCATGTTGTCCCCGAAGCTGCTTTTTTCCTTTCTGGTTTTATTTCTTAGAATGTGAAAATTCTCGAGCCAAAGGTTTTTTATTTTGTCGTGCTCAAGTTCTCATGTTTTTGTCAAATAAGGAAAATCAGGAAGTCAACTGCACTTTCTCTCTTTCTCTCAGGAACTCAGCCAGTGCCACACCAACACAAAATTAGAACTCCTGAACTCAAGACCCATGCTTTGTCTGCAAGATTATCCAAACTGCATCCAGCCCTGGAACTTTCCTGAAATCCCTGCCAGATGGGCGTAAGTCAAGATATTGGATATAAGAGGTGATCTATATCAGGACCTCACAGAAGGATCAATGAACTAAGTTCATCTCCCTTTCCCTCTTCTAATATCCTCCTGAAAAATAAAAATATATTCTCACACTGAGCTATAGAAGTTAATGTTAATGAGGCAGACAGCTTGGGTACGTACTTCGCTCTCTTCTGTATACAGACCATGAGCTCAGGACTTCACCTTCCTCCCTCTCGGTGTCCTCCATAAAAATGACACAGGAACTGTACATCTCCCTGGCTCTTCTCCTAGTCTTCTGCCTCTTTCCTTCCAGGTTGAACCTCCTCAGGTGCACGCAGTTGATGCTCAGCGTAGGATGCATGATGCCTGACCTAAAGAGACCTTTCTTAGAAGCTTCTAGACTTGATGCAACCACCTTGTGATCACCCAAGTGGAAACTCTGGCAGAGGAGGGCAAGCGACTGATCCCTGAGCACAGGACTGAGAGCTCCAGGAAGCAAGCGTGCAGTGCGTGCCGAGGCATTCCACGAATAGTTTCAGCTGGGGAGGATGGGGCTGTGACTCACGTCCCCAGTGCACGTCTCAGAGGCAGCTCGAGTAGGCGGGGAAGCTCACCCTGGGCGGAGGGGGATTACCTGGGGAGGTCAGGCACTGGGGCCGGGAGAACAGACTCGTGCACAAGGGCAGCCACGCTGACTCACAAAGAAAAGCAAGAGAGCGATGACCAAATGTGAGAGAAGCAAGTCGTCTGTGTCAGGGAAGCTCTTAGAGAGACAGGAAGCATGATCAGCTGGTGCCAAGCTCAGAAAAGAAAAATTCAGTGTGCCTTCATGCCTTTGTTCTCGCTGAAGTTTATCAAGATGAGCGTCTGCTGAGCGTAGCACTGGAGATTCTGAGAAGCCAGATGCAACCAGCTTGCTGCTTCTGGGCCCCTGCGGTCAAATATCTGCAGAGCCTGCAGGGAGGGACAATCCTGGTTCAGCCTAGCTCCCACTGCCAACCTCATCCCCACCCTCCCGTGAGATCACTAGACCTGACATCTGGTGACAGCTTCCCCAGTCAGTTTTATGGGCTGTGACCTGCCAAAGCGTGGCCGGCTGAGGGAGACACTCTGTTCCCCAAGATAAGAACCCAAGAACCAGCCTGAGCCAGGCCAGAGGAAGAGGCATATGTTCTCCATGTGTCTACCCAAAGGAAGAAGGCTTTTTTTTTTTAACAAAAAGACCTCCTACATGCTAGCTGTGGTCTGTTGACTGAGCGCTCACTGTATGGCAAACTCTGTGTTAAGAATTTGGTGTACTTGTCACATTTCATTCTTAAAACAATCCTAAGAAGTAGATTCTTTTAGTGTCTTTGCTTTATGGATGAGGAAATGGAAGCCCAGAGGGGTTGATCAATCTGTTCTTACCACACACAGCTATTTGTGTCACATGTGGAATTTGAACACAGGCCATGCTCCCTCCTAGCATGATTTTGTTCAGTCATGATGATGATGATGATGATGATGATGATGATGATGGCAATTTAAGTCTTGGGTAGTTAGGATGTCTTTTTTAAGGCTCTGTTTTCAGGGATGTCTCGGTCAGCCTACCGTGGCTGTTGGGCGAACAGGGAATGGTGGACTGTTAAATTCTTAGAGACATTGTCTCCATCCATCTAGGGCCGGGCTGTCCCAAGGCCCACACTCAGGGCATGATGAGGTTAAAGTGTCCTTGGCTGAGTAGCAGGTCTGGGTGGAAGTCCCCAAGCAGCACAGGGCAAGGGACGCTCTTGATGAACACAGACTGGATGAACACAGACCTGCCCTGTTCCCTCAAGGCCCTGAAAGTGGTGGGCCTTCCTGCTATGCAGGGCATTTATACAGAACTCTCCACAAAGTGACAGATAGGATAACTTGTCATTGGAGATGTCACTGTCAAAAGAGACAGCAACCTTTAGTCCAAAAGTTCTCAAGCACCAGTGCCCTTAAAATCAAATTCCCAGCCCAGGAACTGGCATGCTAGTAAGCTTCCCAGGCCGTTCTGATGTAAGTAGTTCTTAACACTATTCTTCGTGAAACATCGCTTTGGGCCTTATGCCACAGCAAGTAGGTCGTCTTCCCAGTTAAATAAAACATGGAAAGCAGACACAAAAGTTTCCCTGTCAAATGAGAGCCAACAACTTTGGTGTCTTGGCGAAACACCATATATTTCTAGGATATTTTTATTTTTGAAACAGAACTAAAAATAGTGTGCTCACAATGAGTGCAGATGAGTGTTCTTAGAGGGAGTGGGGGTGGGGCCACATGATACGAAAAATATCATGAAGACATGTGGCTCAGAAATTTCTCTCCAACCTGCCTGACACATTACCCATGTACGGTTTCCCTTTGCTTCTGGAAGCATTGGGAACTGTAAGACCACCCACATGAAAGTGCCTGAGAGGGAATGCCTCACTCCCTGGTCATCTGCCATCTTGGTAGTGACTGCTTACACCCCTTGGAAGTTAGCTGAGAGAATGAAGGCAGGTAAGGAAGTCAGATGGACAATGGGATGGGAGAGGGCAGATAAGACCAGACAGGGCACCAAAAGGGCGTATGTGTGCTCTCCCATGACAAAGGCCAGTTCTGCTCACTCCCTTCATCCATATGATTACAGTTGGAACTATTCCTGTCCTCCCCACCAAAAACCATGAGCTCCCTCTCCCCAGCTTGCCCCATTCCTTACATCCAATACTCTAATTAAGAGTCCAAACAGCTGACCACACCACATATTCTGGCTTCTTCCTTCTTCAAAGGAATGGGGCAAGTGTGCCGTGTGTGTGTGTGTGTGTGTGTGTGTGTGTGTACATGCATGCAGGAGGTATATTGAGTTCTATGGCCACAGAATTCCTTCCCTTTATATGCCACCTCAGCCCTTTCATGGGTCCACCAGTTTGGACCATCCTAGGAAGTGCACAGACAAGAGGCAGAGGCTGGAAACCTGTCTCCTGTGGGGAGGCAATTCCAAGGTGGAGCCAAAGCTGCAGCCATTTGCCCTGTGAAAGGAGCTGCCTCCCTGTAAGATGCGAAGGCTAGAGCTCAGCCACCTCACACCACCAGACAGCTCCCTGCATTCCATTCATCAAGTCAGCTGGGCCACAAAGGGCACCTGTAAGAAAGGCACATTCCTGCTACTTTCCTTCTAGCTGATGCTCAGGGAGCAAACGCTCAGGGTCACAAAGCATGTGGGAAGTAAAGGTAGATGGTGAGGTTGGGAAACGACAGCCTCCTGGGGTCTCAGTTCCTTCAACTCTAAAAACAACTGAGTTGATCATAGAATTCCTTTCTGGTTCTAAAGTTGTATGATTCTAGATGTCACCATTGTTGATCTGGCACATATTGAGATGTGTGCAATGCAGAGAGGCATCAAATAGGTGTTTAATTTATATTAATTCAATTATAAAGGTTTTCTGTTTTACATACTTAAAATAAAAATGCTGTAAAGTTATATCTTGCCTACACATATGCATTATATATCTATACCAACACAATACTGAACAGGGTTATTTGCCCAGAACTTCATATAACTGTACTTAATGGGAGATTTAAATATTTGTCTAATTTACCTTTGATTGTCACTGACTTTAGAACCTAATCCCACAGAAGATGAGATTCCACTGAAATTATTATGTTGCTAGAGGTACAGAGGGTATAGGGAAAAGAATGTGGGTTTGAAGCCAAATTGATTTGGGTGTGGATCCTGGATTTGAATCTCAGTATTGTCATCAAGTGATGGTATAATCTTGTACAAGTTCCTTAAGTTCTCCTGACCCTTGTTTCTTCTTCGTGAAGTAGGAATGAATACTAATACCCACCTCACTGGATTATTGTAGAGATTAAATGAAATAGTATATGTGACTATACTACATAACTATACTGTATAGTGTATGTTACTAGGGCACCCAGGACTGTGTATCAGTCGATGTATGATTTATTTATTGTCTGTATGGTACAGTGTATATACACTGACATATCTAGTATTATTTTATGACAGCCAAATCAAACACTTTAGTAGCCATTCATACACTGAAGGAAACTACTCTGATGCATCTCAAAAGACTCCTAGATCATATTTTCCTAATATGAGTTCCAGTTCAGCAGAGGTTTCTACAGTCATAAATCTGGAACATTCTGTATGTTATATACTCCTCTTTGAGAATGAGAGTATATTGACACATTAAAGGATTTAAGAAGTCCTGCAGTAAAAATACTTGTTTAACCCAGGACATGTTATATTCTCTAATACTTATTAGTACTAGACCAGGTTCCAAGAGCCATTACTTTGGTAAATACTTCCAAAGTGCATAATTTATGAGAGTCTAGGGCACTGTTGGCATGTGTTACCCTACTTTCAGGAGCCCCTGGCTGGGCAGAGAGTTCCATGCATATTTGTTTTACCAGCACAATGGAAGTCAGTGTTCCTGAGTACCACTGGCATCAGAATCATCTAGGGTGCATTATAAAAACGTAGCTTCCTTGGATCCACCTCATAGCTGAATTAGACAAATGGGTCCGAAGTATGCACTTTAAATAGGAACTGCAAGCATCAACTCAAGTTTGAGATGCACTGGTAGGTGTTAGGAGTTAAATTTAAGCTGGCAATGAGAACGAGGCCTCGCATGCTTCTTGCTCTCAATCTCCAGGTTTGTGGAGCTGATTTAACATTTGGTTTAAAGGACAAAAAGGAATGTTTGCCTACCTCTTCATGTTGGAAGCTCTAGTGAGCAGATTAAAGGGGCACCATCAGTCACAGTTTAGGGTGGGGTCCTTTACTCTGATGGCTTTCCTGCCTCTGGCCCCCAGGGAATGGGCATCTTCATGTCTACAGGAAATGTTTCTGCCCAAGGGTGGGGTCCCTTGAGAAAACTGTACTCTGGGGCCTGACTCCTCAGATAAAGGGTGGTGTGGAAGGAGAAAAGCAGTGAAGGGCAGCCTGCAGCCTCAGCGATGGAGGTATGGAAAGAAGAGGATGATATTTAATTATGAGAGGGGCCATATTAGAGGTTTACTCCATGGGTAAGTGCCCATGTGCTGTTACTATTAGTAGTAAGGGTCTCCTTGAAAAGGGAATGGGCCTGAATCCTTGCTGTAACCTTTTGGGACTAGATAAGCCCAGTCTTCAGTTTGACAATGCAGAGATATCTTCAAGGTCATGGGCCTCATAATCCCTCAAGTGTTCCACATGCCTCTGGAGTTAAGCCGGGAACTCATCTCAAGATATACCCATTTGCCTCTTGAAGAGACAGATATTTCGTTGCTATTTCTTCTGCCTTTCTGTATAAATCGTATGTGCTGTCGTGTCTTGTGAGCTACCTATCTGCATGTGCTCTGTTGTGCATACTCAAATAATGAATCAGTTGCCCTTGTTTCCACATTGATCTGAAGACAGCTCTGTCTATTAGCTAGACTTTTAATTCCTGAACACTAGGAAGGGTAGGATGAACTTCAGCTGTCTCATTCCAAGCAGGAATTCAGCCTCCTAAATTATGAGAACGGGGTAAATTCTAACACTTTGCTACTGCCAACGGGAGCTCTCTAGGGGGAAGTGAGAGAGGAAGGAAGAAGGAGCTTTGGAGGTTGGAGTGCACTGAGTAAGAGCATTAAGGGTCATGGGGGAAGGGAGTCAGGAAGACCCTCCAGATGTTGACTCTGCCCCCTCTTTCTTTACTGAGGTGCTTCACTGAACTTCTGTGTATCTCCCTCCACCTCTTCCCCAAATTTTATCTCCTTTTTCTTCTTCCTGGAGAGAGGGGATAAGTCAAAGCAGAAAAGCCGTGATATTGAGAATAATGAGGAAATCATGCTACCCAGGGATAGGTCAGCATGGTACTTAGAGAGCAAGTGGGACAGGAAGTTGTCTTGCTTCCTGTGACTGTACACTGTACAGCCCAGTGGGCTTCCCTCCTCACCCTGCCCCTCCGCACCCCCGCCAATACTGCACTACTTCCCCTCACTGCAAACACCACCAGTAACAGAAAAAGAGCACTATGTATAACAAATTCAGAAAAGTTATTGGTGACTTATGGGAGTTTGATTTCCCTCCGAGGACTATTTGCTTTGTAAAGTGCAGAGGGAGAAGGGCAGTGGTGGGGTTGGGGCCCTCAGACCATTTCCCTGCCATTCACCTCTGGCCTCTTCAAATGCTTGTGGAGTAGAATTTCTGGATGAATCATATGGTTTGTTTTTTTTTTTTTTTTTGAGAAAAAAGAGGCTGATAAGTGAGGGAAACGGTAAGATGATTTCAAAATGGCATCATTACAATCTGATTAAATAAACCAAGTAACCTTTCTTTCCAAGTAACTATCTGATGAGATTACTCTCAATTCCTCCTCTACCTCACTCTGCACCATACGTGTTAGGTGCTGCCCTTCTGCATTCAACAAGACATATGACAACTGGTCAGCTTCCCGTATAAAGGAAGGACATGTTTTCCCCTTTTAGTTAACATTTCCCATTTAAGAAAGAAGCATCTGTGTTGCATGTTTGCACCGGTCCTCCCGCATGTGCCCATGTCTGGACCCACTTTCTGTCAGATGCCCTGTGCACCCGCCAAGCAGAGCTCAAGTGAGTTTCTGACCACCATTGTGTTACAGTTGCCCTCCATCTGGATAGTTCTGCCCTGAGTTTTCCTCTGTTCCTAGGCTATCTGTGACATAGTGACCCATTTCACCTCTCTCTGTTCAGAAGTAGCTGTTGTGGTGCAGAGAGGAATGAATCACTTTGTATCCGTAACAATGCCAGCAATCCCCAAACATCAGACACTTTTTACTGTTCAAAGTCCTTGAACAGGCTTTGAAGGAAACTTCACAAAGCAGTTACCTCTAGCTCAACACCTGGTATGCTGCTGCACAACCTGAAATAAAACTTCAGGAACTACCTCAGAGCCAGTAGAGATACAAGTTTCAAGCAGAAAGATCATGTCCCTCTAACCACTTCAGCATATTTCCTTCCAGCCAAGCAATAAACCCAGTGTACCAACAGAGTTCCAGAGACTTCCTGACTTAGCACAAAGTTGCCATTTTGTCATGTCTCCATTTGAGTCCTCCCATTAGTCGGCCTAATGGTACCACAACTAATAAATCAGGTAGAGCCTGGCTGCCTCCTAAAAGATGGATTTGCCTTGATCCTCTGTACCACATGCAAGCAAGCAGTAATTTATACACTGCCTGGAAACCAGTAGCACAAACACTGATAAGTAAATGTTCGGTTGAAGCCAAATTCCCCCTACTCTTCATGAAAGAAACTTGGATGCTCACTCTCAAGTGTCAATCGTCTTGAATCATGCTGCTGTTGAATTTAGCTAATGTTTCCTTCAAAGTAGCATCTCCCATTAAGCCAAATGATGCCTTCAGGCACAGTATTCCTTTAAAATGCTGTACTGTCTTTGGGTAGAAAATAGATGTGGAAAAATGTTAGGTCTATTTGGACAATTGGTTATATAGCCAGGGTTAAATGTTTGTATTTCACGTTACTATTTTTAATCAAAAGTTTTCAAATAATTACAGCCTAAAGGAAACCGCAGTAAACATTTTAACCAAAAATTTACTCACTGTAATGGATAATTACCAAAGAATAAATAAATAGCATTTTTGAACGGGAAAGAAAGAAGAGTTGACATTGTTCGAAGTTGCCAACTTCCAAGAACAGAATCTCTACCCCACAGCTTCCCTACCTCCTCCATACCCCCGTCAGCCCCACTTCCCACCTTGACCAGGAGCCCAACCACCTTCTGCACTTTCCCTCCATTTCTCCATGTGGAAATTTGCCCAATGGAAAGGATCTGAAAGTCATTTTCGATACAGTGTAAATGACTGATAATCTAAGTGTTACATGTTTTCAGATTATTCACTTATTTTAACATCCTGCATAATGTGTTAGTCTAAGAGAAATAAGCTCTAATGGGAAATTCAGCAGCCAGACCATGGCTGAAAATGGGCCATGGGTGAAAAATGATTTTTGCCAGTAAGCGTGTTGGGAGTGGAGGCATGCCTTCTTAACCCAAGTGAGATCTTAACAGCATAGAAGTTTTAGAGCTACTAACGTACATGGAATAAAACAAAATATTTGACAAGTATAGTGTTTAAAAAAAAAATAGCTGTGTTCCAAAAATGTAAGGGGCCTCACTAAATGTAGTCAATACAGTATGTGAGATTTGGGTTTTGGGAAAATTAGCAAGAATACATATTGGGAAACTGTCCCCCAGACACTTTTTTAAAGAGTTCACTATATAGTCTTACATTAAGGGAATGGGAAAGGAGTAGAGCATAGAAATATCTCAAAGGTTCTTGGAGGACCAAAAACTAGAAGACCATGGGATAAAAGGCTACTGTTCTCAGGTGCTCCATACATTTGGGGAGGAAGGAACCTGGGGAAAGTCTGTAAAACTAGGTGACTACCATGTAACTGGTAACCTTTATTGAGAAGAATTCCAGAAGCCACTGTTCTCTTGATAAAAACCAAACATCTCAAGACCCTGGATAATCTGGCCCCTGTGAACTTCTCATATCTCTGCACTACCACCCACCCTGACCCCAGCTTTTTGTGCACCAGCCAAGAGGCTTGGCACTTGCACTTTCCAATTCCCTTGTCTGTTCTAGTGAATTCTTGCTCACTCTTCAGAGTGCAGCTCAGTGGTTCTATCCTCTGAGAAGCCAACGTGACTCCTCAGACTAGACAAAATTTTCTGCTTTCACAACTCCTACTCTTTCCCTTCAAAACCACTTTTCCTACTTTGTAATTATCTGTTCATGTGACCGTTAATTCATTTCTGTGTCCCCCACTGCTCTGTATATACCACAAAAATGGGCCATATCTCGTTATTTTACCTTTATGTTTTTAGTGCCATGTACAGTGTTTGGCACATAACGAACATGTACTCAGTGAATGTTAATAATCAAAAATTTTCCTCACCATGTGCTATGAATTGAATGTTCATGTTCCCCACAAAATTTGTATGTTAAAGCCTCATCCCCAGTGTGATGGTATTTACAGGTTAGGCCTCTGGGAGATAATTAAATCTTGAAGGTGGAGCCTTCAGGAATGGGATGAGTATTCTTTTAAGAAAAGATCTCTCTCCACCATGTGAGGTGATATCAAGAAGGCATCTGTCTGCAAACCAGGAAGAGGCCTCTCACTAGACACCATATTGGCCAGCATTTTGATTTCAGATTTCTCAGCCTCTGGAACCATGAGAAAGAAATTTCTGTTGGATAAGCCACCCACGTCTATGGCGTTCTGTTATAGCAGCTTGAACTAAGACACCAAGGTGGCTCAGGAGAATCAACAAGCTGTGTAATTCTGAGAACATGGCTTAATTGCTCCAAACCTCAGTTTCATTTCATTATGGTCTAAGTGACTGATAACCTCTCCACCATGGCATTAATAGCAGCACCTACTTCTGAGTATTCTTTTGAGCATGAAGTGAAATAATACATGCATATCATGTAGTACGTATCTAGCAAGTCAAACATTCAATAAACATTACTTGTTACTGCTGCTACAACTTACCTCTGTGCACCACCCATCTCATCTATAAAGTGATGGTTTTGAAGGTTCCTTCTGGTTTCAAAACACTAGGACTCTTAAGTAATCCTAAAAGAAAAGTTCTTTGTTATCTGGATTTGTCAACTTGGCAACTTTAACAATCAATATACTAATCTTTTTCTCAGTTACAAAACTTTTGCAGGCACAAGTGATGATTCATCAACTTGTAATATGCATGAATTTAGGGCATGACCATTAACTTTATGAACTTGCATCACATGTACCAGAAATCTTTCTTCTCACAAGATTCTAGGAAGTGCAAAGAAGAGGTGACACAGAATGATGAAGCCCATTTCTGTCTGCTGTCCTGAAGAGGGGGGCACATTTTTAACTTTTGATGATCTAACAACAAGGTAGATATATATGCCCCTATTTGAAAGAGAAAAAAACCAGAAAACCAAAAGTAAGACATTCATGTTACACAAGTCAAAATATTAAACAGAGTCCTGTATGCTACTCTGTGGTTTGCTAACTCTATTACAAATCTTTCTTAATTTCAACTCACACATAAGAAGTAAAGTTCATAATCTGGTAATTAACTGTATAAACTGTTTTACTTCCCGTGAAAAACATACGCTATGATCTTATGTGTAATGGACAGTTTTATGCCCATTTTATGCATGAGAAAGTTGAGGACCTGTGAGAGAAGATAATTACCTAAAAATCACACAGCTAA
This sequence comes from Paguma larvata, assembly GCA_030068075.1. Classification (NCBI taxonomy): domain Eukaryota; kingdom Metazoa; phylum Chordata; class Mammalia; order Carnivora; family Viverridae; genus Paguma; species Paguma larvata. The sequence goes on along the minus strand of CM057826.1, from coordinate 99,244,095 downwards.
TCAGGCATGAGACCAATGCCAAATAAACCCAAAGATTTAAGCCTCATGATCAGACACCCCACTTCCCTGTGCTTACCTGCCAAGTCTATAAGTGTGAGCTATATTTCATGTTTGTTTCCCATAAATACATCCTTATTGATAATGTCAATACAGTAAATTTCATCACCTACTTGGAAGCGCTCTGTCTTCATCCTGGCAGTGTTTTGCCTTTCAGAAGAACAGAACAATGCACCATAGTTTCCAAGTGCCTTTCATTTGTCACTGGGACCTTTGCTATTTGGCTTATACTTCCTCCTTCCCAGACCTTAGCAAATACAATACTTTGGTCCAAATAATTGTGTCTGTAATAAAGACAATTTAAATGGCAAGCACTTTCCCCCCAAACTCCTATGTCTTTTTAGTGCTTTATTTTAGGCTGATCCATACTATCAAAAAATGTTTCAATATCTGAAGCCAGAGGGGGGCACAGTGGCAAAAAAAATTATTAAAACCCACAATCAATGTTGGTATAAAGTTTTATAGTTTGTCAAGTTTCAAAGCTGAAGGTCATGGGGCTTTGAGCAAATCTCATGAGGTAACTAAAGCAGGTCTCATTGTTCCCATTTCATAGATGAGGAAAATGAGTTCATTCAGATTTTTTGACTTCAAATTCTATGCTAGAGCTACAGTTACACAAAACTCCTGAGTACTTCATTATTATTATTTTTTATGACTCTTATCATTCAAAATCAGAAGAGCATTTGCCTGAACTTTCATCCACATGAGCAATCAGAGAAATCAGAATTGGAATCATTAGCCAAAATTTACTTAAGTTTATTTATTATTTTCCAGATATGCTTTGGACAAGTTATTTTTAAAACAATTGTACATCAGTAAAAGTCCATAGGAACAATGAACACTCCAAAGACTTCTGATGGAGAAAGTGAATTCAGAATAGACCTTGATACGGTGTCAAAATGAAACAATGCCTGGGCAAGTTCCATTGCTGTTGCACAAACAAAACCAAGGAAATGGGAGAAGAAAGGAGAAAAGTAAAGTATATTTATGTCCTGCAGGGCTGGAGCTTTGGCAGGAAATTCCAAGTGAGAGTTCTCATCAGCGCTCACTTGACCCTGGGATTGGGGAGCCTTTGCACGGTCAGCTCCAACCAGGCATGTAGTTAGCCCACAGGCTCCAGAGGCGGAAAGGGCCTGGGCCTCTCTTACACTTCCCATGTTCCCCCAAACCTGGCCACTCCACCTGGAGAGCAGTTTCCCTTCTTGCTCCTACAGGACTTGAACACTTCCTGTTTAAAGCAGGGATAGCTGCTTGTCTTTCCTCACCCTTTACACTGCTTCTACATACATCATTCACTGATCCCTGTCTTAGTAAATCTGTAATTTAGTGTTTGATACCTCTTAACTGGGAAGAAATAGCTTGGATAACTTGAAGAGACATGCTATGTGCCTGACACACAGTAGATATTCTCAAATTGTATTACATAACAATCACTTGGAAAGCTCATTTTTTTAAATGTTTATTTTTGAGAAAGATAGAGAGACAGAGTATGAGCAGGGAAGAGTCAGAGAGAGAGGGAGGCACAGAATCTGAGGAAGCCTCCAGGCTCTGAGTTGTCAGCACAGAGACTGATGTGGGGCTCAAACTCATGGACTGTGAGATTATGACCTGAGCCGAAGTCAGATACTTAACAGACTGAGCCACCCTGAGCCCCTGGAATGCTCATTTAAAATACAGATTTCTGGGTCCTATCCCTGGAGATTCTGATATAGTAGGTTTGGGATGAGGCCCAATATTTGGATTTTAATCAAACACTCCAGATGATTTTGATGTAGGATATCTAGGATCATGCTCTCGGAAATAACATAGCATATGCTAAAAAAGTGAATAAAAGAAAAAATATATCTTGAATGAGGATCACTGGTTGAATAGTGTTTCCCACATTTGCCTTACCATAAGAATTATGGGGATACTTATTAAAAATACTGATTCCTAGGCCTACCCCAGACACCTAGTATTCATGATCTCTAAGGAAGGCATCTGGGAATCTAGATTCTCAAATAGGTGCCCCAAATAAATCTTCTAATGAGGTACCTTTGAGGAATACTATCATATACTGTGATTTCTGTCACTTCCCCAACACTTACTTCTTGTCCTTTGAAGCAGTGACTTGGGGTGACCACATCCAAGCTTCTACTGTCTTACTGAAATACCATCTTAGAGCAAATTAGACCCATCAGCCATACTTCCAGTAAATAGCCACTCTCAGCACACAGCCCAATGTGAGGCTGAATCCCACGATCCTGGAATCATGAACCGAGCTGAAAACAAGAGCTGGATGTTCAACCAACTGAGCCAACCAGGTGCCCCTCAGTTTCTAGTATCTTTTAAATGATAGCTTTTCAGTTGTGTAAACCTAATAAAGTTTGGGAATGCTTATGTATTTTCAAGATTCCCTTCTACTTTCTCTCTTGTACCCCTTTAAATGAGGCTTGAGAATGCTAAATATGTTCAAGGTAATGCCTGGTAATTTTGCCCAGGTTTGGTTAATGTATCTTTCCCTGTTTAATCTGTGCATGCTCCATGTCCTGACATCTATTCCTTACCAGACCAGAAGTTTTTAAATGTGCAAGCCTATTGTGCCTGGGGAAAATGTTGAACTTTTGCCTTTGTAATAAGATATGCTCCAATTACCAACTTTAGCAATTTAATATAGTTGAATAATAACTGAATGAGACACTTTGTCACTCAGTCATTATTCAAGCTCCTACTGGGGGTGGAGTGAGATGTTGCTGGAGGTCAGCCTATTCCCGGGGGAGCTTAGCCGCACAAATCAACTGAGAGATTTTTTTAAAAAACAATGTTACAAAAATGAAAAATTCCCAGAAAAAGAAATCAAACTTTAGATCTTCAAAATACTATAAAAGCTCAAGTTCAATTTTTAAAAATGGCATCATGCTTGGTGTTAAGATATTTATATACATAGATACTATGTTGGAGAGATACAGCAACCACCTGGATAATTCAATCTAAGAAGTGCTTTGTAGGTGGACAGGATCCAAATAGATGAGATCATTTTCACATGGGCTAAAGATACGTGAAAATTTCCCCTCACCCTACATTGCATGTTACCTCGGATTCTAAAGACACTCCAGGACCCATTACAAGCTTTAAGCACTTATACCTTGCTTTGATATATACAAAGACATTTCTTTTGAAAATTGCAAGGTCTCCATATTTATATGTGAACCCTGAAGAAGCCAAGAATTTTTGTTCAGTTTGTTTTTTTTTTTCTTTCAGGTGTGCTATAAGTCAACTTATTTCTTATATCTAGGGCTGACACTTCATTTGCCAATGAAGAAACTATCATATGCAGACTTTTAATTTATGTACTTAATGTATATAATGTGTTCAAGAGTCTCATGAAAGTTAATCAGGGAAAACCCAGCTGGCCTGGCAGCCTTAGGGAAATAGGGTGTTGTCATTTGGGAAGCCTGCCTCTCCCTCTGGAAGGGCACCTGGTTGGAATAAGGCTGGGCCACATTACCTGGGTCAGTAATGGCTGTCATAGTGTAGGGATACACATCAGAAAATATACGGTGCTCTTCCAGGACATAGGAGTCCCGATTCCTGCAATTCTACAGTGCTCATTTTACTTTGTGTGTGGATATCACTACCAAAGAGGTAATAAAATTTCTTGGTTTCATATTTCTACAGCAAGTAAGAATGTCACCTGTGCCTAGCCCAGGGATATTTCATTAGAAGACTCAGGAGAGTTGTGGGAGTTCTGGAAAAAGTTCTGGAAGGTAGATGAATACCTGAGAGACACATACCCCAGCAAAAGAGGGCCAGAGATCTCATGGGAGTGGCACCTTACCATTCACCTCCTCTCCTATCCCTACTCTACTTTATGACAATCCCTAGGGTTTTATAAGCCAACGATCAGGTTGAGGGAAAAAGGACAGGTCAATAAAAACCCCAGGTTTGGGGGCTGACAAATTATTTAAGGGATCTCATAGGGCTTTTGCAATTATTTATAACCTGTGACAGTGATATCTACTTATTGTTAACAAAAATTTGTATCCTTTCTGGTGTATCATGAATAGAAAGGCTTACATTCAGGTAAGCATTCGTGCAATGGATGTGTTTCCTTGATGGTAGAACTAATCCAGTGATATATTTCATGAAAGTCACCAAAGATACTACTCTTATATGGACACAAATAGAAGCTAAAAACACTTTGCCTAAAACGCTGCCTAAAGACATATACATTTCTCCCATTTTATCCATGCTCTATGAAAAGATACAGACAAATCCTAGTCCTTGCCTCAGATTTCAGCTCAGGGAACAGAACTGCTTATTTAACAAGATGCAGAAGCCCTGGCCCGAAGAATATTCAGCTTTTGTTCCAATGGAATCAGAATCTCACTTTCACTGTCTTGGTCCACCTTGAACTGGTTTTTAGAGAGAAACAGATTGACTGCCCTATAGTGGAGTTGCCAAGAGAAATTCTAAGCCATACATTGGTAAATGTGAAGCCTCCATAAGCATCACATGCCCCTGTGGAAGTATCTGGAATGATCTTGGTTATTGTCTTCAGTCATGTCCAAGCTATGGTCTTACCTGACTACTCATCTTTCCTCCTTTGATCCCGATCTGATGACCACACCCCATCTCTACATCAATACCACCTCAAGTTCCTCCTTCAGACCCACTCCTTCTTGCTCTGCCAAGGGCCACTCTCAACCCCTCTTTCTGATTTTATCAGCTTTAGTCTACCAAGTCTTAGTCTAAGCTGCTATAGTAGATTATTCAAGCTGAACACATTTATGTCTGCTAGCCCAACCAAGGCCCATTCACATCAGGAAGACCTAACCTCATCATAGGCCCTTGCTCTGGCTCAGTGCCTCTGGCATCTGTTGCACAACTGGCACCACGGGAAGCATGGTTGCCATCCACAAAAACCAAGATGGAAAATATAAGCCATTCATTTGGCAACAATTTTGGCATCTTCTTTAATTCATGCTGCCAAGCCCTGACCAGAAAGATCTTGGCCTGTTTATTGCCCAATGCAGTCAGTCCAGACTTAAGGCAGCTCTTCATGGCGAGTAGAGTCAGGTAATGGTGGGCAGAGCCAGTTATAATGAGATTTATACATTCAAGAAAAGGAAAAGAGAAGGAGATCCAGACTCCATATCAGCCTATGCCCACCAGACCCAAGCTAGAGGAAAATCTAGAAAACTTCATGAAATTAAACAGAAAAAGTTTTTCTAATTACTATTATTTAGAAAATGGGGGGAAAATATTCTCCTCTTTAAATATTTTGATTTGGTCTTCATAGGAAAAACTGAATATGTTTTCTGCCCATATAAAGCTTGTATGATCTTTTTCCAAGAATAATAGAAACAGTAAAAAAGATGTGGAAAATTAAGCAATTGAAGTAGGGGACATGTTACAATATAGAGAAAAGCTGTGTCATTGCTGCCTGCAGAGTGATAATCCTGTGTCCCAAGTGATTTCGAAAGGACCTTGAAGAAGCCAGGAAGAAAAGTAAGCACTTGCGTATACATTTCTCTCATTTTATCCTCTCCCCAAATCTTTCAAGTTAAGTGTTATTTCCCCCATCTTGCAAATAAGGAAACTGAGGCAGCCTCACAGAAGTTAAAGGATTGCTCAAGGTTGCAAAACTAACAAGTGGTTGTGTTGGGAGGTGAGCCCAGTCTACCAGACAGCAAGGCTCATAACTGCCTCCAATTAAGGACTGTCATTAACTTAGACAACTGTCTTCTCCCCAAAGCATATGCCAAAAGAAGTTTACCAACATTCCAAGACAATGTCATCAGGGAGAGCATGGTCAAGTTACCACTGAAAGAGTCCTTCCAGTACATTTCCCAAAACTAATACTGGAAGTGTTGGAAGGTGAGTTTGGTAATTGGTTTACTTTTAATAGATGATTTATTTTAAGCTGCCTGGCCTGATGATGCAACAAGCAAGGGAATGAGCTTGGTTTACAGACAGATTTCTGATCTTCTGGGAAGTGTTTCTGCTTTAATGAGCTTTGACTCTCAAAGGAAATTCCTAAATTCCTAGTCACAACCTGCTGAGCTGTAAGGGCTGTAAATACACACCTGCCCATGTGCACACAAATGTACAGGAATAGGTAATTCTGTAGTCAGGGAAGTGCTGCTTTCATCAGGAAGCAGTCTATTGTAAACATTGGGGAGGAGACTGTTGGGGGAAATCTTTTTTTTCTTTCGACTTGGGTCCAGTGATTGGAAACTGCAAATTAATGACCATAGATAAACAGGAGAAAAGACAAGGTTTACTTATGTCTACATGTGGTACTACTCAGTGATAGGTAACTCACTCAACAGCCAAGAAGAAGAAGAGGCTTCCTGTGGGGCTTTTTGATACCAGTGGGAATGAGCAGTCTGTCTCTAAGGTAGCTGAATTCACAGCAAACTCCCATCAGAGTGGGGTTAATGGCAGCTGTATACTGTGGAGGCTCAGCTTTGGTCAGATAAGAGGAGTTACAATAAGGTTTCTTTATCTTTTTTAGCTCGAAGATTTTCACTTAAATTTTTTTTTACATTTCTTTATTTTTGAGAGACGGAGAGAGGCAGAGCACAAGTGGGAGGGGGACAGAGAGAGAAAATGAGACACAGACTCCAAAGCAGGCTCCGGGCTCTGAGCTATCAGCACAGAGTCCGATGTGGGGCTCAAACTCACAAGCCTTTGAGCTGTGAGATCAATACCCGAGCCGAAGCCAGCTGCTTAACCAACTGAGCCATGCCGGCGCCTCATTTTTCACTTTAAAATCAACTCCGGAGGTCTGAATGGCTCCCCACATTCTCCCCATCTGAAACTTCCCTACAAGTTTCATTAAAAAGAAGAAGAAGAAGAAGAAGAAGAAGAAGAAGAAGAAGAAGCAGCAGCAGCAGCAGCAGCAGCAGCTAGGTTGATTGCTGTGGAGAAAGATTCTAATTAGAAGATTCAAGGCAAGATATACAGAGGGAAAGAAAAACAAACAAAGAAGAATGACTGGAGCAGACTATGAACCCAGTTTCTGAGTCAAGAGAGAAGTCAGTCAAGATTTCTAGATGTTGGGTTCAAAGCATCTTTAGGAGGCTGGTAATGTCATTGTCATGGTTACTTCCTGGAACAGAGCATGGAAGATGTAGGTGTTCTGGTGTTTATGAGCTGCCTACGCTGTTGGGGTGATTCCAGGATTTATCGAAAACAATGAATAAGACTCAAACTTGATTACACAGAAAATTTTTCTCTACAATCACCCGTATCTTAATCAAAGATAATCAAAGTAAGATTAGTCATGTTTCCAAAATAAGCCTAGTCTCATCAAATTTGGCCTGATCATTTACATAAATGCAGCAATAGTGAGCAGTAATTGACCACACCGGTCTTTTTCTGTTTGGTTTATTGAACTATTATAATAAACCTCAGATTAGACCTTTAAATTCCTGTTAATACTTATAAACCAAGCCAAGAACATATCAGACTTCATCTTCAGTACCTATAGATTTGGGTGATTTCCTCTTTTCTTAAGATACCCCAAATATTCTAAAGTTCTGGGCCTGCTAGAGAGTGACATTCTGTACTCATCTAGAAGACTAGGAAACCCTATAAGCCAGGTAACAGGCCAGTTTTTCCAAGAGGGCTTCGTAAACATTGACTCCATAGTCAATCTTAATTCCTTAAAATTGTATAGTCATATCTGATTCTCTCATACTATTCTCAAATACATTTCAATCAAAGCCTTGGTGATAAAATCAATTTTCTCAATTATGTCCTAAGAACAAATTCTTCCTGAATTTTCAAAAAACCTATATTGCAATGCAAATAAAAATATGCAATTAGAGTTTCTGAATTCTGGAGGGAGACAAAGATAAATGTTTCACTTTTATTTACAAGGATACAACCTACTAAATTGTGAATTATAGACAACTTAAGAGAAAAAAGAAAATATCTAGAAAGTAGAAAAGAGAAATTATATCCAGAAAATAAAACATTAAAGAACCAGGAATGTTCCAAACAAACAAAATTATAAAAATTATTGTCATTCTTCATCTGTTCATTCAGTCCCATGTAATTAACTCTTGTTTTGCTTGATTTTGGGCTAGAAAATTTATGAACTTATCAGCTTGTCCCCTAGAGTTCTGGAAATCCTCACTCAGTCCACCGCTATGTTCTCAAAGTTATTTAAGCAATGCTGTGACAAACCTGTACCCCAGAGTACTTGTTATAGACCTTTCTACAGTTCTCTGAGATATCCCTTTTGTTGAAGACAAAGTATCCTGGCCTGTAACTAGTTGTAAGGGTTCTCAGGAAAGCACCAGAATTCAACAGTAACTATGTGTGAATGACAAAAAATTTAAATGACCATTGTTAAAGTCTAATGAAAGTTCATTATAAAAAAAATAAAGCAATTGACAAAGAAATTTGGTTGTTTATGTGACAGACATTTTAAATAATGACTGGAATTATGGCTTATAACATTATATCAAGACATATCATGGACATAGAGGGCATTAACAACTTTCTAGGAAGTTAGTTTCTCTCTTAGTTATATCTCTCTTTCAACATTGTAAGAGGAAAAATCCTTTGAGATTTTCCAGGGACTCTCTGAAAAGTCTCAAACTCAATTTGAAGTCAAGGAGACTTCATTTAGAATTTGATTTTAGGAAGTTGTCCAAAATGTCAAAGGTTTTAATATCTGATTAAATAAGATCACAGGTCAGTTTTTTGAGGAGGGAGAAAAAGAGACTTTGTCTTCTAAAATAATCGAAGACATGATAAAGCATTGGAACTTATTTCAATAAAACACAGAATCTGTGTTTCCTACATAGTTTACTTAAAAGATAAGGAACCAAAGGGACACATTCACCCTAATGTATATAGCAGCGCTATCAACAATAGCCAAATTATGGAAAGAGCCCAAAAGTCCTTTGACTGATGAATGAATAAAGAAGATGTGGTATAGGGCGCCTGTGTGGCTCAGTCAGTTAAAAGTGTCCGACTTCAGCTCAGGTCATGATCTTATCGTTCCCAAGTTTGAGTCCCACACTGTGCTCTGTGCTAACAGCTCAGAGCCTGGAGCTTGTTTCACATTCTGGATCTCCCTTTCTGTCTGCCCTTCCCACACTCATGCTCTCCCTCTCTCTCTGCCCTTCCCGAACTCGCACTCTGTATCCCTCTCTCTCAAAAATAAATAAGCATTAAAAAGATTTTAAAAAAAAGAAGATATGGTATGTTTATACAAGGACTACTACTCAGCGATCAAAAAGAATGAAATCTTCCCACTTGCAACAACGTGAATGGAACTAGAGGGCATTATGTTAAGTGAAACTAATCAGTCATAGAAAGACAAATATCATATGATTTCACTCACATGTGGAATGTAAGAAACACAACAGATGAACACAGGAGAAAGGAAGCAAAAATAAGATAAAAACGGAGAGGGAGACAAGCCATAAGAAATTCTTAAATATGGAGAACAAACTGAGGTTGGCTGGTGACATGGTGGGTGGGGGATGGGGTAAATGGGTGATGGTCATTAAGGAGGACCCCTGTTGGGATGGGCACTGCGTGTTGCATGTAAGTGAGGAATCACTAAATTCTACTCCTGAAACCATTATTACACTCAATGTTAACCAGCTTGGACTTAAATAATGAATTTTTTTTAAAAAGGTAAAGAGAACCTTTCACAATCTCTTATTAAGAACAGACTAATAGTCCGACAAACTTTGTCTTTATAAGAGAGAGAAAACCAAACTTTGGCTTTGCACTGGTACATACTGATTTTAAAACTCATTTTAAACCTTATAATAAATCCATTCAATCTGAGCCAGCTTGACCACATGAGATATGATTCTCTCTCTGTGCGCTGCGCCAACCCTCAATCCTTGACCCTTTACAACTTTCTAAATCATTCATGTTTTTGTCCCTCACTTTTTACCTTTCTCATTCTGAAACAATCTTTAAACAATTACTTTCGGACAGAATTGCTCTTTTTTTTTCCTTAACAAAAACAATCCGACATTCCTTGAATACTTTGCATTCAGAGTTTTTATTTCTTCACTCTAATTATTTCCTGTAGCTTAATTTACATATATTGATTATAATTTTCAATCCTTAATAACCTTTATTTTGCAGAGAAAACTAAGAAGTAGACAGTTGTAAACTGTCTGTCATATACCAGCATTCCATAGTTAAATTAGAGTATTTATCAACATATTATCTCACAATTTCTAGAACCATATGCTTCCTCATAGTACAATTTCTCCATGTGACAAAAAGATCATGTTTATTAATAGACTCAAATATCTTTAATCTCTCCATATAAATAAGAAGCCCAAAGAAGATAAAGTTATGTTTGGTAATTAACGGCTCGGTATTTTATCTTATCTAAAAGTGATATAGATATTCAATGAATATCTGTCATTTAACATAACTTTGTATAGCTTTAAGGTTTCAAATTATCAAAAAGATTTTGAAAACTACCTCTATACAATGAAACCGCAGTTGTTATTGGACTAAAGGTTATAAGAGCAATGATTAAATTTGATTAAAGTCAAATCTATAAAGTTTTACACTTTTCAACATCTAATACATATATAAGCTCATTTAATTAATAAACTTAAGTGGCCTAAAAATATATGCTTGCATCATAGGGCTGTTAGCTCAGAAGACACACAGTTGCTTTTTTTAAACCAGCAATATTACACTGATCTTATTTACCAAAGATTTACCCAATGATGTGAACCTGAAAAATATTTGGATTTGTTTCTGTGTTTCTCAGTTTGAGGAATATTTAATTTATTTAAGTATTTATTTTTCTCCAAGCCAAGTAAATAGAGCTCTTTTAAGGAATTTTATAAATGAATTTGTTAATACCATCCAGAGGTAAGAAAATAGGATATTATATAACATGCATACCTAGACATACATAAGCTTACACACAGATACAAATAAGAGACCTTATAGCACAAAGTCATACAAAAACTCACTAGTTCTTATAAGAGTTCATTTTCATCTTTGCCCCACTTTTTATTCAAACCATGTTTCTGGGTGCAATGTTATTTGTTCAGTATAAGGGCTAAAGCTTTTTCTTAATATTGGTGGAAGAGATCTTCAAGTTTTTTCTCTCTGCCCTGATATGTAATCACATTAGAGGCTACACACAGTTCAGCCTCAGGTGACTGTTTCAGTGGACTGAGACGTTACTTTTTAGAGGCTGGGTGTGCTAAGGAAATGGCATAGTGGGTTTGTTAAGGGGGAACAGTGGTGCTTATCAGGAGAAGAAATAAATTTTTCACATTTTATAACAGGAAGCAGTAGTACAAGGAGAAGTAAAGCACCCCTAGGCTGAAAGCCAGAGTTATTTCCTTGGATGTTTATGTTTGAAAAGGACGGCTTTCAGGTCTCTGAGAAGACAGTACTGGGGTGTAGAAGATTTGCATTCTTGAAAAGGGAAGGATGTAACCTTTTAAAGTAACTGCTTCAGGGGAGCCTGGGTAGCTCAGTCCCTTGAGCATCCAACTCTTGGTTTCAGCTCAGGTTGAATCCCAGGGTCATGGGATTGAGCCCCGTCTCAGACTACGCACTGAGCATGGAGCCTGCTTGAGATTCTCTCTCTCTCTGCTCCCCACTTGCCCCTATCCCTTACTTGAGCTCTCTGTCTCTAGAATAAAAAAAAAAAAAGAGGGGCATTTGGGTGGCTCAGTGGGGTAAGTGTCCAATTTAATCTCATGTCATGAACTCGCAGTTTTTGAGTTTGAGCCCTACATCAAGCTCTGTGCTGACAGTTCAGAGCCTGGAGCTTGCTTCGGATTCTGTGTCTCCATCCCTCTCTCTGCCCCTCCCCCACTTGTACTCTGTCTCTCAAAAATAAATTAAAACATTAAAAAATTAATTGTGTTACAGGAGTCTTTTAAGCTAGCTGATCTTTTTTTTTTTTTTTTTTGGTGTTCTTCTTTTGGTATGATCTTCCCATACTGGTAACAGGATATTTGTTTAAGACAAGAGCTCTTTAAAAATCCTTTCAAATATAAACATTTTCTTTTTTTTATTAAAGAAGGTTTTTTTTTATTTACTTATTTTTGAGAGACAGAGTGAGACAGAGTGCAAGTGGGAGAGGGGCAAGAGAGAAGGACAGAATCTGAAGCAGTCTCCAGGCTCTGAGCAAGCGTTCAGCACAGATCCCAACATGGGGCTCAAACCCAGGAACTATGAGATCATGACTTGACCTGAAGAGGGATGTTCAACCGACTAAGCTATCCGGGTGCCCTGACAAAAGCTTTTCTAAACCAAAGGATCTGCTGTCTGGCCAATGGTGATTTAAGATCTTGAAAGGGATACTTGTTTCAAAGTGTGACTCAAAACCAATAAACCCTTCAATGGCTTAGCCATGGACACAACAGACATCCCCCAAAGGGTGGAGAAGATGAAGCCCCATGATCCAAAGTCACTTTCCATGATAGCCAAAGAGAAAAAAAGGAAAGAATCCATTCAAAAAGGTGATGAGGATAGTGTTTGTGAAAACTCATGTCTCCAATCCCCCTCCCCACCCCCAAAATGAGATGCCTCCAATCACAGACCTTCCTATCTGTCACGCCAGGCAGACATTGCTGGAATGGGACTTTCTAGCACTAGCAAAGCAATGTGGAAACAGAGGAGGAGGCAGTTTGGACTGAGATCTTTTATTTGGATTTAGACAAACCCTCTAACAGCTGGCTAAGGGTAGCCAGACACCAGCAGCAAATGGGGTACCCACTCTTATTCTTGCCTGCAGACCACAGATTCCCATGCCTCCAACCTAATAGCCTCTTCTGAGCACAGATGCAAAAATGTGCACTCCCAGGCAAACAGAAAACCAGAGAGTGAATGCTCTCCCTGGATGCAAAACAAGCTCTCAGGGCACAAAACAAAACAGACAGGACACAATAGCAATCCCTGGGAGGGAAAGGATCTATAGTAAGAACACTCAAACCAAGAGTCACAAAATACAAAGAGCTAGTTTGTATAAGGGTTTTCTCCTGCTGATTTGAATCTTGGCAAGAAAAGAAAAGGAGAGGTGCTTATTGACTTGCTCACCCAGACCCTGAGCACAAGTAAGGAAATTTACCTGTCAGCTGGGTCAGAGGTCCTCAGATCTCAGCAGCAGTCTCTGCATCACTGAAACTGTCAGGAGGAAAACTTTTCTTCTTCCAACTTGTGTCTAGTCATTGGGGGCCTGCAAATTAACTGACAATAGATAATCAGGAGAAAAGACAAGGATAATCTATGCAAGCAGATGGAAGTGCTCAGTGATGAGGCATCCACTCAAGAGTCAGAGATAAAAAGGTTCGTGTACCAAAATTTCACAAAGGGTGGTAGTGGTGGTGCTCAGGGCTTTAATAGGAAGGTATGGAAGGTTCTGCTGTGCTTTTTCGTGCTGCTGGGAATGGGCAAAGTGTCCCCATGGCCGCTGAATCTGCAGGAAACTCCCCGGGAGGGGGATTAACGGTAGTTCTATTTTCTGGGGGCTCTGCTGTAGTCAGATAACGGCAATTTAGATAAGATTTCTTTCTGCATCTGCTTTAGCTAAAATGTTTGGTCGTTGACATTATCTTTATAGCAACCCTGGGGGTCTGAGTGGGCACCCACAAGATTTAAAACTCCTATCATTTCAAGAACTTTAAAAATGAAAATTTCCTGGGTCCTTCCTGAGGCAAGTTTTAACACAGGCAGTATTTCCATGATGGGCTTGTGAGCTTTGGGAAGGTTCACTGAGGCTCCTGGTGACAGAGACTTTCTGGCTCATACAAAGGCACTGTGAGGTCATCAATACAGTCTCCACACAGGCTGAGATCATCCTGGGCCTCACTCCCAGAATGCAAGCACTGGCTTCTGTGCCCGCAGTGAGGGTTGGTATTTCACTTCCTTAAGTCCCCAAGATCCAAGCCCATTACTTGCCTTAAGAAAATTATTGCACAATACCTGAAGACTTAAGTAATACCAGTTTCTGAACTGTTAATATATATATTATATATATGTTATATATACATGTTAATTAAACTTAATATATATATAGGGTATATTTATTGGGTATATATATATTGGGTATATTTCCTGCTCATGGTGGGTAAAAGGCACCCACAATATATATACATTGAGAACCAGTTGAGAATTATTACAGGTAACAGAGAACACTACTTTGACAGTCTTAATAGGGACTTAGAGTGTGGGGAGGTCAAGTTTGAGAACAGTTTGAGACTGTGAAGTCTGATTCTTTCAACAGGTGTCTTTCAGTGAGGGGGGGTGGGAGGTCTGGTTAGGGTGGGGTGAGGATGGTAATACAATCTTTATGATTAATAAACTCAACAAAGTGAAGATTTTGAAGTGAGAGCTTTTTTTTAAAAAAAATAATTTATTTTCAAATTGGTTTCCATATAACACCCAGTGCTCATCCTAACAAGTACCCTCCTCTGTGCCCATCACCCATTCTCCCCGCTCCCACACACCCCTCACCCTCAGTTTGTTCTTAGTCTTTGAGAGTCTCTTATGTTTTGTCTCCCTCACCCTCTGTGTCTTTTTTCTTTTCCCCTCTTCCCCTCTTCCACGGTTTTCTGTTAAGTCTCTCAAAATCCACCTATGCGTGGAAACATATGGTATCTGTCTTTTCCTGACTGACTTATTTTACTTAAGAAGTGAGGGCTTTGAAAATGCTCAAACTGATATAAAATTGTCCTGTGATGTTTTTAATCAATGGGTCTCTGAGGAAGTTCCTGGAATGAACAATAAAGACATTTGTAACTATTATCTTCCTGGGCAATAGCTTTCTGAACACTAAACTTATGTTGACGAGTATCCTAGAATAGTAAAATGTCGATGTAGACTGCAGGGATTTAAATGGTTTGGGTCATCGGTAGATTTTTTAAGTTTCTTATTTTCTCCTCCTTCAGGCTACCTCTTGTCTTTTTGCCTATGATTACCATATTCAGAAAGAGCCAAAACAGAAGAGACCACAGAGGCAGAGGTGAAGTCCCTGTCAGGCCTTTACCCTGGTTTCACTACACTACTAGCTATGTGACCTGGGTGAGCAACACACTCTTTTGAAACCTCAGTTTCTCCATCAACATATTAAAGTTAATAATAGTATCTCTCCATCCGGTTGTGGTAGAGTTTGAATGAAATAATATATGTCTAGTGCTGTGAACTTAATATGCATCTGGTGGGTGTTAAACCGATTATGCAAAACTGTGAAGAAATGCCTCAGCAACTGTACACCTATGCAAAGACCATAGTGCTTTGGTGTCCTCCCTCACTGTCTTTCCCATGAGCTCTAAGAAAAGATTGAGTCTAAAAATCAGCCGAAATGCTCTCTCTGCACTCTGGAAATATCAGAGAGTAAGAGTGGCTAAGAGTTCTAAATTCCTCTTAATTGAGCATGCTTTTCGATCACCATAAAAACGTGTGGAGTGACTTAGGCTGTAGTTTAGTAATGTCACTGCTGTGAAAGGAGACGAACAGTAAGAGCACCATGGCACTTGATTGGGGAAGGTTCATATCTACTTTTCTGAAACTCATCCACTGGAATATTCATCTCATCTACTCCCTATGATATTTTTTATTCATTTATTTATTTATTTATTTTTTCTCCATGGTATGTTTTAAAGACAACACTTTGCTTTAATAGCAATGACCTTGAATCCATGATACTGTAGAATTCTACTCTTTGTGCTCTCTTAATTCTGAAAACAGGTCATATTCTACAGGTGGGAGACTCACCTGTACTGTACCATGTGCTGATGGAGGCACTTTATATAATTTTCTCATTGAATCCTCACTCTATAAGATAAATACCATGACAAGAAATCTGATATTCATAGAGTCAAAGTAACTTGCTGAGAACCCAATGATACATGAATGGAGGCAGGATTTAAGCCAGTAGACACTGGGCTCCAAAGTTGATAATTCCTGTACCATAGCATGATGCCCCATATATGTGTTTCTCAAAACAACAGCAAACAGAAAAACTCAAAGATATCAAACACATCCTAGTCATGATTTTACAGAGCCTGGGTCCATGTACAGTATGTGACCAGATTAACTGTTTTCTGGAATAGATGGAATAGAATAGATGGCAAGGAATAGACGATTTGGCAAAATGTTAGATTTAATCTGACTGTTGGAGGACTGAAGTAACTGAACACCAACTGGAGGGAACCACAATGTCAGCCCAGTAACATAATTTTGACAAAAGAATTATGTAGATCCAGCCCAGTGGTTGACAATTAATTGCTATCAATGGGACTGGGAGAGGAAAAACACCCTATACACTCTCCTGTCCCCCAGTGCATTTGAGGGCTATAAGAATTTGGCAAATAAATATTAAAATAGCAAAGGTTATCAGGGCACCTGGATGGCTCAGTTGGTTCAGCATCTGACTCTTGATTTCATCTCAGGTCATGATCTCATGATTTGTGAGTTTGAGCCCTGGGTTGGGCTCCATGCTGAGAGCATGGAGACTACTTGGTATTCTCTCTCCCTCTCTCTGCCCCTCCCCTACTTGTGTATGTGTGTGTGCACTCTCTCTCTCTCAAATTAAATAAGTTTTTTAAAAAAAGGTTATCAACACAATGGTAACAGACTAAGGAAATTTCACTGGATTATCGATGTTATTGAGGAGTGACACTAGAATGAAATATCTTCAAGAAAAATATCTTCAACAGTAGGTTTTCTAAGATAGTGTGTTTTCTTTTTTTATGGCAATAGTGATGTTATTGCTTTCAGAAACAGTGATTCAGTAAATGAGCAACTAATGCAACTTGATTTTTAGATCTCCATAAGTTGTTTTTTTGTTTGTTTGTTTTAGCATGAATCGGAATTTTTTATTCTACCTGAGCTCTGCCTATTTTATCTGTGTGATTCTCTGCAAGTCACCTATTTTCTGGGCCTCGATTTTCTCCTCTATGAGAAGGACTGGATATATGATGTGGAGGCAGTACCCTTCCTGACCTTGAGTCAAACTGATTCAAAAAGTAGATGTAATTAACAGACTAGTGCCCTCTACAGGCAACTTGTTCTGAATGTAAGAATCCATTAAAGGGGATGTTAGCAAATTCTCGTGGCATATTTAACATTGTGACTTAGAGTCCAAAAAGTATATTTCATTATCCAATAAACCATGGTTGTGAGCAATTAAAATTTCAGATTTTGTTTATATCTTATTTCACAGCTAAGGAATATGAGGACTATCATGGCTGTGAACTTTTCTAATCCCCTCAGAGGAAGGCTGGGGCTTGAATACAAGTCTCTTGATATTCTGTTCAGTGGTGTCCAATGGTGACCTTTCCAGTCTTTTACAGATGTCTTCAAAAAGCTCTTCCCTCCCCTTGTCAGATAGCACTGGAACTCAGCATTTTCTAAATATTCTATCTACTTACTACTCTTAAGAGTTGATGAACTGTGGATTTTTCCATTAGAGCAGGAAATGGCCGCTTCAACATTGCCTGGTAATTATGTGAGCACCTTGTTGTAAGGTTTCTTTCTTGCAACTTTTCTTGCTACTGATGGGGAGGTCGTTTACTGACATTGCCAGCAGAAAATGTATGCATGCTCAGTATCGGGTTGATTCACTTTCTGTTCAAGGACTGCTAAAAATTTTAATCCTTCCTGCTGAGACCTGCTCAGAAGTTGGGATACACTATACATTGCTAAGGTGGAGGACACAGAAAAAATATCCTGGACAGCTTTCAGTAAAAATCTGAGCCTGTTTAAGACTAATTTAAATATTTTTTAAATTAATTCACATTTCAGTTTTTATTATTTTATAAGCAATATTTTTGCCTTATAGAAAGTTATAAATTCAGATAAAGAAAAATAAGAAAATTTTAGCACCACATTCCTATCACCTACTGATTACCACTGTTAATACATCTGTGCATATATCCTAAAAGCTGTTTCTATACGTTGATGGGGTTCAGGGATATTGAGATAGAATGTACCATGTTGGCATGTGGCTTATTTGAACTAAAGGCAAATCAAAACCTAACACACTCAAGAAGAGCTTTTAAGGGTGCCTAGGTGTTTCAGTCAGTAGGACATCTAAGTCTTGATTTTGGCTCAGGTCATGATCCCAGGGTCATGGGATCAAGCCCCACACCAGGCTCCGTGATGAGCATAGAGCCTGCTCAAGTTTCTCTATCCCTCTCCCTCTGCCTTTCCCCTGCTTGCATGTTCTCTCTCTCTCTCTCTCTCTCTCTCTCTCTCTCTCTCTCTTTCTCTTTCTCTCTCTCTCAAATAAAAAGAAAACAAGAGAAGACCTTTTTACCTCTCCCTTTACTTCCTAAAAAATTTTAGATAGGGAGCCTGTACCAGGAAGAGAGCTACTACCAAGGATAACCTTTTACATCAGAAACACTTCTCTGCATGGCACGGCAAACACTTGATTACCAAACATATGCTCTTCCAATCTTCCTTTGAATCATTTCCCATCCTTTTGAAGCCCCAGACCCTTACATCCTTCTCCTTAGTTCATGATGGCATACAAACCTTGGCTTGCCTGACTGTCTTTAACCATCTCATATGTATGTGAAACTCCTATATATACAAAATTAAATGTGTTTTTCTCCTATGAATCTGTCTTAAGTTGATTTAATTATTAGGCCTGCCAAAAAATCTAGAATCTACACACATATAAATATGTGTATACATATTTTTATGGAAAGGAGATCACATGCTGTCTGTAACCTGCTTTCTATAGTTAAAGATATCACTCTTTCCTTACCAATACATTTTCATCTTATCTAAAGTTTAGTCTATATTCAAATTTCCCATTTGTCCACAAAAATGCCCTTTACAGTTGATTTATCCAAACTGAACTCAAACCTGGGACCTTGCACTGTACATAGTCATTATGTCCCTTAAATATCTTGAATCTAGTGTGATTTCTTCCCTATCTTTATTATTATTTATTTTTTTCATTAAACTTTCTTAAAGAGAACAGGGAAGGATGAGATTTTATGTGTTTTTCTTTCCTCTTCTCTTTCACGTTTTATTCTTTACATACATTTTAGGAAATTTCTTCACTCTCTCTAATCTTCCCCCGCAAGAGATACTGCTTTAATGGCATAATGGATGGTCAACTGCTTCAATCTGAAGTTTTTAGCCTAAAATGAAATCTGTAAACCTGATCAAACATCTCTATTTTTCATTTATTTCTCCCTCTTCTCCCACCCCTAGAACAGAGGAAATCAATCAAAATGATGTCAGACACTGTGATAAGCTATAGTTGTAAACAAAATAGGCCTGGTCTTTATTCTCAAGGAATTTATAGTCTTGGGGACGGGGGGCGGGGGGGGGAGTTAGACCATATGCGGATCGTTAACATTAAATGCTTAGTTAAATGATAATAAATACAAAGGCTAAGAAGGCAAAGTATAGAATATGACATGCTGGGGCATGAGAGATGGCTCAGAGAAGAAAGTGGCCTGGTTTAATAGGGAAGCCTTCTCCTGAGGAATAACATTTAAATTGTAGTTAGTTATGGGGAGTTCGGGGGGAAGACTGTTCCAGGTGCTGGGAACAGCATTTACAGAAGTGCTGAGATTTAGGAGTCAAGACCAGCCTCACTCAGATGAGAGAAATGAGAGGGAAAACAGAATGAGATCAAGCTGGAAAGCTAGGCAGGGGCTAGACCATTCAGAGGCCACAGATCACATGAATTACTTTTAGATTTAATCATATGGGCAAGAGGGAGCAATAAAGAGTTCTAAGTAGGGAAGACACATAATCAGATTTAGTGTTTTACTAAGATCACATTGACCATTATGAGGGCAGTATACTGAAGAGACAGAAGTGGATACAAAGAACCAGTTAGAATGCCACTGTTATTGTCCAGCTGAGATAATGCTTTGGCCTAGAAGGATGGGTAGAATTGATTGCTGATGAGTGATTTCTCAGATATTTACCTATTTAGAAAATGGAGCAAGAAAGACCTAAGGACTGATTGGATGGGGAGAGGAGAGGGAGGGGTGTAAGAAGGGGAGGCATTAAAAGTAATAGGTCTGTTTCTAGGCAGTGATTGCAGCCCAGTTCAAACTAGCTTAAGCCTGAAAGGAAATGGATTGATTCAAGTATGGGTTAAGTCCTAGAAATAGATGAGACGATTCAGACACAGATGTACCCAGGAGTTCAGATGATGTCTTTAGGAACAGGTCCCTTTCTGACTGTATACCTGGTGCTTTGGCTTCACTCTTTTCCTCATGGTGGCAAGACAGCACCTGGCAGCTCCAGGTCCACATCCTCATAGGGTAGTAACTCCAGCAGAAGAGAACTTCTCAATATTTTCAGAAAATATTCTAGAAATGAGCCTAATTGGCTAGTCTCTTGTAATGTAAACACTCTTGGAGCTAAAAAAATGGTAGGAGCATTCCATCTGGAGCAAAGAGACCCAGGATGGTGGAGGACATTTGAGGAGCTATCACCAGCATAGTAGGGAATGGATGCTAGGCAGACAAGAATGAGAGTGCTAATGACAAGTAATAACTAGGACTTTCACAGGCACAACTGAGTGGATGGTGGGGTCATGTGCTACAGGAAGAGTGAAGTGCTGAGACGAAAGGTCACAAGTTCAAGTTTGCACATGTTCCTTTTGAGCCTATTAAACTCATACATGCAGATGTCAAGTAGGCCGATGGGTACACGGGTCTGAAACTCAATAGAAAGTTCTTGGCAACAGTTCAGTTTGAGGAGTTATCAGTGCACAGGATATGGATAAGATCATCCGAGAAGTGTGTCAAATAAGAAAAAATTTGACGGATGAGTAGAAGAGGGAGAATCTTCAGAATAGAACGCAAAAGGTCTGGTCAACCAGTTAAAAGGAAATCTGGTGGGAATGGTATTGTAAAAGCCCGGAATGTTTCCTGAAGGTGTGTATAGAATGTCAAACTCTGTGTTATACCTCTGAGAGATAAGACAAAATGACATAGTGTCCATTGAACCTAAGAACCTGGAGACCGTTGGTGAGTTTAGTCAGTGGAACAGGTTGGGATTGAGGGATGGGGAAGGAAATTGGATTTGATAAAAGGTTGAAGAGTGAAAAGGAATTTAAAAAGATGGCAGAGAGGACAAGTTTACTATGAATAGGTTGAGACTGACAAAATAATGCCTAGAATATGAGATGGGGGGGTCTAAGGAAGCTTCTCTTGTCTTTTTTTTTTTTTTTTTTTGATAGACATCAACTTTTTGAGGAGGAACATTGGAAATAAAAGTCAAGAAAATGGGATCCAGAGCACAGTGCTTGGAAAGATTTTAGAACAGATAAGGAGCACATAATTCAGAAACATATGTAGATATCAAGGCCAGAAGACGAAGTTATTGCCATCTGATGGCTTCTATGGTCTCTGTGAAGTAAGAAATCCCTCCTTCTAGTGAGGAAGGGATCTGAGGTTTGAAGGGAGTAAACTTGAAACAGGGTACAGAAAAACAAACTAGAGATCAAGTAAGATCTCGGAGTAGTGCCTGTGGCCCACCAAAAGCTGACTTCGGCATTAATCTGACCAAGTGGTTATTTCCTACAGCAGCTCCCTGTAGCCTGCGTGCTGAACCTGAGGAGATGGACAGCTGATCAATCAATGTGATGGAAGAACACAATAAAAAGGAGTTGATGGTACAGGAAAATGCTATCATAACATTACAGGGTCCAAAAATTCAGTTGCACACATTGGAGAGTCCTGCTATGCCTAGGTTAGTGAAATGACAAAGGGGGATGGATGCATGGAAGATGTCTACTGAGCTCACATTACTATAGGATGTGTTCTCATAGGCTTTTATTGAGTATACAAGAGAATGACTGAAAGTCTGTACCATGGAATCCATGTTGGGTAGGGAGGCAAGGGAGGAGAAGAGATCACCAAAAACAGGAGGTTGACAATAGGAGGACCCAAAAGTGGAAGAACAGCTTTGGAAAACAGAGAGAGCTGGCCATCAGCAATGCAGAGTCAGCTCTGGGAAAGAGAAAGCCTTGCAAGTTGAAGCACACTGACCTAGGCGTTGGAAGGTGTCAGCTCCACCACTTATTCACCATGTGGCTTTGCCTCTGCTTCAGATTCCTGATTTTAAAATTGGGCATAATGGCATCTTTCTGCTCACCTCACCAAGTTGTTGTCAACAATTGTATGAAGTGCTATAAAAGTGTGAGCTATATTAGAAAACAAACTCAAATGTCTCCTTTTTTCCATTGTGGCAGAGAGAGGCTACGTGGAAAAAGAGGTGGTTACCCAAGAACTCACCACTGAATAGTGTTGGGCTCGCAAGTGCACTGTACTTAGGTTTTGGGGAGGAAGAACAAACTTCGCATACTCTACCCACAGCTGTTGCTATTTACTAACAAGCTGTTCTTCAGCAATGCTGTGGTTCTATTTTAATTTTTCAATTGTTTGTTTTTATACCATAACAATCTAACCTTCCTGGATCATACAGACAGACTAAAACATTAGATCAGGGCACGCAGCAGGAGTACTGATGTGTCAGGGTGATACTGTTGAGGTTACTCAGTCTCTCCCTGATGCAGCCACTGTATTTTTAACCCTTTATTCCTATTCTCTCTTTGTTCTCTTTTTCCTACGAATCTTCTACTCTGGGAAAATCAAAACAAAACCCTTTGTTTCCTATGATTGTCTCTATTTCACTAAATGGCACCACTACTCACCCAGATGTTCAAGCCAAAAACTTAGGATTCATTCTTGCTTCCTGCCTTTCCCTGATATTCATTCCACTGGCAGGTCCGGTTGACGCTACGGCCAACACAAATCCACTCTTCGTGGTCTTTACCATCATAGCCAAAGTCCAGTGACCATCCTCTCTCACAGGGACAATCACAGTAATGCTTACTTGTCTCCCTGTTTCCATGTTTGTCTGCCTATAATCTATTCTCCCACAATCCATTCTCTAGAGTACTCTTTTTCAAAATATATGTGATATATCACATAGAATAAGATATGCCCCACCCCCACTCCCACTTCACTCAAGCTACCCTAGCCTTCCTTTGAGCCCTTGAACTTGCCAAGCTTGTTTTAGCCTTAGGTCCTTTGCCACAGCTGTTCTCTTGCCTTGGAATGTTGTCCTTCCTGATTTTCACATGGCTGGTTCTTTCTTGTTGTTCAAATCGAAGACTGCCACCTCCTCAAAGACTCCTTCCCTGACCATTCGGCCAAAAGCTGAATGAATGATTTCCTCTGTCCCACAGAAACATATACTTCCTTTTCCCTGTCCTTTCTTGTCTACCTTTCTTTTCCTTTTCACCCTTAAAAAGTCCTCTTCAACACATTTTTTTTAAGTTGACTTTGGTTTATATTAAACATCACTCAGAATTCCCCCAAGCAACACTTGTATGGCTAAATTACTGGTGCAAACACTGCCTTGGGGGTCAACTTATTCCTCCCTTCCTCCTTCTTTCTTTCTCTCCATTTCTCCTGCCTTCTTTCCCTCCCTTTCTCCTTCTTTCTCTCTCTTCCTGCCTTCCATTACAAAATTACCCACAGGCTTCCATGATACATCAGAGAAACATTGCTATATGTAAAGGCAGCTACGGCATAAAGAAAGGAGTACTTGATTTGAAGTCTAAAGACACATGAAAAATTCTAAGCTCCTCCTATTTATTTCTCAGCCTCAGTTTTCTTATATTTGAAGCAGCAATAAAAATTACTATTTCACAGATTTTTGTTAAGTGAGATGCTAACTGTATCAATTATCTACTGCCACAATAACGCTGTGTAACAAACCACCTCAAGGCCCACTGGCTTAAAAGAGCCATTGATTATTTCTCATTCTTTTTGGGTCATCTGGGCAGCTTTGCTGATCTAGTCAGGGCTCCTGCATATACCTGCAATCAGCTGTCTATTCAGCTAAGTCTAGCTGGCCAACGATGCCCTTCAGCTGAGGTAAGTCGTCTCTGTTTCCTATGATATCTTGTCTCCCAGGCTAGTTTTGGCTTATGTTTTTGGTGGTGTAGCAGGACTCCAGGAGAGGAATCAGAAACCACATTTCAAGTCTCAGCTTGCATAAAGTTTACTGGTACCCCATTGTCCAAACAAGTCACATGACCAAGACCACTGCCAAGGAGTATGAATATAGAGAATTATAAAAAACCCATTGTTAATAATGCAATCAATTCACCACAATGAGACTGAGTCATGATGACATGTAGCCTCCTCCTCTAGGAAGCCTCTCTTGATTTCCCTCAGCACTCTTAATTTGCTTCCATCATAAATATTATTCATGAATATTTATTGAATCCCTAACAGTCTCTAGACTCATACATGCTGGGGTGCTACATGCACAGCAGTAAAAGCGACAAAATCCACTGCATGGCAGTAGAAGAGGACAGAGTGAATAAGTAAATGCTTGAAAATATACATAATTCTACATAGTGATACGTGCTTTAAAAATACTGCTTTGTAGCTGTTTAAAGCCTGTCAGTCTCACCCTCCATGCTGGGATCTCCTATGGCAGGGATCTAGTGTTTTCACTGCATCTCCAATCCTCAGCACAATGTCTGGCCCATAGGTATTCAATAAACAAGAAAGTGCAAGTGGATAAAAGAGCCCTGCAGAAGGCACAGTAATGAGAGATGTGAAGGCAAGAACTTTGCTACACACCTTTAGGCTCTCATTCTTTTCAATGCTTCTATACTCCCACAGGAAGACCCAGAGATTGCCCTGACCATGCTGACATGAATGCCCATCACCCAACAGTGACTCTGACCAACGGCTCTGGAAGCATTTGTCCAGTGTTGCTTTTCTCCTAATCCAAAGAAATGTTTGCGCTCCATGTCTCAGCACTTGCATATCTCAACACAGACCATGGTGGTGGCGAAGTCAGACAGGACAGGGGATATGTGGACCTGGGCGCTTGCCTCTTCCATCGGGAATTGTGAAAATGGAAATTAATCACTTTGAGCAGAAAGTTTCCACATTACCCCGCCTCTCTCAGTGTGAATGAGAAATAGACTTAGACTCTAATTTACATGTTTGGACATTAGTCATTAGAGTTCTTTCTTCAACTGACTTGGTTCTAGACCCTCTATTTAAATGTTATTCAGAGCCTCTTTCCAAAGACTAATATGCCTACTTGAAGACACTAGTTGGTTTAAAAAGCATGATGTGGACACTTGTCAGGTTTTTTAAGAACTCAGACACTGAACCTCCTTCCATTTGGAACATCCTCACAGCGTGAGTCTTGGTAGAAGGCATCCCATCTAGAAACTGAAAAGGCCAGATTCTAGCTTTCTTTCTGCTCACTGGCAGGGGTGGTAGGTGTGTGTGACCAAGCCTAGCCAATCAGAGGCTTCTTCTTGGGGCAGGTGCCCATTTTTCCCTCATTTCCCAAGGTAGCAGGGGTAGGTAATAGCACCAGATGGAAAGAGTATCCTATAACTCATATTCGGTAGAGCCCTCTGTTAGGAGTTGAATTGTCTTCCTACAAATTCTTATGTTGAATACTTAACCCCAAGTATCTCAGAATGTAACCTTGTTTGGAGATAGGATCTTTACAGAGGTAATTAAGTTACAGTGAAGTCATTACAGAGGACACTAATCCAACATGATTGGTGTCCTTATAAAAAGGGAAAGTTTGGACACAGAGACATGCATAGAAGGTAAGACAATATGAAGAGACATACAGAGGGACATCCATGTGAATATGAAGATGGCCATCTATCAGCCAAAGAAAGAGGCCTAGAACAGACCCTTCCCTCACAGCCTTTGGAAGGATCCAACATTGTGAAGGACTTATATCCTCTAGAACTGTGAAACAATAAAATTCTGTTGTTTAAGCTACCCAGTCTGCAGTATTTAGTTATGCCAGTCTTAGCAAGTGAATATACCATTCTCACCAGAAAATTCCTGCAGCTCTACCTTCCTTAGATCTCTGGTTTTCCATTTTAAAGGGTTTTATGAAGCAATTAAATATCTCTTCAAGAAATTATTATTTTTTATGTTTATTACGTTTGAGAGAGAGAGGAGGAGGAGTGGGGGAGAGAGAGATGGGGACAGAGGATCTGAAGTGGGCTCTGCACTGACAGTGCAAAGCTCAGTGTAGGGCTTAAATTCATGAACCTTAAGATCCTGACCTGAGCCGACGTCAGATGTTCAAATGACTGAGACTTGCAGGTGCCCAAAGAATTTTTTTTTTAAGTTAACCAAAGCTTACTGTTTCCAACTAAGAAACCCAACTAATAAAATACCATGTGCTAAAGAGTTTTCCCTCTATAGGTAACTCGGGGTTCTTTTTTCCTCTTCTGACATTGAAATGGCTCCTACTTCTGCATTCTGTGCTCCAACCAAAGTCTTACAGGATTGGCATATCTGCCCTTCCTCTGTGGGTGGTGGGCTTCTAATTAATCTAGTCCCATTCTTTCTTTCCTTCAGATACAAATACAGTTTTCTTATATGTCTTCCCTTAAAGTTGGCTGATCTGTTGACCTTCTTCACTGAAAATAACCAGGATCAGATGGTTGAAGTTATACTACAGAGGGAGATGTATCTCCTGACATACGGTGTACTGTGTAAATATCAAGAGGCTACTCCCCAGCCTTAGCACCTCAGAGGTGTTGACATTAAACGGGACATTCCAATTTTATTCCTGCTCTAGAATGTGTTATAAGTAAGCTACTCTGTTGTCTGTACTTTGGGTTTGGTCACATTAAAACCAGAACTTGAACTCTTGGCTTGCTAATACCTTTTGATACAATATCCTGATAAAATATAAAGCAATTGTGTTCAATTACTTATAAACATATGACACTGAGGCTCTGTAATCAATGGTTGGGTGAAACTATCTTATCTGAACATAGGTTTGCGCAGGCTCAAAAGGCTGGTGAATTAAAAATTTATTTCGTTGGTTGCTCTGATATTTCACATTTCAGGAGATAAAGGGGAGAAATATACAAGAGAAGTGGAAAATACTAAGTCTGAGCCCTCTATTTCAAGTTCAAGTCAGAGAAGAGGAAAAGAAAAAAAGGCTGACAGAGTAAGGTGTCAGATAGTTTTTGCCCCATTTCTACTTCCCACAAAAGAATAAGGAATTCACTTTTTTAAGGGAAGAAACATGTGCTGGAAACAATGCTGACTACTTCCCAAATCACTCCTATCATTGTCATTCCCATTTTATAGATGAACAAATACGTTTTCACAGTTAGTTGGCCAAGTCAGGATCATGTATTACTCCAAAGGATGTTCTTCCCACTATACAGGGAAAAGAAGAACTTGTTTTCAGCATCCCCCAAGAAACCCAGGAAGTAACAGAGTTCTGTTTGCTCAGAGTAGCTATAATTAAATAGGACAGGAAAGTCAAGTTGCTCCTCAACAAAGTTGGAATGCATTATCACCTCTCCTTGCTCCCTTCTTTCAACTCACCTCTGACAGCATGGGTAGAACAACCATCTTCTTGGGACCATGCCTGTTCAACATCCAGGATTTGATTCATTTTGTCCATTTTGAGTATTCAGGAACTTTGTTTCTTTTCTACTCTCCTCTCTGGCTGCCTTTTTTACAGGGTATAGTGGGGAGTATTTGGTGTATATTCTATAACCAGTGATGGCTGTGGACCTGTTCTCTCTGGAGAAAAAGATAGCATGGATAGCTTATAAGGCAAATAGTCCTTTTCTTCCTTTCTCCTTTGCTCCCTCCCATTAATAATGATCTGGGTGAGTGATCTCCAGCAAAACATTTAACCTCTTGAAACTTAATCATTTTATTTATAGAGATGATGGTACCTTATGGATCTGATGGCAGAAGCGTGACCCAAAGCATGTCTTGAATCTCTATTCCTTTCACAAGAACTATTAGTCAAACCAAACATACTCTCTTTCTTATGATATGAATAATTAATTATCATTCCAATTACATGCCGTAAAGAGAGACATATTCTAGTGAGTGTTCCTCTGAATGACTGGCAGTTATGACTGGTAAATGGCCCCAGTCTTGGGACAGTGGGGATCAAACATCCCTGATTGCAGTCCCCAAATGCTGTATTTAAAAACTAGTTTCTCAAATCTTTTTATTTTCCAAATTACATGGGGAAAATGTTTTACTTAAAGCACCACTCACCCCGGGGCATGAAGCACACTTTGACCTAGAGAGGAAGGGCAGAGTAACTTGGGAATGGAGTCTGACCTGCTCTCAATCAGTTTTAATCAAACACCTCCACGTTGGAAATTTCAAAATTATCATGGGGAAACTCTTCATGAAATTTTCATGGTTGAGATATTTGAACTTACCCTTGAATACAAAAAGACAGACGTTGTACTTGGCCTCTCTCTTGCCAGAGCACAGTAATGGCCTTTCCACTGGGGGCACGTATTTGGAGTATGAATTTGAGGCTGTGAATGCGGGAGGGTCTCTGCGCGGGTGAGAAGAAGCTCCATCTTCAAGATTGTTGTGTTACCCTAGTGTGTACTTTCTTTCTTTGCATGGAAGAAAGGAGGCAGAGCCAAATGGTAAATTAAGACTTCCTTATGTAGCAAGGGGAATAACCTACTGTTGAGATTGGAGCTCTTTATTAGACTTTTAATTTGGGGGGAGACATTAGAGGGGCCGTAGGGCTTTCATGGAGATGCTAAGCAGAATTTTTAAGACTCCCATAATGCCGGGTTTCCTAGTGAGAATGTGTTATTCTCTTTTTAAAGAAGATTGTGGTAGTAGTCATGGTGGTATTACCAATAGCCACCACAATAATAATGCTTAACATGATTAGGCATTTATTATGTTTCAGGAATCTTTAAATGCTTTATGTGTGTCAACTCATATAATTCTCACAGCAACCATATGAGTTAAATACAATTATTATCTACACTTAACAAATGAGAAAACTAGTTCACAGAGACTTTCCACATGGTCATACCCTCAGTGGAGTCAGGTTTGGACCCAGGAAATCTGGTTCTAAAACCTATGCATTTTAATCATTACACACAAAAAACAGTGGTCTCCATCTCCCCAGGATCTCCCTAGCACCATCTCTGACCTGTGACTCTCAATGGCAGCTCTGAGAGTAATTTCTGCTGGGCTCACTGAAGTTGCCTCTAGTGATTCCTCTCCTTGGACACAGTCCCATTGCAGGGACTCTCAGTGGATGCTCCACTGGGGGAGTTTCTGTCACTGGAACTGTCTTCCATCACCACCTCTTGTCATGACTGTTGCCAATGAATGGTGGTTTCCAGCATCCACTCTTGCCAATACCTTTTTTAGGGTCCTCTTGGTACCTGCTGCTTCTCTAGCAACATCCAGCTATCTCAGTCTTTGTTAGCACCACCTCTAAATTGTAGTTTACTGAATCTATAATGGCGCACAGCTCTTTCAAGGAACCTATTTGAGTAGTGTAGTATCTTAGAGACAGCTCAAGAAGCAAGTCTACCTAGCCCCTCATTCCCTTTTGTTGCCACTTGGCTTATAGGACCCAATAATTATACTTATATGTACCTGTGTAAATACTTTTGAATTTGCCAAGTTCTTTTAAAATTCATTAAGTCATCTAATCTTCACCCTAATCCTGTGAGACTATTATGTACTCCAATTTATGGATGAGAAAATTGAAGCTCAGAAAGCTTAAATGTCTATCCTAAGATTTTATATTGAAGTCAGAGCCAGGAGTAAGTCTAATCTTAGTTTGCTAATTTCATCACATCATTACCAAGGGTACTATGAGTCTTTTAACTCTTTGACTTTATGGACAAAATGGTATCTTGTTGTTTTAATTTATACTACTATGATTATACCTGAGGCTCTTTTGTAGCTCTTTCTTTCCTATTGTCCATGCCAATTTTTGCTTTTGGGGGTTTATCTTTTCTGAATTGACAAAAAGAACTCTTGCTATAAGGGAGATGTTGATTCTTTATCTAGAACGTATTTTGTAAATATGTTTTCCAGGTTGTCCTATGTCTTTAATGTTTATTTTTTAGTATGTACAGAAACATAAAATCTTTATGTTGTCAAATTTATGCACTTATTTCTTCATAGTTTCTGCCTTGGAAAAGGCTTCTCAATCTAAAATCATATGTTTTTTTCCTACCTAGATGGCAGTTTCAGTTTTATATTTTTTAATCCATTTGGAATGTATTTAAGTGTATAATGTGAGCTAAGGTTTTAACTGGAAGTGTTTCATATGAGCAAAGTTATCTGAGCATTATTTATTAAATAATGTTTCCCCCTCACCCCCACTGATTTGATCATCTTCGTATTTTAAGTACAATTTATATTTGGGTGTGATCTCAGTCTTTCTATTTACTTTCTATATGTTAAATCTGGTTCTAGCCCTGCCCTCCCTATTCCATGAGCACCCCAGGAACACAGATGGTATAGTCTGTACTCCTGTCTCAGTATCTGCCTTGGGTCCCAAGGGACTTGCATCAGCACTAAGGCCTTGTCACTTGTTCCACTCTAAGTAGAAAAGCCATTCTGGGCCCAAAATCAGAATGCACGGACTGCAAAAAGATGCTTCCTACAATTATGTGTGTGTGAGTGTGTGTGTGTGTGTGTGTGTGTGTGTGTGTGTGTGTGCTTGCACATGCTTGCTCGTGTGTGTTTCAGGACCAGTGCTCTGTATCCCCTGGTTCTCCAAATCAGAAAACCATTTTCTACTTGTGACTTTGTTACT
Organism: Paguma larvata; assembly: GCA_030068075.1. Taxonomy (NCBI): domain Eukaryota; kingdom Metazoa; phylum Chordata; class Mammalia; order Carnivora; family Viverridae; genus Paguma; species Paguma larvata. The sequence goes on along the minus strand of CM057826.1, from coordinate 99,213,447 downwards.
GAATACACAATCTAGAATCTGAGGCTGACTTAGTGGCTATTCCCATTCAGACAACTCTTCTTTATTCAAGAAAAGTTTTGCTCCATTTAAGGTGAGGTTTGGTGGAGAAGATTTTACAACCTTCATTTTCTCATAAGGTGTACAGGTCATAAGGAAATGTAGAAAAACATGAGAACTCCAGACCTAAGCAACTGCATGTGAAGAAATTTAACATTAATCTGGGGAGTCAGAGACTGAATTTACTGTTCTTTTAAATCCCTATGAAATATTCATTTCTGCGCAATTTATGGTCTGGTTCAAGTCACTTAACCATACAAAATGAAAAAGAAAGATTTCTTTTATCATAAAATGTTACATCTGAAGGGGACCCTAGACATCTTCTAGTCCAACCTCCTTGTTTTTACAGATGTAGAAACTGAGGCCTAGAGGGCTTACATGACCTGCTCATTAGATCAGAGCCAGGATTTAAAGATGTGTCAATGGACTACACTCTGCCCCCATCCCCGTGCTCAATATATGGAAGTTAATTCAATCAAGCAATGCCATCTATCACAGTTGTATTAAAATCTAAAACTCAAGCGAGGACCTAAGCTGAAAGTGGAACCGTTTTTCTAAGTCATCAATTTAAGTACATCTTGGATTGAGAAAATACTATAAGTAGCTATGAACAAACCCTCCTCCGACTCTTTCTTTTTCTTTCTGTTTCACATCCCTCCTCCCTTACTTCCTTCTTCCTCCACCTTCCCCCTTATGCTGGAACCTCTCCTGCCTCACAGAAATAAACTCTGTCTCACAGGCATCTTATTGAACCCCCCATGGCACATTTGGCTGCAATGGATGCTCCTCTCCTGGGTGGGATGCCACCATTTTGCAGCCTCTTATAGCAAGCTGTAGTTCTGGGCCCCAGAATTCAAGAAGGAATAAGGGCAAGTGAAGTGGGTAAGAGCAAAATAGAACTTGGACTTGCTTATGGACACAGAGCTCTACCCGTGTAAGCCAGGACTTCAAATAAGCTGGATTCAGAGTCCTCTCCTGCCATACAGTATAGTTACCTTGAAAAGGAAGACAACAATGACTCCTTTGGCCTTGGCAGAAAAGATGACCAATGGGTCTTCTGTGCACAGCATTGGATGAATGTGAATCCTTGGTTCATGTACCTTCTCATATTGGTCTTCATGTGGTCTCCTTTTACATCTAGTTCTTTCATCAGTTATTTTTAACAGGTAAGTACCCAGAACTGGCTGATAACAACAAAATCGCAAACACTGATCTACTTGTAACCCACCCATCCCCGTATGCAGTGACTTCCACCCCACGTGCCGTGTTTTCCTTGCCTTGAATTTCTTTTTATATGGTTTTACTGCATCTATATATTCATGAAATGCTCTTTTTAAATTTTAGTTATTTTTAACATTATAACAATGGTATTCTATGATGTCTGAACTTTTCTTCAAAATAATAAGGGAAGGGAAGGGGCTAAGATATACAGAGGAAGCAAGACTGACTAAGACAGAAGCCAGGTAGTAGGTACGTGGAGGAAATCACAGTATTCTTTCTGTTTCTGTATGTTTAAAATTTCCCATATGAAAAATTGCTAAATATTTTATTGCTAAGAATCATCCATGCTGTTACTTATTTTAATTTCTGATAATATTTCCTCTTGTGAATACTTCACAGTGTATTTGAAATATTTTTGAACACAAGAAATAAAGAGAAAGGAGATTTCTGATTCACTAAAAAATCCAAAGTAACAGTATTTCCCTTTTTCCTCTAGACCACAGTTACCTTGATTTTGTTCATGCTTCTCCCCAATTCTACCCCCAACCTACCTCCCCAGTATTCTAGAAGCAGATCCCGCTCACAGACAGCTCTCTGGGCACAGCTCTGGCAATTCTACTTATGTCTCATTGTATCTGATTCTTAGTCACCAAACCTTGGCTTCCCGAGGTGCTGCTGTCCCTATTAGGTACCTCTTGCTTCCCTGGCTCCAGCAGCAGAGGACCCAGAAGAGCCCTAACAGAGGAAGGGAGAGTATTACTTGCTTGTATTCAAGTGTCCAGAGTGCTTTTCCCCTTCTGCTGCAAATGGCCCCTCTCCTCTAGGGCCTACGTGTGAGGGCCCCCATTCCAGAAGCTGGGCTCAGTTGGAGCTCAACGTTCAACCTTTCATGTAAAGACTGCCCTCAGGTCAAATCCAAAGAAAATGGAGTATGTGTCTCTCTTTTGCCTTAATAAGTGACTTTTCTACCCTTTTGGGCTTTGATCCACAAAGAGAATGCCTCTTTCAAATGCACTTCTAGGCTGCGCTGAGATTAACTTGCTTAAAGACTGAGCAACACTCTTCTTTCTAGGGCACCAAACTCGTTGCTTGTAACCCAAAAATGCTAATCATTTCTTTAATTCGTCAAATATTTATTGGTTGCCTATTTTGTGCCAGGCACTGTGATAGGCTTTGTGTGTACGATGGCAAATCAGGTAGAGTCTCTGCTCCAAGATCTCCCCATTCGCTAGGGATGCAGCAAAGCGCATGAACAAATGTAACAGAAGCACTTGCACTTGGGCCGCAGTATGACTTCCATGGACTCTAATACATGTGCCTTCGTTGGCCAACTTCCTGCATAAAAATATCAAACATTTTATTTTTAATTTATACATACTGCATAAAGATAAATGTATTAATATTCCATTTAAAAACACTACTTCTAATTTTAAAAGAATTTAAAACATTTTTATGACTTCCTAAAAGTATCGTGGGTCCTAGCCTCTCTGTCTCCTGTGCCTACTGGGAAGTGCTGGCCTTGCTTACCATTTGTATTTTCTTCCCTATTTGGGGATAACTCAGCTCCACCTCTTTATTCCTTCCATCTCTTTCTGACAATAAGAATCCCCTTATGTTGATAATTCTCCATTTGTTTTCCATCTGTTAAAATTATATATATTGACAAATAATAGCAATGAAATCACATTTAAAAGAATGTGTTTTTAATTTATCATGCCACAAATATGTATGTCAAATAATAATAGATTAAATTTATTGAGTTTTTTTAATGTTTATTTTATTTTTAAGAGAGAGAGAAAGACAGAGAGAGTGGGGGAGGGGAAGAGAGTGAGGGAGACACAGAATTCAAAGGAGGCTCCAAGCTCTGGGCTGTCAGCACAGAGCCCAACGTGGGGCTTGAACTCACGAACCATGAGATCATGACCTGAGCCGAAGTCGGAGGCTTAACCAACTGAGGCACCCAGGTGCCCCTAAAAGTTTTCTGAGTCTTAACTGTGTGAGCAACACTAGTTCACATGTATTAACTCATTTAAGATGATGACCCTATGGGGGAGTAGTATTGCCATTGCCCTCATTTTACAGATAAAGAGGCAGAAGCACTCAGAGGTTAAAAAGCTCATTTAGGGCCACACAACTAGTAAAAGACACAGCCAGCACTTGAATTTGTCAGAGGCCAGAGCCCTAACCACTTTGCCACAGGACTTAGGACACAATCGTGTGACTCATCTCTCACATAGACTATTTTCTACACAATTGTGAATTTTTCATTCTCTATAAAACTGCAGGCTGCCAGGATCCCATACATAGCCCCAGGGTTGAGAACCTGCACTTAGGGTAAAATTTCTAACCTTTTATAGCATTAAGCTGCCAAGGAAACTCCTTTAAAACGTAAAATATTCCTATTTCAAGGACCGTCTTATGGGAACACAGTAGCCACACTTTACCTGTGTGCCCTCAAGCTCCTTATTGTAGCTGAACAGGAGCCAAATGAATGAGAAGCTGCAACGTTCCCACTCCATCCTCCTTATCTCCTATTAAGGAGATTTGAGGCCCCCCGGCCCCTTCCATTGTTCATTGGCTTTAAGACTAGAATTACAGCCAGCTGGCACCTCCCTGGGTTGTGCCTTCACCAACAATGCAGACTCACAGAAAAAGAATTTAGGTTAAAAAAGATGATACGTTAGATCCCAGACCCACGAAGCCAGAACAATCCTTGTTTGCCAAGCAGAAATTTATGTAATCACAAGACTAAAGACACTCTTAATTTCCAAAATGTTATCGCAACCAGCACAATCATCCTGCCTAGGTAAGTGCCAAAATACTTTTTCCCTGAGTCCTCGTAAGTGCTTTGAGTTGCTAGAAAAATATCCTCTTGAAATGACACAGTTAAGTCCAGAATTGTAGCTGTGCCACCGGAGAAAGAAAGACAGGAAGGAAGCATTTCAGCTGAGATGTACATCATGGGGGACGGGAAGAGATAACATCCTGACCCATATATACAGTTTCTGGCCCAGAAATATTATCTGCTTAATGATAACTGTAGTATACACTTAAAAGCGAGCAACGGAAAATTATCATGTTTTTTTGTATGGAGGAGCAAACCTGAGAGCTTGTGATTTTTTTTTTCCACTCATACAGCTGGAAGCCAACGAACACTCTGTGACTGGATAATATCATACATATATATATATATGGAGGGGAATACACGAAAGCTGACTCAGAAGAGCCCATTAGACTGCAGCATTTGGGTAACCAGAAATGAGCGGACAGATAAAAAATCATGTGACTAACTAATATAACATTGACGCTTTTCTCAAAAAGAACCAAAATATTATCTGTTTTTTAAAATAAGTCTCAATTCCATGGCTGTCTACCGTAAATCACTGCCTCTGTGTAAAGAAGTGCCTGATCACTTAGTCAGATTTCCTGGAATGACATTCCAGGCAGAGGCAAAAGCTTGGGTCAGGGCATGTAGATAGGTGACAGATGGTGGATTTTAGCCTTTCAACACATAACCGTAACCTTATGCACTGTCTGAGTTTATTTTCAATCCCATACACAAGGGCTTATTGTTTATAATAAGCTCTCCTCCAAACCCATTTCCAGGAAAAGATTCTCTGTGTGTGTCACCCAGGCTGCACAGTGACCATGAGGGCTCCAGGACCCAGCACCAAGTGTCAACTGCCAATAATTGGGATTGTGGGGGGGTGGGGAGGGGGGGTGGGGGGTGGATGGGCTTGAAATTTCCAGTCCTTGCTACTATTTATATTAGTGTCCTGTCTAGTCTAGTCTCAGATGCATCTTAGATGCGTTACTTAGAATTTGCAGCCTTGCTTCTATTTTCTCACCTGGAATGAAAACCAATGCACATTTCACCAAGCCATCTCTACTTGTTAGAAAAAGAGGGAAGAAAAGAAAATTTTGTCTCACAGTTTGGGTTTTTATCTCAAGGTGGGAAAGCTCAGTAATTTATACTCAAAAGTAAACAAGCTACACTCACCCCCAGCCTAGGGGATGTGTAAACATTCAATGGACAATTCTAATTTTATTCTTGGTACTGTGCATGTTCTGAGTCAACTCCTGCCTTCTTTTTACTCTGAAGCTAATGAATGCAGGCCCCTGATTCCATCTGACACCATGTAATTCCACTGGGCTTTTTAGAAGGCTTGGGGTCAACATAGGGACATGAATTTGAATGAGCACAAATTCTAGCTATATGACTCCAACTAAAATGTGAGGCAGAGAACAGCTCTGAGATTCATGAACATCAATTTACTTCGGGGAGCTGGATAAAACTTTGAGTTTGGTCTCAAAATAGCCTGGACAATTTTAGTTTTCTGACAGCATTTGGTGGCAAGCCTGTTAAAGAACACCATCTTGAAATTTCCCATTTGTGTGCTGTAGATAGCATATCATCTGGACACACCCAGAGCGTCAGAAGCATTAATCACCGAGGCACACCTGGCATGGAACAGAGATGTGAGGAGAGGAGGAGACAGAGTTTTGTATGGACCCCATACCTTGTGTTTCCTCCACTTCTGCCTATTTGATTAGTTAACAGCTTGCCTGATTGCTCACCCAGGGAAACCCTAGGGTATAGTGGTTAAGAGCACAGACGCTACAGTTAGTAGGACAGGCTTCTGAATCCCAGCTCTGCCATGTACTGGCTCTGTGACCATGGACAGGTTAACTTCTCTGAGCCTTAGCTTTGTAGGGTGACAAGTATGCCAGGATTGGCACAGGGCCTGCATGTTTGGGGGCTCAGAGCTCTTGCCCTCTCACCCTTCCCTGTTCACTGACTATTCATGTATGTATGAAAAGTACTCAATGCTCACAAACCATTAATTTATCTTTATTACTGGTGGCCCAATGATGATGAACTTAAAATTATCATTGTTATTGTTACTCTTGAGAAAAGTCCATTTAGAAGTTGCGGTTTCTCATTCTAGTTATCAAGTCACTTCAATGTAGACAGTTTTGTTCTGGGCTGAGCTATCTGGGAGGCTCAGGAGATGTAAGGCTAGTGCTCACCCTTTGTTCTCACATAAGAGTTGAAATGTGGCACTCTCTGATTTGACAAAGTCTTAATGCTTGGCTGCTATTGGCAATGGCGTTTGAAGGTGTCACTCCTTCATGTACCAGTCCCATATATATAATGGGATTATTTGAGAGCTGAAGAGAAGTTTCAGATATTCCAAGTTCTTTGAACATCTCTGAAATACTGAAATCTTTTTCATTAAACTGAGTTAGTGGGAAAAGTCACTGGGGTGGGGCCCAAGAGGAACTTCCCCATCAGCTACATTTGAGTCCCTTAAGCTTAAGCACAGGATCAACATTATCCAAGAGGAGAGTTGGTCTGGCACTGATATTGTCCCTTCCATATTCAGTCACCAACACACTGTGACCATGCCCAATGGCAAACGGCTGAGTATGTGAGAAAAGAAGACTGATCACAAAGACTCATCTTGCTGAAAGCCAGCTTGGTATGGCATGGGGCCCCATGCCTGGGTGGAACGTGGCATTCCAGGGAGAAGTGCTCTGCCCTGCCAACCTCTCCTGGCCCTGCTGCCTACACTAGACTGATGGACTAATGTTTTCAGTAGTGACAAAGCAAAAGTTGGCATCCTCTCCCATGAGTGACTGTGTTGGCCTGTGTGGACTTAGGTTCTTGGGCTTCTCATGGGCAATGGCCAGGAAAGAAAGAATAGATCTCTTCTCAGTGAAAACAGGGAAGTGGAATTATTATAAATTGGACATTCAAAGAATGTGAGGTTATTTCATATTCCAAACTGATGAAGCAGGATATATTAGTTATGCCTAGGTACATTTGAGTTGACAGCCTTCGTAACATCTGTTCCAAGTCCTTCTGCAAATCCTTAAACTAAAGAATGTGTGAAAAGTGAAAATAGCCAGGAGCTTACATCTTAAGAAGAGTTGTATTTCTTTACCGTTTTGCCTCCTAGTCTAGATTTCCAAATTAGGACTTATATTTTGAGCTGAACAATTTATTTCCCTTTGGTGACTAATTTCTAACCCTTTCCTCCACCAGCTGGACCTTTGGCCAATTTCAATTAATTATGACAGCTTGTATCAGTTTCAGGATCCTGGTCTTTAGAGGTAAAAATGAAGCTGTATCAGAATGATCTTGTCATAGTATTCTTAAAGAAAAATCCAAAGTAGATCATGAGAAATAAATATGGTAAATATTCTTGCAATGGTACCATGAACACATCAGAACCAAGACCTTCTTTCCACTTTGGCTAAAATAGGCTCAAAGGCACCGTCTATACTATTTGGTTTTAATGCAAATTTGTCAGGTTTTATATGACTATAAATAAAAGGCCTGAGGCAGGGAAAAACCTTTCTTGTTACAGACAAATGTAATAGTAGAATTGGAAATTTTATAATCAGACCAGTATAGCATTTAATCTCAAAGTCATTCTCAACGTCAATACTGAACTTCATGACACTGTCAGTGGGTGGAGAAAGTGCCAAACACTTCCTCACCTGTTGTGTATCTTAGCTTCCATTGTTTCCAGAACATGAATTTAAATTCCTATCTCTCACTCTACCATTCCCCCCAGCACCCCCACATCATTCTTCATGGCTGGATTGGGTGGATGGAGTTTAGGGGAGGGTATACATTTGGGTGAGTTGGTTGGTTGGTTCAGAGACTTTGGCCCGGGATTGGGCTCCGGACTGAAGGGATGCTTTCCCTTTGTAGGCCCGAGGAACTGCATTATGATTAAACTCTCAACTCTGTCAGAATTGAATGAGACCATTGAGCGGGAAGGCCCAGGATGGCCACAATGCCATCAAGACATTGGACACTCACCCATTTGCCTACTAAAAAGTCTAGAGCATTTAAGAAATGGAATTTAAGAAATAAAACAAACAAGCAAAGGGAGGAAAAAAGAGAGACAGACTGAGGCAAACCTGGAAACAGGCTCGTGACTATAGAAAACAAAGTGAGGGTTACCAGAGGGGAGGTGAGTAAAGGAATGGGTGAAATAGGTGATGGGATTAAGGAGTGCACTTGTAATGAGAACCAGGTGTTGTATGGAAGTCCTGAATCACTATATTGTACACCTGAAACTAATGACATTGTATACTAACTAAGTAGAATTTAAATAAAATTTTTAAAAGAGTCTTGAGAATCATGCCTACTGGGGGTACCCATCACTGAGTTTTTTAGGCGATTTAGATTAGATACATAGATCTCAGCAATCCTTCAAACCAAACCTTTTATTTTACCAACAAGTGAACTAGTCCAAAGTCATTTGAATAGCAGGTCCATGAACAAGATCATGTTGTTTATATCATCCAATTCTTCCTTATGTAAAAACAAGTAGGATATGATTTTCTCCTGGAAAGGTTCACAATAATGGAGTGGAAGCGGGGTTGGGGGGAGGAATGAGACTTTGTGCAACTGAAGAGTGGATATCTCAACATGAGATTGTAACAGGGATGGAACAGAGAATTAATACATGCTGAGCACCTGCAGTGTACAAAGTATCTTATTATACATTTTCCTCACCTAATCCTTACATCAAATTTATGATAAATATATAATCTCCCATTTTATTGGAAAGAAAACTGAAGCTCAGGTTCTGCATTCGTCATTAGCACGTGCATGGAACTGTACCTATCTTTATACCTACTCCTCTGAGGACCCTGAAAAAGTGGACTCCCAAACAGGAGTGATTTAGTCAAAGAATGCTTGGAAATACAAAGCCTGAGATGGTGCATTGCACCTGCTTAGGCATAGAGAAGCCTCAGCAAATGGAGGAAACACAGATGACCTCCCCACAATTCTGCCACCACCCAGAGAAGGCTGGAACCAGTTACACAACCACTTAGTTGCAGTCTCAAATATAAGTTGCCTAGAAAATTGAGCATGCTAAAGAGAAACTTTGCATCTTAAACCTGCAGTGGCCCCATGTATAGATGGTGCATTTTGGGCAAAGATAGTATATAGTGTATAGCTCCACACAGTATATAGTGGGGAGCTCCTGAGTGTATAGAAGACCCTGATACCCATTTTGTGAGTTTGGTCATTTGACAAAGAACCAGAACAGGCATCAGTACATCAGTGTGGTGACGGACAGCTAAACATAGCTATATACAAGTGCTGAGAGAGTCAGGCAGGACAGAGTGAGGACAGGTAGAGCACTGGAATACATGATGAGTTTAACAAGTATGGTTTGAAGCATTGTAGTTTAAAGGACATGGCTTGACAGAGAGCAAGGAAAAACTCTTTAGGGAAGGTGTGAGAGGTGTGAGGGTGAGGGAAGGAAAAGCCCATGCTTAGTTGGAACAGAGACCACAAAACAGAACACAGTACCTGGAGAACAGACAGTTTGGTAAGGAGTTTATGGTAGGGAGGTTATAAACTCATAAACTCAACCACATTAGCCTTAATCACCTATGTAAAGAGTCTTCGAACTCCTCGAGGATCCCATTCCACTTTGAATACCTTTACATAGGACACTGGCGTTGTCATATTCTCTTTATGTACGGGATTCTGAGTCAACTAGGAAAGAGAAAAAGATCTTGTCAGAACTGAGATTTTACCATCCCTTTCCCCTAGACAAAAAGTTAAAAGCAACAGATCGACCAGAATCACATAAAGACCAAATCTGAATTCTGTGAAGGACCTTCAGAAGGCACACAGACTATCAATTAAAATGTGCTGGGGAAATTAGGCCACTAACTGTCAATGGGCATGAATTGCTCCCTGAGGAATTCCCATTAGATTTAAGTTTGATGATATATTCCAACACTGAATCCAAAAAAAAAAAATCTTTTAACTCTGGGTTGCTATAAAGGTGAAAACTGGGATTGGCATTGAGTAAAATCTCTCATGCAGCTAAAAAGGTGAAAACATTATTCCTGAGGAAGTTTTGAACAAATGGAGTGACTTAAAGGCAGATGCTTCAGACAGAGAGGACACATATTCTGTTTAACAATGTAAGAAACTTGGAATAGGCAGCAGGTTCATTTTGGCAAAAATAATGTTTGTTGCCTGTTTTTCTTTTTGTTCTGACTTTTAGTAGAAATGGATAGACAGAAGCCTGGATTTCTGGGGAATTATCAGGGTGTCACACACAGTGGTGCAGGTTGTACCCTGCACAAAGGTGCCCAGAGATTGGACAACTCTGAACCGAAATCCAGTTTTCCCCATGATTCAAGTTCCATGAGGGTAGGAGCCTTGAGATCTTGGTTCCTTCCATATCTCCTTTGTCTGCAACAGTCCCTGAGATACAAAAGTTCCACAAAAGTATTTGTTAACTGAATGAATAAGGAAATAAAGTGGTCTCGGCAATATGGCATCAGGCTGGATGATCATGAAGAAATGCTCAGGAGGCTACTTCCTCAGAAAGATGCAAGGCCACTACCAAGGCCGGTGTATCTGGTATACGTGTTACAGTTCTGCCCAATAGCTATGAAATGGCCAGACATGGCCATTGTGGAGAATCCAGGAGCAGTGGCTTGGGGTCAGTGTACTCAGCATCCATGCTCCCCTTTTTCTTTACCAGCCATATTCATGTTTTGTTTCAGGTAAGAATGTGTCTCTCTAAAATCCTTGCTTTTCCAGACTATAGCAAAGGCATGGACTTTCATTTCAGGCCGTTTAGACATAATTAAAGATCTGCTAGAGATTTCTGGGAAAGTTTTCTTTTGCTGCCTCAGATGTCATCTCTTAGTCCTCTTTTTTAATCCTTTGAGCCCCTTAGATATCCCTTCTTTCTGCTGAGAGCAAATGCTGAACATGGACAAACATTGGTGCTTGTGACCCCGAGGCAACAACCATGAGGCAAAAACCCTACATTACAGATAGAGGAAAGAAATATTAAAGGGGACTGGAACACTAAAGAGCTTACAGAGCCCTTGGGATGGCTCACCTCCAGACTTGTAATGTGCGAGAACACCACCCCTCTTTCCACTTGGTTAAACCACAGAAGTTAAATTTTGGTTACATGCTGCTGGGCCTAATTCCTAACTGATACAATAAGCAACCACCAGGAATGTAAGCCATCTAGGGATGCTCAGAAATACTTGGGGAGGAAACAGGATCTCTCATATCCAATATGGAGACTTGGAATAAGATTGATGGATACTCAGGAACATAGTAATTCCTCATGAAGCAGGAGGACTTGGGTGACAAAATAAAGAATTTTCCAACAGTGAAGCTTTTGAAGTTACTGAAATATACTATAAAGACAGTCTGTGGACTCTCAAATATGTGTTTTCGGGATTTCCATTCTGACAACAGCAGAAATGACCTCCTAGTTGAGCAATGCCTGAAAGAACCATCTGTCCAGAACTACATCAAGCTTGAGCTACAAAGATGTGGTACAAACCAGTTTAAGAACTTCACATTCCTTCTGTTGCCTAATGCCACCGAGCCAAAATGAACCAATTTATTTTGCATGGGTTGCTGTTAATTTGATCTCCAAATTACCAGTTGGTAATTTTAGTATCCATGATGTAAAAGTACCTTAGGATTGTAAGGAGGAATGGTTGATATAATCACTGTCATCAAAATAACAACCTCATTTCACATGCTAACACCTTGAGTTTGTTGACACTATTGGTAACTGTGCTACACATCTATTCTGCTTTCCACAACACTGGTGTGAACTAGTGTCCTGAAGAGCTGTGGGCTCTTTGAAGTATATTTGGAGACTTTTTCTGCCCTCAGCATCCATGTAGCTAGAAACAACATGGAGGTGTTGATTGGTAGGTATATTTTTAGTCGAATTACTTCAGTCCCAAACAGGGAGTGCTTCAGGCAGTAAGTAGTGAGATATATCTGACTAGGACTCATAAATTTTGTTTAGGACTACTCCTATAGCTAAGTGGCTGGCAAGGCATGGCATGGCTACAGGTGTGTGTGTTTTGGTGGATGTCCTTAGGTGACCCACTCTCATATGAAAAAAATAACATGTTACTATGAAAGACTATCACCTTTATTCTGTGGAGATCTGAAACTTATTTTCCAAAAGATAGCTTTCTCTGTTCACATCTCTGTGAAGTAGTTAGAGTTCCTATACTAACCAACCCAGCCCCTGCCCGCTCCCAACATAACCACACCACACACACACACACACACACACAGAGAGAGAGAGAGAGAGAGAGAGAGGGAGAGAAACTCAAAGTCAGCTTCAATATGAGGCCATTTCTAAATTACTTTCTTAGAAGGGTCAGAAACTTAGAATTATATTCATGTGTGCAAAAGTCAACATAGATTCTTTATTTCTTCCTCTCAGATCTTTTCTTATTTGAGAGGGCTTTATTTCCATGGGCAGCAGAGAAAAGTTAAGGTTGCTACTCCAAGGTTACTGTGTCTTTGTTGTTCCTTGGATGTTCTAGGCCTGACATGATGTGACAGTTTGGATCTTGTCTCTGTTGCCCATTCTTGTCTCCAGTGTGATGCAGCTTACCTCATTTGCACCTATAACTTGAAGTAGAAGTTGTGATTTCTGCCACAGCCTACTGACATGAGGACCCAGCACCATATAACAACCTCCTTATTTCCGGTCCTTTTGTGGTTCAGGGGTCTACAGGACTTCCTGATTCTTCTACTGAGACACATGAGGGTTCGGCAGCTCCATGGGGACCAAGAAGGGCACCTCCAGGCTTTCTGAATCATGTGGGTGGCGCCATGCTGCTCCGGTGCTAGCCTCAAAACAGGGAGCTCCCCCTTAAAGGGCTTTTGAATTAACTAACATTTAACTTGAGATGTTTACGTTGTGTAAACCTGCTGTGAGAGTTGCTCGAGCCTTCTTCCACTTGGAATTTTGATCTTGATGGTAAGGTTATATTCCTCAATTCTGGAATCTTGCCTCTGCATCCTGTCCCTCCCTGGACTCCTCTCTCTGGAACCTGAAGGGCTTTCTTACTTTGCCTTTCAGTCAGATTAAATTTATTCTTACATCATATCTTCCTTCTTCTTTTTTATAGGTCTTATAAATAAAGCTCTGGAGTCCAAATTTACCAGACTTGACACTAGATAAGTAAAGGGAAGCTTTACAAAGTAGAAGGCTTTTTTTTTTTCCCCAAACGGTTGGCTTTCAAGATTATTGTCACACTATTGATTCAAAACATTAGCTTTTCAACTCAGAGGGAAATGATAACCTCTGAGTTTAAGTGTCTACCCAGGGGTAAAGCCTGGATGACTCAGTCAGACTTCAGCTCAGGTCATGATCTCACAGTTTGTGGGTTTGAGCCCTATGTTGGGCACTGTACTGACAGCTTGGAGCCCAGAGCCTGCTTAGGATTCTGTGTCTCCCTCTCTCTCTGTCCATTCCCCACCTGTGCTCTGTTTCCCTCTCTCTCAAAAATAAATACACGCTTTAAAAAGTTTTTAAATATATGTATATTTTAAGGGTTCACCCACCCTCTCTTTCCCCATGGTAATCAACTGTAAAGGCCAAAGGAATCTAAGGAAACAGGATTTGTTAGGAATTAATATTTGAAGGGAGGAGAAAGAAAGACTAGTTTAATATTTTAATAATATTCTCCATCAAGCTTATGGGAGAGCCACTTGTTGTGTATTAACAATACACCAGGTGCTGTGTTAAGTGTTTCTCTTGCTTTTCTTCATGTGGTCCTTACAGCTCCCAAAGACGACTTTGCTTATGAAGACACTAAGGCTTAAAGAGGTTATCTATCTCACTGAAAAACACAGAGCTAATCAGCAATGGAGCCAGGATTTGAGGACAGAGAGGTGATGACAAGGAAATCCATATCATGTCCAAGAGCATGTACCACGTATTTCATTACACCTTGCTTTCTCACATTTTTCACTAACGTTCTCACCTAGCAAACCCAAGTGCTGCTCACTGGAAGAAAAAAGCTGGCAAAAATTTGGTAGAAGACAGAAGGAGGAAGGCAGAGAATGTTCACAAAATATCAGTTCCTGGGAAACAAACTTTACTTTCCTGGGTAAGGTCATTAATTTTTTATCCACACCATTTTTTGAAAAGGATTTTAATGAGCCATTTATTGGAAGTTTGTTAGGGGCCTACATGGTAAGTGCTATATTTTTATTGGTTTCCTTTTTATGAAAAGGCAAAACCAAAGTACACTGTGTTCAGATGACTTTCTTAAAATGGGAGGCATCTGAGTCACAGAAGTAAAGTTAAATTCTCTAAGCTTCCGGTCCCATAATATCTTTCTTTAAATATGCTTTTGTGCTGCAGCTTCACTTTACCAAGATCACAGGATGATTCTGTAGGAAGGAGAGAATCCATCTGACCTGCCTACACCAGCCTCCCTGGAACTCGTTTCTTTTCACCTCCCCAAGGAAATCATGCTTGAAATAACAGAGGTGACAGGAATCTGGAAAAAAAGAGCAAGTCCAATGTTCTCTTTAAAAAAAATACAGGAAGCCGTGTATCTTAAAGTACAGATCAATAGTGTAACCCATATTTCAATACTGTCATGTTTTCTCACTCATCCCATCTGTATGTTAGTATGCACTATTAGGAAGAAAGAAAAGCAAATAGTCAAACTTGTCTGAAGATCAATGACAAAATTTTCTAGAACAGTGAATAAAACCATTAAGATCAGTGGCTGATGCATATGAAAACACCTTAGATTATTTGAGAGGGGTTCTTTCATATAATCAAAGGTGATTTCAAAAAGATGAAGACTCCAAACAAAAACAAAGAAGGGAACTTTAAGAGAAGATGGAGCAAGAATATTATACAAGAAAATGTGAATAGTTTTAAATACATAAAGTAGAGTCAAGAGGACTGTTGGGAGAGAACACAAGAACTTTTTTTTTCCCCTAAGTGGGAAAGACGGCTTGAGAAATGACACGACTTCTTTGTCTCAGTGTGTGAAGTAGGATACACAGGGACAGATGCCAGAAACAGGCACATTTCCCAAAGGAGGAAGAAATAGAAAAGAAAATTGGTTTCCTGCCAGAACAGGTGGCATGTTGACATGTACACATCTGACAGGCAGGATTCTGAAGCTTTCCAAGGGTCTGACCAGGCCAGTCTGAGGTTGTCTCTAAGACTTCAGGGCAAGGCTCTGCAGGGGAGGCTAAGTGAGATGGTTTCAGATGTTTTTGGACACATGAGAAATAGCAGTGGTGGGTAAGAAAAATCATGGAGTGGTCTGCTATTGAGCACAAGGCTGAAAGTTGGGCTAAACTCATTCAGAGCTCATGGTCTGATATTTTTAACCATCCATTTTGGGAAGAGAGCCAAATGTCTGGTTAATTTCAGGTGGCAGCAGATATTAACTCACTAAACTCCCTTTGACCTCAAATACTGTGAAAGCTTTATCAGGGTCTTTCTCTCTTCCTTCCTTTCTTTCTTTCTTTCTTTCTTTCTTTCTTTCTTTCTCTCTTCCTCTCTTTCTTTCTCTCTTCTCTTTTTTCTTGGTTGTGGTACTGGTGGTTCATAAGTGGGTGGGTGGGTCGAGATAGGGAAAGAAAGTAGGAGGTATGGGTGAAAAGTTGATGTAAAATGTGCCTACAGAGTTTACAATTCTATTTTGTTTGTCTAACCAATTTTTATTATAATCGGTGACGGGTACTCTCTCAATAGCACACTTACCCAATCGTAAAAATGTATAAATAATAGTCTAAGCTAGATCTGGGGTAAAATCATCAAAGCAAACAGCAAAGCCTTGAGAATAATGTTTCTGACCCTGTAGTAATTGAGAGGCAGTAGAGAGTTATAGTTATAAGCATGGGCTCAGAAATAAGACTACTTGTTTGTGAATCCATCATCCTGCTTATTGACTCTGATATTGAGTATTGAACTAACTGATCTTGGATATCGAAATTTCCAATGCCCTAATCCCCTCAGACACTGACAGTGTAAAGCCTGCTTGAGTTTCTCTCTCTCTCCTTCTCTTTCTATGCTCATACTCCCTTTCTCTCTCTCTCTCTTTTTCTCTCAGAATAAATAAATAAATATTTAAAAGAAATAAAGGAGTTACTATATATAGACACTATCACAATATTATCTGGTACATGATAAGCTCTCAATAAATATTATCTCACATATCCATAATCACTACAGAATTAGCCGTTAGGTATATCCAAAAACACCACTTGGTCCATTAACTCTAAGAAATGCTATTTGCACCTTCTCTGCAAATTTGATCATGTACTAGGGCACCTATCCCTCAGTTGTTAAAGTGGTTCTAAGATATGTTATAAATAATCACTTTGGTACGACTGGGCAAGACAGGATGTTTGAAGGGAAATCTGCAAGAACCTCTACGTCTCAGGCATTCTGGCTGCTCAGAGATACCTTTCCAAAGAAACCTAAGATTCAGGTAAACAGCATGACTTCAAGATTCTAATCAGGAATTTTACAAAAGAAATCACACAAACTGTTTAAATACTTGTGCTGAAGATTTGTTAGGGTTATCAACAGTATATCCAAAGGGTTTAGCACAAAACGTTCTAGGTGAGTACGTGCTAGGTATCTAATAAATAGCAGCAATAATAATCTAACCAATAGTAATTACCACGATTACCTGAATACTTGTTTCTTAGAATTTTGAGAGTGTGTCTGTTATATGCTTTCTACCTTGGGCTCTTTAGAAACTGATTTTACAGGCGTGCCTGGGTGGCTCAGTCAGTTAAGCATCAACTTCAGCTCTGGTCATGATATCTCAGTTTGTGGGTTAAAGCCCCATGTCAGGCTCTGTGCTGACAGCTCAGAGTCTGGATCCTGCTTCAGATTCTGTGTCTCCTTCTCTCTGTGCTCCTACTCTGCTCATGCTCTGTCTTTATCAAAAATAAATAAAAAATAAAATAAGTAAATACATATTAAAAAAAATTTTAAGTGATTTTATATCCTGATGAAGCTGTGGCCTTGCCTACTATGTAATGCCATCTTTTCTAACATTTCATCTAGTTTTTCCTTACTGCAGACAGAGGCCATCACTTGTTCTGAGGCTTGCTCGACCTAATGAGGCTAATTGGTCCCTGCCCTCTTTGTAACATCCTTTACTTATGTGCCAGCTCCACACTTGGGTATTATTGAATATCATGGATTAGATATGCAACATCGCACAGAGATCTCAACAATAATTAGGCAGTAGGAGGTGGTTTTTTTCACAAAAACATTAGTCTCAGCTCTAAAATTCCCCCGCTTTATTAGGTTCAGGTCAATAGATAAAGACCTTAACGTTCCTTTAATGTGGAGATGAGCAAACCTGGCTGCTTTTAGGTTTGGCAAACTGGATCTGGCGATTTTTCAAGCACTCTATGCCTGGCAACTTCTCAGATGTGTTCTGCCAAATGCTTTCTCCTCTTAACCTCTCAGTGTGTATGTATTTCGAAGGGAATTTAAACCATAAATTTCTGATTTATTCACACTTAACTGATCAAAGTTGCAGCGTTTGTCTTGATCAACACTTCCAGGTTCTAAATTCTGTTTCTTTGACCCAGGACACCCACAGAGGCTGGCAATGATCACCTCCTAGAGAAGAAACAAAACTCGTCGTCTGGGACTGGGAAGCAGCTAGCTCACATCTGTCTTTCAGACAATATTTAAAGTGACTTTTTCCACTTTGAATTCTCAGGGAAGGGTCAAGAAAAAGATACAAATGTTTCCAAATATCTCTTCTGATATCAACATGAAATGGGAGAAGCCCCAGAATGTCTCAATGAGAGAGGTCTGGGGATAGCAATCTGGATGGAAGGGTGTAGGTGAGGAGTCTAGTCCGGGAGCTTAGTTTTCACGGCACTTTATGTAAGACTAAGAAAACACCAACTGTCCATATCAAGGAAAAGGCAGGGGTGAAAGGGAGGGGAGGCTGGTACGGGGGGAATATGGCAATAATGGGGATTATCAGTATTCCCTCCCAGCCACTCTGTGGTGAATGCTTCTGACCTGACAACACCACCCTTGGGATCTAGTATCTTGGGGACTCCAATATCCAGAAGCAAAAGGAACCCCTAAAATACTGGCTAGGCAAAGAGTGACCATAAAAGAAAAAGGGTATGGACACCAAGCATACCAAGCTCAGGCTGGTTAAATGCCCTGGTTATTTTGCTGTGATCTGTTTTTTCCCCCTGGCAACTTTTTATAATATTGGCTCTCCTCCCAAAGATGACAGAGTATCATGTGAGTCTGCACAGAGCACATTCACTCAGCAAATATTCCAGGGAAGCCTTGTCTCCTAGAAAGGCAGATTGAAAACTTCAGTCAATTTATTTTAGTTGCCTATTGTATGGAACAGGATCAAGTGGGCTCACCTGAAAAAGTTAACAGTGCAGACCGCGTTAACAGTGCAGACATTTGTCAATTTACAAACCAGTTTTTTTTTTTTTAATATTTATTTATCTTTGAGAAAGAAACAAAGAGCAAGTGGGGAAGAGCAGAGAGAGAGGGGGGGAGACACAGAATCCAAAGCAGGCTCCAGGTTCCACGCTGTCAGCACACAGCCCGATGTGGGACTCCAACCCACAAACTGGGGGATCATGACCTGAGTAAAGGTCGGACACTTAACTGACTGAGCCACCCTGCGCCCCCACAAATCAGTTTCAAAGTAATGTTTAAAAGATGTACCTTCCCTTCTACCCCTAAAATAGACCAATGGAGAACAAAGTTTAAATTTATAATAGGAAAATGTTTAAGATGTCTGATTATCAGGAACCACTGAAAGTTATTACATTAGCTATAATTTCCAAAGACAAGTATTTTGTCTTGTTTTGTTTTGTTTTGTTTTGAAATAAAACCAAGTATGGCGCACAGATTATAAAAATGGCCTCATTATTCTTAGTTCTATATTCCTGGTGTGCTAACCCTATGTAATCTCTTCCACTTGTGCATGGGTATGACCTAGAACTTGCTTCTAACCCAACAGAATATAGCAAAAGTGATAAGCTATCAGCTCAATTATTATGCCATATTATGGAAGACTGTCTTGCTGGTAGATTGGTCCACATGGCAAAGGGGCTAAGTAAGAGCAGCCTTGGGGCACCTGGGTGGCTCAGTTGGTTAAGTGGCTGACTTCGGCCCATGTCATGTTCTTGTGGTTTGTGAGTTCAAGCCCTACATCGGGCTCTGTGCTGACAGCTCAGAGCCTGGAGCCTGCTTTGGTTTCTGTGTCTCCCTCTCTCTCTCTGCCCCTCCCCTGCTCAAGCTCTCTCTCTCTCTCAAAAATAAATAAACATTTAAAAAAAAGGGGGCGGGGGAGGCTAAGAGCAGCCTCTAGGGCAGTTTCCAGCTGACAGGTGCCAACAGGCCAGAGGTATCAGTCTTACAAATGCAAGGAAATGAATTCTCTCCAAAACTTGAGTGAGCTTAGAAGCTGATTTTTGCTCAGTTAAGCCTCCACATGAGAATGCAGTCTGGGAGACACTCTGATGACAGTCTTCTGAGACTCTGAGCAGGGTACCCTGCTGAGTTGTGCCCAGACTCCTGACTCACAGAATCTGTGAGGGAATAAATGTGTTTCATTTTAAGCTGCTAAATTGGTAGTAATTCAGTGTACAGCAATAGATAACTAATACACCAAGGATCTTTCATAACTGTTTCTACTACTTAGAGGTTTCATATCAAAGCAGTGAAAACAAAGCCGAGCTCTGTAGTCAACTGATGTTATAAATGGGTCAAGGAGCCACAACTCCACCACTGCCAACTTACCACCAGAGTAACATGAAATAAACATTTTGCCAGGGATATGGCTTTTCCCTCCTTTTGGCACAGTTAGAGAAAACCCATAGTGGGGCACCTGGGTGGCTCAGTCAGTTAAGTGTCTGACTGTCGATCTCCGCTCAGGTCATGATCTCATGGTTCTGGAGTTCGAGCCCCGCCTCAGGCTCTGAGCCGACAGCACGGAGCCTGCTTGGCATTCTCTCCCTCTCTCTCTCTCAAAAATAAATAAATGAACTTTAAAAAAAAAACTCACAGTGAATGATAATGTGTTCCTCAAGCATTTGAATACTGTGTTACTGTGTTGGGGACATGTTTTGTTTGAACAAAGAGAACCCAGTACACTCACACTTTCCCTACCCTTGAGTCACTAGCAGAATTTCCTTAGTCCTCCCATCCACATACATGAAATAATTAGAATAGCCTACATATATGTCATTTGCATCATCATTTGACTGTGAATTGTAATTTTCAAAAATCTTATCATGTCCACCAAGAAAGATACTGATATGATCTTTAAAGACTCATTTATGAGTTTACATATGTGATAATTCTATATCTCTCATTAGAATATGATTGCCACATAAGAGACACTCAATACTTACTGAATACATAAAGTACAATTATTCTAAAAGACTGCCAATCCTGGATTTATTTTTCTTCTTTGTTCCTTGCCTACTCTCTCACAGGTCTGAAACTCCATAGTATTTTTGCCACTAACTCAGGCAGCATTTTTCATACACCTGCACACACAGCACTAGGCAAGGTATCTTCAGGGAAACAGAAGTTGGAGAAGACAGAGCTTTACCCTTAAGGACTATACAAATTAACTGGGTGGGAAGATGCGGCACACATCAATTGATCAAAATCTAACTATAAGGTATCCTCCACACCAATATCTGAGTCAAACTAAACATTGAATTTCTTAGGGAGTGCTCAGGGGAGTGATTAGAAAACTTCTGAACAGTTGCAGATTCTCGAAATGGGTGCATTTATGGGAGAGAAGGCTGGGCATTCAGAACTAGGTGGAAAGATGGGGGGAAGAAACTGAACTCCCAGAGTTCATGCATCCGTTTCCCGGAAGAAAATATATCTCCAACCCAGAGTTTGCCTGAACTTTGGAATCACCTTTTTAAAAAACCAAATACTGGCCTGGACCTAACTGAAGACCCCAGTACTGGTCTAAGTCCAATTAAATTAGACCCTCTGGGGGCTGGGTTTGGGATTAGCATTTTTCAAAAGGTCCCTGTGAGTCAATAGGCATCCGGGGTTGAGAGCCCCTGCCAGCCTGAAATGCCATTACTGGGTTCAACTGATGAGAAATGTTCCCGGACAACAAGGAGAGGTAGTAACATGTAGCCGTTAAGGTTCTAAAGTAGAATAGTCCAGGTTCAAGTCGAAGTCCTGCAATTTACCTTCTGGGTGATCTTGGGCAAGTGACTTAACCTCTCTGAGCTTTGTTTACACATCTGTGGGAATAAGAAATGTAGTTACCGCCTATGCTTGATAGAGAACTAAATGAGATAAGTCTTATAAAGCATTGATCCAACGCATGGCTCATAATCAGAAACAAAACTCCTTCATTATCCTTATTATCTATGCCCAAGAGTCTCAATTTTTCATAAAGTTACCAGAAAGCCCAATGTCCATTTCTGAAGTCTTTGCTTCCATCAGCTTAACAAATTATCTCATTCTGACCACAGCCTGAACCTGGCATATTGTCAAATTCAAGCACATTTGAGCAGGACCACAAAGAAATAAGACAGAGAGGCGGTAAGTCAAGCTGGGAGCAGATGAGAATGAGAAAGTGAGATGATGAGTGATAGAGCCAGCAGGCCCCTCTGATGAGGAGACCAGGAGTTCGCTACGTCAGAACAACCCTTTCCGTAAAAACGTTACAGGGCATTTAAGTGAAACATGGCAGAGATTTTCCACATTACTTGAAGGAACAGTGCCGTCCTTCCCTTCATTAGTGTGGACACAGCCCTAGCATTCACATCATGCTGTGAATCACTCCCCTCTACCTCACCCTTGTTCCCATCACTTTACTCCAATGTTTCCTAACATGTGGCCTGCTTAATATTTTTCGTACAAGTCATTCAAATGTTTCCTCATCTTCTCAAAACTAGCAATGTGCCAAGAATGAAACCATTCAAGTCATTTCTACTTCTCAGAGAGGAAGTTTATTCCTTCAAGGGTACAGAATTCATGGCTTAACTCTATTTTCACTTTTCTGTATTATGTTTAAGATGCATGTCTCTTGATAATATATAACACAAATTTGGAAATCTTGGGCACAGAGACCTCAAGTCCCATGACGGAAAGCTTTAGGAGCACCGGTTTCTAGAGATTGAGCAGGATAAGGACTGCAGGAGGGGGAAATCGACAAGAAACAGTAAGAGCTCAAAGAGACATTCGGTCAACAATTTCAAATGCTCTTAAAAGTCAGGTTAAAGGGAAATACAGAGGTGTCTTTTCAGCAAAGCAACACTGTGGTCTTTGGTAATTTTAACTTCAGTTATTATAGTTCAGTTATTATAGTTTCAAGTTCTAAAATACACATTTGGGTTTTCTTTTATAGTTTATAAAACACATTTCTTGTATATTGCTAAATGCTTAGAAAAGGAAGGCTGGAAGAACACCCTCTGATCCTTTGATGGTGGTCATTGCTAGACTAACATTAAGGGTGACTTTAAGTCTCTTTATTAGTCTCTTCAGTGCCCTGTGAAATTTGTGCAATGAGAATTCATTATTGTTGTACTACTGAAAGATAATTTCTAGATGAAATAAAATGTGTGTTTTCCAAAAGACTCTGGCCCTTTTGGAAAGAAGTGGTTTTAGAAAACACCAAAAATCTTCTGCTTAGTCAAAAAAGGGCTGTCACTGAGTATGAATTTTAAATATTCGGTATGCTGGGAAAAGCCTTCTGCCCTGGATAGAGAAGACAAAAAAAAAAAGACTCCTGGTCAGAAAAGCACAGCCCTTCTGGCTCCCCCGGGTGGCTGTGAGTGACTCCGCTCGCCTTCCAAAGCCTCCCTTCAGAGGGGACAGCGAACGCCCCACTGCATGCGTTAGCACCGGGCAAACCTCTGAGGCCAGCTGAGAAGCCTTCTCCTCGGCAAAGATTTAAGTCTCTGTTTCACAAATTCAATCAGGGCTTTTCATGATTCCAAAAGACTACCGTTCAACTTTTTTTTCCTCTTCCATCATTCAACTCGGAAACATTCCTTTCTGTGGATTTTCATGAACTTCTGCCCAACACCAGGTGCAAATTGAAAAACTCCCACTGGCCAATTTCAGCATAGGGAGGACTACTGTTCTTTCAACAGAGCCCTCTTTCAGGCCAGGGGTTCAGATCTTCGCCCCTGGGCACACAAGTCAGGGGTTTCACTTTGATCCACAAGCATCCCTCATGAAAAACTCCCTCTCTGTGGTGGCCGCCTCGCCAGACCCCCAGCCTAGAGGCTCAGCTATATCTGCCTGTGCAGACCTGGGCATTTGTTGGAGAGGAAAGGTGGAGGGATTCCTTGCTGACTTGAACCTTTAAATGTACAACTGTCCCTAGCTCAGACATTTAATTTTCCACCTCTGCAATGTATGTGTAGTTAACATGATCATTTGGCAAATACTTTATAGCGAGTTACTCTCCTTGGCTTGAAATTCAGACACTAATGGGTGGTCTTTCTCACTTGGGGCATTCCACAGATGGATCACAATGTTATCTGTGCCACCAACATCCAAGGAAGGACATGGGTGCCTTCAGAAACTGGCTGGTTCAAACGGGAATTCAATTCTGGTTTCAGGTCAGCTCTGCACAGGACTTGTGGGGTCAGCAATCATCCAATTTAAATTTCTTTACAAGTCTTTATTGAACATCTACTTTGTAATTTCAGTTCTATAATTAATCCAAACACCTATTATTTAATTGAACTGCCACCTTCCTATCTTGTGAAGGGATTAGAAGGAGAGCAAGATTAGTTCTTTATAGTTGCCTTTAGACTCTATATAAATATTTTTATTCTCTGCTAATTGAGGGTGGGGTACACATGGTTATTAATAAATCCTACTATGGGAGCTTTCCTGATCTGAATTCATTACATTTGTCACTAGAGGCTTGGTAAATAAACATGACATCTGAATTTCCTCATCTGAAATGGAGAAGTGGGGGGGGGATATTGGGGTGATGTTTTCTGGTATTGTTAGCAGGCTGTGTCTATATAGCTCGAAGAAGCAGTTCAGATCACATCTTGGAAGAAAGACACCAAAATATCAGATAATAAACGTTGCATAAAACTTCTGATATACAAACTAGGCGTCATAGTCAGAGTCATGCAGGATACAGATGGCTCACTCATATTGGTAATTCATGAAATGAATTAGACCATTCCCAAAGGCATAGACAAGGTTGCAGGGAACAAACCAGGAAGTGCAGTCCTTGGTAGCAAGTAGGAACTAAGAACTGCAGCTACCAGTGGAAGACTGAATATACAAGAAAGAGGAGAGGATACCTGAAGCAGGAGAAGGTAGCTAGAGAAGCAGGGTTACCTGAAAAAGATTTCAGCTTTTGGCAGAAAGACACAAACCATAGCAACCAGGAAGTCTGAAGTCAGGGGATTAATACCTCAAGTCACTCCCTCTCTTCCTGCTTCCTGATGTCCTGCTGCTGTCTCCTATTAACCAAGGCCAACTGGGAGCTGAAGGATAAGGGAGTGTGGGATGCAGGTGGGTCAGCCTCCTGGGGCACAGTGAAGAATGGAGAAGGGTGGAGAATGGGTGGGGTGAGGGGGGCAAACAAGAGTATCAAGAAAACCACGTATTTTTAACTGTAGTGAGCACACAATGAAGAGCACAATAAATGCATTCTATCCTGGAAGCAAAAAGCTAATGTGAAATTAGGGAGTTGTTGCCTGAGCTGGTTCTAGTACAGGTAGAAGCCAATCTAGATGCAAGGGAAGGCACCATGGGCTGAGAAGGGCTGTGGGGAAAGGAATGTCAGC
The DNA here is from genome assembly GCA_030068075.1 of Paguma larvata. Lineage (NCBI taxonomy): Eukaryota > Metazoa > Chordata > Mammalia > Carnivora > Viverridae > Paguma > Paguma larvata. Next base: position 99,188,531 of record CM057826.1, on the reverse strand, counting down.
AAACAGCTGTGTGGCCAGAATCTGGGGTGTAAACAGCTAGGGCAAGGTGGGACCTCGGGGAGGTGAGGGGTCCAGGCTATGGAATGCTATGTTGGGTGGAAGCAATGGGATTTTTTTTTTATGGACTTTGAGTAATGAATTGTTACCATAGTTTAGAAAGGCTGTCAGCTAGAAATGGGATTAATGACACTGTTGAGCTTCAAACCCTTTTCTGGAAACAAGTAGAACAAAGAGATTAGATAATCAAAAGAAATGAAAGAATTCCTTCTGACCATGATAGCCCCAGAGAACTTGGTTCAGGTAATAGCTGAGAAGGAGTCAGTACAATCACCTCCCTTTGTAACCCAAATAATCATCATGCCTACTTGTCTTTCCAAAAGATAACTTCCTCTAAGATCGAAGTATTCTTTTATAGAATCTATAAATTCTTTTATAGAATCTATAAGCATTCTCTGTATCTAGAACAACACTGGATATATTGTACAGAGGGTCCTTTTGTGTTATAGGAAGCTTGTAAAGAAATTTCCTTGGCACCAGAATCCCGCTCTGGCTGACTTTTTTGCTGCATTCCTACACCACTGTAAACGGCTGCCACATTACCTCCTGTTGAAATATGTATACATTATAATCTTCTGAATTAGTTGTTAATTTTGATTAAGTAGATCGCAACCCCCTTGAATGCACCATGCCAAATCCTGCTGTGTATTCCTCACTACCGCCCCCAGTGCTAAATACACTCCAAACATAAGCAGGTGTTTATTTGTTTTTTCAAGAACATACAATCACTCTACACAGGAAACAACTCATGCTTTGAAAGGAGGGGTTCCTTACAACTCATTGGAGTGTCTCTCTCTAAAATAGTCTATGCCTTTAAGCATCTGTATTTTGAGCTCAAGACAACCATTTATTTAATTAGAAAAACTATTTTGAACACCTATAATATACTAGCCCAATAGTCCATGAGATATAGTAATTTTGAACATAAAAATAAGGGAATTTGTGGGGTGCCTGGGTGGGTCAGTCGGTTGATGTCTGAGTCTTGGTTTCGGCTCAGGTCATGATCTCATCTTTGTGACTTTGAGCCCCTCATTGGGCTCTGCACTGACTATGCAGATCCTGTTTGGGATTATTTCTCCCTCTTTCTCTCTCTGCCCCTACCCCACTCTTATGCTCTTCCTCTTTCAAAATAAATAAATAACCTTTAAAAAAAGGAAATTTGTGTCAACATGTGTGTCTAAAATGTGACCTAATGTGTTAACTTTCCCAAATAATATTTAAAATTTTTGAGACCTTCAAAGTCTATTCAAATATTGAGTATTATAAAATTTTTTTAATGTGCATTTATTTACTTTGAGAGAGAGAGAGAGAGAGAGAGAGAGAGAGAAATCACATGCAAGGGTGAGCTGGGGAAGGGCCAGAGAGAGAGGGAGAGAGAGAACTCCATGAAGCTCCACACTGTCAGCAAAGAGCAGGACACAGGGCTCAATCTCATGCAGGACTCTATCTCACAGAACCGTGAGATCATGACCTAAGCCAAGATCAAGAGTCGGACGCTTAATCAACTCAGCCACTCAGGCACATTGAATATTGTAGAAATTGTGGTCACTGGAGTAGGGCTAGCAAGGAAGGTATTTTTGGTTAGGGAAACATCTTAGCATTTGTCATATGATACCTCTCACAACATATAGGGCTGCCAGAAATCTGGATTTAGGAGCACAAACTCCCACTCTCTTAAAACCTTACTGAACTGTCACCTTTTCAGTGGAGGCTGTTCAGATGACTTCCTGCACAGTCCCCGGGAATCACTCCAAAATCTATATTCCTGCAACTAGTACAGCTTAAAATGGGGTTCTCGGTCATGCTCTTCAGGATAACCTGTGCGGTCTCCTTTAGCCTGAATCCCATCAGTACCATCACTGGCCCAAATCGGGATGTTTCATGTACATCTATCATTTCCATTAGACTGTGAACTTCTTACAAATGAGAGCCATATATGAACATCCATGTCCCTCAAAGCTGGCACAGCTCTGGGAAAATACTAGATTCTTGTTAAATGTGATCCTTTTCTCATAACTGTAAGAGGCTCCTATATATCATCATGCTCAGATGCCTTATCCCCAACTAACATATTCTAGAAATCAGTTGCCACAAAGTGCCACATAGGTGTCACCTCCAAAGAATTCTGTTGGTCAAGCAGTCACAAAATCTTGTCCAGATTCAAGCTAAAGGGACATAGACCCCACTTGTCGTTGAAGGAATGTTGAAGAATTTGTAGCCATCTTTAATCTACCAGAAAGGCACTAGCCAGGCCTGTTAAAAAAAAAAGACTGACTATAATTCTTTAATCAAGTTTTCTGGCTTGGGAAATAGAGTTCAAAAAATATGGGGAAATGGATAAAACAAAACAGAAAAATTCAAATCTTCTAGCACCTATGGCCATCTATAGCTTACTGCCTGAACAACTTGGTCACAGGGCATCTGAACTACATTTGAATCCCATTGTGGTCTCTAATACTTGTCTTTTGCAGAGAGAAACCAGACATTTCAACAGTAGTGAATGGAATAATTTTTACTCTTTAGCACCAGAGATCAAAGATATAAAAATGATAGAAAGTCCTGGGGATGCACCTAGGGTACTAAGCCCAGAAATCCTCCTCCAGGGATTCCATTAGCTTGCCTTGTGAAGGTTTATAACTTTAAATGACTCTTGACTGGAAAATTCTCCTCTCTTTATTATGCCTATTGGCAACCCTAATCCATCTATGAGCCTAAATCAGACATCTTGTGATCCATTTTCCACAAATGAGAAATCAAACCTCATAACCTTGTTCTATGACTGGACAAAGTGCATGACCTGGCAAATAGACATGGGCTCAACCAAGTTGGTGGGCTATTAGGTAGTCAAAGCGAAGAACTTTACTCAGTCAACACAGAAACTAAAATAAGTTGTCCTTGTGAAGCTTGGTTAAAATGGCATTTGAGCTAAAAGCACTTTTGTTGAGCTTGAAAATTCTTGACCAAGGGGTGGGAGTCATAAAGTGCTTTATGAGTCATGAGAAGGTCAAAGATCACCTTTCAACTTTTAAAACGAGCCCTGGCTACTTATAGTCGCTTGCTTGCCTTCCCTCCTGCTCCCTCCTCTTCACCAGCTTCATCATCTATGTCCACTTCACAGTCTATCTGTAATGAATTTGGATCCAGTTCAAGGAATACACAGGAGGACTTCAGCTCCCAGAGCAGGCTGCTATGTAGGAGGGAAAGAGAAAAGAAAACACCCTGGGGCGGCTCTGTATTTCCAAAAGATTAAAAATAATTAAACAATAAGATATTCAACTTGGATTATTTTGGGACAGTGATTAATGGCTCTTCTCTTTCTAATGATACCCTCCTCTAAGCTAATCCTTCCCAACCTCATTTCAAAGAAAATGTTGGTTAACACTTGATTTGTTTCATTCCACATACCCTTAAGTAAATCAGGGTTTATTATGGCCCCGACATTCATACCGATCGGCTGCCTCCCTCTCTCCTCTCTTGGAATAATTCAGAGGGAAAGAATGGAGACATTTTCAAAGGCAGCAGTGCTTAACTGAGTAATTACCTAACTACCCAAGTCAATAAAGCATGGGTCAACCAGTATGCTGGTCTGCAAGTAGAGGTCAGAACCTAGGTGTCTCCTAGCCAGTGTGCCCAACACTGTGCCCACCGCAAAACAGCCACTCAGTAAACGTTGATTGCATGAATACATTATAGAAACAAGTATTTTCCTTTTTTGAAGTGGGAGAGTGAATCCTTTTCACAGGGACACAAACTGAAGTAAAGCAGAGGTGATGTTACATGACTGCTCACATTGAATTTCTCGGATTTCATAATGGGCTCATGCATCCATTAAACATTTACTGCATACCCACTACGTGCCAGACTCCGAATTCCATCTTGTAATGTATTAAAATTGGGTTTGCTCTAGCAGAAGTGGCAACAAATTGTAAATATTTGTCCCCCTCCCCCAGACAGGAGGTAGCAGTTCTGTTGCACTCAGTGCACAGAACACGCAGACACTGAGGAAATATCAATTGAGTAGGAAATAATATAGAAAATCAATAGCCACAGATTATGTTAAGCATGACATCTCCAAAGCTCATGTCCTTGAATCTTAATATAGCAATCTCTTGGCAGCCCCGTGTATTTTGAAGAAATGGGGGATATTCTTGGGTCATTTAATTTAAACTAAGAATAGAACAGAAGCATAGATTTTAGCCTTTGTGTCTCTCCTTACTTTCATGTGGTCAGGCAGAGAGCTTTTTGCCTTGGAAAAGTCAGAAGGTTCATTTTCAAGATGATAATTTAACAAAACTATGCAGGAATTGGGAGATCATTTAGAAATGTGGCAAGCCCATTTCGATAAGTTCATGATAAATGTAATTTGAAATAAAACCTTGACCTTTGACTTAATGATGAGATTAACAACTTTTACTACATATTTTCAACGACTTCCCCAAAAGACTTTGTCAGCTTCCAGTTTGGACTTCCTAAGGAAACCGTTTTTATTCTATAGCTCCAATAGGTGACCTGCAAAAATAAGAGTTCATTCTTAATCAACTCTGTGTTATCCTATCTTCCTTTATTCACCCAAGCCAGAAGTTTTCCATCTGGACAACAGTGACTCCCCTTTCTAACATGAAGGAATGGAGACAGCCCTGACAGTGATGGGTTCAAAGAAACTGAATGGTCACACTGTAAATAAGTCGGGGGTAAAGAAAAAAAAAATCTTCTATCCTGCTCCACTGCTGTCAAAAAGCAACTAAATGAAGCCTCTATGTAAGTTGGATCTCAGTCCCTGAGCACCCTGTCCTGAAATGTAACTCCCCAGTTCTGACTGAAGTCCCTGTCCCTGCCTAAGCACAGAGCTGACCCAACCACCCAGGGAATTGCTCTGAGGAGCCACAGAAAAATTGACTCCATCAGCTGTGGCAAAGGCTCCTGTGGTACTGTCCTCTTAACAACCACAGAAGCACTGGGCTGAGTGTCTTTTGAGATTATCAATACTTTCTTTCATTAACACCACAAATCCATTTTCTTAAAGGATGAAACGTCCATAAAAAACAATCTTGGTATGTATACCCAAGTGCCTACTCTATCAGCTGCCAGCATGCTTGCCTAATTTTTGGAATTCAGTAGGTGGATCAACAAGGAAAAGCTGCCCTAAATTGCAGTAGTTCAGCACAATAACTATTTCCCACTCATGTCATAGTGTGTGAGGGTTGGATGGTTATCGGAGAACCATTAAATGACCTCCATGGAATGTGTCAAAGATTTAGTCACCTTGTAGGTTATGCCACTATCATCCACAGGATATGGACTCCTTATACATAAGGAAGGAGAAGAAAGAGCATAGAAAACTGTCTAGAGAAGTTAATGTCCAGGCTTGGAAGGAGCATATATCACCTACTGCCCCATTCCACTGCCCAATATGCAGTGCTGTCTCCAACTTAACTTCAAGTGAGAGCAGGGAATTTAGACTTCCAGTGTGTTTAGTAGGAGAAAAGGGATTAGTAAGCACCAACCTCATGTGTGCAATGTGATTTATGTTTTATTACAGTAATATATAGAATGGGAAGAATAGAATCATCCTAATGGTTTCAAGTGCTCAAGAAAAGATCATTCTACGTAAGGCTCCCTCTGTTGTACCAGCAGAAGGGGGAAGAGCTTATTGTTGGGAGCATGTACTCAGGAAGTCACACTGCTTCTGATCACATCGTGGCTCTATCACTTATTGGATATGTAATGGCAGGTAAATTGCTCAATTTCTTTGTGCATCAGATTTACCTGCAACATGGAGTTAATAGTATTTACCTCAAAAAGGGCTACCATAAGGATTGAATGAGATGAAATATTTGAAGGCCTTGTCCACTTTGGAGGCCAAACGAAAGGGTAGTGACAGAGTTTTGGAAGAACCCAGCTGTGAGATGGTATGAGGTGAGAGGGGCTAGTGAACACACATGGCAGGAAGAAAGGGCAATTAGGAAAGTGTCCTCACCTTGGACCAGGAATTTCCTATATTTCCATTGATACAAGCCAGCCAGATGTCAGATTGGCTAGTCACACTGTTAAAGATGAAGATGTTTTCTGTAGCAGCAAGTACAAGCACACACTTAAATAGATACAGACATGTCTCAAGGATAGCAAGATAAGAAAACTAAATCTCAAAACTCTTGAAAATAAGAACTAGAGCTGGTGAGGGAACCAGAGTCCCTTTTCACCTTCTCTTCTTCTTTTCTCTTCTTACATTTGCTTCACTCTTTTCCCACACAGCAACTAACTTTCTTTGCTTTGGCATGGTAAAAAATAACCACTACCAGTGTTTACATATCTTCTACAAAAAGGGTTAATCAAACTAAACTGAACTCTTATGCCAAATTTCAAATTCCTAGAAATGAATCTCATTGATCCAGCATAGTCAGTTGCCATCCTTGGTCCATTCAACTCTGGGTCGAAAGGCAGGTGGGTTCATCCTATGAGAAGATGGCTTCTATAATAACCCTGTGTAGTAGGATGAGGAAGTGATGGCTCTTAAAATAAGGCAAAGCTCTAGGTGGAATCCTTTCTTCAAGTTTCTGATCACATACTGCCTTCCAAGATTTTGTGTGTGTGTGTTGTCATTTTCATTGTTGATCACCTTAGTTTTTTATGGGCTTATATCCTTTCTGCCTGATCAGTTTTACTATGGTATGATATGTTCCCCCAAAATTCAGATGTTGAAACCTAACTGCCAAGGTGATTGTATTTGGAAGGTTGTAAGATCAAGGCCACAGTTCTCACCAATGGATTTAGTGCCCTTACAGAGCTTTCTCTAAGGTACTTCTTGGCCCCTTCTTGCCATAAGAGGACATAATGACAAGTCAGCAATCTGAAACCCAGAAGAGAACCCTCACCTAACCCTGCTGGCACTAATCTAAGACTTTCAGTCTCCAGAACTGTGAGACCTAAATTTCTATTGTTTATAAGCCACCTAGTCTATGGTATTTTTGTTAGCCTGGACAGACTAAGACATGTTATAAGTAACCAAAGTAAGGACTGTGTGTATAATCTTTTTTCTGTTCCACAGTGCTAATGCAGTGATCTATAATAGGCATTTAAAAAATATGTAATGAATGAATGAATAAATGATTAGTCTCAGGGGGAGGGGTATGGGGGACAAATCTTGCCAATTTAGTGGCTTTAAAAGGTCAATGTCACATCCTTGGAAGACTGATGTACTTGAAGAAAGCAACTGAGTCATAAAAAGATGGTGTAAAAGACAAACTGATGCTTCCTAGCACTTTTTTTAAAAAAAAAACAAAACTCTCCTCACAAATGACTGATTAGAGCCTTTAAAAATTAGCTTTTTTTTCCACTGACTACTAATTACTTTTGTGTCAGTCCTTGGATGCTGTGCAGCTTCACTGAAGCTACAACCCTTATCTTTTCTTGAGATCACTCACTCCTAAAACCGAACCTTCATGTAAACATGAAAAGTATTTTTCACCCTAACATTGCTATTATGGATGCACACGGTAATTACACTTAATGCTTACTTAGTGCATTTGTCACTAGAGCACTCAGTTCTTCACTCTTTAATTCTCTCTCTTGCCCATTCATTAGTTACTTAGTTACTAAGGAAACTACTAGTTAGTCCACCTTTTTCAAATGTGTGGTTCTGCAGACAACAGTCGTGAATAAAGAAACTTAAAAAAATGTTCTGTTCCATAGCATCTAAGTAAAAAGAATCACATGAAAGACTATAAGTAGGTCGAGGTAAAAATGTGTACCTAATTTAATGGAAAGATTTTATGCATTCTCTATGTATAGTAACCACAGTCTATTTCATTCCATCTGTTTTCAAGTGGAAGTCTGACCACTGTTCCAGTGCAGATCCACTTGTTTTTTCTTCCCTTCTTTCCTCCCTCTTTCTTTCGTTCCTTCTTTTATTCTTTCTTTCATTCCTTTCTTCTTTCATTCCTTCCTTCTTTCTTTCTTTCCGTTTTTCTTTCTTTCCTTCTTTCTTTCCATCTTTCCTTCTTTCTTTCCTTCTTTCCTTCTTTCTTTCCTTCCTTCCTTCCTTCCTTCCTTCCTTCCTTCCTTGTCTTTTCTTCCATTAATTATCATTGGCCTGGAGTTCAATTTCCAAAGGGCTTAGTAGTGAGAGAGGGCTCCCTATGGGCCTGGAGAGTATGGCAATGAGAGATAATTTGTAGTCTTGAGTGGTCAGCAAAAAAGGGATATGCATTTAATTTCACTTCCTTCCCTCATTACAGTGAACCATATGAACCCCTTCGGTGGCCACAAGATGAGAAATTTGAGAGACCTACTCAAGAAAAAGAGTAGTTGGTCCTTCCCTTTGGCTATTTAGCACGTATTCCCATAGCATCATCTAGTAAGAAAGAACAGTCAATTGCTCATTCCCTCCACCCCCTAAATAATGGACAAGACATCTCTTTGGAAACTTAATGGTACAGCTAGATTCATGTGAAAGAGGTCATTGTCAACCTTTTTTCCAAATCTATCCAAATATTCCATTTCTCCATCACTACCTCCAAATATAACTGTGGAAGACACAACCAACCAACCTGCCAACCAACAACAGAATATTCTAAATGCAAATGGAACAAAGATTCCTGACATTAGCTAGACAGAGAGAGATGCAAGCTTCTTGATGGAGTTCCAGACCCCTTTGCACGTGTAAGTACAAGGTTTGGTTTTGTGGTAGCTTCTGGATCTCAGGAGGCTGCAGAATTAGTAGTCCTTGCATGAGAATGTGGTTCCATTATTTATTCAGAATAAATAGCCACATAAAAGCCCACCGGAGCTGTCAAAGTCAGCGTTCAACTGGGCCTGCGGGCAGAACTGTTCTTTCTTATGTCTTCTTCAGGGGCCCTTTCTAAAGAAAGCATCGCCACATATTTAAAACATGATGGGCTTGGTCTGACTTCATTTTGGGTGGTGCAAAACTTTGTTTTATTCCAACTTGGGAAAACAAGTACTGGCATTGTGGTTAACCTTGGGAGACTCGCTACCTACTCTCCTCCCACATTTATAGATTGTTCCATTCTGACTTAGTTTCCTCTTCCAAAGAAATGTGGATTCATTGTTCCACCATTACTCTATTCAGCCTCTGCCAGTTAAGTAGTAACAAATTTCAACTCTTTCAGAGATGGCTTTTCTCTTCCTAATTTCTAGGGCCATGTATCACAGAACTGAGGTTGGCCATTATCAAATTACACCTGGGACTTGTCTGACCTAGACTTAGGTGCCAAATACATGGAGAACAGAGTTTGACAGTAGCCAACGGCCTTGGTGATATCTTTGTGCACTTTTAAACCTTAGTAATTTTAGTTGTAGGCCTATTAGAAATAATGCATGAGTGGCTTTTAGAAAGCCATCTATTAAGTTTAAAATGACTACATTTAGATAAGCATACATGATGCACTTTTTTTCCTCTAGAATCCATGACAAATCAAAAGCCTTCCATAGATGATAAGGGAAATGGTATCCTATGGCTCCAGGGCAAAAGTCCTTATCGGCTGGGAGAAAAGAATTCAATTTGTGTTTAAATGCCGTTTATAACTTGTTTCTTTCACAGTTGCAGCCTGTTGTTAAATGTTTAAAAGCTGCTCCAGGATTTTATGTCTGAATTCTTAAAGCCAAAACATGTTCGCCTTTTTCAGAATGACCTACAAAGTATTTAACATAATCCCCCGTTAGGAACAGTCAAGGTCATTTAATGGCTGGGGCCGCTGAGCCAGAGGTGTTGGAGAATTCTCTCTCTTCTCTGATATTCTATTCCTGGCCCTGTGTGCTCCTAGACCCATTCCATATTCCACCTGAATCAGAAAGGGGACTGAGTTTTGCCTTCTCTGCTTCAAGTCAAAGGCCTACTGAGGTCTCCTCTGGCACAGAATAAAGATTTCCTGGGCACCTGGATTGCTCAGTCAGTTGGGCGTCCGACTTCGGGTCAGGTCATGATCTTGCAGTTCATGAGTTCAAGCCCACGTCGGGCTCTGTGCTGACATCATGAAGCCTGGAGCCCACTTCGAGTTCTGTCTCTGCCTCTCCCCTGCTCACACTCTACCTCTCTCTCACGCTCTCAAAAATAAATTAACATTAAAAAAAAAAAAGATTTCCTTACATGAATGATGTGCCTGATTCCACCTGATTCCACATCCGGTGTCCACACTGTCCGTATCTCTGCCTGGGTGATAAATGGGTATATGACCACATCCTAGCTCACCATGTAAGCCCCTGAGCTCCCTCTGCATCAGGTCCTCACACATTCAAAATGACTCTGACATCAAATAGGCCCGAGTTCCCATTCCAACTTCACCACTTAAAACTGCTGTGTGATCTTCTTTGTGAGGCCCCGTCCCCTTCTCTATAAACTGAGGATAACAATAACTAATCCACAGTGTTACTGTGAGATTTGATGAGATGATACATACAAGGCGCTTCTTAGTGCTTGCAACACTCATTTGCTGTTACTTTGAGGGAGAAATCTTTAAAGCCATAGATTCTTTCATTTTGACACAAAACACCATTTATATTGATGTTATAAATAGCAGAGTACCTTTCATGTCAAAAATTCACTTCTTGTAGTTATTCTTCAACTTGGAATTAAATTCCAATGTCTATGCAGAGTTGGAATATGGCAGATTCCTGGTTCAAAGCAAAAGACCTCAAAAATTAAGGCAGCTTAAAAATCCAGTAATTCTCTCCTGTGAGAACTCTTCTCAATTCTTTCTCTGAAATGATTATTGAATCTGTTCTTTCTCCTTCTGGACTGCTTTTGTAGAGTTTTAACAGCCTCACCCTGATCTCCAGGACTCTAACTGTCTACCTACCTTCAGGTAATGGTGATAGAAAATACCAAATGAACTCAACAACATAGTCATTTAAAATTTTGCATCCTAAAAATTGCCACTACTGTGATTTCTTTGGTCAATATATTTACTGCACTAGTTATTTCAAGTAACCGTAAAGGAGAAAATTTGATTTTTGTACTTATCAAAAAGTGGAAGGGTAAGTTAAGTGAGGTCTGGATGTTGTGTCTTAGCAGGGCACACAGAGCTCTGCACAATCTACCCCAACATGTCACTTCCCTGTGAAGTCTACCATCAGTCTTGCTGAATTACAAATTACATGACCTGGCCTCATAAACATGCTGCTCTTTCAACCTTTGGGTCTTTGCAAACTTGGCTGCATCTGTCTCTGGAATGATCTAAATGCTCCCTTTCCACTTACAAAGCCTATATTCAAAAGTCACCTCACAAGAGGAATACATTCATAGTCCAAAGAAACTGAGTTTGAATCCTTACTCTGCTGTGTCCTGGTTCCACAACCATGAGCAATGAATAACCTTCAATTTTCTCATTTGTAGGCAACTCGAAGGACTCCACTACACTAGAGATAAAAATCTAGGCACTCACACATCCCTGACTCTTACTAGCTTGACCACCCTGTCCCTCCCCCAGCCAGTTTAAAGGCAATTCATTTCTGGTTTCATTTTTTTAAAAATAGATCCCCTCTCCCCAATTATTTTTGGGAACTGCTAAGGAAGATTGGTGAACACAGACTCTAAATCCAGACCACACTGATGCATGCAGTGTACTTGGTGGCTGGAATTTCACCCTTATTTTTTTTTAAATGTTTATTTTATTTTTGAGCCATAGAGACAGAGCGTGAGCAGGAGAAGGGCAGAGAGAGAGAGAGACACAGAATCTGAAGCAGGCTTCAGGCTCTGAGCTGTCAGCACAGAGCCCGATGCGGGTCTCGAACTCAAAGACTGCGAGATCATGACCTGAGCTGAAGTTGGCTGCTTAACCGACTGAGCCACCCAGGTGCCCCTCACCCTTATTTTTAATTTCACAGTCATTTCACTCACCTAAGGATGACTGATTCTCCTTGCCAGTTGGAGTAGATTGGCTACTGGTCAGGAGAAACCTCTACCATCATCCCTGCCACCATCTTGATCCTGATTGCTCAAGCCTGTTGGTACTACCACTACTGTTTCTTAACAGTTATTTTTTGAACAAGAGAGAAAGTTCCTCTCCTACATGTTTTGGTCAGGTAAGGATTTCTCAAAATGATGCAACAATACTAATTGGGTTCCAAAGTTCTTCTTCCCCAGAAAGTGACAGATAGTAAATATAGGGCCTATCTGTATCCAGACATCTCTAAACCTTTAAACCCTGAGCAAATCATCAAGTGGGTCAACTCAGTGGGCCACCTCCTCTCCTTATGGACTTTTCTCCCAAAGGTTCTCCCACTGTTCCCACCTAAGAGTTCAAATCCTTTTTAAACCTCAGACCCTCTTATGCAAATTAGCACACTCAAATGAATACTGGGAGTGTTTCAGGGATGGTATTTTATCTCCTTTCAAAGAAGCTTCAGTTACCATCCAGTGAGAATCCATATGATTGTAAAATCAGGCTAAGAATATTTACCTAAAAGGACCCCAAAGAACGATTCATTAAATTATATTAAATGAGATATATTTCTAGAGCCTTGTGCAGTCCCAGGTACATAGTTCATTCTTGGGCAGATATAACCAACCAGTGCTCCAAACACCACAGTAAAAAAGCTGCTTTTCTGGGCTCCCACAAAGATTAGCCAGATTCCTATTTAGCTCTGACTATACCGTGTAGGAGCTGAACTACTCCCTATTACACTGGCACTATTTCTTCTCATCTCTGTGTCCTTACCACTCTACCCTACCCTTGATTTAGCACAGCACCTGGTCTATCATAGCCCCTAGGAACCCCTGAATTAATGAGTCAAGAGGAAAGTAGACCTGAAACAAGTAGATTGCAAATTTTCCTTGGAAAGTAAATTTCAGCACATCTTTTGAAGCCTGTGTGCTCTTTCCAAACTCTAAGTGAGGGTGTTTATGCATTTTTTGAGTCTCTAGTACTAAGCCCCAATGTCCTGTACATGGTTGACACTCAATGGACATTCGTTGATGATAATGATAATCGAGTTAATGTTACGTTAACCATTCAACCCCATGACAAAATCCTAGGCATTATTATTATTAACCCAAATTCCTGAATACCTATCCCTCAAATCAGCAAACAAAATGTCTGCAGTGCCTTATTGCTCATAGGAATGAGTGGCTGTTTGGAGTGCCTGGACTCTGAAGTCTACCTTGCCCTGGACTTTCAACTATGTGAAATAATTCACTTCTTCATTGTTTAAAGCCATTTGAGTCAAGGTTTCTTTTCCTCATATCTGAAAGCATTCTAACTGGTAGAAGCCCCAAGAGAAAAGTAAAGAATCTGAATACATCTTTTCCATTCTTTTCCCAAACCTTCAAAGAATGGAACAGTGGTTTCCACTTGCTATTCCAGTCTCTTAGGGACCACCCCCTATCAAGTCCTCCCCCTTCCTTAAATGGCATTTCTTCTTCTTTGGAGCTTCCAATATTTGTACAATGTTTAAAACTTCTGTTTAAAGGATATGAATCCAAAATAAAGAAGTTGTTTGATGCCATGTGATTTAGGAAAGGCAAGAAGAGAGAAGTAAAGATTATGTATGAAAATTACAAACACTGTATTAAATGCTTTAAATGTCTCACATGCAGGGGTGCTCATGGCACATATGCTTACAGTGCAAATACACGGCAGCTTTCAAACTCAATGACCCAAGGACTCTTTCCATAAAGCTGTGCTGTCCTATACAGCAGCCAACAGGAATTAGCCACTTTGCTTAGCCAATAGCTATATTTAAATTTTTAATTAAAATTAAATTCAATGAAAATTTTAGTTTTTCAGTTACTCTAGCCACATTTCAATTCTCAAGACCACATGTGGCTATAAGATTTGAAAGAATAGGGGCACCTGGGTGGCTCAGTCGGTTAAGTGGCCGACTTCAGCTCAGGTCGGATCTCACAGTCTGTGGGTTCGAGCCCCACGTCGGGCTCTGTGCTGATGGCTCATCAGAGCCTGGAGCCTGCTTCGGATTCTGTGCCTCCCTCTCTCTGCCTTTCCCCTGCTCACACTCTGTCTCTATGTCTCTCAGAAATAAATAAACGTTTTAGAAAAAAAAAAAAAAAAAAAAAAAAAAAAAAGATTTGAAAGAATAAATGTAGAATATTTTTGTAATTGCAGAAAGTTGTATTGCCCAGACCTGTTACAGAAGTATCTCTTTATTCAAAATAAAATTATAACCAGAGAACAAATCACAACCCAACAAAACCACAGATTTTGGTGAGTCCTGGCTTTGCTTGTTTACCCAACCTCTATGAACCTTAGTTTCTACACAGCCGATGTGGAGATAATATTTATCTTGCATGAGTGTTATGAGAACTAACGTTGATATATATGGAACACCTAGGTAGGGTCTTATTACACTGTAGATGATCAATTACAGCATTACCCCTGGTTTCTTTCCTTGGGGATGAATCATACAAAAGTTCATTTTGTCCATACAACCTTCTCTATTCTTGATTCTAAGTGTGGTTCACAGATCTGCAGCAGCAGCAGCAGCATCTGAAAGCTTATTAGAAGGTTGCAAAGCATTCATCTATCTATTTGACATAGGCAAAAATTCAAAACAAACATATTATGTGACCACACAATAAAGATTTGGATAGTGGACTATGGAACCCTAACCATAACTTTGAGGCCTCAGTTTGAAGAGCCTATAAGAGCCTAGTGGCTGAGGCCACCAATGATGGGAAGTTGGTTCAAGAAGGAATACGCAGGACAGAAAGAAAGCCCTTGCAACAGCCAAGCAAGAAGCAGAGTCTCCCAGCTCCCTAGGTGTGTCATCTGGTAGTATCCCTGAACTCTCTAAGGAGATATGCTATTGCTGCTTAACAAATTACTCCCCCAAAGTTAATGATTTAAAACAATAACTATTGGGGCACCTGGGTGGCTTAGTTGTTTCAATGTCCAACTTCGGCTCATGTCATGATCTCACGGTCTGTGAGTTTGAGCCCAATGTCGGACTCTGTGCTGACGGCTCAGAGCCTGGAGCCTACTTCGGATTCTGTGTCTCCCTCTCTCTCTCTGCCCCTCCCCCTCTCACACTCTGTTTCTTACTCTCTTTCAAAAATAAAGAAGCATTAAAAAAACTTAAAAAAAACAGTAATTATTTATTATCTCTCCCCATTTCCTGTAGGTCAGAAATTCAAACAGGTCACTGGATCTGGGGCCTCAGCTGGAAGGGTTGCAGGCTGGGGGCTAGAATCATATGAAGGCTCCTTCAATCATAGTCTGGCAGTGATGCTGGCTAGTGGCAGGGGGGGGGGGGGTTCGCTAGTTAGCACCGTTAGATGGAACACTTACAAACTGGCCTCTCTTATGTAGGATTTCTTCCTCAGACTGGTGGCTGGGCTTCAAGGACAATCAGAGAGGGGAGAGGGAGAGGGAAAGAGAGGGAGACAGGGAAAGAGGGAGAGAGAACACTGAATAGAAGCCCTATTACATATTGTGTCCTAGCTTTGGAAGTCATCCAGCATCACTGCTGCCACATTCTGTCGGGCACAGTAGTTACAAAGGTCTGTGGAGGATGAGAGGGAGGAAACATATACAAACTTAAGTCAAGGTCATACCTTGACATAACAATGTAGGTATGTCAAGGTCACATTGTATGAACATATGGTGGGAAGAGAGATTTTTGTGATGGCCATCTAATTGAGGCCATCTTATTATGGCCATCTTCGAACAACCCAATCTGCCACATGAATATTCTTTTTGGTTCAAGTTGTTCCAGATCTTGAATCACCACACCCACCACCATCATCATAAACAAGTTCTTATTTAGTGTCTTCCATGTGGAGGGCACCATATTCTGATTCATATTTATTTTATAGAAAAAGTTATAGGATATTCATCTCCCGTTGGTGTATCTTGTTCTTGGGAATTCTTTCATTTTTTTTCCTGGAAAAATAGCTTCAAAGCTAGTTTCACTTTCCATTCTATCTTACTTCAATACAGTCAAACTCTTTGAATGTGACATCAAAGGACTTGGAAAGTAAAGTGAGAATAAGTGAGATAGGTAGAGATCATGGCTCATTCACTGGTACTAGGTTCCCAAATAGGTTTCTGGTTGCTCTATAGCTTAAGATTTATTGCTAATGGCAAATAAAATGATTACAGGAAAATGTGCCCATGGATTAAAATTTAGATTTCCTTTTTTTTTTTAAAGCTATCTAAATACCTTGTATTTTCAGACTAAAACTTTTCTCTGTGCATTTTCATCTTCATAATAAAACTTTCTTGGCAAGACTGATCTCAATCTGTTTGGTGGTTCTTATATTAGAGTAGAATGAAAAAAGAGGGAGAAAGAGATATAGTTTTCCAAATATGACAGAATAAAAAATACTAGTGTTTGTTTCTCATTAAAAAAAAATCAGAGGCAAAAACTACAATTGGATCTGGCCTATAGCCATTCATTCTAAATAATGGAGGAAGAGAAACATAAGGCAACTGAATATAGACCTGGCACACACTTTCAGGTTTCTAATTTTACATAATCTTCTGTGTTCCCTTTCATTAGAAAGTCACATTCTAACTTCCTATAGTTAGCTGGCCTGCCCCTGTGATGGTCTTTTCTCCACACCCACCTAACTGCTATTAATATCCAGGGTTCCCATTATTGCCTTCTAGAAATTTCACACACACACACACACATTTGCCACATACATACACATTCACTCACACACACACACTTTCACACTCACACTCTTTCACACGCATATGGTCACTCATAAAATTATGCATACATACACACAAGTTTAGCACAACCTGCCTCTTGACTTTGACCACCTAGGCAACTACTTGGCCACCTCTTCCTTACTTTCCAGCTCCAACTCTAAGCAGGACGAAAACGGTTTGCCTTTTGGGATTTATCTGGCAATGGCAATATTCACATTCAGGACTCAGTTCCAAAGCTCACACCGGGTCCTCAACTTCTCCAGTGCCAACGGTACAGAACTCTGTCCTACTCTCTCTTCTCCTATCCTATTTTCTGCTAATCAAGATTATCAGAATGCAATAAAACCCAGTGAAATTTGCATAGGGTTAACTTTGAATCTGTTCTAATTAATTATAATTTCTCAAAATGCTACTTAAGTGTTATGGATTGAATGGTGTTCCCCCAAAAGATATTAAAGTCCTAACTCTCAGTATCTGTGAATGTAATCACATTTGAAAACAAGGTTTTTGCAAATGTAACTAAGTTCAAATGAGCTCTTTAAGTTGGCATCTAATCCAACACGATTGTGGTTTTCCCTAAGAGGAAACGATCTGAGACACACACGGAGATCACCATGCGATAACAGACGGAGAAGCCGGAGTGATACAGCAGCAAAGCAAGGATTACTTTGCCCAGAAAAGAGGCAGCAGCAAAAAATGACTTTCCAGGGTCAGAGGGAGCATGGTCCTGCTGATACCTTGATTTCAGACGTCTAGACTCCAGCACTGTGAGGAAATAAATGTCTATTGTTCTAAGCCACCCAATTTATGATACTTGGTTATGGCACCCCTAGAGAAAAAATAGAGTAAGTATTAAAATACTTATTACTTCTAATAGGCCTCATGACTAAGGAGGCAAAAGAGCATGTTGTTAGCAAAGACAAGCAGAAGGGAGAACATGGGAGACAGGTTGGGTAGGAGCCAGGTTATCTTAGTCAGCTTGAGCTACCATAGCAGAATCCCATCGGCTGCGTGGCTTATGAACAACACACATTTAATTCTCATAGTTCTGAAGGCTGGGAAGCTCAAGATCAAAGCATCAGCAGATTCAGGGTATAGTCAAGACCCACTTCCTAGTTCATAGATGGCCCTACAACCTCACAAGGCAGGGAAGAGAAGGGAGCTCTCTGAAGTCTTTTTTTTTTTTTTACATATATATAAATTATGAGGTCTCCACCCTCATGACCTAGATATCTCTCAAAGGCACCCCTCCAAATATGTATTGATTTAACATGAATGTTGGCAAATACGAATATTCAGTCTAGAGCACTGGTCCTTGCTCAATCTAGACTCCCTTAAGTCAACATCGAGCAACTACTTTAGGGACCACATTTGCTCCAGCTCTTCCAGGAAATTTGATTCCACCTTGATCATCTACTGCTCGTTAAAATATAACTTCCGATCCATGTGTACATTTGCTTTTATATTTATGGAAATCTTAGGTATAGATGAGTTTGTTCTACATGTTTCTGGGTGAGCTTCAGTCCATGCAGTATGTGCCTGGCTGTAGCCCATTTCATGCGTTCAATGACAACATAGCAATTGCAACAGTTGATGCTGTGCCTTGAATATTCTAGGGTTACCACTTTAGGTGAACTGGTTAGACAACATCCAAAACAGGGAGAAAAGAAGATGTTTTGGGAGGCTGGGAGTGGAGAGATGGTCACAGAGCAGAAGAGAAGCTTCCAGAAATCAAAGGATAATGTATATTTGCAGAGGAAACAGAAGTTCTTATTTATTCTATCAACTGTAACTATATGTCTGGTATTTAACATCCTTGCTGATACCTAACAAAATCTTTGGGTATGGGTGTCATGCCCATAAAAGCATAATAAAACTCAAGTTCTGATAGCCTAAGTAATCTCCTCCAAGTCACACAGCTACTAAGCGGAAGAGCTATGATGTCAATCCAGTTATGTCTGATTCCTAACCCTCACTCATAGTGAGAACTCAAATGTTAGATTACCATTTAGAAGAGCTATTCAGATTTATCACAATCAAGGAAGGAAGCTAGATTCTCTTATTACCAACTTTAAATTGTAGGTAGCCACATCTTTTACATTGCATAATGGCAACTTGACATTGATACTAAGAAGGTTAGGCCAATATGTACTGGTTAAAATAGTGACTGACTGAGAGCTGGGGTTTAGGGAATTACCATGATGCTCTCCTTTCTCCATAGTAAAAGAACCCCCAATTCTTGATTAGATTCATGGCCACATTTCTTGGTTTCCTTTACAGCTTGATGTAATCATATCTTTAGTTGCTGACCAATGGGAAATAGAGGGAACTGTCATGCCATTTCAGTTAACTTTCTTAAAGAAAGCTTAAGATTTATCTTTGTCCTTTGTCCTTTGTCCTTTTCTTTTCCACCCCTCCTTACTTTCTTGGCACTTGGATAGGATGTCTTGAATTCCAACTACCATGTTGGACCCTGAGGACAAAAATCTCACTCTAGGGACACCAGAGCAATGAGTGGAAGAGTCCAAGTCTTGAGGATTTTGTGAAGCAGAGTTGCCGGTCAGTCCTCAACTGCACATCTCCTACATGTTCACAAGAAAGAAATAAATGTCTCTCTTATTGGAGCTACTGTAATTTGGGTCTTTGTTACTGGAAGTCAATACTTATCCTAACTGATATAGGTTCATCATAAAGAGACACTCCACTAAGAGCAAAGGATAGAGCAGGGACTGACCTATGCCAGCAGGTTCCCATATCATGGAGGCTTCTGTCTTTTTAACAAACAAACAAACAAACAAAAAGAATGCCTCCTTATATATATATATTTCCTAGATACTTTCATAGACTCCCCATTCTCCCACAAAAAGCCTAAAGCCCTCAGGTCAAGCATTGGGTACTCAATTCCCATCTCTTGTCAACAAAGTCAATAAAATGTTTTTACATTTTTTAATTTTTTTCCATTTCTTCAATTTTCTCAGTTACTGCTACTTTTCTGGTATATTCTCTATAATCTGGTTTGTCAAAAACTGTGATGAGAGGGGACATTGTTGCCTTTTTCCTGGTCTTAGTGGAAGATATTATGCTAAATATTTTCCATGCAGATCTCAGAAAATCCTTGCAAAGACCCTGTGAGATAAGAACTATTATAATTCTCATTTTTTTCATCTTAGGATACTAAAACCAAGTGAGGTCATGCCCAAGGTTACATGTCTTATAGGTGGTTAGAGGTGAGATTTGAACTCTCATATTCTGCCTCTAATATCTGGCTTTTTAGCTACTATTTCAGGCACTAAGATATCCTGTGAAAAAATCATCAACATCCAGAGATACTTGGACTTTTCAGCAAGTATACGGATCCACGGAGGTATGAAAATGAGCACATATTGCAAAAGCTACTCAATTGACTTTAACATTTAGAATCAATCTGAATTATACCTTAATAGATGAAGCTCAGGGGAATCAGTCTGGTGAATTTACCATATTTCTCTCTTATAATTAATTTAGTCATACACATGCTCCTAGACATGACACTGTTAGCAGTCACACAAGAGAAATTAATGTGAAGCCACCCTAGACATCTGAGGTCCCTATTCTAAAATACAATGACCTGGGATTCTGAGTGGCTCAGTGGGTTGAACGTCCGACATTAGCTCAGGTCACGATCTCACAGTTTGTGAGTTCCCACCCCGCATCGTGCTTGCTGCTGTTAGCACAGAGCCTACTTCAGATCCTCTGTCCCCCTCTCTCTCTGTCCCTCCCCTGCTGGCACTCTCACACTCAAAAATAAATTAAAAAACCATTTAAAAAATTTTTAAATAATAAAATGATCATTTTGAAAGTAGAAATACAGATAATAACATTGTCTGAAATCGTTTAACAACAAGAGCAAACCTGATGACACTATGTATATTGTCACCACATCCTCTGCTGGTGTTGCAATGGCTCACCTGTTGTAGTAGGCGGGAGAAGAAACAAACTGCGTCTCACCCACATAACCAGAAACAATTTTTTTTTTTTGAGAGAGAGACAGAGTGCAAGCTGAGGAGAGGCAGAGAGAGAGAGAGAGAGAGAGACAGAATCCAAAGCAGGACAAATCTAAGCTGTCAGCACAGAGCCTGACGTGGGGCTTGAACTCACAAACTGTGAGATCATGACCTGACCTGAAGTCAGACGCTCAACTGACTGAGATACCCAGGTGCCCTGGAAACAATTTTTAAGGGAGATTAGATTTTAGGAAAGGCTTCTTTTAAAGCAAGAAAAGTAGCACTTCTCTTTTCTGTGTAAACTTCACCCTAAATGAGATTCACCTAAGTTTTGGCTTGGAAGTCAAGAGCTGAAGATGAATTTTTCTGAATTCTGAAAGCACACTCAGTTCACTGAGTGGCTTTTTGGAGGTGGGGGGCAGGGGTGGATGGGTTACATTTTCTTATCCTTACATCTGTGTCCCAAATACAATGACTGGTGTGAATAACAGGATCCCGAATGAGGGTCTGAGCTGTGCACTTCCTACACACTCAGCTGTTCCTCTGCGTGTGAGTGGAAAGGGGCGGGGGGGGGGGGGGGGGGGGGGGGGAGTTGCAGCTCATTTGCATAAGGACCACAGGTGTCCTACAGGAGTGACTGAATGTGGTGAGGCTGAGAGAGGCCTCAACTGTTGGAATTAGTTCTGCTCTAGCACCCCAGTCCTGCACTCAGATTCACCCTCAGGGAGAGGCTGTAGGTACTGTATTAATTTCCTGCAGCTGCTGTAACAAGTTACCACCCACCAGGGGTTTAAAACACACATTCTCTTTCAGCTTCACAGGCTGCAAACCCAAAATCACTATCGCTGGGCGGAAATCAAGGTGTTGGCAGGACCATGAGAGAGGCTCTCAGAGAAAATCTGCTCTTTGCCTCTTGTGGCGTCTGGGGGCAACAGCACTCCTTGGCCTGTGGCTGTGTGACTCTGCTCTTCAAGGTCCGCATCCTCAAACCTCTCTCTCTGCTCTGGCTTCACACAGCCTTCTCTTCTGCATCACTTCTATTAGGATACATGTGATTACTTTGGGATCCAACTCTGATAACTCAAGACAGTCTCCCCATCTCAAAAGCCTTGAACTAAATCACAGCTGCAAAGATTTTGCCACATAAGTTAATATTCATGCGTTCCGGGGATTAAGACCTAATATCTTTGGGGACTACTATTCAGCCTACTACAGGAACGGAAGCCTGACCTTGGAGTCTGTGGGGAATACTCTCTACTCTTTTGGCAAGGTCCCCAGAAATTACTCTATCTTTCTAATGAAGGACTGAAGCTAAACAATGGCTCTGATTACAGTGCTATATGTCAATCTGCTATTTAAATACAATTTGTTAAGGTTGCTAATATAGCTAAGGAAATACAGATTTCCTCATCATTCAGCTACTTTCCATCGAATAGTCAACCCCCCAAATTATCTGGCTTTTGCCTGGAGCATTATTTCAATTTAATTAATGCTGTGAAAAGGAATGTGAGTGTATTTATGTGGAATCAAGTTACAAAATGTTAAATTTAGTATATGTTTTCTGAGGTGTGGCTCATTCGTGACTTCCGTTCCTATCATCTTGTGTTTGCACAGCTGGTAACCGTAAATTCGACATAAAAACACCGTTTGAAAAACCAGCAGACATTTCACTGACCTTGGGGGTGAACTTATCACTGCTTAATTCTATGATGATCTATATAGTCTGTTGCCTTTGCAGGGAGGTGATGGCTATGGTCTTACTCACGTAGGGGGTGTCCAATGTTGGCCTAGCTTGTCACAGCACAAGACAGGTGAACCATGTCCAGAACTTTTTCCTGATCTAACCACAGAGATGAATACTGACCCATTCCATTTGTTTAAGAAAAGGTATAATCCTGGCAATGGGGAAGGAGTAGGGGGTATGGGGGTGGGGGGAGGCGTGATGCTCGGAGAGTTCAAAGTTCAATTACAGACTTAGTTAACCTCAAACTCAGAGGTCTCAGGGATGTGAAGGCAAAGGATGTTATTCATGGAAAGCATCAGAACACACCCTCTTTTTAACCACCATCTTCCTATCAAAGAAGGCTCTACTGTCTTTCACTCTAGCCCTTTATCAGCATTTGGTTCCTTTCACATTCTTTTCTAATGTCCTGGAAAGGGGATCCTGGTTCTAAGAGTGTCCCTGAGTATAGGGTGCAAAGCCTTGCAATGAAAATGCCTGCCCAAGTTCCTCGTCTTCAGTTTCTAAAAGGCTCCGCATGGCTTGCGAAAGAAAATGGATCTTCCACAGCTGCCTTCAAGGTTACCAACCCCCTCTCTCCCTCAGCCCCTGCCAATCCCACAAAAAGTACATACTCTCCTTCACAAGGACCTGAGAGGCCGCCAGTCAATGGCTGACAGAAATGGAAAATCGATTTCAGATTTATCTCCACCGGGAATTAAGTATATTCCTTAGAAATAATGAATTATGAGGTCATGAGGGCTTGTTCTTTTTCCTGCTTGCAGAGACATTTTAATTGAAGAAAAAGTGACGAATGAACAGGACATTCTAATTCCAGTGATGTGCTTTTTCCCATTTTAATGTCAGCTGAACCACAAAAATGTTCATTTTTCTCTCTTCATTACTCCTCAGGGTTCAGGAAGAACAGTGTTGCCAAAGGGGGAAAAAGCTGGGTAACTCCTGCTCCCTCCACCCAGCTTCCAAAACACTAAGTAAGATGCAGCTCCAGCCTCCGCCAGTCTGTCTTTTCACTACTGGTGCAGCCATTCTACTCACTAGCACTTGTGAGTACTAGTACTAGGGTATTCCTAAGAAACATTCTCCACACTTCTTAGAAAACAGTGGGACACAAGGAAAAAGTCATTCAGAACCCACAACACTGAACATGGTGGACAGGTTTGATGCGTAAAAATAAGTAGCTCCCTTAGCAAATCTTTCAACAAACAACCTCAAAACCCCTTCCTACGCCACCCAAGTCCACAGGTACCATCTCTTGAGTGTCAGGTATGATTCTGATCCTGTTAAAACCCTCTGAACAAACACTGTTTCATCTAATCCTTGTAAGAGCCCTCAGACACCCCACAATTAGTAAACTGTAGAGTTGGGATTAGAACCCAGGTAACGCAGACTGCATTCTTAAACACTGTGCTCTTATCCAGCAGTTCCCAAACATCAGCACAAATTGGAATCACGGGAAGGGGTTGTCGAACCAGAATGCTGAGCCTCACCCCAGAACTTCTGATTCAGTAGCTTGGGGGTTCACACTTTGAGAACCACTACTCTAGCATCTCATTCTGGTGATCAACAGTCATATTCTAAAGGCTCTATTCATGAAAGAACCTCAAATGCAGAAAGCCATTCTAGGACTTCTGTTCCTTTCTCTACTTCCTAAAAAAAAAATCTGAAAACAGTGGCTGGTATGCCCCAGGCCAGACAGAGAGATAGGACGAAGTTAGAGATGCACATTTATCTTCTGACAACTTCTCAGTTCAAATAAAACTGTCTAGAGTGGCCCAGGACACCCATCCTTAAGATGCTGGCTATGCCCTTTGAAGTGACTGCCTCTTTCACATGGGCAGGAATTGATTCTACAGGAATGACTCTTCTCTACCGTCCAAGCTCTTATAGCTTTGTAGCTCATGTACTGAGTTGTAGCTTTTCTCTCTCTGTGAGGATATGACCTGCTGTCTCATACTCTCTTTCTTGCATTATTATTACTCAATGTTTTCTCATGTATTAGCTAACCATTGGTTGATTCAATAACGAACCTGATGCAGTATCATAAAATGAAATACCTAACATAGACACAGCACAATACTTTGACTACACTGGGCAAGGATCTCACATGACTCTCTTTCCAGACTTCTCTTTCCCCAACAACATCCATGCCCTGGGCCTGAAACAGCCACCCATTTCGTCTCTCACACTTCCTTGGGAAAATGAGGACTTTCAGAATGGAGCACAATTATACAATTCCCTCCAGGGATGGAGGGGACTTCTATAATACTCCTGACAAGTTTGACCTGTCTATACTGAAATGCTTATTGGAAGTTATTAACTTACTAAGAATTTTAAAACATGGACAGCATTCACCTGAAAGAACTTTCAATGGAAAAATATCAAAGCTGTATACATGGATCACAGAACCAGGATATTACCAATTCTGACACCATTTCCATCGTGTTTTTTCTTTGACATACCACCAAGCAATTAACTCAGTTCTCTGTGGACACGAACCAGATTTCCCGCTAAGTTAACTCAATTCTGACAAGACCTACCTGGAGTCAGCATCAGATTCCACAGGGGAAGGACCCAGACCCACAAGACCGCACTTCAGATGCCAAATGCAAGTCAAGGTTATCACCTCTGCTTCTGACTGGCTACAAATGAGGAGTTCCCACAACTGCCTCCTTGGGTTCAATTAATTTGCAAGAGCTGCTCACAGAACCCAGGAAATCAGTTCACTTACTAGATTGCCAAATCCCAGGATACAAATCAACAGCCAGATGAACATACAGAGGGCAAAGTCCCAAAGTCAAGAGCTTCTTGAGGCGTGGAGTTTAGGACCTAGCACATGGATTCATTCTGGATGCAAGGATGCACAGAAAAAAGCTCTCTGAAATCCTGTTCTTTGGGGGTTTTGTGGTGGCTTCATTACCCAGGCATGATTAGTTACATCACTGGCCATTGGTAACTGAACTCAGCCTCCAGCCTCTTCTGACACAATATCAGAGGGTGGGGCTAGTCAGCCCCACCCTCTAATCAGGTTGGTTACCCATAGCAACCAGCACCTTACACTTCCTTATCTGGAGGTCTCCACAGTTTGCCTCATTAACAGAATAAAAGACACCTTTTCAATTGATAGCGTCTCTTAGAAAATTCCAAGGGGTTTTGGAGTTCTGTTGCCAGGAATGGGGAGGAAAACCAAACATGCATTTCTTCCTATAAATCATAATATCACAACATTTAAAAACCATTAACAACAAGCAAAAATTTTAAAATAAAGAGAGATTCGAGAAGTATTAAGAGATACTAATAGAAAGTTTCAGGGGAGCCTGGGTAGCTCAGTCGGTTAAGATGCCTACTTCGGCTCAGGTCAGGATCTCGCAGTCTGTGAGTTCGAGCCCCGCTTCGGGCTCTGTACTGCCGGCTCAGAGCCCGCAGCCTGCTTTGGATTCTGTGTCTCCCTATCTCAATCTGCCCTTCCCCTGCTCACACTCTGTCTCTATGTCTCTCAAAAATAAATAAACGTTAAAAAAAAAAAAAAGAAAGTTTCAGGAAATATTGGAGTCCAATCTTTGCTAACAATTAGCAAAAGAGAATGGGCAACAAATGCTAACCTGTGAATATATGAATATACCACTAACGAAGACGTGGAGAAACAGGACTACCATGATGAAGAATGGGAATATGGACAAAACCAACTAAAATATTTTTTTACTTTTATTATTTTATTTATTTTTGAGAGACACAGAGACAGAGAGAGAGCATGAGTGGGGGAGGAGCAGAGCGAGAGGGAGACACAGAATCCAAACCATGCTCCACCCTCTGAGCTGTCAGCACAGAGCCGGATGCAGGGCTTGAACTGAGATCCTGACCTGAGCTGAGGTCAGACGCTTACCAACTGAGCCACCAGGTGCCCATAAAGTGTTTCCTTAGTCTTGTTAAAATGGAAGTGGAAAAGGAAATAGAAATAAGCATGTTATATAAATGGTAAACCCTAGGGAAATGTCTAAAAGAATTTAAAAAATAAATTGCCTAAAGCAGAGAAAGGAGGGAGAGGAGAAGGAGGAGATGAAAAGAGAGGGGGAGAAAAGGTGAGTGAAAGGGAGGGGAGAGGGAACAAGACACAAGAGAAGAAACAGAATTTTTAAAATGTTTCCAAGGAACAGACATGCAATTATTCTGATGTTTATAGAAACATTGATTTTCTGTTAATGAGAGAAAATGCCAATACGAAATGCCTTTAAAATTTTCAAAATAAAACTACACAGACAGGCTAAAGTGATAATATCAGCAAGGTGTTCTTCGGAGAAAGGAACTAACTCTATGAATTGAAAAGGCAAGCTGAACTTTTTTCTTCAAGGTGCCTCAGAGAACCCTGGTGAATTCAATTGCCTTTCCATCTTTGCTTTTCTCCAGCTCATTACTGAGGTGCAAGCCAGCAAGATGCTGTCACAATGCCCAGCCTATAAAGGGTTGGTTGTGAAGACACACCTGCTACTCTTTCTTTTATAGTTAGAAGCAAACAGTGCAAGTGAGGATTTGTAGCATGTCTGAAAATGCCCCAAACACAGTCGCTGTCTAGAGGATAACTGGTATGGACAGCCCAGACTCAGCTACAGATCCCACATGGAACCTATCTGATGCAGCTGTTTTTATGGACTATAGGGTAGTAATTGAGGTGAATTGCCACTGAAAGACACACACCGCATGATCTTTTTATGTCCGTTTAGCAAGATGGTTCCAGCATCGAGATCTTTTCCCAGGGGCACCACAGTGATTTGCTCTCACAGTTTATGTGTTTCTTACATTTATGGGTTATGCACAAGCTAATGGGGCTAATTGTTATTGCTCCAGTGGAGGGCCCTTTAACATTTTCCCCTACCTCCTGCCTAAATGTCAAACCCATTGTCTTCTAGTGCTTTAGTTTTCCCACATTTTGTAGTCTTCACCTTTGAACTGCAGTTTGAAAGAAAAAAAAGTTAGCATGAGTGGAGGTTGGCAGCCTTGACTGTTGCTCTCTGCTTAAGAGAGATTTTGTTTTTCGAGTCATAGAAAAAAATGATTTAAGAAAAAGAATCCTCAGCATTTAGGCTCTGCCTTCTAGCTTCAAAGCCTTTTACAAGCTGCAATTCATTAAACGCAATAATCATTTGAGGCCAGCGGACCGACCTCTGCAGGGAGAGGGGCCAAGCCCTCCCACCCCACCCTCTTTCTCTTTGTGTTCCCAGCCACAGAGAGCAGGAGGGGGTGGAATAATGGTGCTCCCACCAGGCAGGCCGCCCGTGGCCCTCAGCCCAGGCCTGCTTTTCTTCTCTTCCTTGCCAGGGCTCCACGCTCCACTTAGCCATTGGGTACAGGCTCTTCTCTCCTCGGGGTCGCATTTGTCTGCTTTTCACAAAACAGTCTGCCCACATTTTTATTTCCTTTAGACAGATGAAGAATTTCCTAGCCACAGCGCCCAACCAAGCCTAACATTTTCCCCATGGGACAGATTCCTCCTGCTTAGCCACTCAAGGGCAGAGAACCAAGAGGTATCACACCCCACTGTCACCAAGAGAGAGCCAATCACACAACCTGCAGGGTCCATTGTGTCAAATGTGCCCTTTCTATCCCAGCCATATCTGGTTAGCCCTTGGCAGTTTCCCATCCACTACTGACAAGGGCTGCCTCTCCTGGGAGGGTATGAGCATGGCTAACTGTGGTTCTTTGGTATGGGGGGTCACTGAAATGAGAAGTATGTGGTCTCCCGAGGTCCCCTGGGTCATTCCACAGTTTGGAAGATCTATTTCTTTTGCCTTCTGTTCTTCTACATGTACCCTAACCTGTACCCTGACTGTTTCTTGGAGAGAGGGAAAAACAATAAAGCACCCAGAAGGCCCAAAGATGGCATATTACATTTCATAAGAAAACACCAAATTACTTTTTATAGTTCTTTCTTTCCAGTTACCTTTGCTCTCCTCAATTCTGCCCGCTAGTTTAAGGGAGAAAAAAAAAAGGATAACACCCCCTTAAAACACTACATTAATGATTCCAGTGTAAGAAGCCAGATTTGGTCTACTTTTAACAGCTGATCATTTCCTAACGCTACTGAAAACATTCATGCATTTCATCCACACAACAACCTTAAAAGCAGAAACTTGTGCCAGGACCTTCATAGCCAATGTTCATGCAGATGAAAGATGAATAACCATACCCAAAGCCAGTCCTGACTGCCTCCTACTCTTCTTCATCTTCTCTACCTCTCACCCCACCTCTCTGCTTCTTTCTCCCCCCATCGGAAAAGTCCTGGGAAGTCCACCTCCCTGGCATGTGTTTTCTCCAGCGCTGACTCCTCTTGCCCAGAGATTTGTATGCCACCTCACATTTAAGGCCCCACACCACTCCCTGCAACTCCATGAAGGCTTTTCTATCCTGCTCCAGCCCAAATTGATCTCTCTTTTTTTTGAATTATGAAAATGTTCATTCTCACTGATGTTCAAAATTTTAACTTTGAACTTGGAAGAGATTTAGACTCCAACCCTCTCCATTGACAACACAGAAAATTGCGTCTCTGTGAGCTTAAGTGACTTCCTCTATGTCACAGCTAGTTTGTAGCAGGGCAAGACAAGAATTCGAGTCTCCTGACAGTGACCTGCCTTATCACTTCCCCCTCAAAGATTTCCAGAGACATAGATGCCTGGAGGTCACCAACGACTCATGCATGGCACATTTAATATCCCTAATCTGCCATTATGCATGGCACATCTAATCTCCTCAACGCTTTCAGCAGATTTCATTTCACTCCACTCTGAATCAGACTCTTGCCTCCAACTGCATTCATTCTTATAGCACTCAATGCTGCCTTGCTCTGAACGTCTCCAGCAAGTTCGGTCATAAGCCCTTGCTGTTTGCTTTTCTCCCTTTCTCCCCAGTTCTGCACTTCCCTGCTCAGGTCACTAGCTGGGCCCCCTCCAGACATAGAGCACTCAGGTGTGTTTGCTAACACATTCAGAGTTAAAAACTATCACTTTATAGTGATGTTAATTGACACCAATATGACCATGAAGACAATAGGACTTAGTCATAAGGAGGAAGGATCGATGTCTCAGAATAGACTTATATTGATCTTTTTCTTTTTAGGGGTCCCTGGGTGGCCCAGTCAGTTAAGCATCCAACTCTTGACTTTGGCTCAAGTCATGATCTCACAGTTCCTGGGATCGAGCCCCATGTTGGGCTCTGTGCTGACAGTGGGGAGCTTGGTTGGGATTCTCTCTCTCTCTCTCTCTCTTTCTGCCCCCCCTTGTGCTCTCTATCTGTCTCTGAAAGTAAATAAATTAATTTAAAAAAACTTTTAAACAATTTCCAACTTATAGAAAAGCTTCAACAGTGCAGGGTGCAGGGAACTTTTTCCTTGAACTTTTTGAGAGTAAATAGTTGACAAGATGTGTCATAACCCCCAAAGACCCTAGTGTGTAACTCCTACTGGAGAAGATATGTTCCTGCATAACCACAATACAAACATCAAAATCCAGACATTCACACTAATACACTACTAGTATCTAATTTGCAGACCCCATTCACGTTTTATCAATTGTCCCAAAAAGGTTCTTTATGAGAAAAGCATCTAATCCAGGATCATACTTAGATTTAGTTGTCACGACTTTTAATGCTTATCAATTTGGAGCAATTCTGCAGCCTTTCCTTGACTTTTGTGACTTTAACCCTTTCGAACATGAACAGGCCAATTATTTATAGAAAATTCCTCAATTTGGGTTTATCTGCTATTTCTTCATGATTAGATTAGATTATGTGTTTTGGGCAGAAATATCACAAGATTGATGTTCCCATTATTATTATATTAAGGCCATATCTTATTAGGTGATACATCAACTGATCCAGTTAACAATAACATCTTATTAACAGAATAACACATTAGAAGACAACGCTTAAGAACTTAGAACTTATGAAAGTTCTAGAATTTATGAAAGCACAATTATAGGGAAAGATTTTAATGAAATCCTCCTTGTTTTTGATAGATCAAGGGGCAAAAAAATAAGTAAGGAGAAAGAGAATTAGAGAAATATAATTGATATAGTTTTCTCATTTTACATATATTGACTTCTGGACCGTATAAGCAGATAAATATTTTTCCCCATAATTGACATCCTTTGGGTCACAGAGGAAACAGCACTAAGTTTCCCAAATAAGATATTTTATACTTTATTTTAATAATAAAAGTATAAAACATTTAAATCACTACTTGATTATCCAAACATGTTTTTAAAAATTACTCTTGGGACAGAGAAAAATCAAAACTATGATCAAAGAATACTCAGAATAATAATAATTAGAACATCATATTTTATAATATGAAAATATAATCATATTTTATGGGGTCAGTGTAATCAGGAGCATATTCATAACATTAAATGCATTTTTAAAGAAAGAGTGAAGTGTACTAAAAATTTACTGAAGACATTACAAAGAAAACCAAAATGACAAAATAAAGAGGAAGATGACTCATGAAAGAAGAAGCAAAAACTAGTGAAGTGAAGTTGAAAGAAAAGAAAAAAACTGATAAATAAATAGAAAAGTTGGATAAATCTATGATCACTAAAGTAGAATGGTATTGTTTCAGAATTGTACAGACAGATCAGTGAAATTATATAAAGTGCCCAGAAACAGGGTTCATGTATAAGTGTTTCCTATATCAACAAGATGGCATTTTATATCAACAAAGGATGTCTCTATTACTCAATAAATGGAGTTGGGAAAATAATTTGGGAAATGGAATTAGATTTCCTACCTTATCGTATGGAGCCTTAAGTTACAAATAGATTAAGGAATTACTTGTGACATTAAAAAATTATTTCTAAATATTAGGGGGGAAAGATGAGTATTATATCCTACAGTGGAAATAATGTCCCTAAATAGCATCCAGTATACAACATAGCATCAAGACACTCTAAAGGTAAGAGATTAATACATTTGATTGTATGACATTTAAATAATTATAAACTTAAATGAAAGAAAAATGACAAGTTAGCAAAGTATTTGCATTATATAAAACAAAGAGAAGATATCCCAATATATAAATAGCTGTAATAGAGCAATTAAAAACAGGAAGACCCCAATTATTAGTGATGTGTATCTATATATTTCATCAATAAATAAATGGAAAAAATACCAAATCACATTAATAGGCAAAAAGGTTCAAATTAAAGTCATGAAATAGAACTTTATGCTTTTCAATCTGACAAAGATTAACAAAGATACAGTCTATCCAATATTAGACTGTAAAAGATACATTGCATATACTATTGATACAAATATAATTTAGAATGATCTGACTGGTGAGAAATAATGTAGTATGTATAAAATTTTAACATGCATATGCCACTACTAGAAATCTATTTTAAAGATATAATTATGAAAGTGAGCAAAGACTTATGTTAAAATAGAGACAACCTAAATGTTCAACAATAGGGGCTTGACTGGGTAAGTTATGGTACATGAAAAAAATGGAATAATATTTGGCTATTAAAACCATTTTGCAGAAAAATATATAACACTGAGTGAACAAAGCAGGGTATAATAGAATATGATTTCTCCTTTAGTTAAAAATATGTATATATATAACTATATATTATATATATAATATATAATTTCTTTATGCATAAGAAAAAAATCCATGAATTTATATCAAAGTGTTAACAAATTAACAACAGTTATCCCTATTTGAATGACTTTTGTTTTTCGACTGGTGATTTTTGTATTTTCCATGTTTGTCATAGTGAGCATGAATATTTT
The DNA here is from genome assembly GCA_030068075.1 of Paguma larvata. Taxonomy (NCBI): domain Eukaryota; kingdom Metazoa; phylum Chordata; class Mammalia; order Carnivora; family Viverridae; genus Paguma; species Paguma larvata. Next base: position 99,156,345 of record CM057826.1, on the reverse strand, counting down.
ATAAACAAGAAAAGAAAATATACTATTTAAAAAAATTATTTGAGCCCTTTAATGACAGTTACTGAACGTTTTTTTTTTTTGTTTTTGTTTTTTTTTACCAAAGATTGCTGGTAATGAGCTTGGCTCACAGTAAAAGCCAGGTCTACTCAGGTTTCCTTCTCCTGCCCCCATCCCTGCCCACCTACTCTTTCTCCCATGCCCTGCATCCCCAGAGTGCTCCTCTGTACACTTTGTACACAAACAGCTTCTTCTTTGAGCCCTTTCCTGGGTTCCTAATAAAGAAAGGGCTGGGAAGCCCCATCAGGCATTGGGCTTTGACAGCAGCTCCAATATTCTTCTCTAGACCCCTAGGCAGCTTATGATCCAACAGACTCTCATCCCTGCATGACTCTCCTGAGTCCCAGCCAGCCCCAACACAAAGGGAAATTCACAGCTTCTATGGAAAGGAAGCCAAGCCAAGAGCCCAGCATGGTCAGAACAAAGTGTCCGAGCTACAGAGCAGAGTCCAGCCTGTGGCGACTGCTGTCAGTATCTGTATGTCCAGGGCTCACAACAGAGCCCCGTGAAAGAGCAGTGACTAACCAGAGCATCTGAGGCCAGCCTGGGATGATTTGCTTACAACCAGACAAGAGTTTTACTGCAATAATTGAGGTTAATTATGCAGAACAAAGCTAAGAAGACATCATCGCTGTCCTCCTGTGCACATGGCCTGGATGGGCCTGGCTTCTCTGGATTTCTACAAGAAAAAGAGGGAGTGGACATGAACAGTAGGTAGAGTGGGTTCCAGGCTACAAAGTAGTGTGATTTTGGATGCGTCTATTAGGCTCTAAGTCTCTCCCTGTCAACTAAAATAATTTCTAGATGCCTTAACACCATCACTCCATAACAGTCTCTATGGGTGGATTTACTGCCTTTTCCCTAGAGGGTGCTTCAAAAACAGAAAGGTGGCCAGGTGCGTTCTGAAGGTGTTTTCTAAGTGATCAGATGTAGGAGGAGAGGCTACAAGGCTCTGGGACTAACAGGGAAGAGGGAAAAAAAAAAGAGAGAATGTCTAAAGCAGGGTGAAGGGGTTCAGAGAAACAGTTTTCCTGACTTTTTGTCCTGGCTGAACCCCGGTTTTGGGGTTTCTGCCTGTTCTCAGTGCTTGCCTTAGTGGACAAATAGGGGCTTCTTGTTTGATTTGCTGGGCTCAGGGTAGGACTATCCAGCTGAGTTCCATTGAATTCTTGCTCTGCATTGAAGGTAATAGTCATTATAAGTTTGATTATTTGGAAGGAAATTTAATATAAAATCCATATGAGTTTAATATTCTGATGAGTCAATTCATTTTCACCTGTTTAGATCCAAAGCTTTTGCTTCAGTAGCAGGCACTCAACTTTTCTGCCCCTTCATTACTTATCAAAACTTACTTGTTCAATATCCTAGCTCTCTGAAAACCTCTTTCTTCAGGGAGTGGAGGATGGAGAGTGACTGGCCTAACAGAGAAGCCAACACTGAACCTCACTAGGTGCCGGTAATGTATCGGCCCACATACACTGTAATGTATTCTTGATCGCAGAAGTCTTATTATTTTCACCTCACCTAGTGGGTTGAGGAAGAGACTTGGACCATAGTGTTGGGAAATGGGAACTCATTTTGCCTATAGATGCAGAAAGGCCCCAAACTAATTATAGCTCATCCCTACCCTCAAAGCCTCAAGGATCCAGGCTGCTCCAGATGAGGCTTATGAAAGGCCATGGCCACATCTACTCCACGTGATGCCAGAAAAAAGTCCTTTTATTCTGTATTGTCAACATCTGTTGCTTCAATGAACTTTTCCCATTGGTCTATGAAAAGTTTAGGTAACAGTGTTCCCTTTGAGGAAGGAATTTCAATAACTCATGATTCAGTAAAGAAGACTTCTCAGGAAACATGTAGCAGTGGACTTTAAGAACATCCAAATGTCTTCCTTGTCCCTTGCATGTTCCTCTAAGTTGTAAGCATAATAATCATAAACCAGACTTGCTATATTGTTGCCACTTAAACAGTATTTGTGATGATATACCCATTTTTTAAAAGATCAGAGAAGCTGGTTCTGTCTCTGCCTAGAATATTAGCAGATCCCTGATGTATAAGAAATTGGGAAGTGGATTAAAACTGTGAGGAAAAAGAAAAACTAGAAGCTAGAGTCTCCCCACACTACTATTCCATATCAAGGTGACTTGGTTTTGCTTGTTTTCTCTTTTTCTTAGGAAAATGGAGAGGTGTCTCTCTTTTCATAAGTCATAGTTTATTTAGTGATATCTTCGTTAAAAAATAAATGGAATGTTCCTATGAAATTATTTCACATCTAGATTCTTCAAAGACTTTGGGCAAGTGGGAGAGAGAAGCATTTTCCCTAACTGGCCACCTGGTTCAGCTGTCCCATCCCCTGTCCCCTGTCTTGAGAGTTTTTTTATTTAATTTAAGTCTTGTATTTGCTTTGGGCTTACAATTGATACAATAGGTCTCTGCATGAGAATCATTTCGGTCCCACAGATAGCTCTGGTTCTGGGTTCTCCTTCCATGCATATAATTTTTTAGATCTCCTCATTTCTCCCATTTCTGTCTGTGCAGTTGTTTAAAAAATTTTCAGCTCAATGTCTTATGTCCAGTTGCAGGGATTCTCTTTAAACAATCAGAATTTGAGACTAACCTAAGTCAGTACTAACCACTGTTGTAAGGATATGTATAAAGATACAACTAAATTGAAAGAAAATAATCCTTATATTTATAATCAATTGATTTTTGACAATGGTGTCAAGGAATCAATGGGGAAAGAATAGTCTTTTTAACACATGGTGCTAGGAAAATTGGATATTTGTACGCAAAAGGTGAACTCAGACCTCACATTACACACAAAAGTTAGCTTAAGATGGATTAGAGACCTAAATAAAAATGTTGAAATATAAAATATTTAGAAGAAAATGGGAGAAAATCTTCAGTAACTTCAGTTGGCAAAGACTTTCTAGATACGACACCAAAAAAAGAACACCATAAAAAGAAAAAAAAATGATAAATTGGACTTTATCAAAATTCAAAACTTTTGTGCCTCAAAAGACATTAAGAAAATGAAACTAAGCCACAGAATGGGAGAAAATATTTTTGCAAATTACAGAACTGGCAAAGGGCTTGTATCCAGAACATACAAAAAAAACATTCTTATAATTCAGTAATAAAAAGATGAACAACTCAATTAAAAATGGACCAAAGATAGAAATAAACACTTCATCAAAAAAGATATCAAATGCCTAATAAGCACACAAAATGATGGTCCACATAATTAGTCACTAGAAAAATGCAAATCAAAACCACACAGAGATATATTATACCCACCAGAATGACTGCCAAAAAGACAGATAATAGAATATATTGTCCAGGATGTGGAGAAATAGAAACCCTTACATAGTGTAGATGGAAATGTAAAATGGTATAGGTGCTATGGAAAAAAGTTTGATAGTTTCTTAAAACTTAAACATAAATTTACCATAGGACCCAGAAATTCCAGACCTATATATCTAACCAAGAGAAAGGACAACATATGTCCATGCAAGGATGTGCACTCAAATGTTCATAGCAACATTATTCATAATCACCTAAAAGTGAACAGAACCTAAATGTCCATGAACGGATGAATAGATAAATGAAAGGTGGTGTATACAATGAATAGTCTCAGCAATAAAAACGAGTGAAATTTTGAAAATGCAACAACATTAATGAATCTCAAAAATATTATGAGTTCAAGAAGCCAGAAACAAACAGATTATATATTGAATAATTCCATGTATATGACATGTCCAGAAAAGGCAAATCTACAGAATTGGAAGCATATTAATGGTTGCCTGAGGCTAGAGTTAGAAACGAGATAAATGGATATGAGGAATCGTATTGGAGGGATGATGTTTTAAAATTATTACTGTGCTGTTACATCACTTAATAAATCTACAAAAAAAGTCACCAAATTGTATACTTAAAATGAGTGAATTTCATGATATGTAAACTTTACCTCCATAAAATTAAGTCAGTCACAACCAAAGTAAATGCAATGAAAGAATATTGTGCAGCTAAACTCTAGATCTCAGTTTCAAATGTTTTTAAATCCATATTAACATACACACACGGGGCGGGGGGGAGAGAGAGAGAATGAACAGTTCTCAAACTGCAAGAAAAAGAGAGAGAGAGAGAGAGAGAGAGAGAGAGAGAGAGAGAGAGAGAGAGAGAGAAGGAATGTCTTTATGTCTTTTCTGGAAGTGCAAGATGATCCATTAACAAAAAACAAATTCAAACTAACCTAGCCATAATCAAAAAGAATGCTAGTTATCTTCCATGTTTTTTCTTTGTAAAAGATATCATATCTCAGTAAGAAACAGTCCTGAATCTTGTTTTCTTAAGTTACATACTAGGGCAACCATCCAAATTTTCCTCAAAGATCTTTTTCAAACAGAAGGAAAAGCAGGAAGGAAACTAGCGAGGAAAAGGGCTGGGAGGGAGGAAGAAAAGCTAACAAACTAGAAGATGAGACAAAGCTTTCAAGATTTGAAGAACCTCAAGCCAAATTCCAAGGTTGGACAAATCTCACAATGGTGAACCAAACTCCCATAGCTCCAACTCTTAGAGCCAATTTGAAGGAAGAAGAGCCCACTGTCACTCCTCTCCCTTAGCATACATGCTCTCTGACACTATTCCTGAATGAATACAAATACAGAAGTTATACATCAGGATTGCAAGCAAAAGTCCAGTTGCCCTCTCCCTAAGTTGATTGGCCCTAGGGAACCATCAAAGTGATCAAGTTTCCTACCCTTTGGTGGCCAGGACAATATGCAAACCACTACCTACTTATGGAGGTCCCCAGTCCTGAGGAGAATATACTCTGTCCTTTGCCATCCATGTCCAAACCCAAAGTCAGATTATTGTTCATAGGGTCCTGTGATCTCTTTAACAATCCTGTCTTTTTTTTTCTTGAGATGGTGCTGATCATTAGACAATCAAGATTCATCTAAAGAAGAAATATGAATTGTCAGGTTTCAGAACATGTGTCTGCAAGATCAAACCCTGTGGCTGCTTCTCTCTAAGGTCAGCCCTGGGATGATGACCAAGGTATATCTGTGATTAGCTTATTGTCAACCTCCGTGACAAGATCCCAATCAATGCTACTTCCCATTGTATCCAACTAGAAGAGTTGCAGCCAGGGAGGACTTGAAGAGGAATCAGGCTGGGGACATGACATGGATCTAATTCTCTTTTAATACCTGGGAACTTTTTTTGGTAGGCTAGAGAGAAGGGTGTGAGAAATGAACCTCCTCCTAACACAAAGAAACAGTTCTGGTAACTACTTATTTTACCCACAAAAGCTCTGCATGTCTATCAGACAAAAGGTGGTTTGTTCCTTTACAGACTCATTGATACTGTGGAATTGGCTGAGGTGGTTCCAAAAGGTGTTTGGCCAGTGCAAATGTATGAGCTTGGAGAAAGGCTTGCCAAATCCTGTTAAGGTTTATAGAAGTCAAGAAGCCATGGCATTCCAGCTCTGGTCATATTTCTCAAGTTCGGCTTAAGTTTTGTGCTTGCAGTTGACTGGCTTTTTGTATTTTGATTTTCATTAACACAGAAGGCTTGCTGTTGGCAATAACGCCTTGGAACGTCCTTGCTGGAGCTTAACATTTCAGCACATTTCGCATTGCCTAATGACGGAGTTGTGGTTTGCCAGGAAGGGACTGTTAACGCTTTCCTCCTAGAACTGGGTAGAACTATCCCCATGCAAACCTCAGCTAGTTCAAACAGAGCTTCTGTAATGGCAAAGGGAGAGAAAAGCTGCTATAAATACTTTTATAGGCTGCATAGGTGATTTACAACCCGCTTTATTAATCCTATAAAAAAGGCACAGCTGAACGCCTTTAAGTTACATGCATACAGATGACTAATTAAATACACAGTTAAAAGTCTTGACCTAGCACAATTCTGACCATTAAAGAAATAAGTCTTGAATTCCCCCCTAGGCAAAAGTTTTTGGATGAATTTGTAGGTGGAAGAGGAGTGGGAGGGAGGTGAAGGGAGGAGGTTGACATCCTTGGTGATGGCAGGTGAGAGAGCCGAGGGGGAAATGGGGTTTCTGCTGGTTCATGTTTACCCACTTTTCACTACACTTACTAAAGACAACACAGGGGACTTAGGACTGCCCAACACTGCCAAAGCCTGCTTTCTCTGACTTCTGACAATGACTAGGCCATGGTTAGGTTGACTGGGGATAAATTAAACTGCCTTTGGATATAGAAGAATAATAGAATCCTAACATTCAGGTTGGGAGGGATCCTACTAGCAGCCTTTCTCACCCAACTGGTTTATTATCTCAGAAACTGAGATTCAGTGATGAGCAGTGACTTTTTTCAGTCCCGGGACTGATAAATGGCAGAACCAGGATGAAGATCCAGAAGCCACCTTGAGAACGTTAACTTTCCTGAGCCATTCAGGCTGTGTTGCCAGGAGACACAACATATTTTGATGGGGGTGGGAGGTAGGGACTAGGGGATTAGTGGAAGGCGAGTCAGGTAGGATATAATTCCAAGACAAAATGTTTGCCAAACCATTTATCAGAAACATAAAAGGGCCTTTCAGCTTTAAGTTTCTTGGAAGGGATTGGAAGAGGAGGGAGTGGCCTCTCCCATCAGAGGACAAGCCCCAACAATTCTCCCATCAGCTAAGTGGGGTTTTCTTTGTTGGTTGGTCCTCTCACAAAGTCGAGCTCTGAAAAAAAATTTTCAGAAGTTTCCAAATCAGGCTGTGAAAGTTTTGTCTGAGAACACTAGGCCATTGGGTCAGGAAGATTGCATAGCACGCCTGAGGGGCTGCTTAAGGCAGCCAATATTATTCCTCCTGCATTTAGCAATTGAGGTGACCACCCAAGTCAAGGTCACCTCAACACCTGCATGCTGACCACATAGGGATTGCAGTTGAGACCTTTTCCTGCTCACACATCTCTATTCTCTCATGACTCTGGGGCCATTTCCTCAGCTCCAAAATGGAAGACAAGTTTTCTTCCCTGTTTGTATGTGAGGCACAGAGGCAAAAGCTTTTGCCTAGAAACATTGCTTTCATTGCCCTCACTGTCTTTCATTTATCTTCCACCCCTTGCACCAACGAATCCCTATCTCTTATTCAGGTTTCATGTCAGATGTCACTTCCAAGTCAGAGAAGTCCTTCTGGATCCTAAGAGTAGGATCTGCTTCCTCAACAGGCTATGCATACTCTTGTCACAGAAAGCACTCATCACTCTCATAATTATCTAGGTTCAAGTTGATTCCTGCTAAGTCTAGCAGGCTCCAAGAAGGTCTGTAGTTATCATATTTCTGGCATACATGATGGTGCCTGGCATATAGAGGGATGCTCATAAAACAGCACTTGTTAAATTGCCAAGTGTTCCTCTTCCTCCTCCTCACTTCTCCATGTCTTTCATATTTGAAAAGCTGCATAGAATATAATTGTTTTCATTTCAAATTCAAAAGTTATTGTACTCTAGATGCAGTGATATGGAAGAATATGATTGAATATGGGGATTGAATTAGTCTCCAATGGCTGACATAACAAAGTAACAGACACTAGGCAGCTTAAACAACAGAAATTTATTGTCTCACAGTTCTAGAGGCTAGAAGGCCAAAATTAAGGTATATGTAGAATTGGTTCCTACTGTGGGCTATGAAAGAAAGACTTATTCCAGGCCTCCCTCCTTGGCTTGTAGATACTTGTTTTCAAGTTCATATGGCATTCTTCCTGTATGTCTGTCTCCAAATTTCCCCCTTTTTGTAAGGACACCAGTCATTGGATTAGGGCCCTCCCTAATGACCTCATTTTAACTTGATTACCCCTATAAAGACCATGTCTTCAAATAAGGTCACATTCTGAGGTCCTGGGAGTAGGACTTCAATATATGGATTTGGGGAGATAAGAGGATAGTGGAAGTCATTGCAACTATAGCGGGCCACTTGAACGCCTAAAATCAGAATGAAACAAAAATATCCCTGCAGACTGGATGTGGTCACTTTTTGTAGGGCTTGGAAAGCCAGGTTGGGTAGCATATTCTAGGGATATAACCTTCTCCAAATTTGAACATTCATATCTTCAAGACCCTCCACTGTGGAAACACCTTGCTTAAGGAACACCCTGGATCACCTGTCATAGTCAAAGAACATTACCCCTTTTCTCTCATGGATATTCCTGTGACCATGACAAGAAGCAAAGGAAAACTGAGTTTTCCAAAGGAGTTACGAGGTTTCCATTCGTTTCTCCAATCTCACACGATTATTTCCAGAACACCTGTGAAATTAGAATTTAGGCCATTATCCAGTGAGTAATCAGCTAACGTCTCTTAGAGCTACATAGGCCTTTGCTTGCTGAATCAGCATTTCTTCTCCCAATCTCCTTCACGACAAGGCCACAATCCAGTAGACCTCTAAAGCAGCCTCCTTCCTGCTTCCATCTGTTTCAATGTGCATTTGCATTGTGAGTGATATTGAGTATCTTTCTATATGTTTATGAGCTACTCATATGTCCTCTTTTGTTAGTGTCCTTTACACATGAATTTATATATATGATATGTATATTATATAATTTATATATATATTAAGTATAGTTGACACACAATGTTACATTAGATTTAGATGTTTAACAGTGATTGACAGATCTATATATTATTCTGTGCTCTTCACAGTGGTAGCATCTCTCACCATATAACACTATTACAATATCAGTGACTATATTCCCTATGCTGTACATTTTATCCCCATGACTTACTCATTCCATAACTAGAGGCCTGTATCTCCCTCTCCCTCTAACCCATTTTGCCCATCTCTGTACCCCCTCCCTCTGGCAACGATCAGTTTGTTCTTTGTATTTATAGCTCTGATTCTGCTTTTTGTTTATTTCTGTTATTTGTTTATTCATTTGCTTTGTTTTTTAGATTCCATATGTAAGTGAAATCATACAATATTTGTCTATCTCTGTCTGACTTATTTCATTTAGCATAATAGCCTCTAAGCCCATGGCATGATCTCATCCTTTTTTATGGCTGAATAGCATTCCAATGTGTGTATGTGTGAGTGTCTGCACACTACATCTTCTTTATCCATTTATCTATTGATTTACACATTGTAAATACTGCTGCAGTAAACATAGGGATGTATATATCTGTTCAAATTACTGTTTTCATTTCCTTTGTATAAATGCCTAGGAGTGGAATTACTGGATCATATGGTATTTCTATTTTTAATGTTTTGAGGAATCTCCATACTGTTCTCCATAGTGGCTGCTTCAGTTAAGGTAGGACTTCATGTGGTTCTTTCTTCCTCCTCCAGGTTTCCAAGTTTCAGTTTTATTTATGGTTTCTTCCCAGCCAAAAGTTTAAATACTTATGAAGTCAAGTAATAAGTCTTTTCCTGCTTATCTTTTACTGTTTGCATGTGTTTTTCTCTTAGAAACTTCGCTGATTCCCCAGTGGCATCTTTTGTCCCTGTCTTTTACACCAGGAATAGTTCACGTCTGAGTTCTTTAGGAGTCCTGAGGTACTGCACAGGCTCCTTAAGTGATGACAGGTTTTATTTTCTCAGGGTAGCTTTGCAAGACCCTTTGATAGCATCAAATAACACTTCTATTCATTGTGTTTATTGTATTTTACGTACTTGTCTGTGTAGATGTCTCTGTCTCTCACCAGACTGATCTCCACTGAACGTAGGGATTACGTCTTATTCAGTGTTGTAGCATGAAGCTTAACACAGTGGTTGGCAAACAACAGGTGCTCAATAACTATCCTCTTGAATGCCATCACCTAGGCCTTCCCTGTGCTTTGGGCTCCGCCTTATCCTCCAGTTTCCATGTCTCACATACTAAGTTCACTCAGATTATTCAGACCTCAGCATCTGATAACATTGTCAACCCACTAGTCACGTGGTATCAAGATGATCGAGTGTGACTCCACTCCAAAAGTAGTTTTATTAGCAAAAAGGAGCTAAGGAATGAATCCTTTAGAATCTCTCAAATTCTATCTCTAGGGCTTTTTCTTTTTTTAATGTATGAGACTGAACAAGATTGAGTGACTTTGTCACCTAACACCTTGGCCACTTCTCAAATTAATCTTTGTCATTGATTCCTTCTTAGAGTCACACAGCCAATAAGCATCTTTAGTGGATTCCATTCTGCTGTTACTATTCAGAAAGGGCAGGGAGTTCAATTGCTATTGAGACATGGATGCTACATAAAGAATTTTAGATTCCCCATCTATGTGGCCACTGAATAGAACAATAGAATAATGGGATCTTATATCTCAGGGTACACATATGACAGGCACCATTGTTTCCCATTCATTTTTCCTCCCCACAGACTGCTGCTGAGCAAAGAGAAGACACACGCATGCTGAACTATTCTAAACCTAGAAATTAGATGTGATAACTTTGTTTGAGGAAAAATAACCCTGCTTTGTGTTTCTCATTTCCACTTTGGCAAACTTAGGCTGCATCTCAGAAGCTGGGCAAGCATGTGAAGGGAGGGAATGAGAAGAATGAAGGGGGATGCGTCTGTCAAATCCAGCACAAGTTTGCTTTTGGATTTGCTATGAAAGTGATTCATTTCATAAACAATACAGCTGCTGTAGGAGGCAGTCCTGTCAGATTTGATGGATGGCTGTGTATCTCTGGATCTTCTGCAGTTGTCAGGGCAGACAGGCTTTGGGGCCAAGCAACCATATCAAGTACATCTTGAGTCAATAAGAAATAGGAGAAGTCTGCCTACCAATGATAAAATATAAGAATAAGGCAAAGTCTTCTGAATAGTAGGACTCTGGACTCACTCTACATGTTGGCCTCAGCTTGCCTTTTGACCACAGTTTCACATTTGACCTATCCGAGCACTCCTGATTTGCAAGAGAGAGTCCTGGGGAGTCTTTCTCCCTTTCATAGGGCAAGACCAATCTCAGTTTGTCCCCAAACAGAAAAGCCTGAACAGGGAGATGGATAAGGGATAAGGCATTAAGAGGAAAGACTGGATTTCTGAGACCTGTGAGCTTCAAAGGACAAATCCATGAGTTGGATAATGGTCCTTCTCCTTTTTTAGTCCTACTCTTCATTATTAGCAGAAACACACCAGAACAGCTCGTGGGGGTTAGAAGCAGTGAGAACCAAGATAATCACCTAGGGGCTGTTTGCAGATAAAAGAATATAGCCAACGATAGAGCTTTCTGCCATCTGTCTCCTCCACTCAGGCTTAAGGGACAGTGGATTTTGCTTTAACCTGACCTTTCATCTCCTAGAAAGCCTGAGTCCTGGCCAAGAAAAGCACTAATTTTGACAGAGGGAATGTGATTGAAAGAACTCTGGAAGTCTTCGCAGTCAAATATATCTACACACCCACTCACATCTCATGGTCTCGGAAAGCCCTACCAGAATGCCTTTCTTTAAGACATGAAGGAATCTGTGAAATTTGATCATAAAAGGGCAAAACATGAAGCCATTTCTCACAAGACATTCTAAAGGAACTTGATTCTGGTGCCCACCAGCAATATATGAGTTATTCCTTGCTCTACATTTTAAATGGTTTTTATTTGACTAATGTCAAAATCAAAGTCCTTTCAACAGTTTCCTTGAAGCACCCAAAAGAGCAAAAACAGAAAGGGAAGCCCTTGTCCTGTTTGAGTTGCAGGGTTTATGCCCCGGCCTGCTATTGAGCTCTCTCTGCCCACGCTCACTTTGATTCTGCAGACTGCCTTCGTGTTTTTCCTTCCTCTGAGTATCTTCCAAATCGCTTATCAACATCAGCTGCAATTCCTTTGTGTCTTGTTCTGATCATAATCTCCTAATCCTCCCCAGATGCCATGCCAAGTGCAATGGTGCAGTCGGGACTGTAACCACGGCTCATGACTCAGCATCTCGGACAGAAGAGCTGGGCTTCTGGCCCCAGGGACCTATGCCAGCACTAGCCATTTACTCTTTCCAGGCCCAAGAGACAACTGTGTCTCCATTCCTATTTTGAATAGAAGTAACACAGAACTGTGGGAAGGGCAGAGAGTGTAGGCCTGAAGTGAACAAGGCTGGAACAGGAGGCTGCTGACAGGGGAGTCCACACAGGGCTGGATGCAGCCTTAGCCCTAAGAACTTTATCATTTGGGGCAGGACTTTCCTCAGTGTGAGCATTGTGATCATAAGTATAACAATGCTAGTTATAATTTATGGGTTATTTGATGTGGGCCAGGGAGTTTTCAAATATATCTTCCATCTATTAGCTCCTGAGATACCATAGCCACTCTGCAAAGACAGTTCTATTCTCTCCATTCTTCAAGCGAGGGATCTGAAGCCTGAAATCAAAAAGGGATTTAAACCCAGGCAGCCAACTTCAGAGTCCACACATTTAACCACATTATTCCTTTTCAAATGAGTAGACTTTTGTAGCTCCAGGTTGTACAAACCTTGAGAGAGAGCTCTGTATTCCCTTCCTACTAATTCGGACCCAAATCATTTTCACGCCGAGAAGGAGGGGTGAGAAGCATGTCACAGGCAACAGCTGTGCTGCCTATTAATCAACCTTTGGTTCTTGTCTTAAGAGTCAAGTGACAGTGCCTCATCCACATAAACCAACATCTTCTGTCAATTTACAGATTCTGTGATGAAAGAGGACAACCAAAAAGTTGCTTCCCATCCAAAAATGTTTGAGGGGATATGGTATGCAGCAAGCTTCAGTCAAGGGACACAGGCAAGCATGGCTCTCATCCACCTGCTCGTGGCCCTGTGGCATACCACAAACTTGCAAGGATGCAGTGCACTTCATGGTATGCCACAGCCCCGAATGCATATTTGTCACATACCATTCACTCTGGCAACATGCATTCCACATACCCCAGAATTCTGCAACTCGTGCTATTCTTTCTTCTGATGCAACAGCTTGCTGACAGTAAAGACTTCTTGATAGAAGACCTCTGCTCCAAAGCTGAATGCTATTTGACTAACGTGTTAGATTCTTTTCCCCACTCACTTTAAGCCACACCTCCTTAATCTTCACACACCCTAGCCTGCATAGCCTGCTAAAAATTCCATTCTGTCCCAAAGAGGACTGCATTCTAGATGATCCCTCGTGTCTTTAATCCAGGCTCGTCATAGGACTTCTTGACACTTAGGGCTGCCAAGAACAATTTGGAATTCTTGCAGTCAACATACTCCATGCTTCTCTTGGCTTTCCCTGACACGCGAGAGCCCCAGCTTTCCTGAGTACATTCCATCCCAACTCATCCCACCCACCCTGGTCCCCTTTATTTCCTCATTGGGTGGTGTGACTAAAGTTTGTGAGCTTTTATTTTCCTTTAGGCAAGGATTGGGATTTGATGGTTTTGTCAACACTGTGTGGTCCAGAGCAGGATGTAGTATTTAACTATCAGGAGATTGTGGCTTCCAGTCCTGATTCTTGTGCTAAGAACATACCAAGGTGCCAATTCACAATTACTAGGTTATCAAAAATCCATGTAGACATAAAATCCTGCCCCTATCTTTATTATTAGGAACACCTTCAATGTCAAATTTACCCTCCACCCAATTCCTTATTTCAACTACTCCAAAACAACAGATGTCTTCTTCCTATTTAATGACCCCCCCTTGTTTACTTTTCTTCTTCCATCTCTGCTTTTTATATAAGCTGTTTTACATGTTTCATGCATCTTCATAAACTGGTTTCAATGCTTTCTGACTGTAAGTAGTAGAAAGAGTAAAGGAAGAAATTAAAGAAGAAAGTAACAAAAGAACAAAGTAGGGGGGAAAAAAGGAGGGAAAATGCAAACAAAATTATGAAATTCCAGACAGAACTCCATCTGTATCATATAAGCTCAGAATGTCTTAGCAAATTTAACTTTTCCACCTAACCAAAACAAGAAGCAACCAAGGGGAAGGAAGCACCTGAAATCTCATAGGTAGGAAATGAATAACTTCCATTTCTTGCATTATGTGCCCATCTTCACAGGTGACTTAAACTTTCTGATTCCTTTCTCCATCTGTAAAATGGGATGGGAATTATGGAACTGAACCACAATAACTAAGGTAATACAATCTCTTATAAAATATTGACATTACCAATACAAAGTAGCATTATTAAGGTCAAAAACTCTGTTTCAAGCAGTATGCTAATTGTTAGAAGAACATAATCATTTGTCAGTATTATCCGAGCAGAACCACAAATGCTAATTCCACTTTATAACGAGTTTTCTGCATTTCTGATAAAAATACATGATGATTATTGGAAATGAATATAAATAGCTTAAAGCACCCCAACTACTTTTTCATCCCTGCCCTCCTCAGTTCTTCTTGGAAAGAACTTACCCTGAGATAATCAATTTTACATTTCTGGGCTTGCTATGTTTGGACTCTTCACCTCTCATTTGTTTTTGACTATGTTTAATCTTCTTGAAACCCTCTCCTTCCATTGGCTTCCACCACTCTTTGCCTGTTCTCCCCCAATCTTCTTGCTTTCTGTTGCTGGGTCCTCCTTCTCTGTCTTAACTATGGCCTTTTCTCTACTCACTTTACACCCTCTCCCTTCCAGTGTATCAGTATATTCCAGTGGGTATATTACTGGCCTTTTGGCTGGGGCAATTCATTGTACGCAACTTTCCTTTGAATTACAGGATACTTAGCATCCTTGGTCCCCACTAAGTCATGCCAGCAGTACCACCTCCAGTCATTGTGCAAGCCAAAAACATCCTTACATATTTCAGAATGCTGCCCAGAGAAGCTGCATTATTCACATAGTATGTGTCATTTTAACATACCCACCCCAAATATCTCCCCTATGCATTAGTCCTTTGTCGACTAGCTATTTTCACTTCGATAATGCAGAATAATTTCAAACTTATGTATGAAGCAGAATCCGTCAGCTTCCACTTCCTTCAGTCTGATTTTCCTTCTGAATTCCTGTCCCTGTACTCATTTCAGCGGTATATATACTGAATTTCTATCTCTGTTTGCCACACATAATCATCAAAGCCAGAAACCCAAGTACAGACTTTCACTTCTCCTTCAAATCCCACATCAATTAATCACCACGTCTTTTCAATTCTACTTCTTGAATACTTTTGTTTACATCTTTCCCCCTCTATCTTCACATAATAACCATTTCTTTTATAACCCTGTGATTTTAAGCATAGATCTTCAGCCTGGTGGCTCTCCATAAAAGAACTCCCAATAAGCTACATAATGATTAAATAAGTTTAGAGGGAATTGCTGAATAATAAACATCACATCTAAACTCACATATATCTAAACATATTCTTATTAAGTAAAAATGTGGTTCTATTCAGAATCTGTGTTTCTCTAAGTTCTTTAATTACACAGAGTAAAACTCTTAGAGTAGATGTGTTGAGGCATTTTTTAGTACTGAGTGAGCTATGGTAAAAAATCTTGTGCATCACTACCCTATTGCACCACGATGAGTTCTTTAATGTACTAAATCTAATCTCATCCTTTTCCCCTCTCTCCTCTTCCTCCCAAGTTTGTTCTTCTATGAAGTCTCAAAATTATCTTCCTAAAATATTTAATTGGTATTATCATGCTTCTGTTGAAATTTGTTTAATTGATTTTTATCACCAAAACATATATCTTGCTCAATCACATGTGAAATTTCAGAATATGATACCTCTTGACCTCTTTATCTTCTTTCTTTTCCTTGGTCGCTGAATTTTACATGAACCTCTAGCAATGCCAAACTTAGAGCTTCCCAACTATACTTTATAGTTTTGTATCTCCTTGCTTTTGTACATGTGGCTCTCTTGGCCTGGAACTGCCTCCTACTTATTTGAATTCACTTATATTTTAAAAGTATCAGTTCTGGCACTATACAGAGAATAGGTTTCAGTGGGGCAAAGGCAGAAGGAGAGAGACCAGAATTGATGGTGGCTTGTCCTATGGTGGTGGCAGTGAAGGTGAAGTGTGTCCAGATCTTCACATGTTTTTAATGTATCCATTTTACATATTTCTTTTTTTAATTTTATATATATATTTTAAAAGTCTACCAAAAATGTTAAACTTGTTGATAGGTGGAAAAACTGAGGCATGAGGTAATCAAATATCTTGTCAGTATTATACATGAAAGAAAGTCCTATAATAGATTTTCTTACGTAAAGTGTTATTCTCAGTCAAAAGCAAACAACAACAACAACAACAACAAAACAACCCTGATACTCCTTGTAAACTAACCAGGGGTGTAATTTCTATCCATCTTAAGGCTCTGAAAAGATAAGTATCTTAATTATCTTGAAAATAATGTCCCAACTGAGGTTTGTTTGTTTGTTTGTTTTTAACATTGCTGGTAATAAGAAAAACCATAAAATAAGAAAAAACAGAGAAATTCATAAATTTTCTTTCTGGCTCTGGCTCTTGTCCTTTCTCCTTTCTCAGCATTCTTCTCTTAATTTTACAATAGACCCATAACATCATAAGGTACTTTATCCTAACAATTGTACTGGTAATAGTAGTAGTACTAGTTAGTAGTATAGTTGTACTAGAAATAATAGTAATAATACAATGCATTAACTGCCATCCATAGAATCTTGCCAGCCTGAAGGCTTATGCAGATTATATCATTTACTACTTATAGGAACCCTAATAAGTAGTTGGTATCTATATATCCATTTTGCAGGTAAGGCAACAGAGGTCCCAAGAAGTTAAAAAACTTGTTCAAGAGGATGAACTTAATAAATTGTGTAATGGAATTCAAACCCAGATTTCACGGCTTGTCCCCTTATGCACTACACTATATTGGCTCCTTTAGAGCCGTTTTTATCCAGATTCCAATGATCGTGTGACTGTGGATCAATCTAATGAAGCCTTTTAAAATAATGTTTTTAAAATTTTGTTAAATAAGTTTGTGTTTTTTGTGGAATATCTGGTAAACCCAGATAAAACATGAAGCAGAAAATATTTCTATAATCATATCCCCAGGGATAACTATTGATAATATTTTTATATTTTCTATATCATACTTAGCATATATTAATATCATTGTGATTAAAATGAGGGAATAATTTTATAATCTGATTTTTTCAACTTAATGAAGTTGTTAAAATATTTTCCCATATCATTAAGTTATCTTCACACAAATTATTTTTTTGTAGTTAAATAGCAATTTATTCCGTGGATTCACCAATTGATTTATTTCACCAATTCTATACTATTGGATATTTAGGTTAAATTTTTTCCTTATTATAGGTTAAAACACTTATTTATTCATTTGTTTGTTTATTTAACGTTTATTTATTTATTTTGAGAGGCAGAGAGAACACAGGAGGGGAGAGGAAGAGAGGGAAGGAGAGAGAAATCCCAAGCAGGTTCCACACTGTCACTGTGCAACTCGATGTGGGGCTTCATCACACAAACTATGAGATCATGAACTGAGCCAAAATCAAGGGTCAGACACTTGACTGAATGAGCCACCCAGACACCCCTAAAATTTTTATGTATTATAATTAATTCTGTAATGAATACTTGTATATATGTCTGATTATTTCCTCTGGATAAATCCCTAAAAGAAGAATTGCTAGTTCAAAAATAAAATGTTTAAATTCTTTTTTACTTCTCCAAAATGCCTTTCTGAAAGATTGTTCAGATTTAAATACTAAAAAATAGTTTTTTAATGTGGGCTGCTTCCATACAATCTAATACTCAGTATTAAATATCTGAAGTTTTACACTCTTTACAACTTTACATCTGGAGTTTTCTTTTCCTTTTAATAATTGTTCCCATTCACTTTACAAAAGGGGAAGGATTTTGCTTCCACTCATGAAGGAATAGTAGCCATGTAGTGTTTGCACCCCAACCTTCATAACCAACAAGTTACAGAATTTGACAAAATATATAAAATGCCTCTTTTCAGATATTAGATAACAGGCAATGCTGATCTATGATTCATGAGAGCATGACTTGCAGCCTAGAGCCAATGCCCTAAACTTAGGGCAAGGAGGAGGAGCCAATCTTTGAGTCAAGGAGAAAAAAACTGGAACTTGGAAAGGCCAAAGCATCTGGAAATTGAAAGGAAGCATTCCAAAGTAGGAGGAGTTACACAAAGCAAGTGCTCCAAAAATATGCATAGTACTCTCATTGAGTCTTATGCCAAATCCAAAACTGCATATGTGTAAATTATTGCCACAAAACCAGGCAAAAAAACAATAACAAAGACTCTAAGAATAGCCAAGCCTTAGTAGTATGGACAAACTAGCCCTAAAATAAGGGTACTCTAGACCTGTCTTAAGAAAGCATTACAACGATCCTCAAAAAGATCAAACAAAATACAAGTGACACAACTGCCTGACAAATAAATGTCACTACTCTTTAAAGAAGACAACAAAATACACTGAATAATGTAATATTATTAGTATCTAACAACCCCCCTCAAAATTACTAGGTATGTCAAGAAGTACCAAAATGTGATCCCTAATAGAAAGAAATCAGTCAACAGAAACAGACCTAGAAATAGCAGAGATGTGGAATTATTAGACAAGGACTTTACAGGAGCTATTATAAAAGCTCAATAATTTAAGAGAATTTAAGGATATAAAGAAGAAAGCAGTTGAAAATAAAAATAAACCACATAAATACTCTAGAGGCCCAAGACATAATATCTGAAATGAAAAAATTCACTTAATGGACTTTAGAGCTGATCAGGTATTGCAGAAGAAAGGATCAGTGAATATGAAGACACAGGAACAGAAACTATCCAAAATCAAGCTGAGAAAACAAAGAGGCTGGGGAAAAAATGAATAAGACTTCATTAATATGTAAGACAATATCAAGCAGTGTAATGTGTGTAATTGGAGTCCCAGATCAAGAAATGAGAAAAAGGCAGAAAAAAATATTTAAAGAAATAGTGGTTGAACATATCCCCAAATTAATTTTAAAAATTATATATTTGTATATTCAAAAAACATGAAAAATCTCAAGTGAGATAAATATAAAAAATGCCACATCCATGAAAACACGTTAATAAGTGTTAAAGAATAGAAATCATACAATGTTTGTCCTCAGACCACAGTGAATTAAACTAGAAATTAATAAAAGAAAGATAACTAGAAAAATCCCCAAATATATGGAGATTAAATAATATGCAGGTCAAAGAAGAAATTTCAAAAGAAAATTTAAAATATCTTGAACTAAATAAAAATGAAAACACAACTTATCAATATTTGTGGGATGCATCAAAAACAGTGCTTAGAGGGAAATTTATAGCACTTTATACATACATTAGAAAAGAAGAAAGATCTAAAATCAAAAGATTTTCATCTTAGGAAATTAGAAAAAGAAGAGAAAATTAAATCCAAGATCTAAAATCAATAGATTTCCATCTCAGGAAACTAGGAAAAGAAGAGCAAATTAAATCCAAAGTAAGTAGAAAAAAAGAAATATTAATTAGAGCAGAAATCCATGAAATTGAAAACGGGAAATTGGAAGAAAATATCAAAAAAAACAAAAACTTGTTCTTTTGAAGGATCAATGAAATTAATAGGCCTCTATCAAGACTAAAAAAAAAAAAAAAGCCAGAGAGGACACAACTTATTAATATCAAAAATGAAAGAAGGGACATCACTACAGATCCCATGGAATTTAAATGATAATAAAGGAATACCACAGACAACTCTATGACCACAAATCTGATAATTTAGATTAAATGGACCTATTCCTTGAAAGATACCATCTGTCAAAACTCATACAAGAAGAAACAGACAATATAAATATACACATATCTAGTAAAGAAATTGAATTAATAATTAATAACTTTCTAAAAGACAAAGCACCAGGTCCAGATGGGTTTACTGGTGAATTCCACCAAACATTTGAAGTGATATTATCCCAAATATTTGCAATGTCTTTCAAATGAAATAAATAGAAAGAATACTTCTTAACTCATTTTGTGAGGTCAGAATTGCCTTAATACCAAAACTAGAAAAACATTACAAGAGAACTGCAGACCAATATCTCTCATGAACATAGATGCAAAAATTCTCAACAAAATATCAGCAATCAAATCTAATAATGTTAAATGCCATGACCAGGTGGGATTTATTTCAGAAATGAAAGCTGATTCAACATTCAACATTCAAGAATCAATTAATGTAATCCATCACATCAATGGGCTAAAAAAGAACAATCATATGAGCATATCAATAGATGCAGAAAAAGCATTTCACAAAATCCAATACCCAGTCATGATAAAAAAAAAAAAAAACTCTCAGTAAACTAGCATTAGAAAAACTTCTTCAAGTTGATAAAGAATATCTCCAAAAAACCTATAGCTAAAACTATACTCAATGGTGAGAAACTTGATGTTTTCCCACCAAGATTAGGAACAGGGCAAAAAATGTTTCCTCTCACCATTCCCTTTCAATATCATACTAGAATTCCTACCTAATGCAATAAGACAAGAAAATGAAAGAAAAAATATACAGATTGAGAAAGAATTAATAGAATTATCTTTATTCACTGATGGTATGGCCATTTATTTAGAACCAAAAAACTCAACACAAAAGTTTCTAAAACTAATAAATAATTATAGCAAGATTGCAAAATACAAAACTAATATAGAGATGTCAGTCACTTTCCTACGTACGAGCAAAGAACAAGTGGATTGACATTAAAAACACAATACATTTAAATTAGTATCCTCCAAGAGGAAATAGTTGGGTACAAATTCTAAAAGTATGTACAAGACCTATTTGAGGAAAACTACAAAATTCTGATGAGATAAATAAAAGGAGAGATATTACATGTTCATGTATAGGAACACTCAATATGGTCAAGACGTCAGTTTTTCCCAACTTGATATATAGATTTGGTGCAAACTCAATAAAACAAACTCAATAAAGATCCCACTATGTTATGTTTTGGAAATTGAGGTGTCCTACCCAACTTAGCACCAGCTTGCCAGCCACAAAGGTGAGTTATCTTAGAAGTAGATCCTTCAGCCCCAGTCAAGCCCTCAGATGACTGCAGTCCCAATCAACATCTTGAGTGAAATCTTATGAGAGAGCCACAGCACAACCATCCAGGTAAACTATACCTGAATTTCTTACTCACAGAAACAATGAGATATAAGAAGTGTTGGTTATTGTTTATAGTCACTTGATTTTGTGGGTAACATTTTACATAGCAATAATTAATTGTGTTTTTATTTGCTGGTAAAATAAAATTGGAAAATAAAATCCCCCCCAAAAAGTTTATAATTGTATCTAAACAAATGAAATACTTGGGGGTAAATACAACAAAATAAGGGAAAACTTTTCACTAAAATTACAGAGCATTGCCGAAAGGAATTAAATATCTAAATAAATGGAGCTATCAACCATGTTCATGGATTGGAAGACATAGTATTGTTAAAATACCAGTTCTCCCAACATTAATATAAAGGTCCAGTGGGTGACCTCAATCAGAAATCCTGCAGGATTTTTGTAGAAATTGACGAGTTTATACTAAAATTAATATGGAAATGTAAATAATCCAGAATAGCTATATAAATCTTGAAATAAGAATAAAGTTAGAAGGAGGCCTTAAATTATCTTATTTGTGAATTATTATATGGCTATAGGATTCAATACAATACAATACAATGCTATTTTATTAGCATAAAAATAGACATATAGAGTAATGAGACAGAATACAGAGTCCAGAAAGAGCCCACACATATAGGATCAAATGGTTTTTGCAAGAGTGCTAAGACATTTCAGTGAGAAAAGCAAAATCTTTTAACATATGATGTTGAAATTACTGAATATCGTTTGGTGAAAAAAAATGAACATGAACTTTTATCTCACACCATATCCAAAAGTTAGTCTAAAATGGTCATAAAACTAAATATAAATGCTGAAACTATAAAATTCCTAGGAGAAGATGTTTGTGTTCTTAAGATAGGCAAAGATTTCTTAGCATAGTACACAAAACTACAAACTATAAAGGAAAAATGACAAATTAGCCATTATCTGAATTCAAAACTATTGCTTTTCAAAAATTACCATTAAGGAATCAAAAAGTAAAGACACAAAGTGGGGAATATAATTGTAACACATATATGACAAAGTACTTGTAACCAGAATAAAGAACTCAAACCTCAATAATAAAAAGACAAATCACTACATTAAAAATGGGCAAAGGGTTTAAACAAACATTTTACAAAAGAAGATATATGGCCAGTTAGCACAAGTAAGTCTCATTGTTAGCACATGTAAGTCTCATCAGAGAAATGTGGGATACCATTACACATATTAGAATGGATAAAATTTAAAAGATGGATAATACCAAATGTGGTGATGCTATGGAGTTCTCATGAAAAATGGTACAATCACTTTAGAAAACTGATAATTCCTTAGAAGTTAAACATGCAGTATTTATCATATCACTCTTGGACCACTATTTCCCCAAAAGAAATTAAAGCATACATCCCTGAGACTTATATATGAAGGTTTACAGTAGTTTAATTAATGAAGGCCAAAAATATATCAATTCAAATAACCATTAGTAGGTGAATGGATATACATAATGTGTTCTATCTACATGACCAAACATCACTCAATAAAAAGGAAAGGATACTCATACATGTAACACAATAGATAAATCTCAAAATCATTTTGCTCCATGAAAGAAACGTGTATATAAAAGAAAGTGTATATAAAGGGTTCCATTTATACAAGATGCTAGAAAATGCAAACTAATCTGTTGTGCCAAAACAGATCAGTCAATCCACTCCTAGTCACAAGCCCAAAAGAAATAAAATATGTCCACACACAAAAACACTTGTTCTTGAATATTCATATAATAGCAGCATTATTCATAATAGCTCCAAATTGAAAACAACTCAACTATTAACTGATAAATGGATAAATAAAATTTGGTGTACCAATATAATGGAATATTGTTCAATAATAAAAGGAAATGAAGAACTGATACATGCTACTGATACCTGCTAGAGACAGAAAGCAGTGGTTTCCTATGGCTGTGAGGTTGGGGCAAAATGGAGAGTGACTGATTATGGGTATAGGCTTTATTTTGGGGGTAAAGTTCTCAGATTGATTGTAGCAATGGTTGCACAACCTTCTTAATAAACGAAGACCTATTGGGTCCTATGTTTTAAATGAATAAATTATATGGTATGTGAATTATATCTCAATAAAGCTATTACTTAAAAAAATGAATCAGACTGGTTGTTGCCTGAAGCCAAAAGGGCATAGCAAAGGAGCATGAGGAATCTTTTGGTGGTGATTAACTTGGGTTTTGTTTGTTAGTTAGTAGTTGGTTGGTTTTTTTTAATCTTTGGGGCACCTGGGTGTCTCAGTCGGATGAGCATCTGACTCTTGATTTCAGCTCAGGTCTTGATCTCAGGGTCATGAGTTCAAGTTCTCCATGCTTCGCATGAAGCCTACTTTTTTAAAAAAATGTTTTTTATCTTCATTGTGTAAGCAATTTCATGGCTGTTTCCACTATGAAAATTCACTGAGTTGTAGACTTCAAACAAATACAATTTACTATATATAAATTGTTCAGGTTGCTTTTATAAAGAGTATACACTGAAAAGTCTCTCCTAGAGGTGGCTCTCATTTCCCAACTCCAGATGAAATTAACATTACAAACTTCTTATATGTTATTTTATGCATAGGTAGGTACGTTCATATATTCACTATTTTTCCATTCCTAAACCAAATGGTAGCGTGCTATACACATTCTTATACACCTTGGGTTTTTTCACTTAAAATACTTTGAAGTTATTGATTTTTTTGAATATTTAAGATTACATGTAAAAATAGTACCTAATTTACTTAAATTTATGTTTCTGTAATTTTGAGGAAGATAGTATCTCTCAGAGTTTTCCAAATCATTTGCCTTTCCTTTACTGTAAGTCACATTTGTAACCTTTGCCTATTTTTCTATTACAGTCTTAGGTATGTACTTATTTGTTTGTGGAAGCTCTTTCTATATAACCAAATTATCCATTATATGTGTTATGAGATGCAAATATTTCTTCCAGTGTGTCATTTATATTTTGACTTGGATTATTTTGAGTTTTACACAAATTCTTTTAATACAGTCTAATTTATCACTCTTTCATGACTTCTGGATTCTGTGTTATATTTAGGTCTTTCCCATTCCACAGTTATAAAAATAATTCTCCGGAGTTTTCTTAGGTACTTTCACGGATTTCATATTTGTGTCCAAACCTTTAATCATTTGGAAATACACTTTGTAAAATGCAAAGTTCTCAAATTTTTTCCAGATGGCCGCTCAATTGTTCTAATACCATTTATTGAGTAACCCATCTTTTCCCTGCTGTTTTGAAGTATCATCTTTATCGTGTACTACATAACCATATGGACTTGGATCTATTTCTACACTTTCTATTTTATTCTACTGATCTGCCTATTGATTTAACAATAACAGATTGTTTTACTTATTATAGCTTTATAATAAGAGCTAATAAATAATAGGCTAGTTTTTCCCTCTTTTTATCTTCTTTATCAGAATTTTTCCTAGCTATGCTTGCTTATTTTCCATTTGAACTTTAGCAACAGCTTATATAATTCCACAAGAAAAATACTTTTAATAATTTTTTGGAATCATATAAAATTTATAGATTACAGGAAACTGACATCTTCCTGAGTTTGATACTTTTTATCCAAAATTAATTACAGTATGCCTTTTCATTTCTGTGAGTCTTTTTTTTCACTAATCTTCAAGTCTTTTTCTAGAATTTCAATTTTCTTCTTTATAAATCTTGTTTACTCCCTTTTCAGTTTTTTAATCTAATCGTATAGGCTAGAACTTCTTAGAACTTATTAAAAAACAATGATAATGGAGGATGTCTTTGTCTTATTCTTAATTTTAATGTAAATATTTCTAATATTTTCATATTTAAAAATTATACTGGTTGAAGGGCACCTTGGTGGTTCAGTCAGTTAAGTGGATGACTCTTGATTTAGGATCATGTCATGATATCACGGTTCATGGGATCAAGCCCTGTCTGGCTCTGAGCTAACAGCACAGAGCCTGCTTGGGATTCTTTCTCTCTCCCTCTGTCTGTCCCTCCCTCTCCCTCCTCTCATGCATGCACACATACTCTCTCTCTCAAAATAAATAAGTAAACATTTAAAAAAAGAGAATCTTATTGGTTGAGTAAAATATATATACACAGAAACACAGGTCTATTACTAACTACTGAGAGATTATTTTTCATGTTTACTTTTGAGAGAGAGAGAGAGCACATGAGTGGGGGAAGGGGCAGAGAGAGACACACACACACAGAATCCGAGGCAGGCTCCAGACTCTGAGCTGTCAGCACAGAGCCCGATGCGGGGCCCGAACCCATGAGCTGTGAGATCATGACCTGAACTGAAGTCAGATGCTTAACTGACTATGCCACCCAGGCGCCCCTGAGAGATTTTTTGAACTAAGGAATAAGAAGCAAACTTTATTAAATGCTTTTTAAACCTTTATAGAGGTTGTAATATTATGTTTTATTTCACTTCTTAATCGTATAAATTCAGGAGTAAATTTTCTTACTGAAGTTCACTTGACATATAATACTATATTAATGTAAGGTGTACAACATAGTGATTTGACAATTATATACATTACGGAACACTCACCATGATAAGTGTAGGATCATAAAATCAATGCTATATGTGTTATAAAATGTTTTAGAAGCTTACCTTCTTATTCTGTGGTCAAGAAGAGTTTAAATGGCATTGCAGTTTTCTGCCCTTTAAAAGTTTGATAGAATTACCCTCTGAATTCACCATATACATTGTTGTTTAGGACAGGAGCTATCTTGAATAATTTTCTCTATTTATTTTTATTATAATAATGTTGGTACGACATTTATATCTCCTCTTGGTCAGTTCTGGAAATTTATACTTTTCTAGAAAATTATATAGTGTATCTGGATTCTACAATTTATTTTTATTAATTTTATTTATTTATTTATTTAATTTCTCCAAATTATATTTATTTATTTATTTATTTATTTATTTATTTATTTAGAGGAAAAGACAGCATGCACATGTGCTTGCACTGGGGAGGGGCAGAAATAGGGAGAGCAAGATTCTTAAACAGGCTCCATGCCCAGCACAGAGCCCAATGTGGGGTTCAGTCTTGCATCTCTGAGATCATGACCTGAGCCAAAATCAAGAGTCAGATGCTTAACCACCTGAGCCACTCAGGTGCCCCTCAAATTTATTTTAATAAATGTAAACACAGAAAGTCTTATGATTCTTTAATTTCCTCTATTTTAGTAATGTCACTTCTTATTTTCTATTTGTGCCTTCCTTTTTACTCTGATTTAGGTCAATTAACACATCTTTTAAAAACTTCCCTCATAGAACCACCTGTTGAATTTATCTATGTTATCTACTTTTTAGTTTATTAACTTCTGTGTTATTCTCATTTTCCATCCTCTGCTTTCCTTAGCTTTGTTTTGCTTCTATATTGTTACCCTTCTAAAATTGGATATTCAGCCATTTTCACCGTTTATTGCTTATTACTATAAAATTCCTCTAATTACTGTAGAAGAGGGCCCATATCCAGATGGATCTCTTATATTTTGTTTTCATTACCACTGTCATTATTTTCTAGATAACTGGTAACCTCAATTTTGAGCCCTCTTTAGCTTAAAAATTTGTTTGAGAATTTTTCTTTCCCAAGTGGTATTTTGTTTTGTTCTATGGTTTAAATTTATAATTCTACTGCATAATGATTAGACTAAATTGGTTAGAATTATTTCAACCATTTGAAATTTATTCAGTTATGTCTTATGGCTGGAAATTTGGTCAATTTTTATAAACATTACAGGTATAGAAAAAAGTGAGTTTATCTTCAATTTTGATGATACAGAAATTCTACATATCAGTATAATCTAATTCAATAGTTGGGTCTTCTGTCCTTATTTTGTCTACTTAATCTCTCATAAATAATTAACTTCTTCTTCCTTTTTTTAAATGTTTGCCTTTATACCTTTATAATTCTATCTTTATTATTTATCAATTTATTAAATAATCCTAGTTATAGAAAGCCAGGAATAACTTTACTATCTATAGCTTTTTATTCCCTATCCCCATCCATTTTTATTATGTATATTATTTCTACATTTTCAGGGTTTATAATATTTATATTCTATTGATCATCTCCATTTCTTTTTATCTGTATTTCTTCATTCTTCTACTTACTGGTTGGCTAAAATTCTTCTGCCACCATCTTCAGAAAGGGCTCATATGAAAAAGATTTCCTCATCATTTTTTTTCATGTTAAGTAATATTTTGTCATTGCTGTTCTTTTTGTTTTTAGATGGTCCTTCACTCACACATTCTTTCCTTCAGTACTTATTTTTTTTTAATTTCTTTTATTTTTTTAGAAAGAAATAGAGAAGGAAGGGAGGAGACGCAGAGGGAGAGAGAGGATCCCAAGCAGGTTCCACACTCAGCAAATGGTCCAATGTGGGTCTTGATCCCACGAACCTGATCCCATGACCTGAACCAAAACCAAGAGTCAGACACCCAGTCAACTGAGCCACACGGGCACCCCTTTCCTTCAGTACTTTAAAGACATTACTGCATCCTCTGCTGACACTGATGTTGCTGTGACGACGTCTGAGGCCAGCATTGTTTTCTCTCTTATAGGTGACTTCATCATGTTCCTGGTTCCCCCAATGTCCTTTAGCTTTAGGCCTACTAACTTTATTGTTCTATGCCAATTCTAGTCTGGGATATGACATGCCCTTAAAATTTCTGGATTCCAGTCCTGAAAGTGTTCTTGAATTATATTTGTTTTTGGTTTGCTGCTTTAAAGGCACCAATTATGCTTGTCTATATATATGTTATATATGTACATATGTATACATATATATATGTATATATAAGTATCTGTATCTATATCTACCTCTATATCTGTCTCTAGTATATCTAGTATATCTAGTGATAGAGATATATACACACATAGGTATATGTCTGATGCATACATGGTAACATTAAATCATACCACCCATTCATTTTGGAAGTATTTAATTTAAAATTCAGACTCTTGAAATCCCAACCAAGTTTTTGCTTTATCTATAGCCTTCTAAGCTGGCTATAAGATCATAAACAGATAGGCATAATACGTGTCAATCTTGGTGTTCTTCTCACACATTCCATACTCTTCATCATCCACTAAAGAGCAAACACTTGATGGTAATAGCAAAAGTATCAGATAGGAGAACCAGTCTCAACGTCCCTTAGAAATAACTAAATTAAGTCCCCAGTAATTTCTTTCCATTCATAATAATAGTATTATTCTATGCTCATCACAATATTATGATTCTGAATGTTCTTTTCAGTTCTGTTGCATATCAAATACTGACTACACACACACACACACACACACACACACACACACACACACACACACACACCACTTTTAAGTGTGTTTTTCTTTTCCAGACAGAGAGAGACAGAGTGCAAATGGGGGAAGGGCCTAGAGAGAGGGAGATACAGAATGTGAAGCAGGCTCCAGGCTCGGATTTGTCAGCACAGAGCTGGACACAGGGCTCAAACTAAGGGACTGCGAGATCATGACCTGAGCTAAAGTCAGATGCTTAACCAACTAAGCCAACCCCAGTGCTCCCATACAAAGCCACTTTGATGAAATTCTTTAAACTTGGAACTAGTGAAGTAAGATGGAGATATAATTACAAACAGACTTCATGGAAAACAAGATTTCACCACACTAAACAAACGCTTGTAGGTCCCAACTCTATTAAAAAGCTTCAAGTAGGCAAGTATGTTTTTAGGTATTATTAATTTCAGTTTTACTGAATTGTCATCAGAAAGTATTGACTATAATATTTCTAATTTGGGGAATTTATTAAGATTAATATCTGGTTGACATGAGATTAGTATTTGTCCATTTTCATGAATTTCCAAGGGTATTTAAAAATGGTATATTTCCAATCACCAGTTTCTTGATAAAAGTCTTATTCATGCCAGTTTATGTTATATCGACCTTTTCTATCCTGACTTACTTTTTTCCTCTTGGTTTCATCCCTTTTCCCTGTATTTCCTATTACTCCTGCTACATTAATGTTGTGCTAATTAGAGAAAGATTTTAGTAGCTAATATCTTCTTTATGAATTATATTCTTTAGCATTCAATAACTTTTTTCTTTGAAATTATTTGGGTCCCTAAATTTTACCTTATCTGAAATTGACATCAAGGCCATAGCAATTTTTTTGTCTTTTTTTGCTCTACTATGGTATCTTCTTCTATTTTCAAACATCTTAGAGTTTTATTTTAGGTGTGTCTCCTGCATACAACACCAAATTGCGTTTTCCTATGTAATTAATTTGAAAAGGGTTTTTTGTTGTTGTTATTCGTTTAATAGAGGCATCAGTCTCAACTTGTATTTATTAATAGGACAGATAACGTTTAGCTTTAGTACTGTCATTTTATTTTTTGTTTTCTGCTTTTCATAGTTTTTTTTAAATGTCTTTTATTATGTGACTTGTTGATATCTGTATACTAATTTTGAACCCTACTACCTAACTGAAGTCTCTTATTTAGTAATTCTCATGAATTTCTAGATATACAATTTAAAACAAAATTTTTCTAAAGGACAGTTGGTGAAGCCTTACTAAATATCATAAAATATGTGTTTCAGTGCCAAAGCCATGTCATGTTCACTGGGAAAATAGTAGATGCATTTCCATTAAGGTCAGAAATAACACAATTATTCCATTGTAATCACTATGGTAATACAATAATCTGAGAGAAAAGAATAAGTGTTATAAAAATTGTACACAATGAGGTAAAATTATATATCCAGAAACTACAAGAGAATCGACTGAATTAAAAACTACTTTAAACAATTACAAAATTCATTAAGTTAAAATATATAGATTTCCTTCATAAGTACACAAATTAGTTAGAAATCACATTGGAAAAACAAACAAAAATACTTATAAATAACAATTATCACAATCACAAAATATCTGGGAAAAAAACCCAAACACTTTCAAAAATTCATGGGAAAAAAAAGAAAAAAAACTTAAAACTCCTGAAAGGCACTTAAGAAAATTTGAACTAATAAAAAGATGCACTGTTTTCTGAGATTAGAAGGTGATTAGAATGCTAAGTTATTTTATAACTTAATGCTTCAACATTAATTTATACCAAGAAATTTTTATTACAATACTCAAACAGTTTCTTGTTTAAAACAAATAGATGTTAAATCTCATATAAAAAGATAATAGAAATATTCCATAAAACTCGGGGAAGGAGGAGCAGTGAAGGGGTAACAAGCCCAAATGAGTATTAAGATACATTATAAAGCTACAATAATTTAAATTGCATGTTGCTACAGTAATTCATATTGCACGATATCAGGCACGAATAGATAGACCAGCAGAATAGAAGATAAAGTAGAGAACTAGTCTAAGTCACTATGGAAATTTAGTATATGATGAAAATGACGTTTCAAGTTAATGGTGTTAGGAGAGCAGAATGGCTATCTAGAAAAACTGCTGTCATATCAACTACTTAAAATTTAATGGAATACATTCTGAATGGACCAAAGACTTCGGTGCAAAAATAAATAAATGTATTAGGAAAAAAGTGTGTGAATTTCTTTTGAATTTAAAAATTGTTTAATGTTTATTTATTTTTGAGACGGGGAGGGGTAAAGAGAGAGGGAGACAGAGGATCCAACGCAGCCCACTCCAACCCACAAACCGTGAGATTATAACCTGAGCCGAAGTAGGAGGCTCAACCAATTGAGACACCCGGGTGCCCCTGTTTTGAATTTTTAAATAGGAATGGTCTTCCAGCTTAAGACACAAATTCTAAAAGCCATGTAAAAAGGATGGGTAAATGTAACTATATTTAAGAGAATTTTTGAATAGCGAAACGGTAATGAATAGGATTAAAAGATAAAAGGCAAACTAGGAAAAAAATAGTTGCAACCTGTATCATGTAGGGCCAATTTTTCTGTTTAAAGAGCTCCTAAAATTGTTTTAAAAAAATAGAAATCAAATGAGTCACTCAGGCGCCCCTGAGATATTTTTAACTTATCAGATTGACAAAAAATCCAAATGGTTAAAAAGACTTTCTTTTGGCAAAATTGAAAAGTACAAAAGTATATAAATGTGTATACACTTTGACCCAGCAATCTGGCATTGAAGAATTTATCCCACACATATATCTATACATGTGAAAATGTTGTATTCTATATTATTTTTGCAATACTGTAATAATAAAAAAGTACCCAAGTGTAAGAGACACTGGTTACATAAGTAATAGTATATCCATTCAAAGAATACTTTGAAACTTAAAAAATTTAGAAGCTATATATTGATATTTCAGTATTTGCAGGATATATTAAGCAAAAAAATAAAGAACAAAACAGTATAAGCATGATAAATTTGGGTTTAGAAGAGCTGAATATGAATATATATTCATATTTTCTTATATTTTATAAAAATACCATGGAAGACACATTAAAAGTGAAAAATAGAGGTTATGTTGGTAGAGAGGGGGCTAGATGAATTAGGCATAGAATGAGAAGAATAATTTATTGTTAACTTTTAGATTTGTTTTAGAAACTAAATGAATTTATTGCCAACTCAAAGGATTAAATTTACATAGCCTTTCTCTTTTTATTGGTATGAATAGAATTTATAGATTAAGTTAGATAAAAATTGTTATCTTTGCTCTAATGAGCCTTCCTATGCTCATTAAACAAGGTATCCTTTTCCATTCTATTCAGGTTTTCCTTATATATCTCTAGATTTTCACAATTTTCTTTACATCAATCTTAAACATTTATCACTAAATATTTTCCTATTTTTGATTGTGTTATAAATTGTACTTTTCTCCATTACGACTTCTGTTTACTGTCTTAATCTGGTTGGGCTGCTATAAGAGAATATTATAGACTGAGTGGGTTACAAACTTTAGAAACGTATTTCTCACAGTTCTGGAGGCTGGTAAGTTCAAAATCAAAGCACCAGAAGATTCAGTGTCTGGTGAGAGCTTCCTGGTTCATAGACAGTCATCCCTTCACTGTACCCTGACACGGTGCAAGAGGTGATGGAACTCTCTGGGGTCTCTTTTACCCTTGTAATGCCATTCATGACACCTCCACCCTCATGACCTGAGCACCTCCCCAAAATCCCATCTCAAGATATTGTCACATTGGGGTTGAGGTCTTAATGTACTAATTTTGGAGGGACATAAACATTCAGTCTATAGGAGAGACTGTTGGTTTTGTTATGCTAATTTTATATGCAGACATCTTTCTGAATTTGTTCTTTTTTATAATAATTTTACAGTTGAACTTTTTGGATTTATTTCTCTTGTTCAATTGCATCAGTTTGGACTTCTGGAACAGTGGGCATTAAATTACAGTATGGTATGTAAACTTCCTTACTTTGCTCATGAATTTAATGGCAAATGTTTCTTATGTCTTCCCTCACACCAAAAAGAAGATATTTTAATGAGCTTTTAGGGCAAAGAAAAAGAGATATGGAGATGTATGTTCAGAAAATGATAGACTGAGTATTGAGAACTATATCTGTGGGCCAAATCTAGCTTACTGCCTATTTTTATAAATCAAGTTTTATTGTAACAGAGCCATATTCATATGTACTGTCCATGGATGATTTCATTGAAAATATTTACTATCTGATTTTTTACAGGAAAAAAACCTTCCATCTTCAGGGCTAAAGCGTGCTTCAGTAACAATTCTAAAATATCACTGGCTTAAAATAATAAAAGTTTATTTCTTGCTTAAAATACCTATCCGACATATGTCAGCAAGTGCATGTGTTCCAACATCCATTCAGGGACCCACGTTGATGGACTCACAATCATGTAGATGTAACACCTGGAACACACATTCTTCTAGGGACACGTATCACTTACATTCATGTCCCATTGGCCAAAACTTGTCACATAGTGCCATCTTTGAAACTATAAGAACTAGAAAAATGGAAGAAGCTCTTATCTTCACCCTGAGGACCTTACAGTTTAATAAGGAAAAAACGAGGGGAAAGAAAAATAATCAGCTAAAATTCAAGTAGCTTCCATCAAAAGGAACAAAGTTCCATAAAAAAGGGCAAAGCGGGAAGAAGTGATCATATCTGTTCCAGAACATGAACAAAAGCTTTGAGGAGGAGTGGCAGTCAAGACTCCCTAACTGTGGGGTAGGCAGTGTTTAAAGGGGGCGCTATAAATAAAAGGCCAGAGGCCAAAGTACTAAAAGTGCTCAGAAAATAGCAGAGTCTAGTGTGATTAAAATAGATGATGTACTTAGGAGAAGAGTGGACAATATTACTGGAACAAGATGCTGGGGCCATACTGGCAGGATCTTGAATGTTTTGGCGTGAAGTCTTGCTGAGAGATTTTATATGTAGAGATGTAGAAGAGTCAATCTCACTGGTTTTGCTCACATTATAACCTCAACTCTTAGCATAGTGCTTGACACATGCAGATGTTCAATAAATATTTATTACATAACTGAAAGAATAAATGAATACTTTCCTAATGTTTTCCTTTATTATTTTAGAGCTTGCTATTAATTCACAGTAAAGAAAATATATCAGTGAAGACTGATAATGCTGCTGACTTTGATTTTATAGAGAACACCTTCACTAAACTATGTAGACATATTGGCATTCTGCAAATAAATATAGCTCAAATTAATTATTTTGTCCACTTTCCTACTTTCAACCAAGTTTCATCCATTAGTTTCACAGCCCAGCCCTCCTCTCAATTTCTTTATTCCCTCAACTCACTGCTTCACTTCTTCTAACCAACTAAGATCTTATCTTCCCGTTTCTACTGACTTCCTAATAAGTACTCTTAAATTAAGTTCTTCACCTAAAAGTTACTTTCTCCAAAGGGAAATTCTAAATTAAGAAAGAATCACTTCAAATCAATGAAAAAAAAAAAAAACCCTCTCTCTTCTAACATAACCAAAATAACTTCCAGATGGATTAAAGAGTAAATTGTTTTAATAATTCAAATTATAGAAAAAAGTAGAATCAGATAGCCCTCAAACATCTGAAGAGAGGATGGCCTTGTAACCTGAGAAGCAATAAAACACACTTGAAAAGGGAAAGTTCAACAAGTTTACTACTAAATCCTAAATGATCATAAATAAATAAAAAACAAATAACTATATTAAAAGAAGTCACAGACTAAAGAAATTCTCTGTAACATATTTAATGTACAAAGGGTTAATATATTTAAAGTAAAACAGAGGGGAGCCTGGGTGGCTCAGTCAGTTAAGCATCTGACTTTTTTTGGTTCAGGTCATGTTCTCAGGCTCATTCCACAAGGAACCTACCTGGGATTCTCTCTTTCGCTCTCTCTCTGCCCCTTCCCTGTTTTTGCTCTTCCTTTCTCTCAAAATAAATAAACCTAAACAAATAAAGTAAAAAAGAGCATAAACAAATATTAAGAGAGAGCAATGTTTCAGTGGGCAAAGAAAAGACATAATAGGAAAAAAAACAGAAAAAAAATTAGAAAGATGGTCAATCTTTCCAGCAATAAAATCAAAATTAAAAATAAATTAATTTACCACTTTACTGGAAAAATTACTGATATAAAAATGATATAAAATCCACTGCCGGAAGGGCGCCTGGGTGGATCAGTTGGTTGAACGTCTGACTCTCAATTTTGACTCAGGTCATGATCCCAGGATTGTGGGATCAAGCCCTGTATCAGGCTCCACACTTGGTGTGGAGACTAAGATTAAGATTCTCTCTCTCCATCTGCCCCCCTCCCCTGTCCGTGCTTTCTCTCTCAATCTCTAAAAAAATAAATTAAAAAACATTTTTTTAATCCACTGCTGAAGACATATAGTAATAATTGTACTTTCATCTACAGGTGCTATAATTGTAATTGATATAGCTCTTTAGGAAAGCAATTTGGCAATATGTATGAAGAAGCATAAAAATGAAGTTACTTTTTGATCCAGTAATTTCACTTCTGGGAACCTGTCCTATGGAAACAATCCAAAATATGGAAAAGGGTTTATTTACTAAGATGTTCATCACAGCATTATTTGTAATTACAAAAAAATAAAAACAATCCAAATTTCTAATAAGGGAATAGTTAAGTAAATTACAATGCATCATTTGAAGGATTTTATGTGGCCACTAAAAATATAGTGAAAAAACTAAACAGTAAAATGCTTATTCTATAATAGAATATTCAAAATATCATGCACACT
This sequence comes from Paguma larvata, assembly GCA_030068075.1. Taxonomy (NCBI): domain Eukaryota; kingdom Metazoa; phylum Chordata; class Mammalia; order Carnivora; family Viverridae; genus Paguma; species Paguma larvata. The sequence goes on along the minus strand of CM057826.1, from coordinate 99,121,084 downwards.
AAAATAGCCAATTAGCAAGAGCTATCATATAAATGATAAAGTTATGGTGTTTTGAAATCTCCCCCATCCTGCCCTGCTGTGAGAAAATACTTTGCACATGACAATTTCCCACCTTAAGCACCCAAATAATCCATTGCTTTCTTAGTGAAAACATGGCGAGAACTTCAGTTTACATGTCACTGATACTGTCTTGAGTTATTATAAAGCCCAATTCACCCTGTTCGTTGAGCACCCTCCGTCTCCACTGCATGCAAGCCATTCTCTAACTTCTGGGCTTTGGATCCATGTGAAGAAGGTTTAGGGCTATTCTGTCCCGTCAAACTTGGATCCTCACCTGGCCTCTGCAAGGTGTGGAGAGGCAATTAGCTTAGGAAATGAAAGGTATTTAAGGGTCTCCCACCACTATGATGAGCTTCTCATGACACCTCTTCTGCATAGGAAAGAAGATAGATGTCTGCTTCCCACATTACCCTACATAATACGAATGTATTTGTGACCTCTCACCTAAGCTGTCAATTCTACGCTGTACAAAGACTAAGGCAAGGTAGACCATTCCTGGCCTTTCCTAAATAAAAGTACACTCCAGGTGGCACAGTTATGGTATAGTTCTATTGCTATACAATTATCTTTAAATGAACTAGAAGAAATCATTTAACTAAGCTTAATAAAGCATTTATCTTGGGCCTGGCTCTAAGGGCTTAACATGTACCAACTCACTGAATATTCATGTGCTGTTATTGCCTCCATTTTACAGATGGGAAAACTGAGGTACAAAGAAATTAGATGGCTTACCCACAATCACTCCGCTAGCAAGTCAGAAATAGAATGCAGGGGCGCCTGGGTGGCTCAGTTGGTTAAGCGGCTGACTTCGGCTCAGGTCATGATCTCACAGTCTGTGAGTTCAAGCCCTGCGTCGGGCTCTGTGCTGACGGCTCAGAGCCTGGAGCCTGCTTCAGATTCTGTGTCTCCCTCTCTCTCTGCCCTTCCCCTGCTCACTCTCTGTCTCTATGTCTCTCAAAAAGAAATAAACGTTAAAAAAAAAATTTTTTTTAAATAAAAAAAAAAAAAAGAAATAGAATGCAGGCAGTCTGTCCCCACAGGCTGTATTCTTAACCACTATGTATCATCACCTCTTGTTATCAAGTTCCTAATACTTAATTCATTCTGATACTCATTTGTTAGGTTTCTCTGATTTCTAATCATTGACCAGTGAAGAAAACCATGAATCTCACTTGTATCCTCTTACTCCTACTCATTGTAAAAGGTCAAAGAGTGTCCTCTCAAAGTTCATATGTTGAAGTCCTAAACCTCTGGTATCTCAGAATGTGACATCACCTGGAGGTTGAATTTGTAGAGAGGTAAAAAGTTCAAATGAGGTCATCATGGTGTCCCCTAATCTAATCTATTGTCCTAGTAAAAAGGGGAGATTTGGAGATACACACACACACACACAAACACACACACAAGAAGATGCCAAGTGAAGATAAAGACAAGGGTGAGACAGTGTTTCTACAACCCAGGACTGCCAGCAGACCACCAGAAGCTAGAGGAGAGATACAGAAACAAATTCTGTTTCATTTTTCAGACTAAAATAATACTGCCAACAGCTTGATCTTTGGCTTCTGGTACTTTGTTATGGGAGCCACAGCAAACTTACACAATACCTTTCTCTTTACTGTTATCATTGCCTCTCTACCTATTTATCTAGGTGAAAATGGATGTAGAAGTCAAGTGAAGAGTAGAGATTTGCAATAGAATGGGATGGTTTAGAGCTGCAGTTTTAAAACTGCATTATATGAGGGCTTAAGATTCCAAAATGTAACCTGAAGAGGCAGGTTCCAGGAGGTCAAAGAGGGGACAGAGAGCAGAGCTCTAGAGCTCTGCCATCTTCACGCACACACCCCAACTTCAGTGAAAGCCAGTCCACTTTTCTCTGTTGCACAATTTGTGTTCAAACTAAGATGCTGTTTGAAGAAAATTTTCCATTGCATTTTAAAAGGTCAAGAATACTGGGTGGCTTCAGTTAGTTAAATGTCCATCTTTGGCTCAGGTTGTGATCTTGCAGTTCATGAGATCAAGCCCCGCATGGGGCTCACTGCTATCAGTGCAGAGCTGGCTTCAGATCTGTCTCCCTCTCTCTGCCCTCCCCCATGCTCTCTCTCTTTCTCTCTCTCTTTCTCAAAAATAAACATTAAAAAAATAAAAAATTAATACAAGGCCAGGAATAGTGATTTAAAAGCAAAGCTTATTTCTTCACTTGACACAATTTTTATCAAGCCACTACTATGTTCCAAGCAACATTTTAAGACCCGCAGACCAGGGCGCCTGGGTGGCTCAGTTGGTTAAGTGTCCAACTCTTGACTTTGGCTTGGTCATGATCTCACAGTTCATGGCATTGTGCCCATGTCAGGCTCCACACCAACAACATAAAGCCTGCTTAGGATTCTCTCTCCCTCTCTTTCTACCTCTCTCTTTCTCTCTCAAAATAAATATTTAAACTTAAAAAATTTTTTAAATAAAATCCATGGGCCAATTTTATTATCCCCTAGGAATCCTGTATTTTAAAATACTGAGTTGGGGCACCTGGGTAGCTCAGTCAGTTAAGTGTCTGACTCTTGATTTCAGCTCAGGTCGTGATCTCATGGCTCTGTGCTGACAGACTCTCTCTCTCTCCCTCTCTATGCCCTTCCCCTGCTCACTTGCTTGCTCACTCTCTCCCTCTCTCTCTCTTTCCCCCTCTCTCAAGATAAATAAATAAACATTTTTAAAAACACTGGGCTAAACAAAACATTTGAAATTAAAAAATTTTTTTAGTATAGTTGACACACAATGTTAATTTCAGGTGTACTACAAAGATATTTAATAAATTTATACATTATATTATGCTCACAAGTCTAGCCACTACCATATCTCACCATACAACACTATTACGACATCATTGACTGTATTCCTTATGCTGTGCCTTTTATTTCCATGACTTACTCATTCCATGACTGGAGGACTCTATTTCCTTCTTCCCTTTACCCATTCTACACACCTCTCACTCTTCTCTCTGGCAACCACTAGTTTGTCCTCTGAATTTATAAGTCTGATTCTGCTTTCTGTTTGTTTATTAATTTGTCTTTTTTTTATAGTCTCTATATAAGTGAAATCATATGATATTAGGCTTTGTCGATCTGACTTATTTCACTAAGCATAATAGCCTCTAGGTCTAGCCATGTTGTCCCAAATGGCATGATCTCATCCTTTTTTATAGCTGTGTAATATTCCATTGTATGTATATATACCACATCCTCCTTATCCATTTGTCTACTGATGGATGCTTAGGTTGTTTCCATATCTTGGTTATTGCAAATAATGCTGCAGTACATAAAAGTACATATGTCTTTTTGAAATGGAGTTTTCATTTTCTTTGGGTACCCAATAGTAGAATTATTGGATCGTGGGGTATTTCCACTTTTAATTTTTTGAGGAATCTCCATATTATTTTCCACAGTGGTTGTACCAATTTACATTCCCACCAAGTTTCCATTTTCTCCACATCCTTACCAACACTTGTTAATTCTTATCTTCTTGATTTTAGAAATTCTGACAGGTATAAAGTGATACCTTATTGTGGTTTTGACTTACATTTCCCAATGATGCAACTTTTCATGTGTCTGTTGAGCATTGGTATGTCTTCCTTGGAAAAATGTCTATTCAGATCCTCTGCCCATTTTTAAATCAGATTGTTTGTTTTTTGGTGTTGGGTAGTGTAAGTTCCTTATATATTTTGGATATTAACCTGTTATCAAATATATCATTTGCAAATATGTTCTCCCAAGTGATAGGTTGCCTTTTTGTTTTGTTGATAGTTTTCTTCACTGTGCAAAGGTTTTTTATTTTGATACAGTCCCATTAATTTATTTTTGCTTTTGTTTCACTTGCCAGAGGAGGCATATCTAGAAAAATGTTGCTACAGCCAATGTCAGAGATGTTATTGCCTCTGTTTTCTTCTAGGATTTTTATGCTTTCAGGTTTCATATTTAAGTCTTCCATAAAAAATGAAATTTTTAAGTAATAAATTGCCAATTAGTTCATTTTTAATAATCGAGACATGTAATAGCCAATCAAAATTTAAGTCAAAAAGCAATGGTACCTTGTATAGTCTTAGATTTTCTTTGTGTCTGAAATATTACAAATAGGTAGCAATTTCCATTTTTTAATATTTAAATACCTAGGGCCTCTATTCCCCAGTCTTGGAATAATAAGGTGAGGGGATCTCAGTGAAATCAAAAATATACAACTTTTCTATTAAATAAAGACTAAAAAGAGAAGAAATAGGGATTCATTTGTTTCCAGTCATTTCAAAAAGTGGTGAATATAAAAATACATGAATTTATAGGCTCCTTAGGAGGCTGAAGTTTAACAAGTTGGGATTGTGTGTGGCCTGGAAGGAGAAATCTTCAAAGGTATTAAGTCCATAACATTCTGGAATACAGTTTGTCACTGAAATGATTTTCAAGTCTGCTTAAAATTAACTTAAAAGTTTGGGCATTCATTTAGTCTTAAAAACAGATGAATCACTCTATCATCCAATATATACCTAGTGTATATGTGTGTGAGACATGGCACTAAGCAGAACAGGCCCTGCTTGCAGCAGACAGAGAGAGCTGGTCTGGCAAGAACTGCTAGGGGCTGTAACCATTCAGGAGGATGCAGGCCGGGGTGGCAAGATCTGCTCCTTCCTGCTACTGACCTATACCACCCCCACTCTGTCAGAACCTGAAGGCGCCTTTCTCTTCACTCACTAGATCAAGAGGTGATCCCTCTGAGATATTTTTTATTATTATTGTCAATCTTAATTCAAGAGAAAGATGACTGTTCATGCTGCCATAAGTGTCACTAAAACTGGATCCTTAAAGGTGTGGCTTGCATGCTATCCTGGAAGGAACATCAACCGCACTCTCTTTAAAATCATGCACTAGGTTCTGTGGGAAAATATCAAAAGAGAAGAAACTCAAGGAGTGAGACGATAAACTCATGATCCTGATTTTCAACAGAAATTCCAATATTTATGTAACCAAACAACTATTGTTTCCTTTACAGAAGACACCCACAAAGCTATAAACATTCCCACAATGATTCCATTGTCTAAAGATGACCGGGAAAGACTTTCGGAATTTCCTTCAGAGTCTGAAATATTTTCTTTTGAACAACCTCAAAGGTGATAATTCATTTTGTGTAAGGTTCTTAACGTCTTTGAGCCTATGTTTCCTCAGAGTCCAATGGTATCTATTTCACTGAGCTTTTATGAAGTTTCAGTAAGAAAAATCTGCAACAGTACTGAGCACAGGGCCTGGCACCTAGCAAGTGTTCAGTAAATGTTATTAGTATTATTAGTAGCATAATTATACTTGTCATAATTCCTAGAGGATGCATGATATTTTTGGAGTGTTGAAGGGCTTTTGAATCTAAGTCTTAAATCAGGCAGTGATACAACTAAGTAACATGGTGTAATGTCAGCCACAAGAAGAGACTATAAAGCAAGAAATATATTTTCTTTTTGTAGTCTATAAATTGGAATTTTTTAAGTTTTAAAATTGTTTTTTAAAGTTTATGTATTTATTTTGAGAGAGAGAGAGAGAGCGTGTTAGTGGGGTAGGAGCAGAGAGAGAGGGAAAGAGGATCCCAAGTAGGCTCTACACTGCCAGCACAGAGCCTGATGGGGAGCTCAAACTCACAGACTGTGAGATTCTGACCGCAGCTGAAATCAAGAGCCAGATGCTTCACCAACTGAGTCACCCAAGTGCCCAAATTGGAATTTTTTTAAATGAGTCTCAATACTTTGATAAATAACGGAAGTATATTTAAAAGAAGCACCATCTTCTAATGCCTACCCTGAAAGACATACATCTGCTTCTTGCAATGTAGCATTCCTGGCAATGTGTGGCCTCATCATCCATCACTATTTCCACAGTCACACCTGGTTCAGTCCAGTGGGAGGTGACAAACAAGAAGACAGCACGTGCAAATTGAAATAATACAAACCGGCACCTGTGTACTTCTGCTTTGTAATTCTCTCTCATTTTTTCTCCTCCATGTTATTTCTCTCTCTCTCTCTCTCCCTCTCTCTCTCTCTCAGCCTTTGAGGAGAAGAAAGAGGGGATTTTCTTAGAAGGTTGATATGTCTGTATCACTTGTGTTTATGTCATTCCACTGAAAATGGGGAATCTGAATTGTTAGTGTGGCACAAGTTTCAACTCTTCAATTCTTATTTCTCTGCATCAGATTACACCATACCCATCCTTTCCGTTCATAACTTCAAAATTGCTTCGTAAGTGGCTTGCTCAGCATTACCCAGGCCCAGGTGGTAACTCTGTCTTTCCCTGAGTAAAGGCTGCCAAGCAGTAGTAATATCACTAAAACATTAAGATCAATAATCCTAAAACACTGGGGATTTCCCTTAAAAACCATGTCTTTTCTGTTTATTATATCTTTCCCCTTGGAATCTAGAGTCTATTAGACATTTCTTATCTATAGAGAAACAAAATATAAGGGAAGGGGATGTAGTGAGAAGGGGATGTAAGTAAGAAGAGAGTGCCTAACCTCCTTCATAATGAAGGTCCCTTATGAGAAACCTGAATGTTTATGGACATAAGCTTGCTTTTAATGCTCACATTTCATAGCAACTGATCCATGAGACGACACTTATATTCTTAGGCTCCTGACTCTGGTTTCCAAAGGATCAATGTTTGTCTTTGGTGGTAGCAAGTTTAGGAAATTCTATTAGTAACGCTAAGCATGGAACTGGTATGTAGTGAAAAAGTAAAGTTTATATCCTGCCTTGGTGAGTATATTGCTTATGTGTATGAGTAAGGAAGATTCTGAGCCAGAGGTTAAATAACCAGAGGGTACTGATTACATTTCCCTTCTGAGCCTTGCAACTTATTTCCCAGGAGAATTAAATCACAAACTAGAAAAACCTTAGAGCTGTAAGGGATCTTTCAGCTTGAGGGATCTTCTTCATTATAACAACTAAGGCCAAAATAGAGTTATGTCACGAGCTCAGAGTCAAGCTAGAATTTGTTTCTAGGTCCACGAAGAACATGGCTCTCTTAACTTGCAGACCACAACAGTGTTTTCAGCTCTTGCTTTTTACTTCTTAGTTTCCTTAGGAGACAGAAGTATCTCACTACCTACCCACTTCCACTCCCCAAATCTCATAATCAGCTTCATCAGGGAACTGCCTTACATTAGAGAGATACAGAACACATTAGCAAAGAGTCTGGGTCTCTCTAGAGAGGATTTAAAGGAAAAGGAGCTCTCTATTAAGGGAATATTTTAAGTGCAGTCTTTACTAGAGGCAAATGCACAGAAAAGCAGCCTTCTGAAATTCCCTTCAGGTCCCATGATTCTTCTTTTAGATACTCTCCATGACAAAAATCAAGTATCAAGAGGCCTTCTAACAAGTTGACATCGAAATGAGAATTTCATCTTAGATAAGATGCAGAACTCATCTTTGATTTAATCCTACAAAGCTATGCACCCAGTTTCTTCAGGTTAGTTTGAGTCCAATATCGAAGGAGGTTAAATAAATCAGAGCACACATGGATGATGAGAACACAGTTTTCAGAGTTATTTGAAGATTGTCTCTACCTTGCCAGCTCACGGCTTGCAGCAAGTAAGTAAACTTAGATTAACCCTAGATTAATCCAAAGACAAAAGAACCTTCAGCCAAGAGACTAAGATAGGGCTGAGGGGGAGGGGGAAGAAAAATATGCTATGTCCTAATCACTAGGAAAGAACAGGCTGTCCAAGCCAATTCTGGTCTGATCTATGAGATCAATTGCATCTGGAGCTCTTTGGCTACTGGCAGCAATCACAGGGACAGCAGGGCCGTGCTGAGGAAGGATTACCTCATTGAAAAGAGTGGCCGTGGCTACCAACCTCCCTTTCTGCCCTCCCTGTCCTCAGCCACGACTGGATTGCCAACTGCCCAGTGATGCATAGCTAGTCTGAGAAGTATGTTGATATAGCAAACCTACAGTCTCTTTTCCAATCAACCAACTAAGTATCTTCCTGTTTAAATCCATCTTAAAATTTAAATGAATACAAATTAGTGAGCTGCTTTCAAATGGTTGGTCTTCTAGGGGCGTCTGGGTGGCTCAGTTAAGCGTCCGACTTCAGCTCAGGTCATGATCTCACAGCTCTTTGAGTATCGGGCTCTGTGCTGACAACTCAGAGCCTGGAGCCTGCTTCGGATTCTGTGTCTCCCTCTCTCTCTGCCCCGCCTCCACTTGTGCTCTGTCTCTGTCTGTCTCTCAAAAATGAATAAACGTTTAAAAAAATTATTTTTAATCAAATGGTTGGTCTGTTTTTTCCCAAAAATTCTCCATTGGGGCTACCTCTACAGATCATGGTTAGGGGAAACCAAATCATTTCTCTTACCCTCTTCAACATGGAATGCACCCACATAAATGTAGGGGCATGATTTCCCATTCAACTCCAGGGCCCCAGAAAATACATGTTATTATTTAGCTTAAATTTATATAATTAGCTTCTCCCCGAGGAAAAATCTAGGGTTTTTTTCTTTGTCCTTTTCTCACTTTGACTTATTTTCTTCTTCAGGAAAAGCCAGGAAGCAAAACGGATAACGTCTTTATGAGCCGCTTCAATTAGTGATCATACCACAGTAGAAATGGTGTGCAATGGGAGTCAGAGAAAGAGCACAGATAAGGCTTGGGTCATATAGGGACTGGGAAAACAGAACTCCCCTATTAGGAGGGGAAAATATGTTGGGGTGGGGGCAGAAAGGCTTATACTGGCTTATTTTTTTTTAATGGCATAGAAGGCCTCTTGGACCTCAGATAACTCTTACAAAACATTTTGATGGATTAAGTGCAAAAAGTGAATCAAACATATGGATTAAATTTTCATTATAATACAGATGGGTTTTTTATTATTAAATTAAGTAAAATGTTTGGCAAAGTATATTTGGTTTTGGCCAAACCCAGGACATTTGAAAAATAGTTTTGAGATATTCAGTGAACTGAACACAAAGCCAGGTTTACCCATCCCTAGAGTTTGGAAAAATGAAATTTGGCTCATCAAGGTTTGATTCAGTGTCAAATATATTTGGGAGGAAATAAGTTTCTGAAACACCAAAATTGTGTACGTGCCTTGGGAGAGCGGTAGAAATGCCCAATAGTTATTGAATAACTCAGCCTGCCCAGCACTATAAAAGGCAGCAATCCAGTGACCTGAGAAAAAGGTGAGTTTTTCCCTACTCCCTCACCAAGATGTTAAGAACTGAACCAAAGCCAGCATATTCTATGTTTGCAACTATGCTGTCTAGCCTAGAAAATAAGCACGAGGCAACAAATGAATAGGAAATGCTCATTTGAGAGAAAGGTCATCACCATAGCTGGATGGCTGACAAGGCTTTTATTATCTGCATTAACCAGAAGAATTTAGAAAAGTAAAGGACAATAACAGTATTGATGAAAGGTAAGGTCATATTGTTGGATATTTTTTCCAGGCATTAAGAACTTCATTTTACTTATTTGAAAAAAAATAAAATCCCAAAGGAATGCATGGAAATTTTTGTCACTCTAATGTCAGCCTATTTGAATATCTTTCCATCAACCCATGGGTTACTGGAAAAATCTGTTTTTTAATCCATCTATCAGCAACCCATCTGAACATGCCTATACATGAAATTCCAACTTTAGCAATCTTTCATTCCTGCACATGGCCATTGTGAAACTCCATTCTACCCATGGTAAAACTTCAGTTTTCTGCCAGTGTTTTAGGGGAATGGGCTCACCTGAAGAGTCAAGTATTCTGGGAAACTAAATGATCTAAGTATTAAGCCCCGCCATCAAGCCACTGAAAGTTTGTGTTCAAACCACTCTGACTTAAAGTATTTGTCGATCTATGATCCACTCCTCTGTATTCTCAAATCAAGGACTATGTTGTATTGCAAGAATGCTCTAAAGGTGGATGCGCCAACAGGGTTATTTGCTTATCAACTATATGATTTCAGCTTGTAACACTCTTTCAATACTTGTATTTTCTTTGTAGGATTCATGAATCAAGAAAGCAAAACCACTCTAGATATTTAAAGTATAAATTGATTTAACATAAGGATTCAGCAGCTTATGCAAGCATTGGAAGGCTAGGTGGTGTGATGATCAGAGATACCACTGCTAGCATTTAATAACTAAGGAAATTAAGGCTTCATGGAAAACTGGTACCCATGACCTTAGCTAACTGTGGTACAAGAACAGGTGATTCTCAGAGGGTTATCTGGAAATCCTTGGGAAAACCATATGCCTGTCCATACTGTGGCTAGAAAATGGCCTCTCCTTTTCCACATTCTACATGTTATGGGAGCACCTCTCTTTGGTAAAATCAAAACCTAAATCCTTTTAGTAAAAGGAAATAGAGTTTCCAGACTTTCAGTGCATGCACATAGGAGAGAGTTTGGAAGGAAGGAAATGATGTTGAGTATCAACAGACATTACTGGCCCATATGCTGTTCCTGCTTTGTTGCCTGTTGCTGAGCACTCTATCACTTACTCAGTGGGTTTGTCTTTGACATCCCACTCCATTCTTTTCCATTTTTATTTTTGTGGTAGCTTACATGGGAATGGCCAGAAAATCTGCTAGTTTATTAAGAATAAACAGTTGTGAGAGAGGACTCTGAGACATTTATGAAAAATGGTTTAGCTGAGTGGTAGATGCCAGACCAGATGTATTAGCCCAGTTCTGCCAATTACTAGCTATATTATATTAATAATTCTGACCATAGGTTTTCTTATCTTAAAAATGGGATTAATAACAACTGTTATTATGGTACCTACTTTTCCCAAAGATGTTGCAAGTATCAAATGATTTATACATTTAAAAGTACTTCACCAACCATATGTACTATGAAACTTAATCCATTCTCTCATTCGTTTACCACACTTAGTGCTTCTTTATTCTAGGGCATAGAATTAGACATTTCAAGTGTGTAACACAAAGACGAATAAGAGTTTCTGTGCCCTAGAAATTTACCACTCAGTAGCAGGATAAAATACACTAATTAAAAAAAATATATAAAGTAGAATATCTTAAGGGCCATAATGAAGTAGAAAGAATAACAATTCAGTTGAGGAAATAACTATTACTTCCATTTGGAGAAATGTGGAAGTTGTTTTTTTTTTTAACCTAGCTCTCTCATCTGCCTACCTATTCTTCTGTTTGATTTCTGGCCTCCCATACCATGTAATTTTCATGTATTTACTACAAATACCATAATCTTAATGTCATCACTTATATATCTAAGTCCTTTTACTCCATTCCCCTTGTAACAGTTTTAAGTCAGTCTTACCACTGTTTGCCTGTACCACTGCAATACCTTCCTCATGACTCTGTCTGTCCCCAAGCCCGCTCTCATTATACTGACCACCTCACCTCACCCAACCCACAAACTTATAGAAGTTTCCTTGTCATCTGCACTGCTCTTAGAATACTCTATCTCCAATGCAAATCTAATCATACAATAATCTATTTAAAATCTCCTCAAAAAACAACCCCTAGTTTCAGAATGAAGTTGAAATGCCTTCGCTTAGCACACAAGGTCTTCCTTGATTTGGCCCCAGTTTTTCCTCTCTAAACTGAAATACATGGATGTGTCTTTATGTATGAACTTCATGACACCTATTTATAACACTGAAAACAGTATGTTTTCCCCTTCCTGATACATGATGGTGTTAAGGGTAATAGAACAATGACCCTTAGAATGAAGGATTCGAATTGGGATATTGGTGACCTGGGGAACAAAAGGGCTGGCTGGAGATAATAAAAGAGGAAAAAGTACAAGAGAGAAGGAAGAAATGTAAAACCTGCAAGAGTATCACCTGGTTTACGTGATACTGCATATGGGAGTCAGGACTCAAACTTATTGTTGAGTATGGAAGTATTCACTGGGGAGACACACTCACTGTAGCACCAACACAAGTAATATTCTTCTTCTCTACATGAGACCAGAAGTCAGGAATGCCGTGCATCCTTTTATAGAGGAAGAATCCATTTAGAGAGAAGCCTTACATGATGACATGAACCTCCACTGTACAGACTGTCCTCCAAATGTTTTCTAGTGGGATGCAGTTGTTGCAATTATGATAAGGATTATCTAACATTTACATAGCACGTTACATTTCCCTAAATGCTGCCATAAATATCTTATTAAAGGATCAACTTCTGGACTCTCAAAATTAAAGGATAGAGTTTTCAAAGGGTGCCCAGGCTACTTGCCAGGCTAACTAAAATGGTTATCATATGCCACATTTTTATAGAGGCTTTGAACTCTTTATTAAGTCTTGGCAAATCTAATGTGTCTAATTAGGTGTTACTTAAAGTTAACATGGTGACATGGGAGAGTCTCAAAATACTTAAATGAATGAATAATCATAAACCTTTGTGCTAGGAACTCAGATCATCTCTTTTTAAAAATCAGCTAGTAGAGTATAGAAGATCAAAGAGAGTAGGTAGTGTGAGAACACACAAAGGCTGCTGACTTGCCTCTGTTCTCCCTAAGTGTCAGACTGGTCTGGGTGTGTTCCTGTGTCTAAGAGTGGGGAAACAGTGTGTAAAGAGAGAAGAAAAGATTCTTTTATTTTATAATTAATGGAATAACAGTTTTTTTGAACATTTTTCTTGGAGATTTAAGGGCCCATGGGTTTAATATTGTGCGACTGAACTAGTGATTGTTTTGTATTGAGAATATTAAAAATTAACTTTTTCTCAAACCTTTCTCCTTGACTCAAACACCAAAAGTTTGTCAACATCAACTTAGAGAAATGGAACCAAAGAAAATGTGTTTAGACTCTAAATTCAAATTTGAAAGGATACATAAGGGATCCTTTTCAGTCACTTCAGAGATCATTATCCCTTCCTTTTTCCTCCCTTCTGAAGTTCTCTTCTGAAATAACTAGATCTTTGTGTTCTGAAGCTTCTAAAATTTCTGGCAGGATCCATATGACTTGATTCAGACCACAGGACAAATACCCTGCTGGGGCAAAGTGAAAGCCACAAGTGTTTTCACTTGGTACTTCTGGTCACCCAGTCTTGTGACTTCTTTCCGAGAACAGTGGAGTCCCCAAATTTCTTAATAATCCTTTTGGAGAACCATGAGGACTGCTTCATTTACAATGGAATCCTATAGACAAAGAGGGTATATTTCATAACTTTAGATCTTTAGGGAAAACTAAGACTGTTACAAGGGCCTTAACTTAAAGATTTTTTAAGCTAGTGATGGCTCTTTAATTAGGGAAGAGAAGAAAAATAACATTTGGGAAGTACTCCATGGCTGCTTTTCATAATTTTTGTATTTGTTTCCTGTGACAGCTGTAACAAATCACCACAGTGTTGGTGGCTTTAAACAATGCACATTTACTCTCTTACAGTTTTGGAGGTCAGAAGTCTGAAATTAGTTTCACTATGGCAAAACGAAGGTGTTGGCCTTACTGCCTCTGTACGATACTCCTTAAGCAGGCTCTAGAGGAGAATCTGTTTTCCTGACTTCTCCACTTTCTAGAGCTGTATTGCTTGTACTTCTTAGCTCGTGACCCTTTCTGTCATCTTTAAAGCCAGCCACGTGATATCTTGGATTCACTGGTCACATTGCCTTCTTCTGTGTCAAATCTTGTTTGGCCTTCCTCCTATAAGGGCACTTATGAATATATTGGGTTCACTCAGATAACCCAGAATAATTTCTCTATCTTAAAATTCTTAATCATATCTGCAAAATCTCTTTTGCCATCTAAGATAGCATGCACTGTTTCCAGGGATGAGGACCTAGATATCTTTGGGGGGGCCATTATTTAACCTACCACATTTTTGCTTTTAATTTTCACAACTATACCATCACACAGACATTGTTATCTCCATTCTACAGAGAAGGCTACTGAGGTACAGACAAATTAATAAATATATCATTATTTCAGGTAATAAGTACCATAGCCAAAGTTCAAATCCAATTCTGCCGGGTTTATGGAAAAAAAAGAACGAATATCAGAAATAAAAAGCAACAGTGATGATAACATTTTTCACATCTTTTTTCTCAAATTCCTGCCCCATCTTCTCCCCATATAGGAGAGAAAACCAATTCTCTCTATATCTGCCTGTTTTGACAGAACAAAAAACTCTCTATTTCTTAGATGTGGGATTGGAAAGAAATGGTCACTGACCATTGGTTGGGATGTAACTTCATATTTTATCTAAATCCTTTTTATAACTTTTCTCACCTTTTAGCTTGTATTATAAAAGCAATTTTTGGTCCTTTCAATGTGCCAGTCACTGTTCTAAGTGTCTTTATATACGTCAACTCATTTAACCCTCACCACATGCCTATGCTATAGGTGCTATCATTACCCTTCTTTTTTCATTTCACAAATGAGAAAATTGATTGGCACAGTGGGTAAGTAATTTCATTAATTTTTCACAGACCAGGATTCAAGCCCAGGTATCTTTAACCACTAGGTACTATGCTATACTACTTACAGTCTAACGCTTTATATATATTTTAACCTTCTATTTTCCAAGTTTTGTAAGGGGAGGCTTTATTCAGATTCTCCTTTTTCCCATATCACTGAGTATAGTTTATTATAGGCCTTTAGGTATTGACTAAATAAAACAATACCAATTGTAATGGTTATTTCTGTTTTTCTCATATATTTACTCCTGAATATATTCCTTCAGAACTTTGCTACTCAAAGTGTGGCCCCCAAACCAGAAACATAGGCATCACCTGGAGCCTTCTGAGAAATGGAGACTCTCAGGCCCCACAGCAGACCTCCGGAATCAGAATCTGCATTTTAATAAGTTTCCCATGTGATTTACATGCATGTTAAAGTTTGGAAACCAGCCTTTAAAACATATATTTAGATTTAACAAACTTATTCCACAATATCTATTTGGTTCTCTCACCTATTTGTATACTTGAATGCTGTGCTCTGCCCTCTTTAACTCCATCTTAAGCCTAAAGTTCTATGATGTCGCCAGCTCCATAAAAGCTATTTCTTTTGAAAACATTTGTTTCTATGTGAGAATAGCAGTGTTACCTAACGAAGGCAATAGTAGCTATTACTTTTTTTTTCTTTTTTCTTCAAAACAAGTGCCCAAGAATCTCCCCTGCTCTCAAACACACGCAGACCTGGCTTCAACAGGCTGCACTGCAGGTAAGCTAGAGAAGCAGCAGCAGCCCAAGTAGAGCAATGACTAGCAGCCTCTCCCTGGAACAGGGAAGGAAACTGCTCATCACCATGACACAAAATAAAGCCCCTAAAGTAGCTTATACATTTCAACCATTAGGACTGTTTCATAACAACCATTTCCCCTTCCACACTCACCTCCAGACCCTGTGTCATTGGCTGTAGAAACTCATGAATAAAGAAGAGAATGATATCCAAGGAAATCCAAGGAAATGGCTTCTGGAGAATCTGAAGAATGGTTTGTGATGCCAAGATTGAGGCATCCCTTTTTAAACTAAGAGATGATATTACTATGAGAATAATAAAGGACTCACTCAGCATGGAGGGAGATAAGATCACTGCAGATCCCCACTCTTGAAATGGAAATCAACCTGACTCCTAAAATGGGATAGGAAAATTGAACTGTGAAGAAATCAACAGTTTCAGATGACCTATCCTGCTTCTCTTTCAGAACTCAGTTGACTTTATTAGGCTTTCTGATAAAAAATTTTTTTTAATATTTACTTATTTTTGAGAGACAGAGACAGAGTGTGAGCAAAGGAGTGGCAGAGAGAGAGGCAGACACAGAATCCAAAGCAGGCTCCAGGCTCTGAGCTGTCAGTACAGAGGCCAATGCAAGACCTGAACCCATGAACTGTGAGATCATGACCTGAGGCCAAAGTCAGACGCTTAACTGACTGAGCTACCCAGGTGCCCCTACACTTTCTGTTTTAATATTTTAATCTATATTTACATAGAAAGTATTGATCGATCACTTAACATAGTAATCTCAATCTATAAACACAGAAGATGCTAATATCTCACCATCCACAAGATGGGCATTTTTGAGAATTTTAGCCCACAAACCTGGATTTAAACAGTGTCTGATCCCAAGTGTATTTAACTAAGAACCTTTGCTTCTGATCAAGATGAAGTACCAGAAAATGAATTTACCCTCACTCCAGAAACAATCAAAAATTAGACATAATATATGAACCAAGGGCTTCCAAGACACAGGACATAAGGCAACAAAAAACAATGATCTCTGAGAACTATTAAACAAACTAAGTGAACCACAATTACCAACTTACCTTCTGGTCAGAGTTTCCAGGCTGCAGCATGGGGAGAAGATGGCAGAGCCTGACATTTTCCCTGAGTTGAAGTGACAGAGCTGGGAGTATAGGGAGACTACAGTTTGCAGGGTAGAGGGCCAACAAGGAAAGAGAAGTTCAGAAAGAGAATGTGAGATCTGTAGAAGGACCCCCTTGAGTATTCACCTGAGCACTGATCAGTTAGGTAACCATTAGATGCCAGGGAATGAGCCATACAAGAAGATTAGAGGAAACAAAACTCAGAGTACATAAGGAGCAGGGAATAGTACCTGATTCCACTAGCCAGAAATGGAAAACCTTTTAAGTGGATAGGCTACCATATCAGTTTTCTATTACCGTGTAATAATTTACCACAAATTTAGAAGATTGAAAACAATACCCATTTATTATTTCAGTTACATAGATCAAAAGTACAGGCAGGCTTGACTGGGTTCTCTGCTGAGGGTATGATAAGGCCAAAACCAAGGCGTAGTTGGGCTGGGCTCTTCTCTTAAAGCTCCGGGGAAGAATGTGTTTCTAAGTTCATTCCACTGGCAGAATTTGGTTAGTTGTGGTAATAAGACTGAAGTCCCCATTTTCTTTCTGGCTGCTGACCAGGGATTGCTCTCAGTTCTCAGAGGCCAGTCATAGATCCTTTCCACATGACCCCCTTACATTCTCAAACCAGCAATGACACATCAAATCACCCCGTATTAGAATATTTGACCTACTCTTCTGCAACCATCCAGAAAGAAGTGTCTGCTCCAATTTTCCTGATGAACATGGATGCAAAAATCCTCAACAAGGTATTAGCCAACCGGACCCAAAAATAAATTAAAAAAATTATTCACCACAACCAAGTGAGGTTTATACCTGGGAGGCAGGGCTGGTTGAATATCTGCAAAACAATCAATGTGATTCATCACATCAATAAAAGAAAGGACAAGAACCACATGATCCTCTCAATAGATGCAGAGAAAGCATTTGACAAAATACAGCATCCTTTCTTGATAAAAACCCTTAAGAAAGTAGGTATAGAAGGATCATACCTCAATATCATAAAACCCATATATGAAAGACCCAACACTAATATCATTCTCAATGGGGAAAAACTGAGAGCTTTCCCCCTAAGGTCAGGAAGAAGACAGGGATGTCCACTCTTCTCACTGTTATTCAACATAGTATTGGAAGTCTTAGCCTTAGCAATCAGACAACACAAAGAAATAAAAGGCATCCAAATCAGCCAGGAGGTCAAACTTTTACTCTTTGAAGATGAAAGGATACTCTATTTGGAAAACCCAAAGGACCCCACTAAGAAACTGGTAGAACTGATCCATGAATTCAGCAAAGTGGCAGGATATAAAATCGATGCACAGAAATCGGCTGCATTCTTATACACCAACAATGAAGCAACAGAAAGAGAAATCAAGGACTCGATCCCATTTATAATTGCACCAATAATCATAAAATACCTAGGAATAAACCTAACCAATGAGGTGAAAAATCTATACACTGAAAATTATAGAAAGCTTATTTAAAAAATTGAAGAAGACACAAAAAAATGGAAAAAGATTCCATGCTTCCTGATAGGAAGAACAAATATTGTTAAAAGGTCAATACTACCCAAAGCAATCTACATATTCAATGCAATCCCTATCAAAATAACACCAGCATTCTTCACCGAGCTAGAACAAAGGATCCTAAAATTTGTATGGAACAAGAAAAGATCCTGAATAGCCAAAGCAATCTTGAAAAAGAAAGCCAAATCAGGAGGCATCACAATCCCAGACTTCAAGCTGTATTACAAAGCTATAATCATCAAGACAATATGGTACTGGCACAATAACAGACACTCAGATCAATGGAACATAATAGAGAACCCAGAAATGGATCCACAAATGTATGGCCAACTAATCTTTGACTAAGCAGGAAAGAATATCCAATGGAATACAGATGGTCTCTTCAGCAAGTGATGCTGGGAAAACTGGACAGTGACATGCAGAAAAATGAACCTGGACCACTTTTGTACACCATACACAAAAATAAACTCAAAATGGATGAAAGACCTAAATGTAAGATAGGAAGCCATCAAAATCCTAGAGGAGAAAACAGGCAAGAACCTCTTTGACCTTGGCAGCGGCAACTTCTTACTCAATACATCTCCAGAGGCAAGGGAAACAAAAGCACAAATGAATTACTGGGACCTCATCAAAATAAAAAGCATCTGCACAGCAAAGGAAACAATCGGCAAAAGTAAAAGGCAGTCAGCTGAATGGGAGAAGATGTTTGCAAATGACATATCAGATAAAGGGTTAGTATCCAAAATCTATAAAGAACTTATCAAACTCAACACCCAAAAAACAAATAATCCAGTGAAGAAATGGACAAAAGACATGAACAGACACTTCTCCAAAGAAGACATAGAGATGGCTGACAGACACATGAAACAATGCTCAACATCACTCATGATCAGGGAAGTACAAATCAAAACCACAATGAGATACCACCTCACACCTATCAGCATGGCTAACATTAACAACTCAGGCAACAACAAATGTTAGTGAGGATGTGGAGAAAGAGGATCTCTTTTGCAGTGCTGGTGGGAATGCAAACTGGTGCGGCCACTCTGGAAAACAGTATGGAGGGTACTCAAAAAATTAAAAATAGAACTACCCTATGACCCAGTAACTGCACTACTAGGTATTTATCCAAAGGAAACAGGTATGCTGTTTCGAAGGGACACATGCACCCCAATGTTTACAGCAGCACTATCAACAATAGCCAAAGTATGGAAAGAGCCCAAATGTCCATTGATGGATGAGTGGATAAAGAAGATGTGGTATATACATATATACAATGGAGTATTACATGGCAATCAAAAACAATGAAATCTTGCCATTTGCAACTATGTGGATGGAACTAGAGGGTATCATGCTAAGCAAAATTAGTCAGTCAGCAAAAGACAAATGTCATATGACTTCACTAATATGAGAACTTAAATAACATAAAAACAGGGAGAGGGACAAAAATATAACAAACTCTTAAATATAGAGGACAAACAGAGGGTTACTAGAGGGGTTGTGGGAGGGGGGATGAGCTAAATGGGTAAGGGGCATTGAGAAATCTACTCCTGAAATCTTTGTTACACTATATGCTAACCAACTTGGATATAAATTTTAAAAATTAATTAAATAAAAAATTAAAAAGAACAAACTCCTGAAAAATAAGAGAAAGAAGTATCTGCTTTTACTTTATTTTTTTAATGTTTATTTATTTCTGACAGATAGAGAGACAGGCAGACAGAGACAGAGCACAGTGGAAAGAGTGGCAGAGGGAGATGGTGACACAGAATCTGAAGCAGTCTCCAGGCTCTGAGCTGTCAGCATAGACTCTGTCATGGGGCTCAAACCCATGGACTGCAAGATCATGACCTGAGCTGAAGTTGGATGCTTAACCAACTGAGCCACCCAGTCGCCGCAAGAAATGTCTGCTTTTAAAAAGGTCATATAGGTTGGTTCTACCTGGATCATCATCTCTCTATCTTAAACTCAACTTATTAGTAACAATTATATTGCAAAAATTCTTTTCCCATGTATTGCAACATAATAATGAGAGTAATACCAGAGGTCAAAAACCTGGAGGCTGTCAGGATCCTCCCAAAAAGAAGCACTCAGAAGGGTCTCACTCTAGTAGTGAGGTAAAAATAGCCCTCCATTAAATGCTTCCTTGATCCAGATTAACAAAGTTTACAAGCAAGACTCAAAAGCACCAAACTGTTTTTAGATTACTTAACTATATCGTGGAACAAAACATTAGAACACATATAGGAACACAAAAATATATGGCACCCAAAAAGATAAAAATCACAATGTCTGGCATTTAATTTAAAAAATTACCAGGCTAGGGGTGCCTGGGTGGCTCAGTCAGCTAAGCACTGACTTTGGCTCAGGTCACGATCTCATGGTTTGTGAGTTCAAGCCCCACGTCGGCCTCTGTGCTGACAGCTCAGGGCCTGGAGCCTGCTTCAGATTCTGTGTCTCCCTCTTTCTCTGCCCCTTCCCTGCTCACAGTCTGTCTCTCTGTCAAAAGTAAATAAACATTAAAAAAAAAAATTAGCAGGCTTGCAAACCAGCAGGAATCTCTGACCTATAATGAAGAGATAAATTAAACAATCAAAACCAACTCAAAACTGACAGCAATGCTAGAATTCTGGACAAGTCCTTATTAGAGTTATTTTATCTACCTTCCATATAACCAAAATGCTACAGGGAAAACCGACCATACTAAGTAGAAATATGGAATATATATAATATTTTTAAAAGACACACAATGATCTTTTAGAGATCAAAAATACACTATGTAGAGTTAATGTCATTTTTTCATTTTTTTTTAACATTTATTTATTTTTGAGAGACTGAGACAGAGCATGAGTGGGGGAGGAGCAGAGAGAGAGGGAGACACAGAATCCAAAGCAGGCTCCAGTCTCTGAGCTGTCAGCACAGAGCTGGACGTGGGGCTCAAACTCACGGACCATGAGATCATGACCTGAGCCGAAGTCGGCTGCTTAACCAACTGAGCCACCCAGGTATCCCTTAGATGTTGCAGAAGAAAATATTAGTAAACTGGAAGACATAGCAATAGACATTATTCAAAATAAAACACAGAAAAAAAGAATAAAACTAAACAGCTAAACAAAACATTCATGAGATCTGGGCAACTTCAACTGCCCAACATGTATATGATTGAAATCGTCAAATGGGAAGAGAACGAATTTATGAAATTACAGCTGAGAAACTTTTAAATTTTTTGGAAACTATAAACCCACAGATCCAAGAAGCTCAACCAACCTCAAGCACAAGAAATATGAATAAAACTACACCAATGCATATCATAATCAAATTTCTCAAATACAGTGATAAAAAGAAAATCTTAAAAGTAGCCACAAAAGAAGATCATAATATGTACAGAAGAACAAGAATGAAACCATACACAATGCAAATTAAAAGATAGTGGAGCAACATCTTTATGGTACTTTAAAAGAATTATTGTCAACATAGAATTCTACACTCAGCAAAAATATCTGTTTTTTTAAATATCCATTTAAAACAAAGGTGAAATAAATATTTCTTTTTAGTTATACCATAGTTGAAAGATTCCATCACCATGATGCCTGCACAAAAAGAAATGTTCTAAGAACTCTTTCGGTCACAGGGAAAATGATAGCAGATAGAAATATGTATCTATACAAAAGATAAACATCAGAAATGGTAACTAAATGGCTAAATATTTATCATTTACTTACTATATGAAAGTCTTTAAACAATAATTGGCCGTTTAAAACAGAGGATGGCAAACTTTTTTCTGGAAAGTTTCACAGAGTACATATTTTAGACATTACAAGTCATACAGTCTTTGTGGTACTAAGCTCTGCAGTTGTATCATGAAAGCACCCATTAAAAAAGTATATAAATGAATTGGTATGGCTGTGATCCAGTAAAACTTCATTCACTGAAACACTTGGCAGGCTGGTTTGGCTACTGGACCTTAGTTTGTCAATCTCCAACTTAAAGCAAAAATAATAATGATGCAGTGTGAGATTTATAACACAAATAAAAGTTAAAGGTTTGACAACTACAGCATAAAGGTCTAAGGAGAGAACTGGAAATATATTATTTTAAGGTTCTATTTTTATATGTGAAGTAGTACAATGTTACTTGAAGGTAGACAGTGCTTAGTTAACTGTAAGTTCACTGTGCTGAGTTAACTATGTAGGTGTTCTGTAAATGCTAAAGCAACTGTTTCCATAACAAAGCAAAGAAATAAAGTTAATATACAATCAAGAAAATAAAAGGGAATCATAAAAAGTACCTACTGTTTACTTCAAAAGAAAACAGTAAAAAGAAGAAAAGGAACAAAGAATAAGTGAGATAAACATAAAACAAATAGAAAATTATAACACTCTGATAAAATGTCAATGGTAATAATGAAAAAGGGAAAAACATGCAGGTTAAAAGGCTAACTTTATTGGAAAGATGAAAACTGTACAAAAGAACCAAGTGGTACACTGAAAACTAATAGAACACTGTATGTTAACTGTACTGCAACAAAAATAAAAGCACTTTTTTAAAAATGAAAATAAAACAAAAATATATTACACTTTCCAGTTTACATTTAAAAAAAAAATTCTCAGGCACCTGGGTGGCTCAGTCGGTTGAGCATCCGACTTAGGCTCAGGTCATGATTTCACATTTCGTGGATTTGAGCCCTACATTGGACTCTGTGCTGACAGCTCAGAGCCTGGAGCCTTCTTTGGATTTTGACTCCCTTTCTCTCTCCCTGTTCCTCACTCACAATCTGTCTCCCTCTCTCTCTCAAGCATAAATGCACATTAAAAAAACTTTTTTTAATTCCTTAATAGATAATTGACTGTTAAAAGAAAAATAATGACAATATATTATAGGGTTTGTATTGTAAGTAGAAGTAAAATACATAACAACAGCACAAAAGATGGAGGAAGAAATGGAAGTATATTTGTATTGTTCTTATATGTGAGGAAATAGGGTATCACTTAAAGGTAGATTTTGATAATTAAAAATGAATATGATAAAGTTTAAAACAAACACACACACCAAAACAAAATAAAACAAAACAAAAGATAAAGCTAATAAGCCAATGGTGGAGAAAAAAGAAGTCTAATAAAATATACTCAATACAAAATAAAGAGGAAAAGAAAAAAAAGGAACAAAGGAGATATAGGAGATATGGAAAATACAAAAAATATAAAACAAGTAACAACATGGTAAGCTTAAACCCAAACATATCAATACTTACCTTAAATGTAAATGATCTAAACTTCTGCTGTCCAATACACTAACCACAGGCCATGCGGAGCTCTTTAAATTAGTTAAAAATTTACTAAAATAATCTATTTAGCTCCTCAGTCACACTATCAATGTTTCAAGTTCTCAGTAGCCAACTGATTAATGGCTAACATATTGGACAGATAATTTATAACATTTCCATTATCAGAGAAAGGTCTGCTGGAAAAGACTAGTCTAAAGAATTTCAATTAAAAGCAAAATTATGCAACTGAATAAAAAAGCAAGAGCTAACTCCCAAAATAAAACACAGAGATACATAAACACACGTGTGTACATGTGTGTGGAAATGGGGAGAATCAAAAGTTAAAGGTTAGAAAAAGATATACCATGCAAATACTAATCATAAGAAATTTGGAGTGATTCTATTAGTGTCAGACAAAGCAGACTTCTGAATAAGGCACACAGCCAAGGATAAACCGGAACATTCCAAAATGATAAATGACTCATTTTACTTAACAATTTTCAATAACAGTAAAGAAGACTTAACTAAAGATGTTTTTACCCAATATCAGAGATTCAAAACCCACGAAACTCTGCACTAGACGTATCTCCCTGCATGAAACAACATAAAAAGCTGGACAAAATATGTGAAAAAGTGATCTTCAAGGCATTAGACATCAGGCAATAAAGGATAGTAGTCCCTGAGAGGTAGGAAACAAATGAGGTGAACCCTACAGTTACCTCAGAGACAGGTCCTGATGCAGAGATAGAGAGCATAGGTGGAACTTGGTGGCTCCCTGAATGGAAGACACAGACCTGATGACCCAGGGAGAGATGAAAGCAGCTACAGATTATAGGATGGAATACCAGAGAAGAGAGTTATGTGAAGAGAGAACTCCAGAGATCACAGAGCTATACATATATTAATGTGTATATATATATATATACATATATTAATGTATTAATGTATATTAATGTATAATGTAATGTATTAATATACATGTAACATATATTGTACATGTATACATGTATAATGTAATGTATTAATATACATTTTATATATATACATATATTAATGTATTAATGTATATTAATGTTAATGTAATGTATTAATATACATGTAACGTATATTGTACATGTATACATGTATAATGTAATGTATTAATATACATTTTATATATATATATGCGTATATATATATATGTATATATATATATATATACCAAGTAGAATGGAGAGCACTGAAAATGGAATAAATGAAGGTGAATGTAAAATTAATTTTTCTGATTTTTAATTTAGTTTAAATGGTAGATTTAAAACTAACCACATTGATAATTACATTAAATATATACTCTCTAAACAAATCAATAAAAAGACAGAAATTATCCAATTAGATAAAAATGAAAATAAGACCCAACTATATGCTATCTACAAAAAAAATCACCTTTAAATTAACTTATCAATAAATTATAATTTTCAGCTATAAATTAATACCTAAAGTAAAAGTAAAAAAATGGAAATAGATATGGCATGCAAACGCCAATAAAAAGAAAGTCAGAAAAGCTATATTGATATAAAGAAAAAGACTTCTGTGTGAGAAATATTGGGGCACCTGGGTGGCTCCGTTGGTTGGGTGTCTGACTCCTGGTTTAGGCTCAGCCCCACTTTGGGGCTCTCTTCTCTCTCTACCCATCCCACACTTGCACTCCCTCTCCTTCTGAAAATAAATAAATAAGCTTAAAAAAAAAAAGAATGAGAAATATTGCAGTGGATAAAGTGGGACAATAAATAATGATAAAGGAGTCAATTCTCCACAAAGACAAAACAATCCTAAATATGAATCTATCTAAGAACAGGATTTTAAATTAAAGGATAAATATGCAAATCCACAATGATATCTGAAGTTTCACCCCTTGTCTTTCAATTATTGATAGGGCAAGTGAACAGAAAATAAGATATAAAACAGCCTAGCAATATTACCAACACACTTGACCAAACATTTATAGATACTCCAACCAACAACAGCAGAATGCACATTCTTCTCAAGTGCACATGAATATTCATCAAGGTAGACCACATTCTGTGCCATAAAACAAACCTTAACAAATCCAAAAGAATAGAAATTACATCACATATTTTTTGAACATAGCAAAATTAAGCTAGAAGTAAAAAACAGAATGGTATCTGGAAATTTCACAAATATTTAGAAATTAAACAACGTACTTCTAAATAACGCATGAGTCAAACAAGTCTCAAGAGAAATTTTTAAATATTCTGAATTCAATGAAAGGGAAATACGATGTCAAAATTAAAAAATTAAACATATAGCTATGATACAATCCAGTTTTTCCATTCGGGTAAATACAAATAACCATGAGAAAAGAAAAAAAAAGAAAACTACATCCATGCAATAATTTTTACATGAATGTTCTTAAAATCTATATTTGTAATTGCCAAAAATTGGAAACAATCCAACTATCTACTAACAGGTAGATAAATTTTGTTATATCCATACAGTGTAATACTTGGATAAACAAATTTTGGTATATGCATATAATATAATACTGCCTAGATTAGAAAATGGAATAAACTATTAATGCATACAACAATATGGGTGAATTTCAAAACTATTATGCCAAGGGAAATAAGCCAGGCAAAACAGAATTCATATTATACAATTTTGTTTATATAAGATTCTAGAAAATACTAAAAAATATATAATGACACAACAGTGATTATCTGGAGATAGGAGGTGGAGTGTGGAGGGGAAAGAGGGAGGGATTATAAAAGGACCCAAACTTCTAGGGGTAATGGCTATGTGTACGATCATGGTTATAATGATAGTTTCATAAGTATATAAATATGCCAAAATGCATCAAAACTGTGTACTTTTAAATATGTGCAGTTATTCTATGTCAACCTTGACAAAGCGATTAAAAATAAAAATTAATCAGGGAAATCCATGTGACCTTGTACAATTTTAGTTGACTTTAACTAGATATCTTGCTGAATTTGGGATCTAAGCATAAGCAACTTCTATCCTCCACCCTATCCCTTCCTGATTATGTAAAAATAAATAACAGGGGGGTTTCATAAGAGCTGAATTTCATAAAATTTTGCTTGTATGTCTAATGTTTCAAAAAAAATTATAAAGAGAAAAACTTAAAAGATAAATACAATTCAAAAGAATAACTATCATCTCTAACCTTGACATTTAGCATCTTTGAGCCTATTCACTCCTTCTCCCTCTGGACCATAATTACCAGCAATGGAGTCAAGTTTTCTCTTTTCCATTATGCCATAGGTTCTTTTTTTTAATAAAATTGTCCGATCCACTATTAAGATGCTGTGTTACTTCCTGATTAAGTATTTTTCACTTTTCATTCAGAATAAAAAGCTCGGATCGGGCAGTTTTATCACTTTTTATCCCACATTTAGGGAAAAATCATCTCATATTTGGCAGCAAGAATAGCCAGTAATCGGTTTAAATGTCACAACAGGCCTTGCCTGCTACGGGGCACACCCCTACTTTAGGGGTGTTTAGGCTGCAAGAAACCCATACACACTCTGACTCACTCAAATAAAACCGTGAACCACGTCGTGAAAATTTAGAATAAAATGTATAATGTTGCAGCCCATCCACATCTGTTCAATCATATTAGCATTCATGACCAATATATTAAATTGAATACCCTACTGATATTTGCCATTCTTGGTTTTGAGTTGATTTCCTCAAAGTATTAGCATTTTGTCTTTCTGATTTTAGTGAATATTAAGAACTGTTCTCCACTTAACTAAAGACAAGGTTATAGATACTTTTTCCCAACACAAAACAGCCCCTGTGGCCCTCCACCCACTGGAAATTCAATTGCTAAGAAAATAATGCCTTTCAAGCTTAGTGATGGAGTTCAGGCCTCGTGAGCATTTGAGCATTGCAACCCCACCTTTCACACAGAAGAATCCCTGGGGCCCTTATGCCCTTCAGCTTTCACTGTTGGATGGCCAAGGAAATAGTTTGTGGTCAGTGGTCACACAATAATCCTTGACAAGTGGCTATTGCCATTTGGAATCTCAAGTCTCAAAGGCTCATTTCTGCTCTTTTGTTTATTGTTACTGCCTGAGCTTCATCCCAGGGTTTGTTGTAGCTATTGTTATTTTTTAAAGGGACAGCCATTGTCTGTTTTTGGTTGAGTTTCTCTGGCCTGCTCTTTCTGTGTCCACGTTATTAACAGCACCAGGAAAACACTGTTTGTATTTATCCTCTCCCAAATGTCAGCTTCCCCTGGACCCTGGCTGCTTGAATTAAGTGGAATTTTCCAGTACAAACGTCCCCCAGTTTCTCATTCTTGATTTGGCAGCTAATTGGCCTGTCATCCTTCATTCTGCATAAGTTATTTACAATGTCTGGAACATTTCTGAAAAGTAAAATAATGAGGCCTAAAGTCAACACATTTTAAAAGAAATTCTAAACTGTCCTCTACACTTTCCCAGAAAGGTAGCATTGAAGTGATGTGATGGCAAGCTGTGTTTCCGCCCTTCTTAAATAATCCCTTTGGATGGGTGTCTTAGCCACAGAAACTGAGGTATCTTCTTCAAAATGTTCCCTTGGGTTCTCCTGTATGCTTTTCTTATTGGTATTAATAGAATCAATCAAGGAATCCTTGCTTTGCATTTTATTAGGCATTTATACAATTCTGATTTGAAATTTGCTTCATAATATATTTGGCCAATTACTTCACAACTATCACTTTGCTGACATTGTACAACTGCCTTACCAGCCCTGGGTTGCCTATTTCTAGGATCCTTTTATGGAGACATAAATTTTTATCATAGTCTCTACATTAACATGTGTTAATCCCTGGCCCGAATCTCTGGAACTTGTGAATGTTACCTTGAGTGAAAAAGTTTCTGCAGGTGTGCTTAAATCAAGGGTCCTGAGATGACAAGATGACTCTGGGTTATCTTGGTGGATATTAAGTGCCATTCCAAGTGTTTATAAAAGAAAGGCAGGGGAAGAACAGACACACAGAGGAGAAGGCAATTGAGGACAGGAGCAGAGATGGCAGTGGTGTGGCCACAAGCTAAAGAATGCTGGAAGTCACCAGAAGCTCGCAGAGACAAGTCACGGATATGGCCTTGGAGCCTCGTAAAGGAATGGAGCAAAGCTGACACTTTAGCTTCTGTCCAGAGAGACTGACTTCTGGCCTCCAGGACTATGAGAAAATAAATTTCTGCTGTTGCAAGCCAAAAAAAGAAAACAAAACTTAAGGACTATCAGAGCAGGAGACACCTTTGGGCTTTTCTGAAATCTCCACTTCTTATTAGGGATTCATTGATGCCATGTAGGGCAGCATCATTTGTTCACATATGTGTCAGACTGAAATTGAGTCCTAGGTACTTGTAGAATCAGTGTCCTCACTGTATTTCTCTACCCATGAAATAAGAAAGAAATGCAGTTTGGCCATCTCTGAGGACAGGGCCAAGGAGACATTTGTTAAAGGAGGCTACTCTTGGGGATATTATCAGACATAGAGATAACTCACATCCCTAACTTCCTTTTCCCTTCTAAACCACAAATCATCAGATATACCTTTCATTAATTTATCTAAAGTTTTCTTGATCCTATTTATATTTTTAGTCTGCAAAAACTCCTGAGGTAATGAATCTGACAACCACTGTGAAAGAGGTTTGATTGTTTCACCTGTAGGAAAAAAGAAATGGAGTGAAGGGGAGTCATTCAGGCAGAGTCACTGTGCCGCAAGCCAAACCAAAAAGCTCTCTGAGCCTACCTGTGTCCCCACACCCCTCCTGTGATTACAGAACAGCTCATCATGCCCAGTCGTGGTGGGTGGAAGAAAACATAGAGCCAGCACCCTGCCAGCTGTATTTTACATAATAATTTAGAATTCAAGTGAAAGCTAGAGCTAATATGTTCAGCAGGGCTACGTAGTCCCTTAGCCTTTCTTTTGGTAGAAAGGACTATTGACATCTTTCTTGAAAAAATATTTACTACTACCTGTGAAGCTGCTTTGTGCTACTTGGTGTTCAGGGTAAATAAAACAGGTGTGGTTCTTACCACTTGGGAGATTCAGTGGGTAAAAGGAGCAAAAATAGGCAGACAAACAAAGAGTTTACAGTAGATATAGGAGACGGGGTAACTATACAAACACATCAATAAATTAAGAAGAGGATTAAATATTTACAATATATTCCAGAGCTATCCTGCCTTACAAGTGCTAGAGTTAAATGGATGGAGAAATGGATGGATAGATGGAGGATGGGTAGATGGATAGATAGATAGTCTCAGGAACTAGGAGAAAACTTAGACAAAGCCTATGACTTGCTTGTTCAATTTTTTTCTTTTTAAAGTTTATTTATTTTAAGAGAGAGAGTGTATGTGTGTGTGCAGGGGAGGGGAGGGGCAGAGGGAGAGAAAGAGAGAGAGAATCGCAAGCAGGCTCTGTGCTGTCAATGCAGAGCCTAAAATGGGATGCAGTTCGGAGAACCATAGATCATGACCTGAGTCAAAACCAAGAGTTAGGTGCTCAAATGAATGAGCCACCCAGGTGCCCCAACTTTCTTGTTCTTAATTATACCAGTGAAGGGATAGACAGTTCTCAGTAGATTTGCTACAAGAGGAAAGCTCCTATTGGGACACATTTTTAAGAAAGTTAGTCTGATATGGAGAAATAGGCAAAATACAACAAAAATAACTGTAATAAAAATAGAAAAGATGGAGGGAAAGGTTTGGAGTGAGTGTGTGTGAGAGCAAGAGAGAGAGAGAAGACAGCAAGTAAAGATTTGGAGGGAGAGGTTTCTGGTACACATCTTGCGTACTCAGTACAGTGTGGGCATTGGGAGTTTTCGAAGTTCTCTAGGCGATTCTAACATGCAGCCACGTTGGAGAGTCACTGACCATTATCACCCTACAAATGGCCACCAGAGTAAACTTTCAATTATTTTCATTTTATTGTTTCTTCTAAAAGATATCACATTCTTTCCTTACCAATTATTGTGACATGTCATCTCTTTCATTTATTCTTTTAACAAATGACCTATAATAGCCATAGGTAATTATTTTACTGCTCTGAGTCTTGGCGTTTAACTTGTAAGATGGAAATAATACTATCTACTTGTAGCTTTGCCTAAACTATTAAATGAGGCTACATTTTAAGGCATTTAGCACAGCACTTGGCACATAGAAAATACAGATAAACAGTGGCAATTACTATTAATAACTTTCCTACACCCCCACAGATGATTTTCTAAGTATACATTCTACCACTGAAAGCATCAGACTAACCACTTCTGTATCTTTGCTCATGTTGCCCTTTTCCCAGGATATAGGCTCCATTTCTCTCAGTCTAAGCCCTGCTTATCTGCTGTTCTATCTCTTTGAGATCTGTTTAGGTGATCTCCACATATATTTTGCCCTAAACAAATTTGGCATTCCTAACAACATTTTTGTCCTCAGTCTTAGGTGGTTTTGAACTGTCTCTTCACTTTACTACGCATGTTAAGCATTGTCTCTGCAGTTATGTCACAAATTCCTTGAAATCAGTATTTGGTTGTATCATCATCGCACATCTATGACTCTGCAGGCAGAGCCCACTTATTGTGTTGAATTGAATAACCATTTGCATCTGAAAGACACTCAGTAGATGGCAAGCTCCATGAGGGCAGAAACCCTGTGTGGGAGACTGAACTAAATCTCCCGCAGAACCCAGAATAACTAGGTGCGTGTATATGCTAGGGCTGCCATAACCAAGTAGCAAAGATTGGGTGACTTAAACGACAGATTTATTTTCTACATTTCTATAGGCTAGAAATCAGATCAAGGTGTTGGTAGGGGGTTTCTTCTGAGACTTCCATCTTTAGTTTGGAGGTAGCCTTCTCTGTTTGCATTTGTGTCTTAATCTTCTCTTCTTATAAGGACACTAGGCGTGTCAGAGTAGGGCCCACCCTAATGGCCTTATTTTCACTTAATTACCCTCTTTAAAGAAGCTGTCTCCAAATATAATCACATTCTGAGGTGCTGGGAGTTAGGACTTCAGTATACGAGTGGGGCGGAGGAAGCACACAATTCAGCCCGTAACAGTGCTCAGTAATATTTTGATATTTTGGTGTTTTTTTTTTTTAATTTTTTAGATTTTTTTTTTTTTGAGAGGAGCAGAGAGAGTATGAGCAGGGGAGGGGAGAGAGGGAGAGAGAGAATCCCAAGCAAGCTCTGAGCTGCTGGTGTAGAGCCCAACTCCAGGACCTGAGCCGAAATCAAGAGTCAAACACTTAAACAACTGAGCCACTGGGCGCCCCTCAGTAACATTTGTTGAATGAATGAATGGCATCTGGCTCAGTATGTCATCACTGCCCAATCCAGTGTTACTGCTTAGTGCAGTCTCCCATTTATTAAGCACCTATTACATTCCTATCTTAGGTGGTTGTGGTAGGAAGATGAGTGAGCTATAGTTTTTGCCTGAAGCAACTTAAAATTCTAATGGAAGAAACCACCACACACTATTTCAATAAATGGAGAACAAACTAAGTTAAAAGTGCACACAAGGAGATATGTGAGACAGAAGAAAACCATCTAGCCCAGGAGGGGTTTCAAGGAAGGCTTCCTTATGGCAATAATTTCTGAAGTGAGTTTTAAAAGATGAATGAGGACTTTATAGAAAGAAAGACAAAAAGGAATTGATTTTAGTATAATATTATTACACTGTCTACAGAGTGGTAGCTGGATTTAAGGCGGCTATGTATTAGAGATGTGCAGAAGAGTAAAGATAATTATTACAGTAGTTCAAGTGAGAGATGAAGAGGGTTGGTCAGTGGTAGTCAGGGCATGGAAATCAGGAGGCATGAGAAATATTCAAAGAGTAAAATCTACAGGCTTTATAGGTTGACTGATATGGAGGTGATAAAGAAGCAGAGGTATAGGAAACCTCGAAGGAAAAATGAGGTATTGAAGAATCTGTGTCCATGTTTTAAAACCACCACAATCAGCAACACGGGCAACCTGTGAGAAATGGAAATTCTTAGAGTCCACCCTAGATCCCCAAATCAGAGTATTCCTGGGGAGCCCAAAGAACCTGTTTTAACAAGCCCTCTAGGTGATTCTGACACCTGCTGAAAGGTGAAACTCTGAGGAGAAGAAACATTTTCTTTGTATCCAGGAAAAAAAATTACCTCACCTTTGTTTCTTTCTAATAACTCTTATTGAATTATTCATGCCCTAGTTTGCTGAATATCCCAAAACCAATTAGTTGAGGGAAGGGAAAAATTGTGGAGGCGCTTTGGGTTGTCTACATGTGTGCATGCTGGGAAAAAGCGGTGGGAAAAGTGCCCAAATACAAATGATCTCTATGCATCAAAAGATTTTCTGAAATCTGATGTTTTTCATTTATACACTCAAATTTAATATATGACCCAGTTTGGGGGAGATATTTTCTAGTGAGGACATTAATCAAAAGGAAATATAAGAACATCATAGAAAAAAGTTCCAATTTGGGGAGCAAGATTTGGAAAGAACAGTTTTATTTTGATTGCCCAATATGTTACTCATGTCTAATAAAAGAAAGGATGCATTAAAATAATTAGTCAATATCTCAATAGATATTTTAGGGGCGCCTGAGTGGCTCAGTTGGTTAAGCGTCTGACTTCGGCTCAGGTCATGATCTCACAGTCCATGAGTTCAAGCCCCGAGTCAGGCTCTGTGCTGACAGCTCAGAGCCTGGAGCCTGCTTCGGATTCTGTATCTCCCTCTCTCTCTGCTCCTTCCCGGCTCATGCTCTGTCTCTCAAAATGAATAAACATTAAAAAAAATAGATATTTTAGTCGAACCCCATGGTGGAATCAATAATGGTGATCCCAAAGCAATGACCTTTGGAGTTAACAGTTGTGCTGTCTCACAGGTTATTTCCAATTGACTTAATAGAAAATATTCAGGTGCAAAACCAAATGGTTTGATTCCTGGAAAATCATTAGTAGTTAAGTAATTAAACAATCATTCACTTATTAACTTTTGCAGGTATTCTGGTCACACTTGACAACACCAATATTGCTTGGTAATTATATAAATTATTCCTTTTCCCCATTTAGTAGTTATCCAAAAATATATTTTCATGAAGATAGCAGACAGGGACATAACCTTCAAAGCATGTGGTGGGGGGAGGGGGTCTAGGGTTCTAAGTTCTCACAATGGCTGCTAATTCAGTACATATACTGTAAGCAAGCAGAATGGAGTGGTGGAAACAACAAGGATTTGTTTAGTGTATTACCTGAACTTTTAACAAGCATGAACATTTCATAAGTATAAATAATAAAGTCATTTAAAAGTACAATTTAAAAAGAAAGAAAAGATCTGGGTGAAGAAAAAGCACAGGTGTCAAAGTCAACATGTTTTGTTTCAATTCCTGATTCTGCAACCTGCTAGTTGTGTGATCTTGGACATGCTACTTAGCCACTCTCAGCTCAGTGTTATCTTTAAAATAGAAATGCCTACCTCAAACACTTGCTGACTCATTAAAAGGGCTAGTATATATAAAGCACTTAGCGCAATGCCTGTCAAGATGAATACTGGATAATACTAGCTTTTGAATTAGCTCAGATCAGAGTTCAAATCCCAGTTCTTCTACTTACTACTAGCTCTATGCCCTTGGACCAAACATTTCACTCCTGAAAGCCTGTTTGTTGGTTAGTTTTTAAGAGATGTAGAATGAGGACAAGATTATCATGTAAGACATTGGAGGACACTGAGAAGACACTTAACAAATGATGGCTATTTTACATTAGCTTCTCAGCATTGATTTTATCTTCTACATTAGTTTGCTTCCATTCCCTCTGTTACTTAGGCTCAGTTCAGTCCTTGGTACTGCCTAGTCTACGCTGGGACTGGCAGAGAACTTTCTTCATTTTGTGTGTTTGTGGAAAGCGCATCTTACCTATGTCTGCTTTTAGACTGCCCAGGAACCACAGCACGGAGACCCCATAATTGGTGGGGGAAGAGAACAGAAATATCTCATATTTTCTTGATGTTTTCACATTTTTACTGCCACAGCCTCTGTCTTATTAGAATGAATTGTTAGCCATCTGACTTTCATTGAAGCCTCATATTCAGTAGGGCATAAGCAACAAGTCAATATGATCAGAAATGGATGAAAAAAATGTCATAAAAACACAAAACCACAGATGATTAGATATAACTATGTTATTTTGTTGTTGTTTTACCTCTCCATGACAAAAACACAACATGAAAAACAAAATGTCAAATGATACATGGAAAAAGTATCTGCAACAAGTATAGCAAAGTGTTAGTGCCCTTAGTATATGAAGAACACTTGTAAATCATTAATATGAAAAAGACCAATATCCCAATAGGACAAAAAAAGAAGGAGCAAAGAATAGAAATAGAATGATCAAAGAAAATATACAAAGAATGAATAAATGAATGAAAAATTATTGAACTAGTAACAAATAAAAGTAAAAGAAAACTGAAATGTGAACAAGTTAAAAAAAAACCTGAAATTTCATCAGATGATCAAAAGATTTATGAGCTGAGGATTCCTAGTGTTGATAGGGTACAGGAAAACAGTACTTTACAAAGTGTTGATGGAACTTTTCAGAAGGGCAATGTATCTGGTAACGCATATCAAAAGATTTATGTGTCGGGGTACCTGGGTGGCTCAGTCAGTTAAGCATTCAACTTTTGAATTCTGCTCAGGTCATGATCTCATGGTTCATGAGATCAAGCTCGGCATCAGGCTCTACCCTGACAATGAGGAGCCTGCTTAGAATTCTCTCTCCCTCCCCCCTGGCAAAATGAATAAACATTAAAAATAAAGGTTTAGGGGCATCTGGTGGCTCAGTTGGTTAAGCATCCAGCTTTGGCTCAGGTCATGATCTCATGGTCCATGGGTTTGAGTACCACATCAGGCTCTGTGCTGACAGCTCAGAGCCTGGAGCCTGCTTCAGATTCTGTGTCTCCCTTTCTCTCTGCCCCTCCCCTACTCTCTCTCAAGAATAAACATTAAAAATTTTTTTAATAAATAAAATAAATAAAAATTTAAAAAAAATAAAAGTTTAATGTGTATAACATTTGATCTACCAATCCCATTTTTTGGAATTTATCCTAAGATAAAGGGTCAAGATGTATATAAAGAACGTTTGTTACATAACTGTTCATAATAGAAAAAACTTTTAAGCACTCAAAATCTATTCATGTGATTAGTTAAAAATAAAACATGGGTCAGTGATTTTTTCATACAAGAGAAAAAATAGTTCCATTACATATATCACGTATCTACTGACATGCTTATCTGTCCACAGCACAGAGGAATATGGTAGCAATCCAAGCAGAGAAATAAACTTGTGCTAAGGCCCTCTAAAGGGAGAGGCTTCTAGCCTACATGAGGTTTTGTAATCAGCTCTACATTTCTAGACCCCATGCTAAGTTAAAACTGGGAGTGGAACTCCTCCGCGCAGGGCCCCTATCAGTCTTGTTCACTGCCATATGCCAAATGCCCCAGCACAGTAGATGGCTGCTAAATTGAATTGCATGACCTTTCTATAAAAGTGTGTCAGTGAGGTACACAGAAGGGTGGTGGAAGAATGGCTTGCCAAATGTTAACAGTGGTGAGCTTTAGGTTGATGGATTTGAGGTAATACTTTATTGTTTCTATTTTCATGTATATTTGAAATTTTAATGATACGCATAAGTCAGTTACATAATTAGAAGTAGCTAATCACGCTTTTGTCATCTAAAAACTCCAACAACAAAGAAAAGATCTGGATGGGGAAAGAAGCGCACTGTCAGCCATTGGACTTGGATGTGTGCAGTATGCTTCAGGCAGCCGCAGCTCACTGTCAGCCGTTGCAAAGGCAGGTGGCATAATTCAAGGATCAGCAAATGTGTTTGTCCAGAATTCAGAGGAACCTCCCCAGCACCACCAGGGCAGGTTCCACGGCCCTTCTTT
This sequence comes from Paguma larvata, assembly GCA_030068075.1. NCBI lineage: Eukaryota > Metazoa > Chordata > Mammalia > Carnivora > Viverridae > Paguma > Paguma larvata. The sequence continues at coordinate 99,084,983 of CM057826.1, read as the reverse complement.
TTCCTCTGCTTCAACCACCTGGCAGCAGCTACCGTTCACTCTTTAACGCCTGACTCAAATCTCACCTCCCCTGGAAACATCGCCAGTTCTGGCACCCTCCCCTCTTGAGCTATAAATGATCCATTTATGTGCACGTCTTATCCATTCATGTGAGCTCCTGCAAAGCAGGAAGCATGTTTTATTCATCTGCTATTTTCAGGTTTAGCATCATCTGATACATAGCAAAAGCTCAACAACTGCTTGTCTACAAACCAGCAGACAGTAGCTGATTTCTTCTGGGCTTTGCAATACACCTGTTACTGTGCCCAAAGAAATTTCCCACACCCCCAAGTTTTCCTGCAGCTGGCTTGGCCTGGCCCCTCAGTTGTGCCAGGCCCTCAGTAGATACCCATTCACATTGGGGCATCCAGGTCTGAGGGATGGAGATAGTGTACCTCCCAAATATCACGAAGGCTTTGGGATGCTGCCTTTCTGTGCCTTCTACCCTCTGTGTTCAAATAAAAATGAGAGAAGATACCAGTTTAAAGTCATGTGTCCAGATGCCAAAGTTTTCTGAAGGAAGAGACAGTATTCCTCCAATGTATGATTTACCCGTGGGTGGAGAACATAAGGGCTCTTTCATCACACCAATCCTCACCACTCTGTAGGCACAATCTCACACATCAAAGGTTTCTGGACAGCCCAGCAGTTATATAGTCTTCCTCTGAACCCCTTAGCCATAAGCCCTCACATGCGTTTACGCCAAGCAAGCACCAGGCAGCCAAAGGTATACAAATGTCACCTGAACAAAGAGAAATAATGAAAACTGGGGAGTTATGTTGCCGACAGATTGGCAACGTTTTTATCTGATTTTGTGGGGTTTCTCTCCTAGGTTAAGCAGGAATGCAAACACTAAACTGTTCCACCTGAGCTGAGCTTTTTAACTGTTGCTGCCTTGGAATCAGAACTGTGGGAAATGATAATGTTTCCATTAACAACAAGAAACAGTGTTAGAACAGCGTCTTTCCCGCATTTCAAAAGACTGACACTCTTTCTCATTCTCGCAAAATAAATAAATATGCATTGAAAAAATAAAAAAATAAAATAAAATTTAAAAAAGCCTGACAGGGTTCCGAGGTGAGGTTCTCAAAAAGTAGACGGGTGAACATTCAGCTTCCTGTTCATTCTCTCGCTGCTCTCTTCCATGCCTAACAGTGCTTTTACATCTGGGAATATGTAAATTTTACAGAAATAATCCAAAATATGGGTAAGGGAGTCTTGCATTATTTATATAATAAAGAAGGGAGGATGGGAGGAAGGAAAGGTGAAAGAAAGGGAGGGAAGAAAGAAGGAAGAAGAAAGGATCAACCTAAAAACCTTCCACTGTGGGATATTTAAATGATTGATGGAATCCTATTGAAGATATAATTCTGAATTCATTAAAATCATTTTGAAGAGTATGCAACAACATGCTTTGCTATAAATGCATGCTATATGACTTTTGGAGGAACGCAGAATACTAGTATTATAATCACTTATATTTGGGGAAGACAGAAAAGTATATTATTAATACTATATATTATGTGTAACATATATCTTATTATAACACATGTTTATATATACAAAATAAAATGGAGATCATGCTATATGCTTATTTTTATATCCTACCTTTGGTATATAATATTTTATTTATGAGCATTAAATATTTCTTAAAAATAAGATTTTTCAATACCTGCATAGAAGTCTATCATGTGAACATCCCACAATTTATTAGGGTGAGCCTCACAAAAAGGTGTTTTGTTGTCAGCATTTATCAACTATCAATAATTTCATATGCTGGGGTACCTGGGAGGCTCAGTCAGTTAAGCGTCCAACTTCGGCTTAGGTCATGATCTCACAGTTCATGAGTTCGAGTTCCTCATTGGGCTCTGAGCTGATAGCTGGAGCCTGGAGGCTGCTTCAGATTCTGTGTCTCCCTGTCTCTCTGCTCTTCCCCTGCTCTCTTTCTCTCAAAAATAAACATTTAAAAAAACTTTTTTAAGTAAATAATTTCATATGCTTTAACTCAGTACAGTTGACCCTTGAACGACATGAAGGTTAGGGGCTTTGATCCCTTGCACAGTCAGAAATCCATGTATAACTTTGACTACCCAAAACCTTAACTACTAATAGCCTCCTATTCACCAGAAGCCTTAACAATAACACAGTTGATTAACATGTTTTGTATGTTATATGCATTATACACTGTATTCTTATAATAAAGTAAGCTAGAGAAAAGAAGATGTTAAGAAAATCATAAGATTTTAAAGAAAATGCATTTATAGTACTGTATTGACTGAAAAAATCTGCATATGAGTGGACCCACCTAGTTCAAGTCCATGTTGTTCAAAGATCAACTGAATTTATCTAGTTACCATTGGGGGCACTTGGGTTATGTTAATTACTCATAGTGGAATCAGTTTAAACAAATATTTAATGCGTCTTATGTCATTTTGATAAAATTTCTATTAGAAGAATTTATAGATAAGCACATTTTTGAGGTTCCCAAAATATTTTTCCATATTGTCCCTTGAGAACATGTACCAATCCACACTCCCATAGCAGTCCTTGTGATTCTGTTTTTATTGCACTCCGAATGCAAGAAACGCCTTATAGTTTCTTTTAAACACATTATACTCTAGAACAAATTGCCATGTTTCCTTTCTTTCCATTTAAGATAATTGTCTCCCCAGAATAGTTGTGAACAATTTATTTCATCAAAGCTTGTTGGTGTGGAGAAAAAAGATTTCCTCTTGAAACCCTCTCTCTGGGAAGATCCAAATTAGTAATCAGTTCTGAAGTCTGGAGTGAGGAACATACGGGATAGGTTCTGGTGCAAGGTAAACACAGCAACAGGCAGAAACAGGGAGCTGGAAATTCCAGGGTAAAACTCAGAATTCCCAAGGTTAGAGTCTAGAGAAGTGGTAGAAGTTCACCAGTTCAGACTGGAATAGAGTGAAGTGAAAAGTATGATAGCCATTAAAAGAGAGGGCTTGGATGTCTTTGGTGTCCCGCTGATGTCTCCATCTCTGCCAGAGTAACCCCAGTGTCTCAATCAGCATCCACATTATTACAGAGACCTGAAACCTGGCTGTCACAAATCACATGGCAACATGGTGTTGAGTGATGGGTATAGTCTAAGGGACAAGATATTATAAAAAGATAAGAGCAGATAATTGACAAGGTACCCTTCTATGGGGTTTCTACTAACTCCTTTCAACATAAGCAGCAAATCTCCCATTAGTTCAGGTAAATACCCTCACAAGGGTAGTAAACAATTCCTTGACCATTCTGACTATCTCCCCCCCAAAAAGGAAGGAGAATACTGGGAGGTTCGAAGGGCCCAATATAGACTGGGGGCTGCCCAGGACCTCTGTAAAGAGAACTCAAAGAGTGACTTTGTCCTCCATAAACGACCTAAAGAAAAGTCAGAAATCCTCTAGCCAAAGTGACCCCAGGCCAACTAAAACATCAAGCTGAATAAAAATGTGGAGACCTTTCAAGGGGAGGCTCCATAAGGAGCAATTCCAAAAGCTTCTTTCAGCCATGGCAAATTCCTAGTTCCCAATAAAACTCCAGACCCTCCAAGTTTGCTTGCCTGGGGACTTCCTCTAGGAGCAAAATACAGAGCTTCCCTGGAGATTTTCAAAGAACTTTTCACAGATTGTCACGTCTTCACCAACAGCAAGTACACCATCAGCAGAAATGCATAAACCAGTAAACCAGCTTGGTTCAGCTCACAAACACACCCAGACCTAATTTTCCTCCTCCAAGCTCATTGGCTGTGAAGACATTCAGGCTTCAATAATTTAGTTTCACACATCACCAGCAACCAAATTTTATACTTGTCAAAACTTAATGAATTGCTTTTGAGCTATGGGCCAGAGTCTGGAGTTGACCCTAGTCTCTTTGCAGTTTCCCTCTCTCAACCTCTAAGATTCCTGTCCTTCCACTGTACAACCAGCAATAAAAACGGGTAGTCAGAAAATGGATCCTGAATCTTCTACATTTCAGAAAAGATGAAGACACTCAGCTTTCATTTCTTTTGAAAATATTCCCCCTCCTACTCCTGATTCAGGAGTTATGCAGGCAGAATTAACTCTACATAGAACTTCTCAATTATACATAATAACTTTTCTGTTCTTACTTTCTCTTGATATAAAAATTTAAACCAGTGGTTCTTGTATTCTTTGCATAAATACTTCCTTGGGGCATCTGACTTATCTCCACAGATAACCATTTCTCACTGCTATTATTGAATTTACATATATTAGTATGATTTTTTTCTCTTTCTACTCTATAGTTAGTATTAGCTAACTACACCTGAGGAAAGCTTTGAGGAATTCAATTTCCTGAAGACCCCCTTAAAGCCCTAGAAAACATCAGTGGACGAGTACCTATTTTCAGAACCTTTAGACAAGTCTTCTCTTACCTATTCTTTTTTTTCTTTTTAATTTTTTAATGTTTGTTTATTTTTGAGAGAGAAAGAGACAGAGCAGGAGCTGGGGAGGAGCAGAGAGAGATGGAGACACAAAATCCAAAGCAGGCACCAGGCTTCAAGCTGTAAGCACAGAGCCCAAGTGGGGCTCAAACCAAAAAACCATGAGATCATGACCTGAGACAAAGTCGGACACTTAACTGAGTGAGCCACCCAGACACCCCATCTCTCACCTATTTTTTTTTAATCTCTCACCTATTCTTAAATGTTACATCACAGACTTCAGATGACCCCTCAAATATTGCTAATGAGATTAAAAAATTATGTCTGGAGCATTTTTTAATATTTATTTATGCTTAGCCAGTTTACATGGTTTTGGGATAATTTTTTTAAAGTAAAAACCACAGTGGAGCTTAAATGAGTTTATATTTTGTTCCCAATATACCCGTAGCCCCAGGTTTTGAACTCTCATGAGTAATGGGCAGGTCATACTTTTCCATCTTATTGGAGAAAAAAATTGGCTTTATTTTAAACTATTTTTCCACCTTCAGTATGACCAAGAAATATCCTACCAGACTCTAGTCACAAACAGATAACTATAAAGCATGGATAAATTATGCAAACACAAATCAAATATCCAAAGGTTATTAGAGTGAACTCAAGCAGGTAAATTCTGGGTAAAACCTCAGATTTGAGAAAAAGGATTGATGCTGACTGAGTGAAAAGTTTTCATGCCTTTAATTTGAAGTCAGGTTGAAGTCAGTGTCACACAGGGTGACTATATCTCTAATAAAAAAGTCACATTTGGGGTGGGGAGAAGGACCAAAAGACAGAATTGGGGGCAACCACAGCTATAAGAAAATGAGAAGGAAATTTCAGAAAGGAGTCATCCAAAGAGGTAGAGCCCCCAGTTTTTAATGTACACTCTTCCCAAATGTCTATCTGAATGACCCTTAAATGACACATGCATATGGAAGAATCCAAGCCTCTCAAAAACAAAAACAAAAACAAACGAACAAAAAAAATACCAAAAACCAAAACAACCCACATACACTACACTGAAGTTTGAGCCACCACAAAAGAGACAGCATTTGAAGCTTGAGTCACCAAGTTGATTGCCTGCTGAAACAAAACAAAAAAATATAGTAGAATTCAGAACATCTATAACCAATCATTCACAATGTTCAGGGTATGACCCAAAATCTCTTACCAAATAAAGAAACTATCCTCAATAAAATAAAGGAAAATATTCTCACAATAAATGAAAAGGCAGTAAATATATTATGATAAATAGAAACTATTTTTAAAACTATATAGAAATACTAAAACTGAAAAACACTATATCTAAAATTAAAAATTCACTGAACATGCCTAATAATGCATTAGGAAATACAGAAATGTCAGTAATCTTGAAGACATATAAATAGAAAAAAAAAGTCCAATCTAAAAGATGGGGGAGTGGAGATTGGAAAAAATGAAACAGATTTTCATAAACCTATGGACCTGTAGAATTTTTTTTTTGAAAAAAAGTCTAGTATATGTGCGATTGAATTTGCATGAAGAAAGGAGAGACAGAGAGGCCATTAGAAATATTTTAAGCTATAATGACTGAAAATCCTGCACATTTGCTTCAAGACTTAAATTAACAAATCCAAAAAGCTCAGTGAACTCCAAACAGGAAAACTATGCCCATTTTTATTATATTCAAATTGCTTAAAATCATAGATAAAGAAAAAATCCTGAAAAAGTAAGATAAAAACACATTACACATGGGAGCATGATTAAATTGAATGACTTCTCATTGGAAATTATGGAAGTCGGAAGAATAGTACTTTTTTCAAAGGACTGGGACAGGGAGGGGTACTATGAATCCTGAATTCAGTATCCAGTAGTAATATTTTTCAAGGATGAAGACAAAAAGACACTTTTATTTAAAATAAAACTAGGAGAGGGATGCCTGGCTGTCTCAGTTGTTTAAGTGTCCGACTACAGCTTGGCTCATGATCTGGCGGTTTGTGGGTTCAAGCACCACATTGGGCTCTGGGCTGACAGCTCAGAGCCTGGAGCCAGCTTCAGATTCTGTGCCTCCCTCTCTCTCTGCTCCTCCCCTGCTTACACTCTTTCTCTCTGTCTCTCCCTCTCAAAAATAAATAACCATTTTTAAAAATCTCATAAAACTGGAAAACTTATTGTCAGCTGATATGCTGAGAAGCTAAAGGACACTACAGACTGAAAGGAAATGATACCAAATGGAAACTTAAGTGTACAGAAAGGAACATAAAACACCAAAAACGGTGAACAGATGAATAAATATGAAGAAATTTTCCCCCTTTACTTGAAATATATATATAACATTGTGTTATAGAGGTCATAAGGTATATTGATATACTACATGTGAAAATTATAGCACAAAGGACAGGGATGTAGAATGGACTCGCATAGTTGTATAGTTTCTACATTTTACATGAAATTGTACACTATTAACTCTATATAGTAGAATATGAAAGGTTAAGTATTATATCATAACCACTAAAGATAATACAAAGAGGTATATATGAAAATACAATAGATAATTAAAAATATATTTTAAAAACAACTTGAATACTTCAAAAGAAGACAACAAAAGAACAGAGAAACAACAAAACAAAAACTAATAAAATTATAAACCTAAATCCAAGCATAGAAATAACTTTATTAATTGCTTATGAACTAAGCATAATTCTCTGCTGAACCAGAGATTCACAGAATAGGTATCTTAAAAAAGACACCATTACTAGAGATGTACTTTAAGATAAAGAAACCAAGAAACAAAAAAGAATAAGTCTAAATCAAAAAAAAAAGAAGCAGATTTATGAAGAAAACTTGACAAATCTCTACAAAAGTATGTGTTTAAGAAAATAGACTCCATGAACAAATGTTTTAAACTTTTTTCCTTCAGAACATAGTAAATTCATTGATTTTAGTAAGATACCAAGATAATTTTCTACATTCAACCTAACTCTGTTAACATATAATTACCCCTCATGGAAGTGGGACAATCACCGTTTATTTCCTTCCTTCTAAGTCCTTGTTAAGCAAACATACTTTCCTTCACCCTTCCCCAAGTCCAATCACCAAGCAAGGTCTGCATTCCTGTTTCCTCATACACTCCCTCAAAAATTCTTGACCGCAACGCAAACTCATTTTTCCAAAATTATAATCTTAATTGCCTCTTGAGAGCAGGTAGGAAAGGTTATCTCAGATACTTATATTTATAAACTAAATTATATCAATTGGCTTTCGCTTTCATGAACTGTTTTACTGTTTTCTATATAGCTGAAGGTTTAATATTCTCTAATTGACATAATCATTTTTCCTTTGCCCACACAATTAATTGGAAATGATTCTCTCTGGGAGTTCTCTGCTGAACCAATTTATGATCTCAAGATGATGTCAGTGTGGAATGAAAACTTTTCTATTTCTGCAACAGTGAGTTGGGTACAGCAAGCTAAATGCAAAATTCAGTTAAACAAAAAAGGTGGCTAGGGATAGAACCTAAGTGTTTTTGACTATATCTCTAGCAAGAAGGATTGTTGATTCCCCTATGACTAATGTCATGACAAGTTATAATCTGAGGAGACACTCAGACCTTAGAATATAAGATGTATGGTATAAGATTCATTATATGGCAGCCATAAGTACTGAATTAAGGTAATACAATTGCACAGAGCTATAGGCCCTGAGATGTTCCCCAACACAATAACTAAATGAAGTATCTCCTGTTTTGTTTCACAAAGACAACTTGGGAGTACGTTGAGGGATAAAAGTGGTCTGATAACCACCATGGTGGGCTTATAAAAGTCAAACACAAGGGGAAAAAATAAGATAGTGAAAAAAGGTAGAAGTGAAAAAGTAAAATTTCCAATTTCACCCTCCTCTCTCCCTCTTCCCCCTTCCTCCTCTCTCTCTCAGTCATTTCCCATGTTCCACCCCCCATGTCTCAATCCTACTTCTCAATGGTAGTTTTAAGAGTTACTTGACTAGCATTCCAGAAATTTCTATTTACACGTGTGTTCTCAAACCCTTCCCTTGCCTTTTTAAGATAAACTTTTAAAAAAAGTAATTTTAGTTTTAAAGAAAAGTTACAGAGAATTCACATCGTGGTCCCCTTATTGTTAACATTTTACATAGTCACGGTACATGGATCAAAACTAACAAATTAACATTGATATATTACTACTAACTGAACTATAGACTGTATCCAGATTCACCAGCTTCTTCCTTAATGTCCCTTTTTACTGCTCTAAGAGTCAATCCAGGATCCACATTGAATTTAGTTGTCTTCTCTCCTTAGTCTTCTCTGGTCTATTTTTTGGTCAATCCTTTTTTTATTACTTAGACAATTTTGAGGAGTATTGGTGAGAAATTTTGTAGACTGTCTCTCAGTTTTGATTTGTCTGGTGTTTTTCTATGATTACATTGGGGCTATAGGTATGGGAGAAGCATAACACGAAGGTAAAGAGCCCTTTTCACCATATGACAACAGACGGCCCACAGAATCAACATGGCTTATCACTGGTGATACTAATGTTGGCCACTTTGCCAAGATAATGTCTACCAGTTTTTCCCCTGTAAAACTATTACTTTTTCCTTCCTATACTCCATTCTTTGGAAGCAGGTCATTAATCCAACCTACACTTAATGCAAAAGGAATTAAGTTTCATCTCCTGAAGGGGGTGTCATCTACATATATTATTTGTAATTCTTCTCAAGGGAAAAAATATTTCCCTCCTTCTTTATTTATTCATTTAATTCTTTATATCAGAAGAGCCTGCATATATTTATTTCATACTTTAAATTATAGTACAATACTACACTGATCTTTTTAACATACATGAAATCATTTTATGTGAAAAGTTCTGAAAGCTTTTGATTCACATAATCCACACTATTTTTCCATATCAGCCTGAATAGATCTACTTCATTTTAACTTCTATATAACATTGTAAAAGTTTTTCATATTTTACCTATTCAGTCCTATTTTGTAAGATATTTAAGTTGTTTTAATTTTTATTCTTATTCAAACAACGTTCAATGAAATTCTTGTGTATATCTTTATATATTGCAAGTCTACATCAATAAGCTAAATTCCTAACAATGGAATTGCCAAGTCAAAAGTCAGGTGCAATTTCCAATGTGGAAGATCTTGTCTAATTGTTTTCCAAAAAAGTTGTACCAGTTAATACTGGCCATGGCCTTTTAATAGGTCACTGCATTTGTAGCAGGGGCCCATTTTCTCTTTGTAATTGTGGTATAGAGCCCTCTTTTCTACTTATAGCAGGATGTTTTCTTTACATTTTGTTCTACAGACACACTAACCTGCAGATGTGAGACTTAAGTTTTAGTCTTAGGTGGACATATTCTGATCAGAAATTGACAGACAGAAGCCACTTTAGGAGAAATAACTCGAGGCTTGCTAGAACATGGAGGCAGAAAATAAAAACCAAGAGAAAGATTATCAGAAAGGGGAAAAAGCAGGGGGGAGTAGAGATCTCAAGGAGACTCAACACCACAATCTGCCAAATTAGAACAATAGACCAAGGTATGTTCTTAAGAAAGAGACTATTTCAAGAGTTTCTTGACATAAGATTCTAAGAAAATGGGATAAACAGATCTGGATATAAGGCTAACCCTTGGAGTTATTCTTAATATTTACCCAAAGAGATCTAACATACAAACAACTGTTTGTTTTGTCAGGGACTAGCAAGTGAAAGAGGTGATGATAAAAAGGAGAAAATTAAAATCTAAAGCCTGGCTTGTTTTATGCAAGAGATAGCTGAATTCTAAAAAGATGTGTCTTGCTTTGCTTTGTTCCCCTCTAATGGGCCTATCCTTGGGACTTCTTTCACCACAAATCCTTTGGCAGACAGGATGCCAGTCTGCTGTGGCAGATGCTGCCTCTGAGAAAGACTTGAAGTGACCTTTACATCACACATGAGAGAGTAATGCCTTCTTTTTATTTCTTGGGGAATCTGGTACTTTAGGACTGTAGTCTTCCTCCCAAGACTCTGCCTAAAGGTTTTACTGTCATTTTTTGCTATAAGTAGAGTTTCCCCCCACCAAAAAAAATAACCTAACCCCCATAGCACTATAAATATTAACACATTCCTAACAGAGAAAGCTGCCTCTGTCCGAACCACAGATCTGCTGACTGTTTTGGGGTTGGTTTACATGGAGTCAGTAAGAAGTCTATTAAGTTAGGGCATTCATCTTTTTAAAAATGATACATAATATCCACATCTCCCAAATAGACATCAAGTTTGGGGACCATTCATTTCCATTACCCTCTCTTCATGGGAAAAACCAAGAACACCAAGTTTCTGTATTTAAAACAATTAGCTGAATCACTGCTGCAATTTAACATCTTATTAGAAAATGTTCATTCTTTGTCATTGTGCCTGAAGTCAATGGTACAAAGGAAACAATTATTTTAAAAATAGAAGAAATAAATAAAATAATACCAACTTACAAATTTCAAATTGAAACAATCCCCTACATGTTCCTCTTGGACATCTTTTCCTCCTCCCAAGAGATTAGTAGGTAAATGGCATTCTATTTTCTCTGTTTGCACAACATGAGTCATGCGGGTAGAAGGGAATACAATACAATGACAGTCTTGTACCAAATACCTTGGTCTCTCCAGTTTGTAGTTAATGAGTTTGCAACCCATGGATTTTGCAGGCTGATTCTCTGTGACCTAAAGAGCCACAATGACAGTTCCAAAGGCTACACTAATTCCATTTTAAAATAAATGAGGGAGGGACTGCTTAAGAGTGGACATTAGGAACTGAGCTATTTCCATCACCCTATTTTAAGAAAAGCACTAGACAGATGGCGCAGGTACCAGTTATTATTGACCCCTAACTTCAGAAACTCATTTGCAATAAGCTTTACCTATTTGGATGGGAAATGTACTATTGCTTCTCTTCTCCATGAGGCGATCAAGAAACACACTTCAAAAAATTCCCAAGGGACACATAATCATCCTTTCAAAATAGCAATTTGGCTGTAGCAGCCTTCTTCGCATTTAGCTAAGCAGGTCTGTGAATGGTAATGGAGATAGCTAATGCCTTTTAGGTTTTCTGGGGATAGGAGAAACTTACCACTACAAGTAATTAGTAAGAAATAGCCAAAATAAGACAACTGTGTGGAAACAAAACCGAAAATATCCTACCAAATAAGTCTAAACAACATTCACTGGGTCCCTTTGGCGGAAGGCAATAATTTTCTAATGTTAAGACTTCCAAAGTCATAAATGAGCAGGACTCTGCAGGCAGCTATGGAAGGAAAGGGGAAGATCCATAAGAAAATGACAGATTCTGTTTTGTTTCCATGACTTTTTTTCACCTGCCAGCTCTTTCTTCTTCGTTGACGTATCTGGTGTCTCCACTTGCGCCAACAACAAAAGCAGTAACAAGATTCTCAGTTATTAGTGATTGGGTTACCTACAGTGGAAAAGGAGGTCCTCATCTGCTAAGATGTGGCCAGCAGTGAATGCGTGAAGAACGTTCTAAAAGCCCACAGTCCAGCTCTCCCTTTGCTCAGCTTCAGATGAGGGAAAGCAGACCAAGACCAGTGAGGGACATCTGGTAAATGAGAGGGAGACTTTCCACTTGCCAAAACCTACCTACACCCCATCTCGTATGGTGCCCTCACAGACCCCTCCCCTGAATTCTCCCAGAAAGCCCATTCATTGCTGCCTCTAGATGCTTACTCTCCTGTCTGTCTGGAATTGCCTGGGTACTGTCTCCTCACCCTGTCCTAATCTAATTTGAACTCATTCTTCAATGACCCACTTCTTCCTGGTTTATAGACCTTTTAAAGCTTTCATCTCAGGCTTCTCTGAGCTCCTGCCTCTTTGAAATTTGTACCTCTTATAATCTAAATAATAATTATAATAATAATACTCTCCTTATTCACGATTTTGCTTTCCACACTTTTGGTTATGCAGAATCAACCATGGTCCAGAAGGAGACGATCCTCCTCCTGATGTATCATGAGAAGGTCAATAGTAGCCTAACGCTATGTCAGAGGTCATTCACCTCACTACACAGTAAGACATCGAAAGAGAGATAACGTTCACGTAACTTTTATTACAGTATATTTTTATTATTATTCTGTTTTGTTATCAATTATTGTCCATCTCTTACTGTGCCTAATTCATAAATTAAACTTAATAATAGGAACGTATGTATAGGAAAAAGTCATACATATAGGCTTTGGTACTGAAATGGTATCAGGCATGACTGAGGGTCTGGGAACATATCCCGTCTCCTCCCCAGGTAAGGGGAGACTTCTGTAACAACAATATGTAGAAATGTAGATATGTATTGAGTACATTCACTACATATGAGGGGCTATGCTAAGCAGTTCATACATATATTTAATTTTCACGGTTATCCAAGTCTATTTTACATTTGAGGAAACTGGTTATAGAGCTAGTAAGTGGCATGGATGATATTTCAACCCACATCTGTCATCAGTAAAGTCCATCTTCTTCCACATATTCCATACTCCATTCTCCGGGCTTCCCCACAATATACTTGCGTTGAACCCTCTCTATATCATTTTGTATCTTATTCTATGTGCTTATGCCTCATCTATACAATGGCATTTAGTCCTTTGGTGAGTGGAGATCATGTGTTACTAGTATGTATACTCACCATTTTGTCTAGGATGGGGCTAAGCACTTGGTAGGTGCCCAATATTTGTGAATAAGTATAGCATGGATATAGGACAAATGGAATGCATATTTCTTTAAAGTTCTTTTTCAAGAATGATGTTGCTAGACTGCAGGGCATGGAGTGGGGAGGGCTGAGTGGTGGTGATGTGTGTAATGAACCCCCAAACAGTCAATAAATCATCATTCTTGAGTTTACTATGGTTCTCTCATCCCCTCAGTATTGGTGGGGGCATGTGAAACCTGGCACAAATGCAGTGCCAGAGAAATCCCCAGCATGGACCATCTCTGCCACAAAAGCAATGTGGCTGCAACACTTATTATTCCTAAGGTTTGTCTGAAGGGTCAAGGTCACGTCGCCAATCAGCTCCAGGACAGAACTTAAGCATTTTCCTGGGCTCCCTTGCTAAGTTTTAAATGGCTTAGTTAGATCATTGGGAACCAGAGCCAAATGGAAGTCTTTCTGATTGACCTGCTATTAGGAGGCCACTGCATTATAAACCTTCAAAGCTTTAGCCATAAAATAATTTCAAATGCAATGTTAAGATAAGAGTTTTAACATGTAATAAATAAAATTTAGAAGACGCATAAAAATTAAAGGATGGGTCAATGAATTTGAATGACACACACATTAATCAGCCGGGTTACTTTACCTTGCTGTGCCTCAGTCTCCCCACCTCTTTCATTCTCCAGTTACTTTCTAGATGTCACCTGACATTCTCTGATGGCCTGAGCTTCCTTTCCCAAGTGTCATGTAAATATATACTGTGTTCCTAAAAATCTCCCTGGACACACACCTCCGTGACAAATGTGTTTCACTCAGATGTTTCTGTGAGGGCAACTAGGCACAACCTTAAAGAAAAAAGAATGAGAGGAGAGAATTATTTTCTGAGTTGAAGGAAACAGAGCCAGAAACAGTACAGGTTCCAGATATAAAACCTGCTGCTCATCCATTGAGCCACACTATTTTCCTTCACAAGTATGTAAAAGAACGTTTTACCTAGTTTCTCATCAAGGAGAGCAACACTTTGGTAATGACTGATAAAGTGATTTGAGAAAATCCCTTACTATCACAAATTACCACAATTTTCATGTCAGTTATAAATTAAGAATGTACTTAATGCATTTTTTTAAGTGGACAAAATGCCAGCAAAGAATACAAGACTCACTGAATAGGGGAAAAGCCACAGTTCCCACCGAATCTCCAGCCCAGCCCAATTCTCCAAAACTTTCTTACCTTTTAAATTCTCCTATTTCTACTTTTCATAGGTCTCCTTTTCCCCTTAGGCTATCGCCACACTGTCTGGGTCTCTTCTGGCTGCCTGTAGAAGCCAACACTTTCACTTCCTCTCCTTCCTCTGCTTGCTGCTCTAACATTCCAGGAGCCAGGATACAAGACACCCAAGGCTTTAAAATCAGGCAGAAAGTTTTGGGACTAGAGGGGACATGGGATGCCCTTCCTTGAGAACAAGGCTTGTATCTTTTGGCTCATAACTTTAGCACTTAGAATTGTACCTTGGGCATGATACATGCTTACTATATGCTCAAATGGATGAGTAAATGAGTGAAATAATCTTTGCATTATCTGTAATAAAGTCTCTCCTTCCACCAAAGAGCTAATCTTGGTGCATTCCCATAATGCTACAGAGTTAAGGCATTGTGACATCACTCTAAGACAAGACAAAAGCACAAAGGTTGTACTAAGCAGAGTACAAAGAAGTTACTGTCAGCAGAGAATCATGGAGTTTTCTCCTTCCCTTGAGAATGATGAGAGTAGCCTAAAGTCATATGGGTATTTTCTCAGCTTCCCATTGAGCCAGACTGACCCTGAAAAGGTATATGATACATGACCTTGGAACCACATTCTCCTTTTGTTACTGGGGTACAAAAGAAATAAGGTTGGGCTGTGTGGTGGTCTGGTTTTCAAAGCCTGGAAGGATGAAATTGATGTTCTTTGCTCTAGGCTCCAAGGACAACATGACCAGTTCTTGAGCACAGGGTGAGTGAGACCTCAGCCGTCTGGTGACCCACATAGGAATTCTAGTTCTGTACCATGAAGTTATCATATACCTTTCCTGAGGTCTTAATTCAATCTTCAGTGAGGGAAAAAAAAAAAGAATGGCTGGTATTTTCCATTGAGGGTTCTGAATAAAACTGGAAACACTTTGTGTTGCTGGGGGGCAGGCGTAAGATGAGATGCTGAACTGTAATGAGTCCTTAAACAGGCCGCACAGCTACAGGAAAAGCCATTTGGAAGGTATATTTTGATTAGTCCTTCTTTTAAAGACTTACAAGATTTTTAAAGAACCACATGAATTCTGTTTGTAACTTGCGTAATGCCTGCAGTTAATTTTTATGAGAGATTTCAAATCCCTGAAAAACAGGTTTGGTAAAACCTCTGACAAGACTTGAACTGCAAGGTGTAGGAAGACTTCAGAAGAAAATCAAGATTTGTATTTTCTTTGTACATTTTCCCTGAAATGCTGGGTCACTTTTTTGGTAAATAATATTTAAAGGATAGAAATCATGCTTAACAACCGAACTCCAATCTACTCATTGGAAAATGCCAACGAGCGACTTTCTACCAACTTTTAGTGGATAGGGGCAAACCATCAAGCTAGTTACTTTCAGATTAAGAATTTTCTTGGTTTCTGATAAGGGATGTTGAAAGAATACTTTATAAAACACACCATAAACTTGTGTCTTCCTCTCTCATCCCTAAAAAGTCTTTATCTAATTGAGATTTTCCATTTATATTCCTCACATTGGCAAAAGGCATGAGCTGCTCAACTAGAGTCCCTCATGCTGCAAATGCTTGAGTCTTGACTTGATCTGTGTCTATACATGCACGTCAATTAAAGCAAACACAGTAAAAAAAAAATTTTTTTTAGGTACTTAACTGATTTGTACCCTTAAAATCAATTAGTTATTTCACAAAGGCTAATTTCCCCTCAATGATCTCTGGTTTGGTTGAAGTTATTGAGAAATCAAATGATCCTCCTGACAGGTTAGTGTGTGTGAACACATCAGAAAAGACCTAGCATAGGAACCAAAGGCAGGCTTGTTTTTTCTCTCTCTCCCACCTTCCCCTCAGTCCGAACTCAAAAGAGTGGAAGACCAGGGCACCTGAATGGCTCAGTCAGTTAAGCATCTGACTTTGGCTCAGGTCATGATCTCACAGTTTGTGAGTTTGAGCCCCATGTTGGGCTGTGTGCTGACAGCTGGAGCATGAAGCCTGCTTTCGACTCTGTGTCTCCCCTCTCTCTCTGCCCCTCCTCCCCCTCAAAAACAAAAAAAAATTTAAAAAAAGACCAAACTGTGGAGTCCCAGCTACTTGTGAAGAGCCAATTCAACATTTACATTGAGCATTTCTGCATGAGGGAAAAAACAGTGGTTCGGGAGGCCAGGACCAGCAGACTGGTGTGTTGAAGAGGTGAGAATGAGGACTCAGAGATAGGATACTGTGTTGACTACCACCACTAGACCACAGCAGCAGGTCCTCAGGAAGTGAAATGCCCGGGAGTTGAGTCCAGTCAGAAGTTAAGACTCAGACTCCCCTCGATCACCTACAGACCCTGCCATTCTCCATCCACTTCTTCCTCCCTTTGCCTACCTTCTCTGCCCTGGAAGCCTAGCCTCAAAACAAGCTACATCTGGAAACTGTTTAGCTTGTGGCCAGGATGTGAAATATTTTAAACATTCTAACCCTGCAACAACAGTGATCAGTGGTTTTATGTCCACACTGAAGTGTGAGGACCAAATGTAAATAAATGTTTAATCACAACATTATTCCCAGAATGGCAAGAGAATGTATTTTAGGATTTGGGAAGAAGGGGTCATTGTTAAGCATCTCAGAGGAATCAAGGTTGGGAACAGGAAGTAAAGGTACACTGCAGGATGGGCATGTCTGGATGAGCAGACAGCTTATTCCACAGCAGGGTCTGAAAGGATAGTCGAAGGAGAGGGTATTAAGCCAGTGTGGAAAGTACAGAAACGTCCCTCCTTCCAGCTTAACTGGAAGAAGTGACCATGCAGAACTTGCCATACATGTACATAGTTTCCTTTTCCAACATTTATAAAATCTATTTATACATTTTCTAAGGTGCCTCCCTTGACAACAACTAATTCCATTAGAATCCCGGAATCCTAAAATGTCTGATATAATCCATTCCAGTGTTTTTCATTTGACAGTTGGAAAACCTAAGGTACAGAGAGAGAAAGTGACTTCCCCTAGATTATGCAAATTTTCTGTTCCACCAAGGGTGCAACAGCACAAAAAGCAATCATCCACATGATTTAGGACAGGGAGGCTGGATAGCACAGTGTGTTTGGATACCGACCAACTAACTGTATGATCTTAAGCAATTTCACTCATTTCCCTGAACCCTGGTTTTCCCCATTTCTAACAACAGGGATAATAGCACTGACCTCAGAGAGTTGTTAGAAGAAGTAAATGAGACAATATATTTAAAGTATTGAGTACAGTGCCTGGTACCTAGCAAGTATCAACAAATGTATCTATAAATATTACTGTTGTTATTATTACCTCTTCTAATAGCATAATAGTCTAAGGAATCATGAAGTCGGGAATCAAAATAAATAATAATAAGAAGAATATTATTAACAATAATAAAACTAGAATTTGAGTATGAGCCTGGACACTTTACTAATTGCTTTAAATATAGTAGCTCATTCCAATCATCCCAATTCTATAGATAAGGAAACTGCTCCTTAGAGAAGGTGAAAAATTGGCTCAAAAGCTGGTAATGATTTTCCTGGAATACAAACCTAGGTATCTCAGACTCCAGAATTTACAGTTATTCTGAAGAAGACATTAATCATCTATAGATTAGAGAGAAATAAAGAAAAGGAAAAGGTTTAATTTTATGGGTGAGCTCCTTTACTCTTTTCCCCACTAAGAAAGGTGAAAGTCCGCATTTTAGAGCAAAATGGGCCAGTATCAATCATTTCACTTAACCACATCAGACTTTTATAATAAATGTTTTGGCTAAGTGTAAGGTCACTCAATGTCAGTTCAATACCCTTTAACAGGGAGCTAAAAGTCAATCCTGCCATCTTGAGATTTATCTCTGATGTACACTAAAATTGCTTGGTTTCCTATTGATTGAGCATTTGAGATACAAAAGCTTGAGAATTGGCCGCTATTTATTTGATGTGTCCCTGTATCCATTAAACTTGGAGCAGCATTAGCTGCTGTTTTAACATGTCTTGAAGCTTCCCAAATCTGTCTTTCATAATTGTGTGGAAAATGTCACTTGTTTGGAAAATGGAAATAAATTATGGGCTACTCTTTCCCTACAAGTGGATATTCAGAGATTTTATTTATGCAAGCTGTTAACCAGGTTAACTCTGCCTGCCCCATCTGTAGGGATGAGGTGTGAGTCGGGCTGTGAGTGAGGCATTCTTCATAGAGGTGCTCAAAGTCCTCTCAAAAGGTTACATCTTCAGTCAAAAGGCTCACATCTTACAAAATATTGGAAGGGGGGTGCCTTAAATTGTGAAATCTGTGAGAGATCTCATTTTTCTGGAACTCCCTACCATCTGAACCCTCGTGCTGCTGGAAGGGTTCCAAGAGCACCATAAAATTAGGGCCGGACCTGTCTGAACTGAGTCCAGATCATTTCAAAGTGACTCAAGGCTGGGAAATAAATATTGAACCTAGTTAAATGTTGCTTGAGATTATGCTTGGCACTGGGCATTCAGTCACTGATTTACTCTTTGGTTACAGGGGTTATTTTGAGCTCCAATGGATATGCCAGGGGAGATTCATTCAATGGCAGCAATTATTTGCAAGCACAGTTGCATTTCTGACACATTTAGCGGAATATAATGTAAAGATTTATGAGATGGTATTGGGTGGGTGGAGAAGACATAAAAGTCTTTGGTTTCATACTACTTTATATTCAGCTTTTCCCCAGTTCTTTTCTCCTGTTCCTTACCTTTCTTGATAAACTAACTTTTTTCCTTTCCTTTCTTTTCATTTGTTCATTCGTTGATTCATTCATCCTTTCTGCCTGCCTCTCTTTCTTTCTTTCTCTCCTTCTTTCTTTTCTTTTTTCTTCCTTTCATTTTTTAGGCATTAACTTTTAAGTTAGGAAAAGTAAGAAGTCAGAATCAGGGAAGTCAAAAGGAAGAGTTCTAATGTTCTGTATAACTCACCCCACGCCTTTAAACTGCCAAAAGAAAAAAAAATGTAGAGGTAGCTATCTGGAAAAGAAATGTTTAAATGGCCAGTTAAGTGCTGAAAAAAAACAGACTTTAAAGCAAAGGTGCCCCATAGCACACCTGCACCATGTACAGCCACACACCTGCAGAGTTGACCTGTGGCATTTTCAGAATGGGACTGATGTCAGGTTTGGGACATCAGGGCCACACATGGAAGTCCCTTGCAGTCCCAGCCCTCTGCCTTTCCTCTCTTCAGCAAGAGGAGGACACTTCCCAGGGCTGGGTGTGATCTTGCTATGTGATCTGAGGCTCCAGATACTGTGTCCAGTCGCAGGCTGGCCAGGCACTGGAGCAGCACGCCACTAAGAGCAGCCTGCGGAGTCAGACAGACCCACATGGGATTCCTGATTTGCACTACATCAATTGTTGACTTTGGACAATTGACCCAAAGTCTCCAAGCTCAGTTTCCTTATCTGTAAAATGAGGATGGTAAGGGTTCCTGCTTCACCGGGCCATTGGGAAGATTGACTGGGTTGATGCAAGGAAAGTGCTTAGTTCAACACCTAGTGTGCAGTAAACAGTAAGTGTTAGAAATTATAATAATTCTCCAAATGTCATACCACCTCTCTTTCTGAAAGGCCTGTAGACTCTGAGTATGGACATAATCACAGCCCCCGCCTCTGCAGACCTTGGCCCAACAATGAGGCAGCTCAAAGGGTTGGAAGAGGTGGTAGATGGGGGCAAAGCAGGGGGTCCCCACCATGGCAGTCAGGCAGGAACCTCCTTCCAAGGACACACATCTCTTCCTTGGACCACACAGGGGACTCTCTGGCTCTGACCAGTGTCTACATCAGCACAGCAAGGTGTGGGGCCCTACCCAATACAATTTAAAGCACGGGTCTTTTTAACTTGCTTACCTTTTGAAAAATTAGATCCAAGACAACAGAGTATAGATTAAATCCTGCTAAGAGAAAAATCAATAAGGAATATCTATTCAACAAAGCTCCAGAGTTAGACTGTCTTCTTTTGAGAACTATTTGATTCTAAATAAATAAATAAATAAATAAATAAATAAATAAATAAATAAATAAATAATTATTTGATTCAACTTAAGTCCAGGAGCCACCCTTTGCGTGTAAGATTTTCTAGTTCCTAATGTACTTCCCCTACCTTATCTTCCTTGAGCCCTCCCAAACGAGGGTATTGTTATCTCTTTCAACATGGTATTGTTATATCCACTTTACAGATAAGAAGCTAATACTCAGAGTTTTAAATCAAGTCACCCAGCTAATACCTGCTTGAACTATTTCTTGATCCCAGGTTTCCTGATCCCAATGTCCCTTGTGCAGTACCACTTGGCTTTTTCTACCCACCACAACCCCTAGCACAGTCACCACCTGGCATGCATTAGAGACACGCCCAATGCATAGGCTCTGAAGAGGGGCACAAGTTAAATGAAGTATGAAAAATCTTGGGTTTTAAAATTTAGTCATGAGTATGTGCCAGATGCAAAAGGACTTCGTGGAAAGAAACTGGGCCCAAGAATTTCTGGAGGGCCCTTCACTGAAGAGTTTTAGGGAATGGACTGGAGATGAGGGGTGGTTTACTTTATGAGCTAACTGAATATACATATCATAATAATTTTAATGATAGTATGTCCCATAGACCTCAGACATAAAATAATAGTCTCACCGAAGGTACAAATGAATGAGGATTTTACAGAGCTACTTTAGGTCCTGTTTTACTGTCCACAATAAATTATTTCTGCCTTTTCAAACACAATACTTGCAGAGAGTCCCCATGTCTTGCCACCTCCATGCTAAGTGGGGAGGAAAGGCCTGAGCTGGTCAAAAGAGCAGGGCTCACAAATACAGACAAAATGGAACCAGTCATGTTTGTTCCCCTTCCCCTTCCCACCACCTGGAAAATGAAGATTGACAGCAATTAATAACTCCTGATAACCATGTGTATATTATTCAACAGAGAAAGCATGATTTAAATCAGAGCTGTGATACGATTATTTCCAAGTGTCCCTCAGAGCCCTTTCCCAACCAGATTTGAATCTATGGAGGTGAAAGTGGACATTCAGGATGAGCCAGAGCCTCCACACAGAGTTTCCCTAGGAGCCCAACTCCTTGATCCTGTCACTGTAACGAGCATAAGGAGACTATCTTTTTTAAGGGTATGTTCCAAAGTGGTCTTGTTTCCTCATTTTTACCCCAGAAAAAGAGAGGCTCTTCATGGTGAGAAAACACTCAACACCACTCCCTTCCTGAGCTAACTGATGAAGCTCTGCGTAAGCAGTCTTTAGACTACAAGAGAGGCCAACTGGAGCATGCCCAATGATGTCCACAGAATCCCAAGATTCGATTTCATTAATGTCTGTAGACAAATCAGCTGGGCAATCGCTAGCAGTGTTTAAAATTAAAATTATTGCCTTGGTGGGTCAGATTAGGAAGTGGCTACAAGTCCAAAGGCCACCCAGGGAAGGTTCTTGGCTTGTGTCAACAGAAAGATTTCCATGGCTGCTCTGGAGATGACCCCACCAGCACAGAGGGAAGCCTCTACTAGCAAGCCATGGGGTTTTTCCAGACAGGGTGTGGTCTCTTGCTGTCACCATGACACACATCTCCACTACAACTACAGACAACTAAGGTGACTTGGAGTTGGAGACCAGGCTGGATGAATGCAGTCAGAACCTCCTTCCCTGGAACCTTAGTGGGCTTCTTCCCCACAGGCACTCCTCCTCTTTCTGGTGCAGAATGATGGTGAAGGGCAGGGTTAAAAGTAGGGCTGCCAAGGCTTGGATCCCAGCTCTGTCCATGAGAGGTTGCTGTGGGGTTAAATGGCACAATTGGTGTAACCGCTTAGAACAGCACCTGAGTCTGAATAAATGTGGTGTCCTTTAAGACTTGACTTCTGCCTTTCCAGGCACTAGCCCACCCTCCTTCCCTCTTCCCAAGGCTCCAACTTGCCTGCCATATAGTGTCAGCACTCCTGCTCTGGGCTGCTCCTCCCTTGACCCTTGTGAAATCTGCCTTGTAGAAAAGGGTCCGCCATCCACGAACCCACAAAGGATTTAAAGTGTTGTCCTACCAGGAGCATTTTTATTCCACAGAAGGGCAAAACTTTACCTACGAGGAACAAATTCCCAGGAAAGAATCTCAGATATTGTTGGTCTGCAGGTGGTAAGACTTGTTTTTTTCTTTTCTTTTCTTTTTTCTTTTCCTTTTTTTTTTTTTTTTTTTGTATCCTACAGGAAAGTAGTAAAGAACAGAGGAGGAAGTAGACCAGGACTTCATAATTTAACATTGACATTAGGATAAGAAGAGCACATATGACAGGTTTTACAAGTAAAGTCAAGAAATATGGAAGAGATGATACCAGAAAAAATAGCATTGACAGGGACCAGGTATGTACAGATAGAGGCCAAGATATGGAGACCTTATTTGCAGGCCTCACTAGCCCAGGGATACCTGGCCACCAGGCTGGCCTATGGGCCTATTGGCTCTGGAGTCTTTGGTGAAGGATGACAAAGCTAAATATTCACTTCATTAAATTTTCACGTATCCAAGGGCGCAGGCAACTTAGAGACACCTTGATAAGTCTGTTCTCTGGAATTTCCTAGACCGGCACAGCCACATCAATTATCTCTCTGTCCCTCTTCACCTCCCTTGCATCTCCTCACACATTTACACATACTCCTACCTTTTCTAGATTTGAGAAAAAGGAACTAGACAAAACACACACTCTAGAGACTACGAGTGGCTAGGTGAGGCTGGCAAGAAGTGATTATATGTGCCCACTGATAAAGGCAAGATGTGTCACCAAAGGCCCACCTCCTGTGCCCTCTGCAAACAGTCTACCCTCTGCTATCTTACAGGCGGACAGTGACAATCCTCTTCCTTTCTACCTCATACTAGGGTCACTGTAAGCCTGTGACTGGCCATACAGTGCTGAAAAGGACCAGTCAGAAGGGACTGAAATAGAATGATGAAATCCAGGCACCCCTGACCCCCACCAAATGGAACATTATCCTCTTGGAATTGTAATGGCTTCTCTGAGGCAAGGGGAGCCCCTGTCCCCTGTCCATCAACTAAGTAGCCCATCCAGGGCTCCAGTTCCTGGAGGGAGGACCTTAGCCTATTTCAACTAACTTCACACAGCACAAAGCCCAGCCCATTTCTGTGTAGCTCTGGGCATTTAACAAATGCTTTTAATGATGATGATGCAACCCTCTCAGCCTAGATCTGTCAGGGACCCCAAGGCATGAAATGGTCCCCTGAGAAACATATATTATCTGAAGCTTTCCCTTTTGCTTAATTATATTGTACTAATGTTCTTTTCCACAGGATTTCTCCTCCCCCAACTCCTCCACCCAAACCCAGCTTCACTGTGGGTTGGATTTACATAAAAGACCGGCACATTATAATTGTGATGATTGATCACCGAAGTTTCCTTGGGTTCAGATTGTTTCCTAATGTGGGTCATTTTTCATCATAAAGAGTCGGCTGATAATGATGTCATTTCCATTGCTTGAGTTTCAAGGCACCGGCCACATATCAGAGTTTAAATAACTGTCTATAGTGCAGCAAAATCGTGTTGTTATCTCTGCTTTACTCCGGGGGACAAAACAAGAATCGGGGCCTCCTAAAACTCATCAAACAAGAGAAGGATGCCAGGAATACAAATCTGTTCCAAGAGCTTCGGGGGGAGGGGAGGCAGTAAAGCAAACCTGTTTTGTGTGAAGCTGTGTGGTAAGCATCGGATAAGAACAACAAAGTCACACTTGACAGAAAATAAGCCACACTGCTGATCACTGGATATCTTAAAGTAGTCTCCCACAATCATTTAACTGATTCCATGGCAAGATTAACAAGAATTGAAATCAGTCATGAAGTGGGGGCTTTGGAATAAAACCCACGTATCGCACAAGCCCTTAAGTGCACTTCCCGCTAACAGAGTGGGACCGGCATTGCGCTGGAATATGACCTACATTTTTGTGTGTGAAATATGGTTGTGAAATGAAATTATGCTACATGTGTGTTTAAAACCAATAGCTGCACCATTAAAATCCCACTGCTTGCAGGTCCTAAATCACTGCTGCCCCAGATGCTCTGCTTTCTGCTGTGCGCCTCTCACCACCCTCCTGCACAGCTCTGCCTTCTGGAACGCCTCCAGGACATCCTGCAGATGTGAAAAGCTGTCAGCTCAACTCCAGTCCTACCTTCAATGGCCTTTCTCATTCAGCCCAACATGTGTGCCCTCTTATGCAACTCTATTTTGAAATACTTCTAACTTAAGAAAAATTGTAAGAAAAGTAAAATGAACACTGCTGCACCTAGATTCACCAGTTTTTTCTATTGTCCCAAATTTGGTATATGTATACACATATCCATGTGTTTTCCTTTAACCATTTGAGAATTAGTTGCTTTAAACTAAAAGACTTCACGATACTTCTATCCCTACATACTTCAGGGTATATCTCGAAAGAACAAAAAGGTTCTCTTCATTCCACGGTACAGTTACCTTATTCAACAACTTCAACATTGATACAATGCTATTATCTAATACAAAGTCCTTATCTTAGCTCTCTAATTGTCCCTATAAAGTCTTATTATGTAGCTGATTTAAATGTGTGTGTGTACGTATGTGTGTGTATATGTATATACATTTACAATACTTAAATTACATTTAATAAAATTTAAATTATATATATATCTAATGCAGAGATCTATACATATAGATATGTCTCTAGGATTTAATCAAGCCTCTCACAAAGAATCTAGTTGACATGTCTCTACTTTATTCTCCTTTTTGCTTTGTTTTGGGTTTGCCTTGTTTTGGTTTGGTTTTGTGATACTGATTTGATCTTAGCAGTCTCAGTATAGACTCATTATTTAAAAAAAAATGTATTTGTTAATAAAATGGAGATATGTCAAGAGGACATAGGATCTGGCCTGAAGGAATTTCCACTATGAAAACTGGCATTACTTACATTTCAAAATGGCTGATGAGAGAAATGGCTATAAAGCATTGGGGTAGGGGAAGAATATATTTTGATATGGAAAAAATAAAAGGAAGAAGGAGGAGACAGAGAAACTCTTCTTTACAGAAGAATAATAACTAAGAAAGGAAATTAGCAAATTATCATTTTGTAACCATCATAGTAATAATTCTGTCAAGAACTATCATATCCAGTCCATTTTTACATCTCCTCTCTCCCACAGGGAGAACCCAGGCTCCCCACAAACCCAATATTTTCACCCATTTGT
Source organism: Paguma larvata (assembly GCA_030068075.1). Lineage (NCBI taxonomy): Eukaryota > Metazoa > Chordata > Mammalia > Carnivora > Viverridae > Paguma > Paguma larvata. The sequence goes on along the minus strand of CM057826.1, from coordinate 99,059,347 downwards.
TCAGTCCTGAAATACACACATTTTCAATATTGCTACATCATTACCATTACCAATAGCTTCAGTTAAGTTCAAGATTTCTTTGCAATTTGCAAATATTTGGAAATATCACACTAGCAATACACAGAAAGAATACTATGCTTAGAAGTGATTTGAATATTTTTAATCGTGTGATGTTTTAACATGTGATGTTTACCTATTTAATATAAATGTCCAGTATTCTTTTTCTGTTTGAATTCAGTATCTATCTTTTTTCTATCTTTGTTGATTGAATTTTATTTTTGGGCATGTAAACTATCAACAGCTTACAAGTCAAAACCATGTCAAAAGGTATACTCAAGAGAGGCCCCTACCCCTTGCATTTGGTTCTATTCATTCCTGTAGATAACTAATTTCATTAGTTTCTGACTTATTTTTCTTGTGTTTCGTTTTGTAAAAATAAGCAGGTTCAACAAAGGTGTTTAAAGCCATTAACATTTGATATCTGTCTTTCTCTGAATGACTTATTTCACTTAGCATAATACCCTCCAGTTCCATCCACAGATACCATATGTTTTCACTCATATGTGGAAGTTGAGAAACTTAACAGAGGACCATGGGGGAAGGGAAAGAAAAAAAAAGTTATGAACAGAGATGGAAACAAATAACAAGAGACTTGAATACAGAGAAAAAACTGAGGGTTGATGGGGGGGGGTGGGGGATGGGGAAAATGAGTGATGGGCATTAATGAGGGCACTTGTTGGGATGAGCACTGCATGTTGTATATAAGTGATGAATCACGGGAATCTCCTCCCAAAGTCAAGAGCACACTGTATACACTGCATGTTAGCTAACTTGACAATAAATTATATTAATAAATAAATAAATAGATAGATAAATAAATAAATAAAAATTAATAAGCAAGCCATTAACATTAGCATTCCTTTCATAATAGTTGTTTTCAAATTTTGGGAGACTATATGAGAAAATTCCAAAAGATAAATTCATCCCAAGAACATTCCTACTAACTTCCTGCTTAGAGCTAGAGGAAATATCTTTGTTTCCTTTACAAAAGACATCAGAAAAGGTGAACAGTAGAAAATAGGGAGAATGAGGGAGACCAAGTCCAGCCATGTGACTTAGAGAGCTAAGCACCATCAAATTCCTCAAAATACATAATTTTTTTTTGTCTGAGCAACAAATGAGAAAGCAAGTAACTTGACCCGCTTCAGATTTTCTTGTCACTGGTATGATCAAAATAACCAGCAAAGTTACAGTACTTCTTAAGCTAAACACAAATCTGATCATTTTACTTTCCAGCTCAAAACTCTCCCATGGCTCCCCAGTGCCTTCAGGATAAACCCCAATCTTACGCAGTCTTCAGTAGGCTGCCCTCACTGTGCATCGCAGACTCACACAAGTATGTGTGCACACATGCACGCACAGGCACACATACCCTAGTGATTTTCAGCAGCTTGGTTCTTTTCTCACCCAGCTATTTGCTTTGCTCACACTGACCCTGCAACATGAAATGTTTTTCCCCACATAAGCCAGGATGTCAAGTGGATGGGTTTCACTGTGATCAGCCCCAGGAAGAAAGTCTGTTCTGTGAGCCCTGAAGAAGCCTCTTATACTGCAAAGCTCCCCATTGTCTGAAAGTTGGGAATTGGGTTTATAAGAGAACCTTCTGAGATTACAACTACTTGCCTAACACAAAAGAGGTGTGATAGGAATGGGGTTTGAAAGTTTAACCTTCGAGCCAGTGACAGACAAAGACTCATTGCTATGACAATAGAGCACTTAGCCCCAGCCTATAGTGTCCTGCACTATGATGCATTTGTGAATCCTTCTGACAGTGAGGTCCACTGTCTCCCACCAAGCGCTTTTCCTGCTTCAGGCCTCTCAAATTCCCAACCCTGCAAACTTACAGCTCTATCTGCCTCAATCCTACTTCCCCTTTTTTTTATTCCCATCCAGGCTAGCAAATTAACAGTCTCTTGAGAGATCTCTTCATCTGAATGCTTTTCATGCACACCTATTTCCTGGATCCTATATCAGACATTACACGGCATTATAACAAACCCATAAATCCTGATACTTAACCTTGGTCTGGTTATTTCTATTGTCTTCAACCCCTCCCTTCCATTTGAAGAGATACTAACAGAACAATTATTTTCAGACTTTAGTGTAAAAAGAATTGCCTAAGGAATTTCTGACTCCATTTGCCATGAGTGGGGCCCTGGAATCAGCATCTCCAGCATATATCTGGTAAGGTGGTCCTAAGACCATCTTAAGAAACACACTAAGTAGACTATCTGGCTGCCTTCTGCCACCCTTCACTCACATTGGACCCTCTGAGTGCTAGAGACATTCTTTCCCCTAATTACTCAAAATGATCATTCACCAGACTTTATGATTAAGTGGAATCCAGGCAATCATTCTCGCCAGAACTACTGCCCTCAGCTGGTCCAGGTAGGAACTACAGCTCTAAGACACACTTCGAGTTCTTTACCCCAATTATATTCTTACCCTAAAATAAGTTTATCTTTGACCTATCTATGAATAATAACATTTTCCACTCAAGTAATGGACATTATTCTGCTGCGTACTCATACTCTGTTTATTCACATCAATGTGATTTTTCTTAGAATAGAATAATAATGCTTAACAATATATTTAATTTGTAAGGATATTTAGATGTATGTATGTTTAGAATTCAGCACCCAACTTGCAGGAAACAATTCCACTAGCATCCAGCTAATCACATATTACCTTCCTCAAGAACATAATAATATCAAATTGGGCTTGACATCTACAGAGCTGTTGCAAATTAGAATTACTACCACCTGGAAGATGAGTGGCAAATAGGAGAAGTGGAAACTGTCAAACCCGTCCATAAGCAGAGTCTGAAGGAGGCAACAGAGCCAAATCTGGTCAAAGCACAGGATGGCTGCAGATAAGGGGCTATTTTTCTTTGGCCTTCCAGACATAAGCATCCTTATCTTTCGAGGGTGTCAGAAACTGTTTTGGCCAAAAATGCATGTGGTTTTACATGTACAGATTTTTTTTAGGAGTCTTGGAAAAATCTGAAGAGATCCTCAAGAGGAAGATAAGGAATTTGGAAAGAGGAGGTGGAGTACCACAGCAGGATCTCTGACCACAGCAGGATCCTGACATGCCACCTCTCAAAAGAGCAGGACTATGTGCAATAGTTAAGTGTGAGGCTCTGGGGCCTTTCCGCAGGAGTTATATTCTCACTTTGCCACTTACCAGTTGTGATCTTAGGTGAGTTACTTAGGCTTTCCCATCCACTTAAAGAGTGAGGATTTTAACTCATATAATTGTAATGATTGACCAAGGACTTGTTTTCTGCAAGATGAGTGACAGAAAGAGAATTCTAAGGTAAACTATCCAAAGACCTGTAAGTAAACAGTTCTATTATTTTATTGTTGTAAAATAAAATAAAATAAAATAAAATTCACCATTTTAGCCATTTTTAAGGGTATAGTTCATTGCCATTAAGTACATTCATGATGTTGTGCAACCATCACCAGCACCCATTATCAGAATTCTGTCATCATCCCAAATTGAAACTTTTTTATTTTCTTTTGATCCATTAGCTGGTTTTGGTCACATTCATAAATTTTCCAGCATAGTATCTAACACATGTTTAACTGTAGGCGTAACATCAGGGATCATGAGGCTCTTGAATTTTAGCTCTTGAATTTCATTCTTGAGTTCTATTTGGAGAGATTAATATTTCATTGCTTTTTTCTTAGAACTCTTCTGAAGAACAAAGAAATTTTGCTTTAAAAAATGAAATAAAAATCATTCTATCTTGAATTTTTATAAATTTAAGATATACTATGGGATCTTAGCAATTTCATTTTTTCTGGATCTTAAAATATTTTGCAGTTCATCACCTTAGGCATTATTTGAGATCACTCACCAATTATGCCAAACTATGCTTTAAAAGTGCTAAGATAATGTGAAATTTAAAAAAATGGAATTGCCTAAAAGCTGATACAATAATGAAACCATCACGATTATATCACCCTTCAGTTTTCCTGTTATTGTCCCAAGTATTGCAGCATTTTTCAAGGATTAAGAAAGACAGGATATAATTCCCTTTGTAGTTCTTTTCAATCTTTCAGTGAACACAGATGAGAATTCATAATTTTTATTTTCTACCCATAATAGCAAAAATAAGGACATTTCCAGAGGAAGATAATTTGCAATTATTAAACAAACCAGAAGATTAACGCCAAGAGATTTACAGAAGTAAAATCTTGGATTCTGAGTCTTTAGATCATGATTTCCAAGAAGAATTTCCTCAAACTGTCAAATCAATGAATGGACACTTATTTCTAAGGGCTGAAAGGAGATACAGTATCCTCAATGAGTTAGTCACTCAGTAAGAACTTTATCCTGCTGAGTTTTGTGATCAGAACTTGGATGGTCCTGTTTTGCTAAAAAGATGTGTGACAATATTGTTCATCTTTTATGATGACTGTATATCAAAATTTGCTTAATATTGGTCATATATGAAAAAACCAGGTATATATAAAAAGGTGGATGAGGGTCACCTGAGTGGTCAAGCATCTGACTCTTGATTTTGGCTCAGGTCATGATCTCATGGTTTGTGAGATGGAGACCTGCCTTGGACTCTGTGCTTTCAGAATGGAGCCTACTTAGGATTCTGTCTCCTTCTCCCTTGGCCCCTCCCCTGCTTGCTCGGGTGTATGCGTATGCTCACGCACACAATCTCTCTCTCAAAAAAAAAGTGAATGACAGAACATAGATAATGTAAAAAATAAAATTCTATTGAGTTGCTCATTCTAACTGATGTTTATAAGTCTGAAATGTTTTGCAATTATGGAGCAACAAAGTCTGTCCTCTCAATTATAAGTGATCAAAGTTTTCAAAAACACTATATATTTTTGATGATGTGACTTCGAGAAGATAAAATCAAAAGTCGTGATAAGCTAAACCTTTTTGATAAGTATTTGAAATCTGGAATCTGATTTATGAGATGGGTATGTTCCAGAATGAAACGTGACAGCTAATGACTGGTTAATGATGTTCAGAAAAAGTTCCCCATCTTACTTATACATACCTTATAAACCAAGAAAACATGGAATTAAAAAATGGGATTTTCTATGTTTATATTTTTGTTAAAGTTGCTGATAAAGTTTTTGCTTTTATATTACTGATTTTACTTCTGCATAAAATAACTTAAAATTATAAAAACATAAAAAGGGTTCATTGTATTCAAATGGCAAATGCTGAGAATTACTCCTCATATACCAAGAATTAAGCACTTAATAAAATTTTGTTGTTATCCTCCCTATCATCATCAGGGTCCACAGAAACTCATCAAGTTCGGAAAAAGAAACCACATCCTATGTTCCATGGAACACTACAAGGACTCATAAGCACCAGCAGGTCTGGTGCCTTGTCACCACATCCAGCTTAGAAAGTTGCCCAGTGTGCCTTCTCACTGTGGCATGCAAAGACTGATCTGTGGGATGATGTGACCATCCACAAGGTAAGCCTTCTTCCTAGAGCATGTGCAAGACACAGCACAAAGCCTGCCAAGACACAGACAGCATGTCATTGACCACAACCCACTTCCACTGATTCATATAGCACTGAGCAGCTATCACAAGTCCCAATAATATACCTTCCAGGACTTTTAAGAGTCTGATCTTTTGAAAGAAGAAAAAAGAACACAAACTTGTACGCTGAGTTCCTTCTAATGCAAGGCTGTGACTATGAATGATGAAGGAGGCTATGGGAATTAACCATCATACACCTGACTTCAGAGAAGGAAAAGACTCCAAGAGGGCACAGAAAGGAAAATAAACATGGAGGAATCTTCATAATGGAGGAATCTTCCTAATGACTCCAAAGAGAAAGACGTAAAGTAGGTCAAGAAAGCTTATAGTTTCAGATGCCTGTATTTCTCTGTCTGCATATGATTTTTTTTAAGTTTATTTATTTTGAAAGAGAGACAAAGGGAGTACAGGGGAGGGGCAGAAAGGGAGAGAAAGAATCTCAAGTAGGCTCTGTGCTATCAGCACAGAGCCAACAAGGGGATGGATCTTACAAACTGTGAGATTATGCCCTGAGCTGAAATCAAGAGTCAGTCGCTTAACCAAATGAGCCACCCAGGCTGCCCCTGATTCTTTTTAATTAGTAAATGTGACCTCTGGTTTGGTCCAATCAAAGAAAAAACTTTCTAGTCATAAAAGAGATCCCTCAGTGAAAAGGAAAATGACCACAAGACTGTGGTTGTTCCCCATGTTCAAGGAGCAGCCAAAGGACCACCTCAAAAGTATACTGCAGGAGATTGCAGGAAGTGACAAGGGTGAGATCAAGGGCCAACTGGCCCACTCCCTGTGGGATCCTATCTGACTGGATGTATCCTTCAACTTAAGGTCACTATTGCTGTCCAGGCAGCCCTAGATATGTAAGTCTGTCCTTCTGGATTCTAGAAACTCCCCTCCTTCCCTCAACCCTCCAGGCCCAGAGGTGGTAACAGCTCCTTTGTTACTATCCCAGGGATAACGCACTATCTCTAATGGATCCCCACCCCTGCTCTCCTTTTGGAAAGGGTATATTTATTAAACCCTCTTCCAGTTATGTTTTTTTTAATTTATTTATTTAAATTAAAGTTAGTTAACATACAGTATAGTATTGGTTTCAGCAGTAGAACCCAGTAATTCATTACTTCCATGTAACAGCCAGTGCTCATCCCAACAAGTGCCCTCCTTACTGCCCATCACCCATTTAGCCCATTCCTCCCAACCTCTCTTCCAATTATCCTAATTTAAATAGATATCTGGGCTTTGATGGGACCCTGACTCTACCTTAAGAGTTGCTGAGAGGATTAAATGTGTCTGGCACTTAGTAAACGATCATTACAAAGATATTTTTATCCTCCTCTCTTTTGTCTCCATTGTTCAGCGATGGGGAAGCCTTCTAGCAGGCCCTCTTGTGATTCTTTAGTAGAAAAGTCAGCAAACTTTATCTGCAGAGGGCTAGAGAGTCCATATTTTAGGTTTCATGTCACCACTGCTCAGCCCTGCCGTTATAAAACGAAGAAGCCAGAGGCAACACATAAAAGAATGAGCATGGCTATATTCCAATGCCATTTTATTTATGAACACTGATATTTGAAATTCATGTAATTTTCGGGGGTGGTGAAATGTTATTCTTTTTTTGATTATTTTTCAACCATTCAAAAACATAAAACCATTCTTAGCTCACAAGCTTACAAAAACAGGCAACAGGCAGGATTCGGACTACAGGCCATAGTTTGCCAACTGCTATTTTAACAGCATCCTAAGATTTAGCATTTGTGCTATAGCATAGAGCTTTTATGCTTCAAATTATTATTCTATTTTTTAAACCTTTTTTTCATTATTTAATAAGACTACAAGTTCATTCTTTGAAGTCAAAGTTTGCTTGCTCTTTCCCATCATCTTTGCCAAGTGGCTTCCAAAATCCTGTCACATGGCACACTTAGACCACTCCCCTCTATAGCACCTTCCAGGAGCAATGCACTTGAAGCTGTTCCAACACTAGAAACCCATTCCAGCACTTTCTCTCTAGGAAAAGGCACATTCAGACTGAGCCTATTGTGATTCACTCCACAGAAACAATACGAAGTCTGCTGTATTTGGGCAAAGCCTGTCAAGTGGCAACATTTTTTAACTGCTTTTCTCTCATTTATTCATTCATCCATTTATTCATTCATCCAATATTTATTAAGCTACTCTGTGCCAGGAACTCTGCTAAGCAATATGGATACAAAGATGAATAAGATAGTCATGGTGTCTACTGTCATGGAATTTATATTCTCACAGGTAGAAAGGATAGGAGGAAATGAACAACTAATTACACAATTATTATTTGATGACAATAATGATAAGACTTACAAAGTTCAGGGTACACCTTTCAGGGGGATCTGACTTCTCTGAGGTATATCAGCAAGGGCTTCCTTGAGAAACTGATGCTCTGGCTGAGCTTTGAAGCATGAATAAGAACTAACTAGAAAGAAGGGATAGCAGAGGGAACCATATTTGCAAAGGCCTTGAGGCAAGTGGGTAGGAACTGAGAGTTTGTAAAAAACTAAAAGAAGGTACTCTGGTATAAATTCAGAGAGCAAGGGAAGAAAGGTAGGGCACATGAGGGCCAGGTCAGACAGGGCCTTGAAGGCCCTATTAGGACGCTATCTGTTAGGAGGGGTGGGAAAGAGGGGAAAGTGGGTGATGGGCATTGAAGAGGGTACTTGTTGGAATGAGCACTGGGTGTTGTGTGGAAGCATTCGACAATAAATTGTAATAAATAAATTAATTAATTAATTAATTAGTTAATTAAAGAAAAATAAAGAAAATCTCAAAATACTCTGACTGGTTAGGGTCAGAGAGGTGGTAATAGCAATTATTTTGTCCTTAAACATTACTGGTTTAAAAATTATGTTCCAACGGATGCTGAAATTTACTTTAGGATATGTCAAATATTCAGCTGATGAATAAATAGAATGTGACAAATCCATGCAGTAGAACACCATTCTTGGCAATATAAAGGGGAAAAATACTGATACATGTTATGGCATAGAGGAACTTCAAAAAACACCATTCTAGTTGAAAAAGCTAGATGAGAAATATGAAATATCTGAGTTCATTTTATATGGTGTGTCTAGAAAAGACACATTTAAAGAGATAGTTTTTGGATCTGTGGTTGCCTAGGACTGGGAGGGTGTAATTGAGGACTGATTAAAAATGGATTCGAGAGATATTTTAGAAATAACAAAAATGTTCTAAAGCTAGGTTGTGATTATAGTTGTGAAAATCTATAAATTTACTAAAAAACATTTAATTCTGTATTCATAATGGTTAAATTGTGTGGTCTATAAATCATGATGTAATAAATATATAAAAATATTTTTAAAGTCTAAAAAAGAAAAAAGACGCTATCTGTTACCTCATTTGTACTTCATTAATATCTGCATGTTATAGACCTAGAGCTCTAGTAACATGCTCAGGGGCCCATCAATGGAAAGTGGTAAGGCCAATACTCAGTTCTGCTTCTGTCTAACTGCAAAGCCAGTGTCATTTCTGGCATCCAATGTGTCTCCTTCTGCAGTTTCATCCACATTCTGAGGTGAGATGTTTTACTAGAAACAGAAATTATATCAAGTCTGCATTTCTATGTTTCAAAAATATTAACTTTAGAGAACCTGACCATCATTCTATGAAGGAAAAGATTAGCCCACACCTCCTTGCCAATCTTTTGTAGAATTCAAAAGGCTTGTATCATTGGACAATATAGGTTAATCAAATAAAGTCATTTATTGATTCATTTAACAGTATTTAGTGAGTGCTTACATGCCACATGTTAGATACATAGATGAAAATACATTATCTTGACACTACCGGGCTTACAGTCTTTCTAAAAAAGAGTAAAGAAGCAATGTATTTTGCCAAATTCAAATCAGAAATTCCTACAGTTAATAGAAAATAGGAGAAGAGGGTGGTAATATTTTATGATTAATACTTATTTTTACAGGATTATCTCTTTCTGCCCCACTCCTTCACCCCCCATGTTTTTCAAACATGACCACTCAAAACTATGAAGGCCATATCTTCATATTTTTGAAGGCCATATTTTTGAAGACCTAAGGAAGATCACATTGCGAATAAAATTTCTGCAATGGGCAAAGACATTCTGGAGTATGATCAATGAGGGAAAATTGTATAAATCTTCAAAAAAAAAATTTCTGATCCAGTTCCAAAATCAGCAATGTACATGAGATTGATCCAGTCCTCTTCCAGATGGTTTGAGGAAATCTGAGCTGAGTCCTAGACGTAATGGTTAGTATAAGAAATATAAAATGAACAAATAAAAACTTCATTAAAATCCTAAAATAAAACTTAAAAATCTATAGCAGATGGTATGGATCAGAGATAGTTAAATGTTTGACAAGGAGAGAATTGATTTTTTTTTATCAATAACAGGGATTTGGGAGACAGATGAGAAGATTGAATTATAGGAAATACGGTATTGATTTTTGAAAATGGAAGTAAGATTGATTCTGGCCAGTACTTCAGGTAAACCTCTTCAATCCCTATTAAAATATTCAGTTTAGGTCTAACAATCAAGGAAGCACCTCAGCCCTCTTTGCTGAGACCCAAAGGGAGGTGGTAGGAAAAAAGAAGGGTCCATCTTTCCATTCTCCTCCAGGAACTCCCAAGAGCCAGCAAGTCAACAATGTGCTCAGGGCAGTTTCACCCCATGACCCTGGAGCACCAGCACACCTGCCCCCCATGAAATTTCCAACTGACTCCAGGCTCAAACACACAGTCAAGAGAGGGGGCTGAGGGGGAGCCCCTGCTAAATCCTGTACATCCATTTCCTGCACCTCAAAAACACATGGCAGGGGTGTGTGTGTACCTCATGTATATATACGTTGCCAGTTATCCTCCTAGAGAGCGATTTCTTCTGGCCCACCATGTAGCTAGAACTTGGCAAAAGAGGTAGAAAACTTAGGCCATTGTAGCAAATCAAAGGCCTCTCCCACTACATCCCCAAATCAAGATCCAGAAGGACATGTTCCTGGTCCTCTTTGGTGATCACAGTGTCCGAGCCTAAGGACAGCCTTCTCTTTCTCCCTTTCAGGAATGCTTCAGAGGCCATCACTCCTCACATTTCTCACATACACTCTCCCTCAAATAAAATGTTAAAACAGCAATAGAAAGCAAATCTTTATCATACAAGACATTGTGCCAGCCCTGTCCCATCAAATGGATCCACACTGACACATATTTACTATCAGCTTCTCATCTTCCAAATATTATGACTCTTAATTTGATCGGCCATTTGTTCCATTACCCTAGATGTAAGTACAGGTAGCTATGTGTTCATCATGTCCGTTGTGATGAAGGTCCTCAATAGGTTGTCCCTGCCTCTGCTGTGTAAACCTATGTTCTAGACTCACTACCCAAAGTGTGGTTCTTGGATTACCAACATCAACAGAATCCCAGGCCTCACACCTGGCCTGCTGAATCAAAATCTGCATTTTAACACTGTCCTTGTGTGATTCTCATGCACATCAAAAATTAAAAATTCCCCCTAGGAGGTACGGAATTCTCTGTCTAAATTGTCTAGATTTCTAAATACATGTTGGTAGTGATCAGTGTTAACTACATTATTAAAATGGAGTTCTAGAAAGAGAGAGAGGAAATACATAAGAAAGATTTGTGGTTACTATTTATATCATGACTCCAGAATTTATGTCCCTTATATGAAGCACTTAGAGACTCAATGACTTTATATATTAAATGGAATAAAAGCTGTAAAAGTTCGAAGAAAGGGGAGCTTGATTTCCAGATGGGGAAATACTATCAAGAAAGTAGGACTTGAACTAAGGAGGAGTGGTAAGATCTTGCTACAAGATGACTACAAGGGAAGCCTTCTAAATCCAAAACAGATGTATTGGGTTTCCAGGTAGCACTAACTAAACATGTGAACTTCAGTAAACCATTTATTTTCTCTGAGCGTTAATAAAACCAGGAAGGTGATGTGGCCTAGTGGAAACAAAATTTGCCGTCAGGTGGACCCAGCTCCAATTCTAGTCAGACTATCTCACCTTGGAGCAGTTACCTTATCTTGCGGGGCCTTCCTAAGATGAGAGTAATTCTAAGAGATGGTGTATCAACTTCCCAGGTTAGTGTCTGTTGCCTAATAGCTGGTCAATCATTATTACTTTACCATTTCCTGTCCCTACCCTCAAGCAAAGAACTGGGCCAGGAAGAATGTGAACTAAACCTAGGTCTGAGTTGACAGTGACAGTCCAGACTCAGAAAGTCCTGAAGAGTTCAGGCTTGGCGTGGCAGGAAGTAAGGGTCATTGTGCAAAGGTAGAAACAGTGTTTTAGGAAGGCCAGGCTAACAATGTGTCCAGAATGGACCAGAGAGGCAGGTGATAGTGAGTGGTGAATTGGCAACCTCAGCTTTCACAGTACATTGGACCACATCTGCTTTGATCATGTGACTGTTCTCGGATCCACTTCTGCACTTCCCCTGCTCTGACCTGTATAATTGGGAACTGGCTTCCAGGTAGGATCTGCAATGGGGACTAAAAGGCTTGGAAAAAGGAAGAAGGAAGCTAAGAGGTTTGTCCTTACCTCTCCCTGCCCAGGGTGGCATCTTAAGCAATGCTATTTCTCCTGGAAGCCACGAGCTCCAACAGGCAACCTTGTCCTCTGTGCTTCCAGCTCTGTCTGGCAGCTGGAGCTCTGGGCTCTGATAACACCTTTTCCCTCTGCGGTCCACAAGGCTTCAGGTGAGAGCAGCTTCTGGCCATTCCCAACCTCTGAGTTGCTGTACCCTCTCCTCTTTGACTTCTCAGTTTTACCATCACCTGGCTAACAATACCAGTTTCCTGTCCTATATTCTATCACAAAGACCAAAAGTATTTATATGTCCTAACTAAAATAGCATCTGAATCAAAATAGATCTCAGATTATTTCATATGATTATGTGGATTTCTACATCTTGGAAAATATACAAATAAAAGCTACATCATGATTTATCTCCCAGCGAAAGTAGGAGCAAAATCAGGGTCAGAATTTTCCAACCAAAAAATATCACAGATCCATTAATACAGGATAATTATTAATCTGTGAATGTAGTGATATCTATGAGCATGTCACATTTAATTTAGCATTGGCATGGATGATCTAGAAAGGTGAATAACAAATGCAGAAATTAATTCCACAGATATAATTGGGAAATGTTGCAAATACCCAAAAGGATGGTGAAATGATCCAAAAAAAAAAAAAAACCTGACAGTTACAGGAATATGGGAAGGATATGGTAGTTAAACTCATAAAAATGCATAATGGGATCAAAGTAACAAAATGAGATACTGCTTGGAAAATGTATACATATAGGTAAGAGAAAGTAATCAGAAACACAGCTATTCCATGGGTAGGAAGGAAAATAAGAAACGAATAAAGCTGAAGAAGACTGAGGAGTGACAGTACAAACTAGGATGTAATTTTGAAATATGATGGAGGAAAAGAGCCTTGTTATTTTGAGCTTTAACTATCGACACCCTATAGTTGTTTAAATAAAAAACAAAAAAAATGATGTTCTCTCCAACTTCCAAGCACTTCCCCCCAATTTATACGGTATTGATTAGGCCATGCTTGCTAGCCTTACCAAATTTTGCATACCTCCAGAGTAATAATGAGAAAAAAAATTAAGAACCGCAAGAACTCTGGGAAATAAAAGCCAAGTAAATGATAATGTGATGGAGGATATGAATGATAAAGGAAGTTAAAAGAACCGGATTGGCTGAACAACTGTATTTTTAGCACAGACCCATAGAAAATCAGGCATATTGTGTGAGAAAAACAAATTCCAATTAGAGATAGATTTCGGTGTTGACCTGATTATCGAATGTCCAGCTCTCATTTTTTATGGGATGAATCCAGACAAGTAAAATAAATTCTTGGAGACAAAACAACTCTTTCTAATACAGAAAATTACTTCCTCTTTCTCCACGAAGCCCCAGATGGTCAGAAGAAAAAAAAAAAAAAAAAAACCTAGTGTACTATTTTCTAGTCAATTTGAACCTTAAATATCATTTCTCTAAGGATAAAATTGACTTCAAGGTGTCCATACAGTGTGTTTCTATGTGGTCAGGAAGAGTTTTCTTCCAGGCAAACGGAGCTCAACTTGGAAAGGATATAGTCAGCACAATGCAACAGCCACCAGTAAAAATCGTGTGCTCCCAAGCAAACTATTAGGCAAAAGAGGAGTAAAGGATTTAAGCAAAACACTCACAGCTCCGTGTTAAGCTGAGCTGTTATAATCTAAGTATTCATGAGAAACCATTTTAGCATTTAGAGGGTGGTGGGAGAGAAGGAATTACAGTAACCGTAATATAGTATGGGTCTGTCACATGATCTAATTACAGAAATGAAAGCAACCCAGGAATTATGTGGTCTATTCAAGCCTGCGGGGAGTACGAACAAAGAATATAATTAAACATCAAGCCTGTTGATTAAACAATTACTATTTAAAGCAGATATAGATTTAAAATTAATTTGCTTCTGCATTCTAAGGATTTGGGGACTGAGATAAACAGTGTTTGAAGTTTAATTATCCGTGTGGAAGATGAAGGGGCTCATTTCGTTTTGGTTAGCACTGCAGAGCGCTTGGGATGGTGAAAAGGCAAGGATCCCGCTCGGCTGCAAGTCTCTGGGGCTGCCAAAATGTGCGATGCAGGGAAGCAAGGAGGTTCGCTCGGCCTCACCCCCACGCGGTGTGGTAATATCACAAGAGAGCTTGGGCAACCGCAAATTAATATTTAAAGGAACATTACTTGAACGTTTACCTGGAGGGGGAAACGCACTATCTCCAAAAGAACAGAAGAAGGCCAGCCAGAGTTCCAGGCGCCACAGACATGCGATGTGGGGAGTGGAGACCTTCACGCATGTTTGAGCAAATAGGACATCTACCTGCCAGCTCCTCTGAATGGAGTGATTCTTATCAGAGAACACATGGATAGTGTCCCAGGGCAAAACTGCAGGGCTGAGGGGTGGCAGGGTGAAAGGGTGAATTGTAGCGAAAGACAATAAACAGAAAACTAGAAAATTCAAAAGTGATAAAAGGACTATTGAGATGCATGGACTCGTGTCAGCATTCACACACTGTGATCAAAAGGCACGGAGGCAGAATTTCCAGACCTCAGACCCAACTCCCAGGTAATCACGAGGGAGGTGTGCGCAGTGACCCGGCTGTGCTCCATGGCCCCCGGGCAGGACAGTGCTGCTCGGCATGGTGGTTACGAGCATGGGTTTAGAACGGGACAAACGGAGGGTAAGGCAGCTCTGCCAGTTTTTCATTTTATGACCTTCACTGAGCATTTGGCTCCCTGAGTTGCCTTTCATCGGTGAAAGGCTTTCATTCTTTCCTCGTTGGGTGGTTCTGAATAGTCAACATGGTAGTGATTGCAAACCCAAAAGTGCCCCTCCCTACTTAAAACCCCTCTGGGTCCCTCCATGGCTTTTTGGGTCATGAGGAATCTCTGAAGTGTCCTGACAGGCGGCAACAGCATGTCTGTTCCCAACCACCGACACCAACAGAACCTTCTTCTCCTCGCTCCACCCCACAGGTCTTTTTTCAGTCCTCTGTCTCTCTCCTTGGCTGTGCCTCTGCCATGTAGCACTTTACCTCTCCTCTTCATCCAGTCTGTCCCTTATGCAGCTCTTACCTCACCTTAACTTGGGTGGCCGTTAGAAGCTCAGGCTCTGAAGACAACACATCCTGCTCAAAACCTAATCCCCACCTTACCATCTGTGTGACTTTGCCACCTAAGAGTCACTTTTTTCCTGCCAGATGGGCATGAGTACCACGGACTATCATCTACATTGTTGTAGGGGCCACAGGAGTTCATACATGTGACGGTCTCAGCACAAAGCCTGGTGTACAGGGATCCAGAAAAGTGCTCTTGTCACAGTCCTCCAAGGCCTCTCCTCTGTGTCAACTTGTCACATTTCTGATGTATGTTTGTGTGGTTGGTCTGATGTGCCTATCTCTGCAATAGAATGGAAGCTCCATGGAGGCAGGACTTTTGCCAGTGTTTAGTCCACATAATAGATTCAGTTCTAGGATAGATGCTCACGTACTTGCTGAGGAATAAATGAATGAAAATGCTGAGCATAGATTGTGGCCCAGAGTGGGGCCTCAATAAATACTAGCTTTTAAATAACAAGCCACTGATAATGCCAGTTGATAAGTCAAAAAATTAATATTGACTTTGCCCAGTTCTCACCTGGGAGTCTTTGTGTCCCCCAGAGACGTTTGGCAATGTCTGGACAGGGCAGGAAAGGGGCGTGGAGAGTGCTGCTGGGATCCAGTGGGTAGAGGCCAGGGAGGTTTGCTAAACATCCTACAATGCACAAGACTGCCTTCCCATAACATGGAATAATTCAGCACAAAATGTCAATGGTACCAAAGTTGAGAAACCGTGAACTTCACCTTCTGTCTTTTCTTCTCTGATTGTTTAATTCACCAGTTGGTCAGAACAAGTGAATGCAAGTTAAAGAAATCATTCTAGCCTTTCATCCTGTCCATTTCTGTAGATACAAGGCCATCCTTATCCCTCCCTCTGGTCCCAAAACTCTGTTAGCCTAACTGGACAGTCTCATTTCTCCTCACCCTTGTGCTAGAGGTGAAGCTGAAATGTGGGAATGTGGGCGAGGCTGAAGAAAAGTACATGCTGCAAGCCATCTCTCATCTTGTTCTGTCTGCTGGGTCATCCATGATTCCTATGTTCAGCACAGCTTTGACAGAAGCCAAATGTGAGCACCACTACTTGGCTTTTAAGACAGAGCTCTGCTTTGAATATCATGCTTCAAAAAGCTCATGTGACCAAAAAACAGGGCAGGAGCCAACATGTTTAATACAGAGATTGCTCTACAATGCAGGAGAATTTGCTCCAACAACAACACTGTGCTAAAAAATTATCAGATGTAAAGTCACATGGATGAATTATAGGATCTGAAAAAAAAGTGAGATAATGAAACCATCTTTTTCTGAACTGGCAACGCAGATAATAAATGCACCAACACACACAAATGCTAGAGGTTGATATAAATTTTAAAACTTAATAATCAATTGCATAAAATTACATGCTCACAATGGTTAAGAGTAGGTCAAAAGAAATTAAAAGTGTTGGCGAGGATACAGAGAAATTGAACCTTCTGCACACTGTTGGCCGGAAGGCACGATGGTTAGGCCGCCATGCAAAATAGTTTGGCATTTCCTCAAAAGTGACACATTAAATTCACCGTATAACCCAGCAATGATGTTAATACCGGTATAACCTAAATGTATACCCCCCCAAACTAAAAACAGATAAATAAGAGCATGTACATACATATTCACAAGAGCTAAAATGTGGAAGTAGCCCAAATACTCATCAACAGATGAAAAGATTAACCAATTGTGGTATATCCAATCCAATGGAATATTATTCAGCCATAAAAAGGAAAAAAGTACAGACATGGGCTATAGCATGAATGAACCTCTAAAAACAGTATGCTAAGTGAAAAGAGGTCACATAACATAACGCCATTTATATAAAATATTCAGAATAGATAAACCCATAGAGACAAAATGTGGGCGAATTGTTGCCAGGGGCTGTGGGAAAGGCAAAATGCAGAGAAATGCAGAAAAACTGCTTAACGGGTAAGAAGTTTTACCCATTAATACAGATTATCACTTCATTTAAATTAAGACGGAAATGCTTTGGAGTTAGACAGGTGTACATCACTGTAAGCGTACCAAATGCTACTGAACTATTCATTTTATTTATTTATTGACTTTTTTTTTTAAAGAGAGATAACATGTGGACATGTGCACAAGTCAGGGACAGACAGATGGACAGAATCTTAAGCAGACTTCACACCCAGTGCTGAATCCAAAACAGGGCTTAATCTCACAACTGTGAGATCATGACCTGAGCCGAAATCAAGAGTCAAACACTTAGCCCACTGAGCCACCCAGGTGTCCCTAAACTGTTCACTTTAAAACACTTGATTTTATGTTTCATCTCAATAAATTACTTTTTAAAGCATGCCAAAATCACACAAAATTAACAAACATGGTAAGAGACAATACCTTGAAATGGAAATAGATGCAGTAGCCTGAGGGTTTTCAGTGATTCATTTTTGCAGTCTTTTTAAAGTATACAT
The DNA here is from genome assembly GCA_030068075.1 of Paguma larvata. NCBI lineage: Eukaryota > Metazoa > Chordata > Mammalia > Carnivora > Viverridae > Paguma > Paguma larvata. The sequence goes on along the minus strand of CM057826.1, from coordinate 99,041,595 downwards.
ATCAGTTATAAAGACTTTGGAAAACATATAAAAGTACTAAAAAAACATAAAGACACTATCAATAATATATCTAGTTTTTAAAAATGTTCATTAATATCAGTGCTAAATTGCCTTTGCAATTAAAAAAAATGAAGGAAAAAAAAAAAGCCAAGAACCTGTACATTAAGACAAACCCACCAGTTGAATACTTATTTCTGCCAAAGTTTTTATCATAAGCTTGTTTTTCTCTATGGGCAGAGGTGCAGCCGAGAGACCAACTGTTGCCAAGGAAGCATATAAGTCTGTGACTTTTTGGCTAAGGTCTCTCTTCTATCCTTCCATTCCCTCCCAGACTAGTATGCCTAACTCTCATCAGGCTTGTAAACACTGGTCTCCATGGGACAGAGTTTGACAAAACCTTCCTCTCCATGTATGTGCCATTCACCCTCCATGAGAGAGACCAGAATTTCCACCCCTCCTCCCTGCAGAGCTGTTTTCCTGCCCACAAGAAGGGTACTTCATTAATCATTAAACTATTAAACTCTGGGAACAGGGAGATAGGGGGTTAGTACCCTTGACTTCATCAGAGAAATCATTATTTCCAAAAGATGTTCAAGTGATGCTGTCTCATCTCCCATTCTTCTAAACTTTTTTGAGCATGAAAATGAATAAAATGAAAAGAAACAAAAAAAGGAGCAGAAGTTTGGAGCTTAGCTCAGTGCAGAATGGATGTTACCAGTTAATCAGTCACTACCAAGATCCCATGTTGTAACCAGCACTGGGGTGGTACCATCTCTGAAAAAAAAAAAAAAAGACTCGAGAACACCATCCGGATTCACAGATCCAGACATTCTGGTTTTGAATATTCATTCTTACCTTATCTATCAGTGGCCTCTCTCCCAATCCAATTTCATTACCAATACTTCAATTTCACTATCTCCCCTCTTCTTTAAACAGTGGCTCCTCCAGTTCTCCCAGCAAGACTGCCCTAAGCAAGTCACCTCCTCCTGATGGAAAAAGCCAGATAATAAAGATGTGTAAATATCCTAAAGAGATTTCCCCCCAAAAGAAACTGGTATGTCCAAAAGAGCACCCCAAAAATGATGAAGGAAATAAAAATAGGTAACTGTCAGAGTCGTCACTGTTGAGAACAAAGGGAAGTGGATTTTCCCAGTGTGGAATTTCCTCCCTGGCACAAGAATTTCCTCCCTGGCATCCCATAGATGATGGATAGTACTGATTCCTCTCCATTTCCCTCTCCATGCAAGGAACTTAGCATTAATAGTTTCCCCCCAAACAGCTGCTTGAGGAAACATGACCACAGGCAGTTAGAAAGAAGAATCCTAGCCAGCTGGCCTTGCCTCTGCTTCTCGCTGTGTGTGATGTACAGACACAGAACCCACAGCAGGGTCCCATAGAGTAACACAATCAAGAAAATGAGAGAACAGACTACTATTTAGTCAATTTCTCAATGTTTTCTTGCTCGGTCTTGTCATGACATACAGACATGAGATCTCAATAGAAGCCTAAAAAAAGAAGTGAATTGTGCTTATCTTATACCAAGCAAAACCCTTCAGTTTTTTGTTTTTTGTTTTTTTTTTACATTTTATGGTTTATGTCTCAATCCAAAACCTGCCCTGGCCAAGACTTGGAGCATAGTGGCCCAAAATGAGGCCCGATTTTACTCTGGGCTTTATAGAACTGGCTATGGGGCCCAAGTGAAGACTGTGTAGAGATTGAGTCACAGGTCTTCAAAAAGGTACATTTCCATATAGACCAAAGAAGTGGCCAGATGTGAGGTTGCTCATACTCTGAGCTCTGAGAAAACATAAAAGTCAAGGTGCTCTCATGAGCAATTTGGTATCACTCAGTTTATCCTGGAACACTCTCTCCTGCCTGTAAATATTACCATATCCAATTCTAGGTGGCCTCTGGAACAAGACAAGTACTTGGTCAGGATTTATTAAGGCCAACATCAGGAAGCAGCCATGCTCCACACAGTTTTAATTCTGTCTCGCCCCTCATCTTCCAGCCTAAACACCTGCACAGCACAATAAGATGATTTAAGACAGCATCACAGGACTGGACAATGGCTGGCAGAAATCACCTCCCAAACTTGCCAGACTTGGGTATTTTTTAGGGCAGAAAGCATCTAATGGCCATGAATACTTCATTTAGTGTTGTTGTTTTTTTTTTTCTAATGCATTGCAAGAAGTTCAGTCTTCAACACTGGACTCTGCCAAGGATCCCATCTCCTCCTTCCACCCCACTTCTGGAGGAATTTCATCCAAATATTTCATTAAGCTTTCCCCACATGCTCTGTGTTTGCAGAGCACTTTGCAATAACTCAGTACCCCTCTCCTAGGTCACCACCTAGAGAGAGGAGATTGCCTTTCACTATCAACCCTTACTTTGCAGAGGAGACCCTCCAGATTCTAGGGAGGTTTAAAGCTAGTTGCCAAGACTGTTTTGAAGTTTTAAATGAAGTAGAAGTCTAGATTTCCAGACCTCCATTCCAGGGCGCATCCCATACAAACACAGAAGGGGCAGCTGACACCCCTGAGGACCAGTGACTGTTTTCCCTTCTGGCTGGTGTTAGTTCTTGAGTTTCTCCTTAGAGTTAACCCTTGGAAGACTTTCTTATACAGATAAAGGCCAACAGTGCAGTACTTTAAGGTGCTGCAGATCAGGAAGAAGTAACATATATATTGGCTACTGTGTTGATAAATGTGCATATATCTGGACAACCGGCTGTCACCCACAAAGAGAACAAGACCCAGGTCAGGTAACTTGGAAGAAGTAGGCTCAAAAGGAAAGAAGAGGGGATGGTCTAGGATTGGCATACATGAAGTAGGATAAGGGGTAGTGAAAGGGTGGGAGGAAGGGGATGAGGGCACTAGACACTGGTTGTCTTGAAATGGAGCAGGAGGAGCAGAGAAAATGAAAACCAGACTTGGCCAATTTGATAAATCTTCCAGGGACCAGCACTGCCTTTACCAGAACATGGGGAGGAGACATCAGTGGCAGGGTCCTGTGACTGGTTGGAAGGTAATGTCTTTGACACCCTGCCCTCATTAGTGCCTCTCTTAAGGGAACAGTAAGCTCCCAAAGAGTTGTAAAGATTGGGTTGAATGTTAGCAGCAGAACAAGATCAGGGGAAAGATGGAGGAAAGGGTCAGGGTTTCCCAGGTTGGGAGGAGAAGGGAGGACCAGGTTTCCCATTGGGTAGCCATGCCTGGGCCCATTTCCTGCGGAGGCAGGTGTGCCAGCACAGTTCATGCTGTGCCAAGCCTCTGTAAGTGCCTTCCCCAGCCCATCTGGGATCTCTGATCTTCTAGGGAAAGAGCATGGGAGGAAACGCTGGCCAAATGAGAGGGCCCTATCCTGTTTCCGGTGTAAGAAATGTGTTCATCAATTTCATGACACCTCTTCCCTTTCTCATTCTCTCTCCCCACATTTCCTCTAAACTCCTTCCAGGACTCCTAAGGCAAAGCAGTTAAAAATATGGTTTACTTCTCTGATAAAATAGAACTACCAAGTGGTACCTTGATAAATCTAACATTAAAAAAGGTCTTTCTAAAGTCTAAGTATTCAAAGTTGTCTGTCAACAAATACTCCTCACATTTTAGCTTCACAACCTCCCGTGGGTTCCCCTTTACTTCCTGGGATACCAAACCTTCATGCTGTGTATGGCTGCTTTAGCTACTATCAGGGTGCACCCTCAAGGGACAGGGTCTAAAGCTCTTGAGCTTTTCTGACAAGTTCTCCTAATAATCTGTCTTAGCATCAAAATTTACCTGTCCTCCACTCCATTCTCTGAGGGTTTTGCTCAGTCTACTCTGATAAACTAATCCATGCAAAGAAGAAATGACTGCCTTGCAATGTTATGAAATAATCCAATGAGAGAAACCAATATATACAGGTGATGCATCCATATTACTATCAAAAAAATTATTATCAATGCATTAATCTTCACAGAGAACAAACCAACAGTTTTGTAGACGCTCTGAGAACTTTCATCTAAGTGAGTGGTTCTGTTTGGGGGGAACTTCGGGCCACAGGGTAGGTTGGCAGGGGAGAGGAGAAGAGAGGGAGACAGAGCAGCTTTTGGCTCCCCTCCACTCATATTTTACAAGCCAGCTGCCCGCTTCTGTGCTAGATGCCCATCCTAAGGTTAGTCCACGTTTTGCTTCATTCACCTGAGACTGGAGAAAACTTCATTCGCTGTTTGAGGGACACCGGAACAATAATGTACAGTTAGTTGCCAACTATAGAAAATAGCATGCTTTAGGGCCAATTATCTATTAAAACCTTCTGCAGCTAGCAAAGAACCATTATTTAAGGACTCGTTCCCCTAGACATGGGCAGGATTGCTTTCATTCTGTCACCTTGCAGCTCTGTGACATGGGACAAGTTGTTCAGCCTCTCTGAGTCTCAGGCACTCAATGTAGAAAATGAGGATAAATGTACCTATCTCCTCAGGTTGTGAGGATTTGATTTAACAATTTAATAGTTATATCATACCTGCCAACCATATAACTTAAGGCTTGTTATAGAGTAAACAAATGAAAATAGTAGCAACTACAGCAGCTATTCCCAGGCATTTTGAAAGTGGAAATACCTAGCTTTCAAAAGGTACTCAAAGGTAGCTGTGTAACTTAGTCAAGAGATGTAGAAACCATTTGGATCTGAGAATTTCACATCGCCCTTTGAGAGAGCTGGCAATACTGTGAAGTGTCTCAATCTCAAGGACAGGAATTTCTGCCCTAGAGATAGATACTACCTGTCTCTGGCAACTCGGGAGACAGAACATAGGGCCTGCCCACTCCTGCAAGACTTCTCCCTTCCACCAAGGCAAGGGCATACCCATTCCCTGTCCTTTTCCTGACCTCACCCTTTTCCACCCACCCACTCACCGCTCCCCTCCAGGCTGTGAGAGCCTGCGAGAGCCTGCCTAATCTCAACTCAGGGAGTGCTCTTTGCTTTTAAAATGCCTTGCCCAGCTTAATCAGTAACCACCAGCCCTCTGCTGCCAGTTAGTCTCCTGCCCTGACATGAGTTCGTTTTCGCGCCAGCCAGCAGATGTGACTTTTTTAGGAGGATTCAATTCCCAGCCTTCACCCTCCTGCCAATGACAGCCTCCGTCTCTGAAGGTTACCTGTCACCAGCATCCTTGCTCATGAATGCAAAGTAAAGTGGGTGCTTACCCTGACCTTGAAGAAGCACATCATTCTGTATATGATTCCTAAAAAAGAACATTTGCCATCTTACTTGTGTCAGGACTGAGAAAAGGAAGCCCCACATGGCAGGATACCTCTCAGGTTCAGGGATATGGCTTGTGAATGGCACTTGTCAACTGAACCTTGCAATGATACTCGGCAGGCATGATGTGGAGAAAATGTTAATGAAATCCTGCCTGACTGCAGCAACACATTTGAATAGAATCAGAGTCATAAGTGGGATTCTTTCCTCATATACTAAGTCTTCTCTGCATATATTAACCTTTTGCCAGCTTTTAAAAAGCACCAAACTAAGATGATTCACTCATTCAATCATTCTTTGTTTTGTTTGTTTGTTTGATAAATTTGATGTGTTGCATTCAATCATTCTTCAAACATTTATTGAGCACCCATTATGTACCAGACCCTGTGCCTAGCGCTAGGATAAAAAATTGAACGAGGCATAGATGATTATAAGCAAATACACTATTATTCAACATTTTATGCAGAGAATCTAACTTCTCAGTTCGTTAAAAACAAAGCAAAGAGAGGACAACCCTTTCCGGACATTGCCTCATTTGGAAATAGACAAAGAGAAAGGAAGGGCTCTTAGAAAGAACAAACAGAGTATTAAATTAGTGTGGGCATGCTGTGGACTTGTGAACATTTTTCAAAAGCGGAAAAGCACATTGGGTTATGGGAAAGAGATGAGCGGCAGCCAGAATGGGTAGGATGGTCTTAGACAGTCTTTCAGAAGGAGAGTGCCCAGACTTGCACTGGTTTGTGAAATAGTCTCAGGCAAAAAGGGCCTGCGATGGCCAAGCTGTGCAGCCCTCCTTGTCTATTCTCTGCCTGACACCATTGATAGTGAACTCTGGCTGAGCCATGCTCTGCCGATAGCAGTACGAGGCACCATTTAGCAGAAGTTTCCTGATGCAGAGCTTTTAGAGAATTCAAGGACTCACTCTGTCATCATCATCGGGAGTGAATGTTTCCATTGCCGAGTCAAAAGAGCTAAATTGGAGCTGGATCAGAAGCAAATGGTGAGTCAAATGAAAGTTTGTAGCTGCAGAGCAAACCCCTGCTGCTAAGATAGACTAGGCATTGAGCAAAGTAACCTTTACAAAAGTTAGGGCTCATTCATTCATGCAAGGAACCTTTATGGAACACCTCCCAAGCTTTGAGAACTGTCCTAGGTACTGGGGACAGAGCAGTGAACCAGATAGACCAAGCCCTATCCTCAGAAGACTTCCATTATAATGGAGAGAGACAATACATGAACAGTGAAATTTAAATTACGATTGAGGTGAATAAAAAAAATTAAAAGATGAGCTATAGAGTAACTTATCGTAGGCACTTGTATTGGTCCAGGCTTTATTGCAAATCAAAGAATCCAATGCAGCTAGTTTAAGCAGAAAAGGATTCTATGGGGGGAATTCAGTGACTTGTTAAAGGGTTGGAGAAGCAGGCTCTAGACTGACCTCTCAAGAACAATCCCTGGCACCTGTACAATCTGTTGTAAGAAGCTATTGTATTAGAAAGATGTTACATCCCTGCTGATTGCAGAACCATTCCAGCCCCCAATGCAACTAAAGTAGCTGTTGCTGCTGTGGCAGAGCCACTATCAGGAAGCTGCCTCTGGCTGCTTCATGTCACAGCCGTAGCTGGAACTACTTTCTCTAGAAACACAGAACTCCAGCCACAATCCATGCCAGCAAAAGCATGCTCACTTCCATCAAAATAGAGACCTGTGGACCACAAAATGGATGCCCGGCATTCTGTTCATGAAAACTAAATCATTTCTAGGTTCCAAGCTCCAAGAACGTCTGGGAAAGGTGATTTTTAGTTTTATATTCTCGGCATAGAGAAAGGCAGTCTGAAGGCATGTTAACCTACCCATTCCAAAGTAACTGTCACACCAGTTTGGAAGGATCATCAGGGAATGCCTCTGAGGGAGGTTACATTTAAACTAAGATCATGTGAAGAAGTGAAGAAGAAACTTTCCAAGCAAAGGAAAGAAACAAATGTAACAACTGCAGGGATAGTGATTGAGGGCAATAGACTTGAAGTAGCTACCAGAAACTGACCAAGGAGGGCTTAGGAGATGGCATTTAGGAGCTGGATTTTATTCAGAGTACTGGAAAACCATAGACAGTTTTAGGAAGGGGAATGGCATACTCTGATTTGCATTTTTAAAAGAAAATTCTGGCCTCAAGGTGAAGAATACATTATAGATAAGCAAGGGTTGAGCCAGCGTTGTGTCAAGGAGACAAGACTGAAAATTCTTGAGGATTAGAGGTGGCCATGACTTGGGCTAGGATGTTGACTGCAGAGGAGTTTTGTAGTGAAACGCACCAGATTTCAGAATCAATTAGATGTGAACAATAACAAAAAGGAACCATTAAGGATTGCTCCTATGTATCTAATCTAAACAAAGGGCAGATGATATTCCATTTCCTGGAATGAAGAAGAATGGGGAGAAAATGTCTACAACTCAGCAAACAACTCACCAAGTTCTTGATGTTTAAAAAAAAACAGTCATGTAGGCAAGTTGGAAGTAGCCGAAACTAGAAAGTGTCATACTTTGCTCTCCCAACTAGCCATTAATTTCATTCTTCAGCATATTCCGAGTATTTTTTTTAATAGTGGTTGTTTTTAGGGTTTTTATGTTGACTTATTTATTTTAAGAGAGAGCCAGAGAGTACAAGCGCAGAAGAGGGGCAGAGAGAGAGAGAGAAAGAATCCTAAGTAGGCCCCGCACTGTCAGTGCAAAGCCCGTCAGCTCAATATCACAAATCATTAGATCATGACCTGAGCTGAAATCAAGAGTCAAACGCTTAACCAACTGAGCCACGCTTAGAGTATTTTTAAGGTTCTGGAGTAGTAGGTATCCAACTCTGCAAATGAAAGATTATGACATGGGTGGGATCCATATGTAGACTGAGATAAAGGTTTACACATCAGAAAAACATGTGGGGCAGTGCAGAAGAGTTTGGGGGAGTTGGTGTCTCATCTCCAAAAAAACAAAAGTCAAGGGATATAGAGTCATTGAAGGTGAAAGCTGAGCTCTAAAAAACATATGAATTTAGGAATGTATCAAGTCAAAGCCCCATGCTGCCATTTTCACACAGCAAAATAATCCTTAGGCCACCTACTCCCCTGCCCCTCCACTCCTCACCCCTCTCTGTTCACTTCCACCATCAAAACACTTTGTAGAATTAGAATAGGATGCTTCTTGGGTTTTATGAACTATTAGTTACATAATAAAATAATCAATATCAAAACTGTAAATTACGGGCACCTGGATGGCTCCGGCAGTTAAGCGTCCGACTTTGGCTCAGGTAATGATCTCATGGTTTGTGGGTTCGAGCCCCACGTTGGGCTCTACGCTGACAGCTCAGAGCCTGGGACCTGCTTCGGATTCTGTTTCTCCCTCTCTCTGCCCCTCTCCTGCTCATGCTCTGTCTCTCTCTCAAGAATAAATACACATTAAAAAAATTTTTTTTAAAAACTAAATTATTCTGTCTTTTTTAATTATTATTCTGTCTTTTTAAATACAAATACTATTAGTGATCAGTCTGGGAATCACCCAGGAGAACGAACTCAGAAAAACCACTGATATAGACTATGCTGTAATCTCTTCAGCAAATAAATAAACAAATACGAATTTAAAAGTCTAAGTAAGAGACAGAAAAAGAGGCCATGCCAATGCCCTGCCTCTCTTAAGCAATCAGAGCTCTTAGAATAGCTCTGTTGCTGGGGCAGAAGCAAATAATCTTTTGCTCTCCCTAAGCATTAAATCTTCCACATGTCTTTAGCACTCTCCGTGGGCATACTGGTGCCAAAGCAGAGAAAGATTTAATTTCATGTTGCTAGGTTTTCACTTTTCTGTGGTTAATAAAGAGGCAGGTGCAGTCAGCTGGGCTGTTAGAAAAAAAAGGGGAAAGGGGAAAGAGTGTTTATTTGACCAACTTCAAAATTTGCGAAACCACAAGATGAGACAACTCATAACTTGTTCAAGCACCTATATCTATCTCACTCACTTTAAAGGTAAGTGCTTCTGAAAGTATTTCACATTTACAAATGCAATTATTTTGCCAATATAAGGCACTCTGAACTTTGTATTTGGCATTTGTTAAGCCCTTCGCCTACCCCTTCAAAATTAAAGATTGAAATATGTAATATAGTAATCCCCAAATTCTAGCTGTCAAATTGATTAGTTGTGGGTGACAGAGATGCATGCATACCCAGTGTTCTCAACAGTTAAAGAGTAAGTTAGTATAATCTGTCCCCCTGATAAAGGAAAATTGGTCTGTGTAAAAAGAAATATTCCTTTAAAGGACAATATTTAATAAAATTATTGGTTAGTAACTAAATGGTTCTGAATTTGGTCATTTTCCTTGTTTTGGAGCTATCAATTTGGGCTCAGTTTTCATCTTTAGTTCAATCTTTGGCTACATTGAGATTTTTATTGAGGTCTTATACCAAAGGGTAGGAAGGAAAAAGCAGGAGGGGCATGAGCCACAGCTTGTCATTTTTGTCACCTAATAGAAAAATGGATTCATGTATAACTTTTCTTTAGAATCTCTTGGTTCTGAGCAGATGGTAGATATTTAATACATGTCTCTTGAATATGTAAATGAATCATGGTACCCATCTGGTACAGGCAAATTCTACACTGGGGATTGTTGTTGCCTCTGTGACATACATTGCACTTTTCTCTTATCGAGAAAAAGCAATAGTGTCTGAGGGAACAACCTCATTTTTTTAAGAGGTGGACCTGGCTGATTGTATGTAATCTCAACCCATCTTGCTGAGATTGTCTAAGGAATGGTCATGTGACCTTTGGTGCTGGCCAGTGAAAAAGAAAAGGTTTGAGGGAATGTTTTTCTTGGTTCTGAAGAGAGAGCAACAGGAAGCCAGTTTTCTCTTCCTGTCTGTATGTGAATAAGGAGGCTTGTAGCCCCAAATGGCAGCCATTTTGTGGCACAGGAAAAACCTATCTGAGCGTGAAGCCAAAGCTTAAAACAGCAGAATGAAGAGATAGAGAGAACCTGGCCCTTTAATGATATTTTTGATTCACTGAATCAAACATAAAGCCCACTCTACTTCGGAACAGAGTGCTATAAGACCTAATATCCCTGTTGTTTAAGCCAGTTTGAATTCAGTGGTCTATTTCTTGGAAATGAGTTTGAATGATGTAAAGACTGACACCATTTGCAAAAAGAGATTTTTAAAGAATTTATTTTAAATACCCAGTTTACCTCTCTTTGAAATGGAGGTCATTAGTTAACTTTATATTACTTAAGTGTCCTCAACAGTCCCTACTCGCTAAAAGCTGATTTTAAGAATTTAAAATCTACAAAGGCAATGGGATATTAGGGCTGAGAGCATACAGCTCCCGTGGAAATTACACTTTTATTTATATTAATGTTTTACAGCAAATAATTCAGTGCAGCATTTTTGTAGTTTGGTTAGATTTCAGGTAGTATTTTTCTTTTATATTTTATTTATTCTTGGGAATCTCTAATACAAATTCATGCAGAAGTAACCAGCTATGTTGTAGAACAGAGAGGAAAGACCCACGGACCATGCCCACCTCCTCTATAATTGACTAACCCTTCTTCCGTACAACCAATGAAACACACATTCTCTAACTGGGTAGTTGGGTATGAAACCTAACTGTCCATTTCAGGGTAGCACAGCCACTAAAGGCATGAGCTCAAATCCTGACTATGCCATTTATTAGCTGTGTGCTTTTGGGAAATAGTTAACCTCTCTTTGCCTCCATTTATCCTTAAACAATTGAAGATAATAGTTGTATTTACCTCACACTATTATTATGTGGATTATATTAGATAATAAATGTGAAACACTGAGCACAGTGCCTGGCATGTAGAAAGTGGTCAAGAAATATTTTTTTTCCAAAAAATTTTATTGACATGTGCCAAGAGTACATGTGCAGCACAAATGTATGAAAAGTCAAGAAATATTATTAATTTTCACTTTATGGTGGAAGGGATCAATGGGTTTTACCTGGAAGGAAGACGTTGGCATTTTAAAACTGCAGTTTGATTAATCAAATTATTACCTAAATAAATGGAGTTTAGGAGAGAGCTGTTTGGGAAAAATAGGCATAGTGGGATATTCTCCCTCTTGATTTATTTCCTAGCTCTCTCACAGGGAATTAGTCTAGATCCGTCTTCCCTCCCCCATCACCATAACACTTAAGAACTAACTCTGACTCCTTCCCTTGGAGCTCAGTGAAGTAATGAAATAAGTTGTAACACAGCAGGATGACAGTATCATGGCTTGGTATAGAAACACTCAAAATTACCTTTCTTAAAAATCTAAAATATAGAAAATAAATGAATGAATAAAAAGAGGGGGGAAAATCAATATAGTCTGGTCATATTGACCCCATTCTAAGAAAATCGAGAAAGTCCTTAAAGGGTGCAGTAAAGTGCCCTGTCAGGGGTGGAGGGGCTCTACCTCCACCAAATGAGTATGAGCTGGAGCAGTCACAGCCTCCCACTGGAGGTTAGCATCCTCATCCTTCTAATGAAGGATGTGGATATAAACAGTGCTTTATACCAGGTGGTTCCTAGAGCCTGGTCAGGGGCTGTCAGAGGGTAGAGCAAAAAGCAGGAGCACCAAGGATTAGTCACTGTGGTCCTCATACCTGCTTTAACCAGAGCAGTGTCGTGACCACCTGGCTCATCTATCATGTTACAGCAAAAAGTTTAAACACACACAAACGCTGAGCTAGATGGTCCTGAAGGTCTGTTCAAACTCTAACTTTCCAGGTTTTCCCCCCACATGGCTCTGATTACCAAAGTTCCCATCACAGCCCAATCTTTCTGTTTCTACTGAACCCACAATGAGATATTATCTGCTTTGCTGCTTCCACAGGCTTTGCTGGAATTCCACCACTTCACTGCTTCTTGATGAGAACACCTAGAGCAGTGAGTTAATGAGCCCACTGAGACCCTGGGGAACCAGGGGACATCACATGAACACCAGGAAGGCTGACCCTGAAGGCAGAAAGAAGAGGCCTCAAATGCCATATAAGTTACTGGGTCTCTTTGGAAATTCCCGATCTGAGGTTCTTCCTGATCGCCATTCTTTGCCCTACCCTACCTCAATGTCCCTAGCCAAGAAAGACTAGAGATATCCCATGTGATTACTCTAAGCACACTTAATTTATTCATGATCACCTAGCTATTCTCTTTCAGAGTCCCTGCAGAGTCCAAGATGGAGTTCATCAAGCTAAATACCATGGTCTACGAACGATGGGATTCACTGGTCAAAAACAAGTATTTGCAATATTAATTTTTATCAAATGACAATAATAGATTTTTTCCTTAGTCTGTTTATTTAAACTCTTAATTTTCTAATTAAATTTTGATATAATCCAAACATACCAGAAAGTATAACAAATTTTAAAACAAAACAAAAATTCATGTCCCCACCACTCGGCTTTGTCAAAGTTAAAATTTTTCCTTCTTTCTTTATAGTTTTGGGGTCTTTGAAGGGAAAAAGATAATACAGATATGACGACAACCCCCTCCTCAATCCCACTATTCTTCTCAAGCTCGTGTCTGCAGAAAGAATATTATCTTTAATTTGGTGTTTCTTACTTTCACTCATGTTTTCATAATATTTTATAATATATTATATAATATATATATTTGTATGTTAAAATATATAATGAAATATGTAACTATAAAATGTATATATTCATAAACAATATATAGCATTATGCCATATTCTGCAGATTTTTAATTTTTGGTTTAAGATTTTACTTTTTAGGTCCATCCACATTGAGACATATGGGACTAGATCACCTTAAATTCAGCATAATATGTTTTTGTATGTGTATACTTCAACTTACCTATTCTCCAGTGAATGGAAATTAAGGTTGTTTCCAATTTCCATCCATTGCAAATGATATTAAATTGAACATTCATATCCACATGTAAAAGAATTTCTCTAGGGTAGCAGAGAATTACTGGGGTAAAATTTTATTTGATGTTACCAAATTGCTTTCCAGAGTGGCTATTCCAATGCACATACCACTTCATACACCCACTAGCAGAATGTGAATATTTCCTTGTCTCCAGTCTTCCCCAACATTGGAATTTGAAGACTTATCAATTTTTACAAACCTGATAGGCATGAAAAACTATTTCATTGTAGTTTTAGTTAACTTTTCCAGGATCACTGGAAAGAGTGAAAAACTTATAAATGTATATTAGTCATTCGTGTTTCAGCTACGCTTAATTGCCTGTGCTTATCCTTTGTTTACTTATATGTTGACTTGTCATTTTCTTATTGTTTTCTGGGAGTTCTTTAAATATTCCGGATGTTGTTCCTCTATCAGTTACATATACTGCAAATATCTTCTCTCCTATTATGACGTGATATTTAGTTAAGATATCTCTGTAGTATAAAATCTTTAAAGGAGCCAAAGTTATCAGTATTTTCTCTTGTAACATACAGTTTTCATGCCTTAAGAAATCTTTTCCTACCTCAAAGTCATCAAAATATTTCTGTGTATTTTCTTGTAAATGTTTTTAAGTTTTATATCCAATCTACTAGGAATCAAATTTTTATATATAGAATGAGGCAGAGATATAGTTTTATTATTCCACAGATATAACCAATGGTCTCAGCACCATTTATTTTTTTAAAAGTCTAAAAAATCATTTTCCCACTAATTTACAATGCTACTACTATTGCATATGAAGTAATTATTCAAACAAAGGTCAAATCTCTATTAGATTATAGTGGTCTGTCTATATATTCCTATGGCACTGCCATCTATTTTAATTATTTCAGCAATAAGGCCTAATATCCAGTAGGGCAAGTCTTTCTGTTCTTGTTTTACTTTTAAACTTGTTTTGACTATCCTTGGCCATGTGCTTTTTCATATAAATTTTTGGATAAGATTGTCAAATATTTAAAAAAGCTGTTGGGATATGAATTTTATATTAACTTACGAAGCACTAACATCTTTAAACTATTGAATCTTGACATCCATAGACATAATATATCCATTTACTTAGTTCTGCTTCTTTAATTTTGTAATTTTTTTCTTAAAATGGCTTGAATATTGTTAACTTTATTCCCAGACATCATAGAGTTTTTGTTACTTTTTTTTTTAATTTTGCTTTAATTATTATTTATTTTTGAGAGAGAGAGATAGAGCATGAGTGGGGGAGGGGCAGAGAGAGATGGAGACACAGAATCTAAAGGTAGCTCCAGGCTCTGAGCTGTCAGCATGGAGCCTGATGCGGGGCCAGAACCCACAAACAGTGAGATCATGACTTGAGCTAAAGTCGGAAGCTTAACCAACTGAGCCAACCAGACACCCCAGTGTTTTTGTTACTTTTTAAAAAGGTACTGCTACTTAAATTATGTTTTCTAACTTTGATGATTTTCTACCTTTGTGGCCAGTATATAAAGATCTTAGTAATGGATGCTGTGATGTACCACCCAGATGTCCCTAGACAGAAGGGCTTATTTGCCCAGCAATGATATATGCTACTAGCAAACAGACCTCAGATGTTGGTCCTCTTTAGGACCTCACAGAGCCTTTCCTAGGGAACCCCACATGCAAAGTCTGTTTAACAGGGAATATAGACTCATTCTCCTCACATCAGCTTCTGACAACTCTGAAAAGCCATTCCAGTTCTAGAGTTTCCCTACCGTGGTCTCCACTGAGACCACATCAAACCCCATCTTCTTCTCTTTTCTGTCCTGCTTCTTTCCTATCATGTCCACAGGTACCAACCTCAGAAGCATGCTTTCTACAATCTAATCTCTATCCCAGAATCTGCTTCCTGGAGAACGCAACCTGAAACAGTCTATGAAATCAGATGCTAAGATGATATTTTCCAGTTGGGTCATCCTCTGCCTGACTGGTGATGAGAACCCATCACTGGTACAAAGTAGAGGCTAAATTATTAAAACTTCCATCTGTAGTAAACTGAGAAGGCATTCTGCTAATGGAGTGTGCACAAGAGAATGTGACTAGGTATTTGAAAAACACTGGGCAAATTATAACTACAGGGACAGTGGAACTGGGTGGCTATAGCTAAGACTTGTCAATCCTTTGAAAAATAGCTAGGGACAAAGCTTCCAGGTTGGTGAACAAAAAAGTGTTGGAAGGGTGGTTTACCCCAAACTCTACGGGAACAGAAGATTGCACGTCTGAATCAGGATCCAAAACAGGTCCATGTATTGTGATTGGTTGGGCTACATCAAGGAACAAACCAAGGCACACCTGGTGGAGGATAACCAAAGTCACGACAACAGAGAGGAAGTAACACTCTCCAAAAAACACCTCCTGAAAGGCCAGGCCCTGGACAGTGCATGAGCCCCCTTTAATATAGGAATGCTTTCAGGGGGAGAGTACATAACAAGCTTTTAAAACTTATAAGGCACAGAAAACTAGCCAAAATGACAAAATGGAAAAATTTTCCTCAAAAGAAATTTCAGGAAGAAGTGACAGCTAAAGAATTGATCAAAACAGATATAAACAACATAACTGAACAAGAATTTAGAATGATAGTCATAAAATTAATCACTGGACTTGAAAAAAGTGTAGAAGACAGCAGAGACTATGGGTGCAGAGATCGAGGACCTTAAAAATAGTCATGATGAATTTTAAAAAACGCTATAAATGAGGTGCAAAATAAACTGGAGGCAACCACAGCATGGAATGAAGAGGCAGAAGAGAAAATAGGTGAACTAGAAGATAAAATTACGAAAAAGAGGAAGCTGAGAAAAACAGAGATAATTTGATGCAGGAGCATGAAAGGAGAATTCGAGAGCTGAGTGATGCAATCAAACAGAACAACATCCATATTATAGGAATTCCAGAAGAAGAAGGGAGAGAGAAAGGAGCTGAAGGGTTACTTGAACAAATCATAACTGAGAACTTCCCCAAACTGGGGAAGAAAACAGACATTGAAATCTAAGAGGCACAGAGAACTCCCCTCAGACATAACTTGAATCAATCTTCTACACAACATATCATAGTGAAACTGGCAAAATACAAGGATAAAGAGAGAATTCTGAAAGCAGCTAGGAAAAAATGGGCCTTAACATACAAAGGTTGACACATAAGGGTAGTAGCAGACCTATCTACTGAAATTTGGCAGGCCAGAAAGGAATGGCAGGAAATCTTCAGGGTGATGAGTGGGAAAAATATGCAGCTAATAATCCTTTATCCAGCCAGCCTGTCATTCAGAATGGAAGGAGAGATAAAGGTTTTCCCAAACAAACAAAAACTGAAGAAATTCAACACCAATAAACCACCCCTACAAGAAATTCTAAGGGGGACTCTATGAAGGAAGTGTTGCAAGGAACACAAAGTACCAGAGATAATGCTACAAGCATGAAACCTACAGATAACAGAATGACTGTAAACCCGTATTTTTCAATAATAACACTGAATGTAAATGGACTAAATGCTCCAATCAAAAGACATAGGGTAACAGAATCGACAAAAAAAAAACAAGACCCATCTATTTGCTGTCTATAAGAGATTCATTCAGACCTGAGGACATCTTCAGATTCAAAGTAAGGGGATGGAAATCTAGCATGCTACTGGAAGTCAAAAGAATGCTGGAGTAGCCATACTTATATCAGACAAACTAGACTTTAAAGTAAAGGCTATAACAAGAGATGAGGAACGGCATTTTATAATAATCACAGGGTGTATCCATCAGGAAGAGCTAACAATTATAAATGTCTATGCACCGAATTTGGGAGCACCCAAATTTGTAAAACGATTAATTACAAACATAAGCAATTGTATTGATAAAAGTGTGCTAATTGCAGGGGACTTTAATACTCCACTTACAGCAATGGATAGATCAACTAGAGAGAGAATCACTAAAGAAACAATGGTCCTGAACGACACATTGGACCAGATGGGCTTGACAGATATATTTAGAACTTTACATCCGAAGGAAATGGAATTCACTTTCTTCTTGAGTGCACATGGTACATTCTCCAAGAGAGATTACATACTGAGCCACAAAACAGACCTTAATAAATATAAAAGAATTGAGATCATGCTGTGCACACTTGCACATCGCAATGCTATGAAACTTGAAATCAACCACAGGAAAAAGTTTGGAAAACCTCCAAAAACAAGGAGGTTAAAAGAATATCCTACTAAAGAATGAATGGGTCAACCAGGCTATTAGAGAAGAAATTTAAAAAGATAGGGAAACAAATGAAAATGAAAATACAACAATCCAAACCCTTTGGGATGAAGCAAAGGCAGTCCTAAGAGGAAAATACATTGCAATCAAGGCCTATCTCAAGAAAGGAGAAAAATCACAAATGCAAAATCTAACAGTGCACCTAAAGGAACTAGAAGCAGACAAGCAAAGACACTCCAAATCCATCAGAATAAGAGAAATAATAAAAATCAGGGCAGAGATTAACAATATAGAGTCCAAAAAAACAGAAGAACAGATCAGTGAAACCAAGAGCTGGCTTTTTGAAAAAATAAACAAAATTGACAATCCTCTAGCCAGGCTTCTCAAAAAGAAAAGAGAGAGGACCCAAATAGATAAAATCACGAATTAAAAGGGATTGATTAAAACCAATCCTTCAGAAATACAAGCAATTATCAGGGAATACTATGAAAAATTATACGCCAACAAACTGGACAACCTGGAAGAAATGGACAAATTCGTAAATACCCACACACAACCAAAACTCAAATGGGAAGAAATAGAAAATTTGAACAGACCCATAACTAGTGCTGAAATTGTATTAGTTATCAAAAATCTCCCAACAAATCAGAGTCCTGGGCCAGATGGCTACCCTGGGGAATTCTACCAGACATTTAAAACAGATACCTATCCTTAAGCTCTTCCAAAAAATAGAAATAGAAACTTCTGGACTCATTCTAGGAAACCAGCATCACTTGGATTCCCAAGCCAGACAGAGACCCAGCAAAAAAGAGAACTAACTACAGGCCAATATCCCTAATGAATATGGTTGCAAAAATTCTGAACAAGATACTAGCAAATCGAATTCAACAGCATATGAAAAGAATTATTCACCTTGATCAAGTGGGATTCATTCCTGGGTTGCAGGGATGGTTCAATACTCACAAATCTATCAATGTGATACATTACATTAACCAAAGAAAATTTAAGAATCATATGATCCTGTCAATAGATGCAAAAAAAGCATTAGACAAAATACAGCATCCTTTCCTAATAAAAACCCTTGATAAAGTCGGGATAGAAGGAACATATTTAATCATAAAAGCCATTTATGAAAAGCCACAGCTAAACTCTTCTTCAAGGAGGAAAAACTGAGAACCTTCCCCCTGAGATGCGGAACACGACAGGGATGTCCACTCTCACCAGTGTTATTTACCATAGTATTGGAGATCCTAGCGTCAGCAGACAGACAACGAAACAAAATAAAAGGGATCAGAATTTGCAAAGATGAATTCAAACTTTCACTTTTCGCAGACATGATACTCTACATGCAAAACCCGACAGACTGCACCAAAAGCCTACTAGAACTGATCCATGAATTCAGCAAAGTCGTAGGATACAAGATCAATGTACAGAAATTGGTTGCATTTCTATACACCGATCATGAAGCAACAGAAAGAGAAATGAAAAAACTTATCCCATTCACAATTGTATCAAAAACCATAAAATACCTAGGAATAAACTTAATCAAAGATGTAAAAAGGCCTCTATGCTGAAAACTATAAAAACTTATGAAGGAAATTGAAGAAGACACAAAGAAATGGAAAAACATCTCATGCTCATGGATTGGAAGAATAAATATTGTTAAAATGTCAATACTACCCAAAGCAATCTACATATTTAACGCAATTCCAATCAAAATTGCACCACATTCCTTTCAAAGCTAGAGCAAACAATCCTAAAATTTGTGTGGAACCACAAAAGACCCCAAATAGCCAAAGTAATATTGAAGAAGAAAACCAAAGCGGGAGGCATCACAATCCCAGACTTTAGCCTCTACTACAAAGCTGTAATCCTCAAGACAGTATGGTATTGGCACAAGAACAAACACAGAGACCAGTGGAATTGAAAGGAGAACCCAGAAATTGACTCACAAGCATATGGCCAACTAATCTTTGACAAAGCAGGAAAGAGTATCCAATGGAAAAAAAGGCAGCCTCTTTCACAAATGGTGCTGGGAGAACTGGACAGCAACATGCAGAAGAATGAGACTAGACCACTTTCTTACATCACTCACAAAAACAAACTCTAAATGGATGAAGGACCTGAATGTGAGACAGGAAACCATCAAAACTCTAGAGGAGAAAACAGGAAAAAATATTTTTGACCTGAGTCGCAGCAATTTCTTACTCCACATATCTCCAAAGACAAGAGAATCAAAAGCAAAAATGACCTGTTGGGGCCTCATCAAGATAAAAAGCTTCTGCATTGCAAAGGAAACAATCAACAAAACTAAAAGGCAAGCAACGGAATGGGAAAAGATAGTTGCAAACCACATATCGGATAAAGGGCTAGTATCCAAAATCTATAAGGAATCCCCCAAACTTCACACCTGAAAAACAAATAATCCAGTGAAGAAATGGGGGAAAAATATGAATAGATACTTTTCCAAAGAAAACATCCAGATGGCCAGCAGACACATGAAACGATGCTCAACGTCACTCATCATCAGGGAAATACAACTCAAAACCACAGTGAGATGCCACCTCATGCTGGTCAGAGTGGCTAAAATGAACAAATCAGGATACTATAGATGCTGGTGATAATGTGGAGAAACAGTTACCCTCTTACACTGTTGATCGTAATGCAAACTGATGCAGTCGCTCTGGAAAATGGTGTGGAGATTTCTAAAAAATTAGACCCAGCAATAACACTGCCAGGTATTTACCCAAGAGATACAGGAATGTTGATGCATAGGGGCACATGTACCCCAATGTTTATAGCAGCACTTTCAATAATAGACAAATCATGGAAAGAGACTAAATGTCCACCATCTGATGAATGGATAAAGATGTGGTATATATAGACAATGGAATACTATGTGGCAATGAGAAAGAATGAAATCTGGCCATGTGTAGCAACATGGATGGAACTGGAGGGTATTATGTTAAGTGAAGTAAGTCAGGCAGAGAAAGACAGATACCATATGTTTTCACGCATAGGTGGATATCGAGAAACTTAACAGAAGACCATGGGGGAGGGGACGGGGAAAAAAATCCCAGAGAGGGAGGGAGAAGGCAAACCATAAGAGACTATTAAATACTGAGAACAAACTGAGGGCTGATGGGGAGTAGGGGAGAGAGGAAAGTGGGTGATGGGCATTGAGGACGGTACTTTTTGGGATGAGCACTGGGTGTTATATGGAAACCAATTTGACAACAAATTATACTAAACAAAAAAAAAAAGAAAACTATCTAGGAAGACTAATAGATATTAATTATCAATTAAAAACTAAATGTAAAATCTCAAGGAAGTGGCTCTCGAATCTTGAAGCCTAAGGAAAGAGTAAAGATGGATTTAACCTTAAGAGTAACAGAACTCCAAAGAAGATTAAGCTCTCAGTTCATACTGGTCAGTCAGCTATGTAAAATCAGAGCCCTGGCTGGGGGAACATGAATGTGAATACCTGGGGTGATGCACATGAAACTGTTTAATCTTTACATTCCCCAGAACCATCTGAGCCTGCAGAAGTTGTCCAGCCCTCGCTCCTAAAATCTATTCTTTCCCTCTTACTTGAATCTCCTGAAGAAGCCTCTCTCCTGCAGGACAACTTGCCTTCCTCTTGGGATCAGTCTCCACTTCCTCCCCTGGTAACTAGGAGAATAATGAAGGTTAACCCCACCTGGATGTGCTGAGCCTGATAAAGAAGGAAAGAGAATTTGCCAAAAGGGAGCTGCAAGACCCGGAAAACATGTCCCAGCAAGAGCCAGGAGACTGTACACTGGACTGGTTTCTGAGGACGCTGGTTCACTGGAGGCAGAGTATAAATAAAGTAGAAGAAAGGAGAGTTTATTAATTTAGGGGCACTGTGGCAGGACATGGGATTTAACATGGGTCCTGTTATGGATATTGGGAGATTATGCAACCACCCTGCTAGGAAGGCTCCCAGACACATGAAAAAACTATGGCCCAAGGGTTCGCAGATTACAATCCCAGTGCCTTATTTCTGTATAGCCTGAAAGCTAAGGACGTTTTTTCGTTTTTAAATGGCTATAAAAAATAAACAAAGATATGCAAGCAAGGCTGTTTGTGGCTCACAAAGTCTAAAATATTTACTCCCTGGCCCTTTATAGAAAAAGTCTGTTTGACTCTGGCCCATACTATGAATGCAGAAATGCCTGAATTACCAAGGCAGAAAGAAAAGACATATTAAAAAAAAAAAAAAAGACCTAGATAAGTAAGCATATAAGAGTGGACTCACCATGTCAGACTGAAAAATCCACAGAATAAAAATTCCCCAAAGGAGGACCCAGAGCAATAAAAAAATATGCTGGTGAGAGGACCATCAGCCTCCTTCAGTTCAGTAGTGGCTCCCCTCTGCAGGCCAGGACCGACAGTAGCAGAGGCCTTTACAGAACTGGGCTTGCTGGTAGCAGTGGGGATAGTATGACCCCAGAATAATAGAGGCCAGATGACAGCACTTAACTGTTAGAAGCCATGGAGATGGAATTATAAAAATGAGTAGCAGGTTCTGAAATGGTGGGGGTGTTAACACTAATTATCAGGACAAGGAAGTGTTGCTTTTACATAAAGTAGGTAGGGAAGAATATACTTGGCATTTAAGTGATGTGTCTGGTACTCTTGGTGGTACCTTGCCCAACTTTGACAGTAATTGGACATTGCAGCAATCCTGACCTAAGAAGGACACCATGGCCAGGGCATCAGACCTGTTAGAAGTGAGAATCTGAGTCACCCACCAGGTGCACCACTGAGACTAGCAGAGGTGCTACAAGAGAATAGAGAAGGTCTAGAATACATAGTAAGGCAGCAATCAGTGAGTATCCATCATGGTCCCAAGTTGCTCCACCAGGAGCCATAGTTCATCCCACTCATCTTCCTCCTATGAGTTTCCCCAAGGAAAAGACTCCCATTGAGATCCTGAAAGAATGGCTCCCAAAACTTAAATGATTAAGTAGATCCCTGTGCCTCCTGGATCACCCTTTAGGACTAAAGAACTTATTCCCTTAAGTGCAAGGAAGAAATGCCAACAGTTAGACCTCATCTACAAGCCCTCTTAAAGAAGAGTTTTGGTCAAAAGAGCTGCAACCCCAGAGACACATCACTTCCCAGGGCATTGTACTCCCAGTAACTGGATCAACTTGGAAATGGAAAGTCCTGGCCTCCTCACTCTAACTTGGGACAATTCTAAAGGGACTCACCAGGTTCAGATCTTCCCATGAGGTTGTCTGGGTCCTCGTGAGGACTGTGTCACAGCTCAACTTCGCCCTTCACAGAAGCAGGATTCCTTCCTTCCACAGGTGTTGATATCAAGAACACAACCTAATAAACTATATGCTAATCCCCAGGTCAGAGTCAGCTTCTCTGGAACCCAACCTTCAAGAATCTTCTATCCAACAACTTCATTACTTGAATTACTTGATATATACATTGTCTAAAAAACCACATACACAATAAAAAGGGTTTTCCTCTTTTCCAATACTTGTACCTTTCATTTCTTTTTATCTAAAATCACTGACTACAACCTGCAGTACTTTGATTTACAGATGCTGTGCTGACAGGTATTCTTGTCTTATTCCTCTTTGAAGGAAATACCATAGAAAATAATGTTTGCTCTAAAGTTTTGGTAGATCATCTTTTATCAAATATTCTCCACCTTTCCATTTTACTACAAATTTATTGTAAAAATACATAGAATTTTTTAAGGTTTTTTTCTTGCTTCCATTTAAATGATCACATATTTCTTCTTTAGTCAATATTGCTAAATTCCATTTCTAAAAGAGGTTCCATTGTTAAACCATCTTTAAATTACTTTACAAGCCCTACTTGGTTTACACATACATACATGTACTCACATAAGTACACATATATAAAACTCATGAGAAGGGGCGCCTGTGTGGTTCAGTCGGTTAAGCCTCCAACTTTGGCTCAGGTCACAATCTCACAGTTCGTGAGATTGAGCCTCCAACTTTGTCTCTGGTCATGATCTCACAATTCCTGGATTCAAGCCTCCTACTTTGGCTCAGGTCACGATCTCACAGTTCGTGGCTTCGAGCCTCGCATCAAGCTCTGTGCTGACAGCTTGAAGCCTGGAGCCTGCTTCGGATTCTATGTGTGTGTCTCTCTCTGCCCTTCCCCTGCTTGCACTCTGTCTCTCTCTGTCTCTCTCTCTCTCTCAAAAACAAACATTAAAACTCACAAATATATAACTGGATTCTGACTGGCTTATATTTTATTTATGATTGGTGTCCCATGTTTATTTGTGATTATCTGTCTGCAATTTTTTTCATATTGACCTTTTCTGTTTGTAATATCAAGTTTATCTGATTTTTCTATCAAAGTTATGCCAGTCTCATAAAATGAACTGGGGAGCACTCTTTTCATTATCTGAAACATTTGTTTAAGATTGAATGTTTGATAGAAGTTGCCTACAAATTAGGAGTTTG
This sequence comes from Paguma larvata, assembly GCA_030068075.1. Lineage (NCBI taxonomy): Eukaryota > Metazoa > Chordata > Mammalia > Carnivora > Viverridae > Paguma > Paguma larvata. Next base: position 99,017,736 of record CM057826.1, on the reverse strand, counting down.
AAATGAGTGTGTGTGTGTGTGTGTGTGTGTGTATGTGTACATATACAGGCATATGTGTAGATTTTTATAAAAGACTTAATTTTTTTAAAGATTATAACTATCTGTTCTTGAGTCAGTTTTTGTAAACATATCTTTCTATGAAATAGTCTACATCATCAAAGTTTTTAAGTTTACTGGTATTTGGATGGCCATACTATCCTCTGTATTTTTTTAATTTATTTTTTTTATCTTAGAGAGAGAGAGAGCAAGTGGGAGAGAGGGGCAGAGGGCGAGAGAGAGAATTTTAAACAGGCTCCATGCCAACACCGGGTCTCGATCCCATGACCCTCAGACCATGACCTGAGCCAAAATCAAGAGTCAGATGTTCAACCAACTGAACCATCTAGACCCCCTTCCTCTTTATTTTTAATATCTACTATATTTTGCTAATGTTTCCTTATTTATTCCTAAAAACATTTTTTTTAATTTTCCCTCTTTCCTGCCCAGGTGATGAACAAATTGAGAAATTAAATAAAAAGTTCCTTGGTTACTTATAAAGCCTGGGTAGGAGATTGTAACTTAATATGAGAGCCAGAGTTAGACTGATTTGCTGATTGAGGAAGTTGAATTTCCCCAAAAGGGCTGCCAGGGTGAGATCTGTGACATGGAGGAGCAGAGGAAAACTTATCCTGACTGCAGACGGGTTTGCTGTGAAAGAAGAAGAGCAGAGCTGACTTGAGTCAGCTCCCTTTATTCCTCTCAGGTTCACCAGTTAGGTAAGCCATTCTATCTCCTAGGGGCACAACGCATAAAGGAGCACAAGTCAGTTCTTGCATTTTATTGAAACTTCCTAGTCTCTTAATTATTACCTCTTCAAGTATTGCCTTTCCTCTACTCCTTTCTATGATTAACTATGATTAACATATACAAAGTTGTAATTCTATTTTACAATCCTACGTCTATGTGTATTTTCAACTGTCTTCTACGTTTCCCATTAATTTATCTCTCAGTGCCAGTTTCTGGATAATTTTATTAGATCTACGTTCCCAGTTTACTAATTCTCTCTTCAATAATATTCCCTTTGGGGGCACCTTGGTGGGTAACTGGTTGAGCGTCTAACTTTGGCTTAGGTCATGATCTCACAGTTCTGTGAGTTTGAACCCCACATCAGGCTCTCTTTTGTTGGACTCTGCTTTGAATCCTCTGCCTCCCTCTCTCTCTGCCCTTCCCCTGCTCACACATGGGTGCACTCTCTCTCAAAAATAAATAAACATTTAAAAAATTAATCAAAGAATAATATTCTCAGGCACCTGTGTGGCTCAGTCAGTTGATCATCCAACTTTGGCTCAGGTCAAGTTCTCGAAGTTTGTGAGTTCAAGCCCTAACATTGAGCCCTGTCCTGACAGCTCAGAGCCTAGAACCTGCTTCCGATTCTTGTCTCCCACTCTCTTTCCCTCCCGCTAACTTGCTCTCTCTCTCTGTCTGTTTCTCTCTCTCTAAAAAATAAATCTAAAACAATTTTTAAATAATAATAATATTCCTTTTTAGAAGTTTCAGTATGTTCTTTCAAAGTCTCTCTTTCCTTTTTTTTTACAATAACTTTTTATAACTACTTGTTCTTCTTTCATATTTTAAGTTCCCTATTGTATGTCTTTAATCATTTAATTTTTTTAACGTTTATTTATTTTTTGAGAGAGAAAGAGAGATAGAGCACAAGCCGGGAAGCGGCAGAGAGAGAGGAAGACACAGAATCCAAAACAGGCTCCAGGCTCCAAGCTGTCAGCACAGAGCCTGACACACGGGACTCGAATTCACAAACCATGAGATCGTGACCTGAGCCGAAATTGGACGCTTATCCGACTGAGCCTTCAGGCACCCCTTTAATCATTTAAAACATCATTGTCTTCGTTTCCACACATGACTCTACTATTTTAAACGGTTGGAAACTGTATAATTCTAATGCGCTCTTTTTTAATGCATGCTGATGCACATTCATGATAGATTGTTTTCCTCATGTTCAGCAGGTATTCACCTGTGGGAATCCTGAGAGATCCACATTAAGGGGTCATCCTGCCATATCAATTTTATGTTTGCTTCTGCCAGGAACCTCAGAAAAGAGCTCTTTCCATAAAAAATTCTGAGCTTGGGGTTTCCCAAGTAATGTAGGCAAAATAAAATCAAATGTCAAACAGGTCCAGGTCCATAGAAGAATTTTTTTCCTCTCTTTCAAGCAGCATCTTGCTAATGCTCAAGCTACTGTAGAAAACAAGTACATTATAAGAACCTTATTCCATTTTTACCCAGGTTGGATAAAATGTCCTCTTTCGTACCCCTTTCTCAGTCCTCACATGCACCCAAAACGATTCCCTCAGAGGCGTTTATCTCTCTCTACCTCTCCCTCTTTCTCTCTCAATCCTCAGAATTTAGCCAAGGGAGTTCTTCCTCACAGAAGAACTAATTGACCAATTCCACCAAGAGCAGGCCTGCAGCCCACTTTAGAAGCAAAAGCTTTATCAGCCTCAAGGTAAACACCTCCTAGCATGTTTAATGAAGAAAGTCAACAGGAAAAGAAAAAACAGGAAAAACAGAGGGAAGGAGAGAATTTATATTTGTTGGCCATGGGCATTACAAAAACCCTCAAAATCACTTTCCACAGCAGAAGTTCCTTCTCAATTTGCAGATAAGGGCCAAGGCCATACAGCCAGAACACTGGGCTAACCCATATGCCCCTGACTCCTTTTCTCAGAAGGAAAGTCCATGAGTCAGAAAAGTACAGCCCCTGGTAAACATCAGAAATACAGCCTCAAGTAAAGGAAAACTCAAAGCAGGAAAAAAGCATGTTCCTAAGCACATCACGGAGGCTGCTCTTTCTGTAAACTCTGCCTTAGCCAACTAATTCCCTCCAGACATGCTGCCCCATTGCAGACTTTCATTTCTTATCCTCTCTAATCTTCCCTTCCCTTCCCCTAAATTTCTAAGAGCAATCAGGCTGATTCTCTAGGCCAGAAGACTACCACCACAAATGGGGAGGGAAGAACAGTGGAGGAAGGGCTTTTCCAAACTTTCAAATGTCAAAATGTCGGGGGCTTTCCCCCTTGGAGACAGCCTTGCTTCCCTGAAGCCAGATATACCTGTGACATCAAGTTGCGAGGTAATGTGATTTCAGAAATCAGGTCTTCTGATGCTCCGGGACATTTAAAAAAAAATCATACCGTCATCAAAAACTTCACTCCCAGCTGTGTGGAAAGTGACTCTGCGGCTCTCACTTAATTTTGGTTGCATTACCTCATTCTATACATCATTCATGACAAGCAAGAAACCACGGGGCTCCCTTGGCTAAATCCTCTTGTCCTTGACCCAGCTCGCATTCCTTTGGCCATTTCCCTTCATAAATGTGGTAAATCCTGGAGCTGAAAGAGGTTGCGCAGTAGTTTTGATCAGTTTGCTCTTTCCTCGTTGTCACAACAAGCAAAAGAAGCCAAAGCAAACAGGAACCTAGACCTGCTACCATTTTCTTGTCCTTCCCATGGGACCCACCTTGCCCATTTCTGGCAACTAATATGGAAATGGTGGGAGAGAGGAGATTTTTAAAAACTGTCTTTGGGTGAGATAGTTATGTCTTCCAACCTGGCACTTTTCCTTGAACTCAAAGGGAACACAAAGATAGCGGGCAGCGTGACTCCTCCACCCCACATACATGAATACATTTACACTTCCTCAGCTGCTTGTGCTCTGAAGGAGCTAGGAGTCTCCATGTGCCTCCAGGGCCCATCCAGGTCTCTTGCATGTCAACACAGAAACTCAAGAGCATGTAGCCTCAGGCCTGAACGTGAGGTGGCTCCTAGCCACGATCCAGGAGAATAGTTCTGTGATTATTTTGTGTTACTGGGAGACACAGCTCTTCCTCGAGTCTTCATTATCAGGGCTTCATGAGTCTCCTTGGAGGAGATCACATGGAAGCAAAGGATTCATTCTGGACCTGCTAAAGGAGTGGCAGTGTTTGGGGCTGGAGTCTGCACATATTTAGAACTGAACCAGGTATGCCAGTCTGTCCCAGGATTCAAACACAATTAGATAAAGGAGACTTTTAGCCAAGGCTTAGACTCATTCTAACATTCCGTACCCTCTATCCCTACAATAAAACATATTTAGAATGGAGGGGAGGGGTGCCTCAGTGGCTAAATTGGTTAAGCATCTGACTTCAGCTCAGGTCATGATCTCATGGATTATGGGTTTGAGCCCTGCGTTAGGCTCTGTGCTGACAACTCAGAGCCTAAAGCCTGCTTCAGATTCTGTATGTCTCTCTCTCTCTCTGCCCCTCCCCCACTTGTGCTCTGTCTCTTTCAAAAATAAGTAAACATTAAAAAAAAATTAAAAACACATTTTAGAATGGAGGGGCTACAAGATGCTGAATCATCAGAGCAAGATTAGATCATTTCCATGTACTGTGTACAGACATAAAAGCAAATGTAAACGTCTTAAAAAGGATTTCAACATCAAGGACTAAAGCAAAAGGGGTTTTATGTTTAACTAAGAGTTAAGCAAAAATTCTATTTCCCTAGAATTCCATTAATAAAGATTTTATTTCTAAAGTGTTTGGGGGCACAATACTGTCTTTGCTTGAGACCTTGGACCACTGTAGGATAAATAAGCAAGACACAAAAGCACCAAAATTGACTGGAATTTCTCTCAAAATATGCAATGAGTTTTGAAAACCAAAGGAAGAGACTAGCTAAAAGATACATATTGCTCTGTTTTAAAAGGACTATTTTTATATTTGCTTAAGGAAAGGGGAGCCAGAAAAGAAGCTCACTCAACAAGATCATCCCTTGAATCCCTTTCTCAAAGAAGCCAACTAATCTGGTCATTGGAATCACTTCCCATCTACCCATGGGTCCTCTTGAACTCCTTAATCTTGTATTATGTAGACCTTAAAACCAATTGCTAGAAGAATGTATCAAAGAAAGTTTCAAAGTCAGCTTAAGGTTAATTTCGCTCAAGAAATTCCTGGCCTTTCTTCTTTGGTGCCTCTCTGTCCCCTCTGCTTAATTGCTTCTGTCTTCCTCCAGCCTAACCCCAGCTTGATCTTTCCAACCAAGGTCTGCCCCAGGCCTGGCAGAGCAGAAAGAAAAGCTCTTTAAGAATATAGAGTTTACTATTAATAGCAGTGACACCGGCCATTGAAAGCCAAGGCAGTCAAGTAAGGAAATCTGTCAGCCTGGATTAGCTTTCCAGCACCTGGGAGGTAGGATGTATTTATAAATAAAAATAGACAGCAAAAATATCTGGCCCCTCATAGGCCCCTCATGTCTGAGAAGGCTTGCATGGATCCGAGTCCAAAGACTTTTCCCAGCTGTCCTCCAAACCTAGCAGCAAACTTTTATTTCTGAAACTGTAATTAAGAAAAGTTAGCCTTGTTTTCATCTGAATTAAAATCCCTGCTTATACTGTGTACTTTCTTGCATAAATTTTCTAGACACAATCAGATCCCTAATCCTGTAATAGGAACTGTATATGTCACAGCATCCTCTGATATTCACATATCAAAGTTACTGATGGATTCCTTATCGGAGTATGACCTTTGCCCTCCACTTCACCCTGGGCCTCCCTGCATCCGCAGTAGAAGGACCATGCTTCCTCCAGGTAAGATGTAAGCCCCCTACATCTCAGTCTTGGTAGAATTCCTTTTCCCATCATAGAATGGACTCTAAGAATCTAATCAAAATCTATTGTGAGGGGTGCCTAGGTGGCTCAGTCAGTTAATCACACAATTTCAGCTCAGGTCATGATCTCATGGCTTGTGGGTTCGACCTGGCATGGGGCTCTCTGCTGTCAGCACAGGGCCCGCTTCAGGTCCTCTTTCTCTCTCTCTGCCCCTCCTCTGCTCATGCTCTCTCTCTCCCTCTCTCAAAAATAAACATTAAAAAAAATCTCTTGCGAGAAACCCGCATTTCATAGGAACATTTTGAGGTTAATTTGCTCAGTGACTGGGTTTTAGAAGCTGCATGAGGACACTTGTTGCCAAGTTTGGAGGTCAGGTGACCACTAGGTCACTTTGTGCTACAGTGGTCTTTGGTACAGAGAAGCTTACAGTATCATTGTACTGAAAATCTACTGTCAAAGATCTCAAGTAATTGTACACACACACACACACACACACACACTGGATTTCCTTGGGAAATGGTGATCTTGTTGTGGAAGCTAATACAGTTGGCCAGAGCATTTTTTGTGTGCTATTCAGCCTTTCAATGCTCATTTCTCATCTTCTAATGATACCATCTCCCTTTACAAATAATTCTTTCCTTCTAGGGTATCAGGAATTAGCAGACTATTGCCATCCCCCATTAGTTGCCCACATTTAGCTTCTTTAATCTTTCCTCTGATCAGATCACCTAATCCCTCCTCAACTCCAACTACTCCATCTCCTTGCCCTTTTCCAAATTCCCTAAGGTTCAATGCTCCTAAACTGAGTTTCACAAAATGAGAGTGATATTCCAGATGCTTGCTCACTGAGGAGCCGAGAGACCAGCTGTCACCTCTGGTCTCTGTTACTCTGTGACTCAGGGTATGTGTCCCAGAATAGTCCTGGCCTTTTGTGCTGCCATCTCTCATTGCATTCTGGCTACTTGGTGGCTGTACACTGTCATCCCCACTCCCCTTTGGCATTACTGCTTTCCAGGTTTCTTCTCCCCATCAAGAGCATGTTTCAGATTATTTTCCTTCAAACTCAAACAGGCCACTCGTCAGCACTCCCAGAAAAAAAAATGCCTTCATTGTGGTTTAGTAATAGCCCCCTAGTCGGTTGAGCATCCAACTTTGTCTCAGGTCATGATCTAGCAGTTCGTGAGTTCGAGCCCCACATTGGGCTCACTGCTGTCAGTCTGTCAGCACAGAGCCCATTTCAGATTGTCCAACCCCCTCTCTCTGCCCCTCCCCTGCTTGCACTCTCCCAAAAAATACATACTAAAAAAAAAAAAAAGAAATAGCCCCAACATTTCCATGAACATTTCTACCAAAGGAGCTCTATAAAGCCTTCCTCTCTGGAAAGCGAAAGCAAGAAGGAAAATTACTTATGATTTGAGGTTCTTACTTTTAAACAATATTCGGCAGAAAGAATATACCATTCCAGGCAGGATCTGCCTCCGAAAGGCTTTGATGTCTTGGGAAGGATGACCGTGAACCATACCTGGAGCTATAGAGAGGAAATCTTCCTCTACTAAAGTCACCTCCCCTGGGGTTACACAGAGCTGCCATACACTTCTCCCAGGCACTTTGTTGCCTAGGAACCCTGCTCTCTTTTCTCCACCTCCCCCGCAATCTTTCCTACTCTCCTTTCTGGAGAGCTCAACTATGGCAGGTGGCAGGAAGGGTGTCCATAGGGACTGAGGGGCCGCACCCTCCTCCAGGAAGGTACAGTGCCCACGCTATGCCCTGGAGAAGTCCAGGAGGCACTCATTTCAGGAACCCCTAGGCCCACAGCACTAATCCCTACAGCTGCAGGGGGAAGAACATTCCTATTTTAAGAGGTCCTGAGTATTGATGCGCTCACCAGGTCTGAGTCACTACTCCTCTCTAAGATCTATGAAGAAATATATTTCTTGGTCTTCGCTTTGCATGTTTTATTTTCTTCAGCCTCAATCACCAACTGGTTTACCACAAAGTGTTTAAAAGGAGCTAGCAAACAGTGGTTACCAAGGAAGTAATGGTGTCTGGAATTGTAACAGAGACAATGCTAAGAGTTATATGAGAGTTAAAAATAAGTTACTAACCATATCCTACTTCCTATAACATACACATTCAGGTAGCCAGAAGAGAAAAACACCCACAATTCAAAAGAATCAAAAAAGAACACCATGATTAACCACAGCCCACTCTATCACCTCAGTGAACAGTTTTTCAGGCAATGAGGGTATTTCATAGTAAGCTCATTCATCACTATTATAGGTGAGACTATAGAACCACCCGGGATAGCCACATTAGCCATTACAGAAATTAGAAAATAATGTCATGGGGCACCTGGGGAGCTCAGTCAGTTGGATATCTGCCCTCAGCTCAGGTCATGATCTCACAGTCCATGGGTTCGAGCCCTGCATCGGGCTTTGGGTTGACAGCTCAGAGACTAGATCCTGCATCTCCCTCTCTATGCCCCACTCCTGCTCATACTCTGTCTCTCTCTCTCAAAAGTAAACGTTAAAAAAAAGTAGAGAACATCACATCATATCCATGGCATTGGTACACTTTGTGCAAACCAGTGTGGGAGAGGATGAGTTCCTCCACAGAGTTTGCCCACAACACAGATATTTCTTCCTCATAGTAGGTTACTGTTTAATCGACTTCGTCTTTTCATACGACATAAATAATACTAACAGCTTATATTTATTGTGCATGTACACAATAACTCACTATTAACTCACTTAATCCTTACAGCAACCAAATAATATACCTTTTTTTACACAGAAGAAAAAAGAAGTGTAGAGGGATTAAGTTCAAATTCAGATCTTCCTAGCTACTCAGTTTAAGAATTTAATCACATTTCTATACTGTTGTCTACAAGCCACATTTTGAATGGTAAGGGTTTCAATCTTTACTTTAATGGAAAATTCTTATTTGCCAACCTAGTCCAGCTATTTTTCACACATTTTAAATGACATCAGTTCAAACCGTTCTTATTCTTTTCTCAGCCTTCCACATTTCATATAACATTGGGGTGTGGCTCAGCAGCGTAAGTAACTGGTACAGGGAATCCCATATTCCCCAGCTCCTCTTTGTTTCCCTTTCAGAAAAGCAATGGCAGATGTAGGATAAAATGATCCTAGCCTCAAGTTATGAGCTCCCAAATCTTTAGGACTACCTTGGTATCTGTGTTTGTTCGTTTAGAGCTGCCATAACAAAAAACTGAAGAGTGGGTGACTTAAAAAGCAGAAGTTTATTTTCTCACAACTCTGGAGGCTCTAAATCTGATAGCAAGGTGTCCACAAGGTTGGTTTCTCCTAAGGCCTCTCTCCTTGGCTAGCAGATGGCTGTCTTCTCCCTGTGTCTTCACATTCTCTCTATACGTGTGCGTGCCCTCACTTCCTCTGCTCAAGAGGACACCAGTCATGTAGGACCAAGGACCACCCAGATGACCTCAATTTATCTCAATTACCTCATTAAAAGACCCTGTCCCTAAATATAGCCATAATCTGAGGTACTGGACATAAGAACTTTGACATGAATTTGGCCCGGGGGGACACAATTCAGCCCATAGGACTACTCTAACAACTTCCTGGTATAAAGTGACCTCTGTTGTAATATGAATGTCATTGACCCTGGCAACCGGGAATTTAAGCCACTGCTTTCTGTAAATGTTTTTGTGTTATTTCTCTGTGATGACACAGACAAGTTTTTCTTTGACCAAACCATAGTTCTTATCCAAACAATGTTACCAACAATATTGACTGTATTAGTAGTTTTCATCTTAGAAGATCTCATAGGTGTCATATAGGTCTCATTTGTAAAAAAAAAAAAAAAAAAAAAAAAAAAAAAAATATATATATATATATATATATATACATATATATATAGAGAGAGAGAGAGGGAGAGAGAGAGAATGTTTTTATCAATTGTGAATTACCAACCTGCCAATTAGTAAAAACAAATTATGGATTTTTAAAAATGTATTGAAACCAATAAAGTTTTCTTGAATTATTATGGTAATACATCTAGCACTTAAAACTGTAAAACCTCCAGTTAAGATAGAGCCCAGCATAAGTTACCCTGGGCTCTCAACAGAGGTTGTAATTTCTGGTCATACCATGTGAAGATTCAAAATTATCTGACAAGAGGCAATTCAGACTTGCATAGTTACATGAGTATGAAATTATCATTGTGGGTTGCCTACTGGTTTCGTATATTGTGCCAGGTGTGTTATGTGTATTAAATCACCTATCCCCTCAAAATCCCTGTGCAAGAGGTATTTGCCTTCATTTTATCAGTGTGTAACCAGAATATTAGAAAGATTAAGTAAACTGCCTAAGGTCACAGAGTTCACAGAAGAGTTAAGACAAGCCTCAGATGTGAACCTAGCCCCTCTGACCTCAGAAATCCCCTCCTTTTTTTTTATTTTGTCACCACATGCTACTTATTTGACTTCTTAAGGCATGTAAGAATGTATTCTCAGTGGCTCAGAACTTTTCCTGGGCCATAAGAATATCCAATCTTAGTTCCATCAACTGTTGGTTTTGGTAAATAAAATAACAACAGCATCTTTGTTTCTGTTTTAGCTGCAAAATAAATCATGAGGTATTCATCATCAGAAATAAAATCTACATCTGTGTTTGGGTGGTGATGAATGCAAAAGTTACGTAAAACAACTATGGATACATTTTTCATAGAAAAGTTAATTATACTCAGTAAACCTAGTTAACAATGACAAGCTGCCTTGTAACATCTCTGGGACCATAGTCTTGGTTTTCCACAAAACATTTATTTCCTTTTTAATTTTCTCTGCTTTGTGCCATGGTTTCCCAGTCAAGATTATATATAGATGTGTTGAAGGCAAGAACCCTTGCTTACCTTTCTTTGTGCCGTCTTGCAGTCCTAGGTATAGTGACTTGCACAGAGAAGGTGCTCACTAACATTCCATGCTCAGCTTTAAAGTCTTTATGAAATAAACAAAAATTTGAAGAAAAAATAAAAAAATACATAAAGTCTTTACGAAATGACCCATCAAGAGAAGCCCATTGAAGGACTTGGTGATAAACTTTCCGATTATACATCAGGGTGTCTAAGAAGTCCCTAAAACTGGCCATGTCACAATAGCTTGCTTTGCTCTGTAAGGTCAGGTGTGTACTTTCTAGACCTTTAATTTATAAATCTTAGGGGACAAAGGGGTGGCTGATGGTGCTGGTATGGAACATTTTTGTAATAATTGTGCAATTCTATTTGTTTCTGTAAAGTAGGATGTGTAAGAAATCTTAACAGGTTCCATTTGGGGACTGCAGAGGCAGTCCTAAATAGGGCAGGATTCTCACTGATGGCCTGAGAGAAACCAGCTGAAGACCCGAGTCAGTCTAATGCTACCAGTATAACCAGAAGTGCCTGTCCTTCCTCCTGTGGCTCAGTTATTTTCTTTCTTAGCAGGACCCCAGTCTTTCAGTTGGAATGTAGGTTATTTAAGTTATACCAACAGACAAAAAGAGGGTGTTTATATCTAGAACATAACTGTCACCTGATGCTTTATGTAGAAGTAAAAATTAACAGCAATTCAAAGGACAACAGAGTATAAGCACACTCTGTACTGAGCCATAGGGCCCTTTGGCAAATATGACAGAAACTCCGATGCCAGAGATAAAGAGGTCTTTCTCAAAGGAAAGCATTGTCTCCAAAAGACAGAACCAATAGTGAGGACAGGACTGGATGGATACTAGCAGATCTGGGCCCCAGGAAGAAGGCCTTGTTCAGGGAGCCTGCTAAGATACACAAACCTTTCTGCAGACTGCCAGCTCCTTTCAGTTAAAGATATCCATCTGCAAGTCTGTCCTAGGCCTTATATTTGTCCCAGAGTGACTCTGAGGGCTTTCTACACCTCTGAGAACTAAGAAAACAATAAAAGTTTTCAGCCTGTGGAGAAAAGGTTTTGAGAATGGTTAACAGATGAGATGAACTTATGGATTTACTGATCCTTTAAGGAGACAGAGATATTTTGGTGTAAAGTTTGAGCAGTTGAGAAACAAAACAAGCTTCAGTAGCTCCCCCTGAGATGTTCAATAGCTTGGGCCATCTTGAGACTGGAATGAAGCTTTTACCCTGGGGCCTAGGAAGCCTTTAACTGATTCATGCCCTAGGTAGGTCATAAATGCACCAGCATCTAGAAGCAGAAGCAGAGAGAGAGGGCAATGAGCTACCAACCCTGAATGAAAAGGTCTTTCTGCTACAACTCCTCTAAGTCTGAGTTTTCTTTTCTCAGAAGACACAAGTTGGAGAAGATACTAATTCAGAATAGGGAAGAAGGCCATGAATTTGGATAAGCAAAATAAGCATAAACAAGAGCAAGAAGGTGATATCTGAGGCACAATGCATGGCAAAAGAGATGCCTGTGCGTGCCATGTCCTAGTGTAGTCTCAGTATACAGCCCAGTCCAGAGCGTTCCTCCAAAACAGCAATTCTAGAAAGTGAAAGAGGACACCAGAGCTTCCGGAAGAAGTGAGTCACACCAAAGCCATCACTACACAGCTAACCCGCCCCTCTCATCAAGGCAGAAATTACTCCATATTAGCTACAGCCCCCATGATCTCATTAGCAGAGATATTGAGAAGCTGCTGTTCCTCTAAGAGGGAAAATTGAAACTGTGCCACAAGTTATTTCACCCAGAACATTTCAGTCTGAGTGGCTGGATGGGGATGGAGAAAAAATCTATCTCCCCATGGTAATTTCCTTAATCCTGTTGTTGGGAGGGTACTTGTATGATGGAAACTGAGATGTGTCCTGACATCTGCTAGTCCAGGGAAAGGTCCAAATCTAGATATCCTGAAGATTTGGAGAATGGGTGAGACGCTTTCATTGCAAGTGAACAGCTTGTCCATTAGGCAATTCTGAGCTTACACAAACTAACAGTTCAAGGGTGGATCTGGTGTGGTGTACAGATGGATTCAGGACTCAAATACTAAAATCAGGGCGAGGCTTTTTTTTTTCCTTCAATTAGTCCTGCCTTCACCAGTCTCAAGTCCCACACAATGGCATTGGTAGCATAGACCTCTCAGCCACTCAGGCATAGCCCAGGGCACAGAAGTAAGAGTCATGATCCCAGTAAAAGTCTGAGAACATCTGATTGGGTCACATGTTCACCTCCAAAAATAGAGTTATCAGAAGATGGAATCTGGTACACCAAAGCTACATGGACTGAGTTAGAAAAAGAAGAATTCAAGCTGTGGCTATCTTAAAAAGAAAGAGTGAGTGACGCCTGAGTGGCTCAGTCAGTTGAGCATCCAGCTTCAGCTCAGGTCATGATCTTGTGCTTCGTGACTTGAAGTCCTGGATCAGGCTCTGTGGTGATAGCTCAGATCCTGGAGCTACTTCAAATTCTTTGTCTCTCTCTCTCTCTCTCTTTCTCTCAAAAATAAATAAACATTTAAAAAATATTTAAAGAAATAATGAATGCTGAGTGACAAAAGTAACAAATGCCCATTGTAGTCAGTGAGTGGTCTAGAAACTGGCTTACAGAAAACTTTTGACTTAGCTTGGGTTTCCCCCGAAAAAAGAGCCTGAGATAAAGACTTGCATGTGGGTCATCAATTTACAGAGACAAATCCAGGAAAGTTGACATCTAATAAGAGCGAAACAAGACAGGAAGAAAAATTAATGCAAAGTACATTGCAGAGTTATATAGAAGGAGGGATCCAGGAAGGGGGCATTTACCGACCAGCTACCATCATCCACTGGTCAAGAATTGCCAGAGGTGTTAATTCTGAGTTCGAGATCTATGCATGTGTGAGAACAGACCAGTGGGTCTCCGCAGGTGTCCTGCACTGCCAAGTCAGAAAATCTTGGAGACCCAAGTGGGAGATAGATGGCATAGCTGGTTTCCATGATAATGACTAGAGTAAATGGTAGGAGGTGGGGCACGAGAGTTGGTCAATGTACATTTCCTCCTGGATACTTAAATTGTTTCACTTTGTTTTATTATTACAGGTTAATTTTCCACCAAGAATAAGCTGTAAAGAGAAAACACCACAGGGCAGGGCATGGAATTATGTGAAGAAGAGTAGGGGAAGACTTGAGCTTGAATCCTTAATCCCCCACCAGCAATGTCATAGAGTAAATCAGTTAATCTCTTTGATCACCACCAGTAAAACATCGATGTCAATAATGCCTATGTGATTTGGGGGATACATATGCCCTATATGATTTGGGAGAGTATTATTAGTATATTAAGTCATACTGTCACTTTATTAAAAATGTTATTTTCATTTCCACTATTAATAACAAAGGCAGATCCATAAGTTTTAAAGTGTTCCTACAAACTAAATGGACTTTTGTAAGCAACCCTTCTAACCACTTCCAGTTCCCTTCGGTTGATGAAGTTTATAATTCATGGTGTTTAAAACAATTCAGCTAATTGCAGAACTGAAAGGTGGTACCACACCAACAGAAAAGTTGCAAAATGTCATTGAAATTGCTGCAGGATACACCCTCAAGATTCTACCCCAAATTCTAATTTCTTGGAAATGTATTGCCATCATCTTTTAAAACCCACTTAACAATCTAAAACAAGGGAGGGGTTATTTTATATCCAGCCATGTGGTAATGCAGTTTCCAGGAACCTAGAAAAAAAGAATATACAATACATTTGTTATCATTGACAGCAGCCCATATGCCTGAGCATTTGCTTTCCACAGTTTCTGAGAAACGTGCTGGGAAAGAAAAAAAAAAAAAAAAACACAATGTTCTACCCAAACATGATCCCAGATCACTGGCGGGACACTGTAGCCAGGCCATCCAGCCCTGTAGTTTGCCCTTTGGTCTCTAAGAATATCATGCCACTCCAGGACAACATCTCAGTCCCACATCACTTGGTCTCCCTGTGCTTCTCTGCAGAAGCCTTCTCTAAGACTCTGAACATCAGTGAATCATTCTCACTACCCTCTTACTTTAGAAGATCCTAGCTTCTCAGGGACTAAAAGCAGGAGGCCACCTCTTCTCCCTCTCTTTGATTTTCTCCTTCAACACAGCTTTCACCCAAAGTGATTCAATATTTTCAGCAGTACACCAAACCATCCCTAAGAGTGAACAGGCAGAGATGGGCCACACCCTACTGCGAACTCCTGTGAGAAAAGCCTAACCCAACACGTCTCCTATAGTTCCCAAGCTACCTCAACCTCTACATCCACTTACGTCACTTGGCACAGCCAGAGCCACTGCCCAAAAGCAATTTGATCGCAAATCAACCTCTGCAGGTGTTTTGAAAAATGTCAATGAAAAAAAGTCACTCTTTGATCTATCCCTGTCCATCTCCAAAAGGTGAATTTCATGGATGGTCACACAGACTATATTTTAACTCAGTCCATCTGCATATAAACTCCAAATAGGATGAAAATCCATCCAGTTGTTCCCCCATCATCATATACCAATAAGTAAACAGACAAATTTCCACGTGGATGGGGAAGAAACCAACAGGTAGATGATTTCTGTAAGAATTTATCAGCTCGAATTTTATGAAAAGTAAAGTCATGCAAAAGCATAATTGAGCTGAGGCTTTAAGGAGCAAATGTTAAGTCATGGAGGGAGAGGAAGGTGATCCTTGGACAGGTCACATACATGAGGACAGGTGGGGATAGGGTGGACCAGAGAAAAGCACACGGCCTCCTAAGGAGACCAGCAGCTACCCAGCGTCTGCCATGGGGTATGCTGACTCAGTGTGGCCAGGTTTGTCTATTGAATTTCAAGCACAGTTAATTTAAGTCTCATGGTTCAAATTCGTGAGAGAGAAAATATCATTGATCAACTCAGCCTAAAGAATGGTTCTTCTAGGATCAGGTGCCTATTTCTTGTCCAATCAATTTTGGCTGGGGTTACTGATAAGGGCCAGTCATGTGGTCTACTGTCTACACTGGAGAAACCTGGAGAGGGCAAGTTCATTTATGAGAAGAGGGTGATGGGAGGGTCTGGCAAAGCAAAACCAGCCTTTACAGACCTAAAGAACAACTGGTAGATTCATGACAGCCATGCAATGATTTCTACTGGGGAGGAGGGTCTTTCCAACCATGACTCTATACACACACAGGTATTGTATTCACCATTCTGAACCCGTGCTACTCATTTGAACCAAGGTGGGGATAGAGGGTAAATAATGAGGTTTCACTCTTGCTTGTCTGTACTGTTATTAAGGATTAACTGAGTTGGATAAAGGAAGTTGCCTCAGAAAAATGAATGAAGATGGCTCCAAAATACTCCATGCCATGAAAACACTATTGCCACATTCAGGAAATGATGTCTGCATCATGAGTAATGTATTTCTTCAAACTATGGCAGCATGATTGCAAGAGTGAGGGAACAAGAGCCATGTCCCCAAGAAAGGAATGAAACTCTCAGCCATGAACACCTAACCTACTACAACATCTTGGTATACTCCTAGCTTGAGAAACCAAGGGCAAGGCCCAGGGCCAAATACATTTTAATCGAGAGAAGAATAGGGAAGCCTTTGGTGTGCTTCCTAGAGACAGTATAATCAGGATCTCACTTCACAGATCAAAAAACCAGAGCCCAGCAAGATTTAGAGTCTAGATAAAACACAGACAGGCCTCTTCAAATGTCTGTAGCAGCCTCTAGGTTTGAGTTAGAAGAATCAGAGAGAATATGACACTTAACTATAAAAGCTATATTCTTCCGTAGTAGACTTCCAAACTATAGATATTTTTCACTTGTCAAAAGTAGGCAGTCAATGCCTTGAAAGACAATGATTGAAGAGCAAATGCTCCTTGACTTGACAGAGACTGTTTATAATTACGACATTAGCACAGACACACTTTAATTAAAAATCACAAAAGTGACCTTAGCTGAGCTATGAGACCTATATTAAAATCCTGGCTGAGGAGCAACTTTCTAGTCAAGCTCCTATTTTCAGATGCCTGCCCTTTGTTAAAGGATTTCCTTTAGCATGAAATTTTTTAGGTTTATTCTCTGACCATTAATGATTCTTTGGCAATATCTGAAAAAGAATAAGCCAAATGTACATCACTCAAACCTGAACAGATAATACAATTCTACTCCTAGCTCAAGCAGTTGTGGTTGCCAAGCCTTGATACTGTCCACCTTGCAGGAACTTGGGGAGGAGGCACTATAATGGTCGAGAAGACCATCAGGCTCAGCCTCTCATTTTACACATAAAGAAATGGAAGCCCAGAGAGGACAAGTGACTGTCCAGGTCCACCAGCTAGTGATGGGAAAGCTGGGACGTACCAGTGCCACCAGATAATCATTAGTCAGGAAAATGAGCAGCTCAGTCAACTGAAAGAGAGATATGATTTTGAAATTACAGATATCATCCTCTTTTTCTTCCTAGATTGTGCTCCTGAAAACACCAGACTTCTAGATACTTGGGTTAATAAACAGAGAAGGGGGTGGAGGAGACGGGGGGCAGGGGGAGGGAAAGAAAGAGACACGAAGAGAAAGTAAGTTCATCCAGGACACATAAGCATCAGAAATACTATGTACCATAATCCTTTCTTGGAGATTCACATCACACACTAGGGAATCTGAGAAAGAAGACCAGCAGTAAAGAAATCTGTTTAACTCAAAACTCTTTTTTCAAGTCACATCTATTAACAACCTACAGACTCGGTGTTCTAGGAAACATACATTGGGACACGCTGGCTTAGTGAGAAGAGAAATGAAATTCAAAATAATTGGGCTGGAAAGTAAAGAAATTGAAACAGTCTGGCTCATGTCAAATAAGAGTTCATAAATGGCACCATGTCATCTTCATTTTCTTCCCCTGGGTCTTTTATACTTGGAACTTGGAAAGAAATGGAGGATAAGGGTGTCCTTGAGTTCCCTGAGTAACAAGGATAAAGAGAATAAATCTTTTTCTGTAATTTACCATTAAAGGTTGGTGTAAAGGGGTAAAAAAAACACAGACTCTGCCTTTGCCACTCTTCTCTATGGGTGTTTAAATTCCTACCAGAAATATAATGCTTAGAATAGTATCCCCGCATATTTATAACTTCTTTACAATGAACCACCATGATTTTCTTTCCCCTCAAACCTGGTAAAGTTACATTCTTACCTCAGAAACTGTGAGGAAATCAAATTTGGCCTTTAAATAAACTAATTTGAAAGGTTTAAAAAAATATTAGAGACTTTTAAAAAAAGGAATAAGGGACTTGAATATCCCAAAGTGTGAAAATGCCACATTTTTATACTCAAATGATTCAAAATAGATGAACAGAATGCTTCCAAACTTTCTAAAAATATCTACCTCCAGGCAATTAAAAAAATCAATCTAAAGGGTCATTTATTTCAAGAACCTAAAAGCTCCATTTAGCACTCCAGTGAGCCCCCACAGCTGACTGGATCTGGGAGACCAGGGCTGAGAAAGGTCATTCACACTCCTCCCTAACTCCTTAATGATATGTTTAGCCAGGCTAATTTTAGACCTGTCGGAAGCTTTTGATTCAGTTAACCATAAGGTGTTGGTGACAAGACTGTGGTCAATGGGAGGCGTGGGCTGAGCTCCTTTTGAAGTCAGCTGGTGAGTTCATTCCTGGAAGGAGGGTGTCAATAAGTAGTCACAAGGGACTGTTCGAGATCCACGTACATCGCCAAGGAGGTCTCTCCTCCCTATTTAACCAACACGGGAGGAGACCTTGGGAACCATCAGTGGAGCAACAACATCTTGATGATCTTCATTTCATTATCATCTTTTGTACTGATTCATTCAAACTGTCTTAACCTTTGGCTTAGCTCATAGTTATTTTGGTTTGGGCAGGAAGTGGCTGGCTTCAAGTCAACCTGGATAGGCTGAGGTTGTGATCTTCAGTCAAAGGAAATGCTTTAAGGATGTCAGAGGTGGATCTGCATCATAGCTATTCAGGGATGAAGGCTCACTGATAGGTCTTTTAATAAGTGCTTGAGCATGGACCAGAAAAGTCTCCTTTTTTCTTGGATTCAGAGAAATGTGTGCCTATGCCAGCTTCCAGAAAAGGCATCGTTACATTTAGCTATCCCTCTGGTTAATATAAGTTTCGCCACAGTAATAGCCACTCTTGTCTCTTTGCTAGATTTTACAGGGGCACTTCATTACACTAATATTCATTAAAGAGAATTTCTTTAGCCCTATGAGTATTCATACCAATCAACTCAAATCCTTTCCATCTCAAGGTTTAACATGAATGGATTTTATTTGGTGCAATGTGTGCTTCTGCTCTGTATAGGCACCATAAAGCTATCTATAGCAAAGAAAATGTCAATATTCCATTCAAGAGTTCAACAGCCTGACCAAGAGGGAAAATGTCTTTAATACTGCATCTTACTAGATTTTGACAAGTTCCAATGCTATATGGAAACTCAGGGCTAATCCATTATTATGCTTTAATTTTATAGAATAAGAAAGCAAGACTTAAATTTTCTCAATGGACATAATAATTCAGCAGAATCAGAAAATTTCTATGGGGCAAACAATCTAATATTATATTTCTAAACTTTATAAATCATTCCTCACCTATGGTCCTCATCGTAAGTCAAAAAGTACAGAGTACAGGAAGAAGACATGGGGAGGGAGTAGAGAAGAGACCAAAAAAGCGTGAAAAAATCAAATGAAAAAAACAAGGTCAACTAGTCAGTATCTTCCTGTCATCTCCTTGTCATCACTGTTTCCTGCCCAACCATTTTTTTATGTTCTCTTTGGCCTCCTCTGATAAACCAGATATCAGCAAGTCTTATTGGAAATCCTTGGTTCTCCCATATCCAAGGGACAAACAGAGGCAGAAAGACAAGTTTACTGAAGTGAGCCCCATTTTTCTAGCTTTGGGATTGCATATGCCTCAATGATTAATATTGCAACTCTGGATTCTAAATTCTCATTTCATTCATTTGACAGATATCCACTGAACATCTGCCATGTGCTAAGAACTCTGTTGCACATTCTAAGGGATATGAATATGAAGAAGACATAGTCTTGCCTCTAGAAATTTACAATTTAATAAGACAGGGAAGAAAAATATTCCTCTTGGTTGCAAAACTCTAAGACTGTGACAATTCACACTAACAATTATAACACATGGAAGAATCAGACAGGTGCCCTGAGAGATTTGACCGGAATATTATGGGATTCCAGAAAAGATGTATATCATTTCCAGGTAGCAAGAGCCAGAAATCTTCATCAAAAAGGTAGTATCTTGAGCTGGAGCTTGAAGGATCCAAAAGACATAAACTGTAAAAGGATACTGAGGAGTGGGCTTCCTGGAAAAAAGGAAATGGCACAAAGGCACGAGAATAAAATATCTGTTTGGCAAACAGCAAGTGGACCAGGTTTCTAAAGCATGGGATAGATAAATGAAGACAGATACACAGCTGGAAAATTTTGTTGGAACCCGAGTTGCAGAGTATTTAAAAGAATGAGTTAGAAAGCTCAGTCTAAATTCTCTTGGTGGTGGAGAGACATGGAAAATTTTTCACAGGACTATCCTTTAGGCAAAGTAATTGGACTATAGTGATCTGGCATGGAAGACGCTAGAGGAAGGGATCAGCTTCTGACAGAGATCTAAATGAGAGGAAAAGAGCACACAGTGAGAATGGAAAAGAGGCAGATTCACGAGATATTAAGGATGCATAAAGGGCAGGAATAAATTGGTGTGAAGGCCAAATGGCATCTCCTAGGATACTTGGGATGAAAACAAAATTTCACCATGTCAAACGGATACTTGAAAGCATGATATTTTAAATCTACTACTGAGATGTTCACTATGTCGCCCAATGTTGTGGATTGAATTATTTTCATAGGTTAAGGATATTTGTGAGATTATTTTTAATTATATTTTTCCTTCTATGTCTTTTTATGGTTTAGAAAGACCCAAATAAACAAACGGATATGAGATATCACTTATCTCTGACTAAAGAAGAACAAAAGAGTCTCTGAATCTCCTTTCTGGTGTGTAAACACAATAGTAACTATATCGTGGTAGACCCATGGCCGTTAGGTATAAAGAAGAGGATCTGTTCTGAACTGTCTAAATCAATAGTCCTGCTTTACCCTATCCTTCCTATGTGTCCAACTATGCTCCTGTCCCCATTTATTTTTATGTCAGAGATTCCTTTTAAATATGGACATTACCGAACTGGTAATAACCTGCTTATGGAGACTCCTCTATTAATTAAGAATCCAATCTGTACATAACACTTCTCCACCACTTATCCACTTGACCACCTCAGTCGCCTAGTCAGATGCTAAAAAGATTTGGCAACAAATAATACTAGCCCTTTCGTCTTACTTACCTGCTAAGGCAGACATCATCTATCATCTTTTTTAGGCAGTTTTCCCTGATAAACTAGAAGCAACTTGACGCACATCCTTCTCAGAGAGCCGTCTATCTGATCTGGATTTTGTTCTTTCATGCACCCATTCTTCAGCCTGACCAACCCCGCAATACCTTAACAAACATTTAGTGAGCAGTTGGTATATGCCCAGCATTGGGCCCAGTGATGCAGATAAAAAGATAAAAGGTAGCAATCCTTTGCTTTGTGCAATTTTTTTCAGTTCAGTTATTTATTGTGAGCGAGCGAGAGAGACCACAAGCAGGGAAGGGGCAGAGAGAGAGAGGAAGAGAGAAAGAGAGAGATAAAGAAAGATCTAGCAGGGGAGAGGCATAGAGAAAATGAGAGAGAGAATCCCAGTCTCAGTGCTGTCAGCAAGGAGCCTGACATAGGGCTTGAACTCCCAAACCATGAGATCATGACCTGAGCCAAAATCAAGAGTCAGATTCTTTTTTTTTTTTTTAACAATTTTTTTAATGTTTATTTATTTTTGAGAGACATAGAGACAGAGTATGAGCAGAGGAAGAGCAGAGAGAGAGGGAGACACAGAATCCAAAGCAGGCTCCAGGCTCTGAGCCGTCAGCACAGAGCCCGATGCAGGGCTCGAACTCACAGACCATGAGATCATGACCTGAGCCGAAGTCGGCTGCTTAACCAACTGAGACACCCAGGCGCCCCAAGAGTCAGATTCTTAAAAGACTGAGCCACCCAGGCGCCTCTGTGCAAATATTAATGTAAAGAATTCATTTGCCCTGTGGCATACTTCACCCTGAAGATAGGAACATCACTACCTAAACTCGATGTCACCTGTATCAGGGGGATGCCAGGGCCAGCTGGGCCACAGACTACCTGTCAACCTGGTGAGTTATTTAAACCCTTTGAGCCTCAGTTTCCTCCTCTTTGAAGCGGATGTAAAAATACTAATACCTATCCCAAGGGTGGGTTCTGTTAAGAATTTAATGAGACAATTAATGCAAGGAGTTTAGGACAACTCCTGCTTCGCACTAAAAAACATTGGATAAAAATGATCGCTCTTTAATCATACAAATATCTGACCTTTGATCAGTCTGCAAATGACCACTGATGACTGTGATGGTGATTGTCCTTTTAGCAGAGAAGAATACACTTAAAAGACTTGCTTGCACTTCACAGAAAAGTCTAGAAAGCAAGGCCCATTTCAGTTTGCATGTCACAGGAGCAACTCTCCTTTAGCCAAATGTCATGTTTTCTGTTTTATTTCTCTCATTTTCTTATACCAGAAAAATTTCATCTGCTCCCGATGTTCATTCCCTATTTAAAGACAGCATTCAGTTTGTGAAGCCAGCAGCTCTCTGCCAATGCTGTCACTACCCAGGTCTGTGGTGCTGAAGGCCCAATCTGCAGCGAGAAGTGACACCAAACCACTGCTGTTCCATCCAGAGGGCGTTGTGGTAGGCAGGGTGGGGTACAGGATCAAGCCCCTAATGAAGAATAAGCAACAGAAAACATAGAAAGCAAACAAAATAGAAATGTGTTTCGCATGCAAACACTCGGAGCCATTACAAATACAAGGAAGAGAAGAATGAACTAAATTAGAAAATCGTAACGGGTATGGGGTAGAACGCTTTTTAAATCAAAGATCGTACTTTCCTTTCCTTGTTCTCTGGGAACAAGAATTCATCACTCAGATGAATTTATAACTGTTTTCATCATTTATATGAAGCACAACAAAGAGCTGGACTCCGGGCTGATGGGCAGGCTGCACCCCAGGAGGCCGGAATGCATCATTAATTAAGGTGAGGCTGCAGAGATTGGTTATCTGGGCACTTCGGGCACCCCATACATGTACTTCTCCAAGCCAGAGCAGGTGCACCTGGTAAAGTTTTCAAGGTGAACCTGACTTTCCTCAATGCTCCTCACCCCCAACTTCCTGCTAGGCATTTCTAGCCTAATTACCCCCACATTCCAGAGAAGGCACGATCTCCTTCAAATACCACGCCCGCTTCTCGAACATTATCGGCTGAAACAAATTTAGCATTATGCATTACATCACCACCTTGCTGCAGATTATGGTCCCAGACAACTACCTCCCACATGGGCCAAGGTGATCTGGGCAGCCTGGGGCACCAGTCTGTCCACATCAAAAGGGAGCAGAGCTTCTCGCTGAGCAGATGCTCTTGAGCCCAGCAGATCTAGGAACTCAATTTTATTTCTTTTTTTTTTTTCCTTTAAACATGCAGATCGTAATATCAGACCTAGAAGTTTTCTGTGCTGCACAATTTATGCTAGCTCATTACCTCCTGCTACACTCCAAGGCTTTGTAACGGAAATTGGCTCTGATTTCTGAGATGGGCATTACATCATAGTCTTCTTTTAGCACATTATGTCATCCCTGCTGAGACGCATTATCTAGGGTTGGCTCAGCAGTAGTGATTTTTTTGTGGGCCGACTGCAGTGTTCCCAAAGAACTGCTGGGAACCACAGATTGAAATCTGAAACATTTATCTTCTAAAAAGCTGAAAAGGGGGAAAGATGTTCACATCAGACCCTGTTTATTTTCCTTAACCCTCTCCTCTCCCAGCTCCTTTTAGATCACATTGCAACAAATGCCAGTGATCAACATTGCAAAGCCTGTGCACGGACGATCATCTTGAGATAACCACTGCTAGGGGTGCCTGAAATATCGGCCCCCATCAAGAGCAGATAAACCTGACACTTGTCACAATTCTATCTAAAGGCATTTTACAAATGCTTGGAAAAAATTACCTTGCCCGCTCACGCTGATAACATAGAGCATCCTGCCTAATTCTTGGATTAAGAAAAGAATTTCTTCTCCTGATCTGTTTATAAATCTATATGAATAAAAACTACATGTACCTACATGCTTATCCTCCTGACCATGTTGCAGCCACAAAGGCAAACTTCTGGAAGATTTGCATTGGAAATAATTTTTATGCAAAGAACTGAGCTGATATTATCTCTTCTCACTTCAACCATGAAATTAGAAGCCCATTTTGTATCTCTCCATCCTAGGCAGGATTAGAAACCATTGCACAGAGGGAATAGACAGGTGCTTTCAGGATAAAGCAAAGATATTCCCAAACCCCAGAGAATCCCAATACCTCTCTTGTCACAAAAGCATAATTATGGGAGGGGGGATTCTCTAAATACTGAAAGGAAATAGGCTACATTCATCCATGACTAAATTACAATTCCCTCCTTATACAGCAACTAATGAGATTCACTGGATGGGGACTAAGCGCTGGGGGAAGAGGTATAAGAGAAGTTATGATACCTCCTTCCCCTGCCCACCCCTGCCGCATTTTTTCCACTGATTTTTTAATAGTGAATATTTTTATGCTCTCAGTTGCATTTGTAGCTCTCAGATGGTAGGCACGTCCAAATTAAAATAGAGGCAAGAAAAGTTATCATTTGGCCCAGCCCAAGAGCCTCACTCCAATTTCTACCCTTGATGATTTTTCATGCTCTTTGCCAGTGCCTTCTGCCCATGGCCAATGGATCATAAAGCAAGATGGCAGCCTTCATCCTTTACTCAGCCCAGAGCAAGGCCAGGGAGCAGTCTGAACATTCAAAAAGGGATTGGGATGCCTGGGCCCACACTCGTGGCAGAGAAACTTCCTGGGCAACAATCAACTGAAATCTCCATCTCTAGCACCTCTGCACCTCTTCTTCTTTCATATTTAATGTCCATTGCTATTTGCCTCTTTTGTCCTAGAGGGGATGGGATGAGGATTGATGGTATGATCCCACAAAGGGCTCCGAGGCTTTCAGATGGATGGTGCTCTATAAAATAGTGCTATTTAACAGCTAAGGACATTTATAAGAATCCTCTTACCCTTCTCCTTCCTTTCCATTGTCCTTTCACCTCCACTTCATTCCCCTAGCTCTAGGAATTTTATGATCTGAAGGCCAAAATGCTTTAAATCTTAATAACTACATGTGTCACTTGGAATACTGAAAGGAAACTATATATACTCTTTACCTGGCTCCTTCCAAGCTTTTACAGCAGCCAAAGTAACTGCTGCATCATTTAAAAATTCCACTGAAAAAGCAAGTAGCCTTCAACACATTAAGCTGATTTCATGTAAGTTGTAAAATATTAAATGACCAGACCTTCTATTCAATAATGAAATTACCTGGCTTTCCCTTTGCAGGAGGCAAGAAGATGGATTCATAAGTGTAAAGGATATATGTCTGCCTCTAGATATGGGCTGGCTAGCCACCAGCTCCTGAAGACACATTAGGGGAGGGGACTAAGCACTATTCCCTCTCTTCCTCCAGTGCCCAAGAGTTGTGAACAATCCTGCAAAAAAAGGCTTTTAGGATGCCCAGAAGTCCTCGGTACACTCCCCAACAAGGCCAATTATGGAAAGGAGCCATTGTGCTCTTTTTCTTGTTACAGGATAGCCACTGGCAATGAAAATCTACAAATGGAGTTCTTCTACCCACTTACAGGGAAGAAGAAACCTAGCTCCAAAACTAGTAGTTTATAAGAGTAAGTATATATTGGGGGAGATCAGATTGCAGAGTGAGAAATCAACTATTCCCTAATGGATGTCCCAAAATAAAGATGAAGGGCACAGGTGGCCAAGGCAGAATGGGAGATCACACAAGGAACTCACTGGCTCCTGACATTACAGTAAAGCCAAGCTTGGAGTGAGAAGGTAATTCTGTGCCCAGCTTCAGCTGCCTTTGCCACTGCCTTGGCAAAGTCACTATACTTGGAAGGTCAGCAGAAGAGGAATAAAACAGTGTGGACATTTCGGGCTCTTTTGGACAAGAGCACGTGGAGAAGTGGCATGGCTTCCTTTGCCCCCACCTGCCCAGAATCACTAGCAAGATCACCTAATGCATAGAAAAGTTGAAATTTATTTTATCAATGAAAGTTTGATCCTGCTATCTACCAGCAATGCCAGGAGACCAGCTGTCCTAACCAGCTGCTCTCTAGGTGCCTCCCCAGAGTTCCATGAGCCATCCCCTGGGGGCTTATGGCATTTTGTAAATTGCAGAACCTTCCCTACTCCTCAGAGTAAGCCTTCATCAATGCACCTTCAGGTCTGTCTTCTTAGGAACAGCAACAAAAAACTTCTGCAAATGTAAGCATGTATGAATATACTGACTACAAAACCATCAAGGATTACAGTTTAGACCCATAAAGATCATAGAGATTTGCTTCATCCAGCTTTGAAAAAAAAATTACACAGATTCCTTCACAATGCATATCCAGAGTGTGTCTGGTCAGAATCCTTCTTAACTTCCAGGATGCTTGTATTTCCTTCACCTCTATTCCTAATCTAGGTTAAGTACCTGCCTTTCCTTTAAGAAGTTTTTTTCTTCTCAGATGGCGGGTTTCTTCTCCATATTTCCGTCATGATCTGAGGGGTGTCTCTTGCTTACCCCCTAACAAAAGTACAAGATTCTCATTGATCCTAAACAACAGAACTAGTAGGCTCCATTCATTCATTCAGCAAATACTTACAGAGCAGGAACAATTATTGTGCTAAGTGTTATAGGGATGAATCGGACATGGCTTCAGCTTTTCAGGCACAGGAGAGACCACAGACAAGCTATTATTAATAAATATGTGACAGAGGCTGCCAGCTTTTCAGCTACATTCCTCCTCTTATTCCTGGCTACACAGTCAGATATACTTCCCAACCTCCTTTACTATTAAGTGAGGCCATGTGCCTGAGTCCTAGTCAATAAAAAGTGGATGGATATGATGTGCACCACTTCCAATGATGCACCTCTGAGATCCTACATGCTCTTTCCTCCTTCTGGCTGGTTGAAATGGCAAGATCACCAAAACCCAGAAGCCATGTGTTGAATGGCAGGGCCTCAGACAGCCTGAGTCTGCCAATGCCCACTTAAAGGAAAGCTGGCTTTGTGGCCAATTCATGTTCATGGCCAGTACAAGAGCAAAAAATAAACTCCTACTGTGTACATCTGCACACAATTAGGTCTATTGATAGCAGCAGCCAGGCTGCTTTAATTAATATAAATGTCAAAATGATCTATTGAAATGGAAAGATGCTCACAGAGTATACAACAGTAAGTTGAAAAACTGTTATTAGAGCATATTACTTTTTATAAGAATATGTACATAACATACAAAGACACATATAGAGAAAGTTCTAGAAGTATGTATCGCAAGGTATAGGTGTTTATCTCTGAATGGCAGTAGTATAGGTGTGGGTTATCTAGATTTCCTGGTGTGAAATGAAATGGTTTTGTAACTAAAAGACAAAAGCTACGGTGAACACTGAAAAGAAAGGTATGTCTTGATATGTAAATACAAAGGAATAGCATCTCAAAGTGGTTAAAGATTTCCTGAGGGAAATTAGGAAAGGTTTCTCAAACTAAGCATCTATTAATGACCCCTAGAACACTGAAAATCTATAAATTAGCTACAGCCTGAGAAATAGAATAGTTCAATTATACAACACACCTGGTTCCCAGCCTTTACATATTAAGGCCTTGTCAATAGAGATCAATTCACCTAACAGGATGGAAGACATAAATCTTTTACCTTTAGGAAGTGCAAAGAAACTAGTCTCGGTGGTTGTTTGGGGTGGGAGGTAAGGATAAGGAGAAGGGGAAGTATTTAAAGGGTTAGAGAAGGAAAAAAGTAGCCTACTGACATTAAACCATTTTGTACCTTTTGAAATTTTTCTATATGTATTTATTATTCCAAAATTTTAAAAAATATTTATGAATTTCGCGTTGTATTTATTGCCTATTTTTTAAAAAGTCTAAGTTCTACAACTTTTGTAAATATTAAGTCAGAGATTCCCTTGGAATTGGTTAAGAACAAAGATATGCTGAGCAAGCAAATCAGGTTGAAGTTTCCCAGAAAAATCCCACAAAACCATAGATCCAACTGGTCACTGCAGCGAAGCTTCCCCTTTTTACGTGGGAAGAATCTAAATATGTTCTTGCCATACACTGGAAGAAAGAGGTGGTCAATGAAGAGTCACTTCTGCTTTCACACGATCTTCAAAAGGGCCTAGAGAAGGGGGAGAGGTAAAAGAGATAAAGGGGGTTAAGAGTAGACTTACCTTGAAGAGCACTGAGTAATGATGTACAGAAATGTTGAATCACTATATTGTACATCTGAAACTAATACAACACCATATGGTAATTATACTTGAATTTTAAAAATAAAAATAAAAATCTTTAAGTGCCCAGAAAAAGATTTGGGGGTACAATAAGAAACAGAAACTCAACGAGGCACCTGAGTGGCTTAGGTCATGATCTCACAGTCCATGGGTTCAAGCCCTGCGTCGGTCTCTGTGCTGACAGGTCAGAGCCTGGAGTCTGCTTCAGATTCTGTGTCTCTCTCTCTCTCTGCCCCTCTCTCTCTTTCTCTCTCTCAAAAATAAATAATAAAACATTTTTAAAAAATTTTTTAAAAATCATAAACTTTGCAAAACATGGTGTGCCAAAGTCCCAACCACTGTTTTGCCATGAAGACTTGAAGGGTGACCCAAGAGAGGAGGGACAAGCCCACCAACTCTCCCAATCGGTAAAGAATATTGCAGGCTCAGATCCCTGCAACCAGACTCTGAAACAGAGATTTGTCAGTAGGTGGCTTCCTGAGTGGGACTCTTTGATTCCCAGCAGGGAGGGAGGAAAGGAAGTAGAATTAGACACAAGGAGGAGCTGAGCTGTGGTCACAAGAAAGGTGTTGGTGAATCCCCATGGAGCCAGGATGACCCTTCTGAGTTGTCCCAAGTTGAAGCTAAGCTTTTATGTGCCCTCAGGGCCTTGCACAAGAAGCTGTCTTCAGCCACTTTTCTGGGAATGACTCAGTTGTGAGACATGAGCAGACAATATGCCCAACAGGTATGCGGCTGGGGGACAAGTGCCTAGGATCAGGGGACACTCTACAGCAACCACTAGAGAGTAGTAGTAGGATGTCAAGTCTTCTCCTATCAGTCTATATCCAGCTGCCAAGAGATAACATCAAAATCTCTCTGAAATTCCTCAGCTTCTTAAGCAAACCCAAGGGCTCTAGAGGCCAAACCCCCTGGGCCATCTCCCCTATGAAACCTAGGCTCCAGCCACATGCATCTACTCACCAGTCCCAGAAATTACCATCCTCTTCTGTGGCTGTAAGCATTCGTACATACTGTTCCTTCTGCTATTCCTTCTGTCCTCTCTTATCCTCCTAGAAAATCCCTACTTATTCCCTAATTCTCAAGGTAATTTCCCCTGGGAAACTTCCCTGGCTTCCATATTCCCAGCAACTCATACTCACTCACCCCGCGTGACCACCATGTTGTATGCATCTACACTACCACCCACACCAGCCCCTGTGAGTACACCCGTTCTGCATGTGTGTTCCCACTAGACTAGAGGCTTCCTGAAAACACACTCAGGTCTTCTTCCATCTTCATATCCCTGACACATAGGAAGTATTGGATTAAATGTTCATTGAATGAATAAATAATTCAATGTGGAAGAAATGGTGCTGGCAGCAATAGCTCTATCAAGAAAAAGCAGACAAATTCTGATAAACTGGTGGGACAGGAGACAGGAACTAAGGACATGGAGAGAGGCAAAGTGTCTGCCACCAGCCATGTGACAGAAACATTTGGCTTTTATGTCGTCTTTATTTCTTGATATTGATGGTCCAATTTCAGCATCACAAAAGAGAGAAAACAATGGGGGCTCTTACGTTAACAGTAAAATTGCTTTTAGGGTACAACAACCAGAAACTCTCATAAGGATGACTTTAAGGAAAGAGTGTTGGGCTGCACCAATCCCTGGCTGAGACTGTTCACTAAATGAGATGGTGGTCCCAAGAAAGTATTCTCCTCTCTGCTTTCGCTCCTGGAAAATTTCTGCCAAGGACAAGAGGAGCTACAGAAAGTAAACATCATATTCAGCTTTTCATGAGGGGATGGCCATGGTGCTGCATGAGCCAATAGTCTTTAGGCCAAAGGGGAACAAGGGTCCAGGTAACAGGAGGAAAGGGGGGCATTGTGTCACCCTAGAGCTTCCTTCTAAGGGGAAAGTGTATTGCAGACTCTCACCTTTCTTTTCCTCTCATCTCATACCCATCCCCATCCATATTTCTATCTTCAAGAGAGATGGGACTAGCCCAAACTACAATGACAAGTGACCATATCTCAGTCATATCTTGAGATATGGTCAAGCAAGTAAAAATTTTTTCCCCAGAATCCCCATGCAAGCATAATACACTGAGTAATGAGACATTACTAAGGTCACTGCAAACAGGCATCAAACCAAGTTTGGGTTCAATCAAAATGAATTTTAGGTCCATCTTTCTTTATCCTCAAGTCTTAATGCCCCATTACAGAACCAGAGATCTGTCATTTTGGGGAGAAAAAAATATCTATTTCCTCAGGAAATGCCAAGGGGCCACAAATTTTCATCTGCTCCAGCTGGAGTGGAGGCTAGGTGCTTATTTAAGCTCGGAAAGTATACCTTCTTTCACTTCCTCTTTCTGACAAACTCAAGATCATCCTTGACCAAGGTTTAGGTAACTGCTTGGAGTATCCAAAGAAAGATTGCCCAGCCAAGCAACTGCTCCACCCACCTGAAAGCCTGCTTAGGATTCCATTTGAATGTAGGAGTCAATCTCTAAATATAACCCTTGAAAGCAGCCTCCGCCATCATCCTTGCACTTGTAGCCTCTCTCCTTCCAAAATAGTAAAATAGCATGGGCGGGCCTTCTGCCTCCCCACCACCAACCCCAAGGGGCAGCCTGGGATAATGAGACACAAGAGAGCAATCCTCTGCTGTCGTTCCTCCCTAGGAGGAGGGGTGCACAACAGTAGATCTCCACCCAGGAGTTGCTACCAAACCCCAACCTCCCAATTCCCCACTGGGTCCCTCTCAAAGCATCTGGTCCCTACTTTTTCAGTTATCACAGGGCATTGATTAGCCTCAGCAAAATCCTCAGAAATGTGACTTTCCCACCACTCTGATCCAAGGTTCCTGCTGTAAAATTCAGAATCACAACATATCCTGTTCCTAACTGATCATCCTTATCTCACCAGATGTTATTTCACTAACCAACCAATATCTGCTTATTGTTGGTTTCTCTGACACTAAGTCTGGGATCTTTGACAGCAGTGCTGTGTCTTCCCATCGATGGACCTTCAGCACTTGGCACAGTTCCAGGCACATAGCAGATGCCCAATAAATGCTGGAGGGATGGAGACAGGGATGAAGGGAGAGATGGAAGGGGGAAGGGAGGGAGAAAGAGGGGGGGAGGGAGGGAAGATGGGATGGATGCATGCATGCATGCATGAGGAAATGCCTCAGTGTTGCACTTAGTAGAGAGAAGAACAGATGACAGGAAGTACAGCTTGAGAAGCATGGCTATACCTGTGCCCTGCTACTCAGAGAATGATCTTGAACTCTAAGAGCTCCAAGTTAGAGCATGACAGTGCCATGGCTCCTGCCCAAAACTAAGTCTGCTTGGGGTCCCTCTATAGCAGGTGCATAAGGGAATTGTGTTATGATCACCTGTAAAATACAGAGACCCTCACTGATGCAACCCAAGGCAGGTTTCCCAATTCTCTGCATGCTCCTTCCCTCTGTGAAGAGCAAGGCATAGAGGTATAGTCTCTCCCAGGCCCACAGCCTGGTGAGGAGAGCTGGGCAAAGGCCACACTGATGGTTCATCCCAGATGGGGCTGAAGAGGGTCTGGAGCTGACGCAGACTATTCATCTACCCTGGACAGCAATGTTTTCATGTGTGCAGTTGGGCTGTTCTTCCTCTGGACAAAGGCTAAAAGCTTATAAGGCTTTGAATGGAAGGTAGTTGGTTTTATGGAAATGCTATTTCACTGTCTCTGCTTTATTTCCAGCCAGGCAGAGCCCTGTTATCAAGTAGAGACAGCTGAGGTCCTGAGGCACTGGGAGTCTGGGCAGGTGTCTTCTGACCAGGAATAGAGAGACACCAGCACTGGAATAACTAAGGGGCCGGGGATAAAATTGAGCATAGGAAAAGACAGGCTAGAGTAAGATTGAACTACCTCGTGGCCAGAGTTCTGTTCCATTAAGACCCAGCTTTGGAGAAGACAAGAGTCATCATTACCCTTCACCTGCCCTGGACCACCCTTGCCAGTGAAGCTTTTGGGGATGCAGGAACCCTACTGGCCCGGCCCTTCTACTAGCAAGCACCTCCCTTCTGAGGTCTTTAATCCTGGCTTCTGCTTCATGAAATGGACAATTAAGAGCCAATTAGAAACAAAAGAAGCTGCCCATTATGAAGACTAAACCTGAGGCTTCCTGGCAATACCAACTACCCATTTAGCTTCACTGACTACTTTTTTATTTTTTTTTGGTTTGTTTTTTTTGTTTTATTTTGTTTTGTTTTGTTTTAATAATTTATTGTCAAAATGGTTTCCAAACAACACCCAGTGTTCAAGCCAACAAGTGCCCTCCTCTGTGACTACTTTCAATTAAACCAAAGCCTGATGTTTTGGTCACTTTGTGTGCTAATATTTTAATTGACAAGGACATATAGGATTTCTATCATATTATAGAAATTTTTTTAAACAAGACTTATTATGGTGATCATTTCACAATATCTCCAAATATTGAATCATTATGTTGTATACCTGAAACTAATATAATGTCGTATGTCAATTATACCTCAATTTAAAAAAAGGAAGAAAGAAAGAAAACCCCATTCTGGTTACATTATAGATGGAAACAGTTTTCCACAACAGCTGAGGTAAAGCAGATAGGGAGTTGACTTTTTTGGAGTAAGCCCTACATACCCACCATAAGATATTTCATTTTACTTAATTTCACTTGATCTTAACAACCCCAGGAGGTAAGTATTATCATCTTCCATTTATGAGGAAAGCAAAGTTCAGAGAAGTTGCCCAGCATGACTGCAGCAAACAAGTGGAGAAGCCATGTCCATTCTTCTCCAGCTATGGTTGTCAGCCCTGGCAGCAAAGGAGAAACTGGGAAACTTTTAAAGACTGTGAGAGACCAAGTCCCATCCCCAGAGAGTCTGACTTAACTGGTCAGCTGTGGGTTCCAGATTTTTTTGGCAAGAGGATCACTGGCTACCTCATGTCGAGGGCATAGGTTTCCTGGAAAAAAAAATGCCTTATGGTGTTCATTTCATCTTAGCACAACAGTAGGAAGTCACCTATCATGTGACTCCAGCTTAGCCATGAAAGTGATTCCAGTCAGTCTTAGGTAGGGCGGAAAATCAGGCTGACAGCTGAACACTTTTGTAGCTCATAAATGCTTTTAGCCTATCTACAAAGTTGAACCAGGTCTCCTAGGTAACTGGGACAATTTTCATTAAAGTGGGAAATATTGAGCAAGATGGCTGACAACATTTGCACTGAGATGTTCATATCCTGTAGCTGGTAACTAATTCGTGATGGGATTGGATGTGAGTTAAGCTCTGTGACTCAGGGTGCTCCCCCCATCACAGATGTAGGAGGAAGGGAAAACAACACTGCCCTGTCTCACAGGAAAAATTGGGAGACCTGAATAAATTATTCCATGTTTATGAAGTGCTTTGGGCTCCTTGAGTAATCACAGAGTGTCAGGGCCTGGTGTTACTAGTATTTGCACAAGTCCAAGATTAATTGCTCCTCTCGGCCCTGAGTTATGCTCTGTGCCCAGTGAAGCACGTGTCCATATGCCCTCGCAGATCACAAAGCGTGGGCTGCAACTCTCCTTGTGGAGAGGCAAGAAGGTGTCATCCTATCAGCAACTTTGCTCCTCATAACAGGTACCTTTGAGCTATTCCTTGGCATTTGTTTAGAGCAGGCCAAGGAGCCAGATCAACAAATACAGCTGTAGTCAGTACAAGCCGTTCTTGCTCAGATTCTTTATGAAACATAGATAATATTCAAATAATTAGGCAATTGAGACTCTAGGTTAACAGGTAAGAAGGGTCTCCACTTTATAACTGCAACCTTTGCACCCCAATAATTGATTTAAGCACAAAAACAGTTACTTTTCATAAGTAACTTTTTCATGCTACTTCCTGAACAAAGAACATAGTAAAAATCAGCTTCTCAGAGTGCTGGGTGACTCAGTCAGTTAAGTATCCAACTTCAGCTCAGGTTATGACCTCATGGTCCATGAGTTTGAACCCTGCGTCAGGCTCTGTGCTGACAGCTTGGAGCCTGGAGCCTGCTTCAGATTCTGTGTCTCCCTCTTTCTCTGCCCCTCCCGTGCTTGCACTGTGTCTCTCAAAAATAATATAAAAACATTTTAAAAATTCAACTTCTTACAGCTAAGTGAGTCTGACCTTTAGGGCAGAATGCTGTTTGGCCAGGGAAGCCATTATTGAATGCATTTGCCTTTAACAGTATATAATTTTAAGTTTAAATTCGAATGATTTATGTATTTGTCCTTGTTTCAGTTATAAAGCTTAAGAATGTTATGGTGACAAAGGGCAGCTTAGAGATCTAGTCCATGTCCCTCATTTTAAGAGGAAACTAAAATCCAAAACCATTAAGTGAGCAGCCTAAGGTCAGCCAGAATGCCCGGGCTGTGGCCTTCCTCTTCTCTTTATCCCACAAGAGAGAAAGAGAGAAAGAGAAAGCTAACGCAGTCTCCCAAGTTTAAATGCCACTGCATGGCACTAACTGTCAGCCCAGACTTCCCCTATCCTATCCCCAGCTCCATACTTTCTTCATCTCAATGTATTGCACTGCCATTCCAGGTTGCTCGGGTCTAAAACCTGGTCATGATCCTTTAGCATTCCATTTCTCATATACTCCATATCTGAGTCAACATTAGTCCTAAATGGAGGTACTACTTCTATTTCCAAAAATAAAGCACTAATTCAACTTTTTTCCATAATCTCCACTACTATGGCCCTAGCTGACACTACACTCAACTCCTGCCTGTTTTATTTTAATAGCTCTGAACTGCTCTCCCTACTTATACTCTTTCCCTTTCCAGTAGATATACTATGTAGTAATCAGAATAACTTTCTAATGTATTAACACATCATCTCATACCCCTTTCCACTTCGAATGAAGCCTAACCTGCTCCCATTCTTTCATGGTCCTATTCACTCTACCCTGCCAACCATCCCCACTCCCTTTTTCCTCCACTCCTTTTTCACACATCTTTTTCCTTTTTTAAAATTTTATTTATTTTGAGAGAGAGGGAGAGAAGAACAGAGAGAGAGAATCCCACGCAGGCTCCACACTGTCAGCACAAAGCTCAATGTGGGGCTCGAACCCACAAAACATGAGATGATGACCTGAGCCAAAGCCAAGAGTCAGTTGCCTAACCAACTGAGTCATCCAGGTGTCCCTGCCCATCTTTGTTCCTTGAACAGACTGTTCTGATTCCTGGCTCAGTCTCTGCCCTATAGTTCCTTCTGCTCAAATTGCTCTCCCCACAGATCTTTACATGGCTACCACTTTCTCATCCCTTAGGACTCAGTTCAGAAAGCCAATCACTGGCTAGAGCAGCCTCATAGTCACTCTCCTTGACACTCCCCTGTTCTTCATAGCACTTATCTGTGGCTCAAACTATTTCACTCCTTTGTTACATGCTTATTGCCTAACATTCTTGCAGAATATAAACATCTAGAGAGCAGATTTTCTTGATCACCACCATATCCCCCTCTCCTGAAAAATGCCAGACTCAGAACAGTCACTCAATAAACACCAACTGACTGACGCTAAGAAGTAGCAACAGAGCCATAAGTCAAATCTATGCTTTTCCAATTCCAGTGGTCCTTCAATCTTGCCCTTTGGTTTATTAGAATCAGAAATCAGCTCAAGTCAGTCCAAGTAAGGAGTTCTTTGTGAGGACACATATGGAGTGATGAAGTACCATGTCTCTGAAATCCAAAAACATAAGCCATGGCAGGGCCTTAGCCTCACAGAGACCAAAGTTGAAGGAGAGCTCTGAATCCAATGTGACCCTGAAGAGCTCGCTTTAGGAGGTTCCCTCTTTTGGTCCACCATTAACACTATTAAAACACACTCTATCTGCTTCTTCCTCTCCTGTTCCAACTGGAATCTATATTCATTCCTCCATCAAGTATTTATTGAGAGCCAACATGTGTTAAGCCATGCTAACTCTGCCTGGGTATCATTTCTGCTTCTCCTTTATTCCATCTATACATGGCTTTGAATTGCTGCATCCCCATCAGTCTTGCTCATGATTTTTTGGCTTCCATTTCTTCTGTTAGCTCAATAATTTCTCCTAGGTTTTATTTGATATTCCCAAGACAAAATATAACTGGAAAAGTCCCTCTTTTAGAGCTAGGTCAGACATTATAGATCACTAAACAGATTATGAATTGGCAGCCTTTGGAGCAGGGGCCCGACTCTGATCCAATGAGCTGCACTCATGCGTGTTCCTCAGCAAGAGCTGGGGGTGTGGCAGCTTCTATGGAAAGAAGAGATGACAGGGCAGATGTGATCACAGGTCTAGGATAAACTTTAATCTAGTGAGGGTCCAATTAGGCAGTAAAAAGAGACACATCTGGATATCTCAGTTAGGATATTACAGCACGGTGTTTGCCTAAGTTAATGGGCAGTTTAATGTCATCAAAGGTTTCAGAGCAGAAAAGTGATGTCATCAGAGCTTTGTTTCAGTAAAATTAATTTTTCATAAATGTATGGGATAGGTTGTAGAAGGAAAGAACCGATGTGAGAAGAAAACTGAGGACCAGCTGCAATACACGAAAAAGGACAAAATCATGAGAATCTGAATTAGTGCGTGAGCAGCGCAAAAGGCGATAGTACAGAGCAAGAGACAGTAAGTGGCAGGCATTGGAATTTGCATGGCACCAGTTCTACAAGATTTGAGTGCCTACAATATACAAGGTCCCTTACTGGGGCCCTACTATGTGTCAAGCACTGTGCAAAGGCGTTATGGACATGAAAAAAACTATAATGAGATATATACAGTTTGGTATGCATTCTATAGATGAGGAAACTCCAGGCCAGAGAACTAAGTAACCTTCTCAAGATCACATAACCAGAAAGTGAACAAGGAAAGGAACCTTGTGGAAAGATAGAAGAATCCTTGGAGCCATTGGTAAAGGCCAACAGTATACCCAAAATAACATGAGACTGATGGGGCTAGGCCAAGAAGAGAAACTCACATGGGAGAAGGTGGCAGGAGAGCTTCCATTTCCAAATGGGACAAGGGATGGGATCACAACATGGATTAGAGGATGTAACTAGGCTTTACTCTTGGCCTTGAAGCCTGACCCCAGCTTAAGCAAATGCCTTCTCCCTCTCTGAGATTCAACATCTCCTATAAAAGAGGAATAATAATATCATGGCCTCTCAGGTCTGGGTAGGGATTAGTGATAATGTATCCAAAGTAGCCTATACAAAGTTGGGTCTCAATAAAAGGTATCCTTGTTGGAGTTAAAATCCCATTACTATTACTGATAACACTAATCAGGGGTAACATGTAAACATCAGAAAAGATTGACTAGTCAGAATTCTGTCCCCATGTTTTGGCTTCAATATTCTTTGATGATGTGGACCACCAGGCACCGGCCTGCTCATTTCTTAGAAGCTTATGTATACAGCCAGCTGGTAAGACAGGTCAATGTCAAATAACTTTATCATTCGAGTTAAACAGTCTGGACAGGCAGGGAGAAGTTAACTCTGTCTTCTGCACACTGCACACCCTAGAGCTACGTGTCTAGAGCTGAAAGCACTACCAGCAAAGTGAAGCATGCTCTAGAGAGGAATACAGTTGCCAAAAAGGAACTCTCATGAGTAGCAGGTGGTAAAAACTCCAGGAAGTTAGTGAGAACATTTCGAAGCCCAGAATCCAGGCTTTAAATATTAATTTGCCTTCAGTAAGAAAGAGCTAGTTTTTACCCTGAAAAGCACTTCAGCTCCTACTTGTTATTTTTAAGCAATAATGTTTTTTTAAAGAGCCCGCTCTGCTCCCCGCAAGGGAGAGGACTGGTTGAGCAAGCCGCAGTGATCTTTGTCTCTTCTGAGTGGACTAGCAGAGAAGCAGTCAGCTATTATCCCACTTCTGCCTTACCCAGGCCACCAAACTGGAGCCCACTTAGGAATGGAATCAAACTCTCTCCACCATGTAAGATGGAAAAGTCCCATTAGCCAAATCACTGGGCAGAGTTCCAAGAAGCAACAATCTATTGTTGATTCCTTTTTATACTGAAAACATACAAAATATAAAAGTTACCTAACCCCCAAACCACCAAAAACAGACATGCTATTGCCATCTGATACCATCCTACTCTGCATGCACAATGCCAGAAAGAAGCCAAACAAATGATGCCCGAATCCTGGATCTTTTCTCCCTCACTTTCAGAGAAGAATCCATCTGACTGAGAATGATTACCTTTTAAACTAGGCATTAGCTTTGTGCAGTGGCAGTATCGTAAACTAGGCATTAGTTTCATTCTAATCAAGGCTTGGGAAGAGGATCAGGCAGAAGGTCTTCTTGGAAAAGGAGTCTGAAGGAAGAAGTTGGAAGAATTCCAACAAACATAGGCGTTAAAAAATCTAACAACATGAATCTGTTCACTAGCCAGAAAGAAAATGTATTGTATATTTAAGGCAGAACACTAAGGTTGCATAACTTGGGGGGGGTGCCATTCACTTCACAGTCTATGTGAATGGTGCCCCCTGGAGTTGTGCAATGCACAACTGGTGAAACCAAACTTAGACAACCTTGATTCAGGGTATCCAAATCAGAAAAGTGTATATAATAAGTGTAGCACCTTTAGGCTATGGAAAAATCTAAGTTGTTGTGGATTATTCTGTAGAAAATTCCTAAAGCACACAGTAAAACCCAAACTTCCTACAGAGTCATACCCTAAATTATAACCAGGGGGGACCATAGAGGTCAAATGGACCATTCCCTCATTTTGCAGATGAAGAAACTGAAGACCAGAGACATAATGTGTCTTGCCCTCAAGGTCAACAAGCCTATGTTAAGAAGGTGAAACAGACTTCTTCTGTTTCCCACAAATGGCCAAAATAGGCCACATTGCTGTAAATGATATTCAGCCCGTCCAGACCCCAAACTGAGCTTTATTCAACATTATCATCATCAAATATTTGCCAAGCACCTACTAAATGCAAAAGCCAAAGAACCCAAGAAGTCTTTCTGAAGGTCACAGCCCATGAGGCAACAATAGGGCAGAGGTTCACATCCATCACACAGATCTTTGGCCAAGGAAATGAGGATTTTGCTAGAAACATTTCCAGGCACAAAGGTAGCATACTCTTTCTTGAGCCATGAATGGTTATGGTCTATTGAACAAATAGTTATTTAGGCAATTTTTTTTAATGTGCCTAGTCTCCGTTGAAGTTGACCGACTTCTTTGAAGTTGCTTTGGTTTTTTGGTTAAATATTTATTCATTAATATATTTAAAAGCCATATTATTTACACAATAGATTTGGAACCATTCTGGACTATTGAGTAATTATTACCTATTTAAAATCAGGCTATCCAAAGCAAGAAAACCAATGGCCATTTACAGGGAAAATGGAAAATTTACAGGTTACTGAGGTTGGCCTTTAATTTAAATTTTATTTTTAACAAAGTTATTCTACTCTTTCTAATGGGAATTGTATGTGTGTCTGAATGTGTGTGGTGAGAGAGGGGTGGGAAGAGAGAGAAACCCTTTTACCAAAACCAATGCAATTTAACTGCTTTATGGACAAGCTCCCTGCCAAATGTCTCATTGAAATCAAAGACACCTTTGAGTTAGTTATACAAGAGCAGGCAGAAAGCACCTGCAGTCACGTCTGTTTCTCATTTTGTACTCATGTAATTCAGATGCCCTGTGGATTAAGCGAAATCTGCTCCTAAGTTGAAATCATGTATACCACGTGTCAGCTCAGTTTGAATTTGGAAACAGGAGCTCAGAAGGTGCCACTCAAACATGTGGCTCTGGTTTTCCCCAAGTATAACATGAGCAAGGAAGTCATGGTATGGGGCCTGCATCTCCAGCTTTACTCTAAGTAAGAGATACAGTAGGACTATGTTTCCATTTAATGGCACTCCACCCACCCCTTACCCCATATCAGTTCCCATTTAAACTTTGAGAAGGAAAGGTCATGGCAATGAATAAGAAGTGCTATAAATGTACACGCTGACAGTTCATGACCTGTGCATGAATTTACAACCATGTTCTGACACAGAAAAAGGAAGCCAACCAGAATGAGCGATCCAACATCCCCAGGTAGCCAGCTATCGGTCACTTCTCTGTCTAGATACTGTTTGTGGCCTACATAAATGCATAAAGCATTCCATTGGTTGAGAGGAGTTATACTAAGATAAAATTAGTACTCGCCTCTTACATTAATATCTCCAACCAAATTCTTTCCATTTTAACCCAAACAGAGAGGACTCTTTTAAATATTAGCACTAAAAATGCATTCTGGATCTTGATTCTTTGATCACAGTCTAGAATATTAGCTCTATGTCTGGCTCTCATCTGTCCCATTGATTCAATAGATATTTAGTGGGCACCTACTCTGTGCTCTCAAGCATCAGTAGTCCATACAACAGCAAGGACTTTGCTTTCATGGAGTTTCCTTTCTAACCAGGGAAGGAGAGGAATTGGCTTTGAACTAGCTTAATGAAGGCATGTTCCAGTTAAAGCCACATCTCCATGTGGCACTCCAGATTTATACAGTATAAATTGGGATGTGATAATTTGCTTCCAAAAAAGATTCAATATTTTACTAAAAAAAAAATCACAGAAGGATTCCCTTTAAATCTAAAACTTCCATAGCACCCACCACCAAGTCATTTTATTTATTCTGAATTTTTGAGGACTTCATTGTTAGTGTGCTCCTTCACTCTGGAGTACATCTCCTAATCACCATCATAGGTAGACATTTACTTCCACTGTATAAAAGAAGCGCCCTAAGAGAGCACCCCTTATTATGAAAAGACTACTCAGCAGAGGCTACTGGCAGGCCTAGAGAGAAAAGTCTTAGGGATTCCAGCACTGCTGGCTTCCCCAGAGCCTCTCTGCACCCTCTTTATCTAAGAACTTAGTCAAAGATGAAGAAACTCTGGAGTCAAGGGAACTTTCAGTTTCTCTTTCTCATTGACATGAATGAAGGTAAAAAGGAGAACAATCCCAACTAATACAGTTTGAAAAATGAACCTGGTGAGGTGAAGATGTCATTTTTCTCTCCTGACACTTTTAACTACTTAGATACTTAATTATCTGTCACCAGAATCTCTCCTTGTGAGCACCAGCAACTTGGCCCATTAGAAATCAATGAGAACAGTTATTCCACTGAACGTTTGTGTGAGAAAATAAATAGAGGACTGCCACACGTAAACACACAGATTTAAAAGAAATGAGAAAGAAGCTGAAAAGAGCATTGCTGATATAACAACTAGCCTCCTGTTATTTCCCCCACATTGGGGTTTTATTGATCAGTGGCCACATTTCTCCTCAGGACCATTATACTGCCAGAAAGCTTGCTGGTCCAGTTGCATAGTGGTCAGTTGGCATTTAAAAAAAATGTTTTAAGCACCATCCCTATCCTACTTTGTTCAGAAAAGTTAATGCTGTATCATGAATTTCAGCTCTACAGATTGGAAAGTTATCCTATTTAAGCAGGGGAAACAAAAAAAGTCAAGCCAACTTTGGTTGCTTCCGCAAGCCTTTCATCTGCCCAAGAAGGATTGAAAGCCTTCATAGTAATTAGATAAGTTTAGCAAATACAGGTACAAAAGGGTATTCAGAGTTAAATGAGCCATTCTTCAATTGAAGAGCTTTGCTTTAGAAGAAAGAATTATGCTCAGTGCATTTGGTGTTTCTTAAATTAGCCCTAGAGAAGAAGAATTCTTAAGAGAGAAAGAAATATATGTACAAAAAAAAATGAGACCAAGGTGGGAAGAAATTGAGTGTTTTTTCTGTCCCAATGTTAGATCAGTCCAAACAGACAACAGCAAAAGCCAAGTCTCCCCACACACGTCACCACCCTCACTCTTCATGGTCTCTCCTGGCTGTAAGTATCTGGGTTTGCACTGTGCCTGAGGCCAGGTCCAGATAAAGATTTTCTGATTCTTCCAAGAAAGCCTTTAATAACTGTGATTTGACACATTGGAGAATGGCACTTGACTTTCAGAGAGGGGTCAGGTTTTTTTCCTGTTAAGTAGTATGCAGCTACCTTTGCAGAATGTGAGGCATAGCATCAGTGTTTGAGTCAAAGAAGAGAAAC
The DNA here is from genome assembly GCA_030068075.1 of Paguma larvata. Taxonomy (NCBI): domain Eukaryota; kingdom Metazoa; phylum Chordata; class Mammalia; order Carnivora; family Viverridae; genus Paguma; species Paguma larvata. The sequence continues at coordinate 98,975,568 of CM057826.1, read as the reverse complement.
ACTATTCAACTTTATCTGTAGCAGGTCGCACTTCCTGATGGAAAGCATGGAGCAAAGGTGTGCCTGGAGGTCCACATTTCCCTAAGTTTGTCATTACAAGTTACCTATCCATATCTTTTATTCATGCCACCATCTTCCTCAATTGATGTTTTTAAATGATAAGAAGTGAAGAATATTTTCATGGAAAAAAGTTTCCTCAGACATATGTAGGTTAATGACAACTTCCAATATGGAACTCAAGCCTTGAACTCTTGGTATTCTGACAGCAGACCATAGGGAAACAGACCAAAATAATCTTTGAAAAACCACTCACAAAAGTCATAGGAAAATTCAAAATCCATACATCAAAATGCAATCCATTCTAAGGAGTTAAGTACACAACAGGAAGTTAAACCAATGAATTTTGCAATGATACCATGGCCATTTGGAGCTGCCTGCCAAATACTGGGTATGATGTCCAACACTATAATGCAAAATTCTGCATTCCAAGGAGGAACTTAGGTCTTAGGGTAAAGCTATATCTTAAAATCGATAAAAAGGGAAAAGACAGAGATTTGACTTCAACTTGATATTATAATTCCTAAAGAGATATGTGAAATGAATGGTGGAAAGAAGTATAGAAGACTACCCTATTCATATAAGAATCATTAGGAACATGTAACAAAAGCAAGTACAGATGATGAGAAGATTGAGGTTTGGAACAGAACATAGATATGTGTGCTTCAGAAATGTGGCTTATTCATATTCTTCTGCATGGACTAGTACAAGTAGGTAATTTAGATAACTTTCCAGAGACTTCCTTAAAATCATTTTTATGACCTGGGCTTCCTGCCCCTGTTCATTGTATCACATGCACTCTTGTTTCAGTGTTGTTTTTCATTGCTTAGAATAAGAGATCAGCATCAATTAACTTGCTCTGAAATTCAGAGATTGTTGAAAAATTAGGGATGGCTTGGTCTGATAATAAAGGTGTGATAGGGTTCTTTGTTTTTTTGTTTTTTGTTTTTACTTTATGAAGTATACCAAAATAGTATAACTTAAAGTATAGCACAAATCATCTAGAACACTGTTTCAAACATGAGTAGAGTTTTCAGTATAGAGATTCAGACTTACATATATTTGAGAGTGAAATTCTACCATCTAACTGATTCTCATTACCAGAAAATTTTGAAAGTCTAACAACTCTACTGTCCATATGTATACCAATCCAAATCTCTGGTATTTCCTAGCTCCCTAAAATTTCAGAATCCTATAATTCTGATCATCATTTTTTCTCTCCCTTTATCCTTCTAAGGTTGTCTTATCTCGGGAGTGCTTCATTTACCACCTCCATCTCTAATCCCTTCTCTTTAGTACTCTGTAACTCCATTAGAAATAGGTATCAACACATTCTTGTTTATGGCAACTCCATTTTCACAGTGGACATTATTTTCAAGGATCATGAAGAGGTTGCTATCAGTACATCTAACAACCTCAGTAAAGAACTACTGCTTCAAAAGCAGGTCATGCAGAAGGAGGCTCCTGGCCAAACCTAAAGGAAGAGCTGAGGAACCAACTTTCTGCCCTCTCTACAAATGTCCTGATGTTATTTAAAGACTATTAATGACTACTTTGCAATTTCATTGGTGTTAATGTCAATAATTTTAGACCTACTTCACACATTTGTGATAGTGTTGCTTAAAGATGTTGGCAGATTATAAAGATAGCACTAATTCTTGCTTGATAATTTTGCTCCTTTTGTCCTAGAATGCTGAATGTGATGTGATTTTTTCATGAGTAATTTTGAAAAATTCAACCTCGCTGACATTCCACATACAGAGCTAAAAGGTTCAAATAGTCTTAGATTCAGTTTAGCCAAATTACAATCAGACTTGATACTCTAGGCAGACCAAACAACAGATAGGCAGACTGACCATTATTCATAAACATTTTTCTTTGCCATACTTCATTAACACCAGGAGAGTTTTCATTTCTTCCTCTCAATCATGCAAACATCTGAAGAATTTAGTTTATGCATAGAATTACACTGAGTAATCCAAGTCTAAAGGGTAATGTGTGTTCGCTTATGTTTGTTGGGTTCTGGGAAGGAAATGACCACTCTCACAGATTGCCAGCAGCCTGAGAAGAACAATGCGTAGGGTGGTGGTGCCTGGCATGGGGTTTCCAATCCTGGGTCCTGGGTAAGATTCCCACCAGTGAGCTACACAATCCTGTTAAGGAAGATCCCATATATCATTACTTTATACATCAGTTCACTCATTTGGCCAACAACAATGAAAATATCAACTGTTGTTTCTTTTACAATTATGGTGATTTATTTATATAACAAGCATTACTTTGTATCAGGTCCTGAGCTATGCATTGGGATAAAATGAATAAAGTTCAGCTCTTTCAAAATGCTAGCAACTCCTTGTACCTAACTACAAGGTAGTGATTGAGTATAACAGAAAGCAGAGGGGAGGGTGACAGTTAGGGCCTAGGATAGACTGAAAATGTAATTAGCCAGCCTTGAGATTTCCACAGAACCGTAATGCAAATGCAAACCACCAGATTCTGTCAATCTCCAATTATACCCTTATTTAGACAGAAGGAATAACATCCAGTTGAATAGGGGGGAAAATGCAATATAGCTCACTGATTTATAAATATGGAAATGACAGTCACAGCAATGAAAAGTATAAACTCTTAAAACAGATTACAAAGAAAATATTTTCCCCCAAAATATCCTATTTAGTGGACTGAAATCCAGAGAGGAGAAAGAGCTTTCATACACAGACTTATCTAATTTCCTGCCCGCTACTTCACTCAAAGTTCTTTTAAGCTTAAGTATTCTCATCATTGAATTTCACCAATGTCTAGCATGTCACTAAGATAGCTCAACACTAAAAATGCATCCAAAACTACACAATTCAACTTGGTAGGCATTGATAGCATGAATACTTTGTGCAATATCCTTACCTAAGTTTCATGGTTTCCATTTCAAATGAAATTCTGAATTAGAAATATTTTATTAGTTTACATAAAGTTTTAGGGATTTTTCCCCCTTACTGGGAAAGTACATGAGAATATTTTTTAAAAGCCTTCCATCTTTACACTAAATAAAAAAGACCATTAAATAAAGGAGCAATATTACTTGTCATAACACGCCTATCAATATTTAATTATCCTAAAACCAAAAAGCTTAAAGTTAAAGGAAATGAATTCAATAAACTCTCAAATGAAAATAATATGTTGCCAAAGAACACTATTGAGGATTTTTCCATCGCACTACATAAGAGTTAGACATATCCTGACTCAAAACCTACTATGTGTAGGGCACATAATTACTGGAAGGACAAAGAAGTTATTTCTACGCTTAAAGAATAAAGCTTTAATAACCAGTTTAACCAAAGAACTTTCAAGCAAAGTACTATTCATATTTTGAATAAATGAGTCTGCAATCACCATTAGAATAAAACAAATTCTTATTTAGCTATTGTCCAAAGGAGCAGAGACTTGTATCATATACCAGGTACAAAGTCAAAATGTTAATTCCAGGAAATACATTTCCTACATAATAGGTCAGCCTATCTGTGGAAAGATGCATTCAGATAGATCACTATCTATGGAAAGGTCTTGGAGAAAATATGATCAAACTTCAATTTTCATATTTTCACCTATAACAATAGAACAAATAAAAATGACAAACAATAGCAGAGTAAGCAATATACCTCACATATAGAAAATGTAACCCAAACTCAAGAGAAAAGACAATTCTTAGAAACCAACCATGAGATGGCTCAGATATATTAAAGGATCTATTTTAACTATGATCAATGACATAAAGAAAAGTTTGCTTTTAATAGATGAAAAGATAGGCAGGTCAACAGAAAACCAGAAACAATTTTAAAAAATATATCCAGATAAATATTCTAAAACTGAAAAATAAACTATCTGGGGAGGGGCACCTAGGGTAGCTCAGTCAGTGAAGTGTCCAACTCTTGGTTTCAGCTCAGTTCATGATCTCATGGTTCAAATATTCCAGCCCTGCGTCGGGCTCCATGCTGACAGTGCAGAGCCTGCCTGGGATTCTCTCTCTCCCACCCTCTCTGCCCCTTTCCTGCTCATGCTCTTTTTCTGTCTCAAAATAAATTTATAAACTTTTCAAAACTATATCTGGGGAAAAGATTTCACTGAGTAGCCTTGATAACAGGATAGAGGTGACAGCGAGAAAGAATCAGTGAACTTGGAGATATATCAACAGAAATTCCCTAATGTAAAAGGAAAGAAAAAAAGACAAGGAAAAACTGAACAGGGACCTATGGGAAAATATCAAAATAACGGTTACCAAACCTACAGATAACTGGAGTTCCAGAGGACAGGAAAGAATGAATAAAAAATATATTTGAAAAAACTAAGAGCCAAAATTCCACAAACTCAGTGAAAGACATAAATTTACCAGTTCAAGAACTTTGATGAACTGCAAGCAGAATGAATACAAATATAAAACCATGATTAAACACATTATAGTTAAACTGCTAAAAAAAAATTTTAATCTAAAAAATAATTACATATAGGGAAAGAATGATACAAATGATATAAATGATAGTTGGCTTCTCATGCAAACAAACCAAAAAACAGAAGAACAACATATTTAAAGTTTTGGAAAAAAAATTGTAAACCCAGAATTTTAGATTCAGTGAAAATATCCTCAAAACTGAAAGTAAAATAAAGACATTTTCAGACAAAAGGAACATAAAATCGACCACGGTATCCATGTACAATAAGAAATGTTATATGTAGAGGTGTATAATATCCTGTCCACCGCTTCTTTCAAAGTTCTTTTAGGCTTAAATACCTTCATCCTCCAATTTCACCAATGCCTAGGATGTCACAAAGATAGCTCAACACTAATAATACATCCAAAACTACATAATTTTTCAGAAGGAAGTTCTTCAGACTGATGGAAACTTGGGTCTTAAGGAGGGAAAGAAGAACATTAGAAATGGCTTGAAATTTTTCATGATGAAATGATGGACAAAAAAATAATTTAAAAGCATAAGCCACTGAAAGCTTATGAATCTCAATATCCTAGTCTAAAAGAAGAAATAATAATGCTATGAGGAATATATGTAAACATAGTTTGTGGAAAAGGTAGTTATTATTAAAAATATATGGTATGTCCTAAGGTCAGGAACAAGATAGGGATGTCCACTCTTCTCACTGTTATTCAACATAGTATTGGAAGTCTTACCCTCAGCAATCAGACAACACAAAGAAATAAAATGCATCCAAATTGGCCAGGAGGAGGTCAAACTTTCACTCTTCACAGATGACATTATACTCTATATGGAAAAAACAAAAATTCCACCAAAAAACTGCTAGAACTGATCCATGAATTCAACAAAGTGGCAGGATATAAAATCAATGCACAGAAATCGGTTGCATTCCTATACACCAACAATGAATCAACAAAAAGATAAATCAAGGATTCGATCCCATTTACAATTGCACCAATAACCATAAAATACCTAGGAATAAACCTAACCAAAGAGATGAAAAACCTATACACTGAACATTATAGAAAGCTCATGAAAGAAACTGAAGAAGACACAAAAAAATGAAAAAATATTCCATGCTTCCTAATAGGAAGAACAAATATTGTTAAAAGATCAATACTACCCAAAGCAATCTACATATTCAATGCAATCCCTATCAAAATAACACCAGCATTCTTCACAGAGCTAGAACAAAGGATTCTAAAATTTGTATGGAACCAGGAAAGACCCCTAATAGCCAAAGCAATCTTAAAAAAGAAAACCAAAGCAGGAGGCATCACAATCCCAGACTTCAAGCTGTATTACAAAGCTATAATCATCAAGACAGTATGGTACTGGCACAAGAACAGACACTCAGATCAATGGAACAGAATAGAGAACCTAGATATGGTCACACAAACGTATGGCCAACTTATCTTTGACAAAGCAAGAAAGAATACCCAATGGAATACAGATAGTCTCTTCAGCAAGTGCTGCTGAGAAAACTGGCCAGCAGCAGAAAAATGAACCTGGACCGCTTTCTTACACCATACACAAAAATAAACTCAAAATGGATGAAAGACCTAAATGTAAGCCAGGAAGTCATGCAAATCCTCAAGGAGAAAGCAGGTGAGAACCTCTTTGACCTTGACCGCAGCAAGTTCTTACTCAACACATCTCCGGAGGCAAGGGAAACAAAAGCAGAAATGAACTATTGGGACCTCATCACAATAAAAAGCTTCTGAAGAGTGAATGAAACAATCAGCAAAACTAAAAGGCAACCAGTGATATGGGAGAAGATATTTGCAAACGACAGATAAAGGGTAAGTATCTAAAATCTATAAAGAACTTATCTCACTCAACACCCAAAAAACAAATAATCCAGTAAAGAAATGGGCTAAATATATGAACAGACACTTCTCCAAAGAAGACATCCAGATAGCCAACAGACACATCAAATAATGCTCAACGTCACTCATCATCAGGGAAGTACAAATCAAAACCGCAATGAGATAACACCTCACACCTATCAGAATGGCTAACATGAACAACTCAACCAACAACAGATGTTGGTGAGGATGCTCAGAAAGAGGATCACTTTTGGACTGCTGGTGGGAATGCAAACTGGTGCAGCCACTCTGGAAAACAGTATGGAGGGTCCTCAAAAACTTAAAAATAGAAGTACCCTACGACCCAGCCATTGAACTACTAGGTATTTATCCAAGGGGTAGAGGTATGCTGTTTTGAAGGGACACATGAACCCCAATGTTTACAGCAGCACTATTGACAATAGCCAAAGTATGGAAAGAGCCCAAATGTCCATCAATGAATGAATGAATAAAGAAGATGTGGTATATATATACAAGGGAGTATTACTCAGCAATCAAAAAGAATGAAATCCTGCCATTCACAACTATGTGGATGGAACTGCAGGGTATTATGCTAAACAAAATTAGTCTGTCAGAGCAAGACAAATATCATATGTCTTCACTCATATGAGGACTTTAAGATCACAAAACAGATGAACATAAGCGAAGGGAAGTAAAAATAATATAAAAACTGGGAGGGGCACAAAAACATAAGAGGCTCTTAAATATGGAGAACAAACAGAGGGTTACTGGAGGGGTTGTGGGAGGGGGAATGGGCTAAATGGGTAAGGAGCATTAAGGAATCTACTCTTGAAATCATCGTTGCACTATATATTAACTAACTAGGATGTAAATTTTTAAAAAATTAATTAAATAAAAATTTACGTATGTGTATATATATGTATGTATATATGTATATATATGGTATGCTTATAAACATGCCAAGAATCAGGAGAAGCTACAAGATTTCAGTGCTGAGCTTGGCATTTATGTAATGAGCATTTATTAGATATGTATTATTTGCAATATAACATGCTACATGCTTCAGGTTTTCTACTTGCAATGAAAAAATAGTAAGTGGTTTTAATTTCCAAACTAATTTGATAAAAACTATGGGCAAGTCACAATGTCAGAGGATTTAGGTACAAGATGTAAAATCGCCAAAAACTGTTAAATAATTGATCTACATCTTTATTCTAAAAGTCATCTCCAGCAAGACCAGTTGTAGAGAGTGAATCCATGTTTGCATATTACTTGCCTTAGGTTTTTTACTTAATGTGTCCTTGCAAAACGTGGAAACAACTTTAAGTCACCAAATTGCACCTTTGCCAGCCTGGTTTCCTTTAAGCTGCTCAAAGTATATACGTCCCATGTAGCCTGTGTGACACAGAGAGTAAGGATAAAATAAGAAAACCAGTGTTTCATATCTGACACCTAGAAATTTGTGTTAACAGCAGACCCATAGAAACACAAATGGCTACCCAGCTACCTGTCTTTGTGATATTACAAACAAATAATATAGAAGATGTGTCTGTACATAGTATACTTTAAAAAAATATGCTAAGCATAAAGCTCTGATTATTTCTCAAAATGTTGATTCTGGGAGAGATTCAAACTTTATATTCCTTAAGGAGTTCTAAAAATCCCTAACTTTTCCCATTTTATTTTCCCTTCCCATTCTGGGTCATAAGCTTTTTCTAATCCCACTCAATTCCATACCCTGAAAGGTAAGGATCAGAAATTACAAATATTCCATTTGGAGATTTCTTTATCACACACTATTTTAATTTCAGTTAAAGAAAAATCACAAAAGAATATCATGTAACAGGTTTATCCTAAGTTCCTCTTTTGCTTCTTCGTATTTGTTTTCCATTCCTATCTCTGTACCTCCTTTCAAGTCACTTTCTGAGATGGAAAAAATCTTTCCATCTCATGTTTCCAAAGACATCTTCCTGTCCTAGTTGAAAGAGGAATTAAAGACCAACTTCATGTATATGGTGAACTGGTTAATCAGACATTATCTCTCTAGTTGACTTTGTGCTATGTAGAATCAGATTCTATTTTCATTTGTAGTTGATAGTTCAGGTGTTATAAGAAGAAAAAAAAAAAAGAAGTCAATCTAACACAGGTGCCCTTGTCAAGACCAGATTGTCAGTCTGGCTTATTCACATCCTTGGCAAGCAGAAAAAGGATATTTATGGGCCATGTGGTCTTTGAGTGCACTGATTTTGCAAAGTAGTAACTAGAAGTCCTTTAAGACGGGCCAAACGATCGGTCTTAGGACTTTATTTTGGCTAGAAGTCCAATGAAAATCTGACCTACGTACATCTTTTCTACCTTTTATGTAAATGAGTTTCAAGTGGTACTTCTCCATCAATGCATTCCACTTTTCTAAGAAACTCCTTCTGAATTCCTTTACTTTAGAAAATTAAACCTTTTAATAATATATTTCATCTTCTTATCTTAAAGAACCAGAAAAGCTGACTGATCATCATCCAAGAGGGCAAGGCACAGGCAGTCCACTGTGCTTGCTGGGACTCTCAACTGGAAGCCTATTAGTGGTGGTGATTGCCCAACAATTGGGATTGAAAGGAAGGATTGCGGTGGGGAGGCTGCTCAACAAACATTGCAATTAACACCACCTACATGTTTGAGAGCAAACTAGGTAATAAACAAAAGATTAAATTAATATGCATGTTCAGTCCCCAAAGGTAGCCAGATGGCTGTCTACAACATCAGATGTTTCCTCTCTGCCTTTGCAGAGAGAATCAGTCCTTTGTGCAGTGAGTGGGACAGCTGACATTTTTTGTGAGCATGGGCATCTATGGGGGATGACAAGAACCATGAAGCAGCCTAGCCGGGATGCCTTGAGTACTTTGAACTCAAAGCCATGACAGGTGTCCCCAGGGTCCAGGAGGCACAAGGGATTGCAATCATAAATTGAATAACAAGTGAATTTCACAAGCATAATTCTGACCATATCGTTGTAGACTCACACTGCCCAGGGAAGGAAGGATGAAGTAGGACTGCAGAACTCAAAAGGTTTGTTTCCTCTCTGTCTCAGGAGCTTCCAGAGTCCAGGGGTTCCCTTTCTGTGTGGTCAGGCTGTGACTAGAGCCCTGCACGTACGTAAAGCTCTTTTGTTCACACTTCACTGAAAACAAAGGGGACCTTATTTGCCTCTAAAGTAAGCAGCCATATCCACAGCTTTTGTCATATTCCAAACCAAAAGGCAGTCATCCACACTAAGCCCCAGGCACAGAGGAAAATCTCAGTGCTGAAGGCGGGGCACTTTGGACACACCTACCACCAAAAAAGCCTTTCCAAAGCCAGCTCACTTTTTCCTTCTGCTTATTTTGTCCTTCTGTCTCTCCATCTAACTGTTCTACTTGTGTTTTCCTAAGATTTTTCTAACTAACAAATAGCTAAGGGCCAAGGACTAGTACCTAGTTCCAGAACAACAAGCAGCATCTCTCCTGTTCCACACCTCCTTCCCCAGGTTTGGAAGACAAAGAGCACACTGCGCCTTTGACCGCCTAGGCTACTCAGACTTCTGTTCGACACCTTGCACTTGATGCCCTTCTGCAAACTGGGGAATAATGCTCTCCTCATGCTGCAAATACTGTCAATAGGCCTTCTTAGGCAACAGAAGGCAAAACATATTGGTAGCCAGAAAAACTACAGCATTGTGGGCAATCTTGGTTTACTCAGTAAGCAGTAAGCATGGTCCTTGAACAAGGTGTTGAATAAATCTTAATTTTGTAACTCAAATTAATCAAATACTATCTTAAAGCCCTAGAAGAACTCATGACTTGGAACCACACTGCAGTATATTACTTTGCCGAACCCCATTCTCTATACGAGTTCTTTATGGGGGACCATGATTCTCCAGGCATCATGGATGGAATTTAGAGTACATGAATTTGTGTGGGGAAAACATTATCTTTATTTTCAATAATCACTCAAACTTTGCACTTTCTTCAACTATTACTGTAGACACCAAACCACAGTATTTATTAGCAATACCAGTAATTTTGTCAACAACTGAGATCTTGGATATTCTCAGATCACAATATAGTTGTTGCATATATCCCAAAATATCATTTAAGCTCATCAATGTGGAATTATAGTCATTGTTGGATTGCTCCTAGAACTTGTTGTTTATTATACTGCTAATGAAATGTATATATTACTATACCATAAATGTATTTACTTTAATGATTTTATTTCAATATAATTGCTTTCATTTGCAGTCCTATCATTTCAATCTATGCATATAAAACATTATACTAAGGAGGTCAAAGTCTTCACCAGACTGTCAAACAGATTCATGGGACAAAAAAAAGGTAAAGAACTCCTGCTACAAACTAGAGAATGACCACTCATTTTTCCCTCACACACGCTCTAGACTTGGGACCAAGACAATTTCTTCTTTCAGAATATCTTCTTTCCAGAAATAAAGAAGCGAATCCCATTCACAATTGCACCAAAAACCATAAAATACCTAGGAATAAACCTAACCAAAGATGTAAAAGATCTCTACACTTAAAACTATAAAAAACTTATGAAGGAAATTGAGGAAGACACAAGGAAATGGAAAAACATCCCAAGCTCATGGATTGGAAGAATAAATATTATTAAAATGGCAATACTACCCAAAGCAATCTACACATTCAATGCAATCCAAATCAAACTTGCACCAGCATTCTTCTCAAAGCTAGAGAAACAATCCTAAAATTTGTATGGAACCCCAAAGACCCCAAATAGCCAAAGTAATATTGAAGAAGAAAACCAAAGCAGGAGGCACCACAATCCCAGATTTTAACCTCTACTACAAAGCGGTAGTCATCAAGACAGCATGGTATTGGCACAAGAACAGACACATAGACCAATGGAATAGAATAGAGAACCCAGAGATGGACCCACAAGCATATGGCCATCTAATCTTTGACAAAGCAGAAAAGAGTATCCAATGGAAAAAAAGACAGCCTCTTTAACAAATGGTGCCGGGAGAACTGGACAGCAACATGCAGAAGAATGAAACTAGACCACTTCCTTACACCACTCACAAAAATAAACTCTAAATGGATGAAGGACCTGAGTATGAGACAGGAAATCATCAAAACCCTAGAGGAGAAAGCAGGAAAAAACCTTTTTGACCTGAGTCACAGCAATTTCCTACGTGACACATCTCCAAAGGCAAGGGAATTTAAAGAAAAAATGAACTAATGGGATCTCATCCAGATAAAAAGCTTCTGCACAGCAAAGGAAACAACCAAAAAAACTAATAGGCAACTGATGGAATGGGAAAGGATAATTGCAAATGATATATCCAATAAGACTAGTATCTAAAAATCTATAAAGAACTTACCAAACTCCACACCTGAAAAACAAGCCAATGAAGAAACGGGCAGAAGACATGAATAGACACTTCTTCAAAGATGACATTCAGATGGCCAACAGACACATGAAACGATGCTCAAAGTCACTCATCATCAGGGAAACACAAATCAAAACCACACTGAGATACCACCTCACAACGGTTAGAGTGGCTAAAATGAATAAATAAGGAAACTATAGATGCTGGCAGGGATATGGAGAAGCAGGCACCCTCCTACACTGTTGGTGGGAATGCAAACTAGTGCAGCCACTCCAGAAAATGGTATGGAGGTTCCTCAAAAAAATGAAAATAGAGCTACCCTGTGACCCAGCAATAGCACTGCTTGGAATCTACCCAAGAGACACAGGAATGCCGATGCATAGGGGCACGTGTACCCCAATGTTCATAGCAGCACTTTCGACAATAGCCACATCATAGAAAGAGACTAAGTGTCCATCAACTGACGAATGGATAAAGAAGATGTGGTGTATATATATATACAATGGAATACTATGCAGCAATGAGAAAGAATGAAATCTGGCCATGTGTAGCAACATGGATGGAATTGGAGGGTATTATGTTAAGTGAAATAAGTCAGTCAGAAAAAGACAGATACTATATGTTTCCACGCATAGGTAGATTTTGAGAGACTTAGCAGAAAACCATGGGGGAGGGGAAGAGGGGAAAAGAAAAAAGACACAGAGAGGGAGGGAGATAAAACATAAGAGGCTCTCAAAGACTAAGAACAAACTGAGGGTGAGGGGGGTATGGGAGGGGGGAGAGTGGGTGACAGGCATTGAGGAGGGTACTTGATGGGATGAGCACTGGGTATTATGTGGAAACCAATTTGAAAACAAATTATTTTTTTTAAAAAAACAGATTTTATTAAAGTAAAAAAAGAGAAAGATCTCACAATAAATTCCAGATATTTAAATATTTAATTGTGAAAATGAAAACATAAAAGAACTAAAAGAAAGGGGGAAAAAAAGAATATCTTCTTTCCTCTCTTCAGTACCGCAAATCAAAACCTTACCTCCCCATAATATGTAGAGCATAGACCATCACTTTTATGAAGAATTCCTGATCCCCTTCCACTGGGCAAGATGGTATTTTAAGTCTCTCTTTTCACGTTATCACATTCTACCTTGTAACTATTTGTGAATACTCTTTATTCCATTCTAGACTACAATCGCCTCAAAGGCAGGTACCATGTTTTCTTTATCAGTGAGTGGGCAATAGCACTGAGAGGCCACTTAACAGCTCTGCCTGTCTTGGCTGTTCCATCTCTGTGTTGCCCCCATTTCTCTACATTTCTAAACCATGGAACTGCAGTTTATGTCATTCCTCTTTTATTTTGCAGAATAAAACCGAATTTCTCTGTCTGACATTCAAGGCACTTTCTTTTTTTTTTTTTTTTTAATTTAAAATAGTTTATTTTCAAATTGGTTTACATAAAACACCCAGTGTTCATCCCAACATGTGCCCTTTTTTAATGCCCATCACCCCCTCTCCCCCCCCATCTCCCTCACCCTCAGTTTATTCTTAGTCTTTGAGAGTCTCTTATGTTTTATCTCCCTCCCTCTCTGTGTCTTTTTTTGACCTAAGACGCACCAATTTCTTACTTGACACGTCTCCAAAGGCAAGGGAATTAAAAGCAAAGATGAACTATTGGGACTTCATCAAGATAAAAAGCTTCTGCACAGCAAAAGAAACAACCAACAAAACGAATAGGCAACCAACAGAATGGGAAAAGATCATCGCAAATGACATATTGGATAAAGGACTAATATCTAAAATCTATAAAGAACTTACCAAACTCCACACCCGAAAAACAAACAACCCAGTGAAGAAATGGGCGGAAGATATGAATAGACACTTCTCCAAAGAGGACATTCAGATGGCAAATAGACACTTGAAACGATGTTCAATGTCACTCTTCATCAGGGAAATACAAATCAAAACCACACTGCGATACCACCTCACACCTGTCAGAGTGGCTAAAATAAACAAATCAGGAAACTATAGATGCTGGCGAGGATGTGGAGAAGTAGGCACCCTCCTACATTGTTGGTGGGAATGCAAACTGGTGCAGCCACTCTGGAAAACGGTGTGGAGGTTCCTCAAAAAAATGAAAATAGAGCTACCCTATGATCCAGCAATAGCCCTGCTAGGAATCTACCCAAGAGACACAGGATTGCTGATGCATAGGAGCACGTGTACCCCAATGTTCATAGCAGCACTTTCGACAATAGCCAAAACATGGAAAGAAACTAAGTGCCCATCAACTGACGAGTGGATAAAGAAGATGTGGTACATATATACAATGGACTACTATGTGGCAATGAGAAAAAATGAAATCTGGCCATGCGTAGCAACATGGATGGAACTGGAGGGTATTATGTTAAGTGAAATAAGTCAGTCAGAAAAAGACAGATACCATATGTTTCCACGAATAGGTGGACTTGGTGAGACTAAGCAAAAACCAGGGGGAGGGGAAGAGGGGAAAGAAAAAAATCAAGGCACTTTCAAGATTGGCCACCTCCTTCAGTTTCAATCTTCATCTCTTTAATCTCGGAGCCCTGTCTGGTCGTTTCCCAAACTCCCACACCTCCATGCTTTCATTTCTGACAATTCATCTTCCTGGAATGCTCTATGTCCTTTTGGATGGAGAAGAGAAAATGACACCCTCAACATTCTCAAAATAGCATTTTTTTTTCAAGGGGGTCCTACCCAGATTAATACAGACAAGCAAGAGAAACAGACTGGTTGCAACAATGGCAATCCATTACCTGAGTTTTATCACAAAACTTTATCACAAAGTCCCATTCCAAAATGCCATATTTGTGTTTTATCACTTGTGACAGTATTCTGAATGTTTCAGAGACAGGAACCAGGTTGAAACTACACATTGTCCCTAACCTGTTACCACCTGAAATTCAAGGTATTGCCAAACCCTCACCTCATATTGCTGTGGGCCTCCTGCCCAATTATTTAGTCCCCAAAGTTGACCTATTTCCCAATTCTTTCCACCAATCCCTGTGGATGTCCAACATCACCACAGAATCATATTACAGAATGTTAACCCCCACATCCCTATAGGCACCTCCAAGAAATACTATGAAAACAAATAGTAATGTAAGCTTTTCCCAGCCCATCATTGATCCTTACTGCTTTTAATGAAACCCCTTCTGCCTTGGAAACTCATGGAAGTTAGCTTTGCCACCTTCTACCTTCCCTTTACATCATCCCCCATTCATTTTCAGTGGCTTTCCAATGATGTCCAATGAGTATGAATGCACCTCAACTTGTGCCATCTTCTAGGTTACCCAACCCCTGATCTCACAGTTCCTAAACCTTCTGGACTCCATCACTTTCTCTTGCTCTGAACATCAGCAACCATTCCCATAGTTCACACAGGACCTTATCTCAGTGTCCTAAATGATTAAGACTGATGCATCATTCTCTGAACATCACCATCTATCCTACCAGTATTAATAGTCATTCCACGTAAACATTCTCCATAGCTCATAAAATCCTCCTTTCCTTTTATATGTCCAACTTGTTTGAATCTAGAAAACGAACAAAAAATAAAACACTTATTTAAGATTCATCTTTGGTACGCCTGGGTGGTTTAGTCAGTTAAGCATCTGACTCTTGATCTCAGCTCAGGTCTTGAACTCAGGGTCATGAGTTCAAGCCCTGTATTGAGCTCCACACTGTGTATGAAGCCTACTTAAAAAAAAAAAAAAAAGAAAAGAAAAGAAAAAGATTCATCCATCCCTACAAAACATAATTTTGTTCTCCATCCCACCCTCTGAATCCCACACAAAATACTTAAAAGAAATGGTTCCTTATTTAACTGGTGTAACCCAAGAACCTAATACAATTGATTCCTGGTATGCACCGTGTATTTAATAAATGCACAATTCCACCCACTCCCATGGGTTTTTTTTCTATTGCTTTATCCTCACAAATCTACATACTCAGCTCATGATTCTTTTTTTTTTTAAGTTTATTTAGGGGTGCCTGGGTGGCTCAGTCGGTTAAGCAGCCAACTTCAGCTCAGGACATGATCTCACAGTTGTGAGTTCAAGCCCAGCAGCGGGCTCTGTGCTGACAGCTCAGAGCCTGGAGTCTGCTTCAGATTCTCTGTCTCTCTGTGTCCTATGCCTCTTTCTCAATAATAAATTAAAAATAAATAAAGATTAATGTTTATTTATTTATTCTGAGATAGAGACCATGAGCCGGGGAGGGACAGAGAGAGGGGGAGAGAGAGAATCCCAAGCAGGATCCATGTTGTTGGTGTGGAGTCTGATGCAGGGCTCAATATCACAACACTGAGATCATAACTTGAGCCAAAATCAAGAGTCAGACACTCAACCAACTGAGCCACCCAGCTGCTCCTCAGTTCACAATTCTTATCTGAGCTCAAATTCATATTTCCAAACTCCCATTAGACATTTCTATATGGTTATCTGGCCTCAATGACTCAATATGTCCAAAACAGAATCTAATACTCACCGTTTTCACTCCAACTAAATATGTGTTCATCCTAGCCTAATAAATATCCATCACCTTGCACAATGCTGGTCTCTACAACCTGAAAGTACTAATTCTGGCCTTGCCTCTTTTTTCTATATAGACTGGAAAAATCATGTGTATTCTCTACCCTCCCCTGCCCATTGATATTGCCTTTAGTTCAGGCCATCCTCATCTTTTGCCTGGACTATTGCAGTAGTCGTCTATCTTGTCTTTCTTCTAGTCTCCTACTTAAATAACTATAATAGTTCCCATAGCCTTCTGGATAAATTGCAAACTCTTTATCATATCTTATGATATCAAATATCAAACCCATCTACCTTCCCTAACCTCCAACCAGCTTTACTCTAGAACTCTTAGTGCCTGACGAAAGTAGCTGCTTCATACACGAATGAAGAAATATCATTGATCAGTCTCTCCACATATAAAGCCTAAGTTATAACCCATACCAAACTATGTGCACTTCCCCAAACATATCACACCAGAAAGGAATGCTATTCTTTGGAATGGTTTTTAGTTATCCTCCTATCTACTTGAAAACTCCTACTCAGTCTTCTGGACCCAATTCAAAAGCCCAAATATGAAAGCAAATCAAAGAATTCTGTGAAGCATTGACAGATTACCTCCCAGAAAGAGTTATCTATCAGTCTCCTTGTTATGTCTGTGGTATGTGCTGTAGAATCTCTACTCTGGTGCCAACCTTACTTCTTGGCAGTTTTTGTTTGTCAATCACATACCTTTATTAGATTGCACATTCCCTGCTGTCAGGGACAAGAGCAGATCTCTCCAGGTATCTCAGTGCCTAGGAATGTGCCCTACCACAATGCAACGGCTGGAAAAATACTTATTGAACAAACCCTTCAAAGCCTAATGAAGATGTCAGCTCTCCAGTGAAGCTGTCTCATCAGAAGATATTGTTTCTCCCTCTGTGATAACAGTTACCACTCTCTGAAGACTCACTACTCATATGTGCAAGGCCCAGGGTAAGAGAAACAGACTATTAAATAAAGTAGGCTCATCCTATGTTACTTACTTTGACAAACTATGTCCATGGTGAGCCTGAAGCCCAGGTTGAAATTTAAAATTCTTGAACTCTTCCAAGTTCTAGTTCAGAACCAGGTGAGTAGGGAGGGTTAGGCCCTAGCCTGTGGCTCACTCCCCTTCTTTTTTTATATCATGATTTACCTTATATGCATGCTTACAAGCACCCCAACTTGCATCTGAGTTCTGTCTATATCACTTATAAAGAGATGCCCTTTGACACAACACTGTCTCTCCTACTCCTGCCCAGATGTGCTCACATCAGCAGCATAAGTGGACCCAGGGTGCTGACCTACATGCATCCTAGAAGCTGATTTTAGCCATCAGGGAAGGGAAAACCAGGGCCCAGGAACGCACAGTGTCTATAGCAAGGTGATGTGGATGGCAGACAGGCACCTCCCCATTGCTCCCAAATGCTCCTCCCTGCATAGAGAAGGCTAATGTGGGACCTTTGAAAGGCAGGGCCCAGGGCAGGAGACCTGATGCCTGGGTCTAAGGGAGTGGAGTAGAGTCATAGCAGAATCACTGCACCCTGCCTGTCCTCTCATGGATTGTAAACCCACTGAGGCTTAGGAGTTTTCAACGCTACTTCCTGGAAATGGAGAGGGAAGGTGCTCTCATCAGGGTTCCAAACCCACAAAATACCCACTTCACCCCTAAGAGCTTGCACACAAGAGATGCTGAATAAACAGTCATGTCATGAACGAAGTAACAAAGACTCCTCTTATACGTTAAACAATTGACAATTCTAGCATTGGGGGTATTTATTGCTAACCCTTCCTTTGTTTCTCAACCTTATAGTCCCTCAAACTTGATCTCTCCTAAAACATTTTAAGTTCCTTACAGGTTTTCTATCTCCCATACAAATTCCAATGTCCTAAGCATAATCTACGCTCAATTAATATTTGTTGGATTTTTTTTACAAGTCATCCTAATTAGCATATTGAGGTTTTTATTTTTTCCAGTCATGTCAGTAGTGACATTGTGAGTCCTTACCCTAGTGGCAACATGGACTATCATAACAGAAAGCATCTGAGAGTAATTTTACCTGTTGCTAGTAGTGATTTATTTTTAATTTTTAAAAACAACTGTAGCTGTAACTGTTTTACTGGTTAAATACAATAGCTGTTGTTAATAGTGTTTGGGCAACTGAAAACTAACAATTGAACCCTTGCTATTGAATCAGAGGAAAGAATAAGTGAAAAGAATGACAAGCTTAAAAGACAGTATCTGAGAAACTGTGTTTGTTTGATGTTTTCAGGGGAAAAAATCTGGCTGAAGAAAGACTTAATGATAATCCCCAGAGTCAGGACTTCTCACAACTCCAGGAGAGATTTGGCAACCTCATCAAAATTGAAGCAGCCTTTGATTTTAAAAAGAGACTATTGAGGAGATCATTATAAGAAAGCAGAGAGATCTCTACAAGCTTCTTGAATACAACACCAAAGTCATCAAAAAAAAAAAAATGAAAACCTTGGGGGTATTCATTCCTTTGCCATTTTCCTGCATGTTTCCTTGAAAGCCTGGAAATGAGAGCAATCTGATTGAAAGGAGTCCTGTGCCAGGAGAATCCAGGACAGTCCAGGTAGAAGGGTATACAGAACCTTCTGTCCATGTTTATTAATAGAGCTATTTTTTATAATAGTTTTATTGAGATATAACTCACATACAATCCAATTCAACCACTTAAAGCACGCAGTTCAATAGGTTTTAGTATATATTCATAGGGTTGTGCACCCATCACCACAGTTTAGTTTTAGAACTTTTCTGTCCCTGCAAAAAGAAACTCTACCCATTTGCAGCCATTCCCCAATCCCCTGTCCAACCCCCACCCCCCTAACACACACACACATCCCCAGGCCAAGCAACCAACAATCTACTTTCTATCTCTATGGGTTTGCCTACTCTGAATGCTTCAGATATATGGAATCATACAAAATGTGGTCTCTTAGAATAATGTTTCAAGGTTTAATCGTCTTGTACCATGTATCAGTACTGCAATCCTTTTTAGTGCCTAATAACATTCCCTTGAATGGATATACCACATGGAAACAAACTTTCAGTTATGCCATAAATAAGTCATGGGGATGTAATGTACAGCATAGGGAATGTAATCAATGGTGTTACCTTTGTATGGTGACAGATGGTAACTAGACTTATTGTGGGGATAATTTTGTAATATATAAAAATATCAAATCACTATGATATACACCTGAAACTAATAGGATACTGTACATCAATTATACTTCAATAATAAATACTTTTAAATGAAGCTTTTATTTTGTCTTATTTAAAAATTCTATTTAGGGGAGCCTGGGTGGCTCAATCGGTTAAACGGCTGACTTTGCCTCAGGTCA
Organism: Paguma larvata; assembly: GCA_030068075.1. Lineage (NCBI taxonomy): Eukaryota > Metazoa > Chordata > Mammalia > Carnivora > Viverridae > Paguma > Paguma larvata. The sequence goes on along the minus strand of CM057826.1, from coordinate 98,955,866 downwards.
TGATCTCACAGCTCGTGAGTTCGAGCCCCACATCGAGCTCTGTGCTGACAGCTTGGAGCCTGTAGCCTGCTTCGGACTGTGACTCCATCTCTCTCTTCTCCTACCCCTCTTGTGCTCTCTCTCTCAAAAATAAATATTTAAAAAATATAAAATAAAAAAATAAAAATTCTATTTAATAATTTTATTTTAAAGTAAAATAAAAGTTTCATGTCTGTTGGTGCTTTTACCTAAAGTCTTCTCAGAAGACTCCAGTTTCCAGACACACGGATATATGATAGAATATGTTCTGTCACCCTGTGAACTTAGACAGGGTACTTCTCTGACCTTCTAATTTCCTCACCTATAAAGTGGAAACTATATTATTACCTACCAATAGAGTTATTAGGATTCTTATAGTCTATTAAAGTCTATATAGTGATTCCCCATAGGAAGAACTCATTAAATCTTAAGTTTCATTTTAAACTTGATTGGATATTTATTTTTTTTTATTTACTTATTTATTTTAGAGAGAGTGTGTGCACATGTGTGCTTGTGCAAGCAGGAGTGAGGGGGATAAGTAGAGAGAAGAAGAGAGAGACTCTCAAGCAGAGTCCACACTCAATGCAGAGCCTGATGCGGGGCTCAATCCCACAACCCTGAGATCATGACTGAGCTGAAATTGAGTCAGACGATCGACTGACTGAACCACCCAGGTACCCCTAAGCCAGATTGGATTTTTAATAACAAAAGGGATGCATATATATTGTGACCAGTAAAAACCACAGAGATGAGTTTAAGTTCATAATCTTTCTCTCAGTCTACTATTCATTCCCAGATGTTGCCAACATAACATGTGGTGTGCATCTTTTCACACTATTCTCTGCTCTTATGCAAATTCATACAGTGAAATGCCCATTAAAAGACACTTTCCCTTTTTCTTTTACTCTAATATATTCTATACAGGTGACATTGAAATTTACCTTAAATTTTTTTTTAATCCGGTCATCTTTTCTGGTCAATACATGTACATCTAACTTTTAGTTTTAGTAACTGTACCACCTTCCACAGTATAAATGCGCCCCAATATATTCACACTTCCACTCTTGATGTATATGCAGAGTTATGTTCAGTTGCCATTGTAAACATGCTGAAATAAGGCTGCTACTAAGGAAGTAATTAGTAGTTGTCATAACCATGATTTTGCCGTTATCATTATATCCGTATCTCTGCATTCCCAAGTCCAAACTAGGCCCATTCCCCACCTTCTCAATGCCAAGGAACAGGATTTATATAGACTAACAATAGAGAAGCAGATTATCTATAACAAGGGATTTTAAGGAAAAGAAATTTGAGGGAAAATAAACTAACTCAAATGGACGACTCTAGGAATATAGACTCTACAGACAGTGCCCTAGAGGGCAGCAATGGGCATTCTAGACAGAAACGAAAGGACAAATGAGGAGAAAAGGAGAGAGAAGATGATCAGATCAGAAAAGTCAGGGACAGTATGTTTCCTAAAAAAGATCTGCTGTAAGCTAGGCCTGCTTGGGTGAATTTTTGATGTTCTAGCCAACAGAGTCATTTTCCTTAATATTAGAGATAGCATCCTCTTTTAGATCAACTACTGCTTTCTGGAAACAATTTTTAAATTTTTAATTAGTATTTAAACATTTGCAATTAAGCCTAATTACTCCATAAATCAATCAATCAATCCAAAGCTATTCAAAACACAGCAAATTGAAATACATGGTAAAACTGTGGGATGTGCTGAATGAATTTTAATATCATCCTAGAACTTGACTTTCTGTAATGCCTCTCTCCTGTTCATGGGCAAACCTGCCATTGGAGCATATATGTTTATAAAAGCCTCTTAATGAACTCCCCTCAGTGGGGTTTGGTCACCACAGCACTAAAATAAGATCTGAAAATGATTGAATTATAAGGTATTTCATCCATGGCTTCCTCATGGCATGGACTCCGGGATACCTTACAGCAGGTTCCAGGGTCCCATGAATGAATTTACTATAAACCTCACAAATGGCACTCCCTGTCCAAGAGCCAAACCAATTTAGAGAGAACACAGGGAAAATGATTCAATTTTTTTTTATTTCTGGAAATACATGCTATGTGGAAAGAGTTTTTATCCAGAAGGAAAACTTCTGGATTTTACTGGCTCACTAAAATATAAACCATTTAGTGGCTTTTTTTTTTAATCTAAGATTAAGCTTTCTTTCGTCTGTTTGCACATGTCAACCAAAAATAGCAGACTCCATATAAGAAAAAAAATGTGTTTGTACAAAAAAGAAAATTTATATCCCCAAAGCCATGATCTCTCTTTTGCTGGGGTGGTATTTCATGGGGTTTTTAAGTCTGGTGGTTTATCAAATTTCTGTAATAACATGAAAGAGAATAGTGATTGCCAATCAACCCTAAAAACCCTAACAATATTTGCAAGGGACTCACTAACGATAAGGAAATGCTGACAGCCGAACACTAGCGATTGCACAGATCCCAGTCAGGTGAACGTATATGTGAACCGAGATTTAATATTCTGTTACAAGACTGAAAAATTAAGAACTGTTTTAATTGATGGATTCTTTATTTCCTTTTTCCAAGGAAGGTATAGATGGTGCCCAAAATAACCCGTATATGTATTAAATCTTGGCAGCACGCAGCTATTTCCTCTGTGGTCTTCAGGGTCCTGCCACACTTCATCATCTACAAGGCAGCACATTTAAATCTTTCAAGGGGCCTTTTAGAACCAGGCCACCCTGTTTCTCTTCACAGGAGATACTGAAAGCATATTTGTCATGAGCAATAAGGGACCTAGCAAGGTCTGCTGACAGGCCTGGAGGAGGCCCACCTGCTCATTCCTAACCCGAGGATTGAGTAGTTTCTGTCAGTCATGGTCTTTCCAGCAATTTTGCAATCAACACATTTCACACTTTATCCTCGATAATCAATTTCAGTAACAAGTAGATAGCCATTTAACAGCAAGAGAGTTGTCAATATGACACCGATTCACGACATTTCATAATGACATCTAACAGAGCCCCTGTCATTAGTTCAATACCACTGCATCATTTATAAAGTCGGGAGTTTGAGGCCATGTGTCCCTTAGGTGGATCCAGCTCAGTGTGTTTTGTAAGTCTGGAAGCCGAAGGTAGGCAAAGGGGATGTTGTCTCCAAATCATCTCCTCCTGCTTCCTTGGTCACTCCCAGCTGGCCCTGCACAACCAGCCCTGCTTCTTGATTTCAGCCTTCTCCTTACATCCACAGCTATTCTCCTCCAAGGCCCTGCTATTTTTCTCATCCATTAAAATCTCCCAGGGTGAATCCACACACCACCACCCAAGCTGGGCCATTTTCCCTAAATAAAGGCTCGTGAACACCTTTTTGCAGGAGGTTATGAACTCTCTGGCAGCACAGACCAGGTCTAATTCATCTTTCTATCTCTAGAGACTGCCACTAGTATATCGTAAGTTTTCATTAAGTGTTAATATTAATAGCATTGATAATAATAAATATAGAACAGCAAGCATTTCTTGAGCAGTTATTTCACACTGAGAACTCTGATCTCATTTGCATCATCTCATTTGGTCTTCACAAATGCACTGCAAGTCAAGGAGTATAATCATCCCCACTTTAAAGATGAAGACAGAGGCACCTGGGTGGCTCAGTCGTTTGAACATCCAACTTCAGCTCAGGTCATGATCTCATAGTTTGTGAGTTCAAGCCCCACATCTGACTCTGTGCTGACAGCTGGAGCCTGCTTTCGATTCTGTGTCTCCCTCTCTCTCTGCCCCCCCCAACTCACACTTTGTCTCTCAAAAATTAATAAACATTAAAAAAATTTTTTAAAAAAGATGAAGACACTGAGGTTTAGATAAATCATTTGCTCAAGATCACACAAACATAAGTGGGAGTAAAGAGAATGAAACCAGTGTTCCTCTGACTCCAGAGTCCAAGATCTTTAGTCTTTTGATAAATGAATTTAATTATGCATTCAACTCTTTTAACCCTTAGGGGCTGCCAACAGGAATCCCGCAGACAGAATAAGATGAACAGTCTACTCTGGAAGACTTTCTGGCTACTCTGATTTCTCTCTATTTCTGATCATTTTCGGCACCAGAGAACTACACTGCCAGCAGATAATGTTGTTTATGAGATCAGCACTTATCTATTTCGGTGCCATGTAGGAGTGTACCAAACAGTGCTTTGCAATTTTACACTGTGTTCTTCTTATGGTGGGCTCCCATTTAACCACTGTTTGACAATGGAGAACCAAACAAGACCCAGGCAAGGAACATGAAGTTGCACCCCAGTTCTAATTCATTCAGCAATCACAATGCCTTTCACATGATGTTTATTCTTCTCCCATTTACCTCTCTGGCATAATCACCATCAATTGAGCTTCCAGTTGGTTTGCACGCTGAGTAGGTGATGAACAATTTCCAGGCGCTAACTTCAACCTGCAAATGGCTCCATCATCACTTCCCCGCACATACTCTCTTATGTTCCCAGGTGTTATGTAAAGTTCAGTTACTAAGCTTTCTGGGCTGTGAGCTGCCTGTCTTCCTGGAACTATGTAAGCAAGATGAGAAAACTGTAAGCCATTAGCTTGCTTCTAAGATTTGGAGACGTGAAGCTTAACTGAGGTTTACTGGCAATTGAGTTTGTCCTTATTCCAAATCCTTCCAGCTCTGGCCCCCACTAAGTTTCTTTGAGTACACCCTCTTCTCCTCCCATTTCCCAATACACTAAAGTTTCTTTTCTGGGGCTGAATCATAAATTACAAGGTGTAATCTAAAGGAAAACATTTATTTTGGAGTCTCATTAACTCAGAGGAGAGTGATAGTGTTTATTCCCAGCATGATGGAGTGGACTCCTGCAGACGTGAAAAAGGCCAAGCCCTCTTCCTAATCCTTAAACACACACACACACACACACACACACACACACACACACACACATACACACACGGTTAATATTCACAACAGTGAAAGTACCCAGACATACAGAGGTAGCAAAACACTAAAGACAGTCTCTTACTCTTCAAACACCATGTTTGAAGCTCCTTTTAGTTAATGACTTACTGGAAACCATACATAATTATATGCCAGATATTGTCTCTCAGCTCCAAAACCCAGCCCTGCTGCTGGGTTACACTCTGCTCAGTGATGTGGGGGCTGGAGTGCTACAAACCCCATTTGTCCTCTGCCAGATGACTCTATATTCGACTATGACAATAGAGGACACTAAAAGGAAAGTGCAAGGTAGAAGTCAGAAGATTCAACATTCTGTTTGCTTCTTGTACCTGTTAGCATCACCCCCTTGCTTGCTCCTCATCCCAGAGGGGACAACTGTTTCCAATCTCTTGCTTCTTTGTGCCCCATTCAGAAGCAATCTTGTCATCCCACAGCCCCAGGGCCTTGGCCTTGAGCTGCTGAGGTATCTACAGCTGGTGATACCTCCTCCTCAAGTCTGAGTGCTAGCTTTTGAGACTCTTCTCTGAGCCTCCAGATTCAGATCAATCCCAGCCCTTCCCTTTGTTCCCCAGCCCTGGGAGTTCCAGTTGCTTTGTGCAATTCTTACCTCTGTGTTACCTTGGTGCTCCTTTTTTGCTTTTTCTAAAACATGTTTAACCAATTCTCTAACTTCAGTTTTCTCTGTTGAAAGCCCTACTGTGGTTTCTGACTGGCCTCAGTAGGTAATCCCTGCATTAATCCCACTTCCTGTACCCTGCCTAATCTCTGAGCAAATTCCTAAACATTTTGCTCCTGAAAAATGTGTCTTCTACCTGCCATATCTTCTGATTATCACAATGTAACACCTGGTTGGTAATTCATATTAGTGGATGGAGGTGGAGGAGAGGGCAAGGCATCAAGGATCCTATACCCCAAGAAGCAGAGGCAGAGTCTGAGCATACATTCTTGGTTGGCCCACTTGTGGAATGGAGTGCAGGGAGATCAAATAATAGCAAAGCTCCCTGGCACTCTACTCTAAAGTAGAACAAGTAAAGAAACTTCTTGCAAAAATATTTGGAAAATAGGATCAGAAATTAATGGGCTAACTCACATTTTAATAATCCCAGGAATTCAGAATGACCTAATAAATAGGCAAGTTACAGGCACTACCACTAGCACCAGGAAGAAACTACAGCTCGATATTAACCTCTCCCCTAACCCATTTTTTTTTCCATAATCAGTGAAATCCACCTCTTGAGATTCAGTTTCTTGGCTCATCTTCTAGATTTCTCCAAGGCCCTTGTCTAGAATTGCAGTGAGGGGAGTGACTTGTGACTTACAGTCTTTATCACTTCAACAAGAAGTGGCTTGTCAGCTACCTTTTACTCAGAGTGGCTAGCTGAGGTAAGAGCTTTGGGAAGATGGGAATATTTTATGAAAAGAACTGAGGAAGGATAATTCTGCTGCACTCAGTAGGGCTTCATCAGACACTCTTGAGTATGAATCTTGGATCTGCCCCTTTCTAGCCCAAGCCTTGATTTCCTCAGCTGCAAAATGGGAGTGATAATGACCCCGCAGGACCTTTGTAAAGATGAGATATAACATATGGAATGTCCTTGGCATAATGTCCTAGCAGAGTCATTTGGCCATGGATATTTTTTATTAAACCTGACTTGACAGGAATCATATTAGTTGCCTCAGACTCTAGCAACGTCCCATCTTTTTTTTTTTTTTTTTTTGAAGCGGCAAGTGTGACCTTGGGCTTTTGTCCTATCACACCTGGGGGTGGAAGACAAAACTGGTTATGCCTTCTCTCTCAGTGCCCCTCCTTTCAGGCCATGAGGAAAAGCAACTATATCTCCTCAACCTCCAGAAAAGGCCAAGGGTGCCTGGGTGGCAAAAAGTTCACTTCCCAGGCCTCTGCCCTACCCAAGGGCCAATGTGCCATTGTGGTGCCATTAGTGTGATTACAGGGAGCCAGAAGGAGAATTTGGATTTGGGGGATGAAAGTAAGAATGTGGCAGTCCTCACCCAGGCTACTTCCCAGCTCCACTCAGGGCTATCACCTACAAAGGGTCTGGTCACTCTTCTCTCTCTCTGCTTTCCCATACACATTTATAATCTATGTAATTCTGTAATTGTATCATTTTTTTTTAATGTTTATTTATTTTTGAGAGACATAGAGGCACAGCGTGAACAGGGCAAGGGCAGAGAGAGAAGGAGACACAGAATCGGAAGCAGGCTCCAGGCACTGAGCCGTCAGCACAGAGCCCGACGCGAGGCTCGAACCCACAGACCGTGAGATCATGACCTGAGCTGAAGTCGGCCGCCCAACCGACTGAGCCACCCAGGCGCCCCTGTAATTGTATCATTTTTAACCAACACAGTAGGAAGAACATAATAAGCCCAACACTGACACATTCTAGGCACTTTCTAAATTACATTAATTCTCAAAACTACACCATAAAGTACTTATTATTACCCATTTTACAGTTGAGGGAATTTAGGCCACAATAAGGCAAGTAACTAGTCTGCTATCCCATCCTAAGTAAGGGATAGAGCTGAGATTTGAACCCAGGCCTGACTCCAAAGCCCACATTCCTTTCCACAATATGACACTTATCCATTAAATCTGCCCCACCCCACCCCCACCAAGGAAGGCCCTTGGTAATCCTTGGCAGGACCTCCTAGAATTTTTGCTATTCAGTGAGAAAAGAGTGAGAGATCCCAAGAAAACTCCCCAGCTTTCTTCTTCCTCTCTAGTTGGAGTATTATTTCAACAGACAATACCTAAATTTTAAACGTACCCCTTGGATCTCAACAACGAAATATGACACGTAAGGACCCATGTACTTTGGAACAGAAATCAAAAGTGTCCTGGGGAGATGTAGGCCGAGGGCAAGTGAAGGCCACATCGCTGCCTCTTGTACATCCAGTCCTCACTCAATGCCGGGCGGGCTCAGACCTCCCAGCTGGTCTCACTTCTCCTCCAAGTGGACAGGCTTTTTGGGAACCTGTGTGTTCCCTTAGAAACAGAATCAGTTTTAGAAGGTTGGAAGGAAAGGGGCTGAACTTTTTTTCCTTGACTTTCTTGTTTTGTTTTATCCTTTCCGTACACACTGTTTTGTTTGTTTGTTGTCTTTGGGGTCCTCCTTTTAGTGGACAATGATGTTATTTGGGGATAATTTCCTTCAGAACTGGGTTACTCTTGAGCAAGTGATTAGGAGCCCTTATACTCCTCACAATCCTTAGCCTCAGGAAAGAAAACAGTTTCTCCATGTTGGTTTATTGTCCTTACCCTTAATCCACATCAAAATAATACTGGGGAGAAGGTTCAGATAGGCCGGCCCCCCGTGATCCTGGCCACTGAGGCCATGTCCACCAGCACCATTTGAATCTGACCTTGTTTTTCCCTTCTACCTGCACCTAAGCCGACACAGGCCACAAGCTGCGGCTGGGAAGGAAGCTCTCGCCAGTTACTCCCATGGAAATAAGTGGCCCTGTTGAGACCACTTTGGAGCCCCAGCCAAGTCAAAAACAATGTTCCCCTCCTGGTCTCATCTTGCCTAATGTCCTTCTCTCCCAGCTGGCTGCTTGGGCATGTCACCTCTCAGCTGACTGTTTACCCAATTCTACTTCAAACAGAAAATGCCTATTCCTGTTGGTCTAATAAAATTTCATCTGCTTTTTCCAAGCCCCAAGGCAGAAGTAATTTTGGTAAAATGTGCTCAATAGCACTAATCTAGTGAAGAGAAAAAAAAACTGTTTTTAACATCCTGGATTTTCCTCGGACCTTCCTCAGTCTATTTAATTAGTATTTATTAATAATTAATGCTATTAAAACTTCTTTTCTCTACTCGATTCCGGAAATACTTATTGAGCAACTACTACCATTAGGGTACAATGCTAGGCACTGAGAGGACACCAGTGAACAAGTTACAAACCCTATCCTTAGTAAAGAAGTCAACTCAGAGTGGAAAAAACCCACATAATTAAACAATCTTCACCATCTATAGCTTGCCTGTCATCGGTAACAGAGTCACCAGGCATTTTCCATTAATACACTAAAAAATTCCTGTGGTAAGACATTAATCTCATCTTATAGGCCATATCCAATCACCCCTGATCTTGGCAGTCAATTTCCTTGCATGTACAGAGTTGATAACAATGTCCATTAAGACATAACATGGAAAAGTGTTTTCTTTTCCCTAACAGGCAAGCATGGAAGAGTTTCCATTATCCATTACACATACTGACAGTTTTTCTGATCCAAAACAGCTGTGGCCCTGAAAAGACTGAGGGCTGTGTTTCGATTCTGTTTCAGGGCCAATTAAGAGCCTGGCCTTTGTGATGCCAATGTTGGCACTTCTTCTGTGTCCCTCATTGGCACCTTCTCACATGTCCTTTTTCTGTTTGTTTATGTACATCCTCCTGACAACAGAATGGGCCTAGAGGCAAAAACTAAATCCAAATGGTCTGGGGAAGCAAATCCTAGCACAGTCTCTCAGCTCCTGGGCCTCACTAAAGTGACAGTCCCACAGTGGCTTCAGATCAATCCTGTTTCCTGTATGCAGAGATAATTAATGAGATGGTGGGGAGGGGTGGTTCTCAACAACTGGCAAGGCACTCAGCTGAATATAGCAAAGGCATGGCCCAGCCTCTCTGGGAACTCGTGATGTAAAGCCAAAGACCAGCACATGAATTTGAGAAAAAATAGGGAATTGTGGTTGGAGGAGATGAAAGGGAAATTATACTTTGAGGATAATAATTGACCCTATCTCATCTAATGAGGTAAATACCCAAAAGGGCACAAACAAATTATGTTGGCAATAACATACTAGAATAAAAAAGGGGGAAAAAAAACTAACATTCGTATAGGACTTGAACACACGCCTTCGCTTGTATCATCTATTTAATTCTCCTAAGGAGAAAGGCTCACTGGGTCTCTTTATCATGCCCTTTGTTATAGATGAGAAAACTGAGAGTCAGAAATAGTAAGTCATTTGCCTGTGGAGCCACAAGAGGTGAGCGGCCACCTTTGGGCTTGACCTGCACATCCTGCCCCCAAGCCAGGTTTCCCCTGGAGAGTGCAGGTGTTGTCTCAGAGGCTAAAGAAAGGCTCTTGTGCCCTGAGAGGCATGTGGAGGGCCAATGAAAAGGAAAATGAAAGGACTATGGGAGAAGTGACTTGCCCTGCATGTATTGGAGCAAGGTAAAAGGCAGGATAAAGAATGCAGAGAAAAAAAAGCTAAAAGGTAATAAAAGAGCATCTGATTTCACTCAAGATTTGGTGGCACTGGTGACTGAGTCTCTCACCTTTGTGACCTCTTCCCCTCTCACTGACCCTCCCAGTGCTCTTCTTTCTTTGCTCTCCTAGAGAGCTACCCCCTGACCTCTCCAGCACCAAATACTCACATAGCAGGGCACTTAAGTGTGGCCAGATGTTAAACACAACTCTTCCTCTCTTCCTGCAATCTTGGAGTTTTGGAAGCATCCCCCAAAAAACAAAACCATAGTTTTAAAGATGCTGGACCATTCTTGCAAGACTTACAAGGGGGTAGAGATTGGCCCCTAAACCCACCCCTAGCCCATTTAGGAAGTTCAAGCTGGGGAGTCAGAAGAGAGGATTTCTTTGGAGACAGTTACCAGTGCCACATGCACTTTCCACCTTGACCTGAACCCTAGATTAGAGGCTTGAAGGGGACCATGTGAGAGCTTGGCTTGCACTTCCTGGATCGTAAAGGACATAGAGACTGGTCTATGACTCACACTTGCCTTTGCTAGAATCTATCTCAAGTACATATTAGGTACCCAATAAATATTTGTTGAATGATTGAATAGATGAATGAGTGAATGAATGAACACCTGAAAAGTGGAAAAGTGAGAGGCTGTGATCCAATTAGAGAAGAGACAGGCAGAGGAGACATGCACATTAGTACACAACAGTTACAGAAAGCACATCAACATGTGCTTGAAAAAAGCTTATAGAATGAATGAACACAGTGAGGAAAACAAGGCTATATGTCAACTAAACATGCTTTCATCATATTAGACATTTTGGCAGAAAATCCCAGGATGGCCCAGGAGTTCTCCCCATTTTCCTTAAATAGCTCTGGCCTCAATCCTTAGGAAGAAGACCAGAGAAAACACAGGAAACATTCCAGATAAAAAAAAAAATCTCTGGACTTAAAAGTGGTTATTTCTGGTTGATAAGAGATTCTGCTCCCTGAGTCTTCACTGACTTGCCTCTGTCCTGGTGTGATTCTTTCTTCTACTCCTAAATGTTCTACTTTAACCTCAGTCCAGTTCTTGCTACATCCTAACAGTTGACAGTGGAAGGGAAAGATGACAGAGTCTGACTCCCCACTCCAATCAGTACACTGATACCTTGCGCAGCACAGAAGCCCAGAGACCCAGGTAAAGTACCCACTGTTGTTTCAGCAGCGAGCGGCATTTGTCAGTATATATCAGCTCTTTTAACAACAAGACTTTGTTTACTCATGGTGAAAATCCTTCACTGCAATTAAGTAGTGAAACCACATTTATCACCTATCCTGATGCCCCAGAACAATTCCTGAATTAGACCCTGTATCTGTGCTCCAAGATTCTCCATAATAAATAGTGTGCTTCCATAAATACATCCAATTCAGCTACAATAAATGAGAAGTATGGATTTTCATGCAAACATACATTTGAAAGGCCAAATGTAAAAGAGAATCATCAAGGTGTGGCTTTGCACTTGGACTTTAAACGTCCTTCACTGGGATGGATTCGCCAAACTTCTGACGCTCTCATGAAGGAGGAAGATCAAACCAGGCTCTGACAGTGACCCATACCAAATCCCACCATACTTCTAATATCCAAGTGATCAAATGAAAGCAGCCAGGGTAAACAAGTACAGGCTATGTGATTTTCAAGATCTATTTATCCAGTCCTATTTGGAATAGGGAGAGATTCCAAGGCAAGGAAATTCCAGAAGGCCCCATATGAGGAGCCAAGCCTTTGATATAACTTTCTGTCGCTCTTTGCTTCCCCATGCAAATCTCTCATTACTCCTTCCAAATAACTTTCAAAACCACAGCTTCCTCTGTGTCTTGCAAGAAGAAAATCTGTGCACTTGTACTGGGGTAAGCGGTGTACTAAGTACCTGCCCTCACTCCTCCCATCATCTGAAGGGAAGGAGGCCTGAGCCCATCAATAGCTCAGTTCAGCTTGTTCCTGAATGGAAAGGGGAGGATCAAAGGGCCAGAAATATTCATTTATGAGGAAAAGCAAAAGAATTAAATATGCAGAACTTGGCCAAGTGACGCCTGAAGGGAGAAATAAATACCAATGAGCATTTGAAGGGTGTAACCAAACACCACAAAGAGGGACTTTTTTAAAAAGATGGTTCAAGTGGTTGTAACTAGGAGAGACTGAGGAAAGAAAAGGAAAATCTGAACTTTGAAAAAAAAATTCTGTCTCAGCAAAGGCTACAACACAGGAAAATGGTATCAATGCAACCTCCAAACAAAAAGCTTCTACTCTCTCTACAATTTGTATGTTCCCACTTCCAACCCATTTCTCAGATGTGCTTATTTTGACTTGAAAATGTAAGCTTGAGGGTTGCCTCTTGAGTCTATATTTCCTATGTATTTTTTGCCTGTACTTTGTTACCTCTGGGGTCTATTTTCTCTGTACTTCCTGTGTGCGCTCCCTATTGCGTGATTTGGAAGAGGCCTGGTCTTATGGCTCTAAAGGTCAACTGGGGTGCATCATTTCTAGAACAAACAAGTAAACTCAGTAATGATGATTTTAGGAATAAAATACCAAGCAAAGAATCCCTCCATGTTAGTGACTTCTATGCCTCAAACAGACCTAAAGTGAGTTCTGGAACAGACCTAAGTGCTTCTCAGGCTTCTCCAAGCTCTCTGGAGGGGAGATGGGTGAAGTCAGCTGAATATAGCCAGAAAATACATCTTAACAGTTTTCTCCTGAGATATAATATATGGCAAGTCCTTCTGGAATTTCTAGATGGAAAGAAATATGTACAGTGAGAACAGCTTTTCTAAGAGTCTTTCGACACATTTATTCCCAGATGGGCTCAGTGCAAAAGTGAAAATTACATTTTTAAGGAGTGAAGAAATTTCAACAAAGGTTTGGTTTAAGTTTAAACTGAAAATGTAGGCCTCTCTATCACCTGATTGGTTTATGAGGGGAACTAAGCTTTAGTTACAAGCTCTTATTTAGCTAATGCTCTGCAGCAGACAAGACACTGAACTGGCAATCTGTAGAGTTCAAATTCTTCCTTTATCATTTAAATATCTGAATGACCTTGGATAAGTCACCTTTCTTTTCCAGACCAGTTTCGTTACATCTAAAAGAGGGAATTAGACTAAACTGGTGGGTGTTTTTTTTTTAACATTTTTTTCTTGGGCAGCAGAATCCCTTTTTAAATACAATATTGCAGTAAAGTCCAATAATATAAACTGCATCAAAATCTTTCTGGTTAGGGGTGCCTGGGTGACTCCGTCAGCTAAGTGCCCAACTCCTGATTTCAACTCAGGTCACGATGTCAGGGCAAGTTGTGAGAAGGAGCACCATGTTGGGCTCTGTGCTGGCAGCACGGAGCCTGTTTGGGATTCTCTCTTTCCCTCTGTCTCTTTGGCTCTCTTTAAAAATAAATAAAAAAAAATCTTTTTTAAAACTTTCTGGTTAAAGCAAAACCAAGTGGCCCAGAACTTGACCCCACCCACAAATCCCAAATTTCAGATCATGACTCTCAGTACCCCCTTGGAAACCGCCAAGACACCTCCCATGGGGCACCATCTCTTCCCAAGAAGAACACTTTGGAAGTCACTAGATTCCAAGCTTTTCAGGTCTTCTCCAACTCTCCTTCTCTATGGATTTAAACAGTAACAAACAAAGCAGCAAGCTGGGCAATAGTGACACGGTTGATCCTCAAGACCTTGGTGACAAATGGATTAAAATGACAGGAACCTGTGGCCCAAGGGACACCTGGGTAGCTTAGTTGGTTGAGTGTCCAACTTCAGCTCAGGTCTTGATCTCGCAGTTCATGAGTTCGAGCCCCATGTCAGGCTCTGTGCTAACAGCTCAGAGCCAGGAGCCTATGCTGGATTCTGTGTCTCCATCTCTCTCTGCCCCTCCCCCACTCACACTCTGTCTCTCTCTCTCTCTGTCTCTCAAAAATAAATAAAACATATAAAAATATTTTTAATATGAATAAAGTTCAAAATCTAAAGAAAGCACACTCAGAAGAGAAAGAGGTGTAAGAACAGTAACAAGAAATTTGACATCCAGTCTCTCTTACTTGTTCTCTCTCACTCTCTCTCTTCGCCACTCCCTTCTCTCTCTTCCTCCCTCTCTCTTCCTTTCCTTCTTCTTCACATTCCTCAGACCAAGCTCAGAGAGGACCTGAAGGCCAGACAGTTGCCCAAAGCCATGCCTCATGGGATGTAACACAGAGAAATGTGTGTTGAGGAAGTGGGGCCAGGTGAGCCAAAACTCAAGAGAGGTGGGCCTAGGGAGGCTCTAAAACCAAGCACAGAGGATCAACCAGGAAGTGGTTCAGGTACTCACTGGGTTTTGGATGCCTCTAACCTCAGATTTAAACACTTTGGGGAGAGGAGAGTGCCCAGGGGAGTCCAGAGCAGAGAAATCTAAAGGCTTCTCCAAAAGCTCACCCAGCAATTATGCTGGCTTCACAGAAAAACCGACTGTTCATCAACCAGTTGTCCAGCTTGAAGACGATACTCCTACACATGTTGTTAGGCTCCCATCTGGGAGCAATTTGGCAGACCTATCAAAATATAAAATCAGTATACAATTTGATACAGCCATTCCACTACAAGTATATCTTCCAGATAGACCTGTATGTGTACACAAAAGTATCTCTGCAAAGATGTTCACTGAAGCATGTTGCAATCACTAAAGACTGGAAACTACCTAAATACTGATTTATTTGGATGGGATGAATATATTTAGATTTGCTCATACAATGGAATACTCTGTAGCCATTAAAAAGAATGAATCAACTCTATATTGATGACAAGAAAAAAGCTTTAACATCTAATGTTAAGTAAAAAGAGCAAGGTGTAGATATTGTGTACAAAATGACCCATTATATCTTATGCAAACACGATACATACATATATATGCTTGTATATTCATGAAATATTTCTAGAAAGACCCACACACAAACTGCTAATAATGGTTGCCTTTAGGAGAATGTTTGAGGTAAGGAATGGGGAGATACTTCTGGCAAGAAAAGGCTTTTTGTTAAATGCCCTTTCATACACTGATTCCATTTGTCTTTTTAACCTGCATAGACGCATTTAAAAGAAAACAAAAATAGGAATGTGGGTTAGAACAAAACATGTCAAGTCGATGCAGCTTTCAAGAAACCATTGTATGCTTTAGTAGTCCAAAGATCAGTTGTTATCTTTCTTGGAAAGTAGAATCAAATGGGGAAACTTGCTGAATAACTAAGACCTATACCGCAAACCCATTTGATGGTGGTGAGCAATAAGAAAACTACTGGATACAAGAGCAGAAGACCAGGTTTCCAGTCATGTCCTCACCATCTCATTCTATATATTCTCTCAGGGCATCACACTTGAACTTGTTGTTTCAACTATTCACTTTGGGCGGACCGCCCCTAAATCTAAATCTAAATTTAAAGCAGATCACATCTGTCAAAATAACTAAAGACCCTTCTATCCTATTGTTTATTAAATACAGCCCCCAACCCCCGAATCATCTACTGACACTTCAAACTTAAAATGTCCAAACCTCCCACATTTATCCTCCTGCTACATTTCCATCCGGAAGAATGACAGATGCCCAAGTCAGGAACCAAATGTGCCTTTTTTCCCTCATAAATGGCTGCACAAGCTAGGTGGTCTCCAGTTTCCTTCTCTCCTCTAAGAAGCAGCATCCCTGGGGCACCTGGGTGCTCAGTGGGTTAAGCATCCAACTTCAGCTCAGGTCATGATCTCACAGTTGATGAGAACAAGCTCTGTGTCGGGCTCTGTGCTGACAGTTCAGAGCCTGGAGCCTGCTTTGGATCCTGTGTCTCCCCCTCTCTCTGCCCCTCGCCTGCTCACACTCTGTCTCTCTCTCTCTTTCAAAACTAAATAAACATTAAAAAAAATTAAGAACATCATCCTTGGGATATCATGGTCATAAGCTCAGCTTTGGACTCCAAATCCCAGCTCTGCTGACCTGTGATTTCGTGACCCTGAGCAGTGTATTCAATCTTCTAAACCCAAATTTCCTCATCTAAAAAATACAGGTACTAATTCTACCTGCCTTAAAGGTTTTGTGAGAAATAGGAAACTGCTCTAAGGACTTAGCACAGGAGACATCCTATCTGATGTGCTCCAGTCAAGCTATGCTCAGTCTTTGTTACTGGTTCAGGCTGCTAACCAATCTACATAGACCTTCCTGCTCTACTTAGTGTCTATCACATCAGCTGGTTTCATTCCTTTACAACATACATCATAATATGTAATTACCTTGAACATTAGTTCGTTTATTGTCTATCTCACTCCAACTAGAATGTAAACTCCAGGAGGTTGGTGATTTTCTTTTTCAAGCTCACCACTCTGGTTCTAGCCCCTAGCACAGTGGCTGGCTGATGCAAATTTATTGGATGAAAAATGAATAAAATGGTGTTAGCTGCTAGGTGCTGTTGACCCACATAATAACTGATAATATTTGTCTCATATGGTGGCTGTAAGAATCGCTAATCCCATTTTATGGAGGCTCAGAACAGTTAAACGTGTGTCCAAAGTTTCCAGCTATTAAGTGGCAGAGCCAGGATAAGAAACCATCCCTTTTTTTCACTCCAAACTCTGTTCTCTCAACCACTAGACTATTCTAGGGCGGTGTATTCCCTTGACTGGAGTTACATACATACGACTCCTGCCTTGCTCCTAATTACATGCCTCAAACAACAATCATGTTCGACCTTTCAATTCCACATTGCCTGAAACACCACTAATGGGAAATCCTATAATGAATGGGAAACCTCAGTAATCTATGCTATTGCACATTTATCCCCTGCAGTCCCCTCCTGCCGACCCTTGAAAGGTCTTTGCTGGAGGCAGAAAACAGAAGACATTCTGGAGCCATGCAACAACACTTTGAAACATCCCGGGTGAAGCTCAGAATTATTCACAATTACCAAATAACGAAAATGACTGGTTGTCATTTGAATATCACCAAAGTCATAAGAGGAAGTCACATGGAAAGTCTTATTACATTTGGAGAAGGAAAGAAAAGCAACTAAAAAGAAACCCTGAAATCTCAGAGGCTGATTAAAGGCTTAGTGTGTTGTCATTTTTGAGGTTATGTTAAGTTTATGAGCATTGCTTGCCTTAATGCCTTTGTTGTTATGGAGCTATCCTGCATTTGTAAAGTTCCTGCCTATAAAGCCCACAAAAATACAAGAAGTTGAGAATAATTCCTTTGTTTTTAGATATAAGTTCTACCATTGGCAAGCAGGAAAAACCTTTTAGACACAAAGGTTCAGAGGAAGGGAGAAATGTAAACAGTGTCTTGGCCAGGATACTAATAATATGTACGACTGGCCTTAGAAAAGCAAATCACAGAATAAACAAGCACCTGTTATTGATTAACCGATCATACGTATGTTCTGGGGAAGATGCTTTTGAAGCCTAGGTTGAAAACACTCATCAAGAAAAAGCTTCCACATTTCTGTTTTGCTTTTATACAATGGAATGGGAAAATAATAGTTTGCTTGTGCTCAAAATCCAAACAACATATTTGATCACCTTAAAAAAAATTGCTCCATTCTCCTAGTGAACAAGTTAAGAACTATGGTTTAGTCTTTACAAGCCAATTCATTCAAAATTTGTAATTAATTCCATCTACAAAGGGTCAAACTGGGTGTCCTATAGGAAAAACACAGCTCAGTGGAATGCTATTTTGGACACATGTAAAAATGGTAGATAGTATGATGTACACATACAAATCTTACAGGAATAAGCCCCAAAATTCACTGGCATCTCAATTAAATGTATCTTTCAATTATAGAAATCTTTAGTAGCTGGAGAAAATGGCAAATGGCAACTGGCACCTCCAACATACTAGAAAACAGTGTTTCTCAAAATGTGGTTTCTGAACCACTTTTTTCACAAATTCCTTGGATGCTTCTGAAAACATGGATTTCTAGGCCCCACTTCAGTCCAAGAATTTCATGGACTAGGTCCATTACTCTGCAAAAACAAAAACAAACAAACAAAAACCCATTCTCAGGTGAATATTTTACATTCTAACATTTGAGAACCACTGGATTATAGAAATGAAGACACCTGCTCAGACCAAAGAACCTAGGCTTCTCACATCTAGATGATGTAAAACAAGATGTAGACAATAGCAAAAACAAATTTCCACTTTGGTGGAACCAAAAAGGGAAATATCTTCATAGAATAATCAAAACTATACCTCACAGACACCTCATTTCACCTTTTCCTCTCCTTCCTTCAATAAAGCTGAGGATCAGAGGAGGAACTTTTCAGGCATAGAAAATCTCACTTCCTCTTACTATAAGAAACAAATGGTCATTGTATGCACACTAAAACTAATAAACAGGAAGAACAATAGATTTAGAGACATAGGCAAATGATGAAGCAAGTTCTGGACATTAATTCCTAAAAGAATTATTAACTAAGTACCATCTCCAGTTTGAACATTGTAGGGTCACCCAAGTGGAGTTTTCCTTTGAGCAGCTGAGTATTCTGGTATCAAACTCAAGAAGAGGCCTAGAGTCAACAACATATAAGTGATACTGGAAGACTTGAATATAAATTGTGTAAATGGCAAAAGAAGAACGAGCACAGAAATTTCAGGAGCATCTGCAATAAAATTCCTCAGGAAAGAACAAAGAGAGCTAAGAAAATGACATGATGGAAATTAAAAAAAAAAAAAGTCAAGAGAAAGGAATGATCAACACTGTCAACTACACGAGAAAGAACATATGATCTAAGTCCAAGAAGTATCTAGTGGATTTGATAACTGGATCACTAGTAATCTCTTTAAGAGATGCTTCCAGAGAATACTGTGGTAGAAAGCCACATTGTAGAAATCTGAGGAGCAACAGGAAGATTAGGAAATCAAGATAACAGGGATACTACTTTGAAAAAGTTTGGGAAGGAAAAAGTTGTGATAGTCAGAGAGTGATGTTTAAGAAGGAGGAGACAGGTACTTACCTATGTACCAAAGTAAAGAATCAGCAGAGAGAGGTGGAATAAAGATATAGAATGAAGTGAGGGGAATGGATAGACAAGCTCCAGGGAGGAGAAGAAGATATGTGATACAAAAGCACACAGGGTTGGGGTGCCTGGGTGTTTCAGTCAGTTAAGCATCCAACTTTAGCTCAGATCACGATCTCATAGTTTGTGAGTTTGAGCCGCATGATGGGCTGTGTGCTGACAGCTTCAGATTCTGTGTCTCCCTCTCTCTTTCTCTGCCCCTCCCCCGTTTGCTTGTACATGTGCACACACTCATGTTCTCCTTCTCTCTCAAAAATAAATAAACATTGAAAAATAATAAATAATAAATAAAAGCACACAGGAAGAATTGGCTTTAAACAGGAGAACAGATGTCCAGAAAGGAACATTTTACTTGGATGCTAGAGTGAGGGATAAGGAGAAAGTCAGGTACAGATGAGTTTGCAGGTGAAGAAGGAAGGAGAGAAATGAGGAAGGTCACAAAAGATAACCTCAATTTTCCCTCTGACATAGAAAAAAGGGGCATCTGTTGAGACAGAAGGTGGAGGGATTAGAGTAGACAGTTGAGAAGGCGAGAGGACTTGGAATAGCTATAATAGGAAATAGGAAAGGAAGCTGACCAGGGGCGAGTGAAAAGACTAATGAGCAGAGGTGAGGCCCAGTTAAGGTCAGAGGCCATTAGTCAGATCAATTGCACGATTGTGCAATTCTCTCCAGCAATACTCAGTATCCTGTGACAGAAGTAGAGAAGACCACAATGGTGGGTACCTTAAGTAGGATAGAGGTGAAGGTCATGAGAGTCAAAGAGGCTAAATAATTTTAGGTGGAAATGTAAATGGAAATTGAAGGCAATCAGGAAGTGGAATGAAAAATAAACCTATAAGCTAGGTTCCAAAGTCCCCCCATAAATGTTGGGTAAGCCAACATTTATGATGAGGAGCAGGGGAAGTAGCATAGCTAAACCGCATAAATTTCAAAGGAAAAGAGACTTTTACATGAGGATCCAAGAGAAATGGTTTAGTGGGACATGAAGAAATACAAACACCTCCCTTGGCCTGCTGAAGTGTGGAATATAAAGTATTTCCTCAAAAGGGCCACTGAGTAAGCAGGTTCTAAATTTCAGTTAAAGTGAAAGGTAAAGAGAATTTCTGTAAGAAGTCTAGCATATAGAAAAGTTAATTTAAAAATTTTTTTAATGTTTATTTATTTTTTTTTTTGAGACAGAGAGAGACAGAGCATGAGCGGGGGAGGGGCAGAGAGAGAGGGAGACACAGAATGTGAAGCAGGCTCCAGGCTCTGAGCCGTCAGCACAGAGCCCGACGCGGGGCTCAAACTCACAGACCGCGAGATCATGACCTGAGCCGAAGTTGGACGCTCAACCGACTGAGCCACCCAGGCGCCCCAGAAAAGTTAATTTAAAACAAAACGAGTTTTGGGGGCACCTGGGTGGCTCAGTCAGTTAAGTGTCTGACTTTGGCACAGGTCATGATCTCACAGTTCATGAGTTCAAGCCCCACATCAGGCTATTTCTTGACAGCTCAGAGCCTGGATCCTGCTTTGGATTCTGTGTCTCCCTCTCTCTCTCTGCCCCTCTGCTGCTCTCTCTCTCTCTCTCACTCTCTTGCTCTCTCTCTCTCTCGCTCTCTCGCTCTCTCGCTCTCTCGCTCTCGCTCTCTCGAAAATAAATAAACATTAAACAAATTTTTAAGAGATTTTAAAATAAAACGAGTGTTGAAGGGTGCAGTAGCGGGTGAGATGGGAGTAAACATGGGATATGGGTCAGTGAGGAGGGAGTCCATGGGAAGAGGGTGAGAGTTCAGAAGAGGCTCTTGCTCTTAGTCCCCACTCCATTCTATTCCAGACAACCTTTAATTGAGTGGTGTCCCCCACTCATATTCAGCCTTCCCCCACCATTACCCCTTCAACATGACTGACCATGTCTTCCTCATTTAGACAGGAAGACTTTTTTTTTTCTACATGTTCCTGGCTGCTTGGAGGAATAGACCCAGCCCCACCTTAGTCTTCCAGGATGTCCTATTTCTAACTCAGGACAGGATCTGAGTCCTGTTCTTTGTTCACCATCTTTTCTTGACTAATATTTCATCATGATCTAAGCTCCAAATTTTTTCTCTGTTCTCACCTCTGGAATAAGATCCTGGTCATGGATCAAATTTCCCTGGAGCATGATACCATGTTCAGTTTAACAGAGGCCTGCCTCAGCTGGATTTCTGCAAATACATCCTTAAGACTCTGTGCATGATCCTGCACACACACAAAGGGCCATAAATTATGACCCTTCCTGTACCCTGCTGAGCTCAAGGCAGTACACTGCTCCACATCCAACCTCTTTCAAGGATTTTCCCCTTCTTCTCCTTTATTCACTTTAGTGGTCTTACTGGGGAAATGATGTCAACCCCATGCAAATTGTGATACGAGGGAGTGGGGTCAACCACTCTGATATGATTAGTCAGGAGGCAAATTAAACCCCCTGAATTGTGTGATTGTTGGGGAGACAGTGGCTAGGTACAGTCAGATATGTGCCATAGGCTTTAGGAAAGCAAATTTCCAAAGCCTCAGATAAGAAAATATCAGCATGATCACATTGTCTGCGATTCTTACAGAGAAAAGGGAGAAAGAGGATTAGGAAATGTCTGAAAAATTAAATTCCAACAAGACCATTACAAATGCATGACTAGGCACAAACAACCAACTCACGACAGAAAAATACAGATAGACATAAACACAAAAAATGTTCAGTGTCACCAGCAATCAAAAGAATGCACTTTATAACAATAGGGCTCCATTTTTCACCTGGACAATTAGCAGAAATTTTAAAAATTGTTGTGTTAATAACAATGCAGGACGGGTATCTGGGTGGCTCAGTCAGTTGATCGTCCAATTTCAGCTCAGGTCATGATCCTCGTGGTCCATGAGTTTGAGCCCCGCATTGGGCTCTGTGCTGACAGCTCAGAGCCTGGAGCTTGCTTTGGATTCTGTGTCTCCCTCTCTCTCTATCCCTCCCCCACTCAGACTCTGTCTCTGTCTTAAATATAAATAAACATTTAAAAATTTAAGAAAATAATTACAAATATTTTAAAGCTTTTGATTCATGTGGTTAATTTGCTTTCTGAAAAGGAGATGGCAATACATACTCTCACTAGTCATGTATAAGAGTAACATTACTGGTTTTTCTGCATTCTTAATTTTTTTTTAATATTTATTTTTGAGAGAGAGAAAGAGAGACAGAGTATGAACAGGGGAGGGGCAGAGAGACAAAGAGAGAGGGAGACACAGAATGTGAAGCAGGGTATTATGTTAAGTGTAATAAGTCAGTCAGAAAAAGACAGATACCATATGTTTCCATGGGTAGGTGGACTTTGTGAGACTAAGCAAAAACCAGGGGGAGGGGAAGAGGGGAAAGGAAAAAAAGACACAGAGAGGGAGGGAGATAAAACATAAGAGATTCTCAAAGACTAAGAACAAACAGGGCGAGGGGGATGAGGGAGGGGGGAGAGGGGGCGACGGGCATTAAAGAGGGCACGTGTTGGGATGAACACTGGGTGTTATATGTAAACCAATTTGAAAATAAACTACTATAAAAAAAAAAACTTCCAAAAGTTAAAACTTCAAGCAATAAAAAAAAAAAAAAAAGAATGTGAAGCAGGCTCCATGCTCTGAGCTGTCAGAACAGAGTCCAACGTGGGGATCAATCTCACCAACCATGAGATCATGACCTGAGCAGATGTCAACACTTAACTGACCTAGCCACCCAGGTGCCCCAAAATATTTGTAATCATTAAGAATAATGTTTTTGCAAGAATAAATGACATGAGAAAAGAATCATGACATATTGGTAGGTGGAAAATTTTACAAAAGGTCATGTATGTTATGTTCCCAATTTTGTAACTATAGGTATATATTTAAAAACGTTCATATGCACATACACATATATAGTGCTTGTATAGATAAGTATAGAAAAATTACTGAAAAGACATAAAAGTGTTAACATTAATTATCTCTGGGAGTTATGGTAATTTTTCCTTATTTATGATTCTCTCTACTTTCACATTTTCTACAACGTAAAGTTAATACTTCCATATTTAGAGGAAAACATTTTAAAAATGGATTCTTTTGAAACATGGAGCAATATAAGTGAAATAAGTCAGGCAGAGAAAGACAAATACCATATGGTTCACTTGTATGAGGAATCTAAAAAACAGAATAAACCAACAAAAAAAAGCAAACAGAATCTAAATCCAGAGAACATACTAGTGGTTGTGGGTGGACAGAGCGAAATAGATAAAAGGGATTAGGAGGTTCAAACTTCCGGTTATAAAATAAATAAGTCACGAAGACGAAAGTACAGCATAGAGGAACATAGTCAATGTTATTGTAATAACATTGTATGGAGACAAATGATAACCAGATTTCTGTGGTGAGCACTAAGTAATGTATAGAATTGTTGAGTCAATATGTTATATACCTGAAACTGATATAATATTGTATGTCAATTGTACTTCAGTGATAATTTTTTTAAAAAAAAAGAATAAAAAACGAGATGGAATAAGAAAAGCAATTTCATAGCATAAGAGAGAAAAAAAGGGAGAAAAGATAACTACCAAGGACAATAATGGATACAAAAGGAACTTGCTAACATATCAGGGTTGTAGACATAATTCAGAAGATGAAGACAAGACACGTCAAAAGATGAATAAGAAAGATTGGCCACAAGGCTAAAATATCTGGTCAGAAAGTGGAAGCCAAAAGTGACCTGAGGCCTGCATTATTTGGAAACAAAACGAAAAGAACCATTTTCCTTATGTTTACAATAGGCAATGATAATGGACACAAAGGCTCTTTCTCTGCCTTCAATCCTACCCATTCTTCTGGACTTCTAACAGACACACAGACACACACACACCCCAGAAGTTCCTTTAATATTGGCTTTTGGAACTTCCAAGGCCAGATAGAGATAATACCAAGTCATCCAGTTTTCATTGCTGTAACTGCCATTTTTCTCCTTTCCTGCACTGGTTCTCCGTGGAGAGTTCTCAGTTATGGTCTGCACCAAAGGCGGCAGCCAATGCTCTTGCCTAAAAAGCCATCACCTCTGTCAACATCTTTCCTATTGATAACACCAGTGCTCACAGCTTGCACTATCAAAGACCCACCGAAGGGTCACCTGGGTGGCTCACTCAGTTAAGCGTCTGACTTCAGCTCAGGTCATGATCTCACAGTCTGTGGTGAGTTCAAGCCCCGTGTCAGGTTCTGTGCTGACAGCTCAGAGCCTGGAGCCTGCTTCGAATTCCGTGTCTGTCTCTCTCTCTGCTCCTCCCCTGTTCACGCTCCGTCTCTCTCAAAAATAAATGAACATTAAAAACAAAATTGAAAAAAAAAAAAGACCCACGAAAGCTACTAAGAAATGGTCTTTTCAGATTTCCTTGCTAACTCTGGGTTTGGGCATAATTTGGGGGGAGGGCTAGGCCAGGGGACAACTGTAATGACACATAGGGGACTGTGCTCAGAACTGCCCTTCCTTTTAATAACTGGCCCATCCTCCTAGGGCCAACTTCTTGGCCTCTAAGAATTCTCTCATGTCCCTCTGTCATTGCTGCTAATTCTATCCCTAGAAGATCCTCAGATCTTCAAATGAAGAACACTGTCACACGGACACCACAATCGTTTGGGCCTGCAAGCTCATATCTAACTTCTAGGAAGACTATAGGCTAAAGCTGAGATTCTTGCTGGGCTAATGAAAGACAGTCAGAAACCATGACTGTTTAGCTTCAGTTTTGCTTCCAGCTTATCAAAAGAGATATTCTGGAAATGGAGACGAAGAAGGAATTAAAACCCATGGTACATTTCACATAATACTTTGTGAAAATCTACAGACAAAAAGGCTGGATCATAATCAGTAATTACTGAGAATTCATAGAAAATCACAGGAGGGGTGCTGGACACAGCCAGTCCCATTTTTAAGCACAGGAAAGAAAGAATTCACAAATGTGAGGATGGTGAATTTGAGTACTGTGTGGGAAATACTCCAGATTTTTTAAAATGTAGTAGCTATTCATCTCAGTCCATAGACTGCAGAAATTTAACTTTCTTGATTTTTCACAACTACTGAATTTCTCAGTCTGAGCACTCATTTCCAGGCTAATGGAAAATTTTAACTTCAGTGTTTTCTGAGATTACTCCCTGATCCCTGGGTCATACACAGAACAAACAGGTAGAGTAGAGTATTGGGGTGCAAGTGGAAATCTGCTCTTCGAGTTTCCCCTGAGATAGCCATTGTCCCTGTTCTTGTGGCCATTTGGGGTCCAAAAGTGCTAATCTTTCAGGGAAAAAACAGTCATCACTGATCATTAATTCTGCTGTATCATGTTTATTTCATGTGTTTTTCCATAGCATTATTATCATGCTATCTCCAGGGTATCAAAATTTCAACAGAAGAGTCTAAAAGATTTTCATGATGTTTCTGACAAAATGGATAAATGTGGCTGGATTCCAGTTTTATATTTATAACCTAGCTAATCATGATAAAATATGAGAGGCAGTCTAGGTCAGTTGCTAAGAGTACACATTCTGAAATCTGAATGTCTAGGTTCAAACTCCATCTATTTCACTACTATAGATGTGCCCAAGGGAAAGTACTTAATTTTTCCCCACCTCAGTTTTCTCATCTTTAAAAATTGGGATGATAATAATTTTAACTTTGTGACAGGGACTACTAATATTCAGCAAATATCTAGTGCTTTGGTAATTCGTCAGCCCTCATGGGTCCAGATGCAGTCCTATGACTAATATAGGCTAATGAGATGTGAGTGGAAGAGAAAGATGTGAGCCAATCCCTGTCGTGGCCCTTAAAAACATCTCTTGGATTCCTCCATTCTCTCTCCCTCCATCCCTCCTTCCTTCTTTCCCTCTCTCCTTCTCTCCCTGTTTCTCTGTCTCCATCTCTTCTTCTCATCTCCCTTTGCAACAGCAGCCTTGGAGATCACATGTTCGAGATGGAAACAGCTTGGTTTACCAAGTCAGCACTTAAAGAAAGGAGCTACCCTGAAGGGGTACACAGCCCACACTGAAAAATGATATGAATGAGAAATAAACTTATATTGTATTAAGACATTGGGATTTTTTGGTTTATCTACTGAGGCAGTTAGAGCTAATTATCCTGCCTAAGAGGATAATAAAGCACTCACAATAGTACCTGCCAGGTGAAGTGTACCCAGTAAATGTAAGTAATATTTGTGGTCATCATTCTCATCAGTGGTGGAAAGAACATTGTGGGCTTCAGAATATTTGGAATTAAATCCTAATTTACTATAACAATTCATTTTACCTCTCAGGACTTCATTTGATAAATAGAGGTAACTAACCTAGCCTCATGAGATTGTTGTGGGAATTAACATAGACAGATAAAAAAATTTTAGAATGACACATAAATG
This sequence comes from Paguma larvata, assembly GCA_030068075.1. Taxonomy (NCBI): domain Eukaryota; kingdom Metazoa; phylum Chordata; class Mammalia; order Carnivora; family Viverridae; genus Paguma; species Paguma larvata. Next base: position 98,929,217 of record CM057826.1, on the reverse strand, counting down.
TTAAATGTTTTTATGTTTATAAATGTTATAAATGTTAAATGATTGTCTATTATTTCTAATTATTTCTAATTATTCACTGCCACCCATTGTTGTGCTTCTGGAACATTCCTATAAAAGGAGTACACACCCTCATCCTATTGATGTTGGGCTTGGTTGTGTGACTTGCTCTGTACAATTGTGTGTGAGGGAATGTGGCACATATACACGCAAGCAGGAGCTTTAAGGACCATTGTGTGTGGATTAGCAATACCTCTCTTTCTCCCTTTGACATGAAATCACAGATTGGGATTTCTCCTTTTTCCTGCCCTTGCAAATGAAGACAAATGGAGCAGAGTCAGAGCCATGACTGAGCAATAGTCAGCATAGATTGTGAGTGAGAAATAAACTCTTATTGTTGGAAAGCACTAAGGTTTGGGGGTTGTTTATTAATACAGCATAGCCTAACTAAGCTTTAGCTGAGTTATATATTAACAAAAGGGTATTGACTAATACAGTAATGTCAATGTAGACAAAGATGTCTGGCAATTTGCTGCAGTTTTCCTTCCTTGACATTTTTCTAAACAGCTTTTCTTTTAACCAATGATTTGAAAGAGGAAAATGTGTGCAAGTGTGCATATGAAAAAATCCTGAGGCTTAATTGCTAATAGTTTGCAGGACAGAATGAAGATTCAAAACAAGATAAATAAACTGAAACAATGGGCTAGGTCTAGCAAGAGGTCACTTAACTAGAAAAAATGGAAGATCCTCCCCACAACTGCTGTATAAGGGAGATGGTAGTTCTCATCAATTTAAAGTTTTATTTGATAGTCAATAGAATAAAAGGAAAGAGTTTGAAACGGCTGCCAAAAAAATAACGGATCTCATGCTGCATTCATAGAAACAAGGTGCCCCAAATAGAGTTTTAAGTGTGATCATCTGAATTTATTAAATTTCCCTCAAAGTGTAGAACTTAAACTGAAAAGACTTAAATTTAGTTTGATTGACTCCAAAAAGACAGTGACTAAGTTGTACATGCCATTTGTAAATCTTGTAGGAGAGAAGAGCAAGGAAACTTGGGGGAGGGGGGAGGGAATAGGAGGCCACCACCATAACGGAGTTTAGATATATGAATTTAAATATTTGAAATTTTGTATTTTGGAATAGGCATGAGAATTATTCTGCATGACTCTGAAGTACAAAACAAAGGCATAGTCAGGGGGAAAAAAGGGAATTTTCAACAGACTCCTCCAAAGATTGAATGGGCAGCTTGGGATGTGTTAGGAAAGAGATCTATACATTAGTGCAAAAATGAATTGGTCTCAATGATGGCAAAAAGTTTCTTCTAAATGAGAAGAATCAAAACCAATTTACACAGGGCAGGAATGGATTAAGCCAGTGGAATACCTTGGGGAGGCTATTAATAATTCACAATTTGCAGTTCATGTTGGAAAATGACTTTCACTAACCAAGAAGAAGTGCTAAAAAGGTATTATTGAAGCACAAAGTAGGGCCAGGGAACCGCTCTCACTGTCCCACAGCCAACACAGCCAATGTGTAAGTAGATTCAGGAATGGGCTGATCTGTCATAGGTGGGCTTTCTTTCTCATGTCAGCAAAAGAAAGGCACATCTTTGTCAAACTCTCTGTTTCAAACCTGGCATTTCCATTTTTTATTTCTCTAAAACAGAGGGGATATGGTTATGGGGATACAACTAGTCCCAACTGGTAAAAGAAAGGCAAGTGGCCAACATAAATATTATAGCATAAGGCTGAACCAGAGGAGAAATAAGAAGAAAAGATCAGTCACTCCAAAAACGTTCTCTCAAAATAAAAGGTCATGCCAAGGAAAGCCACAGATGCAACACCGCAAACCCAAGGAGAGCTTTAATCAGGAAAACCTGGCCTCAGGCACGCACGTGCATTCAGCTTGCTACCCACCGTTCTGTGTGCCATTTTTCTGACCAGAGACAGGAGGTTCATTCATGGCCAGATGAAAAAGCAATACACACTTGAAATGGCAGCCCTGGTAGGATTCGTGTTTCCACAGTTTTTTTTCCTCTTCCTCTCATAAATCTCATTCTATATGTTCTCCCAGGGCCATCACACTTGATCTTATTGTTTCATCTATTGTCTTCAGGCTGACTGCCCCTGAATCTAAATCTGCAGATCAGATCAGTCAGAATAACTAAAGACGTCCTATCCTATTGCTTATTAAATATTGCCCCCCTGAATCACCTACTGACAATTCAAACTTAAAATGTCCAAACCTCCCACATTTATCCTCCTACTATATTTCCCTCTTGAGGAATGACAGATACGCAACTCAGAAATTTGGAAATAATATTCCTTATCTTCCTCTCTCCGTCAACCTCCCCATTCATACTCTGCCTTTCCCTACCTCCCACTTCTCCATTCCCACCCACGTCCTGCTCATTACATCTCCTGAGCACTTCTCTCCATCCTGGCTAGCACTACCTTGGTTTACCATCTCTCACCTGAGTTCCTGCAACATCCTCCTAACTGGCTTTCATGATTTCAATCTTACCACCTTCCAATCTCTTTTCTACCCAGCATTCAGAGTAATCTTTCTACAAATGTAAATCTGATAACATCCCTCTTCTTTTTAAAACTCTTTAGATATTGCCTTTTGCCATGAGAATGAAGTTCAAAATGGCTAATGTGAAATATAAAGCTCTGGTACTCTGGCTGGTCCCTAAACTCTCTCTATACATCCTCCTCCTTGCCCTCTCCCTTCCACACACACCCCTTCACATTCAAAAAACTTCATCATAAGTTACGGATTTTATCCTACTTTCTTACTTTTGTACTTTCTGTTCCTTTTGTCTGGAATGTACTACCTCTTTGCTCCCAATTCTAACCACCGTCTCTTACTCAAATTTGGGACCACTGGGAGGCCTAGAAGACCCCATCAGTACCCTCACAATATGCCTCAAACTTCTACGGACTCTCTCCTTACATTCCAATGGTTTCCTGAAACCTCAACATGTAAAGGCATGTGTAGGCCAGGGGACAGCGTTCTACCCATCAGGCAGGGTAACACACAGGAGTAACCCTCAACAAGTGAGTTAGGAGTGGCTGGATAATTTGTTCAACCCTTGGTAGGACAGTTCTGAAATACATTCTATGTTTTTGTAAGCATACATAAAAGTCTTAGTAAAGACCTGTTCAAATTTTTTGTCTATTTCTGCGTAATAAAATTTAAGTATAATTAGCAAGCAAAGACTAATTGAATAAAATTCAAAACGCAGCAATGCTCAAAATGAGTCAAAAAATTCAATGCAAAGTAGCAAATTGAAAAAAAAGACAAAATTTTCCTAAGTAACATGGACTTAAAAGGAGGGAGCACAGTGATTATTTTTCAAATAGTGGGAATACTAAATATCAAAAATTATCATAGGGGCACCTGGGTGGCTCAGTGATCTGACTTTGGCTCAGGTCATGAGCCAGTTCAGTCGTGAGTTCAAGCCCCCACGTTGGGCTCTGGGCTGACAGCTTGGAGCCTGAAACCTGCTTCAATTTGTGTCTCCCTCTCTCTGCTCCTCTCCCACTTGCACTCTGTTTCTCTCTCTCAAAAAAAAATTAAACATTAAAAAAATTATTATAACCAAGCTGTGCTCAAAAGCAAATCCATGGCCTTTATACTAGTGCATATAGCCTAGTATAATAGCATAATACTAATTAAACAAAAAAGTTTGAAAATAAATGAATTAAGCATTAAGATGCATAACTTAACATTTTTTTAAGTCCATAGCCACCTAAGTAATAAACTAAAATGAAGATGAAGAACCAATAAAAGAGAAGATCAATACAATTTAAAAACTTAGGAGCTGGTTATTAGTATAAGGAGGACAATAAAATAGACATCTTCTTACAAAATAAATCACAAAAGGGAAAGTCTTAGTAATGTATGTAAGACATCAGAAAACAGTTGAAAATTCTGCAGAAATGTCTTCTTCTATTGAGAGAGATTCTTGGTTGTCTTGATGGCTTCCAGATCTACCATGTCTTCTACAGCAAGACAATTTTGATGAAGCTGCAGAAATGACCATGTCATTTCTCTTGTGTTGAAAAAAAAGAAAAAAGTAATAAAACCGATTTTTTAAGGCCACACCTTTTATCATATTTTAATTTTGATAAAATTTGTCTCTATTGTAGTAAATATCCCCCAAAGATATGTATCTTAAAGTCCTAAGGTTTATAGCTGAAAACGAAGGACTGCCTATGACAAAGGATACAAACGCCATTGAAGAATGTTCATGACAATTACAATGATTTTGTATGAAGTAAACTAAGTCTTTAGTGACTAGCCTCTAAACCTTTTTTCTCAAAAATCCTGCCATTTTTAGTGCACCATTTTGTAGAATGAGAGGTTTTTCTGGAAGACATATTGCATTAAATCATAAATACCTGTATATGTAAGAATTTAGTATATAATAAAAAGATCATCTAAACCAAAAGACAAAGTATGGAAAGTTAAAAATAATAATAATGTTAAAAATATCTAGAAATTTTGGTGGAAAATAACAAATATTTACCTTAGATCAAAAAAATTCCAGATAATTCAATATGAAAAATAAAGATATAAGAAAATTTTAATGGGACGACTAGGTGGCTCACTCATTTAAGTGACCAACTTCAGGTAAGATCATGATCTCACAGTTCATGGGTTTGAGCCCCATGTCAAGCTCTGTGCTGACAGCTCAGAGCCTGGAGCCTGCTTCAGATTCTCAGTCTCCTTCTCTCTCTCTGCCCCCTCCTGCTAGTGCTCTCTCTCTCTCAAAAATAAATTTAAAATGTTTAAAAATTTAAATATATAAGAAAAATTTTAAATACATAAATATTTAATGTTGAAATAGGGGTTGAACTCACAAAAATAAACTTTAAATGGATGAAGGACCTGAATGTGAGACAGGAAACCATCAAAATCCTAAAGGAGAAAGCAGGAAAAAAAACCTCTTTGACCTGAGCCACAGCAATTTCCTACGTGACACATTTCCAAAGGCGAGGGAATTTAAAGCAAAAATGAACTATTGGGACCTCATCAAGATAAAAAGCTTCTGCATGGCAAAGGAAACAACCAACAAAACTAATAGACAACCGAAGGAATGGGAAAGGATAATTGCAAATGACATATCGGATAAAGGAATAGTATCTAAATATATAAAGAACTTACCAAAGTCCACACCCGAAAAACAAATAAGCCAATGAAGAAATGGGCAGAAGATATGAATAGACACTTCTCCAAAGATGACATCCAGATAGCCAACAGACACATGAAACGATGCTCAAAGTCACTCATCATCAGGGAAATACAAACCGAAACCACATTGAGATAGCACCTCACGCTGGTTAGAGTGGCTGAAATGATTAAATCAGGAAATTATAGGTGCTGGCAGGGATGTGGAGAAGCAGGCATCCTCCTACACTGTTGGTGGGAATGCAAACTAGTGCAGCCGCTCTGGAAAACGGTGTGGAGTTTCCTCAAAAAAATGCAAATAGAACTACCCTATGACCCAGCAATAGCACTGCTAGGAATCTACCCAAGAGACACAGGAGTGCTTATGCATAGGGGCACGTGTACCCCAATATTCATAGCAGCACTTTCAACAATAGCCAAATCATGGAAAGAGACCAAGTGCCTATCAACTGACGAATGGATAAAGAAGATGTGGTATATATATATATATACGCAATGGAATACTACGTGGCAACAAGAAAAAATGAAATCTGGCCATGTGTAGCAACATGGATGGAATTGGAGGGTATTATGTTAAGTGAAATAAGTCAGTCAGAAAAAGACAGATACCATATGTTTCCACGCATAGGTGGATTTTGAGAGACTTAGCAAAAACCATGGGGGAGGGGAAGAGGGGAAAAGAAAAAAGACACAGAGAGGGAGGGAGACAAAACATAAGAGACTCTCAAAGACTAAGAACAAACTGAGGGTGAGGAGGGTGTGAGAGGGGGGAGAGTGGGTGACGGGCATTGAAAAGGGCACTTGTTGGGATGAGCACTGGGTGTTATATGGAAACCAGTCTGAAAAGAAATTATTTAAATAAATAAAAAAAGAAATAGGGGTGGAACTTCAAAACACAACAACAGTGGAAGAAGTTACAAAGGAAAAATATTAAAACAATTCATCAAATAAAATTTCTAAATTTTATTGGTCAAAAATATATTTTTAAAACTAACAACAAAAATCCTGGGAAATATTTACAAAGGATAATATCCTTCATTAACTCAAGAATAAGAGGAAAAAAACTCCAAGACAGACACATACACAGAATCATCAGCATAAAGAAAGGAGAGAAGAGTATTTTCAAGGAAGAAGAAAGTAATAATGTACTAAGACATGTGAAAATCCTAATGAAATGGACCTTTTCTTTTCTTTTTTTATAATTTTTTTTTATTGTCAAACTGGTTTCTATACAACACCCAGTGCTCATCCCAACCCATGCCCTGCTCAGTACCCGTCATCCACTCTCCGCCCCCCATACCCCTCTCAACCCTCAGTTTGTTATTAGTATTTAAGAGTCTCTTATGTTTTCTCTCCCTCCCTCTATGTGTCTTTTTTCCTTCCCCTCTTCCCCTCCCCCCTGGTTTTCTGTTAAGTCTCCCAAAGTCAAAAGTGGACCTTTTCTGAGAAAATGTCAACTCAAAAAAAGTAGCAAATATGAACAGACTCACATCCATGGGAAAATGTTTAAATATGCATATTGAATGATAACCTTCCTACATGGGTTTATTAGTAAGTTCTCTCAAACTTTCAATAAACAGTGACTTTTACAGAGAATATGAAAAGATGGAAAGATACCCAGTTTAGTGCTTGGAACTAGCTAACTGATACCAAAACTTAACCAGTTAGCCTCAAGGAAACTTGTTTATGAAAAACTCTCCCTAGTAAGGAGCCCACACTGCACTTTCCAAAATAATCACACATCATAAGTTTCCTGGTTTCCTCGGCTCTGATGGACACACATGCCAATGAGCCTCATGCTTGTCCTCTTGCAAACATTCAACCTCATGTACTCAGACATATTTGGCCTTATGTACTAAGGCTGAATACATTCTCAGAACAACTTTGGTAGGAAAGACTGGTACATGGAAGGGAAAATAAAGGCCCTCTGGCCTTACATTCAATCCTCCTATAAAAAGTTGCCTTTTGGGGCAACTGGGTGGCTCAGTCAGCTGAGTGTCCAACTCTTGATTTCAGCTCAGGTCATGATCCCAGGGTCATGGGATTAAGACCCACACTGGACTCTGTGCTGATCATGGAACCTACTTAGGATTCTCTCTCTCTCTTCCTCTGCCCCTCACCTCTACTCGTGCTCTCACTCGCTCTAAAATAAAAAATTAAATTAAAAAATTTTCCAAAGTTGCCTATAGAAATTTCTCTCCGAGGTATATACTTAACAGAAATGTGTACATATGTTCACCATGAACCATGTACAGGAAACTTCAGAGCAACACTATTCAGAGTTGCCAAAAAATGTACCATTGCCAACACTATGCATAGTCTGCTATGTCCATCTATAGCAGACAGGGCTGGGACCAGAGTGAGGTAAAGAAAGCACTCACCTCAAGAGCAAAATTTAAAGGAATGCCAAAAAAGATGCATAGTCAAGACAAACGATATTTTAATGCAATATTTTTTCAATCAAAATTATACAAAACACCCATGATGAACAGGATATCACATTTTCTTAAAGAGGCAGGATCAGTATTATTGATTTTTGCCTTTGCTTCAGGCTCCAGTATGGCTCAGCACAGAATCGATAGAATGGACAAATAAATTGTGGAATACTATACAGCAATGGGAATGAATGAGCTATAACTACACACAAGAGCATAGATGAATCTCACAGACATAATGTGTAGTAAAACGAGCCAGACACAAAAATGTATGCACTGGTGATTTGAAAAGAGGCAAAGTTCAAGTTCGAAAAAAGGCAAGACTAATTTGGGTATTACAAGTCAGGTAGTGGTTTCCCTTAGAAGGGAACGTGAGGAGGTTTCTGGAAGTCTGGGAATATTCTATTTTTTGATCTGTACATTACATGGGTTTTACATGGGAAAATTCATTAACCAGTTCACTTATGATTTGTCTACTTTTTATATGTGTTATACTTTAATTTAAAACTTTTAAAGAGTTGTCTTACTTGGAAGTTAAAATATATCAAAGCGAGTTAGAATTGGGTTGAATCCCCTGGAGGAGGAGGAAGAAAAGCAATCAGAGCTGCAGGAGGCAGCTTTTAAGGCACTACCTTATTTCTGGGCTTCTATCCTTGACTAACCCCAAGGCCAAAATAAGTGAAGTGAATTCTTCATTAGCAAGCATGGCTAGCACCCAACGGACATCATGTGTTCCACTCATTCAGAACATCGGGCTGTCAGGAGTTAACCCTCCAGTGGGCATGATTCACCAAGTATTAATTACAGTTGTTGCTTGCTCAGATTTTTCTGGGGATAGGACAGGACAGCCCAGATTTCATCCAAATCCCAGAGGAAACTTTCCTCTAGAAACCAGACCCTGCCGTATCAGACATGACAAGACTTCCAAGCAGTAGACAAGGCAACAGTCCAGGAGACTGGCAGTCACTGGCCAGTTCTGCCAATACCCCCACGTGGCTGTCAGCATGACCAGTGAAGAAACTGGCAGTCTCCTTATGGCCCACCACAGAAGTAACTCACTGTATGGTGGGGCAGGAGCCACTGGAGGCAAGCAAAGGCCATTTCAAAATGTGAATAGGAACCAAACGTGGTAAACTGTGGCCTAGTTCCTAAACAGGAGCAGTGTCTCTCCTGGCTACCAGCAGTGCCCAGCCTCACTGCCAAGCCTGCAGAGGCATTTCAGTGGGAAGACTGGGCTGCTTTGGATTTTAATAGCCCATGAAAAGGGGAAGACAGCAGGCAACATAAATGACCAGCAGATTTTTTTCCTGAGTGTCCAGGAACTGCTAACAAAGCCATCACTAATCTCCTTGAAAGGGAAAGGATCATCCAGGCACCCCTTTCTGAACTCAGGCCTAGGGCCTAAACCCACTTGCCAGTAGTCAACTTGTTCCTTTTCCTGTTCCCAAAGCAGTTTCCAAAAGCAGCTGGGGGCTACAACGTGAATGGACTGTGAAGGTATTATGCTAAGTGAAATAAGCCAGTCACAATAGGACTAACACTATATGATTCTGCCTAGATGATGTACCTAAAGTAGTCAAATTCATAGAGGCAGATAAGAGAATGGTGGTTACCAGGGTCTGGGTTGGGGGAATGGGAAGGGTGGGAAATTATTGTTTAAGGGCAAAGGGGTTCACTTTGGGAAGATGAAAAAAGTCTGGACATGGATGGTGGTGTTGGTTGGACAACAACATGAATGTACTTAACACCAGTGAACCATATGTTTAAAAATTTTGTTTTACATTATGTATATTTTACCATGATTTTAAAAAGAAAAAAAAGCTGCTGGGGAAAGTGAACCATATTCCTCAGGCTGTGAAGTCATCTTATCTCCCATCAGTTCTGCCCCTTAGGCTGTGCCTCAATCCAGGTCTACCAGTGAGCTCAGCAATTTGTCTCCAGAATGTGTACTCAGGACAAGAAGGGCCTTTCTTCCTCATCCTTTCCCCAACACACCTCTTCCCCACACACCTACCAGAGAGGTAGAATTATATCAAAGGACTTAACTAAAATATTAAGGAAAGAGTTCAAGAGACAACCATGAACAAGATATCAGGAAGAAGTAAGATCAGTAGCCAACCTTGGATGGAATATCCAATGCAGTTTTCTGCAGAACTTTTTATTCTATTATATCCTTTCTTCAGTCTCCTCCTCAGCAGATACTTCTTCCCTAAACCTAGCTTCGGGTCTCCTGCTCAAGAAAAAAAAAAACCTCTGTCAGTAAACAAACCCAAAACTCAATCCCTGTGAAGGTATAAAGTAAAAGCTTTAACTTGTTAACTCTAGTAAGAGTATCAACCAAGAGATTTTATCTGCAAATATGGCCGTAGGTGAAATCTAACTGAAGGATTTCATGAAGGAAGTAAGAGGAATGGCAGGGAATGAGGGTAATGGAAGTCTTCAAAAACTCCTAAAGGAATATTTGATAGCTGTCTACTTTTCATCAATTACAAACAGTCCTGAGTTTTTTCCTCTGCAAAGATTTCTCTCTGTTAAGGCCCATTCACAGATTCCTAAGCATATAGAAGAAGAGAAAGCCAGGAATTCTAAGAAAAAAAAAAATACATAATTGCTACTTTTTTGGCATTTACTATATTAACCACTGTCTTATAAAGAGAATTATTATTACTCACATTTGACAAATATGGAAACTGATACTTTGAAAGAGAAAGCAATTGCCTATTGTTTAAATTCTGTATAAACACACAGATAGTCATGAGCTGTATTTTCCACATTTCCCTTTCTCTCCATTTTCAACTCCCTCTCTTGGACTCAAAATAACAGAACCCCCAAGCATTAGAGTAAAGAAATCAAAAGCACACTCTAGAGTCTGAGGGTCCCTGTGTTTGAACTTATCACTTACTAATTGAAAAAACTGTGTATGTGTGTTTACAACATCAAGTCATGTATCTGAGAAAGCATGTCTAAGAACAAACCCTACCTAATAAATATCCTTTATGTAACAAAATTGTCTTTAAAATAAAAATCTTTAAAAAGATGTCTGAAAATGTAAGCCAGAACTAAGTACTGTGAACACATTCTATCTGGTTTGATCCACATCAAAGACAGCATTTTGCAGTCCAGATTGTACCAACTCCTCCCACATTCACCAACAAACACATGTTGAGCACTGCTGTGGGATAGGAGATACAAAAATAAGAGCCAGTCCTCATCCTCAAGGACTTCACAGTCCAGGAAAGGATAGACATAGCTAGACAAGTAGGTGAGCAGCATGATAAGTGATAATACAAAGCTGGATACAACACAATGAGTTGCAATGAAGACAGTGCCTTGATAGGACCAGGAATACAGAGGAACAAAAGAGGGAAAACATCCGTAGCAGAAGGGAACAGCATGTGCAGGATACAGAGACCTGAAGGAACATGTCACCATCAGGTAGCTACAAGTGGTTCATGGCTAGAAAACAGGTATGAGGTATGGCCAGGGACACAACTGGTCAGGTAGGCTATGGCTACTTAGAAGGTCTGTCAGTCTCTCAAGAGTTTGGATTTCACTGTGCAGGTAATGGGAAACCATTCAAGGTTCTTTTTTTTTTTTAACGTTTATTTATTTTTGCGAGAGAGACAGAGACAGAGCATGACTGGGGAGAAGCAGAGAGAGAAGGAGACACAGAATCCAAAGCAGACTCCAGGCTCTGAGCTGTCAGCACAGAGCTCAATGTGGGGCTTGAACTCACGAGCTGTAAGATCATGACCTGAGCCAAAGTTGGATGCTTAACCGACTGAGTCACCCAGGCACCCTACCATTCTTAATCTGGTGGTGATGAGATCTAAAGTTCATGTCACAAAGATAACTCAGGTCACTGTGTTGGAAGGGGATGGGAAGGAAGTGGGAATAAGGACACCCATGAAAGCTCATGTAGTTATTCAAGGAGAAAGAATTGAGGCTTGAACAACAGATTCAAGAGATTTTTGTCTGGGAGATTACACAGAATCTCGTGAAGAGAAGAGGTGTAAAAGAGGAAAGATTTAAAACTATACCAGTATTTTGGACTTACAAGACAATAGCCAACTGTTCAGCAAAGGGAAGAACACTCTCCCTTCACTGAGCATCAGAGCACACCATGGAAGTATGTGGATAATCTAAAGACCGTGAGTGCCGATCTACAAACGGAACCCAGAGAGAGCAACCCTTAGTTCTTAGAATCCACTCCCTCTCACTGCTCCATCTCTCATTGTGCTCACATAGGCTCAGCACAAAGAAAGACCTCCATGAGAGCAGGTCCTTCCATATATCCTGCTGTCCATGCCCAAATGCAGGCTGTCCTCAACTCATCTGTGTGTGCTGTGTAGAATCCTCTTCTTTGGGCTGCTAAAGTATTGCTTCAGGTAGCTAATCACCATGGAGCAGCACACCTTTATTTTTTAAAACCACAATGAAAGTAGCTTGGCCTCTAACGACTCCTGAAATTCTTATATGTCCTTAATTAATCCACAGTACAAGGGCTGCCAGGCAGTTCACCTGGGTCAGCTGGCTTGCCTGCCCCAACCCAACCCATGCAGTCAGCCAAGTCTGTCAGCAATACCCTCTGGGCTCAAGTGTCTTTGGGACTAATTGCCTGCAGGTCACAGCCAGAGAGTACACGTTTATTCCCTCTACCTGAGAGAACATTTAGTCTTATTAATTTTTCACTATAGTCTTTATCTCTCATAAGGATATACACACATTAGCCATAAAAATGCTCACGAAATCACAGTTTATAATGTCAAAAAAGTTGCAAACCATCTGAATTTTCAACAATAGTATACAAATAAATTAAAGCCCATCTATATCATGGAATAGGGCAAGGGCTTTGTTTTGTTCATCAATGTACCCGTAAGGTCTAGAACAGGGTCAGGCATATAGTAATCATTCATTAAACATCTGCTGATTGAATCACATATGAAGTGAGAAAAGCAAATAACACAAAAGTGTGGTTCCGTTTCAGTAAAAGGAAGCAGATACATCCATATATGTAGGAACGGATCTAGAAAAATATGCATCAAAATGTTACCAATAGTTTTCTCTAGATAGGTGGATTTTTCTATACTCTTTTATTTTTATCTTTTTTTTCTCTGTGCATAGTTGAAGGTTCTATCATAGCAAGAACCAAAACAAAAAAAGAAACTATTGAGAGTTGGGGATTGAGGGGGGGATCCAAATACAAACTGAGCCCTTGCTTCTCAAGTTCACCTATGTACTCATTGTCCTTCGCATGCCAGAATAACACTACATTATCTATTCACAATCTCACATGTAACCCAGAACACTAATTTGCACTAACACAAATTACCCCTTGGTGCTAACTTCATTATCAGCCTCTATTCCATCAAATGCCCACAGGACCTCCATCACTCTTGATAGATCCTATTCTGATCCCTCATGACTTAACTCTGTGGGAGAATCCAATTCCCTACCCCCCAGCTGGGAAAAAGACATTTTACTACAATCTTCATAGAAACAGATTGCTCACTGGGGCACTTGGGTGGCTCAGTCAATTAAGCATCCAACTCTTGATTTTGGCTCAGGTCATGATCTCAGAGTTCGTGGGATCAAGCCCTGCATTGGGCTTTGTGCTGATAGCGTGGAACCTGGATGGGAATCCCTCTCTTCCTCTCTCTCTGCCCCTCCCCTACTTGTGCTTTCTCTCTCTCAAAAATAAATAAACTTTTAAAAGTCTTAAAAAAGGAGAAGAAGAAAGAAACAAACTGCCCACATTTGCAGGACAGTGCTCCTTTCCTTAATATCCTAAGCGTGAGAGTGTGAATACTTCTCACCCAGTTTCTCCACAGGCAATTAAAAAAGTACCCAAAGGCATCACCTGCCGGGGCCTAGTCCCAGTTGAACTGTGACTGCCCTGGAGGTAAACAGGACAAGCAAAAACACTGAAACTTTGTAAAATCAGCTTGTGTCAAGTTGCCCTGGTACCAGAGCTGGTGTGTATAATCCTCTCCTGGCTGAGCTAATTGGCTTAGCTCACTGATGATTTTATAGCCCCAGAAGCCGTTCTCTGATTGCAAGAATGAGAGTTGCCAAATGATCTTAAACCACAGCACAGACGGGCCCAGTGCCATCAGAAGAATATTTGGGGAAAGAGCTATTTTAAACAAATGCTCCTCTGGGTATAAGGATACTTTTCTGTCTAGACTCCTGCTAACACCTGTTGCTCACTCATCCTGCCCCCAGTCCACCTCCCCCTTGACATCACCATGGCCAAGACAAACCATGGCCACCCGACAGAGCCCAGAGATGTGACCACGTGAACGGCAGACCCAGGCAGCCCAGGCATTGCATGCTCTGGCAAAGACTGTCAGGCCCAGACAGCTCTACTGCCAGGTGTCCAGGAGCCATTTACGGGCAGACAGCAGACCTGGCAAGACATTACTTTAAACTTCAGATGGCCAGGGAAATGAGCCTTCTTCCTGAGTGCATCACAGCTTTGGTTGTGGCATGCAAACCAGCACCAAGCACATTAAAAGAGAGCATGGCAGCATACTTGTCCAAACCAATACGTCCTTCATACGTTAAGTCCCCTTTGCCGCATTCTCAGTAGGTGGCTGTCTCGCCTATCCTTGAATCTTTCTGGTGTCCATGAAGCTCACTACCTCATGGAAAAGCTCACTTTATTTGAGAGCAGTCTTCCTTATACTTAGCTGAATCCCTTCCTGTAGCCTATCTTCCTCCTGTTACACTTTGGAGTTCCATAGAAAAAAAATTTCATCTCTCTCTCATGCAATTCAAATCAACATAGGTTTCTGCACTAGGCACATAAAACAGTTAAAATATATAGGGTAAATAAGTCCTAGAATCCTGGGGAAATTTGCCAATTCCATGTAGCTTCGAGCCTAGATTTTAATAAGTCCTGGAGACAAAAGGGTAAGGCTGGGCTTGCGTAGGATTAGATCAGATCTGAGACCACTGCATAAAGTCAAAATTCCGAAAGGGTAGTCCTCACGAAAAAAAAGAAAAGAATGACAGAAGTTGGTATACCAAAAAGATATTGGGTAATTCAAACTAGATTCTGGATGGAACAGGAAAAAAATTATTTCCCCAATTATACCCTAAATGCAAGTTCACATTCTTTGAAACAAATATTCATACTATATGCAGGCTGAAAAACTTAAGTTGAAATCTTCACTTTAAATGTCTTGAGTTAGTTGTACAAAATCAAAGCACATTCTCTCCGGAGGAACACACTTTAACTCGAGCCTCAGGATTTATCAGAAAACTTTCAGAAACAACAGCTCAAAATCAAAAATCATCAAACATACAAGGAAACAAGCTACCATGATAAAAAATAAGAAGAAAGAGAAAATTGCCCAATCAAAACCATATACATCACAGATATTACAATTATCAGAGAGAGAATATTAAATAGGTATATTGAATGCATTTAAAAACATTTTTAAATGTTTTGAGAACATAACAAAGAAAAAATAAAGCTTATCAAACCCAATAATTTAGATTGGAAAAATAGAAAATAGAATGCTTACAAATAAAAGAATGCAAGAATTGAAATTATAAATTCAGTTGATGAATGAAACCATATATAACGGAAAGAGAAGAAGTATATTTAAAATATAGGTTGGAAAAACACACAAGAAACAATATGGAGATAGATGAAAAAATTGCAAGAGGTTAAAAGATACGGAAGATAGGGGCGCCTGGGTGGCTCAGTCAGTTGAGGGTTTGGCTCTTGATTTCGGCTTAGGTAATGGTTCCAGGGTCATAGGATTGAGTCCCACATCAGGCTCTGTGCTGAGTGTGGAACCTGCTTAAGATTCTCTCTCCTCCTCCTCTCTCTCTCTCTGCCCCTCCCTTACTCATACACATACATGCATGCACTCTCTCTTTCTCTCTCTCTCTCTAAAATTTGAAGAAAAAAAAAAGATATGGAGGCTAGAATGAGAAGGTCTAACATATGTCTAATCTGAGGTCTAAAACTAGATAACAGAATGAGGTAGAAGCAATATTACTGAGTGTTTCTCCAGGGAAAAATCCACAGATTCGGGAAGTACAATAAAGCTCAATGAAGATTAAAAAAAAAAAAAAAGGAAAAATGAAAAAAAATAAACCTTGACCCATTACAGTGAATCTGTAAATACCAAAAGCAAAGAGATCTTTAAAACAAGCAGAGAGAAAAAAAAAAGATTACCTATAAATAATTTAAATTACACTGACAGCTGATTTCTCAACTGCAACAATATAAGCCAGAAACCAATAAAAATGATAACCTTAAAGTGCTGAGAGAAAATAAATGTCAAACTAGTATTCTCCACAAAATGAAATTTACTTTAAAGACTAAGAGTGAAATAAAGACATTTTCAAAAATGATCAAAACTAACAGCATGCTATTAGCAGAAACTCACTAAAGAATCTTCTAAAAGATGTCTTTAAGAAAAAAAATTATCCTAAAAAGTAGATCTTAGATTTAAGAAGGACTGGAGAACAAAGTAAATGTTAGTAAACATGAAGTAAACATAAATAAACGTTGACTATACAAATAATAGCAATTATGGCCATGGGAGAGGCTAAAAGATCACTGTAGAACTAAAACAGTAAGCCACAGCAACAATAATCTATAATAAAAAAAGAGAGAAGATTGAAGTTAAGGCAATGATTTCTTGTATATATATAAGGAGAATAAAGATAGTAATTATCTTTAGACACTGTTAAATTAAATATATCTGTTAAATTTTCCAAGGTAACCATTTAAGCCACTGAAATAGAGAATATAATTTCCAAACTACTGTAGAAAAATAGGACAACTGGTGTCAATTGACACAAAGCAAAAGGAAATAAATATTGAAAACATGAGTGGGAAGCATGTAATAAGATAAAAACAAACCCAAATCAAAGAGTAATCGTGATTTAAAGTAAATAGATTAAGTTCTCCAATCAGAAGCAAAAATGGTCATTTTTTAAATTCAGCTATATGTAACTATAAAAAACAGAAAACGATAAAGAGTAAGAATGCAGAAACAGTGAAAGTAAAAAGATGAAATACACCAAGTAAATACTAATTAAAAGGAAGATGAGATATTCTCATCAGACAAAATACATTTTAAGCCAAAAAAAGGATTATTCACTAGGAAGGTATAATACCCATGATATAATATAGAAGGTAAAGATAAAAGGCAAAAGTTAAAGAAACCACCAAAACTGACAATTTCACTATTATAGAGGGAAACTAAAAACAGCTCTCTTAGTGACTGACAGACCAAACCAACAAAAACATCACAAAGGTATGTGGATTTTCCCACTAAACACCTATTCTAATCGAACTTTAGTATATTTTCCTATAATGTGAAGCTAGAAACCTAAAACTGTATTTACCAGATTCACATGTATGACCCAGTTTCTCTGGGACAATGCTGATCTATGCCTGTTTCCCTGGCATAATTACTAAAAGCACCGCCTTCTACCCTGAAAAGTGTCTGTTGTGGATAACAAGTTATACTATTACGCTACTTACAGGTAAAACATCACAAAAAAAAAAAAAAAAAAAAAAAAGGTTCCTTGCAAGCGTGCTGGATTGGTGACTCAAATATCAAAATCCACATTACATTCAGAGATGTAATTTTTCCAAAGAGGTAAACACCTCTTTAGGACAAAACAGGATACTGTCTCCTTGAATTTACATGATATGACATTCTTGGAAAATTCAGTGTATAATGAAAGACAAAGTCACTTTAGAAAGTCAAGCAGGATCTGGGACAATTCTTCACTGTATAAGGCTGTTCTACACATTTCAAAACACTAAACATTGACTACTTCCTGCCCACTAAGTGCCAATTGTGCACCCCCCAATTACTGTAACAAAATCAAAACACTCCCAACATGGTGGCTTCACCCCAGCTCAATACCTCTGAGTGCAGATGGCAGAGGCCACTAAGAGGCCATTTCACTACTTCATGTGAACATCAAGAACCTGAATAATATGCCATGGGCTCCGAAACCTTTCAGTACATACTCTTTTCCTACAGGTAAAGTACCTCTTAGCCTCCAGAGTAAGTTAGACAGTGGCTATGGGCCTGAATTTACCATCTCTCTACCCTAGAAGCCATTTCCAAAAGTTATCTTTTAAAAAAAATGAACTGTTTTAAACAGTTTTAAATTGACAAAAACATTGTAAAGATACTTCCCATATACCCTGCACCAAGTTTCCCCTATTATTAACATCTTACATTAGCATGGTACATTTGTTATAATTAATGAACCAATACTGAGATATAAAATATTGATATATAATTTTATAACACACTACACAATATTTTTATTAACTAAAGTCCATACTTTATTCAGATTTCCTTGGTTTTTATCTAATGTCTCTTCTCTGTTCCAGAATCCCATCTAAGACACCGTATTATATCTAATAGTCATATCCCCTTAGACTCCTCTTGATTTTGACAGTTTTTTATACTTTCTTAATTTTTGATGACCTTAGCAGGTATTTTATAGAATGTCCTTCATTTGAGATCTGTCTCATAATTAGACTGTAGATATATGTTCTTGGGAGGAAGACCCTATAGATAAACTACCATTTTAATCATATATCAAGGATAACTGCTCTCAACATAACATTATTGATGTTAGTTAATCTTGATCACCTGGTTCAGGTCATATTTGTCAGATTTTTCTACTGTAGAATTACAAATTATTCTCCTTTTCCACATTGTACTTTTTGGAATCAACAGCTCACACTTAAGTGTGAGGAGTTATGCTCACCATCCTTGAGATCAGAGTATCTGCATAAATTATTTGGAATTCTTCTACATGGAAAATTTCCACTCTCTCCCATTTATTTATATATTCAATAATTTATTTATATCAGTATGAACTCGTGGATATTTATTTCATATTTTGGGTTATGATCCAAAAATATTTTATTTATCTTGTTTCTCAAATCATTCCAGCTTTTGCCATTGAAAGCTTTTTCCCTTGTCTCCTATGTCCTTTTCACACACCCTGATTATTGTGGGGAATTTGCAGTTTTGGGGGGTGGTTTTTTGTAAGGTCCTTACTTTCTGATACAGATCATCTTGCGTGTATCCTGCACCTCTTCTAGAATCAGCTATTTCTTCATTTCATTTACTGGAGAATTGAAGAATGATGTTACAATCAAGACATGGTTCTTAAATGTTCTGCTTGCTATGGGGGTAATGTCGCTTCCAGTCACTTCAGCTGACAGAGCAATGAAATACATGTGCCTCTACTAACCCAAGTATATAATCATATCTGTAAATATTTCCACACATAATCATATATCAGCCTAAACATATTAAGCTATGAGTTCATACTGTTATCTTCAAATCTCCTCCTATAAGTTTAGTCTAACATCTTCTTACTTATCTGTAACCACCATTCCAACACTGAGGAACCTGGCCCCCACCATCCATCATCCATTTACTTAATCATTTAATCACATTATACATTCTACCAGAATCAGAATTGTTAATTCATGCTCCCAAGGGAAACATTATTAACCAGAGTACAATGTTTATGTGCACTTCCATTTGTGTTTAGTCTTACCGAACATACCATTTCCAAAGTTACTTAAGTCAGCGCCTTTCCCTCCACCCCATTCACTGAGGTTCTTTCATATACCCATAATGTAGCCAGATTGTTTTGTCACATTCTCCATTCCATCCTGGGATCCCCTCACTTCCTAAATTATTCTTTTATTTGAATACATCAAGGTTTACTCTTTGTACTTTAAAGTTCTGTAGGTTTTGACAAGTGCATATTGTCATGTATTCACTATTACAGTAACCTACGGAATGGCTGGAACCACCCTTAAAAAATCCCCTATGATTCGCTTATTCAACCCTCCCTCCCCACCCCTAAATCCTTGGAAACCACTGATGTTTTTGCCAACCCTATGGTTTTGCCTTTTCCAGAATATCATATCATTGGAATCATACTCTATGTAGCCTTTTCAGACTGACTTCTTTCATTGGCAATATACATTTACGATGCATGCACATCTTTTCATAACTTGATAGCTCATATCTTTTATCACTAAATAATATTCCATTGTATGAATATAATGCCATCTGTTCACCCATTCACCTACTGAAGAACATCTTGGTTATTTCCAGTTAGAGGTTATCATGAATAAAGTTGTTATAAACATTCATGTACAGGTTTTTGTGAAGGCATAAGGTCTAAATCAGTTGGGTAAATACCTACAAGCATGCTTGCTGGATCACATGGCAAGACCATAATTAAATCTGTAAGAAATTGTCATTCTAGTTTCCAAAGTAGCTGTATCATTTTGCAATGAATAAGAGTTCCTTGTGCTCTGCATCCTTGTCAGCAATTGCTTTTGTTAGTTTTTTGGATTTTGACCATTCTAATAGGTGTGGAGTGCTATCTCATTGCTGTTTTAATTTACAAGTTCCTAATGACAAATGATGTTTAGCATCTTTTTATAGGCTTGAAATTTGTACTTTTTTGGTAAAGTATCTGTTCAGAACTTACTTTCATTTTTTTAATTGGATTGTTTCTTTCCGTTGAGTGTTAAGAGTTTTTGCATATTTAGATACAAGACCTTTATAAGATATGTGTTTTGCAAATATTTTCTGCCAGTCTATGTCTTGTCTTCTCATTCTCTTAATAGCATCTTTCACAGAGCAGAATTACTGATTTTAATAAAATTCAATTTACCATTTTTTCTTTCATGGATTGTGCATTTTGGTGTTGACTAAGAGCCAAACACAAGGTTACCTAGATTTTTCTCCCATTCTTTTTCCATAAATGTTATAGCACTGCAATTTACACTTAGGTCTATGATACATTTTGAATTAATTTTTGTGAAAGGTATAAGATCTATGTGTAGCTTCATATTTTTACATACAGACATCCAATTGTTCTAACACCATCTGTTGCAAATACTATCTTTTCTACATTAAATTGCATTTGTTTCCTGTTAAAGATCAATTGACTATATTTGTGTTGGTCTATTTCTGGGCTCTGGTCTGTTCCATTGATCTCTGTATCTATTCTTCAGTATTGTGTTGGCTATTCCATACAAACTTTAGAACCAGTTTGTTAAAACTTAAAAATAACTTGCTGGGATTCTGATTGAGATTATTTTGAATCTAAATCAAACTGGAAAAAAATGATGTCTTAATATTGAATTTTTCATGAAACAGAATATCTCTACATTTATTTAGATGTTTGATTTTTTAATCAGTTTTGTTGTGTTCTGAATATAGTTCCTATATATTTTGTTGTATTTATGCCTAAGAACTTTTTGCCGCTATAAACGATATTTATAATTTCAAATTCAAGTTGTCCCCATGCATGTAGCTATGCAAGTAACTTAGAATAATTATCTCTTAGGACAGTGCTGTCATTCATTTCATTTATCAGTATGCTATAATCACCCAATACACTGTTGCTATTAATATTTTAAATACCAGTACCTTTTAGATCAATTAAAAATAAGATAAATAGGGGCACCTGGGTGGCTCAGTTGGTTGAGTATCTAGGTCTCGATTGCAGCTCAGGTCATGATCTCATGGTTTGTGGTATTGAGCCCCATATCAGCCTCTGTGCTGACACCGCAGAGTCTGCTTGGGATTCTCTCTCTCCCTCTCTCTCTGCCCCTCCCCTACTCATTCTCTCTCTCTCTCTCTCTCTCAAAATATATAAATACACTTTTTTAAAAATAATAAGATAAATAAAAAATATTTTTTATTCCTTTTCCAACATCCTTTCTTTATAAATGGGTCTGAGCTTCTAACCTATTTCATTTTCCTTCTACTTGCAGAACTTCTTTCAACACTCCTTACAGAGATCTGGTCATCATAAATTTCTTTAGTTTTTTTTTTTTTTAATCAGAAAATGTCCTTATTTCTTCTTCACTTTTGAAGGATAATTTCAGTGTATACAGAATTTTAGGTTGGTAGGGTTGTTGTTTACACTTTAGATATTTCATTCCACTCTCTTCTTGCTTGCATGGTTACTGATGTTCACTATAGTTCTTATCCTTGTTCCCTCCGAGCAAGATGTTCTTTCCTCTGGCTTCTTTCAATATGTTTTCTTTGCCTTTGATGTTCTGAAGTTTGAATATGATATGCAAAGTAGGTAATTTTCCTGCTTGATGTTTTCTGAGCTTCTTAGATCTGTTCTTTGATGATTGTCATCACGTTTGGAAAGTTCTTGGCCATTATTTCTTCTATTCTGTTCTTTCTTCTTCTGATGTTCCAATTATACATATGCTACACTTTTGAAATTATGCCTACAATTCTTAGATGATCAGTTCTGGTTTTTTGTGGTAGTTTTCTTCCATTCTTTTTTAACTTGCATTTCAGTTTAGCAAGTTTCTACTGACTATCCTCAAGCTCAATGGTCTTTTCTTTGGTTGTGTCCAGTCTACTAATGAAGCCACCAAAGACATTCATCAACTCTGCTATAGTTTTCTGTTTTTTTTTTTTTTTCAAATTTCTAGCATTTCCTTTAATACTTTCTCAGAACTTCTATTTCCCTGCTTATACTATTCATATGTTCTTGCATGTTCTCTACTTTTTTCCATTAGAGCTCTTAGCTTATGAATCATAGCTATTACTTTAAAATCTATATCAGATGATTCCAACATATGTCATATCTGAGTCTGGTTCTGAGGCTTGCTTTATCTCTTCAGACTATTTTATTCTTGTCTTTGGCAAGCCTCATGGCAAAGTATGAGAGAAAAATATCTTCCTATCATCAAATGATCAAATCTCAGTCTTTTAATGGGATTGTGTCTCTGAACTGTGACCTTCACAAATGTTTCTTCTAGCTTCTCTCCACATTCCCTCCAGAAACGATGGCTGGGGACAGCTGGAGAAAAAAAAAAGAATGTCCCTTCCCCAGGGAGATAAGACTTTGGCAAAGTATTTTCCCATGGAGAATAGGCTTTTGTTAAGGAACATAGTCTTGGCATATCACAATGATTAGTCTTCCCCTCCCTCTGCCAAAGTTACAGAGGATCTTTCTTGGATCTTCACCATGAGAACCTGGTGGTATTCCTGAAGGTAAAACCCACAAAAGAGTGAGGTTCTCCCCAAAACCACAGCACAAGGAGTTTCTCACTGTCAGGCTAGCCCACACTCAGCTACCAGCAATTCATCAAAATTACCACTTAATTACCAAAATCTCCAGCAGCTTCTACCCTAGATATGTAGATCTCAGCTGTGGCTCTTTGAATTCACCTGTCTCTCCAGATTTCATGGTGGTAATTTGTCCCACAACTTCATTCCTATCATGGTTATGAGAAAAGTCACTAATACTCAGTTTGTTTGTTTTTTTCTTGTAAGAACAGGAATGATGACTTCTAATCTAAAGAGCTTTTAGGGCTGAAACTGAAAATCTAAAAATCATCTATTTTAATTAGAAAAAAATGTAAGCAAAATTGGCAAAATGTGGTAGTTGTTAAACCTGAGGATAGATTTATAGGAGTTCTTTATAAAATTTCTACTTTTAATTGTGTTTGAAAATTTCCATAACAAAAAAGTTTGTTTTTAATAAAAATTATTGTTAAGTATCTGAAACAGGTCAGCTTTAATTAATAGGGATGGGGAGGAAAAAATCAGTAGTCAACAATATTTATTATATTTATATTTATTTATAAACAAATATTATATTATATTTATTTATAAACAATATATTATATTTATATTTATTTATAAACAATATTTATTAAATGTGCCAAGGACTGTGCTAATTGGAATAAAATATGAAGACTATTGTTTCCTGCCCTCAAGGAGTTTTGGAAATGTTGGCATTAAATAAGTAATAATGAACTAATAACTTGGGCTAAGGGCTACAAAGGTGATTTGTTTTTGATGGTGCCCTGGGAGCAGATAACAGAGAAGAGAGAATCTAACCTGGTCTGGAGAGTCAGGGAAGGTCACCTCAAAGACTATCAGAAAATACGGTGCAGGAAGAACCCCCATGCTGTACCTATCTCCAGGACACCCAGCAGTGTGCATCAGTGATAAAACCTGAAGTTAGTCAGAGAGGACCCAAGGGTTGGCCTCCACAGATTAGACATAATGATAATAATATTAAAGAGGGAAATGTTTCAGAAGCAAACAAAGCAAATTCCATAGGTTCAGAAGCAAATTCCAGAGGATGGAATCCCAAGCAACCTTCTTAGACCTCTGATCACATTAATTTAGGGTGGACAACAAGGTGAGATTTTCACAATTCATTCTTGCTTTCTATAAATACTAACTTTTCATGAGTCGTCCTTCCCTACATATTCAAATTCTCTAGATACCAGTCAGCTCTGGATTAATTTGTAGTCTTATTCCTGGAGTAATCCCAGAGAAGGAGGATTGAGGCTTCATGTTAGAGCTAAAGAAACAGGAGATAGGCAATGAGAAAATATTAAAATTATGGATTTCTACACTCAGGCATGCTATGGTTGCAACACATAAATTAGTGCAAGTTACATGTCTTTTGGGCATAACATTTTTCTAGCTGAGAAAAATGAAATTATGCCACTTACCAATTCTATTGCAGACTATTATTAAGCAAGTTAAACAATTATGTCTATAGAAGTGCTTTCTATTGATTTATTATGTGGATAATTGTAATTTATGATAGTAATTATTAAAATATAAATTGATTGCAACATTTAGAGCAACATCTAAACCTCCCAAATTATTATTATCAATTTATAATTTTTAAATAACAGCAATTAGTCATCATTATTATTGTGGTTAAACGATGATTTGTAATATGGTATCATATGTTTGCTCCAAATACTAAGAGAAGCACTAATCTCTTATGGTGAAAATAATAATACTAATAATGAAAAAGTGATGAATGCCAATTATTTCCCATTATTAGTATTAAAATGTCTAAATCATCAAAATCCAGGGAAATAAGATATAGGAGAGGCATATGGCCAAAAAATTGATCTATTTCCACCAACCCAAACAAATCAGGAATGTAGGTCAGTGGTCCACAACACCAGCTGCCCATTAGAAAAGATTGGGTACTTTCTAAAAAGTATCAGTGCCCAGACCCCACCTCCACCCCACTCCTCCAAAGGAATCTGATTTAATCAACCTGGTGTGGCCGGTTTTTTGAAACTTCCCTGTGAAATCCAATGTGCAGCCAGAGGTGAGAACCACTGCTCCAGATGTTTGATTTTCATGCCTGAGAATATAGATGAATTTACTCCTGGGGGCACATCGAATTCAGAAACCCACTTGTCCAACCTCTGTCAATCAATGCTGTGTATAGCAGAGGAACGAGTTGTTAGTTTTAGTTGTCAGGGAATTTTCTTCATGGAAGAAAAGTACATTAAAATACCAAATTACAGTATTTACATATTTCATGTTTTTTTCCAACAGTGTTCCCATAGCAACTAAATCCATTTGCTCCCTACTTTCTTCCGAGTTATTTTCCATCATGAGCCATGCTTTATTAGAGAGACAAACAGTTTGCCCTCTGAAATGACTGTTTTGCTGTTTACTGCTTCTTTGCCAGAGAACTCAACTCAAGTTGCATCATCCTTACTCCTGCACTATCCAAATTTGATAAAGTTAGCTTTGCTGGTTTGGGCAAAGATAGTGACTCTGACCCCTTTCCTCTATCAGGAGGAATTCCTGGGTTTTTTTCCAATAAGCTGGCCAAGAAAAGGCTATTGGAGAGGAAGGCTTCCCTCAGGGAACCTGGGAGTGGGGAAAGAATGCAAGGGAGGAATTGATTAAATCCCTAACAGTGACCAATTAACCTAAATCAGCAGCGGATGAAGGATAACCCAGATCCTTGGGACTTCACTGAGTTTGGCCATTGTACTGGCAGAAAGGCATTATGGATGCATATGGCCACCTGTTAGCAAGCGGGAAGAGAGTGAGTCCCACTCCAGCCATGAAAGGATTAACTGAATGCCCTGAAAGGAGGCCCTAAGGAGTCATAGGACACTAAGATTTCTTTGCAATTTCACCCAGACTTGGCAGACTGCAGGACCTGTTTGCTTAAAATGATGACATTTCACTTGCTAATAGGGCTCTGCTTTGCAAGAAGACAGGGATGCCAAAGAAGACTGCGGGAGGGAAGCACAAGTCTGGAGACTTCAGGGCAGCTCCCCTGGCCAATGCCTAATGCCAGGATGGACCTGGGCTGCCAGTACCAGGGGAGAGACAAATGAGTGGCACCAGAGACAAGGCGATGCTTTGAAACTGTCTATTCTCACTTGCTGACTCAAGCCTCCCTCTGTGCTAACAGCACTAATGGAGAAGACTGGCTTCCTCCTCTCTCCCAGACTCCAAATAAAATCCAGAGCTGTGGTGCAACTGTCCCTGGGGCAAGGGGGCCAGTAACCCAGGCAACATCTCAGAATGCAGCAAAAGAAATCACACAGAGCGAGTTTCCCTCCCACCTGTAGGATCTGGATGCAACTTACATACATGCATTAGTTACGCTGCTTATTGCCAGGCTCTAGGGGTCAGAGATAAAGTCCTTAAGGACTCTTCAACCAACATCATTTATTCAAGAATAACCCCCAGTGTCAGTTAGCATCCCAGCAGGAAACAGATAGCACACTCAAACTGGGTAATTTGAGGAAAGTTTAATTAAGGGACTATTTACAAAGGGGAAAAAAAAAACACTAGAAATGGTGTGTAACCTCAGAACTAGGAATAGTAGGACACTGTTACCACTCTGGGCCTAAGCAGCAGAATCCAGAAACAAAGCTGTGTGAAGCTGACAGGAGCTGAGACCCTCAGCTGAGGGACGAAGCCAGCACACCATGAGCACACAGGGAGGGGGCCAAGGAAATCGACGCCAGGAAGTCATTCTCTTCTCTCCTTTCCATCTGCTGTCAGAGCTCCCACTGCCAACCCCAAATAGAATATGAGGGTATTGTGGCTCATTGATGCAGTCCACACAGGTCAACCTCTCAAGGCACAGAACAAGGTGAGGAGTGGAGAAAGGATCTGGGAGGGCAGATAAAGACATAAAATACCCTGTATTATGCACCTTAACTGCTGAGATACCCCATTACGGAGATACATTGGTTCTGCCATTGACAGATGCCAGCAAATGCTGAGACAAGAGGGTCCAGGGGTTGACAGGGAGCACTGGGAGCTTGCATTCTGTTCAACCACAAAGAAGGCAAGTAGACAAGAACACAGATAACGGTGATCCTGGGATCACAGACACAAGCATCCTAGCCCTATTCATGGTACATATCAGACCTGAATCACACTGCTGCTCACATATCATGCTTTTCCTACTGAAAAGGAAATCATGAACACCCTGATATGCCCACTTCACATGGACCATTTCCCCTGGTTACCTATTTAGAAAGGAAAGTGTAAAGGGAAGCCCCATTCTTCTAAAGACTGTTGTCATTTGCACTAAGAATATGCAGCATTAGAAACAGTGGGGATTTAGGAGTCTGACAAGATATTTGATTTTTGAAAGTCCAATGCCTAAGGGAAATCTTCAAGAGTAGTTGTCCCCATTGTGGCAGAGCTGGGGGAAGAGTAGATGTTTGAAACTGGATGTACAGAAGGATATGCGGGCAACAGCACATTTGAGAGGTTGCAGGGAAGCGGTAATGATTATAACACCTATCCCATGTGATTTGGGGGACTCTGTCAAACATTCTGGGTTTTCAGCTTCTGTTTGTATTACAAGGAACCTCACTAAGCACTGTGATTGGCTGCAAAAAAGAAGATCCGACCAAATACTAATGGTGACTGAGGGAAGTATCATGGCTTTTTAAATTCAAGATCACATACAGACTTGATGGCTCATTCTCTATGGCAATTTATTCATAAAAATTCAAAATCTCATGTTCTGGATTTTAAAACTGGACTATACTTAATCAGTTCAACTCTAAAACTGGCCCACTTCAGGGTTATTAACAAGAAGACAAAATTTCCCAAAGTTCTCAAAAGAAGAGAATGTGGGATGGTAAAAATCAGATTCTAATTAATTTAGACTCTCCTTGCTTTGCATTACTTTTATGTTAATTTTTTCTAATTGTTTGCCTATGAAGTCATCTCATACACTGGTCATCTAAGAACAATCTTCACTGTAGTCCATAGCTATGGTGAGCTTATTTTTCCAAGCAAATATTAAAATTTACCACCTTGACATGTGCTAACCTGGAAAACATATGGTCACCATGGTTATAATGCATACAGAAGCACACTAGAGGTAACAGCATCCACAATAATAGCCAAAAATAGTCTCTCAAAAGCCCCTCCTTAACCCATGAACCTGTTCTCCAGGAAACTTGATTCCTGTGATCAGAATGGTTCAGAGTTAAGTTCAGACAAATGGGGGCATTTGTCACTTCCTTTGCACTTTCATCCTTCTGCCCCCCTATATCTAACAATCCCCTCTCTTCCACCCCGAAACAACACAGCAGATGTGCTGAAGACAAACCAATGCCCTCTGCTCTGCTCTCAAGTCACAGAACTTCTCCATTGTGGTCACTGCACACAAGCAACGGCATTATCTGCAGAGTAGTAACCCCCTTTGCCCAGATGGTTGAGATCACCATTATTGAGAAAAGCCCTTCGGTTTTCAACCTTTCATCTGCTCTCCACTGCAACTGATATGCAGGTCTTCACCACTCTAGTCTCTTTCCAAGGCCCAAGTTAGTAACAAGAAGCACTTGGAAATCCACGTGCTCTCTTGTATGGCTGTAGAGAAAGTTCTGGGGAGGAGAAATAAGATGGGGCCCAACCTAAATAGCAGAATTTATCATCCTCCATCCACTCGGTTTGTAGTTGATACAAGACAAAGAATTTCTGTAACCTTTCCTGTTACATAGGAATGGGGAGTTATCACCAGTTTTTAAGCAGGAATGTGGATTAATCAAAGCTAACTTTGAGGACAATGTGGATAAAATGGGAGGGGTAGGGACATAAGACTATTGATGGGACACCAGGTGAAAGAAGAAGAAAACCCATGGCAGTGGCCATACAGAAAGAGACAAAAATAGAGAATATCTGGAAATAAAACTGTTCAACATAGTCAAATGATGTCATGAAGCTAAAGAGAATAAGATTGTTTGAATTTAGCTATTTGACTTCTTGGTTGGTGTTAAGAAACTTAAAAGGACATGATCCTTTTCCTCAGAAAACTTTTACTCTAGTTGAGGAGTCCAAAAATGTCACTGAAAAAAGTATCTAGAACAATGTTTAATGTCTACAAAATATTTGTTAAATGACTAAGAAGATATTCTTCCATCTTTTTTTTTCCTTCCAACCTATTCACACTATTCTTCCTAGAGACCTGTCTTTACCCAGGAGAAGACAGACTGCCACAAAAATCAGTAATTTAGTTTATGGGTTCCCTTAACGTAAAGATATTTTTCTTTCTTTGTTTTGGTTTGAGCCTCACTTACCCCATTAAGTGGTGGGTTTTATTGTCCTTTATTTTAAAGACCACTCCACTGAGAAGAGGGAGATGGAATGGAGGCAGGAAAGTAAAAGATTCCCGTACCCCTTTTCTGGTCACATTAAAATGTAGTCCCATTCCTCCAAGGGCCAAAGGATGGGCATTTACTCCTGACAAGGCAAATTCTAACTCTATTGGAACAAAAACACAAATATGCAGCCAAAAATCCAAATCTTTTCCCCAAAACACTAGGCTCAGGATTGTGCGGTCAGCCGCATTCTTGGAAGACCTAGTTCCTCAAAGGGGAGCCCAGGCTGCTCCAAGAAGAAATAACAAAGCTCTTGCTTAAATTATTTGCATTTAAACACAAAATTCAGAGATGCCCAAGGTGTCAACTTATTAAACTGTGAGACTGAGTCTGCAAAGCACACAGAAACAACCAAAACAAGAAACAAATCTGTTTTGATGTTATAAAGCAACTATCAGATATCATAAAATCCTCTCACAGTCTTCCGTTTACTACTCTGAGCCTCATTTCATGAAAATGTCCCAAACTACCTTGTGGAAATGTTTTACATGTCAACAGAGGCACAAACAGTAACCAGAGGAGACAAAGAAGAATCGAGCTCAGACTTACAGGTTTATATATAGAGTGGCCAGACATTCTTTTCCTTCTTCTGCCCTTTGCACTTGCATTCTCTAGATCAAATGTCTAATTGCTATGCTGGATGCTCAAGTGCCTCTGAATACAAGGTATCACCTCCTGTTGAAACCCACATTGTCCTCCCCCTGGTTTTTGGTAGTCTTCCTACCCTCTATTACTAGCATAGCAGTGGGGTTTTGCTTTCATTCCTCAGCTACATACACTAAATTCCATCTGGAGCACTTATTCGCCTGGCTTTTTTGGCATCTTTCCACGTGCGTCTGCATTCCTGTAAGGGTAACATCTTCATCCCCGTCCATTTCCCCTCTTTTCCATTTCCTATGATTTTCTCTGTTTCTGTTCTTTGGCCAACCCTCCCTGCAGCTACATGTGTTTTCAAATCTGCCCTGTATTTTTAAATTATCATGGTATTCTTAGCCTTTGGGCTTTCAGGACTCATTCAAACTCTCTCATCTTTCTTCTGCCGCCTTTCCAATTATTTCTGGGTCTCATTTTGCATGGCCTACCCATAACTTCTTCTTAACTAAAACTGACTTTCTAAACAGTGAAATGATTTACCAGAATGGATGGTTTCTGTAACCTGTCCTTGAAGCACAAATTCAAAGTCTTCATGGTAAGTGAGCCACCCAACCACTTGCTTCCAGTCTGACTTATCCAGAGTTCTATTATCTCCTCTTATTGTTAGTAATATGGACCACATTCTCCTACTAGAAATGTTCCCAAGAATGGGAAATTTACGCCAAGAAGAGACTGTACCAATGGCGAGTTACCTGCATCTCTTCTCCCAGTAGTCTATAATGCTTGCCTTCCCCACAATCTAATTATCCTTCCCAAAAGGAATTTCTAAGCTTTGCAAAGGCACATACACAGAACACACAGATTCACATTGGAAACCTGTAGTGAAAATTAACCAGTAATTATCCTACAATTCATGTGAATTTTCTTCATATTGGTGAATACTGTCAATTCAGTTATTTAGGATTCATCTTCCTTCTCTGTTTTGTGAGCTGACACATCTTGATGAAAGCCCTCACTTAGCTGGGACAGTCTTGGCATCTCCATGAGTATAGTATAAGATCAAATTTAACTCCCATTTAGTTTTAGTTCAAAACACAAATTTTAAATGCCACAAAAAGCAGATTTATGGATCATTCTGCCTAATGCTCGGCTTATGATAACAACACTACAGACATATGCTAAGATATTCCTACTTTGAAAAAAAAGGACCATAATATAAGAATATTCATAAGATGCCAATTTGAACCCAGGCATTAAATTCCCTTCTTCCTTCTATTCCCACTGAAATAGCCAAATAAAATTAAAATTGGGGAGGAAACATCTATGTCAACCCTGGAAAACAGGAAAAGTTGTGACAAATATTTGACCAAAAAAAAATTGTTGTGGCCTTTTTTACTAAGAAAATATAAAATAACAAAATTGACTCAAGAAGAGGTAAGAAATATAAATAAGCTAATACCATCAAAGATACTAAAAATACCATTGAAAAATTGTCAAATCATAGAGGACATTTGGCCTGGAATGTTTCACAAGACTTCAAGGAACAAAAAATTCTAATGCTATTTAATCTGTTAAGGAGACTAGCAAAATGATCAAAATTTTCCAATTCGATTTCAAAAAGCAACCAGCATAACCCTGGCACCAAAAATCTGGCAAATACAGCACAGAAATCTATAGACCAACATCACTTAGGAATGCTCGTGCAAATATTTTAAGAAATATTAGCAAATGAAATCAGCAATATGTTTTAAAATAATAAGCCATAACTGGTATACATTAAAGATGAATCCAAGTTCTTTGCTGTTCCTCCCATCGGGAGGTAGAGCCTAATTCCCTTCTACTTGAATCTGGGCTGACCTTAGCAACTTGCTTGATCGAAAGAACCCAGAAGAACTTCTTTGGCTAGGTAATAAGGAGTGCTGAGGCTTCCATGTCTGTTGAAAAAGCAAACTGCATGACAATATATGTAGTTTGAGTCCACTTGGGTAAATTAAAGAAAAAAACAGAAAAATAAAGTTTTAAAGCTGCTTCCTAAAATACCAATAGTTCTTCTAAGAGATTATAGGGTATTTTTAATTTTTAAAAATTTTATTTATATGATTTTTCTAATTTTTCTCTGATGGCCATGTGTTATTTTTGTGATTTAAAACAAAGAGTGTGGGCATAGTTCTTAAATTGACCTAACTACTTCTTAGACTAAGGAATTTCATGATTTTACTCTAAATGTGTACAACCACACTTTCTTTGGTATTTAAACTACCTTTAGTGTATGTTCCTTATTTTTCTGAGGCGTTACTCACCTGATTCATTCCCTTCATGACAGTGTGCATCTTTAATCACATCCTACTCCATCTCCATACTCTCAGATTGGGAACCTTAAGTAATCAGCTTATCCTCATAAAGAAGCACTCATTTACCCCATCTCTATTTTTACTGCATCATTAAAATGACCACATGGCCAGAAATTAGCACTTTTTAAGTACAGTCCCTGACTAATGATCATTCAACTCACATATTTTCAACTTTGTGATGGTGGAACAACCATACACATTTAGTAGAAACTGTATTTCCAGTTTTGAATTTGATCTTTTCCTGGTCTAGGGGTATTCAGTACAATACTCTCTCTTTGTGGGCACTGGCGGCAAGCCACAGCTCCCAATAGCCACAAGAACACAAGGGTAAACAAGCCATACACTGACAACTATTCTGTTTCTCACATTCAGTACAGTATTCAACAAATTACAAAAGATTCAACACTTTACTATAAAATAGACTTTGTGTTAGATGATTTGCCCAACTGTAGGCTAATATAAGTATTGTATTCTGAGCACATTTAAGGTAGGCCAGATTTTAAGCTATGATGTTCAGTAGGTCAGGTGTGTTAAATGCATTTTGACTTGGGATATTTTCAGCCTCCTATTAGTTTACCATGACATAACCCCATCATTACTCAAGGAAGATCTCTATTCCCAATTTATTTTCCTCTTATTTGTACTATATAAGAATAATTCTCCCAAATGTAAAATATCATCCTCAATATAATTTATAAAAATATTTAGTGAGCCAAATATGTGTGTGAATTACTTCTTCACTATCCAGTGGGAAAGCAAAATCTTTCTTTAGGGTCAATTTCAGTGACAACATCTATAAAACTATAGCTTTTTACCTCCCAAATAGACATAGATTTCTCTAGACTGCACAGATGGATCTGTATCTAAATTCACAAGGAAGGCCTTTTGTGAATCAATAAGTGCTATCCTAGTGTCATTTTTCTTGCTGTCAAAATGCCATAGTAAAGGGGAAAAGGTCCAAACTCAGCCTGTGTAAATTGTTAGTTTTAGGCTTTTCCCAAATTACTTGGGGGCTTGGGGAGTGATGTGAGCACACGCATGCACATACACACGGAATTTCTGAAATGGTCTCATCAGTGTGCAAAGCTATTAGGAAGAAACAGGAAGTCTACTGTTTGATTTTGGATAAAAGAGCCTGAGAGTGGGGAGGAAACAGGGTAAGACCATGTAGTAGACAAACAGGAAGAGAGTTGAGGGAAGGTGGCAAAGGACATAACTCAGCTGCTAATCAAGCAGTTCCTGTGGAGAAGAAGGCGAGGCTGGTCACACAGCTGTGAGCCATTCTGATTGTCAGTATGAGACTTGCTCACACAGGCCAGTGACAAGTGCACTCTTCTGTATGCGCCATCTAACATCACACAGAAGAGAAATATTAACCCCTCACTTCACCTTCATTTCTTCTCACCCAATTTGCTACATCATCCAAATACAGCTCTATTTCTCTTCACTTCATCTTATGCTTTGGTGTCTGAGTGATATTCTTTAAACAGAAAAAGGCATCTTTTGGTCTCTATTGTTTCCTCTGTAAGCTTTTCAGAATAGAGCAAAAATCCCATAACATACCATGAGGTCCTTCCAAATCAGGCCCAGTTTCCCCTCCATGACTCATATTATTCCAACTCCTTAGTTGTCCTCTTCTCAAAGAACACCCCCCCCTTGTCTTTACTGACCATCCCTTGTGTATAGAGTCTTTGGCTTCCCACATCCACTTGCCCAAATCACCCTTCTTTAAGACCAGTTTCCCAATTGGGACTAAGTAATCAACTTCTTTCTCTTTCCCTTTCTATTCTTAAAGTACTTTAGGGAAACCTCAATAAATCTGTTAGCACAATAATAAAACAATAATACAGAGCATTCATTAAATAGAGAGTATGGTGTTGAGTGCTCATCCTAATTAGAGATCCTTAGGTTGTGGGAAAGAAAAACTGGCTGGAACCAAGAAAAGGGGAGATTTATTATAACACATCAGGAAACCCAGGGCAAGATATATGATCAGGCTTCGAAAGGGACTAGAAAGTGATCAGAAATCAGGGAAGTGCTCGCACACTCGCTCACTCATTCAGGCACCCATGTGCACTCTCTCTTTCTCCCTCTCTCTCTATCTGTCTCTTTCTCTGTCTCTGCCTCCCTATCTTTCTGTCTATCTCCATCTCTCTCAATATCTCCCCAACCCTTCATTTAGCAATGCTTCTTCCTGGTTGCTGGGTGCTACAATGGAGACAGCTATGAAGATCTTTCTCCCCCTCCCCCACCAGCCACTACAGAGCCATTTAAATGACTCCACTTTTATTTAGTAGGGAATATTATTTTTGTGTGCAGATCATTATGTATAATAAATGATTTTTTTAAAAAAGAGCAAAAGAAGATTGTTTGCATTAGGTAAACATACCCTAATTAATCAAGTCTAAGATTCCAATGATTGTGAGATTCATCTCCAATTTTTGTGCATCATCAAGAAAGAAAAAAACTACTACCTTTTATCATTATTAAGAAGCTGTCAATTTTAAGACATCCTTATTTTTAGATATGTTAAAATGTAAAACAATAACTCTTGATTATATGTTATATAGAAAATGAAGGATAAGCTGCCTTTGCATAGCACCTAAGATCTCAAAAGAAGAGGCCATTTATGCCTTCTTTCAGGGAAAAGCCCAAAATCACCAATTTACTACTACACAGGTCCCCAGTGGAAGACCTAATAGCTGGGGCTCATACCAGAACCTGTCAGAAACCACATTTATTCATCTGAAAGATGACATCCATGGTAGTAAGTCAGTAATTAAAAGCCTTTGGAGTCAGACCATATAGACTACCCAGATAAGACCTGTAAAGAGGTCACAGGTTTCTTGTCACAGGTTTCTGACCCTGGAGCAGAAGAAAGATTGATTCCTCACTGTCTACCCCTTGATTCATGAAGCAACTCAGCCCTAGTCCAGATGTTCAGACAAAGGGTATCCTTCAACCTCACCACCAATGGTAGACATCTTTTCACCCTCCTACTCTTCCTCTCCTCAGGCAATCCATGCGGTGGACCTGGATAGTGGTGATTACTGCCCATTTCAGGCTGGGCTCACTGCTTCTACCACACCCTGACACTGAGCTCTTGTCAAGGCCAGTCAGTGAACTGAGGACTAGGAGGATGGCATCTGGAACTCTTCACAGAGCCCAACTCTCTCCGTAAAGCGGTTTTATTGTCATTCATTATTACTTCTAAGATCCATCCATGTTGTTGTATGTACCTGTAGTTCATTTATATCCACCTCTGCATACTACTCCGCCATGTGAATGCACCACAATTTATCCACCTTAACCTCCCATACATAATCATTTGTTTGATTTCTTTTATTTCTTTAATTTTTTTTTTCTATTATGAACAGAGATTCTAGAAGTTCTTACACATGTCTGCTCAGGCACACATGCAAATGTTTTTCTAGAGTATATACCCAGAAATGGATTGCAGGGTCTTAGACTACATTCATATTCAGCTTCACAAGATAATGCCAGGGGTCATTCCAATTTACCTTCTAACAGGAGATATATGAGTTCCCATTACTTCAAACATCAAAGACTAATTGAAATTGTCAGTCTTTCTTGATTTTTGCCTATCTAGTAGAATAAAGGAAATGATATACAGTCTATCATCACTTTTATAAAGTTCAAAAATAATAGTAATAAATTTTTAGGTGTATATAGGCTTGTGTATAAATTATATTTTCAAAATATTATATATTTAAATTATATTTTAAAAAAGGAATAATAAAGGCGAAATTCAAGATTATGATTACCTCTAAAAAGATGCAAGAAAATTGGGATTACTATATCTATATAATTCATACATATATAATGTACATACAATATATGTACAATATATTGTCTTTACTATTTCAAATAACAGAATTAAATATTTTAACTGCTTTATTTACTGTTCCCACAACACTAAAACAATGGTTACAGACACCTTTGAAATTACATTCTTACAGTCTCATTATCAGAAAAAAAAAAAAAAGATTCTTTCCTTCTAGCTCCAGACTCGAAAAAAAAAAATCTCAGGGAAGGACTCTGATTGGCTCAGGTTAGGTCATGTGCCCATCCCTGAACCAATCAGCCAGAGGTGATAAACCCCAGGATTGATCTATCTTCTGTCTATCTATCTATGTGACCAGAGGGATAGAATCTGTTGCCATAAAGTGTAGGTAGAAGGGTATGAAAAGGCAAAGCATAACAAAAACCTTAAGTATTAATATCATCAAATTCTAAAGGCCATATGAATAATAGGCAGCAGAGCTGGGATTCAAACCCTGATCTGCATGACTCTGGGACCTAGGCATTAACCATGTCAGTTCTAGCTCCTGCTGGATTAAGATACGAGTTTTCTCTAGTGTTATGCCAGGATTTTCTTAAATTCTGAGACCCTGTCTTACTTATCTTTGTCCTTCCAGCTCCTAGAAATACTACCTGGCACTTTTTAGGTGTTTTGTGGAATTAAATCCCTGAACTACAAATTGCTTATTTGAACATATTCTTAAATCAACACGGATGTGACCATTTCTGAGACCAGCTGTGTGGGTCTTGTGTTCAGAAGGGAACAGATGGGAATTTGAAGAGTGGGAGGGGGTGGAACATTTTAATTTTGAGAACACTTTAGCACCACAAAAATCAAAAGGGAAATAGAAATACTAGAAATTTTATACTCAAAGCAAACTTGCCTGATGATTAAAAGTGAGCATAATAAGAGTAGCAATGAGTAGCTAGCATACATTTTTCTTATTGAGAAAATCATGACCTTTTAGATTTGTTATTTCTATTAGATTTTCTAGTAAATTTTAGAGGAAGAAAGCGGGATTGGGTGCAGCTAAGAGGAGACCTTTCCTTTGACTGTATCCTTAAAATTATTATAACAAAAATGTATTCATAAGATTATTTGCAAATTTAAAAATAATCACTACCTAAATACATGTTTTAAGTCTTGGCAATAATTAGCAGTTTTCTGTCTCTTTCCACTTCCCTCAACTGTAATGTGTAGGTATTGTTTGAGAAGTGATCTTTATCTTCATTTATTTTCATTTGGGTCATGTTGGTTTTCATCTTTTTTCTTCCATAGAATCATGTCTTTTCCTAGCATTTGTCTTTTACGTTCCTTTGTGAAGCCTAAAATAAAACAAACCAAAAACCATTTCTTTGTTAGGTATAATCTTCTCCTTTCTCACTATTCATTTTGTCTTGCTTTGGAATGCTTCTAGTCTCCTCTGGACTTTGCATCTACATATTTAAACTTTTGTCTTCATTTTAGCCTTTCTTTTGTTCTCCTTTCGTTGTTTCACACACACACACACACACACACACACACACACACACACACACACAAATACTTCACTTTAAATGACTCACCA
Source organism: Paguma larvata (assembly GCA_030068075.1). NCBI lineage: Eukaryota > Metazoa > Chordata > Mammalia > Carnivora > Viverridae > Paguma > Paguma larvata. The sequence continues at coordinate 98,891,761 of CM057826.1, read as the reverse complement.
TTGTATTGCTTTCCTGGCTTGCACAGCCATTAAGTTGAATATAGTCTATTAATTTAGAGTTGTATTGTGCTGTCTCGGTTCAGGCTGCTTCTAATTTTGCTGAAGGATCTGTATGTGACTGCAATTAATTTATTTTTAAACATTTTCTTTCTTTCTCTCTGTCCTCTTTTCGGTATTATCCAATCTGATATCCACCAGAGCATTATGCTCTGATCCAAATTTTGCCCCATTCCAAATTTCAACTTTTCTTTATTTCCCTCCTATTAGAGTTGTTTTGTTTCTAATTACAATCCAGCTACCCACAGGCTTGTTTCGCCAGAGGCCTTACCATTGGTGTTTATTCAGGTGATTCTGAAGCGAGTTTTATCCTGATTAACTTTTAAAAAGGAGAAGAGAGGAGAGGAGAGAAATTGAAAATAATAATTGTTTCAGTCTTGAAACCAAATATTCCCTACTGACAATGTATACTGCTGGGATTCTCTGGGGCCCTATTTAATCCTCCCACTGCTTTGCTTGTATTGACTTATGTAGAGTAGATTCAAAATAGAAGTCGAAGTCCTAAGAGCCCTGACTCAAGGCCCATGGCCCCTTGTCCTAATCCTTTTCCCCTACCTCTTACTTAGCAAACATTAGGTCTAAATCTACCGTTGTTCTTTGAGCAAGAAAAAGAAGTTCTCTTTTAACCTTCTTCTCTTCAGGTCTAGTTGATGTAAGCAAAAGAGTATAGTCTAGTGAGGCTCTGGAGATCTTTCCCAGATGACATTATAGTCTTTGCGATGGAACAAAGAGCAGAAAATGGGTGTTTTATATAATTAATTTAATCTCCAAACCACAGATTGCTTATTGAACACGTTCTTATATCAACGTGGATATGACCATGTCTGAGACTGGCTGTGTGGGTCAGGTGCTCACAAGAGAACATATGGGGATGAAAGTCCATCCCACGGAATATGAAAATGAGTAGGTATACTGGTTACCAAAATTAGGAGGATGTAGTAAAAGCCACCCCTGCCGTGGTCCTCTCTGGGCTACCCACCAGGTATGAGATCCATGACTATAGACATAAGTAAAGTGACTTTTGTCCCCAAAACGATCTCTGTGGCCTCAGTTATAAAGAATGAAGTATTACTCAGCTAATTATAATGCAGTGCAATGCATTCTCTGCTTCAGGTATGAGACTAATATCAACTTGAGATTAAATCTCTAACAAACTAGTTTTCCCCGTGCCTTGTGGAGACACAGAAAGGCCTATGGAAAAATGAAAAAAACTTTGACATCACAGAGAAGTTGGGTCCTGAATCAAGAGGTCTGGTTATGTGGCCCAGATAATCTGGAGAGCCCAAAGGCTTGTCTTGGTGGGCATAAGACGTCACTGGAAGTTGAATCAGATGACTACACTTCAGTCTGCATCCTACTCACAAGATTTTCCACTGTCGTCCCTACCATGATTCACTGACTCCAGTCTGTAAAGCCCAAGTACTGGACACAAATCTCCCAGAAAACCCTGAACGTGTCCCTAAGTCTTTTCCAGGCAAAGCTAGTGCTTTCTGTTGGTTAGAACAAATCCCATTAAAGCCAAAGCTTGGGCAATATGTGAGCCAGTTTCTCACAGGAGAGAATTCTACTCTGTAGTCAGAGACTAAACCTTTAAGCCTAGCCAGACATTTTGCAACTACAAACGTAATGAAGTCAATTTTGTGTTCAATTATCTACTGTGTTAGAAAAGCTACTGTCACTTTAAATTCTGTCTCAAAACCAATCTCTAAAGAAGTCAGTTGCTGGAACAAAGTAGCCAGAGGCTATCTATAAAGAACAAGATAGAAAAAGATTTCTTCTAAGAAAGCGAAAAAAGATTAAAATAACAAAATCTGAAAAACCTCCTATGATGAGAGCAAGCCAGACATGGATGTATTCGAGTCTGTTTTATAGATGCAAAGGAAATTTGAGGTGCTTCTTGGTAGCGTCTAAATTCAGGGAGAAACTGAATTACACAAATACCAAAGGCAATTGCTGGAGGAGATGCTAAAAAGATGGTAAGAGAAGCTAAATCTCTTCTCACTGAAAACTATCACCCTCAAAACAAGCTCATGACATCCTTACACTAATAAAGGAAGTGAAATACCTGAAAGAAACTAGTAGGAAGTTGAGATCAAGATGGGGGGATTTAAGAAGAAAAAATTGCCTTATTCACTGTGATAAGAGTGTAAACTGGTACATTTCTGGAAAGCAGTTTGGCAACATACTTAACAAAGCCCTTCAAAATAAGCATTACCTTTGACTTAGTAACCCTGCTTCCAAGCATATGCCCTAAGAAAACAATAAAAATGGTGAATAAATTATGAATGCCACAGAATTATTTCCAATGGTGAAAAATTAGACATCTTAATATATAATAGAACAATCCATACTACAGAAATTATGCAATTATTTAAATTGTACCTTTAAGATAAGTCGGTATTACGAAAACATACTGATAATATGTTAACTGAAAAGAAAGGGTGTAAATAACATAACAAGATATGACTTTAGGTTAGTATATTTTAGGGGGAAATACAACATTGCTAAGTGGTTACCGTTCAATTGTGGAACCAAAGTTCATGTTACCAAATTTTCTACATCGAGTCAGCACTACTTTTAAAATTACCAAAAAGTTATTTTTTAAGAAATTTAAAAGTTTTTAAACAGGTATAGGGAGGAGTATATCACAAAACTGTATGGGGGGGAGGCCTAAAAGGAAATACTTAAAGCATTAAAATATTAATTTTTGTTATTTTAGGATTATATGTCACTATATAAATTTTTCCTTTTTACTTTTTGGTATTTTCCTATTTTTCTTTAAAGAAAAGAAATCTCTTTTATACAGGAAAAGATATTTTTATAGAAAAAAAGAATGAAAGAAATAAGAGACTGTTAGAAATTCTCATTAAGGATAACAAAACCATGTAAGCAGTGAATCAGGGACTTCCTTCTATTTGGTCTTTTACTGGAAAATGTAGTAATATGAGAGTAACCTTATGTTGCTCCTAAAATGGGATACAAAACCTAAAGTGAGTGAACCATAAAGTGGTGCATCGTAAAGAAAAACATAAAGTGAGGGGAGGCGGCAGCCTCTTACGAGAGAAGACTGACCTGCTCAGCCACCCGTGTCGGATCACCTCTCTCCAGCGGATACATGCAGACTGCTTGGGGATGCCGAGGACCTAAGAAGTACCTTTGTAATCATGAATCATTGGTCTGGCCTAAGGAAGAGCACTATAGCTGGCAGTTGCCGAGGCCGTGAAAATGCACTACTCAGATTTCCTAACACATGGAGCATAACCAATGGCCCCAACCGCAGCACACTGGAATCTACCATCACATTTGAGTCAAGATCAGGCTTGTCATTGGCTGCTCCCAGATCAATGATTGAGTGAGGCAGGGATGATAAGGCAGACCTTTCTTAGGAACTTTCTTAGAACTGCACTGAAGTTTAAGACCTTCCTTCCTTTCTGCCCTATCTCCTCCACAGGAGTCAGACCAGTATGACAGTGTGGTGGCTCTCTCAGCCTTCTCCAGTTCCCACCCCTTTCTTCTTCTTCTTCTTCTTTTTTAATGTTTTTTTTAACGTTTATTTTATTTTTGATACATAGAGACAGAGCGTGAGCAGGAGAAGGGCAGAGAAAGAGGGAGACACAGAATCCGAAGCAGGCTCCAGGCTCTGAGCTGTCAGCACAGAGCCCGATGCGGGGCTCGAACTCACAGACTGTGAGATCATGACCTGAGCTGAAGTCGGCCGCTTAACCGACAGAGCCACCCAGGCGCCCCCTTTTTTTTTAAGTTTATTTATTTTTGAGAAGAGATGGAGACAGAGCACGAGTTGGGAAGGGGCAGAGAGAGAGAGTCAGACACAGAATCCGAAGCAGGCTCCAGGCTCCAAGCTGTCAGCACAGAGCCCAATGTGGGGCTCTAACTCACAAAATGTGAGATCATGACCTGAGCCGAAGTCGGATGCTCAACCAACTGAGCCACCCAGGCACCCCTACCACCCCTTTCTTCTTATAAGCATTTCCCCCAATAAATGCCCTGAACATCTCATCCCATCTTGGAATCTGCTTCTCTGAGGATCTGGACTAACACAGAGGCACTCCTCCATCCATTCACCCACCTATAGAATCCAAAACAGACTCATTTATGGAGATTAGGGGTGCTAAGTACAAAAGAGTGGATTGGCATCTCATATCCCAGTAGGAAATCTGTTTATGCAGTAGACTCACTGATCAGGCTTCAATATCTATTTTAGCATCAGGAGAAGAAAACTGTGAAATTTGGGAACCCCAGAACAATGGGGAGCCTCTGAGCCATCTACTCTCCCACTGATTGGCACAAGTTTCTCAGGGATCCAGTGAATATTGCAGCATGTAGATGGATTTGAATGAAGTCGCTTGTACCCACCCAACAGACTTACTCACATTTGAAGCTGACAAGGATTCAAAGTAAGGAATTCTGCCACAAGGTTTTATGTTGTGTAAGGACCTGGGGAAAGCCTGGGAGAAGGCTTCTGGAAAGGAATTGAGACAGTCTCCAGGAGATGAGAGCAGTCCCCGACTGACAGCTAGGGTTCTGGGACCTCAGTCCTACAACCACAGGGTTGTCCTGCCAACAGCCTGAATAAGCATGAAAGTGTGATCTTCCAAGATCCTCCAGGTAAGTGCCCAGGGATACCATTCTTTAAGCACAAGACCCTAAGCAGAGAACCCAGTTGGACCATGGCCGACTTCTGACGTGCAGAAACAATGATAAAATAAATGAGTAATGTTTTGAGCCAATAAGCTTGTGGTCATTTGTAACAAGGCAATAGAAACTAATACAAGGAGATTCAACAGCACACATTAGATAGCAGTAATTGGAGAAAAGTAAACCATTTTGTTTGTGCCATTACCAAGTTCAGAAGGTTCAATAAAGTAATTACAAAAGCTTTATTATTAAGTTCCTCTTGTATTACTGAGTATGTTCAAGTGTTTCATTAGCAACTTATATCAATTATTGTACAATGTAGTGGCTGAAAATTTCATAGTAATCTCCTACTTCAAATTATAACTATTTATAACCAATCTGATCTTTTCCTATGGTGTTCTGTTTAAACTACATATAGATGTCTCACATCTAAATGAATGGTACAATATTTAAAATAATCAACAATCTCCACAGTTCCTGAAGGGAGGCAAGAAAGGAAGAAAAACAAATATAAGGTAGTCTATTTTTGAGCTGGCCATACCATCGCAAGAAAATAAAGTTGGTTTCTTCTTCATATAGGACTTCTCCAGAGAGACTACATGGAACCCTGTGGCTCAAAATAGTCCTTTGACAGAGAGAGGGAGCACAAATTATCCACCAAGTCCTTACTGTCCCCTGTCTCTCACTAGTCAAAGAAACTCTCTACATTTCTGGGAGTCAGCCCCTGGGGATAGTCGGGTCTCATGTCACTTTCTAGAAATTCTTCAAACGTGGACATGGTAGAAAGCCCAAAGAATGGGGTTGCTACAATTCCTCCCCAGTAAGCACATTGGAGCTAGGAACAAGCAGCGCCCTCACCCGGGGAAGGATAGGGCAGCTAATGGCGTTAAGAAATAGGGAAAGGTGGTGGCTAATGGTTTCCACTGACCGTAGCACAGGCCCAGAGGGTGGAGCCATGTGCATCTGAAGAGGTGCATTAACTTGGACCTCACAGCCCCAAATGTGATGTCTGCACAGCACCACACTTCCTCCCACACCATTATCTCGACAACTAGGTAATAGAGAATTGACCCATTCCCCCTAAAGCTTCTAAGCAACAGCTACTTCTTTCCTTTGATCATCACCTTTAATTTGGGGTTCCTCCATCTGGTTTACATTTCTTCCCAAAAAGCACTCGATGCCCTTATTTCCAAACTCCTCTCTTTACATGAAGCTATTTCTCTCCCACCAATTTTTGTAATCCATTCTGGAAAACACACCCAGAGCCCCTGGGCTTCTGCTCATTCTGCTTTTCATTACTGCAATTGCAGTGTGGTTAAACCAGTAATGTCAAAACCGTGTGTATGTGTATGTGTCTGTGTGTGAGTGTGTCTGTGTGTCTGTGTGTCTGTGTCTGTGTCTGTGTTTGCAATGCAAATGCAATTCTGCTCCAAAGTTTGATAAGACTGGTCTTAAACACACACACACACACACATACACACACACACAGGCACCCATGGATGCACACTTCTCTTCTGGGTAGTGCAGTGTTTGGACAGAAGTACAATGACATCTCTTGGAAAGGAAGAACAGAGAAGAAAAGTCTGGGTCTGAAATATAAGCCTTCCAGTTTCAAAAAGGGAAATACTTCAAAACCAGTTGCATTAAACACTTATGTGCAGGGGACAGAAACCTTATGAGGAGCAGGAAAAATTAAAAATTAGGCCACTACTAAATAAAAATATTTTTCCCACAGATAAATCGGGCTTTGAGTGCTTTATCCAGGGCCTTCTTTTGACATTTCCGGGATTCTTACATTTATATTCAAACTCATCACAAATGATCCCCAAGTGACCACACAATCACTTTTTGTGGTTTTTCTTCTTTCTTCTTGATTAGTTTTTCTCTTCAGATCTTTGGCTGTTTTGCTACTGTTACCAGGACCGAAGCTCCGAGTGTGGTTAAAATAAAGTACCATGAGTAGCAATGCTGTGTCCTCAAGTTTTTTCACCCTGAGTAGGAAAGGACCGTTTATGGATTGATCTCCCCATCACAGAACCATGTCACCCAATCTCCCTGTTCTGCAACTTGCCACAAGATTGATGGTAAATATAATATGTATGAAAATGAAGGAGGAAAATGTATGCAAAGCTTCAGTGGTAGTGCAGGGGGCTGGAAACGATGTTGTGCAGTACATCATTTCATCTGAATTTCTCATTTTCAGGACATTGACTCTAAAATTACTGCAGTCGTAGTGTTTAATGTTCCTGTATTGGGATTCCAGGGTTTAAAAAAATGATTTGAAGCCAGAAAAGCAAGACTGACTTATTTAGACCTATGCTATAGTATGACCAAAAAAAAAAAAAAGAAAGAAAGAAAAGGGAAATAAGAAATGCTATCAACACACACACGCGCACATACGCACACACACACACAAACTTGCAATGACTTTAATACTATATCCAGTAGAATGCCAAGCAGGTTGCAATAAAAGAGGGAATATAACATAAGAGTAAACTAATGAAGTTTAAGTTCCAAGACTCTAGAAGCTCAGAGGTTTTTGTAAAATTTGTAATATTTTAATGAAAATGGTTAAGATTGCTGTCTCTCTTCACTCCAAATTTCCCCTCTGTACTGGAAGACATTAGATAAGTCATGAGCATGTGGGAGATCCAGCTAAGAGAAAGCTGAGTTGAGGATATGTTTCGTACAAGGGTAAAATATATTTAGGTAGTTCTCAGTCATTGCTCTGTTGGTTATGTGATTGTTAATGTCCTGGTAGAGCAAAGGCTTCCAGGAGTAGTCAGATGGTCTCTGAGTGACATAGAGGCACAGGGTAAGAGATTTCACCTTAATATGAACATGTATTTCAGGAACATTAGTTCATCATTTCATTGGAATTTCTTATCAGGACAATGTAAACGTGTTTCAGGCCCGGGAGTGTGCTCAGTAGACCAGAGGAAACCAGGTTTGAAATAAACAGTACCAAAAGCTAATCTACGAAAAATTCTTCTAATCTTCAGATCTATTAAAAGATCGGTAACAGATTTAGATTTCATTAATACCTCATCAAAACACAAGTTTTCTCCTTCATAGAGATTTTTCTGAATTTCATAATAATTCTAAAAATTATGTGATATGAGCCTAATAAGTTGTGACACTGAAAATACTTTTCTATCAATAATTTTTTAACTTCAGCCATGCTATTAAAAAAAATGAGTACCTTTCTTTTCCCTCTATGAAAAGGATATTACAAAATTGGTATCATAGGAAGAGGCAAAGATTATAAAGTCAAAGAATGTATTTTTGCTATTTGTGCTATTTGTCAGCTTTTTCAAATTCATAATTGGCTACAATTCTTTTCTCATTCTAAAGAAATTTTCTTTTTTACCTAATTTAGCATTCAAGATTTCAATCCTTTTGAAGAATGGTATAAGCTTCAGGCCCCTCCAAATCTGCCCTCTAACTGACTCAAAACCTCAGTGCTGGCTTGGGTCAGGTTTCCACCCAAACAGCTTCTAACATCCACACAGATGGTGAAGTTCAGTGCCTTTCTTCATCTCCCGGGTCCACAGGCTTCCACTTCTGTATCCCTTTGTCCCCTTGCACCATGGCCACATCTTGTTCCTTGCCTTGTCGTGGAACCTACTCCATCTCCAAAGCCTTAAGTTTCAAACTGCCTACCTACAAGTCAGTTTATGTAAATCAAGATCACCTTTTTTCCAATTCCTTTTACATGTACACCTACACACACACACCATGGATCGTCTTAGTGTGCTGTATTCTCCTTCCTTGCCTGCCTCTTCTCTTCCCTCGCCTCCTGTCCTCATCCCTACTGTTCACTCCAAATTTTCCATGTTAGGTAACCCTCTCTGAATCTTGTTATTCCTACTCCATACTTCATAGCAATCCCTCCCAAAATCAGCCTGGGTAGCTCCAATTACATTTAATAGCTGTGTAATATTTCACAGAGGAGATATATCATTATAAATTCAACATTGCCTCTTTGATGTCCATTTAGTTTATTTTCTGTTTTCTTCTGTTTGTAGCAAAACACTAAACAGTATTTTACCTATCTCTCCGTGCTATTTTATCTACAGGATTCCAGTACTTGGACTGGTGGTTGAAAAAGTATATGCATATATATATTTTTTAATTTTCATAGATGCTGCCAGAATGCTTCCAGAAAGCCTGTAACAATTCACATTTCCGTCAGTAGAATTTGAGAACTCCTTCTCCCTGCCTGCTTTGCAGCAAGAGATATTATTGCTCTTTTTAACTGAGATGAATAATACTTACTGTTACCTTAATTTTCTTTCCTGTGACCATCAGTTAATTTGAGCATTTTTTTCACTGACTAATCAACTAGGCTTTTAGATTCTGCCCTTCTGAAAGTTGCCTATTCATATTCTTGACCAAATGTTGAGGGGAGGTTACTTGGTTTTTCCTTAATGATTCTCAACCCTACTTGTACATTATAAATAATAACCATTTGCTTACGCTTGTGGCAAATATTCCTTCCAAATATACCATATTTCTCTTGTGTTTATAGTTTTTACATATTTAAATCACCTATGATGGTATATATCATGGTCTCAGGATTTCTTGAATTGGTTTTAAAGATCTCTTTTATTCCTCAATTGCATATAATCTCTTAGATTACCTTCTAAAATGTTGATTAGTTTATTGTTTATTGAAACCTTTAGTCCATCTGGAATTTATATTTGAATATTTTGTGTTATAGGGTCCAACTTTATTTTTTTCAAGGATGTAAGCAGTTATATCAGCACTATCTATTAAAAGAATCATTCATTTCCTACTGAAGTACCACCTATATCATACGGTAATTTTTCATATATGCCAGGATATATTCCTGTCTCTATTCTAGTCTACTGATTTATTTTTTTTTGCCAATTGGTTTTTAATATAATGGTTTTGTTGAATATACCGATATCTAATAAGAAAAGTACCCCCTAGCTGTTCTTTTTCATGCTTTTCTTACCTTTTCTTGTGCATTTATTTTTCTGTATGAAACTTGAGACGTTTTTGTTCGGTTATAAACAGCTTGAGAGTCCAATGAAATTATACTAAATTCATATCATCATTTGGGATGATTTGACATTTTAGGATATAATGTGTCCGCATTCAAGAATGTGGTATGCACTTGTATTTGTTCAGATTTATTTAGTATTTCTTCATACAGGTCCTTTACTTTGGGGGCCAAACTTATTTCTAAATATTCTGTAATTTTTAAAAGTATTTCATAATTTTAGCCATCTGGATATCTTCTTTGGAAAAGTGTCTCTATTCATGTCTTCTGCCCATTTCTTAACTGGGTTGTTTGATTTTGGGGGGTTGAGTTTGATATGCTCTTTATAGATTTTAGATACTGACTCTTTATCTGAGATGTCATTTGCAAATATCTTCTCCCATTCCATAGGCTGCTTTTTAGTTTTGTTGATTTTTTTTTCCTTTGCTGGGCAGAAGCTTTTTATCTTGATGAAGTCCCAGTAGTTCATGCTTGCTTTTGTTTCCCTTGCCTTCGGAGTCATGTCGAGTAAGAAGTTGCTCTGGCCAAGGTCAAAGAGGTTGCTACCTGTGTTCTCCTCTAGGATTTTAATGGTTTCCTGTCTCACATTTAAGTCTTTCTTCCATTTTGAATTTGTTTTTGTGTACGGTGTTAGAAAGTGTTCCATTTCAGTCTTCTGCATGTCAATGTCCAGTTTTCCCAATACCATTTGTTGAAGAGACTATCTTTTTTCCATTGAATATTCTTGCTTTGTCAAAGATGAGTGGGCTAGATGGGTGATGGGTATTAAGGAAGGCACTTGTTGTGATCAGAACTAGGTGTTGTATATAAATGATGAATCATCGAATTCCACTTCTGAAACCAATATTGCACTGTATATTAAATAATTAAAATTCAAATTAAAAATTATTTTGTAGGGGCGCCTGGGTGGCTCAGTTGGTTGAGCGGCCAACTTCGGCTCAGGTCACGATCTCACAGTCTGTGAGTTCGAGCCCCGTGTCGGACTCTGTGCTGACAGCTCAGAGCCTGGAGCCTACTTCGGATTCTGTGTCTCCCTCTCTCTCTGCCCTTCCCCTGCTCATCCTCTGTCTCTTTGTCTTTCAAAAATAAATAAACGTTAAAAAAATTATTTCGTAATTTTGTGTCACTCCTTTGAGTGAAATACTTTTCCCACTTCCGTTTCTAGGTGTTATTATTAGTGTGGGGTGGAGGACGGAATCTTCGTTTTCAATGATTACTGAATCCAGTCATTTACAAAAAATGTGTTAATTCTTATGAGTTTTAACTAGAACCTACTGGGTTTTCTGTGTATACTATTAAGTGTCATCAGCAAAAGCAAAGGGAAAAGAATGTAGTGTCAATCATCAATTTTTTCTAGCACTAAGTAGTATCTGGTACTTAGCAAGCACTTCATAAATGTTTTAAGAATGAATGAACAAATGAACTAATAAATGGACAAATGAAGTAAGTCAGAGGTGATTTGCATGGAGTATTTAAGGTTCTGTCTATTATAGCACCCCTCCTAAGAATTCCTGATCTTCTTTTTGAATGCCACACCCATTTCTTTTCTAGAAACCACATGAATTTCCAAAAATACTAAAACAGAAGAGGAATAATTATGATGGCCATAGGATATGTGTTCTGATTAGTAGAGGATCTTCCTGAGAGTCCTTGAGTTCCTCTTTTCATGTGAGCTGAGAGAAGAGACTGCACAGGGAGTCCTAGTCTTTCCTGACCAGGAAAGAAGCAACAAGCTGTCTTCGCACTTATGGCAAATTACAAGACTTAAGAAGGCAAACTAAGGCTTTTGTTGGCTGAGGGCAGGCAGCTAGCCAAAAGTTCACCTACAGAAACTTTTCAGTGAAGGGTCCAAAAACACAGACAAAAAAATAAAGACAACCTGGGAAGCTTTCTATATCTAGGAATACAGTCAAAAACAAAAGTCTGCAGCGGTAACTGATAGAAAATCCAAAAGATGCCAATTTATATATAGGTGATTGTGTTCAATTTAGTCATTGTCCACACATTACTTTCACTGTTAAGGCCTCACAAATATTACATAATGGAAGTAAAAGCATATGCTCACCTATATAACCTCTGTAAGTCAACCATACTTAAGAAGGGCCAAGCCACTAGGCCTATAATCTCAACCACAGTGATTTCACCTTATGGCAACTGTTAGAATTCTAGGCATAATTTGTTGCTGAGGTAATTAACCGTTATCTATGTTGCATACTTGAAATTCTAACTCAACTAAGTGTCACACTGAGTCATACTAAAAATAAATAGTCCCTAAATGCTAGAAGCTTCTGATTTGTTGTTACAAGAACATCATTTAATCCTGCAAGAGGTTTTCCAACAAACCACAATAGCTTCCTACTCTTTCATAAGATTAAAATATCCATATACAAACTTATGAATGCACATGAATAATTATTCACTGTAAGAAACACCTTTGTTTGCAAAAACAGAAATGATGATCATCAGGCTGGAAAGCATGATGCAAAGGGCTCTCCATAAATTACCAGCAAGAACACCAAGTACTAAGACAATGAGAGGAAAAGGGTATGTTCAAGCTGTGGAAATAAACACAAACTCTGGCACGGATTACAAGAGATCGTTACCCAAAGGGTGACCAAACTGTTCTTCTAGGGAAAACAAAATGTTTCTATTAGAGAGTCTAAAGGGAAATCCCTTGAGAGGCAGACAGAGAGGCAGTGTAGTAATTGGCTAGATAATCCCAAACACTGCCTCTGAGCTAACAGCACAAAGCCAAATGAGGAGCATCAGCTTCCACGCACACACCAGGCTGCTGGGGAAGTCTGACGCTTTGAAGCGTCTCTTCACATTTTTAGCTGATGAAAGGTTTAGAAAGAAAATGTATCCCTCTAAATAAGCCTAGCCCTGCAAACACATGGGTGCATTGGTGATGTGGCTCAGGTCTTTAATTTGCTTTGTGTAGCAGCTTGCACCCTGATGTTTAGCCTTTGCTTACAAGGCTAGTTCTGATTGAAGTGCTCTTGCCCTTTTCTCTGAGGATCTGCATCCTTCGCATCTATTGTTGGTCTGCCAGACTTAGAATCACTTTCTTGCCTGCCAGACCATGCTTCAATTCTTTTGATCACAGTGACACAGAATTTGAAGACACTAAGAGACAGACCTCTCAAAAAGAGTCACATGACCTTAATTCCCTTTCAAAGGCAATGCTAGGAAAAGCCAGATACTACCCATACTGCCACCTGGCCTCTGCCTGCAGTGAGATCCTTCAATCATCCAAATGGTCCTGAATCCCTAAGCGGGCTTCTTCACTCAACAACTGGGATAGACAACAAAAAGCTCTTCCCTGCAGCCTAGGATAGGGTCCCTGAAGATGACCGAAGGGTCAGCAAACGGAAAGGGTGCTCTTTATTTTCTCTGGGGCAGCATTGTGATTTCAGATTAACAAAAGCCAATTACAACATCCCTTCATCTGTAGAATGACCATTCAGTTGTGTTTGCTTACAACAATCCTGGTTTATACCTTTTGTCCCTCTTGCACTCTCAAAAGTGTTCCACTTCAGAAAATAAATTATAGTGTCAACCTACTTACTTAGGATACCAAGGACAAATTCCTACTTGATTCATCCAAAGTAGCATATGCATCAACAAGGACAAACAGAGTGCCTAAGTCCAGAGACTTGAAGCAGCAGGGTAGAAATGGTATTCATTCTCTTTTGGTGCAGATATTAAGCTTATTCTTTTGTAAGGTTGCATATTGCTGAAGAAAAATAGCCTTAATCTGGGGTTCTCATCTGTTCCCATTAAAAGGAAAATCTGTTGTCTGACTGAATCAGTCAGGATCCCAACAAGATTTCCAACAGGAAAGAGACGACCCACCTGAACTAGGATAATTCAGAGAGTTTATTTATACAGTGTGGAAAAAGCAGGACCACAAGGAACAGTACTGGAACCAAACTGTCATCACCATCAGCTATAGGAAGGAGGGAGGGAGAGCAGCTTGTAGAGCTGTGCCTTGAGAGGAGAGTCTCCTTATAACATAGTTCAAATCTACCTTCTCTGATGAATCAGTCCCCACAACCTGGCCCAGAGGGCACCGTCCTAAAGCCCTAGAACAAACTGCACAACACATCTGACACATATACACACTAACTCACATTCTTACACACATTTTTACAGTATAAATACGTGCTGTCTTTTAATCTAGACCATAAAATCTGTGAAAGAAGAGACATATCTTACCTCTATATTGCAAGCTTTGCAACACCAGTGGTTCTGAAATTTCTGTTTTTCTACTACAACACATAAAATCAGTGACATTCACACATGATACATTCCCTAGAGGCATTCACTGGATTATACATAATTCCCACCGTGCTCCACCATTTCTCTCCCACTTGAGAAAGCATAGCAGAGCATAGATGAACAAGGTCAGATTATTTTATAGATAATCTTGAGTCTACTCTGACTCCTTAATGCCAATTATATGTAAAATTGGATGATCTGTTACTATTAACTGGTGCCTGGCAACACATCTCACAATGGCTCTTGTACGCTGCATGTTATAGTGACACCAATGTATAATATGCTTCATGGCAAGAAGGAGAAAAGACTTACAAAGTGAATAGAAAGTGTGGAAGAATGGGTTGTCGCCATCATTTCAGACACAGGTATAGGACCATAGAAGAAACCTCAACCCCAATACACCATTGCTGGATCTTGAGATAGATTACACTTGTACAAAACCAGCAAAATGTAGCTAAAACTTCCTTATACACTACCAAGTCCAACCAGGAATTTTACAGATAAAGAAATCAGGATATATGATTACCCCCTGATCATATAAGATACCCATCAAGGTGGCACTGGAACCCCAAATCAAAGACATTCAAGGAAAAACAACAAAACTCTTTTCTTACTGGGGAACTAACAAAGTTTTTTGTACTTACTAAATCCAGGTATTTACTGGGTGTCTACCTGGTGGCAGGTAATGGGGATTCACAGTAAACAAAGCAAAAAGACACACAAAAAACTCTGCTCTCTGATGAGGATGGCATTTTACCCAGACCAGGGAAGACTTCCTTGCAAGATAATGTTTCAGCAGAAATGTAAAGAGAAGAAGGAGTCATGTGGGTCTCTACAGGAAGTGTGTTCCAGGCAGATGCGGGAACCAGACCAGTGTGTCTTCAGCATATTCCAAGTAGGAAGGCCATTGTGATGGCACAAGAGGGGGAACAAATGGCAAGAGGCTGAGAGATTTGGGGGTTAGGAGGCCCTTCCTGCAGTATTTTACACAAGTAAAATGGAAAATTACTGAAGAGCTTTCAACAGAAAAGGATTATATGTTTTTTAAACTATCAGTCCAGCTAGTACAGAAGAAGAGAGCTGGCAGAGCAGAGGGAGAAGCAAGGAGAGAGCTAGGAAATATCACGGGAAAGAGATGGAGGCAGTTTGGACTAGAATGATAGATATGAGGCAATGAAAAGTAGTCAGATTCCAAACATATTGTGACAGTACTGCTGACAAGATGTGAGGCTTGACTGGATGTGAAATGTGAGAGAAAGAAGGGAATGATAGATGAGGCCCAAGTTTTTGGCCTGAGTAAATGAAAGATTGAAGTGGACATCTACCAAGAAGGAAGAATGAGAGAAGAACAGCTTTGGAAAGGAAGGTCGAGAGTCTTTTGGAACATGCCAGTTAGATATGCCTTTTACAAATAGAAGTGGGATGTCCTGCAGGCAGCTGGACTCAGAGATGTGGAGTTCAGAAGAGAGATTGGGGGTCATCTGCATAGAGGTGGCATTTTGAGTCATAGGACAAGATGTGAGGGCAGACAAAGAAGAGTGCCCAGGACTGAGTCCAAGTTCAAATATTGTGTTGCCCTTTCCAAACATCACATTTGTGCTTTAACTTAGACTTCCTGCAGATAGTGTCTCTTATTCTCCTTCAACATCAACTGAAGGACAGTCCACCAGTAGAATGTCAATGAGCCTCTCCTTTCTGCTCAGGGAAGCAGCACTTCCTTCCAGCCTGTTCGCCAACCTCAGCAACCAGCCGAGGCCTTTCAGAGAAGCCACTTCAGGAAGAAGAATACTGAAGGGGTAAAAGAAACCACCATGGAGAACAAGGAGCATTGCCACTGTGCCATGGTTGAGTGGGAGAGGGGGGGCCCCTTGCGGGCCTTTCCCAGACTTTGCTCGCTAGGCCATCCCAGCATGGAGAGCACAATGAGAGAAGCAGAGGCAAATCAAGTCAACAGTTGAGCAAACTTCCTCATGAGGGACACATCCTGAAGAAGGAGAGTCTGATCATTCCCTGCACCGTGATTATTATATCCTTCATGCTATAAAGGACAATGACTTGCTATACATTCAATGCAGGGCTGAGAGCTACAGATATTCTGGGTTGAATAACTTTTTGTTGACAAGGACAGAATAACAGCAGATGGTCCTGACACTCAGTGGAAGCCTTTCTGAAAAAGCCCTTGTGGATTATTTAATTTCACAGACACTTTCTTTTTTTTATTATTTTTTTAATGTTTATTTTATTTTTGAGAGAGAGAGACAGAGTGTGAGCAGGGGAGGGGCAGAGAGAGAGAGGGAGACAGAGAATCTGAAGCAGTATCCAGGCTCTGAACTGTCAGCACAGAGCCCGATGTGGGGCTCAAATTCACAAACCATGAGATCATGATCTAAACCAAAGTCAGACACTTAACCAACTGAATCACCCAGGCGCTTCTGAGACTTTCTCTTCATTATGAATCAGAAATGGTTAAATGGACCTCCTTTAAGGAGAAAAAAAATTTTCAGAAATAACTTAGGAAGAATTATTTTCTGAGTAAAAATAGCACTACCACATTAAGTTTTAGACAGTTAAAAATAGGTAAACTCCCATTGTGATGAACTCAAGGAACTTGCCAATTATTTTAATTAACTAAATTGGTACTAAAATTAACACATTGCTAGAAACCAGGTTCCAGGTTGAAGGATCGGGAGAAGAAAGAATGCCAACATCCAGCTTCTGCTTAACAAATCCGCAAGCAGAGGGAATTAAACCCAGGAGGGAAAAGAAATGTTATGAATACATAAACATATATATATACCCCCTTTTCTCTCACTATATTGCTGGGCTTTTGTCATATGTAGTTTTTGTAATTAATTATTTGGAACATGTGATGGTGCCCAATTAGACGGTTAGTTCTTCTGAGTAAAGAATATGAATTACTGAAGAAAAAACACTTCTACTGGAAGAATAAATCTACTAGGAAGAACTCAGGTATATTTTCTTAGTCACAAAACAGGAAGCACATGTTCAATTTCTCATATTATTGGAGTGACTATAATCTGGACAGTCATTCTATCAAATTATTATTGCATGTAATTGACTGAAGTCAGACCAACAAAGTCCAGCCCGTAGGTATAACACAACAACCATAAGTAAAAATTGTGAAATTAGACTGAGATATGTGTCTGTATCCTATAAATATCCAGCTGTGTGACATTAGGCAAGTTGCTTTGACTCTCTGTGTCTTAGTCTCCTCTTCTATAAAATGATCTCTTAGGGTTATGAAAATTGAATGGGGCAATAAATGTACAATACTTAGCACATCCTGAAAAGCAGCTTTTAACCATTCATATAATGAATCACTCAAAACATAGATTTAATTTTATTGTCTAGAAAACTTTCTTATAATGGTCTTTACTATAATGATATTTAAATGAGAAAGACAGGCAAAAGACATCTAAAATGCTAGTGCAGCTATCCAGGGGGTCCTCTGATATGCTCAGATCTCTAACAGACATTTAAGAGAGGGCAAGAAGGGTACAGAACCCGAGTAAATTGTCTTTCATCGTGTTAAACAAGTTCTTGGCATGAAAATATCCAAAATGAACTGAGGTTTGCAAAGAAAAAGACAAACACAACAAAAATAATTTTTAAGGTTATCTTGTTGAGGAAAAAGCATATGATATTGATGAAATGCACCAAGACATCTTCGATATTTTAATTAAAACTCGCAACTTGAAATTTCAAAGATGGAATGATACTTAAGAAAAAAAAATGGAAAAAACAGCTCAATGGCAGAGTTTGGACGAATTTGTCTTCAGTGTCCTCGGGGAGAGTAAGGCTTTCTGTCCTAAAAACACTGACAACACCTGTTCCCTTACCCATATTCCAGAAAAGAAAAACTGCTGATTGCTGGGAAAGCTGGGCATGGTAGACCAAAAGATTAATGTATTATGGTGCAGGTAACCAAGATATGATAATTTTTTGGTCAGTGTTTAAGAAAATTATTACCTTGGAGGATCAATCTAGTCATTATTTTGTGATGAAGTATACATTGATTATGGCTTCTACATTTAGAAAATGAAAATGAAGGGCTAATTTCAGCTAAATTTCAGCAGTGAATAAGTTTTAGCATAAGTATGTCCCATGCAATATTTGACAACCCTAACATTGGGCTATCAGTAACTTATCACTGTAGCAGAACCTCATGCTGGGAAGAGAGTGACTCCTTCAATTTTGGCAGAGTCCAACTTTTGTGTGGCGTTTTTATTTCTGAGGAAGGCATTCATCATCGATCACTGCCACTGATCTAGTTTATTCCAGTGGTTTTCCAACACACACACACACTCGCACACTCACACGTCTTTAGAAAGCGACTTCTGATGTAGAATCCTAGAACATAATACAGATTTCTTTTTCTAAAAGGAGAAAAGTGTCCTTTTGTTGAATAGGGAAGTTAGGGGTAGAATGGAGGAAGATGGAGGGTCTATATCTCTGCCTATATGGCTTACCCATCATCTTTGCCCTTACAGTGTCCCCAGAGAATCTCCTTGGCACAAATGGACTCTAGAGAACAGATATAGAACATCAATCAATTGGTCAGTCTGTCAAGTCTTATTTAAAACTGAATGCCCAGGGGCGCATGGGTGGTTCAGTTGGTTAAGCATCCATCTCTTGGTTTCACTTTCAGGTCATGATCTCATGGTTTGTGGATTCAAACTCTACATCAGGTTCTGCACCGATAGCTTGGAGCCTGCTTGGAATTCTCTCTCTCCCTCTCTCTGCCCTTCCCTTGTGTTCTCTCTCTCTCAAAATAAATAAACATCAAATATATATATAAATAAAAATATCTTTTAAAAATATAAAAATAAATAAAAAATAAATAAAATAAATAAAACTAAATACCTAGATCAACTTAATGTTGGCCATATCTGTATATCTCCTTTCCATGTCAGGGTTACTCCTCACTGTAGACAATATTATCAAACCCCACAAGAGAAACACTGGAGTTCTATTTGACTCATTTTAATCCTCCTTTTGCCATAACCAAACTGTTGACTCAGCCTGCTGTTTCTTATTTTACAACAACTGTACCTGTGACATTAAATAAGCAGCTAAAAAGATACCAACTCATTTCTATCATGTATCTAATCCACCCAATACCAATAATCCAGGAAGTGAAATAAACTTTCAAATGCTAAAATCTCCAGTTACCACTTAGAAATTTGCTATCACACAGACAAAGCCAATACTCTTCCCACTTTAGCCCTTTCTCTTGGGGTTGATTCAGAAAAATGTTCTCATCAAGGGGACAAGAAATACTGCTGTCACACAGAAGTCTTTTCTGTCACTCACTTCTATGACCATTTGCAAGGGTGGCATGGCATCTCCTGCAGACCTACCTACATCTGGTATGTGAAGAATGTCTTTGGACATACTTTTCATGTATACTCAAATCCTCATTATTCTTACCCACCACAGGGCATCTTTAATGTACTTCCCCTGACCCCTGTCTGGGAGTAATCACTCAATATGATTTTATACCAACCCATTCTCTACAAAAAAACATATGTTTTGGAAGAAACACCACAGAGACATTCCCAGAGCACATAGAGGGCATTCATGACAAACTTAAAAAGCCAACTTCAGGGGCACCTGACTGGCTCCGTCAGTAGAGCATGTGACTCTTGGTCTCAGAGTTATAAGTTCAAAGCCCCTGTTGGGTGTAGAAATTACTTAAAAATAAAACCTTAAAACAAAAGGCAACTTCAGACCAATTCTGTAGAAGGTTATCTTTCACCTATAGAAGTGTACCTGTTCATTTTGCTCATTAAAAGTTCTCACATACATGGGGTACCTAGGTGGGTCAGTCAGCTGAGCGTCCGACTTTGGCCCAGGTCATGATCTCATGGTTCATGAGTTTGAGCCCCATATCAGGCTCACTGCTGGCAGCCTGTCAGCATAAAGCCCGCTTCTGATCCTCTATCCTCCTCCCTCTGCCCCTGCCCCACTTGCATGCTCCTCTCAAAAAATAAATATTTTTAAAACAAAGAAAAAAGTTCTCATATACAAAAAAGCTCCTAAATGTAATATGATAATTCGACAAAACAATGCTTAGACCAATTTCAAAAGACCTAATTAAAACCATATTCACAAGATGGAAGACTCAATAATGTTAAGATCCTAATTCTCTTCTAATTGATCTAGAAAGTCAATGCAACTCAAACCAAAAAACCAAGAAGTTAGCCAAATGAACTTAAAATTCATATGAAAATACAAAGGAGAGAAGAGCCAAAACAACTGTGACCAAAAAAAAAACAAAAAACAAAAAACAAAAAAAAAGGCAAAAAAACAAAGTTGGAGGACTAACCGCACCTCATTTCAAAACTTACTATAAAGCCACAATAATCAAGATATTATGATATTGGTATAAAGGTAGACAAGCAGGTCAATGGAACAGAATAAAGATTCCAGGCATGGATTTATAGATATATGGATTTTTTAAAAAGGTGAAAAAGCAATTCAGAGGAAAAAGAATAGTCTTTACAACAAATGGTGCTGAAACCATTGTATTGCCATATACAAAGTAGAAGGAGGAGAAGGAGAATGGGGTAGAACTTTAATCCATGCTTCACACTTAAACAATAATTAACTCAGAATGGTTCATAGACCTAAAACTATATGAAACTAAATCTAAAACTATAAAACTTCTAGAAGAAACTATGATAAAAATCTTTGAGGTCTTGAGTTAGATAAGTATTTATTAGGTACAACATCAAAAGCATAATCGCAAAAGAAAAAAACCAATAAATGGGACTTCCACAAAATTAAAGATATCTGCTCTATGAAATGCACTCTTACAGTAACTAAAGGACAGGACACAGACAGAAAGAAAATATTTATAAAACAAGATCTGATAAAAAAAAAACTTGAATCCAGAATATATAAAGAACTCTTAAAATCAATAAGAATAAAAGTAACTCAGTATAAAACAGTTCAAAATATTTGAGCAGAGGAGGAGATACAGATGGCAAATAAGTACCTGAAAAGATGTTCAACATCATTTATAATTAAGGAGTCTGTAAAGTCCTAGAGAATCAGGGATCTACCTGATTAATCACTTTTTCCAGTCTTCTTGTCATGATCGGCTATGGCACTGCCCTGAGGAACATGGAAGTATCATTCACGACTCTACTCCCTCCTCCCACCACTCCACACTCTTCCTGCTTTGTGTCCCAGTGTTATCAAACCACATATAGTCCCTGACACGCCACGTCCCCAGCGCACCAGCATCCTCCTTCATTGCCCTGACCATTACCCTCTGCCTAAAAAAGAGGTTGGCAAGGCTTTTCTGTTAAGGGACAAATAGTAAACACTTTAGGCTTTGGGGAGCCATGTGGTCTCCATCACAACTACTCCATCTCTGTCGTTCCAGCACAAACGCATAGACAACATAAAAATGAATGAGTGTGGCTATGTTCCAATAAATCTTTATGGCAAAAATATAGCAACAGACCAGATTTGGTCTGCAGACCAAAGCCAGATCTAAAGCATCCTTACTTCCAACCTCCATCTTGCTAGCTCCTGGCTGTCCTACAAGACTCAGCACAGGTTATTTTCCTGAGAGTGCTTTCTCCTGCTCCTGGTTTGTACTCCCATAGCATATGTACCAAATGTATTTTGTAGGGACAGGAAAATCTTCCCCAAGTCTGATGCTTCTTTCCATGTAAAGGAGTTCTAATACCTAACAGAGTTGGCTTCTCTCTACTCCCACTTCCTCCTTCCACGGGAGATGGAGCAGCTTAGAGTAGGAGCAGGGAGCAAAATGCCCACAAAGAATGCGTAATTCCTCCTGCTTCCATCAACGCCATAAGGGGCATACTGCCACTACTGGAAAGGCCTGTCTGTCCAGTGCTGCCTGTGCCTGGGTACATAAATCTGTCTTGTTCCAGAGTTCTCCATCATCAGTTTAATCAGTAACAACAGTGATATTTTCATCCCTCTCCTACTTTTTGATTATCTCTTAATTGCTTCAGAACTCTAGAGGAAAATGAGGGAGCTATTTATTAGGCCCCATTGAACCCTGACATACACCGCTAGCCATAGCACTCAGCATGTTGCATAGAAATGTTCTCTGTATACTTCCTTTCACTTTGGTCAGTGATTCTCAGAGTAGGCCTCGGCCTTCTAGAGAGCCCTTCCAAATACCATCAACATACCCAGAAATCCAAGTCTTTCTTTCAGACTGAGAGCAAATGACATGCTTTCCATTAGCTTTTACTTTTACCTACAAACGAATTTTACTTATTAATAACCTCCTAAGTGAATTAGCAGTACTTTCTAAGTTCAGGGCATGAATAGAATTTACTGAATATTTAATTCAGTGTTCTGTTAAGTCTAGCAGCCATTCTTTCGGAAATACTGCAAAACTTTCATTGGGCATGAGCATACAAGACAGAATTTCAGCAGTTTTCAGGAAAGACAATTTGTGAATACTGTATCTGTGCTATCTTCAATTGGCCATGGTTTCCAACTCCCTCTATTCAAGGTTTGCTTTTACTTTATAAATGATTGTTAGTGTAATATCTTTCTCAATATAGATTATTACATGTCATTTGAGTAACTTTACAGTGTCTAGTAGTGCATGTTTGTCCACCTGGAGGACAAGGATAGGGTAAAGCAGGCACCAAGAAAACCAGCTTTAAAGTCAGATTGCCTAGTTTGTGTCTCCATATCACCACATACCAGCTGTGTGACATTAGGTAAGTTATCCAACCTCTTGTGTCTCAGTTTCTTCGCCATTAAAATGTGGAATAGTATCGGGGCACCTGGGTGGCTCTGTCGATTAAGCGTCCAACTTCGGCTCAGGTCATGATCTCAAGGCTCCTGAGTTTGAGTCCCACGTTGGGCTCTGTGCTGACAACCCGGAACCTGGAGCCTGGTTCGGATTCTGTGTCTCCTCCCTCTCTCTCTGCCCCTCCCCTACCCATACTGTGTCTATCTTTCTCTCTCTCTCAAAAATAAATAAACATTCAAAAAAATTTTAATAAAAAAATTTAAAAATTAAAAAATAATAAAATAAAATATGGAATAGTATCTACATCTCAGTGAATGTACTTAGACCACATAATTAGCTATTATTATTATTATTATTACCATTATTATTATATTATTAGTAGGCACATGAACAGGATCTTTGGCCTCTAATTTTCCAATAACCAGACTTTAAGCTATGTGTAAATGCAATTCAAATATAAATCATCCACAAATTTGTTGTTAATGCAAATGTTCTTGGTAATTCTCCCCAAAATTTGTTCACATTGTGTGTTTCACTGGTGATGTTTTATAGCTGAGATTTATTGGTTTGGTATCTATTATCTATCTTCTCCGCTGGAACCTAAACATCCTAAGGGCAGACACCTCTCCTTATCTGTGAGTTCTCAACTATAGCCTTAATGCCTAGAACATGCCTGGTACACAATGGGCTCTCAATAATTTTTTTAATGAACTAATATGCTATGAATTGATACTATATACCTGCAGTATAATGTTGAGTTTGGTGGAATAAAATTGTTAGATTATCGACTTTTTGGTACTGTTTTATACCTTCATGTTGGGGCACCCAGGCAGCTCAGTCAGTTAAGCGTCCAACTTTGGCTGAGATCATGATCTCAGGGTTCATGGGCTTGAGCCCTGCATGGGGCTCTGTGCTGACAGCTCAGAGACTGGAACCTGCTTTGGATCTGTGTCTTCCTCTCTGTCTGCACCTCCCCCACCATACTCTGTCTCTCAAACACACACACACACACACACACACACGCACACACACACACACATCAAAAATAATAAAATAAAATCTTTTAAAAACCCACATGTTTAAGCTCATATTGTCATTGTATTAAGTAAATAATGAGTTATTTGTATATATCTTAGTCTAATTCTTTGCTATCGCTGAATTATTTTCCACTGAGAATATATAAGATAGGTGACCATGGGTCTTCTTAAGTCCTGAGTGGGCCACAGCCAAATAAAGTACTGTATTTTGTAGTTCAACAACTCAAAAAATATTTTCAATAATCTACCAGTTCCAGTTCGGCATACATGCCTAAAAGAAAAGTCAATCTAAAGACATGTACAAGAGGGCAGGGGGATGGGTACTTGGCATTATATGTAAGTGGTGAATCACTAAATTCTACTCCTGAAATTTAAAAAATTAATAAAAAATAAATAAAGACATGTACCAGAATGTTCACAACAGCCTTATTTCTAACAGCCTAAAATTGGGAACAATCCAAATACCCATCATAGAGGAATAAATAAACGGTGGAATAGTTATGCCACAGAATACTGCACAGCAATAAGAAAGAACAAACTACTTTTACATACTCTGACATGCACCAACATGGACAAATCTCATAGACAAAAAGAGGAGCAAAAACAGCCAGACAAAAAGATAATACCTTGTATGATTCCATTTATATGAAGATTCAACTTATATGGATTTATATGAAGTATATTAGCTACAGACAAAACTAACCTGAGGATATAGAAGTCAAAATAGTGGTTACTTCTGTTGGAAGAATATGAGAGAGCAAAAGAGAGTCTTCTAGCATATGAGAAATGCTCTATAATAATTTGGGTGATAGTTCACAGCTGAGTGTTCCATGAGTATGTGTATACATTCATTGAGTCGTACATTAAGATCTGTGCAGTTTATAGTATATATATTATACAATATACATAGTTTTGAAGAGCGAATAATTTCTGCATGTCTGTCATTTGGCTGGGCCCTGGAGATGCATTGATGAACAACGCAGGCGTGTCTTTCCCCTTAGCATGGTGTATGTCTGGTGCTGGTTAAGTATCTATGCTCAGTAAATTGTTGGTGACCTGAACTAAGCACTTTTTTTTACACATTAAGCACTTAAACTTTGTAAAAATTACTATTTCTAATGCTAATGGCAACAGTGATACTTCATATTTCTTTGACAAATGTGTCTTGTTTCATTTTAGCCTTTTTCAATCCAAGGTCATCATGATGCCTCATTATGGAAAAATCCCAGAATGTTCTCCTCCCTCCAGCAAAAGTGCGAGTGCGCTTTTATCCTGCAGGTTTCAGAATTGATTCTCTGCACTGCTAGCATTCTCCATATCCCACGGAGTTGTGTGCTAAAATCCAGAGCAATGAACACACCTATGAAAAATGATGCTTTCGAGCCTGCCCCATGGTGCAGTAAATTTGAAAGTACTCTTAATAATAATAAGGATCAACATTGACTTTAATGGTCCTCAAATCCATCACGTAATTTCATTAGCCACCCAGCACAGATGCAAGCAGGGGTGATGTCATACTTTTTCCCCTTGCTCTGAAACCTGAGTCAGGCGCCAGAGATGGAAACCAGTTTTACAGACGCTAATCGGATTAAAGCTTCTGGCAGCCACTGATCAATATATGGTAGCTGGAGGAATCCCAAAATGTGCAAAGCCCTCGCAGGCCCCTTCAGAGTCATGGCCTTCCTCAGGCAGAAGGGAGGTTGAGGTAGTCGCCTAGTGCAAATGGGGAAAGTCAGGATGGTGTGTTCTAAGGCACTGCAATTTCCAGTTTTCCCCAGGACCTAGGTCCACACAGGCTACAGGTGTCATCACTTAGGCAACAGCCCCGACTATTGCTCTCTGTTCTTACCCAAAGGGAATCTCTACTCACTTGCCCATGATATAGAAAAATAGCAGTTCAAATCACAGGCTTTGGAGTCAGACATAGCTTGATGTAAAACATAGCTCTTCCATTGACTAGTTAACCCCGAGAGAGCAACCTTACCTGTCTGAGTCTCGACTTCCTCATCTACAGAGTAGAGATAGTAACACCAACCTCATGGAGGTGTAGTGAGAATAAAAGGCTCATATGTATAAAATGCTTATGACAGTGCCTGGGCCAGTGGACTTACTTATTCAGTAAATTAGAGCTAATATTGAAAAGAAAGGATAATCTATGATTAATTTCATTAATCTATAAATTATCACTATAATTCAAAAAACTCTGAAATTCCCCCTCATAATCAGGGAAGAGAATTTTTTTTTACCGTCATCATTTTACTTACCTCACCTTTCCCATCTCCCAAACTTAATGCAAGCAAGGAGCCAGTGGCTAGATGCGCTTATAACCTCCAGGTTGCTTTAACAAGAACTTCAATAACGTAGCAAAATACAATGACCTCATCATTTCAATGTTGCAGCAGTAAAAATCAATGCTACTTAAAAAGCCTGACAATCAATCAAGGTCTAGCCAGATATCTTTGGAAGTCAAACAGGCCCGTATAAAAAACTGGTTCACCTAGGGATCTCATTAAAGCTCTGCAGCAGTATTTCCCTGATGTAAGCTGGGAGTTTTCATTTGGGTTGCCTTTTTTTTTCAACTCCAGAATCCCTGTGAGATCAGGCCTATATGTCTCCCTAGCAGCTGGCTCAGGAGCACTTTTATTAGTTGGATGTCCTCACTTGCATTACCAATGCAGTCATTCATGTGTCAGTGTCATTCCATCCATCAGCAGTAACTCAGAGCTTCTCCTACTGAAAGCACACACTACTATGTCCAGAGCAAGCTCTTGAAAGAGTTCTAACCACACTTTATTCTTTTTTTTATGTTTATTTATTTTTGAGAGAGGGAGAGAGAGCATGAGCAGAGGAGGGGCAGACAGAGAGGGAGACAGAGGATCAGAAGTGGGCTCTGCACTGCCAGCACAGAGCCCAATGAGAGGCTTCAACTCATGAAACATGAGATCATGACCTGAGCCAAAGTTGCACACTTAACCAATAGAACCACCCAGGTGCCTCACCAACACTTTATTCTTATTGCATTATACACAGTAGTACAGAAGTTATAGAAGGCATAATTTTAAGAGAATACATGTGTGTACTATGGGCCTTTTTCTAAAAACTCATAATTCATATATTAAGGTAAAATAACTTGCTCTCTTATGAATTCAGGTCATTTTAAGAAAGAGCGCCTACTATGGATAAAGCCTGAGCCTTCTCTTTTTCAAGATCTTGTGAGACCAGAAAGCAGGATCCCACTAACTTCAGACCCAGGCCCTGAACAAAGACAAACAGGATGTAGCACATACCACTTTTCTTTCCTCTAGTAGGGAGGAAAATACCAGCCTCTGGATTATCCATTCTAGAATAATCAATGTGGAGTGGAAACTGAAACCAGAATGCAAACTGGATGAACCAGAATCAGAACTCCGCCATTCCCAGTGGTGTTGGCAGCCTGTTCATTTAGAAATGCAGTAAAAGTCAGTTCAGGACCCAATTCTTAACCTGCTCCATATCCCATGCATAGATGGTGGAAAAGGGAATAAGTTTATACATTATAAATTATTTGTTCTTTAATTACTCAGAAGCAGTCCCTAATTTCTTTAATTAGTCTCTTTATCTATAAATAAAATAATACATCATGGGCTTGTTGAGAGAGTTAAATGAAGATAAAGAGAGAGTGAGAGAATGTTGCCATATATATATATATATGTGTGTGTGTGTGTGTGTGTGTGTGTGTGTGTGTGTGTGTGTGTGTGGTGTGTATGTGTGTGTGTGTGTATATATATATATATATATATATATATATGTGAGTGGGTGGGTGGGTGGGTGGGTGTGCCCATATATATATAGGCACCTGGATTATATTACATACTCACAAAATGATACCTATAAGAAAACTCAGTTCTGAGATATCATACTAAAAGAGTGTGACCACAGGTGCTATGCCCTCCAACTACCTTCTGGTTTTTCCTAGTTTGAAGCAGCAGAAGCAAGCATTTTCCCAACTACAACAGCCTAGAAAGATCTAAACTCAGCTACTAGCACTAGAAGCCCCTGGGACAACAATCCAAACTTGACAAGAAATCTAGAAACATATCCAACAATAAACATAAAGATGACAGGAATATCAGTAACCCCAACTATTATAAATAGATTGTTTCCTTATTAAAGATAACAATTTTCAGACTGATTAAAAATAAAAGCAAGCTCTAACTGTATGCTCTTTACGAGAGATATATCTAACACAAATAATATTACAAAATAGTAGAAAGGTTGAAAATATGCAGAGCCCAAAGACAGACCAGGCCAATATAAATTAAAAAAAAGTACAATAGTAATATTAACACTAGTTCATGCAGAATTCAAGGTAAAAAATCTCTATATGGGACCAAAAAGTTGTTTCATATTGACAAATAATAGACTCATCAAAATATATAGCAACCAAGAAGCTTTTCACTCCTAATATCATTTTCAGATACATAAAGATAGATAGCAGATACATAAAGATAGATTAATAGAGGGGTGCCAGACTGGCTTAGTTGGTTAAGCATCAACTCTTGATTTTGGCTCAGGTCATGATCTCAAGGTACTGAAATAGAGCCCCTGCCCCATCAGGCTCCTCACTGAGCCTGGAGCGTGCTTGAGATTCTGTCTTCTCTCCCTCTGCCCCTCCCTCAAATTCTCTCTCTCTTTCTCTCTCTCTCTCTCTCTCTCTCTGTCTTTCTTAAAATAAAAAAAGAATAATAGAGTGCTCACAATATGTGAGGCACAGTTCTAAGCTCTTTATACATAGTATTCATATAATCCCTAAGAGCCATGTAAAGTAGGTGATGTGATTTTACAGTGACGGCACCCTGTCTATGTCAGCTCGTGAGGGTGGAGATGATATTCAAACCAAGCAGATGAACGAGCATTAGGGCTCTTAACGTTTTTACTATACTTTCTCCAAACAGTAAAAAGAAATGTTAGAAATAGGGAGAAAAAAATGTCACACCCAAAGGTATAGTGGGAAAGATTAACAAACCTTACAAAAAATAAACATAGAAAGATGTAAATAATACATATTACAAGCCTGACTTCATAGAAAATTATGATCTGTCTGAAAAGGGGAGAGGTCAGATTATTTTCAAATTTCCATGTAACATTTTATTTAAAATATAGAGACAAAGGTCATTTAAGAACCCATAAAAAAAAACTTCTCAATAAGTTTCTAAAAGAAGAACTCTTATAGGACCCACTCACTAATTAAAATGTAATTAAATCTAAAATCTCACTCTTCCAAATAACTCTTGTGTCAAAGAGTAAATAAAAACTTAATTTATAAATTACTTGGAAACTACCGTATGTTGAACACTACACGGAAAATTCTATGGGATGTAGCCAAACCTTACTCAGGAGAAAATTATATCCTTAAACAAATCTTTTCCTAAAACAAGAAATGTCTAGAATAAATATTTTTAGAACATTAGACTCAAAAGCAGAAAAAGAACAACAAAGTAAACAAAAGAAACCAATGAATTAGAAAGTTTAGAACAACTAGAATTGTTGAGTAAAACTAAGACAAGTTCTTTTTAAAAAAGCATTAGGAGATGTTTGACACACCTGAGAAAAAGAAAGTTTGAGAACACACGTACAACATCAGCAATGAAAAATATAACTACAGATAGGGAAGAGACTATTTTTAATAAAGTAATGCTAAATATAACCTTATACCAATAATGTGGAAGCCAAGAAAAGATAAACAATTTTCTAAGAAACTACTTGAATTATTTTTGAAAGAAGAGAAATTCAAAGAATTTAGCAAACTCAACTCTACAAAATGTTCCAAATGTTGACTTTATCAGAATGTTCTATAAAGCTTATAATGTAAAAAAGTAAACTATGCATAAAATTCACTTATGAATATATGTGTATGTGTATATATACACACATATATACATACCTACACAGACACACACACACAGACATACACACACACACATACCTAAAAATAGTATTAACAAATAAAACCAACAAAACATTACAAGAACAACATGGAATCTCTAACCAACATTTATTTTAGGAATTTAAGGATAGTTCGACATTAGAAAAATCTATCAATCTCATTCGTTAGGACTTAAATAAAAGACCAAATTATAATTTTAATAAATACAGAAAATACAGTAGATAAAATTCTTTATTCATTTCAGGTTAAATCCATGGGTAAACTAAGAATATAAGGAAACTTACGTAATATGACAAAGAACATTTTTTTAATCTATAACAGTCTTTCAAAAAGTCAGTATTATCTAGAAACAAATTTTGAGGGACTGTTCTCTATAAAAAGAAACTAAAGATACCTAACAGCTAATACAATAAGTGAGCCTTTATTAGATCCTTGGTTTAAAAAACAATTTTAAATAAAGGCAGCAATAAAATAAATTTTGGGAAGAAAATATGTAACATTAGAGCAGTAAAAACATTAGTATCTCTATATTCTGAGGAATTTTTATATATCATTTAAAAATAAAGAAGTATTCTTGACTCATGACCAGGGCAATCTAAAAAGAAGAAACACTAAATTGCAAAAAAAAAAAAACATGTGAAAAGGTATTCAACCCAATTAACAATCAAGGAAACATAAATCAAAATAACAATGGTATATGATGTTCCACCATAAGATTAGCAAAAATTAAATGGAATAATAATATTTGAAGTTGGTGAAAGCATGAATACTCTACTAGTGAAGCATAAATTTGTTCAATTTTTTAGAAGTAATGAGTCAAATAATATATACCAGTAAATATTCCTGTTGACCTAGCTGTTAAACTTGCAGAATCTGCCCAAAAGAAATAAACAAATGGACAAATATTAATGTACCTGATTTCTTTTTGCAACATGACTTATTAAAAAATTTAATGACATTTAAATGACCAATTACATCAATTGTGCTATAACTATATAACTTCATACTCTTTTTTTTTTAGTTTATTTTTATTTATTTTGAGACAGAAATAGAGAGCGCGCAGGGCAGGAACAGAGAGAGAGGGAGAATCCCAAGCAGGCTCCTTACTGTCAGTGCGGAGCCGAAAGTAGGGCTCAAACTCAAAAACCCTGAGATCATGACCTGAGCCAAAGTCAAGAATCAGATACTTAACCAACTGAGCCACCTAGGTGCCCCGATAACTGCATTCTCTTAAGCACTGGAGAAAAAACAATGAAATCTAAATGTATTAGTATAAAAAGATATCTGTGAAACAATAGAACTACCCTGCGACCCAGCAGTTACTACTACTAGGTATTTAACCAAGGGATACAGGTATGCTGTTTTGAAGGGACACATGTACCCCAATGTTTATAGCAGCACTATCAATAATAGACAAAGTATGGAAAGAACCCAAATGTCCATCGATGAATGAATGGATAAAGAAGATGTGGTGTATATATACAATGGAGTATTACTCAGCAATCAAAAAGAATGAAATCTTGCCATTTGCAGCTACGTGGATGGAACTAGAGGATATCATGCTAAGCAAAATTAGTCAGAGAAATACAAATATCATATGACTTCACTCATATGAGGACTTTAAGATACAAAAGAAATGAACATAAGGGAAGGGAAGCAAACATAATACAAAACAGGGAGAGGGACAAAAACATAAGAGACTCTTTAAATATAGAGAACAGAGGGTTACTGGAGGGGTTATAGGAGGGGGGGATGGGCTAAATGGGTAAGAGGCATTAAAGAATCTACTCTTGAAATCATTGTTTCACTAGACACTAACTAACTTAGACGTAAATTTTTAAAAAATAATTAAATAAAAATTAAAAATAAAAAATTTTGGAAAAATAAATAAAAAGGTATCTGTCAAATAGTTTACATTAAAATTTTTATAGAAAATTAAATCTAATATTATTTTATCTAAATTATAAGCTTACTTATAGATGCATAGAAAACTTCTAGAAAGATTTACAACAAATTATAACAATGAAGGGGCACCTGGGTGGCTCAGTCAGTTAAGCATCCGACTTTGGCTCAGGTCATGATATCGAGGTCTGTGAGTTTGAGCCCCGTGTCAGGTTCCACACTGACAGCTCAGAGCCTGGGTCCTGCTTCAGATTCTGTGTCCCCCTCTCTCCCTGACCTTCCCCCTCTTGCACTCTGTCTCTCTCTCAAAGAAAAATAAACATTTAAAAAAATTATAACAATGGTTATGTCTATGGTGTTGAATTAAGGAGACTTTTACTTTCAGAATCATAACCAAAATAATAATAATAATAATAATAATACCGGCACATCCAGGGGAGAAAGAGGGACACTGTCTTCCCTCCATCCCAGTGAAGGACAAGTTGCCCCATCTCAATGGGCTTCTCATGAAGCACCCTAGGCAAAGTCACAGGGATCAGGCAAAAACTCTATCGCACTATGAAAATTTTGCTTTATAAACCTCCACAAGCCTGAGGTTTGAGTCAAGTCAAAGACTGGCCCCTCTTTAAGGTCACCCTTATTGCTACTGAAATAACTCTTCCACATCTGGGAACAAGAAACAATTTCCCCAAGGAAACCTCTGTTTCCAAATCTCCACCCGGGTTTACCATCCATTTAGGTTCCTGGCCTCTAATGGACCATCTGCTCAGCATGTCTCTTTCTCCAGTTAACAGCCCTCGTTATTTTTAAACCGTCTTTGAGCACAGATTCAGAGGCAAGGGCAACATGAACGTCCCCTAAGTCTCCGAAATAAATCAGTCCCTAGAATCTGCTTCTCATGTCCCCTCTGTGAACATAAACATGATTGGGGGTGTCCTAATCATCATAACACTTTTGTCCTGAGAATCAATACTTAAAAGGAGCGCTGAGCACAAGATATCTGCCAGGTCAGTCCAAGCAGAGGCGAGGGGAGATTGCCAAAATGATTCCAAAATGATTCCATAGAGTATGTCTGGGGCTTCACATGCCTGAGGGTGATTCAGGAAACAAGTCTAAGATGCTGGGCTAGCGAGGAAAGAGAGGCTCTGGGTAATTACATTCATAGCTTGAATACTGTGTGTGGGTAATTAATAATCTATAAATGTCCCGAATGAGTGCACATATTGAGTTATTCCATCATTAAAAAGGGTGCCAGTGTTAATGCGGTTCCTCAGTAGGGTTCATTAACTGGACAGAGTGTCAAGGCAGGGTGGATTTATTTTTTCATTTCTTCCATTTACTCTTTATTTTGTTCCCTTCCATTGTTCATAAATAGAAGTGGTAATTATTGGAAGGAAAAATAGCATTTCTCAATTCTTTTGCTGGATATTATAGGGAAAAGGAGAGATTATTTACCTCCAGTCATCTTGCCAAGTCTGCAGAGAACTAAGCGGAAATAAGCAATTAGCTGGAAGATTTTGGATTTTCAAGTACTTTGAAAAGTATAACGTTCTAAATATTAGTAAGCTGCTGTTTTTTATCTTGTACTGTGTCTATCTGACCTCAAAGTGATCTTCAGGCTAGAGAAATCAGTGTACAGGGTAATTCAAAACCCCTCCCTTGCCACGGAGGGCTGCACATACCTGGAAAAGGTTCTTTCTACCGTAACTTCGCCTCAAAATGCCACAGGCTCACCCCCATCCATGGGAACAAGCCATGAGAAGGATGAAGGAAATTAGGCTGGATTCTAAGAAAAATGGAATATTCAATAGATAAACACATGAGGGAAAGATGGCTGGACAAACGGATGGATGAGGAGGCAGGCAGAAAGATAAATGATATAAAGAAACAAAACAGATGAATACAGAGGAAGGGAAGGAAAAATAAGATAAAAAGAGAGAGGGAGACAAACCATAAGAAACGCTTAAATACAGGGAACAAACTGAGGGTTGCTGTCGGGGTGTTGGGTGGGACATAGGTTAAATGGGTGATGGGCATTGAGGAGGGCATTTGTTGGGATGAGCACTGGGTGTTCTACATAAGTGATGAATCACTAAATTCTATTCCTGAAATCATTAGTACACTACATGTTAACTAAGTAGGATTTAAATAAAATTCAAAAATTAGAAAAAAAAAAGGAAGATAAATGATATAGATAAATAAATAGGTAGGTAGGTAGCTTCTTCCCTCCATCAGTCCATACTGGTGTATCCAAGGCGGGACCAGTGATGTCTCCTACCTCCAAAGAGAAATAAGGTAACTTCTTCCCGGGACTGGGTCTTCTCTTACCCTCTTGATTCCACCGCCTCCTGCTTTCCTCCAAACCCGCTTCAACATCTATTCCCTCTCCACTAAATCTTTAGTGTCCACTAGACATTACCAACATCTCCAATCTTCCTGTAGGCTAATGTACACACATATATTCCCCCAACCAACTTCCCCTCTGGCTGAATTCCCTGGGGCCCCCTCACAAGCTTCTCCTGGACAGTCTCTGCTCAGTCACCTCCACCTCACCCCTCATCCCTCTGCAACTCACCTCACAACCCTACCCTGCCACACATCCAAGGCCCCACCCCTTTCCAACCCAAATTCCATCTCTTCTTCTCCCTTGAATATTTGGCCACTTGACTTTGCCTTGAAACTTTCTCCTCCCCAATCTTCTGTGAGAGTTTACTCCTCCATCTATTTTTTTCTACCTCTCCAACAACCTTCCTCGAGTCCATAATTCTTCAATTTACTCAGCAAATACTTATTGGGCACTTATTCTGCCACACACTAAGCTAGACACGTAGGGAACACAAAATAACCAAGGCCTCAACTTCACTCTCAAGGGCCCAAAGAGAGATATAGGTGTGTAAACACATGAATTATAATAAACTATGATAAGTGTAATCATCCATTCAGTGCTTCAAAAATACTAGGGGCACCTACTGCATGCCAAGCACTGTCCTATGTGCTAGGGATACAACTGAGACGAACTAATAAAACCTTGTCTTTATTAAGTTTACATAAAGGAAGAAAATATATAAGATAAAATATATGGTAGGGTAAAAACTAATGTGTTGTGGAGCAAAATGAAGCAGAGAAGAGTAGGAAGTCTCCTGGGTTATCGATAAAAGGATTTGCAGTTTCCAATGAGACTATCAGTGAAATGCTTCCTAAGAAAGAGATGTTTGCACAAAGATTTTAAGGAAATGAGGGAGTAAGCCATGTGGGTACCTGAGGGAAAGAATCATGGGTACAGGGAAATGCAAATGC
This sequence comes from Paguma larvata, assembly GCA_030068075.1. Lineage (NCBI taxonomy): Eukaryota > Metazoa > Chordata > Mammalia > Carnivora > Viverridae > Paguma > Paguma larvata. Next base: position 98,856,800 of record CM057826.1, on the reverse strand, counting down.
AAAGGCCCTGGGGTAGGATCCTATCTGCAGGGTTCTAGAAAAGTAAGGAGAATGGCAGAAGATGAGGTCCAAAAAGTACCATTGCAGAAGGGTAGACCATGTAGTCCAACAAAGGCCTTTGAGAGAGATAGGAACTACCAGATGGTTTGAACAAAGGAACAACATACTCTGAACTCAATGTTAAAATCTGTCCCGCTGCCATATGTAAAAATAACACACAGGCAGAAGCAGGAAAAACAGTTAAGAGAAGGTCCAGGAGAGAACTGGGGGGTGGCTCAGAGCACAGGGAACAGGGGACGAGATACAAAATGGTCACATGTGGCGTATTTTTTGAAGGCAGAACTAATAGACTTGGTGACAGATTGCAAGTGAGAGCTCCCCAGAGGTAAGGATGCTCGGATAACCCACAAGGGTCAGCCCACTTGTGGAATCAGCTGCCATGTGAGACAGCGTCGTCAGACAACACCTTTCCTGGTCCCATTCCCCTCTCCCTAGGCCGCCTCCTACTTTCTACCTTGAAGGTGATCTGAAACAGTGGCCTTTATCTCAAAATGAGGGAGGAGGAGTGTGATACACGCTGAGGCAAAAGAAAAGAAACTGACTGGATCCCCTTTTATCCACGGCTTGTGGCCAGACTTCAGCAAGCCTGAGCTGGGAGAAGAGGAAAAGCACTAACCATTAACGAAATATACTGATTCTATTATTACACTGGCCTGGACATACTAACAGCATGACCTACTGTTAAGTGAAAGGGGCCAAATAGCTATAGTGTGCCGTAAATTGTATCTTTCATTCGGGGGCAGGAAAGTACTAGCTCCACACAATAAATGTAAAGGGACAGGGGAAGAAAATAATAATAATAAAGTTATTTTATGGTTATAAAGTCATGCTTGTTCAATGAAACATTTACTTTGGGAGGTCAAGACCGAAACGCTCAACAAATGCTCTTTATGGTAAAGGCCAGTGAAAGAAGCAAACTTCTGTCCAGTTGACGATATATATCTCCCGCCCCAAGGAGAGCCTGCAGGAGCCCTTCTTGTAGGGTTAAATCTGCAATTAAAGACACAGGCCACTGAAAAAGCCGGTCTCTTAGACACAAAACTGTTAGGAGCCGGCAGGAAAATAGAGGGTTTATTGTTGTTGCTGCCGCTGCTGTTATTCAGTAGAAGCTCTTAAGGTTTGGGGATGGAGAAGCCCTGCGCTGGACTCATAATTTAAATAGATTCTTCACAAGTAAAGATAATCCTTCATTTGACATTTCTCCACTTGGTTGTTTTTTCCATATTACTCACATCGAGCCTTGCCAGTTGATTTATTCTTAACATAATGCATTTGTACATTTGCTGTTTTGATTATTATCTCCCACTTAAAGCTGACTTGGCACTTTCTTCCTAGGCCTTTATTCGCAGCAGCTTATAAATTTTATGAACAAATTACTTTTTATTTATCAACCTCTTCCTCGGCCCAGCAGTGAATTTTTTGGAAGGTTGGCAGAAAAAGCACAAATACTACTGTTTAATTAGACATCCTAATGAAGAAAGCTATCGTCTTTGGGGGGAAATATAAGCCAAGATGGTGCTTTCTTGTAAATTATTGTGTTACTTAAAAATAAATAAATAAATACAATTTAGGAAATACAATATAAAGCAAAATATACATGGTAGTCCTCCAAAAACAGAATTGCTCCTTGGGGGAGGTATTTTGCCAGAATTTTCTTTCTTCTGGTATATAGCTTCTATGCTGGAGTGTTTCCAAAACGGTCATGATTTCCTAACACCATCAAGTTATGCAGGAAAATAGTTGGAAAGTTCATTGCGATTCCAGGAGTGACAGTTGACTTATATAGGAGTCAGAAGCTGTCAAACTCTGGACTGACAATATCTCCCTGGCGATGCTGTAAACGGATATTAAAAACACCACAAGGGGCGACAGGGTCCGTGTACATGGATAAACTCCAAAGAAGGGATCCAACATTTACTGACTACTTTCTCTACAATTGGCAAATTACTTATTTATCTCATTTAATCTTCAAAGTCTTTACAAAACAAGCAATATCCCACTTTGCAGAGAAAGACATTGGAGGTCAGAGATTTGAACCAAATCTATATCTTTAAAATATAGCATTATAATCTTAGATAATGCTTTTGAATATTCTCTTCCTTCCCATCAGTGTCTACTACCAATGCTTCTACAAATCATAAAGGTAGCTGATGGGCAGGTGTGATAAAAACTAAAAATGCTTGAAGCCAAGAGCTTGGGTGGTTGGATTTCTGGATGATCGCTTTAGAGATACGAAACACTAGATACGAAACACGGCCACAGTGTCAGGGTCCAGGAGTCAGGATTCCTGGAGTCTGCATTCCGGCCCATTGCTGCCTGACCTCTTTATCCACCATCTCAACCTCTCTCCCAATACCCAAGAGTCTAACCCTAGCAAGATTACTTCCACTCATATAAAAGTAAACCAAGACACTCAATCATCCATACTTACACAGTGAATTGTATCCCAACTTCTTCATAACTAGACAATGGTAAACAGGAATTAACATATATCCAGGACAAACTTCACAATTACCTGGCACAAAGGAAATCCAGAACACAGGATGCCCAATTATCTCTGCAGTTGAAACAGTACCATCTGTCTTTAATAGACTAATAAGATTAAAAATCTTGAAATTCTAAAATATGGCAACAACGACAACAACAACAAAAAAGGCAGCCCATGAAGCTAAAACAAATAGCTTTGGATGCTAACATAACACATTTTTAACAGTGCCAAAGAAAGCAAATTTCAATGATAAGAGTGTTAAAGAACTTTACTGAAGACAAAAAAGTATGCTAGGAGATTGTGATTCTGACCCCACAAAAACGCAACAATATTACTCTGCAGCAAAGGGCACAGGCTACACCCCACTTCCTTGAAACAAAGAATTCTCAGGTCAGAACACAGGCAAAGAAACGAGGGCCCAGATTTGCCCTGGAATATTATATATTTAATCTAAAGTGGGCATCTGACATTCATCTTGGCTTCCCTCCATGAACCCCTTTATTTGTTGGGGGAATTCCATACTTTATGAATTTGGGTTGGGGGAAGACAGTCTCTCCCTGTAGGAGCTGAAACTGTTGGCTCTCCCCTCACCAAAAAGGCACATCCATGAAGCAAAATTTCGTAACATTACGCCGGTCTTGGTACAAAGTACAGTCACACTGAGTGCCCTCGATTCTCTCTCTCTCTCTCTCTCTCTCTCTCTGTCTTTTTCTTTCTCTCTCTCTCTCATACTAGTGGCCATAGAAGGAGATGTAAGGTGAAGTTCCTGGCATAGAATTTGTATTTAAAACTGTGCCACCAAGTAATCAGTGGCTATACTGGTAGCACTTTCCTTATAGAACCAGGTCTTTGACCTGTATTTGGGCCTTATTTTAGGAAGCTTAGCCCTAAAACTGAGTGTCTCCAGTTTGAGTGCCGCCTATCCTTAATAAGCCAAAGCCATTAAAAGTAGCTTGCAACCAAGAATTCTGAATGAGTAAAAACCCAACACTGAAAGCACTTGCCTGTACAACCCACCAACAGTCTTTAAGGATGACATACATCATTAAGAAAAGGTTTAGTTATATTTTATATACTCCAATTGCTAGGATATAGAGACTTTATTTTAGAAATTTTCCATTTCAAACAAAAAACTTGGTTACGTAAATCAAGTTATCCAATACAACAATCATCCACTTTATGCCAATCCATGCCAGCATCCTGAGGTATTACTGGGATATGATGTATAATATAGTATATAAGACATACTTTCTCTATGAAAGAAGTGCTTGGAAATGCCAAGAAAATATATATGTGGCATGCATTTTGCATATCTGTGTCTCTGCTTGGAGAGCAGGAAGCGGGGGTGGGAGATGGAAGGTGTAAGAAGCAGAAGCAAAAACTAGTTATAAACACCTCCATTGCTGATTTGAGGTCATCTGAAGGACTTCCATAATTTTCAAATTCGAACTCTGAAGTGATACCACACTGTGACTTACAACTACTGAGAACTAATATAAAAGCCAGAGAAGAATAAGGGTTGGGGGAAAGATTAAGTAATGTTTCTTAGTTCCATTTATGCCCAGTTGTTAAAAACAAAGTGAGAAAAAATTTACCAACAGTAAATTATGTAAGACTAATTGAACCATTAACCTGTATTTGATTATATCAAAACACCTGGAGTTTAAGGGTTAAAAAAAAGCCTTAGGTTTTATGAACTTACATGTATAGAGCATATATAAATAGACACACACTTTTTTTTGTTGTTGTTTTACCACATTTATTTCTACGAGGCAGAGATCTAGAAATAAGAAAACTCTTGGCTGTCCCCTCAAGCAATAGGAGTCTATAATGTAATCTAGGACAAATAAGCTGCTCTGGTAGTCAGGAAAAGCCCATGCCTCCAAAGGAGCTCTGAGATCACTTTAAAACTAACAGAAAGAGAAGGCATTGAATCAAAAGAAAATGAAGTTTGGAGAAAAGGTAAATTTCTTTGAGACAGAAGGCAAGTCACTATTGATGGCTGTTAAAACCATTTGGACTGAGTTCATTCATCAAATCAATCAAATAGTTCAATGTTGTCAAAACAAAAAAAAAAGGATTTAATGTTTTTGAGGAAACTGGCCAGATAATTAAGTGGACAGTCAAGTCACACAAAACAGTCCAAACACACATGTGTGTAGATGCAGCAAGAAAGCCTCAAAGGAAAAGATCCTAAAGGTGGTAGAAAAACCAAATGAATTCAGAGTAAAAAACAAAGCAGAGAAAAAGGAAGATGGCAAGCGATGGACCAATCACCCTTCAAAGGCTGTGAATGGTTTCGGGCAAATGCAGACTTCTGATTAGCTCCTGACTGTGCTGTTGATAAAGTAGGATTCTTTGGATTACCTACGATTGCAGCAATTTTCTCGAAGCATTAAAATGTACACGAGACAAGTGAGTGATAGTTCAAGGGGGTGAATGAAGAAAAAGTCTATAATATATTTTTAGTGAAAAAAGAAGGTGGAAACCAGCCATGAAACAGTGTCACTAAATAAAAAATGGGGTGGCAGAGGGGCACCCTGCAGCCCCAAAAGGAAATACTCCAGGCGGCAATAAATAGGCTGGTTCATAAAACAGAAAAACACTCACTCACACTTCCCCACCTGTGTTTCAAAACGAATGCTTTGAAATAGTTAATTCTATTTTTTTTTTTTGGTAATGAAACATGTCACACAAAGATATTTTCTGTGGCAATGACTAATTATGTGAGAAGGAGAGTTTTGTGGTGGGGCTGCTATGCTTTTCTAGACCTTTCTTTTGCTCTGTCCCTAATAAGTTGCTCGCTCCACTGTGTGGATCCACACAAAAGTCACCAGTCAGCAGACAGACAGGTACATACTGAGCACCTACTGTGTGTCAGGCACTCTTTTTTTTTAAATTATTTTAACGTTTTATTTATTTTTGAGAGATGGAGAGAGAGCGTGAGCGGGGAAGGGGCAGAGAGCGCGATGCACAGAATCCGAAGCAGGCTCTAGGCTCCAAGCTGTCAGCACAGAGCCCAATGCAGGGCTCGAATTCACAGACCGTGAGATCATGACATGAGCTGAAGTCAGACACTTAACCAACTGAGCCACCCAGGCACCCCAAGCATTATTTTTCTTAAGTATATGCATTATTTATGTTGTTATTATAAGAATATATGGCAAAAATATGAGAGATGTGCCTAAGGACTTAAAAAAATCTAGTGTAGGAACCTAGACTTGAACCTGATCTGCCTTCTAGTACAGCATTATTTCCCAGCACACCAAAGCAAGTGCTCTGTAAGCACTATAGAGGATGCCCTCCATGTGCTGGGCACTAAAGGGGTTGTTTGCCTGCCCTTCCACAGCTGTATTTCTGGGTGGTCGAGAGGGAGCCCAAGAGTTCTACCTGCTTCTGATAAGAAGATAATCCTTTGTGTTTCACTTATATCTGTGAGAGCTGAGAGAGAGTCCAGGAGCTGTGAGTGCTCCAGGGAACACCACAGGGGGAGGAGTAATGAGGGGTCCTAGAATTCTGTGTACTCCTGGCAAAGCCCCTCAGTCAGCTCTCCACTCGCACTCAGAGCTTCACCACTTTTTATCTTGAGACCTTCAGGATTAATCTCATCATGTACTTGACTGCACTTTCCACTAGTCACCACGAGAAGCCCAGAACTGGACACATATTGTAGGATTCCACTTATCTGAGGTACCTAGAGAAGTCAGATTCATAGCGGTGAAAAGTAGAAGGGTGGTCACCTGGGAGGATGGAGATATGGGAGTTGTTTAATGGAGACAGGGTTTCAGTTTTGCAAGGTGAGAAGAGTTTTAGAGATTGGTTGGAAAACAATGTGAATATACTTAACACTACTGAACTTTTCACTTAAAAATGGTAGATTTTATGTTATGTGTATTTGCCACAATTAAAAATAAATAAATAAAAGAAGCCCAGGACCCAAGCTCATCATTCACCCCCTCGTGGCTCATCCCCATTTGGGTGCGTGACCAAAATGCAAATCCTTCTGCCAATAATCTTGGTCTTCCCACTCCTGCTCTCTCCTTCTCTGTAGCATCTATGACTGTCTGACCTCCTGCAAATTTTACTCATTTATCTGCCCCCCTTCTCTCTCCCTTCAACTACAATATTTGATCCATTGGAGCAGAGACTTTTGTTTGTTTCATTTACTGCTATAATCACAGCACATGTAAGAATGCCTGACAGACAGGGGCCTAGGTGGCTCAGGTGGTTGGGCGTTGGACTTCAGCTCACGTGATGATCTCCTAGTTCAAGGGTTCCAGCCCCGTGTCAGGCTCTGGACTGACAGCTCAGAGCCTGGAGCCTGCTTCTGATTCTCTCTCTTCCTCTCTCTCTGCCCCTCTTCTGCTTCTGTGTGCACTTTCTATCTCTCAAAAACAAAAAAAATTTTAAAAGTTTTTTAAAAATTATTAGTTAAGTATTGCATGAAAAAATGACAGTGAGAAAGCCTTCTCAAAAGTCTGGTTTTTAATCTCTCTACACTCTCTTCCTAGGAGTTCGATTTGGGACATGTTAGATTTGAGATGTCTAGCTTGTGTTTGGAAATTTGAGTTTGGAGCTTGGCCTAGAGATCTCAAATTGGAAGTCATCCACTGAAAGGTAATAACTGCCATGGATGTCATCCAAGAAATCACGGCTCTCCTTAAAACTTATCCTAATACCCTACAGCTTCAGATCTTTCAAACAGAAGATGGTATTCATGTTGAGAAACAATCCACATATTCAACCTCAAATCCAGCCATGTAGCCATATTGCAAAACTGAGCAGATCCAGACTGCTCCTCAGGTGTGTGCATGCCCAACCATACTCAATCACAGGCACCAGAGACCAGTTTGGATCAAGAGACAGGGAAGCAGGATGACCTTACATCTCACTCAGTTTGCCCAGGACAGTTCTAATTTACACCTACTGTCCCAGCGTGATTATTAATAGTGCCCCTTTCACTCTCAAAAGCATCCCAGTTTAGATGATAAATCAGACTGTCAATCTACTAATCCCCCAAATAACCAATTACTTGAATGATCCCTTCCCCAAATGATCAGTTTGCCTAAGGTTAAGTCTTTTAACTTTCTGGTTTAGTTGATTGGTTTTCAATTTGCCTCCATAGTATCATTTTAGGAAATGTTTTGATTGTCTCTTCCCCAGCTCCCTAGCATTTGAGCTGGAAACCTAAGTTCCCTTTTATCTGTGCCTCAGTTTCCCCCTCTCTGCTTCTAATTCTGTCCCTCAGTCTCCAGCAGCAACAGCAAGAAGCTGGGGCAGAAAAAAAATTGAACGTATGCTTCTGAATATATTCTCCTCATAAATATGATGTTACCTGAGTATTTTCAATTAAAATACTCTTTTTATGAATATATTCCTTATAAAGAAGGCCTTTTTACATATATTCTTAAATGTAAAGAGTTCATATAAATGTATTATCTTTATGAATAATAACTTAATGAAAAATATATTTAATGAAAAATATATTTATAACAATCCTTCCTATTCAAGAATATATCCTAATGAACATATTTTTATTGTGGTCCTCACCACTCCCCAACATCTGGAAACTGACTAAGAAAAAAAAACAGTTGAAAAATCCTCAAAATGTTGGAAGAAAATCAAAATGAAAAGCAAAACTAAATAGTATAGATGACATAAATAAGCTCTGTGAGTTAGTCCCTCAATGAATTTGGCCATGCAATGAATTAGCTTTCAGCAAATTGACTTTCAATTAATTGACTTTTAGCAACCTGACCTATAGCCTTTCTGACCAGCCCATCTAAAACAAGCCTGCTATTACCCTACCAGTGACTTGAACTCCACCAAATTTCTCTCCCAGATGACTTGTTTCATTTCTCCATAGTTCTAGCAAAACCAAACATAATTGCATTTACCATTATCCCCACTTAAAATATCCTCATGGGAGCCAAGGTGTCTTTGATTCTGTTCACCAATGATTCCCCAGTCCTATCACAATCTCTGGCACATTAAATAGATGCCCAATAAATATTTGTTAAATAAACCAACAATGAATGAATGAATGAATGAATGAATGCTCAAAGGGTCCCAAGAGAATATCTAGATTTATGATAGAAACAAGAAGGAATAGAAATTGTTTACTAACCCCTACCTCAGTTCTGACAACCCGCGTCCCAAACATTCCCCTTTTCCATTGAAAAATAAACAGAAGCTATTAGGCAAAACTTTTAAAAAATGGATATAAAAAGAAGAGGTGGGGTGTAAGTGATTGAAAAAATGAATAAGCATTAAACCATACTTTAATCAGACAGAACCTGTTTGACCATCTGAAATGAGAATGTACTGAAGAAAATCTCTATCCCAGATGTTACAACATTGCCCATTTAGGACAGTGAGACTTGAGAGCAGATGGCAGTGAGTCAGGACTTAACAAAGACCTTAATGGCTCTCCTGCCAGCCCCTGGGCCATCATTTGCATAGGAAGCAGATTTGGCTTGGCTGCTGATGGTGATCGCCTCTCACCCAGTTGGACATGACCTCATTTTCACATCTCCATTTTCCATCTCTGCCATATGCAGTCATAATCTTCTGGGAAATACTGTGCCGCAAAATGGAAAATAAAGGCAAGTCCTGATCATTTGAAGTACTATTTTAATTGTGATTTTGCTGACATACCTCCTCATTAGAAATTCATTTTTAATCAGTCCAACACATCTGAATTAGTGTGACATGGTTTCCTTTTTACCCACTTAATATCTCAAGTCAGAAGTTTACAGCATTGCATCAGGGCAATTATAGGAAGGGAGGCCATTTTTAAAGATACATCTAATTTTATTATGGATTCGCACTGTTTATGAACTCGGTTTACAGGCCTCACCTCAATTCTAGATGCACTTGTAATCATCAAAAGGAGAGAAGAAAGACATTTCACAAATGAAAGCATAACCTCTTTCCCATTTGGAAACAAATCCTCCAGCCCTAACAAACGCAAAGGCATTTATTTGCACTTAAATGATTTACCTGGGGGGCGGGGGGAGAGGGGGGACAGGAACAAGGTCCTCATTTATCTGCTATTTCAACTCACTGAGGTCCAGCCAACAACGTATTTCCTCAGGAAAGGACAGGAGACAGAGGGGCTAGAGAGTGATATTATTAACTGTACTTTCTGAGAGCAGGAGTTCAAGGGACACAGCAGGAATCCTGGAAAGTCTCAACTCTCTTCCTCTCCTCTCAAGTCCCTCAGAATTACCCAATCCAAAGTTCCAATATGTGAGCCTCATCATTTTTCAGCTCTCAAATACCAAAGTTCCAAGCCAAGTCCTTAAGCCTTAGCCTCCCTCCTCCTTTGATCCTAGAAGTCTTGGGAGTAAATTAATTTATCAAAGGAAGAAAAGTAAATCATATCATAAACATTTGAACCAAGTCCCCTATTTCGTAGCATTGCTGCTTATAGGGATGCTGACACCTGTCTATAAGACGCTGTTGCTAAAAGTATAATTCAAAACCTATTAGAGATGGCGAATTTTATATTTTTAATGAAATAAAGTAGAATATTGTAAAATAGAAAAAATCAATTTCTGCTTCAGATATTATGTATGTGGACTTATATGTGTACTGGGTCAAATACAAAGTTATTATTAGCAAACACTCATGTAATGTTCACTGTGGGCCAATATGCCAGGGGCATCTACATGCATTAACTCATTTAATCATCAAGATCATCTGATGAGATGGAACTATTTCTTATCCTAGTTTATAGTTGCATGAACTAAGGCTTAGAGAATTTAAGTAACACACCCATGATGGTCCAGCAAGCAACTGACAGAGATAGGATTTGGGTCTGGGTAATCTGGCCCTAGAGTCTATGGTCTTAGCCATAGAAAAGACCAACCTGTCTCTTCTAAATATGTTTCTTGCTACAGGTTTTAGGTTTAAAAAAAATAAGCTTTATAAATACCATCTTAACGGGGTTATATACGATATATATCCCTAGGTTAGTTCTAATTTCAAACATTCAATGCAACTGTCCTTATACCATTAGGCCATATGATCTAATGTTTTGCTCAGGAAATGTGGTCCCTGTGTCATATATTCCAGGGTCACTAATGACCCCACCCTTGCCACCAGTCATAAACCAGAGATCTTCTGCCTTGGTCACCCAGTCCATGGGAAAGTGTTGGTTCTTATGCTCAACAGTCCCAAACCACATGGTGCCAGATTTAATAAGGAAAAAAAAAGCCAGCTGTTTATATTCTGGCAAAACTATTACACCATAAGCAGTGAAACCTAAAGCTTTTGAGAGACTACTCAGTATTAGGTGAGTCAGGGTTGGGGGGTGGAAGGAGCTATAGAATTAAATCATAAAATAACCACTACAAGGTTTATTTTCCTTATCCTAGTTTACAAAGAACTGGGCTAACTACAACTTCCAGTCACAAAATATGACCTCTGCTCTGCCTAAACTATGAAATTTGGGCAAATCACTTATTCACAATAGCTTACATTAGTTAGGACTTTATACTTTTCAGAGCACACTAACAACCACTCTCTGAGGAAAGGAGAGATGGCTATTGGAGAAGGGGTGTTTCTCTTCCTTTTTTGCCTCCCGTCCATAGAGGTCAGAGATCAGAGCTCTCACTAGGGGTATTTCACAAGTAGGCAGTGGAAGGTCAGGGCCATGTGATGTTTCACTTGGTGTGAAACTCATGTGGGGAGCCCAGCTAAGGCATCCTCTTCTGAGAAAGTACTTTCAGAGCTCCCTCCAGATCCCCCAGATTCCCATGAATCACTTCTCTATACCATACTCCAGCTTCTGTGTGCTGCTCTGCTCTTAATGGCTGAGTCTGCAACCTTCTTCAGTGGATTAACCAGGAGCCACTTCACCTGGATGTACTTGGAGCATGGGTCCTCAGGAGTTCATGTCCCTCTCCTACCCTGGAGTGACTCCTAACTAGTGATTGGATGGGCAGGAATGTGAAAGCCCATGTCCCTCACCTCTGGTGAAACTGACTGCAGTATCAGTTATACTCAGAGCTCCCACAACATCTGGCAGTTCTCCTGGAATGGTACCCATGCTTGGCTTCGCCTTCCCTGTTCTCTCTGCCCACTCCCCTGAAGTATCCCTGCCACCCCCCTACCTGGAGCATTTCCAGAAGCAATCTCCTGCACCTATATCCTAGCCTCAGGGTCTGCTTCTGGGAACATGACCTAGGTTCTCTCCCTATTGCAGGTCTAGGCCTATGTTAAGAGATTTTCTATTTGGCCTCTTCTTCACTAGCAAGTAGGTTAGGTCAGGGCCTGCTCCACAGAGGTGATGGCAATCTTTTTTTTTTTTTTAAGTTTACTTATTTATTTTGAGAGAGAAAGAGAGAGAGGGAGGGAACCAAGCAGGAGAGGGGCAGAGAGAGAATGAGAGAGAATCCGAAGCAGGCTCCAGGCTGTCAGGCCATCAGTGCAAAGCCCAACGCAGAGCTCAAGTTCACAAACTAAGATCATGACCTGAGCCAAAATCAAGAGACAAACACCTAACCTACTGAGCCACCCAGGCACCCTAGTGATAGCCATCTTGAATTCAAGGAGGAAGTAGAAGCCTCATGTAATTCTTCAGGCCATAATTGGATCCTCCAACTTACCTTCTACCATAGTCATGCTTTGGAGTGCAGTATTCATTAGTCACCTATTAAGACTGCAGAATTTTGAGACCCACTTAGCTACTATTCTTAAACAGCTCTCTAGCTAGAAAACTGAGGAGAGAAGGGGTAAGCATTTCAGGTATCACTGGTTCAGTGGCCCTAAAACTGTCATAAAAGCAACAGAGACCTCACCTCCAGCTTCCAACAACTATGTTAGCAGCCTTTTAGACAGTAAAAGTCATCCCATACAGCTTAAGAGTTAGAAGAGAAAGATCTACCTCTTAGTATACAGATAAAGGAATTTATGGTAAAACTAGGCATTTTCCCAAGGTCACATCATTTACAGCAAAGCTTTTCAATGAATCTGGGTCTCTAGACTCAGAGAAGGGCAGTGAGTGGTGGCTACAGAACTAGGCTGAAAAACCAAAGGAAGAGAGAATAAGTGAGTTGACTTCTATCCTCCTAAATCTTGCCCCCCAAAATCATCTCTAGGTATCTGTAAACAGTCGTGACCATTGATTGGTTTGAACCACTTGATCTTTTGCCATCAAGATAAACAGCATAAAATGTAGATTAACTCCCATCGACTGCTTGACAGGAAGTGTAATCAATATCATCAGTTTGTTAAGGAGATTCTTAGTCACATCACACTGCATATACCCAGATCTAGCACCATGGCTGCCATATAGTAAGCATTCAGACCACTTTTTTAGGAAATTCATTGGATAAAAATTCATACTGAGCACTCAACTATGATTGCAATAATCCTCAAATTTATTCATGGGGAAAACTGTAATAGAGTTATGGCAAAATATCATGAAATGTTGATACATTTAATTCCATCACACAATTTATAAACAATTTTACCACCAGTAAAATATGGCTATAAATGTATTTTAGATCCCTGCATTTGAGAAACAATAGTACACTTAAATTTTAAGGAATTATCTTTCAGGTATGTGTTTTCTACTCTAGTTATTCATAGTTGACTCACCAGCCAACCCTCACTGTCAGTGAAGCAATAAAATCAAGTGCAAGAAGTTTTTTAATTCAGAAAACATTCTGCTCATTAATTTACTTTTCCTTGAAAGTAGAAAAATAATCACTATTACTTGACTTCTCTATCAACCAATGGTCCAGGTTATATAACAGCACCGTTCCTCGAGAACATCAGTTTGAAAACACAACACTAAAGCAGTTTTCACATGAACGAACTCCAGCACAGTATTAGGCAATCTTAAGACAGACAACTGAATCAGTATCTGGCCCATACATACTTAACTGCTAATGATCTCTAAGCAGGGAAAACTTGCTGTCATAAGCACGTAGAAAGATTGAAATAAGAATTTAGGTATGTACCCCAAAACCCTAAAGACCCAAGCAATGCTTATAAATTGGGAAACTGGAGATTAAATTTAAGTCTTCTCTGCAGACAATAAATTTGTCATATTTCTAAAAAGGGATCTATGTACTAGACTCATGAATAGGGTGAGTGAATACTCTTTAAATGTCTTCAAATTTTAGATGTAGTTCCATAAAAAAAAAATACATCAAGAGGGGAGCAAAGTGTCTAACAGCATAAAAAAGGAGTTGAGAGGGAAGCAATCGTGGCATCTAAAGCGTTCCCTTTATTGAGATGGTACACAAGATCAGACATAGGAGGTTGGGAAGGACACAAGTAATCCAAACTTGATGTAATGAAAAGACAACCCAGCCCTGACCGTGAGCTCTGCAGGGCCAAGGACAGCCAAATCCACTGAATTCAATAGGCAGTAACTGTCCCCCGCATGTCAAGTTCCATGCTATGTGCTAAGGATAAAAAGATGAATATAGCACCACTCCTGCCCTGACATGAAACCAAATTGAATAATCACTAAGAGGACACTTAGAGGAGAGCAGGAATAATAAAAGTATAACTGAGGAGCCCTTGGGAATTCAGATGGAAATTCCCAGGCTTTGTCTTGGTGCTGAGTAGAAGAAGATGATCTCATTGTGCTTGAATAAAGATTCTAGTCCTCATTTGCACTAGCTGACAGAGCCACTGCTTTCCATCAGTTTTCACCCTGAGTCTTTAACTAGCAGCCATTTCCTATAGTAGCATGAGGAACAAGATCATGGACAAAATCACAGGCTATGAGAAATTACTGCAAATTTACTGCAAGCATTATTATCTCCATTGAAAAAAAATGATAAAATTGGGGCTTAGAAAAATTAATATCTTGAGCATGTTTCAAATGAAAGAATTAGCATTCAAATCATCACCCACCTAACATCAAATTCTAATCTCTACCCTACTCCTCTTAATGTAGTGTGTCTGACTACATACTTTTGCCCCAAGAGCCACCCGGAGGACAACAGGGAGACAATGTCGTTTTCTCTGACTTATGGTCAACATCTAAGAATGAAACAAGAGGCCATGAAATCCCAAACATGACTTATGTACCTCTGGCCAGAGGATTGAGGTCCACAAACACTATCATCCCAGATGCTCCTCAAAGACATGAACATCAAAGCCTAAGACTCCCCACAATTGGGCACATTTCAGGTGGCTTTCATGCTGCCTTCAGTGATAAGAGTTGGAGATTCCAGAGAGCAAAGAGAGAAACGGGCTGTGGGCCATAACCATGCTTTAGAATTAGGGCTGGCATCTGTTAAGGTGTTCCATATGTTCCAGTGTTTCACCTCATTTTATGAAATGACTCTTCCCATTTTCACTTCTCTCTGCCTAGGATATATACTTATGTCCATGAGGTTGGGCTGGGGAAGAACCAGAAACAGCTACTTCACTGTACAATATCTCATTGGTCTCTCATTGAGACCTAGGCTGTGGTAGGCTCTGTTCCGGGCACAGGGGCTAGGGTAGAAATAAAAAAGGAAAAATTGCTGGTATCATGAAACTTTCTTCCTATTCAAGGAGGAGAAAGATGATAAATAAGCAAACAAAGCAATGAGAAAGATCATTTTTGATGGTAATAAACACCATAATGAAAAACTTTAAAGGCTGGAGGAATACAAGAGAGACAGGGGAGTGGTAGTAAGACAGGAGGATCTGAGAAACTCTGAGGAATGAATGTTTAATTAGAGGCACAAACCATCATCCCCTTTTGGGATCTAAGATTGGTTAGTAGGCCAAACTTCTTGCTCTTCCTTCCTTCCTGAAGAATTCCTTTCCCAAAGAATCCTAATTCTCATATACGGTCTTTTGGCCATCCTGCCCTACCAATTTAATAGACAAGCCCAGACACACGCAGATTCCCCTTGGACAAAAACTGGCATCTCTGTCACATCAACAGCAGCATCAATATTGTTACTTCCACTATTACTGCTAGACTACATGTCTACTTAACTTACCAGCTGCAACTAAAAAAAGAAACAGAGTCCAGGAAAGAGCAGGTGGGTATGGGTTTCCAAAACCAAAGTAAATAAAAACCAATTTGATCAGGTATCTCAAGGGCAACAAGAAGATGTCTTTTTTCTTTTTTTTTTTCCTCTTTCTTTCTTCTTTCTTTCTTTCTTTCTTTTGGCATAACAACCAAGATCTATGCTTGCTAGCAAGTGATAAGACTCTTTAAGTAGATCCAATGAGAAAATTAAATCTCACTGTGTGAAATCTCATTTTTTTAAGGATATCTAAAGGCAGTATAAAAGAAACATATAAAAGGGTATAAAAATGGTAAGTTGTCCCTGAAATCATGACCACCTGTCATCCTTTCTCTCTCCCTCACCCCCAGATCTTGCGGAGTTTCCACCTTCTATTCCCCAGCAAAAGAAAGGCCAGGGAGAGACTAGCTGGGATTTCTGTTTATGATGAAGAAATTAGGATGTTTGTAGCATAAAAACAGGGAGGAAAAGGAGAGATGGAGACTTCTGGAAGAAAAGAGGAAAGAGAAGGGTCTGGCCTGAATGATCTATTGGTCAAAGGAACCCCCACATGGGAGCATCCCAAAGGTCTGCTCAAAGAGGCCCTTGCTAGTGTAGACAGTACAAAGAGGAGTCATCCGAACCCAGGCTGCCACCTCTCACGTAGCAACCTCACCCCCACTACAACTTCACATGCTGCATGTTCTATCATTGTGGACCTAGAGGAAGGAACTGAAAGAAATTTCTTCAGGATTTATGTGCTTATGCTAACTCACCAGAGAGGAAATAGACCACTCCCCACTACACCTCACAGCCCCCAATCCCCAATGGCACCTGATATATCTTCAGGGGCAGAGAGGACCCTTTGCAGCCATCACTGGCCCAGAGTCAAGCTGTTTCTATGAACTTCCACTTCTACCTCAGAAGAGATCCACATATTACCACCTCTCCCACTCCACTCAATGACTTGTCACCCCTCCCCCAGCCCAAAATAGACTAGCAGCAGGTAACATCATTTTCATCTTTGTCATCACTGGTGTCATAATCTCTTTTTTCTCTTTCTCTCCCATTTTACAGATTATGGGAATTTCTTTTTATGTTTTGTTTTCCTGGGAACTGGTCCACATTTTATTTCATGGTCCATTCATTTGAGTTCCTGCGTTTCCAAAGTAACCATATTCACATTCCACTTAGCACTCCTAGTATCAAAATTAAACAACTACCCTGGCTTCAAAACAAGGTGGAATGTTACATGTCAACTCTTATTTCCCTTTATTTTTTTTTTTAAGATTCTAAGTAATTTCTACACTCAACGTGGGGCTCGAACTTACAACCTGGAGACCAAGAGACGCAAGCTCTACCGATTGAACTGACCCAGTGCCCCTCTTCTTTCCCTTTAATACTACGGAAGACAATAGAGCACAAAATAGAATCACACACCTTTGACAATGCGGTATATGAAGCATATTATTTTTGTTAAAATCAAATTTGAGACACAGGAGAATAAGGAGAGTTTCAAAACTTCAGAGATCTAAAATGTCCCACGGGGCGCCTGGCTGGCTCAGTTGGTTAAGCGACCCACTTCAGCTTGGGTCATGACCTCGCAGGTGGTGGGTTCTAGCCCCATCTTGAGCTCTGTGCTGACAGCTCAGAGCCTGGAGTCTGCTTTCATGAATTCTGTGTCTCTGCCCTCTCTCTCTCTGCCCCTCCCCCACTTGCACATGCGCAAGAGCTCTCGTGCACGCGCTCTCTCCCGCTCTCTCTCAAAAATAAATAAACATTAAAAAAATTTTTTTAATGTCCCAACACCATCTTTCTCTTCCAACCAACCGCGAGTTGGCACATTCAAGTTCAATGGCTTGGGAAGAAAAGAACAGAGAAAAGCAAGGGATCATTTTAACTCTGAAACTCGTGGCTTTTTAGGCCATTTCTGTCAAAAAAAAACTACTTAAATGAGCTAAAAGTCTAAAAACAATTCATAATAACAAGGGATAAGAATATAGGAAGCACCTGGAGAAAATTCCTCCACTCAGAAAGGAGAAATTTAAACTGCAGACAATTAACAATGCTGACCAACACCTGAGCTGAAACACAACTTTTGAACCTCTGAACTCAAATCCTGTTCACCTTTCCGCCGCACCACAAAGACTGACCTGACTCCAGTACAGGAACTTGAAGATGACGCTGAAGAAAAATGGTGGTCCCATGTCATGCAACCTCTTGTAGCAGAAGCTCGGGAGATAACTGAGCAAAAATACTCTGCTCTCCAACATCTTTCTCTCCACCAGCCATTAGATCTTAAATATGGTGGGGACCCCCGGGTGGCTCAGTCGGTTAATTGTCCCACTTCGGTTCAGGTCATGATCTCACGGTTTGTGGGTTCAAGCGCCACATTGGGCTCTGTGCTGACAGCTCAGAGCCTGGAACCTACTTCAGATGCTGTCTCTCCCTCTCTCTCTGCCCCCTCCCCTGCTCTCTCTGCTCCCCTGTGTGTGTTTGTCTCTCTCTCTCAAAACTAAACAGCAGAAAAAAAAATTTTTTTAAAGATCTTAAATGTGGTGAAAAGCCAGTTCTCCCCCCAATAGTAAATCATAAAATCCAGATACTTAAAAAAAGAGCTATTCCCCACACCCGCCAATCCAAATTTTGTTCTTTCCTCAACATCCCTCTCTTACCACCCCTGATTTAGATCACTCCAACTTAATACGATTTCTTATTGTACCTGGATAGGATATTCCAATCCTGACTGAAACCGAGTTTCTGCCTAGAAAAAAGTGAAATAATGCAGCCAAGCAACAGGTTATCCTGGTTCCTAGAAATGCCTGCTCCCTACCCACCCCCACCCAAAAAATAAGAAATGCCAGCTCCCCAGCCTCGGGCTTCCATAGCCTCTAAGGGCCTGCACAGCACCAGGCGTACACAGAGTGAAGCGGCAGGAGTGAGCCCCTAAAAGTCCTCCGATGAGGTCGTGGCTGGGCTTTGGGACAGTTACCACAACCTTCCCACTTGAATCTCAGTGGACGCACTCAGGATGCCAGAGCTTTCTTTACTTTTTGTATTTCTAAAATCCCACTGAGACCCCAAATTGCAACAATTAACAACCTGATCCAAACTGATAGCAGGAACCTCAAACACACGCAGACTGGCCAGAAGCGTTCTGTAAGAGTCGTTTGTTCGCTTAGGGACTCGTTGTATACACTTCTTTAACATCCCCAGCTAGCCTCTACATTTGTAGATGTAATATAACTTTTAGAGAAGATTTCTCCCTTCCCTCACAACACATCAGGCACCTTCTGAAAAAAGTACTCACCTTCTGATTAGCTCTAAAAGGCCAGGTTTAATGCAGTTAAAAGACAGTCTATTGGCCCCAAGGAGATCTTCTTGGGAGATCTGCCAGTGTAGTGGGTCTTTCTGACTGAAGAGAATTCAAACGTCCCCTCACTCCAGGCCTGCAAAGTCTAAAAGGCAAGACATAACATGTACGGACAAGGCAGGGCAACCATGCTCAGCTGTCTCCAGCATCACGTCTGGTTCAAGCCTATGCACCTGTTGTCTGACCTACAAACAACAGGACTCAAACACTGCCCAGGAGGCTGGGACAGGATTGCAAAGTACACACACCTGTGCACCGGGCACTGCTGGAAACCTACTTCCTCAGGGTGAGAGTCACAGTACTTCAGACGGACAATAGCACTCACTCCTGTGGCCGAGGTGCACCTGTCATGCTGCCCGGGTGCCCTTGGGAGAAGCTGAAGTCAAGAGGATTTTGGAAATGCTCCCTTCTCAAGCAGAGGCTCCACCCTCATCCCTGCACGGTGGCTCCCTTTTTCTCCACCAGCATGGCGCACCTGTTCTCTGCCTTCCTCTCTGCCTTCCTCTCTGCCTCCCACCCCATTACCACAGGTGCAGCAGAAGTGAAAGCTTGTTTCTGCTCCTTCCTCAAAGAAAATGTCCCAAAATTGGAGTTGCTAAAAGTATTTTAAAGACTTTGGGTACACACTGCCAAGTTGTCCTTAGTATAGACACACTTTCAACTTCTTGTCTACCCTGCCTTTGGAGAACCAATCCCCACTCCATAGTAACAGAACCAAAGATACGTGGCTCAGATGGAACTGATCCAGCTCCCTGGCTCCAAAGCTCCGATGGGGACCTTACCTGGCCAGAAAGAGGACTCCATCCCCTCATCCAGTAAGTGGTTCAGGAATGGACATATGACCCAAACCAGGCTAACTGGAGACTCCTCAGGACTTGTTCTAGAGATCCTTTACGAGATGCTCACTCACTCACAAATCTAAGGCAGAAAGCAGACTAGCATAGTGGTTGCCTAGGACTGAGGTGTTAGCACAGGAAAGGGAGGGGAATGAAGAATACTAATTGGTATGAGGTTTCTCTTGCAGTGATGAAAATGCTCTAAACTTGATTGTGGTGATGGTTGCACATCTCTGTGAATATATTTTAAATCCATGAACTGTGTGCTTGAAATGGGTGAATTGGAATAGTACATGAGTATCTCCATAAAGCTGTTATTTTATGAAGAGAAAGAGATGCTGACTCTCACTCTCTCCCTTCCTCTAGAACTGCAAGCAGCAAGACTCTATAAAGTTGGATCAGCAGCAGCCAATCTCTGCACCATGTAGAGAAAGCCTGCCTGAGAATACAGCCATGTGGAGGCAAGCAAATCAAAGAGACAGAGACAAGATAGAGACACAGAATGAATCATTTGACCTGCTGGACCCAACTTTGCATAAAGCCATTCCCATTCCTTGAACTTCTTGATGCATAAGCCTAAAAATATCCGTCTTTTGTTTCAACTAGTTTAAGTTTAGTTTCTGTCACAACCAACAGAGTCCTGCTGTAACTTTCTTGAAAGAAGTCCAAATGCATTCCTCACCAGCTGTGAACAAGAGTGTCCAGACCCCCAAACCTCCTACACAAGGAGAATTATTTTTAATAGCTTTGTTCATAGATAGGCAAAAAAAAATTACAAATCTTAGATTTCTAGCAAGGTCATACATTAGTATCAACCCTTATTTTTTCCTTCACAAAATTGTCTGGTTTTGCAAGAACTATGTATAGGATAATGTTAGTAAACCTTTAATCTATGAATAGTTTTCTTAGTTATCCACTTGGCCTTTTGATTTTTAGGATACTTTTTATATGCAGAAGTATTTTTATGAATAAAACCTATCAAATTTTTCTTTGTAACACTATTGTTTTTATTTTTAGAAAGTCTTTCTCCATCCTAAAATTAAACAAATATTCCCATGGCTTCATTTTTTAACTGAACACCCTGATCCACCTGGTACTTTAGATTATAATAAGAACTTAGCATGTATTTTTACCCAAACTAGTGCTCTAATTGTTCCAGTATTCATTAATTATTTTTTTCCAACTTATTTATGATGGCTATTTATATCAGATATTAAATTCATTAACATAGTAGAGTTTCTTTCTTGACTATCTCTGTGGTTATGTTGAACTGAGCACGAATCTTAAGCAATTACTCTGCTAGTTTGCCTACTATAACCTAGTATTACAGTTTTGGGGTATTTTTATTATGGTAAAATAGGTATAACATGATGAAATTGACCATTTTAACCATCTTTAAAAAGGTGTATAGTTTAGTGGCATTAAATACATTCATGATATTGTACAACCATCACCACTATCCATCTCTAGAAATTTTTCATCTTCCCAAAATGAAAGTCTGTACCCATTAAACAGTGACACCCCACTCCTTCTCCCTCCACAACCATCACCACTATCCATCTCTAGAAATTTTTCATCTTCCCAAAGTGAAACTCTGTACCCATTAAACACTGACACCCCACTCCTTCTCCCTCCAGCCCCTGGAAACCACTCTTCTACTTTCTACTTCTATTCATTTGACTATTCTAGATACCTCATATAAGTGGAATCATACAATATTTGTCCTTGTATGTCTAGCTTATTTCACTTGGCATAATTTCTTCAGGGTTCGTCCTTATTGTGACATGTATCAGAATTTAATTCCTTTTCAAGACTGAATAATATTTCATTAGATGTGCATACCACATTTTGTTTATCCATTCATCTATTGATGGACATTTGGGTTGGTTCCATGTTTTAGATACTGTGAATAATGTTGCTGGAACACTGGTGTACAAAAACCTGTTTGAATCCCTACTTTCAATTGTTTTGTGTATATACCCAGGAATGGACTTTCTGGATCAAATGATAATTCTATGTTTAATTTTTGAGGAACTGTCACACTGTTTTCCACAGCAGCTGGACCATCTGACATTCCTGCCAGCAAAGCACACTGGTTCTAATCCCTCTACAACCACACCAACACTTGTTACTTTCTGTTTGATAATAGCCATCCTAATGAGTGTGAAGTGGTGTAATACATTTTAATACATGGTAGTACAATTGTTCCCTCATTATGATTCTTTGTCAAAGACATTCTGGGCCATTCTCTGTTTTTTCTCCCAGAACAATTATTTTTAAGTCCCCCAAAGATCTTATATGAAAAATATTAGAATTCTCCTAAACTTACTTTGAAAAAATCCATGTAATTCCTATCTTTAAGACATTGAACCCCACCCCCACCAAGGAAATAAAATCTTCTTCTATTGCCCTTAGGAACATTTGAGCTTTCTTCATATTAGACTTAAGCATTTCTTATTAAGATTATCGCTAGGTACTTCATATTTTTATGCTATTGTGAATGGAATAATCAACCTCTTTTTAGAAAACAACTTTTAAAAGAAGAAGCCCCATAATCAACAATAACACTCATTTATGAGACACCTGCTATTTCAAGATCAGTAATAAAGGTCAACAGTGCCTGTCTTCACCATGGAAATTTACTGAAACAAAAAAAGAAAGCATTGGTTAAAACTTCATTGGATTCCTCTTTTAAAGGCCCAGAGCATCATTCCTGAGGAGGCAAGTAAATCACTCCTAAGGAGGCAAGTAAAATTGTGGGTAATTTAATGTTTAATCAATGTGTGTTATAGCTACCATTAATTTTAGGTCAAATTTATGATGCATGAGTTTTCTTGTGTCCTACATGTACCTTGCATTACACTGGCCTTTCTTTGTGGATTTATACCCATTTTATTGCTTCATTAATTCACCATTTAAATTATTACTGAAGTTTACACGTGTATTTCTCCTCTATAGTATATTTACATATCTGTGATTTATTTACTATCAACCCTTCAGTCAGAAAAACAATCTGTAATTTTACTATAGCTCCTAGAAGGAAATATGATTCACTTTATAACAATTTACTTTAAGACATTCCAATCTCTACTATGCAGTTTCTGGGCTCATTGCATAGGAAAGCTTTTACTGATAAGATTCTTCCCTTGTTGGGGGAAAAATGTCAACTCTATTCTCAGTGCTGAGTGCAGAGTGGCTATATAATAATACACACCAAAAATACATGGTTTATTTATGAAAAACTGTATGCCAACAAATTGGACAACCTGAAAGAAGTGGATAAATTCCTAGGAACATATAAACTACCAAAACTGAAACAGGAAGAAATAGAAAACTTGAACAACTGATAACCAGCAAAGAAATTGAATCAGTAATAAAAAGTCCCCAACAAACAAAAGAAAAAAATACATGGTTTATGAAATTGCATATACACAGCCTAGTCCTCTGTAAATGTATGAAAGTTTTCCTTTTCTCATCCAAAAATGGCCTAAGAATGTCAAGACAGAACAAAGATACCACCTAATGTAACTTCCTCCTTGACATTTTTTCCCCTTGACAAGGGGGGAATTTTGTCACTAGAGGGAAACTGTTGACAGCAATTTGAGTCCTGATGAGGTTACACGTCAACTCTATGTGCCTCCATCTCCCCTCACCACCACCACATTAAGGTCCATGATAAGCATATGAGTTGTGGCTTCTCTGTTTTTTAAGATTCATAATTTTGGCCCAGAAAGAGCAACAAAGGGGTATTTTTGTACTAAAGGAAACAAAAAAAGGAAACAGAAACCCATTCAGGTGAACAGTGGACCTCAAGCAAATCATTATAAACCCTCTGACTGATGCCATCTATTTTAATAAACTTGTTATCCTCCCCCGCCAGCAACTCCACTCCCTTTCCAACCCTTCATTTATGTACACAAATAGGTGCAATAATATAAATGACTCAAAGTTGGACCCCAAAATGCCATCACTACTGTAGGCAATTCTTTGCATTTTTTTTCCACCCTGTTACTGGGTCTCTTCTGATTATTAAAGTCTCCACCTTCAGACACTGGCTGATTACATTTGGGATATACATTCCAATTTTGGACGCTGGAATATGATATATTTTACTTTTCAGATATAACAGTACCATTATTTATTGCTCTAAAGGAGCAGATAGAATCACTTATTACTGGTTAGGAAAAGGAAAAAAAGATCCAAGCCAATCATTAACTTGCTTTTAGTGCTCAACCCTTTATAAAAATAGCTACCAAACTATATCTATTTTTTGGCTATGGGGTTGGAAGGGCAATTTCAAACTAATAACTACTGAGAGGAATAAACCAGGGAGGAAACTCACAAGAAAGATACAAACCCATCTCCTCAATTTCCAACAATTCTACTTAACAGAAAAATCTTGTGTCTCCACTAAATTGTTTCCATGCTCTGTTCTTGCAACTCAACCCCAATCAGAGAGTATTTTCATGAAATAATCTTGGTACTGCATAATTTGATTTGTCAAAAAGCATAAACTAAATACTAAAAAGGACCTTAACTTGAAATATAAAAGAGAATGGCTATTGTATAAAGACAAGCAAACAATATAAATAAACCTTAAGGCTTAGGATCACCTATGAGCTATAACAATTTTTAAATCAACGTCTCTTTTAATAAAAGTTGTATACAACCAAGACCTCTGAGTAACTTCCACCATCTCCATATTAATTAGAATAAGCTAAATCCTGCTATGATAGCAAATAATCCCAAAATCTCAGTAGCTAGCAAATATGTTAATTTCTTGCTTATACTATATACCCATCACAGGTCATCCGCAGCTCTGTTTTACACTGCCATCATTCTGGGCTCCAGGTTGATGGAGTAACCTCCATTGGAAACATTGTGTTGGGGAAGAGGGTATCAAAGAGAGAAGAAAGGGTATCATGAAGCAGAAACTGGCTTTTAAAGCTTCTGCCCCTAAGTGACATGTGTCACTTTGGCTCACATTTCACTGGCCAAAGCAAGTCACAAAAGTCACCTGAGTTAAAGAGGCCAAGGTTATGTAATCATTGTCCCACAGCCTCTTAGCCGATCTCCTTACCTCTAACCTACTTCCTGTCAAAGCCATCCCCTCCGCATTACTCCCTGTGGTGCCTGTCCAAATCTAACCATGTTCCCCCACCACCCAGAAATCTCTACATCAAAATCCTAGAGGAGAAAGCAGGAAAAAGTCTCTTTGACCTAAGACGCACCAATTTCTTACTTGACACGTCTCCAAAGACAAGGGAATTAAAAGCAAAGATGAACTACTGGGACCTCATCAAGATAAAAAGCTTCTGCACAGCAAAGGAAACAACTAACAAAACAGATAGGCAACCAACGGAATGGGAAAAGATCATCGCAAATGACATATCGGATAAAGGACTAATATCTAAAATCTATAAAGAACTTACCAAACTCCACACCCGAAAAACGAATAATCCAGTGAAGAAATGGGCGGAAGATATGAATAGACACTTCTCCAAGAAGACATCCAAATGGCAGACACATGAAACAATGTTCAATGTCACTCATCATCAGGGAAATACAAATCAAAACCACACTGAGATACCACCTCACACCAGTCAGAGTGGCTAAAATGAACAAATCAGGAAACTATAGATGCTGGAGAGGATGTGGAGAAACAGGCACTTTCTTGCACTGTTGGTGGGAATGCAAACTGGTGCAGCCACTCTGGAGAACTGTGTGGAGTTTCCTCAAAAAAATGAAAATAGACTTACCCTATGACCCAGCAATAGCACTGTTAGGAATCTACCCAATGTTCATAGCAGTACTTTCAACAATAGCCAAATCATGGAAAGAGACTAAGTGTCCATCAACTGATGAGTGGATAAAGAAGATATGGTATATATATACAATGGAATACTATGCAACAATGAGAAAGAATGAAATCTGGCCATGAGTGGCAACATGGATGGAATTGGAGGATATTATGCTAAGTCAAATAAGTCAGGAGAGAAAGACAGATGCCATATGTTCCCACGTATAGGTAGGCTTTGGGAGACCTAACGGAAAACCAGGGGGGAGGGGAAGAGGGGAAGGAAGGGGGAAAAAAAAGCCACAGAGAGGAAGGAAGACATAACATGGGAGACTCTCAAAGACTAAGAACAAACTGAGGGGGGAGAGTGGGTGATGGGCACAGAGGAGGGCACTTGTTGGGATTATCATGGGGTGTTGTACGGAAACCAAACTGACAATGAATTATTCAAAAAAAAAAGAAATCTCTACAATGGTGCATCCCCCATTTATATGTTTATTACTACTGGAGTGTGTGCCAATGGACCAATGGAATAAGGGAGTTCCAGAATAAACATGGTGACTTTTTCCAGAATGCTAATTTTACTTGAAGATTTAGAAATAGATATACTTTTTAAATTCTTTAAATGTTTTATTTATTTTTGAGAAAGAGCGCAAGCAGGGAGGGGCGGAGATGGGGCTGGACAGAAGATCTGAAGAGGGGCTGCATGCTGACAGCAGCGAGCAAAATGTAGGGCTGGAACTCACAAACTGTGAGATCATGAGCTGAAGGCAGATGCACTCAACCGACTGAGTCACCCAGGGACACGAAAAGTATATATACTGTTTTAAAACAAAATAAACCTGAATCTCTTTAGCAAGAATCTCTAAAGAAAGTTGGTGTTTGAATCAGGTGTCACTGCGCTGTCCGCATCTCCTGGCGCTATCAGTGCAGCAGCCTCATCTACTCTCAAGGGTGCTTTAATGAAAGAGGTTGAGAAACACAGGGCTTTCATTATCTGGCACTTCCTATCTCTCTAGAGCACCACTGTCCATTACGGTAAACAATAACCACATGTGGCTATTGAGCACTTGAATTGTGGCTAATGTGACTGAGGAAAGGAATGTTTAATTGTATTTATCTTCATTAAATTTAAATACCCACATGTGGCTAATGGCTACTGTATTAGCACTGATAGAAAACATTTCCAGCTTTGGTAGGCAGAGTAATGGTCTTGCAAAGATGTCCATGTCCAAATTCCCAGGTCATGTGAATATGTTATGCAGCAAAGGGGAATTAAGGAAACAGACGGATTTGAGTTTGCTAAACAGTTGACCTTAAAATAGGAGTATTATCCTGGATTATCTGTATAGGCACAATGTAACCACAAAGGTCCTTTTTTTTTTAAATTTTTTTTAAATTTATTGTCAAATCCACAAAGGTCTTTAAATGTAGAAGAGGGAGGCAGAAGAGTTAGTGTCAGCATGATGCGATGTGAGAAAAATTCAACTACTGACTGTTGGCTTTAAGGATGGAAGAAAAGACCACAAGCCAAGGAAGGCAGGCGGCCTTTTGAAGCTGGAAAAGGCAAGAACATCAATTTTCCTCCAGAGCCTCCAAAAGGAAGAAACCCCTGCCAGCTCATTTATTCCAGCCCGAAGAGATCCACTTTGGACTTCTGACCACCAGATTGTAAAATAATAAGTTCGTGTTGTTTTAAATCATTACATTTGTATTGATTTGTTGCAGCAGCAGTAGAAAACCAGTACACCATTGTTGCAGAAACTTCTTTTAGATAGTGTCATTCTGAAATCATCTCTTACTACCCTCAAAGCAGTTAATGACACTGCAACAACCTCTAAATTATCTGTTGGTCTCCATACCCAGCAAACAGTCTCATGAGGCTCCACCTGCCTAGAACTCCTTTCTTCTACCTCCTCTCCATGGATAACTCCTATTCATCTTTGAAGACTTTGAAGACACCAGGTTTCTAAGGAAATCTTTCATTACACCTCTGGCTCAGGTTCTGGTTCTGTAGTCTCTTGAAATCCATGCACAGCTCTGTAATAGATATGAATTTCAGCCAAATCAAGTATTAACAATATCTATATCTTCATTTTGCCTATATCAACTTAAACCTCACCCTGAGCATGCATCCTAACGGGCTGGCAGGAAACTCAGTCTGTTATCTCCAGGGTTTGCCCTCTGATCAACTCTAGTCACGCATATCTCTGCATGCAGGTGAGTGACTGGTGAGATGCCACTGCCTAGTCTTCATGACATCCCTTCCATGCCATGCCTGGGATCCAGACTGGGTGGACACCCTGGTACTGGATCCAAGATCCATGTATCTCTGTGGATGCACCACTCAGCCCCACCTCTGTGACAGGCTGCCATCCCCAGGGACCTGCCACTAAGCTCTGCTGCCTGCTTTTCCAGACCCACCAAATGCCTCCCATTCGCATCTTCTCCTAAGACTTTTGTATCCACCACTCTTCCCCAGGACTCCTAATTTAGAGTTTTATGAAAGAAGCAGGAAGGAGGGGGAGTAACTTAAAAACCTTCCTTGAAACAAAAGAGGAGGCAAGAAGGGCACAGCCTCCTGTTTGAAATGAGAGAGCAGGGGGAAGAATAGAAAGAAAACATTTAAGTGTCAATAAATACTTGCCATATCACCTTTATAAATAGCATTTAAAGCATGAAATTGAAAATATACCCAAGCAGGAATCACACAGTCAAAGTCAGCACCACCACATCAACAACTCAGCCTGAGGACTCGCTCCGTTATGTCATTTCATCAAAACACCGGTCTCATGAGGCAAGTATTGTTATCCTCATTCTATAAATGAGACCACTGAGATGCTGAGAGTTTGGGTAAATTTGCCCAAAGTCACATGGTTATAAAGTGAGCGTGTAGAGCTTCAAACCCAGACGAAAAGCCTCACAGCACCTCAGCCCTGAGTCTCCAGGACACAGAATCACGCTGAATCAATTGAATGAGGCACAGAGATGCACATCTGCAAGCCCCCAGGGACCCCTGCTGCCATCTTTCTCTGGGTCTAAGTCCAGAACCAATACACCCTTTTCTTGTTTTCCCTTACTACAACTGAGAGAAGCAGTTGGGTTCAAGCAGCATTTACTTTAAAAACCTAGAGCTAGGGAAAACGAACAAAGAAAACACAAATAGGATCAGACAGACACATAAAGGAATGTGACCCCAAGAATCTCAGGAAAAGAATGAAAGTGCTTTGCTGACCCCCAGTCTTTCCTCCAGTAACTGTTCTTGAAACGCAGGTCATTCAGTCCGTTGTGTATACCCATAGTGCTATTTATTTAGGGTTCTTCTCTATGGACTCCCCTGCCTCTAGATCCAAATGGCAGCTTATTTTTATTAGTCAAAATATGAAGGCTATAGAAGTACTCCATCCAAGTCTGCCTTCCAACTTACAATCAAAGGACCAAAACCCAGTTCTGAGTTTCTCCCCCAGGATTCAGGGACACACCAAGGACTGATTCTATTCACTCTGGCCAGCTATCACCTCCACCCACTCACACACGGGGCTTGTGACTCACCCATCACGTCCTTACCCTCTCCTTCCCCACATGGCCCACCCTTCAGGGAAGTGGTCTTTTATAATTAGAGTTTTAATATTTAAAATTAGCTTATGCATACGGTGACCATAACACAAATAGAGTACAGCAGGTTATTCTCTCACACAGCCTTTCCTGAGTATTTATACAAGTCTTCCTAATATAGCAGCCTGTTTAATAAGGGTGGTCCAAATGTCTTTTTAACTCTTTAGGACCTAGAAACAAAAAACGAACACGCACTCTTACCCTTTATCTACAGAGAGTCCCATCTGGGATTACTCCAGATGGAGGAAAAAAATCTTTAGCAAAAGCCAGTAGCATAATATCATTAAGCACTATTCTTTATTTTTGTGTATAAAAATATGTTTAGCTTTTTTTTTTTTTTTGCATTCCAGTTAACTAATTTTCCTCCATAATTAAAAACATCAGGCTATTAGATCATACAGATCTGACATTACTGGAGTTAGAAAATAATGTAATTTCTAAAGGAGCTGATAATATGCACTAACCCTTAATGTCAAAGCCAAAGATTGAAATTCCATAGGAATGCATGAATCCATTAAGCAGGAGTCATTTTCAATTATTATGAAGCAAAGATCTGTATTCTTTATAGAAATTAGAAATGGCAGAAAATAACATCAACATTCATAACTGCTACAATTAGGACTAATAAAATTTTTAAATCAAATTAAAATCAGAGTGATGATAATACAAGTAATGAAATTTACGTAGCACCATGTGGCTCTATTTCCTCAAAGAAACCCCTGAATCCATTATTTTGCAGGATGAAGAAATCAGTAGTCACTGCTTGAATTTTCCAGGACTAAGGATTCACCTGCCCCCACTGGGAAATGAATCCAAAGCCATCACATGCCCATGGGTACTGCCTCTCCAATTTCAACACGAAACCCCAGCCCTTTAGTTTCACCTCACTTGTTGAGTTCAGCTGGTGGTCAGGGCAGGTCAAACTTAGAAAACGCCTACCTTCCTATTGGTACCCTGCATTTATTTGGCTCCAGGGCATCCCTATTCTGAGTACCTGACATCCACGGGAACAAGAGTCAGAGAGGGCTTTAGAAATGAGGAGTCTGATTTCTATACTTTAGCACATCTATGGTGGCCTCAAGTATTTGTTTGATAAGGCTTATCCTAAAGATCTCACCCTGTCTGTATAATGCACATTTCTCATAATCCTAAAATCTAAAATCTTTAATGGTTATCAGCCTATTTAAGGCCACAAATCACCATGAAAGTCTGGTAGATGTCTCAGAACTTCTACCCCCAAAATGCATACAAAATTCACTAAAATGTTTTCATTGAATTTTAAGAGGTTCACAAACCTCTCAAAGCCCAGTCAAACGTTTAGGGACTTATGAACTAATTCCAGGCTCAGAAGCCTGCTTCATGGTCTTTTTGCTTTTTCTTGATACATAGAATTAAAAGTAACTGGCTTCCCAGACACAGAAAGACAAATACTATGTGATCTCACATATTTGTGGAATCTGAAATAGTCAAACTTATAGAAGCATGAAGTGTAATGGTGATTGCCAGGGGCTGGGGAGGAGGAAATATGGAGGTGATGGACAAAGGGTACAAAGTTTCAGTTATGCAAGATAAATAAGTTCTGGAGAACTACTGGTCAACTACTAAAATTTGCTAAGAGGATAGTTCTTATATTAAATGTTCTCACTACCACCACCAATAATAATAACAATAAGAAGAAGAAGAAGAAATATAAGGGTGGAAAGAAATGTTGGGAGGAGATGGATAGGTTTATGGCTTTCACAGTGGTAATGTTTTCACAGGTTTATATTTATTCCCAAACTCATTAATGTATACATTAAATAGGTGCAGCTTTTTACATGTCAATTTTACCTCGATAAAATGGTTTTTAAAAAACTGAAAGTTGTGGCGCCTGGGTGGCTCAGTCGGTTGAGCATTCGACTTTGGCTCAGGTTGTGATCTCTCGGTTCGTGGGTTCTGTGCAGACAGCTCAGAGCCTGGAGCCTGCTTCAGATTCTGTGTCTCCCTCTCTCTCTGCCCCTCCCCTGCTCGTGCTTTCTCACTCTCTCTCCCTCTCTCTCTCTCTCAAAAATAATAAACATTAAAAAAAAATTTTTTTAACTAAAAGTTAGGGGTGCTTAGTGACTCAGTCGGTTAAGCATATAACTTCAGCTCAGGTCATGATCTCATGGTTTGGGAGTTCAAGCCCCACATCGGGCTGTCAGCACAGAGCCTGCTTCTGGATCCTTGTCCCCATCTCTCTCTGCCCCTCCCCCGCTTGTCCTCTCTCTCTCTCTCTCTCTCTCTCTCTTTCTCTCAAAAATCAATAAGTAATAAATATTTTTTTATTTTAAAAACTAAAAGTTGAACTAAATTAACTGACAGAAGTTAAAGTGCTAAATTAATGGAGGGTATTGTTTATTAGTGTTATTGTGCACATTGGGCTAGATCAAGACAGTTGGAAAACCAGACCCCAATCTTGGTATCTCTATGGGCAGAATATGAGCTGAAGATAAACAATAAAGCTCCACGGAATTACCACTGGGCTGGGCACTGAAGTTTTATTCTGATGAACCAGACTGTCCCAATGTCTTTCCCTGAAGCTGACACGGCTCGTCTTTACCACACCTGGCAGGGAAAGGTAACACTCCACAGACAGCATGTGCTTCAGGGAGCACCTCCTCAAAAAGCAGGGAGCACCTTCTTCCTGTACCTTCTGAAAACTGGAGATGTCATAGGCACTTAAGAAAAAAAGATAATAAGCCATATCTTATCTTTTTTATGTACCTGAGTGTCACGGAGCCAATTCAGACCCATCATACAATTTGGGACTTCTCACCTGAAGCCCATTTCATAACGAATAAACAGTGGAAAATCTGTGACAGGTTCTCCTTTGTTTGTGGGCCTCTGTTTCAGACTCTGAGCAGTTTCATCTCTCAGCAGTTCACTCCAAGACTCCTCCTCTCTTCTTGACCCGGATTTAAGGCACTATGAAGAAATCACGAGTGATGGAGTCACAAAGGAGAGAGGTAAAAAGATATGACTGTGGTGCTCCTTTGCTACAGCAATGTCTCAGTTCAGGCTAAATCCATGACCAAAGACAGAGGAGAGGTCCCTCAGGAAAAGCCAGCTATCACCAACAAGATTCTCAAATATTTTTTTTAGTTTATTTATTTATTTTGAGAGAGAGAGAGAGAGACAGCAGGGAAGAGGCAGAGACAACAGGGAAGAGGCAGAGAGCAGAGGAAGAAAGATAATTCCATTGGGCTGACAGCACAGAGCCCAATGTGGGGCTCAAACTCATGAGCCGTGAGATCATGACCTGAGCCAAAACCAAGAGTTGGACGCTTAACCGACTGAGCCACCCAAGAGCCCCAAGATTCCTGAAAATTATATCCAGGGTAATGTGTCCCTGTCATCTCTCTTAAAAACTCTCAGCTCTCTCAAAATGACTCTGATTATTCGCATTACCTTTTTTGTGGTGCCTCAAGCTGTTTGAGAGGAAATGTTAAAGATACAGATAATAAATAAGATCTAAGCAGAGAACAAGAACGAAAGGGCAACATGGGAGTTCAAAGGAGCAAGCAGGTGAAACCGACAGGTGTGCTGGCCGAAGCCTGTCGGGTAGGTCCACAAGCGTCAGAAAGCCCTGCTGTGAATGTTACTTTGAGGGTGAAAGTTAAAGTGAACCCACTTATCGAAAAATAGGGATTTTTCCCCTTTTTTTCCCCTAAGTTTGAGAAACTCAGTTCTGAAAGCTTTTTATAACAAATGTGTGTGTGTGTGTGTGTGTGTGTGTGTGTGTGTGTGTGTTTTAATTTCTCAAAAACCATTCCCCCATTCCTTTGCTCTTGACTTCTCACTTAGGGTTTCCATATCCCAGAGTGATGGGTATGAGAAAAGAAATAAGAAGTGGGACCTTCCCTATAGGCAGAGCACCCAGAGTGGTGAGCAGGGGACAGGGTTGAGGGCAAGGGTGAGAATGTCAATATGTTCCCTCCCCAGCCGCATCCCTGCCCATACCTGTCCAGAGTCTCAAAAACACTACATGATGACCGAAACTCATTTCCATCTCCATTATTCTTGCATTATCATTGTTTTTAAACGCCATTTTTCTTTAATTACCCCTGCCTAAAGAGAAATGAAGACAAGAGAAGACAAAAAGGCTAATGCAACATTCCAGGAGAATCACAAACGCAGGGCATGGGACTGTCTTATTAACTTCATTGCAGTGATGTGTTATAAAATGCAAATTGCAGAAAGGGGGCAGTAATCTGTTAATAAATATGTTAATTAGGCAGAGTAAATGCCATACTGCATGGTGGGGGGAAAAAATTCACTGATTGTAAACTCCATGCACAGCAGATTTCAGAGGGCAAAATGTAGTTAATAAAACTACCTTTATGTTTTATATTGCTGCTCTTTAGCATAAACAGCTAATAACCAATTTACATTAATGGGGTGGGCACAAATGTAAATTAGCCCCTTTTTGGTTTATATTCCTGCAATGCAATCCCAGTGCTAAAGTGTTGCATTGGCGATTTCATTAAAGGAAAGATCTGAGAACCCGATACAGTCCTAGGGCCCGCTTCAAGGAATTTTAATATGAAACCAAAATTACACTGCACATCCTTGTTCACCACGTGGGAATTTCCAGAAAGGGCTCCGCTATCAAATATTTTTCCTATCCAGGGCTATGTCCACAACCCCGCGCTCCTGTGGGTGTTCAAAATGTCCTGCTTGCCAAAAAATGCCTCCCAACCCCAAGGCTGCAACAATATGGTCTTGTGCAACTGCAGTCTGGACTCCTCCTTGACTTTCTTTGCTTGCCGACTGGTAGCAGCCCTGACTTGAGGACAAACAAAGAGACCCTTGTATCTCATGGACTTTCCCAGGTCCAGGTGGCTGGAGGAGGAAGAGAGAAGGACCTTCAGGGCTTTCTGAGTCTGTGTTCCTAGTAGCCACAAAGAAGGAAAGCAAATGCTAACAACACACATTTGTGCTGTCTGCACCAGTGGAAGTTTTCCATTTCTGGCCTCATTCATCTGCGACCTCTCCTACTCACAGGGTCTTTCTTTAGTCATGCTGTGCAAGCAGCTACTGTATATACCAAAAGTTAATTTTACTACACACTTCACTGTGTCGCCAGAGGTGCAATAAATCACGAACCAATTTCCAATTTTGTTATGCCCTACTTGATAAGGATGTGAAGCATTCTTTTCCCCCCAATATACATGTTTTTAAACATGAGCTTTGGAAGCAGGGACACGTCTCTTGATGCGCAGTGAAATTTTAACCTTCCTTTTCAAGAGAAGTTGACCCCTGCTGGTCCTATTAAAATAAAACATCAACTTACGCTTTCTTTAGTTTGAGTCTTGGATCCAGAAGCCGCCTATAGGCCTTTATGCCGCAGAACATTTCCTAAGAAAAGTTGCAGGGATTTTTGTTTGTTTGTTTTTTTGTTTTTTTGCAACTTCAGCAAATAAATTTTTCAGATGAAATACAAATTGTTGGGACAGTGTTATTCTGAATTGTGCTGCATTTTTTTAAAGGTACAGAATAAGATTTGTATGTATTTAAATTTTCATACAATCACATTCTTGGAGATGGATAAAGAGACTTTATTATTCCTTCTACAGCATTTAATTCGAATACTTCAGTGCTATCCCATTACAATTGTAAACTAATCTAATTCTAAGGAGTTTGGGGTTTTTTTCTTCTGGGGGCTAGGGAGCTATTGTTTACTAAGTGAGAATTCAAAAGTTAGATGGTAACAATTAGCCCTTCATTTACTAATTCCTCTGCTACCTTATATATTCGCAATAATAATAGAATATATTTCTTGACATTATTTTGAGGTTTAAATAAGATTATACATCACTAATTGGCAACCACCACAGTAATAAATGTTTTAGGCAGTAATCATTGCTGGATGCTAAAACTAATGGGCGAAAGTTGGATGAAAAATGTAGTCAGGGGCCCCCGGGTCGATCAGTCAATTAAGCGTTCGACTTTGCTTCTGGTCATGGGCTCATAGTTGGTAGGTTCAAGTCCCGCAAAGGGCTCTTTGCTGACAGTGCAGAGCCTGCTTAGGATTCTTTCTCTCCCTCTCTCTCTCTGCCCCTGTCCCTCTCTCTTGCTCTCTGTTTCTGTCTCTCTCTCTCTCTCAAAATAAATAAATTAACTTTAAAAAAAAAGAAATAAGAGTACAGTTGACCTTTGAACAATACGGGTTTGAAATACCTGGATCCATACACATGCACGTTTTTTATAAATACAGTATGATACTATAAATGCATTTTCCTAATGATTTTCTTAATAACGCTTTCTTTTTACTACCTTTATTGTAAGACTACAGTATACAATACATATAACACACAAAATACATGTCAATCAGCTGTTTACATTATGGGTATTTTCCAGTCAATTAGTTGTTAAGCTCTGGGGGAGTCAAAAGTTATACGTGGATTCTCAACCGCACAAGGAGTCAGCACGCCTCGCCCCCATGTTGTTCAACGGTTAACTATATTACATAGTCTCAAAGAATATCCCTACTGAAAACTAGAATGATAGCTGCCCAAAAATCGGTGCTGGTTAGTCTGGCGAGCACAGTGAGAATGGAGTAGGAAGATTTTCATGGGGAACATGTATTACTTGAGTCTCCAAAATAAAATGGAGTTAAGTTTTAGAAGAAGGAGGAAGATAAGAAGGAAGAGGAGAAGAAATGCTCCAATGAAGCAAAGATCAAAGAAAGTCAAGCAACAATGTCTTTCTCTAAGATCACATAAACAAAGTACAACCCAAGTTACACATCAACTCGTATTTTTATTTCAGCTCAAATATTTGCCATTGAAAGATGCGCACAAGCAAGGAGGTCAGGTGCCTTCAGGTAAAGAAGAAACAGACTATGAAGCAACAAAAAGTGCACAAGGCTCAATGTGGAAGTCCTAGGTTCAAATCAAGACCTACCTCTTGCCAGAATCACATCTTTTGAGAAAAATGGCTGTTGATAAGTCAATCAATAGAATTCAAAAACCCACAAATTGCCTATTGCTATTATACCCATATATCACCCTAGGACAAGTCCTTCTATTATTTAAAAGTAAATTTTAAAAGAATACATCCAATCACTGTGAAGAACAATTTGGCACTATATAGAAAAGCTTAACATGTGTATCCTATGACTGAGCAATCTCATTCCTAGGTGTGTATAGTGTTCAGAAACTCACACACTTACATAAGGAGGCACACACAAGATTGCCCATTACAATATTGTTGGTGGCAGCAAAAACTAAAAACAGTCGAAATTATCCATCGAAAAGAGAATTAATGTATACATTGTATATGTTCATGTAATGGAATATCATACAGCTATGAAAATGAATAAACTATAGCAATACACATCTATACAAATGATTCTTATAATACTGAGAAAAAAATCATGTCACATGAAGAATATCTAGAATATGATTTCATGAACATATTGTTTAAAACCATCCACCCAGGGGTGCCTGGGTGGCTTAGTCGGTTAAGTGTCTGACTTTGACTCAGGTCATAATCTCACAGTCTGTGGGTTCAAGGCCCACATCGGGCTCTGTGCTAACAGCTCAGAGCCTGGACCCTGCTTCAGATTCTGTGTCTCCCTCTCTCTGTGCCTCTCTCCTCCCCCACTTGCATTCTGTCTCTCTAAAATGAATAAACTTAAAAAAAATAAAATAATAAAAAATAAATAAAAGCATCACCACATATTGCTTAGGATACATAAATGCATCATAAAAGTATAAGAAGAGGGCATGGAAACCAAATTCAAAAGAGCAGTTACCTGTTGGAAGAAGACAGAACCAGGAAGAGGCTTTAAAATGCTCAAGTTGGGGCGCCTGGGTGGCTCATTGGTTAAGTGGCCGACTTCGGCTCAGGTCATGATCTCGCGGTCTGTGGGTTCGAGCCCCGCATCGGGCTCTGTGCTGACAGCTCAGAGCCTGGAGCCTGCTTCGGATTCTGTATCTCCCTCTCTCTCAGACCTGCTCAAACTCTGTCTCTATGTCTCTCAAAAATAAATAAACGCTAAAAAAAAAATTTTTTTTAAATAATAAAAATAAAATGCTCAAGTAATGGAGGTAGTAAGGCCAAAGATGTATAAATACAAAGAGCATTTATACTTATTGGCTTTATTTATTACATTGGAGGGTGGAAACATACAAGTTTGTAGCATTATTCTTCATACTTTTGTGTTTCTTAAATATTACCTAAATGTTAGTTACCTAAATTTCTAACAAAACTATCTACCTTTATACAAATACACACACAGACAATTTCTGGGAGGAGTCAAAGGAAATTATTGACAGTGTTTGCCTTTGGAGAATAGAACTGGCACCTGGGGTGGAGGCAAGATTCACTTTTACTGTTACAGTTTCACTATTATACCGTTCGAAATGTACTATTTGAATGTGTACCATGTGAAAATGTTATTCCCATAATAATGATTTTTCCAACAACTTAGCAAACATGTTAAACTTGTTAATATCTACACGTGGCTTTTGTGTTATGATGCTCTAAGCCATTACCATGTGTATTTAAGCAGGTGAGGAGCTTAACTCCCCTTCTCAGGAAATGTGATGTTAACTCTACAGAGTAATATGGACCACAGACGTCACGAACTCAAGGCACACCATTACTGGATTTCACTCCATGGGTAATATTTTGTAATGCCTCCATAAAACCCCATGTATGTGATCTCACAAACCTTCACAACAGTGGAAGAAATAGTCCTACTATATTACTTTCAGATAGTGACCATTAATATTTTGGGCCATAGAATAGAGCCTAGTGCCATTTCAAATTCAGTGCAATTCAATTCAAAGAATGCTTATTGAATTTCTATTATGTTACAGGATAAAGTAGAAATATGAATAAGACAAGCTCCTGCCCTAAAGGATAGAAACTTGTATTCTGTGAAGCACAACTGATCTTACTTTGCCCTCAAAACTCATCATCTAGGTTTACTGGGTTTGGGAGCAGATACTAATCATCATTGCTGAATTTCTTTCTTCCGTCAACACTCAGTGAAAATAGCAGGTGCCTTCTAATGTAACCTCCCATGTTCTCAAGGTGTGAGAAAATGTTCACACTATGTGAGCAACTCATAAAGACTGAGCAGATGTGCACATGGTTACTACTGCAATCAAATGAATCTGAGGAACAAGTTGGTCGGCACACAATTGATGACATGCAGCATCATCATCATCATGCAAGCGAGTAATTAAGGATAATCGGTAAATAATTCATGTAAATTACTGTCATTGATACAGTTCTGCAGTTAAGCCAAGATTTCTGGGGTCAGCTAAACGGAGTTTAAAAGAGATTAGTTGGCCCGACTGAAAACTCCCTAATCGGCTAACACAAAGGAACCTTTCCATGCCCGAGCAGGGCCTACCACTGCCTTTTGTTTCCCAAAAACCCCATGTTGACAGCTGAGCCCACTCCCCCAGGGATTCCCAGCTCTGACACCTCTGAGGTTTACAGTCACACTTGGCTTCCTTCAGAGGGTGGGATTTTCTTTCATTTTAGAAGGAAAAAAGATGAACGATATCAGTCCAGATCTCAGGCTCTGGACCAGAAGTTTGTGAAAGAGGAAGGAAGTAGGACTAAGTCTACCCTCTAGCACTGAGGGGGCCAGAAGTGTTTTTTCTGAGCACTGTGACCGGAAATTTGTTTTGCCACTCCCTTCTTCTTTTATTTTTTAAAGCTTATTTATTTATTTTGAAAGAGAGAGAGCAGGGGAGAGGCAGAAAGAGAGGAGAGAGAGAATCCCAAACAGGCTCCGTGCCATTAGCGTGGAGCCCAATGTGGGGCTAGAACTCTCAAACGGTGAGATCATGACCTAAGTCAAAATCAAGCATATGATGCTTAACCAAGGGAGCCACCCAGGTGCCCCTACGACTCCCTTCTTAAGGCTAGACCCACATTGGGAGAAATCAGCAAGGAATATGATAAAAAAAAAATTCTCCTACCCAAAGGTTCTTGCCTGAAATTCTCCTGATTAGAAAAGCAGGCAAACTAGCGCCATGGGAACGCAAAGTGGGCCCTCAGTCAGTCACATCTCCATAGTTTGGCTTACTCTGCTTGGTTTCCCTTCTCCAGCTAAGGGCAGAAGCGCAGTGGGAGCTCTGATAGGGGTGGGAATCGTAAGTGAGAAACCACTCCCGAGCAATGGAATATGCTAGAAGACGGGAGCCAGGACCAGGCAAAGTGGTCACTGGGTGCCTCCACAGCAGAGAACCAAAGAGCCCAAAATGTAGAAAAGGAACTAAAACGCCCAAGCACATAGTCAGGAATACAGTGTGATTTTTGTCTTAATCCTGTGGCCCAGGTTTATCTCCCTTCTCACCTCAGTGTGTGATAAAAAACCCTGTGAGTATCGTTTGGCAAACACAAGCAGACCTTGTGTCCCAGCAGTGCTGAGGCCAGGGCAGGTCTTTCAGGTAACTTAATGCTCATCTGCTACTCTCTGTTATTGTCCACACTCGGCTAATCTCTCTGCATGGGTAAAACATCCACATGTGTGCACAGGATGTGTAGCCTAGGAATACACTTCAAGTGCCTAGTGTCTCTGGGCTAACTGCACTGATGATGCCAAGTAATTTGCCTGTGCTTTGATGCCTAATGGAATAACGACAGTGATACAGAAGTCTGTGGGAAGCCCCAAGGAAAGGAAAACTATTCTAGAAATATTGGAAGGCATAGGTCTAGAACATTGGAAAGGCAGTAGGGAGTGGGTACAGCACTGAATAGTTGAATAGTTGAGCTCCATTGGACAGACATGAGTGCTATCACTATGTGAGGGACCTGTTCCTATAGTCTCCTAAGCATAGACATTAACGAGTCCACAGAAAGCTACTAAAGTTTTCCTAAAGAGTATTTCCAGTACAGTAGCTCTATGAGATGTTAATAGATTCAAGGTCAAACAAATTTGGAAGCCTCTGGTTCAAATAAATATAAACACATTTTCATATTACAGGACTTCTCAGAGCCTTTGATATGTTAATATACCCTGTGGAAACCCAAGAAAGGAACAGGATATGCAATGTTTCCCAATCTCACATGATAAAATTATTTTGTAGAATACAAGCTCACATTTTCTCCTCATCCTGCCCCTTTTCCCTTCCCCCATTAGAAAAGAAAGGTTTTACTCTTTCTTGCCTCAGGGGAGAGGCATGGCAGAGCTTCTTGATTTTATGTTTTCAAATCAAACAGGGTTAGAGGAAATAGAGGTTTGGGGGTCCTAAGGGCAGGGACACATGCTATTTCCTCCCAGCTCCCAAAGTCAGATCTTTCAGTGGGGTTTCCAACCTCACCAAAGACTACGTGCCCCAAGCACAGCCCAGCAGCAGCAGGGAGCCCACGTGAAAGGCCAGTGCAGAGAGTGAGCACCTCCAAAGAAAGCAGTGTAGACAGACATCACACCAGTGACTAAGCATTCTGTAAGACCGCAGAATCTTGGCAAAACCTCTGAGAGGGAGAAGAGGTAGGAATTGCAAGTATATCTAAGTACGTCCCATCAATCTGGAGGGATGGATAAGAGTCAAAATCAGGTGGATTCACAGATAGTAAGGAAATGCAATATTTCCCTGGACCACTGTTTGTGCACTGAGATTCCCACCTGCAATATGGATTTGCCCATGGAGCTTCTTTTTGGTTAAGTATTCCACAAGACTGTTTCTCGCAGAACACGGGTAACAAGATGCTGAAGTAGATTATCCCACTTAGAGGAGACAACCCCTAATCAATAACCTCGATTCAAGAACTGTCGCCTTTATTGAAAAGCTGTGGTCTCTAAGTAAATCAGGACGAGAAGACCCAGAATCTTTTCTGTTAATCCCAAATGCCCAGAGAGAGCTGTAGGCCCTTCAGTGAAATGTGTTTATAGGAATTGTGATGCTTGAAAGCCCATTCTTTGAAAAAAAAAAATAATTTCAATGACTAGCAAACACCTAGAATTTTTACCAGAAATACTCGGAAACGCCAAGAAGATTCACAGTGGGGACACCTCGGTGGCTTAGTCTGTTGAGTGTCTGACTCTTGATTTAGGATCAGGTCATGATCTCATGAGTTCATGGGTTTGAGCCCTGCATCTGGCTCTGCACTGACAATATGGAGCCTGTTTGAGATTCTCTCTCTCCCTCTCTCTCTGCCACACCCCTGCTTGCTCACACGCTCCCTTTCTCTCTCTCTCAAGATAAATAAACTTAAAAAAAAATTTTTTTAAGATGTGCAGTGGAAGGAAAGGAAACATTCAACGACAAAAGTTGTTCTTTTTAACAGTCCACTGAGCCAGCTCCCCTCAAGTCAGTGAACACCAACACAAGGAACTGAACTCACTCTGCGCCATTCACGAGCATGGGAAGATTAAATGGAATGGTTCTCATCAGAGGACTGACCTATGGCAAACATATCTGCTGGTGGAGTTGTAGTGGTGATAGTGGAACTACATATAACCCAAAGACAGATGGATTTCCTCTTGTAGCAAACTTGCAGGGGGTGGGGGGCAGTTACAGTGTGAGTATGTTGAAAGTAGACAGTTGTTATAATTCTAGGAAGAAAGGCAAGGTATGTGAGCTGGTAGCCTGCCAGCCCAATGCAGACCTCAACTACAGAAAGAAGAGCTTCTAATTAAATTTCTACCTTCCAAGAAGCATTTTGGGGGTATTCGGCTATTATTACTAATGACTTTAGATATTATCACTCATTCGTCAGAAATAAGTCTTCCTTTGGGCACCTAGAAACGGCAAATGGAGAAGAAGTCCTAATAAGATAAATCTGGATATTTTAGATAACATCCCAAGCCTGTATGAGGTAAGACAGTATAAACACCTCTGACCAGGTAGCTATAGGGCCTGATACTTTTTTAAAAATTAATTTCTTGCTCTTTGGAATCTCTCAGAAGTACAGCACTGTCTTCCCCTCTCCCAGATTCAAATGACTCCTAGAAAATAATCCTACTATAACTATAGCACCACTGAGTATTAAGCCTGTTTTTAATAGGCATGTTCCCCCGTTTTCCCAACTGCTCTCACTTTCCCCAGCAATTTTTTCCTGCTGTAACAAGCCACCATTACCTGCTCATTTCCACACAGGGCAGCCACCTAAAAGGAAGTGGTGAAGAGATATCTCTTGCTCTCAGAAATCTTCCTCCCACGTGAGGTGTGTGAAATGCAGAATGGATATTTTTAGCTTGTAAGTCTCTTTATCAGAAATCTCTCATTATCTAACTCATCTGTTCTGAGAAATGTTCACCCACATCCATAATTTCTTGGCTTCCTTTGGAACTCAAAGTAAGTTTAAAACCTCTTAATTTTCTTCTGTGACCATCTCTCCTCCAAGTTGACAGCCTCATAGTCCTTCAAAGATGTTCTACAAA
This sequence comes from Paguma larvata, assembly GCA_030068075.1. NCBI lineage: Eukaryota > Metazoa > Chordata > Mammalia > Carnivora > Viverridae > Paguma > Paguma larvata. Next base: position 98,814,282 of record CM057826.1, on the reverse strand, counting down.
GAAGTTCAACTACTGAATCTTTTTCTTCATGCAGAATTTCAGCTACAGTACAGGGTTCAATTTTATCTTATCTGGCATTTGTTCCCTTGGACATGGGCTACTATGTTGAAAATCAAACATGTAAGTGGGATTAGATGATCCTTTATGAAAAGGTAGTAGAGCAAGAAGAGATCAGACCAGCTCTGGTCACCTCCCAGTTCTACTACCTACAAACTAAACATCTGAGCAAGTTACCTCACCTCCCTGTGTGCTTCACTGTCTGCATCTATAAAATGGGAATATGGAAGGACCCACCTCAAAGAATTTCTGTGGGGAATAAACATGTGCTAAGTAAGTAGTAAGTAAAACACTTAGGACTGTGCCTGGCACATAGTAAGCACTCAAATTTCAGCTGTAGTGATATTAATATTAATAATTTTGATCATGCCTATATTATTAATAACAATAACAATAATATTCCTCTATGCATGCAACCATCAAAGTTAATCTATGTGTGTTTGTGTAAATCAGTCTATTTTCTACACAGTTCCTAATTTTCATTGCATGGACTGTTGCTAAACCACTGAATTGATTCTACCTGAGAAATGCCAATACTTCAAATCTCCCATCTTTACCTATTTGCTTCTTGGTCTCTACAACAAGAATGCGCACATGTGAACAATGAATGCCAAAAGCATGCACCTAGTAATGAGAACGTACCTTTACAATATTCAGCACAGGTGTTGGGGTGAGGATTCTACCTCTCATTCATTGACTTCAGGACTTATTTCCTGAGGATGCATTGCACTTCATACTTGGGCTACCTGTGCTTATTACTGATGCAATATAACAAGCCATGCAATATACACATCTCCACAACAATTCTTTCATGTAGAGGCTGTCCAGTGGGTTGCTTAGCTTAACACAAAGGAGGTCAAGTTTGGAACAATCTACTAATCCTACTCCTGAGAATAAGGAATTAATTCAAAATAAGGGGAAAATTTATATGTATAGTAGAAATTTAAAATTCCATATATAATATAATTTATAATATATACAAACACTTGTTGCCTATGGAACCAGCAATAGGGAGATGATTAAATAAATGATAATACATCAACTTGATAGACCATGACAGTGCAATTTTAAAATAATGATAACCGTGGGGCACCTGAGTGATTCAGTCAATTAAGCATCCAACTCTTGGTTTCACTCAGGTCATGACCTCAGGGTTGTAAGACTGAGACCCACGTCAGGTTCTGCACTGATGTAGATGATAGAGAGAGAGAGACAGACAGACAGACAGACAGACAGACAAAGATAGATATAGGAAGATATATATTAGCTGAATAACCTTAGGCCAGCTACACAAGCTATCTCAAGCTCAGTTTCTTCATCTATAAAATGGGGCTATTTAAGGATTAACTTAAATACTTAATTGACTTGCAAGGATTAAACTAGCCCCTCAGTAAGTATTCATTGAGGAGTAGGAGACAATGCACACAACATTCATACATTGGCATCCGGTGCAGGGTGAAAGTTCACTGAATACTGTATACTGATACATATCAGGTAAAGCCTGCCCCCTTGAAATCTAGATCAGCTTGGAAAGAATACCAACACTTATGAAAATCCAGAGGCTGGTGAAGCTTTCCGCAAATTCCCAAAGGCTTCCATTCTCATGACCTCTGTCTCCTGGGCACCCGTTTCATCTCACTGATCCAGACATAAAATCACAACATAACTACCATGAAACACTAGTGAGCTTAGCATACTTTATCAAAGATTGGGCCAGGAGCAGGGAAAGGCAAGAGAACTAGTCAAGATCATGGAAAATGGAGACCATCACAGCAACATACACACAGGGGCATCACAGTTCTTTAAATGTCCTCTGGCCCACCATCATCACCTAGCCATTTCCATGGCACCATTGCCTTCTTGCTTCCCTCCTTGCAGCTCTTCTCCTCCTCATCCCATTCTTTTCCCTCTTCTAAAAAAGTGGAGTTCTCCCACTACCACCGCCCCCAACTCTTGCTCCCAGATTTTTCACAACAAAATCTAAGGCACTGGGCACGGAAGAAGCCTTACCTTTATCCATACCCACCCAGCTTCAAAAAGACCATTCATTTTAAAAATGAAACTTTGCAGGGCACCTGGGTAGCTCAGTCAGCTAAGCATTGGACTTCAGCTCAGTCACGATCTCATGGTTGGTGGGTTTAAGCCCCACATCAGGCTCTGTGCTGACAGCTCAGAGCCTGGAGCCTGCTTCCAATTCTGTGTCTCTATCTCTCTCCCCCTCCCCCACTCCTCTCTCTCTCTCTCTCTCTCTCTCAAAAACAAAAAACTTTGGGGTGCCTGGGTGGCTCAGTTGGTTGAGCGTCCGACTTCAACTCAAGTCATGATCTCATGGTTGGTAGGTTCAAACCCTGCGTCAGGCTCTTTCCTGACAGCTCGGAACCTGGAGCCTGCTTCAGATTCTGTGTCTCCCTCTCTCTCTCTCTGCCCCTCCCCTGCTCATGCTCTGTCTCTCTCTCTTTCTCAAAAATGAATAAACATTAAAAAAATGTTTTTTAATAAATAAATAAACATTAAAAAATTTAATGAGTTTTTGTTTTCTGTATGTGTAAATCACAATAAGAATGAATTTTTAACCTTCATTTCACAAATGAGAAAACAGATCCCTTGCCCAAGTCAAAGGGTAGAACTTGGATTTGAACCCAGACCTGCTTAATTCCACAGCCAGTACTCTCAAATACTACACTAACAAAAATAAAATCCCAAGAAGCCATTTGGCAATATGCAAGTCTGTGGCAACAGTTTATACCTTAACTTCAACCAGCTGTCCCTCAGAGATATACCAATGCTTTCAAGGGACGTGGGCAAAATAGCATGAATTATTCAGCACAAACCATCAGACCCATTACAGAAACAATGCAACAAACATAATCCACCATCTTGTATGAAGGCTGATTTTCGCATTCACTGGAGATGCTGTATTCTTTTGATTTTATGTCTTCAGGGAAGTTGTTTGTGCAGACAAGCTCTGAAAGTCTCATACTTGGAAGTACAGAATGTATAAGTTAGTGCATAATGAACTAACTGCTTACTGACTATTTGATGATGAACTAAATGAATGACAATGTTTCAGTAGTGTGCAGCAGATGCTGGGTAGTAGGAAGTGCCATTGTTGAAGAGATTTTAATTCCAATTTCATTTGAACCCAAAGAAGGTGAATTCACTCTTCTTCACAATGGTCCTCCAGACCAAAATCCGTGTTTATCTTATTGCTCTTCTGTGAGGATTAATTTATTCCAAAGGGTAAAACAATTCTTTCTTTCTTTCTTTTTTCAATGAAACTCCTTAGTCATTGAGTTATTTCAGGCCCTAACAAAAAAAGAAGGAACGCCCGAATGACGAACTGAAGGTTTCAATAGTGTTAATCTAAGACCATTGGTTTTGAAAATATCAGAAAAAAAGCATTTCTATCTTGACAAAATGAGATCTGAGAGCCAACACCAATACTCACCACACATTGTATTGTGCATACCACAACTCTGGGGGCATCTGGGTGGCTCAGTTGGTTGAATGACTGACTTCGGCTCGGGTCATGATCTCATGGTTCATGAGCTGGGCTAACTGCAGTCAGGCTATTAGCACAGAGCCCACTTGGGATCCTCTGACTCCCTCTCTATGCCCCTCCCTGACTTGGGCTCCCCCAAAAATGAAAAATAATAAATATTTTTTTTAAAAAAAAGAAGTGATCACTACAACTATGGAAACATCTGAAATAAAAGAAACATTCAGTGGCAAAAATTGAAATTTCGAGGGCCCAAGGTGAAATTTCCCAAAGGGACCTGCCTTTAAGGGCATGCACAGCTCCCTAAAACATCCTCAGTGCCTAACATACCCTTTGGTGAATTTCCTGAAAATTACAAGAAGCTTTTAGATAGTTATCAGCTTAAAAGAATTTTCCAATGACATTCAGTCTGTTTCCACCTCACATGCGCCACATTCAGCAGTGTGGCTTTGAATAAGTCATTAAATGGCTGTAAGCCTCAGTCTCCTCCTGGGGAAAATGAGAGGCCGGCACTTACACTCTCTGGGGCTCCCACTGCTGATATTTCATGATCCAATCAAACTCAAAAAGAAAATGGCAAACTGTAATACATAGGTTTAACATTAGGTCTAAAGGCACATTTCTCAGAAGTTGCAACTGTTGGTGGCAGGGCCAGCATATCTCCATCTCTAGACTCAGGATCCCTCTACACCACACAGGGTGGGTGCTGCAGGGGGAGCAAGAGCAGAGGCTGCCCCCCAGGCCTTGTGCGTGCACAGGCAGAGGGCCCTCCACCCAGAGGGACAGCCTCTTCTCAATTCACTCTCAAGAACCCTCTGGGCTCCCCTGAAAGGAAAAGCAACTGTTGAGTGAAAATGTACTTCGAGGTACTAGCCCATCTGGTAAGAGAATGTAAGGGAATGCAAAGCACAGATACCAGAGGGTCTGTAACTTCCTATTCATTTCTTTCATTTGAACAACAGCAAAGCCAACTTTAAAGAACTAAAAGAACTGCCCTCTTACAAAGACTTTGAGAGATATCAACATAGGATTTATGGACATTCATTAGTAAACAAGCCTCAGAAAATACTGAGAGTTGGATTCACAGGATATGTCCATAATTTCAAAGGTTTTTCTGAGGTGTGTCAGATGGGTCTTCTGAATACTCAGACTCCACAGTCTCTCCTGTCTCTCCTGCCATCTCTCTTTCTTCCTGGTTTAAGCTTCTTTATTCACCCTGGTGCCCAGACAAACTGCGGGACACTCAGTAGGTCAAACCACACAGTGGAAAAGCCTTGCCTTAAACCAGGTTGTGGAGAAGTCCGGAGACTAGATGGGGAGAGATCTGCCATTCACACTGCATTTCAACTCACACCATTTGGGGCCAAAGCAAGGGGAGCCAGATACCCTGTACCAGGACCTCAAGCTCTCTTCTAAAATACCAGGAAAGACTTCTTAAGGAGGTGACATTAAAGTGGAATCCTAATGCAAACTGATTAGGCCACTCTGGAAAACAGTGTGGAGGTTCCTCAAAAAATTAAAAAGAGGACTACCCTACAACCCAGCAATTGCATTACTGGGTATTTATTCAAAGGATACAGGAGTGCTGATTTGAAGGGCCCATGCACCCCAATGTTTATAGCAGCACTATCAACAATAGCCAAGTATGGAGAGAGTCCAAATGTCCATCCACTGATGAATAGATAAGGATGCAGTGTATATATAAATATATGTATAATGGAATATTACCCAGTGATGAAAAAGAATGAAATCTTACCATTCGCAACAACATGGATGAAACTAGAATGTATTATTCTAAGCGAAATAAGTCCATCAGAGAAAGACAAATAGAATATGACTTCACTCATATGTGGAACCTAAGAAACAAAACAGATGAACATAGGGGAAAGGAAGCAAAAATAATATAAAAATAGAATGGGTGATAAACCATAAAAGACTCTTAAATACAGAGAACAAACTGAGGCTTCCTAGCAGGAAGGTGTGGGGGGTGGGATGGGCTAAATGGACAATGGGCATTAGGAACGCACTTGTTGGGATGAGCACTGGGTGTTACCTGTAAGTGATGAATCACTAAATTCTATTCCTGAAATCATTATTACACTATATTTTACCTAACTCTGGGAAGTGTAGGAGTTGCACATATCAAGAAGTCTAGAGTATTTAGGAAATGTAAAGAAGAGCAATGTGGCTGGAAGACAGTTTGTTGGGTGCAGGGCTCTAAAGGAGTTAGCAGAGGTGGACAGAGGCCAGATCGAATAAGACCCCTGACTTTGCTGGGTTCCCCTGAATCAGGCCATGAGCAAGGATTTGAATGCAAGCAGTTTATTTGGGAGCAAGCGCAGAGAGGGAGCAGGAAAGTGAGACAGGAAGGTAAGGAAGGCGGTACAGCAGGCATTAGTGAGCAGTTTACCGCCATGGGCAACTGGGGCTCAGCTGCGTGGAGAACTCTGGCAGAATGCACAGAGCACACCTCAAGGTCCCTACGACATGAGGCCAAGAGAGTTGGGGCATTCATCCACCAATGTTTGTCCATCCCTAGTTGAGACCTGCTCCTGGGGCATTAGCTCCCAGGGGCTTCCTGTCGAGGCCTCAGATAGAGAGCTACATTTGACTTCAGTAGAAATCTGCCCAAGTACAAAGGCAAGTGGGCAGTACCTGCTAGAGCCTCATAGACAAAGGTCAGGACTCTGGATTTTATTCTAGGTGTAATAAAAAGCCACTGAAAAGTACTAGGCCAGCCATCGACACTTTCCAGCTTACAACTTAAGTTGGTTGTTTTTACCACTGGGTAGGCAGGGGCTGAAGGCAAGGGGGCAACACAGTGGAGGTGTCGCTTATTCTAAAATTCAGTGTAGGGGCACCTGGGTGGCTCAGTCGGTTGGGCATCCGACCTTGGCTCAGGTCATGATCTCGCGGTTTGTGAGTTCGAGCCCTGTGTCGGGCTCTGTGCTGACAGCTCAGAGTCTAGAGCCTCCTTCAGATTCTGTGTCTCCCCCTCTCGCTGCCCTTCCCATGTTCATGCTCTGTCTCTCTCTGTCTCTCAATAATAAATAAAAATGTTAAAAAAATAAATAAAAATAAAATAAAATTCAGTGTAATTCACGGTTACGTAGTTCTCCCCAAACTCTATCAACAGAAGCCAATCCCCAGTATCTCCTGACCATATCTACCCTTTCAGCCATCTCTTCCTAAAACTCCCTTCCCTTTTCTTTCCCAAAGAAACTTTGACCATTCAGATTTAGGATCTTTCAGAAAGACACATTCCCCAAGCCTTGTCCTCATCTAACTGACCCAGGATTTGTCATTTCCATGATGATCAAGTACCACCTTGCCTCACAGCAGCACTCTACATCCATCAGCAAATGGAGGGCACAAGGAAAAGATTACGGTTTCAGAAAGCACTCGAAGCTACATTGAGCTAGACAGTCTGCGTTCAAATTCTGCTTCTCCCACTTACTCCCCATGTGACCTGTGACAAATTACTTAATTTCACTGAGCCTTTAAACTGGGGATAAAATGTCTTCCACGAAGAGCTGTGAGACAATGAGACATTATAGGCATGAGTACCTATACAAGTACATAATAAGTGGTCAATAAGTAAGTGTTCATTACTATCATTATTATTAATGTACAATGAATATTCAAGTGTATCCTTATCACAGAATCACATTTGGGGGTCAGAAAGAAAATAAAGCTGAAACACACACACACACACACACGCACACCTTTGTTTATTCTCATCTGTCTGGTTTGGAGTAATCCAGGCCAAGGTTTTCTCCCATTATGCTGAAAAATTATACACTGGCTGTATTCACTGTTCCCTGAACATCTAAGAAATCATTTGACTTATTGCCTGGGCACTTCAGAATGTCAGCACAAAGAACGCCAAGCAAAATTTAAGGAATACTAAGCAAATACCTGATATCACCTGATACTCCTGGTGACAAAAGAAAACAGGAGCACTCCGTTCCTATTTTAAAGCTACTTTATAGGGATAAAATAATGATTGGGCCTGGAAATTCAAGTGTTATGAGCAAAACACCAATATGATGTGGAGGATTGGATCCCACCCGCTCTTCCCCATTTATGTGAACAGCATGACTTTGGCAGCAATTAAGAGCTAATGGCTTGCCAATGATGAGCTTTTCCGTCAAAAAGATAAATTAGAGACAATTTGGGACTTGTTTGGTTTTGACATCCACCCATTCCCTAGTGCTCACAATTAAAAATGGACCAATCAAATCTCACATTCTTCATTTATTTAAACAAAAGTGGAAAATTACTGACCCACATATGGATTGACCTTTTTAACAGGTATAAAATCTGAAAAACTAGTGAGAGAAAAGTGCTTCTAACTCCACGACTCTTCTTTTCCACGCCACACCCCGTAATTACTAAGCTCACAGCCTGTGTGGAGATGCTTCCATTAGGGAGTAGCTTAAAAAGCACTGAACTTGGAGCCAGGAAACTCCATCTCTGGACCTCCATTTTGTCAGAGGGTTGAATTACAGTGATACGAAGTCTTTGGATTTAAATATCTATGCTGTCAGGTGCTGCTAAGGCAATTCAACCAATGTCTCCCCACATAAATAGGGGGGAGAAGCTTCTAAACTTTTCCGGAAAGGAACAATGGTAATGGAGCAAGAATGGGGGTGTGGCACAGACAGAGAAGGACACAGTAGCCATTCCTGCTGAGAAGCTCCCTGGAAAACACTATGAAAAATGACATGGAGTAAATGAAAAGTCAGTGAGGTGACACACTTCCCACCCTGATGGAGAGATGAAGAGAAAGGTTGACGTTCTCCACAATTCTAAAATATCCAAGCTTCACATCACATATTCAACTTTCAAAGGACAGATGACTCTTGAACTACATGGGTATTTACTATAGGTCCATTTACATGCAGATTTTTTTTTATAAATACAGTACAGTTTATTAAGAGTGTTTTCTCTTCCTTATGATGTTCTTAATAATATTTTCTGTTCTCTAGCTTACTTTATTATAAAACAATACATAATACATATAACATACTAATGTGTGTTAATCAACTGTTTGTTATCAGTAAAGCGTCTGGTCAACTGTGGGCTATTAGTGGTGAAATTTTTAAGGAATTAAAAGCCCTACCTGGATTTTTTGACTGTGCAAGGGGTCAGCACCCCTAACCCCCATGTTGTTCAAGGGGTCAAATATATTTTCTTTTTTTTTTAAGTTTATTTATTTACCTTGAGACAGAGAGAGGGAGAGAGAGCGTGTGCAGGCACATGTACAAGTGGGGGAGAGGTAGAGAGAGAGGGAAAGAGAGAATCTCAAGCAAGGTCTGCACTGTCAGTGTGGAGCCTGTTGCATGCCTTGATCCCATGAACTGTGAGATCGTGACCTGAGCTGAAACCAAGAGTTGGACATTTAACCCACTGAGCCACCAAGGAGCCCCATGAGTATTTTCAAAATCATTTCAAATTTGTCAACATTTTAAGCATCTTTCTGAATAAATAATAAATTTTAGCATCTTCTCTTGGAGTTTGTATGTCAGAGCACAATACCACCCTTTGTGTTTTATTTCAATACGTGTTCTGCCTCTGTACACTCCAAAATTACAAGAACTGTGGGCCTTATGGATTGTATTTACAATTTCTTCTACTAGCTTCATGCTCATTCAGACCCACTATATTCTTTTACCAATTCCATACCCTGTACCAGAAAAAAAAAGCAGAATGTTAAAAGTTTGGAGGGATGGCCAACTTTATAGCAAATTCCCTCTTCTCCTCTCTCAACAAATGCACAAAGACAGGACACGTATAGAAGTATCACCAATATATGCCCAAGCTCAAGCTGTCAGCCACATTGCAACAATGATTAGGGCAGTTGTCCCCATACATGTTTTGTATCTGCTGTAATGAAATTAATATAAGGCAGAGGTTCTCAAACTTGGTGCATAGAACCACTTGGAAGATGTTAAATTATAGGCTGCTACTGTCCCCGTGCTTCTGATTGAATCTAGGATTTCTGAACTTTCATGTTTCATGGGTTCCTAAGTGCCTCTGATGTTGGTGGTCCAGAAACCGCATTCTGAGTAGCATGGGTGTGGGCAGATCCCTGAGCATCCTGTAAGGTGAAGCAGACTCATCCCTGGCATCAAAAGAAGTCAGAAGGGCACCTGAGTGGCTCAGTTGGTTGAGCATCTGACTTGGGCCCAGGTCATGATTCTCGCACTTTGTGGGTTCGAGTCCCATGTCTAGCTCTGTGCTGACAGCTCATACCCTGGAACCTGCTTTGGATTCTGTGTCTCCCTCTCTCTCTGCTCCTCCCCCGCTCACACTCTCTCTCTCTCTCTCTTTCAATAATAAATATTTAAAAAAAGAAAAAAGACTTATTTGGCTCCAACAAATAATTTTTTAAAAAAAAAAGAAGTCAGAGAAGGAAATCTGGGTTCATTTTATTTCTTCCTTAATTTCAGATCCAATTAACATTTACTGAGTTATGCAAGGCAGTGGATTAAATGCTTTCAAGCACTTTTAATTCTCACAATGACCACTGCTATTGCTATTCTCATCCTTGTTTTCTTTCTTTAAATGTTTATTTATTTTGAGAGAGAGACCATGCGTGCAAATAGGGGAGAGGCAGAGAGAGAGAGAGAATCCCTAGCAAGCTCTATGCTTTCAGCACAGAGCCCAACTCAAGGCTCAATCCCACCGAACCATGAGATCAGGATCTGAGCCAAAATCAAGAGCCACATGCTCAGCCGACTGAGCCACCCAAACGCCCCTGTCGTCCTCATTGTAAAGAGAAGCAAACTGAGACTGCAGAGAGATTGAGAAACTTCCCCAAGACCACAGAGCCAGCAAGAGGAGAAGCCAGAATTCAAGTTCAGGTCCGTACACTCTTAAGTCTGTCCAGCGACCTCAGTGATGCTGTCAATTCCCGCTCTCTGAGCAAAGGTTGTGACTGGCATTGACAAAGGATGGGGAGGTAGTGCAGGAACTGCAGAGGGAGGAGCGTTAAAGGAACTCTCTTCACATGCACATCTGGCTAAGTGGGCTGACAGACCAACTCCCTTCCCTGTACCTCAGCTCTGCCAACTGTGAAATGAAAGACCGAAATAGTTGCCACCTACCCCTCAGCTTGTTCCCAAGAATGAGATAAGAGCTCTCAGCTATTATGTAAGAATCACTTTTCTTTCCAACCCCTCAGCTTGCTGAATAGTCTGAAACACTCCGAATCTTATAAAAGATGGGGTTCACCCTTAACTCTCTTGAACCGATTGCAGTGGTCTCCCTGTTCTCCCATCCTCTGACCTCCATCCCCTCCACTGGCCCTAAAATCAACAAGCTGGGAACTCAAAGTTCAAAGCATGTTCCTAAAATGATTTGTGTCTTTCAGAAACTCCATTTGTTCCTGCAGAGTACTGACTAGAGAATTTTTCTGATAGCTCAGTTGGACACATTTTGAGGTGTTTCTGAGATTCCACTCTCACTCTGTACCTCACAGGCCCTGAAGGCATATGCTGTAGGCTCTGCCTACTGAGTAACTGGCAGGAGGCCTGTCACACCTATTTTGTAAGCTGAGAAGGGCTGTATCAAGAGCCTCATCTTATTCCATGAATAGGTGGACTTTGTGAGACTAAGCAAAAACCAGGGGGAGCGGAAGAGGGGAAAGGAAAAAGAGACACAGAGAGGGAGGGATATAAAACATAAGAGACTCTCAAAGACTAAGAACAATCTGAGGATGAGGGGGGTGAGGAAGGGGGGAGAGGGGGTGATGGGCATTAAAGAGGGCACATGTTGGGATGAACACTGGGTGTTATATGTAAACCAATTTGAAAATAAACTATTATAATAAAAAAATAAAAAGGAAAGAAAATAAAAAAATAAGAGCCTCATCTTAGAATTAAGACTCTTGTGGACTTCAGTTAGTCTCGTCTCATGAATAGAGAAAAACGCTTGGGTTCTGCATTAGCCAATGACCAAACATGGCAGAGAATACATTAGTGTTCCAGAGTCAAAGTGAGCAATAAAATATGGATTTCCTTTTGTTTCCTTTTCTTGGCTTTGTGTCTTAGAAATATGCCCAGCTTCTCTTTTCCCCAATCTCTTCTTGTGGGTGTTTGTTTATTAATGCAATGGAGTGAGACCCCGATAGCCCTACCCTTGCTCTGAAGTTCTGATTGTAATGGAAACAGTAGCAGGGGTGAAGTGTCACTGTGGTTATCTAATGATCAAGGACAGCATGCCTGAGAGAGAGAGAGCAGCCAGGTCTCTGGCTGTCACCACATGGCTGATCCTGCCTCTACTCTCACTGTCCTGCCAGTGACTAATTGATCTGTGAAAGCCCTTGGAGGTACTTTGAGTAAAAAAGACACATTATATCTGCTTACAACAAATCCTCAGAGGAACAACAACAAAAAAAACCATTTCATCCACAAATTTCTTTGCTTGACTCTTTCTTCCATTCTCTCCTCTGTTAGGTAAGTCTTCAGCACCCAAAGAATTAAGTAGACAAAAAAAAATCTTCTGATGGTCAGTTCCTACCGAACAAAGCGACTGGCACATGAAGACAAGAAACCAGAATCAATGGTAAAAATGAGGAAAAGAAAAGTAGCCAGCAAGGATGAAAAGTGACTCTGTGGTCTTTAAGTCACTATGTTTAAGACAATTACCAGATCTCAAAGTCAACATGTTCTGTTTCTACCACTGACCAGTAATGAGGATAACTCATAAAAAGCCAGAATCCTGTAGTTCAGCCTCCTGGCAACTTCATTCAACACACTACATACTAATAGACTAATTTTTTACCTCCAGCGACCAATCTAATGTTTCTATACATAGACTTAAAAGTGCTGTCAGTCTCTTGTAAAATCATCTTCCCAAATGTACCAAAGGGTTGATTTGAGATGTCTTGCTCCCCAACTGGAAACTTGCATTTTGGCTTTCTGATTCAGCTTCTGCCTATAGTGCATTTGCTTTTCAAAAAGAGTTTTCCAGGGCTGCAGAAAGAGTTGAAGGAATATTGATAAGAATACTAGGCTTTTATCAAAAGCTGCTTCTTATAAGTGAACTTGGCCCAAACTCAGAGTTCTTCCCCTGTCGCTGACTGATCCCAAGGTACTCTTGGGTAAAAGTCAGTAAAGCCTTCTTCGACTTTTTACACATGCATATGTTAAGCACTTTGGACATCTGGGATAAGGAGGCTATATTCATTCCTTTATTCACCCAGTCAGTATTTTCTAGGTATCTGAACCGTGCCAGACTCACAAGTAGAACTTATTTTTCATCACTAATTGTCACATATGTTTTGCGGAAATAACTGGTCCATTTTTCTTGAAGCAGTATGCCACAAGACAGTGAGTGGATGGAAGATCTATTCTTCCCCCTTATTCACAGCCTCTAAGGTAAGTTCCATGGGGAAAGAGTTTTGGAACATTGAGCCAACAACTAACTACATTGAATTGCTTTGGTAACACCTATTCCATTGGGTTAAATCTGATACAACACAGGATAACACATAGCTTTCCAGAACCACACACACCCAGAACCCACGTAAGTGCAACCTCACTTAGGATATTTTTTTTTAAGTTTATTTCTTTTTGAAAGAAAGAGACAGAATGTGAGCGGGAGAGGGAAACACAGAATCTGAAGCAGGCTCCAGGCTCTGAGCTGTCAGCACAGAGCCTGATATGGGGCTCGAACTCACAAGCAGTGAGATCATGACTTGAGCCGAAGTCGGCCACTTAACCGACTGAGCCAGGCGCCCCAGGATATTTTCTAAAATACCTACATATGCAGCAGAGAATTTTCTAAATGACTTTTGAAGACATTTGAAGACAATGGATTCTCCCATCCATTTCTGAGCTCTCTCAATCACCACAGGTAACCAAGCAGGCTCAACATCAGAAACCCATCAAAATAATATGGATGACCTTTTTAATCTTTTGAAAATTCAGTCAAATTGCCATCACTCTTGTTCCACAATGTGGGCAAGTATTTCTTGTCCAGCTTCACAGGATCCAAATCTATCCTTTATTGCTATACAAAGTAATACAAGTATAATAAAAAGTTGTATTTGAACAGCGCTTACTAGTTTATAAAACATTATATAGTTAACAAAAAGCATTTTTTCATTTAATCAAAGCACTTTAACATTCACTCAACAAACACTTATTAACCCCCTAATAGATTTCCCTGGTGCCTAGCACAACACTTGGTGGATGAAAACTAAGACATGGTCTCTGTCCTCAAGAAATTCAGAGTCTAGTGGGTAAGAAAGACAAGTCACCAATAACTACGGTATGATATAAAGGCAATAGAGAAATATAAAAGTGCAGTGAGAGAAAGATAACAGATATTAAGTATTCGAAATTAAAAATGGCCTTTGGAGGAGTTCTGCTTACTTATAAATTCCTAGACATCAGGGATATCTAGGTATATGTGCATAGATAGAAACATAATGAAATTTTTTTGATGGTAGTACACAACAAGTGGTGGCAGCTATTCCAGTAGAATTGCTGACGGGGGTAGAAGGGTTGAGGCAGTAATGGTGGCGGGTTTTGGAAGATTTGGGAATTTCTTAGTTGATCAGAGTCGATGCCCTTTCCTCTTATGGTACCAATCCCCAGCTAGCCCTGAGATGTCTCCTTCCATAGCCCAACAGTCCAATGGTTCACCATAGAACTAATATACACCCAACCATAGCAACAACCACCACAAAATATTAGCTGTGACTGATTGTTTGCTAATAAAGCATGTGCCAAAGAACTCACAGTCAGTGGCCACTTAGAAAGGTACCTGAATGTCAAGAAAGCAAAAAAAAAAAAAAAAGCCCTCTACTCAAGCCTGCTTTTGATTAGTTGAGCACCATTTACATGAACAGAAGAGGCAACAATAGTTTTGAGGAGGGTGAGAAAGGCAGGCAAAGAGGAAGAAACCAAACACGAATTGAAAGCAGATGACACAAAGCCCCTGGCTCATGTAACTCCACAAGAATGAGCATTAAGTAAGTTTCTTGCAGAAGGGCAACTATCAGAAAGAAAAAAAAAATGGTTGTAATAAATTCTAACAAAAGCCAACAAAAGAAAATGTTAGACGATCTGTTGGACAAATATTCTGTAAGGCTGGTCCACCTCACTGCGTTGCTGTAAAGAACAGCTAATAAAAAAAAATTGTCAAGGACACTACAAACATAGAAGAACTAACCAATAATGAGAACATTAATAATAAGGGAGGGTCTAGGAATGAAACCAGTTCCATCAAGACCAAAGATGTTGAGCAACTAGCACAGAAATAAAGAAAACAGATATGACCGCCTGGAGGTGGTCCAAATAAACAAGAACCAAAATATTTTTTGCTCTTAATTTTTAAAAAGAAGACAAGTTTACAGGGTATAAGACTATAAATAAATATTGGCCAATGGGCTCTTGCTTTTCCCCAGAGGCAGCTCCCTTTGAAATGACTTCCTGGACAGAGGGCATGAGGGAGTTGAAGGCTCCTACTCTCCTCCCTAGAGCTCATGGTCCAGGACAGGAAGGCTTCCCTCCCCAGTCTTGACAATTTGGGATTGGAAAAAACACTGGAAGGAATCCAAAGCTGTGGTTCATTTCATTCTTTCATTTCCTGCCTTTGCCAAATGCTTAACAATTACAAACAAATGTTGTCTTCACGAATACTTTTCTAGATGAACATTCTGCTCATTTTGGTTGCTTATGTGTATGTGACTTGAGAAACACTTTCTAAATCCTCAAGGTGACAGGATTTCCACGTAATGATAATGATTATTTAATGTCATCAGCACAATGGGCTGCCTGGGCAAATGAAATGCTTGCTGGGTCTAAAGCATTCACTCAAGTGAGGTAAATTAACACTTTCCAGGGTACCAGATTTCCCATCGGGACCCTAAAGAAAGTAATTCATTACGCAGGCATTCTCCACCCTCAACACTGCTGTCTACCAGCAAGTTCTTCACTTACCAAACTGTCAGACTTCTCAGCCAATGTGGGGAAGTCCAAGAGAGATAAGAATATGCTGAGAAGGTACAGGCTGGGTGGATATTTTTAGTCATCTGAAGATAGTCCTGAGTGATAACAGTCCTCATAATGTAACTCACATGAATGTGGCCCATCTCACCTTTCAAAGCACTTTTATGGCACAAATCATCCCCTTCAATCCTCACAATAATCCCTGAGGTATCCAAAGCAGGTATTATTATAGTTAGCACCTGGCTATGGCAACAACAAAGGCAGAGACAAATGGCATGGAGTAAGCCTAGAAGACATAGGGAAGAAAGAAAGGATATACCAGGAAGAGGGGCTAAGCTCCAAAACCAGCATCAAAACACTGGGTGTCTAGGAACAGGACACATAGTGGTAACTGGATGGAGAAATGGGAAGAGGCTCAAGTGTCTGAATGGGTAGACTGGATTTAAAAGATGACTGTTTCTAAGACCAAAATCAAGAAAGATGGCAACTAAAAGGAACCAAGCAGGTCTGCTATTCGCCAGGTGTTTTCCTATAAGATATTAATGGATTTCATCTTCACAACTAATCTGTGCAACATATAAAGAACCCATTCTTTACAGATGAGAAAACTAAGGCTCAGAAAAGTGATGTTATTTGCCCAAGGTATCATATCTGCTTACTGGAGAAGATGAGATTCAGGGTCCAGGAGAAGAACAAAGCGACAGAGGGCTGGGGGCTCTGGCCAAGAATGACCAGCAACAAGTTTCGGGCAGCAACCATAAGAATATCAAGAAAAGAGTTTAAGAATAAGGAACTAGGGCTTCCAGAGCCCTGGATTCCTTGTATACTGCCTGCCCTAGAGGTGTAGCAGAAGCTGGGCTCACAGGGCCTGCGGGGGAGCCACGCTGACTGAGGTGGGAGAGGTGGGGTAACAAGTGAGATGATTCCTGGCACTTATCCCCCTTCTATAGATGAGGAAACTAAGTTCCAGAGAGGGAAGATCCCAAAGAAGTTGAGAAGTTACTTTTCATCAGCAGGAGCAAGGGGAAGAAGAGTGTCTGAAAACATACAAGTCTGGGAGGATCATGGAAGCTGGCAAGAAATCTGCTGCTGCTGAGAAAGCCCGAGATGATGGAAGAAAGTAGAATGGTCAGAGCCCAAGGAAAAAAATCAGGACTTGGGGTAGCAGAAAAGAATATTCTATTGCTTCCCTGCTTGTAGCACACTGGGCAAGATGCTTCTCTGAGTTTCATCTGTAAAATGGAGTGATTCTGTGAGGAAGAAACACTTATAAAAGTCTGAACGCTATTTTTAAGCATTTCAGAAGTTTTGACGTGGAGATAGATAGAATGGTCTCTGGGGACGTTAACACAACAGACAAGGATAGCATTTGGATTTGGAATGATGTCTTTCTTTGCATTTAATAAAAAAGTTTTGTTCAAAATTCGAAAGAACGTTCTCCAATCCTCATGAATTCAACCTATGTCATAAGCAAGACTTTTGATTCTAGAAAGCAGGAGGAAGCCGCTGCAGTGATCTTTTATTTCCGCAAGACTTATATAACATGTTTCTTCTGACAAACTATGAACCATTCTGCTTTAAACAAAGAAGATTCTTCCTGGAGGGAGAATTGATCAAGGGCAATAACATTCTCTCTGACCCTTATTAGCACATAAGGGTCACGTCCAGTAACAGTGCAATGAAGACTTCACCCGAACTGCCTACAGCTTCTCTAAATTGATTTGCCCAAGAGAGCCCATATATGTTCATGTCTGCAGTGACTCTAGTCAGCAAAAAGAGCCATTCCCAAGGAGGCATTGTGAGCAATGTTATTTGTAGAATTAACTACAGAGGTGCTTGGAAATTTTTACTTTACAAGTCTTGAATAATTCAGAGAATGTTAGAGTTAGCAAGAATCTTGTAGGCCTTTATCTAACCCCTGACTCTAACACCCCTGGTCAGTTAGCTCCTTCCAGAGCCAACAGAGCTTCTTTATGCAGACCTGGGTTTGGGGAAATTATTTCTAGGAAGTGTCCACAGGACTCTTAGATATAAATTCACTAGTACCAGGAGCCACTAAATGACTCATTCAAAATGTCTTCAAGT
This sequence comes from Paguma larvata, assembly GCA_030068075.1. Lineage (NCBI taxonomy): Eukaryota > Metazoa > Chordata > Mammalia > Carnivora > Viverridae > Paguma > Paguma larvata. The sequence goes on along the minus strand of CM057826.1, from coordinate 98,796,675 downwards.
TTTCTAATCCTCTTATCCTATTGTTATTTTTGAATGTCCATATTTTATAGTAGTGTTTTCTTATACACACAACCTGCCAGAGCCACCACAAGCCACTTAGCCTCCTGACTTAGTCACGACACCACACGTCCTCTTCCCCTCTCCCCTGGGCCCCCTCCACGGGCCACAGCACTAGCTCACTGTCCAAACACAAACCCAACGTGGGTCAAAGACACTGGCCACAAAAATGACTTCTCCTCCCTGCCCTCCCCATTTGCCAAGTGAAGTCAGAGCAGGCCTGAAGTCTAAAATCAGAACAGCTAGACCTGCACGTGGCCCTGACCCTGCTCATCTGCTCCATCATCCCATTTGGCAGCACCGTTCCATCACAGCGCATTATAAGTGGACATTAGTTAACTTTATATTTGAAACAGAAGACTGCCTCGCTGCCACCAGCTGGGGACAAAAGGAGGACCCCAACAGTTATCAGCAGCGCATAGCAAAGCCAAGAACCTGAAAAGGGCCACAAAATGAAACTTCTGACCTCACAGGCATGTGTGATGCCTGGTGCTTCTGCCACGGAGTTAGGTTGGCCTCTGTGCGGCTGTCAAAGTGGGACGCAAATCCTGTGCTCTGACTCCATCGCATAGGTTCGCCAGGAAAATGTCACTAAGAACACACGGCATAATTTGTTTTAAGATCCCAGGTCAGCATAAGCTATTTAAATGAAACCAAGTCAGAGCTTGCTCCTCAGTGAGTTTTATCTTGCTGTATCTCAGGATTAGGATAAGGCTTAGTTAACATTTGCTTGAAGTGACTTAGGTGTCATTGGAGTGGAGGAGGGGGGAAACTCACAGAGCTATCTCTGCCTAAATGCCCCAAAGCAGTCACTGTTTGACTGGGCTTAAGTCACAACTGCAACAGTGTTTCTCTTCTTTTCAGGATGAGTGGTTCTCCACAGGAGAAACAGGGAGAAAGGCCTGTAGAGGCTGGGGCCACTGGAGCTGCAAGAGCCCTGCCACAGAAACCATCCCCCAGAGTTTCACTGCAAATGACAAATGCTTTTCAGAATACAACCTTAAAAGAAGCTGTGTAGGACCTCAAGGTTGCAGGGAACCGGAAGGCCTGGATGGAACTCTCCCCGGCAGAACGAGCAGCTGGCTAACTTGGTAACTAGCAGTTCTCTCCTGCCCCCCAGTGCCCTTGACTGCCCAAAGTCCCCACTGTGCCCCGCACTCCGGATCTTTCCTCCGATTCACCTTCCTCTGTGTCCCATTCCCTCAGGGCAAAGCACTGTATTTTCCAAGGTAACACCTAGCTAATCTAATACAATCTAATCTGAAAGAGTTAGTGAGTATTATTGGATTAATGTGCTATTACTCCCAGAAAATACAATTTGCATTCTGGAGACTCACAGTCTTAAACTGAAGGAGTGGGAATTCCCATTACTCTGGCAGGCTAGGGACAGGGGTGATTTTTGCAATGGCTGGAAATTTGAAGACCAGACTTTAAAACAGAAAACAGCCTTGCCTATTCCTACAGCTGGGACGGTTTTGAGTTCCATTGTTTGAAAACTACCAATCCTTGGCTCCATGTAATCTCTTTCTAACTTTTCCCCACCTCCTCAAAATTAATGTGTTCAGAAGCCCCAGGCTTTCTTTTGACCTCAGATAATAAAAATGTTCGGTAATGCCTGGGCTGTACTTCATTATTGGGATTTTAGTACTTCTCTAAAAGAAGAAAAAAATACTATCTCCCCAATTATTTAAAGTATTCATGCCTTATATTTAATTCTTTTTATTTGGGTTTATGTTTGGTCAAAAAATAACCCTCTTCAGATATATGCAAGAACTCTTAGAAAAAAGAGCTGTATATATACTACATGTCTGTATAATACAGTCTGTTCCACATATCTATGTATGTATGCTACATGTCTATGTAATTTTTTTTTATTTCTTTTGGGAAGTAGAGAGAATCCCAAGCAGGCTCCATGCTGTCAATGCAGAGACACAGGGCTCAATCCCATGAACCATAAGATTATGACCTGATGCCATATCAAGAGTCACATACTTGGGGCGCCTGGGGGATTCAGTCTGTTAAGCACCCAACTTCAGCTCAGGTCATGATCTCACAGTCTGTGAGTTCGAGCCCCGCATCGGGCTCTGTGCTGACAGCTCAGAGCCTAGAGACTGCTTCAGATTCTGTATATCCTTCTCTCTCTGCCCTTCCCTTGCTCACACTCTGTCTCTATGTCTCTCAAAAATAAAATAAAAATGCTAAAAAGAAAGTTAAAAAAAAAAAGAGTCACAAACTTAACCAACTAAGCCACCCAGGAGCCCCTATGTATGTTCTAAACCAATTATACACATTGTTTCACTGCTCATAACAATTCTATGAATTAGAAATTATTTTCCCCAATTTTCAAATGAGAAAACTGAGATGCTGACTCCAATAAATTAGCCAAGATAACATGGTTGAAAATGATGAAGGAAAGAATCCAAAGCTCTGAGTCCAAAGCTCTCCCTCTTAAATGCTATTTTCTCTTACCAGATATGTTAGGGAGGAGGTAGGGGAGAAGCAACAATATTTCCACTATCTTGAGCTTTTCCACCTTGCAGTGTTGAGTCAATCATTTTCAAAGTATGGTCCCCAAACAAGCAGCATCAGCATCCCCCAAGAAACTTGTTAAAAACTGCAAAAACTGGGGCCCACTCCAGATTTAAAGAATCGGAAACCAACTAGGGGCAGGGCCCAGTGATTTAGCAGGCACTGCATATCATTCTGATGAACATTCAGGTTTGAGAACCACTGAACTAAGCCATCAATGTAGAATCTTGAAGTTTGAGGAATGGGTCAGCAGTAACTCCTTTTTCATACCTAATCCTCGGATAATTTCTTTTCAGTTTGAAACTTCCACATAATTTTATTATTACTCTAGACAGATGTGAACAAATGAAAATTACTGGCCCATGCTCAACAGATGTGTAAAACTGTTAATGGAAATAAGGTAATCAGTGCAAAAACACATAAATCCTGTAAGATAGTCTAATAAGACTGAGTTTAAATTTTTTTTAATGTTTATTTATTTTTGAGAGAGAGAGAGAGACACAGAATATGAGTGGGGGAGGGGCCGAGAGAGAGGGAAACACAGAACCCGAGGACTATTTCAGGCTCTGAGCTGTCAGCACAGAGCCTGATCTGGGGCTCAAACTCAGAAATCAGGAGATCATAGCTTGAGTGGAAGTCAGATCCTTAATGGACTGACCCACTAAGGCGCCCCTAAGAACAGTGAGTTTAAAATCAGTTTAATGAGTATTCTTAAGTTTCAAAGGTGGGGGGGTGTTTACCTAAATCGGCTATACTAAGTTAGGTCCCATTAGTCTGCTCCCTACTTGTACAAAACTACATGGAACACCAAGAAAAGCACCTGTGGGGCTCATTTGACAAACATCTACAAACAGCTTGCCTTACCCTTACTCTTCACTCTGTGCTGCTTCTTTCAAAAACCAAAATAAGACTGAGAGGCCAGCTTTGGCCTGGGAAAAGCCCACCAGTCTGAGGCCTTTCTGTAGCTGGAAAACCTCTTGCTGGTGGACAGGAATAGCCCAGCAGACAGGCGCTCCATGCTTAATGACCTGGGCCTCAGAATAGCCCATTTTCTAGGAACCAAGTTCTATACTCAATTTCTCAGACCCTATGGGTCTTCTATTTCCTTGGAACTTATTCAGTATTAGCTGAGGTGTGCCCTAAATAAAATAGGAAATGCATGGACATCAGTATATCTGAAAAAGAAATGATTTGCATCTACTCTCAAACTGAGCCAAAAGTCAGAAGTAGGGGGGAAACTTCCTCCCTGGGGCTGAGTCAGTGACCTCAACCTTCTCAGACTGGGGTTAAACAGTTCACGCCCTGCAGGGAGGGAGCTGTTCTGGTAGAAAACAAAGTTTGGAGTCTGCAGTCAAATTGGCTAGCAAGGCAATTCCAGCTGGGGAACTTGCTAGCTTTTTTTTTTTTAATGTTTATTTATTTTTGAAAGAGAAGGACCACACACGGGGGAGGGGCAGAGAGAGGGAAATACAGATCTGAAGCAGGATCCAGGCTCTGAGCTGTCAGTCCAGAGCCCGACGCAGGGCTCAAACCCACTAACCAGGAGCTCATGACCTAGACCAAAGTCGGAGGCTTAACTAACTGAGCCACGCAGGTGCCCCGGAATTTGCTATCTTCTAAGTGGTAGTTCCTACCTGTATGATTTGGGGCAATATATATATACTCTACCTTCATGAGTCTCAGTTTCTCAAACTGCCTTTTTCTTTTTTTATGGGGTATTGTACAGGAAATGGGAATCATTTCTACCAGACATGAAGAGAACTAGGGCGTAGGGCATAATGGCCTATACTGCCAGGCCTACCTCAGGAGATGCTAAATTAATGTCAGCTCTTTTCCTCTTTCCCTTTTTAAAGTGCTGAGGTGGATTTTCACCTGACTCCATGGGAGCATTAGCCTCAAAGAGCGGTCACAAGGGGTTATATAAACAGGGCTTTATAAACAGGGGTTAAGTGCCCTATTAACAGGTCTCACAAGCATATCCCAGGGAACCTGGTATAGGAGTAAGTAGTTTCTCATCTTGAAGTAGAGAACAAGGCTGGGATGCCTCGGATGTAGAGAGGAAAGCCATAATCCCCTAGTCTGGGTCAGATGACAGACCTTCCCCTAAAACCCCTGGGTTGGAACCCACATCCTCCCCACATCTCCTCACAATTAAACACACCTAAAAAACTGATAAAGGCAGAACTAATTCCTAAATGTTCAGGGAAATGACACACCAACCAACTACACAGAAGGGACACCGCACTTGTGTCCGGGTATTAAGTTGAAAACCTTACCCACAGACCTTTTTATTTTTCCCAACAGGAGGGAGCCCTCTACTGGCAAGTTAACACTCTGCTAGGAAAGAGGCCAATTCCGGGAGAGTCTACGGCTGTCAGTCTTTAGAAGCTGTTTGTTGCCCTCGGGGCAGCAAATGTGTAAGTTATTACCGAATAGCTAAGTTTACATCCATGGTAGGAACAGATGGGTATGAATTAATGAAGGTTGATGGTATAAAACCCAAATCCCATGTGTAAATCTCTCTCAGCTGGCCTGATTACAGTGTACCATAGAAACAGAGGGGATAAAAAAGGTATAAGAACCTTCCCTCTCCTCCCTAGTACATGGATAGTCTTTACTTTTTCCCATATCTTTAAGTTTAAAAAATAAAAATCAAAACACAGAAATATACATAATATGCTATCATCTGTGTAAAAAGGATATCTATTTTGTTTGCTTCTACGTGCATAAAGTAAAATATTTCTAGAAGCTTGAACAAGAAACTAACAACAGTGGTTACATTTTATAGGTATGTGAGAACCATAGGAATAATGAACAGAGGTTAGGAGAAGCTTTCACTTTATTATATATTTTGTCCTTTGATGGGAATGTTTTAATTAGTCGAAACATTAAGCAAATCGTTTTTCAAAAGACAGCCTGAGTGGACATAAAGTTTTTCCTTGCTCAACACTTTTGTAATGGTCAACTTCTAGTTAACACTTAATTTGTGCCAGGCACTGTGCTAAGCCTTCCCTGTATTAACTCATTGATTCAGCCTTCCCAATCACACCATTAGATAGGAACTGCTCTTGTCATCCACATCCAGGCAAGGAAACTGAGGGGCAAAGTAGGTAAGTTACTGCCTAAGTTTACAGAGAAAGGACTTCCAGGAAGACTGACTGCAGAGTTTCTGCACTTAACACCAGCTATGCAGCCACCCCAAAGAAAGTTTCTCCAGCGCAGTATCAGCGTTATAAGTTACACATCCAGGAAGCCTGGTTAAGTTTGGAGAAGCCGTTTATTCATGGTCTCCAATATGAGATTTCCTTTGACTGGTCAAGCAGACACACCATTACTCACCCACATACACTCATATATTCTCACATTGCCATGAAACACACTCAAAACCACAGCCCCATATTCTCAGAGTCACACATATACCTTCAACTGTTCTCACACACATGCTTTCTCACACCTCTTCATATACACTCACATACACTCTTATATTCTCAAACGCACTCACACACATACATTCTCACACACTCATTTACTCATACCTTTTCACACACACTTGCACACTCACACGCATATGCATCTGCTAATGGCCTTCTCTGGCTCCATGCCCAACCTCTCCTCCATTGCCTGGCACAGCCCCTGATCACTGATACACTCCAGCCCCGGGGTTCTGGGCCCTCCCCCTTGCCAGTTCTCAGGAGTCCTCTGAATGCATAAACCTATCCCAAATAAAATACGGGTACCCATAGTTCTATCTCAGCCAATCCATTTATACTCCTGAATATGCTCCATTAGTCTCCCCGACAAGGAGGATTTCCTCTTCCTCAGGACCTTAAGAAGGAAAGATGGTTTTCCCATTCTACTCGGGCTTCCAACTCCTCTGCTTGCACAGTGAATGAAGGATGGCATGAATTTGATTTTTGACAAGAAAGAGGTATGACCCTCCATCTGTCTAGGAGACCATGCATCCTCCTAGGCTGAGCGTAAGCACCTTTCCTTCCCAGCCCTGGAGGACACACAACCACCGTGACACCAACATTCTGTGCTGCCAACAAGCCATTTAGTGTCCCTGGAGCACTGACCTGCAAATGTTCTAGATGCAAAACCATTTCAAAGGGAGAATGTGATACAGCACTTGACATGTATTCTTTTCATTCCTTTCTGGGTTTGCTCCCACTTTAGAGTGTAATAGTTTTTAAACATTTTACTGCTGCCCTGAAACTCCGTGTTACCCTACTGTTTCAAATACTGGAAAGCAAGCTACTTTCATCATCTTATTATACAGTGACTAAAATGATATCAAAATCCCAGTCACCCTTCTGAAATCTTTCAGAAACTTTTCAGGAATGTTTCCCTTTATGATAACTAATAACATTAGAAAGTCCTTCATAGTCATTATTCCATTTAATTCTCTGTGACAGTGATATTCTTATTATCCCCATTTTTCAGATAAGAAGGCTGGGATTACAAGAGGGAGAGTGAGTGGTCCAAGGTCATACTGTTGGTAATTAGTAACCTGAAAACAGACGTACCTCAGTGTAAATCCACACCACGCTGCACTGGCCTTTGGGGCCCATCTCAAGTTCTCCATTCTTAGTGGCTCAAATACTCAGCTCTTGCAAACCAAAACAAAGCAATAAACATTTGTGAATATGAACTCTCTGCACAGCATGTCACTATGTGCTGCTCTTCATCCCATGCTTTTGGATTTGTTATTTTTCACGTATACCCTAAGTAGTAGTCTGATTTTTATCTCTTTACATTCAGACAGTATGTCTTTTCCATCTCTATACCCCCATACTTACAAGAGTCTTTTGTGGGTGCCTGGGTGGCTCAATGGGTTAGGAGTCCGACTATTGATTTCCACTCAGATCAGACCTCAAGGTTCTTGAGTTCAAGCCCCACGTGGGGCTCTATGTGGATATCACAAGGCCTGCTTGGGATTCTCTCTCTCTCTCTCTCTCTCTCTCTCTCTCTCTCTCTCTCAAAGTAAATAAATAAATAAACTTTTTAAAAAAGTGTCTTTTGGGGGTGCCTGGGTGGCTCAGTCAGTTAAGCATCTGGCTCTTGATTTAGGTTCAGGTCATGATCTCATGGTTTGGGAGATCAAGCCCCACTTTGGGCTCTGCACTGACAGCATGGAGCCTACTTAGGATTCTCTCTCTCCCTCTCTGCCTCTGCCCCTCCCTCGTTCACACGCATGCACATGCACCCCTTCTCTCTCTTCCTCCAAAATAAATAAACTTTTAAAAAAAAAAGCATTTTGCACATTTCAGGTGATTTCTAGATGCTTATTGATGGCAACTTTTTACGTCTCTAGGATTTCCAGACAACTTCTGCACAAATAGGCCTCTTTACCTCTAAAGATGTGTGGGCAAACATGTTTGTCACAGCATCCTCTACAAGAGCAGACAGGAAGCAACCAAAACATTTCATAAGGGAAGAATGGTTAAATAAACTATGGGACATCTGCAGAAGGAAAAGTTACACAATTATTTAAAATCATGGGTTTTTTAAATTTTTTTTTAATGTTTATTTTTGAAAGAGAGAGAGACACACACAGTGCAAGCAGGGGCAGGACAGAGAGAGGGAGAGACAGAATCTGAAGCAGGCTCCAGACTCAGAGCTGTCAGCACAGAGCCAGATGTGGGACTCGGACTCATGAACTGTGAGATCATGACCTGAGCTGAAGTCAGATACTTAACCGAAAGAGCCACCCAGGCGCCCCTAAAATCACGTTTTAATAGACTATTGAATAGCATAGGAAAATGTTTACCAAATATTATGATACATGTTTCACCAATAGCAAAAAAAATACATCAAAAATGTCAGCTTTTGTTGTCTCTGAGAAAGGTGATCTTTGGGACCACTCATTTCAATCTTCTGAGCTTCATTTTTGTTTATTAAACAGAAGTAATACTGGTTTCCTCACAAGGCTCTTGTGTTTAAACTTTTCCAATAAGAAGTGATTTGTAGGGGTGCCCGGGTGGCTCAGTTGGTTGAGTGGCCGACTTCGACTCAGGTCATGATCTCATGGTCTGTGAGTTTGAGCCCCGCGTCAGGCTCTGTGCTAACGGCGCAGAGCCTGCAACCTGCTTCAGATTCTGTGTCTCCCTCTCTCCCCTTCCCTTGCTCACGCTCTGTCTCTATGTCTCTCAAAAAAAAAATGAAAATGCTAAAAAAAAAAAAGAAGTGATTTGTAAATTAATAACAATAGCATTAAATTAGCCACTAAAAGATTATGTGGTCTTTATGCAGTTTTCATAACAAAGACTTTAGAGGGAATAATGCCTTATCAGCTAATAGTGGAAATTTTTGTGGAATTTGTATCTTCTAAAACTCTACTCTTCTTTCTTTTAAAACTAAACCAGTACTTATCTTACATTCAGTGAATTATTATGAAATGATTCTCCTTGTATGATTCAAGAAAAAAAGAAACACCCCTACATCAATAACCTAAACAATTCAGCTTTTTTTTTTTCTTTTCTTCTTTTTAGTGATTAGGAACTAGAGTTATCAGAGTAATAACCACAGGGCTCTTCTTACTTTCACCCAGTCACTGTGGCCCAGAAGGATCAGGCATGCCAAGACATTCTTCACCAACCTGCGGAGGTATCACTGCAGGTCCTACACAGGGTAGCGACAGGCCGTACAGGCATGGCTACAAGGTCAGGCAGTCTTCTTACCTGGTGGAAGCAGCTCCAGGGTCCAAATGCCACACAAAACAGCCCTTACCCAAGAAGCATGGGCTACCACAAGTAGGTTCCATTTCAGGAACACTTAACTTGGAAACTGATCCTGCCCAAGCTCCCCTAGATGTTCAGAATCTACTAATTAAAACTTGTTGGCTACAGGACACAGTAAGAGCGGGGTCTGGGAGTGTCTTCCATAAGTAAAGTTCCCACACCTCAGTTCATTAACTTGATGCTGCCTGCTTGGCTGCTCTGAGCCCTCTTGGCCACTTTCTGGTTCCTACTATATTCTAGGTAGATGATTCAAAACAGACATTTCAGAAGTTTGAAGATTGTACTGCATTTTAGTCCATACCTGAGACCTATTCTTAAGGTAATAACTCTGCAATGACTCCTTGAGGAACGAGTGTGTGACTTGAGAGGATCACACTCTTGCAGCGAAGGCTAGAAATTTCAAAATCAAAAATTAAAAAAAAAAAAACAGAGCAAAAGGAAGATTTTTAAAGTTTCTTTGCTTCCCTAAGTTGCTCCAAATTTTGAAATATTTACCTCTGTCCTTCAACCCTGTTCTATAACCTCAATCAGAGGGTAAAAAAAGACCACCAAAATATATGATGGAAAATTGGAATAGTTCATTTAGAGCTAATGTAATAAAGGGAGATAAAGATGACTCCAGACATGAGAGTGGGCATAATGTATTCTGAACTCATTCAATCATAAAAATAAAATTTTATTTTGTTTCAGGACTAAACCGGCTGAAAGGGCAAGACTTGTTGCTAGGAAACACACTGCAGGTTTTCAGGCTTTGTGAAAACCCTTCTTGAGGGACAGAGTTTCTCAGTTTTCTCCTCAGGCTCTTCAGAGCCCTCTGATTTTGCATCCATGTTACCAAAATGCCTCATGCTAATTCTGATGCCTTGTTCATTTGATAACATTTCCCCAGGTCCTGCTATATGCCTTACTCTCCCTAGGGTATGGTCACAGCAGTCCTTCCCCCGCTTTCTGTTTCACCCTGAATAAAGATAACCAAATGGGGATGCCTGGGTGGCTCAGTCGGTTAAGCGTGGGACTCGATTTTGACTCGAGTCACGATCTCCCAGTTCTCATGATCATACTTTCGGCATGGAGTCTGCTTGGGATTCTCTGTCTCCCTCTCTCTATATCTTTCCCCCGCTCATGCTCTCTGTCTCTCAAAAATAATAAATAGTTAACTTAAAAAAAATAACAAAATGGTCTAGAAGTTTGTTGTCAAAATTCTTCCTAACCGTAGGTTCATAAACTAGCCCTCAGAGGAGGTAGGGACAGAAGAGATTGGCTGCCACTGCAGGGTGGTAGGTGACAAGTATAACTAGCAACAGAATTTACTTATGAGGCAGGTCCCAAGCAGACTCAGGACAAGTAGCTCTCAGCACCTCATACCAAAAGCTTTCAAATTTATATGGAGGCCTTGACTGGGTTCCATCAGTTCGTATCATCCAGATGGTCTCAACAACACCTTACTCTCTCAAGGCTATGTCCTTGAAAACGGCTCCCACTGTGGAAACAGTGGGGAGCACACATTTCAAGGACAGGGGAGGGGGTGAGGAGCTTCCCATTGACCTGATCCAGCTCTCGGGTCAATCCACGGTCACATCCTCTCCATGGCCTCCTCCAACACGAACGAATGAAAAAAATATATGTATAAGCCTGTTCATTTCAGTATTGTTTAAAATAGCAGGACATTGGAAAGAATCTAAATGGCTTAAAACAGAAAATTGATACAAAAGAATACGATGTGGATTCCATAGCTACTGACCCAGGAATATATCATATTCACTTTATATTAAAAAATGAAAAAATATATATTTCATAAGCCAATAAATACAGCACAATCACTTTTATGGGAGGGTATTATTTATAAACATATAGATGCATATTGGGGCCTCGAAGAATATACATCAAAATAGCTAATAAAATTGTGGATGACTTTCTTTCATTTTTGCTTGTCTCTAAACAAAAGAAATAATTGTCTTGCCAGTCACTATAAACCTAACTAAAGTCAGAAAAATCCTCTTCCTAAAACAAACCTCAATAAATCCAAGAGACAGACAGAGGTCCCAATAAACTGAGCAGTCTGTCACTTTAACCACTATGCATACTGCCATATAAAACATGAATTGTTGAAGTGTCATGCTATCCAGACTGAAACAATGGAAAGGCTTTTGGAGTATAATTGCAAATGCTACTAGCAAGCAGATTATGAACGCATTGAGTGTACCCTTGAGAGACTTGGCCATAAATTTCCAGCTGCAGAACAACGGAACCTCAAAAGCCTAGAATCTCTCAGAGAAGATGGTACTAACTAAAAAGGATCTACATTATTCAGAAACCCCAGAAATGCTCATCTAGAAAGTAAAGCACAGTAACTAAATGAATGTAATTGACATCTGTCAGCTGGATATTCCTGTATTATGTCTTATAAAAGTATTATGAGTATTTTATTATTATTATTTTAGAGAGGGAAAGAGCATGCAAGCAGGGGAGAGGGGCAGAGCAAGAGAGAGAGAATCTTAAATAGGCTCCATGCTGAGCAGGGGGCCCAATGCAGGGATCATGGGATCATGACTTCAGCCGAAATCAAGACTCCAATGCTTGACCGACTGAGCCACACAGATGCTGCTTATAAGTCTTATAAAAGTATACAAGTTAAGAAAAAAATTTACAAAGACATTAGAATGGTTGGTAAATAAAACACTAAATACTGACTTGCAGTCAAGATGGTGCAAAGAGTTCATGCTTTGATTTCCCGCTTTATGCCCCAAATATATAGTAATATGTGGTTAAATATGAAAAGAGAAAAAATTTCTCGATTTGAAAACCAGATAAACATCTCCATGGAACAGAAATATAAAACTGAGAGGGAGGCTGAAGCTATGGCTATGCCGGCCAGCAATTCAACTCTTCAGGAGTCAAAGAGTTTTACACGCTCCTTAGATGATGAGGAAGAAGGCTCATTACTTAAGAAAGTAGACTGAACAAAACATCTGACTTCTGCCTAGAACTATAGCAATGTTTTTTCAATTTTTTTTCATTATTATCCCCCTATAAAGAAAATTTTAATTTTAATTTTCCCTAAAGAGATAAATTAAATGCTGAGGAATAAGATTTTTAAGGGTAGGGTTGAGCTTTGAAGGGCCATTGTAGTATCTAAGATTTTTAGCCCTCAAAGAATCCAATTTCACCATATTGGGGGCAATATTGCCCCTGTTAAAAATACATAAGCTATCACTTTAAAACCCACAGCCTTGAGAATAAGAACTGAGCCATAACTGCCCACTGGCCATACCCCTCTATCGCTCTGGGACAGAAATCCCAACCAGAAATTTAAAACCTGGTTACAGATTAGGGACCTGAGGAATGCTTGGTGGGGAGGGTACAACAAAAAAGCTGGACAGAGAGGCAGATGGGGTGAGTGGGAGAAAGAAAGAGGAGTGAGAAACAAAAAAGTCTTATCTAAAATTACTGGTAAACCCAAATTCCAAAAACAATAATTGGTTGCTAAGTAAGAAAACTAACAAAATTAACCATCACGCATTCACTCTGGAAAATTAATTTTATAGAACAGCTTAACAAAGACTTTAAATTAGAAACATGGAATATTTGCAAAAAAGAGAGAGAGTGCGTAACCTCCGCTTAAAAAGAATATAAAAATTTTCAACAAAAACAAGCAAAACATGAAACAAGAATAGGTGGATATTTAACAGAAACAATTAGAAATTAAGGAAGGAAATATACAGTGATTGAATTTAAAAATACAATAAACAGGATTCGATTGTTCTCCCTTCTAGATAGAGAAGGAGGGTAGATACATAGGTTTAAATGAGCAGTTAAGAAACATAGTAGATTGAAAGATTTCAACATTATAATAAATAGGAATTCCAGAAGAATAAACTGAAACGAATGATTACTTCAACTGTAATAGTTGAAGAAATTATTGTTGATAATTTTCCAAGATTAAAAGAAATAAAATCTGATGAATCATCAGCTTAGTATAACCCAAGTACTATTCGTATCGAATAGATACAAATTAAACCAAACTTGAACACACTAAAGTGAAATAATAGAAATCAAGAATAAAGAGACAGGGGCGCCTGGGTGGCTCAGTCGGTTGAATGTCCGACTTCGGTTCAGGTCATGATCTCACTGTTTCGAGTTCGAGCCCCGCGTCGGGCTCTGTGCTGACAGCTCAGAGCCTGGAGCCTGTCTCAGATTCCGTCTCCCTCTCTGTCTGTGCCCCTCCCCTGCTCATGCTCTGTCTCTCTCTCTCTCTCTCAAAAATAAATACTAAAAAAAATAATAATAAAATAAAGAGACAATCTTTAAACCCAGAAGAAAGAAAAGATAATCTAAAATAGAGTGACATTTGTAGTGACAGCAGATTTCTTGTTAGCAAATGTAAGTGTCAAAAGTTAATGAAATAATGTCTTAAAAGTATAGAGAGGTGGTCATCTAAAATGTTAACATAAGGGAGAAAATCAGTGAGGAGTATAAGAAAATTGTATTATCCTTGCAAATTTTCTCTAAATCTAAAATTCCCCCAAAAAAAATTTATTTTAAAAAAAAGTGCAGAGAGGAAAAAAACTTAAGCTAGAGTTTTATAACCAGCTAATCCATCTGTCAAAAGCATAAAAATAATTATTAAAGGACACATACCATCAAGAAGTACATTGAACACGGGGAAAGTAGTAAAATTACAAAAAAAAATGATGAGCCTAGAAATTAATCAATTTCCTCCCTTCCTTCTTCCCTCTCTCCTTCCTTCATGAATAATTCAGTTCACAATCTATAAGGTGGGACCAAGCAAGGTAGGCATCTGGGATGTGTGAGGAAGGAAGTAGTAGCAGCTAAGCATGAGTGTTGAAGTTAGCGCAAAATGAGATCCTCTATCCAGCATAGTATGGGTTGCCCAAGCTGAAGCAAGGGAAGAGGGTGTCCACTCAGGAGAGAGGTGGTCATAGCCCAGCGTGAAGTGTCAAAGTCCAAGTAGAGTGAGGAGATCATCTATGCAAAGGGAAAGAGTGGTGGTGGAGAGAGATCGACTGTAATAAGTAAATATACTGAGAATAATAAAAGCCACATTTTTCACTGTCAGAGAAGAGAATTACATATAAAGAGAGAAAACTAGAGTGAACTCTGTGATGGTTTGGAAGTGCAAATATTGATATTAGCTTATGATTTTCGGTATGGGAGGCAGGTATATGCATACATTTCTGTCCACTGAGAGGGCCTAAGAACATCAACACCCCAAAAATAATAAAATGCCTAATATCCAAATCTTGGTTTCTGAATACTGTTCTTCCCTAAAAGGAACCAAGACTTCTAGGAGATATGGCTACTTTCAGGCTTAGGGTAGGGGAAGCCTGGCATAAATACTATGTTAGTCTAGAAATTAAGTGTTCATATTAGTGGGAGTGAAAACTAGCATAGCCACTATGAAAAACAGTATGGAGATTCCTCAAAAAATTAACAGCAGAACTACCATATGATCCAGCAATTCCACTTCTCGGTGTATATCCAAAGAAAATTAAATCAGTTTCTCAAAGAGATATTTAGACTCCCATTTTCACTGCAATATTATTCCCAGTAAACAAAATGTGGAAACAACCTAAACGTCCATCCATGGCAGAATATTATTCAGCCATTAAAAAGAAGAAAAGCCTGCCATGGCAACAGCATGGATGAACCCGAAGGCCATTACACTGAGTGAAATAAGCCAGACAGAAAATACAAATAGTATGTACTCCCAGGAACAGAGAGTAGAATGGTGTTTTCCAGGAATTGAAAGTGGGGAGAAGGAGTAGAAGAAATGGGGACATCTAGATCAAAGTGTACAAACTTTCAGTTTAAGAGGAATCAGTTCTGGGGCACCTGAGTCGCTCAGTCAGTTAGACTTCCAACTCTTGGTTTCAGCTCAGGTCATTATCTCACAGTTCATGAGATTAAGCCCCGCTTTGGGCTCTGTGCTGACAGCATGGAGCCTCCTTGGGATCCTCTCTTTCCCTCTCTCTCTGTCCCTGCTCTGCTCATGTTCTCCCTCTCTCTCTCTCTCTCTCTCTCTCTCTCTCTCTCTCTCTCTCTCTCCTAATAAATAAATAAACTTTAAAAAATTTTAAAAAGAGGAATTAGTTCTAGGGATCTAATGCACAACATGGTGACTGAAGTACTGTATTCTATACTGACAATTTGCTAAGAGAGTAAATCTTAAGTGTTCTCACCAAAAAAAAAAAGGTAGCTATATGAGATGATGGATGTTTTAATTAACGTGACTGTGGAAATCCTTCACAATGTATAGATATAGCAAATCATAATGTTGGACACTTTAATATAGACAATTTTAGTTGTCAGTTATACCTTAATAAAGTGGAGAAAAAACAACAAAATAAAGGCAAAACTACCAACAAAGAAATATTAATCTTTGTTTATATACTTTACTAAAAAGTATAGATATGGCATTTTGGAAACAAATATATTAATATAAATGGAAAACAAGTCTTTCTATGTAAGAAAAAATAAATGCAATTGTAACACCAAAGAATTTAAATAAAACCCTAAAACCTAAAAGAAAGAAAAGAAGAAAGCAAGCAAGAAAGAAAGAACCAAAATATGATGAAAGGCAAAAGAGAACAGTCTCTTCAACAAATGGTTCTAATGGAACTGGATACCTCCATACCAAAGAATGAAGTTGGACCCCTACTTCATACCATCTATAAAAAAATTAATTTGAAATGTATCAATGACCTAAACATGAGAGCTGAAAGTATAAAAATCTTAGAAGAAAACAGAGGAGTAAATCTTCATGACAATGGCAATGGCTTCTTAGATATAACACCAAAAACACAGCAACAAAAGAAAACACAGGTAAATTGGACTTGATCAAAGTTTAAAATATTTTGGGCACCAAAGAGATTATCTATCAAGACTAAAAATACAACTTGCAGAATAGGACAGGATATTTGTAAGTCATATATCTGATAAGGGTCTAGTATCCAGAATATACAAAGAATCCCTACAACTCAACAATAAAAAGCAAACAACTCAATTTTTTAAATAGGTTGAATAATCATTTCTCCAAAGAAGATATATAAAGGACCAAACAAACACGTAAGAGATGCCCAAGATCATTAGTCATTAGGGAAATGCAAATCAACGCCACAATGAGATATCACTTCACACTTACTAGGATAGCTATAATTGAAAAAGGAAAACAAGTGTTGGCAAAGATGTGAAGAAAATGGAACCCTCATATATTGCTGGCAGAAATGTAAAACGGTACAGCCACTGTGGAAAACGGTTTGGAAGTTGTTCAATATGTTGAAAATAGAATTACCACATGATCCAGCAATTCTACTAGTAGGTATATACCTAAAATAATTGGAAGCAAGTGTTCAAACAAAAGCTTGCATATTTATCTTTATAGCAGTACTATTCAAAATAGCCAAAAGGTGGAAACAAACTGAATGTTCCACAACAGATGAATGAATAAAAAAAATGTGGCATATCCATACAATGCAACCATGAAAAAATGAAGTATTGATACATGCTCCAGCATGGATGAATCTTGAAGACATTATGCTAAGTGAAAGCAGCCAGATATGAATGATCACATACGGTATGATTCCATTTATATGAAATATCCAGAATAGCCAAATCCATTGAGATAGAGAGTAGACTTGTGGTTACCAAGGGCTACAGGGATAGAGGAATGGGGAGTAAATGTCTAATGGGTACAGGGTTTCCATATAAGGTGATAAAAATGTCTGGAACTAGGTAGTGGTGATAGGTGTACAACACCATGAATGTACTTAATGCCATTAAATGGTACACTTCAAAAAAAGTTAAATGGTAAAAATGGTAAAAATTAAAATGGTAAAAATTTATGCCTTATGTATTTTGCCACAAATTAAAATTAAATGAGAAATCATTTGCAACAACATGAATGGATCTAGAGAGTATAATGCTAAGTAAAATAAGCTAGTCAGAGAAAGACATTTCATTCATATGTGGAATTGAAAATATAAAACAAATGAACAAAGGGGAAAAAAAGAGATAGAGAGACAAACCGAAAAACAGACTCTTAACTATGGGGAACAAACAGATGATTACCAGAGAGGAAATAAGTGACGATATGAGTGAAATAGATGAAGGGGATTAAAAGTCCACTTGTCATAATGAGCACTGAGTAATGTATGGAATTGCTGAATCACTGTTTTGTACACTTGCAATTACTGTAACACTTGTATGTTAACCACACTGGGATTTTTCTTTCTTTTTTTTTTAATATTTACTTATTTTGGGGAGAGTGCAAGCGGGGGAGGGGCAGAGAAAGGGGGACGGAGGATCTCTAGCGAGCTCTGCTGACAGGCTGACAGCAGCAAGCCCAAAGTGAGGCTGGAACTCATGAACCACGAGATCTTAACCTGAGCCAAAGTCAGACGCTTAACTGACTGAACCACCCAGGTACCCCCACACTGGAATTTTTTTTAATTAAATGAGAAAATAAAATTATAGAGATGTATCTAAAGGACACGCTGACCTATATGGGACAAATTGAACATCAAAATAAGTAGTAATAGAAATAGATTATATACCACCGAATAGAAAGGAAATCCATGAGTCCAAACTAATATATGAGCCCAAATGGGGAAAAAGAAAACTTTTCCTTACAATGAAAGGCCAACTGATCTTTGTAGAAGGAATGATAGAATTAGAAAATCACCATCTGGTAACCATAGTAATAATTAATTCAGAAAAGAAACATCAATGGGTAATAGCTGGTAAAATTTGATGAGGAAGGAGATATATACAAGGTCTTGAAGTACCTCTCCACAAAACACTTATTAACTACAAAAGGAAAATGAATAACTTAATAGTGACAAAACCTGATACCACTTTTATCAAGTGATCAAAGTTAACATTACCAGTAATAGGGCAGACTAAAATCAAGGGCAGTGAGAACACAGCACCTCTGTTGTCGGTTCGGTGAATAAAGTTTGCCAAATGACTCACCTCTTTAGGCCTCTATTCCTTCATATGAAAAAAGGAAGTAGAACAGATAACTATTTTCTTTCCAGCTCTAAATTTCTACTATTCCAATACTTATTGACCTAATCTAAATAATGTCATCACGTTCAGAACTTGGTGAGGTAGAAATTGTTGTCTTATTTTAAGGGGTTAATGTTCTTAAATAAGCAAATCAGGCATAAAGTGCACAAAATGACATACACAGTAAAACTTATGACCTTGGACTAATTTCATAGGGACTACTGGAAAAGTCCAAGTTAGAGGGCTGTGGGGTTGTTTTTGTTTTGTTTTTTGTTTGACTCACGGACTGAGCTACCTAGGTGCTCCCAAGTTAGAGGGTTTTTTAAGACCATAATATTCATTCCTTTAAAGGGCATACCTGAGCTCAACGGTAAGAAAATGAATATGTAAATGAGTGCTTATATAAATAAGTGCTTGAAAAGGTTTTTCCCCTGAAGAATGTTGAATATGCCTCCTCCCACTTTGTGAATACCATCCAGGATCTTAGCAAAGTCTCTGAGGTATGGAAAATGCTACAGGTCTTTCTTCCATGGCTCTCACACATTCCAATCACTAAGAGCATCTCGAGACGCTCTAGACAGAAATCTCTACTTGGCCACAAGGCATTGCCTTCAGAGGGATAAGATTAATGTCATTTAGTTAAGCAGGAGAGAACAGTTCTGTAAAATAACTCAGACCCTCACAGGGCAATTCAAATTACCAGCAAACTCATAAATAAATGCAATCATATCAATATACAACTGGCAAAGCATCAAAAAGTGAAGACTGAACTGATCTTATACCATTTGGCTTTCAGCTATCAGCTTTTATGCAAACAGAAACACATTAATTGGTTAATTCATAATCTTTTAAGCTTGCAAGAGCCAATTTGCTGTAATTATTTTTACTATCCCTTCAATATATAAAACCAACTATATAAATTCAAACTATCGGAGTTACTAAAGGTTCTGGTAAAGAATGAGTTACTATTTCATGTTGGACTGGGTTTATTATTATTATTACTATTATTATTATTATTCCTTCCTACACTAAAAACATTAATTACAGTACGCTTCAATCACTTGGGCCTCTTTTATCTCCTTCATCACTTATATCTAATCAGTCACAAAATCCTGCTAAGTCTCTTTTCAAATGTCTCCAGAATCTAATCCTCCACTCTCATGAGCACCATTCCAGACCAGGCCCTCATCACCCCATACTTGGTTTAGCATAACAGATATAGGGCATGTACTATGGTTCACCATGTTTTTCAAAACCTGCTAATCAGGGGTGCCTGGCTCAGTGGACTGAGCATCCAACTCTTGATTTCAGTTCAGGCCATGGCCTCAAGGAGCATTGGGCTCCATGATGAGCATGGAGTCTGCTTTGGATTCTCTCTCTCTCCCTCTCTGTCTCTCTCCCTACCCCCTCTCTCTAAAATAAAATAAGGGCACCTGGATGACTCAGTCAGTTAAGTGTCCAACTCTTGATTTTGGCTCAGGTAATCTCACATATTTGTGGATTTGAGCCCCAAGTCAAGCTCTGCTCTGATAGTGCAAAGCCTGCTTGAGATTTGCTGTCTCTTTCTCTCTCTGCCACTCCCCTGCTTGTATTCTCTCTCTCTCTCTAAATACATAAACATTAAAAATAAATAAATAAATAAATAAATAAATAAATAAATAAATAAATAATGAAACTAAAAAAAATAAAATAAAATAAAATAAAATAACCTGCTAATCAGTCTGATGTAACTATCTCTCCATCTTCGTATCATTGCAAACCTGACCCAAGTTCTTTCTATTCAATAGGTTTTTTAGCCAGGTTCATGACCAAGACCTGAGGTACTCTCCTACAGATCTACTTCAAGTTCTCACCCTTTTTTGGTGCACACAGTCCTAACCCACCTACCTGTACTACTATCCTGCCCACATTCTTCCATATCCCATTCATCTCTTACAAATGATTCTATTAAATTACTTGATGAAATTCTAGGAACCTGTGTCTTCAGCATTTCCCCACTAATAACTCCTGGGTCTCATTTGCTGGCACCCCTTCCTCTACTAGCCTTCTAAAAGATAGAGTACTCTGAACTCAGTACTCAGCATTCTTGTCATTTCTACTTTTATTCCATCTCAAGATGATCTCATCCAGTTCCATAAACATCTTACCGACCAACAACACCCAAATTTGTATCTTAAGCCTTGCTCCTTCCTGAGCTCCCGATTCAAATATCCGACTGTACATTAAGAATTTTTCCTGGGCAATCAACTAAAGCATACCCAAAGCCTTACCCCATCTCAGGAAATGGTTATCACCATCCAATTACTCAAGTCAAAAACTTTTAATTCACTTGCCTCCCAACATCCAATCCAACAATATATCTCTATCTCTCTGAAATATATCTCAGATCCAACTTCAAGAATCACTCTATTGCTGTCAGCCTAGTCCAAGTCATTAACATTTCTCAACTGGATTATTGCCATCAACTCTCAACTGGTAATGAGGATCTGTCACTTACCTAGGTATTCATTCAGAATATCAGACCTCATTGAAAAGTAAAGAAGGTTAGCTTGACATGATGTGCACTTAATGAAACCCTATTTCTAACCCTGCTGTTAGAAATGACCACCTTGAGGGTGCCTGGCTGACTCAGTCGGAGAAGCATATGACTCTAGATCTTGAGTTCAAGCCCCACCTTGGGTGTATAGATTACATATATGCATAAATACATACGTACATACATGAGCAAACAAATATAATTCTTAAAAGAAAGAAATGACCACCTTGTTTCTTTCTTTCACTACCTTTTCCTCTTTCTATAAGTATCTCCCTCTCTCTTTCAGACTCCTTTTCCTTCTCTCTCCCTCATCTCAATTTCCTTTCTCTCTTCCTGTCCCTATTATTTTACTGAACAACTAGGCATAGAGTATAGCAGGGAAATGCTAGGAGTTAGAAGTAAAGGTTTTATTCCTGTGGTCTGTCATGGTGAAGGAAAGTAATTATGATGAAGTCAGTTTATATTTCTGGCCCTCAGCTGTCTCATCTATTAAATAAAGAAATTATAGTGGATGGTCTCTGAGGTCCCTTAAAGTTCTAGAAATCTATTCAAGGTATTTATTGAGTAAAGTGCTATGTTCCTTGTTCTTAAAAGTAGGTAAATTCAATATTTTATATTTCCCTGAGGGGAAAAAAGCAAATTAGTTTTTTTTACAAGGCCTTCAATTGATCCTTTTCTACTAGGGGTCAGTGGCTCTCAATAGAAAAAAATGCACCTCTCCCTTGGTATAGTCTAAATGTTCAATAGTTCTGTAGTTATTTCTGTCTTTGGGCCCTCCTTGGGACAAGCAGTTTCCAAGAAGAGGCCAATAGGCCACTTAATATGAAGGCTATTAAGTTGTGTTCCAGTCTCTATGCTAAACCTTTTTTTTTTTTTATCCTTGAAACAAGTCTACACAAGATGGGTAATATATTATCATTCCTCTTTCACAGAAAAGGAAACTAAGGTGCAAAGAGTTGAAGAAATTTATCTAAGGGCAAATAGCTAATGGATGGTGGACCCAAAATTTGGATCCAGATCTAACTGACTTGAAAGTCAATGTTCTCAAAGATTATCCTATACTACCTCCTTCTAGAAATACTACTGGCAGCCTATCCTTGCAGGTGTCTATCTCCTGTTGGACTGAAAAAATATGTGACCTCTGATGTCCTGAAGACCACAGCCCACCCTCTACCTGACCCAACAGGATCAACCAAACAGCAAGGGTTTTAAAAGCAAAGATTTGTAATTTCTTGTGGTACTGGTACCAGCCCTGTGGGCCCTCAATAAACACTGTTAACTGAGAAAGGCCATGGTAAGAAGCAGCTCATCATCTAGGATTGCCTAATGCAAATTCTAGTGATGTAAAGTAAAAGGTTAGGATGAGGGAAAGATTGTGCTAGGACTGGAGATATGGTCGGACTTCCCAGAAAGCCTAATTTTCATGACCCCATTATCATTTGCAGAAAATCGAGAGAGCTATTGATACCCCTAGAGAATTACTTTAGAAAATGATTGAAAAATTGTTTTAATTAAGACTCTAGGTATTTAAGTGAATATCAGGTCAGCACATTTGTGGAAGTAATTCCCTTTTTAAAAGACTTCAAAAGGTCTTCGGAAGTAGGATATAATTTGCATGACCATGTCATGAGCACCATCAGAGCAGAATCAACTCTCAGGGGGTCTTTTGTACCTAAGGAATGTATGGGTTTTCTGGCCCATCACTAAGAGAACTGTGTTTGGGAAGAATGAAGCCCCTTGCTGACGTAGGAGGCTACTGAAACACCAAAATGTCTTCCTGGGTCACTGGTTGGTACTGATAAAAAAGCAAAATCTGTAGCATTGTACATTGCCATTCAAATGTCCACAACCCATCTTTGGGATTAGTTGCCTTAATCTCCTTAAAACAAAGAGTTTTAGATGGATGGAAAGATCCAGACTATGCTTTGGGATGTTCTTCACTTAGAAAACTGTACTGAACATAGAGGCATCAGCAGACGGGCATAGCAGGGTCATCAAGGTGGTGGACAGGAACTCCCAATGGAGGCCAGCCACCCCCAAAACAAAGATCAGCACCGGAATAGCAGACACATGTTTGATAGGTTGAAATTCTCAATGGAGAAGATGTGCATCAACCAGGACCAGGCCAAAGAAAGGGAGAGAGCCAGAAGGTGAAAAAAGTAGGGAAAGTTTGAGCTACCAGTGGTTTTGTCTGGTAAGTGCTTGAGGTCAAAATTATTTATTATCTTTACCCTCAGCTTAATTTTCCAAGCCTGTCCCCTCAAATTGGCCTGATTTGGAAAAACAGAATTAGAAACATTGTCAAGTAATAGTACTATATGTACAGATGAAATACTGATTCTGGATATTTCTTCCCTTTCTTACGCTTCCTTGATAAGAACATTTTTCCAGCCCATCTAAGGAATGGCACCAATGCAGCCTGTTTCTGGGTTATAGACATACTTCCTTTTAACGCACTTTGTTGCATTTCACAGATATTGTGCTTTTTTTTACAAATCGAAGGTTTGTGGCAACACTGCATCAAACAAGACTATCAGCACCATTTTTTCCAATAGCATTTGCTCACTGTGTCTCTGTGTCACATTTTGGTAATTTTCACAATATTTCAAACATTTTTGTTATTATATGTGTTACAGTGATCTCTGATCAGTTATCTTTGACATTACTATTGTAATTGTTTTGGGATGCCACAAACCGTGCCCATATAAGATGGAGAACTTAATCAATAATGTTGTGTGTGTTCTGACTGCTCTGCCCACCAGCCAATCCCTCATCTCTCTCCTTCTCCTTAGGCCTCCCTATTCCCTGAGACACAACAATATTGAAATTAGGCCTAATTAACAACCCTCAATGGCCTCTAAGTGTTCAAGTCAAAGGAAGCGTCTCATATCATCACTCACTTTCAATCAAAAGATAGGAATGAGTAAGCTTAGTGAGATAGGCATATCAAAAGCAAAGATAGACTGAAAGATAGGCCTCTTGCATGAAAGAGTTAGGCAAGCTGTGAATGTGAAGGAAAAGTTCTTGAAGGAAATTAAGTGCTGCTGTAGTGAACACGTGAATGGTAAGAAAACAAAGCATGCACCAAAAACCATAAGATACCTAGGAATAAACCTAACTAAAGAGGTAAAAGATCTGTACTCTGAAAACTATAGAATACTTATGAAAGAAATTGGAGAGGACATAAAGAAATGGAAAAGTATTCTGTGCTCATGGACTGGAAAAACAAACATTGTTAAAATATCTATACTACCCAAAGAAATCAACACATTAAATGCAATCCCTGTCAAAATACGACCAAAAAATACGATTTTTTTCAGAGATAGAACAAACAATCCCTTTTTTTTAATGTTTTATTTATTTTTGAGAGAAAGAGCAGGAGCAGGAAAGATACAGGGGGGCAGGGACGGGGACAGAGTATCCAAAGTAGGCTCTGTGCTGGCAGCAGAAGCCTGATCTGGGGCTCCAACTCTCAAACTGCGAGATCATGACCCAAGCCAATGTCAGACACTCAAGTGACTGAGCCACCCAGGATCCCCTAGAACGAACAATCCTAAAATTTGTATGGAACCACAAAAGAATAGCCAAAACAAACACGGAAAATAAAAACAAAACTGAAGGCATCACAATTCCAGATTTCAAGCTATCTTACAAAGCCAGTCATCAAGACAGTATGGTACTGATACAAAAACAGACACATAGATTAATGGAACAGAAAAGAAAACTCAGAACCACAATTATATGATCAACTCCTCTGCAACAAAGCAGGAAAGAATATCCAATGGAAAAGAGTCTCTTCAACAAATGGTATAGGGAAAACTGGACAGTGACATGCAGAAGAATGAAACTGGACCACTTTCTTACACCATACACAAAAGTAAACTCAAAATGAAGGAAAGACCTAAATGTGAGACAGGAAACCATCAAAATGCTAGAGAAGAAAACAGACAGCAACCTCTTCGACCTCAGCCAGAGCAACTTCTTATGAGACATGTCATGGAAGGCAAAGAAAACGAAAGCAAACACGAATTATTGATACTTCATCCAGATAAAAAGCTTCACAGCAAAGGTAACAACAAAATTAAAAGGCAGCTTATGGAATGGGAGAAGATATTTGCAAACAGCATATCTGATAAAGGGTTAGTATCCAAAATCTGTAAAGAACTTACCAAACTCAACACCCAAAAAAGCAAACAACCCAGTGAAAAAATGGGCAGAATACATGAACAGAAACTTTTCTAAAGAAGACATCCAGATGGTTAACAGACACATGAAAAGATGTTCACCATCACCCATCATCAGGGAAATACAAATCAAAACCACAACGAGATAGCACCTCACACCTGTCAGAATGGCTAAAGTTAAAACACAAGAAGCAACAGGCATTGGTGAGGATGTGGAGAAAAAAGGTGAGAATGTAAACTGGTACAGCCACTCTGGAGAACAGTAAGGAGGTTCCTCAAGAAACTAAAAATAGAAGGGCACCTGGGTGGCTCAGTTGGTTAAGCGTCTGACTCTTGATTTCAGCTTGGGACATGATCTCATGATTTGTGAGTTCAAGCCCCATGTACAGCTCTGTGCTGACAACAGGGAGCCTGCTTGAGATTCTCTCCCTCTATCTCTCTGCCCCTCCCTTCCACTTGTTTTCTCTCTCTCTCTCTCTCTCTCTCCCTGTTTAAATAAATAAGCATAAAGGAACTAAAAATAGAACTACCTTACAATCCAAAAATTGCATTATTAGGTATTTACCCAAATGATACTAAAATACAGTTTCAAAGGGGTACATACATCCCAATGTTTATAGCAGCGTTATCAACAGTAGCCAAACGATAGAGAGAGCCCAAATGTCCATTGACTGGTGAATGGGTAAAGAAAATGTAGTATATATAGGAACTATTACTCAGCCATCCAAGAGAATGAAATCTTGCCATTTGCAATAACATGGATAAAGCTAGAATGTATTATGCTAAGCGAAATAAGCCAATCAAAGAATGACAAATACCATAAGATTTCACTCATATGTGGAATTTAAGAAACAAAACAGATGAACATATGAGAAGGGGCAGGGGAAGAGAAAAGAGGGAAACAAACCACAAGAGACTCTCAATGACAGAGAACAAACTGAGTTGACAGAGAGAGGTGGGTAGGAGTTGGGATAGATGGGTGATGGGTATTAGGAAGGGCACCTGTTGGGGCGCCTGGGGAGCTCAGTCAGTTAAGTTTCAGACTCTGGCTCAGGTCATGATCTATCTCTTGGTTCATGAATTCAAGCCCCGTGTCAAGCTCTGTGCTGGCAGCTCAGAGCCTGAAGCCTACTTCAGGTTCTGTGTCTCTGTCTCTGTCCCTACCCTGCTTGCTCTCTCTGTTCAAAAATAAGTAAATAAACATTTTTTAAAAGTTTTTTTAGGGGCTCCTGGGTGGCTCAGTTGGTTAAGCATCCGACTTCAGCTCAGGTCATGATCTCATGGTTCATTAGTTCGAGGCCTGAATCGGGCTCTGTGCTGATAGGGCCAGAGGAAGGCCCTAACTCTCTTCAATTATATAAAGACTGAGAGAGGTGAAGAAGCTACAGAAGTAAAGTTTGAAGCTAGCAGAATTTGGTTCATGAGGTTTAAGGAAAGATGCAATCTCCAAAACATAAAAGTACAAGGTGAAACAGCAAGTGCTGATGTAGAAGCTGCAGCAAGTTAACAGGAAGATCTAGCTAAGATAATTAATGAATATGGCTACACTAAACAGCAGATTTTCAATGTAGACCAAACAGTCTTCTGTTGGAAGAAGATGTCATCTAAGACTTTCATTGCTAGAGAGGATAAGTCAATTCCTGGCTTCAAAGATTCAAAGGACAGGCTGACTCTCCTGTTAGGGGCTAATGCAGCTGATGCTTAAGTTGAAGCCATTGCTCATTTATCATTCCAAAAATCCTAGAGCCCTTAGGAATTATGCTAAATCTATTCTGCCTGTGCTCTATAAAAGGAATAACAAAATGTGGATGGTAGCATATCTGTTTACTAGTTTACTGCATATTGTAAGCCCACTATTTGAGACCTACTACTCAGAAGAAAAGATTCCTTTCAAAATATTACTTCTCAGGGTACCGGGGTGGCTCAGTCAGTTAAGCTCAGGTCATGATCTTGCAGTCCATGGGTTCAAGTCCTGCACTGGGCTCTGGGCTGAGAGCTTAGAGCCTGGAGCCTGCTTCAGAATCTGTCTCCCTCTCTGTCTGCCTCTCCCCTACTTGCACTGTCTCTCTCTCTCTCACTCTCAAAAATAAATATTTTAAAAATTACTAAAAACATAAAATATTTTTATGTTTCATTTCATTCATTGTCTTCTCAGTGACAACACACCTGGTGACCCAAGAGCTCTGACGGAGACATAAAACAAGATCGTTGTTTTCATGCCTGCTAACATCACGTCCATTCTGTGGGCCATGGATCAAGGAGTAATTTCAAATTTAAAGTCTCATTATTTAAGAAATATATTTTGTAAGGCTACAACTGCCATAGATAGTTATTTCTCTATGGATCTGATCAAAGTCCATAGAAAACCTTCTGGAAAGGATTCACCATTCTAGATGCCATTAAGGACATTTGTGATTCATGGGGAGAGGTCAAAATATCAGCATTAACAGAAGTTTGGAAGACGCTGATTCCAGCCCTCACGGACACCTTTGAGAGGTTCAAGACTTCAGTGGAGGAAGTAACTGCAGGTGTGGTGGAAAGAGCAAGAGAACTAGAATTAGAAGTGGAGCCTGAAGATAGGACTGAATTGCTGCAATC
Organism: Paguma larvata; assembly: GCA_030068075.1. Classification (NCBI taxonomy): domain Eukaryota; kingdom Metazoa; phylum Chordata; class Mammalia; order Carnivora; family Viverridae; genus Paguma; species Paguma larvata. The sequence continues at coordinate 98,769,004 of CM057826.1, read as the reverse complement.
TCATGATACAACTTCAAGAGATGAGGAGTTGTCGCATACGAATGAGCAAAGAAAGTGGTTTCAGGAGATGGAATCTACTCCAGGTAAAGTTGCTGTGAAGACTGTTGAAATGACAACAAAGGATTTAGAACATCATGTAAATTTAATTGATTGGGCTGCAAGTTTAAAAGGACTGAGCCCAATTTTGAAAGAGATTCTGCTATGGGTAAAATGCTACCAAACCATATCTCGTGCCAAAGAATAATCCGTTCATGAAAGTAAGAGACCATCCATGCACAAACTTCATTGTTACCTCATTTTAAGAAATGGCTACAGCCATCCCACCTTTCACCAACAACCACTCTGACTGGTCAGCAGCCATCAAAACCAAGGCAAGACCCTCCACTAGCAAAAAGATTACAACTCATTAAAAGCTCAGAAGATGGGAGGTTTTTGTATTTTTTTTTAAGTTTATTTATTTTGAGAGGGGGAGGGGACGGGAGGGGAAGGAGCAGAGAGAGAGGGAGACAGAATCCTAAGCAGACCCGGTACCGTCAGCACGCAGAGCCCAATGTGGGACTCGAACCCAGAAACTACGAGATTGTGACCCAAGCCAAAGGTGGATCCGTAATCAACTGAGCCACCCAGGTGCCCCTCAGAAGATGTTTTTTTCATCAAAGAATGTATATTGTTTTTTTAAACATAATGCTATTGCACACTTAATAGACTACAATATAGTGTAAATATAACTTTTATATGTACTAGGAAACCAAAAAATTCATTTGACTCAGGTTATTGTGATATTTACTTTATTAGGGTGGTCTGAAATACAACCCACAGTTTTTCTGAGGTACTCCAACGTACAACTAAAAGAAAAGAACTCGACCAGAAAGAAAGAAAGAAAGAAAGAAAGAAAGAAAGAAAGAAAGAAAGAAAGAAAGAAAGAAAGAAAGAAAGAAAGAAAAGAAGGAAGGAAGGAAGGAAGGAAGAAATTACCGCAGACAGGAATTCAAGTAAACAAACATAGTCTTTCTTTCTTTCAACTCAAGAAAGGTAACGTTATTGACTCTACCCACCAAAAGAACATTAAGCACTTTATCCATCCCCCAAAACTCTCATTTTTTTCTGCTTTCTTTTCAAAACTAACTTTTAAATTCCAATTTTCCTCAAAGTGTATCGAGACATGACATTCTAAGCAATCACTGAGAAGTGTAAAGGAGAGTATAATAGCTGCAATTAACTTTGTTTATATATCAGACAGACTTACATTTCACTATAAATATTCCACATGAAAATCTGTGAAAGAGGGCCAATTATGCTGAGACGTTTATCTGTATGGCATTTGTCAAAAGAGAAAAAAATATGCTGCAGTTCCTATTTGAAAAAATTATTTCCTGGCATAATGCAAGATTGTACACTTACCAAAGGAAAAAATGAGGAGGAGTCTTGTGCTAGAATGATAGTGCATCTACTTTTAGCTGTAGGCCTCTGCTTCTCCACCCCCATCCTGTCATAAAAACACAGAGCACATGCAAAGGGGTGCTAATTCATATCGCCTTAATTCCCTAGCCCTGGTCATCAGGAGGACCATCAGTGGACCCAGAAAATTTCCCTATCATGTGTGCCCTGCTACAGAAAAATCCATTCTGTTCCTAACCTCATAGCTCAAAATGAAATTACCATTTGAAATTAAAGTATTTTTGCCCTTGTAATTCTTACTTCAATGTGTCACCTTCATTTTGTTCTTCCAACCCAGCTGGTCAGATACTGTTTTATCTTGGTTTTTAGGGGAAGAAAGACAAAATTTTTTGGTTTTCCGGTTTGCTTTCTGTTTCCCCCCCCCCCCAAGGCTCTTTATTACAAATTGCCCTACATCTTGGGTGGTTCAGTTGGTTAGGCGTCTAACTTTGGCTCAGGTCATGATATCGCGGCTCTTGCGTTCAGCCCCGGATCGGGCTCTATGCTGACACCTCGGAGCCTGGAGCCTGCTTCGGATTCTGTATCTCCCTCTCTCTCTGCCACTCCCCACTTTCTCTCTCTCAAAAATAAATAAACATGTAAAAAAAAATGTGGCCTGCAATCAAATTTAGCAGAAGAGTTTGCATATACTTTGCAATACTAGTTATAACTTCTATGATCTGTTCCTTTCAGGGCCCTACAAGTCCCACTAATCCAATCCAGAAAACCAGTCCCTTTGATCAAGGTATTTCTGAGAAAGATGTCTACACATCTGGCCAGACAGTCCTTGCAGTCAGAAACAGGACTGTTATTGATTGGCTGGGCCCTACTAGTTGCGTACAACCAGCATCTGTTCTGAGAGGTTGTATCTTCTATCCTGATTGGCCAGTGACCAAGCCTTCACAGCGGTTCAGTATTAACACCCTACGAGTCAAAGAAAATCTATATCAAGTTCTCTTTGAAATCCTTCAAGAATAAAACATAACCTACCAGATAACTAAATTCATTAGCTCTGGGGTTAACTTCAATGGGGCTTCATTAACAGCCTTACGACGTAACTCCACTATGTTAAGAAATGAATATTGGTTTTCCTACATACCTCTCCAGCTACCACCAAACCTTCACAGCAAAGCTTTGGGAAAGACTTGTCTACATGTACTACTTTTACCACCTCACTCTCCATTCAGTCTTCCAACCCCATTCCTCACCACAGCATTTTCTCTCCCGCTAACCTCTCCTCCCACCGCAGCCTTCAAAGAGCTCTCACCAACGATCTCCAAATTGCTTACACAGTGGGCCTTTTCTGTTTTTATCTCAGTTGACCTCCTTTCAGGATTTCCCCTGTTGACCACTTCCTCCTTTCTGAAACTCTCTCCTCCCATGTCTGCTACGATATTTTCCCTTGATTTTTCTCATATCTCTGTTTCTCGACCTTATAACCTTCCCCTTTCTCTACAAACCCCAAACGCACTGACATTCCCCAGATCCTCACTCTGTCTATATCCTCTCTTAAGGTGATCACATTCATTTCTGCCTCTGTATCAATGTACATTATTGTAAATGTACAAAATTGAACTCAGCTTCTCCTTTAAATCTAGTACTCAGCCTACATCTCCTAGTTCAGCAATGACTCCCCCAACCAACCAGTCACCCAAACCAAAAACCTGGCCATTATTCCTGAATTCTAATTCTCTACTAACACTCATATTCAATAGCTCAACCAATAATTCTCGTCTATTATCCCTTGTTAGTACATCTTGAATTTTTAAAACTTTTTTTTTAATTTTTTTAACATTTTATTTATTTTTGAGAGACAAAGCGTGAGCAGAGGAAGGGCAGAGAGAGAGGGAGACACAGAATCTGAAGCAGGCTCCAGGCTCTGAGCTGTAAGCACAGAGCCTGACGCCAGGCTCTAACCCACCAACCATGAAATCATGACCTGAGCTGAAGTCAGATGCCCAACCAACTGAGCCACCCACACGCCCCAATACATCCTGAATTTTTGCACTCACTCTCTCTCTACTAATACAACTCCAGCTCAACCCTTCATTCTTCTCCCATTTCTCCACCATGGAAGCAGAGTTTGGCTCCCTAACTGGTCTCTTTGTTTTCTCTTTATTCTCCAAAAGGATACTAGAATCATCATTCTGAAATGACTACACACGCACGCGCCCACAGACACATACACAGTCTAGGACTAGCTTCATTTGTAAACTTTTGTAGCTCTCTATGCATAGCACTATGCTAACACCATCATACTATACCCTAATGTGTTGAGAATTATTTGTCTGTCTCCCCAGCTAGACTATCAGCCAGCTGAAGGCAGCTTCTAAGTCTTAGTGAGCTTTGCTGATATGATGCCTAATGTAGTAGGTGTTCAGTTAATAGTTGTTGAATAAATGAACTGGAAAACCCTACTGATACTACATGAGAGGAATTTAAAAAATGAAAGTGTGAGTTTGAAACACTGGAACTGGGGCGCCTGGGTGGCTCAGTTGGTTAAGCGGCCGACTTCAGCTCAGGTCATGATCTCACGGTCTGTGAGTTTGAGCCCCACGTCGGGCTCTGTGCTGATGGTTCATCAGAGCCTGGAGCCTGCTTCAGATTCTGTATCTCCCTCTCTCTCTGCCCTTCCCCTGCTCACGCTCTGTCTCTATGTCTCTCAAAAATAAATAAACGTTAAAAAATTTTTTAAAAAAATGAGGGGCGCCTGGGTGACTCAGTTGGTTAAGCGGCCGGCTTCGGCTCAGGTCATGATCTCACACTCTGTGAGTTCGAGCCCCGCGTCGGGCTCTGTGCTGATGGCTCAGAGCCTGGAGCCTGCTTTGGATTCTGTGTATCCCTCTCTCTCTGACCTTCCCCTGCTCACACTCTGTCTCTGTGTCTCTCAAAAATAAATAAAAATGTTTAAAAAAAAAAATGAAACACTGGAACTTCCCAAAGGAAGGAAAAAAGAGAAAACATAACTAAAACAGGGCTTCTTAACCTTTGCTGGACTATGCATCCTTTTGAGAATCTGATGAAAATGAAAGGCTCTCTCCTCAGGAAAAAAAATATGCCTATGCATATCACACAAAATTCCACATACAGTTTCAGGGATTCACTCTACAGATGTCCTAAGGATCCATAAATCTAAACTGTCATGCAAAAACACATGGAATAGTTCAGATCAGTGTGACAAAAATGAGAATTTGTTCCAAGAAGAAAGAAAACCTTACCTACCTCACATATTACACAAAACTATATATCAGATTCATTAAAGGCCCAAATAAATTTTTTAACTACAAGGTATTAAGAGAAATGTTTTTATAATCCTGAAACAGTTACAAAATTATTAACCCATAAAGGAAAGGACTGACAGATTTTACTACATAAACATCTGAACAAAATGAGGCACCATGGGTAAAGAAAAAAAACAAATGTTAAAATATATAAAATACGTAAAATATATAAAATAAGTATATTTACGTATATCCAGAAAATATGTAAAGAGTGACTCTAAAGCAACAAAATAATGAACACCACGATAGAAAATAAAATAGACAATAGACAAAAATAGACACTTCACAGAAGAACAGATGCAAAGCATCAATTAGTACATGAAAAAATGCTCAACTTTTATCAATCAAGGAAATACAAATTAAACCAACTAAGTCATTCTTCTTCATCCACCGTATTGGCAAAAATTAACAAGATTGATTGGTATCCAGAGTTGTTGGAGATACAGAAAAAAATGGGAACTATCACGTACACTGATGGTGGGTATGAAAATCAGTATCCTTTTAAAAAGACAATTGGGCTACGTCTGTCAATATTGTAAATACCCATACAGCTCTGCCGAAAAATAATACTCACAAACCCTATCCTAGAGAAACATTTGCACCTGTGCCCTAAGAAGCATAAATAAGGATGTTCACTGCAGTATTATTTATAGTAGAGGAACTAAATGTCCACCTAAAGGAGACCCATACTACAGTTTAAAAGAAGACAGTTGGGGCACCTGGGTGGCTCAGTCATTTAAGGATCCCTCGGGTCATGATCTCACTGTTCGTGGGTCCCAGCTCCACATGGAGACTGCTTCACATTCTGTGTCTCCCTCTCTCTTTGCCTCTCCCCCACTCATATTCTGTCTCTCTGTCTCTCAAAAAAAATTTTTTTTAATTTAAAAAATTTTTTAAAAAAAGAAGGCAGTTGATCTATTTACAGTCTCTAAGACAAAAGAAAATGTGGATATATACAATATAATGTACACAATGTGCACTTACTTTTTATTCAATATTCTCAGGTTATTTGACCAATTTGCAACCAGGACAAATGGGAATGGGGTGAATTTTTAGGGAAACATTCCGTCATATTGCCTAAGTCCTTCATTCTTTCTGGCCTCTGGAATGTATCACAATTTTGTTTAATTTCTACCGTTCATTGACATCTCATTTAATCCACAAATTGTATGCTGTCTCCTAGTACACACCAGAACCTGGTTCCTGTGGGTGTCTGTCAGCAGCCTTTCATCGTTAGGGCAGGAAACCACATTACTCACCAACTGCAAAGTCATGACAGCATTATATAGAAGCTGGAGATGTTGACCCTGCATTCTGTTTCTGCCATCTATTCTGTTCTCTTTGAGATTTTTGCAGAGGAAACCATGATTCTGTATAAATGGGTAGTGGTCAATGATGGGTTGATATTCGGTTGTGAGTTAAATGGCATTGCTTTTAGGATTTACATGTGGACTGGGAAATATGTAAGTTTATGAAAATGTTCTCATAACCAAATGGGAAATAGAAAAGATAAAGTAAACCAAATTGCTTCTAGAAGAGATCACTGTGGTAATCTGCTATTAATCCCTCTTCATCCCAGGAATTAAGTATTCATTTCCCCTCTGGATTTCCTCAGGATAATCATGTTCTAATCCCTAAGAGTTCTTTCCCTCTCACCTCCAGTTACCAGGTTATGTTCATGCCTCTTGAGGGACATTTTACCTACACTTCCCCCCCAACCAATCCACCCCACCCACTATTCTGCTAAAACTGTGGTCTCTAAATAAATTTAAATATATACAGATAAGTGTTCCTAAGCTACTTTTCAATCAGATTTCCCCAAATATTCTATTCTTCTACTAAGAAAATCTGATTTAAATCTTTATTATTTTCAAAAACTAGATATGTTTCAGGCAAACAAGAAGAATTGCAATAACACGTGTGGGCATTATGTCTCAGCCTTAAGGACTATCTATGACGAGAGGACAGAGACATGGAAAAGCTCAGGATTCTGGAATTCATAGCAAAATCTGAAACTGGAAACATTACCAGGTTCTTTTATTCCTTTCTTATGTACAAAACTGATGCCCGCACATGACTCTAACATGTTCCCATAGTAATCACCCCAGAGAGCCCTCGGGCTCAAGCCAGTCCCTGAAGTGATGCTCAGGTGTTCATCGAAATAGCCTCTGCATTTTGGCCAAGTTTAGCTGGCAGCCCCGGCAAGGATGAACATAGAACTCCAGGCCTTTTACCTTTGTTACCTCTTCCTGGACATGAGCCTTCTCAGGGTGGGAAACGACACAGTGCATTCACATAAAAGCAAACAGCAATGTTCCATTTTGCATGTTTAACACTGACTGGATGATTTGTCTTTCTAGACTACCCCACAAACATAACTAAAACGTGCCTTCCCAAGAGGCACCTGTGAGGAAGACATGCTATTTGCATCCTATCTCATGTTCATCCTGGGTCCTCAGGCTATGGAGTGATGTCTATGAATTTTGCAGAGTGCAGAGTTTTTTTAATGTTTATTTATTTTTGAGAGAGAGACAGAGTGCAAGCGGGAGAGGGGCAGAGAAAGAGTGAGACACAGAATCCGAAGCAGGCTCCAGGCTCTGAACTGTCAGCACAGAGCCCGACACAGGGCTCAAACCGTGAGATCATGACCTGAACCAAAGCCAGACACTTAACCGACTGAGCCACCCAGGTGCCCCTTGCAGACTGCAGCTTTATACATGTCCCATTTAAATAGGCCGCTCTGTGCACTATATGTGATTATAAGTAATGCTCCCACACACCACAGATTTTAATGCATCCTAGAAAGCAAATTACTGTCAGTGAGAAGTTATATGACATTCCTGACCAAATTAGTTGGTTATTCATCTGAAGACCAACAAACTCAGCCTCTATTGAACTGTGAAGGAAAGGGAAAAGCATCAAATGATTATATAGACATTCTATAATTAGGGGTGGGGAAATGACTACACTGGAATCCTTTCCTTAACATGGCTAAACTACAACAGGTCTGGAGAGGTCAATTAGTGCGGCTCCTGCCTCAGCCTGCTGCCAACTCCAGGGATCTAAGAGCATAGGCTAACAGAAAGGAAAACATATATATACCAAGAAAATGTGTGTCTTTTTGCACATTTGACAGCTACATTTTTCCTAGGGCTACTCCACTGGAAGTAGAACAAGATGTCAAGAATAACTTAGGAGAAGTTAAAAAAAAAAGTCTAAGGGATATATAAGAAAGTTGGCTATGACGCGAATAAATGAAGCAGGAAAAAGACAGAAGGGCGGCATTCAATCAGCTCAGATCACCCCTCATCTGGCTGACATAGACTACTCACCAGCTGATTCCAGTAGCTGGCCGATGAAGGAGAAAACAGGGTTTGGGAGCTATGTTTTTTTATTTCCATGTTTCTAATTGTTCTTAATCCACATTTCCGGGATAGCTTAAGCATTGAAAGGTTGAAGATATGCTCTAGGATAACAATAAGTTAACTATATTCTTTGGGTTGCAAAGGACAGACATAATTGTCATAATTGTCATGTAGGCTACCTGAAGCAACAAGGTATAATCAGTTATACAGAGTAATGTGTGTGGCTTCTCCTTTCTCTACCTGTCCACACCCACTTCACCATTTCCTAAGCCCCAATCCAGCTGACTGATCCTCTCCATACTTCTCCAGAGATTGTCTGTTTACCAGTATAATTACTAACTCTCACTGGCCAAAGCTTTTCCTGTTAGGCCGTCCTACTAGCTGCCTACAGCCTATGAGCTGGCTGCCCCTGGGATTAGGTGTCTACTAGTTCAATCAGATGCCCACTGAACAAGGTACAGTTTAGGGCAGGTTCTTTAGCAAAGGGCTATGAACAAAAGTAGCTTTCCTTAGAAAAGAATGGTGGGTGTCTCAGCACATGTCTATGTCAAACTGCCACCAAATACTTAAGTAGAAATAAACCATTAATTTGTTTTTTTTTTAACATGTATTTATTTTTGAGAGAGAGATAGAGACAGAGAGTGACTGGGGGAGGGGTAGAGAGAGAGAGAGAGAGAGACAGAATTCAAAGCAGGCTCCAGGCTCTGAGCTGTCAACACACAGCTGGAAGTAAGGCTCAAACTCGTGAACCACGAGATCATGACCTGAATCGAAGTTGAAAGCTTAACTGACTGAGCCTCCCAGGTGCCCCATAAACAAACCATTAATTTAGAGGCAAGAATCTTTACAGGAGCAAGACCATCTTCAGGGGCTTATGACCTGTGCAATTGCACAGGTTCCCTGGGCTTAGCCACAGAGAGGAAGGAAGACATGACATGAGAGACTCTGAAAGACTAAGAACAAACTGAGGGGAGAGGGGGGATGCGGGAGAGGGGAGAGTGGGTGATGGGCACGGAGGAGGGCACTTGTTGGCTTGAACACTGGTGTTGTTTGGAAACCAATTTGGCAATAAATTATTAAAATAAAAAAAAGAAGGGCTCATGCTTGGCTTAATTCCCCACTGTCACCATCATGACATTCTTAATAGTTTTTTAACAAGGAGCTCCACGTTTTCATTTTGTATAGGGTCTTGCAAATTATCTAGCTGTTTCTGTATAGGAGGTTTATTATAAAAAGCAAAAGGAGTTTCATAGAATCAAATAATTTTGGATCCAAGGATTCTTCTGAGATCATTTACTCCAAGTATTCATTTGATAGATAAGAAGACTGAGGTCAAAGAAAGGATAATTGGCTTGATCAAGATCCCCCAGTGAGTACTGGCAACTTCAGACTAGAAACAGATTCTTATCACTCTGCGTCCATTCGCCTCATTCCTCCACGTGGCAGGCTGCCCAGCAGAGAGGACTGCCTGACACTTAGTCTATTTTGCCAAAATATTTGGTAAGCTGCTTAGAATTCTCATAAAGTGAGGCTGATATAAAACCACAAATGTTAGGGAACCTGAGTATTTCGGTCTGTTAAGTGTCCTACTCTTGATTTCGACTCAGGTCATGATTTCACGGTAGTGAGATCAAGTCCCACGTAGGTCTCCACGCTGAACATGGAGTCTACTTGAGATTCTCTGTCTCCCTCTCTCTCTGCTCCTCCCCCACTTGTTTTCTCTCTCTCTCTCTCTCTCTCTCTCTCTCTCTCAAAATAAATAAATAGACATTTTTAAAAAACAAGGTGTGGGGGGTGCCTGAGTGGCTCAATAGGTTAAGCAAATGACTCTTGGTTTCGGCTCAGGTCACGATCTCACAGTTCGTGAATTCGAGCCCCATGTTGGGCTCTGTGCTGACAGTTTCGAGCCTGCTTGGGATTCTCTCTCTCCTTCTCTCTCTGCCCCTCCTCCCTCATGCTCTCTCTCTCTGTGTCAAAATAAATAAATGCACCTAAAAAAAAACACAAATGTTGATCTTTCCTTGTTCAACCTTACAATTTATTTCTTCACCTCTTCACCTCTGACCTCCTCAAAACAAATTGCACTGACAATCCCCAAAATCCAAAAGGAAAACTGTGTGGAGTAATGTAGACTAATAGAAACTCTGTGGAGGATCATTCGGTGATAGATATCAAAACTGCACTGTTCATACCCTTCAACCCCACAATTCCAATTCTACATATAGTCTCACGTATGCACAAGGACTACCAGGTGCCCAAGCCTACTCATTGCAGTATTGAATAAAATAGCAAAAGATTGAAAACAACCTAAAAACCCATCAGCAGCAGACTGGCTTTAAAAAAAATAAAGATGATAATACATTCATGCAACAGAATATTATGTAGCTCTTAGGGAAAAAAGACCTTAATCTGTATCTACTAGTACAGAAAAAGAACAAAACATCGGTTGCATTCCTTTACACCAACAATGAAGCAATAGAAAGAGAAATAAAGAAGCGAATCCCATTCACAATTGCACCAAAAACCATCAAATACCTAGGAATAAATCTAACCAAAGATGTAAAAGACCTTTACGGGGAAAACTACAAAAAACTTATGAAGGAAATTGAGGAGGACACAAGGAAAAGGAAAATCATCCCATGCTCATGGATCGGAAGAATAAATATTGTTAAAATGGCAGTACTACCTAAAGCAATCTACACATTGAATGCAATCCCAATCAAAATTGCACCAGCATTCTTCTCAAAGCTAGAGCAAACAATCCTAAAATTTGTATGGAACCACAAAAGACCCCGAGTAGCCAAAGTAATTCTGAAGAATAAAACCAAAGCGGGAGGCATCACAATCCCAGATTTTAACCTCTACTACAAAGCGGTAGTCATCAAGACAGCATGGTATTGGCACAAGAACAGACACATAGACCAATGGAAAGAATAGAGAACCCAGAGACGGACCCACAAGCATATGGCCATCTAATCTTTGACAAAGCAGGAAAGAGTATCCAATGGAAAAAAGACAGCCTCTTTAACAAATGGTGCTGGGAGAACTGGACAGCAACATGCAGAAGAATGAAATTAGACTACTTCCTTACACCACTCACAAAAATAAACTCTAAATGGATGAAGGATCTGAATGTGAGACAGGAAATCATCAAAATCCTAGAGGAGAAAGCAGGAAAAAACCTCTTTGACCTGAGCTGCAGCAATTTCCTATGCGACACATCTCCAAAGGCGAGGGAATTTAAAGCAAAAATGAACTATTGGGACCTCATCAAGATAAAAAGCTTCTGCACGGCAAAGGAAACAACCAACAAAACGAATAGGCAACCGATGGAATGGGAAAGGATAATTGCAAATGACATATCAGATAAAGGACTAGTATCTAAAATCTATAAAGAACTTACCAAACTCCACACCCGAAAAACAAATAATCCAGTGAAAAAGTGGGCAGAAGATATGAATAGACACTTCTCCAAAGAGGACATTCAGATGGCCAACAGACACATGAAACGATGCTCAAAGTCACTCATCATCAGGGAAACACAGATCAAAACCACACTGAGATACCACCTTACACCAGTTCGAGTGGCTAAAATGAATAAATCAGGAAACTATAGATGCTGGCGGGGATGTGGAGAAGCAGGCACCCTCCTACACTGTTGGTGGGAATGCAAACTGGTGCAGCCACTCTGGAAAACGGTGTGGAGGTTCCTCAAAAAAATGAAAATAGAGCTACCCTATGACCCAGCAATAGCACGGCTAGGAATCTACCCAAGAGACACAGGAATGCTGATGCATAGGAGCACGTGTACCCCAATGTTCATAGCAGCACTTTCGACAATAGCCAAATCATGGAAAGAGACCAAGTGCCCATCAACTGACGAGTGGATAAAGAAGATGTGGTACATATATACAATGGACTACTACGTGGCAATGAGAAAAAATGAAATCTGGCCATGTGTAGCAACATGGATGGAACTGGAGGGTATTATGTTAAGTGAAATAAGTCAGGCAGAGAAAGACAGATACCATATGTTTCCACGAATAGGTGGACTTTGTGAGACTAAGCAAAAACCAGGGGGAGGGGAAGAGGGGAAAGGAAAAAAAGACAGAGAGGGAGGGAGATAAAACATAAGAGACTCTCAAAGACTAAGAACAAACTGACGGTGAGGGGGCTGAGGGAGGGGGGAGAGGGGGTGACCGGCATTAAAGAGGGCACGTGTTGGGATGAACACTGGGTGTTATATGTAAACCAATTTGAAAATAAACTATTATAAAATTAAAAAAAGAAAAAGAAAAAAAAGAAAAAGACCAAAACACTGTTTCATGAAAAAGCAAAGTTCAAAACAGTATATACCATGCTTCTGTTTGTAACGGGCAGGTTATTTCATAATATATCCTATAATTACTTACATACGTTAGGGGGATTTGTATATGCATGAAATTTGTCTGGAAGCATCTGCAGAAAGAGTGACTGCCTCTGAGGAAGGGACACGGGGGACTCAGGAATAGGAACGTGGGGGAGATTTTCATTCTATGCCCTTTGTTCTCTTAAAATTTGTACTCTGTGCACATATTAGGTTTTCAAAAACTAATTAGTTAAATTAAATGAGTGTCTGAAGAGGGACCCCATGACACCACCAGTACTGTATCACATCTACAACAAAGAGAAACATACTCTTGCCATCATTTTTACTTTTTCTGGGATCTTGTATTGAACTTGCAGACAAAGGAAATGATATATAGTTAAATTAGAGTTTGAAAAACAATTCTCTCTCTTTCCCCTCCTCTGATATGCATAAAAAAATCTGAAAAGTTTTCAAAACCTGCATTAACCATTGCTTGTTTAGCCATTGGCACAACTGTGTGACACAGTGGAGAAGATGAGGAATGTTACCAATCTTCTTTTGGAAACTTGCCAGTATCATCTGGAAAGTGCCCTTCAGACATTATCCACATACATTTTCTCAGTGCACCTACCATCAGTGTTCCTACCCACTTTAACAAGAGTTTTATTTTGAACCAAAACCACAAAGGGGGACAGAATCCTCAATACTGCTCTGGTTTAACAAAAGTACATTTTCCTCAGGTGATAGCAGAAGAGATGAGCTTAGTCATCTCAGTAAACCCACGTCCCTAAGAAAATTGTGATTCTTAGTTAGGAAGCAAACTCGATGGAGTATTTCCCCCCCCATATCTTCTTTCTTGCTCCACCTCCACACAGTCTACCTTTACACAACCCTTTATACAATGTGGCAGATCAAAGACGGCCACAAATTCCTTGACACTCCTCTCCTTGGAAAGTGAGATCTGTTTCCATTCTCCTTGATTCTGGGCTGCCCTGTCCAGGTGTCCTTGTTCTGGACTGCTTTGACCAATGCAGGATGGCAGAATTGGTGCTATGCCAATTCCAAATGCAGTCTCTACAAGAAGTGGCAGCTTCTTCCTTGTCTTCTTAGAGTCCTAAGCAAGGCACTATGTAAAAGTCCAAGTGTCCTCTTCAGAAGAGCACATAGAAATGCCCTAAGGCTACATGGAGATGGAAAGGGGCCTAAAGTCACTCCTTTCAGGACAGCAGGCTGTGGGTGAAACCATCTTGGACGCTTCAGCCCAAACAAGCCACCAGCTGAAGAGCACCAAGGGACCCAGTCAATGCCATGCGCAGCAGAAGAATCACCCAGCCAAGCACTGCCCAAATTCCTGACCCACAAAATGATGAGATATAACAAGTGTTGTTTTAAGATGCTAAGTTTGGGGGTAGTATGTTATGCAGAAATAAATACTCAAGCTATGATACCATCACCATTAAACACCAACACCTTCAAACCTTTCATACTCAGAATTGTCTTTCCTAATTTGCTTCAGAATAATGACAGAAAGATCTCATGCCAGGCAGCTGTAGCTACTGGGAAAAGGGGACAGGTCCAAGCTGAAACAACAAAAGAATCTCCAACCTGCAACACCTATTTCCTACAGTGCTAGAGATAAGTCTACGTGGCCATGTTGAAGCGTCATCCCCTGCCACTTAGGAAGCCAGAGATCATGGGCCCCAGAAGTTGGAGTTTGCCAGTTCATATAGGGCCACCATCCCTGAGGGTGTCCTTTGCCCAGCCCCAACCACTCCAGTGCTCCACCAAATCTATGTCCGCCAACCCCCTGTCTGCCACCTCATGGGGGTCACATGTGTTTATTCTTGGATATGGGGTGAGAACCAGAACCTCTTACTCCAGCCCTTTTCCTTTCAGGCTAGGCCAAGAGATGAAGAGCTAAGTCTTGGGAAGAAAGATTTCTGAATCAACTTCCCTGGCCCACAACGACTGGCAGGTCACCACCCACTCCAGCCCCTGTGCCTGTTCTCACCCACCCACAGGGTTACTAAGGCCTCAGGGAGGTGGCACTGTCAGAAACCATAATTACAGATTTCATTATACACTTGAGCTCCCCGAGAACAAATTCTTCCATACGACATGCAAATCTATCGTTCAACTTTCAAACATCCAACTAACTCTCAAACACATTGTTGAGAACTCACTAAATACAAAAGTCACACATTGACTCTTCTGAATTATAGACATGGCCTTGAAATTCAGGAAAGGGAATTTCCAGGGTTGAAGCAAAAATGGAAGGTTTAGGAATAACGTGACAAAGGAGGACAATGAGGCTGGAAAACATGGTTTACAAAGTCCAGGTTGTACAGAGGTGCACATGAACAGAGAAGCCATGTGAGGGCAAAAGGGAGGTACAAAGTGGATCTCTCCCCTCCTGCTTCCTGGCTTCCAAGGAGTGAAGTCCACTTCAGTGTAACTGAAGGCCTTTCTTTCACCAAGGTCTATATAGACAAACTGAAGGGGTGACTTGACCATCTGAATAACCTATTTCCATAGATCTGAAAGTCTGGATATTACCAACGAGAAAGGTGTTGGTTTGAGAGAAAGCTGTTTCTCACAATCCAAAAGAAGAAATTTTAGGATTTTCCTAAATTATCTCAACAATTTTCTCAATCTCTCACTTCAGACAAAATATTTAAGGAAAAACTATTTCTAAAGCATTCTTGGGTCAGGTCTTAACAGAAGCAGAGAAGAGAAGAGGGAAGGGTAGAGACACCCAGATTACCTGTCTGGTTGCTTAGACTGGTCCAATTTCACTAAGAATCACACAAACCTCTTCATTCCTTCTGCCGTGTTCACCTGACCTTTTTCAATTTCTTTTTCTTTTCTCCATTACCTTAAGGGAGTAATCTAGACACTCTGGCTTTCTTTGCAATGCAAAACGTAACAGTTCTTTCTCTCTTCTTTCAGATAAAGGCAGTCTTGGGGAAAGGAAAAGAAAAGCGCCTGGCTTCTTCAAATTAGCTCTGAAATAAAAGTCACTGCCAGATGTTATATAAAAGGTGACGTAATCCTAAAGTACTTCATTACATATGCAGCTCTGCTCTTCAGCCCAGGAGGAGTTTATTACATTTTGTCGATCCCATTTTCTATACCCACATCATTTTTACATAATTTTTCCTGCCTGACAGACATCCTCACATTTTCACAGCAACCCATCACGATAGCGTTACAACGGCACAGGGAGCCAGGTTAGCAGTTTACAAATAATGGTGCTAATAAGCCAGATTTGTCCCTGAGATACAAATCAGGGTAAACGGTCTATCCATGCATGTGAGAAGCACATCTATTTTAGAATAATAGGGAAGAAAGCAGACCTCCATTCCAGCTGACACCATGTTCTTCCAGAACATGGACCGAATCTATCCCACAAGTAGGAAAATGGGGAAATGCCGATCTAAACTTATTCCTGCAATTCTCTTTGTTTTCCTAGTAAATTCCTGGCTCCGTGGTGAAATAGATAGCCATGGCAAACGCATTAAGATAGAACTTCCTGCCTTTTTGGATTGGCACAAGATTTAGAAAAAAACGCACCTTTTGTACCAATGCAATATCTAAGCTACTGAGATGCTGTAAGTGCACGCCCTGTGAGACATTTCCCCCCTAGGTGCTAAATATCTTTCCCCCTCTTTTCCAGGCACTCGCAGCCCCACTGCCCTCTGATGGTGAAAGGCAGCAGTGCAGGCTGGAAGCTTAATTGCTGCAGAAGGATTCAGAGTAGGTGGAGGGAAGGGCTGGGAGAGCACCTGCCTTAACGTTAGTGTGAGAGGCCAGGTACGCTCAACTCTTAGCTGCTTATCAGAAATGAACCGGGGCGCCTGGGTGGCTCAGTTGGTTAGGCGGCCGACTTTGGCTCAGGTCATGATCTCACGGTCTGTGGGTTTAAGCCCCGAGTCGGGCTCTGTGCTGGCGGCTCAGAGCCTGGAGCCTGCTTCAGATTCTGTGTCTCCCTCTCTCTCTGCCCTTCCCCTGCTCATACTCTGTCTCTATGTCTCTCAAAAATAAATAAACGTTAAAAAAAAAAAAAAAAGAAATGAACCTATCTGACTTAGAATCCCTGTGGGATAAGAAAGTGCCCTGTAACTGTGACCTCAAGGAAACAAAAATGCCATTCATCTTGAGAACCTCCATAAGTTTTAAGGAAAGACCCCTGTTAAAATGACCTTTATGGTATTAGAGTATAATTACAAACCTAGGGTAACAGAGGTGCTCATTCTTTTATAAGAGCAGAATTTGAGGAGTGCCTGGGTGGCTCAGTCAATTAAGCCTCCAACTTCGACTCAGGTCAATATCTTGCGGTTCGTGAGTTCAAGTCCCACATCAGAGTCTGAGCTAACAGCTCAGAGTCTGGAGCCTGCTTTGGATTCTGTGTCTCATTCTCTCTCTGCCCTTCCCCTGCTCGCTCTCTCTATCTCTATCTCTTTTTGTCTCTCTCTTTCTCTCTCAAAAATCTTTAAAAAATATTTTTTTAAAATAATAATTAAAATAACAAAAAAGAGCCAGGTTTGAATACAGGACAAAGAGACCTGTGAAGGCTTTATGGAAGAACTCTGACCCTCCCTGATTACCAAGGAAATAGATACAGATCTGTGGACAACTACCCCCCCCAAATAAATGTATTCTATTTCCTATTTGTGTCCAAGGGCAACACATTCCTTAGTTCTACAAATAATTTCCTTCATAGGTTCAAAAATTCTTTTCCTTTTTAAAGTAGTTTTTCTTTTTTATGAAGGTTATTTGTGCACATAGTGTAGAGTCAAATCATTCTACAGGTCTCACTCCAAACACAAGGCAGACCCAAACATCCTTGCCTTCTGTTTTAAGCTCTGTTAACTGGATCACTTGCTATGTATGTCCACATTTCTAAACAACCTCATGTTGTTGCTACTTCTCAACATTTCAATTTAGGCACCTTATACTGACCTTGCACTGTGGAAGATGATTTCATACACACACACACACACACACACACACGCAGCTAAACCACATGTATATAGTTCCCAGCATGGAATAATTTGGGTAAGGCTAACAATATTTATAACACTATGAGTAGTAAAGTCTTGATGGCTAGATCATACGGTACACCCTTTTATCCTTTCTTGCGTGAAGAAGTTTTTAATTTTCCTTGGAGTTAATAAATAAAGTTAACTTTTTTTCATATGCTTAAGCTTTCTTCATTGTGTTAGTCTTGTCAAGCTGCTATAATAAAGTACCACAACATGCATAGCTTTAAACAACAGAAATTTATTGTCTCACAGTCCTAGAAGCTGGAAGTCTGAAATCAAGGAGTCAGGAGGGCCATGCTCTCTCTGAAGTCTACAGCGGATGGTCTGTCTCTGTCCCTGTCTACTCTGAGGAAGATCTCTAGCTCTGATGGTCACCTGCCCTTTTCCCTGTGTATATCTGTGTCTCCATGTGGCATTCTTCCTACTTTGTATGTCTCCGTGCTTTTTCTCCTCTCGTTATCAGGACATCAGTCTTCTTAAACTAAGGGCCTGCCCTACTCCTGTATGACCTCACCTTAACTTACATCTTAATTACATCTGCAAAGACCTTATTTCCGAACAGGTTCACATTCTCAGGTATCAAAAGTTAGGACTTCAACATATTTGGGGGAAGGGTCATTATTCTACCTAAAACACTAATCTTCACTAATTTATCTCAAACTCTGTCTAGTTCTCTAAATCTCTTCGAACATTTCCTGCTTCTTATCAGGTTTTATCTCCTGGGTTAGTTTACATTCAAATTGGCTTTTCCTATATGATTGGCTACAGCTACAGCCCATGTAGCTTCAGGTTCAAGTGCAGAAACAGCTTATGTTTCTTTCTTAACAGTCTTCTTGGCTGTACAGGGTCACATGCCAATCTCAAGCCAACAATTACAGGCAGGAGAATGCGGTGTGCACATTGGCTTAGACCTGGGTCTTCTGTGCCATCCCCTGGAGCTGGGAATAGAGCAGCTTCATTTAACTACCTGATCTGAGCCTGGGGAATAGGTGATTACACACAAGGTGAATAGATGCTGAGCACCAAAAGTAACTTAATGTCCACTATAGCTTGTCAATAAGCACTGTAAGAGAAGTCATTTTCCCCCAAGGCCCAACAAAGTTTGAGCCCTCTAGAGAATTTTTTGATAATCTACTGACTCCAAGAAGGTTAAGAAAACAGAAAAGAAATGGAATGAAAATACATTTAGATCTGCACTTTATCCTTTTTCTGATATTATAGGGATTCATTTGGTAATATCTAAGGGAAGAATACTTGTCACTCGAATACATTTTTACGTCTTAAAATGTTGGGAGAGAAGGTATTATCCCACATACAAAATGTCCTACAAATGGAAAGAAATATCCTGTGGTCAAATCCCCATGATTTCAAATAGAATGATGCAGAAAATAAAAAAATTCCAACCAGGCAGGCAATAACCATCATGTTGATAAAAATGTTCTCCTGCTGGGATGCCACAGAATCTTTCTTCAAATGAGTTTTCTCACCATGCTCCAGTTGTCCAACGCCATCTCTTCCCTTCTATGAAGAAGAGAACAATGGCCTCATCCCCCATCCACCTTCCAGCACCTGCCTCCGGGAAGGAACAGAAAATATTTAACTTTAGGTTTCTTTTTTATTGGTTCACCTGTTAATTTTTCCCACTTTTGACTAATTTTTTTTATGCTTTTGAACTACAGATCCAAAACTTTAACATAACAGTCACTGTATTCACAGAAACTGCACGTGAGAGCCTAAGAATTAACAATCTTCCAGCATGAGTGGCTGGGTCAAGGCGAACAAAACCTTAAAGTCATAAGCACCTGGGTGGCTCAGTCCATTCAGCATCTGACTCTTGGTTTCAGCTCAGGTCATGATCTCACAGGTTCCTGAGTTCAAGCCCTCATTGAGCTCCGTGCTGCTGGTGCAGAGCCTGCGTGGAATTTTCTCTCTCTCTCACTCTCTTGCTCTCTCTCAAAATAAATAAATAAATACATACATAAATAAATAAATAAATAAATAAATAAATAAATAAAATTAAAGATATTAGACCTAAGACAAAAAAGAAAAAAGAAAAAGAAAAATGAGGGAAACGGAAAAGTAGTGTGATGGTTCACTTCATGTGTCCACTTGACTGGGTCATGGGATGCCCAGATATCTGGTTAGACATTATTTCTGGGTCTGTCTGTGAGAGTGTTTCAAAAAGAGATTCGCATGTGAATTGCTGGACTGAATAAAGCAGACTGCCCTCCCCAATGTGGGTGGGTCTCATCCAATCCCTTGACGGCATAAGTAGAACCAAACAGCAGAGAAAGGCTGACTCTTCTCTGCCTGACTGCTGGAAGTGAAACATCACCTTCGTCCTTGGCACTCCTGGCTCTCAGGCCTTTGGACCCAGACTGGAATCTCCAGCCTGCAGAGCTTCAAACTACACCCTTGGTTCTCCTGTGACTCCAGCTTGCAGATGGCAGGATCATGGGTCTTCTCAGCCTCCATATCACATGACCAAATACCTTATAATAAACTTCTTTATATATATGCACATACTATAGGTTCCATTCCCTGGAGAATCTTAATACAGATAGAGTCAGAGGGGTGCTAGAAAAAAATAAATAAATAAAAAATAAGAGAGACAGAAAGCCAAGAAAACAGTGAGAAGACGGAGAGACTAATATAAGAGAGGAAAAGACCTAACCTCATATGAGAACCTGCAGTATACACCCAGCTGCTGTGTAATTCACTGCCTACCCTACCACCTTTCTGGGCCTCAACCTCCCCACTGAGAGGAGTGACCCGACACATCTCTTGAGTCCTTCTGGTTCTACACGCTGTCATCATGATCCTCCGCAGGTGCCACCCACTCAGTTAACACTTAGGCTATATGGGTGCCTACTGGCAGGGCCCTCACCCAGATGGGAATGGCGGTCAAGCAGCTCACTGTAGGAACTAGACGTAAACTCTGCCTTTGCCTGTATAGCCATCTTCGGCATGCTGAGATCAGAGAGGGAGGATCCCAGGAGGCTGGGCAGCTAAGTGCTGGATGTAAAACTGCCAAACCATCAGGCCCAAGGGAGATGCTCTAAGAACAGCATTTCCTAAAAACTCAGCATCTAAAATGACACATCTTAACATGCCATTCCCAGAACCCATCACCTCCCCTCCTATGGGGTTTTAATGGTTGAAAAACAATGTGCTCTCTATTCCAGGCCATATTAGCTAAAGACCTATTTCCCAGATCAATGTCCTCAACCAAATACACCAAAACAAATATATACACTTTTATGTTGTATTCACCCTTCTGTTTGCTGCTGCCCTACATGTAAGGATATGAGATTTTATAGTGTGATTCACATTGAGAAATTTGGGCCAGCAGTGATCTTCAACTCTGGGGCATTAAGTCACATAGAGAGATTTTTTTTATATATGGATATATGGGCCTCTTTCCTAAAAATTTTATTTAATTGGTCTGGTGAGGAGATCCAAGCATCAGTCTTTTTTTTTTTTTAACCCACTCCCCAGGCAATTCTATGTGACACCAGGATGAGAACCACTGGGCTGGGGAATTGTGATATTTCCAAAAGGCTCAGAGTGGCCATGAACACCTCTGACACATGTGCTTTACATTCTCGGGATTTTTAGCCAAGAATTCTTAAGAAAATTTCCACCCACAACAGCAATAGATGCTGTGTATTTTGGTCTAGCTTTTCTCTTTCCCCTATAGACCTTACAGCTTGTATAGACATTCCCCCAAGCAAGCAAGAGGCCTCCAAGGGTAAGAACACTACCAAACTTTCTGCCAAGCTTTTAAACTTGAGTTTGTGTTGCCATTTCAGAACTCACACTAATAGTCTAGTACTTCCATGTAAGGAAATGCATTCCAATGCCAAGTCCTTGTAGTTCTATGATATATTCATCAACAAAACCATATCTTGGGTAGTGGAGAAAGTAGAGTCAATGCCCATATGTTCCTGAATCTTAAGCTTTCTCCAGTATTCTGAAGAGTCTGTCTCTCTACCTAGTTTAAAAGAGCTATATTCTCCTGAGCACTATCACACAGTTTGTTGTGGATTTTTATTTATTTTTAAAGGCTTTTTTTTTAACGTCAGCACAGAGCCAGACGGAGGGCTCCAACTCATGAACCGTGAGATCATGACCTGACCCCAAGTCAGAGGCTCAACCGACTGAGCCACCCAGTCACCCCTGTTGTGGATTCTTAAAGAGAATTATCTTGTTTCTATGGCCTTTTTTATTTTCTGAAATTTGGCGATAATAATCCTCCTTACAACCTACCATATATTCAGTCCTTAGAATAGATCAGCCACCATATCGGGCACTAAAATATACTACCTCTAAACCACAGGACAACCATGCAAAATAAGCACTGTTTTCCCAGATTTCCAGGTGAGAAGCTTCATAGCTACTAACTCTCAGAGCTGGGATTCAGATTCAGGTCTGTCTGGCTCCAAAAATAACAATCTTTTCACAATGCTCTACTGCCCACAGAAAATCTGTTGGAAGGTCAGCAACTGTAACAAAACAATAAAAGTAGATATTCTTCTAACAAATGTTTTCTCCTGAGCCATGAAAGTCACAGTTTCTACATCCTCAACTACATTAAAATCTTTAGAGCCCCCAGAATGGAGGCTTTGAGAGTGGAAATACTTCCTGGTTAACTTGTGTGATGTGTTATAAAGTCATTTCTAACAGATACACAATCAGCTCCTATAGATTATTAATTAGTATGGCTAGTAGAGTAGGAACCAGAAGGTCCAAGAGATAAATGGACAGCTTTTTGAGTCAACAAGGAAAAACACTTTGTACCAAGACATGCGAGTTCTTGTGCAGGTGGGGCTCCTTGAGAGAGAACAAAGACTTTGGGCAGGGATTCCAGGAATATTGATTCAACCACATTCAAAGCACAATGGTGAAGAAAAAACACACATGCACTCAGTCCCTACCCTCGCAAAACTTTCAATCTAATGGTGGGGAGACAGGTATTAATCAAATAATCCCACAAACATGACCATGTAAAAAAATACTGTGAAGGAAAAGCACAGGGCTTTTTTGACAGCATATAGATCAGTGGTCTTGATCTAACTGGAGGCAAGAAGGAATCATATACAGTGAAGAAAGACTTCCCTGAGGAATTTATATTTTCCCAGTGAGAGTTCAATGTTCCCAAGTTAGCTGATGGCATGTTCTGTTTTATGTAACAATGACAGCTAGGTACAGCCTACTCTCCAATCTCCATTTCAAAGACACCAACCAAACCAATGAGATGATGGATATGAGTCATTAAATTGGCACCTGCCAATTTTTCTGGTCACCTTATCTTACAGGGTTTGAATTTCTAGGTTTTAGGTTTACCAACATGGACCCAATTGCTTTCCTTTTTCTGACCCTTCTATGCTTCTCTTCCCCGCTCTTTACACCCAACCTAACAACTGTATATCCATGGGATGATGGTAATTCGCCCATATTTTCAATAATAAGGAAATTAGGATTCTTGCCAGCCTTTTTAAAACAAAGAAAGATCTCCCCCCCAGCACCCTACAAGGCCAACTGAACTGACTGAAAGCCTATAAGGTTTGGTCAGGTATTCCCACTCAGGGATGTCTTAAGGAAGCCAGGAAGAGCAGGACCATAATATACAAGCCCCTACCTCACTCTGTAGGTCATGCAAAAGTTGGAGGAATGTTATAGTTTCAATGTTTAGATCCCAGAAGACTTGGCCCTTCCCACAGAAACCATCTAGTCTTAAAGAAAGATTGTCTTCTCTTCTCTATTAGTAGGCAGGGGCTGCCTCACCATCCCCTCAAAAGTCAGGAAAGCCTATTACCTATCTCTTAGATTTAGTGAACCAAACAGAAGTTTGATTTCTTTTCAGATAAAAGAGACGACGCAAATGAGAATTTTATCTTGCACGGAGGAGTAACAAAGTAGGAGAATGAATCCTACTTGATTACAATCTTCCATCATTCTGATTTTATAATTACTGAATGGAATCAATCAGCTTTCAATTGTTACCTTGGTGAAAGATTAAAACATCATTTCTTGTCCTACATATTTCACACTTTAGCAAATTTTAATAAACTAAATGCATGAGAAATGGTTATATTATCTTTCATGATACTGGGATGCTAATGACATTTCTATTGATTTTAATTCACATTTGTTGGTCAAAAAGAGTCAGATTCCAACGAGGCATGGAATCCTATAATCAACACTAACAAATGAAGACCACTGAACGCTGAAATAGGCCAAATGAAATCATTAATCAGAAATATCATAAAATAATTACCAAAAAACTAAGGAGGTCTTATCTTTCTAATGAACATCTTTTATGGTATATTGATTCATTTATAACTCTTACACATTGGTGATTTCTCTATTAAAATGTTTTTCAGTAAGTACAGAAAAAGCACTTGGAAAAGGCGAAATCAGAAAAGCACCAGTTTATCAGCAAAGGGGATCATAGACACCTCCCCCTAAAAAGTGAAAACTAGTCCTGAAGACCGTATAGGATGTGCAACCCCTCCTTAAACCTGTTTGCATCTGGGACACCTGGTGGCTAGTCAGTTGAGCAACCGACTTCAGCTCAGGTCATGATCTTGTGTTCGAGCCCCACTGTTAGCACAGAGCCCACTTCGGATCCTCTGTTCCCCTCTCTCTCTGCCCTTCCCCCACTCGCACTCTTTCTCAAAAATAAATAAACATTTAAAGAGAATTATCTTGTTTCTATGGTGTCCAAAAAATTCTTAAGCCCAGTAGTGGGAAAGATTATACAGAGTTATCAATAACAGAGAACAGAATAATAGTGAAAGGTGAAGATTCTGCAGTTAAACATCATAGCTTCAGGTAACTTTGTCTACTTCACTTCTTTGTGCCTCAGTCCCCTCATCTGTTAAATGGGGGTATAATAAAAGTACTCATTTCATAGTCCTAGTCACAGAATGAAATAAAATGATGTGTATAAAGCATATTTTGGCAGACTCCAGCCAAACTGCATTCCATGGTTAAAAACAGCATTAAAGTTCATGTATGTGGAGATGTTTTGATTCTCTCCAATGCTCTCTTGGTTTAAATTGTTTCCATTACTTATCCTCTCTAGCTAGTCAATTGGACTATGCCTCCGAGGGGACTAATCAAGTCTGGGGGGGTCTGATATCTGGAGTTCACACTTGCAAGAGGTAAACAATGAGGGATGAAGAGGAAGCAAGAGAAAACAGGCTCTTAAATGCTCTACAATGTGAAAATTTCCCCCCCAGTCTTTAATAGACCTATAAAAATCATGATAAATGTCCTCCATGGGATTTAATTTCTTGTAAAACCTGAGGAGGCAATATTTTCCTCCAAGAGAATGTAGAAGGTAAAATACAGATGGCCCTGTTAATACATACAAGTGAAGACCGGGGAGGCGAGTCTTACAAGAACAAGAACAAGGAGAGTTACAGGAAAGGGCTGGATGGGCCTGAGCGAAGATGACTTGAATCTCCAAGAGGTGGGAGGTAGAGAAACGGAAATGGGGGTCCCAGGCGATTTCCAACATAAAATCAACTCTTCAAAGGCCCATCTCCTCAATTTAAAATTTACTGGACTTCTTTCCATTTGGGTTTTTGAGAACCTCAGGCCACCATTTCAACACACTTTTCTTCAAGTCCCAGTTAAATTCATTCTACTGCCTTTTTTAATCAACTTTTTATTATGCCACATCTTCCTTTAAGATTGTTTGAAGTTTTAGAACAGTGTTATATCAAGATTTTTTTTCAAAATCAAAACACTAGGTCAAAACACCTCTTGTATCTGCTGCGGAAAAAAAATTATATAAGCCATTCATACTTTGTTCACAATGATGACAACAGTAACAGTTATTGTTTGTTTATGGAACACTCACTATGAACCAAGTATCGTACTACTTATGCTTTACTGGCCTTAATGTATTTAACCTTTACAACTGCCCAATGAAATAGGTTCAATTATAACAGATAAGGAAACGGAAGTCAAGAGAGATCACTTGTCAGAGGGGATTTGGGTGGGGGTATGGGCAAAATAGGTGAAGGGGATTAAGTGTAGACTTTACTTGAGCACTGAGTAATACATGGAATTGTTGAATCACTATACTATACACTTGAAACTAATGCAACACTGTATGTTAATTGTACTAGAATTTTAAAAAAGAGAGAAAAAGAGAGGTCCCATGTCCAAGGTTCCATAAACCAGGATTAGTTCATTTTTTCAGCAACTATTCATTAGGGGTAAACTATACCAAATAAGTCACACTTTTTCAATCTAGATTAAAGAAAATAGAGGTGTAGGTATTTTTAAGTATATTTATTCATGAAAGCTATAAAAGTAAACACATCACAAACAAATAGTTTTGCTTCAAGGACCTTGTTGCAGGTTTCATTTTTCAAAACTAGCCACAACATCCTACATGACCTCAATGTGATGTTAACAATCCTCACACCAAGATAAGGGAATCTAGGGGGACCTGGCTGGCTCAATCAGAGGAGCACGTGACTCTTGATCTTGGAGTCGTGAGTTCCACCCCACATTGGGTGGAGAGATCACTTAAAAATAAAGTCTTAAAAAAAAAAAAGATATGGGAATCTAGGTTCCCTTCTTGAATGTGGGAGGGTTTATGACTAACGGTGGAAGCAACACTATGTACTTCCAAAACTAGTTCACAGGAAGTTCACAGCTTCTGCCTGGTTCTGTTGGAATGCTCGCTTTTGGAACCCAGCTACCACACCATGGGAAAGTCCAAGTACAAAGAAGACAGCTCTAGATGTTCCAGCCGAGTTTCCAGCCAAGATTTCAGTCAACAGTGAACATCAATCTGTAGACACGAGGGTTAAAAAGCTGTTGGATGACCATCATCAAGTTGACCCCTATTCTCCAAGTGTTCCCAGCTAAAGCCCCAGACATCATGGAGCAGAATAAACTGTGTCCATTGTGCTGATTATACTCTTTCTCAATTCTGGACCCACAGTGTCCACGAACGTAGTAAAATGGCTGCTGTTTTACAGCAAGTTTGGAATAATAAATTATGCAGAATAGCAACTGGAACAGTTTTCAACAAACATCATTGGTTTTTGCAATTGATCAAGCACCAAAGCACAGAAACATGAAATTGCAGGTAACCTGTTAAAACTGTGCGTTGACTTTTTCCTCAACTTTAGTCACATTATTCTTCAGTTCTTCCAGAAAAGAAGAGCCTCTATAGCTTAATAGGGAGTTTATAAAGTATTCATTAAAATGATCACAGCAGATATATACTGCATTAAAATAGGAAAATGCTTCCAGTGTAATATTAAATGGAAAGAACACAGATTACCAATTTTTTTTATTTTTTTATGTTTTTATTTTATTTTTGAGAGAGAGACAGAGTGTGAGCGGGAGAGAGGCAGAGAGAGAGAGGGAGACACAGAATCTGAAGCAGGCTCCGGGCTCTGAGCTGTCAGCACAGAGCCCAATGCAGGGCTTGAACCCACAGACTGTGAGATCATGACATGATGCAGATATGATATATGGTTTGATATATAGATAAAATATATTAAAATAAAATCATCAAAGAAAGAAATCTGGCAAATTTCCCCTCCCCTCCTAGGAACTCATTCACATGACTGGAAACACAATCATTACACAATCTCTCTGTATCTCACTTTCCTTTCCTAAGAAATGGGAGTAATAGTAACACTTATTTCATAGGGTTGTTATGAGAAGTAAATGAGTTGAGTTAATTAGGGAAAGCCTTAAACAGTGCCTGACACATAGAGAATAACAAACATTAGTTCTTTGAATTATCTCATTCAACTTCTAATGTTGTAGATAAAGATCATCTCCATTAATCCTGCCTTTAATTCCCAAACCCTGCCACTAGCAAGCACAGGAGCATTGAACTAGGAATGAGGACATCTATGTCCCAATGTTAGTTAAGGAAACGAGCTGTGTGATCTTGGCCAAGCTGCTCAGACTTCATTTCTTTGTGAGTACAATGAATTGGATGCCTACCTTTTTGGGTTTTCAGTTGAAAATCAACTGACATAATGCACTGAAAGGATTTGGTCAAAGTCCAAATAAATGCCATTTGTCTATCTTCTTATTTTACCAATTCAGTTAGTTTGTTAGGGTTGTTATAACTGAGTACCACATACTGAGTGACTGAAACAACAGAAGTTTATCATCACACAGATACGGAGGCTAGAAGTCATAGGTCTGGGCGTTAGCAGGGTTTGTTCTTTCTGCCTGCTGTGAAGAAGAATCTATTCCAGTCCTCTTTGCTGGCTTCTGGTAGTCTACAGGCAAGGGTTGGCATTCCTTGGCTAATAGGCACATCGACCTGATCTCTTCCTTGATGTTCACATCTGTTCTCCCTACATGCCTCTTTCTGTATCCAAATTCCCCCTTTTCATGAGGACACCAGCCATATTGGATTAACTCCCACCCTAACGAATTCATTTCAACTTGATTACCTCTATGAAACCCTATCTCCAAATAAGGTCACATTCTGAGGTCCTGGAGGTCAGGACTCCAACAGGTAAGTGTTGTGACACAATGCAACCCATAACATTGATGAAAAAATGAAATACCAAAATGGTAGTCTATTTAGGAAGAGCAGGACATAAAACCAGCAGACATTGACAACTTGTATGTTGCATACTGAAAGAAATGTGCAAAACACTTCTTTTGAAATTCCAGACTAAAGCAACTCTGGCTGAATCCTTTTATGAACCTCAAATTCAGCCCAGATTCATAAATCCTTGAAGAAAACCCAAGCCAATTTTGGAGTTTCCGACAAGATTCAGAGGCTGAATGGATCAGACAGAGTTTCATTTGGTATTTAGGATTATTGAATCTAACCTGAAACTTAATGCAAATTCATGGAACACAAGCCCCTTACAAATTGAATAGAAGCAAATACTAAGGGCTCATGAGCCATCTGGAATGCACATGCTGAATGTTGAGGTTTTCCCAACACAATAATATGGTGGGGAGGGGAAGGCCAGGCTGGTAAGTTCTCGCTATCACCAACTCTATAATATAATGTATTTGCCTCTCAAGTGAATTTGAATTATTTCAAATAGTGCAACACACAAATAATAATAAAGTCTCACTTTGTGAGCAAAATTTTAATCAATATGATATCTCCTTAAATGTAAAACTTTGTCAAAGCTTGCAAAATTTCAAGATGGGCACCCTGAGTGACTTGCAAACTATGTTTTGGTTAATGCCATAGAAAGGTATCCCTTTAACTGGTTAACAGAAATAGCTATATGGTACAAAAACAGACACTCAGATCAATGTAACAAAACAAAGAACCCAGAAATGGACCCGCAAATGTATGGCCACCTAAGCATTGACAAAGCAGGAAAGAATATCCAGTGGAATAAAGACAGTCTTTTCAGCAAGTGTGCTGGGAAAACTGGACAGTGACATGCAGAAAAATGAAATGGGTCCACTTTCTTACACCATACACAAAAATAAACTCAAAATGGATGAAAGACCTAAATGTAAGACAGGAAGCCATCAAAATCCTAGAGGAGAAAGCAGGAAAAAGCCTCTTTGACCTTGGCCACACCAATTTCTTGCTTGATGCATCTCTGGAGGCAAGGGAAACAAAAGCAAAAATGAACTATTGGGACTTCATCAAAACAAAAAGCTTCTGCATGGCAAAGGAAACAATCAGCAAAACTAAAAGTCACAACAGAACGGGAGAAGATATTTCCAAATGACATATCAGATAAAGGGTTAGCATCCAAAATCTATAAAGAACTTACCAAACTCAACACCCAAAAAACAAATAATCCAGTGAAGGAATGGGCTAAAGACATGAACAGACACTTCTCCAAAGAAGACATCCAGACAGATGGCCGACTGACACATAAAAAAATGCTCAACATCACTCATCATCAGGGAAATACAAATCAAAACCACAATGAGATACCACATCACACCTGTCAGAATGGCTGACACTAACAACTCAAGCAACAAGAAATGTTGGTGAGGATGAGGAGAAAGAGGATCTCTTTTGCGCTGCTGGTGGGAATGCAAACTGGTGCAGCCACTCTGGAAAACAGTACAGAGGTTCCTCAAAAAATTAAAAATAGAATTACCCTATGACCCAGCAATTGCACTACTAGGTATTTATCCAGGGGATACAGGTGCGTTGTTTTGAAGGGGCACATGCACCCCAAAGTTTATAACAACACTATCAACAACAGCCAAAGTATGGAAAGAGCCCAAATGTCCATCGATGGATGAACGGATAAAGATGTGGTATATATATACAATGAAGTATTACTCGGCAATCAAAAAGAATGAAACCTTGCCATTTGCAACTACGTGGATGCAACTTGAAGGTATTATGCTAAGTGAAATTAGTCAGTCAGAGAAAGATAAACATCATATGACTTCATTCACATGAGGAAATTAAGATACAAAACAGACGAGCCTAAGGGAAGGGAAGCAAAAACAATATAAATACAAGGAGGGGGACAAAACATAAGAGACTCTTAAATATAGAGAACTAACAGAGAGTTGCTGGAGGGGTTCTGGGAGGGGGGATGGGCTAAAAGGGTAAGGGACATTAAGGAATCTACTCCTGAAATCATTGTTGCACTATATGCTAACTTGGATATAAATAAATAAATAAATAAATAAATCTTCACAGAAAAAAAATTAAAAACAGAAATACCTGTAATTCTTGATCAGCAGAAACTATTTTACATGGACATCTAAACTTGACCCAAGGTTTGAGTAGCTAATGTGCTCTCACTTCATATTTTTTTAAGTTTATTTATTTATTTTGAGAGAGAGAGCACAACCGGGGGAGGAGCAAAGAGAGAGGGAAATAGAGAGAATCCCAAGCAGGCTCTGCACTGTCAGTGCAGAACCCTGTTCAGGGCTTGTTTCCACTAGGAGATCATGATCTGAGCCGAAATCAAGAGTTGGAAGCTTAACTGATTGAGCCATGCAGATGCCCCTGTGCTCTCACTTTAAGTTTGACAGTTGTTAAGAATTAAAATCTTTTGGGGCATCTGGGTGGCTCAGTCAGCTAAGCATCTCACGGTTCCATTCATGAGTTCGAGCCCCGCATCAGGCTCTTTGCTGTCAGTGCAGAATCCACTTCAGATCCTCTGTCCCCGTCTCTCTCCACTTCTCCCCGAATCAAACACGCACTTTCTGTCTCTCTCTCCATCTCGAAAATAAACATTTAAAAAAAGAATTAAAATCTTTTGAACAGTCTTTAATAGTGTCATGCAAGCGATTACTTAAGTGATGGCCCAATTACTGAAAAGCTCACTGGAAAATCAGTCGCTTTGGACTGGAAGTTAGTCTAGTCCAAAAAGCTACAGAAGAACTTCAGATACCGACCTATTATTAAATAAGGAAAGAGTATTATGTGAAAGATTAAGGCTAAGAAAACAAAAGCACTTCAAGCAAAAAGATGCCAAAACAGGTGTGAGGTTTTACACTTTGACAATACATCCCTTCTATTTTACACTTACTCCTGTTGGAAAATTAGCCTTCACTTAATGAAGATTTTAATTATGCAAAGCCCTCCAGGAACATGTCTCTTGAATTAAAGGCCACTGTTCTGTATTTTCTTAATAATTTCATCGAAATATAACTTATACACCGTAAGAGTCACTCGTCCTAAGTGTAAAATTCAATGATTTTTAGTAAATTTACTGAATTATGTAACCATAATTGTAATCTAGTTTTAGAGCATTTTGATCATCCCAGTAAGATTTCTCATGCCCATTTACAATTAATCCCCATTCCTACCTCCAGGAAACCACTAATCTACTTTTTGTTTCCTTAGAGTTGCTTTTTCTGGACATTTCATACAAATAGAACCATACAATACATGGTCTTTCGTGTCTGACTTCTTTCATTTAGTATGATGTTTCTGAGTACATCCATGCTGTAGCATGTCCCAGTATTTCGTACCTCTTTATTGCTAAATGATATTCCATTGCATGAGTCCCATAGTTGTTTTTAGGCTTGAGTTTAGATGGCCCAAAGGCCTAGCCACTTCTTACTTTAAGTGCCAGACGTAAGTATGGCAGAAAGTACCCAAATATGGCAACCAACACTTCCTCCCCTCCTTCTAAACACTCCTAACTTTGAGAGGTGGAGTCTACTTTCCTTCCTTCACTCTAGAATCTGGACTGCCCCTGTCACTTGTCTTGTTCAACAGATGTAGCAGCAGTGCTGTCCTGTCACTTCTGAGCCCAGCTGAGAGATCTGGCAGCTCCTGCTTCCTCCTCTTGGAAGCCAGCCATTATACTATAAAGAAGTGAGGCCCGGACTAGATTATGAGAAGTCACAAGGAGAGAAACTTTCGACAGTGAGAAACCTTCTCAAGTGTTCCAACCCC
This sequence comes from Paguma larvata, assembly GCA_030068075.1. Lineage (NCBI taxonomy): Eukaryota > Metazoa > Chordata > Mammalia > Carnivora > Viverridae > Paguma > Paguma larvata. The sequence goes on along the minus strand of CM057826.1, from coordinate 98,737,163 downwards.
AGCCCAGCTCTCAGCTGAATGTAGCTCCATGAGTGACTGCAGTCACATCCATATGATGCTGATAAACCATCCAGCTTAGCCCAGGAAACTCATATAATGAGAAATAATAAATGATTGTTGTTTTAAGCCACTCCCTTTTTGGAGTAATCGTGTAGCAATAGTACTGAAACATGACAATTTAACCAAAGTCTTTCTCTTCCATTTTAATTCGTGCTGATTTTGTTCTTTTTGAGTTTTTACAGTTGTATATCTTCTCTTTCAAGAGATTTCTAATGGGCCTTGACTTCAACATCACTTCCTTGGTTGTTTGTCATGCAGTGAAGAGTTTTACGTCCATCAGCCTACTCTCTGATATTCATATGCTGAAACCTTGAGGGAAAGTTTTAAATGCTCGAAAGAATCACCTGGAAAACTTTATAAAAATGGATGCTGCCCCCCCTTTCACCACAATAAATAAGGAATCAGTATCCAGCTACTTCCATAACACTACAAGTCAATTTAATAATATCACCAGGAAAACTATTTCAATAACTCAATCAAGTATCTCCTGAATTTTGATTAAAGGCAAAAAGCAGGCCAACCACTGTGCATAAAGACACAAAAACTATCAAAATATAACCCTTACCCTCAAAAAGTTTAGAATTCAGTTGCAAAAAAAAATCACGTCAATATCAGTGGAACATTCAATCCACCTACACTAGAAATACAAAATTAGGTAATTTTAACTTACACGATATTATTTATCAATTATGTATTAATAAAACTGTGGGTAATGTCTCCCTTCTACTGCGGAAAGCCATGCTGACCCCTTTCGATGCACTTGGTTCAGGAGTTACTGTCTCTGGCCCAGCTAATCAGAGGACTGCATCCTTTTGGCCATAGTGATAAATTTAGGGATGAACATGTGACCCAATCACAGCCAATGAGACACAATCACTAAACTTTGTTGGGACTATGAGAAAGACGTACTCTTTTTTTTTTTTTTTTAAGAGCTATTACAACCATCTTGCCACCTGAGGACAAAAGCCTGTCTTAGAAGAAAACTATATATTAAGAAAGCAGAACTGGGAGCTGGCTAGAGAAATTGGACCCTGATGGTATCAACTGAACACCTCTTTCATGGCACACTGAAAGCTAGTTCCTGCTCTAGACTTTTCAATTCTGTGAGCCAAAACACATACACACACACACACACACACACACACAGACAGAAAGACACACCTGTTATTGCTTAGATCAGTTTAAGATGGATTTTCTATCACTTGTAACACATCTTACTTACAGCATGTTTATCATCTGTAAAATAAAGATAATACTTGCTACCAGGCTTTGGTGGGGTTTGACTATTTTGAAAAGTATAAAGTCTATTCAAATATATAATATTTTCCTACTTTCTCTTTTCTGCTCCTACCTGTTCCTTGCATACTAACACTCTAAAGCATAAAACATAATTCTAGACCAAAAGAACATTTTCATTACCAGATAAGCCTGTTCTGTGCTCAAGGACTTCTGATACCATGTGTTCCATGGAATTTTTCATGTCATAGAATTCTTTGAAACCAGATCAGCAAAGTTCTGTTTCAGCGAGCCGTTTTTTCTTCAGGTTACAAAAATAGCTTCTGCAAATAAAATCCTATGTTAAAAATGGTGTTCATTAAAAAAGTTTTACCTGTGATACATAAGAACATGCTTTGGAAATGAAATTGCCCGGGAGATTTGTTGCTGATATTTGGCGCATTTTCATTACTACTAATTAAAGTCCTGGTTTCTTGATCTTGGGACTTGCTGCTGAAAAAAGGCACAGCCATGTGGGGAGCCAACAATGAAAGCTCTTTGATCCTTATTCAAACGGCAGATTTTCTTTTCAATAATCAACTGTCATTTTACTTCTAGAATTCTCTTTCCTTCCTTTCTGCTCCTCCCTCCTTTTCATGATTCCTTAATCCACATTTGAAATTTGATTCTTTGATTTGATCCATCTGCAATATTTATTCCTCATAACCACTATCAATGCCTTTGCAGAAATTTATCTGATGCCTGTGAACATCAGAGGACAGGAATATTAAAAATCCACAAACAAAAGCATTATTTTGGTATGTGAATTCTATCTCAATAAAGCTGCTACTTAAAAAGAAAAAAAAAAGCAATGAGTTAATACTGATCTGATCCAGCCCTCCAAGAACCAATACAGCGTCATATACTATTCCTCCCCAGAAACAAACCGTGTCCGGGGTTCATCAGCATGAAGGATGGTGACATTCTTCTCTCGGCATCCAAATAAAACCCAGCAAACCCTCCCTCAAATGTTACCAGTAAGGCATGTGGAATCACAGTGAGTGGATTGAACTGATAAAGGCATTTTATCTGCCAGCATTTAAATGTGCCCTTTAAAGACTAAAATCAATTCCAACGTCCCTATTTATACTCTGGTGGGACCCATGTGTATATATAGTAAAACAGCCATTAGGAAAGAGGCTTTGCATCTTTCCACACAATCCAAAATGATGGCAAATTATGATGTGGTAATTAAATCAAAGCCACACATAAGAAAAAATATATCGTGGACTGGATATATGCAAAGCTACCTTCCTTTTGAGTTTAATTTTCCCTTCCATTTTTTATATTTAATCCCACCTTGCCAGTGTACTCTCCCTGTAATTCATTTTCTAGCTCAGCTGGACTCACTGTTACTCAGAATGGCAGATACAACAGTGAAAAGATGATGTCACCCTCTAGCCAAATTGCACTATTATTACAGAACTGCATGTACTCTCATTCATTTATCTCCGCTGACATCGCTCCACGGGAAGGTTTTTCAGGGCAGATGTGAGCTCCCTTGGCAACAAAAGTGGTGGAGAGTGCACATTCATTTTAAAATCCTGAGAGGTAGAATTTAGTAAATCTTGAGTCTTTGGAAGCGTGTTGTGAATAAAGGAGACATCTAATGTCCTCAAATGTGTTCTGATTGAAACCTCAATCTTGAGTATGAAATGACCCACAAAATTTATTCTCATCACAGAAATATTTTCTCCATCTAAAGGCATGCTTTTGACCCGCAATTTTCATGCAGACTAAAGTAATATATTTGGCAGATATAGGTATGTATATATGCTAAGAAATGACATTACACTTTAGTTATCATTTGATTAGGAGTTGGGTAAAAATTAGTAAAAGTTAATTATGCAGGGTTCTATACAAGTGTGCAAAAACAGCTTCAAAATTTACAAGCAATAGAGAGACAGAAAAGACTTTTTGAAGAGGAAAGCAAGAAATCAGAGAAGCAGGTGAGAAGAGAAAAGGCAAACCAGGAAATGAAAGTGAAAAGAAAACCCAGGAAAAATCAGGTTCATTTGAGGGATTCTTTCCCCTCAAACAACTGCTCCTCTTCCTTATTTCCTCCCTGGCTCTTTGGAGAAGCAGATAACTTTTTAAAATACAGTTTCTTTCTTTTTTTTTTCTCTTATCTTTTTAAAATATAGTTAATGCACAGAGCAAAAATTCCAATAGTACAAAAGGGTGTATGAAAAATAGGAAGTCTCGAGGTGCCTGAGTGTCTCAATCTGTTGAGCATCTGGCTTTGACTCAGGTCATGATCTCACAGCTCCTGAGTTCAAGTTCCACATGGGGCTCTGTACTGGCAGGCCAGAATCCTTGGGATTCTCTCTCTCTCCTCTCTTTCTGATTCAACTTGTGTTTTCTCTCTCTCTCAAAGTAAATAAATAAACTTAAAAAAAAGGGAGAGGGTGCCTGGGTGACTCAGTCAGTTAAGCATCTGACTTTGGCTCAGGTCATGATCTTGCAATTCATAGGTTCAAGCTCCCCTTTAGGGTCTGTGCTGATGGCTCAGAGCCCGGATCTTGCTTCAGATTCTGTGTCTCCCTTTCTCTCTGCCCCTCCCCTGCCAGTGCTCTGTTTCTGTCTCTGTCTCTCTCTCTCTCTCTCAATAATAAATAAACATTTAAAAAGTTGGGAAAGGAGGGGCCAAGATGGCAGAATAGCATGGAAGGTTTTTTGCATCTCTCATCCCTGAAATGCAGCCCAGACCAACACTAAACCATCTTGCACACCTAGAAAACTGATTTGAGGATTAACACAAGAATCTACACAAACTGAACCACAGAACTCAGCAGGTACACAACGTGGAGAGGTGAACTGGAGTAGAGAGAAGCTGCGGAGGGCAGGGAGCTGTTTTGCTTGCATAGAGAGGACAGAGACAGGGGGTAAATTACAAGAAAAGCACTCCCCCAAAAGCAGCTGGAGAGAAAAAGGAAGAGTGGAAACAGCCACAGGGAACTGAACAAAAAAGGGAGAAAGGAGAAAAGAGGGGGTTTAAATTCCATTACGACTCTATAAACAGGGGGAGCACAGAGTCTGAAACTCCACAGCTCGCTACCTGGCGGTGCTCTGGTGGGAAGGGCAAATCCCCAGGAGCAGAGAGCGAGGTCCGAGGGGTTCATGGGCCACACGGGGAAGGCATTCCCTGCTGGGAGGACATTTGGTAGAGGTGGTGTGGCCTCACGACAGGCAAAGTTCCCAGCGGACCCTGGAGAACAACCACATCCACTGGTGTTAGAACCAGGACGTTAAGGGTGAGGCCTGGCACCAGATGTGTGTTGTGATTCGCCATAATCCCTGAAAAGCTGCTGCTACACAATCTCGTGAACTTTTTCTGGGGCAGACTGGCACCCAGCCACAGTCTCTGGTCATTGTCAGCAGCACAGTCCCATGAACATTCCTGGGGGCATTCTGGCACCCAGCCATTGCTTGGTGAGACCCTCCCCCAGAGAGTCAGAATGGGTCAAAACCACAGTCCCTCATAAGTGAGGGGTTAGGAAACACAGCCCTATTTGAGACAAAACTCAAGAAGTAGGTGCTGCCAGGCAGCCTGACAGCTTGTTCACAAACAGTGTAGAAGTGGGGAGTGGACGGAAGCCAGATACAAAGATGGGGTGCTTGATTGCTAGTTGGGGAGAGCACAGAGGTCTGATACTACAGACTGGGAAGGGGGGTGGCACCGTTTTCATCCATCCCACGCATGCACATACATGGCTACATGAGCCACAGCACCCCAGTAAGCCAAGGAGCGCCATCTGGTGGAGAATGGAGCCATTACACTAAGTCCCACCCAACTGGGCCAACTATGTTCTTGAGGACCATCACAAGTCTCTCCACCTGCTTAGTTTACAGACTATAAAGTGCTTCTAGTTTGACTTTTAGGGGTAAACCGGATATAATTTCAATCATATTTCATTCTGTTTGGTAGTCAATCTATTCAATTTTTTTCTTTTTGTTTTATTTTCTTAATCTTGAATACAGAAAGAACATTTATTTTTATTTTCCAATTTATTAAAAAGATTTTTCTTTAATTTTTTTCTATTATGTTGTTTACTTTTGTGTAAATTTTTTAATTCTATTTTACTTTCATCATTTCATTTTATTGTATCCATTTTTTTTTTAATTTTCAGGGGCAGCTGGGTGGCTCAGTCGGTTGAGTGTCTGACTTTGGCTCAGGTCATGATCTTGTGGTTTGTGAGTTCGAGCCCCGCATCGGGCTCTGTGCTGACAACTCAAAGTCTGGAGCCTGCTTCAGATCCTGTGTCTCCCTCTCTCTCTGCCCCTCCCCTGCTCATGCTTTCTCTCTCAAAATAAAAATTTAAAAAATTTTCAAATGTTTTCCTTTTTTTTCTTTTCTTATCTTTCCCTTTTTTCTCTAATATATCAAGGTTTTTTCAACAACCAGACCAAAAAAACCTAGGATCTAGCATCCTTTATGTGATTTTTTTGTGTTGTTTCTAATTTTTTTTACATTAATTCCCTTTCTTCCTTCAAAATGACAAAACGAAGGAATTCACTCCATAAGAAAGAACAAGAAGAAATGACAGCCATGGACTTAATCAACAACATACAAGCAAGACGCCTGATCCAGAATTTAGAATCATGATAATAAGAATACTCGCTGGGGTTGAAAATAGATTAGAATCCCTTTCTGTGGAGATAAAAGAAGTAAACGCTAGTAGGGATGAAATAAAAAATTCTATAAATGAGCTACAATCTTGAATGGATGCCACGAGGGCAAGGATAGGTAAGGTAGAGCAGCAAATCAGCGATATAGACGACAAACTTATGAAGAATAAAGCAGAAAAAAAGAGGGAGACTAAGGCAAAAGAGCAGGAAATAAGAATTGAGAACTCAGACTGTTAAATACTGAGAACAAACTGATGGTTGATGGGAGGTGTGGGAGAGGGGAGAGTGGGTGATGGGCATTGAAGAGGGCAGTTGTTGGGATGTGCACTGGGTATTGTATGGAACCCAACTTGACAATAAATTATATTAAAAAAAAAAGAATTAGAGAACTCAGTGACTCATTAAAAAGGAATGACATGAGAATCATGGGGTCCCAGAGATTGAAGACAGAGAAAAAGGGGTAGGAGGCTTATGTGAGCAAATCATAACGGAAAACTTTCCTAACCTCGGGAAAGATACAGACATCAAAATTCAGGAAGCACAGAGAACTCCCGTTAGATTCAACAAAAACTGACCATTAACAAGGCATATCACAGTCAAATTCACAAAATACTCGGTCAAGGAAAAAATCATGAGAGCAGCAAGGGAAAAAATGTTTTTAACCTACAGGAGAAGACAGATCAAGTTTGCAGCAGACCTATCCACAGAAACTTGGCTGGCCAGAAAGGAGTGGCAGGATATATTCAATGTGCTGAATCAGAAAAATATGCAGCCAAAAATTCTTTATCCAGCAAGGCTGTCATTCAAAACAGAAGGAGAGATAAAGTTTCCCAGACAAAGAAAATTTAAAGGAGTTTGTGACTACTAAACCAGACCTGCAAGAAATTTTAAGGGGGACTCTCTGAGGGGAGAAAAGATTTAAAAATTAAAAAAAAAAAAAGACCAAAAGCAACAAAGACTAGAAAAGTGCAGAAAACACCACCAGAATCTCCAACTCTACAGACAACATAATGGCAGTAAATTTATATCTTTCAGTACTCACTGAAATGTCGATGAACTAAACGCTCCAATAAAAAGACATAGGGTAACAGAATGGATAAAAAAATAAGATCCATCTGTATGCTATTTGCAAAAGACCCATCTTAGACCTAAAGTCACCTTCATATTGAAAATAAGAGGATGAAGAACCATCTATAATCCTAATGGTCACCAAAAGAAAGCTGGAGTAGCCATACTTATACCAGACAATCTAAATTTTAAAATAAAGATTGAAACAAGAGATGAAGAAGGTATTATATCATATTTAAGGGGTATATCCACCAAGAAGATCCAACAATTATAAAAATTTATGCTCCAAACATGGAGAAACCAAATATATAAATCGGTTAATCACAAACATAAAGAAACTCATTGATAATAATACCATAATAGTAGCGGACTTCAATACCCCACTTACAGCAATGGACAGATCATCTAAACACAAAATCAACAAGGAAACAATGGCTTTGAATGACACACTGGACCGGATGGACTTAACAGATATTTTCAGAACATTTCACCCTAAAGCAGCAGAATACACATCCTTCTTGAGTGCACATGGAACATTCTCCAGAACAGATCACATACTGGGATACAAATCAGCCCTCAACAAGTACAAAAAGATCAAGATCATGCCATGCATATTTTCAGACCATAACACTATGAAACTGAAAATCAACCACAAGAAAAAAATTGGAAAGATAACAAATATTTGGAGACTAAAGAACATCCTACTAAAGAATGAATGGGCTAACCAAGAAGTTAAATAGGAACTTAAAGGGGTGCCTGGGTGGCTCGGTCGGTTAAGCGTCTGACTTCAGCTCAGGTCATGATCTCGCGATCTGTGAGTTCAAGCCCCACGTCAGACTCTGTGCTGATGTTTCAGAGCCTGGAGCCTGCTTCGGTTTCTGTGTCTCCCTCTCTCTGCCCCTCCCCTGCTCACTCTATGTCTCTCAAAAATTAATAAACGTTAAAAAAATTTTTTAAAAAAGAGGAACTTAAAAAGTACATGGAAGCCAATGAAAATGATAACACCACAGCACAAAACCTCTGGGACACAGCAAAGCCAGTCATAAGAGGGAAGTATATAGCAATCCAGGCCTTCCTAAAGAAGAAAGAAAGGGCTCAGATAGACAACCTAACCTTACACCTTAAAGAACTGGAAAAAGAACAACAAACAAAACTCCAAACCAGCAGAAGACAGAAAATAATAAATATTCGAGCAGAAATCAATGCTATCAAAACCAAAAAAAAAAAGGAAAAAGAAAAAAAAAATAGTAGAGCAGATCAATGAAACCAGGAGCTGGTTCTTCAAAAGAATTGACAAAATTGATAAACACCTAGCCAGTCTGATCAAAAATAGAAAGGAAAGGACCCAAATAAATAAAATCAAGAATGACAGAGGAGAGATCACAACAATCACAGGAGAAGTACAAACGATAAGAAAAGATTATCATGAGCAATTATATGCCAGTAAAATGGGCAATCTGGAAGAAATGGACAAATTCCTAGAAACATATAAACTACCAAAACTGAAACAGGAATAAATAGAAAATTTGAACATACCCATAACCAGTAAAGAAATACAATTAGTAATCAAAAATCTCCCACAAGAGTCCAGAGCCGGATGGCTTTCCAGGGGAATTCTACCAAAAATTTAAAGAAGAGTTAATACCTATTCTCTTGAAGCTGTTCCAAAAAAATATAAATAGAAGGAAAGCTTCCAAAGTCACTCTATGAAGACAGCATTATCCTGATTCCAAAATCAGACAAAGTCTCCAAAAAGAAGGAGAACTACAAACCAATTTCTCTAATGAACATGGATGCAAAAATCCTCAACAAGATACTAGCCAACCAGATCCAACAATACATTAAAAGAATTATTCACCACGACCAAGTGGGATTTATACCTGGGATGCAGGGCTGGTTTAATACCTGCAAAAAAATAAATGTGATCCATCACATCAATAAAAGAAAGGACAGGAACCACATGATCCTCTCAATAGATGCAGAGAAAGCATTTGATAAAATACAGCATCTTTCCTTGATAAAACCCTCAAGAAAGTAGGGGTAGAAGGATCATACCTCAAGATCGTAAAAGCCATGTATGAAAGACCCACTACTAATTTCATCCTCATTGGGGAAAAATTGAGAGCTTTCCCCCTAAGGTCAGGAACATGAAAAGGACGTCCACTTTCACAGCTGTTATTTAACATAGTACTGGAAGTCTTAACCTCAGTAATTGGACAACACAAAGGAATAAAAGGCATCCAAGTTGGCCGGGAGGAGGTCAAACTTTCACTCTTTGCAGATGACATGATACTCTATATGGAAAAACCAAAAGATTCCATCAAAACATTGCTAGAACTGATCCATGAATTCAGCAAAATAGCAGGATATATATAAAATCAATGCACAGAAATCAATTGCATTCCTATACACCAACAATGAAGCCACAGAAAGAGAAATCGAGAAATCAATTCCATTTACAATTGCACCAAAAACCATAAAATACCTAGGAATAATCGTAACCAAAGAGATAAAAAATCTATACACTGAAAACTACAGAAAGCTTATGAAAGAAATTGAAGAAGACACAAAAAAATGGAAAAATATTCCAGGCTCCTGGATTGAAAGAACAAATATTGTTAAAATGTCGATATTACTGAAAGCAATCTACAAATTCAATGCAATCCCTATCAAAATAACACCAGCACTCTTCACAGAGCTAGAACAAACAATCCTAAAATTTGCTTGGAACCAGAAAAGACCCCAAACAGCCAAAGCAATCTTGAAAAAGAAAACAGAAGCTGGAGGCATCACAATCCTGGACTTCAAGATGTATTACAAAGCTGTAATCATCAAGACAGTATGATACTGGTACAAAACCAGACACTCATAATAACGGAACAGAATAGAGAACCCAGAAATGGACTCGCATATGTATGGCCAACTAAGAATTGACAAAGCAGGAAAGAATATCCAGTGGAATAAAGACACTCTTCAGCAAGTGTGCTGGGAAAACTGGACAGTGACACGAAGAAAAACGCACATGGATCACTTTCTTACACCATACACAAAAATAAACTCAAAATGGATGAAAGACCTAAATGTAAGACAGGAAGCCATCAAAATCCTAGAGGAGAAAGCAGGCAAAAACCTCTTTGACTTCAGCCACACCAATTTCTTGCTTGATGCATCTCTGGAGGCAAGGGAAACAAAAGCAAAAATGAACTATTGGGACTTCATCAAAACAAAAAGCTTCTGCACAGCGAAGGAAACAATCAGCAAAACTAAAAGTCAACCAACGGAATGGGAGAAGATATTTCCAAATGATATATCAGATAAATGGTTAGTATCCAAAATCTATAAGGAACTTATCAAAACTCAACACCCAAAAAACAAATAATCCAGTGAAGAAATGGGCTAAAGACATGAACAGACACTTCTCCAAAGAAGACATCCAGATAACCGACTGATACATGAAAAAACGCTCAACATCACTCATCATCAGGGACAAAAAATCAAAACCACAATGAGATATCACCTCACACCTGTCAGAATGGCTGACATTAACAACTCAAGCAACAACAGATGTTGGTGAGGATGAGGAGAAAGAGGATCTCTTTTGCACTGCTGGTGGGAATGCAAACTGGTGCAGTCACTCTGGAAAACAGTATGGAGGGTCCTCAAAAAATTAAAAATAGAACTACCCTACAACTCAACGACTGTACTACTAGGTATTTATCAAAGGGATACAGGTGTGCTGTTTCAAAGGGGCACATGCACCCCAATGTTTATAGCAGCACTCTCAACAATAACCAAAGTATGGAAAGAACCCAAATGTCCATTGATGGATGAATGGATAAAGAATATGTGGTATATATATATATATATATATATATATATATATATATATATATATATATATATACATACAATGGAGTATTACTCAGCAATCAGAAAGGATGAAATCTTGACATTTGCAACTATGTGGATGGAACTAGAGGGTATCATGCTAGGCGAAATTAGTCAGAGAAAGACAAATATCATATGACTTCATTCATATGAGAAATTTAGGATACAAAACAAATGAACATAAGGAGAGGAAAGAGAAAATAACATAAAAACAGGGAGGGGAACAAAATATAAGAGACTCTTAAAGATAGAGAACTAACAGTGTTGCTAGAAGGATTGTGTGAAGGGGAATGAGCTAAATGGGTTAGGGGCATTAAGGAATCTACTTCTGAAATCATTGTTGCACTATATGCTACCTAACTTGACTGTAGATTAAAAATTAATTAAGAATTTTAAATAAATTTTTATTAAAAATAAAAATAAATTTTAACTAATTAATATTAATTAAAATATTTTAATTAATTAATTAATTTTTTTAAAAAGAAGAATAGGAAGTCGCTCTCCCACTCCCGACCCCAGACCCCTAATTATCCACCTCTGCCTCACCCACCAAAGCGAGCACCATTACTACCTTCTTGTATGTCTTGTTTTTTGTGCATGCACCATGCACTCATTAGCTGTCTGATAAAGCCTATGGATGTACCTGAGAATAATGTTTGAAAATATGTAAAATAATATACAGAGAATTAAAAAGAAACCAATTATACTTAAATAGGGTTCTATCTACAAAGCCCTTAGGGTCCCATGAACTCCAAAATAAGAGCCTCTGTTCCTAGTTTCCATGGGTACAAGCATATTTATATGCATGTCTCCCCTACCCCCCAAATGGTAGCATGTCTTCTACTGTGGGAGCTCTGGTCAGATCTCCTGTACAACCAGCGCACCCATTGCCTGGCTGCTGTGAGTGATGGCTACTAACGGTTCACAGTTGCCCTCTTCTGAAGGAAATCCTCTCCCCACCCTCCAGCCCATGACATACCACAGCCAACACAGAAGCAAAAGGTTGGATGACTCTGTGGTGCAATTCACGCTCCTGTGCTTCCCATGGGATCCAACTAAAGCTGATGTTCACTGAGACCACCTCCTTGCTGAGCTTTTCCCCCTCTCCTGCCCATTCCTCCACTCCCCCTCTCCTCCCCTGCCCCATTCCCCACTCCCATAGCTCCTCCTAAAAGCACAGGAATCCCTGTCTCTCTCTTTGCTTCTAGAAATCTTGATGCCAGACCCATATTTACCTTCCCTTACCTTGACATTTTCATTTATTGATTCCTTGGAAAGGATTCCATATCTGTACATATGGATCTGCCACATTCTTTTAACAGCCACATACTATTCCATTAAATGGATTTACCATAATTAATTTAGCACATTTCCAGTTCTCTCTGGGAACCTGAAAAAGTTAATTTTTACACATTTAAATGTGATTACTGCCTTGCCATATTTTAAGTATCTAGTTAGTTGCTGAGAAGCCTTTCTTCAACGTCATTAGCTATAAAACTTTAGTCTTTTGCTATCTTTTTGGAATAAAGCTTTATTCTCAGAGCAATTTATCTTTAAATTCAACAAGCTATAAAGATTCAGCTGGCCATTGCATCTCCTAGTCCCCACAGGCAGAGCATCTTTGCACCCGATCAAGGACCCTTCTCCGTTCTAAACAGCAGAAAAAGTAGGAGCTGCAAACACAGATCTTCAAATCACTGGTCCTCCATGCCTTCCTCCCCACCGGCGGGAGAAGCAGATGCCTCTTGAGTCTGGTAGGAACCCCTAGGTCCCTTGCTGTCTCACACACAACTCTCCACAGCAAACACCCATTCCCAAGGACAGCACAGTCTAAACCCACAAGGGGACAAGAAGCAGTTCCTCTCTGCATCCCCAAGAAAGGTGAATTTGTTACTCCTATTCCCCTCCACCCCACCCCCACCCCCGTGACACTTGTTTTGGCTTCTATATGAGGTTAAACTGTGCCTTCTGAAGAGCCTTCCTCTATGCAGGAATTTCCCAAGTCTCTGTTCCATTTCCCCAAGATTGAAATCAGAACTCTTCTCACCTAGCAGCTGCTCACAGTCACAGTGTGCTTGTGATTAAACCAAGAGCAGAACTCTCAAGGAAGCAGGTGCTGCTTGGAAGCCATTTTCTGGCCAGGAAGGAAGGGAGAGACTGAGCGGGGGGGATCTGGAGACCCCCATGCTAGCAGTGGAGGTAGGGTCTCTGCTGGATTTGTTTAGTGGTGTGAGTTCAGCTACATCAAAGAATTGAAACTGATAATTTAGCTCACATATTTGTTTCTTTTTCCCTCACAGGCTTCCATCCCCCCTCCCCCACCAGAAAACTGTGCTCAATTTCACTCAAAATCAGGGAAATGCAAAACAAATCAAGAAATAAATTTTTTTCTACCTATCAGACTGGCAAAGGTGGAAATGTCCAATGAACTACATTAGTGTGAACGTGGGAAAAACCACTGCCCGTGGGAGAATAAACAAGTACAACCTCCATGAAGAGAACCCGGCCATAAACTATCGAGAGTGAAACACAAAACCGCTGACCCAGCAATTTCACTAATTGGAACTAATCCTATAGATCAGTCCAGCACACCTTTTCTTTAAAGGGCCAAGTAGTAAATATTTTGGGCTTCCAGGCCATGTATTTCTGCTGCAACTACTCACCCCTGCTGTTGTAGCACAAAAGAGGCACAGGCAACATGTCAACAAACAGGCATGGCTGTGTGTCAATAAAACTGTATTTACAAAAACAAATGACAGCTTGAAATTAGCCCATGAGCTACAGATTGCCAACCTACGCTAGGTATTATAGCATTATATACAAAAACACGTATATTGACTTCTTCATAGCAACAGCCTAAGAATGGAAACCACCTTGATGTCCACCGAGAGAGGCCTGGATGAGTAAATTACACTACATCCTTTCAGTGGAATACTTGGAGACAGCTCTATGTGTACTGATAAGGGTGATACCCAAAAAATATCAATCTTTTTAATGCATGGTGGATAACAGGGTACAGTGTGCTTTCCTTTTCTATTAAAAATGTGTACGTGTGGGGTACCTGGTTGGCTCAGTCAGTTCAGCATCTGACTTCAGCTCAGGTCATGATCTCACAGTTTGTGAGTTCCAGCCCCATGTCGGGCTCTCTTCTATCAGCATGGAGCCTGCTTTGGATCCTATATCTCTCTCTGTCTCTCTCTCTCTCTCTCAGCCCCTCCCCTGTGCATACACACTCTAGGTCTCTCTCTCTCTAAAACATTTTTTAAAAATCTTTAAAAAACATATACATGTGGGGGCACCTGGGTGGCTCAGTCGGTTAAGCATCTGGCTTCAACTCAGGTCGTGATCTCATAGTTTGTGAGTTCGAGTACTGCATCAGGTGAGCTCGAGCCCTGCTTTGGGTAAAACATGAGCCCCGCTTCTCTGTCTCTCTCCCTCTCTTTCTCTCTTTGCCCCTTGTGGGATTCTCCCTTTCCCTCTCTCTCTCTCTCTGTCCCTTACTCACTTGCAACCTCTCTCTCAAAAAAAGTACATAGATATAGATAGATAGATAGATAGATAGATAGATAGATAGACACAAACATACATGTATATGGATGTGTTTTCTTATCTAAGCATAACACATATCTGAAAGGACACACAAGAGGTTAGGAAGGGAAACCAGATGGGGGACAGGAGCATGAAGGAGACTTTTATTCACTGTCTGCCCTTTTGTGCCCTTTGAATTACATACCATATGCTTCACCAATGAAAAACAAATAAATACAATTTAATTTTTTAATTGCATGTGCACTTTTAGTACTGTTCTGGATCACCAAGTATAAACCGAAAAATAAAGTGGGGTCTCTGGGCAGCAGACCTACCTATTTCCAAAGTCCTCTCCCATGCCCAGAGGTGTCTATCAAAGAGCATCGTAGTAGGAATCAGAGAACCTGGCTGCAAGTCCAGCCTCTCTTACCTACTCAGTGCTGCCCTAGGCCAGTCAACCTCATTGCTCTGATCGCCCCTTTCCTCTTCTGTAAAATGCCGGTGATAGTGCTTTTGAGTTATGTAATATAAAATAATATTACTGTTATTGGGAAATCTCTTAATGCCTCTGGGCTACTTTCCTCATCTGCAAAATCAGAAAGTTGGACAAAATGAGGATTTTCACTATCAAATGCATGGTTCCATTAATAAACAAAGTTGTCATTTACAAGAATTCAGGCAGAATCATGAAGTTGGCAACCTAGGAAGGATCACTTCTTGCTTATCTCAAGAGAATGACTTCCAAATTTAAAAAAGAAAATATCTGTTTGCAAATAGAGATCCAGTCCAACCTGGAGGCGGGAAATGTTCAAGGACACCACCTCTCTTTCCTTGTCCAGCTGACCCAGCAGTTTTCGTAGTTAGGAAGCTTTTCTTTCTTTTTTTTTTTTTTTTTTTTTTAGCTGCCACTGCGTATAGAATGTATAGCCTTTTGGACTTTTGGAAAAGAAATTTAGGAAATGTCACTTACAAAGAGAGAGGCACTATTTGTTTCAAACAATAGACTCACGATAGCTGACAGGAGAAAGAAATGGAAGGATCCTGCTCAGCAGGGGTATGTAGGGAGGGCCCTTCCCTGTCCTGGCTTCTGAACTTTGCTAAGAGCTACCATTTGTATTGTTTCAGGAACTCCAGGGAGGTGACAGACAGTGATGAGGAAGAGCAGGGTTGCACTATCCTCTTATTTCTGAGAAATTCTGGTTATTGTTAAACAAAAGTTTGGAGAAGTTAAACTGACAGGAAATAACACATGTGTTGAGTTATAAGGTGGAAAATGTTGTGAAATCCTTTTTCAGAAAAGGCCAACTAGAGGAGAGTGTGCCAATGTGATAAGGAGCACAGCTCTTAAGACCATCTCAGCTGGTAGAAGTCTCTCTCTCTTCCTTCCTCATTTCTATGAGCTCGGGAGTATACACCCAGATGCTTTGAAAAGCAGCCTGCAGAGACTCTTCGTGCCCCTGACTTCAAAAAACCTTTTGTTCTTGAAAAAGCCATTTTTGGCCCCTCAATCTTCGAACCAAAGCAGCCAGTCAAATCTAAGAGATTTTAACAAATTGCAAACTCCACCTGAAAATGCAGAGACCACAGTGGGGCTACGTCCCCAGAAATGATAGGCGGGGACAATGGGGAGGGCATGGGAGGCCTTAAGGCAGCATAAGAAAAGGAAGATGATATTTCAAATGTGAATTAGAGAATTGCACTTTCTGTTTGAGTGAAAGAAATATTCATTGAATCAGGACATCAGGGTTTGGTAAAAATTTTGGTGGATTATGGGGCAACTAGAAAGACGATGGAAAAGAGAGAAAAAAAGAAGGAAAAAGAGAAAGGGAATTCAGTGTAAGAATTTGCTATGAGGGGGGCGCCTGGGTGGCTCAGTCAGTTGAGAGTCTGACTCTTGATTTTGGCTCATGTCATGTCATGGGATCAAGCCCCGAGTTGGGTTCTATGCTGATAGCATGGAGCCTGCTTGGGATTCTCTCTCTCTGCCCCTCCCCTGCATTCCCTCTCTCTCTTCCTCTCTCTCTCCCTCTCTCTCTCTCTCTCAAAATGATAAACATTTTTTAAAAAAGATAATTTGTTATGAGAAAGACTAATACTATATGATTTATTTGTACATGGAATCTAAAAAACAAAACAGGGGTACCTGGGTGCCTCAGTCAGTTAAGTGTTGGACTTCAGCTCAGGTCATGAACTAGCGATTGATGAGTTTGAGCCCCACATCGGGCTCTGTGCTGACAGCTTAGAGCCTGGAGCCTGCCTCGGATTCTGTGTCTCCCACTCTCTCTGCCCCTCCCCTGCTCGCACTCTGTTTCTCTCTCTCAAAAAAGTAAAAAAATAAAAAATAAAAAAACAAAACAAACAATCCAGACTCACAAATACAGGGAAGAAGCTGGTGATGGTATGGATGAAATAGATGAAGGGGATTAAAAGGCACAAACTTCCAGATACGAATAAGTCACCAGGATGAAAATGATGTTGTGTGGTGATAGATGGTGACCACACTTAGTGTGGTGAGCATTACATAACATATAGAACTTTTGAATCATTATGTTGTACACCTGAAACTAATATAGCATTGTATAGCAACTATATTTAAAAAATGAAAAAAATGTTTAAAGAAGCATTTGCTGTGTACTCACTTTGGGGGCTGCCTAATAAAAAGAAAGCTCCTAATGGGGAACTCTGTGCTAGAGAAGAACAGGCAAACCCTGATGAGGTAGGGGGCTGAGAGAGAACATTCCAAAGGACCAGAACCCAAGGGTGTCCTACGATTTAACTTAATTATGATGCTACCCACCTGAAGATGGCGTCAGATCCCACAGGTGAAGGGCTCAGCCCCATAAGGCTGCTCCCCACTTCAGATACCAATTGCAAATAGATGGTTCCCACATTACCCAAATCGCTGTCTCACTTCGACTGCAAATTGGTGCGTCCCATGACCTTCTCCTCGGATTCTATTCTTTGCTAGAATGGCTTGCAGAACGTAGAGAAACACTTATATTTATCAGTTTGTTGAAGAGTGTGATAAAAGATACAGATGAACAGCCAGATGAGATACATGGAGAAGGTCTGGGAAGGTCCCGAGCACAGGGGCTTCTGTCCCCATGGACCTGGGTGTGTCACCCGCCCATTGTGGATGTGCTCTCTCATCTGGAAGCTCCCCAAACCTCATACAAGTGGAATTTTTATGAAGGCTTCCTCAAATAGGCATGATTATTACTAACTCTGTTTCTAGTCCCCTTCCCATCTCGGGAGAATACGGGGTGAGGCTGAAAACTCCAAGCTTCTATTCAGGGGTTGGTCTTTCTGGTGACCAGCTCCCATCCAGGAGCCATGCAGAGGCCTCATTAGAACAAAAGACACTCCTATCATCCAGGAAATGCCAAGGGATTTAGTAGCCTGTTTCAAGAACTGGGGTCAAAGATAAATACTAGAACAAGAGGTGCTCCTAACACTCTTATCATTTAGGAAATTACAAACGTTTTAGGAGCTGTGGGCCAGAAACCAGGGGTAGAGATTAATATATGTTTTCTATCACCTCACAGTACCTTACTTCCAATTTTACAATTTTTTTTTTGGCGTTTATTTAGTTTTGAGAGACAGAGACACAGAACATGAGCGGGAGAGGAGCAGAGAGAGAGGGAAACACAGAATCCGAAGCAGGCTCCAGACTCTGAGCTGTCAGTTCAAACTCATGAACCATGAGATCATGACCTGGGCCAAAGTCGGACACTTAACCAACTGAGCCACCCAGATGCCCCCCAATTTTAAAATTTTGAAAAGAATACTGCAATATACATCCTCGTACATGTCTCCTGGTGTAAATATGTAAAAAGTTTCCTTCGACTAATGTATATGTACAAATAGAGTTGTTCATCTTTTATAGTATGGCTATTTTCAACTTTACAAAATAGTGCTAAATTATTCCCTAAAGTGGTTGCACCAGCTTACACTCAAACCCACTTCCCACAGGATATCTTCTTTATTTTTTACATTCTAATGCATGTTAAGTGCTTTCTTGCTTCAGTTGGTGTTTTCCAGATTACTAGTGGGGTTCAGCATGTTTTCATATGCATTTCCAATCTGTAACTTCATCCATTTTTCTATAATTCTGTCTGTTTAATATTGATTTGTAGGAGTTTCTTACATATTCTGGAAACTACTAGTTTGATATATCTGAGCTGATTTTCCAATTTTTTATCCCACAGTTTAGAAACAAAATATCAGTAATCCATTCTTTAGCACAAAATTCAAATTGCACTGGTATTCTTATAAGAAAAAAAACTCACTTGATTTTCTGATCTAAAAAATTCCTAAAATACCTTCTATCTTTGACTGTGATGCACCAAAACTTCTACAAACATCCAGTTCCTAGACTGCCCAAGAACATTACAGCATATGGTCCAATAAAACCTGACACAATGAAAGCACCTTCGCTCAGACTTGTTTTAACTTTCTGTATCAGTCAAGGTCCCCCATCCCCCAAAACAGAAATGGATGATACAATCGAATTAGGAAAATTTGAAGAGGTTTTATGACAGAGAAATTAATTCCAAAGGAGTAAGTGGGTACAGAGGAGCCATGCAGGATCGTAGGAGTGGAGCTGTCCCCATCCCCAAAAGGAAGAAGGAGGAGAGGAACTTGCCAGAATCTAGAAAGAAAGAGAATGGTATGGAGTGGGCCATCTAGACAACTGCAGTGACCTTCTGCTGAGGACCACAGCAGCCCATAACAACCTCACAGGAAGGAACCAGGAAAATAAATGCCCTGACCTCATATTCTTCTCTCTCTTCCTTTCGTCTCCTGCAGAAAGCCAGAGAACATGGATGCCTTTGACATACTCCAAGCAAGACAGCCTGGCAGGTAAGAGAATGGTATGGGGAAAGCCAAAGAATGAATCTAGAGAGGCACACTGAAGAAATTCAATACCCTTCTGTAGCCAAATCACATCAGGTTCTATCCCATGCATAGAAAGGCAGATAACTTAATGAAGTTAGAAATAATTTTGAACATTTTTCTTTCTTTCTGAATCTGAGTTTAAATCGAGTTGCTAAGACAAGAGTGTCACTTTAACCCCTACGAAGCATAGAGTACACTACACCAGCCCAATATAAAGCAATTTACTGAAGCCATGAGATCATGACCTGAGCCAAAGTCGGACACTTAACCAACTGAGCCACCCAGATGCCCCTAAAGCTAATTATTTAAAGAAAAATAAAGGGTATCTGGGTCGCTCAGTTGGTTGAGCATCTGACTGTTGATTTTGGCTCAAGTCATGACCCCAGGGTCATGGGATCCAGCCCTGCACAGGGCTCCCTGATGAGTGTGGGGCCTGCTTAAGATTCTATCTCTCTCCCTCTGCCACTCTCCACTACTTGCACACACTCTCTCTCAACCTAAAAGTAAATTAAAAAGAAAATTAAAGGAAAATAAAACTATGTGGATTTTTTAATGTTATTACTTGTGAAATATTCACAATAGGTGATAACAATTCTTACCCAACATATTTTAAAATCTCTTTTAATGTTTATTTTTGAGAGTGAGAGAGGCAGAACATGAGCAGGGGAGGGGCAGACAGAAAGAGAGGGAGACACAGAATCTGAAGCAGGCTCCAGACTCTGAGCTGTCAGCACAGAGTCTGACGCAGGGCTTGAACCCACGAACCACAAGATCATGACCTGAGCTGAAGTTGGACACTTAACCGACTGAGCCACTCAGGCGCCCCTATATATATATACTTTATTTTTAAGTAATCTCTACACCCAGCGTGAGGCTCAAACTCACAACCCTAAGATCAAGAATCACATGCTCTACCAACCGAGCCAGCCAGGTGCCTCTCCTATAAAGTTTTAAATGTCAACGATGACATTTTGAAATTATATAGGAGCAAAAAGATGAACCAAAGGACTAGATACATAATTTGGGGAACGCTTGATCTCCTATTTTCCACCTTTCATCTCTAACAAGGAGAAGGAATATTGGGCAGAAAATAGTAGAACAAGCATTCAGATGAGAGACCTAAAAATCCAACCTGGTGGACAGATTATAAGAGAGACCTGGGTTCACGACATCAGTACAAACCTCCTGGCCCCAACAAACTACATCCCAGCCCACTATTAGAAGAACGTGGTGTTAAAATCAGCTGCTATTCGTTATCTCTGAAGAATCTTAGAAAACGGGGCAAGGATGGACAATGCAATTCTCAGACAGGTTATTAAACATCACTTTGAACTGAGACAGGAGGACCGGAAGCACTTAAACATGCCCAGGAGTCAGGAAGGACAAGTCATAATTTAACGAATTAACAGCACTTCCCTTCCTTCTTTTATAACTCTGCCAGACTGGTAAATCAGAGAAAGCTGTCAACACTGTGCTTCAGCGTTTTAGCTCAGTATTTGACAGAGACATCCACCTTGTGAACAAGATGGAGGAGTGTGGCCCAGATAATCACAAAGATAGATGTTAATTATGAATCCATGTCAACCCAGAGTCCCTAGTGCCATGGGACTCTATCTTCAGCCTTGTCTTGTTCATTGAGAGAACTCATTGAGATAGCCGAGTGTACAGCCAGCTTGCTTTTCCTCTCCCTTATTTATTAAAGTTATTAATTTAATAAAATTAAATAAATAACTGGGAGAGTAAGCCAATATATTGAATGACAGAGTGAAGATTCAAAGGCCATAACAACAAGCTAGATTTAACGATGAAAACTTTAATTGAAAGAAACATAAAACACTATGCTTATATTTTTTAATGTGTAAGAATCAGAAAAACATGACTATGCTTCACATTAAACATGATTGGTTTTAACTCTTGCTTCTATTTCTTCTCTCTTCCAAAACCTACCAAAACAGGGGCATCTGGCTGGCTCAGTCAGTAGAGTCTGTAACTCTTGATGTCAGGGTTGCCGAGCCCCACGTTGGGTGTAGAGATTACTTAAAAATAAAATCTTTGGGGGGGCGCCTGCATGGTTCATTCAGGTAAGCATGCAACTCCTGATTTCGGCTCAGGTCATGGACTCACAGTCATGAGATTGAGCCCCACATCAGGATCTGCACTGAAAATGAGGAGCCTGCTTGGGATTCTCACTCTCCCTCTCTCTGCCCCTCCCCAACCTGTTCCTCTCTCTCTCTCTCCCTCTCATTCAAACTTAAAAAATAAACATTAAAAAAAATAAAATAAAATATTCGGGGCACCTGAGTGGCTCAGTCAGTTAAGTGTCCGACTCTTGATTTCAGCTCAAGTCATGATCTTGCTGTTCCTAAAATAGAGCCCCGAGTCCAGCAGAGCCCAGAACCTGCTTGGGATTCTCCCTCTCCCTCTTCCTCTCTCTCTCTCTCTCTCTCTCTCTCTCTTTCTCTCTCCCCGACCTCCCCCTCCCTTGCTCGTGCTCCCTTTCTCTCAAAATAAGTAAATAAACTTTAAAAAAATTAAATTAAATAAACTCTTTTTTTAAAAAACCTACCAAAACAACAGTAGATGAATGTTTTTTAATAAAAGCATAAATCCACAAGAACGAAAAGAAGGAGTGAGGAGAAAAAGAAGACAGGAGATATAGACAGTAATTTGAAAGGTGGAAAGCAAAGCAACTGAATTGGCAGAACCCAACCCTGAAGTGCCTGCAACCAGGGATACCAATGAGAATTAAGCAAATTCACCTCGAACAACCTTGGAAAGGCCTAGGACTAGGAGGCCCAGGTACTGCAGAAGAGAAGAGAATGGAGAAGCAAAGAGTCAAAAGTAGCAGTATGTGAAAATATGAATAGAATGAACTTCTTGGTGAGAGTGCACTTCCATTCACTGAGGAGGTTTAAGCAGAAGTTGGACAAATAATTTATAAAAGTGAGTGGGTGGCTCAGTCGATCAAGGGACCAGATCATGATCTCCTGGTTTGTGAATTCGAGCTTGCTCTTGGGCTCTGTGCTGAAGGTTCGGAGCCTGGAGCCTGCTTCAGATTCTGGCTCGCTCTCTCTGCCCCTCCCCCATTCGTGCTCTGTCTCTCTCTTTCAATACATTAAAAAAATTTTTTTTAATTTTTTAATTGATTCAAGCTTTCGATATAAAGTTGGCTCCTTTAAAGTCCTATCCTCTCTGAAATCCTGTGATTCTAATCATTATTTAGACAGGTCTCCGATAGCTTTTTATAACCTCCGCATGTAGTTCCTAATAGTTTCCTATAGGTGGCACTGTGGTATAAGATAAAGCGGCAAACAATTACATCTACCTGATTCTCGCAGGCTACAGTAGAGTACGTATGGTAATACCTAATAACCAGAATGTTTCTGAATTTTAAAAAATCAGAAGCCTGAACCCATAGATTTAGAACATCTAGGTACAGTAGCTCTAGTGACCCATGAGCCTTGGTGTGCATTAGTTTGTCATCCTTCTCAGCTCTGGCCATCTGCCTTATTTCATATCTCAGCTGTGACATTTCTCTTCAATCTGTTTGTCACTCTTGGAGGGCAAAACAAGTGATAATGCAAAGCATCTGCTCCTTCACATCTCAAGTGTCCTGCCTCCTTATGCGCACCTTTTGCTTCCGAGCTCCCGGGAGTGTGGGGTCCTACAAGCTATAATCCCCTTGATTTAAATAGTAATAATAATAAACAAGAATGGAACAAAAAACTTCTTTTTCCAGCACAAGTCCAGACCAGTGTCTCAAATATGATTGTCTCTCTGGCTCTCTTCCTTTTCCACAGCTAAAGGAGATTTATGCTTTGCTTCTTACAAACTAATCACTAAATTAATACTTAGCTCTTCCTGACAAATTTTGCTATTTATCAAAACTATAAATTTTGGTTTCTTTATTTCTCTTATCTGTTTCAGACTTACAAGGTCCATGTGGAATATTTGCTTCTCAGCAAGGAACATCTCCATCAATTCCATAGAGTCAGAAAACTCTGCCCCTACATTCAGGGCTCAAGTCCATGAAACTTCTAACATTAGGAATCTATAAAACTGTCAAACACACTCATTTTTGGCATCCCTTGCCTCTGGGCTTTTCAAACTATATATTTTTTTAAAGCCATTAGTAAACCCTAAAACTCCAGAATGCCTTTTTTTATGCTGGGCTTAGTGTACCTGACAAAAAATTATGAGTTGAGTAGTAAAAAAAAAATCCCACATTCATTCTTTCAATGATTATATTTTCAATAGAAATGGTACGTTTGGGGCACCTGGTTGGCCCAGTCAGTAGAGCATGAGACTCTTGATCTCGCGGTTTTAAGTTCGAACCCCACATTTGAGTGTAGAGATTACGAGGGAAGGAAGGAAGGGAGGAAGGAAGGATAGATGTGGCACTCTTGCACCATATTTCAGGTATGTGTCCTAACAGCCTTGGTCAGTTATAGGTGCAGGCCTTCAATGTCTGGTTGTACTATTTGTTTTTTTCTATGGCGCTCTCTTTAATCACTTAATCTGAAGACTATGCTATCGTGGCTCACAATATTTCCCATCTGTTCTAATTCTTCTACCAACTTTCTAGACTTGGTCTTTCTCTCCTTCTCTGGAAAGAACAAAAATAATTTATTTTATATTTAGAGCCATTAATAAGCACTTACAGAAACAACTTTGAATCATCCTACAGAAAGAAGGGTAGCACCTGGCAAGGTAGTCCTCCAACTTAATTATTTCTATGGTTTCAAAAATTTTCTCAGCATTTCCAAGATTATCAGTGTAAGTGAACACTCACTCTATCTCCATATCACAAAATGGAAAACTTTCAAAGGAATGCTTTGTATTCGGACCTCCAGATTCTGATAGGTTTATTTTGTTTTCATATATTTATAGCACATACTTAAGTCCTTATGTAGCTTACAAAAGAGGAGAGTGCTGTAGTGATCCTTGTAATCTACTGTTACCAAGCAAATTGCAGAGCTTTTCAAAAATGAAAGAATTTAAACGTTGTGTATTCGGATTAAAATTCAGCATTCAAGACTCCATGCAAGCCAAATTCACTGCTGCTATGATGGAACTGTGTGCTGGGTGACCCTAAGGATGAAACGATCCAAAGTCTCCATCTGTAGTTCATGCATTTTGTCACAGATGTGGCTGGTGTAGGGACCAAGGCAGGATGCCCCAAGATGGGCCACTCTGACATGAAGAACTGAAAATGATTGAGATCCTACAGGTTCAAGAGAAACTTTTGCCTCTCCCTTCACTACATAGTAGAATCTAAATTATTTCCAGAATAAGGGTTATTAACAGAAATAAATTTCATCTGAGTGACCCATCTGTCTGACAAGGCAAACCTCTGATTACCAAATAGTTGCTCTTCTTCTCATTGCCCTGTGAAGTGCATTCCTTTCCTCTGAAGTCCCAGACCCCTACTTCTTTCTCCTTAGGTCAGGATGACATATGTACCTCATTTTGCCTGACTGTCTTTGGAATTTCCATGTCTGTATTGATTCCCCATATGTACCCTATTAAATTTGATTTCCTTCTCTCTTGTGTCAATTTGATTCTTAGTTCAACTAGAAGGACCTTGAGGATGACAGGGATTCTTGCTCCCCAACACCAACATAACACCAGAATGAAGGAGAAGCTTCCATAACTCATGAAAGAGCTTCTCAAGAAAGAATAAAAGTTTTTGTTTCTAAGGCAAAAAAAAAAAAGAAAAAGAAAACAACTTGAGCCTATCCTTACTTCAAGAAAGTTTGCAATGAGCTTTAACACATACAGTAAGCAAAAACAACAGATGCTCCAGAATTAGTCTCTCATTAGAGCACATTGAGGGGTGCTAGGTCTCTCCAAAAGTCCATTCAAAATGGCCTCTGAAAGGGCGCCTGGGTGGCTCAGTCGGTTAAGTGGCTGACTTCAGCTCAGGTCATGATCTCACGGTCTGTGAGTTTGAGCCCCGAATCGGGCTCTGTGCTGACAGCTCAGAGCCTGGAGCCTGCTTCAGATTCTGTGTCTCCCTCTCTCTTTGCCCTTCCCCTGCTCACGCTCTGTCTCTATGTCTCTCAAAAATAAATAAATGCTAAAAAAAAAATTTTTTTTTAAATGGCCTCTGAAGATTTCCCCAGTTTATGTCTGTTATGTTCACCTTCCCGTGTTTCTAATAAAACTATGACCAGAATTATAAAGGTAATGTTGAGGAGAAAAAGTTTCCCTTCTTCCCTTCTTGCCAGGCCTAATAGTTAAACAGACATAAAAGATTCAGAGAAGAAAAACAAATTTAATTACATATATCCTGGAGCCCTACAATGACGCAAGACTGAAAGGCAGTCATGCAGTTGAGGCTTACAAACCATCATGAGCTACAGAAAAGGGGGTATGGGCCTGGGACTTCAAAGGGAAGGAAGACAAGTAACAGGAATACAGAAGAGCAAATGTTTGGTAAACAAAAGTTTGCCAGGCCATGCGTGTAAGTCTTTTTGTTGTAAAAAGTTATCTCTGGTTATAGCTTTCTTCCTGGTACAAACTTCCTACCTAAATTCTTTTAGGCAGATAAGGGAGAGGTAAAAGGCTCTCCCTGAGTCTGCTGGATTTTGATCAGCTTCAGCTCAAATTAATCCACATGCCAAAATTGCACATTTTGGGGTGGTATATTCTCCCCTTCAATAACAGCTTTGACTAAGCTTTTATATGATTATAACATATGGAGCGTAATTATATATAGTATTTTACTGTGATCTGCCTGGTCAATGTAAACAGTTCAGAAACCTTAATACTTTACAAATATAGCTTTTGGGGATGACTTCTTTAAAAAGAAATCAAGCCCCGGGATGCCTGGGTGGCTCAGTTGGTTGAGCCTCTGACTTCGGCTCAGGTCATGACCTCAGGGTTTGTGGGTTCAAATCCCCCATTGGGCTCTATGCTGACAGCTCAAAGCCTGGAGCCTGCTTTGGATTCTGGGTGTGTGTCTCTCTCTCTGTCCCCCTCTGCTCATGCTCTCTCAAAATAAATAAACTTTTTTTAAAAAAAATTTTAAAGAAGAAGAAATCAAGCCCCAAAGCAAGGATGACACCTCCCTTTACTACTTTTGTTTCCATGAGAAAGTAAAATCAGTTTGATGTACATCAATTTAAAGAAACTTTTCCCGGGGTCGCTGGGTAGTTCAGTCATTTGAGCATCTGACTCTTGCTTTTGGCTCAGGACATGATCTCATAGTTTGTGGGATCGAGACCCATGTTGGGCTTTTGCACTAGCAGTACAGAGCCAGTCTGGGATTCTGTCTATCCCGCTCTCTGCCACTCCCCTGTTTGTGCTCTCTCTTTCTCTCAAAATAAATAAATAAACTTTAGAAAAAAAATTTTTAATAATTAGTTATAAAGTGTTCAGAAGTTCTAACTCTGAGTAAACTATATTATGATGAAAACAGAGTAGGCTATGAGCTCCCAGAACCCAGCTGCATGCAAAAGAGGAAAGTAAGCACCTCTCAAAAGGAGGTTGTGTTCGGCAGATCTGCTAGAGGCAGGAGAAAGTCAAACATAAACTAGTTTTAGGAAACATCACATATAACCAGCCTGTGAAATGGGTGCTAGGCAGAAGAGCATACACAATTTTGTTCTTTTTTTATTATTATTATTTAATGTTCATTTTTTTTGAGAGAGTCAGAGCACACGGGGAGGGGCAGAGAGAGGGAGACACAGAATCCGAAGCAGGCTCCAGGATCCGAGTTGTCAGCACAGAGCCTGACATAGGGTTCCAACTCATGAACCGCGAGATCATGACCTGAGCCAAAGTCAAATGCTTAGCCCACTGAGCCACCCAGGCCCCCCAGGTAATCACAATTTTTTTTGACAGTAGATCAGGCTATAAACCTACTCCCTTCTCTAGTCATTCCCCAGTCATTCTTGCTTCCTTCTCCTTGCCCTAGTCTGGCTTTTTGCAGCAAGTACTGCCCAAATTCACAGAGGATTCTATTGTATTACACTGTCCTCTAGTGGTTTCAAACAGGTCTCATCTTCTTTTCCAACGGCAGTTTTTACCACAGAGCCACATAAACATATGGTGTTCAAAAAATAACTGTTAAATGGCCTGGGATGAATGGCAGAGCCCCTATGATGACCGTGACTAGATAACCTAGTTCAGCTTCCTTGAGAGAATGGGTACCCCGGTATTTAGGCTCAGGTTCCTTACACCATCTCTGACTTTCCTTGAAAGTGGATAATGCAGTGTAGTTTGCCTTTGCCTCTTGTTCAGGTTCAAGGACATCCAGTGTAACCTGTTTGGGTGGTATAGTCTGGGAAAGCAAAATTTCCAAAAATGATAACTTACGTTCTCTTTTGATAAGAACAACGGCGGACAGTTGAAGTGTTAGAAGCTGATCTCTGTTCCAGAACATTGTGACTGCAAGGCATTTCAATTGAGCTTTCACATCTCAGTCATGTCTGAAATGTGAACTGCTCACTTACTAAATAAGGAAACTATGTACTCTAATGTTTCATTAATCTTTCTTTTGTCTCTGTTTGGTATATTGTGTGTTTGGGTTTTGACTTTTTGTTTTTACTTTATGCAGAATTCAACAAGTGTTTATTGTTTTTGCTAGGAGCAAGGCACCCTGATGATCATTCCAGGAGTAGGGTAGGGGGGTGGAAGTGTAAATTGACATACCCTTGCCCTCAAAGTGCTTATAGTGCAGGAACAAACCAGAGGTCACAGATTCTACACAAGCAGTGTTTCAAAGTGCCCCAAGAAAGGGGAACCTAGCTGGCTCAGTCCATGGAGCACATGACTCTTGATCTTGGGGCTGTGAGTTCAAGCCCCACGTTGGGTATAGAGATTACTTAAAGATAAATAAAATCTTGGGGTATGTGGATGGCTCAGATGGTTGTGTCCAGCTCTTTTTTTTTAATGTTTATTTATTTTTGAGAGAGAGAGAGAGAGAAACAGAGCATGAGTAGGGGAGGGGCAGAGAGAGAGGGAGACACATAATCCAAAGCAGGTTCCAAGCTCTGAACTGTCAGCACAGGTGGGGCTTGAACTCAGGAACCGTGAGATCATGACCTGAGCCAACGTCGGACGCTCACCCAACTGAACCACCCAGTCGCCCCAATATAGGTTTTCTTTAATTGCTTTCAACATGTTTCATAGTTTTCAAAATATATATTTTATACCTCCTTTGGTTAAATTGATTCCTAAGTATTTTATTCTTTTAATGCTATTATTATAAATGGAATTGTTGAATCGTTTTCCTAATTTCATTTTTGGACAGTTCATTACAAACGTATAGAAATGGGCACATGGGTGGCTCAGATGGTTAAGTGTCTAACTCTAGATTTCAGCTCAAGTCAGCATCTCACTGTTCTTGATATGGACACCTGTGTCGGGCTCCGCCCTGACAGCACAGAGCCTGCTTGGGATTCTCTCTCTCCCTCTTTCTCTGCCCCTCCCCCACCTGTGTGCACACTCTCACTCTCTCTCTCAAAATAAACTTTAAAAAATGGTAGAAATGAAATTTATTTTTGTACATTGATCTTATATCCTGTAGCCTTGCTCAACTTGTTTATTTCTACCAATTTTTTAAGTGGATTCCTCGTATTTTCTGCATGTAAGATCACATTATCTGTAAATAGAGATATTTTTACTTCTTTCTTTCCAGTCTGAATACCTGTGTTCCCACGCCCCTCACGATAGTGTACTATGAATTTTTATAATTAAATGATAAGTAAAATTGGGGGGCCGGGGAGAGATGTGGCAAGAACTATGAAGGGTCTAAGATTTTACCGTGCTTGCAAACTCACAATCAGCCTGCTACAGCTTCCTGGAAGCCAGCACAAGTCTGACAAAGACTCCTGGATCAGAGACAAAGGACTTTGTTAACCACACAGGTAACATGAACCTCATGTTTGCATAGTGCACGTCTTGCCTCCCCCACCTTCAAATCCCATGAGGGTGATGCCTGACAGCCTAGGTAGTTGCTAAGCATGCAGCTGAGAGTTTAGGAAACTCCAGTCTTTTTAAAGAGTCTGATAGCAAACCTCCTCAACCTCTGTCTTAGAGCGAGCTTTTACTTTTGTATCCTGATCAGCAATAAATCTTCCCTCTGTCCCAAAAGGACTTATTATGTCTATCTTCCAAGGCTCTTTGCTGTATAAACATCCTTGAAAACATAGTCTATAACGAAGGCTGTCAATGCCTCTGCTGAAAAGACAGAAACACAAAAGACCTACACGGAATTGTCTTTCAGCAAGATTCTTTTCAGTTTGTTTTCCCCCAAAGTGCGTTGCTACCACCTGAGTTTCTAGTCAGTTTGGGAAGAAGGATAAGACTGTATTTTCCTCCACTCTGGAATATAACTGGTGTTGGCACATAGTAGGCCTTCATTAAATATTTCCTCTTTTACTACTGGGTGGATGAATGGATAAATGGAAGGATAAATTCCTGAAACACATGGGGCATAAATAATTACAATGAAACTTCAAGATCCACAATAAAATTCTGATCTGCTAGTTGAAAATGTGCAAATATAAACTATATCTCTCCATTTCATTTGCATCCTCCTCATCATTCCTGTAGATAGTGGTTTTCATTTTTTTTTTATTTTTTTTTAATGTTTATTTATTTTTGAGAGACATAGAGGCACAGCGTGAACAGGGGAAGGGCAGAGAGAGAGGGAGACACAGAATCCGAAGCAGGCTCCAGGTCCTGAGCCATCAACACAGAGCCCGATGCGGGGCTCGAACCCACAGACCATGAGATCATGACCTGAGCTGAAGTCGGCCGCTCAACTGACTGAGCCACCCAGGCGCCCTGGTTTTCATTTTTAACTGCCCACATTTAATGTCTGCTAAAAATGCTACACAGAGTCCCTAACTGCTAAGAACTCAAATACTTAAAACAACGCACTACTTCCCTGTATAGCTTTGCAATTGCAGTGTGAAGCCCAGTATGTGTGAGAATTCCAGAGCACTCAAAACCCCAATCTTCGACTGCCTGGTGACAGATATGGAATTACTGAACATTGCCTTACTTTCCTTTTCCGATACCAAATAGAGGATAAAAATATGTTTGGCATCAGATAAAGTCCTCTCATGAGTTTGGGGAAGCTTTCTCCACTAAGGTGCAACATATCAGGAGTTGATTTTTAAAAGCATTGTACTGCTTCTTGGTCTGAAATAAAAAGCACTCAACAAAATCCGTGTGCAGTGTTTTGCTAGTCAGGGTTTGGTACCATATCATCTGTACCATTCAGTGTACTTACTCACAAACAACCACCTCCACTCGGACTAGTTCACGCAGGAAGTTATTAAGGAACACGTTTGGAGAATGGAGAACCAGAGAGCCAGGTTCTGCCACAAGGTAACCAGAGGCAAGGTCCAACCATATCATGTGGGCCACTCTGCCAACAACACCACAGACACTGCCACTTGGCATCAGTGACCTCTAAATTGGACACCAGAAGTTCTGCCATTGATACTTCTAAAGTATTAGATGCCTCCTCCAGAGAAGAAAACAAGTGTCCCCACATGCTGCTTTCTCAGCTGAAGTCAAGTCACACTTGAATATGTATGACTGGTGAGACCCAGGTCATATACCATACCCTAGCTTCAAGAAAGTCTAGGCTATGAGTTTTCTGGTTTCAACCTTGGGACAGTAGAACACAGCATGAGGAAAATGATCAAAATATAACCTTGTAGTGGATACTGTCAGTAAAGCCTTTGCCCAAATGCCCTTGGATCCCTTTCCCATTATTACACATGCAAGGAATACTCCTAACAACCAGTACCTTCCTCTTGTTGTCAGAGAGTATGCTCCCAAAATATCCCAATTCTCTTGTGTTATGGTCTGAATGTTTGTATTCCCCCAAGATTCATATATTGAAATGCTAACCTCCAAGGTGGTAATATTAAGAGTTGGGTGTTAGGGAGGCTATTAGGTTATTAGGTTCTGCCCTCGAGATTCAGATTAGAACCTTTATTTAAAAAAAAAAAAACACATAGATGGGGCATCTGGGTGGCTGTGGTTGAGCATTCGCTTTGACTCAGGTCATGATCTCATGGTTCGTGGGTTCAAGCCCCACGTTGGACTCTCTGCTGTCAATGTGGACCCCATCTCAGAACCTCTGTCCCCTCTCTCTCTGAACCTCCCCATGCACACTCTCTCTCAAAAATAAAAAATATTAAAATAAATAAATAAATATTTCTAAATAAATATATGTTACATATATATATATAACACACAGAGTACTAGCTCACCTCTTCAGCCATGTGAGAACCCAGCAAAAAGGTGACACCAGGAAGTGGATCTTCACTAAATACTAACACTATCGGCATCTTGATCTTGGATTTCTCAGCCTCCATACCTGGGAGAAATAAATGTGTGTTGTTTATAAACCAACCAGTTTATGGTATTTTTGTTATAGCAGCCCAGATGCACTAAGACAGCTTGCCCCCATCAGGACCCTCTGAGGTGTGATCCTCACAGTATCCAAGTTCCCCAGTGGGGCTTTTCCTGATATTACGTCCTTACTTGCCTTTTTTCCTGTTCTCCTTCCCACTCTTCTGCTTTTCCTGGGAACATTTACTAATCACTTCTATTCAAATTCTTACCTCAGAGTTTGCTTCTGGGAAATGCAACAAGTACCTGACAGCGGACCTAGAATATGGTAAGCACTCAACAAATGTTCATTAAAAGGAAGGAAGCTAGTGCTAAGTTGCCACTTATGACAATATCCACCATATTCTTTAATCGAGATTCCTGGAAGTGGATTATGAAACAGGCGCTCTCCGTCTTGTTTTCTGACTACATCGAAGTCAGTTGTCACTCATGCAGTCAAGAAGAAAGGAGCAAAACGGCTGACAATGAAGTGCACTTTGCCCATCTGGGGGTAGTCTTGCCTTCCTAGTTATATAATAATTGATGATTTACTTAACCTTTTTCGAGTTTAACTCTGTAGCATAAAATAATGCCAACCAGGAAAGGATCTAGGATGAAATATCCATGGTTGGATTGTAATTGGAGGTATCAGTGTGAATTTCTGATTGATTCAAGTTTGTCGTAAGGGTAATGGAAAAGGTTCCTTGGTTTAAACACCTGACTTCAGCTCAGGTTATGATCTTACCATTCTTGAGTTCAAGCCCTGCATCAGGCTCTCTGCTGTCAGTACATAGCCTGCTTTGGATCCTCTGTCCCCTCTCTCTCTGCCTCTCTCCTACTCTCTCTCTCTTCTCTCAAAAATAAAATTGAATGAGGGCATCTGGGTGGTTTAGTTGGTTAAGTCTCTGACTCTTGATTTCGGCTTAGGTCATGATCTCATGGTTTGTGAGCTGGAGCCCTGTATTGGGCTCTGCACTGACAGTGCAGAGCCTACTTGGGATTCTCTCTCTCTCTCTCTCTCTCTCTCTCTCCTCTCAAAAATAAATAAATAAACTTAAAAAATAATAAAAAATAAAAATAAATAAAAATTAAATAAGAGGGGCGCCTGGGTGGCTCAATTGGTTGAGCAGCTACCTTCGGCTCAGGTCATGATCTCACGGTCTGTGAGTTCGAGCCCCACGTCGGGCTCTGTGCTGATGGCTCAGAGCCTGGAGCCTGCTTCGGATTCTGTGTCTCCCTCTCTCTCTGCCCTTCTCCTGCTCATACTCTGTCTCTTTGTCTCTCAAAAATAAATAAACTTTAAAAACAATTAAATAAGAGATTTCCTGGTTCTCAGTAGAGCCACTCCAAAAAGTTAGTTCCCTTTCTCGCTCCTTCCAGCTGACTGAAAGTTAAATTGAAAGAAAATGTTTCATTTCCATATTTGTCACTGTGTGCAAATGAGTCAAATCTAGATTAAAAAATAAAAACTGGGAGGGAGAAGTCTCAGCTATCCCAGGCTACCATGAGTTGGCTGTGCAAAAGAGAAGATGGCCTACATGATCGGGAGATCAGTTACATACAAGAAAACCGAGAAAATAACTCAATATATTGAGGAAAATGGGAGCCATGTTTCTCATTCTCAGGGAAGAGAGGTAGAAATATAAGAGGAAAGTCTAGGATGAAATATCCATGGTTGGATTGTAATTGGAGGTATCAGTGTGAATTTCTGATTGATTCAAGTTTGTCGTAAGGGTAATGGAAAAGGTTCCTTGGTTTAAACACCTGACTTCAGCTCAGGTTATGATCTTACCATTCTTGAGTTCAAGCCCTGCATCAGGCTCTCTGCTGTCAGTACATAGCCTGCTTTGGATCCTCTGTCCCCTCTCTCTCTGCCTCTCTCCTACTCTCTCTCTCTTCTCTCAAAAATAAATAAACATTAAAAAAATTTTTGTTAAGAGTAACAGAAAGCTACTGAAAGACTGCAGGGTGAGGTGCAGTGGGGTAGGCAATTCATTATAAGATTTGCATTAGGAAAATATTACTATACTGTGGCAAAATGTGGAAAACAGATTGGAGAAGGGAAAGAGTGAACTTACAAAAAAAGTAAGGAGTTACTGTGGTGCCTGGGTGGCTCAGCTGGTTAAGCATTTGCCTTCGGCTCAGGCGATGATCTCACAGTCTGTGAGTTTCAGCCCCAGGTTGGGTTCTGCCCTGACAGCTCAGTGCCTGGCGCCTGCCTCAGATTCAGATTCTGTGTCTCCCTCTCTCTCTGCCCCTCTTCTGCTCATTCATTTTCTTTCTCTCACAAGTAAATAAACATTAAAAAAAATTTTTTTTAATTGGAAGGGGTTACTAAGGTGGCTGAAACTAAAGTTAAGGGTAGACTAGATGAAATACAACCAGATCAACACTAAACCATCCTACACACACAGAAAACTGGTTTGAGGATTAACACAACAATCTGCACAACCTGAACCACAGAACTCAGCAGGTACACAGCACAGAGAGGTGAACTGGGGGAGAGAGAAGCCGCAGAGGGCAAGGAGCTGTTTTTGCTTGCAGAGAGAGGATGGAGATGGGGGTGGGGTGGGGAGGGGAAGAGTATGGGAAAAGCATCCCCCCTCCGCCCCCCCCCCCCCCCCCCGCCAAAAGCAGCTGGAGAGAAAGTGGAAAAGTGTAAACACCCGCAGGGACTGAACTAAAAAAGGGAGAAAAGAGAAAGGAAAAGGTTTAAATTCCTTTAAAATTCTACAAACAGAGGGAGCACAGAGTCTGAAACTCCGCAGCTCCATACCTGTCAGTGCTCTAGTGGGAAGGGCAAATCCCCAGGAGCAGTCTGGGGGGTTCTCGGGTCACACAGGAAGAGACAGATCCCCTGCTGGGAGGACATTTGGTAGAGGCTGTGTGGGTTCCCACAGGCAAAGGTCCCAGCAGACCCTGGAGAACAACCACATTCGCTGGTGCTGGAACAAAGTCATTAATGATGAAGTCTGGTGCCAGGTGTGTGTTGTGATTTTCCATAATCCCGGAAACACTGCTGCTACACGATCACATGAACTTTTTCTGAAGCACTCTCGGGGCATTGGCAGCGGCACAGTCCCATAAACGTTCCTGGGTGCAGCAGGCACCCGGCCATTGCCCAGTGAGACCCTCCCTCAGAGGGGCAGAACAGGTCAAAGCCGCGGTTCCTCAGAAGTGAGGGGTCGGGAAAAACAGCCACATCTGAGATAAAACTCAGGAGAAAGGTGCCGCCTGGCAACCTGATGGCTTGTCAACGGATAGTGTAAAAGTGGGGAGTGGACAGAAGCCAGAGACAAAGGACAGGTGCAGATTGCCAATCAGGAAGAACAGAGCTCTGATACTAGAGACAGGGAGCTGGGTGACGCCATTTTCTCCCCTCCTGTGCATGCGCATACACACCTACAAGCACCACAACCCACCTCA
The DNA here is from genome assembly GCA_030068075.1 of Paguma larvata. Taxonomy (NCBI): domain Eukaryota; kingdom Metazoa; phylum Chordata; class Mammalia; order Carnivora; family Viverridae; genus Paguma; species Paguma larvata. The sequence continues at coordinate 98,702,027 of CM057826.1, read as the reverse complement.
GTAAGCTAAGCAGCGCCATCTACTGGAGAACAGAGACATTACACTAAACCCTGCTCAACTGGGCCAACCTCCCTCTTCAGGAACATCACAAGTCTCTCTGCCTACTTAGTTTGCGGTCTATAAAATGCCTCATAGTTTGACTTCTAGGGGAAAATGATGTAATTTCAACCGTGGAGTTCAGTCTGTTTGCTAGTCCGTCTATTCAATTTTCTTATTTTTTTCTTTTTCTCAAATATGGAAAGAGAAAAAATTTATTTTTATTTTCAGATTTTATTAAAAATATTTTTCTTTAAATTTTTTTCTACTATATTTTTGTAAATTTTTCCAATTCTAATTTACTTACATCATTTCATTTTATTCTATTTCATTGTATTCATTTTTTCAAATTTTCAAACGTTTTCCTTTTTTTTTCTTTTTCACTTTTTTCTCTAATCTGTGAAGCTCCTTTCAACACCCAGACCAAAACCTAGGATCTATCATCATTTATTTGATTTTGTGTGTGTGTGTTGTTTTTAATTTTTTAATTTTATTTTTTACCTTATTAATTCCCTTTCTTCCTTCAAAATGATGAAATGAAGGAATTCAGCCCAAAAGAAAGAACAGGAAGAATGACAGCCAGGGATTTAATCAACACACATACAAGCACGATGTCTGTACCAAAATTTAGAGTCAGGATAATAAGAATACTAGCTGGGGTCAAAAATAGATTAGAATCCCTTTATGCGGAGATAAAAGAAGTAAAATCTAGTCAGGAAGAAATAAGAAGTGCTATAACTGAGCTGCAATCTTGAATGGATGCCATGGTGGCAAGAATGGGTGAGGCAGAGCAGCAAATCAGTGATATAGAGGACAAACTTATGAAGAAGCAGAAAAAAAGAGGGAGACTAAGGCAAAAGAGCTCGAAATAAGAATTAGAGAACTCAGTGACTCATTAAAAAGGAACAATATCAGAATCATAGGAGTCCCAAAAGATGAAGGGAGAGGAAAAAGAGGTAGAAGGGTTATGTGAGCAAATCATACTGAAAACTTTCCTAACCTGGCGAAAGACACAGATATCAAAATCCAGGAAGCACAGAGAACTACCATTAGATTCAACAAAAACTGACCATTAACAAGGCATATCATAGTCAAATTCACAAAATACTCAGGCGAGGAAAGAATCATGAAAGCAGCAAAGGAAAAAAAGTCCTTAATCTATAAGGGAAGACAGATCAGGCTTGCAGCAGACCTATCCACAGAAAACTGGCAGACCAGAAAGAAGTGGCAGGATATATTCAATGTGCTGAATCGGAAAAATATGCAGCCAGGAATTCTTTATCCAGCAAGGCTGTCATTCAAAATAGAGGGAGAGATTAAAAGTTTCCCAGACAAAAATTAAAGGAATTCTGGACCACTAAATGAGCCCTGCAAAAAAATTTTAAGGGGGACTCTCTGAGGGGAGAAAAGATTAAAAAAAAAAAAAAAAGATCAAAAGAAACAAAAACTAGAAAGGAGCAGAGAACAACACCAGAATCTCCAACTCTACAAGAAACATAATGGCAATAAATTCATCTTTCAGTACTCACTCTAAATGTAAATGGACTAAATGATCCAATCAAAACACACAGGGTAACAGAATGGGTAAGAAAACAAGATCTATCTATATGCTGTTTACATATAAACAGAGATAAACATATAAAAGAGACTACCCCCACCCCAACTTTAGACCTAAAGACACCTTCAGATTGAAAGTAAAGGGATGGAGAACCATCTGTCATGCTAATGGTCAACAAAAGAAAGCCGAGTAGCCATACTTGTATCAGATAATCTAGACTTTAAAATAAAGATTGTAACAAGAGATGAAGAAGGGTATTATATCATAATTAAGGGGTCTATCCATCAAGAAGACCTAACAATTGTAAACATTTTTGTTCCAAATGTGAAAGCATCCAAATACATAAATAAAATAATCACAAACAAAAAGAAACTCATTGGTAATAATACCATAATAGTAGGGGAGTTCAATACCCCACTTAAAGCAATGGGCAGATCATCTGAACAGAAAATCAACAAGGAAACAATGACTTTGAATGACACACTGGACTGGATGGACTTAACAGATATATTCAGAACATTTCATCCTAAAGCAACGGAATATACATTCTTCTCCAGTACACATGGAACATTCTCCTGAACAGATCACATACTGGGATGCAAATCAGCCCTCAACAAGTACAAAAAGATTGAGATCATACCAGGCATATTTTCAGACCACAATGCCGTGAAACTTGAAATCAACCACAAGAAAAAATTTGGAAAGATGACAAATACTCGGAGACTAGAGAACATCTTACTAAAGAATGAATGGGCTAATCAAGAAGTTAAAGAGGAACTTAAAAAGCACATGGAAGCCAATGAAAATGATAACACCACAGCCCAAAACCTCTGGGACACAGCAAAGGCTTCTCCTCATAAGAGGAAAGTATATAGCAATCCAGGTCTTCCTAAAGAAGAAAGGGCTCAGATAGACAACCTGACATTACACCTTAAAAATCTGGGAAAAGAACAGCAAAAAAAAAAAAAACCCAAACCAGCAGTGGACAGGAAATAATAAAGATTCGAGCAGAAATTGATGGTATGGAAACCAAAAAAAACAGTAGAACAGACCAATGAAACCAGGAGCTTGCTCTTTGAAAGAATTAACAAAATTGATAAACCACTAGGCAGTTTGATCAAAAAGAAAAAGGAAAGAACCCAAATAAATGAAATCAAGAATAACGAGGAGAGATCACAACCAACACAGCAGAACTACAAACAATAGTAAGCGAATATTATGAGCAATTATATGCCAATAAAATGGGCAATCTGGAAGAAATGGACAAATTCCTGGAAACATATAAACTACCAAAACTGAAACAGGAAGAAGTAGAAAATTTGAACATACCATAACCAGTAAAGAAATAGAAACTGTAACCAAAAATCTCCCAAAACACAAGAGTCCAGGGCAAGATGACTTTTCAGGGGAATTCTACAGAACATTTAAGGAAGAGTTAATACCTACATTCTTAAAGCTGGTCCAAAAAATAGAAATGGAAGGAAAACTTCCAAAATCCTATGAAGACAGAATTACCTTGATTCCAAAACCAAAGACCCCACTAAAAAGGAGAACAACAGACCAATTTCCCTGATGAAAATGGATGCAAAAATCTTCAACAAGATATTAGCCAACCAAATAAAACAATACATGAAAAAATTATCCACTCAAAAAAAAAAAAAAAAAAAAGGGAGGGTGTCTGGGTGACTCAGTTGGTTGGGTATCCCTGACTCAGGTCAGGTCATGATCTCATGGCCCGTGAGTTCGAGCCCCGCATTAGGCTTTGCGCTGACAGCTCAGAGCCTGGAGCTTGCTCCAGATGTCGCGCTCTCTCTCTGCCCCTCCCCCACTCATGCTCTGTCTCTCTCAGTCTCTCAGAAATAAATTAAAACGTTTAAAAAAAAAAGTTAAAAAAGAGGCGCCTGGGTGGCTCAGTAGGTTAAGCGACTAACTTCGGCTCAGGTCATCATCTCATGGACATGGGTTCAAGCCCCACATCGGGTTCTGTGCTGACAGCTCAGAGCCTGGAGCCTGCTGTATCCCTCTCTCTCTCTGCCCTACCCCACCCCCACTCACGCTCTGTCTCTCTCTGTCTCAAAAATAAATAAAACATTAAAAAAAATTATGGGGCGCCTGGGTGGCTCAGTTGGTCGAGCGGCCAACTTCAGCTCAGGTCATGATCTCACAGTCTGTGAGTTCGAGGCCCGCATCAGGCTCTGTGCTGACAGCTGAGAGCCTGGAGACTGCTTCAGATTCTGTGTCTCCCTCTCTCTCTGCCCTTCCCCTGCTCATACTCTGTCTCTTTGTCTCTCAAAAATAAATAAACGTTAAAAAAATTTTTTTAACTAATAAAAAGTTAAAAAAAATTATACACCATGATCAAGTGGGATCTATACCTGGGATGCAGGGCTAGTTCAGTAATTGCAAAACAATCAGTGTGATCCATCACATCAATAAAAGAAAGGACAAGAACCACATGATCCTCTCAATAGATGCAGAGAAAGCATTTGACAAAATACAGCATCCCTTCTTGATAAAAACCCTCAAGAAAGTAGATATAGAAGGATCATACCTCAAAAGCAGGCAAAATACAGCATCCCTTCTTGATAAAAACCCTCAAGAAAGTAGATATAGAAGGATCATACGCCAAAGGCAGGCACGCTCCTACACTGTTTTTGGGAATACATACTAGTGCAGCCGCTATGGAAAACGGTGTGGAGGTTCCTAAAAAAAATGAAAATAGAACTACCCTATGACCCAGTAATAGCACTGCTAGGAATCTACCCAAAAGACACAGGAGCGCCGATGCATAGGGGCACGTGTACCCCGATGTTCATAACAGCACTTTCGACAATAGCCAAATCATGGAAAGAGACTAAGTGTCCATCAACTGACAAATGGATAAAGAAGATGTGGTATATATATATACAATGGACTACTACGTGGCAATGAGAAAAAATGAAATCTGGCCATGTGTAGCAACATGGATGGAACTGGAGGGTATTATGCTAAGTGACATAAGTCAGTCAGAGAAAGACAGATACCATATGTTTCCACACATAGGTGGATTTTGAGAGACTTAGCAAAAACCATGGGGGAGGGGAAGAGGGGAAAGGAAAAAAGACAGAGAGAGAGGGAGACAAAACAAGAGACATTCAAAGCCTAAGAATAAACTGAGGGAAGAGGGGGGTGAGGGAGTGGGGAGGGGGGTGACGGGCACAGAGGAAGGCACTTGTTGGGATGAGCACTGGGTGTTGTATGGAAACCAATGTGACAATAAATTATTAAAAATTAATTAATTAATTAATTAATTTTTTAAAAGGCAACCAACGGAATGGGAGAAGATATTTCCAAATGATACATCAGATAAAGGGTTAGTATCCAAGTCTATAAAGAACTTATCAAACTCAACACCCAAAAAACAAATAATCCAGGGAAGAAATGGGCTAAAGACATAAACAGACACTTCTCCAATGAAGCCATCCAGATGACAGACTGACACATGAAAAAATGCTCAACATCACTCATCATCAGGGAAATACAAATCAAAACCACAATGAGATACCACCTCACACCTGTCAGAATGGCTAACATTAACAACTCAGGCAACAACAGAAATTGGTGAGGATGAGGAGAAAGAGGATCTCTTTTGCACTGCTGGTGAGAATGCAAACTAGTGTAGCCACTCTGGAAAACAGTACGGAGTTTCCTCAAAAAATTAAAAATAGAATTATCCTATGACCCAGCAATTGCACTACTAGGTATTTATCCGGGGGGTAAAGGTGTGCTGTTTGGAAGGGGCACATGCACCCCAATGTTTATAGCAGCTCTATCAACAAGAGCCAAAGTATGGAAAGAGCCCAAATGTCTATCGATGGATGAATGGATGAAGAAGATGTAGTATATATATACAACACAGTATTGCCCGCCAATCGAAAGGAATGAAATCTTGCCATTTGCAACCAAGTGGATGGAACTAGAGGGTACTATCCAATGCAAAATTAGTCAGAGAAAGATAAATATCATGTGACTTCACTCATTTGAGGACTTTAAGACACAGATCAGATGAACATAAGGGAAGGGAAGCAAAAATAATATAAAAACAGGGAGGGGGACAAAATATAAGAGACTCTTAACTGTGGAGAACCAATAGAGGGTTACAGGAGGGCTTGTGGGAGCGGGGAGGGGCTAAATGAGTAAGGGACATTGAGGAATCTACTCCTGAAATCATTGTTGCACTATATGCTAACTTGGATATAAATTTTTAAAAATAAATTAAATTTTTAAAAAGTTAATGGTAGCCTGGAGTTGATGGTGGTGATAGAAATGCAAAAATTTAGACTGATTCAAGAAATATTGAGGAGGAAAAAAGTGACATGACTTGGTGATGGATTGAATATAGATCACAAGGAAGGGAGGATGTTCAAGATGAGAGCTAAGTTTTTGATTTGCTGAACTAATTATGTGATGCCATTCAATGCGGTAGAAAACATTAAAAGAGAATCAGGTTTAAGGGAAATATCATTCATTGACTTTTAAACATAAATAACTTGTGGGGCGCCTGGGTGGCTCAGTCGGTTGAGCGGCCGACTTCGGCTCAGGTCATGATCTCGCGGTCTGTGAGTTCGAGCCCCACGTCGGGCTCTGTGCTGACGGCTCAGAGCCTGGAGCCTGCTTCAGATTCTGTGTCTCCCTCTCTCGCTCTGCCCTTCCCTCACTCATACTCTGTCTCTATGTCTCTCAAAAATAAATAAATGTAAAAAAAAAAAAAAAAATAAAAATAAACATAAATAACTTGAGCTACCTTTGAGACAACCACTGTGGAGTTCTAGAAACCAACAAAAGGGAATGTTTCAAGAAGAAGAGAGATCAACTGTGTTGACAGCTTTAGAGAGGTGAGGTAATATATGGCTATACAATACCCATGAGAGAGCTGCTTCAGGGTACTGATGGATGGAGAAGCCAGGTTGGAACGGGTTGAGAGTGATCAGAGGGAAAGGAAATAGAGGCACTTGCCCTCCCCCCACACAAAAACAGTTGTAGGAAATGTCCTTATACTGGCCTAAAAGAAATGTACCATAATTCTAACAAAATCAGAAATATCAAGTGAATTCAAGCTCACTTGGGATGAAAGTCACCTCAGTTTATATGTGTCAGGCTACTAGTTTTCTGGGCTCCTAAAGAATGGAACTTGTACAATAGTTACTCATTACCACTACCATTTAGATTGATAATAAGAATTCTACAAAAATTGCTACAGAAAAGTCACTTGGAGTCACTTTAGCTTTTATTTTTTTAATGAATTTCTTTTTTTTAAGTGTTTAGTTTTGAGGGAGAGGGAGGCGGGGAAGGAGACCACACACCTGCAGGAGGGGCGGGGAGAGAGGGAGACAGAAGATCTGATGCAGGCTCTGTAGTGACAGCAGAGTGCTCCATTCAGGGCTCAAACTCAAGAACCATGAGATCATGACCTGAGCCAAAGTCAGATGCTTAACCAACTGGGCCACCCAGGCACCCCTGGAGTCACTTTAGCATTTAAAGTAATGCATTCCTCTGTGTTCTACACATGGGATGTGTCATCCCACAATGCTTTCCTCCTATATCCAAACCCTTATCCAAGTTTCACATCAAGTTCTATCAGTGAATCTTTTCTGGTTATAGTCCTATCATACCTTATTTGGGAAACCTTAGCATTTGTGCCTTTAACCTTCAATGTGGTGAACCGGGCCTTGCTCGCGAATTGCTAAATATTTTCTATATTTAGAAATATAGAAATATTCTAAATATTGCTATAGATTATGAAGCCCCAGCAGGCACAGACAGTGATTTCTCCATCTTCTATATGTTATTAAGACTCTTTATGTATATTAAAATTAAGTAGAGTATTGTAAACTGCTCCATTTCCATCTCCCAACCCAGTCCACAAATTTCCCTGAGTAATAACAGCTAATACTCACTGATTACTATGTACAATTCAAAACGTTCTAGACATTTTTCACATAACATATAATCTTCCCAACAACTCTGTGATATTGATATTTCGTTCCCTTATTTACAAATAAGAGAATTGAGGTACAGAAAGGCCAACTGACACAATTAACGAAGTGACTGAGTTGCAATTGAAACAGACACACGAGCTCACGTTCCTAAATTTTTAGCAACAGAAAAATAACCCTAATAAGGCCTGGTCCTCCCTGCCCAAGTTTTAATGATGTACCAGGATTAAGCAGCATAGTTTGCAGCCATATTTTAAAAGATATTGTATTCTATTTAATCACACACTGTACATTTTCTATGCCTTTTTCCGCGGTGCTACAAGAATCGGCAGTATTCCTGACGGTCCAGAGGTGGCGCTGCGGGGACAGGTAAGCGAGCTGGAAGCGTCAGAACGAAAGATAGACCCGTCACCGGTGGTAGGCTGTGCCTCAGGAAGGGCAAGAGAAATTGAGTGTTCTGTTGTGCGCAGGCGCAGGGCCGGGCACTCCCCCGGGAGTGAGGGCTGCTGGGCCCGATGACGTGGCCTGGCAACGTCCGCTCCGGTGCGCCTCCGGGGAGCCCGGCGTCGCCGGAACTGCCCGCGGCCTAGTCCCGACGCGCGTGTGCTCGTGAGCAGGAGCCGGGGACAGCGGCTGCGGCGGCCTGGCCTGCGGTGACCCAACGGGGCCGCTATCATGGGGGAGTGACGCGCCTGCGCCCGCTGTTCCGCGGCAGCGGCGAGACATGAGGAAACCCCGCGGCGGGGGCAGCGGCGGCGGCGGCTCCTGAGCCCCGGGATGGAGGAGAAATACGGCGGGGACGTGCTAGCCGGCCCCAGCGGCGGCGGTGGCCTCGGGCCGGTGGACGTCCCCAGCGCTCGGTAAGTGGCCCACTCGGCTCGCGCCTCGGGAGCGGCTCTCCCACTCGCGGACCCGGACGGCAGCTGCCCCCGGGGCGCGCGCGGGCACCGGCGTCCGTCCTGTCCCGCTGACAGCCCGGAATGCCGTCAGCTCAGCACGCGCGCGCCCCAGAGCAGTCTGTCCTCTGCCTCTGCCTCCCGTGCCTGTGACTTTCATTGGCTTCCCTGTTGCCCGCTGCAGAGTGAATGCTCTAAAGCCCAGGGCCGTTCTGCTAGAGTTGCTGGTCTGTTCAAGGCAGACCGTTAACCTTCGCACCGCCGGCCGGTTCACGGGAGAGGTTTTTCTGGTCTGTGACAAACATTTCTGTTGGCTCTTTCTCCCTGAAACAGTAGTTTAGTGACTACTTAACCTTTCCGACGTCTCCCTGCGTGAGTTAGGGGAAGGTGTCACCATCTTCAGGCGAAGAAACCAAAGTGCAAACGGATGAACTTCGATATTCAGGTTAACCCCGCACATCAAAAATTCAGCCCGGCATCTAGTTTTCCTTATCTTTCTTGTTTAATTTTTTATAATTAAATGGGAAATCCGTGCTCATTGTAAATACAAAAGGAAAAACTCAAACACTACAAAAATTCATAGAATGAAAAGCGAAAATTCCTCTTTACCAGCCCCCCCCCCCACCATGTTCCCACTAACCTCCAGGGGTAAGTACAGTAACCACTTGCCAGTGACTCCTTGGTTTGTCTTAAGTTCTGAGGTAGTGTCAAAGATGCGTAGAATTTAGCCCAACGGTTTTGTTGGAATTGATATTTAGTGTCTTCATTTTTAACGAGATTCTGTTTTCTCGTTGCTCCTTTTGAGATTTAAAGATTGTTTTGATAAATTCTTTGAAACTGTAGAAATAGCATTGCTAACATAACTTTTTTAGTGAAAAAGAAAGAACATATAAAATGTTGGAACAGAACTTTAATCGATTGCATTTTTGTAGATGTTTAATTTTCGAATCTCTTGTAAATAACAGCATCACATATTATTGACAGAACCATGACAGGGAAATGAAATAGGCAATTCTGGTCTGGATTTTCGTAGCAGAGGGAAAAATTGTTGTGAAGAACAGTTATAGGTCTGTTGACAAAATTGGACTATGGGTGATAAAGTATCATAACAATGTTAAATTTTCTGAAGTTGATAACTGCTAATTTATTAGGAAATGTCCATGTTCTTAGGAAATCTAAGTATTTAGGGATAAAAATGTATTGAAGTAACTTATTCTTAAGTGAGGAAAAAAAAAACCTGTCTTTGAAGAGAGAGATAATAAGGCAATGGGACAATTAACGATGAAGGAATCCAGGTAAAGGGTATACGATTCTTGCTACTTTTCTGTAAACTAGAAATTATTTTTATTAAACAAATAGTTTAAGTCTGTTATTTATTTAAGAAATTAGTATCTTAGGTAGATGTAGTAAACAGTCTTTTGATAACCTATTGTATTATTTGCTTAGCACAACTGCCCTTCTCTTGTAGTTCATTGGAAAAATTCAACTCGGGAATGATTGCATTTTTTTTTTTTAATGTTTATTTATTTTGAGACAGAGAGAGACAGAGCATGAGTGGGGGAGGGGCAGAGAGAGAGGGAGACATAGAATGTGAAGCAGGCTCCAGGCTCCGAGCTGTCAGCACAGAGCCGGACGCGGGGCTCGAACTCACAGACTGTGAGATCATGACCCGAGCCAAAGTCGGGCACTCAACCGACTGAGCCACCCAGGCGCCCCTGATTGGATTTTTAATAGATTCCCAGTTGCAAGAATTTTCCTTTGTATAGACTAATAAATGCTAGTTATAATCTGCAGCAAAAACTAGTTCATAAATCCTTTAATTGTGAATATTTTTATGCCTGAATTCATAATTTAAAACAATTGTTTAAAAACCAAAATCAGTGAGCATAGTGTACGGGGTTCAAACTGAACTAGTTCGGTTATTAGTTCTGTGACCTTGGGAAAATAAACTTTTTTTTAATATCAGTTCCTTGATCCATAAAACAAGGATACTATTATGTAGTCTGTAGCACGGTAGTAAGGATTAAATGAGATGCTATACTCAAAGGACATCAGACACAGATGTTCAACAAATGTGGACCGTCACCCTGTTTCCTGCAAAGAGTACCTACAGAAGCCAAAAAGAAAGATTTTTAAACGGTTCATGGGTTCGAGCCCCACATCGGGCACTGCATTGGTAGTGCTTGGAATTCTGTCTTCCTCCCTCTGTCTCTGCTCCTCTCCCACGCTTGCACATGCACTCTGTCTCAAAATAAATAAATAAAATCAGAGAGTCCAGTTTTTAACTAAATGTTAAAATAATTTTCCTAGTTTCATACTGGTAGCAAAAAACTGCAACATACATTAAACAAAAAGTCACATAGCAATATCAAAATATGTGTACAGTTGTGAATATGTCAATATATAATATGTGCATGTGTCCATACATGTAAATGCAAAGGAAAAGGCTTGGAAGGATGACCAGTCGGTCACCTATGAGGAGGGAATTAGGAACGATTTTATCTAAAATTTTAATAACAAGCAACTTTTCAGGATTACTTTTATAATCTCTGTATTTTAAAAATTAAAAAAGGAGTAAAGAAAATTAGTGTCATCATAATAGAGGGGCACCTGGGTAGCTCAATCTGTTAAGCGTCTGACTTTTGATTTTGACTCAGGTCATCTCTCTGCTGTGAGATCAAGCCCCGTGCTGGAGACTGCCTAAGAATCTCTCTTCCAAATAAAATCATGCCATTTGCAGCAATGTGGATGGAACTGAAGGGTATTATGCTAAGTGAAATAAGTCAGTCAGAAAAAGACAGATATCATATGTTTTCACTCATATGTGGATCTCGAGAAACTTAACAGAAGACCATGGGGGAAGGGAAGGGGAAAAAATAATAGTTACAATCATAGGAACTCTTAAATACAGAGAACAAACTGAGGGTTGATGAGGAGTCGGGGAGAGGTGAAAGTGGGTGATGGGCACTGAGGAGGGCACTTGTTGGGATGACCACCGGGTGTTGTATGTAAGCCAATTTGACAATAAATTCTATTTAAAAAAAAGATTCTTTCCCTCCCCCTCTCCGTCCCCCTGCCCCCCCCTCAAAAAATTAATTTTTTTTAAAAAGATCATATTATGGGGCACACGGGTGGCTCAGTCAGTTAAGAGTCCCACTTAGGTTCAGGTCGTGATCTCGGAGGCTGTGAGTTTGAGCCCCAAGTCGGGCTCTGTGCTGACAGTTCAGAGCCTGGAGGCTGCTTTGGATTCTGTGTCTCCCTCTCTCTGCCCCTCCCCTGCTCATGCTCTGTCTCTCTTTCTCTCTCAAAAATAAACGTTAAAATAAAATAAAATATAATATATCTTAATAGTAGTGTTATCAAGAACTACTTAATGTTCCTTCTGACTGAATATTGCCTCGAAGTACCAAATTTCTTTATTTTAAAGTTTTATTAATACTTTTTTTTTAATGTTTATTTTTGAGAGAGAAAGAGCGCCCGCGCGCGCGAGAGCAAGACCGCGTGCATGAGTGGGGGAGAGGCAGAGAGAGGGGGAGACAAAGTTATAAGCAGGCTCCAGGCTCTGAACTGTCAGCAGAGCCCAACACGAGGCTCAAACTCATAAACCTCGAGATCCTGACCTGAGCTGAAGTCAGACACTTAATCGACTGAGCCACCTAGGTACCCCATAAAGTTTTCTTAGTACTTGAAAAAAAAATAACTTAAAGATGCCTGAGAGGCTCAGTCGGTTGAGCATCCAACTTAGGGTCAGGTCACCATCTCACTATTTATGAGTTTGAACCCTGCATCAGGATCCTCTGTCCTCCTCTGTCTCTGCCCCTCCCTGGTCACACTTTTCTCTCTCTCTCTTTCAAAAATAAATAAAAACATTTAGAAAAATAATAGAAGTAACTTAGAAATAATTTCTCATGTTGTCCCATCTTGGTAAACATGTATATTAAATATAGCTTACCTTTTCCTTGATGACTTCTGGTCGTTATGATTCATCTGGTTAACTGAGCTTAAACACAGTCATTTATTCAAAGGCTTAATCCTAGTATTAGTATTTTCCAAATGCAGCTGTCTGGTTTGAAATACCCTTTCTCTTTTCTTCTGTTGTAATTCCTACTTAGTCTTTAATACACAGTAATACATCTCGAACTCTGAAGACAGACCTTTGCTTCCCAAGTTAAAGTTAGTTGCTTCTACATCTATTTTAAAACTCCCATTACTTACTTGGGTCACATAAATTCTTGCTTGTTTGCCTGACTTTCTTAGGCCTCAGACTCCTTGAGTGCAGGGTTTCTATTTAGAGTCACAGATAGCACCTAGAAACATGTTTAATTGTACATAACCAAACTAAGAGAGCTTTAAATAAGTTGGGACATATTCTTCTCACATAAAAGAAACCAGAGGTTGCAGATATTTGTTCAGCCTCTTAGTGATACCATCTAGGACCCATTCTTTGGCTTTGCTTTCTGCCATCCTAAGTGTATTGGCTTTCATATTCAGGCTTCTTAGAAGATGGATAACACTTTTTAGATAGCGTTAACATTCTGATAACATTTTTTAGATAACGTTCCTCCTTTGAAGGCAGAAAGAAGACAGAAGCATTTCTAGCTGGATCTTGCCTTTTTATCAGGAAGAGGGAAGGCTATACTTGAAGCCACCCTGTCAGTCTTCCCTTAGATCTCATTGGTCACATATGGTATGTGGCATATAGTACGTGTGCAAACAGTATTTGAAGAATGGCTAACTAGCCCCATGGAGAATGTGAGAGCCCCATGCCTCTTGGCTGACCTTGAGAATTCCCATACTGGTGATTTTTAATGTACATTTGTCAGTTTTTCCTGGTCTTTGTTTTTTCCCTCCCTATCTTGACACAGTTGTTCTTTGTGTCCTTGCTTCTATTCTATTGCCTTATTATTACACCTAATTAAGAGCTTAAGGAGTAAAGCACTTGAGGTTTCTCGTGTCCCTCTCAACTTGATTTCATTATTTCATTCTGAGTCCATGGCTGGGCTGCTGATAGTTCAGATTGCCACAAGCTTGGGCTACCACTTAATGTACTATATTTTTGCACTGTATATGTTACTGTATGAGATAGTACTGTAACGCACTAGTTGTAGAGTTCGCATTCTTCCATTTGGTGAACACTTGCTGGGAACATATAATGCCGATCCCTGTGTTATGAACTAATAAATGGCCGATTTCTAACCCAACTTCTATTTTCATTGTTTAATTTTGAATTGTTACCCTGACCAGAATATTTACTTAGCATTAATATAGTTAATATGTTCAGTGTACTAAAATCTATATGACTTTTTTTCTCCAGCTTAAATGGGCCAACATATAAATTAATCTTAGGTGGGTTTTTTTTGTTTTTGTTTTTTTAAAGATGTTTATTTATTTTTGAGAGAGAGAGACACAGAGTGTGAGTGGGAGAGGGGCAGAGAGAGAGGGAGACACAGAATCCGAAGCAGACTCCAGGCTCTGAATTGTCACCACGGAGCCTGATGTGGGGCTCGAACTCACGGACTGTGAGATCATGACCTGAGCTGAAGTCGGACACTTAATCGACTGAGCCACCCAGGCGCCCCTAATCTTAGGTTTTAATGTGCATTTTGTCTTTCATATTTAAAGATGATTTTGGGGTGCTTGGGTGACTCGGTTGGTTAAGCGTCCAACTTTAGCTCAGGTCATGATCTCGCAGTTTGTGGGTTTGAGCCCTGTGTCAGGCTTTGTGCTGACAGCTCACAGCCTAGAGCTTACTTCAGATTCTGTGTCTCCCTTTTTCTCTGCCCCTCACCCACTCGCGCTCTGTCTGTCTCTCTTTCTCAAAAATAAATAAACAATTAAAAAATATTTTTTTAATAAAGGCAACTGTGTTTGTGTAGGCTACTATGAGTGTATAATTGAAAGATGATTCTACTGTTTGTGTGGGCCAATGTGGTATAATAATTATAATATATAATATAAATTATTAGGAATGTATAATTGAGATGGAAACCCTCAAAGCATTTGGATAAACTTTGATTTTCTGTGTGACTTATTAAAAAGAGCTTACTTGGGCACCTAGCCGGCTCAGTCAGTAGAGCATGTGACTCTTGATCTCCAGATCATGAGTTCAAGCCTCACATTGGGCATGGAGCCTACTTAAAATGAAAAATAAGGAGGTGCCTGGGTGACTCGGTCAGTTAAGGGACAGACTCTTGATTTTGGCTCAGGTCATGATCTCATGGTTCATGGGAGTGAGCCCCCTGTCAGGCTCCCAGCTGACATCGTGAAGCCTGTTTGGGATCCTCTCTCTCCCTCTTTCTCTGCCCCTCCTTCGCTCATGTGCTCTCTCATTCAAAATAAATAAACTTTTAAAAAATTAAAAATAATAAACAAATAAATAAAGCATACTTAAGAGACATGGGCTTGACCCTATCTGCTTTGTGGGCTTTAATTTCCCAATCTGTGACAGGAGAGGAATTGAGCTAGAGAAGCTCTAAGGTGTTAGTGTTCAGTTTTTTCTAGCAGATGTACATTTACTTTCATACCTGGACAGTTGCTGGATATTTGCTAGATTTCCGTTGTTGAACTGTGTGTTTTTAGCCAGTCTGCAGACAGTCCCCAAAACAAATACACTTGGGGTACCTGGGGGTCTCAGTCAGTTGAGCTTCTGAGTCTTGATCTCAGCTCAGGTCATAATCCCAGGGTCATGGGATCGAGACTCACATAGGGTTCCATGCTCAGAGTGGAGCCTGGGTAAGATTCTCTCTCTCTTTCTCTCCTCCTGTCCCCCTCCCCTGCTTGTGTGCATGTGCTGTCTCTCTCTTTCTCTCTCAAAAAAGAAAAAACAAAATACACTTCATTTTAAAGGTATAAGTTTGCATTTTTCACAAATGTGTAAACCTATGTAACTTTCAGCATAATCAAAGCTATAGGACATTTTTTATCATCCCAGAAAATCTGATATATCTTTTTTTTTTTTTAATTTTTTAATGTTTATTTATTTTTGAGAGAGACAGAGACAGAGTGCGAGTCAGGGAGAGTCAGTGAGAGAGGGAGACACAGAATCTGAAGCAGGCTCCAGGCTCTGAGCTGTCAGCACAAAGCTTTATGTGGAGCTCGAACTCACAAACCATGAAATCATGACCTGAGCCGAAGTCAGACACTTAACTGACTGAGCTACCTTTTGTGCCCCACTTGATCTTTTAAACAGAAATTTTTAAGGATACTGATTAACAAATGGGTTAAATAGGGACTTTTTTAGAATGCTTTAGGATGTGACTTACATTATTCAACAATAACATTTTTGTTAGCTTTTGGGTGATTCATTTTCACATGGTTAAAATACCCAGTTTGCACTATAAAAGGCCCCCAGATTATGTTCATGATAAGAAAAACCACTTTGCTTCAAATCTTTTTTTTTTTTAATTAGTATAATATTTCTGGACTAAAACAGAAAATGAGCCATCTTGGATGGTGAAGATGCTGCTGAGAGTCTTTTAAAGACTAAAATTTATTTTACTAATTGCATCAAAACCTTCCTAAAATTTATATTTTCATACCTTCATAATCAAATTACTGTTTGTTTAATATAGTTTAGCTCTTTCTTGTTAATTCACCGCCATGGCACTTGATTAATACTGTCCTGTATACATTGATATCCCCACCGGTATCAGATTGTTTTAACTCTGAGTGACTTCGGTTTCTTTTAAAATTCTGTGTTTGCTTTTTGTATTTTTTCCTCCCAATGGTAGAGACTTCTCATCCCTGCCAATGTGCTGACCTTGGACATCCCTTACACCTACTTTTTAATGTACTAACACCTATTTGATGTGAACTTAAAAAGTGGTCTCCTAAGTACTTGCGCAAGATCTCCTATTAGGGTGAAGGGAAAAATATTAACAAATCTCTCGACTTTTTATTTCTTGTTTATTTCTAATTTGTGTATGTTTTATAATGTATATAGCATTAGTCCAGTAGTACACGGTTACAATGTACAGGTACATAATGGGTCTCACTCAAAGAATGATGGGTTTTATTCGAAGAAAACTACTTGGCTAGAAAACTGAAGTAATTTCTGCCCTAATTTTAGTTTCTTTTTCAGGAGCTTCTTTTTTCTTTCTTTTTATGGAGGCCCAATTTTTTTCATGCATGCAATATTCTTTCTCATATCTCAGAGAATATTATTTATTGTTCTTTGTTGTTTTCTTCTATTACTATAATATCTATATCTGTTAAATTTGTTGTTCCTGTTTGGCCTTTCGGAGGTTATCTTAAAGGGTTGATTATCCATGTTTGCCATTCATATTTGAGTGAGGTCTAAAAAGATAATTAGAATGAATACCTGTGTGAGGCTTAACTCTAGTGGATCCCTAAAAGGTTCTGCTCAGAGATTGCAGCCTGGCTGTTAGGATATTGGAGGTAGAAGAGGAAAGGGAGGTGGGGTGGTGTTAAGAAACTTCCTTTAATTTCCATGGTTTTATTTTAGCACTTCTACCTCTTCTCTTTGCCTTTTGTCTGGACCTCTCCAGAAGCTAAGCCCCACGTGTCCTGTCATGATTGAGGAGAGGTAGTTGCATGGCTGTGATGGGTGAGAATGTGGGGAATCTAACTACTTGGAGGACTTCCTGATGCTTCTCTTTTTAACTCCGCAGGCCTTTCTCAAGTGCTTCGGATTCCTGAGCCCTCGCAGGAATCTGTAGGGCAGGTTGTTTGACTTTTCAACCATGACTCTCACTGCAGCCACATAGCAAAGCAGAGGAGGGGTAAATCTAAGGCATTCACCGTTCCTCTGTTCCCTCCTATAGTGTGCTCTTCTAGTTTCATTGCAAGTAGAGTTTGGTGTCTGTTTTCTGTTTTGGGGGGGGGGGGTGGTGTGTGTGTGTGTGTGTGTGTGTGTGTGGGTGTGTGTGTGTACGCGCGCGCGCGCGCATAGCCTGGAGCCTGCCTCAGATTCTGCGTCTCCCTCTCTCTGCCCTTCCCCCACTCATGCTCTGTCTCTGTGTCAAAAATAAATAAACATTAAAAAAAAAATGTTAAGGGAAAGCCCCTTGATTTTGGCTCAGGTCAGGATCTCACGATTCATGGGGTTGAGCCCCAAGTCAGTCTCTGTACTGACAGCACAGAGCCTGCTCGGAATTCTCTCTCTCTCTCTTTCTCTGCCCCTCCCTACTCCCTCTATCAAAATAAATAAATAAACATTAAAAAGAACAGAATCTGCAAGTATATATAACAAAATATTAATAGTAGTTATGTCGATGGTGAGTTGTTTGGTTCTTTGTTTGATTTTTTAAATGAATATCTGAGGTTTTTATAATGATCGCTATTACTTCTATAATAAGAACAGAATATAGAGTTCCTTGTACTTTTAATGATACCGAAACTTGTGTCTGTTTTCATTTTTCAGATTAACAAAATATATTGTGTTACTATGTTTGACTAAATTTTTGAAGGCTGTCGGACTTTTTGAATCATATGATCTCCTAAAAGCAGTTCACATTGTTCAGTTCATTTTTATATTGAAACTTGGGTGAGTGTGTGTGGTTCTTTTTTCCTTATGTTTTATTTATTTGAAACTCCTGTTTTAACTGAGTATCTTTAAGAAATTTTAGATAGATATTTTGTGCTATTTATCCCTCCTCACAAATGTGTGATAATTTTTTTAAAAAATAGAATACCTAAGGTTAGAGGTACAAGGAGAATTTTTTAAAATGATTCTTGTACTGTAGTAGCTTGCCAAAACTGGACTTGTACTGTAGTTTGCGTTTAATGAGGTTTTTGCAGGTTTCTTTTAATGTCCAGCTTAATAGAAGATTGCTAAATTCTCATATCTGTTTCAGCATTAAATCACTTGCAGGATCTCTTATCAGCTAACCTCTGAAGAGCTCCATTGTATACCCCTGAGAGCATTAAAGTGAAAAGAGCAGATAATTTCTTATACTTTTTGTAAAAATAGTTTTGATGCCACAGTCTCCCTAAAAGAGTCTCCATGCCATACCATTGGTGTAGTTAAGCCTTCCAGCAGGCATAGAATGTTACCTAAGATTTATCTTGGCACATGTGTTTCTTATTTTCTAGGTTAATCTTTGCTGGGCTCTGTTCATTATATGTTCCCTTCACACTACAGGGTCCTCATATAATATAAATTTACATTATTCTGCGTACTGTAAGAAATCCTCTCTAAATAAAGTTTCTCTAGACTTTGAGATTGATAGTGACCACTTTCTGTTAATAACAGTGTATTAAAGACTTCTGAGAGTTAATTTTAGTAATTATAGAAAGTGATTCTTGACTAGGGAATTTTAAGTAAGCAGTTGTGCGCATTTTTATATAACCATTTGGGGAATGTGAAACCTAAGGACGTATAATTAGTACTTTCTTCATTGTTTTTATTTCAAGATTTGTTACTATGTTTTGGGGAAGAATGATTTTTTTTTTTTTTTTGGTATTTCAAAGTATGAAAAAACATTGACACCCCTTTTCTTTTGTGGCTTGTAAACTGGTTCTGAAGGCAATTAGAAAATAAGAGTTTCCCAAATGTTGCAGTGGAAGCCTTATTGGAATAAATATTATTCTCCAGTATAATTTTTTAGAGAGTACCTTTCAAGTTCTAGTATATTTGTTTAAGATAAGATTCTTAACATTACACCTTGTATATAAGATAGACTAATATTAATATATTAATGTTTCAATATCTACAGGACTGCATTTTTTATGGTTTTGTTTCAAAAGCCATTTTCTTCTGGGAAAAGTATTACCAAACACCAGGTGAGTTTTTTGCACAATTCTTTTTTCCTAACAGCTTCCTAATTAGTGGGTCAAGAGATAGTGCACTTTCCTTGATCAGGGTTACTTAAAAACTATTTAAGGGGCGCCTGGATGGCTCAGTCGTTTGGGTGGCCGACTTTGGCTCAGGTCATGATCTCGCGGTCTGTGGGTTCCAGCCCCGTGTCGGGCTCTGTGCTAATGGCTCAGAGCCTGGAGCCTGCTTTGGATTCTGTGTCTCCCTCTCTCTCTGCCCTTCCCTTGCTAACGCTCTGTCTCTATGTCTCTCAAAAATTAAAGAAAAACGTTTAAAAAAAAATTTTTTTTTTAAAACTATTTAAGTACACAGCAGAAAATTTCCAGAGTTAACTTGGTCTTGACTTGCCTTTCAGTATTGGGGCTTTAAGAGTAAACTGTAAAGTGTTATAGAATGTTTAAAAATGCAGAAGAGGATTGGGGCACCTGGCTAGCTCAGTCAGTAGAGCATGCACCTCTTGATCTCAGGGTTGTGGTTTGAGCCCCATGGTAGATATAGAGATTACTTAAAAATAAAATCTTAAAATGCAGAAGAGGATAGAAAAATGTTAAGGTATACAGTAATTATTTTTTTAATGCAGAATCTTTATTCTGAAAGATTTATGAATGAGACGTGGAGACATGCCCAAGAGCCTAGCACAAATGTCATGAGGAGGCAGATAAAGCATAAGGGTTAAGAATGAGGCCTCTGGAGGGAAACAGATTGATATTCTGTCTGTCCTTATGAACTCTCACTTTGAGCAAGTTAATTTCTTTCTACCTTAATTTTTTCACCTGTAAAATGGAGTTGATAATACCATTGCAATGAAGCTGTGAGAAATAAATGAATTAATACATATAAAGTTCTTGAAATAGTGCCTGGCATATAGCGACTATGCAGTAAGTATTAGCTATTACCCTCATCTTCATTATTATTTTCTATAGACCCCTGAGGTTCAGGATGCATACCAGAAATGTATTGCATTTTGCATAGTCACCTCACATTATCACCTCTTTAGACAGTATAGTTACACCCTACTACTCGTTTGCTTTATGCCACAACTTAGGAACTTGTGCCATGATTTTTATTAAAATGACAAACTTATGTACCTCTGTTTTAGAGACCATGCGTGTTTTAAAAATGGGGTTAATATTTTAAACCCCTTCATAACTTTTTTTCTCTCTTTTCAAGTAATTAAAGCTCTGAATATCTCTAGAAAAGAATTTAATGACTAAAACATTACGTGTTCCTAGCAAACTAGTGAGAAACTAGTGGAGAAAAAAACGCAGAAATTTATACTCTATAGAAAAAGATTTCAAGATCTAACAACAGATAAGAATATAGAAAATGGAAAACAGACTACTGTCTTACAAATCTAGATTTAGTCAAGGGATCTTAACATTGTCCATTTAATTTCAAAGTATGTCATTATTTAGGCTTTAAAAAATTTAAGTGTTACCATTATTTTCTTTCCGTATGTGTTTTATTTAAGATTTTGAGATATGGGGCGCCTGGGTGACTCAGTCAGTTAAGCCTCTGACTTCAGTTCAGATCATGATCTCGCAGTCCACGAGTTCCAGCCCAGTGTTGGGCTCTGTGCTGATAGTTGGAGCCTGGAGCCTGCTTCAAATTCTGTGTCTGCCTCTCTGCCCCTGCCCTGCTCAAGCTCTGTCTCTCTCTCTTTCTCTCTCTCTCAAAAATAAACACAAAAACAATTAAAAAAAAAAGTTTTTGATATAATAGCAAAACATATATATATGACTAAAATTTTTAACTTTTTGTTTCCATTTGTAGTGGATCAAAATATTTAAACATGCAGTTGCTGGATGTATCATTTCACTCTTGTGGTTTTTTGGCCTCACTCTTTGTGGACCACTAAGGTAAAAGTGCATATTTTGAATGTTTGTTTATATTTCTTAATTTTGAATATTAGTTTCATTCCATTATATTTAATGTCACATGTGTAAGTTATGTGCAAATGCTTCTATCACTTCTGTAGCATTGGATATAACTCAACATATAGAGGGAGGGAGGGAGGGAGAGAACCTGAACCTATTGAATTTGTGGTCTAGCTTTCAGTGAACACCATTAATGTATGTTCATGATCTGTCATGATATTTTACTAGTTAAGAATCCGGTTTCATGGGTGCCTGGATGGCTCACTTGGTTAGGCGTCCGACTTGAGTTCAGGTCATGATCTCACAGCTCGAGAGTTTGAGCCCAGCGTCAGGCTGTGTGTGCTGACAGCTCAGAGCCTGGAGCCTGCTTCAGATTCTGTGTCTCCCTTCTCTCTCTGTCCCTCCCCTGCTTGCACTCTGTCTCTCTCTGTCTCTTGGAAATAAATAAACATTAAAAAATAAAAATAAAAAAAAAGAATCTAGTTTCAGGAAATTTTTAGCATAGGTGGCTTTTTTATCATCCCTTGGTGATCCCTTTTAGCAACTGATTTTAGAAAGTAAAAGGTCTGAAGTAGTAAATAAAATCAACCAGTAGGAGAGCAAAATCTTTATTTAAAAACACTTTTTTTTTCCTGCACAACTCTGAAATACTCTTACCAACAGAAAATGCTTTAAAAATATGGTCGTAAACAAATGTCTTGGGAACAGTGTGTCAATCATCAGATTAAAGATGCGTAACTCTCATATTCCCCTAGATGTATATAGAGTAATCTTTCTATGTAACGGACCAGTTCGGAGTGGGGAATGCTTAAGGGCCACTTAATAGGAATTGTAACATGTACAACTGTGCATAAACATTCTTTTAATCCTTCTCTGTATTTAAAGGGTTTTTTAACTCATTGATTAAAAGTATGAGAAAAAGTACCTGGCCATTGATGGGGGGAGGGGGGAATATGATGATGAGAGATAAGGAATAAAATTAAGGATATTTTAAAGAATCTCACTCAGAATAATGGAGTAGACAGAGTAGAAAATGATAGGCCGGAAATAGTTTGTGAAAATCCTTTCCCCTCTTTTAGTCAATAGAGTAGCTTCTGGGTTTGAGACCCTTCAGCTTGTTTGCCCTGAACTTTGTCAGATGCAGAGTATGCATACTTCCAGATGTCGTGTCCTTGTCCATGACAGCAGCAGCATCCTGGAGTGGTAGGTAGGGTGACTAGATTTTCTTAGCTTGGGAGAGTTTTTTCACTTCATGCTTGAATATGATTGAGTAACAGTATTATCATCTCTAATATTTTAAATTTCTTTTCCATGAATTTATGTTTCGTTCTGTATGTTATTAAATCACTGTCCTCCCCTGTGTGTTAGGATAGGGAAAGAAGGAGGAAAATTGTTAAATTCTTACATGACTCCTTATTTAATCCTCTACTTCCTACCTTTAAAATCCCTCACTGCCAGCTCCTGTGCCAACACTGACCCTCTTATTTGTTTATTAAAACCATCATTCTGGGTGCCTGGCTGGCTCAGTCAGTAGAGCATACAACTCTTTGTCTGAAAGAGGTGAGTTCAAGCCCCATGTTGGGCATGGAACCTACTTAAGATTTAAAAAATAAAAGTGATCGTACAGTTTCTTGATTAGACTTTGCGGGGTTGTGCCTGGGTGGCTCAGTCGGTTGAGCTTCTGCCTCTTGATTTCAGCTCAGGTCACGATCCCAGGGTTATGGGATCAAGCCTTGTGTTGGGCTCCACATTCAGGATGGAGCCTTGCTTAGGTTTCTCTCTCTCCCTCTGCCCCTCTCCCTCATTCACCTATACACACACACATACTCTTTCTCTCAAATAAAAAAGACCTCTCTGGTGTTCCATAACCTGTCTTATTTTAGGTTGGTATTACTCTTTTGATATATTTATTTTCTCAAGTTGTACTTCATAATTATTAATAGAATTAAAGTTAGCACTGCTATGTTCTGTATTACAGATTTTTGAGTAAAGAGAAAAAATGAAAATGTTTTAAAAGAACAGCTGAATATCTTACTATTTAGATCCTATAAGCCCTGTTTTGGCTGGTGATAGTTTTTCATGTTTTTAAAGTATTTTATACAAATAAGAGAGTAAATATAAATAAATATGTTTAATAATAAAGTGAACATTGATGTAACCAACATCTAGTCCCCAAAATAAATTCTTGCCAGTACTTGGGGCCACCTGGTTGGCTCAGCCAGTTAAAGGTCCTTACTCTTGATTTTGACTCAGGTCATGATCTCACAGTTGTGGGATCAAACCCCACATGCGGTTCCTCGTTGAGCATGGAGCCTGCATAAGATTCTCTCGCTTCCCCTTCCGCTGGGCCTCCCCTACTCTGCACGCTAACTTGCATGCGCTCTCTCAAAAAATAAATATATAAATATATACATGGGGCTTGAACTCACCACTTGGAGAGAAAGAGTTGCATGCTCTACCAACTGAGCCATATATAAAAATAGGCCTGGGTGGCCTAGTCGGTTAAGTGTCTGACTCTTGATTTCGGCTCGAGTAATGATCTCAGGGTTCATGAGTTCAAGTCCCACGTCAGGCTCTTTGCTGATAGTTGAGAGCCTGTTTGATATTCTCTCTCTCCCTCTCCCTCCCTCTCCCTCCCTCTCCCTCCCTCTCCCTCCCTCTCTCTCCCTCTCTCTCCCTCTCTCTCCCACCCTCTCTCTCTCTCTTTCTCCCCCTTTCTCCCCCTCTCTCTCCCTCTCTCTCCCTCTCTCTCCCTCTCTCTCCCTCTCTCTCCCTCTCTCTCCCTCTCCCTCCCTCTCTCTCCCTCTCCCTCCCTCTCCCTCCCTCTCCCTCTCTCTCCCTCTCTCTCCGCCCCTTGCCTGCTTTCACTCTGACTGTCTCAAAATAAATGAACTTAATAAACACATACCTTAACCAGTGCCTTTGAATCCTGGTGTTTCCCTCCTGATTGTATCCCCATTCCCCTACCCTTGGGTGCAATCAGCATCTTAAGTTTTGTTTTTCATTTTCTTGGTTTCCTTTATAGTTTTTTCACATATGTACTTAAGTCTTTTTTTTTTTTAATGTTTGTGGTTTTTTATTTAAATTTTTTTAATGTTTGTTTATTTTTGAGAGAGAAAGAGAGACAGAGCAAGAATAGGGGAGGGACAGAAAGAGAAGGAGACACAGAATCTGAAGCAGGCTTCAGGCTTTGAGCTGTCAGCACAGAGCCCAATCTGGGACTCGAACTCACAAACCACAAGATCATGACCTGAGCTGAAGCCGGATGCTTAACCAACTGAGCCACCCAGGCGCCCATAATTGTGTTTTTTTTTATGTTTACAAGGTTTTTACTTTATATACATAGAATGACTGTGTGTGTATGTTCTACAGTGTACTTTTTCCATTTAAATTTATCTTCGAGATTTGTCCATCTTGATGCATATTATATATATATATATATACACACACACATATATATATATGTAGTTCATTTTAATGGTAATTTTTTAAAATATGATTCATATACCTTAAGATTCATTCTTTTTTTCTTAGTCCATTTGGGCTGCTATAACAAAAATACCAAAGACTGGGTAGCTTTTAAACAACACAAATTTATTTCTCACAGTTCTGGAGACTGGGAAGTCTAAGATCAAGGTGAGGCAGATTGACTGTCTGGTGAGGCACTGCTTCCTGGTTTCTCTGTAACCTCACATGGTAGAAGAGGCAAAGGGAGTGCTCTATGGTCTTTTATATGAGGGCTTTAATCCCATTCATGAGGGGATTCAGACTGGGGATTGATTTCAACATATGAAATTAGGGGGGATGCACATGCCATCTATAACATGTTTAAAGTGTACTATTCACCATTTCTTAATATATTCATATAATTTTATTCATTTTTTACCTTTGTACAATAGTCCATTGACAGATATACTCTAATTTATGTTGTTTATTCTCTTACCAGTGGCATTTAGGTTGAGGCTACTGCAAACAGAGCTGGTATGAGCAACCTTCTAAGTGTTTCCTGGTACACATACACAAGAAATTGGTGTGATATAATCATACAAGTAGTATTTGGGTGGATAATGCCAAAAGGTAGCTAATTCTAAAGCAGTTGTACCTATTTATTTTTCTCAGTGTTTTATGAAATCAGGGAAGAATACTTATTTTCTCTTACTCTTATTGAATTCATGCATGTAGGTAAAGATCAGGTATATTTTATGAAAATGTTTTTATATTTTTCTAGGACTTTGCTGCTGTTCGAACACAGTGATATTGTTGTCATCTCACTACTCAGTGTTTTGTTCACTAGTTCTGGAGGAGGACCAGCAAAGGTACAATTTTCTGTTATTAGTTACTTGAAATTTGAAAATAAATATGTGATGTATTAGCCAAAGCAATTACGTAATATCTTTTAGCATTTAAAAGAATGCAGGGGCAGGGACCCCTGGATGACTCAGTTGGTTAAGCGGCTGACTCTTTTTAACTTTGGTCATGAACTTACAATTCGTGAGCTCGAGCTCCACGTGTGTCCTCACTGACAGCTCGAAGCCAGCTTGGGAGTCTCTTTCTCTTCCTCTCTTTCCGCCCGTCCCCCATGCTCACCACTCTCTTTCTCTCTCTCTCAAAAATAAGTAAATAAAAGAATTCAGGAGGGGTGCCTGGGTGGCTCAGTCGGTTAAGCCTCGACTTCGGCTCATGTCATGATCTCATGGTCTGTGAGTTCGAGCCCCGCGTCAGGCTCTGTGCTGACAGCTCAGAGCCTGGAGCCTTCTCAGATGCTGTGTCTCCCCCTCCCTCAGCCTCTCCTCTGCTTGCTCTCTGTCTCTCTCTCTCTGTCAGAAATAATAAAGATTAAAAAAAAATTTTAAAGAATTCAGGGGCTTTTTCTGCTAATTTTAACTTTTTCTTAAAAACCTTTTTTTGCTTTTTATTCTGAAATCATCATATATTCCTAGGAAGTTGCAAAAATAGCACAAAGAGCGCCCTTCATTCAGTTTTAGTGGTAACTTCTTAGCCAACTCAAACACACTATGGAAATCAAGAAATTGACATTGGTATAATCCATAGATGTTATCAAGATGCAGAACTGACTGATCACCTTAAAAATCTCTATCATACTGTACCCAAGCCTCTCACCTACCTTATTCTTTTTTTATTTTAAATTAATTAATTTTGAGTGAGAAAGAGCAAGGGAGGAGCAGAGAGAGAGGGAGAGAGAATCAGGCTCTGAGCTGTCAGCACAGACATGAGATCATGAACCATGAGATCATGACCTGAGCCGAAATCAAGAGTCAGCTGCTTAACCAGCTGAGCCACCCTAGGCGCCCCTCACACACCTCATTTTTAACCCTCATTCTTCATTTTTGGAAAATACCTAAGAACTCGTTAAAATCTGATGAGCATTTTGCCAAGTAGGCAGCCTTATTTTTCTTGTTGTTTTTTGTTTTGTTTTTAGAGTGAGTGCACGCATGAGTAGGGGAGGGGTAGAGGCTTGGAAGAGAATCTTAAGCAGGCTCTACAGTCAGTGCAGAGACTGACTTGGGGCTCAGTCTCAGGACCCTGGGATCATGACCTGAGCTGAAATCTAGAGTCAGACATTTAACCTACTGAACCACCTAGGGATCCCAGCAGCCTAATTTAAGTAACTTAAGAATTATCCTTTTTTGGTAAATGAGTCATAAATCTGCAATTCCAGATTCTTAAAACTACACTATTTCTCTTTTACCAAATTAAATGCTTCCTGTGCATGTTACATTGTCCCATTTAGAAGGGGAAAGGAGAAATAAAGATAAATAAGGTGTAGTAGTCCATGTTCTAAAAGGAGCTGTTTCAAGCTAAGTAATGGAGGCAGACTGATAAAATTAAGTGAAAAAAGTAACATGCCAAAGAGAGCAGAGAGACTACCCGGCCCTTAGATTTCAAATAGGATAATTAATATTAAAGCATATGCCACTATTTTTTTTTTAATGTTTGTTTATTTTGAGAGAAAGAGATCATGAGCAGGAGAGGGGCAGAGATAGAAGGGGAGAGAAAGAATCCCAAGCAGGCTCCGTGCCATCAGTGCAGAGCCCAATGCAGGGCTCGAAGTCACGGACCATGAGAGCGTGACCTGAGCTGAAATCAAGAGTCAGTTGCTTAACTGACTGATCTACCCAGGCGCCCCTATATGCCACTCTTTCTTTCATCCCACTCATATAGTACTCCATAATAAATGTCAAGTGGATTGAAGAGTTTTGTGGAGAAAAATATAAATATATAATAAAGTAAATGTATTAAAATATGTATATTATTAAATAACATAAATATGTAACATTAACATTTAAACAAAATAATATAAAATATAAATATATCTGTATAAAATATATAAATGCAATATAATATATATATAATAATATAAACATAAGCATGTATAACATATAAAATATAAATTTATGAAATATAAATTATGAGAACTTTCTGAGCATAAACGCAGTGGGAAAAAAATCACAATTCGAAAACTCAGTACATTTGGCTTGATTATGATTATAAGCTTCTATGTAACAGAAGTCATTGTGCAGACAACAAACTGACAACAAAAATAACCACAAGTAAAAGTTTTACATTTCTTTTAAATATAAATCACCTAAGTAAGTTAAGAAAAGTGCTTAAGATTCTCAGTAAACATGAGCCAAGGGCAGGGAAAGACAACTCACAAAAGAAATACAGCTGACTTTAGCGGCACCTGGGTGCCTCAGTCGGTTGAGCATCTGGCTCTTGATTCCAGCTCCTGTCATGATCTCAGTCTCATGATGTGAGATTGCACCCCACATCACGTTCTGCGCTACAGCATCGAGCCTGTTTGAGATTCTCTCTCTCTCTCTCTCTCTCTCTCTCTCTCTTTTTTTCTGTTTCTCTTTCTCTCTCTCACACATACACACACACGCACAAAATAATAAATGTTTCTTAAGAAAGAAATAAAAATGACTTTAAAACCAAATAACAGAAATTTTGCTGCACTAATACTCAGAAATGGGAGTGTAAATCATATATATCCTCCCATTAGTGTCTGTTATGAATCGGCATCTATCTAGGACACAGCAAGGATTTTTTTTTTAGCTATGACTGAAACACTACAAAATTTCAGTTGCCCTCTTTGAGAAAAGATTAAATTAAATTCTCCATAGCTGGGTATTGTCGACATTATCATATCCTAATTTAATGAAAATTATGAAGTTTAAAATTGTGTGGTTTATGTATACTGACTTTTGTCAAAATATCCACCACACTAAGAATTTATCAAGTATAATGGTGTTCACATTAATGAATAGCACTCTCACTTTAAATTTTAAACTTTTATTTAATGAAAGAATATGAAAGTATACCTGTAAATAAATATAGAATGTATAATAATGCTATTTAGATGGCTTTTATACCCAAAACTTTGAAGTATTTGCATAAACTATGCAGTATGTTCTTCCTATGACTTTATTTTGTCAAAATCCTTTCCCTGGAATGAGAACATAAACTTTAAAAATTTATCAACTTCAGTGTGCCTGGGTGGCTCAGTCGGTTAAGCGTCAGACTCTCGGTTTCGGCTCAGGTCATGAGCTCATGGTTTCGTGAGTTTGAACCCCGCATCGGGATCTGCGCTGACAGTGCGGAGCCTGCTTGACATTCTCTCTCCCTCTCTCTCTCTATTCCTTCCCTGGTTATGCTGTCTCTGTCTCTCAAAAAAATAATAATAATTTTTTAAAAATAATAAAAATGTATTAGCTTTTAAGTGCTCTTCACCTTTACTGGAGGTGAGAAATGACTTTGCTAATTTTCTTAATGTGCCCTCTTAGCTCTGTTTCCATAGAAGAGTCATAACTGGAATATTGATATTAATATCAATAATTAACTGTAAATTAACTGTCTTCTCTATCACTTTCATGTTGTAGAATAAAATAAGTTTGTTCTAATAATTCTGTAACTTCTTGAGCTTTTCAGCCAAAAGCATAGTAACATTTAGGGATATTAATTCTGCAAACATTAATGGTTTGTGCATGGTTACATGCCTAGTCCTGTGAACAAGGAGACAGTTGAAGTTGTCATTATTATGTGTATTAAATGCCCTTAAAATATCCTGCAGAATTTGTTCTAGCTCTTGACTTTTTTATCTGACTGTTAATACTGCTTATTTACGTTGTATAGTAAAAGGACTTTAATATCCGAAGTGATTTTTTTTTCACATATTTATTTGAAAAAAAATTTTTCTTTAGCATTTTTATAGTCATGGTCTTAAGAATCAACTCTTAAAATAGCCATCCTTAGTAATATTTTCTTCATTTTCAGACAAGAGGGGCTGCTTTTTTCATTATTGCTGTGATCTGCCTGTTGCTTTTTGACAATGACGATCTCATGGCTAAAATGGCTGAGCACCGTATCCTTTGGCAATAGATGGGAGTCATACAGTCTTGCAGAAAATAGAAGACTGGCAGAGTGGGGCAGGAAGGATTGAATTAACTGATCAGTCATGAATGAAACCTCCATGAGTTAATGTAGGTATTCAAATTGAGTAAATTTATTCTAAATTAGATACTTTATGGTGTCCTAATATATTCTACAGAGTGAGTGAAAGAATATTTTAGAATGTCCTGGTGCTTAAAAAAAAAAAAGAAAGATGATTTGCCAGTCAACAAAACCAATCTGTTGGTTCCCTTGTAACAAATTTAACGATTTAAATACTTGATTCAGAAGTCAGTTGCAATTATTAAATATGAACTTTTTTTGAAATTTAATGAAAAATCTTTGATATCTTGCCGGAAAGAAAAAGATGAAATTCCTTAGCCTGGTGATCGCTCTCTTGCTCTAAACTGTTATTTCCAGTTCAGCTTCTACTCTTACATAACCCCAATTTTCCAGTCAAATAAGTATACTCCTTTTCCTCTACAGACAGACATGCCTTGTTCTTTCTTGTCCACTCCCCTTTGCCCACTCCATTTAGCATAACTCAGAACACCAGTTTTAATTCTTCTGGTTACCAATAATGCCCTAAAGCCTGTTACTTATATAACAACAATTTGCTTTCTTACCCTGAAAGAGAGTGGCATAACTTTGCAAAACTCCAGGTTGCTTGTGATATGGCTCTACCCCACAAACCCTTTTTGCCTGCTACTTTTATTAAGGCTTATGTGGTCAGTGATTATTGATTTGACCTCTTGTTCTGAAAGAACAACCTTAATTCCTTGGTAGGAGTGGTCCAAAAGATTTCTTGGTCTTGTCCCTTTGCACTGCTTATAGTACGCATGCTTATACTTTTGGAAGTTAACTACTGAAATTTAACTGTATCTCAAGCACTATTATAATTGTTTTGGAGACAACAAAAATACAGTCCGTTCTAATTTATAAATTATGTCCCAAAATTAAATGTTTAATTGTTTTGTTTTTAAGGGCAATATATTGTTGCAGGTAATCAGGTTTGGGGTTCCCAAACTAGTCTCTAGTCAACCCAAAATAATGTAGCTGAAATTTTAGGAGGACTTCAGGATTTTAAGAGTTAATATTTGGGATTTTTTTTTTCCTTTACTGCAACCCACTTAGCTGAAGGACATCATGACAGTGCTCTAACTCACATGCTTTACACAGCCATTGCCTTCTTAGGTGTGGCAGATCACAAGGTATGTTCTTTTCTTTGTTCCTAACATAATCAAGAGATTTTGAAAAGTTACCTCAACTGTAACTTTAAAAGTGCATTTAAAATGAGTTATCAGTAATTTACAGAACTGCCTAACGTTTAAGTAGTTCAGTAATTTAGAATATGGAAAAACATAATAGTTCCATATCATCAAATATTATGTATTTAAGGATTGAGTGAACTGCGTTTCTAATGAAACTTATGTAATTTTATTCATAGGGTGGAGTATTGTTGCTAGTACTGGCTTTGTGTTGTAAAGTTGGTTTTCATACAGCTTCCAGAAAACTCTCTATAGATGTTGGTGGAGCCAAACGCCTTCAAGCTTTATCTCATCTTGTTTCTGTGCTTCTCTTATGCCCCTGGGTCGTTGTTCTTTCTGTGACAACTGAGGTAAGAGCAGGAATGTATCGGTAAGAAGTAAAATGGATTGCTGCTACTTGTAAATTTTAGTTTATTTCAGTATATTGTATTTTATTTCACTTTGAGCTTCCAAGTGTCTTAAATTATCTTTGCTTTTTTTGATAATTTTTCAAAAAATTTGGAATTTTATTGCTTATAGAAAATACAAATCAAGTGCTATTATATTTATATATCCCTCCCCTTCCTGTGACCCAGAGGAATCAGTTAAAGACATAATTTGGGGGTGCCTGGGTGGCTCAGTCGGTTAAGTGGCCGACTTCAGCTCAGGTCATGATCTCACGGTCTGTGAGTTCGAGCCCCGCATCGGGCTCTGTGCTGACAGCTCAGAGCCTGGAGCCTGCTTTGGATTCTGTGTCTCCCTCTCTCTCTGGCCTTCCCCTGCTCATGCTCTGTCTCTATGTCTCTCAAAAATAAATAAACGTTAAAAAAATTAATTAATTAATTAATTTTTAAAAAGACATAATTTGAGGGGTACCTGGGTGACTCAGGTAAGCATCTGACTCTTGATATCAGCTTAGGCCATGATCCCAAGTCGTGGGATTGAGCCCCACGTTGGGCTCCATGCTGAAAGAGGAGCCTGCTTGGGATTCTATCTCCCTTTCTGTCTCTGCCCATCTCCCACTCAGAAGTGGGCACATGCATGCTCTCTCTCTCCCTCTCTCTCTCAAAATAAACATTAAAAAAAGAAAAAAAGACATAGTGCCTGGGTGACTCTGTCAATTGAGTGTCTGACTTGATTTTGGCACAGGTCATGATCTCACAGTTTTGTGGGTTCAAGCCCACTGTTGGGCTCTGCACTGACCCTGTGGAGCCTGCTTGGTATTCCCTCTCTCTCTCTCTCTCTCTCTCTCTCTCTCTCTCTCTGCCTCTCCTCAGCTAGTGCTCTCTGTATCTCTCTCAAATAAAGTTAAAAATTTTACTTAAAAAAGTGACACAATTTAATACTTACCATGTGTTACTTATACCCAAAGATTGTGGGTCACTTAGTATTTATAAAATTATTAAACCATAGTGCTTTTGTTTTTTAATACTTTGGGGACTACTAGGAAAATGCAATAATATAGCTCTTATATTTTGGCATTTTATGAGTCATTTTAATCAGATATTTGTTTATATATAAAGGGATTAACTAAAACATAAGATGTGAACTTTATACCTGTGCAGTACTGACAGTTTCTTTTTTTCTTCTTTGTTTAATTTCTAGAGTAAAGTCGAGTCTTGGTTTTCTCTCATTATGCCTTTCACAACGGTTATCTTTTTTGTCATGATCCTGGATTTCTATGTTGATTCTGTTTGTTCAGTCAAAATGGAAGTTTCCAAATGTGCCCGCTGTGGATCCTTTCCCATTTTTATTAGTGCTTTACTTTTTGGAAATTTTTGGACACATCCAATAACAGACCAGCTTCGAGCTATGAACAAAGCAGCACACCAGGAAAGCACTGAACACGTCCTGTCTGGAGGAGTGGTTGTGAGCGCTATATTCTTCATTTTGTGTGAGCATTTTTCCCCTTAAGAAATTTTATCTTATGGATTCTGGTGTGGAAGTCATTTACTTAATTTGGGAATTTGTTCAGTGCTTGCATTTAGTGATGGTGAGTACCATGTTGGTTTGTTAGCTTAAGCTTTTAAAGCTTTTATAATGTTCGTTTTTGGGTGTTTTTTTTTTTTCCTTTTTTTAGCTGCCAACATCTTATCATCTCCTTCTAAGAGAGGACAGAAAGGCACCCTAATTGGATATTCTCCTGAAGGAACACCTCTTTATAACTTCATGGGTGATGCTTTTCAGCATAGCTCCCAATCGATCCCTAGGTTTATTAAGGAATCACTAAAACAGATTCTTGAGGAGAATGACTCTAGACAGATCTTTTACTTCTTGTGCTTGAATCTGGTAAGATTTTTAAATATTAGTGACATACCTTAAAGATTTTTTAAGTTTAAAAAGCTTAATTTTTTAATTTTGATATTTCTGGTATAATTTTAGTAACACCCAAAATTTCTGATAATCAGGGGCTAAAATTATATTTTCTCTAAGTAGTAGGAAGATTACAGGATCGTATTCAGACTACTTATGCAAACAACTTTTGAGTCATTTCAGATGCCTCAGTTTAGTGTGCTATTTCAAATCAGTAAATATAGTATCCTGTAAAGATTTTTATCTACTTCTTAAAGGATCTCCCTACAGACCAGAGTGCTAATATTTTGTAGCCTAGTTTATTGAGTTCTACAGTCATATAAATGAAACTGTCTCCTTTTAAATGATTTATAAGATGAACCTATCTGATTTAGTATCTTAACAGTTTATATGAAATGAAATAAAATGGCAGTTATATCATCAAGTAAGGTTTGTATAATAAAGGGTTAAAATTCTTGTAATTATGTTCTGATAAATCTATCAAAACAGTATTTCCCAACACATTCCTCCCCTATTTTTCTTTAAACATACTTTAGCTTTTTACCTTTGTGGAATTATTCTATGGAGTGTTGACCAATAGTCTGGGTCTGATCTCAGATGGATTTCACATGCTCTTTGACTGCTCTGCTTTGGTCATGGGACTTTTTGCAGCCTTGATGAGTAGATGGAAAGCAACTCGGATTTTCTCCTATGGGTAGGTACATTGACCTTCAAGGTGATGTAACAAAATGAAAAAATCCTCAGGGCAAATTCCGTCTTAGGGAATAAATTTTTAAATGTTTTATTTTTTTTAGTAATGAAATATACTTTCATTAACTGAATAATTCATTTCAACAAATACTAGAATCCCTGATTTATACAATGTGTTTTATAAGACCCTAAATAGATTAATAAATTCAGCTATTTTCAACTGTTTATATTCTGGAAGACAGATGGGCCAAAAATATAAATAATTTTGGCACAAAGCAGAATCTATGTGTTATGACAGAGGTACAGAGCCCATCAAGGGCTTAAAGGAGAGAGAAGTTACTTCTTGGTAAGAAATTAGGAAAGGCTTTGTATAAGAGGGAACACTGAAGAAGGACTTTGATAAATATTTAAAATTGCAACAAACTTATTGTATAGAAAAACTTCCAGCATTGGCGTGGTGTTTTAAATCTTGATAATTTTCTAATCTTACTATTTATGTACATAATTGAAAATCTGGGCTTATATCCCTTTGTGTAACATAATGTTTATGCTTTAAAAATATTTGCCATTTTTCTTTCTAAAAATATTTTCTAAATTTTTAGGTATGGCCGAATAGAAATTCTCTCTGGATTTATTAATGGACTTTTTCTAATGGTAATAGCTTTTTTTGTGTTTATGGAGTCAGTGGCTAGATTAATTGATCCTCCGGAATTAGACACACACATGTTAACAGTAAGTCTTTTTATTTTCCTCTTTGATGTTTTACTCATAACCCCTAAAGCTTTTTTCATATTAAAATTTAACTACCTATAATTATTGATCTAGGAAGGTTTTACTTTATTTTTATAATTTAAATTAATATAAGCCCCTGTCCCTGTATTTACATTTACGCTGGTAACTCTTAGAAATTAATCCTTTTCCCTCATATTTTGAGTGTCAGAGTATTAGATGACATTCTAAAACATAACAGATATCTTTCTGTCTTATTAAGTGTTTTTGTATTAAGATATGCTTTTATTTTTTTTATCGTTTATTTGTTTTGAGAGAAAGCAAGCATGAATGGGAGAGGGGCAGAGAGAAGGGAAGAGAAAGAACTGCAAGCACGCTCTGGCTATCAGAGCAGAGCCTGATATGTGCGGCTCAATGTCACAAACTATGAGATCATGACCTGAGCCAAAATCAAAAGTTGGGCACTTATAAGCCACCCAGGCACACCAAGATGTGCTTTTAAATACCTGAGGAAATTTGCAAAATATTAGCGAATCAGAAAATATTATCATTTTAAAGGCTTTGTTTTATAGATTATATTACTGCGATAGCAATTTTTAATGTTTCCCTTATCTCAAACCTTTCCATGTGCCGTTCCTTGTAGCTAGCATGCCCTTTCCTCAAATCTGCCTTTCAGCCTTTCTCAAGACTTTATGTGTCTCCTCACATGGGAGATTTCCCCTTAACCCCTGTCTTCCTTCCTCAGAATTTCTTAGACTTCCCTTTCTCAGGGAATATCTTGCTTAGGGTTTTTTTTGTTTTTTTTGTTTTTTTTGTTTTTTTTTTTAATTTTTTTAACGTTTATTTAGTTTTCAGAGACATAGAGACAGAGTGTGAGCAGGGGAAGGGCAGAGAGAGAGAGGCAGACACAGAATCTGAAGTAGGCTCCAAGCTCTGAGCCATCAGCACAGTGCCCGATGCGGGGCTCGAACTCACAGACTGTGAGATCATGACCTGAACCGAAGTCGGCCGCTTAACCAACTGAGCCACCCAGGTGCCCCTGTTTTTTTTTTTTTTTAAAGCAACACTGAATTAACTCCTTTGCCATTCTTCCACAGTTAAAGATGTAAGTGAATTTTGGAGACCTGAATTGCTTACCATTAAGTCTTAAATTCTAACACTTGGCTTATAGTAGGAAATGAGCAATTAATTGTTGAATAACTGAAAGCAGTTATGAATCTGGTTGGTGGAAGCATCTGTTAGTAAAATGCTTTGGATTACAGTTTGGAAATATATTTTGAATTTTCAATGCTTATATCCTTTGACCCTTAATATTTATTACAGAAATATTTGCAGTCGTGTAAAGGTGCATGATTTATTGTGCAATTGTTCATTATGGTGAAAAAAAATATCCATCAATAATAAGACTAGTTAGTTAAATAAAGCAGTCGTTTATAGAATACTGTGTAGCCAGTAAAAAGAATGAGGACCATCTGTATATACAGGCATGAAAAATATTTGTAAGTTGTACCAAGTTAAAAAATTTGCAAAGCAGTATTGTAATATGACGCTATTATTGGCTTAAAAGGGGATTGAGGGGCGCCTGGGTGGCTCAGTTGGTTAAGTGGCCGACTTCAGCTCAGGTCATGATTTCACGGTCTGTGAGTTCGAGGCCCGTGTCGGGCTCTGTGCTGATGGCTCGGAGCCTGGAGCCTGCTTCGGATTCTGTGTCTCCCTCTCTCTCTGCCCTTCGCTTGCTCGTACTCTGTCTCTGTGTCTCTCAAAAATAAATAAACGTTAAAAATTTTTTTAAAAAAATAAAAATAAATAAAAGGGGATTGATGTACGTTTTTTAATATGTGCGTGGAGTGTACACCGTTCCCTTAGTGACTAACTCTTGGGGTTAGAATTAAAAGGGGGCATACACTTTCTACATTGTTTTTTTTTCTAATGAAATCTATACAAATGAAGTATTTATCATTAGAGGATAAGTATTTGAGATTATGGGGGTCTTTATGCAGTATTTGATTTAATTCAAAATTTGGTAACCATCTTCAAGCTCCTAAAGCTAACTAAAATTTCAAAGTCTGACAGACAAATGGTGTGAGCCACAATAAGAAATACATTGTTTCTATACATGTTTACTAAAGTAAATCTCTTCCCTTACAACCTTTGGAAATTGATTAGAATTACCTGTCCCCATTATTTTTATATATCCTTTTTATAAATCAAATGAATTTCTCTGAAGGAGAAATTGTAGTATTACTTAAATTAAGTAATACCCTTAACTATTAGTCAGAATCATTTTGTAAGGAAAATCAAGGGTAAGTAACTTTATCCTTTGGGATGTTGTTGTGGCATTATTAAATCAAGATAATGCCATTTATATCTTTGCTTTTCCATTATACCTTTTTTTTACTTTGGCAAATTGTACTATATTTAAGACACAATGA
Organism: Paguma larvata; assembly: GCA_030068075.1. Classification (NCBI taxonomy): domain Eukaryota; kingdom Metazoa; phylum Chordata; class Mammalia; order Carnivora; family Viverridae; genus Paguma; species Paguma larvata. The sequence continues at coordinate 98,665,085 of CM057826.1, read as the reverse complement.
GACTGTATGTATTTGGCATCTATGAGTTAGTAAATTCTAATTATTGCCTTACAAACTGAAATTTACCTAGTAATATAAATGAGATTTCAGCTACAGTGTATACTTAAGGAGTACTTTCAAACTCTATTTAAATATACAAAACTTTAGCATAATTTCTTTGTTCATAAACCATGAGCCAAGTACATATTATTCTTAATCACTTGCTTAAAGCAAGTCCAAATCCCTCTACATGCCAAAACTTTGGTGTTTGGAAGTTAAAATGCTTCTTCTAAAATACTCAAAAATTTCCTTTTTAAAATTTTGGATTCCCCCCAAAAATAATAAATAAAATGACATCATAAATAAATAAAAATTTTGGATTTCCTTATTGAACTTTATGAGGTTTTACCATAAATACTTCTAAAACTGCAAACAGAAAAATATTTAGACCTATAGTAACTTTTAAGTAACAAATTTATTTTTTAAACTACAAATTAAAGGTTTTCTTTTCTCCTTTTACTAGCCAGTCTCAGTTGGAGGGCTGATAGTAAACCTTATTGGTATCTGTGCCTTTAGCCATGCCCATAACCATAACCATGGAGCTTCTCAGGGAAGCTGTCACTCATCTGATCACAGCCATTCCCACCACATGCATGGACACAGTGACCATGGGCATGGTCACAGCCACGGATCTGCAGGCAGAGGCATGAATGCTAACATGAGGGGTGAGTCCTTGCCAAATACTGGCCTACCTTTCAGTAGTGTTCAGAATTGACACTGTCTTATTTGTATTAAGTATTAGGCTTCTGGTACAGTTTTATTTTTGTAAAACAATCTAAAAAAAATGAAGTTCTTCTGCTGTAGAAAATGTTCACATTTGTTCATAAATGTCAATTTTTAAACATTATTATAGAGTCCTTTTCACGTGACATTTGCATAAATATTATTTGGAAGGGGAACACTGAGTGTGTCATTATGAACTTTTAGTACAGAAGAACCAGGAAGTTTTTATTGTATTATAAAAATATATGGAGGACGTTGTTTATCCCTTACTATGTTGAATTATATATTCTGATAGTTTAATATAAGTTATTTGGGTAATGTCAAAACTTGGCTCATGTGTGATTTCTAGGAAAACCACACTGTCATAAAACTTACCACTCTGTTACAGTTGCCTACATTTTTCCCTTTACCACTATGCTGTGAATTCTTTGAGAGCAGTGACCATGTTCTTTGGTTTTTTTATAAGTACCATCCCCTAGCAGAATTTCCGGTGCATAGTAGGTACCCAGTAATGTTTATAAAATGGATAAAAGAACTAAATTAGATGTGCTTTAATTTTTAATGTTTTCGTGTATTTTACTTTGCAGGTGTATTTCTACATGTTTTGGCAGACACACTTGGCAGTATTGGTGTGATTGTATCCACAGTTCTTATAGAGCAGTTCGGGTGGTTCATTGCTGATCCCCTCTGTTCTCTTTTTATTGCTGTATTAATATTTCTCAGTGTTGTTCCACTGATTAAAGATGCCTGTCAGGTTCTACTTTTGAGACTGCCACCAGAATATGAAAAAGAACTACATGTTGCTTTAGAAAAGGTACTGTGTATAATTTCTTCACAATATTTTTTCCTTTTATTTTTTTTAATGTTTTTTTGTTTTTTTTTTCCTGAGCTGTCGGCACAGAGCCCGACACGGGGCTCGAACTCACAGACCGCAAGATCATGACCTGAGCTGAAGTCAGACGCTTAACCGACTGAGCCACCCAGGCGCCCCTAATGTTTTATTTTATTTTTGAGAGAGAGCAGGTGCACGTGTGCACACGGGGGGGGGGGGGGGGGGGGGGGCAGAGAGAGGGAGACAGAGGACCCGAAGTGGGCTCTGCACTGACAGCAGAGAGCCTGATGCAGGGCTCAGACTCATAAATAGTGAGATCATGTTCTGAGTAAAATTAAATACTTAACCGACAGAGCCACCCTGGTGCCCCTATTTTTTCCTTTTAAAGTAGCATATGAAATTGAGTAAGTTGACCCAACTGGGAATGTGCAAAATATGAATGAAGAAAATACAGTTTTATTTCAAGAACATAAAAATAGGAACCGAATAAATGGAGAGATTTTTCTTGAATGGGAAACAGTATTGTAACGATGTTGCATTTTTTTTTTTTAATTTAAATCTCAGTGCAGTTGCTTTTTGTTGGGATTTTTGGGATTTTTTTTTCCTTGTGTTTGTTTTTGTTTTTGTTTTGGGGGAGGATAGATAACCCAGTATTACTTGGAAGCTTATTTGGAAGGGTTAAATCTTGAGAATAAAAAAAAAAACAAAACATAAATTACAGAATTAATTAATAGGATTCTGTTTGGTGATTATAAAGTTACAGAATTAACCAACACAAGTAACAATAAACACATAAATCAATTTTTTAAAAATTGGTTGTCCAGAAACAGACCCAGGAATGTATGGAAGTCAGTTGTATAGCAAAGCTAGCATTTTAGATCAGTGGGGAGAAAGGGTGGACCCAATCAACATTTCCACTTGGTGGAATAGAAAAGGCTATATCTCTTTACCACCAAATATCAAAATATATTTCCAATATACTAAATATGTAAAAGATAAAAAATAATAAAACTATTAAAATAAAATAGAAGAATACTTTTAGAGCCACAGAGGTAGAGAAAGCCTTTTTAATGAGCTCAAATTGAAACCAGACACCAAAAAAGGGCAGAAAAAAATCTACAGATTGGAGCAATTGAAAATTGTTCATTGGCAAAAGACTCCATTAACAAATAAGAAATACAGAAGGCAGACAAGTGGAAAATATTTGCAGCATGTATAAGCAGCCAGAGACTTAACTATCCATAATTTTTTAAATCAAGAGAGTCTTGAGATACCTGAGTGGCTCAGTCGGTTGAGCACCGACTTCAGCTCAGGTCATGATCTCATACTTTGTGAGTCTGAGCCCCACATCAGGCTCTGTGCTGACCGCTCAGAGCCTGGAGCCTGCTTCAGATTCTGTGTCTCCTCTCTCTGCCCCTCCCCAGCGTGTGCTCTGTCTCTGAGCGAAAATAAAAATAAAAACTAAAAAATTAAAAAAATTTAAAAAAACATTTTTTTAATACAGAATCTTCTAAAAAAACGGACTAGGAATATAAACCAACAATTCACAAAAAAAACAAATACAAAAGAAATTTTTTTCAGCTTGTGGTTTGCAATGTCGTATTTTTTTTTAAATTAAGCCTCACCCATTGTGGGGCTTGAACTCACTCAAGATAAGAGTCACGTGCTCTACCAACTGAGCCAACCAGGCACCCTTGTCATATCATGTTAAATCAAGATCTGCTGAGGAAAAGTTGGCACCTTGAATATTGAAGGAATAGCATCTTAACCCATTGTTTTCATAAATAAAATTAGTAGTTCCTTCACCTCATTATTAGTGAATACTACATTCTTCTAAAAGGGAAAAAAAGTTTTATTTCAAAATTAATGTATGTCTATTATGGGAAAACTTCAAAGTACAAAAAAGTACACACAGAGGAAATCACATATATTCTCCCACCTAGAAAGAAACATCTTTTTATTTTATTTTATTTTAGTAATCTCTGCCACCAACATGGAGCTCGAACTCATGATCAAGAGTTGCATTCTCTAGGGGCATCTGGGTGACTCAGTTAATTGTCTGACTCTGGTTTTAGCTCAGGTCATGATCTCACGTTTCATGAGTTTGAGCCCCACATCCAGCTCTAAGCTGCCAGCACGGAGCCTGCTTGGGTTTCTTTCTCCCTCACTCTCTTCCCTTCCTACTTGTGCTTTCTCTGTCTCTCTCAAAATAAGTAAATAAACTTAAAAAAAATTATTTAAAAAAAAAGTTGCAGGCTCTACCAACTGAGCCAGCCAGGCACCCCTGGAAAGAAGCACTTTTAAAAATTGTTTTTCTACATTAAGATGTTTTGAAAATGGCAAAAAACTATCTTGTATGACTTTGTAAATGTTTCCCCACTTAATTACGTCATGTTGATAAATACTCTTAATACATTTTTAATGACAGTGTAGTGTTACATTATATTTGTTGTCTGTTATTTAACCAGTCCTCCAATACTAAACATAGAAGATATCTTTAGAACATGTTTATATACTAAATGGTATGTGAATGTGTGTATCAACATGAGGAAACCATGTAGTCCATTGAATGCATCCCAAAGTTTAGAATAGTCAAAGTACCTCTTTAGGAGAGGGAAATGGGTGTGCAACTATTGAGTGTAAAGACACCTAAAACCCTCATTCACTTCCCATTCAGAGCTGTCTTCCTTGGCATTACTGTCAGTTGGAAATATTTTACTTCATGTGAGTTGTCCCTTCTTTTCTCACTTCTTTGCTTTCCTTATGGGAGAGAGAGAGCACACACAAGCGAGTAGGGGAGGGGCAGAGAGAAAGGGAGAGAAAAAATCCCAAGCAGGCTCCACACTTGTCAGCACAGAAACTGACATGGGGATCAATCCCATGACCCCCGAGATCATGACCTGAGCTGAAATCAAGAGTCAGGTGCTTAATCAACTGAGCCATCCAGGTGCCCCTTTATTATCTTTTTTAACCAGCTTACTAGTGCTTTCTGGACCGGAAAGGTTGCTTTGTGTTAAGTAAATTAAGCTTTAAGTCCATTTATATCACCTCTCCTTTTATTTGACAGATACAGAAAATTGAAGGATTAATATCATACCGAGACCCTCATTTTTGGCGTCATTCAGCCAGTGTTGTGGCAGGAACAGTTCATATACAGGTGACATCCGACGTGCTGGAACAAAGAATAGTACAGCAGGTGATCATCTTTTGTTTTTAAAATAATTTCAGTTGAGCTAATTCATGCATAAATTTGCACACATTATAAATTACACAGTTCAGTAATCATTTAACTGTAGAAAAACATCAATCTTTCGGCTGTCCAAGGATTAAATAACTTATTTTTTACATCTAGATTTGTTTTCTATTCAAAAATGGTTAAAATTAAGTTTTAGTATTTAGAGGACAGCTTAAGGTAATGTAAAAATTTCACTTGTGTTCCACCGTGGTTCCCAATAGGTTATCCAGAAATGAATCATTATAAATATAGCTCTAGATCAATAATAATCACAATAGCAAGGTATATGCTATGGTTGGAGGTAAGGATCAAAAAAGTTCCTGTATCCCTTTTCTCAACATACCAAGTTGGAAACAAGAAGTGTTTTCCTTTTCAACTTGAAATGTCAGGTCAGTAATTTACAGGTTTTCTAAAAGATTATATTTAACATTTTGCCAAGTAAATAATAAATATTACTTTGAGGATTATCTTTTTTTTTTTAATGTTTGTTTATATTGTGGGGCGCCTCAGTGGCTCAGTTGGTTAAGCGTCCAACTTGGGCTCAGGTCATGATCTCATGGTTCGTGGGTTCGAGCCCTATGTCAGGCTCTGTGCTGACAGCTCAGATCCTGGAGTCTGCTTCAGATTCTGTCTCCCTCTCTGTCTACCCCTCCCCGGCTCACACTCTATCTCTTTCTCACTCTCTCAAAAGTAAATAAACGTTTAAAAGTTAAATAAGTAAATAAATAAATAAATGTTTATTTATATGAGAGAGAGCTCATGAGCAGGGGATGGGCAGAGAGAGAGGGATAGAGACAGAACATGAAGCAGACTCCGGGCTCTGAATTGTCAGCACAGAGCCTGACATGGGGCTTAATCTCACAAGCCGTGAGATCATGACCTGAGCCAAAGTCGGACACTTGACCGACTGAGCCACAGGCATCCCAAGGATTATCTTTGACTGTCTGAGGCTATGAAAAAAATGTCCTATCAGTTATTTAAGACATATTTACTAAATACATTAATCTAAATGCTTTAAATGTATGGGTTTTTATAACAGGTTACAGGAATACTTAAAGATGCTGGAGTAAACAATTTAACAATTCAAGTGGAAAAAGAGGCATACTTTCAACATATGTCTGGCCTAAGTACTGGATTTCACGATGTTCTAGCTATGACAAAACAAATGGAGTCCATGAAATACTACAAAGATGGTACTTACATCATGTGAGGTAACTCAAGAATTACCTCTGGGGTATGGACAATGAAGACTAAATTACTCGGTATTTATAACATTGCCGGAAAGAAGAAAATTGCACATAATTGTACAGAAACATTTTACTGTATTTGAGAAAAATTTTAAAGCTCCCGACTCTTGGATCAAGGAATCTTTGATAAAGGAAATTTAAATACAGAATGAAGCATTAATTATACAAGTAAAATAATTACTTGAATTATGTGTATAACGAGAATCTTGAACTTTGAACATGATGTGTCACATCATCTTTGAAAATGAACATATAATGATGGATTCTAGTGAAGACCAAAATTACTTCTGTGTGTTTACTTTCTGTCAGAAAGCATCTCCATTGTAAATAATGTATTTACATGTTTATTACAAAGCCCCAAATGAAAAATTTTTAGTCCATTTTTTGCATAGCCCTAGGATAAAATAGGAATAAAAGTTCTATATTTATGGATTTTCTGTATATAAAACTGGTTTCCAATTATAGCTTAAATCCATTAGGTAAAAGCCGTATCGCCACTTTAAATGTAAACTAAATTATTTGGGAGAAATCAACCACTGAAATGAGACAACCAGCGAGAATAGGGAATTATAACATTATTGATGTATTACAAACCAACCACTCTGTAAAATAAATTTTTTTACTTTTGGTAATATTTGCAAATGAATACTTACTTTATTAGGGTAAAGAATTTTACTACATTGTGTGCATATTATTCGATCACTTGTCTTCTTCCTTTGTAGTAGAATGTTCCATTTCTTGTAACGCATCTGCCATTCCAAGTTGCTTATCAAGCTGGTATCCACACAATACTAGGGTTGTCATCTTTTCATTTAGCGCCATATTTTGTGGAATAGCCAGTTGAGAGGATCATAAATAATTGTCAACTCATATTTGAATTTTCTGCCTTTAGACTAACATAATTTTTTTTTAAGTTCTAGAACATGTAGATCTATAAGAAATATCAAAGAATAGGTAGTTCTTTTAACGTTTAGTAAGTAAATCTTGTCTATTAGTGCTTGGGCACCATGACATCAAAATACCCTGTAACTACTTTCCATAGCAATATCTAATTTATATTTTTTCATTTCCAATTTAAAATGAATGTATAGTCTGAAAAGACTGTATGATAAATATATAATAATATATGCAGTTTTATGAACACCAAAGAATGTTGTTCAAAAGATACTTTTGAATACCTATTTATAAGCAGGTGAATATTTTCATTCTTATAATAGGAATTTTGATAAGTAGGATGAATTAATTTTAGTATGGGTACTATTTTCTTATCTATACCATAATGGCAAACATGTATTGTAAATCATATTTTTTATCTTACCAATTTTAATATGTGAGAGGTTTTAGAAATTTGTTATAAGTTATTTTGATATTCTTTGTCTTATCTTTACACATTTTCTGGTCCAGAATCTTCAATACATATTAAAATTTTGGAGTGGTGGGAAAATAATCGCATATTGATGTTTTAATGCAATTTTTGGTTTGTTAAAAAAGATTTTAAATAGATAGATACAATAAATATTGCACATTATCAAAATTGTCATTTCCCTTTGGAGGCATATAAACAGCAGGAAAATTAACTTACTGTGATGAGAAGTAAGCTGAAACAGACGGCAGGGACTCACAAAACCTATGACTTGAGGTAAATCAGCTTCTCTGGGTGTCTTTTTTTTCCTTGTACATAAAATCAGAATAAAATCTCAAATTCATAGGGTTATGAGAAGCAAAAAGAATAATGTATGAACAAATAATAATCAAGAAAAAATTTTTCTTAATGAAAGTTGAAAAAGGCTAAATAAAGTTGAGGATTTGTTACTATTTTAAATCTGCCTTTAAAGGTAGCCTTCATTAATTTGTCTGGTTTTTTTCTATTAAAGTCAGCATCCCAAGAGATTAACTACATGTTAACTACATGTTAAATGTATGAGTAAGTTCAAAATAATATCCCGAGCGTTAACCTGTTTAGCAGTTCATTTGTACCAAGTAAGATCGTTATGGTAGTTTACCACACCTATTAATTTCTTTCCCCTTCCCTTTCTTCCAGCCATCATTTTTCCCTTATTACCAATTGGAAGCTTGTGATTTCCACTTAGAATTAACTTTAAATCTGTTATAATATAGGTTTATTGTTCCTTTTACATAATAATTGATAAACCTTTTGGGGCACCTGAATGGCTCAGTCTGTTAAGTGTCTGACTTCAGCTCAGGTCATGATCTCTCCATATGAGAGTTTGAGCCCCACAATGGGCTCTCTGCTGTAAACACAAAGCCCACATCAGATTCTCTGTATCCTTCTCTCTCTACCTCTCCCCTACTTACACTCTCTGTCTCTTGAAAATAAAAATAAACACTTAAAAAACAATTTTAAAAATTGAACAAACTTTAAATTTTTCTAACTGTAATAGAATAATGAAGCTATATATAATTAAATATCTGTAACATAGGATTCATTTTACTTTAAATTTAGATTATCATTCTGGGGCTCCTGGGTGGGTCAGTTGGTTGAGTGACCGACTTAAGCTCAGGTTGTGATCTCACGATGTGTGGGTTCAAGCCCTGCATTGGGCTCTGTGCTGACAGCTCAAAGCCTGGAGCTGGCTTCAGACTCTTTATCTCTCTCTGCCCTTTCCCCACTCATGCTCTCTCTCTCTCTCTCTCAAAAATAAATAAATATTTTAAAAAATTAGATTATCATTCTTCCCTAAAATATGAATGCGGAGATGTTTGTTTTTACTAGTTAATGGTCATATGGTTCAAAATTAAAAAGAGTTAGTGGCAAAAAGGCTCACACCCCTGTCATCAGATCCACAGCTCTCCTCTAGAAATTTCCACACTTGGGGCACCTTGGTGGCTCAGTTGGTTAAGCATCCAACTCGTGGTTTTAGCTCAGGTCATGATCTCACAGTTTATGAGTTCAAGTGCTGCATTGGGCTCTGTGCTGCCAGAGCAGAGGTACAGAGCTTGCTTAGTATTCTGTCTCCCTCCTTCTCTTCCCTTCCCTTGCTGGCATGCACTCTTTCTCTCTCTCTCTATCTCAAAAATAAATAAACATTAAAAAAAAAGGAAATTACCACACTTTTCAGTTTATAGTATCCTTCCAGATACCTTATGAATATACAAATATGTGTAAGTATCATTTTACCCTTAGAAATTATTCCATATTTGAAACATTAAATAGCATCATAAATAAATAAAGTTCACCTAATAATTCTAACAGAATTTAAAAAAGAATTTTAAGGGGCACCTGAGTGGCTCAGTCAGTTGAGCATCCAACTTCAGCTCAGGTCATAATCTCACAGTGTGCGGGTTCCAGCCCCGCATTGGACTGTGTGCTGACAGCTCAGAGCCTGGAGCCTGCTTCAGATTCTGTGTCTCCCTCTCTTTCTGCCCCTCCCCGCTCATGCTCTCTCTCTCTCTCTCAAAAATAAACTTAAATAAAAAAAGAATTTTAAGACAAATTCTTAAAATTTAAGAATTTTAAGGCAAACATTTCTTATAGCCTTAATTCATATGCAAGTTAAATATTCAGAGATTATATATATATAGATACTAAACTGAATTCAGTTATAAAACCGCTAACATTCATTTCATTTTTTAGAGTGATCTTTCGGAAGGAATATTTTGTAAATAATGTAAATGTTGTAGTAATGTTCTAGTAAATACTACAATTAAAATGGTAAAATTGTATTTTTTAATCACATTTCTTCTATGACTTACTTGTTCCTTGTATCCACAGTACAGTTTCTGAGACAGATAATATTATATTTTCTGCACATACAAATACAGTGTTCTGTTACATTTTTTTCTTTTCTGAAATATTTGTTGAGGTACACTTAGGTAAACAATGAAATACACAGATTTTAAGTGCTCAATTCAGTGAAGGATATGGAGCAATGAGCTCACTGAGGGCAAGTGGGAGCATGAAACAATGCAGTCACTTCGGAAAACTGTTTGCCAGTTTCTTTTAAACTTAAACATACATTTACCCTGTGACCTAGCACTTCTGTTCCTGAGTATTTACCTAATTTCCCCAAGAAATGAAAAGGTGTATCCACGAAAAGACTTGTACAAGAATGTACGTAGTCATCAAAAAACTAGAAACAACCCAAATGTCCATCAACAAGAGGATGGATAAATAAAATGAGTGATATTCATAATGGAACACTACTGAGCAGTTTAAAAAAAATACTGTTACAAAAATGTAGGTAAATCTTAAAAAAATGTCAAATGAAAGAAGCCAAACTCAAAAAGTTCATACTTTATGATTATATGTATATTAAATCCAAGAACGAAGACTGTAGTGATAGAGCACAGAAAATGGTTTGTATTTTCCATTGCTGCACAGCAATAGAATGCTGACAACTTAGATGCTTAACACAAACTATCTTAGAGTGTGTAGGTCAGCAATCTAGTATGGTTCTCACTGGGCTAAAATCAAGGTGCTGCAGGGCTATGCTTCTTTCTGAAAGGTCTGAGAGAATCTATTTCCTTGTTCATTCAGGTAGTTGACTGAATTCAGTGCGTGTGGTTGTAGGACTGAGGTCCCTGTTTCTTTGTTGGTGTTCCCAGCTTCTACAGGCCACCTGCATTCCTTGGCTTCCTCCGTCTTCAAAGCCAGCATCGTGGGTCATGTGCTCCTCACCTCAAATCTCTCCTGTTTCCTCTTCTACTGTTACATCTTTCTCTGACCTACTTTTCTGCTTTTCTTTTCTCCTTTAAAGACTCATGCAGTTATACCAGGTCCATCCAGGTAATCCAAAATAATCTCCCTATCTGAAGGTCTTCAAAGTCTTTTTGCCGTGTGACATATTCAAAGGTATGTTCATGTTCTCGGGTTGTAGGCATTAGGGCGAGGACGTTTCTTTTAGTTTTATTTTATTATTTTGAGAGAGTGAGCAAGCGTGAGCAGGAGAGGGACAGAGGAAGAGGGGGAGAGAGAATCTCAAGCAGGCTCTATTCCCAGTGCAGAGCCCAATACCAGGCTGGATCTCAAAACCATGAGATCCTGACTTGAGCTGAAACCAAGAGTCAGATGCCTAACCAACTGAGCCATGCAGGTGCTGCAGCAAGGACATCTTAAAGGAGACTGGCTCATTATTCTGCCTACCACATGGTTGCCTTGGGGAGATGGAATTTATTGGAAAAGGGGCAAGGGGCATCTTTCTGAAGTAAAGGAAATGTATATCTAAATCTAACATAGGTGTATATAATTGTCAAAATATTTTAATTATAACTTATTATTACACTTTCTTTTTTAAGTGTTCTTATAATTTGCTAGTGAGTATTAATTTAGAAGCTACTATGTGCTAGGCACTGTATAAACAATTTACATAATCATCTCTGCATTTATTTTCTCCTAGTACTCTGGTGGTATCATATATTAAGTTTGCTTTAACTGATCTAGTTCAATAATGCAATATGGTGGAGAAGATTTTTTGAGGTACATATTATTCCACTTTATTGCTTTTTTCCACTTAACTTTAAAGACCAAGGAAGTTTCCCCCTGCAACAAAGTATAATGTACAGATCTATCAAGATTAATATTGACATGGTTATGGAAAACCTGTCTAAGAAAATAATAAAATTCAGTGGTTTATGGTTTTTTAAACATTCAGTAAATTCATTCATACCCAACAAGTTTTTATGGGAGTCACTTTTACCAAGACACTACTATAGGGATAAAGTCATCAGTGAAACAAAGTCCTGCCCTAATGGAGCTTACTTTCTAATGGAGGGGACAGACTGATATGTGAAAAATAGTTGGTGATAAGAAGAGCAATAACTTATTGATCCCTTATGTATCAGATGGGCAATGTTCCAAGCAATAAATACATAATTATCCCACTTTATTGATGAGGAAACTAAGGCAGAAAAAGGTTAATTTAGCTTGCCCCAAATCATACATCTAGTAAGTGGTCAGCTTTCCAAACCAGGCCCTCTGGTTTCAGGACTGACACTCGATTGAAGCAGAACACAAGGATAGAGAGTAACATGGTGCTAGAGAATGGCCAAAGAGGATCTCTGTGGAAGAAGACCTGAGAACCTGATTTAAGTAGGGAGGCAAACAATATCTAAAATTCTAGACTGTATTCTCCCAATATCCACTGTTAGACTGAGCATCAAATGCAAGGTGTCTGGGGGAGGAGGTGCTTAACGAGCTAGAAGAATAGCAGGAAAACCAGTGTGAGCAAATCAGGCAGATGGTGTGGTGAGGACATAGAAAGCCTGTGGAGGGCTTTGAGGAAGGGACTTACTGAGCTGATAGTTCAAAAGGATCAGGGTGGGAGAGTGACAGTGCAATCTCACGGAGAGTTAGGTTTTTGTCCAAGCCCCAGTGAGAGAGGATGGTGGCTTGGACTATGTGACACGTTCATTGCCTCTTATTTGTAAGTTTGCCATTTAAGGTGTAAAAAAAAAAAAAATTGGACACAAACCCTTCCCTTCAATATATTGTACAGCAGAAAAGATAAGATGAAAATAACTATAATTCAAGATTTGGAGAGATTTGGTGCCATAAGACAGTGGAAAGTTCAAATTATGGAGAGGTTACTTTTAGCTAAAGGAGGTAGCATTTGACAGACCTAAAGGACTGACGGAAATAAGATGGCAAGGGGCTTAATTCCACCAATGTGGACTGTATAAACCCATTAGCAATTCAGTTTTGCATAATTATGGCTTTCAAATATGAAATTTGTAGGCCTGTGATTAGAAGGTGTAAAAGTAGGGCATTAAGGGTACTTGAATGCCAGATTACAAATTAATCATAGAGCTTTAGGTTATCATATGGGAATTAATTGTCTAGCCCTGTGAAAAACATTAGCTAAATGATACATACTCTTCAAGTAGAGTGTCCCATTTGGGGTTGCTTTGATTTTCCAGAGAAGCAAAATAAGAATGCTAATCTGAAAGGCTGCAAGTTGATACAGTGGGCTGGACAGTGGCCTAGGAATCACCACAGCTGTGATCTAAGGGCTGGTTACTTGTTCTCTGATGTAAAATGATGAGGTTTGGATCCAGTGAACATAAGATGATCCCTTTCAGTAGTATGAAATGAAGGCAATCGTTCTATTTGTTTTTTATTTTGTTTTAAGGTTTATTTATTTACTTTGGGACAGAAAGAGAACTGACAGGGGAGGGGCATAGAGAGAGGGAGAGAGAGGATCCCAAGTAGGCTCCACCCTGTCAGCATAGAGCCTGACATGGGGCTCGAACTCACAAACCCCGGGACGAGCCCAAATCAAGAGTCGAACACTTGACCTACTGATCCATCCTAGCACCCAAAGGCAATAGTTCTATTTTCTTATATAATTTTTTTAATGTTTATTTTTGAGAGAGAACGATCAAGAAAGGAGCAGAGAGAGAGAGAGAGACACAGAAGCCAAAGCAGGCTCCAGGCTCCAAGCTATCAGCACAGAGCCTGACTCGGGGCTCGAACCCACGAACCACAAGATCATGACCTGAGCCGAAGTCGGAAGCTCAAGCAACTGAGCCACCCAGGCATCCCTAATGTTTATTTTTGAGAGAGAGAAAAAGATAGATCGTAAGCAGTGCAGGGGGGTGAGGGTGGGGGTGCAGAGACAGGCAGAGACACAGAATCCGAAGCAGGCTCCAGGTTCTGAGCTGTCAGCACAGAGCCCAGTGCCCGGCTCCAACCCAAGAACTGTGAGATCATGACCTGAGCCAGTCAGTCGCTTAAACAACTGAGCCACTGAGGTACCCCAAGACAATTGTCCTAAATTCGTGTATGGGAACTTTTTTGTTAACAGTATCTACCTATTTAGACAAAAGATGCATTAAAGGCTAAAGGAGGTAGCATTTGACAGACCTAAAGGTCTGTATATGTATAAAGCAGGGTGGATGACACAAAGAGGTCCTCTGTCCTTACAGGAAAGCAATAGTTACTGAGCATATAAAAATAGTGAACGAGGGTGCCTGAGTGGCTCAGTCAATTAAGCATTGACTCTTGGTTTTGGCTCAAGTCATGATTTCTCAGTTCGTGAGTTTGAGCCCCATGTCAGGCTCTGTGCTGACAGTGCAGAGCCTGCTTGAGATTCTCTGTCCCTATCTGCCCCTCTACTGCGCATGCTCTCTCTCTCTCAAAATAAATAAACTTTAAAATATATGCATATATATACATATATATAAACGAGAACGAAGAGATACACATTGGGAGAAAGATGAAGGAAATATTGCTCTGAGTTCAGAAGAGAAAGAAAACTCTCCCGGGAGAGTAGAAAAACCTTTATGGAGGAGAGGGCATACATTGTTAATAGTCAGGAAAAAATCAGTGGAATTCGTGATGATTTTGAGTTTGACTTGTCCTCTTCCTGGCCCCCTGACAAGTCGGCTTAAACTCTGAGTTTCAGCTTCCTCAGGAGCATCACAGAGTTTTTGCAGTATCAGTGACACCTTTTCATCTACTCCCACCTCTGACTCCACCAAACGGCTGATTGTAGAGTTCAGTTGGGCGCCTTCACAAGATGTAGCTTGTGCTGTAAAGCTTCTGCTCTGGGCTGTCCCCCATGTTACTTAGCTGCAGTCTCTGAGCCTTAGGCTACACAGCTTCCTAGACTACGCACTCCACAAAGACTGACTACTGTGCAGAGTAAGTCAGGTCGCACCGGTAGTGGACTGCAGAAGAGAAGCCTGACTTCAGTTTCCAGGACTAGCACAGGCCCTCTCTCATTCTCCATCACGCCTCTTTTGCCGTTCCTCTTCTTCATTCCCTTTTATCTGCCTCGGCCTTCTTGGCATCACTTAACTCAGCACAGTAACTAAAGTTACAAGGACTAAAATCAGGCTTTGGAGATGTCTGGCTAACTCTTTGGAGGAGTGTGTGACTCCTGATCTCAGGTCATGGATTTGAGCTCCACGTTAAAAGTAGAGATTACTAAAAAAAAAAAAAAAAACACCTTTATTTCTTTTTAATGTTCATTTATTTTGAGAGAGTCAAAGACAGAGCTCAAGCAGGGGAAGGGCAGAGAGAGAGGGAGACACAGAATTTGAAGCAGGCTCCAGGCTCTGAGCTATCAGCACAGAGCTCGATGTGGGGCTCAACACACCAACTATGAGATCATGACCTGAGCCAAATTCAAGAATTGGACGCTCAACCGACCGAACCACCCAGGTGCCCCAAAAATCATAAACTTTAAAATGAATAGGATAGGGGCACCTGGGTGTCTCAGTTGGTTGAGCATCTGACTTTTGATTTCGGTTCAGGCCATGATCTCATGGTTCATGGGTTCAAACCCGGCAGCGTTGCGCTACGTCCTGACAGTGTGGAACCTGCTTGAGATCCTCCCTCTCTCTGCTCCTCCCCTGCTCACACCCATCCTTTCTCTCTCTTTCTCAAAATAAATAAACATTAAAAATACAATAATAATAAAATAAAATGAGTAGGATATTTAGTTGTGATATACTTCACCTCAGGGGACATAATAGAGCGGTGTCTGAAAACAAAGCAAAAGCCACCACCACAATAAAAGCAAGCAATCTCTCTTATTATGGTGCTATGATTAATCACAACAAAAAGGGCCTCAGTGCTGAGAAGTGTTTTGCATGAAAGTCAGTTCAAGATAAATTTAAATACATATAGACCACGTTCTAAATATAACCAAAATGATTTTTCACTACCTTCTCATATACCATTTCTTTTCTTTCTTTTTTTTTTTTTTTTCACGTACCATTCTTCTTTAACACTCTTACCTCCGTAAACCAATTTGCATGTTCCCCATGCCCATATACATACACACAGTCAGAGACGGGGGAGTCTAAGCAGAAGTATCTTGAAGCTTCTTGGTCTCTCAGTACAGTATTCTGTTATTGGTTCTTTTCTATAAAGATTTAAAGATTCTTAAAGTTCAAAGAGAGGAAAGCACAAGATATAGAGAGGTATCCTCCTTTGCTAGAGACCTAGAATCAACCAGGCCCAAAGCTAAGTACTCCCAGGACTAATCTCTTTAGAGAGCCAGCAATTTTCCTTTGTTATTTAAGCCTATTGCAGTTGGGTTCTCTTCACCTTATAATAGAATTTTGATGCTAATGCACTCTTGGCCTCTTCTACTAAAGTCCCTCCCACCCATGACAGATCCAAAAGGGAGGAAAGTAAGAGGCTGATGAAAGAAGGAAACCCTATCTAATACGATCATACTGTAATAATTTATCTTCAATATACAATTTGGTCAATATACAATTTGTACCAATATCCTTCAAGAATATGCACCCTAAAGTCAGGTATCTCTTGAATCTAGCACAGTGTGTAAAACATAGTTAAAGCTAAAAAAAAAAAAAAAGTACTGGTTGAACAAACTTGATTCATTCATACCTTGAGGGGGAAAAAGATGTAAATATTCTTTTATTTATTTTTTTTTAAAGCTTATTTATTTTGAGAGAGAGAGCAAGTGAGCAGGGTAGGGGCAGAGATAGAGGGAGAGAGAGGATCCCAAGCAGGGTCCTTGCTGCCAGCACAGAGCCTGATGTGAGGCTCATACTCAAGAACCATGAGATCATGACCTGAGCTGAGATCCAAAGTTGGATGCTCTGTTACACTGAGTGAGCCATTCTTTTCTCAAGTCAGAGGCATAAGCCCTGGAAGAACTAATGTCAATGATCTTGCTTTGTCTTGGTGAACATAACATAACTTTAGAAAGAGGGTCAACTTTTTCTCTTTAAAAGCCTAAAAAGACTCAGATTCCCATGTTTTTCTAGGTATGTGTCTGGAATTTGTTAAATGCTAGGATGCCATAGCCAATAAGATTGAGCTGTTTGACTACTTCCAGATTACCGTAGTCAATTAACATCTGCAGAGAAAAATGACAAAACAGCCTCCATAGGTGTAGGAGCTTCTATTCTCAAAATGAGTTGTCTCAAAAATTTTCAAAAAGTAAAACAGTAAGTATGACTATTTTGTACCAGTTGATGTTATGGACAAATTATATCTATATTAAATACTCTTATGGATGAAACAAAACAAAACAAAAGTCAAATGCTCAGCCGACTGAGCCACCCAGGAGCCCCTTAAAGGTTCTTTTAAAATCTTTGTACTCTTGGGGCACCTGAGTGGCTCAGTCAATTAAGTGTCAGACTCCTGATCTCGGCTCAGGTCATGATATGGTTCATGGGATCGAGACCCACATCTTGCTATGCGCTGCTTGGGATTCTCTCTCTGATGCTGTGCCCCACCCCTCTCTCAAATAAATAAACATTTTTTAGAAATAAAATAAAATATTTGCACTCATATGTGTGCAGAATATTTTTAAAGGATACCCAAGAATCTTTTAATACATTTTCCTCTGTAGAGGAATACTTACTCTTTTTTATTGTATAATCTTCTTAACTGTTGTGACATGAAGCATCTAAAACCTTAAAAAAAAAAGGTAAACCTGCTATCAACAATTCAAGGGACACTTGTAAGAGTCTGTTAAACATACGCTAGCTCTACCAATGGAATAGTCAGTGTCCCACTGAAGAAGTTACTTCATGATGTTTCTATGTGTCCTCAGTCTCCCTTCTCACTCCTATTTCCAGCTCCATGGTAGTGTGAATATTCCTGATTTTTCATCAACATAACCATTTCCTGTCTTTAACTTATTCTTATTTCAGTTACATATATGTATGGTTTTAAAAAGTCAAACTAGGGGTGCCTGGGTGGCTCAGTTGGTTAAGCGGCCGACCTCAGCTCAGGTCATGATCTTACCGTCTGTGAGTTCGAGCCCCGCGTCAGGCTCTGTGCTGACAGCTCAGGGCCTGGAGCCTGCTTCAGATTCTGTGTCTCCTCTTTCTCTGCCCCTCCCCTGCCCACACTCGTCTCTCTGTCAAAAGTAAATTTAAAAAAATTAAATTAAATTAAAAAGTCAATTGTTCTTTAAAATTTATACCAGGGATGCCTGTGTGACTCAGTCAGTTAAGTGTCCACTCCTGATCTCTGCTCAGGTCATGATCTCATGGTTCATGGGATTGAGCCCAGAGCTGGGCTCTGCGCTGACAGCTCAGAGCCACATGAGATTCTCAATCTGCCTCTCTCTCTCTGCCCCTCCGCTGCTTGCAGGAGCACTTTCTTTCAAAATAAATAAACATTTTTAAATGTTTTTTACAACTTTTAAAAATAAAATTTATGGGGCGCCTGGGTGGCTCATTTGGTTGAGCGGCCAACTTCAGCTCAGGTCATGATCTCACGGTCTGTGGGTTCGAGGTCCACGTCGGGTTCTGTGCTGACAGCTCAGAACCTGGAGCCTGTTTTGGATTCTGTGTCTCCCTCTCTCTCTGCCCTTCCCTTGCTCACGCTATGTCTCTATGTCTCTCAAAATAAATAAACGTTAAAATAAATAAATAAATAAATAAATAAAATAAAATTTATAACAAAACCAGTACACCCTTGTCCCCCATTCCTTCTCTCCGAAAGGAACCATTTTCTTTTTTTCTTTTAAGTTTATTTATTTATTTGGAGAGCATGTGTGCATGAGTTGGGGAGGGGCAGAGACAGAGAGAGAGAGAGAATCCCAAGCAGGCTCTGCAAAGTCAGTCTTGGAGTCTGATTTGGGCTCTAACTCAGGAACCCTGAGATCATGACCTAAGCTGAAACCAAGAGCTAGTCGCTTATGGACCTAAGCCACCCACGCGCCCCAGGAACCATTTTCTATTTTTCTTTTAACATTTATTTATTTTTGAAAGACAGAGAGAGACAGAGCTAGTGGGAAAGGGGAAGAGAGACAGAGACACACAGAATCTGAAGCAGACTCCAGGCTCTGAGTCATTAGCACAGAGCCCGATGCGGGACTTGAACTCACAGACCATGAGATCATGGCATGAGCCGAAGTCCAACGCTTAACCGACTGAGCCACCCAGTCACCCCCATTTTCTATTTTTAACTGTGCAATTTGCCATTTACAGTCATAATCTCGATAATGTCCTTATACTGCTATTTTTGAGATATACAGTTTTAAAAATGACCCACTAGATACTTTCAATGGAAAATGAGGGTTTAGCTCTTTTATAACACTACCAGCATACATACACATCCCTCTCTCTCTCTTTCCTGACCGTCCCAAATAGTTGAATCATAATTTTTGGTTAAATCAATATTCAGTGTTCTCATTATTATGAATATATGATTTACCACCGTGCCTACCATATTATGAGTACATTTCCATCTTTTAATGGCTTCTAGTTTGCCTTGTTTATTTTCATTTGCCTAGTTTTTTTCTGTAGTTATCACTATTGTATTTCCGACTCTCCCGAAAGTGTAAATCTCTGCTCAGTACATTAAAATACATCAGGTAATATATCGATTTCATCTTTTTTGCTTGGAGATGTCCCATTTAGAGCCCACTGTTCTTGCTCTACTTCACTGTGCCCCAATTGATCTAGGCCTACTGGAAAGAGCCAGCCTGGAATCATCTAAGTCCTGGGATTTTTGTTACCCTTTCTGCTATGTTAGAACTACTGTATTTTAGATCCCACATCTAACTTTTAAAATTTTCATCCTTATTTTGGAAGACTACACACTCCAATAATTTCCTAAGAAAGGGTACATGGGAGATATTTATTTATTGATTTGTGTGTTTGTTTGTTTGACGTTTATTTATTTATTTTGAGAGAGAGAGAGAGAGAGAGAGAGAGAGAGAGAATCCCAAGCATGCTCCACACTCAGATCATGATCTGAGCTGAAATCAAGAGTCAGACACTTAACTGACTGAGCCACCCAGGTGTTCCTGGGAGATGATACTTTAGATGTCATAAATCTGAAAACGCCTTTATTCTACCTCATGATTGTTTGATGGTTTGGCTGGGTACAGAATTATAAATTGAAAATCGTTTTCCCTCAGAATCTTCTAGCTTTCAAGATTGCTATTGAATACAATGGAATACTACGTGGCAATGAGAAAAAATGAAATCTGGCCATGTGTAGCAACATGGATGGAACTGGAGGGTATTATGTTAAGTGAAATAAGTCAGTCAGAAAAAGACAGATACCATATGTTTCCACACATAGGTGGATTTTGAGAGACTTAGCAAAAACCATGGTGGAGGGGAAGAGGGGAAAGGAAAAAAAGACACAGAGAGGGAGGGAGATAAAACATAAGAGACTCTCAAAAACTAAAAACAAACTGAGGTTGAGGGGGGTGAGGGAAGGAGAAGAGTGGGTGACGGGCATTTAAAGAGGGCACGTGTTGGGATGAACACTGGGTGTTATATGTAAACCAATTTGAAAATAAACTATTTAAATTTAAAAAAAGAAATAAAAGTATAGGAAACTAAAAAAAAAAATGCTATTGAATGTCTAATTCCATTCTGATTCTGGATCGCTTTGTAATGGTATTTGATTTTGTTTCCTTTTAGGTTCTTCCCTTTATTCTTAATGTTACATGCCAGCACAGTGTGTCATGGGATCAGTCTTTTGTTCATTTATTTTGCAGAGTGCTCAGATGTGAATTCATGAAACTCATGTTCTTTGGTCCTGGGAAGTTTTCTTGTATTGTTGATTTAGCAATATCCTCTCTGAATTTTCTCTGGTTTATTTTTCTGGAACTATTAGTTGTATATTAGACCTTGTGGAATGATCCTCTAATTTTCTTATCTTTTCTATAGTCCATATCTTTGTCTTTTTATCCTTTTATTCCTGTGAAATTTCTGTGACTTTCTCTTTCAAACCCATTGTATTTTTAATTTTTGGTGTCCTATTTTTAAGCTCGCAGTGCTGTTTTATAAACTTGCTTGTGGATGCATTATTTTTATTTTTCTGATGATATGGATGGTACCTTTTTTTATTTTTTAGCTTTCTACTTGAATTGCTTGTTCACTTGGAGTTTCTTTTTGTTTGTTTAGGTCTCTTTCTTTCAAGTTGGAGCATTTCCTCAAATTTCTGGTGCTCACTGGTCGGCTATTAATAGTTTTTGTTTGTTTATTTGTCTTTTATTTTATTTTTTAATGTTTATTTTTCAGAGAGAGAGAGCACAGGGGAGGGGCAGAGAGAGGGAGAGAGAGAGGATTCGAAGCAGGCTCCTCACTCTCAGCACAAAGCCCGATGCAGGGCTCGAACTCACAAACCATGAGATCATGACCTGAGCCAAAGTCGGCCTCTCACCCAACTAAGCTAGCCAAGCTTCCTTGTTTGTTTATTTAAAAATTTTTTTTTAATATTTATCTATTTTTGAGACAGACAGAGTGCAAGTAGGGGAGGGACAGAGAGGGAGACACACAATCCAAAGAAGGCTCCAGATTCTGAACTGTCAGCACAGAGCTCGACTCAGGGCTTAAACCCACAAGCTGTGAGATCATGACCTGAGCTGAAGTCAGACCCTCAACCAAACTGAGCCTCCCAGGCACCCCAGTTTGTTTTTGAAATGTTTATTAATTTTTGAGAGAGAAAGAGTGAACCGGCACATGTGTATGAGTGGGGGAGGGGCAGAGAGAGAGGGAGACAGAGGATCTGAAGCAAGCTCTGTACTGACAGCAAAGAGCCTGATGTGGGGCTTCAACTCACAATCCTTGAGATAATGATCTGAGCCAAAGTTGAATGCTTAAATGACTGAGCCACCCAGGTGCCCCTGGATATTAATAGTTAAGACACTAAAATTGGTTAGAAGCTCTGTGTCATTGTACAAGCAAACCAAGTAATGAGCATCACTTTCAGGGTGACCCAGCCATTTCTTTGAGTGCCCTAACCATCATCATTTTTGAACTTTTTGTTTTCTCTTGGGCAGGTCCACTCCCCAGAGAAGCAAGCCCTTATCTCATTTTGGAGGTTATAAGTTCAGCTACTTGCATTTAGGGAGCTGAGTGGAAGAAAGGAACTGGAGGTCTCACCACTTGGGGTGTGAAGACTTTTACTTCATCCTCTCTCAACTTGCCTGGGATCTGAATCCAGAGTTCCTTTAGTTCAGTATAAACTTCCAGTCGTCAGCTGGGACCAGAAAGAGGCTATGCTCTCACTGCACTCAGATGTGTAAGAGGGAATCAACTAATTCTGTTTTCAGCTCCACCTACACCACCACTTTTATAGGCTCCTGGGACTTCCCATTCCTGAAACCTGCTGGAGTCTATAGCAAGATTCAGTTTGCTTCTTGGTTTTCTACCACTAGCTTAGATTTCAACTTTCTTGGGCTGTCTGGTACTTTCATTACCACTTTTTGATTTGCTTTCCTGCTTCCAAAATGTTGGCATTATTGTCTCATCACCTTTTCTTGAGAGTTGTGCATTTTACTGTCTTCAGGGAGAAACAGAGACTATGTATATTCAGTCTATCATGTTAAACCACTTTTCCTCAGTGAACCATTGCCTTCTGTTTCCTAGACACCACTGGTCTCCAACCTCTCTGATCTTATTGCCCAATAAGTTCTTAACGGGCTTACTCCCATTCGGTTCGATCTTTAAATATGGAGCGCCCCAGGGCTTGCCCTTGGCATCGAGGCTTCTTTACATTCCTTCTCTGGATGACCTCCTCTGTGTCAGGATTGCAATACCATCGACAGCCAAAGAAGACTTAAGTTCCTGCCCTGGGCTCTGCCTAGTGGACCTCTCCCCCACCTTTAAGCATTCCAAATGCAGCAGAATTTTTGATCTTCTACCCACAACCTGCTACCCACTAAAAGCTGCTCATCTCTTAGTCTTTCTTTTTCAGGTACTCAGGTCAAAACCTAGGATTTATTACTTTACTTATTATTATTATTGTTACTATTATTTAAAGTTTTATTCATTTAAGTAATTCTCTACATCCAGTGTAGGGTTCAAACTCACGACCCCCCCCCCACCCCACGATCAAGAGTCATATGCTTATCTGGCTGAGCCAGCCAGGCACCCCTGAGAGTAACCCTTGATTCCATTTTCTTTTACTCCCAAGTTTGTAAGTCATCAAGACCTGGCAAACCTACCTCCAAATAGATTTTTTTTTAATGTTTTATTTTTATTTTTGAGAGAGAGAGAGAGAGAGAAAGACAGAGTCCAAGTGGGAGAAGGTCAGAAAGAGAGGGAGACAGAGAATCCAAAGCAGGCTCCAGGCTCTGAGCCATCAGCACAGAGCCCTACACGGGGCTCAAACTCTTGAGCTGTGAGATCATGATTTGAGCTGTGAGATCACAACCCAACTGAGCCACGCAGGTGCCCCTCCTACAATAGTCTCTTAATGGCTCCTCTTGCTGTTCATTTCCTTCCTCCTCCTCCTCCCCACCTACATACATTCTCTCCACAGTAACTAAGGTAATCTTTTTGAGAGATGGATTATGCCACAGTTTGGCTTGAAACCCTCTAAAAGCTTCCACTGCATCTACATAGCCCAGACTCTTTACCTTGGTTTACAAGAACTTGTATAATTTTATTCTTTCTAATTTCTTCAATCTCATTTTCACTCTGTCCCCCATACTCTAGCCACATGCTTTTCTAAATATGACAAATTCATTGCTATCCGTGGGTATTTACAGGCTATTTCCTCTATCTGGAATGTTCTCCTTCTTCTCATTTAAACATCAGCTTAACCTAGGAATTATGTCACCTTCTCAGACCATCCCTGACTACAAAGTCCAAGGTAGCTACCAAGTTACTCTATTTATATCACTTTCTTTTCATTCTCTGCCTAGCACTTAGTAGTATCTGATTTTTCTTTTTTTCACTTTATTTACTTCTTTTCATTCTCTGCCTAGCACTTAGTAGTATCTGATTTTTCTTTTTTTCACTTTACTTACTTCTTTTCATTCTCTGCCTAGCACTTAGTAGTATCTGATTTTTCCTTTTTTCACTTTACTTACTTATTTACCTGTTCTCTCTCTCTCTTTCTCTCTCTCCTACTGGAATATAAGGTTTTGTTCAGAGATATATATTCTAGCTCTTACAAACAGGGCCTGATATGTAGTCAGCCCTATTAACTTGGCCAGAGGAGAGAACATTGAGTTCACTGACTTCACACTGGGGTTTTACTTCACACTGGTAGTTTACTTAAGAGAAATTAATACAAATTTTTAAATATTAGAAAGAAAGGAGGTGATCCATGGTACTTATGCTAATTAAGCATAAAAAACTAGCATATTGAATAGGAATGAGTCTATAGGTTATGTACATAGTTGGCAAGGTTTCTCAAGTTTGGCACTACCAGACTATTGACATTTTGGGCTGGATAATTATTTGTGTGTATGTTTGGGAGGGTGGGAGCCGTCCTGTGCATTGTAGGAAAAGTTGTGGGAACTGTTCCAGATTAAAAGAAGCTAAATGCAACATCTGGCTCCAGATTGCATCCTGTACTGCGGAGGGAAAATGCTTTAAGTGACATTATTAGATCGTCTGACAAATCTGGAATACAAACTAGGTTGCATTCAATATTGTAATAAAGTAAACTCATGGGGCACCTCAGTATGGGGCCCAATCACAGCCCAATCACTTGATTTTGGCTCAGGTCCTCATCTCACTGTTCATGAGATTGAGCCTTGAGACGGGCTTTGTGCTGATAGCTCAGAGCCTGCTTGGGATTCTCTCTCCCTTCTCTCTTGCCTCTATCCTGTTCATGTGCATGAGCATGTGCACTCTCTCTTTAAAAATAAATAAACATTAAAAAAGTATCCTTATGAAATTGATAAGTGTATTGTGGTTATGTAGGAGAATATCCTTTTTCCATAGGAAACATACACCAAAGAAATAAGGGATAAAGGGCAGTAAGTATGTATAACTTACCCTCCAATGTTTCAGGAAGAAACAAATTTTTTAATAGAGTTTATTAATTTTGAGAGAGAGAGAGACAGAGTGCAAGCAAGAGAGGGGCAGAGAGAGGAACAGAGAATCCCAGGCAAGCTCTACACTGACAGCAGGGTTGATCTCTCAAACCCTGAGATCATGACCTGGGCCTAAAACAAGAGTTGGAGGCTTAACCAGCTGAGCCACCAGGTGCCCCAGGAAGAAAATTTTTATGTACAGTGAAACATATGTTCCCTTAATATGTTAAGGTACTTGAATCTGGGCAAAAGGTATACTTATATTCTTTGTAATGTTTTTATTTGCAACTTTCCTAAATTTGAAATTATTTTCAAATAAAAAGCTAAAACAAAAGTTTGGGTTTGGGAAACAATTGGATTAAAGTCATCTGGCAGGTGAAGAGGCTGACACTATTCTTAAGAGACAATTACTGTTGTGGAAACATCTGGGATCCAAAACATAACCGAAGTTTCGTTCCCAAGTAACTCATTTTGTGGTTCTGGGAAAGTCACCCAAAACCTCTCTGAGATTCAGTTCCTCCACCCCAGGAATGAAATCAAATGAAAGATACTCAAATCAAATGAAAGAATGTATTTTAAAGCCTTTCCTGCTACAGTCCACTGCAGAAGAGGAAAATGTGTAACAATAAGCAGGAATAGAGCCATAACTTTTCAGAGGCCACCAGCCATTCCCTAGGCGAGCTCCTGCTGCCGGCGGCTCACAGCCCAATCGCCTCTCCAGGTGGCAGCACAGCTGCCAGAGAGCGAAGTCCTGGCCCCGCCCCCTCTCGAACGTCTCCGCGGTATCGCCCAGGAAACGCATTCTCGGAGGAACGGGCAGCCGCCAATGGGAAGGGAGCGAGTGCCACGAACAGACCAATCAGGAGGGAGCAGTGCGGGGTTTAAACCTGAGGCTAGGCACTATTCCTCCCGGCGTGCTGCGGAGGAACGGCTGTTGGTTTGCGGTGCGTTCAGGTCTCCGGCTCGTCGGTGGCTTCCGTGCTCTGCTTCTCCCCGTTGAGCCGCTGCCTGGTGAAGAGGAAGCCATGGCGCTCCGGGTCACCAGGGTGAGCTGCTGCGAACGATGAACAAACGCGGCCTTCCTCGCTGGCTGCGTGTCCTCGCATCCTCTGTCGCCTGACGGAGCCCTTCGAGCGGACCAGAGCAGCGATTTGGGGAGGAGGATGGGGGAGGGAATCGGTGGGCCCCTGGCATGGTGGGGGAGTTTGGGGGACCGACGGAGAGTAGGAAAGAACTGGGCCGGCCTTGGATAAATGTTTAGCGCGAGAGGGGCGGGCGATGGAGGGCCCACAGGAAACTTCTTTTAAAATGTGATAAAAGGTCCCTGAACCGGCTCCCACCAGCTACATAACCCCTTCCCGGAGAGAAAATGCCTGTAATTACAGGCTTTTCTATTTCCTTTCAAATGTAAATTAGTGGTATTTTTGGGTCAGCCGGGACTAAACCGACAACCTCTCATTAGGTGAGTGAAGAGATTCTGGGAGGAAATTGACATGTCACAACCGAAGGGTAGATCCTGGAACCCCGGTTTCCCTTGGGAACCCTTTTTTTACAGCCACCTTTTGTCCTGAGAGCCTCTGTCTTGCCCCACCTTAATTGACCCTTGATTGCTCCGGCCTGATTGGGCCAGCTCTCAAAGTGTCTTGCTTCTTTCAGAACACGAAAGTTAATGTTGAAAATAAGGGAAAGATAAGTTTGGCAGGCGCAAAGCGCGTGCCTCTGGCCACTACTGCAGCCTCCAAGCCGGGACTGAGGCCAAGAACAGCCCTCGGAGATATTGGTAACAAAGTCAGTGAACAGCCACAGGCCAAATTGCCTCTGAAAAAGGTAACTATCTCTTCCTAATCCAACTTCTCTGTAAGAGTCCACGTACAGCTGTGACCCTCCATGCAGAAACATTTCATTTTCTTCTTTCATCCACAGGAGGCAAAAACTTTGGCTCCTGGCAAAGTTATTGCTAAAAAAATACCAAAACCTCTGGACAAAGGACCCGAGCCTGTGTCTGTACCTGTGCCAGAACCAGAGCCAGAACATGAGCCTGTTAAAGAAGAAAAACTTTCTCCCGAGCCTATTTTGGTAAACTTACTTTGTTTTTCTCCGGGTTTGGTCGTTTCTTTCCCCTCATTTCATAACACATGGAATCAGCATTTGAACAAATAGCAATAATAGTAGCATTTATAGAGTGCTTAGCAAGAAGTAGTCTCTGCACTTCAAGTACACTTAACTCCCCCAACCTTTAAATTTTTTTTTTAATGTTTATTTTGAGAGAGAGAGTCAGAGTGTGAGCAAGGGAGGGGCAGAGAGAGAGGGAGACACAGAATCCAAAGCAGGCTCTGGGCTCTGAGCTGTCAGCACAGAGCCCGATGCAGTACTCAAACCCACACACCCCTAGATCATGACCTGAGTCAAAGCTGGATGCTGAACCCACTGAACCATCCAGGCGCCCTATAACTCATCCAATCTTTATATGGACTCTTTTACTTGTATTACTACCTCTACTTGTTAGATAAATGGCTTAGAGAAGCATTAAGTAATTTTTCTAGAGTCACACATCTTATCAGTACCACATACAGATTTAAACTCAGGCCATCTGGCTTCAGGACCTAGACTCTTAGTCATTTTCTTATACTGCCTCACTTTTATTTTTTTATTTTTGTTTTCTTAATGTTTATTTGAAAGGGAGAGCATGGAAGGGGCAGAGAGGGAGAAAGAGAGGATCCCAAGCAGGCTCATGCTTTCAATGTAGAGCCCAGTGCAGGGCTTGAACACTTGAATCATGAGATTATGACCTAGCCAAAATCAAGAGTCATCAGAAACTTAACAGACTGAGCCACCCAGAAGTCCCTCCCTGTCTTTTTAATGGTATTGAGCTATCATAGCTGCATAGATCAGAGATTTTGCTGTCTTTGGTACAAGCCATCTGACCAGAATTTATTGACTGAAACAGATGATCTTGAATCCTTTTACTCCCTAACGTGGCCACTGAATAATTAATAAACCTGTAACATTGGAATACATAAAAGTGTAAAGCAGAAAAGATATATAGCTTTTCAGAGAGTAGATAAGAAGATGAGTTAACATTTAGCCTCAAAACCTAAAACTCAGAACTTAATTAAACATCAGTTATGTAAATATATCCACTCTTATGAAGGAGAAACGAGGCACCTAGAAGGGGCTGCTTTGCTAAAATTATAATGAGCTGCATTTAATGAAGCTGTGATTTTATAAGAATACTTTTTTTTCCTAGTTTGTTTATTTTGAAAGAGAGCACAGGAGAGAGAGCCAGCAAGGGGCAGAGAGTGGGAGATAACAGTGAATACCAAGCAGGCTCTGCATTGTCAGCACAGAGCCTGATGTGGGGTTCAAACCCACAAACTGAGATCGTGACCCAAGCCGAAGTCAGATGCTTAACCAGCTGAACCACCCAGGGGCCCCTACAATGGCATCTTTAAATTAAAAAACAAAAAGTAAGTGTCCCTGGGTGGCTCAGTCAGTAGAGTATCCCACTCTTGGTTTCTTCTCAGGTCCTGGGATCTGCCAGGGTGGTGGAATCAAGCACAGGCTCCACCCTGGGCATGGAGCCTGCTTAAGATTCTCTCTTCCTTTGTCCCTCTCCACCACTTGAGCTTTCTCCTGAATAAATAAATGCATGCATACATACATAAAAAACAAAATAGTTAAAACCAGTTGAGAAAATGATCTGTAAAAGTCATTCAACCTAGCTCCTTATATCTAAGGGTGGGAGATTTGAGGCTGTCACTTTAGTATTAACATTCTGGACACAACACATGAAACCTGTAGCATGTACAGTCTTTAGTTGGTCATACCAAACTATGTGAGGTTTCCTTGAAAGTCTCATATTGATGATCTTTGCTGTCTCACTTATTTAAAAAAGGCCTTTCCCACCCTCCACTCTTTGAGCTAGTAATCTTTTTATCCTCCAAGACAGCTCAACATTAATTCCTGAAACTTTCCCTAACTTTCCCCACCTCTGTTTCTAGACTCTAATCTCTTCATTTTATTTATTTCTGTCTCCTAAATTTAAAGCCTTTTGAGGACACTGTAAAAACCATGCCTTGCAAAGAGCTTGACTAGAAGACCATGATAAATGAATGTTTGAACAAAGGGGAAACTGGAGCTTGAAGAAAATGGTTAATGATAACGAATGAACTCAGTGAATCCTTAGTAGTCAGGACATAAGTTGTGTTTTCCTGGGCAGTGAGAAGCAGTCCATGTTTTGGAGTGAAGACAAAAGACTCTCATTCATTTGAGTTGACTTCACACTGACACTGATAAACAGATTCGTTATCTACTCATTTCCTTTGGAAGAAGTCTAGAATGTGACTTTGTTTGCTTTTTCTGTTTTACCCATTAGTGTTGAGGTTCTGCTCACTTCAACTTGGCTCATTCTGTTTGGGCATTTCACTTTCGTATTAATCATGTCCTAAAGAGAAATTGAATAAATTTGAAAAGAAACTAATTTTCCTATAAGGAATTATATGTCTATGTAGCAGTTGGTATGTCGAATTGGTACTAATAATTGGGTCTTCATTTCCAATGTTATGCGCCTCTTTGCAATTACTTCAAAAAGTTTCTCTATTTCAAGGTTGATACTCCATCTCCAAGCCCAATGGAAACGTCTGGATGTGCCCCTGCAGAAGAATATCTGTGTCAGGCTTTCTCTGATGTAATTCTTGCAGTGAATGATGTGGATGCAGAAGATGGAGCTGATCCAAACCTTTGTAGTGAATATGTGAAAGATATTTATGCGTATCTGAGACAGCTTGAGGTCTGTATTATTTTTAGAATCTTTGTTTTTTCTAAACTGTGCTTAGCTTTATTTAAGATGTTTTACATTGTTTACAAGGATTCAAGCACAATGTAAGTAGCATTTCTTAACAGTAAGTCCACTTTGAGATTCTCCTTCATGGAGTACCAAAAGTCCCTAAACAAACCAAGGATGTCTTTATTTGCCATTTTGAACAGGGAAAGTTCACAGTGACACTGGATACTACTCGAACTCTTTTTCTTTTTCCAAAACCAATTTTTAAAAACGTTTATGTTAGAGAGAGAGGTAGAGTGCAAGTGGGGAAAGGGCAAAGAGAAAGGGACACACAGAATCTGGAGCAGGCTCCAGGCTCTGAGCTGTCAGCATAGGGCCTGATGTGGGCCTCGAATTCAACGAACCACGAGATCATGACCTGAATCAAAGTCAGACGCTTAACTAACTGAGCCACCCAGGTGACCCCAGAACTCTTTGTAATGAATGCCCACAGGTTAAATGATATATTTATGTCTATCACAGTTAGGAGCGGGCAATTCCCAGGCTCTTAGTTTGAGGATTAGAGGCAGGAGGTACATAGTAATGGAGAATATGCTGAAAAAGTATAACCACCAACAACACAAGGCATTTTGGGTCATTGTGGCTGATGTGCATGTAACATCAGGGAAATTTTTCTGAGTCCAAGAGTATAATAAAAAAGTTTTTGGTTTTCTTCCATTTCATATCCCTTCTGAAACTTCATATTAGTGGCATGTGCCCTCTGCTCCTTCTCCCCACCAAAACAAGGAAGCATTCTGTATGCTAACAAAAAAGCAAACAAACACATTTCCCCAATTATGTGTTTATAAGGCATTCTCTTCTTTTGGCACCATTTAGCATCTTTTCTCTCTTGCCTGGTTCTTCGGGGCATCCAAAAGATTTTTTTTCCCCCAGAAGATATTCTGTATGATTGTTCTGTAAGAAGACTTCCTTGCCAGGACCAGTCTTCCACTTTGGGTTTCTACTCCCTTCTTTTTAAAGTTTTCTAACTTTGGTGGGGTGGGCTTAGCAATGTATGTGTTAGTCCTTGTTGGTTCATTCTTCTTACCAATGGTGTGTTGGGGGTTTAAATCCTATACCAGGAGAGTGGTTAGCATATAGGTTTCAGCTGATCTGGAAAATAACTAGTGCTATTTTTCTCTGCTTCATAAAGCTCAGGTTTTGGGTTTATAGTCTTAAGTGAAAAGATCTGAGATTATGTCGGATATCTTGGGGTTGAAGTGGTTACAGAGTGTGTGCAGGTAGCAGTGATGGCAAGTTGAACTTAGTAAGACCTGCCAATATGAAAAACTTGTCAAACTTTCCTATTTAATGTTTGCTTTCTTCCTCAGTGTTAGAGATGTTTGTAGCGACAGTACGAAGAATTAAGTTGAGAACTGTTAGAGATTCTAAATGCTCCCATTACTGTTCAGTGGTGACTAATATTTCTGATCAGAAATGTCACAGAGAGTCTTGCTTCTAAAGGATAATCAGCATTCTTTTGCAGGAAGAGCAAGCAGTAAGACCAAAATACCTACTGGGTCGTGAAGTCACTGGAAACATGAGAGCCATCCTAATTGACTGGCTAGTACAGGTTCAAATGAAATTCAGGTTACTGCAGGAGACCATGTACATGACTGTTTCCATTATTGATCGGTTCATGCAGGTAAGCATAATCCAATAACTGAGGGTTCTCCCTTTCAGGGTTCTAGCTGAGTCATAAGAAACAGACTTTTCCAGCTAACCTCTGTCTTGGGGGATAGAATGTCATTAACTGATTTTGCTGTTAGAGTGTTTTTTCCCATGTTCCCTTGAGAGCTATGTTGTCTCCTTTTTCAAGTAAATATTAGTTGTTCATCGAGTTGGAATTCCCATTGCAGAATAATTGTGTACCCAAGAAGATGTTGCAGCTGGTTGGTGTCACTGCCATGTTTATTGCAAGCAAATATGAAGAAATGTACCCTCCAGAAATCGGTGACTTTGCCTTTGTGACTGACAACACTTACACAAAGCACCAAATCAGACAGATGGAAATGAAGATTCTAAGATCTTTAAATTTTGGTCTGGGCCGCCCTCTACCCCTGCATTTCCTTCGGAGAGCATCGAAGATTGGAGAGGTACAGATTTCTTGGATAATCTTTAGTGTCGTACATTATGAAATACAGCTAATCACGCAGCTCTAGTTAAGCTGACTTACAACTCCAACTACATGAGGAAAACCTAAAGATATTCTTTATTTTGGGGCGCCTGGGTGGCTCAGTTGGTTAAGCGGCCGACTTGGGATCAGGTCATGATTTCATAGTCTGTGAGTTCGAGCCCCGCGTCGGGCTCTTTGCTGACGGCTCAGAGCCTGGAGCCTGCTTCAGATTCTGTGTCAGCCTCTCTCTCTGCCCTTCCCCTGCTCACTCTCTGTCTCTATGTCTCTCAAAAATAAACGTTAAAAAAAAAAAAGATATTCTTTATTTCCAATCAGGCTATGTATTAATTTTTTTTTCACATCTTAAATTTTTCCTTTGTTTTTTTCCTTTTTTCTTTTTATTTTCTTTCTATTTATTTATATGCTCATGTATTTAATTTATTTTTTAAATTTATATCCAAGTTAGCATATAGTGCAACAATGATTTCAGGAGTAGATTCCTTAGTGCCCTTTACTCATTTAACCCATCCCCCCCACACACATTCCCTCCTGTAACCCTCTGTGTGTTCCGCATATTTAAGAGTCTTTTATGTTTTATCCCCCTCCCTGTTGTTATATTGTTTTTGCTTCCCTTTCCTATGTTCATCTGTTTTGTATCTTAGTCCTCATATGAGTCCTAATATGATATTTGTCTTTGTCTGACAGATTAATTTTGCTTAGCATGATACTGTCCAGTTCCATCCACGTAGTTGCAAATGGCAAGATTTCATTCTTTTGATTGCAGAGTAATACTCCATTGTGTGTGTGTGTGTGTGTATACCACTTCTTTATCCATTCATCCATCAATAGACATTTGGGCTTTTTCCATACTTTGACTATTGTCAATAGTGCTGCTGTAAACATTGGGGTATATGTGCTTCTTTGAAACATACCTTTATTCTTTGGATGATAAATACCTAGTAGTGCAATTGTTGAGTTGTAGGGTAGTTCTATTTTTAGTTTTTTGAGGCACCTGCATACTGTTTTCCAGAGTGGCTGCCCCAGTTTGCATTCCCATTAATATTTTCATTAATGCTTTCCCTGGGCAGTTGCATTTGACAGTTAAAAAAATTTTTTTCAATGTTTAATTTATTTTTGAGAGAGAGAGACCCAGAGTACAAGTGAGGAAGGAGCAGAGAGGGAGACACAGAATCCGAAGCAGGCTCCAGGCTCCAACTTGTCAGCATAGAACCCAATGCAGGGCTTGATCTCATGAACTGTAAGGTTATGTGCTGAGCTGAAGTCAGATGTTCAAGCAACTGAGCTACCTAGGCGCCCCAGCATTTGAGAGTTTATAGACAACTACTTGTAATTATAGTTCTGGGTAACTGGTTATTGCCAATACAGAATTCCGACAAAAGCTCAGAGACCTGTGGATTTTGTTTCAGGTTGATGTTGAGCAACATACTTTGGCCAAATACCTGATGGAACTAACTATGCTGGATTACGATATGGTGCACTTTCCTCCTTCTCAGATCGCAGCAGGAGCTTTTTGCTTAGCACTAAAAATTCTCGACAATGGTGAATGGGTAAGCTCTTTCCACAGACTTAGGTTGCCCTAAGCTTTTAAATTTTAAATGATATTTGCATGAATACTGAACTGTTTTCATTAAAGAACAATTCAAATGATTTCTAAAATTAGAGCATCTACTGAGAGAATGATTAAAAATATTACCTTGTTTGCTATATGTTTATAGAATGTTCCCACTTCATTACCTAATTTAATCTTTATATACAGATGAAGACTCAGGCAGGTCAAAAGACATGCTAGAAGTCCATTCATACTCCCTGATTCTACACATACTTATATGTGCCATGTGCTACCCTAGGTCTTAGGAGTGGAATTATGCCTGCGAATGTTGCTGTCAAACAATTTGGAACCTAGCTTTTAGGGGGTAGACAAGTCAGCAATTAACAGAAGTTTAATTACATTTGAGCACATTAGTGTATAATAGGTTTAAGTACAGGATCCTGGAGAAGCATGAAGAAGAGTACTTGGGGAAGAACGCATCTTAAGTTTATCTTAAATTGCAGTTACAATCAGTCCTACAGAATCCCTCTTCCTACCCTACTCTTGAGTAACTTAGAGAAAATTTCAGAGAACCATTCTTGAGCATTCCAACATTAACTTTTGTTGTGCCATAGACACCAACTTTACAGCATTACCTGTCATACACTGAAGAATCACTTCTAAACGTTATGCAACACCTGGCGAAGAATATAGTCATGGTGAATCGTGGGCTGACAAAGCACATGGTAAGTCAGGGGCATTGTAGGATGTTGGGAGAAAAATGAAAAATATCTAAGATGTCAATTGTGTAAATGTATTGTTTATTTTGAAGCAATTGTTTTTTATAATTTTTTTAAGTTTATTAATTTTTGAGAGAGAGAGCAGGGGACGGAGAGTAGGAGGGAGAACAGCAAGAGAATATGGGGGGAGGGAGAGAGAGAAGGTGAAGCAGACTCAACACTGTCAGAAGTATGAAGCCCAATGCAGGGCTCTGTCCCATCAACTATGAAATCGTGACCTGAGCCGAAACCAAGATGCTTAACTGACTTAGCCACCCAGGCACCCCTAAAGGAGTTGTTTTAAGTGAATAGCTGTACTGTTGGGTCCCACAATGTTTTCCTTTTTCCCTTCATTAATTACAATGCTTTTCTCTTCCAGACTATCAAGAACAAGTATGCCACATCTAAGCATGCTAAGATCAGCACTCTAGCACAACTAAATTCTGCACTAGTTCAAGATTTAGCCAAGGCTGTGGCAAAGGTGTAACTTGTAAACAGGAGTTGGAGTACTATAATAACTGCAAATAAAATTGGCACCATGTGCCATCTGTACATATTAATATGTTACGTTTATTTACTTTTAATAAAGTTTGTGGTCCTTTTTATTTCTTATACCTTAACTCATTTGAATGTGGCTACTTCCTACTCAAGGGTAACCTAAAAGGTGTGTTAAAGATAAGATGGGGAATATAAAAAGTGCTTTCAGTTTATTGGGACCCAGCACATATATATAATTGTTACTTCTGTGGTCTTGTTTTATGTACCTGGCTTTGCATGCTTATATGAATTAGTGTGATCATGAAGGCATTTAAAGCCGTTCTTTAGGGCATACTGCATGTAAGCCCAATTATCTTGGAAAATATCCTGCCTCATTCTGCTTAAAGGTCTTCCACCTTACCCTTAGTCCCCCTGTTTTCTGTTTCTTCTGGTGGTTGCTGCCATATTCTAAGTAGTTTTTACTTCTACCACTGTTTCGTAAATTATCAACTTTAGTATCAACTTTTTCACTTGTAAAAAGAACTTCATATTCTTTACTTTTTCACTTTCTTTATTGATCAAATAAAATCAGATCCTCAAAACATATAAAAGAATTTTAAAAAGTTAATTTACTCCCCGCATCCCACTCTTAGAGCTCAATCCCATCCATCTGAATGTACCAGCAGTTTGGGGTGTATCCTTCTTTGCCTTCTATGAATACAAATATGCTTATAAATTGTTATGGGGATTTCTAAGAAATCATTCTATATATACAAGCAATTCCATTTAACATGTATAGGCCTTCTGTATGTGGGCATTCCATTACGTACTATGGATATACTATAGTGTATTCAACCATTCTGCTGTTGACCTTCAGATTGCTTTTCTTCTTTGCTCCTACAGACAAACCTGTTGATCATTAAATACCATGCTCTCCTTTTTGTGCTCTGGGTTCTCCAGGGTTTGTGCATTCTAAGTTTTGGCAGGTGCTGCCCTATGACTCGAGTGTCATCAGTAATGTACAAAAGTGCTGAATTTCCCTGCATCCTTACCTTCAATTTCTGTGAATTTGTAAGAAATAATCTACCTGTTTCCTGTCCTAATTTTTAATTCTGATGGCTAGTTGAATAAATTTTTGTTGATTACTAATCAGTTTGTAAGGTTTTTCCATTTTGTCATTTGCCTTTTCACTCTTTATGCTCTTTTGCCATGCAGACACTTGGAAGTTTTTATGTTTATCAGGTCTATTTTTGTTCTACAGTTGCTTTTTGGATTTTCAGTCTTAAGATCAACTCCATCTCAAACCCATAAACATGTAAAATCCCTCAATAAATGTTCTGTATGTGGTATAAAAGTAAGACTCTTCGAGATGGGTGCCCATTTATGCCAGTACCACATGATCAAAATTATCCTTGTCTAGCTGAATTGAAACATTAATTACCATCTATTGTTTCCTGATCTACTTTTTTCCTGTGATAATGTAAAATTGTTACATTATCTGGTAAGGTGAAGCTAGCACTATTTTTCAGATGTTTGGAGGCAGTTTCAAACATAAGAACATTATAAAGTTATGTCCAGTTACCAAGAAGCTCCTTTGAGGTTTTGAGTATACATAATGTCTTCCTATCCAGAAGCATTTTTATCCAAGATCTGTTGCATGCTCTAGAGTGGAATGTTAGAATTTTAATTATATAATTACTGTACTTGTCAAGTTTATTGCTGAGTTTGTGGGTTTTTTTGGTCACTGTTGGGAATAGGATCTGTTTTCCACTAATTTTATTGCTATAGTTTTCTCACCCAACTGACATCAGTTTTCTTACTCAATTTTTTTTAACTGTATTTGTTTTAATGGAATTTTCTAGGTTTCAAATCTAAAGATTTTGTTTTTTTCAATGTTTACTTATTTATTGTATTAGAACTTCCAAAAAGAGATCCTAGCCCCTGTTTTGTTCCTGCATTAGATATCTCTTAAGTATTTTTATCATTTAATATTTTTGCTGTTAGGCTTTAAGTAGTCTTTATGTTTTCGGTATTTTTTATTCTGTTTAGAGTAAAATGGTAAGTTAAGTGAAAATTCATTTGCTTTTTCAGCTTATGTTGCTATTAGTGTTATATAATATTCCACATTAGAGGTTTCCTAAAGTGGAATGAATTCTTTCTCA
Organism: Paguma larvata; assembly: GCA_030068075.1. Classification (NCBI taxonomy): domain Eukaryota; kingdom Metazoa; phylum Chordata; class Mammalia; order Carnivora; family Viverridae; genus Paguma; species Paguma larvata. The sequence continues at coordinate 98,628,415 of CM057826.1, read as the reverse complement.
TGATACATGGATTTAATCTGTTTCTTTGAGAAGATTTTGCATCACATTTCGGAAGCTGGCTCAGTCTTTGTTATGGTTTTCTAGTTTTTCTCTTATCACCTTTCAGGTGGATTAAAGACGTTTACATTTTTACATCTCATAATTAGAGATTACTTGTTCACTGAAAACTAATTTAATTAAGCTGTAAAGTCCTTTGGCCTGGATCCGCTTAATATTGTATGTTTTGCATTGCTGGTGTTTTTAAGGCATTATCTTCCCTCTATTAATAGGAAATAACTATTCTAGATTTTTAAAATTACAGTTGTATATATAGTTTGTTTTTCATTCCTGATACTTTTGTTTTCTAACTGGGCTTGCCTGGAGGGTTTTTACTGGTGTTTTGAGAGAATGGGTTTTGTGCTCGTTTTGGCAGCACATATTCTGAAAGAACCAGTTTTGCTGTTATCATTTCTACTACCTTTGTTTTCTAGTTTTAGCTTTTTATTTTTTTAGTTTTTTAAGTTTATTTATTTTGAGAGAGAGTAAGCGGGGAGGGGCCGAGAGAGAGAATTCGCAGGGTCCGCACTGTCAGTGTGTACCTGTACAGGAGGCTTGAACTCAAGAACCAAGCCGTGAGATCCATGACCCGAGCCGAAACCAAGAGCCAGATGCCCCTGTAATTTTAGCTTTTACACCAATTCTCACTATCTGTTTTTCTTTTGTTTTTTTTTTTTTCTAGTTAAATACTCCATGTATTTTAGTGGTAAAAGCCTTTATACATTCTCCTTTGAGATAGCTTGTTTCCGAAGCCCTCCTTTTCATCTTTTTCTGGTCATTAAAATTTCTTTTGCAGTTCTTCCATGATCTGGAGATTATTTAACTGCTGACTTTCCTTTTCATTTTTTTCTAGATAGAGTGAGCAGGGGGTAGGGGCAGAGGGAGAGAGGGGGAGAGAACCTTAAGCAGGCCCCACACACTGCGTGGAGCTGGGTGTGGGGTTAGATTCCACAACCATGGGATGATGACTTGGGATGAAATCAAAAGAGTCGGTTGCTCTACTGACTGAGCCAACCAGGCACCCCTTAACTGCTCAACTTCTAAGTAGTTGCTTTCTTTTGGAATTTTTTTTTAATTCTTTGTGTGGTGATTTTTAATTTCATTGGAAATAGGGGTCTTTAAAAAGTCAAACCATGTTTTTTCTCAGTGGGTAAATACTTGAAAGACTTCTGTAAATATTCCAAGGATATAAGAAAGGATTCTTTCCTGATAGGGGGCAATGTTCTAGGTACTTACGTAGGCAAATATTAAACTACAGGTGTAAAGAAAGAGAAAAGTATGTGTGTGTGGTGGGGGGATATATACATGTGTTTGCATATATTTTTCTTTCTCAGAGCCATTTCAAAGTGAATTTTAGATGTCAAGATAAAGTCACCTTAAAATACTTGGTCATGCATCTCCTAAGGATTCAGTCATTTTCCTAAATAACTATAATCTTAATCACACTAAGACAGTTAACTCCTACGTATAATATGTATCATACTAAGACAGTTAACTCCTATGTATAATATGCAGTGCATATTCAAATTTTCTCAATTATCTCAAAATGTTTTTACAAACTTTTCTAATTTATGTTCCAATTAAAATTTAATTTGTCTCCGTATACAATAGTTGTGCAATGGACATGAATTGTCTGGTCCATTTGTCTTGTAGAATGTCCCTCATTCTAGTTTCTTGTCTGATTGTTTCTTCATAGTTAACTTCAGGTTATGCATTCCAGCAAGAATATAGGTGATTTGTACAACTATGCATCATATTGGAGTCATATATTAGTTGGTACACTACTGAAGATACTGTGTTTGGTCATCTGGTTAAGGTGGTAACCACCTGATATAGTTTTGCTATAATGGTGCTGTTCTTTTCAGTTTTATTATTCATTAATGATATTCACTTTGAAGCATATACCTCATGAGAGTGACATGATGGTAGTTAGCTAATTGTATTATCCCTTCTATATTATTAGCTAATTGTATTATCCCTTCTATATTATTAGACATTCTCTAAAGAATAGCTCCACACTCACATCTGTCCCTTTTTGTTTTACAATGGATTAAAAAAAAAAAAATCTTTGTTTTAATCCATTACCATAGCGCTTCTCAAAGTGTCATCCGGATCCAACAGCATGAACATCACCTGGGCATTTGTCAGAAATGTTAATCAAAATCAAATTTTGGGAGAGGCATTAAGCAATCTTTTTTTTTAATTTTTAAAATTCCAATATAAACAGTGTTATGTTAATTTCAGGTGTACAAATACAGTGATTCAACAATTCTCTACACTACTCAGTATTTGTCACAGTAACTGTGCTCTTAATCCCCTTCAACTATTTTACCCATCCCCTCACCCACCTAGCTGTCTGTTTTAAACCAGTCCTCCTCATGATTCTGATTCCTGCTCAGATGGAGAACTACTGCATTGTCTTTGTCCCAAATTTGGCCTTGGACACCTGATAGGCAAGTGCTTAAACGGATGAGATTGATGTGAGGTGCTGGAGGACGTCCAGGGTAAAACCAAAGCATAAGATTGCTTTTGTATAGGGGCACCTGGGTGGCTCAGTCGGTTGGGCGTCCAATTTCAGCTCAGGTCATGATCTCAGGGTCTGTGAGTTCGAGCCCCGCATCGGGCTCTGTGCTGACGGCTCAAAGCCTGGAGCCTCCTTCGGATTCTGTGTCTCCCTCTCTCTCTGCCCCTTCCCCATTCATGCTCTGTCTCAGAAATAAATAAACATTAAAAAAAATTAAAAAAAAATATTTCTTTTGTATAAAACAAATAATGGGGGGCTCCTGGGGGGCTCAGTCTGTTAAGCGACCTACTCTTAAATTCGGCTCAGGTCATGATCTCATGGTTCATGAGTTCCAGCCTAGCATTCGGCTCTCTCGCTGTCAGCACCAAGCAGGCTTTTTAGATCCTGTCTCACCCTCTCTCTGCCCTTTCCTCTCTCTCTCCCTCTCATTCAAAATAAATAGACATAAAAAATAATGAAAGAAAACCATTTTTTTTTCCGGGAGTTTGGGGGGTAGGACTGGTGAACCTAAGGTCGTATTTACATCCCTACGTTTGCACTTGTGCCGGTAGCTGTTTACTAATGAAGAGGAAGGAGAGAGCACGGTGTGATCTCAGGGGAAGTATAACTCACGGGAAACTAGTTATATAAGGGGAATGCTCGGCTCTCTTGTTCAAAGAGGTCTGAGTTGCTGTGCTTGTGCTACAAGGCCAGAGTGTCCCTTACACGACCGACCTTCCTGAAAAACTACAAATCAATCGGGCGTTTTACGCCCCGCATTTTCTCCATTAGCCCTCAATGCCCAGCTAAAAAAGCTTAATTGCAACTTGATAAATCGACAAGCTGGCACTTGGGGGCACCGGACTATTACAAGAGTGAGTCTTACGAATAGCGAAATTTCATGCTGCAAGTCTAGGCTTCAAGTATATTCACGGACTCATAGCGGGGTTTAAGTTGTCTCTGAACTCTAGCCACTGTACTCCGCCAAACGAGGGGGATCTGGACATTGTGAGCTCAGATGGAAAGTGTACTTAAACAACCCTCCGGTGTTTCCTTTCCTCAGCCTGCCGGGCACCCCAATTTTCCAAGGCTGTGACTGTCAAGGGAGTACCAAGATAGGTCAAAACAAAACAAAACAAAACAAAAACTGTCACGAAGATCCCCTGTCCCAGCGCCAAGGATGAATGACCATTTGTCTCCGGGTTTTCCTTTCCAGCCTGTCCCGGGCGCCGGGGTGTGTTCCAAACAGCTGTAGCACAACTACTAGCCCAGGACGCGACAGAGCTGAAGCTTAAAGTTCAAGTTATCTTATTAGCGATCTGTAATGATTGCAAAGAGTAGCCAAGAGAAACAGCAGTAATCACAGCAACCAGAGGCAGGGACGGAAGGGGTGGGGCCGTGGGGCGGAAGGGGTGGGACGGTAAGCGGCGGTTCTCCAGCCCCTTCCGGGCGACAAGTTAGTGGCGGCAAAACCGACTCCTAAGGTTGCGTTTTCCCGTTTCAGGCAGTACCTCTTGGCGCCAGTCAGAATGGAGATGCAACCCGGAGTGCAAGCGGCCACCGAGCCCCCGGACTCCGGAGCGGAAGGTGGGGAAGGCAGGCCACCACAAGTCGCCGGCGCCCAGGAGGCACATCCCGAGGACCGCCTGGCCCTGCTGCTCAGGTTGTTCCCTCTGGCCCGCTCGGCCAGATCCAAGTGGGCGTAGTGCCAGAGAGCTCCGCCCTTTGCTCTCAAGTCCCGAAGGCTTCAAATTCTGACTCGGTCCTTTCGTAGCAGTGTCATTGCGTCATTCAATTAAGCTCCTTAAGCCCCTTCCTTCATCTTCGAAAAAGAGAAAGAATACTCCTTCCTAGTAGAGATGCAGTGGGGATTAAATGAGCTACTCAGAGGCGAGCGTTTAGCACAGAGCCCAGGACTCTTAGGGAACAGTAATTTCCTCCCTTTTCTCAGGCACTCACGTCCTGGGGCTCTGATTTTCCAGCGGGTAGGGAGGTGCATCTAAGGCCTCAGCTGCTTGAAAAAACGTTGTCTTTACTCTTTGTTTTATGGTTATGACCCTTTTCAATCTAGAAGCCTCAGTTGTTATATTTTATAACAGAGGATGTTTGAGGTTTATACTTTTCCACTAAGCAGTTGCTACGGGAAGATGTGGTGAGAAAGGATATTAATCCATTGGGCAGACAATGGCGCAGGGCCAACCCCACCCTATTACCTGTTATGGTGTGGCCCCTCAAGCTAAGAATGCTTGTTATGTTTTTAAATAGTTGGGACAAAAAAATTTCCTGGAGGGAAATTTAATAGCACATGAAAATTATATGAAATTCTAATTTAAGTGTCCTTAAGGGTTTGTTGGAATGCAACTTTTCCTGCTACAGGGTCTGAACTGAGTAGCTCTATGAATCACAAAACCTAAAATGTTTGTTTTTTGGCCTTTACAGAAAAAAATTTGTTCGGAATCCTAACAAGGGTTGTTTCGTTTTGTTTTACCTCCTCAAAGCATTGTAACTTTTTAAAAAAAAAATTTTTTTTAACGTTTATTTATTTTTGAGAGACATAGAGACAGAGCTTGAGCAGGGGAGGGGCAGAGACGGAGAGAGACACAGAATCTGAAGCAGGCTCCAGGCTCTGAGCCGTCAGCACAGAGCCCGACGTAGGACTCCAACTCTCAAACTGTGAGATCATGACCTGAGCTGAAGTCGGTCGCTTAACCGACTGAGCCACCCAGGCGCTCCTATTTTTTTTTTTTTTAATGTTTATTTTTGAGAGAGAGACACAGAGTGTGATCAGGAGAGGGGCAGAGAGAGAGGGAGACACAGAATCCCAGACAGGCTCCAGGTCCTGAGCTATCAGCACAAAGCCCGAGGCAGGGCTTGAACCACAAACTTCGAGATCATAACCTGAGCCGAAGTCAGATGCTTAACCGGCTGAGCCACTCAGGGGCCCCGCATTGTAACTATTTTAGATTTACCACTGCTTTGAAAGGTCTTGGTTAATACACCTCACAACCTCACTTTAAAAATTCTCTCATACCTACACTATAAAATTCTAAAATATTTTTTTAACATGTATTTATTTTTGAGACACAGAGATAGAACATGAGCAGGAGAGGGGCAGAGAGAGAGGGAGACACAGAATCCGAAGCAGGCTCCAGGCTCTGAATTGTCATCACGGAGCCTGATGTGGCTCGAACTCACGGACCGTAAGATCATGACCTGAGCCGAAGTCGGCTGCCCAACCGACTGAGCCACCCAGGCGCCCCTAAAATTCTGAAATATTAAAGATATAATATCACCTTTTGGGGCATCTGTGTGGCCCAGTCTGTTAAGTTTCAGACTCAGCTCACCTGAGTTTCAACTCAGGTTATGATCTCACAGTTCTAAGTTCGAGTCCTGCATCTGGATTCTGCTTGGGATTCTCTCCCTGCCCCTCCCCTGCTTGCTCGCTCTCGCTCTTTCTCAAAATTAATCAACTTAAAAAAAAGAAAAGATCGCTCTTTGTATCTCAACTAAAAGGAAACTGTTCTTACAGTGTGTCTTAAAATGCTAGCCTACCTTCTTAACCTGTAAGAAATTGTTCTTTTTATTTGGAACTTAAAGTTTAAGGTACTTAATTACCATGGAGATCTAGAAATCCGTCTAATGTTAGCTACTTATATAGTCTCAAAGTCACAAAGCAGTTTCAGAATTAATGAAACTACCATGTAAATGTAACACATGTTGTAAGTATAACTTAATAACTAGTTATCATTTTACCAGTAGCTTTTCTACTTATTTTATGTATGATTTTGAATTAACTACAACCATAAGACAACTGAGAAACTACATGAATTATCTATCCAAGGATTAGTATCTTTGTTATTTTTCTGTATCTCCTGAAAACATTACAGTCTGTTTTTTAATGTTTATTTATGTTTGAAACAGAGAGAGACAGATCATGAGTGAGGGAGGGGCAGAGATGTGGGGCTTGAACTCACAAACCTTGAGATCTGGACCTGGGCCGAAGTTGGATGCGTAACCTTGGATGCGTAACCGTAACCGACTGAGCCACCCAGGTGCCCCTCAGGCATATTGTTTATTTGTTTCTATGGATTAGGCAAAACAGTTACTTCTAAACTTGGAGGAGTGATCTTGTGTAAGGTGTCCCCCGCGTAGACTGTATGTGGTTGGTGACTTTTTCTGGCTGGCTGAAGCTGAAGCTAAAGCTGTGTATGCTAGTTACTCTTTCAAATTGTACCGTGTCTTCATCTCTCTTCCTTTTGTCTTTTTGTTCCCTCTATCGTTGGTTATTCAGTAACTGTTAAGTCAGCCCTTATTCTTCTAGAGGAATAGTGCAGTTAACATGTAATTTGATGGGGCGCCTGGGTGGCTCAGTTGGTTAAGTATATGACTTTGGCTCAGGTCATGATCTCAAAGTTTGTGAGTTTGAGCCTGGTGTCGTGTTCTGTGCTGACAGCGTGGAGCCTGGAGCCTTCTTCAGATTGTGTCTCCCTCTCTCTCTGCACTTCTCAAAAATAAATATTAAAAAAAAATTTTTTTTAAATAGATGTAATTTGGTTTATTCTGTGGTAGAGTTGAGTTTATTATATATTTCTTTATTTTTTTAATTAAAAATTTTTTATAGTTTATTTATTTTTGAGAGAAAGAGAGACAGAGTGTGAGTGGCGGAGGGGGAGAGAGAGAGGCAGACACAGAATCAATATGCTCCAGGCTCTGAGGTGTTAGCACAGAGCCTGACGTAGGGCTCAAACCCATGAGCTGTGAGATCATGACTTGAGCCGAAGTTGGAGGTTTAACTGACTGAGCCACCCAAGTGCCCTATTTTTTAAGTAGGCTTCACACCCAGTTGGGAGCCCAACACGGAATTGGAACTCATGACCCTGAAATCAAGAGTTGAATGCTTAACTGACTGAGCCACCCAGCTCCCCCTATTTAGGCCCACTTAAATTAAAACTAGAAGACTTATAGTTGAGTTTATTTACACTTATGAAATGCATAAACTCCTAAAAAAATGAGTTGATTTATCATTATATTAATGAATAAAACTTCAATAAATATATGACTCCCTGGGGCACCTGGCTAGCTCAGTCAGTAGTGCATGCGACTCATATGGGCGTGAGCCCCATATTGGGGGTAGAGTTTACTTAATTAAAAAAATATATACACACACACACAACTTTCTCTTCTCTTTATCTGATTTTAGGCTGAGAGCACAGACTAAACAACAACTCTTGGAATATAAATCAATGGTTGATGCAAGTAAGTATTTACAAAAAAGTTATTTATTTTAGGAACGGGAATAGCATAATATACTTACTGTAATATTCTTATTATACTATGTAAGAAGGCAAAACAACAAGCATGCCACGGCCCTCAGGAACTTTTTAGGGATTCAGGAAATAGATTTGAAAAACTAAATAACAATGCCAGACAGTTAAGTTCATTTGATCAGAGAATTCCATGGGAAGGAGTCCTAGAACTTGCTACCATCCACAATTTAGGAGATTAAATTAGCAGATCAGATGATTGTTCAGCAAGAGCTATACTTTGAGAAACATCAGAATATAGGAGTGAGAGGCAGATGGGAGATCAGCTTAAAGACACGAATGACAATTTTAGATCTAAGCATTGAACAAATTTAAAAAGTTATCTTTTAAAACTATTAATGCAGAAGTCTTAGGAAACAAGAGAGTACTAAAATAATGGTTTAGCTCTCCTAAAGTAGTAACCATTTTTGCCACCTGATTTGTAAGCCCTTGGGTTACAAAGATAGGTTTTAGTGAATCTTTCTCTGTGAAATGGGCTTAAAGAATAAAACCAATTAATACTTCGGGTTGAATCAAGAGTTTTGTAGGGGCACCTGGTGGCTCAGTCAGATCAGCATCTGACTCTTGATTTTTGGCTCAGAACACGATCTCACAGTTTTGTGAGTTCCAGCCCTGCATCAGAATGTCAGCCGGGAACCCACTTGGGATTCTCCCTCTTTGTCTGTCTTTCTCTTTCTGTCCCTCCCTCGCTCATGCTCTCTCTGTCTCTCTCAAATAAATAAACTTTTAAAAAATTTTAAGAAAAAAAAGAATTGTGGGAAACCTGAGGGACCACATAGATGTCTTACTTCATGTGAATACATGTTTGAACTTTTCAGATTCTGCTCAGTTTCTTTTATAAGGCCATAGATTCGAAGGTAGTTCTCATGTATTGTTGGTCTGATATTCCAGGCTTTCTAAACGTATTTTTTTAAGTTTATTTATTGGGGCACCTGGGTGGCTCAGTCGGTTAAGCGGCCGACTTCAGCTCAGGTCATGATCTCACCGTGTGTGAGTTCAAGCCCCACGTCGGGCTCTGTGCTGATGGCTCAGAGCCTGGAGCCTGCTTCAGATTCTGTATATCCCTCCCTCTCTGCCCTTCCCTTGCTCACACTCTGTCTCTATGTCTCTCAAAAAATAAAATAAAAACGCTAAAAAAAAAAAAGTTTTTAAAATTAAAAAAAAAAAATTAAGTTTTTTATTTTGAGAAAGAGAGCAGGGGAGGAGCAGAGAGGGAGAGAGTGAATCCCAACCAGGCTCTGCACTTTCAGCACAGACCCCACTGTGAGGCGCAATCCCATTAACCGTGAGATCATGACCTTGAGCCAGAGTCAGACACTTAACTGACTGAGCCACCCAGGCACCTCTCCGTTGCCTTTTCTTTTTATTGAATTATTAGTCTTACTGGATTTGTGTTCTTTGTTTATAAATGTAGATCTTCTTTTCATGTATCTACCTATACATATAGATTATATCTAGGTATCTATATATATATATAGCAACTATTTTCTCCCAGTTTTTTGCTTGCCTTGGTTTTTAACTATCTTTTGAGGAACCAAAGGCATTAATTTGATAAAGTGCTTTTTATCAGGTTATTTGGTCTTTTGTGGCATATGATTTTAAGTCCTATCTAAGAAGTCTGTGACCACTTCAGGGTCACAAAGATTTTCTCCTTTGTTTTGTTTTACAAGACTTAGGGTTTTAGATTTAATATTCAGTTCTGTGGTCCTTTTGAGTTAATTTTTTTGTATGGTGTCAGCAAAGGATCAAGATTCATTTTTTTCCCCTATAGAAATCCAATTTTTCTAGCCCTGTTCAAAAAGACTTTCCTTTGTCTATTGTTTATTTGTGTATCTAGTTTTGGGCTCTTTTTTCTGTTCCCCTGAGATATTTGTCTATGCTTACAGTAATGCCACACTATCTTGAAGACCGTGGCTTTATAGTTAAATTTTAATATCAACTACTGTAAGACTTTCCGTGTTGTTCTTCTTTGTAAACATTGTTGACTATACTAGGTCCTTTGTGTTTCTATATGCATTTTCAAATCAGCTTGTCAGTTTGTTTTTTTTAAAGTTTGTTTTGAGAGAAAAAGAGAGAGTGAGAGAGATTGTGAGCTGGGGAGGGGCGGAGAGAGGGAGAGAGAGAGAATCTCAAGCATGCTCCAACACTGTTAGTGCAAAGTCTGATGTGTGGCTCAAACTCATGAACTATGAGATCATGACCTGAGCCGAAACCAAGAGTCAGATGCTTAACCATCTGAACCACCCGGGTGCCCCCAGCTTGTCAATTTCTACAGAAAAAAAAAAAGTATTAGAATTTTGTTTGGCATTTGATTGGGCTCAATAGATCAATATGGGGGAAATTGTTGTATTAGCCATATTGATTCTTCTAATACCTATACATAATGTATCTTTTCAGTATTTGAAAGTGTTCAGTGTAGAGGTCATGTACATATTTTGTTAAATTTATCCTTAAGATTTCATGTTTTTGAAAGAAATTGTACAGCATAATTTTCTTTTAATTTCCAGTTGTTTGTTGCTAACATATAGACATAGAGATGATTTTTTGATACTGCATTGCTCATGTTAATATTTACGCCTTTTTTATTTTCCATTATTCTAAAACTGTTCTGTCCCATATGGCAACCACTAGCTCCATATGACTTTTGAACACTTGAAATGTGGTTATTAGTCCTTGAGAGGAGCTATAAATGTAAAATACAGAAGAAAAGATTCTAAAATATTTCATTAGTAATTTTAAATTAATTATATATTGAAATGATAATATTTTAGATGTATTGAGTTTAAATAAGTCATACTGAAATATTTTTACTTCTTTTAACATGGAAACTAGAAATTAAAAATTAAAGTTTGGGAAATTGGAAGGGTAGTAAAAGAATAAGTTTTTGGGTTGTACCTGAGTGGCTCAGTTAAGCATCTGACTCTTGATTTCAAATTAGGTCCTGAACTCAGGGTTATGAGTTCAAGCCCCATGTTCATAAGTTCAAGTCCACACCCTGTGTGGAACCCACTTTAAAAAAAAAAAATTAAATTTTTGGTTCAAGTTTGAGGCTTACATTATATTTCTGTTGGACAGCACTTTTTTTTTTTTTTTTTGGGATAGGGGAGAGGGGCAGAGGGAGAAAATTTTTTTTTTTGTTTGTTTGTTTAGAGAGAACACAAGCAGGGGAGAGGGACAGAGAGAGAGAAAATCCCAAGCAGGCTCCATGCTCAGGGTGGAACTCAGTGCAGGGTTTGATCCCAGACACTGGGATCATGAATTAAGTCTAAATCATGAGTCAGATGCTCAACCAGCTGAGCCACCCAGGTGTCCCTGGACAGCACTCTTCTTTATTTAAATTTTTTTTTAATGTTTATTTATTTTTGAGAGACATAGAGGCACAGCATGAACAGGGGAAGGGCAGAGAGAGAGAGAGAGACACAGAATCGGAAGCAGGCTCCAGGCTCTGAGCTGTCAGCACAGAGCCTGACATGGGGCTCGAACTCACAGACCGCGAGATCATGACCTGAGCTGAAGTCAGCCGCCCAACTGACTGAGCCACCCAGGCACCCCTGGACAGCACTCTTCTAAACTGTTACTAACTTCAAAAAATTATTTATTTGTAGGTGAAGAAAAAAGTCCAGAACAAATCATGCAAGATAAGCAAATTGAAGCGTATGTTACATTTTTAAATTTTCGGTTTTTTTTTTTTAATGTTTATTCTGAGAGAGAGGGAGAGCGCAAGCAGAGGAGGGGCAGAGAGAAAGAGAGAGAGAGAGAATCCCCTATAGGCTCCGTGCTGTCAGCGCAAAGCCCTATGTGGCGCTTGATCCCACGACCCTGCAGTCAGGACCTGAGGTGAAACCAAGAGTCGGAAGCTTAACCGACTGAGTCACCCAGGCACCCCTCAATTCTGTGTTTTTTTACTAAGATTTGATACTATTACCCATCTTACACCATTATCATCCTTTTTCCTTTTCTTTATTTTTCCAAATAATTTTTCATGCATGTACTGAGAAGTTGTTGATACCTGATATATTCTTATATTATACTAGTGATCCCATTAGCACTTTTGGCATTCTCCCTTCTCAAGATAATTAGTATAGTATCTCAGAGGTATCTGTTTACCAAATCTATAAATGCATTAGTGTGGGGGCCTGTAGAATACTTTTATCGAGAGTCATTTTACTTTTTTCAAAGTTTTACTTGATGTATTTATTCTAATAGTGAATTTTTTTTATATTGCTGAAATTCTTTTGGTCATGCTTCTTTGATAGTAAAATTGAAGACCTGGAAAATGAAATTGAAGAGGTGAAAACTACTTTTGAAATGAAAAAGCTTGCATTAGACAGGTAATTTTTACATTTTAGGTATAAACATTGTGAACTGATTACAAAATAGGTAGGATACGAGGTAGAAGGAATATTTTAACTAGTCTAAATGATGAATCAAGTGAAATGATCTTTAGATAATGGTCACACAAATTTTGAGCCCTGAGAGAAAAGTAGTTAACATCATTCATTAATACTTTTCATTTGAAGTAGGTTTGTAAGATTTAATTAATAAGGAAATGTCAGTCAAGGAAATAGAAGGGTGAGCTTACATCCCATTCAGCCTTTCAAAGGATTACTGGATTCCATTATTACAGTTAACTATTAGTCAGGTAAAAGAATTATTGACTTTAAATACTTTAAATATATATCTATGTATATATGAATATATTTTCAATGCCAAATTTTTTGAGAGAGAGAAAATGAGTTGGGAAAGGGCAGAGAAGAGACAGAGAATCCCAAACAGTGCCTGTGACAGCACAGAGCCTGAAGTGGGGTTCCAACTCACAAACTGTGAGATCATGATCTGAACCCCAGTGTCAAGAGCTGAACACTTAACTGACTGAGCCACCCAGGCATCCCTAAATATATTTTTAATATAAGTTTTGCATCTCTGTTTTAAAATTTATTCAACAAATATTTGAGTGCTTATTATGTCTTAAGCTTTGTGGTAGGTATTGGTATATAGCTGTTAATAAGGCAAGCATGATATCTTATAGACTTGTGATCTGAATTAATAATTTCACTTAAGTGAATCACTTTTTTGGGGCACCTGAGTGGCTTAGTCGGTTAAGCAGCCGACTTCAGCTCAGGTCATGATCTCATGGTCTGTGAGTTCGAGCCCCACGTCGGGCTCTGTGCTTATGGCTCAGAGCCTGGAGCCTGCTTCAGATTCTGCGTCTGCCTCTCTCTCTCTCTCTCTCTCTGCCCCTTCCCTTGCTCATGCTCTGTCTCTCAAAAATAAACGTTAAAAAATTAAAAAAAAAAAAGACTTTTAAAATTGTTTCCTTATATTTCTGGACTTGCCAGATGAATTTCTTATACATTTAATTGAAAAGTAGTTAAAGTCCTCTTACTCGTTTCCAGCAGTGAACATTTTTCCCTCTTCTCAGAAGCTGGCTCATTGTATAGATAATATATATTTTGTAAGTAATTAATTTATTTAATTTAAGTCAACTCTATGCCCTACTTGGGACTTGTATTCATGACCCCAGTTCAAGAGGGGATACTCTACCCACTGTGCCAGCCATGTGCCCTAGATCATATTTTTCAAGATGATCAGAGCTATTAAGAGATCTTATTTTAATGAGTCAAATTTTTTTGTGTGACATAAATGAGGAAATGACTCAAATACTGCTAAGTTGATTGCCTTTTCATTATTATTTATTAACTGTTTGAATTTAAAAGTAATTTATGGAGTTTATTTGTGTGTAGGTAGATATTAAAGTTTGCGTTCAAGTATGGCTTTATATTCCCTATCTTTCTCCATTTCAAGCCTGCCCTAATCTCTGTAGTGTGTTAATGCTTAATGTTTCCTCCTGGCCCTGCGCCAAGGTGGATGGCTGGGAGAGCACACCTCAGGCTGATTTCAGGTCTAATCGGCCCTTCAGCATAGTAGTGCACAGCCCTAGCCAACTTGTTATTTTACATTCTGTAACCTATTTATCAAAGAATTTCCCATACAACTGTTTTTGAAACTACTTTGGTTTAGGTTACATTTAAGGAAATCAGTCTTTAACTTGTCATATTTAATTTTTTTCTTTTCAATGTACCACACATGTTATCCATGTTTTATACTGCAAGCTTTTTTCCTTGCATTATAGGATGCAACTTTCGACTGCACTTAAAAAAAACCTGGAGAAAATTAACCCCCAGACTAGGTACGTTTGTTTTTTCTTTTTTCTTCTGGATTTGTTAAGGATGAGAATAAGAAGGGAGATTAGCGTAATGACTTTAGTTTTGTGGGAAAAAAATTTTTTTTATTAATTTTATTTATTTTTGAGAGAGAGAAAGTGAGAGAGAGAGAGTTAACAGGAGGGGCATGGTGCAGAGAGAGAGGCAGAGGATCCAAAGTGGGCACTGCGCTGACAGCAGAGAGCCCAATGTGGGGCTCAAACTCACAAACCATGAGATCACGACCTGAGCTGAAGTTGGATGCTTAACTGACTGAGCCACTTAGGCACCCCAGTTTTGTGAAAATTTTTTTAATTCACCGTCAGTGTCAACCACCTATATCTGGAGAATAAGAAAAGTGATGGAATTTTTGTGCGCCCTCTTCAGCATTGTAATTTTTATGGTTCTGCCAATATTTTGTTTATATTGCAGTGGTAAGAAGCAATGGAAATTTTTAGCCAGAAAAATCTGAAAATTTGAAGGAAGATTTGAAAGTTAACTTTTGTTCAGTGTTTACTGTAAAACAGGAACAGGGTTATGTCATTTAATCCAATAACCTGTGAGATAGGAATTATATGCCTCATTTTTCATTGGGAGAAAAGAGTTTGTATGTGTTAAACTATTTGCAAAGGAATATAAAATAAAAACTTAGGCAAAGTTCTCTATGATCTTGTCCTATGTGTCTGACCTCAGAGGTCTCACCTGTTCTAAAACATCTTGTGATAAAATATCCCCTACCATTAGTACCATAAAAGTGCCGAGGTGCATTTGAGCACTTCCCCTTTTTGGCTGTCTTAGTTCAGACTGGTAATGCATTCTCCCCGTATTCCATTTAACTCCAGGATTCCATAAATCCTAAAATCTGAATTTAGGCCCTCTAACAGTTGCTCCTCTTTAAAAGGAGAGCTTTAAACATTCTCGAGTTAGAGAGGTACAGAACGTATTGACACCCAAAGAGGACAGAAAGCCCAAGTAGGTTGAGATGTGCCTTTAGTGCCTTTAGTGTGCCTTTAGTGTGTTTTGAAGCTTACAAACCAGTACAGCTATAATTAGTAGAAAATGAGTTTAGCTTTCCCAGGTCTGTGCAAAGATTCCCATTTTCAGCCACATCAGCAAACTCCTGCAGTGTTTCTCAAATGCCTGGCTGTTTATCAGAACAGTTAGTATTATCACAGAGATCACATTGCTGGTCCCATTCCAAACCTGTTGACTCAATCTCCGATGATAAAGGAGGATGGTGGGAGTGATCTGATGATCCACAAAGGATTGTGGCACTTTGAAGTATAAGAACCGTTGTACTTACCCAGTCTTATTTCATACCATTTGGCTCCAGCCATACCAAACTAGTTGGTCTGGGTAATTACTTCATGCCCTGTAAGATTCCAGGGTTTTCCTTGTACTCTGTGCACAGCTCTTTCGACGATTCATATTTAATACTGGTTGTAATGAAACCATACTGTAGCTGTGGATTTATCTGTTTCAACAGATTTTTTCCTCTTTATGTTTTACTCTATTTTACATTCCTGGTATCTAGTACAGGTTTTTGTTGAAGCCATGAGGGTAAAAAACAGTTTATTCAATGAAACTGTTCTTATTGATGCTATAATGGTAGGTACATGTCTTTATACATTTGTCATACCCATAGAATGTACAGTATCAAGAGTGAACCTTAATGTAAACTATAAGCTTTAGATGATAATGATGTGTTAAATGTAGATTCATTATGATGAATAGACTTTCTCCTGGGGGGTGTTGATAGTTAAGGAAGCTGTGAATGTGTTGGTGCAGGGGCATATGGGTACCTTCCATTCAGTTTTGCTATCAGCCTAAAAGTGCTCTAAAAAATTAAGTGTATTTTTTTTAAAAAACAGCTTATGGGGCGCCTGGGTGGCTCAGTTGGTTAAGTGTCTGACTTCAGCTCAGGTCATGATCTCGTGGTTCGTGAGTTTGGGCCCCGCGTCGGGCTCTGTGCTGACAGCTCAGAGCCTGGAGCCTGCCTAAGATTCTGTGTCTCCCCCTCTCTCTGCCCCTCCCCTGCTCATGCCCTGTCTCTCTCTCTCTCTCTCTCTCTCTCTCTCTCTCAAAAATAAACATTAAAAAAAATCTTAAAAAAATAAATAAAAAATAAAAGCTTATTAGCAAGTTATTAGGGCTTTTTCTCCAAAATAGTTGATTTTTAGAAGTATTCCTAAAGCATAAATTTCATATTTTTTTGTCTGCGATTACAGATTTTTCTAGGGAAATGGATCTCTAATTTTACTGTTTTTATTATTTTTTTTTGCATCTCTTTTTTTTTTAAGTTTATTTATTTTGAGAGAGTGTGAGCTGCTGGGGACTGGGGAGGAAGGACAGACGGAGAGAGAGAAAGAGAGAGAGAGAATCCCAAGCAGGCTCCAAACCTAGCATGGAGCCTGACATGGGGCTCAAACCTATGAACTGTGGGGTCATGACCTGAGCCAAAATCAAGAGTCGGACACCTGACCAACTAGGCCACCCAGGTGCCCCTGCGTCTCAATTTTAAACACAAGTTTAGTTTATGTCAAACTTTTCCAGATTTATTTTGTTAAATGATGACTTTCTATTGAAGTACACAGTAAATTTCATGAAAGGAAATACATAGTAATTGGTGTCTTCATTAATGAGATTTTTTATTTTTAATTAAGGTTAATAAATCATATTTTGTATTCCTTTTCAGTGTGCTGATGGATAATATGAAACACATATTAAAGCTAAACAAATTAATAATGAAATCACACCAGGTAACTGCACATTGGGCTCTTTACACATTCTTATAATTTCAGTAACTTGTTGCTGGCAGCGGTATTGTGTATGATTATGTAGGATTTCCCAGAGGTTACTGGCATGATTGGAATTCACAGTCCTTAAGTTTCCTCTTTTTCATAACTCAGTTATTTCTGACATTGTGACTGATTATCTACTTGTAATTTAAGCTACTGTCCTTTGTCTCTTTTTTGTATGGAATAAAGGGATTGAGAACTAGAAGTTTGGAAAATGAGAACTAATAGATAAAATTTGGTGATGTGGTATGGGTTTGTTCTTAGGTAATGTGCCTTAATCTTTATTTCTAATAACAGGAATCTTGGGATTTGGAGGAAAAACTGCTTGATGTTAGAAAGAAGAGATTACGTATGTAGAACAGTTTGTTTTGGTTTTGTTTTTTTGTAGAAAACATTTTCACTTAGTATGGAGATCGATAAGGCCAGCTATCTTAGCCATTAACAAATTTCTTAGCTTTCACATTTTTTCATAATTTTACACATGGCATTTTAAAAATTTTATTTTAATTTGCTTATTTTTGAGAAAGAGAGAATGTGTGCAAGTCGGGGAGAGAGAGCAGAGAGAGAGAGGGAGACAGAGAATCCAAACTGAGCTCCAGGCTCTGAGCTGTCAGTGCAGAACCTGACGCAGGGCTCCAGCTCAAGAACTTCGAGACCATGACCTGCCCCAAAGCTGGACGCTCAACCAATGGAGACACCCAGGTGTCCCTACACATGGCATTTTTAAAAGTAGTATTAAGAGGCACCTGGGTGGCTCAGTCAGTTAAGCATCTGACTCTTGGTCATGACCTCAGGTCATAATCTCACGGTTTCATGAGTTCAAGCCCTGCCTTGAGCTCTGTGCTGATAGGAAAGAGCCTGCTTGGGTTTCTCTCTATCTCTCTGTCTCTCTCTCTACACCCCACTCACACTGTATCTCTCAAAATAAATAAATTAAAATAAACTTTAAAAAAAGTATTAAAATATATTTAACTTATTTTTCTTGTTTTAGAACATTAGATCACAAAATTAATACATTCTCAGGGAAAAAGAAAAACAATACAGAAAAGTATAGTGCGAAATTCATACCTCTTTCCTATGTAACCACAGTTAGGCATATATCATTCCAGGATTTTCCCTGCCCATATAAACATATTTATATATACATAATTTTTTAATATATACACATTATTTTAAATTATCAGTTGATACATATGATTCTACAGCTTTTTAACTTAACATGAGATGGCATTTTGCATTGAAATTATGGAAATGTGTGTTTCAAAAGTAATACACATTCTCAGTAGAATTTAGAAACAGAAAAGTATACCTAGGAAAAGTAAACTATCAAGAGATATCATCAAGACGTAATCAATCTTTAGTGCTTATTTCTTATCAGAGTTCGCCTCATTTTATTCTATATTGTAAACTGCCTTTTTCATTTAGTAGTATAGGCACGATTTATTATTTTTCAATATGACATAAATTTGCCTGTTTGTAAGTAATCCCAGAGTCAGAAGTAGCCTTGGTCATCTGATCTAATCATACTTTGGATGTTTAGCGCTTTTTCCATTGGATTCCAACCTACTTTTGATCCATTAATGTCAAGGAACCAAGCTCCTGGGACACACCCATTTATGTTTTCAAATTGTTCAATTCTTAGAACATTTCAGGAACTACACTAAATGGTTGATGATGTTTTTATCTCTGGAGAAGAGAATCTTTTTGTTGAAAATTTATCTTGTTATGTCATTTATGTAAATAAAGGAGGAAAAAATATTTCCTTAGATATATCTCTCTATTCTTTTGGCAGCCCAGTATAAGTCCTCTTTAACATGATGCCACTTCAAATATATGTAGACAGCCGTCATTGTCATACATACATACCGTGAAGATTTCATGGAGGACATTGCTAAGTGTAAAATTCAAATATTGGTGTTTTGCACCACAGAAATCATTTTCAGATCAAAATGGAACTGCACCCTAAAATGATGCTTATTACATATTTTCTCTTGACTGAAATAGTCAGGAACTGTTCTGCTTCACCGTTTTTCAGGATTCTTGTTTGCAGTTGTTATATGTAGTGTTTTTTTTTTTATTTTTAACCTAATAGAATTAAAACAAGCTTCAGAAAGTAAGCTTTTAGAAATACAGACTGAAAAGAACAAACAGAAAGATGATTTGGCCATGATGGAAAATTCAGACAAGATAAAGACCATACAACAAAACCTACAGACGGAGATACAAATTACTACAGTCATTCAACATGTGTTCCAGGTAACATTTATATAAATTAGGAAAGAAGGTAAAGAACTTTTTAAGAATGATTGATTTTCTTATTTTCAGATTTGCTTTCATTGAGGCTTTAATCTTGAAAAAAAATCAAGAATTTAATACTAAATATTAGTCTGCTTACATGTATTTGGAATTTATTTATTTATTTATGCTTTGCTCTTTTTATTATGGTTAGATCTTAGGCATTTATAAGTGGAATGATTTCAGCAGGTCCGTGGAGGCCAAATGGTATAATGGTGGAGACCATTAGACTCAACTTGGAAGAATGGGGAAAACATGGATCAGGAGATGGGAATCTAGAATTACAATCCTGACTGCAGCTTAATAGTTGCGGACCTTGAGCAAATTTTTTAAGGTTTTTACAAACATCACTTTCCCTGTTTAGAAAGAAAGGTTGTGAAAACTGAAGAAGATAATTCATGTTAATCTGTTTAGCATAATGACTGGTCGAACTAAATTCTCAATAAATGTTGGTAGTTATTATCATGTCACCTTTTAAAAATTTTTTTCACATCTTAAATTTTATGTGTTCTTTTATTCTAGAGGGTTTTCATTATTTTCAAATTATGAAATATCTCAAATTGTTGAGATGAAATGCTTAAATTACCATTTTTCAATTATGAAGATACACAAACTGCCTATTATGTGTCAAAGCAAATGCTTATTATGTGTAAAACATATCCTTGTAGATGATGAGTTCTGATATCTGACCATAAGAAATTTGTCCTCAGGTCTTAAACCTACTTTTTAGTAACAGTGAGTTACTTGATTAGGAGGTAAGGAAGTCCCCTAGACTATCCTCAAGTGGAAGATTGTATCATAAGGACAGGATTATTTTAATTTTCTTTGGTACATGTTCCGTCCTACTGATTTGAGACTTCCATTATTTGCCTTTTTAAATTTTTATTCATATACTCTTAGTTAGGTCTAATTTAATGAAATCACTGCTTTGTTAAGCAGAACATAGCTTTGGTACTTAGGAGTTCGTGCCCCTAATAGGTTTAGTCATATTTGAATGCTTACTTCCACTTGCCTTTGTAATTTAATTGGATTTATAAACATTAGCCCAAGAGTAGGAAAATGCTATAGATAGGCCAAATTTTAAATATTTCTGTACATAATAGTATAAAACTTATATTCTAAAATCTGTTTTAATAGAATTTCAATTAGTAACTTGCTATCATTGAGCCATAGTTTTAAAATAATAAATAGGGCATAACAGTTTATGCTTAAACTGTTTTTCACTGTAGAAGTGCAAAATGACTCTGAGTCAGAGCTTCAGTTTTTTCCCTTTAATCTAGAATACCATTACAAAAATCCTTAACAGGTAAAAACTATCCAGAAAACTGATGAAGCAGAAAAAATTGTTATAAACATTGTAAATATTCCTTAGCATTATGGGGATCAAGGCCGAAGACTTACTGAAAGTGGAGATGAGTATACAAGAATGTATTTTTTCATAGAGCAAATACTCACACCTAGTTTGGTAAATATTTCATAACATCAGTGAAAGGATTTTTAAAAATTGTGTTAAATTTTTAAAAATACTTATAACTTTAATGTAAAAAAACTTTACTTTTTTTTTTTAATTACAGAATCTCATTTTAGGAAGTAAAGCCAACTGGGCAGAGGATTCTGCCTTTAAGGAAATTGTTCTACAGCTTGAGAAGAATCTCACCATGATCTAATAAGAATTCTGTTATTTTTTTGTTTCCATCTTTCGTATATCATTTAAATAGCATATTTCAAGTGAATTTTTTTAGTGTTTTTGAAACTATTTTAATATTGCAAATTTTTTGTAGCTTAACACTGTAACATGGAATCCATTGTTTTAAATATGATAATTAAAGTGACTGGCATACTCCAAATGAATCAGAAGATTTTAGTCTTGCAAGTTTCCCAAAAGACATCTTATCTAGCATTCCATTGAATGTGGACATTTTTTTACAACATTCCTGGCAATCCCAACTCTCATTTGGAATACGTTTCTCCTTTCTTTCTTTCCTTCTTTCTTTTCTTCTTTCTTTCCTTCTGTCCTTTCTTTCTTTCTTTCTTTCTCTTTCTTTCTTTCTTTCTTTCTTTCTTTCTTTCTTTCTTTCTTACTTTGTCTCTCTCTTTCTTTCTTTTTTCAAGTTTTTATTTAAATTGTAGTTAGTTAACACAGTATAATATTAATTTCAGGAGTAAAATTTAGTGACTTATCATTTACATACAAGATCCAGTGTTCATCACAAAAAGTGCCCACTTTAATACTCATCACCCTTTTAACCTATCTTCCCGACCACCTTCATTTGGAATACTTCTGTGCATTTGTCAGTCAACTAAAACATTAGAAATATTAGAAAAGGATATCCATATCTTGGGTTTTTTTCCAACAGTAAATATATTTTATTCAAATAAATCTCATTTCGTATTTATCTCCTCACAGGTTGTTTCTTTCTCTCTCTCTTCTTATTAATACACAGATAAAATTGACAAAACATTGTGTAAGTTTAAGGTGTACAGGGGGCTGACTTGACCACCGTGGCATTAGCTAACATCTTCATCGTGTTACATAATTATTTCTTTTTTCTATGGTGAGAGCATTTAAGATCTAGTGTCTTAGCAGCTTTGAAACATATAATATTGTTAACTAGAATTACAGTGCTGTGTGTTAGATTTCCAAAAACTTACCCATTTTCTAACTGCATGTTTGTGCGTGTGACCAACATCTTCCCAAGTCCCCCATGCCCCATCAATCATCAATGTCTTTAAATAGAGAACCAAATAAAGCACCTCAGTCTTGAAAAACAAAACAGAAAAACATATCCAAAGTGCTGTTGTGGTTGTTGTAGAGTAATTGTGACTTTTTATAGAAAAAAAAAGTTTATTTATTTATTTTGAGAGAGAAGTAAGCAGGGGAGGGGCTGGGAGAGAGAGAATCCTAAGCAGGCTTCTTAGTGTCAACATGGAACCTGACATGGGGCTTGATTCTACAAACTGTAAGACCATGATATGGGTCAAAATCAGATGCTCAAACTACTGAGCCACCCAGGCACCCCAAGTGTGACTCTTTTTTTGTTTTGTTTTCTTTTGTTTTAATGTTTATTTATGAGAAAGAAAGAAGACGAGAACAAGTGGGGGAGGAGCAGAGAGAGGGAGACAGAATCCAAAGCAGGCTCCAGACTCAGCTGTCAGCACAGATTCCAACGTGGGGCTCAAATACACAGATAAAATTGTGATTATGTGAGCCATGAGATCATAACCTGAGGCAAAGTTGGATGCTCAACCGACTGAGCCACCCAGGCCTCCTCCACTTGTGACTTTAAATTTTATATTTCTGTATCATGCATTACTTTTATAAGTTAAATAATAAAAAGTAAATGTTATTAAAAATAGAACTTGCTGAGGCACATGACTGGCTTTCAGTAGAGCATGCAACTCTTGGTCTTCGGGTCATGAGTTTAATTAAGCCCACATTGGGTGTAAAGATTACTAAAAAAAAAATTGTAAATAAACTTCTAAAAAATAGAACTTGCCATCTTGTATAGCATCCCATTCCTTTTTTTTTTAAAGTTTATTTATTTATTTTGAGAGAGAGAGTGGAGGAGGGGCAGAGAGAGAGAACCCCAACCAGTCTCTGCACTGTCAGCACGGAGCCTGATATGGAGCTGAAACTCACAAACCATAAGATCATGGCCCAGGCTGAAATCAGGAATCAGACTCTTAACCCACTGAGCTACCCAGGTCCCCCCATTCAATTTTTTGAAAACTCTAATTGAGGGGCACCTCGGTGGCTTAGTTGGATAAGTGGCTATTGATTTTGGCTCAAGTTATATTTTTCTTATGGAAAAGCTTTATTCTGGAAAATACTTCCCTGATACATAGATTCAGCATCGTCTGAAAAATTTTTTGCATTTAACTGGGATTTTATTATCCTGCATGTTCCCTTCTAAAGCCCAACTCTGAGAGAGAATTTTCATTAGTCAGTTTTTCCCGAAGGACTGAATAATAACTCAGTGGCTTGTAACAAACATTGATATCTCTCTTAGGTCCATAGTTTGATTGCTGGATGACGTGAGGAGTATTCACTGCATGAAACATTCTTATGGATTATGTGGCCAAGTGAAATTGCAGAAGCACATGTAAAGTTTCTACTTAGAGGGAGCATATGGTATTTCCACCAAGGCTCCATTCACCATGCCAAACGTTCCTGGAACAGGAAAGTATACTTCTCCCACAGCAAGGGAGTGCTAGTTTTCAGAGTGGAGGGAAGAAAATGGGTATCTTCTGGAAAGAATACAGTCTGCCATCTTGGTCTTAAATGTTAACTTCCGTTTTGCATGTAAAAGGCACAACATTGCCCAAAGAAATTAAGTTAATAGTGTCATCCAGTCATAACAGTTTCCAAGTTCAGGATATCTTGATAGTCTTTGCCATCAGGTCCAGATGTGGCTCTTCATGGTCTGGAGATCTATGAACTGAAAAGACAGATTCTTTCGTTTCACATAGCCAGCAAACAATAGTGGACGAGGTTAGCAGTTCTGAAATCCTGCTTGGCAAATAATAGGAGGTGCACCTTACTAAGGAGAGGGAACACCTTTTGATTAGGCTCTTGTGCTGCTCGCTGTAAGAAGATCCTGTCTTGACTCTGCCCTTTGCCAGTTCTCCCTTTGCATGAGGAACATTGGCCATATCTGAAGAGGGCATCAGAGAGTGTGTCCTCAGCAGCTTTCTCAGTTGGGGATTCAAATATTATACTTTTACATCTGTCAGTCTTTTTTTACATTTTTATTATTTTTTTTAATGTCTATTTTTGAGAGAGAGAGAGAGACAGAGCACAAGTTGGGAAGGAGCAGAGAGAAAGCTAGACACAGAATCTGAAACAGGCTCCAGGCTCTGAGCTGTCAGCACAGAGCCCGACACGACACGGGGCTCAAACTCACAAACCGTGAGATCATGATCTGAGCTGATGTCAGACACTTAACTGACTGAGCCTCCCAGGCGCCCCGCATCTGTCAGTCTTTAAATCTAGATCAGTGATGCTTTTTTTTTTTTTTAAGTTTATTTATTTTGAGAGAGAGAGTGCAAGCAAATGGGGGAGGGGCAGAGAGAGGGCGAGAGAGAGAATCCCAAGTAGGCTCTGCACTGTCTGAGCAGGGCTCAATGTGGGGCTCAAAATCAAGAATCATTAGATCATGACCTGAACCGAAGTCAGACTTTTAATGGACTGAGCCACCCAGGTATCCAGCGCTTTTGTTAATACAGATTTTAAATGTGGTTGGTGATGGTCACAGTTGGTTTGGTTGTTTGGTTGATCTATATCAGAGGTCAGCAAACTGTGGCTTACCAGCTGCCTGTTTTTGTAAATAAAGCTTTATTAGAACAAAGCTGTGTCCATATTTACATATTATCTGTGGATGTTTTCCACATTGGTATAATTGAATTGAACTGAGATGATATGTCCAGTACCGTATTTTTCCTACCGTCTACTGACTTAAAGAAACAAGTTGACCTATAGACCATTTTCTATTATGATTTGTCTGATTGCTTTCTAGTAGTTTATGTAGCTTGTTTGACCTCGGTATTCCTTTAAACTAGAAGTTAGATCCTCTTTATTAAATGTAATTTCGATTTTTTTTTTGTAGTTTCAAACTTTTTTCTCAGGTAAATTCATAAGTTGTGACTAGGTACTTCATATTGTATTACATCAGAAGGCTGTCATGCATGGTTTTGCCTAAGAGGTCTACAGCCAATGTCAGGAACAGGGTACATAGAACAGGAAAGGAGTCAAAGGCCAAGAGAAAGGAACATTAAGAATACATAATACAAGGGAAGCCTGGGTGGCTCAGTCTGTTGAGTATCTAACTCTTGATATCAGCTCAGGTAGTGATCTTGTGGTCATGAGGTTGAGCCCTGTGTTGGCTCCATACACAGGGCATGGGGCCTGCTTGGGATTCTCTGTCTCCCTCTCAACGCTGCTCATCCCCTGCTCACACTTGCTCTCTCTCTAAATAAATAAATAAACATTTAAAAAAAAAAAGAATACATAAGAAGCAGAATCAGTTGGTGTGCTCCAGGTCCATGAAAATAGCCAAATAATAGCATTAAGGGTATAGACGAAAATCAGAATCTGAGTGGAGTAAGTAATCAGATGATGGGATAACAGAACTGATGATGGCTGATAGAAATGGAGCATCAATAGGAAGAGAAGACAGGATTTGGGGGTTAAGGCAATTTGCTGCTTCCACTTTAACTACTTTTATCATCTTCGTCCTAAAGAGAATTAATCCAGAAGAGAGCTAGATGAGAATTCTCTGAAGGAGTTTGAATGTCAATGCTTAAAAATGAACTCGCAGTAGAGAAAAGTCATATTTTCCTGGCTGACTCCCCAAAACAATATCCATCTGAATATGACAAGTAATTTGCACTGCATTTGACGTTTTCTGAATTTATCACCAGGTATTCCCAGGAAACTGCTGTGTATATGAGGACTTGGAAAGTTTTTTTAATGTTTATTTTTGAGAGAGCAAACACAAGTGGGGAAGGAGCAGAGAAAGAGGGAGACACAGAATCCAAAGGAGACTCCAGGCTCTGAGCTGTCAGCCCAGAGCCTGATGCAGGGCTTGAACCCATGAGCCATGAGATCGTGACCTGAGCCGAAGTTCGATGCCCAACCAACTGATCCACACAGGCACCCTGGAAAGTTTATTTTTAAAACCCTTTTTTTTTTTTTAAATAAAAATTTTTAATGTTTATTTTTTATTTTTTTTTTGAGAGAGAGAACAGAGCATGAGCAGGGGAGGGGCAGAGAGGGAGACCCACAGTCAGCAGACTCCAGGCCCCAAGCTGTCAGCACAGAGCCTGATGCGGGGCTCAAACCTACAAACCATGAGATCACGACCTGAGTTGAAGTCGACACTTAAGTGACTGAACCACCCAGGCGCCCCTGGAAAGTTTATTTTTTAATAAAACTCTAAATCATGGGACTTCTTTGCCCATATTCATTTCTTTAATACTGCCATAAAGGAAAATGAGAAATGTGTATTTAGAAAAGTAACGAAAAATGTCTGTGTCTTTTAAATGAATTCAGAATGAGAATCTGATGTGAATATTTACATAGAAACTTGCTTTTTTTCTCTCTCTGCTAGAAATCTAAGCTTCTGCTGCTTTTGAGCTTTTTTTTTTTTCTAGCTGTATTGAGGTCATTGACAAAGTTGTAAGATAAGTGTACAACATGATTTGATATACATTGTGAAGAGATTCCCACACTTGAGTTAACACATTATCTCACATATTTAGCTTCTTTTTTTTGTTTTTTGGTGAGAACATTTGAAGTTCTACTTAGCAAATTTCAGTTATACAATACAGTATTACCTATTATAGTCACCACATTTGAGCTTTAAGAACATGTTATCTGATTTTAGCAGTGGTGACTTAAAACAATTTTTTAAAATAAAGCTTATTTGTTTTGAGAGAGGGAGAGACAGAATCCCAAGCAGCCTCTGAATTGTCAGTGCAAACCCTGATGAGGGGCTCCATCTCACACACCATGAGATCATGACCTGAGCCAAAATCAAGAGGAGGATGCTTAACCAGCTGAGCAACCCAGGTGTCTCAAACAATTTTTTAATAGACTTTATTTTTTAGAGATTTAGGTTCGCTGCAAAATTCAGAGAAAGTAGAGTTGCCATATACTTCCCCACACACATTCACAGCCTTCCCCACTAACACCATTCCTTCTAGCCTGGTATATTTGTTACAATTGAACCTATATTAATGTGTCATTATCACTCACAGGTGATACCTTCTATGGATTTTAACATGTAGAATGACACGTACTTACCATTATAGTATCATAGAATAGTTTCACTGTCCTAAAAACCGCTGTGCTCTGCCTGTTTGTCTCTGGCAATCATTTATCCTTGTACTCTCTCCAGAATTTTGCCTTTTCCAAAATGTCATAGAGTTGGAGTTATTTAGTATGTAAGTTTTCAAATATCATCGTTTGTTCCCACCAAGCATGTGTGTGAGTGCCTCTTCCCTACAGCTGCCCCAGAATGTGTTACCCAAATTATGTATGTTGACCAGTTGGATGGGTGAAAATAGTGTTTCAGCATAGTTTAAATTTTATTAGAAGAGCCCAGTTGTGGGTTGGTAAAGTATTTCTAAAAAGCTTCCCAGATTCAGAAGCCACTGACCAGGTCCTCAAAACAAATTTGTCACTGTACTTAAAGTTGCTTATGGCTACATTACCTACAAAATTATATTAAGTGGCCACAACATAACATGTATTAGAAATTATAAGAACATAAACATTAATGTTTACCACAAAATTTAATGTAATTTTGAGGGAATGATATTGAAGAGTTATATTTCAAAAAGAAAAATGAACTTCTGGTGCACCTGGGTGGCTCAGCAGGTTAAGCTCAGGTCATGATCACAGCACTGGTGGGTTCAAGCCCTGGTGGGGATCTGTGCTCACAGCTTAGAACCTGAAGCTGCTTGGGATTGTGTCTCCCTCTCTCTGTGCCCCTCCCCTGCTCAAACTCTCTCTCTTTCTCAAAAATTAATAAACATTAAAAAACAATAAAAAAGAAAAAGAGGGGCGCCTGGGTGGCTCAGTTGGTTAAGCGGCCGACTTCGGCTCAGGTCACGATCTCGCGGTCTGTGAGTTCGAGCCCCGCGTCGGGCTCTGTACTGACGGCTCAGAGCCTGGAGCCTACTTCTTCAGATTCTGTGTCTCCCTCTCTCTCTGCCCTTCCCCTGCTCATACTCTGTCTCTGTGTCTCTCAAAAATAAATAAACGTTAAAAAAAAAAGAAAGAAAAATGAGCTTTGAGTTCTCATGCTGGAATCAGACAGCAGTTTAATATCAGGAATAATGGCAGAGAAAACAAGATCATATCAAGTAATGCCAGCAAGCAAGAAAATAAGAGGTAGCCTTGTATAGACCTGGAATTGACTATTCCTTCTGAGTTTTCCACGAACTCCCAAGTTTAATGAACTTGTTAGTTTTAGGATGCCACATGACTTTGTATCACCTATTTGGTGTCAGACTAAATTTTGGATTCTACTTAAAATAGAAACTGGCTATCTGGAAAGGAAATGGCCCTAGTTTACTCATAAGCTGATGAGCAAAACAAACCCACCACAAACCTTCGCCTGCAAAACAATACAATGGAAAGCACGTGAGGCAGTTCCTAGGCGGGAATTGAGGTGGGGCGGGTTAGGCACCCAGGGTGGGCCAGCTACGCAATGGAGGAGGATCCGGCCGGAGCGCACGCTCGCTCCTCCTCCATGACGCCACAGGCAGGACCCGCCCCCGCCTGCTCAGGTCTCTTGTTATCTCTGCAGCTAGCAAGCGCCCCGGAAGCTGCCCCAGCTTGGGGTCATGATGGGCAGCAAGATGGCGTCTGCCAGCAGGGTGGTTCAGGTAAGGAAATTTGGTCTCTTTTCCGCACCGTGGGCGGTAGGGATGGTGCTGATTATAGCAAAGGCCCTGGGGAGAAAGACCGCGGTGGCGGAGGCTGCGCGGTGACCGCGGCCCTGGGTAGGGCAGCGCCGCAGCCCGTGGATATGTGTGAAAATTGGACCTAGAACCCACTGGGTCGGGCAGTGAGCCGGAGACGAGAGCGGAGGGTTTGAGGCAGGCCGCGGGAGTGCCAGTATCAGCACGTAGGCAAAGAGCCTGGACTGTATTCTGGCAGGACCTCAAGTAGCCCTCTTAGGAGTCTGCGGGCTACGCTGCCCTGGTAATAATCTTGGCCAATCGGCGTCTAGTATTGTCTATGGTGTCCCGCATTAGCCAATCGGAAGGAAGGCGGTAACCGCTCGTGGAAGGAAGCGAACCGTGCATCTGACCCAATGTCCCTTCAAGGTCTTGGGAATGGCCAGAGAAGTGGCCCCGCGGGGTGAGCCCTCATCCCAGACCTGTTCTCCCTCACCAATCTAAGTGTCTGGTTACAGGCTGGATGGGGGCAATTGGAGGGGGGGAAATATATATTATTTAAGTTTGTAATTCATGTTTTATTTGTTTCTCAAGGTTTGTTTTGCCTGGAGTTTGGATTGGTAGCTAGGTGAATTTGTTAATCCATACATCGGTTATTAACTCCTGGTAGTTTTGTATTTGATTCTTCAGATGTGATCACTAACTTAAATAGGACAGGTAAAGTTGGTATATAGAGGGACACAACCTCCACTTTTGTGGCTGTTTTACACAATTTCTTTGCAACTCTGGAAGCGTATGATTTTTAACTTTGATATAAGAAATGCAGTGCTCTTTGTTCAAATACGTGTCTTAAAAAGACCTTTTCTTAAAGTTGTTTCAGTCAGAAAGATAATCCTAGATCCTAGCCTTTGGTCCTATTGCATAATGATCCCATTTTTCATTCAGTAGGTAGTTATTAAGCATTAACTAATTAAAGGTAATGTGAGGACAAGGAGAACATCTGACCAAGAATTGCTTGGTGTCTGTAATGTATAACCATACATATTCATAATATATAGCTCAATTTTAAAATGGGTTTAAAAGTTGAAACTGCACAAAAGAAGATATGCAAGGGAGCAATAAGCCTGTGAAAAGATGTTCAACTTCATTACTTACCAGGAAAATACAAATTAAAACCAGGAAGTACTACTACATCTACCAAAATTGTTTAAAGTTTAAAAACTTGACAGTATCAAAAGGTGATAACACTGTGAAGCACCCGAAACCCTCATCCCTTGCTGGTAGGGGTATAAATGGAATAGCCACTCTGGCTAGTGGCTAGTCTCTAGTAGTTAAACATTCCTTCCTTATGGTGCAGTTTTACTTATAGGTTTATACCCAAGAGAAATGAGTGCATATACCTACAAAGAGACTTACATAAAAATGTCTGTAGCCACTTGATTCCATAATGACCCCCAAATCAGAAACAATCCAAATGTCCATTAGCAGGATAAACAGACTGTGGTAGATTTATTAAAATGGAATAGTACACAGCCATTAACTACTAACTACTGATAATGGAAAAAAAAAAAGATACCGTGAGATACACAGGATGGAATGATCTGTTTTTCTCTAACAGAGCCGCAAAGCCTTGTACTCATATTCATAATACAAAGCGTTTTTGGTAACAATATGCAGTAATTATGTATAGCCATAGCAAAATTTCTCAGTGCTGGGACTACAGGACCAACAAGACAGACATGATGCCTTCATAGAGCTTAGAATTTGGTTCTTAATCCATACCTTAGGGAAAGAGTAGTATTTCAACAAACTGGCACAAACTGATGGGAATTCACAAGGCATGGTGTCAATATTAAGTAGAGAAATTTGGCTGGACTATAGGGTATTCAGAAATAATTTCAGAAG
This sequence comes from Paguma larvata, assembly GCA_030068075.1. Taxonomy (NCBI): domain Eukaryota; kingdom Metazoa; phylum Chordata; class Mammalia; order Carnivora; family Viverridae; genus Paguma; species Paguma larvata. The sequence goes on along the minus strand of CM057826.1, from coordinate 98,597,943 downwards.
AATAAGTTATAGGGGCACTGGGTGGCTCAAACTTTCTCACAGGCAAATCCCTGGCTCCCCAAACATCGCTATAAATGTATGTACTCATTTGCTCAGTCCTACAATAGATACAAAATAGTTTCGAAATTGGTATATTTGTACAACTACCAACATCAACATACTAAGTAAAAAAGTTCAGGTTTTCTTAGTACTGTATTTATTATTATTATCATTGCCTTTAGAGTATAGAGTATAAGCACTATGAAAGTTATTTGGATTAGCTCCTTTTTTCTCCCTTTAGTTACCCAACTGATACACAGTTAGAATTGCTTCTTTGGGGGTGCCTAGGTGGCCCAGTTGGTTAAGTGTCGACTTTGGCTCAGGTCATGGTTTCAAGGTTCGTTGAGTCTGAGTCTCACATCAGACTCACTGACAGTGTAGAACCTGCTTTGGATCCTCGATCTCCCTCTCTGTCTGCCCGTCTTCTCCACGCACATCTGTGCACGCCCCTGCACACACTCTCTCTCCCCCCCAAAGTAAACTTAAAAAAAAAAAAGGAATTGCTTTTTTGTGTTTACGTTTAGAGTCTAAACAATTTTTTTAATGTTTATTTATTTTTGAGAGAGAGAGAGAGAAAGTGAGTGAGGAAGAGGGGACAGGATCCAAAGTGGCTCTCTGCTGACAGCAGAGTTTAAGAGCCTCAAACTCTTAAAGCATGAGATCATGACCTGAGCCGAATTCAGATCCTTAACTGAGCCACCCAGGCCCTACATTTAGAGTTCAAAAGCAAATCTTGGGGCACCTGGGTGGCTCAGTCGTTTGAGCATCCAACTTTGGCTCAGGTCATGATCACATGGTTCATGAGTTTGAGCCCTGTATCTGGCTCTGCGCTGACAGCTCAGAGCCTGGAGCCTGCTTTGCTTTTTGTGTCTCCCTCCGTCTCACTCTCTCTCCTTCAATTCTCCCTCTGTCTTTGTCTCTTTAAAAAATGAGTAAACATTTAAAAAATTTTTTTCTAACAAAGCAAATATTGTGGTGTCTGGGTGGCTCAGTCAATTAAACTTCCAATTCTTGATCTCAGCTCAGGTGTGATCTTGGAGTTGTAAGTTCAAGTTCTATACTGGGCATGAAGCCTACTTAAAAAAAAAATAAAAAACTTTTTCTAAATTTAAAATAAAAAAGTAAAAAGCAGATATTGAGAGAGGAAAATTTAAGCATAAGTGTTAGATGATTGAAGAATTATTTTTAATTCATTAATTGTGGTAAAATATATTGAGATTATGGTTTGACAAAAATCTTCATGTTAGTGATACATAATGGAAGGTATTAACACGTGAGAGGAGAGGTTTCGGGTTTGTTTAATGGAGGAAGGGGCGATGAATTAAGATTGACTATTACTTTTGAAATTGTGTAAATTATTTATCAGGGTTTATTTTATTTTTTGTTTATTAGGGTTTATTACAGTACTCACTCTATTCAGATATTTCGAAAAATGCCTTTTCAAAAAGGAAACACCACGGGCACCTAACAGCTCAATCAGTTAAGCATCCAACTCTTAATTTCAAGTTATGATCTAGCAGTTCGTGGGTTTGAGCCTCAAATCTGGTTCCGTGCCAACATGTGGAGCCTGCTTGGGAGTCTCTCTCTTCCTCTCTCTGCTGCTCCCCGCTTGCTCATATGCATGTGCTCTCAAAATAAATAAACATTAAAAAATAAAAAAGGACACCAAACAGTGTGGAAATTTAATCTATAAGGGCATATTACATCATATTTTTAAGTGTGCAAAAGCATTGTTGAAATGTACTTTTTCTCTCTTGTATACATGTGATTGTTTAAGTGTGTGTATGCATACTCGCATACCTGTACAGCTAGGTTTGTCTCACTGACGGTCTCTCTTCACCCACTTGGCAAATGTTTCCTGGATATTCACTAGGTACCAGGCACTACTGCAGAAGTGCTAGTTTTCTGACTCTGCCTTTTGTAGGAGTTTAGCTGTCCTGTAATTATTGGCTTATTGATCTGCCCTCTGCACAATGTTTGTTTGTTTGTTTGTTTGTTTGTTTGTTTTAAAGAAGGGCAGACTGCCACGTGCAGCGCCTCATTTGGATGTGTCTGGAGTCTTGGAAGCTTGACTACCCTACGTTCTCCTACAAATGGACCTTGAGAGCTTGTTTGGAGGTTCTAGCAGGGGAGCGCAGCTACTCGTATACCCTTGACCGAAGAACGGTGCTCCTCTATCAGGGAAGGTCGTCCTCTTCGACCGAGCGCGCAGCTTCGGGAGGGACGCACATGGAGCGGTGAGGGAGGAAGGGGACACCTGCCTAGCCAGCCAGATCAGCCGAATCAACCCTGGCGATCAATGGGGTGACAGATGTCGCAGCCCACACATCCTATTCTTTTATTTTTAATTTATTTTTAATTATTTTTGAGAGAGAGAGAACGTGAACAGGCAGGGCAGAGAGAGAGGGATACACAGAATCTGAAGCAGGCTCCAGGCTCCAAGCTGTCAGCATAGGGCCCCACGTGGTGCTTGAACTCACAGACTGTGAGATCATAACCTGAGTCAAAGTTGGACGCTTAACCCACTGAGCCACTAGGTGCCCCCTGCACAGTATTCTTAAGATGTTTGGGATGCCATGGAAACACAAAGGAGTTTTTTAAATCAGACTTTGGAATCAGGAAAGCTTTTAAAAAAATTATTTTAATGTTTTTAATGTTTATTTATATCTGAAGGAGAGAGATACAGAGCATGAATGGGGAGGGGCAAGGGAGACACAGAATCCAAAGCAGCCTCCAGGTCCCCAAGCTGTCAGCACAGAGCCTGATGTGGGGATTGAATTCACAAACCGTGAGACAATGACCTGAGCTGATGTTGGATGCCCAACTGACTGAGCCACCCAGGTGCCGCGTGGAATCAGGAAAGCTTTTTAGAGGGGAATGATATTTGAGCTATTTCACAAGGTAAGCGGTCAGATGAAAGCAAAGGCATGGAAGTGGGTAGGACTGGGGATAGATTTCCTGGCAGAGAACACAAGCTGTAGGTTGAATGGAGGTGGAAATGGCATGATAAATAGGGAACAGAAAAGCACTTCAGAATACCTAGAGTAAAAGATGCAGAAGACAGACGTGAGAAGTGAGGCTAGAGAGGGAAGGAGTGGCAGATCTGGATGGGCCTAGTGAATGCCAAATATGAGATTGAAGTTTATCCTGAAAGCTTGAACATTTTTAAAGCTTTTACATGGGGTATTGACAATGGATGGGTAAGAACATTCTTTGAAGAAGCTTGGCTATGAAAAGGAAGATATAGTTACTAGAGGGAAAATTGGGTTTTGTTTTTGTTTTGTTTTGTTTTGAGAGAGAGAGAGTGTATGAGCACAAAAGAGGAGAGAGGGAGAATCCTAATAAGCAGGCTTCTTGCCCAGTGTGGAGCCGGACATGAGGCTCAGTCTCACAGACTGACACGTAGTGTGTGACATTAGAGTTTTGTTTTTTTACCATTAAAGACTTGAGTATGTGCTTTCTGCTGAGGGAGACAATTCTATTCCAGCATTTTCTCACAGGAACGTAATTATAGTGGGGTTTTCACACCAGTCCCAACAAGTGTATGTATTTCAATACTCATATAAAATGTATATTTTGTAGTGGGGTGCCTAGGTGACTCAGTCGGTTGGGTGTCCTACTTTGGCTCAGGTCATGATCTCACAGTAATGAGTTCGAACCCCGCTTCGGGCTCTGTGCTGACAGCTCAGAGTCTGGAGCCTGCTTCATATTCTGTCTCCCTCGCTCTCTGCCCCTCTTTTGCTCATGCTCTGTTTCTCTCTCTCAAAGAAATAAACAAACATTAAAATAAATTACAATAAATAAGTAAATAAAAATAATCTTTGCAAATACGTGTTTATATGGGTTTAGGAAAAAGACTAAAAAGGCCAACAAATGTTTAATCTGTTTTTTTGTAGGTTTGGGGATTATAGTCTCTGTTTTCTTATTTGTGCTTTTCACCATTTCTTCCAATTTTTTTTACACAGATTATGTGTTACTTTATGGTCGGAAAAAGTATTTTTTAAATTACCGAATTTTCTTTTTTTAACTTTATTTATTTAGAGAGCTTGTGAGCAGGGGAGGGACAGAGAGAGAGGGAGAGAGAGAATCCCAAGCAGATGCCAAACCCAGCATGGACCCCGACATGGGGCTCAAACCTATGAACTGTGAGATCATGACCTGAGCCAGAAAATCAAGAGTCGGACACTCAACTGTCTGAGCCACCCAGTCATGCCTAAATTTCCTAATCTTAAATATGCTTTTTATCGAGTTCTACACTGCTAGACAATTGACCATGATAGGAAAACAGCATTCAGTTCAACTCAGGAAACTTCTTATTCAGCAGCAGGGCAAAATATAAGTCATGCAACATAAAATCTGTGTCATCTTTTTCATAGGGTCGTTTCGAGGTCAGTTGGTAGTATAGTAAAATCTCTTATAATGTGTAAAAAAGTCCAAAGTTATTATGAAGAGTAGATAAGATAAATTAATAGTTCATAGACCAGCTTTCCTGGCTGGGGAAGAATGAAATAGTATGGTTAAAGTTGCTGTTAAATATTAAGTTTTGTTTTAACAAAGGTATCTCTGAAATTCAATACATTGTTTTTTGTAGAGTTAATGAGTTTAGTGCTTCATCTTTTTTTTTCATATATTTTATTTTTCTTTAGGTAGTCAAGCCACATACTCCATTAATAAGGTTCCCTGACAGAAGAGACAATCCTAAACCCAATGGTAAGTTGTATTTTAGACTTTTTAAAAATTATGTACGGACATATTTATACATGAATATTCTATTATAGGCATTATTTCTCATTTTAAAACCAGGGAGACCATTATAGCTTAGATCAAAATGGTCTATTAGGTTGCATGCACAGAAATTAACTTCTTCTTACCTCCATTTAAAAAGGTGGTGACTCAACGAAACATATCTCTGAAATTTTTTAAGAGTTTAATTTTTAAGTAATTTCTCCACCCACTGTGGGGCTTGAACTTACAATCCCAAGATCAAGAATCACGTGCTACACCAACTGAACCAGCCAATTTTTAACGATATTGTGATTATATAGGGAAATTCTTGTTCTTTCTTTTCTTCTGTCCTTTATTTAAGATTTTCTCGTGTTGGGGCGTCTGGGTGACTTAGTCAGTTGAGTGTCCGACTTCGGCTCAGGTCATGATCTCGTGGTTCAAGAGTTCAAGCCCCACGTCAGGCTCTGTGCTGACAGCTCAGAACCTGGAGCCTGTTTCAGATTCTGTGTCTCCCTCTCTCTCTGCCCCTCTCCCACTCACACTCTGTCTCTCTCTCTCAAAAAATGAATAAACATTTAAAAAAAAAAAAAACAGTTTGCTTAAGATTTTCTCGTGCTTACATTGGAGAGATTGTGAGACACAGTAGCCATTCCTCTATTTTTCTCCCAGCTAACCTTCTTTATTTTCACTGCTTATAAAGTAATTGAAGATTCTGAACAAGTCGTGTTTTCCCTTTTACCCCTCACTTTTACCAAATATTTTGTCCCTGTTGTTTTTAATTAATTCCAGTATCGTTAACTTACAACGTACAATATATTCAAGAATTCTCCACATTACTCAGTGATCGCTAATGATTGTCCCTGTTTTTGTTATGAGATATTTAATCTTTAATTCAGGGAGGAGTTGAACAAGCTTTATAGGGATATTTTTAATTTATTGTAACTTTTTCTTTTTTAATGTTTATTCATTTTTTAGAGAGAGAGAGAGAGAGACAGAGTGTGAGCAGGGGAGAGGCAGAGGGAGAAGGAGACAGAGAACCAAAGCAGGCGCCAGGCTCCAAGCTGTAAGCACAGAGCTCAACGCAGGGCTTGAACCGATGAACCGCAGGATCATGACCTGAGCCAAAGTTGTAGGCTTAACCAACTGAGCCACCCAGATACCCCTAACTTACTGTAACTCTTAAAGAATTAAGATATAGGTGATGAATGGGGCACCTGAGTGGCTCAGTCGGTTAAGTTGACTCATGTCATGATCTCACAGTTCATGAGTTTGAGCCCCACATTGGGCTCTCTGCTATCAGTGCAGACCCCGCTTCAGATCCTCTGTCCTCTCTCTCTCTGCCCCTCCCCTACTCATGTGTGCTCTCTCTCTCTCTCAAAAAGAAATAAACATTGAAAAAAAATACAAGTGATAAATACGTATAAAGGTATCGAGAAAACTTCATAGACCAACTTTCTTATTCCCTATTATATTACCTGTAAACGCCACCATATGGCAAAACTTAAGTATGTAGATTATTCATATGGGTTAAACTCCACTACCTAGAAATTTTATCATTTTACAAATTTGTTCAGTTTAGTAATTCATTAACTTAAAGCTTCTTCCTTATTTGTTTTAAAAAGAATTTTATGAAATTATATATAGCTACCCAACTAAGTTACTCAATACCTTTTAGAATTATACTCAGCATTTGAAGAATGACTTGATTACTCAATAATAGATAATTCAAAATAATATTTTAAGACACCTGAACAATCTATGTCTCTAATTTATACATTTTTTTTCCAGTATCAGAAGTTTTGAGATCAGCAGGACTACCATCTCACTCTTCTTCAATTTCACAGCATTCTAAGGGAAGTAAATCACCAGATTTGCTGATGCATCAAGGTCCACCAGACACTGCAGAAATAATAAAAACATTACCTCAGAAATACAGAAGGAAGCTTGTGTCTCAAGAAGAAATGGAATTTATCCAAGTATGTCATTGCTCTTTATCATAGTACTGTGCAAAACACCTGAACATTTTTTGGCTTTTGGAATTTCATATGCTGATTTACTTATTCTTCCATTGCCTTTTCATGGTGGGTCCATAGCTAAGACAGGATAGTCAGGCCAGGATTATGAGAAATAAACCATATACAAGCCCTTAGTCAAATACCTGAAGGAATATATGTATAGAAGTATAATATGGTAAGTAGCAATAGTTATAACTACATGAAAAAAGCTCAGTAGAGTCCTTGGTAATTTTTCAACATGAAGGGCTTTATGAGACCAAGAAATTTGAGCATCAGCAATCAAGGTCAACCTTGAGTCCCTTCCCGATCAGAAATTGCTTACAACGTTGATATGAGTGCCTAAGAGCAATGAAAAACTGAAATTGTTTTTAAACATCTGAAGATCATTTGCTTAAATGGTGTAAATTTATCCATGAAAACATTTCTTCTGTAAATTTAATACCTAATCTTTTTGCTTTATTTTTTTCCTTTTCAGCGTGGCGGTCCAGAATAATCACACAGTGTGGCTGCTGTTTGTCATCAGACAAAAGAATAGTCTTTACAATAAAGGACTTCCAAAATGGCATATGAGAAATACATTAAACAACTTGAATAAATATTCTGTTTAAAAAAATAAAAAAAAAATAGAAAATTTAGATGGACACTTGTATCTCCTAATATATGTATGTTGGTCAGCTTCTCCACAAGCTTACCTAATTGTTTATATACTTATTAAAGTATACATTTTTAAATGTTAGCCTATTAATTTACTCTTGATTACCAAGTATTATCAGTATTAAACTATTAAAAGCACACAATATCTAGTAAACTGTCATACGTTTCCCATAATTTCATTTTTGTTTCAGTTTCTTTTTTTTTTTTTTTTTGAGAGAGAGAGAAAGAGCATGTACACAAGTCAGAGAGTGGCGGAGGAGGGAGAGAGAATCTTCAGCAGTCTCCAAGTTCAGTGTGGAGCCTGATGTGGGGCTCAGTCTCATGACCATGAAATTATGACCTGAGCCGAAATCAAGAGTCAGAAGTTTAACCAACTGAGCCACCCAGGCACCCCTCAGTTTATTTTTAAGAGATGGAAAGATTTATCAAATAGACTTGCTGCTTTAGGGAAGTGATTTTCCTGAAGTTGGATGAGGATCAGTGAAAGAATGACTCCATTATTTATTCTTAATTTTCTTTACATTTTTTTCATTCACAAAATTACTGGAGTATAACTAGTTTAAAAAGCATATCCTACACTAAATGATAAATATACAACCAAGGTAAAACAGGGGACTTTGTGGTATTAAAAGTGGGAGTTAATACAAAAGATTATTTGTAACCTACATTCAGAAGAAAATGAATATAACACAGAAACACATAACATTGACTGGAAATTGCAACTTACTATGTTATTAGTGGTGTTAAGAAAGTCATTCTTTGATTTATTTTACTGTTTTTTTTATTGTCATCGTGTGCAAATTCTGATAACCACTAACTTTCTCAAACTTCCTGTCTGAAAGCCTCATAAAATTGACCTGAATATTTACATTAAGGCAATTTGTGAAATTATAGTAAGGTCTTACAGTGCCAAGGGTATGTATTATTGTGAAACTAAAGCCTCACAAAGCTAAATAAATTTTCTTCCATATCTTGAATGATTTCTAGAATATACTTTAAAGAAGTCATCCCTAATAGTAAGGGTAGCTTGTGGGCAGTAGACAGAGTCAAATTCTTGTTGTTCTATTGCCTGCAGACTAAGCTTTACATTTTTTTCACTATTCCAGAGTTTATGGCCTAACATAGATATTGCCCATCTCAAATATGAGATAGGTATTTGGTGGTAGCAATAAGCTGTTCTGGTGACTCAAAAATAACATGATTCATGATTTTTTTTAATTTAAAAAATCTATTTGGGAGCCCTGCATCAGGCTCTATGCTGACAGCACGGACCTGGCTTGGGATTCTCTCTCTCTCTCCTTCTCTCTGTCCCTCTCTCACGTGCGTGCAGTCTCTCTCTCTCTCTCTCTCAAAATAAATAAAAAGAAAAAACATTAAAATAAATCTTAGAAAACATTAAAAAAAATCTCTTTGGAAAATTTTCTTAAAAATTCTCACCATTCTTTTTTTCCTCTGTACTTTTTTCATTTCAGTAAAAGGAAGCCAAGGACAATTTTTTTTTTGCTTTCAGAAACAGAGTGGGTTCAAGTAGTGAAGAGTGATTTGTGTAATACTGTGGGGCAGCAGTCAGAAACCCCATACTAAAACTGTTTGAAGGCCACCTTAGTACAGATCCTACCATGAAAGTCACAGTGAAAAAACAGATCACTTTGACAGAATTTGGGAGCACAAGTATGGCAAAAAGGCATATTCAGTGGGAATTGGTGTAATAGGACAAGTTCCCAACAAGGATGGTATAGAAAGAATTCTGGCTTAGCTTTAAATAAATAGTCTGTATTTTCATTTCAGAGTTAAGCACTTAAATATATGCAACCAGTAGCAAGTTGCTCAATTTGTTCGAGTTTCAGTTTTCCTCTCCAATACTATACAGTGTGATAGGTAGGATCACAGTAGTGTATTCTGTATTAATTCGCAGCAATTCAAAACTTAATGACTAAAAACCCAAAATGTAGTGACCAAAAACAACAATAATCACCTTATAGCTCATGGTTTCTCTGGGTCTGGAATTCTGGAGCAGTTTGGCTCAGCACTTGTGCTCAGCGTCTCTCATGAGGTTGCAATCAGATGCCAGTGGGAACTGCAGTTATCTGAAAGCTTGCCTGGAGCTAAATTGTCTACCTCCAGTGGCTCACTCACATGGCTGGCAAGTTGATGCTGGCTCTTGGCAGGAATCGCCAGTTCTTTCCCACATAGACCTCTTCACAGGGCTACCTGATTGAATTCATGATATGATGGCTGACTTCCCCCAGAGCAAATGATCTAAGCATGCAAGGCACAAAGAGCAATGCCTTTTATGATCTAGACTTAAAGGTTACAACACTCACTTCTGCCATATTCTATAGGTCACACAGAACAGCCTGTTTCACTGTCAGAGTAGGCAACACAAGTGCATTGATAGAGAAGGATTCATTGGGACCATCATGAAAGCTGGCTCTTGCTAATGGGTGCAAGTGCTTTCTAAACTGTATAATGCTATACAGATGCCAAATTGTGTTTTATGTATACAGTGACCTAATGAACCCAGAATATCTCCTAAATGACTGCCTTATTACCCTACTTAAAATGTCCCCAAATAAGAATTAACTTGTCTACAGCATAGTATAATGTGATTATCGATTCATATGCCATAATGTACTTTGGACTCTACCCTCAAGTGTGTACCATCACATTTAGCTCACTAGCTTATTTTTTGGTTAAATTACTGTCAAAGTGATGGAACTTTGACCTAAATTCTGTGATACCATATATTATTAGGTATGACTTGACACAATTAAGAGATACTGGTAAAGATGGTGTGTTTTGTGTAATGTATGAGAAGTTTGCCTATGAAGATTTCAGAGCTCAATAAAAACCCAAGTGACAAAGACCTGGAAGGGGACCAGTAATAGTTATACAATGGCTAACAAACTGAGCACTGTCAAACTCTATTCTAAGGGTTTTGGAAATGTGAAGTCATTTAAGCCTTGCAGCAACCCAATGAATAGTTGGAAACTAGGAACCAAAAGGTTAAATACTTTGCCCAAGTAATAAACCTAGTGGTTGAATACTTATGGGGCTAGTACTCAAATGCAGGTAGTCTAAACCCAGAGCAAGAACTAGAATGTTACTCCACATTACCTTGACTAAATTATGAATGTTGGTATTCTGCTGCCTTCGACTCTGAATAGTCTCAACTCTTAGAAACAACAAATGCTCCAGCTCAAAACCTTGGAATTACTTTTTTTTTTTTTCCCCTCCACAACCCATATCCAGTCTGTCAGCAAATCTTACTGGCTAGAAGCCAAACTGATACAACCTTGTATGGCTTACTGCAATAATTCTTTCACGGGCCTTGATTTTTTTCCTGCCCCTCTAAGTCTATGTTACTGTAACTCAAAGCGGTCATAGTGAACTTTTTAAAACAATCAGATCACATCATTTTGCCAAAAACTCCACAGTGGCTTTTTTTTTTTTTTTTTTGCAGTCTTTTTACTGACGCCTGCTAACACTCCATTTAAAACTGCAAGCCCTACTAATCCCCTCTCCCGGCTTTATTATCTCTATTGCACTAAACTGTGTACCATATTTTATCTCCTTCCATTGGAAAGCATGGATCCTTGTCTTTTCCCCTCCTAATTTCTCAGTATACTGTAACAGAGCCCGGCACATAGCACTCAATATACATTCGCTGAATAGTGAGTTAATGTGTTTAACGTGATGATTTGTATGAAAACTTACGCGAACAAGCACTATGCCTAAACTTTCTGGATGTCTGATTTACTCTAACAAACCACTTACTGATGTAGCCTCTTTCCATTTACAGAGTAGAAAACTGATGACCAGACGTCTGTTCCACAGCACAAAATTCTTCAGTTGACTTGGAATTTCCTTCCCCAGGTAGTGCTTCTTTACAAAGGACTGAACTAAGAATGCCACTTGACCAGCCCTAATGAACTGGGCTGTCTTCTAAGTAACCTGAGATTGCGACGATAGGCGTCCATAGCAACCGTGGCGACCCGACGCCCTTGCGCAATCACCAGAAAGCAAGATCCGGGATAATAGGGTCAAGCATTCCACACTCATACGTTTAATCCCAAACTCAGATCATCGTATCAGAACGCTGACCTGTCTCCGGTAGTGAAGGAACAACCTAAGTTAAAACCGTAACAGGGTTACGGTCACCACCTGAAACATTTCGCTTCGGGCACCAACGTGCTAGGGCGTGACAAGGCTGGGACGACGCAGAAAAGCCACCAAGCGAGCCTCGCGCACCTTCCGTAGGGCGGGGCTCTGGCAGGACTTACTTAGGGGCATCCAGCTCAAACCGGAAGTGGGGCGGAGCTAATAAAGCGTCGGCTCCTCGTCAACGGAAGTGGCTGTTGGAGGCTTAAGGTGGCTTTAAATTCCTGCTGTCTAGAGAGCTCGCCCTTTACAGTTGGAGTCCGGTTTCGTTTGACGGATGGCGGTGGACGTGAAGTCGCGAGCAAAGCGTTATGAAAAACTGGACTTCCTCGGGGAGGGACAGGTGAGGCTCCCGGGCGGGATTCTGAGGGGCCTGAACGGAGAGCTCCGAGCCGCCTCACACGCTTGCAGATTTTCTGGTGGAAGTCAGAGGATTGGCCTCGCTTCTCCTACTTTTTGGGCGAGTCTGAGCAGACCCACTTGCTGTCCATGTGTATACCCTAGAGGAGAGCTCCCAAGTGGCCCTCTCTTTTCTGAAGAAAAGACTGGAATGGGCAGTTTATCGCCTCACCTTGTTTCAAGCAGCCGCGCATCCCGTGGGGTGTTTGCTTCTCCAAATCCGAAAAAGTGAAAAGACAAACACAAAAAAGCTCCCAAAAACTTAGATTATTTCTGCTTTTCTCTTTAGTTTGCCACGGTTTACAAGGCCAGAGACAAGAACACCAACCAAATTGTCGCCATTAAGAAAGTGAGTTACCGTCTGTTATTTTTCTGGAGTCTCTGAGGATGTCTGTATGTGCGAGCTGAGGCATGGAATTTTTATTACTCTTGACCTTACTCTGCTAATGAGGAGTTATGTCATTTTCGGGAAAGGTAAAATTTATTAGTATCTTGTGTTCCAAGATGGAACTCGGGTTGAACTAGTTTTGTTGTTGTTCCATTAGTTGAAATAAAGAGGAAGCTATATGTTACGTTTGCTTTGTATACTCAGACATGAGCAAGGAGAAGTACTCATCTGTTGGGTCATCAGAACTATTTTAATATCCTCATCTTCCCAAGTCGCTGTTTCTGCCACACCTGCATCCGTTATGTGTATAATTTATATTTTCTTTTTTTTAAAGTTTATTTTGAGAGAGAGTGTGTGTGAGTGGGAGAGGGGCCGAGAGAGAGAGAGAGAGAGAGAGAGAGAGAGAGAGAGAGAGAATCCCAAGTAGATTCTGCACTGTCAGCAGACCTGAGCCAAAATCAAGTCCTACATTTTTAATTGACTGAACTCTCCCAGGCGCCCCTCGTCTGTATTTTCTGTGTACAGATTTTCCATGTAAGGCTTTTAAGAGCATTATTATCATTTTAAAAAATGATTTTCATAGCTGTTAGACTTGGATTCATTCAAGAAACTTCAGTCATATTTAGCTTATTTTCTACATGTCAGGCACTTGCACTTAGGTTTTTTTCATTTAGTCCTCAAAATGGCCATGTGAAATAGTTAAACCATCCCTCTTTACACTTGAGGTACCTGAGCCTAAGATGGATTAAGTAACTTGCCAGATGACACGGATCCTAATTGCTAAAACTGGGATTTCAGTCCAGTTTTGCTGCCAGCTTGCTTGTTCTTTCCTATGCTACTGAAGTCAGTAACCCTCTCAAAGAGAGGCTCTTGTCACATCTCAAGGCCTGTTGATGGGGTAGGTGACCTTCACCTTCTTATTGTTCCTGTTGCTATTGAAATGTTTCCCTTCAAAATTCCTGACTCCTTTGAAACCTATCCCCCTAATTCCTTTAATGCCTGACTCCCTGTCTCCTCTCCGCAGTTATTTTTGCTATTTTTATCTTTTCACTTTTTCTGCCTTATCTCATTTCCCAACTTAACATTCTGTGATCCTGTACTGTAGCTACTCCTGTGTAAAAACCTGATCTATTCTGATTCTTCTTACCATTCTGATCTAATCTAACTTTAGAAAAAGTTATCTTTTCATTTCTACCCATGGTTCAGTATATTCTAGCCACACTGACCTTTTCTGTCCCTCGAACACATTAAATTCACTTCTTTCCTGGGATCATTGCATTTGCTGCCTTCTGGTGAGTATATTTTTTCTCTAAAACATGGCGGGACTGATTCCTTATCTTAAGAACTCACTCTTATGCCTCTTCCACATACAGTCCTTCACTGGTCACCCTTGTCTTCTTTGCCATACTTCTCCATTATCTTCATAACATTTATCAAAATCTGAGGTCTTCTTATCTGTCAGTTTATTGTCTACTTCCACTTAAACCTGCTCACGCACACATGCTCCCTCTCAAAAATAAAATTAAACATTAAAAATTATAAATAAAAAATAAAAATGATTAACCAGATTGATATAATCCCTTCATTGTTGGTATATTGAGTTCTGTAGTTGTCTGAAAATCCTAGCGGGGTTTGTTTTTGGGGTTTTTTTATTTTTTTTGCTTGTTTTTTACATAAGTTAGAATATAAAATCTATTCTGTTTGCCTTTGATAAACTTTTACCCCTTGAAGGTGACTCACAGTGGAATCTTCTATTTATTTATTACTATTTTTTTTTAATTTTGAGAGAGAGAGAGAGAACGCACGGGAGAGGGGCAGCAGGATAGAGAGAATATCTTAAGCAGGCTCCACTCCCAGCATGGAGCCAGATGTGGGGCTCGATCCCATGACATCGGGGTCATGACCTGAGCCAAAATCAAGAGTCAGATGCTCATCCGATTGAGCCACCCTGGTGCCCCGGACATTTATTTATTTTATTTTATTTTTAAGTAATTTCTGCCACCCAGTATAAGGCTTGACTTACCATCTCAGGATCAGGAGTCACATGCTTTTTCTACTGAACCAGCCAGGTGCTCCTTTAATTTTTTTTTTTTTAATGTTTATTTATTTTTGACACAGAGAGAGTCAGAGCATGAGCAGGTAGGGACAGAGAGAGAGGGAGACTCAGAATCCAAAGCAGGCTCCAGGCTCCAAGTTGTCAGCACGGAGCGGGATGTGGGGCCCGAACCCACGAACTGCGAGATCATGACCTGAGCCGAAGTTGGTTGCTTCACCGAATGAGCCACCCAGTCATGCCAAGTGCTCCTTTACATTTAATTTTTATTTCGAATAATATGTCTTTGTGGTTTTCAAAAATCAATTAAGAGGCCAAGACTTTTTAAGGTGCTTGCCTCCTTTAGCCCTGTTTTTCACTCTTTGGAGCAATCACTTTCAACTCCTATAATTTGCCTCTGGTGTTTACCTTTTTTTTTTTCTTTTTTGAAAAAGAGAGACAGAGTGCGAGTGGGAGAGGAGCAGAGAGAGAGCAAGACACAGAATCCGAAGCAGGCTCCAGGCTTTGAGCTGTCAGCTCACAGCCCAGCGCAGGGTACAAACCCACAAACCGTGAGGTCACGATCTGAGCCAAAGTCAGACACTTACCACTGAACACACAGTGGCCACAAAATTTGCTTCTTTTTAAGTAATCTCTACACCTAGCATGGGGCCTCAACTCACAGCCCTGAGATCAAGAGTCACATGCTCCACCTACTGAGCCAGCCAGTCACCCCTCTCTGGTATTTACTTCTATTTCATTAAATAATATGCTTATATCGTTATTTCTTGAGTACTCCCCCCCACCTCATTTTAGGCATTATTCTCTCTGCCATAGATTTGGTGTTTGCGGACCTTCCCCTCCCAACACTCATAATTTTTACTCTCGTTCATTTACTAACATGCTTAATTTTATAAAAAATTTCATTTGATAAAAAATGAATATTCTGTGTTCCTTCACCTATTGTACCTTGGACTTTTAAGAGCTCATAGTTAGAGGTAAGTGGAATATTTAATTTCTACTGAAATTTATAAAAAAATAAAACAGCATTGGCCTCTACCTCATCTTTTAAAAAGATCATACTGAATTTGTATTTCCCAATTTATTTAACCAGTCCTGTATGGGTGGCCTTTTGAAGTATTTCATTCACTTGCTGACTGCCTGCCTGCCCGCCCACACCCCCATATATAAATATTCTTTTGCAGTTTGTTTTTCTGAATCAGCATTATTTCTGAAATCTTCTTCACGGATACTGTAGATCTGGTTTATTTCTGATCATTGGTGATTAGATTATACCATATGACTACAGTAAAATTTGCCCATCCAAATTCTTGTTGATAAACATTTAGGCTGTTTTGTTTTTATATTTTACCTTAAAATAGTTCTGTAGACATTCCTATTCATGTGAGTTTCTTTAAAGAATATAAACCAATTTGAAACCAACTACGATTTAGTACTCTTTTAGGGAATATATAGCATCAGCCTTACCATGTATTGTTAGATTGTCTTCAAAGTGGTTGGACTAGTTTAACCTCCCCTCCACATTCTTATCATATTTGTATTGTCAGATTTTACAGGATTTGTCAATTACCTGGATCAGAAATGGTATATGATTGTTTAAATATTTCTCTTATTACCAGTTAGATTGATCATCTTTTCTTAGATTTATTGGCTTTTTAGACTTTTTCCTACCAGGTTTTCTGTTAGGTTACTTACGTTTTTTTCTTCCGATTGGTTTGGTGGAATTCTTTATATATTCTGGACATTGATCCTTTGTCAGAAATACTAACTACAGATACCATCTCCCTGTCTTTGCCTAGACTTTCAGTTTATATATGGTATTTTCTGAAGTACAGAAGTATAGAATTCTGTTCTAGTTGAATTTGTCCATTTTTTTCTTCATGGGTTTCTATTTTGTGTGTTCGCCAAACTCCAGTTTGTAAAGGATTCTATTTTCTAAAAATTTAAAAATACTGCTTTTCACAATTAGGTCTTCATTCCATCTGGAATTAATTTTTCTGTTTTGTGGAATATGAGGATCCAGTATTTTTTTTTTCCTTGCTGACCCAGCATAACTGATAGTCTGTCCTTTCCTGGTGCATTGTAACACCAAGTTCTGCATTTAGTTGTAATGCCAAGTTCCATTATACTTGGATCTATTTCTGGACACCCTGTTTTTTTCCCTTGATTGATTTTTTTTCCATTCCTGCTCAAATACGATAGTATCTTTAATTACTACTGCCTCATAAAAAGTCTTGAAATCTGGTAAGTTGCACATACATGTTTTTCTTCACAATTCTCTTGTCTCCTTTATCTGCCATTTGGCAAATTTCAGACAATCGGAATTTGATATGAATTAGGTATTACATGGTGCTGAGGTATTATTAATAATTTTGTTAGGTACGAAAATAGCATTTTGCATATGTAAGAAAATATACACGTTTTAGAGATACCTACTTAAGTACGTGGGGATGAAATGACATGAAATGTGAAGTTTGTTATAAAACAGTTTAGCCAACAGAAAGGGGAGGATTAATAATGAAGTTAATGAAAAAAAAGTAATTAAGTAAATGAGGGTCACCTGAGTGGCTCAGTAGGTTGAGCATCCACCTTGGCTGAGAGCATGATCTCATTGTGGTGAGTTCAAGCCCCACATTGGGCTCTGTGCTTACAGCTCAGAGCCTGGATCCTGTTTCGGATTTCCTCCCTCCCTCCCTCTCTCTCTCTCTCTCTCTCTCTCTCTCTCTCTCTCTCTCTCTCTGCCCCTCCCTTGCTCACTCTGTCTCTGTCAAAAATAAATTTAAAAAAATTTTTAAAAATGTAATAATTTTTAAAATTGTTCTTAGTGTCTTAATATTCCATGTAAAGTTTAGAATCAATTTGTCACATTCTTTAAAAAATGCTGTTGAGGGGCGCCTGGGCGGCTCAGTTGGTTAAGCGGCCGACTTCAGCTCAGGTCATGATCTTGCGGTCTGTGAGTTCGAGCCCCACGTCGGGCTCTGTGCTGACAGCTCAGAGCCTGGAGCCTGCTTCGGATTCTGTATCTCCCTCTCTCTTTGCCCTTCCCCTGGTCACGCTCTGTCTCTATGTCTCTCAAGAATAAATAAACGTTAAAAAAAATTAAAAAAAAAATGCTGTTGAGCTTTAGATTTAGATTTGCATTGAACTTAAAATTTATGATTATTGAGTCTTGCTATCCATGAATGTGGCATTTGTTTATTTTGGTCTCATTTTTAAGCATGTTTTAATAGTGGTTTATAATTTGGTTTTGGAAAGCTTTGCATATTTGTTGTTAGATTTATTCCTAATGTGCCTTATATTTTTTGGTGCTATACTAGCCTGTCTTTACATAAAAAGTTGTGTCTATAGTATTATAGCTGGGAGATGTCTATCTATATCTTTTAGTCTATTTATTTTTTATCATTATAAAGAATCTTACTTTTTAAATTTTAATTCCAGTATAGTTAACATACAGTATTACCTTAGTTTCAGGTACACAATATAGTGATTCAACAATGATGATTCAACATTACTCACTGTTCATCATAAATGTTCTCTTAATCCCCTTAACGTATTCATCCATTCTCCCACCCACCTTCCCTCTATTTGTTCTCTGGAGTTAAAAGTCTCTTTCTTGGTTTGTCTCCTTTTTTATTTGTGAGTTTGTTTTGTTTCTTAAATTCCACGTATGAGAAAAATCATATGGTATTTGTCTTTCTCTCAGTTATTTCAGTTAGGGTTATACTCTCTAGTCCATCCATGTTGTTGCAAATGGCAAGATTTCATTCTTTTTTTTTTTTTTAAAGTTTATTTTTGAGAGAGAGACACAGAGTGTGAGCAGGGGAGGAGCAGAGAGAGGGAGACACAGAATCTGAAGCAGGCTGAGCTGTCAGCACAGAGCCTGATGCGGGACTCAAACCCATGGACCGTGAGATCATGACTTGAGCCAAAGTGGGATGCCCAACCAACTGTGCCACCCAGGCCTGCCAAGATTTCATTTTTTTTTTATTGTTTATTTAATTTTTGAGAGACAGAGCATGAGTGGGGGAGGGGCAGAGTAAGAGGGAGATACAGAATCCGAAGCAGGCTCCAGGCTCTGAGCTGTCCGCACAGAGCCCGACGCGGGGCTCAAACCCACGAATCATGAGATCATGACCTGAGCCGAAGTTGGACGCTCAACCGACTGAGCCACCCAGGTGCCCCAAGATTTCATTCTTTTTTGTGGCCGAGTAATAGTCCATTGTAAATATATGTACCACATCTTTTTTATCTATTCATCTGTCAGTGTACACTTGGGCACTTGAGTTGCTTCTGTAGTCGGGCTTTTGTAAATAATGCTGCAGTAAACATAGGGGTGCATATATATTTTTGAATTAGTGTTTTCATATTCTTTAGGTAGGTAAATAGTAGAGGAATTACTGGATCCTGTGGTAATTCTATTTATAAGTGTTTGTGGAACCTCTGTACTGTTTTCCACAGTGGCTACAACCAGTTTGCATTTAGTTTTTAAGGTAGGATAGCTTTTCCAGAAGTAATTGGGTTTTTTTGCTTTGTTTTATTTTGTTTTGTTTTAATATTCTTGATTATATTTAGTCATTGTATAAAACAGTGAGTAAGAGACTGGTATAAGCCTGAACCTACTAGTGCAATTTGTTATGCCTATTTTTTTATTGTTATGCTTATTAATGGTAACAACAGTTTAACCATTTTTTCTATCCATAATAATTTGTAATTTTGCTTTTTAGAAAATGTGTTCCCTAAGAGCATATTATTGGGCATATTAATAAACGTGTTAGGGTGCCAGAGTTGCTCAGTTGGCTGGTTGAGCATCTGACTTCAGCTCAGGTCAGGGTCTTGCACTTCTTGAGTTTGAGCCGTACATTGGGCTCACTGCTGTCAGCAAGAAGCTGCCTTTGAATCCTTTATCTCCCTCTCTCTGGCCCTCCCCCGCTTGCATGGGACATCTCTCTCAAACAAAATACATAAACATTAAAAAAAATGTTATTTTGTGTTTATATGTTACATATTTTCTCCCAAGTAGGCTAACTTGAAGTGCTTTTTTGTTATTAATCAGTATGCCCTCGGTTAATCTTGCAGAGATAAAGGAAACATTTATTTTCTTACTTCCATTATTTGAATGTATAATTAAAAAACTTAAGGAGTGAGGCATGGTAGGTACTTGATCCTTTCTTACATTGTTAATTTTGCCTTTCAAATTCATGAATTCAACTCTTTTCTTGCTGACTAGCTACATGTAAGTTGCTACATGTTTTTACTGTGCCTATGTTTCTGGAGTGTTTATATTCTATGCATGAAGTCTAAATAATTTAACACATTTTTAAAGTGTTTGGGTTTTTTTCTCCCCTCTACCAGATTAAACTTGGACATAGATCAGAAGCTAAAGATGGTGAGTATTTAATGTAATCTGGCAGAACAGGATAAGTTTTTATTCTCACTGAGGAAGTTAGCCAAGTATTAATTAGAGTTATAAGTGGTTCTGGATAGAGTTATTGCAGGGTGCTAGAAGAGTAGACTCAAGATAGAGACAGGATATCGGGGATATCCACCATTTGGTTGTTAAGAGTCATGTAAGTCATTCAAAGTCATCTGAGTAAATGGAACATAGCAAGATTATCAGTGGTTTGTCTTGCTGTCTTTATTACTGTTTAAGGTGTTGTTGTAAGCAGTTTATTCTTTTTCTGAGCTTTTAATTACTTTGAAAATTCAGGCTATAACTTCATAGAAGTACAGAAAACTCCGTCTGGAATAGATGTATGGAGGAAAATATGTCTTTATCCCTTCCTCCAGACCCTTGTGTACTACAGTGATAAGTCTTGTTTAGTCCTCGATAACTAGTTTTTATAAAAAGTATCCATTATTTAATAGCTAGTACTAGATCATATTTTTAATTAAGAGTTTTGTTTTGCTGTTACCGTCAAGAATCTAATATTCATAATGTAAGAAGGAGGAAGCTGTTGACTTACTGCCTCATGTTACAACCTGACACCTGTTACTCCAGCAGTCTTCTAAATGATATGCTACAGGGTGAATACCTTTTTTCATCACTTATCACAGTCTGTGTTAAGCTAGTTTTAAAATAAAGCATTATAAAAGAAAACCAGATGTCGTAAAAATTGTCAAAGTAGCCCTTATTTTTTTGTAGAAAATGCATTTCTATTTCCTGAAAGACTTAACCTTTCACCAAAAAATATGTTGGTAAGAAGATTTGAGATTTCATAAGTGGTTTTCACATGTTACTCTGCCTTTTTATATAGGTATAAATAGAACAGCCTTAAGAGAGATAAAATTATTACAGGAACTAAGTCATCCAAATATAATTGGTGTGAGTATGATCTAAGTTGTTTCTGGGATTTGGGACCCTGCCATTCCTGAATGGGGTAGATGTTGATTGAAGGCTCACTGAGATGAGTTGTTTTAGGTGAGCCTTCAAAACTTAAAAGTTTATCATGCTGAAATGTATTTTCTCTTCTAATTGATCTGTAGGCAGTGTCTTTAAAACTGTACAACTGATGAAATAAACTTAATTTTGTCAAAAATTATTTTGAAGCCTAGAGAGCTCTAATATGCATAAGACCTTGAGTAAGCTCCCCTGCAACTCTATGCTATAATTTCTACCTCATGGGGTTGTTGTGAGACTAGTTAATTTATTGAATATGTGTAAAGTACTTGGAAATAGTGTCTGGCGTAGAGATGGCATATAATTAATGACAGCTACCACTACTATTTTTAGGATTTTCTTAAATACTGAGCATGGTAATTTTTCTGAATTTTTCTGAAGAGACTGAGGTGAGGTTTTCATTAATTATTTCTTAATTATAGCTGAAAACGTGGAGGAGAGTTTAATTAGTTAGTGACTTTTTAAAAAATATTTATTTATTTTGAGAGAGATAGAGCACGTGAGCAGGGGAGGGGTAGATAGATATTTCCAAGCCGGCTTCATGCTCAGCACAGAACCTGACAGGAGGCTTGATCTCATAACCATGAATTCATGATCTGAGCTGAAATCAAGAATCGGACACTTAACCAACTGACCCACCCAGATGCCCCTAGTGACTTTTAAAAAATATTAAAGTTTAGTATTTTTGTGCTTCAGAGTACTAATTCCTAGGGGGAAAAAAAGGATAAATGTCAAATTTAATAAATAATTCATATTTAACAGGGAAATATCAGCAGTCCAATGCTTGTTTAAATTTTTAAAATTACTTTGGTTGGTGTGATATTTTCAATATTTGATATAGAATCAGATTTTGATTTTTTTTTTAATATTGCTTTGCAGCTCCTTGATGCTTTCGGACATAAATCTAATATTAGCCTTGTCTTTGATTTTATGGAAACTGATCTGGAGGTAAGATTAAGATTCCTAGAGGAATTTTTTTTCTCTCTTAATCAGAAGAGAACCTAAATGTTTTTATTCTACTTTTAAAGATACTGTTTGTCAAAGCAGTGCTTAATTTTGATGAATTATGAATGTACTCCCCACTTCCCCTCCCCAGAGTGAGAGAGAAAGAGAACATTTTTGTTTGTGAGCACAAGGTAGAGTCACATGGAGAGGGAGATAGAGAATCTCAAGTGGGCTCCACAGCCAGTTGAGAGCCCTACTCAGGGCTCAGTCTCACAACTGTGAGTTCGTGACCTAACCCACAATCAAAAGTCATACACTTAAATGTGAATGTACTCTTTTTTTTGAGAGAGAGAAAGAGACAGAGTGTAAATGAGGGAGGGACAGAGAGAGAACCTGCCTGAAGCAGGCTCCAGGCTCTACACTGTCAGTGCAGAGCCCTGTGCAGGGCTCAAACTCACAAACCACGAGATCATGATCTGAGCCAAAGTTGGATGCTTTGGTTGGATGCTGAGCCACCCAAGCGCCTCCGTACTCTTAAGTGAAAGATCTTTTGAGTCATTTAGCCATATTCCCAGTGTTAGATACAGAGATTTGGATTTCAAAGCATTTTTGTTGATCAAATTCCGTATACTTCATTGACATTATTTTTAGATAAATGAGTATTAATCTTTTCAGAACTCAGAATTTCTTTTTCATATTATCACAGAATATCATCTTTTTGAAAGCCGAGTTTTTTGTATTTGAGAAATTAAAATCTTACAGTTTTTCTTAATATTAATTGAATCTCAAAAATTGACAATGCAAGGATGTTGAACAACTGAAATTCTCATACACTGCTAGTGTGAATGCAAAATGGTATAGCCAATTTGGAAAATAGTTTGGCAGTTTCTTAAACAGTAACTACACGCTTAAAGTACAATCTAGCAATACCACTGCTAGGTATTCAAGAGAAGCAAAAACCTGTCTACACACAGATCAGTTGGTATACAGATGTTTAGCTTTATTCATTATTTCCTAAGTTGGAAGCAATCCAAATATCTTTCATCTAGTAAACATATAAACAAACTGTGGAATATGTATATAATGGAATACTGCTGGGGAGTAGAAAGAAATTAACTGCTCATATAAGCAACAGTATAGAGAAATCTCAAATGCTTTGTACTAAATGAAAGAAAGCAGGCTCAAAAGGCTCTGTATTGTATGATTCCATTTATATGATATTCTGGAAAAGGCGAAACTAAAGGAACAGAAAAACTGGATCAGTGGTAGCCAGGGTTGTGAGAGGAGGGAAATACTGGGTACAGAGGGACCCAAGGCAGTTGAAGGTTGGGGTGGGGGTTATAGAACTCTTATCTTGATTATGGTTGTGATTACACAACTGGATATGTTTGTTAAAACTCAAGGAACTATGCACTAAAAAGGGTGTGTTTTACCTAAATCTGATCTCTTTTTTTTGTTTTTGCAAATGGAATCGTTCTCTCAATTTTTCTTTTTGCTACTTCCTTATAAGTGTATAGATATGCAGCAGATTTCTCTATATTGATTTTGTATCCTGCTACCTTTCTGAATTCATTTATCAGTTCTAGTAGTTCTTTGGTGCAATATTTAGGGTCTTCTATATATAGTATTATGTCATCTGCAAACAATGAAAGTTTTACTAATTCTTGTCAGTTTGGATGCCTTTTATCTAAATCTGATTTCTGAAAAAAGAAAATGGGAATTTTTAGTTAGTATAACTTAAAAATCTAGGAATAAACTGGCTTTAAGTACAATTCACAAATAATGCCGTCCGAACTCAGGCTTGCATCTTAACTCAGGTCTATTTTCTTTGTTGCCTTCCTTCATGGGCATAATTTCTCACTATAGTGGCTCCAGCCCTTCAGGCTCATATCCTTAGAGTTTATTTTATTAATGTCTAAGGAAAGAAGGTGCTGTGTCCTTTTTCATTCTAGCAGAATTACTTGGCCTCTTTGATTAGCTTTGCTAGGATCACATGTCCATCCCTAAACCAGTGTCCTGTACAGGAGGCTTCAGTTTGGTGGTTGGCTTTGCCTGGGTCTTGTATGTACCCCTCGAGGCCATAGGTAGTGGTCATTCCTGTTTTGCATTCAAACACATGTTGAATGCTGTTATCAGAAGGGACTGTACATCCTAGGGCAAGCAAAACAACAGATGTTCGCTATATTAGTGCCTTTTAAACAGAACAGGAGGAGAGAAATCACTAGCAGAGATACTTTCTCTGACCACATAACTGGAAATTTTGACAGTGCTTCCTAAGGAGAGTTAGGCAATCTTTATTGAGGTTCTCCTGTAGGATGGATAAATTCATTTTATGTCTGTACGTGATTTTATGTGGTGTAATTTATTTGGAATAATCGTATATTGTATGCTGGCTTTGCAGGTGATAATAAAAGATAATAGTCTTGTGCTGACACCATCACACATCAAAGCCTACATGTTAATGACTCTTCAAGGGTTAGAATATTTACATCAACATTGGATTCTACATAGGGTAAGGTTTTTAACCACGTATGATTGATTTTTTATAGTTTAGTCAAGTTTTTTGTAGACATTTATTACATAAATGGTATGAATATGTAAATTGTTAAATTAAAAATATAGCTGGACCATTTTATCCCACCTTCCTCCTCTGTGTGTTCCCTTCAGTTGTTCCACGAGGTGGTGCTATGAGGACTCTAAAATACTGTGTGAAATTTAGAAATGGAAGAGACCCAGTTCTTCATTTTTTTCATAGATGAAGAGCTAAGTTACCTGACCAAGGTTATATATTTATTTCAAGGTCAGTAGCTGGTAACTGACAGAGCATTAGTATCTGGATCTTTGGTTTAACTCCAGTGTTCTTTGTGCTATACTGTTGTGAGAGAAAAAAATAAATAAATAACTGTGAGAGTCTGGATTAAATTATACAGTCCTAAAATTTTTTTAGGAAAACAATATTTCTAAGAACTCTAAAATTATATGAAGTAATGAAATAAAATTGCTGAAATACTTGAGTCGTTGTTAGAAAGATCCAGCTATTGAAACAAGGTTGATAGTCTAATAGGTAGATGTTCTTAGGTATTCTATTTAGGTAAATAGCTGAGAATATATAATTTATAGTCAGTAATCCTCATATCCTAAACTTGGAATCCCTTTTAGGTTATTGCTAATATCCCTTTTAGGTTATTGCTAATGTATAGAGTTTGAAGAATATGTTCCGCATCCTCTCTAAATGCATAATTTCTTTATTGAAATTCACATAGCAGCAGCTATTTATTTATTGAGTTCTGGGTCATTACACGGGGCTCTGTGAAGCAGCCTTGTGAAGTAGGTAAATACAAGCTTAGGGATCCAAGGTCTGACTAAGGTAATATAACCAATCTTAATTTTGCTCTGCTAAGATCTTATATCAGTGAGAAAAATATTGGTTATTGTTTAAATTCGGGGTTTTAAGGTTTAAAGTTAAGCCAACTAAGTGTATCATTATGATATTCTCTCCTCCCCTGCTTTCATGTTTATTTAAAACCTCCATGTACAGGATCTAAAACCAAATAATTTGTTGCTGGATGAAAATGGAGTTCTAAAACTGGCAGATTTTGGCCTAGCCAAATCATTTGGGAGCCCTAATAGAGCATATACACATCAGGTTGTAACCAGGTAAGAATCTTTTGAAAAAGCAAAAGCTTATATTTTATGGGAATTTTTTTCTTTTTAAAATAAGCTCTATGTGGGCCCAACGTGGGGCCTGAACTCATGACCCTGATACTGAGAGTCACATCTCTACCAACTGAGCCAGCCAGGTGCCTCTGTTGTGTAGGATATTAATCACAAATGAGCATCATTTGGCTTCTTTGAAATATCTCGGCAGAGTTCAGGAGTTATTGTTGGTGTTTTGCTAAAAATATGGTCCTCTTTATGTATGTTTAACCACAAGGAAAAAAAATACAGCCATTTTTGCAAATGGAGTTGGATTAAGTCATTTGTTAGACATTTACCTAACAAGTTTAAGGACTAGTTTATACCACTTCTACATTTTAGTTAGGTTGGCTGGAACTGTAGTGGCTATTCTTTCACATATTCACTTTATTTTGTTGGGGGCAGGGCTGTGTTTATTTAATTGCTCATTAACTGATTTTATGTTTTAAATTATTCAGTGTGAATAAAAATTCTCTATAGTAAAGCAGTGCATTGATAATTGGAGTTTTCATGTTTTTAGTACTCATGGTTTCTTTTATACATTTTATGTATAAAAACTAAAAATCACATGAAGTAGATAGGGACAGTGGATTTTATAATTCTAGTCAGGATGTCATTTGTTAATTTCCAAGACTATTTTAAGGCTCTTAGAAGATCTTTAAATTCTCAATTCTTTTAAATTAGTTTGTCACCTTCTTCAGCATAGGTCTCATTGAGTGTTAGTCACCTGAGCCTTAAGTAAGAAATAAAGGATATAAGTGTTTGTTCATGTACATACTGGAAAGGTGAAGCCCATCATTTAGGAACTCTTGGAACCAAGAAAATGGGCCCATATACAAGAGCATTGTATACCAGTGCTTTCCATCTACCATTTTCTTGCAAATCAAGTGCTACTATAAGAGGTCAAATTAAAATGACGACTGAAAATTAACAGTTAAAATAATGAGATGGATATCACGGATTACCTTGAGAGGAGCAGTTTTGATGGAATGGTAGGATGAAGACCTAATTAAAACGGGAAATTTTGTTGTTTTTTTAAATTTTTTATTTATTATTATTATTTTAAAATTTTTATTTTAAGTAGTCTTGCCACCCAGTGTGTGGCTTGAACTCGTGACCCCAAGATAAAGAATCACGTGATCTACCAACTGAGCCGCCCCCCCCCCCCCCCAAAAGTGTTTAAAAGGATAAGAGAGTATGACGCACCTGGGTATGGGTGGCTCAGTCCGTTAAGCATCCAACTTTAGCTCAGGTCATGATCTGACAACTTGTGGGTTCAAGCCCTGTGTCAGGCTCTGCTGACAGCTTGGAGCCTGGCGCTTCCTTCATGGATTCCATGTCTCCCTTGCTCTCTGCCCCTACCCGGCTTGTACTCTTTCTCTCTCAAAAGTAAATAAAACATTAAAAAAAAAAGAAAGGATAAGAGAGTAGGAATTGGAGACGATAAGAACAGAGTTTTTCAGAATAACTAGAGAATGTGGAGGCAGGTATTGGAGGAAGGAGGGCCCAAAGAAGTTTTTGTTGTTTGTTTTTTTAGTTTATTTTTTAAGGCTGAAGAAATAATGGTATGTTTGTACATTATTGGTAAAAGTCTAGTGAAGAAGAAAACGGTGTAGGAGAAAGAGGAGAGAGTTTCAATATTTGTGAAAATAAGCAAGAGAACAAGGTATCTAGGGCCCCCACTTGAGATGCTGGCTTTAAAACAGTCCAGAATAGGGGCACCAGGGTGGCTCAGTGGGTTGAGCGTCCAATTTCGGCTCCGGTCATGATCTCAGCTTGTGAGTTTGAGTCCCATGTTGATCCTGGTGCCTGCTTGGATTTGGTGTCTCCTTCCCTTTCTGTCTCTCTCTCTCTCTCTCTCTCTCTCTCTCTCTCTCTCTCATAAATAAATATTAAAAAACAAAACAAAAAAAGCAGCCCAGCATAGTTTAGCTGTAGTTACAGATGGAAAGTCAGATTGTGTGAATACAGATGACTATAGGTGAGTCTGTAGAATTTTTTTTCTTTTTTTTTTTTGAAAAAAATAATTCTTTTTTTTCCTGTTACTCGAATTTTTTTTCAGTGAATTTGGAAGTAAGATTATAGGCTTAGGGGAAATACGGTATTGAAAGTTTTAGGAGAAAGGAGAAAGAAGATGTCAGTCATCTAAGAGTGGGAGAGTGAATGGACCAAGAATGTGTATTATTTCCAATATGGAACTGATTGGTTTTACAGCCAGTTTTTCTTGAGTTAATAAATCTATAAACATGAATTTCATTAGTCGAATGATGCTTCGCTGAAGAATTTTCTCCAAGAAATACTTAAATAATTTTATTTTTAAATTACAGTATTTCTAGTGTGCCTGGTGGCTCAGTTGGTTAAGCATCTGACTTTGGCTCAGGCATGATGCTTTGCTCTGTGGGTTTTAGCCCCGCGTCAGGCTCTATGCTGACAGCTCAGAGCCTGGGGCCTGCTTTGGATTCTGTGTTCTCCCTCTCTCTCTCTGTCCCTCCGCCACTCGTGCTCTCTCTCTGTCTCAAAGATAAATTTTAAAAAGTACAATATTTCTTTTTGTTCTTTAGGTGGTATCGAGCCCCCGAGTTGCTATTTGGAGCTAGAATGTATGGTGTAGGTGTGGACATGTGGGCTGTTGGCTGTATATTGGCAGAGTTGCTTCTAAGGGTAAGTCTAGGATTGATGTATACACTACAGTATTGTAATCAGTATTCTTATAACTTGTGTAAGGATTATCTTCCCATCGATAATTCTCAGAGAGGAGTACCGTTCTCATAATAATAAGCCAACAAACAGACTGGTTTAAAAAAAAAGCCATGTCCCCCAATGCAACCTTTTTGTTAATGTTAATGTGAGATGAGAAGACTCTTATTTAGGACAATGAAGATTTTATTATAGATTATTTCTATTTTCTGAAATACAACTATAATAAAATCCTCATTAGGCTATAATATGGTAACATCTCTGCAGTAACTAAATGTGTCAGGATGAACTTTTGTAATCCTGGGACTTTTTTGGTTGGGACTGTTTAAAATTACACTGTAAGAGATATGTAAAACCAGCCACTGCAGCTGCACTATATAACTAAACCTTGTGTAAGAAGATTATTTTAGTTCTCTTCAAACAAAGCAGACATGTTGGTCCTGTAGCATTTCTCTTAACTGAGACCTAAAATAAGACCTCGTCTCCCTACCCTGATGGAGACAAAGATGGTGCATCAGAAACTTTTCCTTAGCTATAAAGTTTAGCCTTTCTGAATAATCAAGGCCAAAGGAATATTGCAGAGTCCTTCTGAAGCTGAGAGTTTTCCCTCCTTACATTCCAAATATTCCAACCTCAACTCTTTTCCTCAAGTGATATGTATTTAAAGAAATGTAAACCCAGAACACAAAAATAAACATTTTTAGTTTCTTAAACACAGAAAATAGCTTCTATACACCAGTTACCTTTTTTTTTTTTTTTTTGATAGGGTGCAAGTGAGTGAGGGGCAGAGAGAGAGGGAGAGTAAGGGAGAATCCCACAAGCAGGAGGGGGAGAGAGAGAGAGGGAGGGAGGAAGAGAGAAGCGGGGCTCTCTTGAAGCAGGACTCTTGTTTTTACCTGAAGTGGGACTGGAGCTCATTCAATGCAAAACTGGAATTCAGGAGCCATGAAATCATGACCTGAGTGGAAGTCTCGAGAAAGTAAGTAGAGAGAGACAGCAGTTAAGAGTAAACAGGTTATGGGGCGCCCGGGTGGCTCAGTTGGTTAGGCGGCCGACTTCAGCTCAGGTCATGATCTCACGGTCTGTGAATTCAAGCCCCGCGTCGGGCTCTGTGCTAATGGCTCAGAGCCTGGAGCCTGCTTCAGATTCTGTGTCTCCCTCTCTGTCTTCCCTTCCCCTGCTCACACTCTGTCTCTATGTCTCTCAAAAATAAATAAAAAAAGTTAAAAAAATTAAAAATAAAAGAGTAAACAGGTTAACAAGAGACACTTGATAGAGAACAAACTAAGGGTTGGTGGAGGGAGGTGGGCTAGATAGGAGATAGTTATTAAGGAGGACACTTGCGATGTGCCCTGGGTGTTGTATGTAAGTGATGAATTCTACTCTTGAAACCAATATTGCACTGTTGCCTGTGCTCGCTCTCTCTGACACTCTCTCTCTCTGTCTCAAAATAAATAAATAAATATTAAAAAAAATAAATACAAAAATAATAATTTAAATAAATAGATTAGAAATTGTGGACCTAGTTGGAATCACGGTTGGAATCATATTAGCCATTGACATTGTTGCTTGAAGGTTATGAAGAAATGAACAGACAGTTCCTTAAAGTGTTGTTTTCTTCATATATATATATTTTATAAAATAGGTTCAAAGCCTACTTAAAATAGAAAACAGGATTAACAATAAATAAGCCTATGTCCAACCAAAGTAGTCAATATTGTTTAAATCATTTTTTTATTTATTGTTTTTAACTGTTTATTCATTTTTGAGAGAGAATGAAAGAGAGAGCACAAGTGGAGGAGGTGCAGAGAAAAAGGGAAACAGAATCCAAATTAGGCTCCAGGCTCTGAGCTGTCTGCACAGAGCCCAGTGTGGAGCTTGAACTCATAAACCATTGAGATCATGACCTGAGCCCAAGTCAGAGGCTTAACTGACTGAGCCATGCAGGCCCCTGTTTAAATCATTTTAGAAGCAAATTGATAGGCTTAACATCTGTGATTTTTAAATGAAAAGTACATTTAATTTATGATCTTTTTATGTTCTCTTTCATAATCATATTTTGAGGCAATTATTAACAGAAAATCTAAGCTTGGATATTAACCTAATGAACAACTGCCTTATATCTGATTTAGATAGTTTCAAAGATACCATTTTAATTTTTAAACAAGAAGTCTGTATATTGGTACAGTAAGGACACTGGGCATCCTTCAGGCCTTTAGTAAAGCACTCTATAGGAGTAATACAGTGATAGAAAGGTTGATTAACCAATTACTGCCTATCTTCCTTCTGTTTCATTTAAATGATTAGGATCCAGACCTATTGACTTGGCATATGGTTGATCTTCAGCACGCTGTCATTGTAATGCTTCATTTGGGCTGTATGAGCTCAGACCAGAGTTTTCATCGGTTGGTTTTGCATAGGCTCATTGGTATACAAGGTGCTAGAGGCTAAAGTGTTCGGGTTATTCAAGAACTGTATTGTTGATTATGCCTATTGCATTAAAACTTTGCCAGTCTTCTAATATTTGGTTTATGATCCATGCCTACCTAAAAAGACATGAGAAAGAAAAAATAAATTTCTCCATTATAAATTTTTTTTTTTTAAAGATAAATATGAACTCAAGAAGAGGTTTCATGGGGCGACGGGGAGCTCAGTTGGTTAAGCCTCCCAACTTTGGCTCCGGTTGTGATCTTATGATTTGTGAGTTAGAGCCCCGCATTGGGCTCTGGGCTGACAGCTCAGAGCCTGGAGCCTGCTTCAGATTCTGTGTCTCTCTCTCTCTCCCTCCCTCCCCCTCCCCCGCTCACACTTGCCTCTCTCTCTTAAAAATAAACATTAAAAAAAAATTAAAAAGATTTCATGAATGGGGTCAAATTGAAAAGAACCAGAGGGAAGTCCCTCTTGGTTTCCTTAATCTTAGTACTCTTGAACTCAGCATCTCTCTTCCTTTTAGCATTAATTTGATTCTTTTTTCTAAAACTAAAAAGATTTCATTCACATGCTTAGTCACAGTTGTGTGTCGATGAAATTTTGGTGTCCTCTAAGAAGTTGTTGTAGAACAGGAAAAAACAAGCACAGTCTCTTTCTCTGGTAATGTTTGTGTTTGCAATATGTCTATATATTATCTGAATATTATAGAGTTATATTAACTAAATATGGATGACTCGCTAGCCCAAATTCCTTATTTAGCAAATAAGGGTAGTAAGACTATTAGCTGTTAAGAATGAGATTAGGAAAGAGCCCCCATATGAACCTATATATGTTATACATATTGTTAAATATAGCTATTCATATTACTAAATGAAAACCAGAAGTAGTTATTCATGACTAGAAAAAAAACATTAACTATCTTGGGTTACATACTTTACATATTGGACCCACTACCTGCTCAGACATGACAGTGCATTTCTTTTTTTTTTTTAGCATTTTTATTTATTTTTGAGGTAGAGACAGCGTGCAAGTGGGGAAAGTGTAGAGAGAGAGAGGGAGACACAGAATCCGAAGCAGGCTCCAGGCTTTAAGCTGTCAGCACAGAGCCCAACATGGGGCTCAAACTCACAGACCGCGTGATCATGACCTGAGCTGAACATGGACACTTAACCAGCTGAACCACCCATGCACCCCACGACGGTGCATTTCTTAGACTGCTTTGATGATTAATATAGGAAAGACATTTTCAAAATAAAGTGATAATTATATCTTAAAGATTTTTGAGATGGCAGGGTAACACCCCCTCTTACGAATGATCTCTAAAAAGATATATAAATGCTATCTTTGAAACTCGGAGATGCCGATAACACTATGCCAGAAGATGTGAAACCAGAAATGAAGAAGGCTAAAAATTTTCAGTAAAAGATGCCAGAGGCAGTTTTGCCTTAACACATAGATTCCTAAAGTGGTTTAGTTAGTTAATGAGAAGCACTTGTGATCATTGATGGCAATAGTGAAGTGTAGGGCTAAAAACTGGGCTTGGTTGAAAAAAATTACATATGGAACAATTAATACCATGGTCTCCAACACAGCCAGGTCACTTCCCTTCTTCCATCTATACTTCCAGCTAACTTATCCTTCCACTAGAGACAGGTTTATTCTCTAAAGAAATTTAAATATATATCTCCACACATAGCCATTCTTGGACACAGTGGAGGATGTGGGTGAGTTGCTCGGGTGTAAACATACAAATTACACGAAAGTCTGTTTACTGAACAGTAAAACCTTCAATTTAGTCCCCTGCTCAGCTCCCAGAACGCTTGTAGCCTTTGTAATAACCCATAGTAACTCTTTGACCCAGGCAAAAGATCAGAAGATCCTTTACTGGAAGAACTGAATGGTCCCAGAGGATAGACCCACAGATAACTGGCCTTTAACTCCCCACCCATTCTTTTTTAGAGAAAGCCTAGTGGTTTTTAGTACCTTAGCTTCAAATATGAATGGTTAGCCAGTGACATAGTTACAAAGGATTTCTAGATATTTGATGAAAACATCCAACTAGAAAGACAGCCTAACCAAAAAGAAACTTGGGAAAAATAGACAGGCAACAGAAGAAAATTAATCCTCCACCCCCACCACATCATCAGAGATCTGAGAGACTACTACTGTATCTGTGAAACAGAAACATGATGCTC
The DNA here is from genome assembly GCA_030068075.1 of Paguma larvata. Lineage (NCBI taxonomy): Eukaryota > Metazoa > Chordata > Mammalia > Carnivora > Viverridae > Paguma > Paguma larvata. Next base: position 98,565,149 of record CM057826.1, on the reverse strand, counting down.
TTACATGTTGCAAAAGAACAATCTAAGAATAAGGGATACTTGAACATTTTCAAAGAAGTAACTAAAAGCAAACAGAAACAGTGGAAATACTGGAAAAGTAAGCTAAAGAATTCTTTCATCAAGTAGAACCAAAAGAAAACTAGCCGAGTGATCCAGGATTGATCCTAGAATATAGCAAAAAAGAACAAAGTAAATGTAGGATAGGAAATTCCTAAGAAAATAGCCCAGCATTGATAGGTGTGAATTGACTCAAAGTGCCAAAAAGACCCTACACAGTGAATGAAAAAAGACCTGGTTGCCTGGGTGGCTCATTCGGTTAAGCACCTGACTTTGGCTCAGGTTATGATCTCACAGTTCCTGAATTCAAGTCACAGTTCTGTCTCTCCCTCTGCCCCTCATAGGATTCTCTCTCTCCCTCTCTTTCTACTCTTGCTCACTTGTGCCCTCTCTCTCTCTCAAAAAAAAAAAAAAAAAAAAACACTCAAAAAACAGTATTTATGATCCATGCCAGGGCACATTGTAAAATTTCTGAGTGCCAGAGTAGAAGACAAAGATTTTCTTTCCACAGAGAGGAAAAACGGTGCTTACACAGAAACCATAATGAAGGATTATTGAAGAGAATGACAGAAAAGAATGTCAGATTTCTCAGCAGCAACACTGAAATCTGGAAGACAGTAGAACACATTGTGAAAGAAAATGATTTTCTTTTTTTCTTATGTTTATTTTGAGAGAGAGACAGTGCGTGAGCAAGGAGGGATGTGGGTGGGGAGAGACAGAGAGAGAGAATGCTAATAAGCAGGCTCAGCACAGAGCCTAACACGGGACTCAATATTACTAAATGCGAGATCATGACCTGAGCTGAGATCAAAATTTGGACACTTAACTGACTGAACCAACCATGCGTCCTGGAAAATGATTTTCAACCTAGAATTCTGTGACCATTTGTGTTTTCAGTTTGTTCTGAGAATAAATACAGTTTATTACATTAAACATTATCTACTTCCTTTCTTGGGAATTTATTGGAAGATATGCTCTACTATTACATGAATAAATCAAGACAAAGATATGGGACTCAGGGAACATGAGATTGAACAGAAAGGGGCAAATAGAATTCCCCATTTAATAGAGGAGGTTCTGAGGAAGCAGGTGTGTATCAGGCCCAGAGAGCAACTAGTCCAGACTATAGCAGGTGGGATAAGAGGTTCAGGAAGGGAGTCCCTGGGGAAAAATGGAACTGATGGATTTTGATAGACTTGATCATATAGAAATTTTATTGAATAACTGGAATCTTACCCTTAGGTACAAACTAAGTTGCCATAGGAAGACAGTGGGAAAAGCTGAAGTGAGGGGGGTAAGAAATTATCTCTAGAAAAACCAAGTTATTTTTTTTTAAGTTTAGTTTTCAGAAAAAGCAAGTGTGCACACGAGCAGCCGGGAAGCAGGGAGAGAGAGAAAGAATCCCAAACAGGTTCCACACTTGGTGAGAATCTTGACTCGGGACTTGATCCCATGACTGTGAGATAATGGCCTGAGCTGGAAAATCAAGTTGGTCACCTAACCCACTGAGCCACCCAGGTGCCCCAGGAAAACCAAATTATTGTACAAGAAGGGAAATTTAATATTAGGTTGGCACTGAACAAAAGTTACATAATTATAAATTGTAAGGGGTGATGGGCCAAAGAACTAATTTTTATTATGGGTCTATTAATAATATTTGAAGTGTGTGTATTAATAATACAAAAAAAAAAAGTTTCAAGTTCTAGTTCTAAAGCAACTCTTCCTTTAGGAGAAAAATGCCTTTTTAGTATTTTGTATTTTCAAACATGCGAAAGCAGAGCGCATAGTAAAATGAGCCTCCCTGTACCCACCAGCCAGCTTCAACAGCTTTTCACACATGACCAGCTTTATTTGATAATTCTCTCACAGTGTACTTTTTATGCCACAAATCCCAGAAATCTGGAGCAAAAAGGATCAATGAGTACCCCGTCTGTGTTCAGTTTTACCACTTCTTATCATAAATGTCTTTCATAGTTTATTCAAATTGAGATCCAAAGTTCACACATTAGGTAGCTCATTACAATTTAAAATGTTCATATCATGGGGCTCCTGGCTGGCCTTATTAGAGGAGCATGCGACTCTTGATCTCAGGGTCATGAATTTGAGACCCACATTGGGTGTATAGATTAAATAAATAATTAAAAAAAATTTGAGGGCGCCTGGTTGACTCCTTCAGTTAAAAGAAGAAAATGTTAGTGTGCCTAAAAATATTTGTGAAATGTTATTTAATATAACTTCAAGTTTCTTTTTCTGGGTGCACATTTCATATACATAATAGTTCAGAATTATGCATAGGGGCTGTATTAAATCTTGATCTAGTCAGAAAATAGAAACTACACATTACTTTAAAGAAGGAAGTTTAATATAAAGAATTAGTTATAAGAAATTGAAATAATGAAGGTTTGACAAAGTTATTCTGAAGAATATAGGAATAGTACACAGAAGGAGCAACCACCCTAGGACTGAGATAGAGCACCCAAGGAAGAGGACGCCAGGACTGAGATCTAGACCTTGTTGAAAAGGGCACACACAGTGAGGCTCACTGGATGATAATTGAAGTTGCCATGGAGCTGTGTGGATAGAACTTGTTGGAGATCTGTCCTCTTGTGTATGGAGGAAAGCTGTTTAGGGGAGGTTTTTTGGAGGCACTCTGGTACTCAGCCCTCTGTAGAGGGAAGCTGCTGTGTGCATCAGGCAGTGAAGAAACTGCCCACAGTTGCAGGAACCTATTGCTAGAGAAGCTGAGCTACTGCAGAAGGTGTGCTGGGCAAGCAAGCTGGGAACTGGGAAGCAAAAGTCTTCCTATAATGTTTCTCCAGCAGCCCCTGTTGTCAGAGCTTCAACTGGCAAAAGAAAAATATGTATATATGGTTTTTTTTTGTTTTTCTGAGAGAGAGGGCACAAATGAGTGAGGGGCAGAGAGAGGAAGGGAGAGAGAGAATCTCACAAGGGGCAGAGAGAAGGAGGGAGAAAGAGAAGTGGGGCTCACTCAAAGCGGGACTTGAACTCACAAACTGGGACACAGGACCTGAGCCAGAGTCAGGTGGTTAACTGACTGAGCCACCCAGGCACCCACAAAAGGGCAATATTTAAAGACCCGGATCTATTTTCTCAGAGAAGGCAAAAAGGGTGAGCTTGGAATAAATTGATAATTGGCAGAGTTAAATGCTTTTTTGGCAGTGCTGGGGGGAATTGGTAGTGGTCCACAGTAGTGGAAATGTTGGAGACCTGGTACTTAATCTGGTCTTTTCAGTGAGTTTATAAACTTTTCGAAGGTGTTTAACAGTGTGAAAGGCCTCCGTTGTTCACAGTAAATTCTTTTTTGCTCTTCTGTATATTTACATAGATGTTTGAGAATGAATTGGAAAATAATGTCTATGTATAGCAAGGGTTTTAATTATTAGCTTCTAATTTTAACTCGTAATCAATTATCCTTTTAATTAAAGTTTGACAGTATACATTTTCAAAGAAATAGTATGCCAAGATATTACTTAAATTAGATTATAATGTAAATATGTTCTGCCTGCCTGCCAGCCAGCTTTTGCTCACCTTCACTTTAACTAGACTAGTTTTCTTCCATCTTAGACATTTCCTCTGGCTAACTCTTTTTCATCTTCAACTTTCACTGCTGCTTCCTCTAGGAAGCCTTCTTTGACCTGTCTAGAGTGGGTTATGTGCTGTTCTGTGTGGGCCAGGATCCTGTACTCTTACTGAAAATACCATCTTGTAAAGACCCCTTTATTTGTATTACCAGCATTCCCCACATCTATCCCAGAGGAGAGCGAGGACTGTCTTGTTTCCTTCTTTAAATACCTAGGGCTTTATTAATTAGCACCGTGACTGTTACATGGTATTTTTTTTTAATGTTTATTTATTTATTTTGAGAGGGACAGAGAGAGAGAGTGCACATGAGTGAGGGAGTAGCAGAAAGAATCCCAAGCAGGCTCTGAGCTGCCAGCGCAGAAGTGGGGCTTAATCCCATGAACTGTAAGATGATGTACATGGTGATTATTAAAGAATGAATAAAATGAGCAGGATGGTACTCTTTACTTGGTTAGCAGTGTAGGACCTAATGCCATATCCAGTATAACTCAGACTATTTTTTATTTTTGTTACAGTTTAGTTTTTCATATAGTTTATAGAATTATTTGTATAATTATTACAAAACACCTTGAAATACCTGTGTCTTGCTCTCTTTCAGGTTCCTTTTTTGCCAGGAGATTCAGACCTTGATCAACTAACAAGAATATTTGAAACTTTGGGCACGCCAACTGAGGAACAGTGGCCTGTAAGCCTTCATACATGTTCTTTAAAATATAGTTAGGATTCTATACGTTGTTGTCATGTAGGTATTTCTTAAAGAAATGTATTCATGTCTTAATTTACTAATAATATATATATATACTCTGCAAAATTTACACCCAGTAAAAAGTTAAAATTGTGATACAGTATCCAGCCTCCTATGTACAAGTTGCCCTTCCTTCATCCCAGTAATTCCCATCCCAGGGTTGATCACTGTCATTTTGGTGGAACATCTTGCTAAGAAGACATATACTTAAATAATTACATATTTTAACTTTAATAAAAATAGGATCATGCCTTGCAATTTTTTTGCAACCAACTTGATATTTTACTTAATATTTATAACTGACCTTTTTCCTTTTTTTCTGACCTTTTTCTTTTTAACAGCTGCATGATATTTAATTTTCTGGGTATTTCCGGTTTGTTCATCAACATCTTGATGGATTTAGGGCGTATTTGTAGAATTTTCACTAACAGTTAAGATGTCTCAGTATTGTGAATATTTTTAATCCATTACATTGTCTACAAAAAAGAAATCTTAAGTCTTGAGTAAAATTTATACCAATTTACATTGCTGAGTTTTATATATTAGGGTTTAGTAAGATAATCTCACTTGTTTATTCTTAAATTAAAATTGTAAACCTTTAGATTTTCCTTCCTATTATAGCCCCATCTCCTGGAGAATAAATAAATACTAGAAAAGAAATTTTAATGAAACTCTATGTTCTAGTTAAAACATAAAATTATCTGAAGCTGAAATTTCGTGTAAGGAGTTTCTTTTATGCTATTACTTACTCAACTTTCTATTTGAAAGTTTGCTATATGTGCTCATTGTAAAACCCGCTTTAGTAGCTATCATTTATTAAACACATATCCCATTAATGACAGGCTTTTCATAAATTATATTTCATCCTCCCAACAATCCTATGAAGTAGGTACTGTTACTCCCAGTTTGAGGCAAGTGAGGTTTAGTGAGGATAAATAACTTACCAGAGGCCACACAGTATCAGAGCAAGGAGTGCAATGTGGATCTGTCTGACTCCAGAGCCATGTTCATGATTTTCTTTTTTCCCCCCATAGACATGATTTTGTCTTTCTTTCTTTTTTTTTTTTTAATTGTTTTAATGTTTATTTATTTTTGAGAGGGAGACAGAGACAGAGTGCAAGTAGGGGAGTTACAGAGAGAGAAAGACAAAGAAGCAGAAGCAGGTTCCAGGCTCCAAGCTGATATCACAGAGCCCAGCCTGGGGCTCAAACTCATGAGCTGTGAGATCATGACCTGATCTAAAGTCAGATGCTTAACCATCTGAGCCACCCATGCACCTCCAGACATGATTTTTTAAATAGTAATTGCTTTACTGATATTTTCCTTATAGATGTTTGAAAATTAAACTTATTTTGAGATTATTGTAGATTTTGGTTGTAAGAGATAATTGAGATATTCCATGAACTCTTTACCCAGCTTGTACAGAGTTAGTACAGTATCACGACCAGCATGCTGACGTCGATAGGATTAACCTACAGGGCATCACCACAAAGATCCTTTATGTTGCACTGCTTTAGCCATACCTACTTTCCTTCCACTCCCACTCACTCTTTAATCCCTGGCAATCACTAATGTGCTCTCCATTTCTGTAACTTTGTCATTTCGAGAATGTTATAAATGGAATCACATACCATGTAACCTTTTAGGTTTGCCCTTTTTCACATTCAGCATAATTCTCTGGAGATTCATCCAGGTCGTATATATCAGTAATTTGTTTCTTTTTATTGCTGAATGGTATGTATGTACCATAGTTCGTTTAGCCATTTCACTCCTTGAAGGACATCTTCGTTGTTTCCATTTGGGGCTATTACAAATAAAGCCTATAAACATTAATGTATAGGGGTTTTTTGTTCATTTGTGGGTTTTTGTGTTTTGTTTGTTTGTTTGTTTTGTATAAAAGTAAGCCTTTATTTCTCTAAGATAGATGCCCAGGAAAGCAGTTGCTGATACCTGTGGTAGTTGTGTAGTTAATTTAAGAAACCGGTTTTCAGACTGGCTGTGCCATTTTGTATTCGTACCAGCCATATATGAGTAACCCATTTTCTCTGCATCCTCTCCAGCATTTGGTGTTGTCACTTTCATTTTAAGCATTCAGATGGTGTGTAGTGACAGTTCATTGTGACGACTTTAATTATCATTTACCTAATAACTGATGGTGTTGAATATCTTTTCATTTGCTTATTGGCCATATGTATATCGTTAGTTAAATGTCTCTTCATGTCTTTTTCCCATTTTTTAATGGATTTTATTTTATTATTTTTTTAAGTAATTTTTTTTTAATTTAAAAAAAAGTTTTTTTAATGTTTATTTTTAGAGGGAGAGACAGAGTCTGAACAGGGGAGGGGCAGAGAGAGAGGGAGACACAGAATCCGAAGTAGGCTCCAGGCTCTGAGCTGTCAGCACGGAGCCTGATGTGGGGCTCGAACCCACGAACCGTGAGATGAAGTCGGCCACTTAACCGACTGAGCCACCCAGGCGACCCTTAAGTAATCTTTATACCTAACATGGGGCTTGAACTCACCATCCTGAAATCAAGAGTCCCATGACCCTGAGCCAGCCAGGTCCCCATTTTGTAATTGGATTGTTTGGTTTTTAATTCTGATGAAGTCTATTTTAACAGATTGTTGTTTTACAAATCATTCTTTTGATGTCAAGCTAAAGAACTCTTTGCCTGACTCAAAGATTTTTCTGACCATTTTTTCCCTAGAAGTTTTAGAGTTTTACATTTATCATTCCAGTATGTGATCCTTTTTGAGTTAAATTTTGTATGAAGTGTGAGACTTTGGTCAGGGGTTTTTTTGGTTGGTGTTTTTTTTGTTTGTTTTCGTTTTTGGCCTGTGTATTGTCCAATTACTTTAGCACCATTTGTTGAAAAGACTTTCTTTCCATTGAATTGCATTGCACCATTGTCAAAAATCAGTTGGGTAGACTCAGCAGCCGTCGGGGGCAATGGACTTTCCATCCTGGAACCGTGGCCCAGTTTATTCGTAACCTTATGGAGAAGGCCTGGGTGCTGGTGAACACTGCTGTGACTTACTTGAAGCTTTGATTGGCCATGTTTTGGCACTATGCCACAGTTGAGCTGGTTCCTCTTATCCCTGCTCAGATTCCTACAGCTATTCAGAGGTTGGAAAAAATAGCCAAAAGAGTGCTCAGACATCTGGTGAATGTTTTGGTGGCCACTAACATGTGGATGTAGTTTTATGTCTTTGAGATCATAGGCAAGCATGGCATCATTGGTATTTGAATAAAATAAGACAGTATATCAAAACAAAACTCAGTTGGGCATATTTGTGTGGCTCTGTTTCTGGGTCCCATCTTGTGTTCCTTTGATCTGTATCTCTCTGCTTGATAGCACAGTCTTATTTAAAGTAGCTATGCATTAAATTTTGAAATCAGGTAGATTGATTCCTCCACTTTTGTTGTTTTTCAAAGTTGTTACAGCTGTTACAGTTATTTTGCCTTCCCACACACATTTTAGAATAACCTATAGTGATTTTGTCAAAATTTTGGGAAGATTTACCTTCAACCCCACATACCATTTTGAGGAGAATTTGCATGCTTATAAAATCGAATCTTCAAATCCATGAGCAAGACAGGTCTCATTATTATTATTATTTTTTAAAGATTTTATTTTTAAGTAGTTTCTACACCCAACTTGGGTCTCAAACTTATAACCCTGAGATCAAGAGTCACGCACTCCACCAGGTAACCCAGGCAGGCACCTCAGTTATGTAGCTTTTAGTATAAGTGTCCTTCATATTTTGTTAGATTTTCATGTATTTCATTGTTCTTGAGTTATTCTAAATGGCATTTTAAATTTCAGTATCCACGTTTGTTACTAGTATATGGAACCACAATTGATTTTTGTATCTTAATCCTATATCCTCTAACTTTGTCCTATAATTTTAGGAGATTTTAAATAGATTTCTTGGAATTTCCTACATAGATTATTTGACCATTTTAGTTCTTCATATGAGATCTGTATAAATTTCAGTCCTTAAGTTTGAATTAAAAATATTTTTACAGGACATGTGTAGTCTTCCAGATTTCGTGACATTTAAGAGTTTTCCTGGAATCCCGCTACAGCACATCTTCATTGCGGCAGGAGACGACTTGCTAGATCTCATCCAAGGCTTATTCTTATTTAACCCATGTACTCGAATTACAGCCACACAGGTATTTTAGCACATCTTTCTTATATTAGGAAACATGAGGATAATCTGAACTCTGACACCGATAAAATAAAAACAGTACTTCATAAGGTTTTCTAACATTCTTTAAATACTATCTAAAGATGTGTTTTTGTTTTAGGGAATTATGTTTTATTTTGTACCTAAGCAACAAGCCCCATTCAGACTGGTATTAAATATATCATGCATACACAACAAGAGAGTTTTGCTTAGGAACATATAAATACATATTTATTTCATAATTAATTGGCTTTCAAGTAGTTTACCTAGAGAAGAAAAAATAAGAACAGTTTTATACTTGTTAAGATAATATTTCACTTAATGCCAAGTCTAATGCCAAAGCGTTTTGGTTTTTTCCTCCATGAAATGCGGCAGTCTCGATACACATTCAGATCATTGTCATAGTCAGAAAGTGATAACGGGGAGAAAACAGTATATAGTTCTTTGTTTTTCTTTATTAAAGATTTTATTTTGTTTCATTTTATTTATTTATTTTAATGTTTATTTTTGAGCGAGAAACAGAGCTCGAGCAGGGGAGGGGCAGAGAGAGAGGAAGATACAGAATGTGAAGCAGTCTCCAGGCTCTAAGCTGTCAGCACAGAGCATGATGCGGGGCTCGAACTCACTCATGGACCGCAAGATTACGACCTGAGCCAAAGTTAGATGCTTAACCAACTGAGCCACCCAGGCACCCCAGATTTGATTTTATTTTTAGAGTTTCTTTATTTTAGGAAGGGAGAGGCCCGGAGTCAGGGAGAGGCAGAGAGAGAGAGAACCCAAACAGGCTTGGTGCTGCCTGCATGGAGCCCGATGCAGGGCTTGATCCCATGAACCGTGAGATCATGACCTGAGCCGAAATCATGAGTTGGACGTTTAACTGACTGAGCCACCCAGTCACCCCTAAAGATTTTAAGTAATCTCTGCACCCAGCGTGGGGCTTGAACTGACACCCCTGAGATCAAGAGTCACATGCTCTTCTGAGTCATTAAGGTGCACTGAAAATAGAATACAACCGTATGTTTACAAGAGATTGAAAGATACTCTGAATAGAAGAAACATTGATACTGACCCTAACTTAAGGGAAATAAAATCAAACTCAAAAAGCTTAGGAGGACCAAGAATATCTGCTTTTATAAAAGAAAGAAGAAATGCTGTCCAACACAAAAACAAAAGATTTGTAGATTTGAAAGAAAAAATCCATTGTCTTTGTTTTAGAAACAAACACAAAACAAAAAAAGGATAGTGTCACAGACATTTAAAATTGGGGCAGGGAGGGATGCCTGGGTGGCTCAGTGGGTTGAGCATCTGACTTTAGCTCAGGTCATGATCTCACAGTTCGTGGGTTTGAGCCCCGTGTCAGGCTCTGTGCTGACAGCTCAGAGCCTGGAGCCTGCTTAGGATTCTGTGTCGCCATCTCTCTCTGCCTCTGCCGTGCTCGCGCTCTGTCTCTCTATCAAAAATAAATAAACATTAAAAAAAATTTTTTTTAATTGGGGCGGCAAAGTGCAGAAATGCAATACAATACTATCATTTGGCTTCATAAAATAAGACATCAAAATGAAATGTCACAAGTCTTCGTATCTAACAAAACATGTTAATACACAATATACTAAGGATATAAAATAGATATTTTTTCACTTAAGTTTGTTACAGACTACCAAATCATTGTTTAATGCATTTACTTCTATAGGCCTTCTCTTTTTGGCAGTCCATGTTCCCTTAATATACAACATGCTAGATATTTTACTATTAGAAGTAACTCTTCTAATTTCAAACAAGTACCTCATTGTTACCTTTCTACCCATACATATATACATACTACCTCCATCATAAGAAAACTGAGGGACTATCTAGAAAGTTGTTTTCGTTAATAGTAAAAATCAAAATTTGTTGAAAAATACTACTTATGACAAATTATTTGGGTCATGTTTGATAGAATTTTTTTACTTAAAAAATTTTTTAATGTTTATTTTTAAAAATTTTTTAATGTTTATTTCTTTTTGAGAGAGAGAGTGCACACACAAATTGGGGAGGGGCAGAGAGAGAGAGAGAATCAACTGAGCCACCTGGTGTCCCAGAATGAATTTTTTAAAATGGATTTGGACTCATGGATATCTGTCTTAAAGTTGGGATGAGATAGTCTCTCTTTCTTAGATCTCTGATAGCTCAGGATTAGCTTAATTTACTTATGGAACTGCTGATTTGGCAGCATACTTTAGAAATGCAACTCTTTCGAAGTAAGGAATCTCTAAATCATCACCGCGAAGAATATAATGCTGCGAGAAGAAATAGTTGAAAAGTTTATATGAATTTGAATTTATGTTCCTAAAAGGATTATCCAAAAGGAATTATTATGCCTATTGAACTGTATTATGATGCAAATAAAGTATGAACTTGACAGATTTGTCATTTAGAATAAAACTATTTTTATTGGAATTCAGGATCAAAGTAAAGGAAGTACCATGTCATAGAACATTGAACAGCTAGTATGTAGAAATAACCTTGCACAGTTGCTTCCCAGTAAAATTTTTAATAATTTGGGATAGATTGTTGGATCTTAATACATGGTACCAAACTGTTGCATCTTTTAAAGAATCTGTATTTGCAGGACTTGGAATTTGAATACACATAGATGTTGTAACAAACTTCAAAGTTCTTTTTAAGCAGGTTTCTGTCTTTACATGTTGAACTATAGAGCCCCTTATGTATAGACAGCTGAATTATACATGTCTTAACCAAGGATATTTCATATTTACTATAGGTGTTCAACTGTAGAAAAAAATTACAGGGTAGTCTCTTTTTCTTAAGGTAATGAAATTTTCAGCCAGTCTTAAACTGTTATATGTTTCTTTGTAGTAATATGCTTGTCCAAATTCTTGAGATTAATTTTGTGTTGGAAGTGGGACATTCACATGGTGTTTTTAATGTTTCCAATGATTCTGGAGTTTTGATTTTCTTAAACAGTTCAGATACTCACTTAAACCCTATGTTCTTTGGTATCTTGTTTTTAAAGGCATTGAAAACTAAATATTTCAGTAATAGGCCAGGGCCAACACCTGGATGTCAGCTGCCAAGACCAAACTGTCCATTGGAAACATTAAAGGAGCAGTCAAATCCAGCTGTAGCAACAAAACGGAAGCGAACACAGGCCTTGGAACAAGGTAAAACTTTCATTTTCATAAGCAATGAAATGAATTCAGAAAAGGCCAAGTAAGTAATGTATAGTTAGTGACTGAGGGGCAGCTAAGAAATGTAGATTGTGAGCTGTTTGCCTTTCTTAAGTATATATATATAGGTAGAGAATGTGATATTTTAGCAATATTTGTTTCCATTGAAAATTATTAGATCAAGCATTTTAAAGGAGATAGGCACTTTTGAGTATACCTCAGAGTTGTAAGAACTATCAATGTGTACCTTATTTTCTTCATAAATTTTTATTGGTATACTATATGCTTAATGTTTAACAAGTGCTATTAGCAAATCAAAGCAAGTAAAATGTATTGGATGTAGTTGGATACAGTGACTGGTTAGAATTGCCATAAGATTAAATGTGAACAACCTCATTTTTTTTTCACCTAGGAGGATTACCCAAGAAGCTAATTTTTTAGTTACAAAGACCACTGGACAGTATTTTACTACTGAAGGAAATAGTCCAAAAGGCAAATAATGGAAAAAATAGTAAACATTAAGTAAATGCTGTAGAAGGAATTTGTAAATATTCTACACATGTAAAATATGTAAAACTGGATTATTTTTATTAAATGTATTTTAAAACAAACTCAATTCTGATTTTTCTGATTAGAGTGCAAAAGTAAGATTAAATTCAATTCTCTGAAATGTGGAATTGAAATTTCATTAAGGAAACCTTAATAAAAATAATCATCAGTTATTTTGATGACCTGGCCCATATAGTTTCGCTTATTTATAGTAGCAAGGGTAGTATTAAAAATGGAAGCAGTCAGAGTAATGTAGCATATACCTTCTACCCAGAGTTAACAATGTTAATATACTAAATACGAAAAAAAGAAGAAAAAACTACAAATGAAATGGAGGTCCTATTAATATGCCATTCCATTCTTTCCTTTTCAACTTTCCAAAAGGGAAGTGACTCTAAGGAAATGAGTGTCTTTCCATGATTTTATACTGCTGTTTCATAAAAATGCATGTAGTAATATACAGTATTGTTTGGGGTCTCAAAATTTTATATGAAAGATAGGCTGGCTGTCTCATACTATAGTTTTGTTTTTTTTTTACTGAAAGCTGTTGTACTTCTTCCATGTTAATACATATATAGTTTATTTAACGGCCATCTAATATATAAAAATACATATCTTATGTATACAGCACTACATTCTTATGTTTTATTTATGGACCATTATTTGTCTTCCTGTATAAAAATAACTGTAAGCATAGCAGCATAAAGTAACATAAATTTATTAGCTCACAGTTCTACAAGCCAGATATCTGACCTGGCTCAATAGTGGATTTTGCATAGGTCAAAATCAAGGTGTCAGTTGAACTGGACTCTTATCTGAGTTTCTAGAGAAGAATCTGCTTCCATGCTTACTTAGTTCATATGACTTTAATGCACATGCTTCCTGTCCCTGTTAGCTGTGAGCCAGGGCTTTTCCCAGCTTCCTAAGACAGTCCACATACCTTGTCACATGGCATTCTCCATCTGTAAGCCAGCAGCTATGCTTAGAATCTTTTTGATTTTCTTATCTGCTGCCAAGAGAGGTCTGTCTTTAAAAAAAAAAACAAAAAACTCACCCGATTGGATTATCCGTGTTAAGGTCAGTTTACTTGGGACTTTAATCTCTTTATAGCAGTACCTAGATTAGTGCTTTAGTAATCAGGATGCCAATCATAAAGTATGTGTTTTCAGTTGGTGTTGATATTGCCATAATTTCCACAATGTACTTGTATCACTTTACACTTCCACTAGCTGTTCAGTTCTTAAAAATGAAGACCTCCCACCCCAGTTGCCTGGGTGATCAGTCAGTTAAGCATCTGACTGTTGAATTCAATTCAGGTTTTGATCTCAGGGTGGTGAATTCAAGCCCTACATTGGGCTCCATGCTGGGCACGAAGTATACTTAAAAAAAGAACCCCTTACCTTACACCGTATGTAAAAACTAACTCAAATTGGATCAAAGACCTAAACACAAGACCTAAAACTATAACAACTCTTAGAAGAAAATATAGGGGAAAAGCTTCATGACATTAGATTTGGAAAGGACTTCTTGGATATGACCCCAAAACAGAAGCAAGATAAGTGGCGGAAAAAAAGACATAGGGCATCTGAGTGGCTCAGTGGGTTAAGCGTCTGACTCTTGATTTCAGTTCAGAAATCATGATGGGTCATGAGATGGAGCCCTGTGTTGGGTTCTGCACTGTGCATAGAGCCTGCTTGAAATTCTATCTCCTCCTTCCTCTCTCCCTACCCCTTGCTCGTTGCTCTCTTTCTCTCTCAAAAAAGAAAAAAAAAAAAGACAAATTGGACTATATCAAGATATAAAACTTGTATGTATCAAGGTTAAGCACCAGAATGAAAAGAACAGAATATATTTGCAAATCATACAGCTGATAAAAGATAGCTCAACAGTAAAAAAATATTAAAAAATGGGCAAAGGACTTGAATAGACATTTCACTAAAGATGATCTAGAAATGGCCAACAAGCACATAAGAGATGCTCAGTATCACTAATCATTAGGGAAATGCAAGTCAAAACCACAATGACATATCCCTTCATAGTAGTAGGATCCCTACTATCTTAAAAAAAAATCCTAAAAAGTAATAAGTGTTGGCGAGGATGTGGAGAAATTAGGACCCTTGTGCACTACTGGTTGGAATGTAAAATGGTATAGCTGCTATGGAAAACTGTTGTCTTTGCTTAAAAAAATTTAAAAGCATTTTCACATGATCTAGCAATTCCACTTCTGAGTTATATGCCCCCAAAATTGAATACACGTTCTCAAATATATACGGTCATCAACACTGTATGAACGTTTCGCCTCTCTAGCACTCACATAATCTTTGTGGTCCTTGCTAATTTGGTATCTCATTATCATTTACGTTTTTAAAAATTTCTAGTGTTGTTGAATAGTTCTTCACATTTACTCACCATATATAATCCCTTTTTTGTGAACTGTTGACTTAGATTCTTTTTCTACCAGTTGGGGAGTATTCCAAAGCTTAGCAACTTATATGCATCTGCATTTTATATAATACACATATATTATACACACATATTAAAAAAGAACCTTTCTAGCTTTTTTTTACACTTCTAACTTAGATATTATTGAATATTCCCAAATCTTTCATCTTCTTACCTTTTATTTCATATTAAGTTATTATATGTGTTCTGTATATAGTCTTTATCATATTTCATTTTTTAAAGAATGTAGCTTTATATTACTATCAGGACAATGCATTTTAATGTTTAGCAATAGTAGTTCCTCATCATTACTCCTTTTTTCAAAATTTATTTGGCAAAAATTCATCTTTTATTGAAAAGCCAACTAAATGCTCTTGCTTTAATACAACTATAAATGGTTTATATTTTATATTGTTACTTCATTTTACCCTGTTATTACCTCATCTGTTTAAGTAGTATTTAATATAGCCATATATCTTTTTTTTTACTAGACATAATAACTGAAGTTTTACTAAACTTCTAAAACTTCTGACAATGTAATGCATTTCTTTTGACATAACTGTGATGTTATTAATATGGCAACATTCCCAGAAGGTATTAAAGATTTTACTTAATGCCTTAAAATTCAGCATCAAAACCAAAGAAGTTATTAATCCAGTACGGTGTGTGTTAGAATTCTGTGTAGTTCTGGATCCAACGTGTCACCACACCAACAAAACAAGAAGCTATAAAGGTAACTAGCAATGTTTTGAATAATACTTCTGCCAAAGCCCCCCCATGATAACTTTTTTATTGAAGTTAACTTAAGGAAATTATTAGTCTTAACGTTTCTGTGGCAAATGAAAAATACCAATAAAACAAAATACATGTATTTCAAAAATTAAGTCACTTCTAGGCATTATTTTTATTTAGAGCATTAATTTATATTGTTAAGCCAGAAATCCCTTTAGTCAACCAAAATAGTTTAATAACTTTTTTGTCTCAGAAATCACTTTTTTGCTTTTAAGATGATGGCAAATATTAAAAATTTCGTAAAGTATAGTAACTTATAAAATCCATCAACACAGAATATTAATAAATTTCTTATAGAAAACATTTCAGTATTTAAGCTACGTCTAAAACTTAGAAATACCTATAAAACATACAACTTCTGAAGATGTAGCAACATTTGTACAGTCCTTTTTTAAAGTATCTTAATATAAACAGCTCTCCGTTCTGATTTCAACTGATTTATCTGGAAAACATGATATTTGATGGCAAAGAATAGGATCTTTTGAGAGTTCTTGTGCAGTTTTGATCTCTGTGAGGTTGCTGGATTGAACAAAGGCAGCCCACAGAATTTAAAGTGTGAACACTTGAAAACACAGGATCAAGCAGTACAGGGAATTCTGAAGCTTTTCCCCAGGGGTTTTTTAATGGAAAATTGTCTTTCACAAGATTTTTTCCCTTATTCTTGTTTGAGGTGGTGTCTTTCTCTTCTAATGCCCGAGCAAGCATGTAACTAACTTTTCTTTGATGAGCCAGAGCTTCTTCTTTATCATTCAACTACATGGACAAAAATTAAAAATACACCAATTAGTCAATAAATCAAAGAACAGAGACCTATAATCAGAAGAATTTTTCTCAGAATGTTCTATTTTCAATCTGTTACATCAATGTAAATTACTTAATCTAGTGATCCCCAACTATTATGCTACGCATTACTGCGGACTTTCTTTTTAAAGGAAGAACAGAAAGCAACATTCCTTCTCCTGAAACTTCTGTAGGTCATCTGAAGAGAGAGGAAAAACATATACATGGTGTGTGTGTGTGTGTGTGTGTGTATGTGTATATAATATCAACATGTAATTATCTCTGCAAGAGAATGCTTAAGTTCTTTATATGTGAAATTTTTTTATATATTTATATGTGAATAAATGACTTTAACACTCTCATATAGATAAGTATGTTCATAGAGCATGAGTCTTTTAGTTTAGTTATATCTGAAACAGGGATAATGATTCAAGGATATAATGTGTGAAAGTTGCCTTGTACATTTTAAAAGTTCCTGAATAAGTAGAAGGTCTTGTCATGGACTGTATGTGTAAATGCAGATGACAGAGGTGCCTGCAAGTTAATTACAGGGAGCCCCGTCTTTTCAGAGGTGAAGCTTTAAACTTGTACAGGAAGAACATGGATGGGAGAAGTGGGAAGAACATGCAGGGAATTTAAGGAGATGAAGATCAAAACTGGAGGATGGTACCCCAGCTGGGAAAAGGGCATAAAAGGCAAGTACAGAGTGCTAAAGAACTGAATTTTTTTAAAAAAGAGTTGAATTAATAGGAAGCAAAAAGATTAGCTTAACCACAACCTCTAACCAAAGAAAGCAAAAACACTAACCAACTCTGTTAGCATCTTAAAGACTTCCTGAGGATTATCCTGGTCGTCAGTCTTCTTAGAACTGTTTTCTGAAGGGAGCATACCCAACAGTTTCTGTCCTAAGGTCTTCTTAGTTCCTTGTGATGGTAATCCTAAAATTGAACATGCAAATCCAACTGAAACATAAAAGGACACTCACTAATGTACTTCAAGGAAAAGAGGTAAGTCAGTCTGAACCAAGGATAATTCATTTGTAAATCAGTCAAGAGGTGGTCCTCTTCTGGAGAAGTCTGATGAGTCAGGCATCACACTATAGTGGGAAGACAACACAGACTTTAGAGGCAGGATGGCAAACGAAGCCTGCTGTTCTACTCCTTAGCTCCCAGCAATGGCTGTCCCTCAGGAGAGCATGCACCCCATGTTTCCAGATCAGCTCAGTCTTCCAGAGGAAGCAGCAATCTAGATATATGTGTGAAATCTCCCAGTGTTAAATGTCAGCCACTTACCAACATTTTTTGACAACACTATCCAGACCCAACAAAACATGTCTGCAAGCCTCAAGTGGTCTCTTAACCATGCAAATCCTGTGTTAGAGCAGAAAGACCTAGACTTGAATCCTCATTTAGCCACTTACTCAGTGACCTCGGACAAGGTCTCTGAGCTTTGTTTCCTCACCTCTAGAATGAAAATAATAGTATCCATGCCTCAGGGATGCTGTGTCATTAAATAATAGAAATAGGGACTGGGAGAAGGGAGTGGACAGTTAGTGTTTAATGGGTACAGTTTCTGTTTGGAAAGATGAAAACGTTCTGGAGATGGGTGGTTGTGATGGTTACACAACAATGTGAATGAAGTTAATGTTATTTAAAAATGGTTAAAATGGGAGATGTCTGGGTGGTTCAATCAGTTAAGCATCTCTTGGTCTCAGCTCAGGTCTTGATCTCACAGCCGTGAGTTCAAGTCCCATGCTGGGCATGAAGCCTACTTAAAAATGGTTAAAATGGTAATTTTTCTGTATATTTTAGCACAATTAAAAAAACAACATTAGGGCGCCTGGGTGGCTCAGTCGGTTAAGCGGCCAACTTCAGCTCAGGGCATGATCTCACGATCTGTGAGTTCAAGCCCCGCGTCAGGCTGTGTGCTGACGGTTCAGAGCCTGGAGCCTGCTTCAGATTGTGTGTCTCCCTCTCTCTGCCCTTCCGCTGCTCACACTTTGTCTCTAGGTCTCTCAAAAATAAATGTTAAAAAAAAAAAAACACGACATCTAGCCTGGGTACTGACCTAATGTTTAAAAGTCCACATCTTGAAATGTGTACACTGACGATGTTCTTTATAGAAAGGATGCAGTTTTATAGCAGAAGGTACAAAAATTGTGGATTTATACAAAGAAAACATCAAGAATGCCTTTGGAATGCTCTGCAAATGGTCTAATGGAAAACTGGGAACAGATAAAAGACAATTCCCTTTCTACCCAGTCCTGATAAACCACAGCTACTGGGGCTCACTCACTGACCTCTTCCTCAAGCAACTGTGGCAAAAGGAGAAAAGCCAGACAAGTTTGATGTGCTCATTAGCTTTGATGAGTAAATGAATCTGTGTCTCTATTTGCAGTCTTAAAAAAAAGAAATGCTTATAACCTAATTCTCAGAACTCGTCTAAGCTGCCCCATCAATAAGAAAAGTTAAATATCTTCTAAGATGTTAACTACATACAAGAAGTGACCTATGACAAAATCCTGTACTTCTTCAGGTTACTGAAATACATGAATAAAATGAATCAGTCTTGTCACTAAGAAACTGACAGAAGAGCTACTGACACTTGTATGGACTTGTAAAGGCCTTTCCGCAATGAAGCAGATATTTTAAATTCTGCTTCCAGTCTCTTCAGGGCTTTAATGGAAAACAAAGATCAGGAGCTATATCTATCAAATCATATTTTTAATGGAAAAGTTCTTGAGGTTTGTCGTTAGCTGAGAAAGGCAGGAGTTCTAGAATATAAAATGAGTACATATTCAAGTGTTGAAATGAATATTAATCTACCTCTTAAGAAAAACCCATTTTGTCTATCTAGCACCACCCTTGTGGCCAACTTCCATGCACAGTTGGCTGGTCTATGCAGATGACAGAATGTAGCAGGCTTTCATAAGATTGTTTTAACCATGCCTTCCCCTTCCTTTTCTTTCTCTCATAACTCTTCTCATCTTCTATCAAAACAAGCAATTAAGATTAGATTTCCAAAGGGATTTGCCTTCTCACATCACAGAATATGGAAGTTGTCCTCAAAGAGAACACCTTTGAAAATCCAGCACTCCAGCTCCTATCAAGGGCCTAACTTAGAAGAGGTGCCTGAAGATGACCTTCACATTTGTGGTCCTTGAGAGAACTAGATATTAACATTTTCCATCAATTCCTAAAACCCTAAGTTTTAGGACTATATTTGCTTATTTGCCTGGCAGAATCACCTACGCTGAGTTGGACTTTAAGGTTATACCTTTGGCTTATATCAAGTGATTATTATAAATACAGCTATATAAGTGCTGATTTTATATTTATCATAAATAATTGTTGGGGACTTAGACATTATATTAGCCAGCTCACTGATTTCCGTTGTAAGTCTCCTGTCAGAAAACCATTTTAGAAATTAATCAGGACAGTGTGGAATGCCTCCTTAAGAATCAGTTTTGAGAGTTACGTTTTCCTGTGTTGCCTTGACTTCTACCTGATGAACAGTCTAAATACAGAAATCTTATGATCTGCTTCTATCTACTTTCATAGTTCTTGTTTACTGTTTTTTTATTATCCCTATATGCTCAGCACTTTTTACCATTTCACCAAAGAGATGAGTAAAGTTTAGTTAATGAAGCTAAAATTTCACATCACTTTTTTTTTTTAACGTTTATTTATTTTGAGAGACATAGAGACAGAGTATGAGCAGGGGAAGGGCAGAGAGAGAGGGAGACACAGAATCCGAAGCAGGCTCCAGGCTCTGAGCTGTCAGCAAAGAGCCCGATGCGGGGCTCGAACTCACAGACCGTGAGATCATGACCTGAGCCGAAGTCTGCCGCCTAACCGACTGAGCCACCCAGGCGCCCCTCACATCACTTTTGATAGGTTTGTGAACAAAACCTAAACTTTATCTTGTTTCGTTTTTACAAAATATTTTATTATTTCCAACCTAAAAGATTTTTCCTCTACTCCTCAATTTCTCTTTAGAATCACATATTTCAACAAAGTTTAATTAGATATACTTAATGTTTGGGTTTCACTATTTTCATTATTACTTCTAGGCAGTTTCTCTTTAATCATCTAGCACTCATAACCTTTTCCCACTAAACATGGTCTTATTTAAATAAGGTAGTGGAGGAGCACCTGGGTGGCTCAGTTGGTTAACTGTCTTTTTTTTTTTCTTTAATCTTTTTTTTTTAACGTTTATTTATTTTTGAGAGACAGAGACAGAGCATGAGCAAGGGAAGAACAGAGACAGGGAGACACAGAATCTGAAGCAGGCTCCAGGCTCTGAACCATCAGCACAGAGCCCAACGTGGGGCTCGAACTCACAGACAGTGAGATCATGACCTGAACTGAAGTCGGCTGCTCAACTGACTGAGCCACCCAGGCACCCCTCTTTAATCTTTTTAGTATTTATTTTTGAGAGAGACACACACACACAGAATCCAAAGCAGGCTCCAGGCTCTGAGCTATCAGCACAGAGCCCAGTGCAGGGCTTGAACCCACAAATGGTGAGATCATGACCAAAGTCAGATACTTAACCCACTGAGCCACCCATGCACCCCAAGGCGTCTGACTCATGGCTTCAGCTCAGGTCACAATCTCACTATTCAGATCGAGCCCTGTGTCGGGCTCTGCGCTAACAGCTCGAAGCCTGCTTAGGATTCTATCTCTCCCTCTCTTGCCCTCCCCTCCCCAACTAGTGTGCACACACTCTCTCTCAAAATAAGTAAATAAATTTTTTAAAAAAAAGTTTAAATGAGATAGTTGAGTAGTAAAAAAAGGGATTCTACTGTTATTATATGGTTTTGGTGATCCCAATACATCTGCATATGTAACATCCAATGACCCTTTTCTTCCCATAGTTGCTAAATTTTTAATAAATCACAACTTAATACTTTACTTATATTCTCCCTCACATTTAACTGTACATAATTAACTTTGATTATAACCAAAAACAACTAAAATTATACCTGATTATAACCATTATAATTCATATTTACCATCGTTCTTAAGGTGCTTCCAATTTATCCATTTTGTTGCTTTTTTACACATTTTATCCATTTGTGTCAATCTTAGTGCCTGGTCATTTTTCCTCATTAATTGTTGTTCAAATGCAATTCTGAATGCATCTGCCATTATGTAAGCTTCTTCTTTACTCTTTTGCAAAAGTCCCAACTAGTTTTGAAAGAAAGTTTGAGAGGTGTCAGATGCAAAACCAGAACAATTCTTGCCTGAATGCTGAGTCAGATTAGCAAATGTAGTCCTCCCTGCCTAGCATGGATCTACAGTCAGTCTGATCTGTTTCATCTGCTTAAACTAATTAGCACTTGTGATTCCCTTCTGCAGTAGCTGCCCACTATGTACTAGATTACCAGAAATTTCCCTTCCGGTGCCTGATCATTCCTTGTTAATCCATTTCTTGGACCTCACCTCATTACCAGAGACAGGCCCTATGTGTGTCCTGCCCAATGAATAAGAATGGAGGATGCCAAAGGCTGTATTCCAATTCTGCCTTGGGCCATTCTAGACAGTATTACTGAAAATAATTATGTCACCCTTCAGATACCTGCCATAACTGACCCTGACTCTGTGATCTTTGTAATCTTATGCTTGTCTTAATGAGCTGCTAATTTTTAGCTGTTATTTTCCCTATATCTGAAGACTTGGAATTCCATACCTTCAGTAAAGGCAAAATGTTTTTAGAATTATGTTCCGTGTTCTGTATTTGTTATTAAAACTAACTATAATGGCAGCTGTTGTTTGATTAAGTGCCAGCACCTGCATGGAGCAGTGCTAAACATTAAATGTCTGCTGCTTCTATATCCACACAACAGCCCAATAACTAGTTATTGCTCTCTGTTTAACATATGTGTCCAAACCCACACACCTAGAGCTATGACTCAAACTTAGGTCTGGCTGGTACAAAGGTCTCTTCCAGTGTACCTTGCTGTTTTTTTGCTAAGCTTCATGTTTATCTCCCCATTTATCAGTGTTGTGGATCCTAGTGATTTTAAGCATGAGCTTTTTCCTCTAATTGTTAATAGAGGAATTTGGGGGACCATTTATAGAGAAAAGAAATATAATCTTAGGAAATATTAACTATAAACTTAGGCAAACAACTTTATGTTGTTTCATGTATCATGAAACATGCCATAGTATCATGCAAAGTATCATGCCAAGTACTCTTTGTATTTTGGAACCATGTAAATAAAATCCAGTTTGTATGTTAATTCTAGCACATAAAAGTAAGCATAAGTTCCATAGCCAGTGACTACTAAAACGAAGCTAATTATTGCAGATATTTCCCTTCTATTAACAGAGAAAAAAAAAAGCTTTTAGTATTTTCAAATACAGTACCTCCTGTTTGAGCTTAAGCAGCACTTTCCGAGCCGATGCTGCCATTTTGGCACAAGCACAGGGACTCCCTCCGGGACCATGGCAAAGGCAGGCTCTGAAGACAGCAAGCTTTAAATCCAAAAGCATTAGTCCCATTACTAGGTCACACTACCTAGCTGCACACAAACACAAGGGCACACACACACATGCACATTTCTATTGGAGCATGCAATTCAAAGAAACTGGAAAGGGAAAATAGAAGAAAGTTGAGAGGAGGATTTCAGGATCCAGCTCTAAATGAGGAATGACTGTTACTACTTGGAACAAAACCATAAAGGAGTTCTACCTTGCTGCTTTTCTTTCTCCAAAAAAAAATTTTTTTCCTCTCCAAAACATTTAAGTTGGCACCAATTTCTATAGTCTGAATCCCTGCCAGGAACTTGAAGTAATATTAAAATCTACCGTGTCGATTTGTGAATGAGCTTAGCCTTGCTGCCCACCATTTACTCCTGCCAGCTCCCACCAGGGAGAGGTGCATGCTCAGAAATGATGAATAATTTTAGTATGTTAGGAAAATAATCATCCCTCCATTTCTAAAAAAAATACTTGTAATCGTGTCATGTGAAGCACAGCTAACACAGCTTATGCTAAAACTATAACAATAAGAATGGGTCTGGAAGTGGCCACCACATCTCCTAGTGTCCAAGAATATAATGCATGGTGTCAGTAAGCTTGAGGAACTGCCCTGGGGAAACCAATTGGTCTCTCTTACCCTCAGTCCCAAATTGCTAAGTATAGTGCTATTCCAGAACATGTCACAGATGGTGATGGGGAAAAGGAAAGTAGAAAATTTCCCTCTTGTTCCACTTTCACACCTGCTTACCCACCTCAAGACCTGAAACCTCTGTAAAACCACATTTATCGTGGCCCTTGTGTTCCTGAGCTGCCATTTGCTGTTTGATTTCAAGCATGGCAAGGGCCTCCAAATACTGCTGATTTAAACCTAGGAAGGGCCAAAGAAGAGAGTGTTAGTTATGAAGTCTGAGTCTGGCATCACCCATATCATACACTCACTGCTCAGAAGCAGTGCATATACACAGACATTGCCTACCAAATCTGCCCCAGACACAACATCTGATAAAACAGTGGGTAACAAGTGAGATAATACATAACATTAGATGAAATGTTACTGTATTTAATGTGGAAATGTCTTAATTTTGCATCCAAAGTCTGGTCTTCATTTGCTCCAAGAAAATTTGTAGAATTTTCAAAAAGAGAACATACATATGCAAATTATTTGCACTTGCTGGATAGTGAGGCCACCAGATGATGAGATCTCATACATTAATGTCAAATGTACCAGCTACCCAAACTCTTAGACTTCTGTTAAGAGTTCTCACAAGCTCTCAATCATTTAAAACAAGAGGGGTCCTATTATCTCCTAGAGCAGAAAATAACTTCTTCCCCACTTGTTGCAGAGTGAGGTTCTAGAGGAGGAGCAGATGTGGAAATAACCTAACAGGTGCAATCTCTCATCTGCTCTAATCACAGGTATCCAGAAGCCCCATTTTCTGTGTGCAGTTCTCACCCAGGAACTCTGGAACTATTCACTTAGTAAACTACAAAAAGTGCACCTTTCAGGCCCATGACCTGATTTAGAACTTACTTTTTTGTCTCCTTCAAGCCACTACTTTAAAATAGTTTCTGCTAATAGGGAAGAATCAACACATCTCTTAAAATTAGATAAAAAGTTGATGCCATCTTAATATTCTTAAAACATCTTGGGGACGCCTGGATGGCTCAGTTGGTTAATCATTTGACTTCCGCTCAGGTCATGAGCTCATAGTTCATGGGATCAAGCCCCACCTCGGGGTCTGCACTGACATTGCAGAGCCTGCCTGGGATTCTCTCTGTCTCTCTTTCTCTCTCAAAAGAAATTAATAAACTTTAAAAAATACTCTTAAAACATCTTAATATTCTTTTATTAACTTTTGTCATAAGATGACTCATTACATAAGGGGTATGTTTGTACACACATATATGTAAAAAATTTCAAGTTTTTAATCAGTACCTTGAAAAAGCAAGAATATTATTAATAAAGTCACAAGACATTTTATGAGAGAAAATAATGTTGAATAGTTATACAGTTATATACTTTTCCTACTAATGTCCAAAAAAACTATATACTTAGGTGTCTCAAATATGAGGTGCTCTACCATTTTGTTTTACACTGAGTAGAAGAACTAACAGATAAAGGGAGAATGAGGAGAAATGCTTAATAGGTTTTACTTTGGAGTGATGAAAATCTTTTGGAACCAGTTAAGTGCACAACATTGTGAATGTTATGAGTTATTTACTTTTGAATGGTTAATTTTGATCTATGAATTTCATCTTAAAATTTTTTTATAAAAAAAACCTAAATGATGCATTTCTTGGAAGTATATTACTTTGAAATAATAGCACTTTGTCTATTGACATGTATGTTCTTAACATAGGATCCTCTATTTAAAACTGATGTTTTAACATAATATTCTTAAGGAATTGTCAAAATAGCACTCTTCACTTACGTGCATTTTCCGACTTCAGCATTTTAATTTCTTCTGTTTTCACATTCAGAGTTTCTTTGAGGACTGCATTTTCACAGTTTAGCCTGGAAAAAAGTACCCTCCAAATAACTTAAACATTAACATTTCATCACTGAATATGTGAATCCATAATCAGAAAACAAAAACCCAGATAAAATTTTTCCTGCTTCAAAACAGTCTAGAACTTATATGTGTCACAAAACAAAAACAATTTAGAGTGTGGTAAGATTTTTGACATACTCTTAGCCCTTCTGTATACTTACCTAAGAAAGAATCAGAAATATCTCAAATTTAAAAAAAAATAATAAAAAGGACGGGGACCGCTGGCTCAGTATAGCATGCAACTCTTGATCTCAGGGTCATGAGTTCAAGCCTCACATTGGGTTTGTAGCCTACTTAAAATAAAAATTTAGGGGTGCCTGGGTGACTCAGCTGAGCATCCGACCCAAAATTTTGGCTCAGGTCATGATGTCACAGTTTGTGAGACTGAGCCCCACGTCGGGTTCTGCGATGGCAGTGCTGAGCCTGCTTGGGATTCTCTCTCTCCCTCTCTTTCTGTCCCTCCCCTGCTCATGCCTTGCTGTCTGGTTTACTCTCTTTTTGTGCAGACTTCATAATAAAACCTCTTTTGCCAGTTCTGCTTAACTGAAGAATATCCTGTAAGGCAGTCTACTGACAAGTGCAAATCTGTGTGTGTGTGAATCAGAATTTTCTGGATTCTGTGCAACAAAAACAAAATACAAAAACCAAGACAACAGTATTAAATTGGTATAAATTAAGATTTATGGCACATTCTCTTGAGGGGACACTTGCATGCATGTTAGTAGGAATGCAAAGTGGTACAAGCCTTACAGATAAGAATTTGATAACATCTAATAAATCTACATATGAATTGACCCTTGACCCAGCAATTCTACTTCTAAGTATTTACACTAAAGTACATCTCCCAACAACACAAAAATCTGTATGTCAAAGCTGTTTACTGCAGCACTGTTTATAACTGCAAGATACTGGAAACAATTTAAGTGCCTATGTACAGGAGAATGGTTGAGTACTATGGCACATCCACACAGTGGAGTGGTGTCACGGATATATTGTTAAATAGGAAAAACAGTGCAAAAGAATAGGTATAGTCAGGTGTTCTTTGGTGTTAGAAAGAAGGAGAAATAAGAAAACACATATCTACCAATTTGCGCAAACAGAAACAGAAGGATAAATCAGAAAGTGAGACTGGTTATCTATAAATGATGAGGGGGAGGAAAGAGGGCATGGCGGGGAGAATGACATTTCTGAGTATACCTCTCAGACCAGTTCTGACTTTTGGAAGCATATCAATGTTTTACAAGGTCAAAAATAAACAAGATAAGTAAATCAACAAGAATGACAAAAACTCTAAAAGAGAATATAGATAGAAACAAATGAACTTAAATGAATACTATAACCACAGGAAGAGAAAAAAAAAAACTAAACAAGTAAGTTTTGAACACTTGTTTTGACTGGATCCCCCCAGGCTAGAAACAAAACTGCAAACAAATACTGAACCCTAGTTAGTAGATTTGATTTTGCAATGGTGTGTTACTAGCAATTCTAAAGCTACTTTCTGCATATTCTAAGACAGAATAAATAAGTGAACATTGGGTAAAAAGAACTGGGTTTCTCACTGGAAGTTACAAACGTGGGAAGGGGCAATGCTCAAATGCACCCTGTGGTGGTGGTCTGCAAGATTTGAGTGTGAATTCAGGGTTCTGAACAGAGCGATGAAGAGGCAGATGTATGTGTCAATGTGTGTGTGTATTTCCAGTCGTCCATCACAGGACCTCTGAGCAATGACTTCCACTAGCAATAAGCACACCTAGCACTAAGATCTTGATTTCTAAACACCATTCCCCACTAAAAGGAAGCAGGGATCCTTGGAGAGATGCCTAATATTGTAACCATAATGGCTTATATCTTGTGCCAGAAAGCAAGAAAGTGCTCCAGCAATAACAGGGAGGTGTCAGAAAGCCACAGGAGGGGCGCCTGGGTGGCTCAGTTGGTTAAGTGTCCGACTTCGGCTCAGGTCACGATCTCACGGTTCGTGGGTTCGAGCCCCATGTCGGGCTCTGTGCTGACGGCTCAGAGCCTGGAGCCTGCTTCAGATTCTGTGTCTCCCTCTCTCTCTCTGACCCGCCAGTGCTCATACTCTGTCTCTCTCTCTCTCTAAAAGGATAACATAAACATTAAAAAAAAAAAAAAGCCACAGGAGCCAGCTTGAAGGGGCTCCCATTGACCGAAGTTGGAAAATTTAACACAAAATAGAAATTAGGATAGTAGCCCATTGAATAATCCAAGAATTCATGAATCCATTTTGATATAAACAAATGGGGAAGGAAAAAAGCTCTTAAAGTAAAATGCCAGCAAATAAATATAGAAGGAATAACAGAATTAGAAAATTACCATTTGGCAACCGTCATAGTAACGATTGCTTCAGGCAGAATAAGCAGTGGATGTATAAACTAGTGGGTGAGAATCTGATAAATCACATGATCTCACAGCATCTCCCCCACAAGATGCTTATTAATCGCAAGTGGGAAAATGATGGCTTTAGAGTGGAAGATGAGGGCAGATACCACCCCTTAACCAAATAGTCACCATTCACACGTGAGGAATGGGACAAAACAGCATTGCACTAATGCTATGATGCACTAATAACACAACATTGTTTCAGTGGTAATATTGCCCAAAATGCAAAACCCGAATCTAGCTGAGAAATGCCAGACATCTCCAATGTAGGATATTATATAACCGCCCTGTCCTCCTCAAAAACTGTCAAGGACAAAGAAGCACTGATCAATGTTCCACATGTTTTTCCCCTTGCCCCTCCCTTTGCCCTCCCTCACTGCTCATAACTGTTTCAGACTAAAGGGGACTGAAGTTTAGATGCGACAACCAAATGCAACGCGTGATTCTGGACTGGATCCCAGAACACAGGAATTTTTTCTCTTTGATGTAAGGGTATTATTACTAGGATAATTAGCAAATGTAAATAAGTGCTGTAGATTAAATAAGAGTATTTGGAGGCACCTGGGTGGCTCAGTTGGTTGAACTTCCAACTTTTGGTTTTAGCTCAGGTCACGATCTCATGGCTTTGTGGATTCAGAGCCACACGTCAGGCTCTTTGCTGGCAGCACAGAGCCTACTTGGGATTCTCTCTCTCTATCTGCCCCTCCCTTTCTCTCTCTTTCTCTCTCGAATAAATAAACTTAAAAAAAAATAAGAGTATTAGGTTAATGTCTTAATTTTGATCATTTTATTGTGGCTATGATAGAGTTATGTCCCTTCTAATTTTTATTTTTATTTTTTTAAGTTTATTTTGAGAGAGAGAGCATGGGGAGGGGAAGAGCAGAGAGAGAGGGGGAGAGAGAGAGTCTCAAGCAGGCTCCACAAAATCAGCACAGAGCCTGACGCAGGACTCAAACCCACAAACTGGAAGGTCATGATGCCAGCCGAGATCAAGAGTCAGAGCTTAAAGGACTGAGCCACCCTGGTGCCCCGAGTATGTCCCTTTTTAAAAAACACAAGATGAAGTATTTAGAATAATGAGGCCTATATGCAACTTACTCTTAAATGGCTCAGATATCTAACTGTATCTATATATTTAACTACAAAGAAGGAGACAGAATGTTAAAGCAAATGTGATAAAGAGTTCTACTTTGGAGAATCTTGGAGAAAGATATACAGGAGTTCTTTGTACTACTTTGGAACTTTTCTATACATGTTCAGTTATCTCAGATTGAAAGTTAATAATAAATTAAAAACTAGGTACTAAAGCCATCTATAACCCCCAGATATCAAATCAGTTTCTCAATGACTGACTTTATAATGTGTCAGTCACATTTATAATTTAAATTTACTAAATAAATTAACACTAACAAAAATTGCTAAAAACATGTTTGAAAAACAAATGCCAATTAACTTGGAAAACATAGCTCCTACATTGCTTTTAAAATTTTTTTAGGTTTATTTTTTAGGAGAGAAAGGGAGAGAGAGATCCCAAGCAGGCTCCACACTGTCAGCAGAGAGCCTGATAACGGGTCTTGAACCCATGAACCTCGAGATTATGACATACGCCGAAACCAAGAGTCAGATGCTTAACCAACTGAACCACCCAGGCGCCCCTAAAGTTTTTTCTTTTGTTGTTGTTGTTGTTGTTGTTGGTTTCTCTTTTTTAGAGAGAGAGGGAGCAAATGAGTGAGGGGCACAGGGAGAGACAGAGACAGAGAGGCAGAGCTTACCCAATGCGGGACTCATAACTCACCAACCAGGAGATCATGACCTGAGCCAAAGCCAGATGCTTAACAACTGAGCCATCCAGGTCCCCTAAGTTTTTTTATTTTTTAATTTATTTTTTATTTTTTTTTAACGTTTATTCATTTTTTTTGAGACAGAGACAGAATGTGAGTGGTGGAGGGAGAGAGAGGGGATACAGAATCTGAAGCAGGCTCCAGGCACAGCCCAGTATGGGGCCTGAACTCATAAACAGTGAGATCATGAGCTGAGCTTGTCAGTCATTTAACCGATTGATTAACCACCCAAGCGCCCCAAGTTTTTTTATTTTTAATGTTTATTTAATTTTGAGAGAGCATGCCCCTGCAAGTGGAGGAGGGACAGAGAGAGAGGAAGACAAAGGATCCAAAGTGGGCTTTGTGCTGACAGCAGAGAGTCCAGTGCGAGGCTTGAACTCATGAACTGTGAGATCATGATCTGAGCCGAAGTCGGGCACTTAACTGACTGAGCCACCCAAGCATCCCTAAAGTTTGTTTGGTTTTTTTTAAAGTTTATTTTGAGAGAGAGATCATGCAAGCTTGAGCAGGGGAAGAGCAGAACAGAGCAGGGGTGGGGGTGGAGAATTCCAAGCACCGGGATCTCAGTCTCACAGCATAGAGTCTGGTATGGGGCTCCAACTCCCAAACAGTCAGATCATGACCTAAGCCCAAATCAAGGGTTGGACACTTAACAGACTGAGCCTGAGGTGCCCCTTACATTGCTTTTTTTAAAACATAGTTTATAGGGGAGCCCAGCTAGCTGGTTCAGTTGGTAGTGAGTGCATGCAACTCTTGATCTCAGGGTTGTGAGTTCAAACCCTATTGTGGGCATAAGGCCTACTTAATAAATAAATTAAATATAGTGTATTTATATTTTATTTTTTTAATTTTTTTTAATGTTTATTTATTTTTGAGAGAGAGACAGACAGAGCATGAGCATGAGCAGGGGAGGGGCAGAGAAAGAGAGAGACACAGAATCCAAGGCAGGCTCCAGGCTCCGAACTGTCAGAGCAGAGCCCGACGCGGGGCTCGAACTCACGGACCATGAGATCATGACCTGAGCCAAAGTCAGACGCTCAACCAACTGAGCCACCCAGGCGCCCCTGTATTTATATTTTAAAAAATCATACTAACAGAAAAATATGAAACAGTTAAATGGATAATCAGTAAAAATTTTATTATAATATTCACAATTAGCTCACAGAAGGAGAAAAGAAAGCCTAAGCTACATTTAAATTATACACACTTTATGGGGTACCTGTCTGGCTCAGTCAGAAAAGGATGTGACTCTTGATCTTAGGGTCATGGGTTCAAGACCCAAATTGGGAGTATTTAAATATTTAAAAAGTAAAAATGTAAGTAATTTATGCACACCTTAAAGATTTCCAAAGAAAAACTGCAGAATAAAAATACACAAACCTGTCATATTTTTGGGTCCATGATTCTTCTATATTTTTAAATCTATTCTGATCAAATTCTATTTCCCATTGCAAGGCATTTATTTCCTACGGAAAGAAAACAGCACTTTTCATGGAAAATTACTACAAATAAATCACTTCAGGACACTGTGAATAGCTGAAATAAATAATCATTTAACAGAAATAGGTTAAAGAGAAACTAATTATTGTTCAAAAAGAGTCTATGATATTTATAGACACGTACAACATGCCTCTTTAGCACTCAAGAAAAGCTTACTTATTATAAGAAAAATTTCACATTCTTTAGCTTTGAAATTTGCTTCTCAGAACCTAGATTCCTCAGTGCCCCCACCCCTAATGTATACAGACCCAGAAGCAAAATCCATTCCTGAGAGTGAGCCCAGGATACTGCCATCGAGGGAGGGTTCAGGAGGAACAGGAACAAGACCTTCCAAGGTGATGCCTTACTACCGTTTTAGTGATGAGAAGATGGCCCAAGAGGCAGGCTCTGCCAGGTAAGCAGAGAAGGAACAAAAGAAAAGAAGAAAAATAGGAAGTGTCAACTTGGCAAGCTTTCTACTACGTTAAAATGAGGAAATAAATTTTAATTGTTTGCCCATTTAACAATATGTTTTGGATTTTAAGTTCCAAAAGGGAAGGGATTGTATAAAACAGACATCCATTAGTCTGGTGGTTTTTAAAGGAAATGCTATTTGAAAGCTTGGTAGTTTGAACAAGTCTGCACTAAAAGTAGCAAATACCTTCTCCAAGGATCTCTTTTGTTCCATAGTTTTTTGAAGCATCACTTGGGTATGACTTGTGGCTTTGCCAAATATTGCCTACCAAAAATAAAAATCATATCAGTACAAATTAAATTTCTCATCACTCCCTTATGCACAGTAAGGATCACATTTTTATTCTAAGATAACAGAAAACCAGACAATTTCCACAGAGACCACCTTTTATGGAGAAGTTGATAGTTCAAAAGTCAGAAGATCTTGGCTTGGCTCTCCTGATGAATAGGAGAATAAATGAATCAACCTTCCACACAAAGACTGGTACATGAACAAATATGTACATGAGCAGTGTTGCTACTCATTACAGTCCCAAAGAGGAAGCAATGTAAGTGCCCATCAACTGGTGAATGGATACACAAAATGTGGTATATGTACACCACATTAAAGGCAATAAAAAGGAAGAAAGTACTGACACATGCTATACCATGCATGAGCCTCAAAAACATGTTCATGAAAGAGTCCAGACACATGTCAAATCGTTCCATTCATGTGAAAAAGAAAAAACAAATCCAAAAGACATTAAGGAGATGACTGATTGTCTGAGGTTGGAGATGGAAATGGGGAGGGACTGCTAATAGGTTAGAGGTTCCTTCTGGGGAATACCAGAAAGGTTCTAGAATTAGATTGTGGTGAGGGCTATCTAAACTCCAGTAAAGACACACTGTATGCTGAAAACAAGTGAAATTTATGGTATATACATTTTACCTCAATAAACAGTTTTAAAAATCTGTGTCTCCAAAAAAACTATTTGAAGCATAGATGCTTTTGTTTTAAAAGATAAAACCATACTACCTAAAAATTTAAAAATAACTTCTTACCATGCTTTGAAGAATTTTCAGTGCTTCCTCTTTACCCTCAAGTTGTCTCTGAGATGCCTCGAGCTCAGTTTTTAAAATTTCTACCTCCTAAGGAGAGAAGTAAGATTAGTCTACCTATCTGCAAGATACGCAACCCCAAATTTGGATAGTTTTTATGTAAGCTCATTGTGCACTCTGACTCTAAGCACTTTGACCTTATGAAACAGGTTTGAAATTCCTTCAGGCTTCATAAGTGGCCCAAGCAGGCTGGAGGCTGAGACTCTTACTATCCACTTGTAACTACAAGTCCAAATCTTTTGCTTTTATCCTTCTAGACCACACAGCTAATAATCTGAAAAATACTTTAAAGCACATAAAATAAGCACATGATCATCCACAGAGCTACAGTAGCTATTACCAGTTGAACTGTGTCCTCTCCACCAAGTAAACATATGTCCAGATCCTAACTCCTGGTTCTATGAATGTGACCTTATTTGGAGACAGGGTCTTTGCAGATATAATCAGATTAAGATGAGGTCATACTGGGTTAGACAGGCCTCAATCCAATGACTGGTGTCCTAAGAGGAGGGAAATTTGTGCACAGACACAAAGGGGAGAAGGCCACATGACAGCACAGGCAGAGACTGGAGTGAAGCAGCTATAAGCCAAGGAATGCTGAGATTGAAAGGGGCAACCTCCAGAAGCTAGCAAGAGGCAAAGAACGATTCTCCTCTAGACCTTCCAGAAGGAACATGGCCAGCTGACATCTTGATTTCAGACTGCTAGCCTCCAGAACTGAGAATAAATCTCTGTTGTTGTTTTAGCCACCTATTTATGGTGCTTTGTTACAGCAGCCCTAGAAAATGAATATGGTAGCTTTCACCAGAAGAGTCTCACTCACTCACTCACTCACACACACACACACACACACACACACACACACACACACACAGATGGGCTTCCTGCTTCCCAAAAGACAGGCACCCAGCAGAGAAATTCCTACTCCCAGCAGGGCCTCAGAGCACCTAGAATACTTGCTGGTCTTCTGACTTCAAAGAGGTTAAATTAAGTCAGCTATTTCAAGCCTCACACACAGGGAAGACACATGGAAGGAAGTTCGTAACTGTTCTCCCCAGGAGCAGATTTGAGAAGCCCTGAAAGAGTAGGGGCGAAAGGCGAACTGGAGGGCATGTTTACGTAAATAGCTTTCTTGAGAGATGAGGAGGATAAGAAACAGAGGAGGCCAGTTGAAAGTTATAAGCTTCACACTGTGGCTCATGGAGAATATCTAAAAGCCAACATTGCCTTCCATACAATTTTAGTATTACTTAAAACACCCATCAGTGGGCTATACTCACATGAGAATGTTCATGGAAGCCAGAGGACTTACCTCTAGAGCATCATGAAGACGTTGCTTTAATTCCACATTTGACAATTCTGAATTAGAATCTATTAAAGGGGAAAAAAAACACTTCAATATGTTCTTTAACTGGTTGAATACAGGACGTCTGTTTATAAAATATCAAATTAAGATTTGTGCCAAGAGGAAAGAATTATGACAAACCAAAGGATAGAAATAGGTAGCTTAAAACATTTCACAAATGAAAAGACACAGTCTTTTGAATAAAAAGACTTTTAAAAAAAGCAGTCTCCACTAAACTGTTAATGAATTGGTTAATTAACTACTACATGCAAAACAGTACTTAAAAACATGAATGTTGGTGAGTGAAATAAATTTTGGTGTTTAGCTTAAGTTTGATCAATATAGTGATATGAATATCTAAGAAATAACCTGAATTTAATTTCTTTCCAAGGAGAATGACTAGAAGTCTCCTGTAACTTCAGTTTTTCCCTCCTTAATGTGATCAATTGAGACATTAAACTGAGCTTCCCAGGAGCTTCATTTTCATTGTGGTCTTACTGGCAATAAAAACATTAAAGTGGTAAATTACAAGCAAGAAGAATGAGAAGTAAAAGGAAGAAACGATTTTTTAGAAAGAGTATTATGAGGGACATTAAAAACTTCTCAAAACAATTTTCTTTGTTGTTCTGAACTTTCAATATGACGGTTTCCAAGGCAAAACCTAAATCTTGGTTTTACTCTGATGACAGGGGCTCCAAGGAGGGACAAGTGACACTGGTTTGGCAATGACATGTTGTGCTGTAGTAATCCTTGCGGTAGGCAGAGCAAGGGCCCTAAAGATGACCACATCTTAATCCCCAGAACCTGGGAAGACATGGCAAAAGGGACTTTTGGTGTAATTAAATTAAGGACTCAGAGATTACCCTGGATTATCCAGATGACCCCACTGTACTCACAAGGGTTCCTGTGAGTGAAAGAGGGAGGCAGGAGAGTCAGTGTCAGGGTGAAGCAGTATGAGAAAGACCTGAACAGCCACTGCTGGCTTTGAAGATGGAAGAAGGCAGCCATGGGCCAAGGAATGCAGATGAGCTCTAGAAGCTGGAAAAGGCACAGGAATGGATTCTCCCCTAGAGTCTCCAGAAGGAATGCAGCCTTGCCAACATCTTGGTTTTAGCCCAGTAAAACCTGTTTTGGACTTCTGACCTACAGAACTGTAAGATAATAAATTTGTGTTATTTTAAGGCATTAATTTTGTTGTAACTTGGAAATGACCTCTTAGCAATAAGAAACCAATATAATATCCTTACCTAGGATCAGGCTAACTTAAGATAAAAGTCCATAACCCAACAACACAGGAGCTCATGCTTTTACTGTTACATCTTTATGTCCCAGTGGTTTCTTCATATTTTTATAAAGGTATTTTAGCATCATGAGCAGTTTTCAACATCTTGCTTGCAAAGCAGAACCCATCCTCTATGCGTGATAAGGAATTGAAAGAAAAATATATAAATAATCCCATCCTAATTTCGAGAAGGATTTTGAAAGATGGTGACAAAATCCCTGTCTGCAGTATGCTTTTGGCAAATCTAAAACCATGTTTCTTACATTATTTTCATGTTGTTCTCATTTGTGTTTGTTCCACTCTGGTGGGGGAAATTTTACAACACGATGGCAAAAGATTCAGCCAGATAAGAGCTGTGCCGCCGCGTAGGCATGGAGTCACCCTTGAGCTCCCAACCATTTTGGAGTTGTAACATTCTATTATACTGTGATCCTGAATTTTATTCTTTCCTTAATATATGGCACAATTTATTTTTGGTTATGATAAATTACGATTAATTTTTTGAGGGGCACCTGGCTGGCTCACTCAATGGAGCATGCAACTCTTGATCTCGGAATTGTGAGTTTGAGCCCCACAATGGGTGTAAAGGTTACTTTTTAAAAAGATAAATTTTTAGGGGGAAGATTTCATGACATTCCTAAAATAACCAGAAGCATACAAGTTCAGCCTGGAATATTCCTTCCCCAGATAAGTACCAGGCTTGGGCATCAGTTCATTCCAGTGTTCAAAAGCCATCTCCTTAGAGAAATACCCTAACCCTTGCCTGAAATAGCATGTCTCGACCCCTCCAAATACTCACTATCCCTGTACTTACTACTGGTAGATTTATTTTTTTCTCTCCTCTACTAGAATGTGAACTCCGATATGGAGACTATTTTATTTTGTTCACTAATGTTGTTCTCAGAGCCTAACAGGTACCAAATAAATACCTGAATAAGGAAAAAAAAAAATGATGAAGCACACCACTAAATCACACACCCATAAGAGCAAGGTAGGTAATCACTGATATCACTAACATATCTGTATTAATGCAGAATAACTACCGTAGTTCACAGTTTGTACGATACTTGGAAATAAAAGCATGAGTTACTTTTGTACTATCACCAACCCCAAGAGGTGAACAAAGATGAATTCCCCAAATCCACTACAGTGACCTACTGTCGTGTGTTGCAAGGGTGAAGGCGCTGATGAAATCCACAAGCGAGAAGGAGGAGGGAGAGGGCCCGAGGCATTCTTACCAGTGCTACTTTGCCGTCTGTAGTGGGAAGTGCTGGACTCTTCGGGGTGTGTATCTTGGGAGCTCTTATGCCTGGAATACTGAAAACTGGCACCACTTCTTTCTTCCCTCGTTCCCGGAAATGGGGGAGGGCTAAAGTTCTTTCCATCCGATCTTTTTCTAGATGTAGACAGATGTGAAAGTTGCACTTCATAAATACCGCCGGGCCTTCTCCCGAGGCCGTACCCTAAGTCGCCTTCTGCCATGTCATCGTCCTCGGGTTCCCAAGTCTGCACCTCTGCCTCACTCGGCAGCCTCACCACCCTGCTCATCAGCCAGATGCCGTATTTAACATAAGGAAGAACAGGGTATCTGTGGTTAAGAAAAACAGTTTAAAAATCATCAGTATAATAAAGCTGGGGTTTTGGGGTGAGAAAAATTTCTTTCTCAATTATACAGGCACGACTATCCCAGCAATGCATCAGCACACAAACATCCCTTGCAATCCAGTTCAAGTTATTTAAGAACTTTTTAGGTAGAAAATGATCAACCTCTTATTCCAAAGACTGCAATGAATGATAAGGAAGCAGGAAAACCTTTTACTGAATCCAGTAATCTACTGATCAGGATAAAGCAAATCAGCCTTTGCCAAGGAAAGAGAAGGGGTTTGGTTTTCACCAGGCTAGGAGCTACATAAAATTCAGGGAGTCTCTGCAAAACGGGAACTGCAGGGAGTACGTAGAGCACCCTGCTCCTGTCCCTTCATGGCCATGCATGCACTTCAGGTGCTTAGGCCTCTTCCAGCCTCTCCTGTAGCCCTACGTGTGACAGAAACATCTCCTCTTTCTCTGCAGACACAGGAGAGTTTTTGTACCTGAGACAATGATAGGTGGGAAGGCAGGAGGTACCCCCTCTTTATCAGATTGTGCGTTCAAAGCCCACAACACAGCATAAAAGCCAAAGCCGTTTTGGTGGCTCACCTCTGACCGCATGCCCTCATCTTAAGCTGGCTGCCCTGGCTTCCCCAGCATTCCTGGCGCAGAGCTGGGGTTCCCTCTGGCTGGAACACTCTTCCCCAGACAGTTGTTCAACTGGTTCCTCACCTCCTGTGGGTCTCTGCTTCAGTGACTGACACCTGATCTAAAATTGCAAACTCCTCCTCTTCCCACTTCCCTGATTCTTCCCCCTAGCACTTAGGGCCTTCTAACATACCCCTCCATATTTCACTCATTTTTCAAGTCGTGCCAGGGAAAGGCAGGACGTAGTACAAAAGTGGAGCCTAGCAAAGCCTAAGGTGGTTCTGCCCTGCCTGTGATGCCTCTCCAAAGGCAGGGTGATCTAAAACTTTTCCTCTGCAGAGCCCAAACCTGCTCTACATGGCCCAAGGTGGAAAATAAGCTCCGTAAGAGTAGAAAATTTTGTCTGTTGGGATCATCACTGCGTTCCCAATGACTAAAACAGTATCCGAGACATAATCAGTGCTCAACAAATACTTTTTAAATAAGCAAATGAAGGAATAAACAAATTCCCTGCTGTAGGGCAGAAAAATAGTCACCTCGGCAAGACTCCACCCTGAATGCTGTGGCGCTAAGTGCCTGCCCTCCTTTCCAGAAGAAAACATTCCAGATAAAAATGCCTTACAGAGAAATTACCATCACTGAGCCCTCCCCGTGTGGAGAACCACGGACCACTGCAGGTACCTACCTGTTGGCTGGTGAGCACCCTAAATGCTCAGTCCTGTTCCTCTTGTACACAGTAGTACAGGAAGGACTTTTCACCACCAGGCATTTCGAAAGATCTGTCTTGCTGTAGTTGTTTAGAAACATCTCATCCTTTTCTCAAGACTCATTTTTTATTGTTTTTTTCTTCCATGTTTATTTTTAAAAGACAGCACAAGTTGGGGAGGGGCAGAGAGAGAGGAAGACAAAGAATCTGAAGCAGGCTCCAGGCTCTGAGCGGTCAGTACAGAGCCCTGATGTGAGGCTCGAACTCACAAACTGTGAGATGGTGACCTGAGCCAAAGTAACACACTTAATTGACTCAGCCGCCTAGGTGCCCCAAGACTAAAAAAATAAAATAAAAATCCGATATCTCTTCTAAATATATCCTGCTATTTAAATCATTGCTTACCAGGACTTTAAAAAATAATTAAATCTTGGTCTTGCATTTCTTAGTGAGATGTTTCTCTTATTCTTCCGCTATTAAATCCAGACAAATGGGGCACCTGCGTGGCAAGTGCAATGCTGGGGAATGCACCTAGGCGGCTGCGTCAATTAAGTGTGTTACTTTGGCTCAGGTCACCATCTCACAGTTTGTGAGTTCGAGCCCCACATCAGGGGTTAAACATCCAGTTCTTGATTTTGGCTCACGGTTTGTGAGACTGAGCCCTGTGTCAGGCTCTGTGCTAACAGTGTGGAGCCTGGTTCGGATTCTTCCTTCCTCTCTCTCTCTGTCCCTCCCATGCATTCTCATGATAAAAATGAGCTCACTCACTCTCTCTCAAAATAAGTAAATAAACTTAACCCCCCCACACACACACATAGATGTCAGATAAATCTGATCATGTTTGAAGGGGTTTCTGTTGTTTTTAGGGTTAAAGTACCATGTACTTTCAACATCTGAAAGCAAAGACCCTTAAAGATTTGAAGAGATAACATCATAAAAGAAGGTACATGGATAGAAAGACATTCAACATCATTGTCAGAGGATTGTAGATTTAAACTAACATGACATTCTGTTATATACCACTGTCAATTTTAAGTATTGCTGTGGATACAGACATACACAGTTGGCAGGAAATGGTACAGCCACTGTGGAGAAGTTTGGTAGTTTCTTTTAAACAGGTGATCCAGGGGCGCATGGGTGGCTCAGTCGGTTAGGTGGCCGACTTCGGCTCAGGTCATGATCTCACGGTCTGTGAGTTCGAGCCCTGCATCGGGCTCTGTGCTGACGGCTCAGAGCCTGGAGCCTGCTTTAGATTCTGTATCTCCCTCTCTGCCCTTCCCCTGCTCACGCTCTGTCTCTATGTCTGTCAAAAATAAATAAACAAACGTTAAAAAAATAAATTAATTAATTAAATAAAATGTTAAAAAAATTTAAACAGGTGATCCAGCAATTGCATTTTTGATATTTATCCAAGGAAATGAAAACATAGGTTCACAGGAAGATGTGTGCATGACTGTTCACAGCATTACTCAAACTGGCCCCAAATTGGAAACAACCCAAATGTCCAGCAACAGAAAGACAAATTGTATTAAGTCCACACAACAGAGTATATTCAGCAACAACGTAGATGAATCTCAGGGACATTATGCTAACGTAGGAACCCCATACCCTGGTGAAATCCTGGCAAAACTAATATACATAATGGACAACAGATGAGTGGTTGCCTAGGCTGGAAGGCTGACTGCAGAGGGCATGAACGAACTTTTGGGAGGTGGTAGAAAAGTCTTGCATCTTGACTAGAGTGATGGTTTGTCAAAACTCATCATCCTAGCAATGGTGCATTTTGTATGTAAATTATGCCTCAATAATATGTTTTGAAAATTTTAAACAGAAAATAAGAGACCTTTAACTGCATTAGGGGACAAGATGAGAAACGTGTTGATCAATTGTATCCTCCTAGATAAGCAAATTATTAAACTGGATGCTTTAAATCAGCAACAGTTTCGTTTTCAATGATATAGTAATAGCACTTGTTGCTTATTTTCTGTGTGCTAGGCACTATTTTAGTGTTGTACTTTGATTATTCCATTTAATCTTCACGTTTCAAGACAATACTGTTAAAGTATGGACACTTAAACTCAAGCACAGAGAGGTTAAATAACATAGCTAACAAGAGATTGAACCAGATTCTGAATCCTGACCACTAATGTTAGAGACACTGACACCCATAGCTACTGCTTTCTGTCATCTGAAGAATTTGAATGAGCTTAACATCAGAATAAACCATGTTTCTATTATTTATGAGATCATACAGTACTGAAAGTAAAAGTCTTTTTTCCCCAAATTTTTATAAAATCATCTTGGTTCCTTTACATGCTTATTTCCTAAATAAGCAAGTTTGTCTAGTTTTATTCGTCAAGATAGACAGGAAATTATTTGCTGAATCAGAGAATAATCCCTGAGAAGTGTTTTACCTCTAGTGCAAATTCCTGGTTATAAATGCACTCTCACGCCTATGCTGAGGGTATGCTCAGGGCTGGGCAGCCAGCAGTGGAGAAAATGGAATTGGTCAACACAAAGGAAAAAGTAGTAAGAGGAAAGAGTAAGCAATCACAGGATTAGCTAAGAATATATATACGATTTTTTGGAAAGGTCATTTGCACTTTATTGTACGTCAATGGCCCTTCCTGAAGCCTGTGTCTTAGCGTTCCTGGGGATGGTGGTTCTGGGGCCAGCCCCTGTCCCAACCCCAAATGCCCCAGCCCTGCCCAGCTCCCAATCCAGTGCCAGGTTAGTCTGCTTTAGGAGTGGGGAAGGCTGGGAATGACCAGAATTCTCGTCCACAAAGCCCAGGAAGGGCTCAGTTCTGGAACCCTGGGCTCCTAGGAGATGGAACAGGGTGGGCTCTTGGGACAGGAGAGCCCCCTCAATCCTCTGGAGCTCAGAGCCTGAGGGCCTAGCCCCAGGGACCCAGCCTGCTGAGTGGGGCCTGGCCTGCCAGATTCTCCAGGGTGTGTGTTGGGGCGGCCATAGATCAGAGCATGGCACTCACTCCGGCTCATCCTCCCGTGCAGGCCCCTCTCATCTGCTTGTCTGGGGTCACAGCCCCTATGGTTGTCTCTGCCCAGCAGCATGTGTTGCTGGCATCATCTGGGCCTTGGGCAGCAGCAGGCTCTGGTGGCTGGGCTGCATGGCTAAGAATATTTTTTAATGTGTCACATAAATTCAACTATCATGGTTCTATATTTCCAGCCTTTCTGCTATTCACAGTTAACATAATGAGCTTTCCCATGATCCAATGCTGTTTTAAGAAATGTAATTTTGGGAACTGCTGTCTATGTACTCTCCTCCTTTTTATATACCTAACATTAATAAACTAGACTTGACTTTTAGAACACATTTCTTCTAAGAAAGGGAAAATGTTTGAAGTTACTAATGTTCTACTCAGCCAGTTTTAAGTATATTCAATGTTGACAACCAGGGAGGCCCAACAGGATGTGTGACAGACAAGGCCCCGACTCAGGAGGCCTACGTTCAAATTTCACTCCACCATGTGATGCTCTGTGATCTTGGGCAAGTCATTTAACTTCTCTGAGTGTGTTTTCTAATCTCCAAAATTTAAGCATTACTACTTTTATAGGGTTATTTTGGGGAGCATCGATATGATATTTTTTTTTATTTTTTTTAACATTTATTTATTTTTGAGAGACATAGAGACAGAGCGTGAGCAGGGGAAGGGCAGAGAGAGAGGGAGACACAGAATCTGAAGCAGGCTCCAGGCTCTGATGAGCCGTCAGCACAGAGCCCGATGTGGGGCTCCAACTCACAGACCGTGAGATCATGACCTGAGCTGAAGTCGGACACTTAACTGACTAAACCACCCAGGTGCCCCTGATATGATATATTTCAAATCAATATTTATTGAATTAGAGTTTGGGAGTATCAGTTTTGTTGTTACATGAGAGGATTGGATAAGGTGTTTTGCTTCTTTAGGACTCTAAAATTCTGGTTCTAGATCAGCTTTTCCCAACGGGTGCCCCATGGAACACTAGTTCATTGGACTATTAAGTGTTGCTAGGAATAAAAGGGTCCTTCCAGTTTTATTTTTCTATGCTAGTAAAAGCTATGCATGACTGGCCCAAAATTACACAGGTAGTGGCCATGCCAGAACTAGAAGCCATATCTCTGGCTCCTGGTCCACTGTTCTGGTCGCTTGGGAAAGGCCACAGGATAAACAAATTGCAGCCAGTGAGCAATCTTCCTACTTCTGCACTAAAACAACTCTCTGAAAAGGGACCACTGACTTCCTAATTGCTAAATCCAAGATCTAGTCTCGCTCCTCGGCCGCC
The DNA here is from genome assembly GCA_030068075.1 of Paguma larvata. Classification (NCBI taxonomy): domain Eukaryota; kingdom Metazoa; phylum Chordata; class Mammalia; order Carnivora; family Viverridae; genus Paguma; species Paguma larvata. Next base: position 98,522,632 of record CM057826.1, on the reverse strand, counting down.
TCCACCTGTGCAGAAGCTGTGACACTACTGATCTGCCAGGCCCAGGTCCCTAGTTGACCTTAGCCCCTCAAACTCCACAGGAATGACGGACCAACCCATGTCTGCCTGCTCAGGCTTCTTTTCCTCTTTCTGTCCTGCTCTACATATTTGGCTCCCACTATTAAACACACTTACATACATACTTCCAGCAGGATATCCTGCCAGCGATTCAAATACAGCCGTTCAAAACAAATTCACTGCCCTCCCATTCCCACCATAGATCTATCTCATCCCGAGTCCTCCATTTCTGCAAATGTTTCAACCATGCTCCAAAATACCCAGGTCAAAAACTTTGGGACTTCCCTCTTCTTTGATCCCTTCAGATGCCAAGATGTCTAGGCCCAAAAAATGTCCCAAAACCATACCCTTCTTTGGATATTAACTTCACAGCCCTGGGTGAATTTATTACCTCTCCCAGGCAAAACCAATAGTCCCCAATCATCCTATACACTGTCGTACACACTGTTGCTCCAAGCACAGATCCAGTGATGCCCCTCTCTTGCCCTAAAACATTCCATGGCTCCCATGGCATATATAATTAAAGTGTCACCCTGTTATATACGAGACTCGTTTTTACTTCACATGTCAGCTGTCACTGCTTCCTGGACATGCTCTGTGCTTCCATTAACAAGGACTGCACCGGGGCACCTGGGTGGCTCAGTCAGTTAAGCATCTTAACTTCAGCTAGGGTCATGATCTCGAGATTTGTGGGTTTGGGCCCCACGTTGGGCTCTGTGCTGACAGCTCAGAGCCTGGAGCCTTCTTCGGATTCTGTGTCTCCCTCTCTCTCTGCTCCTTCTCAGCTTGCACTCTGTTTCTGTCTCTCTCAAAAATAAACATTAAAGGAAAAAAAAAAAAAAGGACTGCACCTGTGCCCAGACATCCTCAGGGCAATCCGTCACCTTCAACCCTCTGCTGGTTCTCATCTCCACCCCGGGAATGCTGACTCCTCTGATGTCCCCCTCAGCTCATGACAGCCACTCCCCGCAGTAGCCTTCCTGACACCCCAAGGCAGACGTGATTTCTCATACCTCTCAGCTTTCCTAGCTCTGTACTGTACCTTTAAAATTTTTTTAAAGTATTTATTTAAGTAATCTCTACACCCAACATGGGGCTTGAACTCATGACCCCTCTTGCAAAAGATCCAGCCAGGCATCCCTGTACCTTTTTAATAGTTCTTTTTCCTGACACGTGTATTGCACACATCTCTACAGTAGCGAGGTTTATCCTTTCCTCACTGATCTGTCCAAAGACCTGTGACAGACCAAAATGAAGAAGCAGACTCCTGCCCAGAAAACTTCAATTAGAAACATCCACACCCAGTAGCCTGACAGCACTTGCCCTAGCAAACAGGATGGTCAAACAGACATCTAATTCCTGTCAGGCTGGCAAAGAGGAACTAACTTGAGCCCTCCCTGGTGAACAGTGGCCTGCTACACAAGTGCTGTAGCGTTTTGTTTTTTAACTTTTTATGAAAAATATTTTTAGACGTACAGTAAGTTGCAAAGATAGTGCAGAGAGCTCCGGTATACCCTTTGCTCACACTCCTCTAATGTTAATATTATGGTACATTTATCGAAATTAATATTGATACATGAAATTAAACCACAGACTTTATTGGGATCTCTCCAGTAGTTTCTACCGATGTCCTTTTTCTGTGGCAGGACACGTAGTTTTAAGGCTCAATACTAATAGGAAAAAAATAATAAAGGACGAGAGGGAAAAGGCAGAAAACAGAATCTTTCAAATCTATTACCTATTTTTTTTTTTAACGTGAGACGAAACCATTAAACTAGCGTTTAGGGGAAAAAAGCAGCCAGTGCGCCAGCTTGTCCACAGCCTGCCGGGTTTGCACGAATATGTGCAGCCGGCGTCCGGGGCCGTCCTCACCCGCTGTTCCCACCTGCCCGGCCTGGCCACGCGCCCCCGCAGCGCCCGTAGCGCGTACGGGACCGGGACGCCAGCCTGGCGCCCAGGACCCCCACCACCCTCGCAACTCACCTGGCGCCGAGCCTCCACGCCGCGCGCGTCACCGCCCTCCAGCCACGTGACCGCGCGCGCCGCCGGGACCGGAAGGAGGGGCGACGCCGCCAGGCCGGCGCCGCCTAGTCGCCTCTGCTGTCTGCGCGAGGTGGTCAGTTGGAGCCGGGGACGTTAGCTTCGTTCAGCTCCAGGGCCCAAGGTTTGCCCCCCACGAGCCATCGAATTAGGAAGGATAGCGCCGAGACAGAAAAACAGAACAAGACCGCGGGTGCGTCAGTAAAGGTGAAAATGAGATGGTGCAAACATGACGTGTGTAGAGGGAAGGGGAAGAGGGATCCGAGCTGAATCAGTTCTGCGGCGCAGGTGGACCAGGGAAGTAGGCTTTCCGTACTAGGAAACGAGGAGGGCTTTACCAGGCGTGGCAGTGGGAAGGCAGAAGAGGGGCTGGAGAGAGCTGCTACTGGGCACTGAGTCTGTGGATTTCCAGAGAAGGGGGCTGCCCTCTAACCCGCCCCGCCCCCAGAACGTGCAGAGTCAATAGTGATGAGGGAGCGGGTGGCAAACTGAGGGCAAAGTACAGGCCAGCGGCGCGCAGACACACACACACACACACACACACACACACACACACACACACACACACACACACACACACACACACACACACACACACACACACACTCTCTCACACGCTCCAAGATGGGATATGTGTGATATTCCTCAGATGCTCATGGCTACCCAAGACCTAAGGAAAGGAAAGAAAAACAAATGGGTGACTGATAGAGATCATAGTCATGCAGGACAGGAGTGTCCTTCGGTTTGCAGATAACTTAGTGAAGTGCAAGAAAAAGACAATATTATCCATAGTCTAATCTCCAGAAATCTATAGACTATTTCCTGGAGCCTTAATATCACCCTCATCAAGATGAAAGGGGATTTAAGTGCTTGCCATGGTGAAGTGAGAAACAAAGGCAAATGACAAATTAAATTCCGTTATTGCCTACAGCCCACTGACAAGTCCTTAAAATGGGCAGAGTGACCTTCTTTTAGGAGCTCAGCTGCCTCAATGATGATACTTTGCTGAGAGTAAACGGGAATCATGGCTTAACATTTTCTTGGTCACTCCCCCCAGGATCCTCCCAGTCTCTTTAAACACATAAAAATTCCTTTGCACACCTCTTTTATCTTTAACCCCCAAGTATACCTTAGCAATTATACTCCCAAGTATATGGCCCATGATACACATCTGAAGGGTCTCATGTCTGAGGTTTTACTAAACGGTAATAAATGAGGTTTTCCTAACAACAGCTAGCCCCTCAAGGTCCTGGAAACCTTGCTTCCAAAACACTGTCCCTAACCCCTTCCCAACTTGAATGTGTATAATCACTTACTCTTCACAACCGCAGTGCAGCTTTCTCCCCACAGGCTCTGTCCCCATGCTTTAATAAAATCACGTTTTTTGCATCAAAGACATCTTCAAGAATTCTTTCTTGGCTGTCAGCTCCGAACACCACCATCACTTCAAAGCCCATCAAATAGCTTCATTACCTGGGTAAAATGATTTTGACAGTATTTCCTAATATCAACATCATTGAAATAACTGAAGGGACTTCACAGTGGTCCAGAACCTTGGCTGGATTTAAAGATTACTCTGGATGAGAAACAAACGAATAACCTTCTTCGCATTAGTAGACTTCTTTTATTCTTCCTCTTCTCCAGGTCCAGCCCATATCTCCCTTAACCCCTTCCCCCAAGTAAACATACCCTACATATATGGAAAACGAGACTTAGAACAAGATCAGTTACAGAACAAGATCAATGCTCTGTGCATATTCGATGCTCAGGGATTTAAGATTATCTTAAGAGATTAATATATTTATAATTTTAAAGTCAATTTGCCTACTATTCTAGCATATTCAATAGCTTTGCAAACCAAAACTAGTTTTTCTTCACTTAAAACTATGACCCATCTAAAATAGCCTTCTTTACCCTAAAAATATTTCAGAACTTTCCCACTAAAAGTACTTTAACTCTATTTTCTTTATCAGACTCCTCCAGAAAGCAGAGCTTTGAATGCATGCATATTAAATTTTTATATAAAAAATGCATGAGTTTAAAGTTGGTTTTCATCACCCTTTATGTGCAATGCTGCTAATAAGTGTGGGCTGAATGTCTTTAAAAACTACCAATTTGAGTACATTTCATTTTTTTTTTAAGTTTTTTTTAGTTTATTTTGAGAGAGAGACCATATGTGCACAAGCAGGGGAGGGGCAGAGAGAGAGGGAAAGAGAGAATCCCAAGCAGGTGCTGTCAGCCCAGAGCCCACCCTGGGGCTCAATCTCAATCTCACAAACCAAACCGTGAGCATGAATGGAGCTGAAATCAAGAGTCAGATGCTTAACCGATGGAGTCACCCAGGTGCATCCAGAGTATCATGTATATTTTAGATACAAATCTGTTTCATATGTGTGTTTACATTTCTGCTAATCTGTGGCTTCTGTTTTTCTTAACTGTCTTTTTTTTTTAAGTAGGCTCCGTGCCCAAGCTGGGGCTAGAACTCATGACCCTGAGATCAAGAGTTGCGTGATCTCCTGACTTTGCCAGTCAGGCCCCCCTAATGTTAGGTATCTTTTGAGAGGAAGAGTTTTAACTTTTGAAGTCAAATTTATCGATTCTTTTTTCTTTGGTTTGTGTTTTTTGTATTCTATCAGAGAGATCTTTGCCTAATCAAAGACCACTAAAATTTCTTACTATGTTTTCATCTAGAAGTTTTACATATTTTAGGTTTTACACATAGGTCTCTGAGACATTTTGAATTAATATGGTATGTGGTTAAGTTTGAGGCTCACTTTTTTTTTTTTTAATTTTATATTTAAAGTAATCTCTACTTCCAACACGGGGACTCGAACTCACAACCCCAAAATCAAGAATCTTATACCAACCGAGCCAGCCAGGTGCCCCGAGGTTCACTTTTTGATATGCATACCTATTTTTTGTCGAAAAATTAGTTTCCCCATTGATTTGCCTTTTGCACCTCCATCAAAAATTGCCTATGTAGGCACGGGTTTCTTTCTAGACTCTGTTCTGCTCTGCTGATCTATGTGTCTGTCATTGTAGTATGCCATGTTGTCTTGCTTTAGTCCTTAGAGCAAATCTTGAAATGTTTCAGCATTGTGGTTCCTCTAGCTGCTACATTCTAGAATCAGCAATTTTTCTTTTTAATATGGACTGCTTCATGAATTTGTGTCGCATCTTTGTGCAGAGGCCATGCTAAAGTTCACTGTATCGTTCCAATTTTAGTGTATGTGCTGCTAAAGTGAGCACTCAGCAACTTTTATTTTAGAAGAGTATGCTGGTATTTTGATTGGGACTGATTTCATAGATCCATATGGGGAAAATTGTCATGTTAGTAATATTGAATCTTTGATTTCATGAACATGGTTTATACATCTATTTGGATCTTTGATTTCTTTCATTTGAATTTTCAGTATGCAGATCTTGCAAATATTTTGTTAGATTTAACCTAAGTATGTCGTGTTCTTGGTACTATTGTAAATGGTATTGTTTCAATTTTAATTTCCAATTGTTTGCCACTGCTACATGGAAATGCAGTAGATTTTGTGTATTGGCCTTATATCCTGTGACTTTGTTAAAGTCATTTATTCAAGTAGCTTTTGTATGGATGCTCTTTGGAATTTCTACATAGATAATCACATTAACTGAGAATACCTTATATTTTCCTTACAGCTTTGTATATGTTTTATTTATTTTCTTGTTCAGTGCACTGGTGAGGATCCCCAGGATGACCAAATGACCAAATGGGTTTTTATTCATTAGCCTTGTTTAACGAATTATATTTTTTTTGAATGAGTCTTTGAAAAACATAAACAATAGTTTACATTAATATATATCTTATCTGTATTACTTGGAGGAACTGGGTTCATAGCTTATATCAGACTGTCAAAGGGATTTACATCATCATAAGTGTTTAGGAACTAAATTTAAGATTTTTTATGTTTATTTTTATTTTTGAGAGAGACAGAGACAGAGCAAGAGTAGGGGCGGGGTAGAGAGAGAGGAGACACAGGATCCAAGCAGGGTCCAGGCTCCAAGCTGTCAGCACAGAGCCTGATTGGGCTCGAATCCACGAACCGACAGATCATGACCTGAGTGACGTTGGTACTTAACCCACTGAGCCACCCAGGCGCCCCTGAGGAATTAAATTTTAAATAAAAGCCTATTTATACATGTAAATAGGTATATATAAATAATTTTCATGATGCTGTTTTTCACTACTAAGAACTGGGGTGCCTGGTGGCTCAGTCGGTTAAGCATCCGACTCTTGATTTAGACGCAATGAATGCTCTCACAGTTCCTGAGTTCAAGCCTCGCGCTAAGCGCTCAGCTGACAGCGTGGAGCCTGCTTGGGATTCTGTGTTTCCCTCTCTCTTTGCCCCTCCCCTGTACTCTCTCTCTCTCTCTGAAAAATAAACAAACATTAAAAAAAAAAAAAGTTACTGGGGTACCTGGGTGGCTCAGTCAGTTAAGGGTCTGACTGTGACTCAGGTCATGATCTCACAGTTGGTGGGTTCGAGCACATGCGTTGGGCTCTGTGCCGACCACTCAGAGCCTAGAGCCTGCTTCAGATTATGTGTCTCCCTCTTTGCCCCTCCCCCACTCGTGCTTGCTCTCTCTCTCTCTCAAAATAAACATTAAAAAAAATTTACTAAGAACTGTGATTCTTTTTTTATCTTAGACTCTCCCCACTCCATAGGAAAGGATAAATGCTTCTCAGCAGTTTTGACCCCTATGACTCTTTTTAAAATATGTTTTAAAAATATTTATTTTTGAGAGAGACAGGGAGAAAGCAAGCAGGGAAGGGGCAGAGAGAGAGACAGAGGATCAGAAACTGACTCTGTGCTGACACCAGAGAGCTGATGTGGGGCTCAAACTCATGAACTCCGAGATCATGACCTCAGTTGAAGTCAGACACTTAACTGACTGAGCCACCCAGGCGCCCTATGACTTTTTGTTAAAAACCAACAAATTTAAATTTGGTAGGGATTGGTACTAAGACAGTCAACAGAAGTAAAGATGAAGTGAGGCCAAACCCTTTTCAAAGCCTACAAAAATAAAAATATACCAAGAAGGGTGGGCATAAGGAAAACAATCAGTGGTTACACATACATCAAAGCTTATTAAAGCATTCATGAAGAACTAAATACATCTTATTAAGAAGTCTTACTTACAGAAACATAAATGATTTAAAATTTAGAACATTTATCTTCTTAAGTTTGTTTTAAATTAATCTACTTAAGTGAAAAACCAAACAAGTAGGTTGAATAAAACCAAAGACAAACAGTAAATGGGGTTATTTCTACAACCTTCTTCAAAGAACTTTAACAGTATGTTAAAGTACTATCACTAGTTTCACATAAAAACCTAGGACTGAAATTAGTGAGTTATATTAATATTTACAAAATTTCCAGGGGCGCCTGGGTGGCTCAGTCGGTTAAGCATCCGACTTCGGCTCAGGTCATGATCTCACAGCTCGTGAGTTCAAGCCCCGCATTGGGCTCTGTGCTGACAGCTCAGAGCCTGGAGCCTGTTTCAGATTCTATATCCCTCTCTCTCTTTGTCTCTCTCTCTCCCTGCCCCTCCCCCAGTCGCTGCGTGTGTCTCTCTCAAAAACAAACAAAAGAACATTTAAAAAAATAAAAAAAATAAAAATTTCCAAAAGGTGTATAGCTTTGTATTAGACTCCCTTTTAGATAATACTCTCCCTTCTGTTGAAGGAAAATCTTTATGAGACAGTTTTACTCTTAAGATAATTAGCAATCACTTGATAATTTAGTGAATTCCAGGAATGAAAAGAATAGTCGTCTCAAAACAGCCATTAGTTGTTACTGAAAATAATAATAGTATGTGCCAAATACTGTTTATTTAATCTTTGCAGTAGCCCTATGAAGTAATTATCCTCGTTTTATATATGATTTGACTGGATAGCACCTTTGTGCTATTATCTTAGTCTGAGTGATTTTCTTCTCTACCCCCATACCATTGTTCAAAGCCCTGCATCATATCATTTATCCTTTTCTGATATTCATAGGAAAAAGTTATCTCTTTTATTTTCTCATTATATTAGAGTCTCCAGTAGGGCATTTCCTACAGTTTACCTGATTTGTCTAAAGCATCCATTTGTGTGTATATCTTCCTTGTATTCTAGGTTATGATCATCTGGAGGTCAGGAACTTACCTTGGGAGGCCTTCCCCATCAGTTATTTGGTTGGAGTCTTGCATATACACAATAGGCAATCTATGATTATTAAAATGAATCTACTAAATGTTATCTTTGCATATAATTTATAGACAAATTTATGCGATAGATAAACTTACTCACGTGCAAAGTTCCATATACATTAAGCAGTGTAACTTAAGGGTAAGAGCCTGCTAAGATAGACTCCTGACTCTGATACTTCTCAGCTGTGGTCTGGAGTAAGTCACTTCCTTCTGTGCCCTGGTTCCACCACCTGTAATGGAAATAATACCTACCTCAGATGGCATCATGTGGACTAAAAGAGTTCTCTTTTAAAATGTATTTAAGAGTGCTTGGCATACAGTAATATACATGTTATTCTTTCTTACCATTTTTTTTTTTTTTAGTTTATTTGTTTTTGAGAGAGTGTGCGAGCAGGAGAGGGGAAGAGAGGGAGAGAAAGAGAGAATCCCAAGCAGGATCCTTGCTGTCAGTGCAGAGCCTGATGTGGGGATTGATCCCACGAACCATGAGATCATGGCCTGACCTGAGATCAAGAGTCAGACTCTTAACCAACTGAGCCTCTCAGGCACGCCTCTTTCTTACCATTCTTGGCAACGTTGTAATAGTAAATAGCTGGAAACAACCTAAAAGTCTATCAGTAGGGGACAGATTAAACCAATAATAGTACATTCTATATGGACTTCTGGGCAAACTTTAAAAAGTTTAGGGATCCAGGGGTGCCTGGCTGGCTCAGTTGGAAACGCATGTAACTCTTAATATCAGGATCGTAAGATCAAGCCCCACATTGGGTGTAGAGATTACTTAAATAAAACTTAAAAAAAAAAAAAAAAAGGATTAGGGATCCAAAGAAGATGTACGAATGACTAGTAGGTCCATCATTAGTCATCAGGGAAATGTTAATCAAGACTAATATGAAATGACCATACATCCACAGGATGGCTATTAGATGGAACAAGTGTTCACCTAGCAAGTGTTGGCATGGATGTGGAGAAATTAGATCCTTACTATATAGATGGGGGTGGAATGTAAAGTAATGCAACCATTTTGCAAAACAGTTTGGTATTTTTGCAAAAAGTTAAACTCGGTTGCAATAGGACCCATACATTTCCCTCTAAACCCAAGAGAATTGAAAACTTACATCTACACAAAAACTTGAAAACAAATGTTCATAACATAATTCATAAGACCCAGAATGGATACAGCCCAATTGTGCAACTGATGGAATGGATAAACAAAATGTGGTACATACAGCCAAGTATTATTTGATAAAAACGAATGAGGTAGTGGTAGAGGCTGCAATATGGACGACCTTGATAACAATATGCTAAGTCAAAGAAGCCAGACACAAAAGGCTACATATTGTATGATTCCATTTATATGAAATGCCCAGAATATGCAAAACTATATAGACAAAGTAAATTAGTGATTCCAGGGGGCTGGAAGAAGGGAAAATTGGGAAGTGACTGCTAATAGTACAGAACTTTTTCTGGGTGGGGTAATAAAAATGTTACATATGGAATTTAGATAGTGATGGTTGAAGTGTGATGGTTGCACAGTTTTGTATCATAAAAGGCAGCTAATTGTGTACTTTTTTTTTTTTTTTTTTTAGTTTATTTTTTGAGAGAGAGCTGAGTGAGCAGGGAAGGGGCAGAGAGAGACGGAGAGAAAGAATCCCAAGCAGGCTCTGTGCCATTAAGTGTGGAGCCCAATGTGGGGCTCGAACCCACAGACTGTGAGATCATGACCTGAACCGAAACCAAGAGTTGGACCCTTAACTGACTGAGCCATCCAGGCACCCAATTATGCATTTTAAAATGATGAATTCTGGGGTGCCTGGGTGGCTCAGTCAGTTAAGTGTCCGACCCTTGATTTCGGCTCAGGTCATGATCTGATAGGCATGAGATCGAGCCCCACCCCATGTTGGGCTCTGCACTGGGCATTGATCCTGCTTGAGAGTCTTTCTCTCCCTCTCTGCCCCACCCCTTGCGCTCTCTCTTAAAAAAAAATCTAAAATAAAATAACATAAATTTTATCTTAATTTAAAAGAATAGGGAGGTCTGTATGTTATGAGATGATATACTCTCCAAAATATATTAAATGAAAATAAGATACAGAAGAGTGTATATAATATGCTACCACATGTTTACAGAAACTAATGTACACACACATACACACTTTGCAGGCATAAAATCTCTCAAAAAGAGACTTAGAAACCAGTAACATTACTTCTTAAGGGAGGGGATCTGGGGTGGCTGAAGAATAAGGAGTGGCCCGGAAGGGAAACTTACCTTTCCAGTATACTCTTTTGTACCTTTCAGTTTTTATAGAGTATAAGTATTACCACTTCCGTCTGTGTATGCGTGTGTGTGTTTATTTGCAATGGGTGGAGGGATGTGAGCAGGGGAAAGGGGCAGAGGGAAAGAGACAGAGAGAATCTTAAGCAGGCTGCACTCTCAGCATGGAGCCCCTGCATACGGTTCAATCCCTTGACCCTGGGATCATGACCCGAGCTGAAATCAAGAGTCAGATGCTCAACTGACTGAGCCACCCAGGCGCCCCTGGGTGTTTGTTTTTTAAGCACAGAAATAAAAATGAAAAATTCTGATGTTTTATCTTCAGTCTTAAGTTTTATTTTAAGGGATCACTTTTACTTTATTCTGTAATGAACTGAAAAGACCACATGGCCACCCATGTGGTCAGATTTATTTATTCTTTAGCAGTTGAAGTATTTAAAATGACAGCTTTTACTCTCAATCCTTAACGATATTACATACACTATACTTGAAAATGTTTTGCTTTCTCATGGAGAAAAAAAGCCCACACATAAACCTTTAGGCTCTCCATCTACTAGTCTTGCAGCTCAATTTTAATAATAAAGTTTTACCGATAATTGGACAATTTATTCAATGTGGCAGGAATATAACAAGAGTGGTTGTAAAGGGGCTGGTCTTGTAAATCAGGAGCTATGATCCTTAATCCACTGCTCAATCCACATCAATATCTGATTGATGTTATCCTCTAGATCTTCTGGCTTATTGCTGGGCAGCTGATGTACTATTTCTTCCTTATAGGATGCTAATGCTTCTTCATGAAGAACTTGAAAAATTTCACACTGAATATTATCTTTTAGTTTCTTCTCATTATAACCCCTGGAAGGCAATGAAAAGATAAAAAAACAAAAAGTAAACTGAATGGCATTAACTGGAGTTTCAGGAACACAACAGAAATTGGACACTTTTAAATACGCGAAAAATCATGCAAAAATACTTCTTGTATTGTTTATTTAAAGAAAATAGACTGGCACCTGTAAATAGGAGACTTTTTTATATATATGTAAAGTTTATTGAGAGAGAGAGAGCACGAGCAGGGGAGGGACAGAGAGAAAGGGAGAGAGAGAAAATCCCAAGCAGGCTCTGCACTGTCAGCCAAGAGCCCGATGCAGGGCTCGACCCCATGAACCGTAAGCTCATGACCTGAGCCTAAGTCAGATGCTTAACTGACTGAGCCACTCAGGTGCCCTAAGAGGCTTTTTTGACAAGAAGTTAAACTAAGATCCAATGTTTAGGTTTATCTTCATTTCTGCCCCCCAAATTTGTCATCCATTCAATTTTCATCCATCCTACCTACCTCAAGCCAGATATTGAGCTATCAGATAAATAAGAAGTCTAGAGCTGTGGTCCTAGATTTCAAAAGAATTAGAGGAATTAAGATATAGACAGATAAAATAACTAGATAGTGTATAAAAATGAAATACTTATGGGGGGTACCTGGCTAGCTCAGTGGGTGGAGCATGCAACTCTTGATCTCAGGGTTGTAAGTTCCAGCCTCGTGTTGGGTGTAGAGATTACTTAAAAAATGAAATCTTAGGGCGCCTCGGTGGCTCAGTCAGTTAAGTGTCCAACTCTTGGTTTCAGCTCAGGTCATGATCTCAAGATTCGTGAAATCGAGCCCCACATCAGGCTCTGTGCCAGCAGTGTAGATCCTGCTTGGGATTCTCTCTGTCTCCTTTTCTTTCTGCCCTTTCCCAACTCACACTTGCCTTCTCTCTCTCAAAATAAATAAATAAATGAAATACTTATGATAGGAATACTATATACTAATTCGGTACTTAATCATACAGATAGATGTATCCATGCTTTACCAATTCCAAAGACATAAAAAAAATTAACTTACATTATCTTTAGGCAGATAGGTAAATTAGCCAATTAATTAGCTAATGAAAAAGATTTTTAAAAATTCAAATTAGTTCAACCTTGTAACAATCAAGAGTAAATTGAATTACTTATGGAGGGCCTACATGGTTCAGTCGGTTAAACATCTGACTTCAGCTCAGGTCATGATCTCACGTTTTGTGGGTTTCAGCCCTGCGTCGTCGGACCCTGTGCTGACAGCATGGAGCCTGGAGCCTGCTCAAGTTCTGTGTCTCCCTCTCTCTCTCTGTCCCTCCCTAACTCACACTCTGTCTCTCTCCAACTCACACTCTGTCTCTCTCTCTCTCTCTCTCAAAAATAAACATTAAAAAAAAAGGAAATTGAACCACTTAAGGGTTAACTTTATGAAAACATAACCAACAGAATGAGAGAAAATTTTGCAAATCACATATCTGATAAGGCATTTGCATCTAAAATACACAAAGTACTCTTACAACTTAATTAAGAAGGAAGCATAACCCAATAAAAAACTGGGCAAAGGATCTGAAGAGCTATTTCTCCCAAGAAGACATACAAATGGGCAGTAAGTACATGAAAAGATACTCAATACCATTAGCGATCAAGGAAATGCAAGTTAAAACCACAATGATATACAAATTATATCCACTGGGATGGCTACAATGAAAAAAGATAACAAGTGTTCACAAGGATGTGGAAATACTAGAGCCTCCATACACTGCTCTTAGGAAGGTAAATCAGACCAGCCACTTTGGCAAATAGTCTAACAGTTCCTTGGGAGGTTAAACATGGAGTTTATTTATTAGCCAGCAATCCCACTCTTATTCCATATCCAAGATAAATGAACACATAATGTGCACATAAAATCGCAGTCCCAAATATTCAAAGCAGTATTATTTATAATAGCCAAAAAATGGAAAAAACCTAACTGTCCACAATCTGGTAATTGGATAAAAATGAAGTACTGATACATGCTGCAACATAGACGAACTCTGAAAACATTATGTTAAATAAAAGAAACCAGACACAGAAGATCGTGTACTGTAAGATTTCTTTTACATAAAATGTCCAGAATAGGCAAATCCACAGAGACAGGTCGATTACTGGTTACCTAGGGCTGGGGAACTGAGAGGAAATATGAGGAATGACTGCTAATGGGTATGGATTTTTTGGGAGGAGGGGGACAATGAACATTTTCTAAAACTGGTTGTAGTAATATACATAATTCTGTGAATATACTAAAAACCACTGAAGTGTATACTTTTAATGGGTGAATTTTATGTATGTGAATTTATCTCAATAAAGCTGTTAAATTTTTTAATGTGATTACTTTGTAACTTTTTCAATGGCTAAAAACAAGCAAGACAAGCTCTCTCAAATTTTTTCATATCTTAGTCTTTGGCTATTTATATATAAAAGTAATTTTTTTTAAGATTTAATTTTAAGTAGTCTCTATATGAAAGATGGGGCTCGAACTTACAACCCCAAGATCAAGTGTAGCGTGCTCCACTGAGCCAGCCAGGTACCCCAAAACAGTAATTTTTAATAAAAAATTTAAATTGTTTTGTTTGCAAAGAAAAAGGAATGTGTACCATATGGTCTCCATTACTTCTGTGTTAAAACACTGTTAATGTCTTTTCACTGCCTAAAAAAGATGATTAAAGTTTTAGGTCTAGCTCCAACTTTCCCCATGTATTTGCTACTATACTCCTTGGTGTAAGGATTTTACAAGTATCCTATGCAGTGATGGGTAGTCAGAGCTGACTACCGTCACTGAGAACTACAAATTCTAAACCTGAACTTAGGCAAACTTTTGAAGCTTTCCTTCTGAGATTGGCTTGTAAATCCCTCTAGAACCTCCATCTTCCTACAGCTTGAATCAAAAGACAGTGGGAAAATGTTTCTAATAAAAATGCCTCCTTTTTCGTTATTCTGGATTAAGTCTGATGCTTTCTTGGAGGGACCAACTCAAAATATATTTCAAAGGTTGGAAGGCCCCTGGGTGGCTCAGTTAGTCGAGCGTCCGACTTCGGCTCAAGTCACAATCTCTCGGTCTGTGAGTTCGAACCCCGCGTCGGGCTCTGTGCTGACAGCTCAGAGCCTGAAGCCTGCTTCACATTCTGTGTCTCCCTCTCTCTCTGCCCCTCCCCTACTTATGCTCTGTCTCTGTCTGTCTCTGTCTGTCTCAAAAATAAATAAACATTAAAAAATAAAAAAATAAAGATTGGAAATGTTGATTTATCTTGTCAATTTTTCATAAACTTTCCCATTCGTGTTGTGAGGATATTTTGAGTGGGTAATGTACATTCAGTAGTCAGAGTATGTTACTGGCTTGGTTATTTTCCTAGGAAGGTTTTACATTAAGGAAAGATCATGACTATATAGGGTTGCTGTTATAGTTTATTTTATTTAATTAAACTGCAGTTGCAGTATTGATTTGCTCAATTATAAACTACTTCCTGTGTTTTACAAATGCATCTTTTTCTCTTGGATAGAGAAGGATACAGACTTAGTTTATAATGAAGGACGAATGGTCACATATTCAAAAGGAATCCTTTATCATGATTGTACTGGCTAATTTCAGGACTCTGAATAAAGGGTTATATCATACTTTAAGAATTCAGTGTTTTTCCTTTCTTACCTTGTTTCAAGTCTTTTGTACAACACACCGTTATCTGCTTGCAGGACAAAAACTATATGAAACCAGCGTTCAGGGAAGAAATCACAACCATGGTAATCAACAATAACTCCACCTTCACTCATTTGGCTTTCTAATTCATCAACTACCTGTAAGAAAGGGACAAAAAGAATGCTCCTTTAAAAAAAATGAGGTCAACTTTCCTATTAAATTTTAAGAAGTAAACTTTATTAAAAACTTGTACTTACTCTATCTTCATCTAAAATGGGGCAATCATACTCTTCATCATAGCCATCATATAACTGCCCTAAAAGAGATTTACATCGGCTTATTAAGCTAGTGTTTTCTAAGTAACTTTCAGTAATTTTCAATTCTTTTAGACTTTAGGAAAGGAAATATACCATCAATTACTCTTCTAGAGACTAGAGAAGGCACTAACACAGTAGATGTCACATGGACACCAAATGTAAAGAGCAACACTGATTAAATAAGAATTTTGTCTAGAGGGAAACTTGGGTAGCAATATATTTAATACCATCGTAGCTATCAAAATTGAAACCAAATTTTAAAAAAATGATTTCAGAATTCATTATTTTTGTGGAGCTGTTCGGTGGGAAGAGGTGACAAATGGATACAGACACTCTCATACACATTAATAGCAGATTAAGTAACAGATTTATTAGGCTAAGGAGATGGAACTTAGTTGAAGCACCATCAGATTCTCAGTTCTAAAAATGAGCCCTTGGTCACACAGGTCCCATCTTCGTGGGGTCTGGGAAAGAAAAGAAAGTCAGTTTGACTCAAGTGCTCCTCAACAGTATTTTTACTTCTAGATTTCCAGGATCCCCCAAACCCATGGGTTAAATAAACATCTTATTTCAGAAAAGAAAACAAGAATGATGGACAGCTATAAAGAAGACAGATTTAAATCTCACATAAGAATTTTACAGCAAATCAAAGCTGGCTTTCAAAGGAAGTCTTGCTTTAGAAGGTGAGACATAATCCTACACTCACCTGAATCTCTAAAAGATATGTAATAAGGCAGGCTCACCATCCTTTGAGCCATCTCTAAGGGTATGCTATAGTCTTCCTACATCTTTCCCTTCAATATTTTGGCACAGGTTGAAATTAGGTTAAAATGAACACGAGTTCTGAAGTAACAAAAGGGTAGTTCTGAGGGTCAGTGGGAGGCACAGAGACAGCTGCAACTCAGTCCTACGTGGACAGTGTATGGACTGATTTGTGGCCACATGAGCACCTCTCAAGCACCTTCATATGCCCTCAGCTGCTTCCCTGGATTACTGCGCAATTACAAGAAACTGTAGCTAAAAAACTTAAACTGTCTTGATAGTGGGAAAACTGGTTAATGATTTAAAAATAATCTAAATCCTTTATACTATAAACTGGATTAAAGAGCTAATGTTTTAGTTCAAAGATAATTAGTGGAAAATTTAATCTGTAAAGGAATGATCCATTTGAATTTGTGAAAATATAAAATGACTAAATAAAACACATAAAATGCTAAATCTCTGTTCAATGAAAAATAATGTATCAACAAAAATAACTGGGAGAAATTTTTGTAGTAGGATAAAGTCCTGAAATGTAGATTATATAATGACCTCCAAAATCAAGATTAAAAATATTTACCTTAACAAAGAGTCACACACAATGGAAATAATAAACATACCATGAAAAAATGCTGGACTTTCCCAGCTATTAAAGAGATATATATTGAAATTACCCTTTTTATGCCTGTTGCATTAATTATATATGTATATAATAAACTGAAAATGTATTTCAAAAATAATTTTGGGGTGCTTGGGTGGTTCAGTTGGTTGAGTGTCCAACTTCAGCTCAGATCATGATCTCACAGTTCATGTGTTTGAGGTGCGCATTGGGCTCTGTGCTATCATTGTGGAGCCCATTCCAGATCCTCTGTCTCCCCCTTCCTCTGCACCTCCCTGCTCACACTGTCTCTCTTAAAAATAAATAAATAAAACATTTAAAAAATAATAATTTTAAAAAGAAAAATGTCATACCCATTCACAGATTTCCTCTACCATTTAATTTCTAGCCAGAAAAAATTTTAAGCGATAAAAATGATAAAAAGCATTCAACAATAGGAAAAACTTAAATCTCGGTTTACTAATTTGATAAAATATTATGTCATTAAAGTTAAGAAAATAAATATTAGGTGGTATTATACAGTATAGAGTAGGTCCCACATGATAAATGCTTATGAACAAAGGGTAAAACATAAAAAGCAGAATTCAAAGTTGTCTGTAATAAGACCAAAGAGTACAAGAAATACAAAATATGGAACTAAATTAGGATATGGAGTACTTTTTTGGTGTATTATTTAACAACACCACAAAATCTAATACCTACTGCTGATTCCATACTATGTGGGAATCTGCAGTAGACAAATACTGAGGTTCCTTCCCATTTTAAATCATGGATTCTTAAGACTAGTGAAATCGTTAAAAAATATGCTATCTAAAAAAAAATGCTATCTAAAATAGAAACAACTACTGCAATATTAAGTTAGTTATACTGCAATGCTGAAATGCAGGATTTCTTTAAATCATGCTAATGTAGTTGAATAGTGTAATCCAAGCTTGAAAACATCCATTTCAAAAAACACTTATCAAATACCACGTACAAGTGCCTGTAGGGACAATAAGGATTTAACAATGAGTAAAAGGACCAGGAAGGCAAACATAGTCTTTCCCTTAAAGAGTTTACAATAATCAATAAAAAGAGAGGACAGACAAGTAACCTGGAAATTACACTAGAATAATACTTTAAACGTGGGATATTAGGGAAGGCTTCCTGGAGGAAGTGACTTTTAAGTGAAGACTTAAGCAGTTATCTGGGGGGAAACGGTAGGGATGACTATTTTCAACAGAGAAAAAAGATATTCAAAGGCAGAGAGAATTAGGAGGGCAAGACTCAAGGGACGGAAAGTTTCTTAGACTAAGGTAGAAAATAGGTGATAAAGAGTCAGGTAAATTGCGGCCAGACCGCAAAGGGCTGCAGACTTAGACTTTAACCTAAGGCAAAGTAAAATCATTAAAGCATCTTAAGCATGAAATGACATGATCAATTACAAACTTTTAAAAATTATTTAGGTTTCTCTGTAGAGAAGAAGTTGGAACGAAGCAAATCCAGAAGCCGGGATACCAGATCAAGGCTACTACAGAATTTTGGGTGAGTGATGATTAAAACCTGTACCATAAGGAATGGAGAAATGGATTCTAAAATTGATTTTAGGGGCACCCGGATGTCTGTCAGGTAAGCGTCCAGCTCTTGATTTTGGCTCAGGTCATGATCTCACAGTTTGTGAGACCAAGTCCTGTGTTGGGCTGGCCACTGACCGAACAAAGCCTGTATGGGATTATCTCTCTCCCCCTCTCTCTGCGCCTCCCTGGGTTGGGCTCTCTCTCTCTCAAAAACAAAAAATCCTTTAAAGTTCATTTCAAATTTTATGGGGTGCCTGGTGGCT
The DNA here is from genome assembly GCA_030068075.1 of Paguma larvata. Lineage (NCBI taxonomy): Eukaryota > Metazoa > Chordata > Mammalia > Carnivora > Viverridae > Paguma > Paguma larvata. Next base: position 98,504,018 of record CM057826.1, on the reverse strand, counting down.
CAGTTGGTTGAGCGTCTAACTTTGGCTCAGGACATGGTTTCTGAGTTCGGTGAATTCGAGCACTATGTCAGGCTTTGCTGTTGGTGCAGAGCCCACTTCAGATCCTCTGTCCTCCTTTCTCTGCCCCTCCCCCACTTGTGCTCCCTCGCTCTTAAAAATAACAAAAAAAGTTCATTTCAAATTTTCCACCCAAAAACAGAAAAACATACGCTAGTTTATTTTTTATGTATGCCACGTTAGAATGTTTTAGTTTTGAGTCAGTTTTAGAGCTGTCTATGTATAGGATCCTAATCTAGAAAAGATAAAAAGGCTTGAACTGATTAAACTACCAAAAGCTTAGAAAATTCAATCAATTTTCTCAACAAAGTTTTATGACTTAATGTTAGTTGCAGAAAAAAATTGATTGTGGGGCCAGAGTTAAATGGCTTAAGTGCTTACCTCAAAAGATCTTCCCAGCTGTTGTTAGTCAAGCAATAAAATCATTACACTGTAATTGACTAGAGTTTATACATGCAGGTGAAAGCTATTCTTTAATAATGTTGGGATACTTGCTATTTAGTTGCTATTGCCAATACTTAAAACAGTTTCAGATTTCTTACTTTGTACTTTTTTTTTTTTTTAAGTAAGCTCTATGCCAAAAGTGGGGCTTGAACTCACAACCGTGAGATCTTGAGTCTCGTGCTCTACAGAAGCAGCCAGTCAGGCACCGCCCCCACCTTCAATTTCCTACTTTGGAAACATATTTACCACATTTACTTCAATCCAACAAGAAGCTTCTAACTGTAATGCAATTAGTACATTGGTTTAGGAGGACTGAGTTGATATCTGACCTTTTATGTAGAGAAAAGCACAATGAATCCTACTTGGAGAAGTTAGAGAGCACCAAAGACGTGACATTTGAGTTGGATCTCTCTTTTTTTTTTAAGAGTCTCAAGCAGGATCCATGCTTAGTGGAGAGCCTGCCTGACTCAGGACTCCGACCCACAACCCTGGGATCATGACATGAGCAGAAACCAAAAGTCAGCCATTCAAGTGACTGAGCCACCCAGGCACCCCTTGAGTTGGGTCTTTTAAAGAGTTGTTTAAAAGGCAGATAGGGAAGGGCATCTCCAGGTAAAGGGAACAGCACATATAACGACATGGAGGTCAATTCCCAGGGAGGAGGAACAAGTGCACTGTGCGTGGACGGAGGGAACCCAGGGGAGTGGCTGCAGGTAAGGCTAAAGGTACACTATAACCAGTTCATGATCCATACATTAGAGATGATGGACTTGATCAGAAAAAGTTCAAGTCTTGTTTATTCCCTCTCCCTCTTTTTTATATAGGATATAATAACGGTATAGTAGAGGAAATGATACTAAAAAGTAGGAGATTCAGGAGAAATGGGCTTGAAAATGGGATAGGGATACCATAGGGATTTTTCAGGCAAACCATCAAGATTTACTGGGCAGGTGGATCTGTGTAGTATGTGTGTGTTTGTATGTGAGGGGACCAAGAATCTAGCATGTGCAAGTAGTCAGGATTTCAGAGCATGTGCTTCCTAAGTGTTTTAGTTTGTGGAAAGGTCTGGCAACTATCAAGGGATGTAGACACTGGGCTCTTTTAAAAGGGAGTAACTAGTCCAGAGTTACTAGAGGGCGGGGCAAAACTACACTACAGCTGCAGGGAAATCATGCGGAAGACTTGGAGGAGGAGGAGGATCACATGCAGACTGGGAGACAGCAGTGCTGGAGGGGCCACTAGGGAGGGTAGTTTCAAAGCCTTCCAGGGGTAGCTTCCAGGAGAGGGGGAAAATGGGATAAAAAGGTCAGAGCGGGAATGGCAAACTTTTTCTGTACAAGGCCAGAGAGTAAACACTCCATGCTTTGTGAGCTTGTCTTCAGCTAGTGTGGTTCCTATAAAAACAGCAGCAGCTTGTCAACTCCTGGATCAGAAAGAGATCAAGATTTTAAGTGTTGAGGGCTCCGTTCATAACCACCAATGTTTCAAATGGACCCAACGTCAATATAATTATACTACTTTGTCTAGACCTATGGGGATCCTGGGGTTTATGAGCAGAGGCTGAAGACTGATAAACTTGTGGCAGGAAAATTAAGGACACTGGTAAGTGGCTGCATATGGGAAAGGGTATCGAGGGAGGAAGAATCTGAGACTGGAATAACAAGGATAAGAAAAGCATTCTTAGTCCTAACATATTTAGGATTCCTCATTTTATTAAGCTTAATTCTCCAACTAATTTTTCCTGTCTTGGATCCACATGACATAAGAATAGCCTCTTACAAATAATATAGCAATTCAACAGGATTACTAGAATGGCAATAAATTCCATTTAGACAGATTTATTTAAAACAGAGGGTTGTTTTTGGTCTTATTTTTTTTATAGCAGGGTTTCTCAGTCTCAAATACTGACATTTTGAGCTTTATCATTCTTTTATGGGAGTGGAGGGCTATTCTGTGAATTGTGGCATTTTCAACAGAATCCCTGGCTTCCACCCCAGTCCTGACTACCAAAAGTCTTCAGAAATTGCCAAATGACCCCTGAAGGGCAAAAATCACACCTAGTTGAGAACCACTCCTTTACAGATGGTTACATGGTTTCCCTTAAAATATATCACTATTTGAGAAAAATGAACAGGATAGGGGTCTCTGTATTTTCTAGCTGAGATTTTCAGATATATTCAAATGGAATCTGGGGAAGAAAACAATCTGGTACATTATCAAACACCTTATGTAATACCTCATCTAACACCATGTTAATACAGACCAGAAATCCTTATCTGACATTATGGGAGGTGTGTATGGGGGGAACCCAACTTTTCCTTTAAGGCTTAGATTCTATCTCATGAAATAACCTCATTAATAAAACAGAGGATGTCTGGGACTATACACACCATCACGTGTACACACACTGGCTACAAGTGTTGAGTACAAGTACAAAAGGAACCAATTGTCTAGTGTTTATTTTTCCTCTCATGCTATTCATGATAGATTATATAGCAAGTTCATTATGTTTAAAAATGTTAAATATTTAAGATAAACTGGAAGACTGAAATTGACAACTGTATGTGACTCTGAAATCACTTGCCAAAAACTGTAAAGTTCAACAGGCAAAGGAAGAAAACCAAATTTTATGTAGGTAAAAATGGGAGACTGACTAGCCATGTACAATAGCAAATAAAAACCTAAATTTTATGAACTATACTTAAATACCAGCCTTGGATTAAAAATAGGACCATGAGTGGCATCTGGGTGGCTCAGCAGTTAAGCATCTGACTCTTGGTTTTGGCTCAGGTCATGATCTCATGGTCATGGGATGGAGCCCCACATCAGGCTCCAGGCTAAGTGTGAAGCCCTCTGGGATTCTCTCTCTTCCCCTCTTTCTGCCCCTCCCCTGGTCGAGGGTGTGTGCATGCACATTCTCAAAACAAACAAAACACTAAAATAAAAAATGAGCATGATACTGACTTATAGTATCAAGAATATGACAAACTAAGATGTATAAAACTGACCTGCAAAAAAGGATACTGGGGAAAAAAATTTGGAGGGGGGTGAGGGGGACAAGTGAGCAAGGGGCAGAGAGAGAATCCCAGTAGAGGCAGTGGAAGGGGGAGAAAGGGAAAGAGAGAGAAGTGGGGCTGACCTGAAGCAGGGCTCACCCGATGTGGGGCTCAAGCTCACCAAATGAGATCATGATCTGAGCCAAAGATCATGTAGCCACTCAGGCGCCCTACTGGAATTTTTTTTTTTTTAATTTTAAAGTGGGGAGATATGGGAGACACATTGAAGGTCCTTAAATATAACCAAAGAGATCAAAAAATAGGACCTAGGAAAAGTAGAATAACTGACAGATTATTCATCAAAACAGATGAAGTGGTATCTCCAAAAAAGACCCATGGTTCTAGGAGAGTGCCTTATACACTAGAGATCATACTGTGATCTAAATATCTGAACACTCTAGAAGCAATACTCTAGGGTAACGAATAGGCCACAACAACTTCAAGTTGTTGTAAGGGAAGACTGCTTCTAAAAACATAAGTGCCAAAGTACCAACAAATTGATGAACAGTAACTTTATTTTTTACACTTAAAGGCTGATGAAAAACCATTACTAATCCTATTAAACAAAATCCAACATCTCAATCAGAAAGGATAACTATATTTACTCATTAAATACCATTTACATTTTCTACAACACAACTTGAAAATACCCAGCATGCATGTTTAATCTCAGTACAATGGATTCAACACCAAGTACAGATGTTACAAGCATCAAGGCTAAATTACAAATTATCATAGTCATCATCGTCATCATCATCGTCATCATCATCTTCTTCTCGTTTTCTTTTCAACGCATTTGCTGATTCACTGGCGGTATTTTGTGATGACACCATGTTAGTGGTAATAAGAATGTTCTTGGACCCAATTAATGACGGATTAATCAGAACATTCTGAACTGCGGATGTTGCAGGAATTGATGCTTTTACAGTTGGGGACTGGGAAGTGGGCATCTGTACTGTAAACCTTTGCCCTGTTAGGGACATTGGAGTCCCTACTTTGGTTGACACAGACATGGTTTGTGGGGTTGGCGTGCCAAGTGTGGGAGTACTTGGTCTGCTGGTAACTGAACCAACACTTAACCGGGGAACTGTTATTCTTCCCGCAGAAGTAGACGACTTTTTCTGTAAAGACTTAAGTCTATAGTTTGGAGCGGTCAAGCAATATCTATCAGGTGGCAACCTGGGGCCTGAATATGGCTTGATTAAGGGCAAAGGAGTTTGATTTCTTTGCCTTGCAATATCTAATAAAAAATCTCTTGGGGGAGGAGAGGTAAAAGACTGATCGGCACGGCACTGGATTGCCAATCGCACATCATCTGCATCAACAGTAGCTTTCTTAGCATGGCTTGAATAAATTTTTGCATCATCTAGAATTGTGGTCACATATCGGAAGGCAAACTCCAACATCTGATTTATAACTCTTGGCTCATATTCTGTAATCCCCATATCCTTCAGGATTTGTGCCATCATCTGTGCATCTTTCGGCATGCTCTTGGGAGAAGCCATCTTGCCAGACTCCATGATATCCGCTGATCAGACTTTAGATCATTTGAAAAAAATATGTACATTAGGTCAAACCTGAAATAGTTACTTTAGTAGCAACTGTCAGGAACTTTCTAAATTTTAAATACTGTTGAAATTTTGAAAATATATTTAAAATTTTAAAATATTAAATCTATTTAATTTTAATGAGGCACACTTAAAAGTCCCCTTTACTTAGATTTATGGAGTTTCTACCCTGTATAAATCATTACAGAATATTTAAAAATGAAGACACAAATAAGAGAGTGATAAAAGACTGGGAGGCAAAAGGGTAAAATAAATAAAAACATTTATCACTTCAAAATAATGTTCGGTTGTGTGCAGGCATGCAACTATCAATCTAAGAACAAAGTCAGAGAACAGTCATGTCCTACTGACTTGAGTTCAAAATAGTGTGTCCTTCCAGTGAGATCGATATACTATCTCCACTGATATGCTTAGGATCGCCTACATTTTTATGTGTTTGCCCATCTCGAAAACATTCTCCCCAAGTTCCACCTCTTCATGGAAATGTTCCCAATTATTACCACTCAAAAAAACAAAAAAACCAAACTACTGGCAAAGAGGGTGGAGGAGGTTGGAGTATAATGGTCAAAACAACCAGAACACAGTATTACACACTTATTTTCTCTTTCTATGGGTCCCCAACAGAGCATAAATTCCTTAAAGGTACTCTGTCTCTGCTTTCTGAAGCCTCTCACAGTACTAACACTCCATTATCTACTCTCTTTAGAAAAAAAACCCAAAACACTAGCACCAAAGTATCCCTTACCTTCTCGAGCTAAATCACCCACATTAATGTATTTCAGTCCTGATCTTGATGCAAGTTCTTTGCCTAGCGTGGTTTTTCCAACCCCTGGTGTACCTGTAAGACAAGCCACAGAATACTGTTCATAAAATATGTTAGACTTTAGCCACCTATCCACCCTTCTTAAAGTTCTTAACAACTGAAATGAAAAATTTCCTAATTAGCAATCCTCTGTGAATTAATATACACCAAGATGTAATCAAAGCTACTCAAAGCCTGTGGGATAGCAGAATCTCGCCAAGTGTACCTAATCTATCAGGAGTGGTGCTTGAGTGATTCTGATACCAATTCACAAACTGCCTCCCACCATAACAGATAACTCTCATAATAACACTAGCTATCTCAAATTACCATCAAGTATTTGCTTTTATTTTTAAAGTTGAAGAAATTATTCATGGAAAAAATTTAACCAGTATGAGGGACAAATCTCATTTCCATTACTGGCTCCCTAGACTCTTCCTTAGAGGCAACCACCAAAAAGCAGTTTCTTTTGTTATCTTTCTCAAGAAACCCTAATGCATATTTGTTTGTATATACACAGGTTTACTTATATATGTGGCAGCCCGCCATATGGACACATATATTTTACATGCATTTTTATATAATAAACACACCATATAGTTACTCCCTTTCAGAAAAATAGCAATAATACTAGACATCGTTCTTCACTTTTCCCTTTTCTACATCTATTGTATTTCAAAATAACCAAATGCATAATTTTCAGCTCAGAACAGGTTTAAGCCACTTAAAATATAAAACTTGGTCAAAGATAACAGGGACAAATCAAGTCTTCATGTACAGGTCAATAACTTTTAACCTTAAATCCACTATAATACACTAAGTTTGAACCCTGGACTATGGTGTTTTTATTTTTTCCTGGACTACTGTGTTTTCCATAAAATGTTCACCTTCAGATTTCTGACAGTACAGCTTAATACTAAAATACCCCAGCAGTTTAAAAATTGTAGTATCTTCCCCTAAGGCACTGTAAAAGGTAAACAATTTAAGAGGTTAATCTGTAGCTTTCAAAAACAGGACATGGGCGCTGTCAACAAGCTTTTGTTTTGTGAAATAATAAACTTTTATTGCTTTGTTGCCACGAAGAGTGTCTCATTTTTGTGTTCCAACACCATCTACACCCATTAGGCTTTCCTATGAATGGCACATAATGCTATTCACTACTACGATTTAATGAACACTTAACCAGCCAACAATATTCTTTAAAATCACAATGCGACATTTTAGCACGCCTCCCATATAACAAGCGCCCTGCATACGGGTAAAAAGACCGAGAAGGGCTGAAGCTATCATCCCAGGAACTTTACTGCATCTATACACGAGAAACGATCAGAGACGCTCAGTAGGAGTCTTTTCTTTTTGAAAGAAAAAAACAAACAAAAAAACAGAAAAGAGCTTCTGGTGCTAACTCAACAAACGTACACAGCAAGTTAACCACCCTACGCCACAAATATCTGAACCCTTTAACGCATAAGTGATTGTCAGATACCAAAGACAATTAAAACAGAGCCAAGGAAGGCCTAAGGATTAGGCATCCAGCATTAAAGAAAGACTAACTGCCTTACATTATCGTGCTTAAAACTCTAAAGACAACTCTACCAAATAAAAAAAACAACAGCCACTTTACAAACAAAAATCAAATCCCGAAAGATTCCGTGGCTCGCCAGAAAGGGGACCAGAAAAGACCTCCCTCTCTCCACCTCACCGAGTGGCCTCGAGCCAAAAGAATCAACGTTCCCCGCCCCCACCCCGCCTCCCGCAACGGTCGAAGGACCCGATCTTGAGGCCCGGACTACAACCACGCCACGCAGCCTTTCACCAGACTCCAAAAAGAACACAGAACGGTACGGCACCCCTTGTGCCGCCCAACGCCCCACGACACTCAGCGTCCTCGGCCTGCCCCACCGCCCAGCGCCTCCCAGCCGCGCGCCTGACCGGTGAGCAGGATGTTCGGAAGCAACATGGTCCTCAGAGCGCTGGCTTGGGGCGCCCTGGCTCACGCACTCTACGCACAACAGGGAGGAGCCGGAAGGGGCGAGCTACAGTAAACGCCAGTGGCCCCTGGGACCTCGAGGCCCTGCGGGGCGTTCTTGGCCCATCTTCACCACCTAGTCACTGAACATTGGTTATCTGATTTTCTATAGTACGTTTTCAGCGCATTGTCCCAGGCTGGAGAACGGTCAGGTCCGCGCTTCAGGTCAGGCAATGCGGTAGATGCCTAAGTTACAGGCGCCGTTGGCGGCCGTCCTTTTGCCTGTGTCGGCGAAGCGCCTACTGGTCTAAAAGGTCCCCGGGAGGCGGGACCTCTGAGAGGCTCGGCGCTGGGCCCGAGTAGGGCCAGGTGGTTGCCCTTCCGCTGGAGGAGAGCTTGGGCTCCTCGGCTCCTCTCTGCCCATGAGGGGATGCAGCTCCCGGAAAGTAAGGACGCCGTGGCTGCGGCTGTAGTATATATATGTTCTAGAGACTCGAACCCATGTCTGCCTTAACGCCTCCCCGAGCTCTCTTCGTTCCTCCTGCCGACCTGCCCATCCCATTTGGAGATGAGCGGGTGGGGGTGCAGAACTCTGGCCTGCGGTCGGGGCTGGGAGCGCATCTGGGCTGATCAGTAGCATTGACGTTTGACAAATGGTCTGGCCTTAGTGTCCCCCTGCAGTGTGTGTGTCGAGGGGGATGGGAGGGTGAGTAGGCCAGAAGTATTCTTGGAGGTCTTTTCTACCTCCGCCGTCTCATTTCAGGAAATTGGCATCCATCATCTGAGACAGTTATTTTCTTTTTTAAGGAGGTAATTGTCAGTCTTGTTTCCAAAGAGCGGCTAGAATCCTGACCATAAAAACAGTCTGCATCTTTTATTTCCACCTGCCAACTATATTCAACAGCTGTTTTTTTTCCACTTAAGTATCTCTGAAACTCCAAAACAAAACCTCTCTAATGTGAACAATTTGTATGTATGTGTGTACAGTTTGTTTTATCGTGTATGGAAGCTTTTACACATATAAACTGTGTGTACATCCAAACCATAAAGCCCAGTACACTTTTCAATTTGTAAGTTTGTAGACCTTAACACTTTACAATTTATAAGTTTGCAGATCTTAAAAAAAACTTTGCTTGGAGCTAATTTAAAATTGGTGAATTCACTAGTGTGTATAAACAGTGAAGAATTATTAAAGTTGGAAAACACTGTGTTACCCCCAAATTTCCTAATATGTTCAAGTAAGGAAAACAGAGTTATTAGACAGTTGTATTAAAGTCTTTTTCCTAAGTAAGTTGAAGTCTGAATTTGTTATATGGTCAGTTTTTTTGAAATTTTGTGTGTGTTTCGGGGGAGGGGGGCAAAACCCTGCCATGGTAATTTAAAATGAAGGAAATTTTAATTTTCAGCGTTAAAACTACACAAATAGAATTGTCTGATTTTTTTTCTTACTGACAAAATGCTAAGTAATGTGTTTTTTCTGTTTTCTCTAATGTGTTATTGAGTATGTGTGCAAGACTTTGTTTAACACCCCAAGTAGATTATTTGCCACTGTTAAAGTAATTGAAAGTACACTTTATTGTAGCATTTTGACCTCTTCCTCTGTATTTGCTATATTGTCTTTCACTAGTTCTTGAGCCTTTATACATTGATTATACTGTTATATACTGTTGATTACATTGGTATATGTTAATATACCTCTATTTTACATTTTTTCCTATTTTGAGTTTTGTGTTTTTTTTTTCTTTAGGTGAAGTATACTTTAATGTACTACAGGTTGTATACTACGGATGGGAGCTATTAGAATTTATAATGTCAAAAACTTTTCTCAGACCAAAGGTATCTTCCACAAAGGTATGATACACTAAAATGGCCATGTAATAATTGTCCAAAAAGAATGGTAATTTTCGTGTGCGTGCTTTATGACTTCTTATTGCCATCAAAATAACAATGCCCAGTATCTGATGTAATTAGTGATCTAAAAATTGTGATAATAAGTTGTGAAACGACTGAAAGCACCACCTTAATTTTTAAAAAGTCATTATAATCTCAGTCAAAAAGAAAAGGCTAAAAACTCTTGAATGAAGGGTCAGTAGAAGAAAAAGAAATATATGAGTCATAGTTAGTGTTAAAGTTTAACAACAAGCCATGACTCTTAGAGATCATAAATTTTAGCGTGCCAGTTATCAGCAACGTTAGTGGGTAGAGTAGGATGGGGGTCAGGTGGTATCATACTCATTTTCAGAGTAGCTGTTTTCTTGTGGTGGGTCTTATTTTTCTCTGATCTTAAGTAAATTATTAAACTTTGCTGTTTCTGTCTTTTTTTTTCCTCCAGTAAATGGGAGTCTACATCTATATAAGAAATAAAACTATAAAACGTATAAGTAACATGCAGTTCAGAATTATGAGATCAGGGGTACCTCGGTGGCTCAGTCATTTGAGCCTCTGATTTTGATTTTAGCTCAGGTCATGATCTCATTGTTCGTTGAGTTTGAGCCCTTACGTGGGGCTCTCACTGGCAGTGAAGAGCCTGCTTGGGATTCTCTGTGTCTCCCTCTCTCTGTCCCTTCCCTGCTCCTGTGTGCTTGCACAGGCATTCTCATTCTCTCTCTCTCTGTCTCAAAAATAAATATACATTTAAAAAAAAGAGTGCCTGGGTGGCTCAGTCAGTTAAGCATCTGACTTCAGCTGAGATCACGATCTTACGTGGTTTGTCAGTTTGAGCCTGCATTTGGGCTGTCTGCTGTAAGCACAGGGCCCGTTTTGGATCTCTGTCTCCCTCTTTCTCTGCCTCTCCCCCGATCTCAAAAATACATAAACATCAAAAAAAAAAAAAAAAGAATTATGAGATCAGATTTGCTGTCAGAAAAGTTTACTATAACAGATGATATTTTTATATAGTCTTAAAAATACAAGAAAAGATCCAAAATTGTAGTACTACCAACAGTCTTTTAGAGAAGAGGAAATGAATTAGGTGGCTGTGACTGAACTTTTTTTCCAGAGGTCTTCATTTCTTTACCCACTGCTGATAATATTTCTAACTTTTCATCCTTAAAAGGGGAGTGAAGTGTGACTTTTCATTCCTAAAATACTTCCACACCCAACTTGCTTTTCCTTACCATTGTCTAATATGTGGTTCACAACTATGGCTGAGTATTCTTCAATGAAAATATACCCTAGGTTCCCCCTTGTTAGCCAGCTAGGGAATTTCAAAAGCCAGGTACTAAGCTAGGTTTTCCTAGATTTATACTGTAGGAATGTTAAGAAAATTCATTTTAAAAATTTTAGTTACTAAAAAAACTTTTTAATACTCCTAAGTGGTTTTAGTTGTTTTTTTTTTTTTTTATGTTTATTTATTTTTGAGAGAGAGAGCAAGAGCTCGTGAGGGAGGGAAGGGTGGAGAGGAGAGGGAGGGACAAAGAATCTGAAGCAGGCTCTGCATTGTCAGCACAGAGCCTGTCGTGGGGCTCAATCTCACGACTGTGAGATCATGACCTGAGCCGAAATCAAGAGTTGGATGCTTAACCAACTGAGCCACCCAGATGCCCCTAAATATTTTTAGGTTTAAATTGCTTAATTCATCATTTTTCTCTGTGTATACTTACAAAGAATTCTAAATAAAAGGTAATGATGGAGGGAAATGTAGAGAGATCAACAGTTTCTATAGACCAGGAGCACATGAAATAGAACTCACTGATTTTCCTGTTCTGTTATCCCAGTTCTGTTTTCCTACACAAATCTAAGAAACAAATCATCCTTCTTGGAAAGCCTTCCTCTCTTTTATGAAAATATTATTTGCTTTATGGACTGAAGAAAATATAATCAAGTCATAATTAGAAATTATTCATAGCAGGGTTCCTGGGTGGCTCATTCAGTTGAGCATATAACTTCAGCTAAGGTCCTGATCTCACGGCCCATGAGTTTGAGCCACACATCGGGCTCTCTGCTGGCAGTGCTGAGTCTGCTTGAGATTCTCTCTCTTACCTCTCTCTCTGAACCCCCCCCATTGCTGCTTTCTCTTTCTTTCAAAATAAATAAACTTAAAAAAAATCATTTATAGCATCAGGGTTCTTAGACTGTACCTTCATAAAAGTTAAAGCTGATAGAGATTATTTGGATGTATGGTGTAGTTCTTAGTTCGTGAATGTATTTAACCTGGTCAAGGCAGAAGTACCCCTCTTCTTTTGTTGTTAAAATAGTATTTTATTTCCTTATTTAGTTTTACTTCTTTTTTGGTACATTATTTCATATGATTATTCTTGTTTCAGTCGACCAGTAAGCTTAAGAATAATCAGTCTTTTCTATACTGGGAATATTATAATTAATAAAAAGAATTAAGTTTGTATTCTGTCTTCCTTTATATGGCATTCTTCATTGCCCTGGTTAAGTGGACAAGTACGCATTTGTACCTAGCATGAAGTAAAAAAATAACTAATACATATATATAAAGCCAGTTTTGGTTAAAGAATTAAGTTGTGAGATTTTTGTTTGAAATGTTGCAAGTATGTGACTATATATATTTTGTAACTTACATAGGAAATAGAGGCAGAAAATATAATATTTATGTTTCTTTTTTTCAGGTAACAGACTGGGTAGACCCATCATTTGATGATTTTTCAGAGAATACAGGCATCTCTATTACTGCCACATCATTAGGTGTGAATAACTCAAGTCACAGAAAAAAAAATGTGCCTTCCAGATTAGAAAGTAGCAGATTTCCATCTAGAAAAAGAGAAAAGCCACCTTCTTCAGAACAGATTTATGGTCCAGAAAATTCAAAAGACTATTTATCTGAAAATGAACCATGGGTGGATAAATACAAACCAGAAACTCAGGTACTAAATAGGATACAAACCAGTGTACATAATTTAATTTCAGGAAGGAAAGGAATGTGCATTTTCAGATGATTATTCATAAATCTCTGAATGAACGGATTAGAAAAAAACAATAATCCCTAGATTTTTTTTATGTTCCTTGGTTCAGCATTTCTCAAGTTCTTCTGAGAAGAAGAGAACTTGTACCATTCTTATACAGATTCTGAGAACTTGTACCGTTGCTTATTTGTCTTAAATTTAATTTAACTCCAACATAGAATTGATCTGTTTATTTTTTTTCCTTAAATATAATACCTCTCTGTTTATTCCCTTCCCAAAATGTGTGTAAGGATTTAAAAAAATATATAAAATTCCAAACCTGCTCCAAATTTTCATAAAATGGAATCATTGTAAGAACAGAATTTTTCCATAACAATTTAAAAAATTAAGTCTAATAACAAAGACTTTTAGTTACCTTGTATGTTACTTGTTTGCTAGTTTTTTCATTAAAAATGCTTAATTTAGATTAATGTGTGATGATGTACCAAAAATCCTTAAAATTTTTTTTTTAACTTGAAATTTTTAGCATGAGCTTGCTGTACATAAAAAGAAAATTGAAGAAGTTGAAACCTGGTTAAAAGCTAAAGTCTTAGAAAAGCAACCAAAACAGGTAATTCAGTAAGAAATGTGTTTTAAAATATATTAACATCAAATGTTTCTCCGATTTACAGTTGGTTGTAAGAAATTAAAAGAATTTTTTTGATGTTTTATTTATTATTGAGAGACAGAGCATGAGCATGGGAGGGACAGAGAGAGGGGGAGACACAGAATTTGAAGCAGGCTCCAGGCTCTGAGCCATCAGCTCAGAGCCCAGCACGGGGGTTGAACTCACAAACCATGAGGTCATGACTTGAGCCAAAGTTGGATGCTTAACCGACTGAGCCACCCAAGTGCCCCTGTTTCTCTCTCGTTTTAAACTTACTTTATTTTGAGATTTTTCAAGCATAAAAGAAAGTAGAATAACAAATGACTACTCATGTGCCCATAAAATACCAGTCATTTTCACTCTTAAGTATTTTTAAATAAATTATAGATAAGTGACATTTCAGTCAGACTTTTAGAAACATCAATATGCCTTTTTTTAAATAAACATTTTTTAATTTTTAATTAACTCTATGTACCATTAATCTCACAAAATTAATTATAATTCCCAAATGTTATCTAATGTTCATTTCCTATTTACATTTATTCATTTGTCTGCAAAATGTCATTTACAGCTGATTTGTTACAACCATGGTCTAATCAAGGAGCACCCATTGCATTTGATTGTTACATCTCTTAGGTCTTTTAAAATCTAGAATGGTCCCCTTTACCCTCTCTTTTTCTCTAAGACATTGTGAAAAGACCAGACCTGGTGATACGCAGAACTCTCACATTCAAGATTTGTCAGGTTGTTTCCTCATCTTGATGACTAACTTGTTCTCTCCTGCATTTCCTGTAATCTGGGAGTTTGAATCAAGGGCTTGATTAGACTCAAGTTGAACATTTTTGGAAGAGTACTGTTTAGGTCATGGTGTATTGAAAAAATATGTCTGGTTTTCTTGCTGTCTTTGATGTTAAGTTTGATCACTAAATTAAGGAAATGATAGTCAAAAATCTTCATTGTGAGAAAAGTTTCTCTTGCAACTGTCACATAATCTATGGGGAGAAAAATTTGACAACATTAAAGGTCCAGTTCACCAGCAATATTTCACCGAAATGCTTTAGCATCCATTTTCAGTCTTTGCCTGAATCAGTTACTTTGTTAAGATTGTGAAATGGTGATTTTTAAATTCTACTTTTCTATAATTGTTAGCTGACAGTTGTGTATACAGAAATTTGCCATCGTTAACTGGGGCTGTGTGGGAACACAGGATAGATTTTAATTCATTGCCTTTAATTTTCAACTCTGAGATTAAGGGGTTGGTGTTTTAGTTGCCTCCAGTGGTAATAGTTCTTTCTCTTTTGACTCGGTTTTTTTTCTATCTGGTCTCTGGATCTAACCATTTGGTTTAGTGTTAAGGTGATGTATTTAAGGTGGATTTTCAGTGTCAACTTTGATATTCATTCCTCTGCTGGCTCATAAAAATCTCCCCTCTCTCTTCCGTGAGTACAGATTTTTAGGCAGTTTCCCTGACACACTTCTTAAATTCAGGTATTTTCTTAGCTAGGCCAATATTTATATATTTTTAGTGTTCACTATGTTTTCTCACTTACTAATACCTTTTTAGTATAAATATTATCATGTGCTAAACCTACATATGTTACTGTTAATACTCCAATGAACTTAGGTACATGTGTGCATATGTTGGTATTTTGGAAAATATTTCCTCTACAATTTTAAAAGCTTCTTCCCTCCAAGAAGTTGGACTCTTACCAATCATATAATCTTTATTATACGAAAGTCCGATGATGTCAGTAATTACGAGACATTTTTATTCGAAAAAAATTTTGGTGACATCAGGTCATCAATATATAACCTGGTTTTGTATTTGTTTTCATTTAAAGACACCGTATTTAGTACATACTATTGAATCATTAAACTCATGGCCAATAGCACCATAACTCATGCACTTACTCGTTTTAAAAAATGTGACTGGTTCTCTTCTGAGGCCAAGTACAAGAGCCCTTATTGATACTAGTTAGTAAAGGTAAACAGTTGAGTGAGTCCACCAGGGGATGTGGGAAATCTTCCCCTGATATTTTTTTAGATTTAACTTTTTTATCAGATTGATAATATGAAGAAATACTACTGTGACCTACAACCTCTAGTCTCTCTTTAGAGTTCCAACTCTAGAAAATACGTTTCTTAATATACATTGTTAAAGAATTTGATATCCAAACTAAGATCTTCCTGTATGAATATTATACTTATTTAATACTAAAGCCTATAATTGAAAGAGAAGTCTGTATTAAGATTGAATTTTTGAATTCAGGTAACCTATAAAAATACTTGTTTCAGACATTACCTCCTTAATTTAGCTGACATGTAATTGTTTTAATTTGGCTTCTAAGTAGACCTTGGTAGGGACATAATGCAAGAATGGAAGAATTATCAGAAGCTATGCTTAAATTTTAGGAAATAAGACTTATTTTATCTAAAGTTGGTATAATCCAGCTAGCATCATTGTAAAATTGAGTCACCTTATACCAGAAGTTTAGTAAATAATTACAGAAATCATTAATATATAGAAAGAAAATTCAAACATAGTACTCTAGGGGCGCCTGGGTGGCTCAGTCGGTTGCACGTCCGACTTTAGCTCAGGTCATGATCTCACGGTCTGTGAGTCTGAGTCCCGCATCGGGCTCTGTGCTGATGGCTCAGAGCCTGGAGCCTACTTCATATTCTGTATCTCCCTCCCTCTCTGCCCTTCCCTTGCTCACGCTTTGTCTCTATGTCTCCCCAAAATAAAATAAAAACATTAAAAAAAAAATTTTTTTTTAAAAACACATAATACTCTAGCATTCCAGTGATTTTGATTTTTTATTAATGTTTGTATTTGGTTTTAGGGTGGATCTGTTTTATTAATAACAGGGCCTCCTGGATGTGGGAAAACAACAACTCTAAAAATACTATCAAAGGAGCATGGTATTCAAGTACAAGAGTGGATTAATCCAATTTTACCAGACTTCCAAAAAGATGATTTCAAGGAGATGTTTAATCCTGGTAAGATTTGCTGTAAAGGTAGTAGAAATAGTGAGAAAAGTCTATGTTTGAAGGAGGTTTGAAACAAACTCCCTATCTATATTCTTGGGATTCCTAAGATCCTTTTGGGTATATGTTTTTGAGTGGAAAGTATACGTTTTCACTCCTATGCTAGATTGGTATCTGCCCACTATTAATAACTTCATAAAATAAGAGTAGCCATCAAATGAAACCATATGAGAGCATTTTCTTTGATACTTCCCAGTTTTAGAGACTAGTAATTTCAGAAGAGGGGATAGTTGCCTTCTGTAGAGGAGAATGGGATTCTTTGAGAATTAAGTCTGACTAATTGATTCATAGCCAGCACACGCATTTGGAGTGTCTTCATTGTATAGGCAAAGACATAAATGTTTTTACCAGTTGTGTGACTATTAATACTGACAGCTGTGTTCTGCAGTTATTTAATTCCATATTACATTCATTGTATAGAAAAATCACTGTGGTCCATGATGACTCTTGTCTTTTGAAATGAATTTCCTGTTTTGAATTTGAACAGTTTTGCCAAATTAGAAAAAAATCTACAATGTCGTGAGCTCCTTCATATATATGTGAATGTGTTCAGTAACATATACGTGTATATTAAGTACGTATGTGTAATGCTGATGTGTGCATAACTTGTTGAGAATAAAAGTGTTGCATATGTTTTCTTTCAGAATCAAGCTTCCAAGTATTTCCCTATCAATCTCAGATAACACTTTTTAAAGAGTTTCTACTAAGAGCAACAAAATATAACCAACTACAAATGGTTGGAGATGATCTGAGAACTGATAAGAGGATAATTCTGGTTGAAGTACGGACAAATTTTGAGATCCTGCTGTAACTATTGAGTAAATAATTGCAAGATATATCTTATTGATAGTGGCATTAACTCTCTCCATAGTATTAATAGTGGTAAAATATAATGTACAGACTCTGTGATAGCAGAAACCTCAAGTCATTTTCAGTAAACTTAAATAGAGTAGCTATCAGATGATGAACTTTAGAATTTTAATGATGTAAGTGTGGAAAAAGCAAAAGAAATAATTTGAAGAGTGCCTAGGTGGCTCAGTCAGTTGAGCATCTGACTCTTGATTTCGGCTCAGGTCTTGATCTAGCAGTTCATAAGTTCAAGCCCCATGTCAGGTCTGCGCTGACAGTGCAGAGCCTGCTTAGGATTCTTTCTCTCTCTCCCTCTCTCCCTGCCCCTCCCCTGCTCGCTTTCTCTCTTGCAAAATAAATAAATCAACTTAAAAAAAAGGAAGGATTGAAACTTGGGTTTTCCATTGATGCATTTTACTGGTTAAGACATCAGCTTTTTCATGTTTTCCTTAATTTCTCTAAAAGTTCTAGTTACAGTACGTTGAATAGGTAACATTTTTTCCTAAGTTGGTAAATATAAATCTGAAAATAAATTTACACAAAAATAAAACTAAACTAGTATTTATCATTTTTCAATAGGATTTACCTAACCAGTTTTATCGAGATTGTCATACTTTACATGAAATTCTCAGGTGAGTGTCAGTAAAGTTTTATCAGACTTTGAATTAAACGGCAATAGCTTAAATTTCAACATTGCTCTACTTTATTTTAGGAAATATGTGCATACTGGTCGGTGTCCTCTAATATTTATAATCTCTGACAGTCTCAGTGGAGATAATAATCAAAGGTTACTATTTCCCAAAGAAATTCAGGAAGAGTGTGCTATATCAAACATTAGGTAAGAGTGAAATTCTTGTAATGCTCACATTCAAAGTTATATTTTTAGATTAATCGTCTAACCCTTATCTTTCTTTATAAAACTTTTGACAGTTTTAACCCTGTGGCACCAACAATTATGATGAAATTTCTTAATCGAATAGTGACCATGGAAGCTAATAAGGTAAATCTCTTAAGAAGTGATTAATTTGAATGTTACATTTTAATGATAGAAAGCCTAGCTTGCAGAGTTGAGACACATATTATTTCAGTTTTTAGAATTAAAATATTTTATTACATTTGTAAGTCCTGTCATTCTAGGAAAGGCAGGAAATACTGGTTTTAGAAATCTGAGGGCGCCTGGGTGGTTCAGTCGGTTAAATGTCTGACTCTTGATCTTGGCTCAGGTCTTGGTCTCAGGGTCGTGAGTTCAAGCCCTTTGTTGGGCTCCACACTGGGAGTGGAGCCTACTTAAAAAAAAAAATCCTTAGCATTTTTCTGCTATTAAATCTCGCTTTCTCTTTCACATTGAATTAAATAGTCCTTTGCTTAGCTTAGTGTTCTAAATTGTGTCTGTTATCAAGAGACTGTTTCCTGGCATCTAGGTACTTAGTCATCAACAGTCCAACTCTACATTTGTCCTGTTGTCAGTTTTTTTTTAATCTAATAATATTTTTATTGGGATAAGAAACATAAAATTTACCCTCTTAACCATTTATTTTCTAATATTATGGAAATATACGTGACATACAACATCCATAAGTTGAAAGTATACAACGTATTCGATGCATATTTGATGCACTTAACATATTGAAAATGATTACCACTGTGGCATTACACAATACCACCATCAAGTCAGGTCATTACCACTTCTTTTTTGTGGTGAGAACATTTAAGATCTACTCTCTTAGTACCTTTAAAATACTTAACAGTGTTATTAACTATACCATCTTAACCATTTTTAAATGTACATTTCAGTAGTACATGTCATATATTAACATTGTGGTGAAACCAACTGTTGTCATTTTTAATGCATCATTTTTTCTATCTTTGAAATTAACATTATGTTAAAATAAATTGATGGAACTTCTCCCAGTAGAAGTAGTACTACAAATCAATTAATCTTAAATGAAATATAGTAAGTTTTTTCGCACCACTTGGATCATAGAAACTGAGGGAAATCTTCAAGGGAGAGGTTACTTTGAGGATTAAACAAAATAATGTATGTATGAAGAGCACCTAGCTGAATAAATAAAAAGTATTAATAGTGAAAAATTAAAAACAACTGAGTCCAATAATGGAGCAGTTATTATAATGAGGTATCATGTCATTAATTAGTGTTTTGAGAATATTTAGTGATAGGGGAAAATATGAGTTAATATATTAACTTAATATATTTAACTTAATGTCAAGTTAAAAATAATAAGGTGCGATGGGCGCCTGGGTGGCTCAAAGTCAGTCATGCATCCGACCTCCACTCAGGTCATGAGCTCACAGTTAGTGGATTCAAGCCCCACATCAGGCTCTGTGCTGATAACTCAGAGCCTGGAGCTTGGTTCACATTCTGTGTCTCCCTCTCTCTCTGCCCTTCCCCCACTCGTACTCTGTCTCTCTCTCCCTCTTAAAGATAAATAAACATTAAAAAAAACTTCCTGTTTTTAAGATTTTTAAATTTAGTTTTTATTTTTTAAGTTTATTCATTTATTTTTGAGCGCGCCAGTGAACAGAAGTGAGTGGGGGAGGGGCAGAGTGGAAGAGAGAGATTCCCAAGCAGGCTCCCTGCTATCAGCTTAGGGCGCAATCTCTCAAATCTTTGACATTATGACCTGAGCTGAAATCAAGAGTTGGACGCTTAACTGACTGAATCACCCAGGCGCCTCAAGATTTTCTAAATAATCTGTACATCCATTGTGGAGCTTAGGCTTACAACCCCGAGATCAAGAGTCTCATGCTCTACTGACTGAGCCAACCAGGTGCCCTTAAATTATTGTTGGATATGTTACATCACAGAAGCAATAACCAGCACACTTCAAGTCATTCAAACTTTTATAAAATTCAATGTTAGGGTGCTGTCTAAGGTCTCCAAGGATGATAAATGATGCGATAGGAAGACTAAGAGTTTAATTTCTGCCATTCTGCACCTCAGTTAATTAAATTAAGAGAGAGTTGACATCTTTTTTTAAAAATTTTATTTTTATTTTAGAGAGAGCTTGAGCAGGGGAGAGGGCCCGAGGGAGAGAAAGAAAGAATCCCAAATCTCAGCAGGCTCCGTGCCCAGCGCTGAACCTGAGGCGGGACTTGATTCCAGAATTCTGGGATCATGAACTGAGCCGAAATCAAGAATCAGATGCTCAATCGACTAAGCCACCCAGGTGCCCCGAGTGTTGACATCTTAAGTGATCTAGTTAATGAAAGAATGTTGAATATCTTAGGTTTGTTGGTTGTTTTTTTTTAAGTTTAAATAGATATTTCTCTATTTTTATAAGGAAAAGGATCTTTAGTCTTTTCTGATATCATTAACTATGTAACGTGTGACCACACATTTCAACCACAGTTGTACATGCAAAGTAATTAACATCCATGGTATTTCCTTCAGCTACCAAGGATCATGATTTTAAATTACATTTCCTTTTTGGCAACTAATCCATAGTAGAATTTTTCAAAAAGAAATACTCTTAAAGTAATTTTAAATTAAATAAATGTATTCACAATAAAAATGAAGTTAATCTAGAAGCGAAATTCACAGGCATGAGCAAGAAAATTTTGTAAAAGAATAGTGAAGAGAGACTTGCTCTCTAGGTATTGGAACATAATATAAAACTATAGATATCACACCTGTATAGTATTGGCACAGTAATAGACAAAAAAGAATAAGATGAGAAGAAGCACAGCAATAGATCAGTACGTGTAAATGGCAATTTTCTGTATAAGAACGTAGTATTTTACGTTACTGGAGAAAGAGAAGACTATTATAGTTAGTATTTGCACAATTGGGTATCCATATGGAAAAACATGAGGTTGCATCTTTATACTATGCACGAAAATAATTTTTAGGTAGACTAAAGGTCTGAATGCAAAAATGAGAATGAAAATAGTATTAAAAAATACTGATTTTGGGGTGCTCGGATGACTCAGTTGGTTGAGTGTCTGACTCTTTATTTCGGCTCAGGTCCTGATCCCAGGGTTGTGGGATTGAGCCCCGCATGGGGCTCCGGATTGAGTGTGGAGCCTACTTAAGATTCCCCCTCTCTCTCCCTTCCTCTCTTCCTTCCTCTCTCCCTTCCTCTCTCCTCCTCCTCTCTCCTCCTCTCTCCTCTCTCCTCCTCCTCTCTCCTCCTCCTCTCTCCTCCTCTCTCCTCCTCCTTCTCCTCCTCCTCCTCCTCCTCTCTCCTCCTCCTCCTCCTCTCTCCTCCTCCTCCTCCTCTCTCCTCCTCCTCCTCTCTCCTCTCCTCCTCCTCTCTCCTCTCCTCCTCCCTCCTCCTCCTCTCTCCTCCTCCTCCTCCTCTCTCCTCTCCTCCTCCTCTCTCCTCCTCCTCCTCCTCTCCTCCTCCTCCTCTCCTCCTCCTCTCTCCTCTCCTCCTCTTTCCTCCCCCCTCTCCTCCTCTCTTCCTCCCTCCTCTCCTCCTCCCTCCTCTCCTCCTCCCTCCTCTCCTCCTCCCTCCTCTCCTCCTCCCTCCTCTCCTCCTCTCCTCCTCTCCTCCTCTCCTCCTCCCTCCTCTCCTCCTCCCTCCTCTCCTCCTCTCCTCCTCTCCTCCTCCCTCCTCTCCTCCTCCCTCCTCTCCTCCTCCCTCCTCTCCTCCTCCCTTCTCTGCTCCTCCCTCCTCTCCTCCTCCCTCCTCCCTCCTCTCCTCCTCCCTCCTCCCTCCTCTCTCCTCTCCTCCTCCCTCCTCTCCTCCTCCCTCCTCTCCTCCTCCCTTCTCTGCTCCTCCCTCCTCTCCTCCTCCCTCCTCCCTCCTCTCCTCCTCCCTCCTCCCTCCTCTCTCCTCTCCTCCTCCTTCCTCTCTCCTCTCCTCCTCTCTCCCTCTCCCCCTCTCCCTGTGCCCCTCTCCACTGCATGCACATGTGCTCTCCCTCTCCTCTAAAATAAAAGAAAAAGAAAAAATTTGACTTTGGTTTGGAGGAAAGTATTCCTAACTAAGAAACAGAAGTCCTAAAAACATTGGATTTACTTCAAAAAAAATGGAAAGCTTAGGAAGTGACAGAAGTCATGGTAAGCTAAGTTAAAAGACAAGCCTGAGAATGGAAGAAAGTATTTGCAATTTATGTAACAGATAAAACATTAACACCTGAATATTTAAAAATATGCCTACAAAAAAAGGTTGAAAACAGAAATCAATACACAGGGTAATACAAATGGCTAATAAACATGGGAGGTGTTTAGCCCTACTAATAAAGAAATTCACATGTAAGTATATTTTTTAATGTTTATTTGAGAGAGAGAGCATGAGCATGAGTTGGGGAGGGGCAGAGAGAGGGAGGGAGAATCTCAAGCAGGCCCCATGCTCTGCACAGAGCCTGACATAGGATTTGATCCCACGACTGTGAGATCATGACCTGAGCCAAAATCAAAATCAAGGGGTGCCTGGGCGGCTCAGTTGGCTCAGTGTCTGACTTCAGCTCAGGTCATGATCTTGTGGTTTGTGAGTTTGAGCCCCACATTGGGTTCACTGCTGTCAGCCTGTCAATGTAGAACAATCTGTAGGATTTCAGATCCTCTGTCCCACTCTCTCTGACCCTACCCTACTTATGCTCTCTCTCAAAAAAAAAAATTAAATATTTTTAAAAATTTAAAAATCAAAATCAAGAGTCAGATGCTTAACCAACTGAGCCACCCAGGTGCCCCAAAGAAATTCATATTTAAACCAGATACCATTTTTTGTGTATCAGTTTGCAAAACATTTAAGTGATCAATAAACAGGATTGCCAAAGATAAGAAGAAAATGGGCACTCTCACATACCATTGGTAGAAAAAATTGGTAATTGTTAGGGACACTTTGGAAGGCACTCTCCTTTTACAGAAATATTTGTGTCTGTTGGCAAAGATACATCTGTGGTGAAAAATCGGAAACAATGTAATGTCCCTTCATTGGGGAGACTGTTAAATTATAGTACACCCATGATGTTTTTTAAAGTGAAGTAGAATTAAAGGTGTTTACTCAATAATGGTATTGAGTAAAAAATCATGTCATAGAATAATACATGTAGAGGCACCTGGGTGACTCAGTTGGTTGAGCATGTGACTCTTGATTTCAGCTCAGGTCATGATTCCAGGGTTGTGGGATCAAGCCCCATGTCAGGCGTGGAGCCTGCTCAAGATTCTCTCTCTTCTTCTGCCCCTCTTCTGCTCTTGTGCCCTCTCTCTCTCAAAAAAAAAAAAAAATGAATAAATAAAAATAATACATCTAATCCTACCCTACTCGTTTAAAAAGTTAACTATGTTGGAGTACCTGGGTGGCTCAGTCAGTTAAGCATACAACTCTTGATCTCGTGGTTCGTGGGATCGAGCCCTGCATTGGGTGCTCTACTGCACGGAGCCTGCTTGAGATTCTCTCTCTCCCTCTCTCTCTACCCCTCCCCTGTGGGAGCTCGCACGCTGTCTCTGTCAAAAACAAAACAAACAAAACTTTAAAAAGTTAGCTATGTTTATACATACTTCTAGGTACCGTACGTACTTGGACATATTTTTGCACAGAAGGCAGTCTGGAAAAGTACTCACTAGAATATTAACAACTGTGACAAAGTTTAGGATATGGGGAGACTAACCTAGAATAGTAACTTTTTCATAAACATAACTTTCGTAAAGTTGTTCTGAAACAACTTTAATTAATAAAAATATATCCAAAAGCTATAAGAAAGTACTATGTTTTGTGTTTTAATCAGGTTTTAAAAAATCTGAAATGGGTGATCTATGAGCAATCACATGAATTCAACTTAAGTCGTGTTATCAGTAAACCATTAGGAGTTTATTTATTTTTTTTCATTAGGAGTTTCTTAAGGTGGAGAGGGATAGATAACATTTTTCTGGTCTTATATTTGAATTGACAAGGGACTGATGTTTGTATATATGTATGTATATATGGTTAGAGAGAATCTCAAAATATAACGTAGCCCAAGTAAACAAGCAAAATTGTTTTAGACTCTTGAAAATTTACCTTAATCTGTAAGTCATTGGTCTTCCTGAGCAGACTGGTGTTTAACAAGGAAGCTTTTTAACATCCAGCTTAGAAAGATTTTAATATATTTTCATTTAGTTAAGGGGGGAGGTTGTTTTAGAAAAGAGTTTTTTAAACTGTAATTCTTTCATTTTAGAATGGAAGAAATATTATTGTCCCTGACAAAACTTCCCTAGAGTTGCTCTGTCAAGGATGTTCTGGTGATATCAGAAGTGCAATAAACAGCCTCCAGTTTTCTTCTTCAAAAGGTAACTATGAAAGATAAATTCTTAGAGTATTATATTACGTGACTTTCTCTTAATTGTTCATGAGACGAAATCAAACTAAACATATTTTATCTTAAAAATATATATCTATCTCCATCTACTATTTTTTTGAGACCATTTCATAAAATCATGTATATACGTGTGCATACAATAAACACACCTCTGTGAATATTTCATTGTATGTATCCATATACCTGAGACAAAACCTGATTCATTTATGTGGTTTGCTACTTTACTTTTTGTTTTGTTTTAATATTTTTTTTAATGTTAATTTTCGAACGAGAGAGAGACAGTGTGAGCTGGTGGGGGGACAGAGAGAGAGTGGGGGAGACATAGAATCCTAAATAGGCTTCAGGCTCTGAGCTGTCAGCACAGAGCCCCAACGGGGGTTGAACTCAAAAACTGCAAGATCATGGCCTGAGGCGAAGTTGGACGCTTAACCAACTGAGCCACCTAGGCACCCCTTTGAAGTTAATTTGAATGAGACTTCCTGGGTGAAAATCTTGGTCCTGCCATTTACCAGTGACTTAGTCTTTCAAATGACAATCATTTTGTTCCTATATATTCTTACCTTTTATATGAGAATCTCTATTACAGAGTTGTATGAAGAATAAGTGAGGTCATACTTGTAGAATGTTTATTCCAGTGCTTGATACATATTAAAGAATCAGCAAATGGTCAGCTGTTAATGAGTTTAATAATATTGTACTAATCACAAAAGTAATCAATTGCTTTTGATTTTTTAATTACTTAAAAAATTTTTTTTTATAATGTTTATTTTTAAGGAGAAAGAGAGAATGTATGTACAAATGGGAAGGGCTGAGAGAGGGAGACACAGAATCTGGACTAGACTCCAGGCTCTGAGCTGTCAGCACAGAGCTCTATGTGGGGCTTGAACCCACAAACCATGGAATCATGACCTGAGCTGAAGTTGGACGCTTAACTCACTAACCACCCAGGTGCCCCTACTTGTAGTTTTTAATTTATGTATGATAGATTTAATTAATTGATTTACTTCATTGTAAAAAGGGTGCGCAGCACATAGGACACCCGGGTGGGTCAGTCTGTTCAGCGTCTGTCTCTTTTTTTTTTTTTTTTTTTTTAATATTTATTCATTTTTGAGAGAGAGAGAGAGCATGAGTGGAGGAGGGGCAGAGAGAGAGGAAGACACAGAATCTGAAGCAGGCTCCAGAGGCTCTGTCAGCACAGAGCCCAATGCGGGGCTCGAACTCACGAAGAGATCATGACCTGAGCCGAAGTCGGACGCTCAACCGACTGAGCCACCCAGGCGACCCTAGCATATGTCTCTTGAGTTTTGCTTAGGTCACGATCTCACAGTTTGGTTTGTGAGTTTGAGCCCTGCATCAGGCAGTGCGGAGCCTGCTTGAGATTCTCCCTCTCCCTCCTTCTCTCTCTCTCTCTCTCTCTCTCTCCCCCATCCCGCCCCCCCCCCCCCGGCTCAATCTTTAAAAAAAAAGACATGGTACATGATTTATTCCACATGGTCCTTCATCAGAAAACATTTAACAAGTCATCTACTTGATGTTTAACATTGAGAAATTGATTTTGAAAATTTAAAAGCCATCTTTGGAGCTCTCAATCCACCTGAAATCCTACTATCTACCTACAAGTGTAACCTGTTCATTTAGTTAATATCTCTGTTATTCTTTTCTTTTTAATTTCTTTTTTTAATGTTTTATTTATTTTTGAGGGTGAGAGTGTGAGTGGGGGAGGGACAGAGAGAAAGGGGAATAGAAGATCTGAAACAGGCTCTTTACTGACAGCGGCAAAAGCCCACAAACTGTTGGCCTGAGCCGATGTCACTCAACCAACTGAGCCACCCAGCCTAATGCAACTGAAAGTAGAATTCTGCTTATTCTTATAGAAATGTAAATGGTGCTTAGGTTCAATATTGGAATTATGGGTTGGGAAGGCTGAGGTAGGCCAGTTTGAGAGCCTAACTTCCATTTATAACATTATTATTCTGAGCTCAGAAATTTTAAAGGGAAGAAAATAATATATTTTGAATGGGTCAGGAACTGTATTAGCAATCATATATTTTACATTTAATTTTTGACCAGCCTAGTGAGATAGACAATAATAAATTAACTCCAAATCCTATGTTCTTTCTGCTCTTCCAGGCTACTTTTTTTTTTTTAGTTTATTTATTTATTTTGAGAAAGAGTGAGCCTGCCTGTTGGGGCATGTGGCAGAGAGAGAGGGAGAGAGAGAATCCAAGCAGGCTCTGTGCTGACAGGCTCTGTGGTGATGTACAGGCTCAATCTCATCACTGCGAAATCATGACCTGAGCCGAAATCAAGAGTTAGACGCTTAACCAAGCCACCCAGGCACCCCTCAGGCTGCTTTTTTTAAGTGACACGTTCTGAGTTTTGAACAGTAGATGTACCAATGAAATTTCAACACAGGCATAGTCATAAATTGAAGACTGCCTAAATCAGTGTTAAGCATCCACTGCTGAACCATACTGTCTGGTTTCAAATCATTTACTAGCTGATGACCTCAAACCAGTAACTTAACCTCTCTATATGTCCTATCTTTTTTCTTTTTTAAACATTTATTTATTTATTTTTTAAATGTTTTTATTTATTTTTGAGAGACATAGAGACAGAGTGTGAGCTGGGGAAGAGCAGAGAGAGTGGGAGACACAGAATCTGAAGCAGGCTCCAGGCTCTGAGCCATCGGCACAGAGCCCGACGCGGGGCTCGAACTCACAGACCGTGAGATCATGACCTGAGCTGAAGTCGGCCGCTTAACCAACTGAGCCACCCAGGCGCCCCTAAACATTTATTTTTGAGACACAGAGTGAGATAGAGCATGAGCAGGGGAGTGACAGAAAGAGAGGGAGACACAGAATCCAAAGCAGGCTCCAGCCTCTCAGCTGTCAGCACAGAGAGCCCAACGTGGGGCTCAAACTCATGGACCGTGAGATCATGATCTGAGCCAAAGTCAGAGCCTTAACCGACTGAGCTACCCAGGTGCCCCCATATGTCCTATCTTTAATGTGTGTAATAGTAGTTCTCCCCTAATTGAGTGTTTTGAGGATTAAATTGGTTAGCACATGTCATGAACCAAGAATAGTACCTTGCACAAGCAGTACTGCGAGAAATCAAGATGATAGGCCTGTGTTAGTGTCATTTCTATGTGTGAAAATTGGAAATCTTTGTCACGAGATACTTTTAGATGACATTTTATTTCGTTTTAATAGTTTGGTAACCCAGAGAGGACCGTTACTTAGTTCACATGTTTTATAATTATTGTTTATTAGAAAAGTATATCTTAATTAGAATATTTATGTAACTGTATCTAAAATGCTCTCAGTTTTATTTTTCTTATTTTAATTTTATTTCTAATATTGTCTCTTAGGAGAGAACAGTTTTTGGCCAAGGAAAAAAGGAACATCTTCATTAAAATCAGATGCTGCGCTGTCAAAATCAAAACGAAGAAAAAAAACAGATAGGGTTTTTGAAAACCAAGAGGTCCAAGCTATTGGTGGCAAAGATGTTTCTCTCTTTCTCTTCAGAGCTTTGGGAAAGATACTATATTGTAAAAGTAAGAAAATCTTAATGTTTTATAAAAAATCTGTTAGGTATTGGTCGTGCAGCTGAAATTAAATACTGGTTTTTGAAAATGTCATGATTTGGCAGTTAGGGCCAGGTCTGACTCTGTTTGGCAAGGCCTAAGACATAGCAGGTAAATGTATTTAGGTATAGTATTTTTTGACTGTGGGTGAGATTAAATGTAAAAACTACTGTAGTCTATATCCATGTCTGTAAATCTTTAAAATTATAGCTCCCTGAAGGTAAGACATCAGTTCCTCTAGAATTTTAGTGGCAGATGTTGGTAGCCCAACACCAGGACCCTAGGCAAATTGCCAGGCAGAGCCAGGCTCCTTTGGTTCTCCTTACATTTCTCTTCGCTAGCAGCTCTCTCCCCAACCACAGACCTTCCGTTGCCCTTTTCTGTGTTTAATGTCTGCTTCCCCTCCGTCCCTCCCTCTGCATCATCCCCATCTTTAAGCTCCCAAATTGCCTCTGTTTTTAGTAAAATCCCAAACTTATGTTTTTTTATGTAGAAAATATCGGTTCTTAGTCTGCTGATCCTGAAGGAAGAGAGAATTAGGATTGAGGGGAGGGGGTGGGATCTGACCTGCTTTTATTTTATATAGAGTAAACCAATTCATACAAAATTTTGAGGGAAACTGTTGCCATAGTTTAGAATAGTTTTATAATCATAATGGACCACTGAAAAAAGTTCTTCGTGTACAGTGATCTCAGTTTTCTCTCAGGTGGTTTTTCAAGTCTTGTGTTGTGTAAAACAGTGGCTTCAGTGGGTCAAGTAGCATGTGAACAGACACTCATTGAAGCTTCATGCTTATCACGCCTGTTACTGTCTGAGATTTTTCTTCTGGTTGCCAAAAACCCAGTTGTTTGAAACCACTGTTTTTATCTTCCTATAAAACTCTGAGTGCCTCTCATACCTGTTTTCCATCTTCTTACCTCCCTGCCTCTTTCTCTTCTGTTGTGTCTCTGTATTTCTGCTTCATTCTCTTCTCGCTCCAGGTATCCTTCATGTTTTAGGCTATTACCTCTCAGCTGCTTCTTTCCAAATGGTCAAAAATTTGGGATTTTTCAATGAAAAACTTCATGACCCCTGAAGATGAAACTGGCATCACTTAGGTGGAAATGAAGACACTCTTCTGTCCTTGGATTCTCTTACCTCTGAATCTCAGTGACTATTCCCACTGATTCTTTTCCTTCTACTCTTTCTTTTCTTTCTCAACATTCATTTGTAACTTCTCACATCAGGGAACAGGGTCTCTGTTCTCTTGTGCAGAAAGCAGCCTCATCCTACATCGTTAATAAAACAGTTAATATTTCTGTATTGAGAATGAGGATCAAAAGTAGAAATCAACTCAGAATTGAAAAGGTGAAATGCAGAGTACTTTGAGAATTGGAATATTTTAATACTAGAAAAGCCATAATCCAGGCATCAGAATTCTAATTTGAGTTCTTAAGAATAGTGATAGTGAGGCAACAAACTAAATGGTAGCAAGATGCTATAGTAGTGAGGCAGCTTACATACGCTTCCAGTTACTTCGTTTTTATTTTTAACACCTTGCTTAGTATATTTGACATTATGGACCTAAAATGTTGAAAAAAACCTTCAAATGAGTGGTTCTATATAACTTTAAGGCCATGTTATTTTTAATAATTCAAGAATTTTTTTTTTATAGGAGCATCTTTAACAGAATTAGATTCCCCTCGGTTGCCTTCGCATTTATCAGAGTATGAACGGGATACCTTGCTTGTTCAACCTGAGGTAAAGTCTTCAATAACGTACAGTACTTTTCACAGGATATATATTAGTTACATTTATGGAAATGTCCATTTAACCACTGAATTTTCACCAAAATAACATGTGTGTACTTCTTTTTACAGGAAGTAGTAGAAATGTCACATATGCCAGGAGAGTTATTTAATTTATATCTTCACCAAAACTACTTAGATTTCTTCGTGGAAGTAGATGATGTTGTGAGAGCCAGTGAATTTCTGAGTTTCGC
The DNA here is from genome assembly GCA_030068075.1 of Paguma larvata. Classification (NCBI taxonomy): domain Eukaryota; kingdom Metazoa; phylum Chordata; class Mammalia; order Carnivora; family Viverridae; genus Paguma; species Paguma larvata. Next base: position 98,473,872 of record CM057826.1, on the reverse strand, counting down.
AGATATCCTCAGCGGTGACTGGAATGTAAGACCTTTTGACTTAACTATTTTTGTTTATGACTGTTTTTCAAAATTGAGAAAGTTTACTTTTATTCCTCATTATTTGACATTTTATGTAACTTCTTAATAACAATAATAAGATTATTTAATCTAATGCAGTATTTGTAATGACACTAGTTAATCTGATTTTTTTTGGTGATAACACTAATTTTTTCTGAAGTTATTCTGTTTATAAAACTAATATATATTCAGAAATTTTGACAAACATTGAAAAGTAGGGAAGAAGTGCGTTTTTTATACTTTTACGTTGTAAATAATTTTTTTCACAAATTTGAAACTATTCACTGTGAAATTTATATATTTTCCTAACATTTTAATACTCCTCCGATCAGTGTAATAGTCACTAACCACATATGGCCATTTACATTAGGTTAAATTACACTTAATTTAATTTAAAATTCAGTTCCTCGGTCACACTGGCCATATTTTCAGCATTTGATAGCTACATGTTGCTAGTACTACTGTGTTAAACAGCCAGATACAAAACGTTTTGGTTACAGAAAGTTCTTTTGGACAGTATTGTTTTGATATGTTAATATTTCAGCTATAAATATTGAAATAGTATTAATTATTAAAATTAGAAAAGTTACAGTGAAAAACATGCATGATATGGTTTCTGTGTTATGTTTAGTTTCATTATGCAGCAGTTGCGTTGGCTTAATTTTTCTTATATTTTTTATGTTGAAATTTTCTAACCTATAGACTAATGAAAGAATAGTATGAATGCCTGTATACCCTTAGCTTTTGTTCACCAGTTTTTCACATTTCGGTACGTTTGCTTAATCTCTATATGTTTATACACTTGTTTTGCCCAATAATTGGAAAGTAATTATATACATCATGTTGCAGTACTTATTACGCGTATGTAAGGCCATTGCTCTGTTATAACCACAGTAGGATTTATCATACTTAAGAAAACTAACATTAGTTCAGTAACATATTGTCATTATTTTGATTTCCTCAGTTGTCTCAAAATGTATTTTAAATTGTTTTCAACATCTACATCCAAGATCCAGTCAGAGTTCACATACAGCAGTTGATTGTTACATCTCAGTTGAATTTGATTTAGGTAATTTTGTAGCTTATTATTTTCAGGGCTGTGGTAATGTTGGAAAAAGTGAACATTAAGTAAATATGGTTAGTGGTTTTTTGGCAACAGTAAGATGAATAACACTACTTTATAAATCTCTCATTCATTTTACATTTTGTCTCCTTTTTTAGACACGCTCTTTACTCAGGCAATATACTACATCCATAGCTACAAGGGGCGTGATGCATTCCAATAAAGCGCGAGGATTTGCTCATTGCCAAGGAGGAGGATCAAGTTTTCGACCCTTGCATAAACCCCAATGGTTTTTCATAAATAAAAAGGTAAATAAAGAATTATGTACTTTTACTAGGTAAACTTTATGGTATGTGAATTATATTTCAATGAAGCTGGGTTTTTTTTTAAGTTTTAAAAAAGTGTTTTAATATTAGTAAAATAGTTGCTAATACGCACAGTTTTCTTGGAATTACAGTAAGACATAAAAAGGACACTCTTCTTGAATGCCTAGTCATTATTTTTAAGGAAAAAAAATACTCGAAATTTGAAAGCACATATTTTATTTTATTAGTCGACTATTACTGGATTCAAACTATCATAATTATATTTTAATTTTAATTGAAAATAGGGGCATCTGCCTGGCTCATTTTGAAGAGCATACAACTCAATTTCAGAATTGTGAGTTTGAGCCCCACATGGAGTGTAGAGATTATAAAAGAAAGAAAGAGAGAAAATAAATAAAAATAAATAAATAAATCCTGGCTTTGCTTCTAACCAACAGGTTATTTTACCTAGTGTACACTTCGTTTCCACAGCTTCAAATGTGACGGATTGAATTAGAAGTCAAAAATAGGTGGTCCCACAAGTTGAATACTACACACAGATTTTTTCTCATGAATTGCCAGTCTTTAAAAATGAGTGTAATAATTAAAACTCAGATATGGATTTCTGGCTCAGAATGTCTGAACTCTCCTGAAATATTCAAATAAGGCAGCACTGGCCTATATTTTTACATGACAGCAATCTGGTCAAGCCAGGTAGCATCTGCCGCTTGAAGATGGGAGGGGTGGGTACCTTCCCCAGCTGCTTCCCCGCACTGATTTATGTACCTGCTGTCTCCTAGCGCATCTGACTTTGTGGCCCCAGAACTATGTCATCTCTAAAATACCTTCCAGTTCTAAATCATATGGCGAGATAGGAGCCTGTATTTCATTACCTAAGACATTTTTTCCAACAGATTTCTTGGAGAATTTCATGACTTTTAACGAATTTGTGTCCCTTATTGACTTGCTGTGCTCTTTGTAGCACATATATTAACTTTGCCTTATAGTTACACATGAATTGTTTGTAAAACTGTAAGCTCTTTGAAGGCAGATTGTGCTTATCTCCTTATCAGCCTAATGGTGTACCTGTGTTAACTAAAGAAAATAAATTCTTTCATTGAGAAACAGTATCCTCACATAATTTCTGATGTATACTTATAGACAGAATTCCTTGGATTTTTAAGGTTTATTTTCCTTCTCCCTTAAGTCTCTTAAAAAATTCTTATCGCTGTTACATCAAATATGAAATAGTTGTATAGGTAAAATTCTTTTATTAGATAAGCCTAGAACAGTTATAAAAAACTAATTAGATAAACTCTTAAAAGTATGTTTGTGGTATATATAAACACACTTTGTGATACAGTAAACTTCATTTGTCTAGGAATACATCTCCATATTTTTTAATTTTATTTTTCATTTCATCTTTTTTTTTTTTTTACTTCTATACAGTATCGGGAAAATTGCCTGGCAGCGAAAGCTCTTTTTTCTGACTTCTGCTTACCAGCTCTATGCCTCCAAACTCAACTGTTGCCATACCTTGCTTTGCTAACTATTCCAATGAGAAATCCAGGTAATAATACGGGTTTTTATTTAATCCAAAAAGTAATGTTACGTTTTGTTAATTTTAGAGAGAGAGAGCATGAGCAGGGTAAAGGGAGAGAGAGAAAGAGAGAGAATCTTAAGCAGGCTCCTTGCTCAGTATGGAGCCCCACATGGGGCTCGATCCCACAACTCTGGTATCATGAGCTAACATCGAGTTGGAAGCTCAACCAACTGATCTACCCAGGTGCCCCCAAAGAGTAGTGTTTTATAACCTTATCTTTTTAAAGTCACCTCATTGCTACATCCTGAGACCTTGTTTTCTTTATTTTTTGATCCAAAATTGACATGTTTTAGATTTAAAAAAGGAAGAAAATTCAAGTAACAGAAGTATATAAAGAAAAAATATTAAAAGTCCCCTATAACCACAGATAATTCCTTTTGAAAGATTGGTATAAGTTCTACAAATAGTAGGTATATGCTTTAATTGGCATATATCACTTAACCACGGATAGCGCTCCATATGTTATAAATTAGTATTCAGTCAGCTCTGGAGGCTGGGAAGGCCAAAATCAAGATACAAGCAGATCCATTGTCTGGGGAAGGCCTCCTTCCTAGCTTGTAGATGGCCGTCTTCTTGTGTTCTCACATGGCAGAGAGCGGGGCAATCTCTGAATGTTCCCTTTGTAAATACCAGAAATCCAGGATCATTTTATACTTTCTCTGCCCTAGTACTAGAATCAGGACTTCCAAGGAATTCCCTAGGCTCTAGGGGCATCTGGCTGGCTCAATAGGTAGAGTGCGTGACTCTTGACCTAGGGGTTGTGAGTTCAATCCCATGCTGGATATAGAGCCTACTTAAAAAAAAAAAAAATTAGGATCTGGGCACTAGGTATGGTCATTGCTATTGGAGTATCATTGTGTCTATGCTTTTTCACTCGAACAAAGCTAGGAAGTGTGTGTGTGTGTGTGTGTCTTTGTGTGTGTGTGTCTGTGTGTGTGTGTGTGTGTTTGTAAACCATGAGCTCACACCAATACATTCAATTTTAGCCCAACAGCACAGAGTTTATTTTAACCTTTCCCAGTTCAGTAACTAGTACTGGTTTAGACTACTTACATTGAAATTATCTGGAGAATCCTTTATCAACTAGTTAAAAATTCAGGTTATAGGATCACAACTCCTTTTTCCATATCAGAAAGCTGTTGTTTAAAAACTCCTGATTCTGTTCTGGAGTGGATCTTTAAAAAGGTAAATATCTAGGAGCCCACATAATATTGCATTTATAAACTTCGAAAGGTTTATAAAATTCATTCAAAAATAAGATATTTTGGGGGCTCCTGGCTGCTCAGTTGGTAAAGAATGCAACTCTTGATTTTGGGGTCCTGAATTCAAGCCCCAAGGTAGACATGGAGCCTACTTAAAAAAAAATTAAAAATTAAAAAAAAGTTCTGGCTTTTTTTTTTTTCCCATTTTTTTTCTCCAGTTACTGTGTCATTTTAGAAGTTATTTCTTTATATTTTTTCTGCTCCTTTCTCTTTGTCTTTTATTCTGGTCCTCTGTTAGTGTTTGTTGGTATGCTTAAAGATATCCCATAATCCTCTGATAACCTTGGTCATTTCTTTTCACTCCATTTTCTCTGATTGTGCAATCTGTATCAGTCTATGTTCAAGTTGACTGATCCTTCTGCCAGTTCAAATCTGTTATTGAACCCCTGTAGCAAGTCACTGTTCCGGGTGAGTACTCAAGTAGTGGTTGCATCTGATCATCTTGGCTGGGCCCCTGCTAGCGCGACCCTACGCCCTACGAATGAGATTGGGTGAGGGCCATTGCACTTCCAAGAGCAGGCAGTATTCTTGGCCTGCTGTGCTACTAGGATAGAGCTTCCATGCCAAGGATTGGAGAATGCTAGTCCCGAATTCTCAGCTGGCCAGAGGAGGGTAGGAATCCTATTAGCTCTTGGCTACACTCACCCGGAGTGAAGTCTCTCTAAAACTGAGAAAGTGAAGGAGTGGGTCCTGGTTCAAATACCACAGACTCCTGCTGTTAGATTTTCCTGAAAAAAATGTTTCTTCATAACATAAAATTTATCATCTTAAACCATTTTTAAGTATATAGTTTATTAGTTTTAAGCATGGTCACCTTGTACAACCAATCCCTAGAACTTTGTCATTTTGCAAAATTGAAACCACACATTAAACGCTACCTCCCACTCCCTGTCCACCACCTACCTTCTGTCTCTGAATTTGATTACTCTAGGTATCTCACATAAGTGGACTCATATAGTATGTGTTCTTTTGTGACTGACATGTTTCACATACCATATCATCAAGGTTTATATTATAGCATGTATCAGCATTTGCTTTTTAAGGCTGAAGAATATCACATTGTATATACCACATTCTGTTTATCTATTCATCTCTTGATGGATACTTAAGTTGTTTCAACCTTTTGGCTATTGTGAACAATGCTGCTGTGAACATGGGGTATATAATTACTCTTTAAGACCCTGCTGTCAATTCTTTTGGGTGTATATTCAGAAGTGGAATTGCTAGGTCATACAGTAACTTGGTTTTTAATTTTTTAAGGAGCTGCCTTACCATTTTCCACAGCAGTTATCCCATTTTACATTTCCACTAATAGTACCAAGGGTTTCAGTTTCCATACATCTTTGCCAAGCCTTTTTTTTTTTATTTTTCTTTACAACAGACATCCTAAAGGATATGAAATGGTATCCCATGATTTTGATTTGAATTTTCCCAAAGATTCATGATTTTTTTATATATATATTTTTAACGTTTTTATTTTATTTTTGAGAGACATAGAGACAGAGTGTAAGCAAGGGAAGGGCACAGAGAGAGGGAGAAACAGAATCTGAAGCAGGCTCCAGGCTCTGAGCCGTCAGCAAAGAGCCCGACGTGGGGCTCAAACTCACAGGCCATGAGATCATGACCTGAACTGAAGTCGGCTACTTAACCAACTGAGCCACCCAGTTGCCCCAAAAGATTCATGATTTTGAGCCTTTTTTTTTCTTCCTTCCTTCCTTCCTTCCTTCCTTCCTTCCTTCCTTCCTTCCTTCCTTCCTTCTTCCTTCCTTCCTTCCTTCCTTCCTTCCTTCCACACAAGAGGAGGGGTAAAGGGAGTGGAAGAGAACCCTAAGCAGGCTCCATGCCCAGTGTGGAACCTGATCACCAGGGCTTGATTTCATGACCTGACTGGAAATCAAGAGTTAGACACTCAACCAACTGAGCCATTCAGGTGCCCTGAGCATCCCTTGCTTGTTGGCCATTTATATATCTTCTTCAGAGAAATGTCTATTTAAAACTTTTTTAAAATCTCTGTTTCAGCTCAAATTTCTTTTATCCAAGATATTGGAAAGCTTCCTCTGAAGCGACACTTCGGAAGGTAAGCTGTTTTAATTTTCAAAGAACTGTTACTGAAATGTCCATTGAATATTATCTACTTTTTCAGTATACAACCAATAAAAATTTATCTGTAATCCTCCAGTTAACAAATCTTGCATATCTGGAAACCTCTTACCGTTTCCTCCCAAGATGTTCTTAGCTTATTTTTTTTTCCTAATTTTTTTTAAATGTTTATTTTTGAGAGAGAGAGAGTGCGATCAGGGGAGGTGTCGAGAGGGGTGGACAGAGGATCCAAAGTAGGCTCCGTGCTGACAGTAGCAAGCCTGATGCAGAGCTTGAACTCACGAATTATGAGTTCATGACCTGAGCCGAAGTCGGATGCTCAACTGACTGAGCCTCTCTGGTGCTCCTTGCCTGTGTTTAAAGCCTGCAGGAACCAGGAACTATCACAAATGTACTTTTTCATTTCCTTATTTTAAAAGATCCAGACAAATAAAACCTAGATATAGAGAGGTAAATCTCTATCTGTGCTGTTCATTTTATTGCAAAATCACCTCTGGGCTGGTATCAGTGATAAACACAACAATTATGTTTCATTTCTACTTAGCTTATCTGTAAGATCAAATTATGTATTCAGGCATTTACTTATTTATTAATGTTTTATTTTACTCTTTCTCTTATTTTAGAGAGAGAGAGCACAAACAGGGAATGGGGCAGAGAGAATCCTAGAATCCTAAGCAGGCTCCACACTCAACCACAGAGCCTGATGCAAGGCTCGATCCCACAACCCTGGGATCATGACCTGAGCCAAAATCAAGAGTTGGACACCCAACCGACTGAGCCATCCAGGCACCCCTGTACTTTAGTATTTTAAAAAGGTTTAAAATGGGCTTTTTAACTGTTCTTATTGATTTAACTAGTTGATCTGACTTAGGAAACAGGATTTGTCAGTGCTACTTAACTAGTACTTTATCTTTCATTCATGATGGCCATATTTAATGTTATCATTGATTCATGTTGATGGTATTAAAAATGAATATTTAGTTTGATATTTAGTATTAGTATTTAATAGTTCTCTAGTTTCCTATAATCCAACCTAACGTTATTTTTGTACATTTAGCTTATTTCCAACTTTATCATACCTTTCCTTATGGCTTAAATCATTGCTGTTGCTAGATCATATAGTAATTCTGTTTTTAAATTTTTAAGGAACTGCCTTACCATTTTCCACAGCAGTTATACCATTCTACATTTCCACCAGCAATGCTCAAAGAGTCTCAGTTTCCACACATCTTTGCCAAAAAAAATCTTTTTTTCCCTATTAAACAGACATCCTAAAGGATGTGAAATGGTATCAAATGTTACTTACATAGAATGTATTCCTAGGAATGAAATTGCTAGATCCATGGACATACACTTTTTTTGAAGCCTTTGCTCTATATTGCCAGATTGCTTCTAAGAATATTTTGCTAATTTTATGTCCACTTACTGTGTATCAGCATATTCTTTTCTCCTAACTCTTGACACTGCTGGGTTTTTATTACTTACTTGGGGCACCTGGCTGGCTCAGTTGGAAGAGCATGCAACTCTTAATCATGGGATCGTGTGTTTGAGCCCCATGTTAGATGTAGAGTTTACTTAAATAAATAAAAGTTAGATAGATGACAGATAGATAGATAAATAAATGGTCTTTGCCAGTTTTAAAGATTATAGCACTAGTTCATTATTTTAATTTCAAATTTTAAAATTACTGATTAGGTTGGACAATTGGTTTAATTACCATTTGTACTTTTTTAATGTAAGTTGTCCATGTTTTATACCCATTTTTCTATTCTATTTAATTTTTTCTTTTTAATTTGTAAGAACTCTTTATAAGTTATTTGTATTGTGAGTTGTAATTTATTCACATTTTGTCATTTACCTTGTACTTCTGTTTATATCATTAAATAAGCTAAAGGGCCTGGCTAAACAGTGAGCACAGTGAAGGTTAGTTGAAAGACTAAGGATGGCTTCATAATCATCACATGCATGGTGTAATTTAAAGGCATGCCCTTATTTGGTTATTACTGATGCCTGCATTGTGAATCCGGCAGGTTGAAAATGGAAGCCCTGACGGACAGGGAGCATGGAATGATAGACCCTGACAGTGGAGATGAATTCCCACTTCCTGGAGGGCAGCCTGCAGAGGAAGCTCTGGGTGAATCCACTCAAACCGCTGAACCTGAAACCTGCTGCCTGCCTTTGAGTCAGAATAGTGGGAGTGAACTGCCTGCCAGCCAGCCTCAGTCCTTTTCTGCACAGGGAGACCTGGAGGAAGAAGAGATGATCATAGAAGACTATGAGAGCGATGGGACATAGAAACCAGCCCGCCAATCATGTTGCTACTTGGCAGATTCATGGTCCTTTTATTAAGTGGGATCTGAACAGAGATGATACACTTCTCAAGTGGATGACAGTTTATTCTTCACTCTTGTAGTACTTCAGCACAAGAAACTGACTTCTCTGTCATTTTGAAGTAAACAGAAGATTAAGCTTCAAATAATACCTTAATTTTTGTTTTCTCTAGTATTTATTGAGTCTTGTGAGTGGTGCTGGGAGAAAGACTTAGTGTGTATGGTGTGTTTGAACATTATGCCAAATATCAAACAATGTGAAGGAATAATTCTGAATATTAATACTTGATGGGGTTGTAAATATGAATTATAAAAGTTTAGTATGCAATTATGAGTGTAAATAAACTTTGTGCCTTATCCACAGTTTCTCTATGGTCTCTAACTTCTCAAGTACCATTTTTATATGCTGTACAGTGGACTATTTTAGATACTTTTTGGAAAGTAATTTATATCAAAATTAAAATATTGAATTTCTATTCGTTTCCTCTTTTAATATTTCCTAACATGTATTGTCGGCTAGGTATCATTGAGCATAATATGGGAATCTCCTTTATCCATTGTTAACACTTTTCAAAAAATAGGGAAGAAAGAGAACCTTGCGGTGAGAACTCTGTGGAGGGGCGAATCGCACCTTTTCTACCTTTCCAAGCTGTGTGCCTGTGCGCTCGCGCGGCGCGGCTTTGTAACAGCAGCTCTGAGGTGCGGGGCGGGGGGCGGGCCCCGACCCTCCCCGGCCCCTAGCAGAGTCCGTTCCTGACAAAGCCGGGCGGGGCAAACTTGGCTCGGCCCCGCCCCGGGAGTTGAGCCTGGTTTCGGCGCCGCGGGCGACGAGCGCGCTCTTCCCGGCGGCAGCGCAGGTGAGGGGGCGCGAGGGGTGGGGCCTACGTGATCCGGGCGCTGGCGGGGAGGGCCCGGCGGCACTCCGGCAGGTGCGCAGGTTGGGAAGGAGAGGCCGTGGGCTCTCAGCGTGCGCCGGACCCCGCGGCGCTCTCCGCTCAGCCCCGCCATAACCTGCGGCCGAGACCGGACGGCGGCGCGGAGAGAGGTGAGGGCCCCGGGGAGAGCGGGGCCTGCGCGTCAGGAAGGCCCCTCAACCAGCGCGCTTTCATCCAGGGGACACAGGTGCGCGGCGAGACGCGAAGGCGCCGCCCCTCCCTGGCGCGGGCGGGGATCCTCCCATTCCGACCTGGGCGTAGATTTAGTTCCGGCCGCTTTGGGGCTTAATCTCGAAAGACAGAATGGGTTTTCGCTGGGACGCGAAGCTGCAGCGCTCCCTGGGGTGGTTCCCTGGAGTGGGCAGAGCCGAGGACAGAATGAGATTGGTGGGACCCGACACCGAGGGGCAGGCTCAGGGGAGATCCCAGCGAAGATGCCGGGTGACCGTGGCACCACGCGTGGGTTAAGTTAAAACCCCCAGGAAGAGCAGAAACCTCTCTTGGGCCCAGCAAATTTAAGCTGGCTAAAGCGATGATTCTGTTTTTGTAAAGGCGACCGAGTTGGGTTCCCGTGCCACTTTTCTGGGGGAAACCATTTCTCCTCCCACCGATGCGGCTTTCAGAACTGTGAGTTCCGAAAGAATGGAGTTTTGGTCCGGGGCGTTGACCGAAACAAAGACCTGCTGTGCCTCAAGTGGGCTCTCCGTGACACTCTGAACGATACGGGAGGGGTAGCCAGATAACTAAGATGTGATAAAATACCGCTGACCATTTCCTTAAATCACGTGTTTTGTTAATTCCATGATTCTTCAAATTTATTTCTTTTTTGTATTTTTTTAAACGTCGAGAAGATAGTTTAATTCAAATAAGCCACTTTGCACAGGTGAAGATAAGGTAAACCCATTACAATGAAGCACACTTTTTTACTAGTGTTAAATTTAGCAGTGGGCTATCCTTTAAATGGGTATGTATGTATCAGGAGCCCGTGGATAGCTCAGTGGGTTGAGCATCTGACCCTTGGTTTCCTTGGTTTCCTGGTTATGATCCCAGGGTTGTGGGGTGGGATCCAGACCCATGTAGGGCTCTACACTCACTGTGGAGCTTGCTTAAGATTATCTCTCTCTCTGCCCCTGCTTGCTCGTTCGCTCGCTCTCTATTTCATAATAAATAAATAAAATTTTTTAAAAAATAATTAAATGTAAACAAGGTTAAGAAAAGTTTTTTTTTTTAATGTTTTTAGACACAGATGAGCTAAATGACAGAGAAAAATAATCATTAATTGATGTCATTTATAGAGCTGCTACTTTGGGCACCATGCTGGGATTTTCAGAGTTAATTCTCTAAAATAGGAGTACCCAAGGGGCGCCTGGGTGGCTCAGTCCGTTTTGCATCTGACTGGCTCAGGTCATGATCTTACTGTTGGTGGGTTTACGCCCCACCTCAGGTTCTGTGCTGACAGCTCAGAGCCTGGAGCCTGCTTCAGATTCTGTGTCTCCCTCTCTCTATGTTCCTCCCCTGCTCACACTCTGTGTCTCTTTCTCTCTTGAAAATAAAATTAAACATTAAAAAAAGAATAAAATAAAACAAGTCAGATCCTGTCATTGTTCTACTCAAAATGCTCCAATGGCTTCTCATCTCACTCCTAATAAAAGCCAGAATCCTTTCCAGTGGTTTTCAAGACCCCAGTGATTCAGATGGACTTAATTCTACTACTTACCCTCTCCTCTGTCTTACTACTTGCTGTCCTGTTGTCCTTCATGACTTAATAGTTCTTGAACTTGCAGGGCAGTCCTGTCTCACAGCCTTTGCAGTAGCTATTCCATCTGCCTGGACCTCTGGCTTCCTCCTTCACCTCCTTCATTTCTGTATTCAGATGTCATATTCTCTGCGGAGACTTCCGAGGTCATTCTATTTAGAATTGTAATATCCTGCCCACAAAGTACTCCTTATCACCATTCTTAGTTCCTTAGCATCTGATCAGATGTATTTCACTTCCTTTATCTATCATCTGTTATCCCTCCATTGAGATTTAAGTTCATGAAGGCAGGGATTCCATTTGGTTTTGTTCACTGACACCCTTTCAGCATGCCTGGTGCACGGTAGATATTTGGCAAATATTTGTTGAATGATAGGTCTCCATTTTACAAAATGAAATAAAACAAGGCCTTAGTGGGAGCCTGGGTGGTTCATTCAGTTAAGCGTCCTGCTCTTGGTTTCAGCTCAGGTCATGATTTCATGATTTGTGGGTTCAAGCTCTGAGTCAGCGAGGAGCCTGCTTGGGATTCTCTCTCCCCCTTTCTCTCAGTCCCTCCCTGGCTGTCGCATGCTCTCTCTCTCAAAATAAATTTTTTTTTAACTTTTTGTTTTTTAAGTTATTTATTTTTTTTTTTTGAAAGCAAGAAAGAGCATGAACCAGGGGGCAGAGCCGAGAGAGAGGGAGACACAGAATCTGAAGCAGGCTTCAGGCTCTGAGCTGTCAGCACAGAGCCTGACGTGGGGCTCGAACTCACAGACTGCGAGATCATGACCTGAGCTGAAGTTGGAAGCTTAACCCACTGAGCCACCCAGGTGCCCCTCAAAATAAATTTTAAAAAATAAACTTAAGAAAAAAACAAAAACAAAGCCCTAGGGGATTCCTGGATGGCTCCATGAGTTAAACATCTGACTCTTGATTTCGGCTCAGGTCATGGATCTCATGGTTTGTGAAATCAAGCCCTGCATCAGGCTTTGGGCTAACAGTGTGGAGCCTGCTTAGAATTCTCTCTCCCTCTCTCTCTTTCTCTCTCTCTTTCTCTCTCTCTCTCTCTCTGTCCCTCCCCCGCTCATTCCCTTGCTCTCTCTCAAAATAAATAAACTCAAAAAAAAAAAAAAAAAGCTGGGGCACCTGGGTGGCTAAGTGTGTTAAGCATCCAGCTTCAGCTTAGGTCATGATCTTGTGGTTCATGAGTTCAAGCCCTGTGTTGGGCTCTGTGCTGCTGGTGTTTGGAACCCGCTTCCCCGCTTTAGGTTCTTTGGTGACAGCTCGGAGCCTGGAGCCTGCTTTAGATTCTTGCTTTAGATTCTTGCTTTAGATTCTGTGTGTGTCTCTCTCTCTGCTCACGCTCTGTCTCTCTCAAAAATAAATATTAAAAAAAAAAAGCCTTAGGAATTTCTAAATGGTTCAACACCATAAAGGTGGGATCTCCATTTAAAATTTGAGACCTTCACAGTGCCAAGTACAATGCTATATGGCCAGTGAGTTTGCAGTAAATACTCATAAACGATATGAGGGAGAAATTCATTGTGCCTTAAAACCTAGTAGTCCTTAGTAAAGAGTGTCCTTTTTTAAATACATGCCCAGGTCATCGGTGAATGAAGGAAATCAACAGGTTTAGTGAAAGTGCTTTTCCTGTGCTTTATTTTTTAGGTGGCTCCGACCCCTTCTGAGATACTTTCTGAGTATCATTACGGCAACAGCAAGCCCTTTTAGGTGGCTGCTGTGGGGACAGAGTGATAGACATGACATACATGGCTGCTCTGTGTTGTACTTTCGGGGAACCTTAACCTTCAGTGACTATTTTTTCCTCTGAGAATTCAAATTTTAAACTCTAACATGAAGTGTTAATATTTTAGAGTGGAAGGAGCAAGTCCCCTGAACTGACTTCCCTGATTCAAGAAAGAAAGGTGCTCTTCACTCCCTGTGTGTCACGGACTGCTTCTCCCAGGCCATTCCAAAGCAGATTCTAGGTAATGAAAATGAAGAGTATTTGCTGACCCATCAAACTTTGGTATGCTCGAACTATTAAATATTTTGGTTTAGTTGTTTGAAGAAAGGATTCTATTTGGGATGTGTTAGTATCCTGTATTGTTAAAACTTAGTTTCTATTATGGTGTTTACATTCCGTTGTTTAAAGGGCTCATAAGATAAATTAGACTTATAAACGTTTTAATTCAGAACTAAGATTTTAAATTTTGATTCCCTTTACAAGTCATACAGAATGACGATGATATCCCAGGCTAATATGTTACATATTTCTAAAATATACGTATTTATATTATCATTTTTACATATTATGATCATTAGACATCGTATTGGTTTCCTAAATAGGACAACTGCCATTAAGTGGATACAATCAGCATGGTTGAAAGAATAAGTAACTAGGCATAAGTGATAACTTTCATCTTGGCCACAGGTGTAAAAGTCCCAAATGTCGTCCCATGATGGGAGATGCAAGAATCGGGGCAGGCACTATGATGAGGTCCCAAGGGACTCACCGTATCAAGATGGCACCATAGGAACCCTCCAGACTCTTCACGACAGTGAGCTGGCCGTGAGCGCTGATCCCTTGCCACCACCCCCTCTCCCATTACAGCCGCCTTTCGGCCCAGACTTCTACTCAAGTGACACAGAGGAACCAGCCATAGCGCCCGACCTCAAACCGGTAAGGCGCTTCATCCCTGAGTCCTGGAAGAACTTCTTCAGAGGGAAGAAAAAGGATCTGGGCTGGGATAAGCCGGTGTCTGACATCAGATACATCTCCGATGGAGTGGAGTGTTCACCTCCAGCCTCTCCAGCGAGACCAAACCACCGTTCACCCCCCAACTCCTACAAAGATCCTTACGGAGGGTCAGAAGGAGCCTTCAGTTCCCCGAAAGAGGCCGAGGCGATGTTTCCCCATGACCCCTACGGCTCACTAGGCCGCCACACACAGACAGCCCGAACATACAGTGAGAAGGTGGAAGAGTATAACCTGAGGTATTCCTACATGAAGTCGTGGGCAGGGCTGCTGCGGATTCTGGGTGTGATGGAGCTGCTTTTGGGAGCTGGCGTCTTTGCCTGTGTCACGGCTTACATTTACAAGGACAGCGAGTGGTATAACTTGTTTGGATATTCACAGCCCTATGGCATGGGAGGCCTCAGTGGCCTGGGCAGTACGTACGGGGGCTATTACTACAGTGGCCCCAAAACCCCTTTTGTACTCGTGGTTGCTGGATTAGCTTGGATCGCCACTGTTATTATTCTAGTTCTTGGCATGTCCATGTATTACCGGACCATTCTTTTGGACTCGAATTGGTGGCCTCTGACCGAATTTGGGATTAACGTTGCCTTGTTTATTTTGTATATGGCTGCAGCCATAGTCTATGTGAATGATACCAACCGAGGCGGACTCTGCTACTATCCATTATTTAATACACCGATGAATGCATTGTTCTGCCGGGTAGAAGGAGGACAGATAGCAGCAATGATCTTCCTGTTTGTCACCATGATTGTTTACCTCATCAGTGCTCTGGTTTGCCTAAAGTTATGGCGACATGAGGCGGCTCGGAGACATAGGGAATACATGGAACAGCAGGAGGTAAGGAACTTCATAATCCTGCATTCGTTTTTAATTTTCCCGTTATTTACCCCCTTGTTAAATACATACAGTTCTTAAAACAAAAATTTTATAAAAGCCTTTTTTTTAATTTGTTTTATTTATTTTGGGAGAGAGAGAGAGAGCATGTGAGTGGGGTAGGGGCAGAGGCAGAGAGAATCCGAAGCAGGCTCCACTGTCAGTGCAAAGTCTGACATGGGGCTTGATCTCATTAACTTTGAGATCACTACTTGAGCTGAAATCAACAGTCAGATATTTAACTGACTGAGCCACCCAGGTGTCCCCTCCCCCCACCTTTTTTTTTTTTTTTTTCTTTAATGATCTGAAGTTCGAAAGTCCTAACTCAGTATCTGACCTACTTTGAGTGGGATCACCCACTCTGGTGTGTCACTGTTGTTGACTATTACAGGTAGACACCAGATGTGTAGTACAGTATATAGTTTGCCGGCTGCATTATGTCTGTGATGCTTAAGGGGAAAACATAGCTACTAAATTTGTACAGCTGAGAATAAGGCCATATTCAGTACAGTAAATGTCTCCCCATTAAAGTAAGTTTGAGAACAATGTTGATCTTCTAGCATGGTAAAGCTTAATTAAAAAAACAACATTACTTTTCAGTTATAAGAGGAAAGTGCTCATTTACATGTTTTGATGAGTGACACTTTTTTCCAGTGACTTAAATAAAGTCAAGTAAGAATACAGTGAACCGTATTTGTTTTTTTGAAGTATTGAGAGGCTGAGTTGTCGTGAACATACCCTGAAAACTTCCCTAGGCATTTTGATGTTTCATTCTTACTTCGAGGGGAAGAGTGTTCCCAAAATTAGAATGGGAGCCTGGCACTTGTTTTTATTTCTAGGATTTAACTAATTACATATAAGAAGGAGGAGAATTAATAATAATAATTTAATTATAATACCTCAAGGATAAGATTATATAAAGTCGTATACTTAAAATTATTTGAACAGGGGCACCTGGGTGGCTCAGTTGGTTAAGCATCCGACTTTGGCTCAGGTCATGACCTCACGGTTCAGGAGTTCACATCTTGCTTTCGGCTCTCTGCTGTCATTGTGGAGCCTGCTTTGTATCCTCTGTCCCCCTGTCTCTCTGCCCCTCCCCTGGTTGCATTCTCTCTCAAAAATAAACAAAGAATTTTAAAAATTATTTGAACAGTACCAAAAATGTTGGAGTATGTTCTATTAGCTTTATTTTAGCCCGAAACATTAATGTTTTGTTTTCTTCTTCTAAGGAGTGTATAGTAGAATTTCCTATGCTACTGAAAATGTCTTGTTAATTTTTTCTTAATTTTAAGTCAACTTTCTATGCATTTTTCTTTTCTTATTTTTCCCAAGACTTCCTAGATACTTTATAGTTGCAAATACTATATATATGGGCAAAACTTTAGATAAAAATGAAAAAACCCTGCCCTTATGTACTCAGTAACCTATGTATTTTGTGTTTACTCTTTTGCATGAGTCTTACAGATAGTAACATAAAACTGGACTGATTTTATAACAAGTGCCAATGTTTATACGAAGAACCTCAACACGGTTCAATGTGATCCATACTCTCTCATCACAGAATATATTAATCTTACTAGA
Organism: Paguma larvata; assembly: GCA_030068075.1. Classification (NCBI taxonomy): domain Eukaryota; kingdom Metazoa; phylum Chordata; class Mammalia; order Carnivora; family Viverridae; genus Paguma; species Paguma larvata. Next base: position 98,457,261 of record CM057826.1, on the reverse strand, counting down.
ACTCCACATAGAGTCATTTCTAAAGATTTATATTAGCACATTAAGCCTATTTCTTAATTTTACATCTGTGTGTACAAAATAAAGAATTTCAAATTCTAATCAGTGTGAAATCCAGGTAGTGAAACACCCACACTTCCTCATGATTTTATGTGAGTTTATTAACAACACAGTTCTTAACGTCATTTCAAAATTCTTCATGAATAGGGCTCTAATTATCGACACAGTACATTCATTTCTTTTTCCTTTCTCAAAACTCGTTTCCATCAGACCTTTTCGAATGGGTGATGAGACTTGAATTATCCCGATGTAAGAAGTGGTCCCAGTTTGGGTTTTGCTGTGACTTCTTAAAAGTTAGAAGCTATTTTGGCCTGTGCGTTTTTTCTGTTGATATTATAATGGTTTCTAACTATTTCCAACTCTTTAATTGCACAAGGTATTGGGAGCCAAGAATAAATAAAATCTCTAGGTGATTCAGAGGACTTCAGGGGCGCCTGGGTGGCTCAGTCGGTTAAGCATCCGATTTCAGCTCAGGTCGTGATCTCATGGTTTGTGAGTTCGAGCCTCGTGTCGGGCTCTGTGCTGACAGCTCAGAGCCTGGAGCCTGCTTTGGATTCTGTGTCTCCCTCTGTCTGCCTCTCCTCTGCTCACACTCTGTCTCTCTCTCCCTCAGAATAAATAAACATTAAAAAAAAAAATCAAAGCACTTTACCCGATAGTCTCTTTCACATCTGGCCCTCCAACCCTGCTGTCTGTTCTTGACTGACAGGGGTTAGCCCTCTTCTGGCTCTCCTCCAGCCAATCGAAAGTCGCCCAGGTGAGGGGGGAAGGGCATCTGTCAAGCAGAGAACTGATCTTTGTAAAGTTGAGATTGTGCTATAAATGCAAATGGATGAAAATATTAACAAAGTAGCCTCACACACCTTTGAGAAGTCATTTTAACTCTTTTTTGTTCCAGATAAGTGAGCCATCATTGCCATCAAAAAGGAAAATGGTAAGAATGAAGTTCATGTTATATTTATGTCTAGATTTGTTAAATACTTTCTCTCTCATCTGTTTGCCTACAGAGTAGATCATCTGTCTGTGAAAGTGTATCTATTACATTGAGTTCCTAACTGAACACTGAGTTCAACTTTCAGCTTTTTTCTCATAATGAGAGGATCAAATTATACATACACTTGGTATTTTATTAGGCAAAATTATGGTTTCTTTAGTTTTTATAGCATCTTTTCATTTTGCTAGTTGAAGATGTGAACAGTTGATTCTCTTTATGTGTTTAAAATTTAAATTTTTTTAAGTAAAGGTGATTCTCTCAAACTTTTTTTAGTCTCTTTGAATTCTTTGCCATTCTTTTCTGATCTTTTCACCTTACTTTCAGGTGCTAAATTTTGTCGTTAGGAAGTCTAGAATTTACTAACAGTGTCACAATAGGCAAGAGTTTAACTTTCCATGTCTTGATTTCTTTGTCTGTAAAATTGGAATAATAATAATAATTCCTGTGTCACATGTTTGCTTAGAGAATTAATGAGATGCTGTTATTATACTTATATACATATGTGTAAAAACCTAATATATTTTACCTCATTGAAAAGTCTTTTTTTAAAAACATTGGGTATTATTTCTAAGCAAGAGGTTGAGAGTCCAACCTTTGGATTTGTTTCTTTGAAAAAGGAGTAGATTTACTAGGTTCAGAATTCAAAAGGGTCTCAGGGGCGCCTGGGTGCCTGGGTGGCTAGGTTAATTGAGCGTTGGACTTTGGGTCAGATCACAATCTCATGGTTTGTGAGTTCCGGCCCCGCATCAGGCTCTCTGATGTCAGTGTGGAGCCTGCTTCAGATCTTCTGTACCCCTCTCTCTTTGCAACTCCCCACTTGTTCTCTCGCAAAAATAAAAAAAAATTCAAAGGGGTCTTTAATACTAAGTCTTCTCTCACTCTTCTGTCTCAGCTTTCCAGCTCTCCCATTTGGAAGGAACCAGTGTTATCAGTGCCTTGTGTTTCCTTTCAGATGGGTGTTTATATTATATGTACATATTATATGTATACATATATGTAAAATATATATGTATATTTGCTTGACTCCCCCTTTCACACTGCCATCCTATACACACTGTTATGTCTCTTTTTTTTTTTTTTTTTTCACTTAAGAATACATTTCTTAAGCTTTTTCTTTATTAGGACATTAAGAACCTCTGCATTCTCTTATTACAGCTATATAGTATTGCATTATGTGGATGTTTGCTAATTTACCTACCATGAATGATGACCTATGGGACACCTGGGTGGCTCATTCAGTTAAGCATCTGACTTCAGCTCAGGTCATGATCTCGCCATTCGTGGGTTCAAGCCCCATGTTGAGCTCTGTGCTGACAGCTCAAAGCCTGGAGCCTGCTTCAGATTCTATGTCTCCCTCTGTCTCTGCCCCTCCCCAGCACTCACTCGCTCGCTCGCTCTCTCAAAAATAAATAACCATTAAAAATTTTTTAAGTACCATTTAAGTTGTTTCCAACCTTTGTCTATTAAAAACAGTGTATAATAACTGTATACATCCAAGTATATACTTGTGCGTACTTCCTTCCATATATGCATAAGTGCACCTGAAAGATAAATTCTGAGAAGCAAATTTCTGGATCAGAAGAAATGCATGTGTTTATTTTAACTGCCAGTTTGCCCGATAGAAGTTTTACCAATTTGCACTCCCAGCAGCACCACAGGCTTCCTCACGCCTTAACCGACACACTGTGTTAGGAAATTTGTTGACATCTGTCAATGCCAATAAGTGAAAAATGATATCTAATGTAGTTGTAATTCACATTTCTCTTATGAGGAGTGAGATTGAGCATTCTTCATGTTTTATGTTTGCTTTTCCTTCCCTGTTAAACTGATCATATCCTGTCCATTTTTTTATCGAGTTGCTAATTTATATAAGTCCTTTAAGTGCATGCATTTTGAAAATACCTTTTATAGGTTCTTTTTTTTCTTTGGAGTTTATTTTTTTAAGAGAGACAGAGACTGCATGAGCAGGGGAGTGGTAGCGAGGGAGCGAATCACAAGCAGGCTCTGCACCGTCAGCACAGATGTGGGGCTCCACCTCATGAAACAGTGAGATCATGGCCTGAGCCAAAACTGAGTCTGACACTTAACGAACTAAGCCACCCAGGCACCCGGGTTCTTTTTTTTTTTTTTTTTTTTAAGTTTATGTATTTATTTTGACAGAGAAAGAGCATTAGCAGGAGAGGATCCAAGGGAGAGGGAGAGAGAGAATCCCAAGCAGGCTTCACACTCATCATGGAGCTTGAGGCTTGATCCCACAATGTGAGATCATGACCTGAGTCGATATCAAGAGTTGGATGCTTAACCAACAGAACCATCCAGGTGCCCCTATGGGTTCTTTTTAACTTTATTCTCTGTATTATAACACAAATATTATATGAAAATGTTTTATTCATGGTAAAGTAAGGGATATCCCTCACAAGGGATAACTTGTAACCTAGTGTTACAAACCTGTGTACTTTAAACACCAATCATAGAGTGATATACTCTGCGTGTATGTGTGGCTTTTTGTTTGTTTGTTTTTTAATGTTTATTTTTGACAGAGAGAGAGACGGAGTGCAAGTGGAGAAGAGGCAGAGAGAGAGGGAGACACAGAATCCAAAGCGGGCTCCAGGCTCTGAGCTGTCAGCACAGAGCTTGACAAGGGACTCAAACTCACAAACTGCAAGCCACCCAGATGTCCCTTCGAACTTTTAAAAGCTTGTAACAAATTAAAGTAATAAATACTTCAAATCAGGGGTGCCTGGGTGGCTCAGTTGGTTAAGTGTCTGACTTGATCTCAGCTCAGGTCTTGATTTCAGGGTTGTGAGTTCAAGCCCTGGGCTTTGCGCTAGGCATGGAGCTTACATACATACATACATACATACATACATACATAAAATTGAGATAGGCAATGTAAAGCTAATGTTTAATTAATAACACTGGCCCTTTGTTTGAAATTTAAATGCAGCTTCCCTAACTTACCCTGTGGGCTGCCTTCCAGTGTTAGTACAGAGACATAAGTGAGTTGGACCAAATGAAGAGAGCAGTCTTCCCCGTGGAGAGTCATCATCACAGTGGTTTGGGCAGATCGTTGCCAGTACTCTCATTCCAAATTTCCAGTACTGCCTTAACCCTTTGGTAAATTCTACTCCCTCAGAGGGACTGACTGCAAAACTCTTGAATCCCACCCTGGCCAGGGGATGGGCATCATTGCTGCATCTCAGCCCAATGAGAGTCCTAAGATAATGCTCACTGCATGGAAAATACCAAATTTAAAAGGACTTTGGTTTGGATGAATCAGGATTACTAAGGCTATTTATAATGGAAAAAGGGCCTGCAAACTTATCTATAAGGAAATTAATTGATTTGTAAAAGTTGACAGGCTTATTAACAGGTGATGGCATAATGTGATATCAGAGTTAGCAAGTTAGAGTGCCAGCATTAAGAAGTATGTTTCAGGGGCGCCTGGGTGGCTCAGTCGGTTGAGCGTCCGACTTCGGCTCAGGTCATGATCTCACGGTCTGTGAGTTTGAGCCCCGCGTCGGGCTCTGTGCTGGCAGCTCAGAGCCTGGAGGCTGCTTTGGATTCTGTGTCTCCCTCTCTCTCTGCCCCTCCCCCACTCATGCTCTGTCTCTCTCTGTCTCAAAAATAAACAAACAGTAAAAAAAAAAAAAAGAAGAAGTATGTTTCATTGGAGGGGGGCCTGGATGGCTCAGTTGTTTGAGCATCAGACCCTTGGTTTCGGCTTGGGTCATGATCGTGCGGTTTGTGAGTTCAAGCCCCGCAGCAGGCTCCATGCTGACATTGTGTAGCCTGCTTGGGAGTCTCTCTCTCTCCCACTTTCCGCCCCGCTCTTAAAATAAATAAATAAACTTAAAAAACAAAATTATGTTTCAGATCATCCTCAGGGACTTAATCTGTTTGCTTTGTGGGGGCTGAAGGTGGTGTGCACTTTGCAGACGTTGATTGTCAAGGCACACGCCGGGCAGGGGCTGCAGTGTGGCAGTGGAGGTCATTCTTTGCCACGGTGGAGTTTATGGGCTTCCTCGTCAGTTCCTTTGAGATCATGGGATTGCCCAGGGGGGGTAAGTGTAGAGTGGAGTCAACCTAAAAGCCTTGGCTGAATTGGGGAGGAGTTGCCCCAAATCCTCGTGGTCAGCATCATTGTTTGGTGAGAATGTGGCTAACGCAGACTCCACAGGCAGGACAGGGTTGGGGAAATCTGCCAGCAAGTTCCAGGGTACCCCTTTCAGGCTGCCTCAGAAGGCTGGTACGCCGCACGTCCAGGGTGTGTCGTGGGGTCCCAGCTCCCAGGGGGTCCTGGAATAGTCAGAAATAACCTTAGCGGAGTTGGAACTCCCATTTCTAGAGCTCCTTTGAAAATCACACCAATCCAGGGGCTCCCGGGTGGCTCAGTCGGTTAAGCATCAGACTCTTGATTTCAGCTCACGCCATGATTTCACACTTCGTGGTTCATGGGTTCAAGCCCCATGTCACCGTCTTTGCTGACAGCACGGAGCCTGCTTGGGATTCTCTCTCTCCCTCTCTCTCTGCCCCTTCCCCTATCGCACATGCTCTCTCTCTCTCTCTCTCTCTCTCTCTCTCAAACAAATTAAAAAAAAAAAGAAAGAAAATCATACCAATTCACTTAATTTATACTCTTTCAGGATATGGTTGCTGAATGCATAGGACGTCCTTTCAGAGGGCTTTTTCCTGGGAAATCAGTCATTATGGATCCACATTTAGGTGTGTTCTAGAGGCAGACCTCTGTGAGAGGGAGTCTCGTGACTGAATTGGGAAATCTCTATTGGACTTACCTACTAGAAACCGTTAAGAAAAGTTGGATCTCTAGCTTCTCATTGGGTTTGATTTTCACCTGCATCCTTCCCAGTTCTCAGTAGATGAGAATTGGCCAACTACCACAGGAGAGGCAGTGTAGATGATGAAGGCAAATAAACTTTAGAATCAAGCAAATCTGAGTTTGATTACTACTAGCTCTGTGATTCTGAGGAAATTACATACCCTCTCTGAACTTAAGTTTCCTATCCCTTGTTTGGAGCTATTTCCTAGACTATAACTTCTTACTTTGTTATTTTGATAAATCCACTTTGTGTAAAGCAAATATGATCATTTTTAAAAAGAAATATACAGACATAAAGTAAGATCAGAGATAGAAAAAAAATTCTAATAAATACCGAAGTGCAGAACAGATTCTTTTCCAGGCTAGTAAAGTGAGTCTAATCTGAGCATTGAAGGTGGTGGTGTGGGTTTGGGACTGGGGCCACTGCACCACCATATTGTATGCTCAGAGGGAGAGAGACTCAGTGTTTGGACAAATGTACATTATTTCTAAATGGCAGCATATTCAGTCCATTTTTATTTAAAGCATTTTTTTTTAATCAAAGTTGACACACAGTGTTAAATTAGTTTCAGGTATACAAGGTAGTGATTCAACATCTCTGTGTGTTCTGCTCTGCTCACAAGTGTAGCTGCCATCTCTCACCATACAACACTATTCCAGTATCATTGACTGTATTCATTATGTTGTGCCTTTCACCCCCTTGACTTACTCGTTGCCTAACTGGAGGCCTGCACCTTCCCCTCCTCTTCATCCATTTTGCCCACCCCCCTAACTCCCTCACCAATACATTTTTTAATTTGAAAAGCTTAGTAATTATAACCATAGCATTACTTACCCCATTACTTAATTACTTTCTCTTGCCTCTCGATAAAGCTTTTATATTTGCTGAGGAGATTCGTTTTTGCTAGAAGCAAAGAAAGGTCATATGAAATCTGGGGCCATGTGTTTGTAGTCACGAATACTGTTTGAGAGTGGTGTATTCCAGGGCCGGAGCCTAACGCATCCTTCTGATAAAAGTCTAATGAGGTTTTTATTCTTTGTCTTATGTGTATTTCAGATGTTTTTTTCTCAGTAAGGTTTTCTGAAACTTATCAGTGAGATTCACCCAAAAGCAGGTGAAGAGCATAAACAAAATTTAAAGCAGATGAAATAGTCTCTGTGAAACTACTCTGACTTCTTTAAAGCTCGCTTTATTTATTTTTAAAAAAATTTTTAATGTTTGTTTATTTTTGAGAGACAGGGAGAGACAGAGTGTGAGCGCAGGAGGGGCAGAGAGAGAGGGAGACACAGAATCCGAAGCAGGATCCAGGCTCTGAGCTGTCGGCATAGAGCCCAACAGGGGGTTTGAACCCACAAACCGTGAGATCATGACCTGAGCCAAAGTCAGATGCTTAACTGACTGAGCTGCCCAGGAGCCCCTGAAAGTCCCTTTTTAAATTAAAAAGAGAATCTTACAATTAGGGATAGGCAAGTAAGGCAAATGAATAGCTCCTGCTTGAAAAACTTTACCTTGAAAAAAACAAACACACAAAAATGCCCTCCTAATGGACTCTCCTGCCCAATGTGACTGCCTGGGCAGAATTTATGATTTTGACCTGGAAATCCAAGTTTGATACGCAAGGCTGCCGCCAAGCTCTAGAGGGTCACCAAGCTCCATAGCGGCTGCTTCAGCCAGCTGCGGGCGGAATGGATTGTTAAATATTTAGAAACTAATGAAATCGAAACCCGTTTATTTAAGACAAAACCCTAATTTTATTTTATTTTATTTATTTATTTTTTATTTTCTTAACGTTTATTTTTGAGAGACATAGAGACAGAGTGTGAGCAGGGGAAGGGCAGAGAGAGAGGGAGATACAGAATCTGAATGAAGCAGGCTCCAGGCTCTGAGACGTCAACACAGAGCCCGACGCGGGGCTCGAACTCACAGACCTCGAGATCATGACCTGAGTTGAAGTTGGCAACTTAACCGACTGAGCCACCCAGGCACCCCAAAACCCTAATTTTAATACCGTGATTCACTATCAAGATCAAACACATTAAGAAATTCATTAGGATGAAGAAATGGCGTCCAAAGAAGTGAAGAATAAATACTAAACAAAGGAGAATAAATACTAACCTCTGAAGGTGTTCCCTGAAATACTCTTGTTTAATCTCCTTTCCTCGGGGTTTCCTGCTCCCCACTCGAATTCTTGCTGTTTGGGGCCCAGTGGCCAGGCGTGCCTTCTGCACCAAGACATCCGGCTCCCCTTCCAGCCGTCGCCCTGGGTGGGTACCATGGGCCCAGCTTCTCCTCTCCTTAACCCTCCCCCAACACTGGTTTAGCAGCCTCACTGTCCAATGTGTGAGCTAATCTTAAACCAAACCTCAGAGGCAGCCTCAGAGATAAGGAAATCAGCAAACAAAAAGATTTTAAAGCTGCCTGGTGCCATAAAGAGCACAGTTTTAAAATCCTATGTTGTAGCCAAGTTGCCCCCACCAGCCCTGCAACCTGCTCTCAGTTGAGTTCAGCAAGTTTAATTCAACAAGCGTGTGCTGAAGTCCCAAGGGGTCAGTGGAGTGAGGCTTACTGCTCTAATGAGAAATCAACCATTTCTAGCATGCTGCCAGCATTGCAGGGCACTTGAAGATTGAACAATATGCATTTACATAAACCTTCCTTGTGTTATTCGTTAAAACCCCAAAAACTTCTGGGGTTTTGTTGTTTTGGGGGGGAGAGCCTGAGCAGGGGAGAGGGGCAGAGGGAGACAGAATCTTTAAAATAAATTTTTTTTAATGTTTATTTTATTTTTTTGGGGGGTGGGGCATGAGAGGGAGAGTGGAAGAGAGGGAAAGACATAGAATCCAGAGCGGACTCCAGGCTCTGAGCCTAATGTGGGGCTTGAACCCACAAACCTTGAAATCATGACCTGAGCCAAAGTCAGACACTTAACTGACTGAGCCACTCACGTGCCCCCAGACAGAGAATCTTTTTTTTTTTTTTATTAAAAATTTTTTTAATGTTTGTTTATTTTTGAGAGACATAGAGACAGAGTATGAGCAGGGGAAGGGCACAGAGACAGGGAGGTACAGAATCTGAAGCAGGCTCCAGGCTCTGAGCCATCAGCACAGAGCCTGACGCAGGGTTCGAACTCACAGACCGTGAGATCATGACCTGAGCCGAAGTCGGCCGCTTAACCAACTGAACCACCCAGGAGCCCCCAGAGAATCTTAAGCAAGCTCCATGCTCAGCGAGGAGCCCAGCACTAGACTCCATCTCATCACCAGGAGATCATGACCTGAGCTGAAAGCAAGAGTCAGACTATTGCAGGATTCTCAAACAGAGAGTCGTGACACCGAGGCTTTTTTATCCAGGAAGCAACTTTTATTCGTACCGGCATCGCTCATTTGGGTTCATACCCAAAAAATTGAGTGGCCTGCATCACTTGGTATAGTTTTTAAAAAACATTTTCCATTTCTTTGTCTCCCATATATGATAACACACACAAACATGCAGTCTGATTAAGTTGTCTCGATTTACAAGGTCAGGGGGGATGCCTGGGATACCTAGGCGCATATCCAGATGACCTTGAAGTTTTCTCTCCCTTTTTTCTCTCTCCTTAGGGAGAGGTCCCTACCACAAAGATGCTTAACTGACTGAGCCACCCAGGTGACCCCGAAGTTCTGGGTTTTAATTATGGCTTTTCCACTTCCCAGCTGTGAGGACCTAGAAAATATACCTAATTTCTCTGAACCTTGCTTCCTTCAGTGTAAAATAGAAACCCCTCTCCCGCATCCACAAGCCTCACCAGCATGGCTGGTATTCTGGATACTGCCTAGTGGGCTCCTTGCACAGTCTCTCCCCAAAGCTGCGTACCCATGCTAACTTGCCTATTCTAGAATGGGTTCCCCTGGGCCTTTACATTCCTACTTCCCTCCCATCTGTCGGTATTTTGGCGCTTGAAGGCCTGTCCCGATACTTCTTTCTGGGCCATTTCATTTTGTGCTGTTTCCCCCCTTTTGAAATATACCATTTTTTTTTCTTTTACTAAAATGGCCTCTAGGAACTCTCCAGTCTAGAAACCAGGGTGACTTAAACCAGGGGATCACAGGGTAAGAACCCTTGGAGAACTGAAAGCACCTTCACTGCCTTTCCTCTGAATCTGCTTGTTTTCCTTTTCAGTTAATAAAGACCATGTAACTTGTTTCCCTTTCTGACCTACTCAGTGCCTGCTTGTAGTTCATCTCAAGTTCCCCTATCATTTTTTCTCTTGCCTTTTAAGTAGGCTTGTTCCATTTTTATCTCTGAATTTTCTGAATTTCTTCTTTTTTTTTTTAAGTTTATTGATTTATTTTGAGATAGTGTGCATACAAGCCAGGGAGGGGCAGAGAGGGGGGAGGGAGAGAATCTCAAGCAGGCTTCACTGTGTCAGCGCAGCCGCCCATTCGAGGCTCAAGCTCGTGCATTGTGAGATCTTAACCTGAGCTGAAATCAGGAGTCAGATGCTTAACTGACTGACCCACCCAGGGACCCCATGAACTTCTCATTTTGAACTATGTTTTGTATTCTTTTATAGCTAAATCCTAAATAAAGTACTTAAGATCCTACATTTAACATTTCGTCATCCACATTTGATGCTCACGCGATCGTTTTATCTGTTTTGTTCTCCCGTATCGCAGTGTGGCTCTCCTTAGCTATTACAGAAGATTCAGAACAGCTTTGTGACTATAAAACCTGCAATTCTAAAGCGAAATATTAATTGCTGCTTCTACTTTTCCTCCTCCTGCTTCTCCCCACCATTTTCTTTTAAGAAATAAATTTGTGGGGTTTATTTTCTTCTTCTGCCTCTGTTTACAAATAAATCCTCTTTTTCTCCCTAATTGCAGTGTGAGATGGCCACCTGTGGGGACAGACCGAGAGACCAAGAAGCTAATTTCAAAGAATCGAGACCAACAAAAATGAAACCTGAGCTACTGAGTGGGCACATCCCCCCGGGCCACATTCCTAAACCTATCGTGATGCCTGACTATGTGGCGTGAGTGTCTGTCTAAGTCCTTCTTTGAGGTGGAAATGGAGAGATTCCGTTTGGGCGTTTGATTTTCCTGTTTGTCTCCAAGCTAAGGCTCTCTGTTTAAGATCATTTGTATTTAAACAGCTGTTTGTTCCCTGAGAGGTAGTATATTGAATTGAAGATACAGTGTGGTCAGTGAGGAATGAGCTAAACTGATTTCTCATTCAGTCCGTTTTCAGTGAAAAAGTTACAACACTGGCCAGTTTTTTTTCCCACAGAAAATACCCTGTAATTCAGACCGATGATGAACGAGAACGCTATAAAGCTGTGTTCCAAGACCAGTTTTCAGAGTACAAAGAGCTCTCTGCAGAAGTCCAAGCCGTCTTGAGGAAGTTTGAGGAGCTGGATGCAGTGATGAGCAGATTGCCACGTTGTTCGGAAAACCAACAGGTAAGTACATACAGCTGAGGGAGGAGCACTGAGGGAGGAAGCTAAAATCTGAGCTTTCCTCAGAGAAATGCGGGGAAGCCATAGTAACTAGTTACATTTGCTGTCCTTGTCTGGCAACGTCATTTGAGATCTTCATGGGGACTAGTCTGGATTACAATTCACATTATATAATTTTGTGTCTTTTGCTCTCAATTATTAAATAATTATATATATTATATATAAATATCTATAATAAATAATTATTATATAAATATAATAATTAAAAAATAATTGTTATAAACAATCTTTTTTTTTCTTACTTAACTAAAATGTCAATGTTCCTAAGACCCATACTGAGTCCATCAGGGTCCCAAAGGAGACGGACAGCACACTCAAACTAATTTGAAGATTTATTCACACAGGGGTGGGCAGGGTGTAGGGGAGCAACCAGGAGTCATGCATTCTCCAGGGATAAGTAACGTCCAAGCAGTTGCCACCCCAGATCCAAAGAACACAACTGATAAGGACAGAGAGTCGATCTGAGCTGTTGGGCACACACATCCGACTGATAACCGTGATCGTGACAGGGAACCAGGGAAGAGACGGCAGTCACCAGGGACTCAGGCATTTTCTGTAATGCTCTGGAGTTTGGGGTGGGGGGGGGCCGGTTGCATGTTAATATTTCTGAAGTCAGGATGCCCTGATAATCAGTGGTATTTTTTTTATCAGATGTACATTTTTTATTGAGACAGAATTCACATAGGAGAAAATTCACCCTTTTAAAGTGAACAAAAAAAAAGAAAAGAAAAGAAAGTGAACAATTCATGAATTTTAGTACATTCACAAAGTTGTATAACCATGACCACCTCCTAATTCCAGAACATTTTCATCACCCCAGAAAGAAACCCCATACTCATAAGCACACACTCCCCGTTCCCTCCCCCCTCCAATCACAGACAACTATTAATGTACTTTTTGTCTCTATGGATTTCCGTATTTTGAAGATTTCATATAAATGGAATGATACAATATGTGGCGTTTTCTGTTTGGCTTCTTTCATAATGTTTTTAAGGTTCATTTATATTGTAGCAACATTCAGTATTTCATTCCTTTTTGTGGTATTTATTCCTAATATTGTACGTATATCCCACAGTTCATTTATCTGTTCATCAGCTGATGAACATTTTAGTTGTTTCCACTTTTTAGCTGTCATGAAGATGCTATGAACATTTGTGTGTAATATCCTATCCTTTTAAAAGATGATATATTAATATAATCTTTTATTTGTATAATTCAAATTTTTTATTTTTTATTTTTTTTTATTTTAGAGAGAGAAAGAGCATGCTCGTGAATGGGGGAAAGGGGCAGTGGGAGAGAGAGAGAGAGAGAAAGAATCTTAAGCAGGCTCCACAAACTGTAAGATGATGACTGGAGCCAAAATCAAGAGTCAGATACTCAATGAACTTTGCTACCCAGGGACCCCTGTAATTCAAATTTTTAAAACTAACACAGCACTTTTAACAAATGTCAAACAACTCGGTGTATGTATATATAGTACTTCTGAGATCCATATTTACTGAACGTCTTTGTTTTGACCACAAACTTTAAAAAAAAATTTTTTTTAATGTTTTTATTTATTTTTGAGAAAGAGAGACAGAGACAGAGTGGGAGCATGGGAGGGGCGGAGAGAGAGGGAGACACAGAATCTGAAGCAGGCTCCAGACTGTTAGCACAGAGCCCATGTGGGGCTCAGACTCAGGAGACATGAGATCATGACCTGAGCTGAAGTCTGACGCTCAACTGACTTGAGTCACCTCGGTGCCCCAATCTGAATACTATTTTTATGTTTAAAAAAATTTTTTTTTATTTATTTAATTTTGAGAGAGAGAGAGAGAGACAGTGGGAGCAGGCGAGGGGCAGAGAGAGAGGGAGACACAGAATCTGAAGGAGGCTCCAGGCTCTGAGCTGTCAGCACAGAGCACGACATGGGGCTCGAACCCACAAGCTGAGAGATCATGACCTGAGCCGAAGTCGGACACTCAACCAACTGAGCCACCCAGGCACCCCAACCACAAACTTTTAAGTGTATATTTAAATCAGTTGTAATTACGAGCTCTCTAAGCCAAAATAACCGGAGTAGTAACATTTTCCCAATCCTGGAGCAATGGAATGGTGTTTGTGACATGCCAGCACCAGGAAGCAGGAGAAATCCAGCAAATACTATATAGGTCAAGGGTCAGTACCATTTGAAAAACAAGCAAGGTCCATAGGTCCAAGAAGGACACCCAAATTTATAGGCCCTTAAAGGAGTGCAGGAGGGAATGAGCAGGCCCCAGGAAACTGGATTGGCTCAGGCTGGGAAGAGCAAGCTGGTTGACAGATACGATGCTGAGCAGTCCGATTGTGCTATATAGGCTTTGAACTTAGATCCAGTGAGCTCCAGTGTGATGGGCTTTGTGTGATGAGCAAGGGTTCAGGCATGTGGGTCTGCAGTTGAGGGGTGGAAGGTCCTAATTCGGGTAGGGGCTGAGACTGGGTCCTCCGGTGATATTTCTGTACAGTATCAACAATAGTCATTTTCTCTGATTTGCATATAGCATGGCAAGTAAGTAACCAAATGACAAGATACCTAGTCCTTATCTAAAGTAGAAATATTAGGGGCACCTGGGTGGCTCAGTCGGTTGAGCATCGGACTTCGGGTCAGGTCATGATCTCTCAGTTTGTGAGTTCGAGCCCCGCGTCGGGCTGTCTACTGATAGCTCAGAGCCTGGGGCCTCCTTCAGATTCTGTGTCTCCCTCTCTCTCTGCCCCTCCCCTGCTTGCACTCTGTCTCCCTCTCTCTCTCTCTCAAAAATAAGCATTAAAAGTTTTTTTAAATAATAATAAAATAGAAATATTAATTGTAGCACAAAATTTGATGTCTCCTTGGCCACAGGCTAAGCTTTGCCATGGTGGGGGCTGGCCAGCAAGGCCCGTTCATTTCCCACTAAGTCCCTAAGGGAGGGGAGTTTCCAAGCCCAGCGGGCCCATTTGGAGACACACATTCTCTCTCAAACCTGATTGTGTGCCCTTGAGAAATTAATCACGTAACTTTTTTAAGCCCACAAAATAGAAATAATGCTCAAAATAATCTCTCCGGTCCTCACCGTCTGAAATTCAGTGTCTGTGACAGACTCTAGGATAGGTTTTACTGCTCTTACCTCTGCTGCACCTCCAGCACAACACCGCCGGCCCCAGGCAGCTAGTTTACTCCTGGGCCAGCACGCATTCATACAGGTGACAATTGAATTACCAAGGTCACCTCAGTGCTGGCAATTGAAACACAAATGAAACTCATGCAAAAGACACTGAAGAATTAAAATGTATTGCAAAAAGTATATGGGTGCGTGATGAAAAATGTTCTCGGGAGGCTTTTAGAACTATAAATTATTATTTGTTCTCTTTTATTTATTAGGTGTACAGTGTCTGACAACTCTAAAGCACAGGTTTATGTGGATAAATGAGGGCATTGTTCTGGTAATCTGTCCTCTTTGGTTCAATCCATTAACTAACTTCATATTTACTATAAAACTTAAAGTTAGAAGGAAGCTTCTGTTAGTTATTTTTGAAAGTTGAATAGTCTCAACCTCTTAATCCCAGTGTGTAATGTAGTTATTACGTACCAAGCACTTTATAAGGATCATTTCAAATAAGTAAGCCTTCTCATAACCTCATGAGGTCCTTGGGGTTATTATTTCCTTGTTCCCAGTAAGGAGAGTGAGTCTCAGGAGAAGTAGCTTGCTCAGGGTCAGGCAGCTGGCAAGCAGTGGCCCCGAGACTCAGTTCTGGTTTCACGCAGGCAGTGGTCTTTCTCTCGTGTTCACCCCTAGATCCCAGTGCGTGGCAAGCCCTCTAATCTGTATCCAGCGAATTGAATTTTAGTATGTGAATATTTTCATTATAGTCTTCGATAAAAATTATTTTTTTGTTCTAATTCCCAGTGTACTTCTGAGACCTTTTGAAATATGATTTGAGTAAATTCTGGTGTTTTAATTCATGTATATACAATATATTATTTTTAGGAACATGAAAGAATTTCAAGAATCCATGACGAGTTTAAGAAAAAAAAGAATGTGAGTAAAACCATTTTCTTTTTCAAAGTATATTCCTATCCAGGTGCAGTGGTGAGCTGACAGACCCTAGATTCTCTCAGTTAAAGTAGTTCTTTTTTAATATTTCTTTTTTTTTTTTTAGTGTTTATTTATTTTGAGAGAGAGAGAAGGAGAGAGAATGCTCTCCGCTGTCAGTGCGGAGTCCGACACGGGGGTCGATCCCACAAGCCTGGGAACATGACCTGAGCCAAACTCAAGAGTCAGACGCTAACCAACTGAGCCACCCAGGCGCTCCTCT
Source organism: Paguma larvata (assembly GCA_030068075.1). Classification (NCBI taxonomy): domain Eukaryota; kingdom Metazoa; phylum Chordata; class Mammalia; order Carnivora; family Viverridae; genus Paguma; species Paguma larvata. Next base: position 98,441,564 of record CM057826.1, on the reverse strand, counting down.
TTTTTAATATTTATTAAGATGCTACTTACTAGAGAACACGAGTAGCTCCTGAATACCTTTTCTTCTCCTCTCTGTCTTCTGTTACATCCTGGTTTAGCAACCTAGAGAAATGAACACCAGTATAGAGCTTTTCACTGACTTTTCTTTCAAAAAGATTAAGTTATATTTTTCACTCCATGCTTAATCACACAGATCAGTAAAGCCTGGAGAGAGCTTTTATTAATCTTTTTTGCATTTATTATTTGCTCTTTGATATAATTTAAATTACCAAAGTTAAAGTTGTCTCAGCTCTCTGTGTTTCACACTCAATTTTGCTGTGAAACTACTACTATTCTAAAAAATAAAATCGATTTTAAAAATGTAGTGAAATGCTATTCTTGCTCGGGAGATTTTGAAATCTGCTGCAGAAACTCTCCTATGAAGGTCATTTTCTGGGTGATAATGTATGTTTCTGTGGTCTTCACTGAGGAAACTGGAGTCTAAAATAATGGCTGTGTTTTCTTTTTCAGGATCCTACATTTCTGGAAAAAAAAGAACGCTGTGATTATCTGAAGAATAAACTTTCTCACATAAAGCAAAGAATTCAAGAATATGATAAAGTAATGAATTGGAATGTACAAGATTATTCTTAAATCCTATTTGAAACCACTTTTTTTTATATTAAACTTAATATTTATTTACTGTCTTTTTCATGCTAGTCTACGACAGAAGCATGTGCTTCTGGCATCGGCTTTTAATTGGTGTAGCCGGTAAGCCATGTTATGATAGTATGATTTCACATCACACATTCCAAAACAGATTCAGATTTACCAAGGATCTTTACTCAGAATGGAAGACATGCCATGCTCATCTGTGTACACTTTATATTTATCTTGTTAAAGTTAAAAGTAGCTTAGAGATTATACTCTCGAAGTATGATGACATAGAGTATCAATTCTGGTGCTGCTTTTTCCTTTTTTACCTAGGCCACTCCTAGGATTTCTCTAGGACACGTTTCTCCTCCAGCCAAGGTGTCCTTTCTCCTCTTGAAAGGGATTTGAATCCGAGATCAACATTTTCAAGTCTTATGATCTTGGGCTAGTTGCTTAACCTCTCTGTGCCTCTTTTCTCATCTGTAAAAATGGAGCTAATAATAGTACCTCCCTGGTAGGGTTGTTATGAGGAGTAGACGAGTCAATATTTGTAAAGCATTTAGAATAGACCCTGGCATATTATACGCAGTACCTTAGAGTGTATGAAATCTGTAGCAGTGATTGTGCCACGAAGAAACTAGCCAAGGAAAGGTTTTTCATGGGCATGCTCAACCAGCTAACCCACAGTCCCGTGTGTCTCATGAATTTCTTTCTTTGCTATTAGTAACTCTTGCCCCACATAACCACATGTGGCCTTAAGCGGATGCTTCCTTGTGGATCTGTGCCCAGTGGGGTTCACTGCATCCTTCCTGTCGTTCATCAGTATCACTGGGCACGTATGTCCACGTCCCCACAGCCCACCATTCCTGTATACATCCAGTGTGAGGATTGTGTGACCATTGTTGCCTTTTCTTTCCTGTTTGGGTGTCACTACTGTGGCCCCATGATCCTGCATTTACTTAGGACCTCCTTTTGACTTATTGGGAGGTTTCATCTTCCCAAGCGTTATCTTGGCTTTGGGGCTTTATTCATGAGAAATGTTTTGTTTTTGTCAGTATGAGCAAGGGACCACCTGAAAAAATATTTTTAAACAATCATTCTTATTGGATCCTATTCCACAGCATCTGTCCTGGAGATAGTTTCCTAGGTGCAGAAGTACAGTTTCTGCTGAACATAGCTGCCATTCCCACAAGTAATGCTCAAAGAATTTACTGAAGTAATGAAACCAAAGAAAAGCATGTAGAAAAGCAAAAGGCTTAAAAAGTGTTGGATACTGAATGGACTTCCTAGTTTTTCTTTAGCATTGAAATCTTAGTGTTCGTTGTTAATATTTTAATTCCATGGCCCTCAGACTTTGCTTCAGGCCCTAAGTGCCTTAGCAGGGTGACACCTAGAGAAGAGTGAGGCCCCTCTAGAAGTTCCCTCATCTGCAACAGCTTCACTTTCTGTTTTGTATATTGGGGCTCCATGTTAACATTTCACTTAAGAAGCATACAGCGCTTTAAGAAAAGGAAAAGTAACATGAAATAATACCATTTTGATAGATTATAAAGAGATTCATATTGAAATGAAGCATTAGATTGAACTTTGTGAGATTTAATTTTACTATAATTATAAATGTTAAGCTTTGAAAAACCAATGTTGTAACCACTGACTTTTTAAATTTTTTTATGTCAATACCTGGGCCTATTAAAATTTCAATTACTTCTTTTTTGTGTGTACCCTTTACTTATTTATTTTTAAATGTTTATTTATTTTTGAGAGAGAAAGAGCACGAGCTGGAGAGGGGGAGAAAGAGGGTGGGACAGAGGATCCAAAGTGGGCTCTGTACTGACAGCAAGAGAACCCAAGGTGGGGCTCGAACTCACAAACTGTGAGATCATGACCTGAGCTGAAGTCGGATGCTTAACTGATTGGGCCACCCGGGTGCCCTGTGCATTTCCTTTATTGTTTACTTTTCTAGCATTCCTGTGTTGACTGGGCATGTCCTTGAAAATATTTTCCGTTATCAGAAAATAAACTGGAAAGTCATTGAAAACCTGTAGGTCATGATGTTGAGGTGACAATTTCCTCCTCCCCCATTATTTGCAAAAATTCGAAGCCAAGGCCACCATGTACCACAAGCTGAGTGGCTTAAAACAACAGAAATCTATGGTCTCACGGTTCTGCAGGCAGTAGTTTGAAATCCAGGTGTCAGCAGAGCCAAGTTCTCTCTGAAACCTGTAGGGAAATCCTTTCTAGCTCCTGGCGGTTGGGTGGCCATCTTCGGTGTCCCTTGCCTCATGTATTTATCTACCTTCACATTGCCTTCCGGTGTCTCTGTCTTCGTGTGGCTGTCTTCTTAGAAAGACACTAGTCATATTGGATTAGGAACCCATCCACTCTAGTATGTCCTCATCTTAACAATTGGACTTGCAAAGACCCTATTTCCAAATAACTTCATATTCTTGACATACCAGAGATTAGAACTTATTTGGGGATAAGGATACAATTCAACCCACAACAGCCATTTTTGGCAAATTGTGAGATTCAGAAGCAAAGATATTTCCATATACGTTTTCTTCCTTCCAGATAACTTTAACATGTGTTCTAATTTGAAAATATAAGAATATGTCAATATATCTATAAACATTTTTTATTACTTTAGAGAAAGAATGTGCACATGAGCAGGGGAGAAGAAGAGAAAGAGAGAGCGAGAATCTCAGGCAGGCTCCCCACTCAACACAGAACCTGACACAGTGCTGAATCCCACAAATCCTAGGATCATGACTTGAGCCGAAATCAAGAGTCAGATGCTGTAGTGACTAAGCCACCCATGTGCCCCGAGAATATGTCAATATATCTAAAACTTAGGTAGAAGAAGGTATATATTCTTCACTCATCGATTTGCCAGTTATGTGCCAAATGCTTTCGTTGGCCAGATGCTGTTCTAGCATTGAAAATACAGTAGTCAGTGAAACAGAAAACCTGAGCCTGTTGTCTAATGGGAGATCTGAATGAGACAACCAGGGCTTGGTAATGAAATACACATTTTTGTTATGTGCATTTCTAGAAATGGTTTGTGTAGAGTACCTGATACTAAGATGCACCGATGTTCGAAAGATAGACAATATAGGAAAAATCTGTATCTCTGATTCTTATCTTTAAAAAAAAAAAACTATCATAGGGGCACCTGGGTGGCTCAGTTGGTTGAATGTCTGAATTTCTCTCAGGTCAGGATCTCAGAGTTCATGAGATCAAGCCCCACATTGGGCTCACTGCTGTGAGCACAGAGCCTGGTTTGGATTCTCTGTCCCCCTCTCTTTCTGCGTCTCCCCCACTTTCTCTCTCTCTCAAAAATAAATTTAAAATTTCTAAAAAAATGAAAAATAAAATAGAATAATGTTTTAAAGCAAAAAATAGTAAATATAAAAGCTTAGAAAATAGAAGTCCCACCACTATTGGGGTACCTGGCTGGCTCAGTCAGTAGAACATGTGACTCTTGATCTTGGGGTCATGTAGAGATTACTTAAAAAATGAATAAAAGTCTCACCACTCAATTCCACTCCCTGTCAATATATACTGTTTAGAACATATCCTCCCAGTCTCCCTCTCCTTTTTTAATGTCTATTATTTTTTGAGAGAATCAGAGAGAGAGGGAGAGAGAGAATACCAAGCAGGCTCCATGCCATCAGCACAGAGTCAGACACAGGGCTCGAACCCATGAACCGTGAGATCATGACCTAACCAAGAGTTGGGCACTTAACCGACTGAGCCATCCAGATGCCCCTCCAGTCTTTTTATTATACATCTAATCATTTTTACATTGTCTGCTTTAATACTTTAAATGTGTTTTTAAAGAGGAGTATCTAAGGGGCACCTAGGTGACTCGGTTGAGCGTCCAACTTCCCCTCTCTTTCTGCCCCTTCTCAGCTAGTGCTCTGTCTCTCAAAAATAAACATTTAAAAAAAGAAAGAGAGGAGCATCTGGGTGGCTCAGTCGGTTAAGCGTCCATCTTCAGCTCAGGTCATGATCTTGAGGTTCGTCGGCCCGAGCCCTGCGTCAAGCTATGTGCTGACGTGTCAGAGCCTGGAGCCTGCTTTGGATTCTGTGTCTCCCTCTCTGCCCTTCCTCTGCTTGTGCTCTGTGTCTCTCTCTCTGAAGAATAAACATTAAAAAAGAATTAAAGAAAATAGAAATAAAAAATAAAAAAGAGGAACATCTGAAAGGCTGCACCAGCAAGTGATAGAGCAACCCTCCTACACTAGAGAAGCTGGAAGTGGTCTGAAGGTAGGGGCGGTGCAGCCCAGTAAATGCGGAAGGTAGACGTTTGAGCTTGCCACAACCAAGACTCCATTAATGACTGTGTGATCTTAACCACTGAACCTCTCACTAAGCATCCTCCTCCTTAGCTGTGCCATGGGGATACTGTTACTGCCTAATGAAACTAATGTGAAAATTTAAGGGAATAATATATGTAAAATATTAAGAAGATGCTTGCTCAGTAAGTGGTGGCTGGATATTCAAAATACGCTTTTCATTGTGTTAGATAATGAGTTGACTGTTTTAAAAGTACAATATCAAAGTAACTTTAATAATAACAATAATCAAAGACTTTTTCAGAAAGTATGTAAGTACTACATTTATTGTAGAAAATATACAAAATGAAGGTAAGCTCATACTCTTCCTCTGAAACACACGCTAATAAAATTGCCCATAATTCTACTCCTGCTCCCTCCCCAGAGATGGTCCCTGTTAAGGTTTTGGAGCACAGCCCTCCATTCTCATGTTCCTGAGGCATGTACTTACATGCATATATAGAGAAGAGCTTTGGTATTTACAAAAAAAATTTTTATTGTATATTATGTTGTGTTTTAACTAATAATAAACTAGGTAATTTATTTTTTCTGAATTTAGAGTTTTTATGCTTTCTATTTCATTTTATTACAATTCAATTACATAATCGTTTTAGAATTATTGATGTTCATATTATAAAAAGCAAGGAATGGGAGTTAAATCTAGGTTCAAGCTGTGTGGCCTCAGGCAGGTCACTAAACTGAGCAATGAGAGCAGGATAAGATGGGATTTAAAAAAGATGGGATTTAAAATTTAAATAAGATGGGATTTTAAAAAAAACCTCAAATTTTATTGTAAAAGAAAATTCTCTATGAAATGCTTACATTTAATTTTACATTTTTGGTTCTGATAATGTAACCAATAAAAACTTTTCATTAGTAGAAGTACAGTTCATCGTTAATAACTTGAGCTATTAATGAGTACATTTATCATATAACCAGGGCTTCTTTGGAGATCTATATATTTTGGTGCAGTCTACTATCTCCCAATGGCTTTTGACACATTCAAATAATATTTCCATTTCAACTCATTGACTTGACAAAACTACAACATCGGATGCCAGTGTGAAAGGAGGAAAGAGAAGGCTGGAGACCAGGGAAGGCATTTTCCAACTAACAAGATAAAGATTTGACACCTTACTTTCTTTTTTTTTTTTAATTTTTTTAAATGTTTATTTTGAGAGAGAGAGAGCATGAGCAGGGGAAGGGCAGAGAGACAGACAGACAGACAGACAGACAGAACCTGAACCAGGCTCCAGGCTCTGAGCTGTCAGCACGCAGCCCAACGCGGGGCTCAAACTCACAAACCACAAGATCATGACGTGAGCCGAAGTTAGACGCTTAACCAACTGAGCCTCAGGAGTCCCCTTACTTCCTTTATGAAGAGGGAAAAAAGGCTACCGGATAGGAGAAGCTTATCACAGACCCCACCTCCAGTTATGTATTTAAAGATGTAATTCTGTTTGCCCTGTAATTTGTTTAATGGCTAAGTCTACCATTTAATTGCTTCGGAGGAACTACAGTTACTGCAGCATGTTAGTCCCATAGTAGGCATTTATCAGGATAGTTTGAATTATAATTTGCATACAAGCTTTCTCTTTTTACACCAAACACGCTTCTGTGCTACCAATTAAAATGAGAAATATATATTTTTAATATAGAATATTATATATTTTTTTCAATGTTTAATTGAAGTATAGTTAACATATAATGTTATATTAGTTTCAGGTGCACAACATAATGATTTATTTAACAGTTAGAAACATTGTGGAGTGCTCTCCGTGATAAGTGTGTAGTCACTCTCTATCACCATACAAAGTTATTACAGTATTATCGACTACATTCTCTATGCTGTACTCTTCTTCCCAGTAACTTATTTATTTTATAACCAAGTTTGCGGTTCTTAATCCCCTTCCCTTATGTTCCCTATTCCCTCACCCTCTGCCCACTGGCAGCCACCAATTTATTTTCTTTATTTATTAGTGTTTGTTGTTTGCTTGTTTTGTTTTTAGAAATCATACGGTATTTGTCTTTTTCTGATTTAGTACATTTAGTATAATGCCCTCCACGTCCATCCAGGCTATTGCAAATGGCAACATTTCATTCTTTCTTATCGCTGAATAATATTTCATTCTGTATCTATAACACATCCTCTTTACTCTTTCATTTCTTGGCTATTATAAATGTTGAAATACACATAGGGGTGCATATATCTTTTCTTTTTTTTTTTAAGACATGGAGCATTTCTAAATTTTTTTAACGTTTATTTATTTTTGAAAGACCTAGAGACAGAGTATGAGCAGGGGAAGGGCAGAGAGAGAGAGGGAGACACAGAATCTGAAGCAGGCTCCAGGCTCTGAGCCGTCAGCACAGAGCCCGACGCGGGGCTCGAACTCACAGACCGTGAGATCATGACCTGAGCCAAAGTGGGCTGCTTAACCAACTGAGCCACCCAGTTACCCCCATATATCTTTTCAAATTAGTGTTTTCACTTTCTTTGGATAAATACCCAGAAACAATTACTAGATCATATGGTACTTCTATTTTAAGTTTTTCGAGGCACCTCCATACTGTTTTCCACAGTGGCTGCGCCAGTTTGCATTCCCACCAGCAAGGGACAAGGGTTCTCTTTTTTACACATCCTCATCAACACTTGTTATTTCTTGTCTTTTTGATACCAGCCTTTCTGACTGGTGTAAGGTCATAGCTCATTGTGGTTGTGATTTTCATTTTCCTGATGAGTACTGATATTAAAGATCTTTTCATGTGTTGTTTGGCCATCTGTATATCTTCTTTGGAAGAATGTGTATTCAGGCCCTCTGTCCATTTTTAATCAGATGATTTGTGGTTGTTTTTGGTGCTGAGTTGTATGATTTCTTTATATATTTAGGATATTCACCCCTTATCAGATATATCATTAATAAATATCTTCTCCCATTCAGTAGATTGCCTTTTTGTTTTATTTATGGTTTCCTTTGCTGTGCATAAGATTTTTTAGTTTAATGTAGCCCCAATTATTTCTTTTTTTCTTTGGTTTCCCTTGCCTGGGAAACATATTTCCTGAGACATATCCAGAAAAGTATTGCTAAGGTCAATGTTCATGTATTTTCTTCTAGGAGTTTTATGGTTTCAGGTCTTACATAGAGGCTTTTAATCCATTTCGAGTTTATTTCTGTGTTTGGTGTAGGGAAGTAGTCCAGTTTCATTCTTTGCAGGTAGCTTTCCAGTTTTCCCAGCACCATTGGTTGAAGAGACTGTCTTTACTCCCATTGTATGTTCTTGCTTCCTTTGTTGTAGATTAATTGACCATATAAGCATGAGCTTCCCTCTGGGCTCTGTATCCCGTTCCATTGATCTGTATGTCTAATTTTTGTTCCAGTGCCATACTGTTTTGCGTGTGTGTCTGTGGTGTGTGTGTTTTAGAGAGAGAGAGAGAAAGTGCAAGTTGGGGAGAGGGGAAGAGAGAGACAGAAAGAGAGAGAATATTAACCAGGCTTCATGCTAAGCATGGAGTCATCTTGGGGCTTCATCCCATGACCCCGAGATCATGACCTGAGCTGAAATCAGGAGTTAGATGCTCAGCCAACTAAGCCACCCAGGCACCCATATACTGTTTTGATAATTATAACTTTGTAGTATGACTTGAAATCTGGTATTATGATACCTTCAGCTTGGTTTTTCTTTCTCAAGATTGTGTTGGCTGTGTAAAGTCTTTTGTGACTCCATACAGTTTTTAGGTTTTTTGGTGCTAGTTGTGTTAAAACAACACATGTTTATAATCATCATTTAAGGGAGGATTTGGATGGGAGGATTTAGCAGTCAGTGTTCTTAGTTATAAGCCACAGAAACCAAAGCTGGTTGATTTAAGGAGAAGAGGAATTTATTAGCACATACTGTCTAGCTTACAGCATTGCTGCAGCGGCTGTACAACTGCAGTGGACACTATGCGACAGGCTGTGCAGGGTCCACATTGACACCCAAAACCCCGTCTGCTGAGAACAGCTCTCCTGCCCCTGCTGCCCCGTGTGCCAAATGCACCACCAACTCTGCCTTCCATCCTTGGATGCAGGAAACACTCATGACTCAGATTCAGGTGATTCAGAGTGAGAAGTGGATTGAGGGAAGTAGGTCACTTGCCCTGCTCCGGTTACAAAGCAAACCAAGACGGCAAGGGCCAAGCCTCAGTACGTGGGCTGGGCCTTCCAACCGAGCTTCATCAGTCGGGGAATTCCCAAAAAGTATGAAGGGATTTGGATGCTGACAGCAAAAGGAAAACAAGTATCACCTACAGAACAGAAACTGTCCTAATTGTGAGTGTAGTCAGGGATTTAAATTACTCACTTATGAATAGCCCAGATTACACAAATGACAGCCGGTGCCAAAACATCTTTAACCTTAGCACTTCCAGTTGCTGAAAGAAAAGGCAGAGAGGGTCCCCACAATTTCCTAGACATAGGAGATGTGTTCCTGGACTCCAGGCTTGAGATTCAGAAAGCATTATCACCCAAAAAGCATCGCAGTGCTGTAATTTCCTGGCCTTACCAAAGTAAGCCAGGTTTTCCTGACTTATACACCTGCACCTCTTATTGAAACAAGTATAAATGTTTACCAAAAGACACATACAAGAATGTTCTTAGCAGCTTTACACATAATAGCCCCAAACTGGCAATAGCCCAGATGTCCATCAACATTAGTGTAGTGGAAATGAGAATAAATTATGACTTAGTCATAGACTACTACAGAGCAGTTAAAAAGAACAAATCGGTATTACATGTAAAACATGACACAGTGTTGAACAAATGCCAGACCCAAATGCATACCACACAAGCTGATTTATATAAAGCCTCCAAACGTGCAAAATTAAGCAAGATTGATTTACAAAAATGGATCACATCAGGAGAGCCAGTTAGTAACGGGGAAGGGGTATGAGGAAGCATTCTGGGGTATGAGAATGTCCTCTATACTGTTCTTGAGGGTAGCTACATGGGTGTGTACATATTTAAATAGTTATTTCACGCTACGCTTGAGATGCCTTCACTTTTTTGCACTTAACATTTGTCCGTTCTATATCAATAAAAAGTTATTTTAAAAATTTAATCTCTACTGGTTGAATTCAGAGTAGGGGTTACCTCTAAGAGGTGGTTCTGGCTGGGAAGGGGCATGGAGGAGCCTCCTAGAGGTTATACGTTGGTCTGGTTGGTTACCTAGGTATACACATAGATAAAAATTCATGCAGCCGCACACTTAGAAGTTAGTTCTTTTTAACTGTACGTATGTAATACCTCGACTTTTTAAAGTCTCTTCATTTATTTTGAGAGAGAAAAAGAATGTGTGAGCAGGAGAGGGACAGAGAGAGAGAGGGAGAGAAAATCTCAAGCAGGCTCCACACTGTCAGTGCAGAGCCCAATGCAGGGCTCAATCTCACAAACCACGAGATCCTGATCTGAGCCAAAATCAAGAACTTTTGAGATGCTTAGCCAAATAAGCTACCTAGGTGCCCTTATGATACCTCTATTTTTAAAAATTATATATGTTTGAAGAAAAGTATGTTTCCAGTTTGTTTCTTTTAAGGTTTATTTCTTTGTTTTTGAGAGAGAGAAAGAGAGACAGCACATGAGCTGGGGAGGGACAGAGAGAGGGGGAGAGAGAGAATCCCAAGCAGGCTCCATGTTGTCAGTGCAGAGCCCGATGTGGGGCTTGAACTCACAAACCGTGAGATCATGACCTAAGCCAAAATCAGGTGTCAGACACATAGGTGACTGAGCCACCCAGGTGCCCCATTCCCCGTTTAAAGCATCAATATAAATTTAAGAACACAATCCTTTCATACATTGAAAACTGCTTAGTGTTCCAATGGTCTCTGGAGAGTATTTATAGCTATGGCAACACAACGGTCTTAGAACTGTTGGCTTAATGAGTCCTGCTTGAAATCCATGATTGTGTTTGTGACTTTGAACTAAATCCCACATCTGAGAAGGCAGATTATAATTTTCTCTCCCTTTTCCTTTATAAGCAGCTCAAAAACAGAAAGTTACAAATGAATGAACCTGAAAATTATTTTTACCTGTTGAAAAGCTTTTACTCTAACATTGTATTAGTGCCTGAAAATTATCTTTGTGTACAGAGTAAGAGGCTGAAGGATAAATGACTGGTAAGGAAAATACCATCTCTTAGTAATGTGTGAGAAACAGCAACCTTTCCTTGTTTAAACCTTGTTTGTGATCAGGAAGCCTGCCAATGCTGTTAATATTCAAGGGTACTCTGCGGATTGTTCTTGCCGAAGGGCAAGCCCAAGTTAAACAGTGGGACAAAGCTATGCACAGCTACCTTCACAAGTATTTGGATGGTGCTTGCTGAGTGACTGAGCCACTCAGATGTGACAGTGTGGCGGAAACGGTCTGTTACTTTTCACACAATGGTGGTGATATCCAGGATTTTCTTAGAAACTCTTGGGATTAAGAGTTTGAAATCAGAGAATATGGAGAGACCACATACTGCATGAATGTTATCGTAGGGAACTGATGTCAACATGCCAATGTCAGTGAGTAATTCTGATGAATCACTTGGACAGTGTCAGTCTTTTCCTACAGGTTGCTCTTTAATTTTCCCCTATGCTCACGCTGAGAAATTGGTACTGAATGACCGGACTGTGGAAATCTTCTTCATTTTTGTGACAAACTCAAGTCTGTATCAGCTCACACCTGGGCTGGAGCACCTGGCTCCCAGGTCTTTCCACAGCCATTTCCCAGTGTTAGTTGAGTATGACTTGAGCAGTTCCCATGTACAAAGTGGATGCTTTGCTTACACACACAGCTCGTGAAACTTAACCATGGATTTTTCATTCACAAAAGTCATTCGTGTGCCCTCTGCTCACAAACTTTGTTGGAAACTGTATAATAGAGTGACTGAGAGTACTGTCTATAGGACCAGACTGCCTGGTGATGCCACTTACTTGCTGTGTAACCTTAGACAAGTGAGTTCACCTCTCTGTGCCTCAGGTTCCTGAGGCTTTTGTGAAGATTCATTGAGCTAAAACATGTAAAGCACACTTAGGACAGTGTCTTACCACACAGTAGCAGAGCAAACATTTGCAAATTATTAGCAATTTTTCATGAAATATGCTTTTTTTCTAACATTGTTGTGTTTATGCCACTGAATCTCTTTGCTTGTGATAGGGCAGGAGGCTGAGGGATGTATGGCAGGTGAGAAAAATACTGTATCTTAGGAATGTGAGAGGCGTGTCTGGCTGGGTCAGTCAGTGGAGCGTGCAACTTTTCATCTCAGGGTTGTAAGTTCGAGCCCCATGTTGGGTGTAGAGATTACTTAAAAATATTTTTAAAAATCATAAAAAGAAATGTGAGAAAGACACTAGCCCTTCCCTATTTTGTGATAGCCATAAAGCAGATGCTACAGAGCAATGAAATAAAATGAACTATTACTACCTGCAAAATATGACATAGCATTGAACAAAAACCGGACGAGAATACATACTACACAATCCCATTTGTATAAAGTCTAAAAGAGGCAAACAAAGCCACGGTGATATAAGTCAAAATAGAATTATTTTTCTTTCTTTTTCCCTAAAGCCCAATGCCTTTAATTCTAAACTCTCAGAGAGTAGGGACCATGACTCCATTATTTTTGTGCCTCGCCTTGGGCCTCTATTATAGTGATTGGTCTAATTGTCAGAATTACCAGGGATGCTGTTATTAATTTCATTTCCTAGTTTCCTTGCTGGGATTTTACAACTCGTCTGGAGTAGGGACCAGGAATTTGTATATGTTATGTCCAGTCTGTGAGGACACACAGGGGAGAAATCCAGGGACCAGATCCTCCAACCTCATTCTCTCCCTCCTCTCATGTCTTGCTGGTACCTCCCACTGACTGAGCCCAATAAAGACAAGGAGCCCGATGATGTCATCTTTCCAGGCCAGCCCCTTGGGCCCTGGTGGAGAAGGATGGAGATTATATCTTGGGGGAGACATCCAGCACCCGTGCTAACTCACTGGATGTCAACCAACATCAACTCTATTATTGTCCCATTTCACAACTGAGGGACCTGGGGCACAGAGGCAGATCCTCAAGTTTTTCACACAAGCAATGCTCACTTCTACCTTCTACAGGGTATTATTCTGTTACAGAATTTGCACAAAAGCTCATAGGGTCTGGATGTTCCCATGGAATGCCCAGTTCATTTAGCTCCTTGACCTTCACATTTTCACCCTTCTTCTCCTGCACCATTTATAGTCACAGCTTGTTCCATAAATATATATATAATGTTTGAGTCATTCAAGGAAGTACCACCCAACTCTCTCATTCTATAGAGTATTCAGCAGCCCAAGTTCTATGTCATGTATTCATTTTCCATTCCCTGGATAGACTGTAAGCTGCAGGAGGGTAGAAACCAAGTCCTACATGATCCGTCTCCCACGCCCCTTGGCAGAGCAGAACACATGGCCAATACTCAACAAATTCATTTTGTTTCGTTTTGGTTTGGTTTTTTAAAGTTCATTTATTTATTTTGAGAGGGAAGAGCAGCGCAAGTTGGGGGAGGGCAGAGAGAGAGGGAGATTCCCAAGTAGGCTTTACACCATCAGCACAGATCCTGGTACAGGGCTCAAAGTCATGCAACTATTAGATCATGACCTGAGCAGAAATCAAGAGCTGGACGCTTAACCAACTGAGCCACCCAGGTGTCCCAACAACAAATTCATTTTCATTGATTTGGTTGGTTAATGATTATTATTTGAATAACAAGTAAGCTATTTTAGCATTGGAATCATCTGGTCTAGAGGTAAGAGAGAAACAAATATTTTCATTCATAGCCATTTGGAGTACAAGTTGGTAAACTATCAAAATGCCCGCAGCCAAAATGTCAAAATTTAATACAATTCTTTTAAAAAAAAAAAAGCATCAACTTCTAACTTGGCAATCTTACTTCTAGGAGTTCATACTAGGAACAATTTGACAGATATGTGCAAAGATTTATGGCAAATGTTTATCTCAGTGTTGTTTGTAATAGTACACATCCAGGTGCATATACATTGTGAGGGACTGATATTCAGTGAATGGTCAGAGCAGGCAGAATAGTGGAACTCTGCCCCATGACTTGGGAGTATGGCCTTCAGAAGTAAACCTACAACCTCCATAGCACTCAGCCCCAAACAGCAAAGACTGAACCAATGACTGCCAGCTTCCATAATTTTGCCATCACACCCCCACGTTCCAATTTAGGACTGATCACAGAAATCCATATCTGCTCCCCTAACCAATCACATGGTGCCTACTTCTAATTAGTCCACCTCCAGTTTCCCATACCAATGACCTCCAATCAGGGCATGGCTGAGGCATTTCTTTTCTTTCCACTATAAAGCCTTCAATTCCTTTGCTTGCCTTTGAACCTCTGCCAAACGCAGACTGATGGTGGATGACTTCCTGGCTGCAACAAGTTCTGAATCAATAGCCTTTGTTCTCCTTTGGGTGGTCTTCGTTTGTTTCCATAACTGGTTACAACTAAAAAGGTCTGACAATAGAATATTTAAATAACTTATGGCATATCTGTATCATGAAATGTTACACAGTGATTTAAAATAAAGTTTTTTGAGGAAAATCCAGTCAACTGGTAAAATGCTCATGAAATAATATTGGGTGAAAAAAGGAAGCATATAGATAATTGGTTCTTCTGAGTTGGTGATACTGTATTATTTTCATTTTCTCTTTATGTCTTTCTATAATTTCCAATTTTCTACATTGAACATACATTTATTTGAATAATAAGAAAAGTTTAACTTAAAAAATTATCTTTGAGGGTGCCTGGGTAGCTCAGTCATTTGTCCTTTCTCTCAAAATAAATAGATAAACAAAAATACAGCATAATATTTTTTGCCTATTTAATAGGTGCAAAATTTAGTGATTCATCACTTACATAAGTATCCCTCTGGCTGCTGTGTGGACCACAGGTGAGCAAGGATGGAAATAAGAAACCTGGGGAAGTTATGAAAGCATGAAATTAAGATTTAAAAAATCACACTTGAGGATATAGCCATGATAGAATAACTGGTACCCAACTAACCTTCCCAGGGGCGCCTGGGTGGCTCGACTGGTTAAGCGTCTGACTCTTGATTTTGACTCAAGTGATAGATCTCATGGTTCATGAATTTGAGCCCTGCTTGGGATTCTGTTTCCTCTCTCTGCCCCTCCCCAGTCTCTCTCTTTCTCTCTTTCTCTGTCTTTGTCTCTCTGTCTCTGTCTCTGTCTCTGTCTCTGTCTCTCTCTCTCTCTCTCTCTCTCTCTCTCTCTCTCGTGTGTGTGCGTGTGTGCGTGCGTGCGCTAAAGCTCTCTCTCTCTCCCTCTCTTTCTCTCTCTCTCATATAAACTAAAAAAGAAATTATCTTTGGTTTTAACAAGGTTAGAAAGAATTGGCAATGACCAACTAGATACCTGCCATCTTTCCTTCCCTTCCGTTGTTGACTCCCCAAGCAAAGAACCTTTATTATCTCTTGGACGACCAGATTGCAAATTGGGTTTCAGATTTTTCTCCTACCCCTCAAGGTGGTCAGGTAAGTTCACCTTCTCACTCAACACTAAAAGCCCTGATGCTGAGCTGACCACTTGTGGCCATGCCCTGGTGTCAAGAATCAATTTGATAATATGTCTATCACATTTGAAATGTACTGAGGCATCTGAGAGAAAATTAATAGTTCTTGTGTGGTTCTTTTTTTCTTTTCTTTTTTTTACCATTTTACCATATAACCATTCTTAAATGTGCAATTCAGTGACACTAAGTACATTCACAATGTTTGCAACATTTCAACAGCCCATTTCCAGAATTTTTTCATCATCCAAACAGAAACTCTGTACCCCTTAACCTATAACTCCTCTTTCCTACGCCGTCCCTCAGTCCCTGGGAACCTCTATTCTACGTTCTCTATCATATACATGAATTTGTCTATTTTAGAGACCTGATACAAGTGGAATCATACAGTATTTGTCTTTCTGTGTCTGGGTTATTTTACTTAGAATAGTTCTCAAGATTCACCCAGGTTGCAGCATGTGTCAAAACCTCACTTCATTTTATGGCTGAATAATATTCTTTTGTATGTGTATATCACAATTTGCTTATTCCTTCATCTGTTGATGGATATGCATTGTTTCTAACTTTTGACTATTGTGAATAATGCTGCCATGAATATTGGTATGTTTGGACCCCCACTTTCAGTTGTTTGGGTTATATATGAAGGAGTGAAATTGATGGATCATACGGTAATTCTATGTTTCATTTCTTGAATATCTGAACTATTTTCCACAGTGGTTGCACTCTTTTATGTTCCCACCAGCAATGCATGAGAGTTCCAATTTCTACACAACCTCACCAACACTTGTTATTTTCTCTTTTTAAAAATTTTTTTAAATTTTTTTTAAGATTTATTTATTTTTGAGAGAGATTGCAAGCTGGGGCAAAGATAGAGGTGGACAGAGATCTGAAGCAGGCTCTGTGCTGACAGCAGTCAGCCCGATGTGGGGCTCAAACCCAGGAACTGGGTGATCATGACCTGAGCTGAAGTGAACGTTCAACTGACTGAGCCACCCAGGCACCCCGTTCTCTCTCTTTTTTTTTAATGGCCATCCTATGGTGCCTGCATGTCTCAGTTGGCTAAGTGTGGGACTCTTGATTTTGGTTCAGGTCATGATCGTGCAGTTCATGAGATGGAGACCAGTGTTAGGCTCTGCTCTGACAGTATGGAGCCTGCTTGGGATTCTCTCTCCCCCTCCCTCTCTGTCTCTCCATTGCTCACATGAATGCACATACTCTCTCCCTCAAAAATAAATAAATAAACTTAAAAAAATAAAATAAAATGGCATCCTAGTGGGTGTGAAGTGATATCTCATTATGATTTTGATTTATGTTTCCCTAATTATTAGTAATACTGAGCTGCTTTTCATGTGCTTAGAGGTCACATCTATCTTTTGTGGAGAAATGTCTGTTCAGGGCCTTTGCCCCTTTTTTTTTTTTTTCCATTGTTGAGTTATAAAAGTTCTTTATACATTCTGGACTTGATTTAGTTTTGAACTTCACTAAATCCATGTTTGTTCATCTGAAAAATCTATGAATATAGACTCCAGAAAATAATCTTGACTAGATTATGTTCAGAAGCATAACATAAAATAATATAATCTGATGGAGACTTAATGTTGGGGTGTGTACTTAGATGAACAGACATTACAGCTGGACTGCTGGCCAGGCTGGACAGATTACGTAAGGACAGTTCGTCACACACAAAACAACACAAGCAACAAAAGTCAGGCTCTTTTTAGACCTGTGTTTTCTGTGTATGTTGGTGCCCAAGCCTGCTGCTGGTCTCTCTGCTCTAAGCCTGAGTGTCTGCGAACCGTTAGGAAATGGAGGGAGAAGTTTCAGAGGTGTTTCTGGCTTGTAGTGGCACTAGAAGTGCTCTAGTGTGACATTCAAGGGTCTCCTAAGTCAAATATTCTAAAGCAAATGGAGTATTCACTTGGCGAATATGCTATAAGACTTGGGACTGAAATTAGGAGACATTGTGGCAGAGCACATTCAGAGACATCGAGGAAAGGGCATTTAGATACAAATATTGAGTAAGAGAATATGAAAGCAGTTATTCAGAAGTAAATATTTGGGGCTAGTATTTAAAAATTTTTAAAGGGGTGCCTGGGTGTCTCAGTCAGTTAAGCGTCCAACTTTGGCTCAGGTCATGATCTCATGGTTCATAGGTTCAAGCCCCATGTTGGGCTCTGTGCTGATAGCTCAGAGCTTGGAGCCTGCTTCGGATTCTGTGTCACCCTTTCGCTCTCTGCCCCTCCACCACTTGCTGTCTCTTTTTCTCTCAAAATAAAAAAATTGAAAATATTTTAAAAACATCCAATTATCCTTTTCCCCCTTGGAACTGGTTTTGGAAATGCTGTTTTATGGGAATATTGCAGCTGGCAGAGTTATTTTAAGAGGCAATGTAAATATTTACTTTTGTGCTACAACCTTTGCCTTGTTTGTAGTCTTGTTTAAGCCAAGACAAGATTCAAGCACTTAAATTTTGAGATAGTTGTGTGAATGTTACAAATAATTGAAGGACCATGGTGACAAAAATGGACCTTTTCAAAATGGCAACACAAAAATTGGTTATATCTAATTTTCTAGAAAGCAATTTTTATTTAGCTATTTCATAATAATTATTCGACATACATTCCAAACAAGAGGAAGGAAAGAAATTTAAAAATTATACCAAAATAAACTTAATAACGCTTTAACATAACCTGAATGAATGAATAACTTTTTAAATTTCTGGGTTTTATTAACCTATAAAATAACTATTAAGAAGTGACTGAAATCATATAATATATTTGGATATCATATATACATTTAATTTAATATATTAATTGTAAAAAATATACAATTTGCATTCAGAGAAAAGTGGTGTGGGTTTTTCTCATTGAAAAACAGGAGAGAACAGAAGCCAAATATTTACTTATTAAATCTTTGCCCGGAGGAGGCTGAAAAGTGGAAAAAGGGTTGTAAATGTTTGTTTTTGTTTCCACTTAAAACACCAAACTTTGTTATTTTGCCAGCTTTGAAAGTCTGCCTTTTCTTTTCTGAGGGGCTGGGGTGGTGAAAACTGGAGGGTATGGCCTACCAGTTCAAAAGACCCAGAGGGGTGTTATTTCCTTTTCTTCCCAAGTTTTAAAATCCGTGGGCAGCTCACACCAGTTCCCAAGGATAAGGAGAGGATGTGACGCCACTACTTTTATTCTCCCCCCACATCCAGTTCAGGACCAGGTACTCCCTTCTGAATATTTCTCAAAACCCTGGCCTCCAGATTTATTTATCGGCCATCTGCCGTGTGTCAGGCTACCCCTGGGGGGGCAGCTGTAAGTCAGACTCTGGTGGAGAACCCAGGAGAGCTTACACTCTGGTTGATTCCTCCCCAGTGAAAACACACCAGACGACCACACCATTTCCCATAGTGCCCATCACTTCCCCTCCGAACTTGCAGTGCACACACTTGTCCCATTTTACAGATGACGACGGAGGCTTGGAACAGCTACCCAACAAGCCTTAGGTCATAGCGTCGTGAAGGGCTAGAATTCGTTACGACTTTTATCCATTCTCCATCCACAATGTATGGATCGTCTACCATCAATCTGCCTCTGTTAGGCATATCCTTAGGATATAGTGGTGAACAGAAAAGAAGAAGTTTCCTGCTGTCATGCAGTTTGTATTCTAGTGAAGCAAGTAGCAAATAAGAATAGTGTCAGGGAGGGATTGTCTAAGGGAGTAGCTGTGCGGGCACTTAGAACTGGGGAGTCAGGGAAGGCTACTTAACATTTTTTACTTATTTACTTTTTTAGTTACAGTGTGATTAACATACAGTGTTGTATCAGTTTCAGGTGTACAATATAGTGGTCCAACAATTCTATACATTCTTTGGTGCTCATCACAATAATAATACTTTTAGGGAAGGCCACTTTTTAAGTCTCTATAAACTCTGTAAATTTACCTTGTGTTTTATATCTCTGTTCATTTTCTCAGAGTGATTAAAAGCTAAACCTTTAGTAGGATCAGACCCGTTTTCTGATCAAGCAAGAGAGGAAGCTGGTATATTGGTTTCCTACAGCTACTGTAACAAAGCTCCACAAACCCTGTGGCTTAAAACAACAGAAATTTATTGTTGCAGGTTCCGGAGCCTGGAAATCTGAAATCAACATGTCAGCTAGGCCATGTTCCCTCTGACACCTGTACAGGAGAATCTTTGCTTGTCTCTCTCCTAGTTTCTCGTGGCTTGTGACAGTCCTCAGGATTCCTTTGCTTGCTGCTGCAGCACATCAATCTTTGTCTCTGTTGTCACATGGTGTTTTCCCTGCACTTCTATCTCAGTGTCTCTTCTCTTCTCACAAGGACACGAGTCATGTTGCATTCAGGGCCCACCTCACTCCAATGTGACCTCATTTTAACTGAACTGTATCTGCAAGGTCTCTATTCCCAAATAAGATTACATTCTAAGGCACTGGGGGTTAGTACATCATATGTTTCCATGAAGACATATCTTATTTTCATATAGTCAGATTTATTGGTCTTTTGGGTGTTTCAATTCATTCTCAGAAAGGCCCTCCCTACTTTGAGACTAAAGGAAAATTCTTCCATTGTTTCATGTGTATGCTGTCATTTTTTTATGAGTAATTCTTTGATCTGTCTGAAATTTGAGAGTATAGCCCCATGCCTCCCATACCCTGCCCAAAACAAATACCAAAAAATCAAAAGAAAAATGAGAGATGACAAACCAGGAAAAAAACCTGTTACTCACAGTGCAAAGTATATTTTGAAAGTCAGTTGCATTAATATGTACAGTCCCTATAAATCACTAAAGATGAATGATACAATAGAAAATTTGCAAAGAGTTGGGATAGTTAACTGGAAAAGAATACTTAAACACATGGGAGGATGCTGAGCTCACTAATATTAGATAATGCAAATTAAAATTATACCAAAATGTCATTTTGTCATTTATCAGAGTGCTAAATATTGACAACCCACTGTTGACGAGAGTTTGGGAAGCCATCATTTACATTTTTAGCAAAAGGAGTGTAAATTGTTACATCAGGTATGGACAGCAGTCTTGCAATATCTATGAAAATTAAAAATGAACTTATTCTTTGGGTGTGTACTTTCACTTTTAGGAAAAAGATGCCCTTTCAGTTCCAGGAAGAGGAGCACATTCCTGGGGCGTCTAGGTGGCTCAGTTGGTTGAGCAACTGGCTCTTGATTTCAGCTCAGGTCATGGTCTCGTGGTTGTGGGATCAAGCCTCATAGCAGGCTCCTTGCTGAGCATGGAGCATGTTTGGGAATCTCTCTCTTCCTCTCTCTCTGCCCCTTCTCTGCGTACATGTGCTCTCTCTCTCTCTCTCTCTCTCACACACACACACACAAAATAAATAAACATTAAAAAATAAAATAGCAATATATTTAAACAAAACAATAAATGTCATTATTATATCACAACATGATAACATACTATATATTAGTGATATTATTAATATGCTTTTCCTCATACAGAAACTGAGATAGATACCTTCTAGGTACATAACATAAAATCACTTAGTATTTACTTGCTAACAGAAGAATATGAGCTTGCTCCCATGATTTTATATTGTAAAATAATATATTTATGGTTAAAAATAACCCAGTGGTTTCATTACACTTAATTTGGATTCCAGGTCTTAAGTTATATAAACAGCACAAATTCATGAAAAACACATAAACACTGAAGGGTCATAATGTGGGCACATTTCTAGGTAATTATAAAAACACCTGATTCAGCCACAGGGATATAAAAGAGTTCTATTAGAATATCAGACCACACATCTTAAAATCTAGTTCCTTGAAATTTGTGGCTCCAACATCCTAGTGTTTCAAGAATCATTAAAAACTATATGGTTAGCAAAGCAACACACCAAATTGACAATAATAAAGCAAGACTAATAACAATTGACATTTATGGGAAAGACTAAGATAATCTAGTACCTAAAGACCAACCTGAGTCAATATTGATAATGCAACTTTAATAAAGACTTCAGCTGGAAAACTAAGGAATTCCAGCTACCTGGGTAATTGCATAGTGGGAGTTTGGCAGAGTTGCTGGCAACTTAACTGCTCGGTATAATGCTGAATCAATTATTGTGTAAAACATGAGTAAGGACCAATACTCTGGTTTATAAATAGCAAGGATGAGTTACCTTTAATAACTTCTGTGGAAGTTTATTGGTAGTGCTTGGTGTTATACAAAAATTTACTCCTTAGAAAGAAAAAAAGAACTGCATTTTTGAACACAGGAACCAAGGGCTTCCAATTTGGGATTAGGGGACAGCCCTGTAGGAGGCACACTTGGAGAACAAGAGCTCACCCTGAGAGGATATAGAATGTGGGGAGGCGGGGTGGGAGTGGAAGACAGAAGAGGGTTGATTCTAGAGACCCTTTGAGAAAGATGAAGTGACCTAGATTTTCTCAGTAAAAACAAAGCTCTTTTGAGGCAAGTTTGAAAGGATGGGAAGGTTAGGCAGGGTTTGAGAATGATGACGTGTCCTAGTATTAGCAAGTAGAGTGTTCTTTGGCATTCATAGCAGTTTGAAAAGTGTGTTTAGTTCTACTGAGCTGGGCTTGAGGGAATGTGTTTAACAATTCAACAGATACCATTTTTACTTTAACAACAGATTTTACATTTATGAAGTACTTATCCTTTCTGAAGCACTTTTACGTAGCTTGTCTCAGGACTGACAGACTCCAGTAGAGCCAGGAATCCTGGAGAGGGAGACGGGAGTTCCAGAGAGGCTACAGTAGGCTGAAATGGCCAGAGAATCTTTGGATAAAGAGGTAAGGTTAGAATTGAGCCCTGAGTTGGGTTTACAAAACAGGGTGTTAAGTCTCACCTCTGAGAATGTAAGACTGACTGAATCTACTGATTTAGAAAACAGAACAGTCCAGGAATTGACTTAGCATCAGGGCTTCTTCTCAGCCCATCCCTCTGTCCTCTCTGTTTCTCACAGCATATTAGTCTCATATTCTATTTGTACTTCTGTGCAATGAGGAAGATGGCTCCACTGCCGTATGCAATAAGGTTGTGTTGAGGGACTGCGGGAGGAGACTCTTTCCAGCCATCCTCTACCACATCTCTGGGAAGCCTCTGATAGACATTGATTAGGCTATCTGTCCATCTTTGAACCAATAACCACCTCTAATTAGCTGGCCTTGCGGTCCTACTCCCCTCTGTGGGGTACAGCATTGTGAGAGACAGCCCTCTCAGACCTCATGAAGTAGGGGAAGGGATAAGTCTTCAAAGGAAAAGCTGTGAATTCTTCACAGAAACTAGACATGCAAAAATAACAGACGTCCATGGCATGGACCATGTCTTAGCTATTCTTGTATTTCCCCCTAAGACCAACCACATAGAACCAGCTTAGTATTAAATATTGAATGAATAACTACTTAGAGCACTTTATACTTTCAAAACCTCTTCATGGACATTATTTTATTGTCACTGGTAAAGACAGATTGAATGACTCGTTCAAAGTTACATAGCTGGTTTCTGACAGAGCTGAGTTTATAACTGGATTCCCTAGCTTCTAGTCCAGTTCCCTGAGGAAGTCTTCCTCTCTTTTTTCTCTCCTGCTGTCATGACTGGTGTCAAAGAGGAAGGAAAGAGGAGAGGGTCATTTTGGTCATGGATTCACTACTTCTTAGGCTTGATATGGTTTTGTCTCTAAAAGGCCATTATGGTCGTTAAGTGACTAGGCTGCCTCTCTCTTTCAGCCTAATTATAGGTATGTATAGCGGATGACTACTGTCATATGTGTACTATGAATTTATTGAGTTGTGGACTCTGTCAAAGAAAACTTCACTTGTCTTGTTTCTAAGGCTAATAGTTGTCCCTGTGTTTGATGACACTTTGATGTGCTAACACTCTGTCATAAAGATGGCTCCTTAAAGGTAGTGCAGTGTACTGAAAGTAACGAAGGATGTACAGTCAAACTATTGATTCCCAGCTCTGGTACTTACCATCTTGGGCAAGCCAGGAAACTTCCATGAGCCTCACTGTTCCATAAAATTGGGTAATACTAACATCTATCTGCTATACCTACTTCACATCTATCTGCTATACCTACTTCACAGCTTGTGGTAAAGATAAAATGAGGTTTTGTTAGTAAAAGTACCTTGGTAAAGTGTTTTGAAGGGCTCTGTGAAACTTGTAAGCTATACATATTACATTATTTTGTCTTATTTTAAGAACAAACATTAACAGAGGCATTGTATAACCAGTTGTGTGGTCATTACTACTATTCATAGATTAGATATCTAGTTTTCTTCCCCTTCCAGGCACATGAAAGACTGTGACTGGGTGGGGCCATATGTCTAGTTCCGGCTTAAATTGTTAATGAAAGTGACTTGCATCACTTCTGAGTTAAAGCATTCAAGTGTCAGTGTGAGACCCTCCAGAACTTTCTTTTCCTTTACTAAGTTTGGTAACATTTTATTCATTAAAAAATTTTTTTTTCATAATGTTTATTTATTTTTGAGGAAGAGAAGAGACATTGTGTGAGTGAGAGAGGGACAGAGAGAGAGACACACACACAGAATCTGAAGCAGGCTCCAGGCTGTCAGCACAGAGCCTGATGCGGGGCTCCAACTCATGAGCCATGGGTCATGACCTGAGTCAAAGTTGGCTGGGTGACTGAGCCACCCAGGTACCCCTGTTTGGTACCATTTTAAATGGTGGCTCCTCTTCTATCTGACTCAGTGGTGGCTGACTCAGTTGGAAGAACATGTGACTCTTGATGTCAGGGTCATGAGTTTAAGCCCCACGTTGGGTATAGAGATTATTTAAATAAACAAAATGTGAAAGAAAGAAAGAAAGAAAGAAAGAAAGAAAGAAAGAAAGAAAGAAAGAAAGAAGGAAGGAAGGAAGGAAGGAAGGAAGGAAAGAAAGAAAGAAAGAAAGAAAGAAAGAAAGAAAGAAAGAAAGAAAGAGAAAGAAAGAAAGAAAGAAAGAAAGAAAGAAAGAGAAAGAAAGAAAGAAAAAGAAAGAAAGAAAGAAAGAAAAAGAAAGAAAGAAAGGAAGGAAGGAAGGAAGGAAGGAAGGAAGGAAAGAAAGAAAGAAAGAAAGAAAGAAAGAAAGAAAGAAAGAAAGAAGGAAAGAAAGAAAGAAAGAAGGAAAGAAGGAAAGAAAGAAAGACAAAAGAAAAAAGAAAAGAGATGGTGGCTTCTCTGACAGCCTGGGTCCTAGGGTAAGAAAACTCTGAAGCAATGCCCCTAGCCAACTGTTTTTAGATGTGGAGCATGAGCAAAAATAAACCTTTGCTATTTTTAGACATCAAGATTTTATTAGGTTTTTGTTACTTCAGCATAACCTAGACTATGTTCATTGAATCATCATGGTTGGCTTGGCCATGTTGGACATGGATCTTTTGGTCAATGTCAAGGAAAGTTTGTGGACATGTCTGTTTAGCAAAAGACACAGAAGAAATTAATCATGCCAAGTAATGGTTTTATCACTTGTGTGAGTTCTTCCTTAAGAAAAAGGGTATCACAGAGTCATTTGTTTGGTAGGCAAGGAAGTCACAGAATCACAAGATCCCAGTTTGTTTTCCAGATTTACTTTTCACTAGTTCATGACCTTAATCCAATCACTTAATCTGCTGAGGCTTAATTTCCTTAACTAGGAAAGGATAGGGGCACCTGGGTGGCTCAGTTGGTTAAGCCATCCGACTTCAGCTCAGGTCATGATCTCACAGTTCATGAGTTCATGAGTTTGAGCCATGTTGTGCTGACAGCTCAGAGCCTGGAGCCTGCTTTGGATTCTGTGTCTCCCTCTCTCTCTCTGCTCCTCCCCCATTCACGCTCTGTCTCTCTTTCTCTCTCAAAAGTAAATAAACATTAAAAAAATAAAAGAAAGGAAAGCAAGGGTGATAATACTCGCCTTGGAAGGGTTGCACGTAAAGTGGCTAGCCTTATTCCTGGCGCAAAAGAAATATTCATCAGTGGACCTTTATTAAGTGCCCATATTGTCTGTATCAGGAAAATTTCATTTCTATGCAACAACAACAAACAATTGTGAGGTAGTTTAAATAAAAGGCAATGTTTTATTGCACATAACTGGAAATCCAGAGTGGGCTCCAGGCTCTAGGTTTCTTTGGTTCTCCTGGGTCTGTACCTTGTCTGGGTGTGACCTTGATCTTTAGGTTGATTCCCCTTGTGGTTGTAAAGATGGCTGCCAACAGTAGTGGGACAGGTGTCCAGTTTCGTGTTGATGGGTTGAGGTGTGAATTCCTGAGTCAATCACTGGCAAAGGGACTAGGATGATCTTTAGCCATTAAGCCATGGTTTAAGCTACTCTCCAGGAGCCGGGGTGGAGTCAGCTTCTCCTGAAGCCTTTGGCTGCATGCGGAGGATGAATATAAGACTAAAACTGACATTCAATGAGACAGAGGAACCTAGGAGGCATTCGATTATATTCAGTATTCATGCATCAAGTAATGCACTAGGAATTGTGGACAAAAGGACCACACAGTTTGGTATAGGGGGCAGGCATCTAAAAACCACAGTCCTATGATGATGGCATGGATTGGGTCAGAAAGACATATATTTTATATCCCAGCTTTATCGTCTTCTAGCTGTGTAATCCGAAGTAAATTTTTATCATCTATGAAACTGAGTTTTCTGATACAAAATGGAGTTAATATTTAACTTGCGATATCATGTTACTTGATAGTACATTCCATTTTTTTTTCTTACAATCCATAGAATGTCTGGGAACAGAGAAATAAAGGAAATTATCTACCTGCAGCTGCAGACCGAGTTCCTAAATCACAGTTCGAAACTAAGCACAGCTTCCAGGGGACAGTTGTGAGTACTTGGAATAATATCTACTTATTTCTCCTAAAATGCCAAAGGGTTGTTTTGTTTGTTTTTTTTTAATTTGAGAGAGAGGGAGCAAGCATGAGCAGGGGAGAGGGACAGAGGGAGAGAAAAAGAATCTCAAGCAGGTTCCATGCCCAGAGCAAAGTCTGACACAGGGCTCGAACTCAGGCCCCTGGGATCACGACCTAAGCCAAATTAAGAGTTAGACGCTCAACCCACAGAGCCACCTCGGTTCCCCTATAAGGCTGTATTTAAACTTGACCTCATTTCAATAAAAGCAGCCAAATTACTATACTGAAAATTCTTAAAGCTCAAAGCAACTATTTTGTTTCAAGTGGTGCTGCGATGACCTAATAATATTGTGCATAACTCCTCTTGTACGGAAAGGAACAAATATTTGATATTCATCTTCATTGTTTGCTATGGGTTGGTTTCCTGTTATTTTTTTCCCTCTGTCTAGAGGAAGGGAGTAAAGGAAACTTCCTTGTTCACTTACTACTGTAAGGAACATGTTTGGAAAAAAATAAGCCCGGAGGGCAAGAGTAGAGTTTCTCATCAAGATTATTACCAGAATAATTCAGCCTCAATAAACTTAGGGACAGTTTATTGTTGCACTGACTGTTGTTCATTTACTCAAAGTAACAAAAGTGCAAAGTACCAGAAAGAGGGGCCCACTGGGAGTCCAGGCAAGTCAGAAGGAGAGCTCACCCTCAGTCAGTGTACAGTCTAGAGGATCCACACCCTCATATAATCCAAGTTAGAAAGTAATTTAACACAGAGCAGCCAAAAGATTTCATAAATTGAATTTGGAATATGTGCAAAATTGGGAGAGGCCAATCTTTTTATTTTTTAATTTAAAAAAATTGGGGGGGAGGGGCATCTGGGTGGCTCAGTCAGTTAAGCATCTGACTTTGGCTCAGGTCATGACCTTGCAGTTCACAAGTTCAAGCACCACAACGGGCTCTGTGCTGACAGCTCAGAGCCTGGAGCCTGCGTTGGATTCTGTGTCTCCCCGTCTCTCTGCCCCTCCCCTGTTTGTGCTCTGTCTGTCTCTATCTCTCTCTCTCTCAAAAATAAATAAACATTAAAAAAATTTGAAAGATAATTTTTTAAGTTTATTTATTTATTTTGAGAGAAAGAGTCAGTGCGAGCGGGGGAGGGGCAGCGAGAGAGGGAAAGAGAGAATCCCAAGCTGGATTCTGTCAGTGCGGAGCCAGACTTGGGGCTGGAACTCCCAAACTGTGAGATCATGACCTGAGCTGAAATCGAGAGTCAGACGCTTAACCCACTGAGCCACCCAGGTACCCCAAGGCCAACTTTTTTAAAGAGGAAAAATTAAAGAAGTGTTTTTGTTTTTGTTTTTTTAATAGGAGAGGGGGTTGCTCAGTCTTGAAGCAGTGGCAGTAATTTAATATATGAACCTGGATGCAAAGATGAAAGGAGAACATTCCAGGTAGAGGAATTAGTGTGAGCAAAGGGCAAGTCACAGACATGCAAGTGGGAACCACGTAGGCAGGCAGGTGAGGAGTTACACTGAGTCAGAAAACAGAGTGTTCTTATCTTTACCACTCACACAGCACTTATCTGTCCTTTTTTATTATTATTATTATTTTTTATTTTTATGAGTGTACACCTCATCTCCTGGGCCACCTGAGGGAAGAGGGCGATACAAAAGTCTGCTTTGCTTTCTCCCCACATCCCCTGCCCTCCTTAGTAAATAAACAGCCAGTACATGTATTATGCAGGTAAGGGGATTGGTTGACTTTTTAAAAAGAACACAGAAAAAAATTGTGTCACAAAAAATAAACTTTTTTTCATGTGAGGTCAATATGTCAATGACTTAGAATGTTTTCCACCTTCTTTTTCTCACACTTACAAATTCTTTTTTTTTTTTTCTTGATTTCGCTAGATAGTGTTGATACATGATGGCCCTAGAAGATAACATTACTCACCGACTGGTGAGAGACTGGAGTCAGGCAAGAATCAGCAATGGACCCTGAAAGACTTCCTCAGAAGAAAAGTTGTTAGAAGATAAGATGGCCAAAGTATCACCCCACAGAATACTCATTGCTTACAAAGGGAAGGGACCGCCTGACTCAAAGTCAGCACGACTCATTCTGGGACAACTTCATAGTGTCAGCCTCCTGACGTGATAGAGAACGAAGACCACAGCATCACCCATGTAGTATTCTTTCCAGGGGTGTCTCCACTAAATCTAATAGTTGGCAGTGGGGAGGAGGCGTTCAAATCCAGATGGTGAGACATTCAACAGGACAAACAGATTCTTTTAAAAATTTAGACAAAGTCTTTTGAAAGACAAAAATGGTAATGGGACTGCTGAAGAGTTAAGGAGACTAAAGAGACACGGGCGAAGAAAGGCAAGGACTGACTCTTGACTGGTTCCTGGATTTAAAACAACAACAACAAACCATAAAAGACATTTTTGGAACAACTGGAGCTATGTGAGTATGTCCCACATAGTAGATAGGATTATGTATTAATGTTCATTTTGTGGGGGGAGGGGGAGGGTCTGTTAATGGTATGGTGGTTGTTATGGTCTGAATGTTTGTGTCCCCCCAAGTTCTTACGTTAAAATCCTAACCAACCTGATGGTATTAGGAAGTGGGGCCTTTTTGGAGGTGGTTAGGTCATGAGGGCCATCCCCTTGTGAATGGGAATAGCATACTTCTAAGAGAGACCCTAGAGAGGGATCTCACCCTCTGGCTCTCTCTTTTTTTTTTTTTAATGTTTTATTTTATTTTTGAGGGAGAGAGAGAGAGAGTGCAAGCAGGGGAGGGGCAGAGAGACAGGGAGACATAGAGTCCGGAGCAGGCTCCAGGCTCCAAGCTGTCAGCACAGAGCCCAAGGCGGGGCTTGAATTCATGAACCGTGAGATCATGACCTGAGCTGAAATTGGTCACTTAACCGACTGAGCCACCCAGGCGCCCACACTAAGAAGAAACTGCTGTTTGCAACCCGGAAAAGGGTTCTCATCAGAACTTGACTGTGCTAGCACCCTGGTCTCACACTTCCATGCTCCCAACTGTAAGAAATAAATTTCTGTTGTTTATAAACCACCCAGTCTATGCTATTCTACTATAGCAGCACAAATTGACCTTGGCTGTGTAGGAGAATGTCTTGGTTCTTAGGAATACATGCCAAAGTGTGTGCGGTGAAGTGTCACTGTATCTGGAAGTAACTTTTAAACGACTTAACCAGGGGCGCCTGGGTGGCTCAGTCGGTTAAATGTCCGACTTCAGCTCAGGTCATGATCTCACGGTTTGTGAGTTCGAGCCCTGCATCGGGCTCTGTGCTGACAGCTTAGAGCCTGGAACCTGCTTCGGATTCTGTGTCTCCCTCTCTCGCTGCACCTCCCCTGCTCATGCTTTGTCTCTCCTGCTCTCAAAAATAAATAAAACATTAAAAAAAATTTTTAATGACTGAACCAAAAAAGGTATCAGCAAGTATCAATGCTTGAATTAAAAAAATATTTTGTATGTGTAAATTTAGTGTGTGTGCTCACACGTGCTTGCACAGTAGAGAGAGAGCAAATGTGAACAGTGTTAGCAAGTGGTGAATTTAGGGGAAGGACAGAGCCCAGTGTGCAATTTTCTTGGCTTTTCTGTAGGTTTGAATTTTCCAACCCAGCAAGTTAGGAAAAAATGAAAACCTTTCTTTTCCCTAGTCATCAGAAAGACTACATGCTTGCTCATTGAGAAATTTTAGAAAACCTAGAAAAAGCATGAAAAAGAAAGTAATTATGTGATTACTGCAGAAATTCCCTTACCATCTTCCCTTCTAGGGAAGCATCTTGTACTGCTGTAGGCACGTGGGGCCAGACTTTCTAATTAAGATGCATGTAGGAAGATAAACAGGAGAGTCGTTTACATTTCTCAAGATTCTATCAGCTGGTTTCAGATCACCCTGGCTCTCTTTCTCAGGTTTAATCCTGTCTATTCAGAAGGTACAAACTTCAAAGATAAATAAGTCAAGTGTTACCAAAAATTATTAAAAAAAGAAAAGAAAGAAAGAAAGAAAGAAAAGAAAACGGAAGAAAGCTTAGGAAGACACGTAAAACTCCAAAAAATTTGAAAACAGAAATTTATGACTACCAAATGCCTAAAACCCTTCAGAGCCTTCCTGTTCAGTTAGGTGAAAACACACACTCAGGTGGCCTGGCCTCTGAGGACTGACCTGCACTTTCCTCAGACTTCACCTCCCACAGGCTTCAAGTCACCTTCTCCTGGCCTTCTGTTCTTTGAATATTTAAAGTGGCCCTACGTTTTGCCTTAGGATATTCTTGGCCCAGATCTCTGCACAGCTGGCTCCTTCTCACCATTAAAGTCTCAGCTCAAATGTCACCTCTTTGGAGCAGCCACAAGTGTCCCCTAGGCAGCTCTTGCCTGCTACCTCTCTCAGTCCTCTCTGTCCCCTTAGCCTGTTTCACTTTTTTTTTTTTTTTAGCTAATTAATTTATTTAAGTAAGCTCTACACCAAACGGGGGGCTTGAACTCACGATTCTAAGATCAAGAGTCCCACACTCCATCGACTCAACCAGCCAGGCACCCCAGCCTGCTTCGCTTCTTTAAGTCACTCATCACTACTCGAAATACTATTCGAAAGTATTTTGTTCATTTTCAGCTTACTCGTCTTTGTTGCAAGTCTTCTCCCAACTAAAGCATAAGCCTCCATGAAGGACCCTGTCTGCCTTGCGTCCATTTTATCTCCGGGGCTCAGAACAGGGTCTGGTGTATAGCCTGGTACTGAGTAAATATTTTTTGAGTGAATAAATATTCCCTTTCGTGTACAGTGCACAAATGTGCCACTCAGACCACACCCTGTGTGGGTTAGTGTCAACATTTCAGGAACTGTACTGTTTCCCTTTGAAGCCCCTGTAACCAATAAGAGGAGAATTGTAACTCATCCCTATAAAATGTCAAGAGAAGTTTGTGGTCTGGTAAGAGTATGTCAGTTTCATATCAACCCTATTGAAGTGACTTTTCTAGGGTTAGGATTCCTTGTGATCAGTAACAGGATTTTTACTAGTACTTTTTAAAGTCTGGGGATGTAGAAGGTAAAGAGCCCAAAGAAGTTAAAATGAGATAAAAGAACATAGTGTTTGCAGTATTTGGTTAATATTCACTTTTTCCTCTTCCTTTTTTTCTTTTTTTTTCTTTTTTTTAGCTTAAAAGATTCGGGAAGATCAGTTCCAGAAAAACGCTGCAAGGCCAATTTTCCACTGCACCGGATACTGATATAACTTTAAAACATCAGCCCCAAATCTCTGTCTCTGCATCCTCCACATAATTGTGGCAGTGTTCTGACCCAGACTGAAACCCTCCGTCTCCTTTTTCAGACGATGGTCTCAACTTAGTTCTGATCCTAGGAAGTTTTTTTCTGCTTGTGTTTGAGGAATGTTATTCACGAAACAAAACAAACTAAACGTAGGTCTCCAACCAACTTTAAAAAATGTCTCTAAGCTCTATTCTTTTAAATAAAATTAATATAAAATATAAAATTCCCATAGAGAGTGCCTTGAACATACATGTACAGTTTAATCAACTGTTGTAATGCTAATAGCCATGTAACCTGTCCCCAAGTGAAGAAAACAGAATGTCCCCAACACCCAGGTACATCTTGCTCTTCTCTTCTACTCTTATTTTCTTAAGAAAGATAATTTCTTAGCTTTTCCTTGTAGTTTTGCCACCTATATATAGAATCCCCAAATGATATAGCTTAGTTTTGCCTAGTTTTGAACTTTATATCAATGGAATCATACTGTGTGTTTTGTGTGGAGGTGGGTTCGTTTTGTTCAGTATGTTTGAAAGATTCACCATGTTGTTGGAAGAATCTCTAATTGGTTCATTCTCATCCATAACACTCAATTTTTTTTAATGTTTATTTTTGAGAGAGAAAGAGACAGAGTACAAACAGGAGAGGAGCAGAGAGAGACACACACACACAGAATCCAAAGAAGGCTCCCGGCTCTGAGCTGTCAGCACAGAGCCTGATGTGGGGCTCGAACTCATGAACCGTGAGATCATGACCTGAGCTGAAGTTGGACGCTTAACCAACTGAGCCACCCAGGCGCCCCCATAACACTCTATTTTCTTAAGTGTGTGTTTGTTTGTTTAGAGCAGCACCATGAAATCTTTCTATGGGCAGGGAGTTTAAAGAAGTTTGGGTATTTTTTAGAGAAAATGGCAGTCCAACAGTACAGTAAAACTGTTAAGATAATAGTTCTGGAATTAGATTACCTGGGTTGAATCCTGACTCTACCACTTCTTGGCAGATACTTTAAGTAAACGAAGATATCTTTCTGAGTTTTAGTTATCCCCAAATGAGGAAAATAATAGTACATCCTAAGATTGTTATAAGGACAAAGAATAAAAAAGTGTGTAACACAGCACAGAGCCTGGCACAGAAATGATGGCGGTTGCAGTTACTACCATTCTACTTGAGGTTCCCTTTCCCGAGTTCCCTCTGTTTAACCTTTGATCCCTCCAGGAGGATCTTGCTTAATACACAGGAATTGAGGAGATAGAGTTTTACTCACCAAGTGTCATCATCCTCTCAGAAATTGCCTTCCTGGTGACTTTCTCATGAATTCCTCCATAAATCTGTTCAAGGTATCCACCCTCCATGGACTAGGAGCCTCCCCATTGGTGATTGGGTGGGGAGCCTAGAGGCCCTTCAGGCCAGGCCCTCAGCAACTCCTGACGTGCCCTTGATCAAATACCAGTCACTGAATTCATTCACTAAGCAGGGGAGGCAGAGAAGAAATTTTCTAATCTCCAATTTCTTCTCCTTTGAAACCTATGACTAGGGATGTAAGTCTTGAAATGCTGTGAAGCAATAAAGCTGTTTTCACAGTAACAAGCTATCTGAGAGATGGGCACGGCTCCACAGGCATGTTGGAATGAGGAATCGGGGTTGTATTCATTTGCTCATCCAACACATATTTATGGAACAACCATGTGACCGGGACTGTTTCAGGCAGACAGGATACAGCAATGACTGGTTAAAACTTTTTTTTTCAAAGTTTATTTTCATTTATTTTGAGAGGGAAATAGAGAGCAAGCAGAGGAGGGGTGGAGAGAGCAGAAGACAGAATCTCCAGCAGGCTTGCAAACTGTGAGATCACGACCTGAGCCCAAATCAAGAGTCAGATGCTTAATGGAACCAGGCGCCCCAGTGACTTGTTAAATTTATCAAGACTCATCATGTGGCCCAGCATACGGTCTGTGTTGGTGAACAGACCATGAACTGCTCAACAATCTCATGAGGAGAGTACTATTTACCAGCATCCCATATTTACAGTGGAGAAAAATGAGGCTTAGGTAGTTTAATTTCCCTCAAGGATCAATCTTATCCGGCTGCTATGTGGCACCACTGAGATTTGAACCCAAATTTCCGACACCATATTCTGAGCTCTGAACTTTCTCCTTTACATATAAGAAGGAAGAAATTTTTTTTAAAATCTTAAAGTCATTCACTTGACTGCATATAAAATCAACAAACTTATAATCACAGATCTTCCGAGAACAGTATTTACTTTGTTTCTGAGTTGTGAGAATTTTCATCAAATATGTTCAATGGTGTAACCACAGTCGAAAAGACTGAGTTGCTGGAAAGGAATATTTGATTAAAAATAATTAAAGCTTTACTACAATTTATATTATATAACATGATTACACTGAGCACGGCATCATGTAACATTCAACAAATTTTATTCTGCTATTGAAGGATGACATGTTTAGATTCTCAGGGTGGCTTTTCTTTCTGAACCCTTCAACTACTACCTACTGTGCACACCATTAGGGAATAGTTCAAAGAACAAAGTTTTTAGATTTTTCAGTGCTGTGAGCATTGTTTGGAAAATTAACTTGAATGGAATAAAAATGCTATACAACGTTCCAATAGAAATTTAGCTTAGTGTTCAAGGGAACCATATGAAATTGCCATTTGGTAGGTAAAAATGTAGATAAAACTTACCAATTTCATATAGTTCAATTTAATAAATCTGATTACTTCGTCTGCATGAGTTCAGCAGTAAGCAAAATGTAAGCTTCACTAAGACAGTGATTTTCAGGTTTTGTTCACTGCCATTCATGTGGGAAGCCCTCAGAAAATGGTTGTTGAAGGAATGAATTTGGGAAGCAAATGAAATATGGCAACTGACCTTCCGTC
Source organism: Paguma larvata (assembly GCA_030068075.1). Classification (NCBI taxonomy): domain Eukaryota; kingdom Metazoa; phylum Chordata; class Mammalia; order Carnivora; family Viverridae; genus Paguma; species Paguma larvata. The sequence continues at coordinate 98,406,975 of CM057826.1, read as the reverse complement.
CTAACACATGCCTTTGAGTTTAGTGTGGGAACAAGAAAAATAACATTCTATCATAAGTTAGTCTTTTAAAATGATAAAACGTTTAAACACCTAATTCACTCAAGAGAATTGAAAACAGCTGCCCAAACACTTGTACACGCATGTCCACAGCAGCATCATGAGAATAGCTAAAAAACAGAAATAACCCAAATATCCATCAACTGATGAAAATTTAAACAAAAAGTGGTATATCCATGCAATGCGATATTTATTCAGTCATAAAAAGGAATGGAGTACTGGTAGGTACCACAACATGAATGACCCTTGAAAACATTATGCTAAGAAGCCAGACACGACAGGTCACGAATTGTATTATCCATTCATATAAAATGTCCAGAATGGGTCAAGCAATAGAAACAGAAAGTAGGTTAGTGGTTGCCAGGGTCTGGAGGCAAGAGAGAATGGGGAGTGACTGCTAAGGGGCACACAAGGTTTCTGGAGTTAGACAGTGGTGGTAGTTGTATAACCTTCAGAATATACTAAAAACCACTGACTTGTATGCACACTTTAAAATTCAGGGTGAATTTTATGGTATGAGATATATTTCAAGTTTTAAAAGTGGGAAAAAAAACCCCTCTAGCTTCTCTTCTGAACCTATCAAAGTACACTGTAAAATAAAAGATGTGTGTTTATAAATCTGAGAGTATTAGGAAATGTTCCCTTGTTTAATTATAAACTGAATGGAATGTTTGGAGATTTCAGTAATCTGACAGCAAACATTAAGAGGATTAACCTGATTTCCCCAGTGTTAACACCACCAATTTAAACTGCATCATTCAAAAACTACATGCTCATGCTAAAATAATTGTAGCAATAACTTACACACGCACACACAAACACATGCACACCCCAATTAGATTAATTACTCATTAAGGTTGTCATCATTTCAAATACCTTATATTTATATAATGCTTTTACTTCCTTAAGTATTGAATTGTGTCTTAAGATCTAACGTATGGGAGAGTCACATCCCTAATCACTTAATTAAAGGCAGAGATGTGGGTGGGATTGACAAAAATTAATTGGTAATGCTGACATTCCAGATCGGAACACAAAGTGAAGCAGGAATTTAAGAAACCTAAATTCTAGCCTTCAATGGAGGTTAAACTGCAAGAACTAAAATTGCAGTATTCTGGAGTATAATTTAAAAAAATATATATTGAGGGGTGCTCAGTCGTTAAGTGTCTGACTTTGGCTCAGGTCATGATTTCACAGGTTCTTGGGGTTGAGCCCTGCATTGCCTCTGCAGGGGTGATGCGGGGCCTGCTTGGGATTCTCTTTGCCACTTCCCCACTTGCATGCTTTCTCTCTCTCAAAATAAATAAACTCAAATTAAACTATATATATAGATATGTTATATATATATACATAAAAGGATATGCAATGTGATGTGTAGACTATGAATTTTCCTAAGTGAACACTCCTTTGGAACCAGCCTCCAGATCTAGAAATAGAACATAATTCACAGAACCAAGGCCTTTAATTTTTTATTATTTTTAAAGCTTATTTATTTTTGACAGAGACAAAGACAGTTTAAGTGGGGGAGGGGCAGAGTGCCAGCGCTGAGCCCTATTTCGAGTTTGAGCCTACTAACTTTGAGATCATGACTGGGGCCAAAGTCAGAAGCTTAAGGACTGAGCTATCCAGGCTACCTTTTTTTTTTTTTTAAGCTAATAGAACCTTAAAATAGTTTAAAATCCCTTGGAGGTTGGGCAAAGGATCTTTAGGTGGTAATAATGTATACCACAGTATGTACTTTATTTTTACAGCAAATTTACCAACGAGATTCACCATACTTCACCTTCATTTAACACTCTGAGTAATGGTCTTTTCGTCTGGCTCCAGAGATTCAGAACCAGTTCCTTAATTTACAAGTGACTTTTTTTAAAAAATATTTTTATTTATTTTTGAGAGCAGGAGAAACAAAAAATGAGTGGGGGAGGGTCAGAGAGAGAGAGGGAGACACTGAATCCAAAGCAGGCTCTAGGCTCTGAGCTGTCAGCACAGAGCCTGACATGGGGCTCGAACTCACAGATCGTGAGATCATGACCTGAGCCGAAGTCGGACGCTTAACCGACTGAGCCACCCAGGCGCCCCTACAAGTGACTTTTGAAAATCTCCCATTTCTGGCTGCTTTCCAACAAAATTTTAACCAAATTTTAGGAATAGAAAATTGTGGGGTAAGGACATGCCTTTCGTGTCAGAGTGCTGAGCACCCTGAGACCACCTTCAGAGTACAACAGTCCCCTCCAGACCTCCTTCCGCCTCTCGTCGTCTCTTCTACTCCAAGCCAGAGGAGCTCGGAGCGCCGCAGGGCGGTCCAGGACCACTCCCACCTTCTGGGAGCTGGTGCGCCTCCTCTACGCAGTGTACCAAAGCTGCGCTGTTCCTTTAATTGGGATCGCGCCTAGAGTGTGCGGAGAAGGGCTGGTTCCTCCCGCCTCCTTTTCCACCGTTCCCTTCCCCCTCCCATCCGAGTTTCAGGTGAATGGGTCACCGAGGGAGGAGACGGCCACGACACAATTCCTCGCCCGCATCCACCCCCCTCGACCTTCTTCTCCTGCTGGAGGCCGCGGGACTCCGGGGGAAGCTAGCCAGAGCTCCCAAGAGCTCGCGCTGGGTGTAACAGGTGAGATTGGCCGGCGCGCGGACGCGGACCTCCAGCTCCGGCACCGCAGTGGTGCGCATGCCCGGGGGCAGGACTGCAGGGGTGGGGGGGAAGGAGGAGAAGAAGGAGTGGAGGAGGAGTGGAGGAGGAGTGGAGGAGGAGGACCAACAGAGTTCCTAGCCTAGTCCCAGGCTGCTGGCGCGCGGCCGGCACAGCGTCAGGTGCGCTCGCCAGGTAAGCGCCTTCCTTGGCTCCGGCGGTCCTTCGTGGGTCGGGCGGGGCTTCAGTGAGTATGTGGGAGTTGGGCGCGGCGCCGGGGGCTCACGGTGGCCCCAGGGTTCCCGCACGGGATCGTGGCTCCGGTCCGGTAGGGGAGGCGCGGGGTGGGGGGAGGACTCCGGCGGTAGTTTCGGTGGCGGTTTCGCCCCTGGGCTGGGACTGGCGAGAGCCGGAGGGGCGCGGGTCCGCCGAGGGAGCAGCGCTGGGCTAATCTGGAGGCTGCCTCCCCCAGCGAAGGGCCACTTGGAGACGCCGATCAGCTCTTTCGGAGGAAACGCGTACTAGCTCCCCGGGTCCAGGCGGCGCGGGCACCGTCTAGCTTTAAAGGGAGACGGGCGGTTCCGAACAGAGCGCGGGCACAGCCGGGCTCTCGGGACGCAGAGCTGGGAGGTCCTCAGGGGTGGGGCGCGCGCCCGGCTCCTCCGGGGTCCTGAGTGTGAGGGCTGGAGAGCGGGGGGCTTGGATCCCGGCGGCGAGGAGGGACCTCATCGATACCGCCCCACTCACCCTTTGGGAACGGACCGGGGGCGGGGGGGACCGGTTTAATCCGTGAAGTATTCCTAGAGCCCTGGGGTGGGTCGACCGGCTCTTCGGAATCCAGCTAGTGGGAGTTGTGCGAGCGCGCGTCGATTTAAGCCGGGGGGAGGGGCGGGGATTTAATTTCGAGCGAGGCTGTACTTCGAGGGAAGCCGCTCGCGCTTGGGATTCTCACCCGTGACCCACAGGCCGCCGCCAGGTGGGCGGACCTGCCTCCGGGCGGTCCCTGCTGGCCGCGCGCTGGCGTGCCCCGGCCGGGGCGCACGGATGCGGACCTGCAGCGGGCTTAGAGACCCCGGGGAAGGGCCGGCCCGCGCGGCCTGCCGACATGTTCCCTGCGTCGGAGGAAGTGTGCGGGGAGAGCGGGGTTGAGGGGCCAAAATGGCCTCTGCTCCTCGGGGCTGGAGAAGCAGCGCCGAGCCCCGGGGCCCCGGGCGAAGCGACTAACCCCGGGACGGGCGAAGCGACTAACCCCGAGAAGCCACGGCATCCTCGGGCTGGCTGGGCAAACTGCCCACCTGGGAAATGACCCGGGGCGGGGGAAGAGGCAGCCTTCCAGGTTAGTGTGTGGCCCTCACGCACAGCAGGTGTATTATTGGGATCCCTGGAAAAGGTGCAACCTTCCCTTTAAGGCACTTCTGGTGATTCTTGCTGTAATTGAAAGGTAATTCTTTCTAGGTGGAGGTAGATTTCTCAGGCTGCCAGTTCCCAGTATAACAGTGCTTCTTTGGCACGGTACAAATGGATATTTTTTCTCTCTGGTATTTAAAAATAGACCTTGTAAATGGTGGAGCCACAGTAATAGCTGTCTCCTCCAAGCAGCACTTTTTGTGTAGTTCTGGATTTCTATAGTTACCAGGTGCCTCCTTGGTCGAATGATGAAGAGGATGGCGAGATTTGTGCAGCTCCAGGCTGTTCAGGGAAATGATGGGCAGTGTCTCCTAACTAAGTGCTGCGCTAAAAAAAGTTCTGTGGTTTGTATCTTTTAATGATACTATTAACTCTGAAAGGTAAGTCTAATTAGAACTCCGTTTTAAAGGTAAAACACCGGTAGGGGAAACATGTTATAAATTGTGTGTCTTGAAACCTGCTTCAACTAAGCGGAGAAGGTATACTGGATATTCCTGCACCAGAACGGTTTGGGGGTTTTTCTGGAACTCTCTACCTTTGGCTGGTCCCTATGGTCTCAGAGAAAATTTCCAGATCTTGTTTGATGTGAAGATAAACTTGTTTTCTTTTAAAGATAATGTTGGAATTACTGCCAACATTATTTGAATTTGAAAATTGTAAGACTTCACTTTTAATACCACAAATTAACTGATAGAAGATCTTTCCCCTGCCCAGGAGCCTGCCAGAAGGGAAGTTTTCTTCAGTTGCATTTTAAGGCTTATTTGATTGGAATCCCTAGTGGGTTTTTTTTAATCCACATTATTTATGGAGCTAATGGGGTAAAAAGACCAGGAGGATTTTTGTTACACTTTTTGTTTTAGCTTCTAGGCTTAGAGCTGTTCTGTAACTTAGTGCTTCCTAATCTTGAATTTGGTATGAATCACCTGGGGATCTTATTAACATAGATTCTGATTCATGGGTCAGATGTGGGCGCTGGAATACTGTTTTTCAGCAAGCTACCAAATAATGACGGTATGGTTGTGTGTTTGACCCTTTACTCTCCCGTTCCTTCAGACTGTAAACACCTAAGTAATTTGGTTGAAGGTAAAGGATTATATTTAGTGGGTGTTAGCATTGTGGAGAACTTGAAGGCATTCACAGATCTAATACGGGCTGTTGGTTTTATAAATCAAATTGTTGATTGTCCATCACTTTGTACCAGGGACTGCAGGGATCAGGAAGAAGAGTGATGGTCATGACAGACATTTGGGTGCTTGTAAGGCCGGTATTCCAGTTGGGGTGGAGATGGTGGTAATTTAAAAAATAAAAAAGAAGAAAAAATAATAATTAGGGGGGGAATTCACTCTGAGTATAAAATGAGTTCCGTGGATGCAGTGGATGATGGGGGGGGGGCGCCTCCGAAGAGACATTAGAGATGAAAGTAGAACAGCTGGTGCCTGTCATGTACAGATTTAGATGTTATAGACAGGAGAATAACAAGATTAAGGCCCTCCTTGGGTTGATCCCTTTAATCGAGGCAGTAATACTCAAAATACATGGTGTGCTCAGAAATCGTCTGGAGGGGCGTCTGGGTGGATTGGTTCAGTGTCCGACTTTGGCTCAGGTCATGATCTAGCAGTTAGTGAGTTCAAGCCCTGCATCTGGCTCTGTGCTGTCAGCTCGGAGCCTGCAGCCTACTTCTGATTCTGTGTCTCCCTCTCTCTCTGCCCCTCCTGCTCTCACTCGCGCTCTGTCTCTCAAAAGTAGATGGACATTAAAACATTTTTTTTTTTTAAATCATCTGGAGAGGGGCGCCTGGGTAGCTCAGTCGGTTGAGTGGCCAACTCTTGATTTCACCTCAGGTCATGATCTCACTATTCATGGGATGGAGCCCTGTGTTAGTGCGGAGACAGCTTGGGGTTCCTCCCCCCCATCTTGTTTCACTTGTGTTTTCTCTTGAGCGCAAAATAAATAAACTTAAAAAATGATCTGGAGATCTTTTTAAAAATGACATTTCTGATACAGAGCTAGTCTGTTTCAAAATCTGCCTGATTTTAAAATTTTAGACAATTTACTAATTATATGCCAAAATATAATCATTTAATACCAGGCACAATTTTTAAAAACTTCTTAAAGGCAGACTAACTGTTGCTGCTTATGATTGAAAAGGAATAGGCCCTCCTTATATATGATAAAGTTTATCTTTTACTTACTGACAGTTGCTTCAAAGAATTATTCACGGAGATAGCATTTTCAGGCTTTCTCTTCTTCCCCATAGCTTAGGTTTCTATGAAGACAGCTTTGGCCAGGTAAACATTTTTAAGGAGAGAACTTTTTAAATATTTTAACTTTAATCAGCTTTACATATTTTGTAAGAGTCTGCTGTTTGCCTTATGCTTTTGACTTTTACTCAGCCGTTTGATTTATGTCCCTGTCATTCACCTGGTACAGGTTCTGTGATGGTTAGTGGTGAGCCCCTTAGGTCAGATCCTGTATCCTTTCCATTCATTTTGTCCTTCACTCAACATACACTTAGTGAGCAGATAATGTTAATGTTGTTGTGCTTGACATTGGGTAACAGTCTGTTCTTGGTTCTTATTTTTTTTCCCCTTGGCTGTGGCGTTAAAGCACAGTCCCGACTGCCTTAGAGGAGACGTTAGCATTCCTCCAGTCCAGTCCCCCTAAAATATCAAACAACTTAAGCTTTGCATACATGGCTTGAGATCACATTGTTATTTGTTATTTTTGAAGGGTGTGTGGAGTCAGGGTAAGGGAGAGGTTTCCTAACATTGACATGAAATCTGACCTGTATGTAGTATCTTTTCTTCAAAGAATAGTTTTAGGACTACAAAGACAGCTGTGCAGATATTTGAAGGCTGCTGTAGTGGTCCTTCTAAATGTTGATTTGTCCGGGCCAAACATTTCCTGTTTTTTTCAATCATTTGTCTTAAGACATGGTTTTTCTAGTTCTTTAACACTCTTAGTCACCTCCTGGAGAGGTACCTGCTTGGAACATGATGTACAGATTTCGAGGTTATACAGAAGTTTGTTTCTTTTTCATAACTATATCATTCCTAAATCTAAGCAGTGTCTGTGAATACTGCCAAAGTTTGGGATAGCTTGAAATTCTCACCAAGGAAATGCACTTCCAGAAAATGAGTTTAGGGACGCTTGGGTGGCTCAGTCAGTTAAGCTTCTGACTCTTGATTTTGGCTCAGGTCATGATCTCATGGTTCGTGTGTTTGAGCCCCACATTGGGCTCTGCACTGACATTTTGGAGCCTGCTTGGGATCCTCTTTCCCTCTCTCTCTGCCCCTACCCCACTTGTGTTTGCTTTCTCTCTCTCCCTCTCCCTCTCCCTCCCTCTCTCTCTCTCTCAAAATAAATAAGGAAACTTAAAAATTGTGAATATTTGAAATGGACCAGTATTTGAAAATGGAAACAATGTACCGTAAGTACCTAAATGCTGAAATTTCTCCCCTTCAAGATAACCACCTTGCTGTGAATGCTCTTGCTCATCTTCCTTAATACATTGTCTTAATTTTTCCACCCTAGAGGTCAGGCTTGTCCCCAGCCCTTTGGCATAGGAGGGTAGTGAGGTTCAAGGATGAGAAGTAGAATTTGTCCTCTCCAATTGTGAGCTATTAAAACCGCGGGGTTTGTGGTAGCCCATCATTCTGGCCCTCCAGAGACTGTGATGTGGAGTCCTTGGGTTGGTTATCCTTTTCAGCTTTTGTCAGCTTACCCACCTTGTCTGTGGTCACCAAAACGATCTCCCTCGAGGGGCCTAAATGCTCCATTCTTTCATCCTATTAGATTGTATTTTTTGGTCCCAAAGGAATCTGCCTAAGCGTGCTGTCTGTGCATAGGGATGTGCTGAAGATCTTCAGGCTTCAGGTACCAGTCTGGTAACCTTCTCGAAAAAGGAAATGAAGTTGATATGCCATGACTTGTCTGTCCTTGATAAACTTCCTAAAATTATTTGCTTCACAATGTAAAATCTCTGGTATTAGAGGAGATTTGATAACAAAACTGTGAATCCAGGAAATAGCAGTTTGGAAAGGGATTTTGTTGTCTGGATTTCTGACAAAATTTAAACTTCAGCCTGGGTCTGGATTAATTTATAAGTTTCAAAAACTACCATGGAGGGCGCCTGGCTGGCTCAGTTGATGGAAAATGCGATTCTTGACCTTGGGGGTTGTGGCTTCACGCCCTGCATTGGGCATAGAGCGTTCTTAAAAAAGCCAAAGCAAAAGAAAAAACTACCATGGAGACTGGAATTTTTGACAAAGTCTTGAATGAGTAAGCCCTGGCTATAAAAGGGGTGAAAGTCCTCTAAGGTCAGTTTGTCAGTATTTGACATTCAGTTTCACACCTAGAGTCCTACATTAAATAGTGTTCACATTCACTTTTTCTTAATGTTATTTTTCTGAACATCCTTCAGGAAACCACTCTGGACTTTTACTCTTCCAGAACACTGTAACATGCTAATGGCCTGAGTTGCCCATTTATATGTACATTTGGGTCCTACTTATAGGTCTCTGTACTCTTAGGATTTGTGTACTTTTTTGTATATTAAGACTTCAGGAAAACATTTTTTTAAAGAAAAAACATAAAGAAGTTGTCTTCCCTCATTGTGTTTGGAAAATCATGCTAATCGTGTTGGTGTTCCTACATTTAATCTGTTTCCATCTTTGAGGTTTTACCTAATGTACATTTGGGCATTATTTGCTTCCGAGAAACTTGGACTTGACTGTCCTAAAGGATGAGGAAGATAGTTGCCATTGATTTTTTTTTTTAATTTTTTTTTTTTTAATGTTTATTTATTTTTGAGACACATAGAGACAGAGTATGAGCAAGGGAAGGGCAGAGAGAGAGAGGGAGATACAGAATCTGAAGCAGGCTCCAGGCTCTGAGCCGTCAGCACAGAGCCCGACGCGGGGCTCGAACTCACAGACCGTGAGATCATGACCTGAGTCGGCCTCTTAACCAACTGAGCCACCCAGGCGCCCCGCCATTGATTTTAAAGAACAAAATTTAGAGGGTTTGAATTTATTTACTTTACTAACATCATACCTTATTTGCATTTACTTTTTTAGAAAGGAAAAAAATATTAGATCCTTTAATATACTAAGATTGTAGATCTTGCTCAAGTGACCTTCCTACCCCCACCCCCTACCCTCCTCTTCCTCTTCAGGTCTTAGTCTTTCTTCTCTGCCTATCCCCGTCTTGCGCTTGGTCATATAGTCAGCCCTAATAACTAAATAACTGCCTGTCGTGATCGCTTTTTTCTTTGTGTGTGACCTTATGTACTATTTCCACAGACTCCCATGTACAGTGTAGACACTTAATAAGTACTTGTCGATTGAGTGAAATTGCCTCTCAGATGATTAGGGATTGTACTCTGAGGAATTTTAGAACAAAATCACACTGCTTTCCTTGTAGGGAAGAAGACTCTTCAATATAACACATAATTGATGTTTCCCCATTTTTGTAAACATTATGCTCAATTTTGAAAACTTGGAAAAGGAAAAGGGAAAAGTGTCCACAATGCCACAATTCATAGATGTACTGTGTAATAATTTGTAATGATAAAGGCATACTTTTAAGCCAGATTATGTTTCAACAGTGAGGGACTAGTATGTGCTAGATATGGCTCTATATGCACTTTCATACACAGTCTCTTTTTATATGACCTTCAAAAGTAATAGGAAACAATAAGTGCCCTTTAAGAGGTTTTCTCTTTTTTATGTTTCTTGTTCTTTGAAGGGACTGTTTTGAAAATTACCAATTTTTTTTCTTTCTTTAATTTCTTTATTTTTTCTAATTTACATCCAAGTTAGTTAGCACATGGTGTAACAATGATTTCAGGAGAAAATTCCTTAAGCCTCTTACCCATTTAGCCCATCCCCCTCTCCCGCAACCCCTCCAGCAACCCTGTTTGTTCTCCATATTTAAGAGTCTCTTATGTTTTGTGCCCCCTCCCTGTTTTTATATTACTTTTGCTTCCCTTCCTTTGTGCTCATCTGTTTTGTATCTTAAAGTCCTTATATGAGTGAAGTCATATGATATTTGTCTTTCTCTGACTGACTAATTTTGGTTAGCATAATACCCTGTAGTTCCATCCACATAGTTGCAAATGGCAAGATTTCCTTCTTTTTGATTGCTGAGTAATACTCCATTGCATATGTATACCATATTTTCTTTATCCATTCATTCATCAATGGACATTTGAGCTCTTAGCATACTTTGGCTATTGTCGATAGCCCTACTGTAAATATCGGGGTACATGTCCCCCTTTGAAACAGCACACCTGTATCCCTTGGATAAATACCTAGTAGTGCAGTTGCTGTGTCGTAAGGTAGTTCTATTTTTAATTTTTTGAGGAACCTCCATATTATTTTCCAGAGTGGCTGCACTAGTTTGCATTCCCACCAGCAGTGCAAAAGAGATCCTCTTTCTCCGCATCCTCACCAACATTTTTTGTTGCCTGACATGTTAACATTAGCCATTCTGACAGGTATGAGGTGGTATCCCGTGGTTTTGATTTGTGTTTCCCCGATGATGAGTGACGTTGAGCATTTTTTCATGTGTCTGTTAGCCATCTGGATGTCTTCTCTAGAGAAGTGTCTATTCATGTCTTTGGCCCATTTCTTCACTCGATTATTTGTTTTTTGGGTGTTGAGTTTGGGTAGTTCTTTATAGATTCTGAATACTAACCTTTTATCTGATATGTTGTTTGCAAATATCTTCTCCCATTCCATCGGTTGCCTTTTAGTTTTGCTGATTATTTCCTTCACTGGGAAGAAGCTTTTTATTTTGATGAGGTCCCAGTAGTTCATTTTTGCTTTTGTTTCCCTTGCCTCCAGAGATGTGTTGAATAAGAAGTTGCTGCATCCGAGGTCAAAGAAGTTTTTGCCCAATTTCTCCTCTAGGATTTTGATGGCTTCCTGTCTTACGTTTAGGTCTTTCATCCATTTTGAGTTTATTTTTGTGTATGGTGTAAGAAAGTAGTCCAGGTTCATTTTTCTGCATGTCACTGTCCAGTTTTCCCAGCACCATTTTGCTGAAGAGACTATATTCCATTGGATATTCTTTCCTGTTTTGTCAAAGGTTCGTTGGCCATACGTTTTGTGGGTCCATTTCTAGATTCTCTATTCTGCTCCATTGATCTGAGTGTCTGTTTTTGTGCCGGTAGAAAACTACCAATTTTTACCTGTACTGTAAAAACTTTGTGAAATTTTTATTACTACAACTTGGCAATGGAAGTTAATATTTGTATGCCAGCCATGTGTAGAGTGTGGTGCTTGGTGCTGTGAGGACAACCAGGCTGAATGATTCCTATGCTCCGTGATTTCCTGTACTCAAGGAATTAATGGTTCATTGTATAAAGACAGCAGTGAGAAGGACAAGAGAAATAATCATGGTTGACAAGTTCCTGGAGATTAGTATCATTAGTTTTCTCAGCGATGCAAGGAAATTCTGAGCTCAGTAGTAACACCATTACCCTACTTACGTTGCTTAGATTGGCTCATTTCCGAAGCTACTGCAGCACTCATCCTGAAGATCAGGTGATCCTTGACATCAACCATGTCATCCAGGCCTTTTGAAAGTCCACCTCCGTATAGACCTGATGAATTGTAAGTAATCCTTTAGTTTTTTTTTTCTTTTTAAGACTGTCACGTGTAAAAAATATATGTAGTTGAAATTTTCACCTATTAAGTGTTTGCTGTTAAAAATGTGTGTTTAGGGGCACCTGGGTAGTTCAGTTGGTTAAGCGTTCAACTTCGGCTCAGGTCATGATCTCACGGTTTGTGAGTTCAAGTCCCTAAATGGGCTCTGTGCTGACAGCTCAGAGCCTGGAGCCTGCTTCAGATTCTCTCTCCCTCTCTCTTTGCCCTTCCCCTGCTCACACTGTGTCTCTCTCTGTCTTTCTCAAAAATAAATAAACGTTAAAAAAATGTTTTTATAAATTTAAATTTAACCAAAGGATATAAAGTGAAAGTTTCCCTCTGCCGCTTAACTTCCAGGATGACAGTTTTTCTCTGCAGAGGCACCTTTTGTCACCTGTTCCTTCCTTCCTTCCTTCCTTCCTTCCTTCCTTCCTTCCTTCCTTCCCTCCCTCCCTCTTTCCTTCCTTCCTTCCTTCCTTCTTCTTCCTTCCTTCCTTCCTTCCTTCCTTCCTTCCTTCCTTCCTTCCTTCCTTTCTTTCTTTCTCCTTTTTTTCTTTGCAAGAGAGAGCAGGTACACATGTGAGTAGGCAAGGAAGAGAGAGAGCATGAGTGAGAGGGAGAGAGAGAATCTGAAGCAGATTCTACGCTCAGTGCAAAGTCCAACTCAGGGCTTGATCCCACAACCCTCGGATCATTTAAACATTAAAAAAAATAATAAATCAAGAAGCAAAGTTGAGGGTTTGTGGCCTCCCTAGTCATTTGGGGATTTAACAATGAAAAAATTTTAATTTGTTATCAAACTTTGATAGCGGTTTCTTTCTTTAGGTAGTTTGTAGCCTCAAGTCTTTGATAACTGTAATAGGGGTTCTCTTCCTATTACATTGCCCCCATAAACATTGATGAAATGTAACACATACATGGAACAGGGCACAGAACATGTGTATGGAATGATGAGTAAAATAAAGACAAAGCAAAATCATCACGTAGGTCAAGAAATAGACCACCTCCACGTCTGTCCTTGTGTCCTCTACTTTCCCCATGTCATTCTGACATGATTATCCCTTGATTTTTTCTCTCTCTCTCTCTCTTTTTTTTTTTTTTTACCATTTTATACATCTAAACAACACATTTTAGTCTTACTTGTTATTAAACTTTTTTTTTTGCTTCAGAGCAGTGCTATAGAAATAAAACGTGAACAATACATGTAATTTTTTTTGTTTTTTCTAACCATATTAGTAATATTTCTCTTAACTCAATATATTTAAAATGTTATTTCAACGTATGATATAAACACTGACTCAAGAGGTAGTTTACATTCCTTGTTATTAATAGTTGTTATTTTTTTAGAGCAGCTTTATATTCACAGCAAAATGGAGAGGAAGGTACAGAGATTTTCCATATGCTCCCTGCCCTTATACATACATTGCCTGTCTCAGTATCCCCCCGTCAGGTTGGCACACGTGTTACAATTGATGAACCTTCATTGACAAATCGTTGTCACCCAAAGTACATTGTTTGCATTAGGGTTTTCTCTTTTTTTTTTTTTTTAATTTTTTTTTTGTTAACATTTATTTATTTTTGAGAGATATAGAGACAGAGCGTGAACAGGGGAGGGGCAGAGAAAGAGGGAGACACAGAATCCGAAGCAGGCTCCAGGCCCTGAGACATCAGCACAGAGCCCGACACGGGGCTCGAACTCACAGACCGCGAGATCATGACCTGAGCTGAAGTCGGACGCCCAACCGACTGAGCCACCCAGGCGCCCCTAGGGTTTTCTCTTGACGGTGTTCCGTTTCTTACCAACATATCTCAGTTTGGACCAGCCACATTTCAAGTGCTCAGTGGATTATGTGGCTAGTGGCTGCCATATTAGATAGCTCAGCCCTGTAGCTTTCCATCCTGTGGATGTGTTACAGTAACTCATTCCACTCTAGGTAGACATTCGGACTGTGTCCAGTTTTGAGTTATTGTAAACAATGTTTCTGTGAATGTTACAACGTTAACTGGATTTTTAAGTGGTATAATTGCTTTTTAAAACAATATAATCAGTGGGGGGGGGCACCTGGGTTGCTCTGTTAGTTAAGCATCTGACGTTGGCTCAGGTGATGATCTCACGGTTCGTGCGTTTGGCCCCGAGTAGGGCTCTGTGCTGACAGCTTGGAACCTGGGAACCTGGAGCCTGCTTTAGATTCTCTTTCTCCCTCTATCTCTCTTCCTCCCCTGCTCATGCTCTGTGTCTCAAAAATAAATTAATTTTTTTTTAATTTTTAAAAAAAGAAAAAGAAGTGTTTTTGTGTATGAGGACACATGTTCAGTGATGTTCACAGCTACATTGTTCATAACAGCCCCAGATGGAGACATCCCAAATATCCAAGTAGAATGAGTTATGATGTTGTCGTATGTGACATTTTCAAAGACCATCTTATCAGTGTTCTTTCTAGTTTCCATTTCCTTGAGTTCATATGGTTAGCAGCACCCAGTAGTAAGATATCTTGCTTTGGACTGAAAGAAGTGGACCAAGGAAATAATGGCAAAAACAGAAGGGAGTGAGGTCAGTTTAGCAATTGATTTTTGTTCCCCCAGGACCCACATTTTTTAGATTCAGTGTGTCCACGCTGTGCCTGTCTCCAGTGATGTTTATGATTGAATTACTAAAGTTTGCACAGTAGTTTTTTTTGCTTTTTGTTTTGAGAGAGAGGGCAAGAAAAGGGGAGAGGGGCACAGGAAGAGAGAGAGAAAAAATCCTAAGCAGGCTCCATAATCAGCACAGATCCTGATGTGGGACTCAATCCCATGACTCTGGGATCATGACCTGAGCCAAAATCAAGAGTTGGACACTGACCTGAGTGAGCCACCCAGGCACCCTGCAAAGTGTCTTTATAAAAATCTTATTAGGTATCACCTTGATGAGTCCTCATTGCATATTTGATTTACCTTGTAGCTCTTAACCATAACTGACCTGTGAGGGGTCTAGATTGAGACACTCCTGTTCATTGTTGTATCCTCAGTATCTAGCACTGTGCCCAGCACACATCAGCCTGGTCGCTCCAGCAAATAGCTATCATGTGAATAAATGAACAAATGAATGAGCGTGCTTTCTCAGGTGGGAGAGAGAGGCTGCCAGGAATTGGACATGACCCTGGGTAGACCACCTTAGGTGTCCTATCTGAATGCCCTGGTCTCAGGTCCCACAAACAATACGGTTGACATCCTTGTTCTAAACTGCTTGGGTCCCCCTTCCCAGGGATTACAGTTTAACTGGTATGGAATGCTATATTTAGGGATCATACCCATTCCCCAGGTTATTCTAATTTCCATAAAATTTGAGAACCTCTGCTCCATAGAAATTAGAGCAGTCATTCTCCGTGCATGGTTCCCAGACTGGCTGCATGAGCAGCATCTGGAAACTTGTTCTACCCCATACCTGCAGAATCAGCACCTTGGGGTTGGGGACCAACAATCTCTGTTTTAACAAGCCTTTCAAGGGATTCTGATGCACAGAAACTTTTACTGTTCTGTGGGTGTCTCAATAGCTTCAGGCTGCTATAACAAAGTATCACAGACTGGGTGACTTATGAACAACATAAATTTCTCTCTCATAGTTCTGGAGGCGGAAAGTCCAAGATCAGGTGCCATTGTGGGCAGGTTCTAGTGAAGTCCATCTTCTGGGTTGCAGACTGCCAGCTTGTGGTTGTATCCCCTCACAAGGTAGAAGGAGTCTGTTGCCATTCATGAAGGCTCCATGTCATAACCCAGTTATAACATAACCTCCTAATAGCATCACGTTGGAGTTTGAGATGTCAACATTTGAATTTGCGGGGGAGGGGGGTGACATAAAGTGTTATTGCATAGTACTGGGATGGTACTAATAATAGTTTTATTTGCCAATGGATAGTTTAAATTATTCCAAGTACATTTTATGTTCTTTCTACTTACCTCCAGACAATACTAACTTGAAATTGTTTTCACGTGTATTTCAGCAAACCCAACCATTATGCACCAAGCAATGACATGTATGGTGGAGACATGCACGTTCGACCAATGCTCTCTCAGCCGGCGTATTCTTTCTACCCAGAAGATGAAATTCTTCACTTCTACAAATGGACCTCTCCTCCGGGAGTGATTCGGATTCTCTCTATGCTCGTTATCGTGATGTGCATTGCCATATTTGCCTGTGTTGCCTCCACGCTTGCCTGGGATAGAGGCTATGGAACTGGCTTAATGGGAAGTGGTATAGGCTACCCTTATGGAAGTGGCTTTGGTACCTACGGAACTGGCTATGGCTATGGTTATGGCTATGGTTACGGCTATGGAGGCTACACAGATCCAAGAGCAGCAAAGGGCTTCCTCCTGGCCATGGTGGCCTTTTGTTTCATTGCTGCATTGGTGATCTTTGTTACCAGTGTCATAAGATCTGAAATCTCTAGAACAAGAGGATATTACTTGACCGTGATCATACTGAGTGCTATCCTGGGCATCATGATGTTTATTGCCACAATTGTCTATATAATGGGAGTCAACCCAACTGCCCAGGCTTCTGGGTCTCTATACAGCTCATCGATATATGCCATCTGCAACCAGATTTATACATCTGCAACTAGTGGACTGTACATGGATCAGTATTTGTATCACTACTGTGTGGTGGATCCCCAAGAGGTACGGGTCGTTTTCTGCCTGCCCTGCTTTCGGTAGAGGTTTTCGGGATGCTTAATAGACTCACTTCAGGATCTTTTATGAAGTATTGATGACAAGGCCTCAGTTCTATTTAAATCAGGATCTGGAGCGGCTCCAATGTCATTATTATGATATTATTAACATACTATAGATATAGTTCATCCATTTGAAGTTGGGTTCAGTAATTTTTAGTATATTCAGAGTTGTGCATCCATCCCCATGATCAGTTTTAGAACATTTTCACTATCCCTGAAAGAAACTCCATAACACAATTAGCAGTAATTTCTCATTTCCCTAACCCTTCCCAGACTGAGGCAAACACTAATCCTATTCTATAGATTTGCCTATCCTGAATATATATTTCATATATACACAGTCACACAATATGTGGTCTTTATGCTTGGCTTCTTTTTTTTTTAAGACCTTATTTTTTTATTTTAAAGTTTATTTTTGAGAGAGAAAATGTGAGAGAGGGAGGGGCGGAGAGAGGGAGAACAGAGGATCTGAGGCGAGCTCTCTGCCGATAGCAGAAACCCTGAACGTTGGGGCTGGAACTTAATGGACTCTGTGATCATTAGAGCCAAAGTCAGAGTCTTAACCAAATGAACCACCCAGGCACCCAAATGTCTTTTTTTTTTTTTTTTTTTTTTTAGTTTTATTTGTTTAAGTAATCTCTACACCCAATGTGGGGCTTGAACTCATGACCCTGGGATCAGGAGTCATACACTTCTCTGAATGAGCCAGCCAGGTGTCCCTGTGATTGGCTCCTTTCAATTCACATTAATGTTTTCAAGGTTCATCCATGTTATAGCATGATATCAATTTCTTTTTATTGCTGAATGATAGCCCATTGTGTGGCTACATCATTACTTATCCATACATCAGTTGATGGACATTTGGGACGTTTCCACATTGGCTGTTTGGAATAATGCTCTGAACATTCATGTACAAGTTCTTGTGTGAACCCATGTTTTAGTTTCTCTTGAGTACGTACCTAGGAATAGAACTGCTAGGTCTTATGTTCTCTCTGTGGGATTTTTTTTTTAATGTTTATTTATTTAGAGGGAGAGAGACTCCCAAGCAGGCTCCACGCTGTCATTTCAAAGCCCAACACGGGGCTCTATCTCAGTGAACCAGGAGATCATGACCTGAGCTGAAATGAAGAGTTAGACACTTAACTGAGTGAGCCACCCAGGGATCCCCGTGTCTCTGTGTTTAATCTCTTGAGGAACTGTTTCCCCTACATTTACCATAAATGTTTGAGGATTGCAATTTCTACACATCCTCACCAACACTGTGTTTTGTCTGTTTGATTCTACCCATGCTGATGGGTGTGAGGTTGCTAATCTTTTTTTCCTGATGGTTTTCTAATCTTTTTCCCCTTGTTTTGTTTTTGTTTTTTTCTCCTTACACTGACTCAGGAATTCTCATTCTTTTACGTGAATGAGTCACTCTTTTGGGGTTAGATCATCTCCAGTAACTCATTATTTTGAAGACTGACATGTTTTCCCTCCAAATGTAGGTTTTAAGAATGTTTGTTGTTGACATTTGAATGTATCTCTGGTAAATAGGGCTGAGGGTTGGTATTCCTATCTTACCACGCCCCGTCTCTGTAGTCATCTGAATGCCCCAAACTTGTATTCACTGAAAAAGGATATCACCGTTGGATGGCTGCAAAGAGACCCGCTTGTTACCCATTAGCAGAATCCAGGCCAGGGTCCTGGAACCTGCCTAATTTCAAGTGTCGCAGGCCAGTGGACCACTCAACATGCTTATCAGACACTGAGAGAACTGTCAGGGGAAGGGATTCCTTGTCACAGGGCCCTTTCTTGTAAGTACCAAGACTCCCAGCAGAAACCACCTGCCAGACTAAATGAATCATTCATCCATTTTCTCTAATTTATAGCTTGGTTAGATCATGTCTGCATAATTTATGGTAAGGCACATCCTCTATAGACTGGAATTTACATTCAGTATAAAAAGATTTGCCAAGCATGTGTTACGAACAAGATTGTAAATGCAATTGGGTATTTAAAGTTACATGTGAGAAGGCCACCTGGGTGGCTCAGTTGATTAAGCTGCCGACTTCAGCTCAGGTCACGATCTCTTAGCTCCTGAGTTTGAGCCCTGCGATCTCTTAGCTTCTGAGTTCGAGCCCTGCGTTGGGCTCTATGCTGGTGGCGCAGAGCCTGGAGCCTGCTTTGGATTCTTTGTCTCCCTGTCTCTCTGCCTCTTCCCCACTCACACTGTCTCTCTCTCTCAAATAAATATTAAAACAAAAAATTAAAGCTACTTCTGAGAATAATATTTTTCAAGCCCTTTAGAAATATACCAGTGATTGAGTTAATTTACTGGCCATTTTAATCTGTAAAAAGAAGACCACTTGGTGTTCAAGCTTTGAAACTAGATTTCTATAATTTAAAATGGGGTGATGAGAGTACCTAAGTTTAGGCCTTTTCTGAGTATTTAATCAAGTTGCAAATGTGTTACTAGTCTCTGCATAACTGGAGTGGACTACATTTTATATTTCTAAAATGTAACTGTTAATATCAGTTTTATATCACTCTACAGTATATAAGTGTAGGGCCTTAGGTATTTATCGAGTGGATTAGGATAAAGTAAACAATTAAAATCTAACTCTGTCAATGTCTTTAATCTCTTTTTAGGCAATTGCCATTGTTCTGGGGTTCATGGTTATTGTGGCTTTTGCTTTAATAATTTTCTTTGCTGTGAGAACTCGAAGTAAGATGGACCGGTATGACAAGTCGAATATTTTGTGGGACAAGGAACATATTTATGATGAGCAACCCCCCAATGTTGAAGAATGGGTAAGTGTTAAAAAAAAAATCAGCCTATGTCTGGTCTTATATTAAACCCCCTAGTTTCTGTCTCTAAACTTGACTTTTAGTGCTTTGTGAAACTCTCTTAGAATTTTTGTCAGTATGTGTTGCAAAAGTTGTGCCCTCCTGTTGTACTCAGAACTTTAAGAAGGTGGCATGATGGGTGGAAATTGTTTTACTACTAGGTGAAAATCAGCTTTCTGTTTTTAAGAAGTGTACCTAGGCCGTGAAACAAAATGGCTTCTAAAGGAATCGGGCAGAAAGGACTTGGCATTTACAGAACAAAACACCTCCCCCTCCCCTTTTGTTTTCCTGCTTGTCATTTTGGAGAGGAGCACTTGCTCAGAATGCTTGCTGTCTTGGCTCAAGATTGGCAGTGGTGTTTAGGAATGGCATACGTTTAAACTTCTTACATGGATAACAGCCTAGCAAATCACGATGACTGATTCTGCATGGATACTTACGTAAGAAATACTTGAGTGAGGCAGAGAGAGACTGGAGCAATTTCCTTTTTGTGTATACTGTACTGTTACTCCTACAAGTATGTGTTAATATCTTGGAAATAGGTGTTCCTGATACCTACCATGCCTTTAGAGATGTCTGCAGTGAACTATTTCTCAGAAGTCCTATTAGGATGCAGTTGGAAGCATCCGCAGAAACTACCATCATAGGTTTCCTGGGGCAGATTGAAGTGTTGCCGGGAAGGTTAGATGAAAATCCTGGGCACCGGCTTCAGGGTAGGTGTGTTCTGGCCCGTGGGACTGGAGTAAAGAGGGCTAAGGCTGGGAACTGCTGGTCAGGGGAGGGAGGAAGACAGGGTCATCCTGAAGGCTCCTTTAGCTCTGGTGTTCTGTGTGTCGGATTTGAAGAAACATAGATGAGATTGTCCTCTAGTTAGTTAAGGAGCCAAAATGAAAGTCCTAGGAAAATCAGCAGGCGTGATGTGGATAGGCCACTGAGATGATAGGTCCTGTGTTCCTGGCCTCTCCTTGAAGCCTGCTTGTTCTTTTTCCCTCCTCCCTCCTCTCCTCCCCCCATAAAGTGTGAAGTGTTAAGTTCTTTAGCTCCAGGCGAGGCCGCCTGTAGATAGAATAGGACAGTCTATTGTGAACTATGAAGCAAATGTTTCGCTGGGAGTTTCTGGGTGTGTCAGTTTTCATTGGCTGTTGGATTTGTTTATTTAAGGTTTCGAGAGCCTAACAAAAACCTGACTCAAGAGAGACCAGTGCTGGTAATATTAGAGTTCCAGTGAACTTTGGCTTCTTATCTGATTTTACCGTCATGAGGTTTTAATCAGTTCTCTGTGCTTTTGATAATTGGGCAGAAGAGAGCCTTAACAGTTTATGGAGGTGATAATGATGATGAAGCAGAAAGCACTTTATTTTATTATTTAAAAAAATTTTTTTCTAATGTTTTATTTATTTTTGAGAGGAAGAGAGGGAGTAGGGGATGAGCAGAGACAGAGGGAGACACAAAATTTGAATCAGGCTCCAGGCTCTGAGCTGTCAACACAGAGCCCGACGTGGGGCTCGAACTCATGAACCTTGAGATCATGACCTGAGCTAAAGTCGGATGCTCAACCGACTGAGCCACCCAGGCACCCTGAAAACACTTTATTTTTTAAATTTTTATTTAAAAATTTTTAAATTTAATTTTTATAAAGATTATATTTTTTTAATTTTTTAAGCAGTTTATTTTGAGAGAGAGAGAGCACCTGTGGGGTAAGCGGGAAAGGGGCAGAAAGAGAGGGAGAGAGAGAATTCTAACTAGGCTTCATGTGGTCCAGGCCACTCAGAGCCTGACGTGGGGCTCAAACTCACCAACCATGAGATTGTGGCCTGAGCCCAAATCAAGAGTTGGATGCTTAACTGAGTGAGCCACCCAGGTGCCCCTGAAAGCACTTATTTTTCTAAGTTACATATCCAGAAGAATTTTTGAGTCAATTTTTTTTTTACCTTCAGCTCTATGAAACAATGTCACAGTATTTTCCAAAATGATGTCATTAAAATTTTTAAAAAATATTTATTATTTATTTTTGAGAGAGAGAGAGAGAAAGAGTGCAAGCAGAGGAGACGCAGAGAGAGAGGGCAACACAGAATCTGAAGCAGGCCCTAGGCTCTGACCTGTCAGCACAGAGCCCGATGCAGGCTCAGACTTACAAGCTGTGAGATCATGACCTGAGCCGAAATCAGATGCTCAACCGACTGAGCCACCCAGGCACCCCAAGGGTGTACATATTTTTAATATAAAAATAATCTCCACTTAAAATAATGGTAAAAAAATTCTAGCATTGATTATTTGTACTAAGGGAGGATTAAAATTTGAATTCTAGTTGTAGAGAACTAAGACCAGATACTCCCCATATAGCTACTAATGTTTTGTTGTTTTTGTTGTTGTTGTTTGGTTGGGGAGAGAGGAAGAAAAACTTCCCAGAGGAACAGTTAATTAGCTACTGAACATTAATTTACTCCTTCCCTATATGTTAGGGTAGATCTAGACACTAATTATCTTATTAGATCTTCCTGTTTTTTCTGGATTTTAAAATCTATAGTATTGGAACCTCTGAGCAAAGATACCTCAAAAGTTGAGCCTTAAGAGTTTTAAGCAGGTTTCAGGTCTTAAGTATTATGTGTGAGAAAATGTGCAACTCTCTCATTTCCTGTCTGTGAATCTCCAGCACGGTTTCTCTGCCTTTCTAGGGAGTTTTTGAGTTGTTTTTCCCCCCTTCCCCTTTCTGGATATCTTGTACTTTGTAAAATAAGCAGGCCATGTGTGCGCACTGTTTTGGTTATTAACCTGGTCTTTTGCGGTCAGTCACTTTAGTGTGTACCAGCATTGTTGTAGATTAAATCTCTGAAGTTTCTTTTAATTAAATTTGCAGGTGTTTATTTTTATTTTTTTTCTGGTAGGTCCTCAAATTCCAGATGTAGTTGGTACTTTTTTTCTGAATTAAAAAATTTGTATGTATATTTATTTATTTTTAAAATTTATTTTATCTGATTGGTAACTAGAGATTTTCAAAATACAGTGAACTATAAAGAAAATTCCTCCACCCTCAGTTACTGTTGTAGTGTATTTTCTTTAATATCCCTGACGCCTCCTGCACCTTCTTAATCTGAATCTGAAGAAGTAGGACTATGTTCCTCATTGGTGTAAAATCCTTTTTTTAATATAATTTTTTAAAAAGTTTAGTTATTTTGTGATAGAGCCTCAGCACAAGCAGGGGAGGGACAGAGAGGGAGGGAGAGAGAATCCCAGGCAGGTTCCTCACTGTCAGCGCAGAGCCCAACACTGGGCTCAAACCCAAGCACGGTGAAATTATGACCTGAGCTGAAATCAAGGGTCAGATGCTTAACCGACTGAGTCACCCAGGTGTACCAGGTAAAATCTTAATTTTTTAATGTTTAATTTTTTATTTTATTTTTTTAATCTTTATTTTTGAGAGAGAGAGAGAGCATGAGCGGGGGAGAAACAGAGAGAGAGGGAGACACAGAATCCAAAGCAGGCTCCAGGCTCTGAGCTGTCAGCACAGAGCCCGATGTGAGGCTTGAACTCATGATCACAAGTTCATGACCTGAGCCAAAGTTGGACATCTGACCGACTGAGTCACCCAGGTGCCCCTAAAATGTTTATTTTTGAGAGAGAGCAAACGCAGAGGAGGGTGAGAGGGGTGGAGATAGAGGATCCAAAGCATGCTCCACACTGACAGCAGAGAGCCCAAAGTGGAGCCTGAGCTCATGAACCTCGAGATCATGACGTGAGCTGAAGGTGGATGCTTAACTGACTGAGCCACCCACGCACTCCTAAAATCCTATATTAGATTTAACATTATATTGTAGGCTTTTTATTACATCATCAAATATTCCTCAAAAACATTTTTTGATACTGTCAATTTTATTGAAGTACAATGTATCTCTTACACAGTAAAGTACAGCAGGCATGCTAATCATCTGGCTTCGTGAGTTTTTACACGTACACATAACTGAGATCAAGACAGTTCATTCCAGTGACCATGGTTTCCTCATGCCTCTTCTTAGTATCCCCTAGAGGGTGGTAACCTCTCTCATTTCTGTCATATCCGTTGGTTTTGCCCATTCTTAAACTTTATATATATGAGATTATATACTGCGTACTTTTGTGTCCACTTAACATAGTGTCTGTGAGATTCATTTGTATTGTATATTTTATTGTATCTGTCAGTAGGATACTGTTTTAATTTTTGTATTTTCTGGCTAAATAGAAACTTTTATAAGTATCCCCTTTAAAAAAATCCCTTGGTCAGAATTAAGAGTCAAAGAAAAAAAAAAGTTTTCCCAAAGAGGTGAAAGATACCACTGATGAAATTGCAGATGACATAAAGAAATGGAAAGACATTTCCATGCTTATGGATTGGAAGAATTAATCCTGTTAAAATGTCTATACTACCCAATGTAATCTACACATTTAATGCAATCCCTATCCAAATAACGTTAGCATTTTTCAAATTAGAACAAACAACCCTGAAATTTGTATGGTACCACAAAAGAACCCAAATAACCAAAGCAGGCTTGGAAAAGAAAAACTGTACAGGAATCACAATTCCAGACTTCCCATTATGTTACAAAACTGTGGTAATCAAAACAGCATGGTACTGGCTCAAAAATAGACACACAGATCAACAGAACAGGATAGACAGCCCAGAAATAAACCCATGATTATATGGTCAATTTATCTTCAACAAAGGAGGAAAGAATATGCAATGTAATAAAGACTGTCTCTTCAACAAATGGTGCTGGGAAAACTGGACAGTGACATGGAGAAGAATGAAATGGACCACTTTCTTACACCACACACAAAAACAAACTCAGAATGGATTAAAGACCTAAATGTGTGACCTGAAACCATAAAAATCCTAAAAGTGGGCAGAGGAAGTAATGTCTCTGACAGTGGCCATAGAAACATTTTTCTAGATATGTCTCCGGAGGCAAGGGAAACAAAGGCAAAAATAAATTATTGGGACTACATCAAAATAAAAACTTCTGCACAGGAAAGGAAACAATAAAACTAAAAAATAAAAATTTAAAAAACAGGTTTTTGCTGAAACGTCTCCCTGCCATCCTTGTGTGCCCATTTGCTCTTTTTTTAGGTATCTTTTCCCACCCTTCCCACTCTTCTGGGTACTCTTCATAGTTTTTTATGATTTGTTTCATGGTTTTATTTTGCAAAAATAAAGCCAAAGAAAAATAGGCTCCCTGCCTATTTACACAAAAGTTACTGTACTGATCACACCATTCTGCCTGGACCTTGCCCTTTTGATTTACAGTGTACTTTGATGAACTTTCTTTTTTTTTTTTGTAATTTATTGTCAGATTGGTTTCCATGCAACACCCAATGCTCATCCCAACAAGTGTTTGATGAACTTTCTTACCACTTTTTAGGGAGCCTTATCCTGGCATGGATGTACCATGATTAATGTAACCAGTCTCTCACTGATGGTTACATTTGCTGTTTAGTATTACAATGATATGATTTAAAATCTTTGTATACCTTGTGTATGTGTCTAGTTACTTTAGAATAGATTTCCCAGAGTAGCATTACTGAGTCTGAGGATATATACATCTAAAATTTTGATAAATATTGAGAAATTGAATAATGAAATTGCCTTTTAGAGTAGTTGCACCAGTTTATACAACCATTAGTGATGTATGAAATTATGGTTCTAGACACCTTTTCTAGTAATATTCCATAGTACAGATTATCTGGCCAATCTCTGTTGTTATTTTTTTCAGTTTTTGACTTTTAAAAATAATGGCTTTTGTTTGTGATGGTTTGCAAGAAGTTCTTGATATGAAAATAGTTCATGGCCCAAGAACAGACACATAGACCAATGGAATAGAATGGAGAACTCAGAAATGGACCCACAAGCATATGGCCAACTAATCTTTGACAAAGCAGGAAAGAGTATCCAATGGAAAAAAGATGGCCTCTTTAACAAATGGTGCTGGGAGAACTGGACAGCAACATGCAGAAGAATGAAACCAGACCACTTCCTCACATCACTCACAAAAATAAACTCTAAATGGATGAAGGATCTGAATGTGAGACAGGAAACCATCAAAATCCTAGAGTAGAAAGCAGGAAAAAGCCTCTTTGACCTAAGACGCACCAATTTCTTACTCGACACATCTCCAAAGGCAAGGGAATTAAAAGCAAAAATGAAGTATTGGGACTTCATCAAGATAAAAAGCTCTGCACGGCAAAGGAAACAACCAACAAAACTAATAGACAACTGACGGAATGGGAAAGGATAATTGCAAATTACATATTGGATAAAAGACTAGTATCTAAAATCTATAAAGAACTTACTAAACTCCACACCCGAAAAATGAATAATCCAGTGAAGAAATGAGTGGAAGATATGAATAGACACTTCTCCAAAGATGACATCCAGATGGCTAACAGACACATGAAACGATGCTCAATGTCACTCATCATCAGGGAAATACAAATCAAAACCACACTGAGGTACCACCTCACACCGGTTAGAGTGGCTAAAATGAATAAATCAGGATACTATAGATGCTGGCGAGGATGTGGAGAAGCAGGCATTCTCCTACACTGTTGGTGGGAATGCAAACTACTAGTGCAGCCGCTCTGGAAAATGGTGTGGAGGTTCCCCCCAAAAAATGAAGATAGAACTACCCTATGACCCAGCAATAGCACTGCTAGAACTCTACCCAAGAGACAAAGGAGTGCAGATGCATAGGGGCACGTGTACCCCAATGTTCATAGCAGCACTTTCAACAATAGCCAAATCATGGAAAGAGACTAAGTGTCCATCAACTGATGAATGGATAAAGAAGAGGTGGTATATATATATACAATGGAATATTACATTACATTACATATATGTATATATATATTGGAATACTACGCAGCAATGAGGAAGAATGCATGCATAGCAACATGGATGGATCTGGAGGGTATTATGCTAAGTGAAATAAGTCAGTCAGAGAAAGATACCATGTTTCCATGCATAGGTGGATTTTGAGAGACTTAGCAGAAAACCAAGGGGGAAGGGGAAGAGGGGAAAGGAAAAAAGACACAGAGAAGGAGGGAGACAAAACATGAGACTCTCAAAGACTAAGAACAAACTGAGGGGTGAGGCAGGTGTGGGAGGGGGGAGAGTGGGTGATGGGCACAGATAAGCACTGGGTGTTACATGGAAGCCAATTTGACAATAATTTTTTTTAATTTTTTTATTTTTATTTTTGAGAGAGAGAGTGCGAGCAGGAGAGGGGCAGAGAGAGAGGGAGACAGAATCTGAAGCAGGCTCCGGACTCTGAGCTGTCAGCGCAGAGCCCAACACGGGGCTCGAACTCACGGACCGCGAGATCATGACCTGAGCCGAAGTCGGTCACTCAACCAACTGAGTCACCCAGGCGCCCCTGACAATAAATTATTTAAAAAAAAAGAAAATAGTTTAAACTTATTATAGCAAAACATAAGCAATACAGAAAAAAGGAAGAAAGGGCGCCTTGTTGGCTCAGTAGAGCATGTGGCTCTTGATATCAGGGTCACGAGTTTAAGCCCCAACTGGGGCATAGAGCCTACTTAATTGATTAATTAAAAATTTTTTAATGTTTATTTGTTTTTGAGAGAGGGAAAGAGAGACACACATAGAATCCGAAGCAGGCTCCAGGCGCCTAGCTTTTAGTACAGAGCCTGACACAGGGCTCCAACTCATGAACTGTGAGATCATGATCTGAGCCGAAGTCGGACACTTAACCGACTAAGTCACCCAGGCGCCCCAAGCCTACTTAATTAAAAAAAAAGTGGGGGGAGTAGTTCCCACCCCTCTCTCTCCATTTCCCATTGGGGCAGTGACTTTTAACAGACAGATTTATATCCTTTTTCTATTCTTATTGATTTCATACATTCTTTTTTGTTTTTTTAATGTTTATTCATTTTTGAGAGATGAAGAGAGACAGAGCATGAGCAGGGAAAGGGCAGAGAGGTAGGGAGACACAGAATCTGAAGCAGGCTCCAGGCTCTGAGCTGTCAGCACAGAGCCCGACGCGGGGCTCGAACTCACAGACCGTGAGATTATGACCTGAGCCGAAGTCGGCCGCCCAGCCGACTGAGCCACCCAGGCACCCCTGATTTCATACATTCTAAGACATTCATTTGTTCACTCCAATATAATTTTTTGAGATTAGCTACTTATTGTTGTAGTGTGGATGTTTCTCCTCCCCCAGTTCCTCATCTTAGACTCCCTCCAAGTGTACGGTCACAGACCTAAAATCAGCACAGTATAGTAGAGTGGATGTGAAGTGTAGACTTGAGCCAAATTGCCTGGGTCATAATCTAGCCCTGCCCGTTGATTTTGTGGGACCTGGCAAGGTCTTTCATGTCTCTACTCGAGCTTCCCCATCTCTAAAATGAGGATAATATTGTACCTACCTCATGGGCTTGTCACAATGAGTTAAATTTGTAAAATACTTAAAGTAATTAAGTATGTTAATACGTAACCCATTTACCTTGTTGCTTTTAGCAGCTGTATGGTATTACACAGTGTGATGATACCATGATTCATTCCCCCTGTTTATGGACATTTTGATTGCTTCCAGTTGTTTGCTCGTAGAGATAACGGTGCAGTGGACATTCTTAAACATGTCTTCATGCACCCTTGCTAGTATTTGTATAAGATAGATTTCTAAAAGTCTTCATCGAGTGTACAAATTTTGTATTTTGTTAGGTACTGCCAAATTGCCTTGTTTTTAAAAGCCGTTTAGTTCTGCTGGCAGTATATGAGAGTGCTCGTTTCTCAAATCTTTGCCCTGCTCTGGACATTACCAGTATCATAAGTGAAGATTGGGTTGTATTTTAACTTTAAGAATTCTGTGATCCAGCATATTTCCTGTTGAATTTTTCATATTACTGCTTCATCTAAGACCAGCTTGGGGAAGGGGTCCTGATTAGGTTTGGGTCAGGTCACCATCTGTACACTAGCCTGCTATACTCAAGGGAGGGCTGTCATCACATAATGTGACAGATGGCATTTCCCACAGTTACTGTGTGGCTAGAGAGATGGTTTCTAGAGAAACAGTGCTCTGTAAACAACACATACTACATGCATTAATTGTAATTGCCCTCTTATTTTTGATAACTCTGGACATCTAGCCAGGGTCAAATTCATGGTGCCTTTGGAATAGCTTAGGATGACTTTCTGAGCAGCTTTGAGTGTGCCTGCTTTACCCCAGTGGCCCAGTGAGTACTTTGTCGACCCCGCCCAGGAGAGTGTCATGGTACTCAGATCCCTCTGGGACCCTGCTTGAGCTGGGCTTCTTACCAATGCAGGGGACTACGGTCTTAAGGGCTGTGTCCTGCCAGAACACCAAGAGTGCCATGGTCTCATTCAGCCATGGTGCCAGAGCTGAGGTGGGAAGGACTAATATTCTTTAGCCTGTGAAGATGAGTATTTCATGTTGATCTTTGTGCTCCGATCTCTCTTCCCCCACCTGTACTCTCAGAAGGTCATAAATACAAATATCAAGACATACAGACTCGTTTTCTTTAGAGTGAACACTTATAAGTGGGGCCTGGCTTTGGAAAAGCACACGCCAATGGTAAATATTAAAGCGTTGATTGTAAGATGTGTGCACTTGTGGTTGGTTTTTATTGATTCCTACAGTGTTCTGGTGCAGTAGTAACAAAGTTAAGAACCTCAGTTTCAGGTGCTCCTGTGAGTAACTTCGATTTGGCTTTGGTAAAGTGAAACAATTTGAGCGAGGCCTAGGACCTTGGGATGAGGTCTTCCAGGCTACCGTAGTGACGTTACCTGCAGGCAGCTGTGGGTCCGCCAGGTGGACACGCTAATAAGACAGCAGCCAGCCAGTGACATAGTGGGTCAGGAATAGGCTGCTCTTGTTTAGACTACTTTCTCAGTGCTCTTGGCAGTGTAGTACATCAAGCTGACCGGGTTTGAGCTTCACATTTTAACTTTGGCAGAAAAGCTAAAAAAAAAAAAAAAAAAAAAATTACAGTAAAAGAAAGAAAGGAACTAGCATTTCCTAAGTAGCCATTAGAGGTTAGGCACTCATACATGATTATTATCCTAACTGCAATCCTGATGATGTGGTCGCTCTTCTCGTAGAAGGAGAGACTGAGGTTTGCAGAGGGCTCCAGCAGTGACTGAAAAACCTGACTCCTAATCAGCAGGGCAAGTGTTGTATTTGCCTTATAACTGTGTCTTTGGGTCTCTTGTTTTTCCTCCGAAAACCTCTGAGCCTTCGTTTTCTTTGCCAGC
The DNA here is from genome assembly GCA_030068075.1 of Paguma larvata. NCBI lineage: Eukaryota > Metazoa > Chordata > Mammalia > Carnivora > Viverridae > Paguma > Paguma larvata. The sequence goes on along the minus strand of CM057826.1, from coordinate 98,377,428 downwards.
AGATTTGGGGAAAACAGCGCTTAGATACTAAAACTAACAGATTAAAATGAGGTATATGTGTGTCAGGTGCTTATCTGCTACAAGCCATCTTATCCATTCTCAGCTAGTATTTGCTGCACGGCTTCTAATTTGCACCCTTTTTCTTGTTACGCCACTTGATCTATTTCAGAAACAAGAATAGAGTCAGTTTGGAGAGAACATATTGACTCCTTTCTCCATTGTTATCAAATAGTAAATGAAGTTTGTTAAACAAGATCCTGTTTTTAAGTAGGAAATACTTCAAGTCTAAAGGCTAACTTTGTTATCTAGATAGTCCTATTTCTAGAAATTTGTAAGGTTTTGACATGGTGATGCAGCATTGATGTAACATCGTCTTTAGCACTTACCTGTCAGGACAGTGAGGAAGATTGGCTGTGTGTAGAGGAAGGGACAAGGGTCCCTGATGTACATCTTGGACCCTGTCCTTTACGGTCAGCATTGGGTGGGTTTTCGTTTCCTTGGACTCTGATGAAGGAAATCACTTTGCCCTGAGGTGGTTTTATCTGTTCATTTAATAGGTTCTTCATATGTAAATGAAAATAAAGCTTTTATCTACAGACAAGCTGATGCTGTCATGATTAAAGGCTTAGGTCAGGACCAGCACATAATTTATTAACACACAGTAAATTTTATTCAGAGTGATAATTGTTAGTGTTTGAGCCGATGAGCTGGAATAAGGAAGCTTGGGTAAGAGTACCCAAAATACAAATGCATTTAATGTTGGTTCAGTTTAACTTAACCTTCTCCTTATTTGTAAGCTTGCCACCAGATAAAATAACAGAGGCTTTTCTGAAGGTCGCTGGCAGGCTCTGCATGTTATCTCCCTGCACACTGGAGTGAGGAGGCAGGTGGGTGTGGGGCAGGTGATTGGGACTGCGTGGAGGTGGTAATCAGCATTAGACATCTGAAGAAACTTGAACGCCTTTTTAATTTTCAACCAGTGCCAGCATTCTTTACTGTAGGAGTAGTCCTGTGGGCTGCTGACTATCAGGATATTAGGTTCTCTCCCCGAGAGAGATTGTGCTGTTATCTGTGGCCTCACAGGAGACAAAATGGAACAAAAGTGGAAGTGGCCTATCCATCTACTGACCTAACACCCAGCAGCGTGGAGTACAGAAAGCCCCGTCTGTCCCAGCACCCCCGTCAATGGAAAGGGGTTGGCCTCTCCGAAGGCTAAGGCGTCCTGGAGAGCCGGTTTAGAGAGTTGTAATGAATGGCAGTGGTGACGTGGGAGGTGGAAAGTGTGCTAACGCCAGGGGATGTGTCTGTGGCTGTCTGAAGGCAGAGATTCCTAGGTGTCCAGCACTACTGTTAATGCTAAGTTAACAGTAGGTATCGTGGTCTAAGTGGGGCAGCTGTCCGTGGCCTGGAGAAAGAAAAGTATGTCTTCCCTCAGCTCTTCTCAAACCTCAGCAAGCATCAGGATCACCTGAAGGGCTGGTGAAACGAGCCCCCAGCCCCATGGTTTCTCGTTTTCAGGACTGGGGCCTGGGAATTTGTGATGCTAACAAGTGCTTAAGTCAAGTCGATGTTACCCATCTGGGGACCACACTTTGAGAACCACTGTTCCACAGAGACAAGTTGCAGCTGGAGCACTGCAAGCCCAGAGAGCTTTTGAGTTAAGCGGAGGCCTTTTCCAACCCATGGCATACTTAGAAGACCGTATTGTCGTACAGAGTAGTAGAGTCAGCTGAAAGGGGTTTTGAGAAATTTTTTTTTTTGTTAACATTTATTTATTTTTGAGAGATATAGAGACAGAGCATGAGCAGGGGAGGGGAAGAGAGAGAGGGACACAGAATCCGAAGCAGGCTCCAGGCTCTGAGACATCAGCACAGAGCCCGACGCGGGACTCGAACCCACAGAGCGTGAGATCATGACCTGAGCTGAAGTCGGACGCCCAACCGACTGAGCCACCCAGGCGCCCCTGAAAGGGGTTTTGAATCCCCAGATGTTGACGGACCGCAGGCTTTGAGGATCAAGGTGTCCTGTGCCTTGTGGCACACCTCTTGGATTGTGCTGGCACAGGCTACCTGTGTATTAAAATACGGTCTGCGCCAGTGTGAAGTTTCTCCACTGCATCCCCTGCCAAAGCTCAAGCAACTCATTGACTCTGGGAGAGTTGCAGAATTCATTGTGGCCGGTGTATGTTAATACTTCCCTGTGGGCAGCGTGCATTTGGGTAGGGGACTTTGTGTTTGCTAAATCCTCAGTGCCATGTGACTAACATAAATTAATCAGACTTTGCTCAACCTTCGTCCATCCGTGATCTCTTCATTTGTGAGATCTGTACATCGGGGAGCATCCGCTTTCAAGCAACCAAGAGTGGACAAATGTCTGAGGGTACTTTCCTGAGGCAGTTTTGAGGTTCTTGTTGAGGGAGCATCTGTGAGTATAAAATAACAGCAAACAGGAAAAACGAGTTGGACCACTTACTGTTATGAGAACTTGTAGTGCAAGGGAAGGGGGACCTCAGGTTGTAAAAACTGGAGATGGTACTTTGAGATTACAGTGCTCTTCCCTCTGATGTCTGGTGTGTTTCTCCACTTTTAATTACCAAGCAGGAAAAGCCTTTCTGTTTCCCTTTTGAGGGTGGTGTTCCTATGCTCTGTTGTAAACAAAGGCACCTGGTGATAAAGCACGTATTCATTTTAGGTTTTGTTTTTTGGTTTTGAGAGAGAGTTCAAGCAAGCACTGGGGGGAGGGGGTAGAAGGGGTGGGGGGAGACAGAGAGAGAGGGAAAGAGAAAGAATCCCAAGCAGGCTCCACACTGCCAGCACAGAGCCCGACGTGGGGCTCAAACCCATGAACTGTGAGATCATGATCTGAGCTGAAACCAGGCTTTGGACGCTTAACCGACTGAGCCTCCCAGGTGCCCCAGCATGTATTCATTTTAATTTTCAAGTCAGTTTAATCCATGGTAATTTTGTGTAGAAAGCCACTTTAACAATGTTAGTCTAATAGGTGAGTATAACTTCAAATGGATTCACGTCATACCCCATTAGGGTGTGGTGAGGAGTTAAGGCAATGAGAATCGTTCCCTTTGTTATAGGGAATAGTCAGTACCTTGAGAATATGAGTATGTTATGCCAGAAAGAGCTGGTTTTAGAGTCAGGTGGATGAGGGTTCCAATCCTCCCTCTACCACGTGACCTTGAGCAAATTAATTTAACCTTAGAGGCTCACTTTCCTCATCTGAAAATGGAGATAATCTTATCTCACCAGGCAGTGGTGAGAAATAAACAAAGGCAGGTTTCGCAGGCACATGATCGATACTGAAACGCATGAACTTTCCCTTTCGTTCTTAAAGGTAGGTGACTTTTGTCACATTGCTACCACCCGTTGGATGCAGGTCTAGCCGGATTCTTTTGCCTGTTTTGGGTGAAGTAGGAATGAAGACAGGATGAAGAGAAAAGTGGGGGGTGGCTGTCATTGTGCCTTTTTGGTTCTACTAATTCCAAACCATGTTGATTTGCATGGCGAGAAGGGTTTCCCCACACTTTGTTTTAGAAGAAAGTTTTCTTTCTTTAAAAAATTTCTTTTTAAAGTTTTATTATTTGTTCTTGAGAGAGAGTGTGAGTGCAGAGAGAGGGAGACAGACTCTGAAGCAAGCTGCAGGCTCTGAGCTGTCAGCACAGAACTCTACGCAGGGCTTGAACCCACGAACCTCAAGATCACGACCTGAGCCAAAGTTAGATGCTCAAACGATTGAGGCACCAGGTGCCCCTAGAAGGTTTTCTTTCAGAGTGACCTAAAAGTTGTTTCACCTTTTTATGCCATCTCTAACTTCAAGGAGTCGGGGTCCGGTGACCGCTCAGGAATCTGTATAGGCACACATGAGGGTGGAGATGGCTTTGTGAGCTGAGGAAGTCACAGTGAGGAGGACTGGTGTTTGGAGCTCAGCTGTTCTGGAGCCTAGCTGTCTGTGTGCCTTGTGATTCCCCATGGGGATTTAGGATGTTTTCATGAACTCTCCAAGTGTGTGATCAAAACACATCTGATAATTAAATTTTGAATAAAAATTCGTCCTCATTATAATGACCTCTTGGGAAAATCTTTTGAAACTATTTGATCTGAATGTATTTCGTTTTGACATTTCAGAAACACTTTAGTTCTTTCTTGATTGGACTATGAATCTTAGTGAGTCTGCCCTTTGTATTAATTCATTGTATTCTGTAAACTTGGTCGGTAGGAGTACCTGTTCTTTTTTGGAGTTCGTCTCAGGGGTGAGTCTGAGTTCTTCTTTTCATTGGTTAGGTGTGCTTTTTTTCCTCAGCCTCTTAGCATGTCTGTATTTATGGTGTCTTGCTTTTCCCTTTTTTTTTAGTGTTTATTTTTGAGAGAGAGAGTGAGTGCGGGAGAGGCAGAGAGAGAGGGGGACAGAGGATCAGAAGCAGGCTCCACGCAGACTGCAGCAGAAAGCCCAATTCGGGGCTTGAACTCAGGAACTGTGAGATCATGACCTGAGCTGAAGTCGAATACTTAACTGACTGAGCCACCCAGGCGCCCCGGTTGTTTTTCTCTTTTTTCAGGTCAGTGCACGAGGTGGGATGGGAGTGCTGGACCAACCCTCCTGCCTGGCCTGAGTGTCCTCTGGGCCTCAGAGCTGCGTCTCTGGCCATGATGGACTTTCAGACTTTTCTTTCCTGTCAGTAATTAAAAGATAAATCATTTTTACTTCGAGTTTTCACTTTGCTTTCTTTTGACCCTAATTTCTTACAGGTTTTCTCAAGTTATTGGAGGAAAATTGTTCACCATTTGCTGTATAGCATTGAGCCTCAGTTTTCTCTGATTCTAAAGCTTTAAAAATTTGCTACAGTCCTTAGAATGACTGGTTTTGTTTGTTCGCTTGTTTTAAGTAACTTTAGTTAGGGGCACCTGGGTGGCTCACTCGTTGAGCATCTGAGTTTGGCTCAGGGCGTGATCTCACCATTTGTGGGTTCAAGCCCCACATTGGGCTCCCTGCTGTCAGTGCAGAACCTACTTCTGATCCTCTGTCCCTCTCTCGGCCACTCCCCCTTCCTCCCACCCCGCCTTAAAAATAAATAAAATATGAGAAAACAAAAGAACTTGAGCTGCATCATCAGGTTTTGTGGGCTCACTGGGCATCCTATCCATAATACAGTGAAGCTCAGAAATCCCTTTGCTCACACCAGGAACACAGGCTGAGGACTCCTTGTATAAATTACTACTACCTGCTCAGTCCCTACTGGGGCTTCCCCCCTTCTGTCCTTTGAAAGTAGCAGGTTTAGACTCAACTTTGCATTGGTGCTATGAGAAAAGCAATATTTTACCTTCTTTGGGGAAAGTAAAGCATAAAAAGGAAAAAAATACCTTACTCTTTTTGTTTTACAAATACATTTTGCCTCAGCCTCTAGATTCTCAAGCTCTTTTTTAAGGACAAAGACTGCTGCTTATTCATCTTTGGGTCCAGCTGGGGATTTTTTTTTTTAACATTTATTTATTTTTGAGAGACAGAGAGAGGAAGAGCATGAGTCAGGGACGGCCAGAGAGAGGCAGACAGGAATCCAAAGCAGGCTCCAGGCTCTGAGCTGTCAGCACAGAGCCCGATGTGGAGCTCCAACCCACAAACCGTGAGATCATGACCTGAGCCGAAGTCAGACGCCTAACTGACTAAGCCACCCAGGCGCCCGGGATTTTTTTTTTTAAATATGCCGTGGATCATAAATTTGCATGCCATTCTTACACAGTGGCCATATTAATAATTAATCTTCCCTACATTGTTCTAACTTGAGTATGTGTTCTGCCAAAGCAAGCACTGTGTTGGAATTTTTTGTGCATATGTGTAAAACAAGGTTTAAGAAATGGGAGCCCTGTGCTGGAGGGTGGAGTTGGTCAGGCTAAACCAGTTCAACTGACTCTAAGAGATAAAGTTCAGCTCAGAGCAGCTCATTTGATAAGATGTTTGAATATACACAATGTAGAAGTACAACAGTGTAACCTTTATGCAACAACTCTGGGCTCCTGATTTTGTGCCAGGTACCATGCTGGGCTCTGGAAACCCAAAGAGGAAGGTAGGGGTCTGTTCGGGTAGTGATGGCAGATTGTCACATGCTTTTGGATGAGTGGTGTATTTAAATCCCACATTACCATTTACTAGGTGTACATTCTTGGGAAAGTTGTCATAGCTTCCTCATTTCTAAAAAGGGAATAACAGTACTTCCCTGTAAGGCTGAGCCTACTACTAAATGATCTGTCAGTTCATGGTTTGGCACATCGTAAGCAGGCAGACAGTGGTGGCTTTAAGAACAGTGCACTGCCTGCAGGAGTTAGAGATCATGGGAGCGAGCCATCACGCTGTGTGTGAGCAGTTGTTCCGCAGTGCACGAGTGCTCTGGTGGGTGGTTTGTGTGCACAGGTGTTCAGGGAGATAGGAGGTCAGGTGGGGCCTGCCTGGAAGAGACACGTGAGGAAGGCCTCCGGGGTAGTGAGCCAAGACTAGAAGCCCAATTAAGGATTAGCTGGCAAAGAAAGGGGAAGGACATTCCATTCCAGGCAGTAAGAAGTTTACAAGGACACCCAGGCACCTTTTTTCGTAAGGTTTTGGTTTCAGGTTTGCCAGATTTAGTAGAGCTTTGCAGTCTCTGTTAAGGTTGTAAAGGGGGAAAACCTGGAAAAGGGTTAAATGGTTTTTTTGTATGTTTGTTTGTTTGTTTTAATGTTTATTTTTGAGAGAGAGAAAGATGGGGAGGGGCAGAGAGATAGAGAGAGAGACACACAGAATTTGAGGCAGGCTCCATGCTCTGAGCTGTCAGCACAAAGCCCAACACGGGGCTCAAACTCACAAACTGTGAGATCATGTTAGATCTGAGCTGAAGTTGGACACTTAACCGACTGAGCCACCCAGGTGCCCCTAAATGGGTTTTTAAGAAAAAGAAGTTGTTTTAAATTCTGATGAAGTGCCCAGAACAAGAATAGACCTTTGGCTTGGCAACACGTTTTCCTGTGAAGCCTGGTGATGGTGTCAAGTCCTAGAGAATTCAGTGGGAGCCAAGAATGGTTCCCACCTGTCCCTGTCCCTACTGTGGTGACATCTAAGCACATTCCCTTGCAGCCTACCCACTGGGTTTCCCAGTTGCAGACAGACTCCACTTTCAGAAGAAAATGATCTTATTCCTCTTAAACAATCAAGAATACCTTCTGTACTGGGGCACTTGGGTGGCTCATTTGGTTAAGCATCCAGCTCTTGGTTTCAGCTCAGGTGATGATCTCATTGTTTTGTGAGTTCAAGGTCTGCTTAGGATTCTCTCTCACTCTCTCTCTCTTTATTTCTACCTCTTCCCCACTCATGCTTTTTCTGTCTCTGTTTCTCTCAAAAATAAATAAACTTTAAAAAAAAGAATACCTTATGTACTTAAAGTAGTGCTATAACACACACCTTGGTATGTTAGGAGAGCAGCAGGTCATGTTTTGATGCTGTACTTAATGGAAAACAAGGCATAAAGTGTGTGTGTTTCAGGAAAATACACCGTATTGAGCTGAACCTAACTGCAAGGATTCATAACAGCAAAATAATCCCATTAAAAGTCTGTTGTCACCTTCAAATACTTTGTTTAGATCCAGCAGCTTTAACTTCAGCACCCAGCATCTTCTGGGTTTTCACAGTGCTCATCAAGGTACGGTGCTAAATATGATGCCTTGTCATCTGGTTTGATTGTAAAAAGAATTTTATGAAGTAGGTGGTTTCCCCGTTCCCCCCACTAATTTTTTTCATTGAAGTATAACTAACATACAGTGTTACATTAGTTTCAAGTGTATAATGTAATGATTCAACAATTTTGTACTTGACTCCATGCTCATCATGATGTGTAATCACCATTTGTCACCAAACAAGAATGCTACAGTCTTGCTAACTATATTTTCTATACTGTGTTTTTCATCTTTGTGACTTATTTTGTAACTGGAAGTTGTACCTCTTACTCCCCTTTAATTTATTTATCCCCCCATCCATCTCCCCTCTAGCAACCAGAAGTTTGTTCTCTGTATTTAAGAGTCTAGTTTTTTGTCTTTTTCTTTGTTTGTTTTGTTTCTTAAGTTCTGCATGTGAGTGAAATGATAAGGTATTTATTTGTCTTTATCTGACTTATTTCACTTAGCGTAATACTAAGTCCATCCATGTCATTGCAAATGGCCAGGTCTCGTTCTTTTTTATGGGAGAGTAATATTATTCCTTTGTACATACATAGCACATCTTTTTTACCCATTCATCTCTCAGTAAATTTTTTGGTTGCTTCTGTTTCTTGGTTATTGTAAATAATGCTGCAGTAAACATGGAGGTACATGTACCTTTTCAAATTGGTGTTTTGATTTTCTTTGAGCAAGTAGCCACTAGTGGAATTACTGGATCATATGGCCTTTCTATTTTTCACTTTTTGAGGAACCTCCATACTGTTTTCCAAAGGGCATGCATCAGTTCATATTCTTTCCAGCAGTGCACAAGGGTTCCTTTTTCTCCATATCCTCACCAATTTCTTGTCTTTTTGTTAATATTTTTTGGTGTTTTGTCTTTTTACTATTTGTTTTTGATTTTAGCCATTCCAACAGGCGTAAGGGGCTATCTTTTTTTGGTTTTGATTTGCATCTTCCTGATGGTTTGTGATGTTGAGTATCTTTGCATGTGCCTGTTGGCCATCTGTTTGTCTTTCTTGGAAAATTGTTTAACAGGTCCTGTACCCATTTTTTAATCAGATTATATGGTTTTACTTGATGTTGAGTTGTATAAGTTCTTGATGTATTTTGGATTATTAATGCTTTACTGGATATATCATTTGCAAAAATCTTCTCCAATTCAGTAGGTTGCCTTTTTGTTTTGTTAATTGTTTCCTTTGCTGTGCAAAAGCTTTCTTTTTGGTGTAGTCCCAGTAGTTTATTTTTGCTTTTGTTTTTCTTGCCTCAAGAAATATATCTAGAAAAACATTTCTACAGCTGATGCCAAAGAGATTACTGCCTCTGTTTTCTTCTAGGAGTTTTATGGTTTCAGGTGTCACAGTTAGGTCTTTAGGCCATTTGAGTTTATTTTAGTGTATGGTGTAAGAAAGTGGCCCAGTTTCTTTCTTTGGCATGTAGCTGTCCAGTTTTCCCAGCACCATTGGTTGAAGAGACTGTGTTTTCTCCATTGTAAACTCTTGCCTCCTTTGTCGTAGATTAATTGACGATATAAGTTTGGATTTATTTCTGGGCTCTCTGTTCCATGCCATCGATCTCTGTGTCTATTTTGGTGCCACTACCATACTGTTTTGATTACTTCAGCTTTTAAGTATATTTTGTAATCTGGAATTGTGACACCTCCAGCTTTCTTCTTTCTCAGAATTGTTTTGACTGTTTGGAGTTTTTGTGTTTCCATACAGCTTTTAGTATTCTTCTAGTTCAGTGAACATTGCTGTTGATATTTTGGTAAGGACTGCATTACATCTGTAGATTGCTTTGAGTAGTATGGACATTTTGACAATATTGGTTCTTCTCATCCATGAGCATCTAACATCTTTCCATTTGTTTGTGTCACCTTCAGTTTCTTTCATCAATTTTTTATGGTTCTTGGAGTACAGGTCTTTCACCTCTTTGGCTAAATTTATTCCTGGGTATTTTATACTTGTTGGTGCAATTGTAAATGGGATTGTTTTCTTAATTTCTCTTTCTGCTACTTCATTATTAGTATATAGAAATGCAGCATGGGTGCCTGGGTGGCTCAGTTTGTTAAGCATCCGAGTCTTGGTTTCTGCTCAGGTCGTGATCTCACGGTTTGTGAATTCAAGCCCCATATCGGGTTCTGCACTGACAGTGTGGAGCCTGCTTGGGATTCTCTCTCTCTCTCCCTCTCCTTCTGCCCCTCCTGCTCGCGCGCGCTCTCTCTCTCTCTCTCTCTCTCTCTCTCTCTTTCTCTCTCTCTATCTTTCTCTCAAAATAAATAACTTTTTAAAAAAGTAGCGTTTATAAAAAGAAAAAGAAATGCCACAGGGGCACCTGCGTGACTCAGTCGGTTGAGTGTCAGACTTCAGCTCGGGTCGTGAGCTCTTAGTTTGTGAGTTCGAGCCCCACAACGGGCTCTGTGCTGACAGCTCAGAGCCTGGAGACTGCTTTAGATTCTGTGTCTCCCTCTTTCTCTGTTCCTCCTCCCGCTTGCACTTTGTCTGTCTGTCTGTCTGTCTGTCTCTCTCTCAAAAATAAATAAAAGTTAACAAAAATTAAAAAAAAAAAGATAAATGCCACAGATTTCTCTATAATGATTTTGTATCCTGCAACTTTACTGAATTCATTTATCAGTTCTCATACTTTTTTGGTGGAGTCTTTACAGTTTTCTTTATGCACTGTCATGTCATCTTTGAATAGTGAAAGTTTACTTCTTACCAGTTTGAATGCCTTTTACTTCTTTTTCTTGGCTGCTGCAGCTCTGACTTCCTATGTTAAATAAAACTGGTAGGTTCCCTGTCTTGAAGAAGAGAGACAGACTTTCTAGAACTTTTAGTTGGCAGACCTAGAGTGAGCCCAGGTTAATCTCATGTCATTGTTTACATTACCAAGCTAAACTAGTAATTTCCTCCTTATTTTTGAAAAGTTGCTCTTTTTCACAGAACTAATTTTTGTAGAGTTATTTGTAACTTTTCCCACACTTTATTTCTATTACTTTGTAACAACTAAGTGACTTACCTGGGTTTAGCAGTTATTTTTATTCTTATTACTTGCAGCATAATATATAATAACTTAAAGATTGGAAATGAAATTGAAAGTGTTGGATCTACCACATGAAATCCAATAGTCAGTGTTGGGAATCTAGGGATACCTGGCTGGCTCAGTCAGACGAGCATGTGACTCTTGATCACAGGGCTGTGAGTTTAAGCCCCACGCTGCCTATAGAGATTACTAAAACAATAATAAAATTTTTTAAAAATGCTGTGAATCTAATTGGCAATGCTTATGGATATTTAAATTTTTCTCTGAAAAGTCCTTTGGGAAATCTTTCATGTTAACAGTGCATAATCTCAATGCGTGTTTCCTCTTAGGACAGTTTCACTTACACATCAGAATGGAATGAGAAGGAAAGTAGAGAGGGAAGGCAGTGACAGTGGACTCTACTGTGTAGGCTATTAGGAATAGAGGTATCAAGAATGTATGTTAAAGAAAAATAAACATCTCTTATTAAAGAACTATAGCAGTTGGGGCACCTGGGTGGCATCCAACTTTGGCTCAGGTCATTATCTCATGGTTCGTGAGTTAGAACTCTGTGCTGACAGCTTAGAGCCTGGAGCCTGGAGCCTGTTTAGGATTCTGTGTCTTCCTTTCTCTCTGCCCCTCCCCCACTCACACTGTCTTTCTCTCTCTCTCTCCCTCTCTCTCTCTCTCTCTCTCTCTCTCCCCCTCTCTCTCAAAAATAAAGATTAAAATAAAAAAACTATAGCAGAAGTTAGTTTGAGCTTCTTAATTTCTTGCGTGGTTTTAACATTACATATTTAATGTGGATGGGTTAAGAAAATACAGTGTCTTTTCTCTTATATTAGTGGTTTTTCAAGTGTGGTGCCCAGACTGCAGCATAAACATTACGTTAGAACTTGTTACAAATGAAAATTCTTGCCTAACCCAGACTAAACCCAGAAAAAAATGAGATTAGGGCTGCCTGGGTGGCTCAAGTCGGTTAAGCATCATACTCTTGATTTTGGACAGGTCATTATCTCATGGTTTGAGGGTTCACCTCCATGCGTTGGGCTCTACACTCATAGTGAGGAGCCTGCTTGGGATTCCGTCTTTCTGGCCCTTCCGTACTTTGTGCCCAAGCATGCTGTCTCACAAAAATAAATAAATAAACTTTAAAAATGAGATTCATCCTTCTAATATGGGGTGGCAACAATTTCCATGGATATTGATTCTGCCTAATTACATCAGGATGAGAGTCAGGTTATTGTGAGGTTTTTTCCTTCTTTGTAATTCATTCTGGACCTGTTAATGAATTGGCATCACTGTTACTGCGGCATCAGTAAAACACTGATTCATTGTTAATATTAACAATGACAAGGTAGTTGTTACAGGTAAATAGTATTTAATGAGCCCAATAAGTATTAGGTAATTTTATATGTAATAATTTTCTTCCATTTCTTTCCCCTTTAAGCTGCAGGCTCCCTCATGTTCTATCTCTCCTTTAAAAATAAATAAACATTAAAAAAAAAAAACCTTAAAAAAACTATAGGCTCAATATTAATTGTATCTTTTGTGTTTGTTTCTTTAGGTTAAAAATATTTCTGCTGGCACCCAAGACATGCCTCCTCCCCCTTCTGACTCTGTGGAAAGAGTGGACAGTCCCATGGCCTACTCTTCCAATGGTAAAGTGAATGACAGGAGGTCATATCCTGAGTCTTCCTACAAATCAACACCGTAAGTAGTGGCTTCCTTCTTCAGGTAGAATGAGTCCCCCAAAAAATGGAAATTTGCATATGTTGATAAATCAGTTCCTATTGTGCCATTTGCCTTAAAAAAAGCAAAAAAGTTTCCCAAAAACTGATGTTTGCATTGTTGGTGGAGGCTCGTGGCTCCTTGGAAGACAAGGAGACGGGCTGTGAGTTGGTCGGCTCTTCTTCCCATCTAAGCTGAAAGTGCTTCTTTTTTCTCTTGCTGGTTTAATAGAGAAAGGGTAAGTTGGGGTTTTTACACTCGAAAAAGGTGGGTCTCTGTGTGTTTTGGTTTTGAAGTTGAGGTGAGGGTTAAGGGCATTACTGATAGATAGCAGAACTCTGCGTGGTTCTGTCTCTCCTTGCCTGTAAGCGTTAGAGCTCTTTTAATGGAAGGGGAAGATTGCTGGTTCATCTACCCATAGCCACGTACATTTTTATCAAAGTAGAAGACCTTGTTTGATTTCAGGAATTCTGAGATCTCACTGCTGTGCTAGATCCTTCGTGTCCTGGGGGATGTGAAACTGATAAGGCCTCTACGTTTAGAGTTACAGGTAGTGTAAAAAAACCTCACAGTGAGTTTCTGGCCTAGAGTAGGTGCCATTATGGTTCTGGAATGGTATCTCCATTGTGGTTTTAGTTTACCTTAAAGCCTGATTCTAATTCATCCTAATAACTAGTGAAGGAAGGGTACTGGAGAGACTGTTATGGACTGGATGTAATTTTTGCCTGACGATGATAAATTGATCTTCATTTTTCGATGATAAATTGATCTTCATTTTTTTCCTAAAGATTTTTTTTTAATTAAAAAAATTTTTTTAGTGTTTATTCATTTTTTGAGAGAGAGAGAGACAAGAGTGCAAGTTGGGGAGGGGCAGAAAGAGGGAGACATAGACTCCCAAGCAGGCTTCAGACTCTGAACTGTCAGCACAGAGCCTGACTTGGGGCTCGGACTCACGAAGTGCAAGATTGTGACCTGAGCTGAAGTCTGACGTTTAACCAACTGAGCCACCCAGGCACCCCTGAAGATTTTATTTTTAAGTACTCTCTACATGCAGTGTGAGACTTGAATTCACAACTCCAAGATTGAGTTGCATGCTCCTCTGACTGAGCCAGCCAGGCACCCCATTTTCTTTTACATGTAATTTTAGAACTCCAAATTCCTTTGTAAACTAAAAAATCAAACGGGTGCCTGGGTGGCTCAGTCCGGTAAAACGTCCGACTTCTGCTCAGGTTATGATCTCAAAACTTGTGCATTTGAGCCCCGCGTGGGGCTCTGTACTGACAGCTCAGAGCCTGAAGCCTGCTTCCTATTCTGTGTCCCTCTCTCACTCTGCCCTCCCCCGCTCATGCTTTGTCTCCCTGTCTCTATTTCAAGAATAAATAAAACATTAAAAAAAATTTAAAAACAAACCAAAAAACACCTTTACTTTAATTGCTTTGATTGTTTTAAGTTTAAGGTATATCTCCTGGAAAACTTTCTGTTTAAAGTTTTATCCCTGCCCCACCTCCATTTAATGGGCCAATTTATATAGAGATCAGTCCTCAGTGTGTGGTAGTTTGGGTGACACCAGTAGCTGAGTTAATTAAGGAACCAGTTTGAGACAATAGGTTTTATTATTACCCTGGAATGGAATGTGGACGCGCACTGACCGTTTGCCTTACCCTCCATCTGTATTTTGTTTTGGCCTTCAGAATTGACCCTCCTGTTGTTATCAGTTGTGAGTGATTTGGAGAAAGAGCACTCTCTCTGTTCTCCTTCTGTGTGGATTTTGACAAAAATCCAAAGCACTTGAGGCTGTGAGGGGCACAGGTATACACAGTGGAGACAAAATCCTTTTAAAAGTTTCAGGCTATGAGTTGTGTGACTTCTGTGCATACATGAGAAATATTTCTAATGCGTTTTGTGACCAGCTGTGTCTCTAAATTAACGGTAAAGCTTGGATGGTTACATAGCAGTCTACATGCTATCTCTCCATGAAAACCAAGATATTTTCACAAAGTGATTTGGAACCATTGAAAACCTTACTTATTCTTGAATAAGCCAGTACCTTTGTAATGTAGAGTTTAAAATGGACAGAAGGATAGCTTTTGTCCCCAGCTACATAGTTCCTCTTCCTGGGAGCAGCTGATGTTACCAATTTCTTTTGTATAACCTTCCAGAGGTATTAAAGTAAGTATGCTGGCCAAAATGTATATTAGTTATATTTTTCTTTAAAAAAATACTAGCATGTTAAATGCACTATTAGTAATATGTCTTGGAGATTGTGCATATCAGTATACAAAGAGTTTACTGATCTGTTTTATAGCTGCTTATTATTCCACCAGATGGATGCTCTATAATTTGTTAATCCCGTATTTGCTCTAATGTTTCATTATTACAAACCACTGCAGGGGATAAACTTGCACATTTATGTGAATGTATCTCGAGAAAAATATTAAAAGCAGAAGTGCTGGGCTAAGGGAAATTTTGTACTTCATTTTGATTGGTATAGTCAAATTGTACTCCATAAGGGACGTACCAATTTCTATTCCCAGTCTACACCCCAGAACTTTTTTGAAGGTCTCAAAAATGCACGTGTGATGTTCAATTTCAAAATGCAGAAGGGGGGAGTATGGGAAGATGTTCAGGTTCGTTGGACTCTGTGCTGACAGCTCAGAGCCTGGAGCCTCCTTCAGATTCTTTGTCTCCCTCTCTCTCTTCTGCCCTTCTCCCACTCATGCTCTGTCTCTCTCAAAAATAAACATTTAAAAAAATTTTTAAAGGTGCTTAATAGCCCACAAACACCTCTCCTTTCTATTGTAATGGAGAGTGAAGGAATTAAAATGAGAACTCTTAGTCCAACACTAAGATTTTTAACATACGATCAATAAACGTACATACATACGCGGAGTAAAGAGTACTGCTCTTGAGTATCCTGCTTGATGACTTTTCACATACGTGAACACCGACGTAGCCAGCACCACACCAAGAGACGCCAGGCACTCCGACAGGTGCTCTGGTGCCCCATCTCCAATGATATCCCCTCCCCCCACCACCACAGTTTTGATGTCTCTAACTACCTATTAATCGAGCTTATTCTAGGAGTAATTATGGTAATTACAGTTGCATCAGCCTCCTTTTTTTTTAATTTTTGAGAGAGTTGTGTTTGTTTTGTTTTGTTTTGTTTTATATTTGAGAGGGAGACAGAGCACGAATAGGGGAGGGGCAGAGAAAGTGGGAGACACAGAATCTGAAGCAGGCTCCGGGCTCTGAGCTGTCAGCACTGAGCCCGACGCAGGTCCCTAAGCCATGGACCACTAGATCATGACCTGAGCTGAAGTCGGATGCTTAACCAACTGAGCCACCCAGGCACCCCTCCACCTTTTTATTTTTCTTAATATTTGTTTATTTTTGAGAGAGCACATGTAAGCAGGGGAGATGAAGAGAGAGAGGAGGACAGAGGATCCAAAGTGGGCTCCATGCTGACAGCAGGGAGCCAGATGTAAGGCTTAAACTCATGAACTGCTGAGACCATGACCTGAGCCAAAATCAGATGCTTAACTGACTGAACCATTCAGGTGCCCCAGTTCTCCACTTTTCTAATTAAATTTAGGAGATACTCCCTATTAGGTACATTCCATACCGTCCTGTCCAAACCCAGAGTGAATTAATGTTTACAAGCCAAGGAAATTGAATGTTGACACGACACAGAGCTTTCAAGGCAGGCTGGCTCTTTAGAGTGCCAAGTGAAGCTTCATTTGGTAGCAGTAAATAGGCCAGGAGGATAATCTGTTAGTACTTTTATATGAGTTGTAGAAATTCACTGGCTCACAGTAGGCCAAGGGATCGTCTAGCTTCAAGAATGGTATGATCTAGAAGCTCAGAAGCTGTCAGGGCTCCCATTGCTGTGTGGGCTTTGTTGTCAGTAGAGCAGGATGGTCGTCCACGTTTTCCAGGCTTCCCTTACTAAATTCAGCATAGGATTTGGAAAATGGAATGCCCTCTTCCAAAGCTTACATCTATTGAAAGATTTTTTTTTTTAATTTTTTTTAACGTTTATTTATTTTTGAGAGACATAGAGACAGAGTATGAGCAGGGGTAGGGCAGAGAGAGGGGGAGATACAGAATCTGAAGCAGGCTCCAGGCTCTGAGCCATCAGCACAGAGCCCGACGCGGGGCTTGAACTCACAGACCGTGAGATCATGACCTGAGCTGAAGTCGGCCGCTTAACCGACTGGGCCACCCAGGCGCCCCTCTATTGAAAGATTCTTGATTGGCCCTTTTAGGATCATTGTCTTTCCTGAGGCCAGGGAAATGGAGTTCTCTGATTGACAAGGCTTAGATATTGCCCCAGATAATGGTGACAGTTCTAAAATACCATGTACATAGTGGACATTATGCTCTTAGGACAGTGATGTCGATCATGCATTGTTTCTCTTCCCTCACTGATACTGGGTGTCCTCAGGATTCTTGTAAAGGTGTTTGCAGTTCAGTAATGAACACCTGCTGTGTACATAGTAGTGGGCTAGCTGCCCCTGCAATAGCAAGTCCTTGTTGTCATGGAGGGTGCAATCTACCAGGGACAGAAGTCCATGCACAGTGGCTACACTGAGAGTCAGGGTGAGGTAGGAGCACCAAAGGCATGTGAGGGTATGTGGTGTGTGAATAAAAGAAATGAATAAAAAAGACAATACAAAAGGGTAATTTCTGGTCCTGGATACCAAGTTGGATACCAGGGAAAGTATACAGTTGGTTGCCTCTTCTGGGGTGTGCAGATTATGACCTAATAGGATTTGCATCTTGAAGTAGGTTCCGGGGCACCTGAGTGACTCGATTGGTTAAGTGTTCAACTCTTGATTTCGGCTCAGTGATGATCTTAAGGTTCATGAGTTCGAGCTCTGCATCGGGCTCTGTGCTGACAGCGCAGAGCCTGCTTGGGATTCTTTCTTCCTCTCTCTCTGCCTTCCCCTGGTTATGTGCACTCTCTCTCTCTCTCTCAAAATAAATAAATAAAATAAAATAAATAATAAAAGTAGGTTCAAAGATTGTTGACAGTACACATATTCCCTAACTCTTGAATTTATATATACTTGCTAAGCATTTTGTTCTTAGGTTTTATGCCGTATGAAGTAAGTTGTCCTCTAGTGTTGCAAAGTATGTAGAAGAATGGGAGGTGGAAAGCCTCCAAAGTTGAGATTTATAATTTCAGTATCTAAAACAATTATGAGAGGTGGCCCATAGAATAAAAAGTATTCTTTCCTAATTTCTTTGCTTTTTAGTTTACTCCTTCTCTTGTCCCTCCTCCCTCAAATAAACCTACTGCATTCCTAAAGCCAGGAGCATAATACCTGGCAGTTTTGGCAGAGTGTCTAGGAACTTGTTACTCATTGACTCGTGGAGAAAGTCACATTTTCCCTCCTTTAGATGTAGTGTTAATATAGCACACTAAGCCTCAGGAAACCGAATACATTCCAATGGAAGGAATAAATCACACTACCACCCTCAACTATGCACACACATCCCAAAGCTTTAGGATTCTACAAGAAATTACTAAGTGTGGTTAGAAATCTGAAGACTTTGGGGCACCTGGGTAGTTCAGTCGGTTAAGCGTCTGACTCTTGGTTTTATCTGGAGTCGTGTTCTCACGGTTTGTGAGAATGAGCCCTGTGTCAGGCTCTGTGCTGACAGTGGGGAGCCTGCTTGGGATTCTCTCTCTACTTCTCTCTCTGCCCCTCCCCTAGTCGTGTGTGCATGCGTGTGTGCGCACACTCTGAGTCTCTCTAAATAAATAAACATTTTTAAAAATCTGAAGATTTTGACAACAGTTAGAATCAAGAAGTTCTGGGGCGCCTGGGTGGCTCAGTCGGTGAAGCGTCCGACTTCATCTCAGGTCATGATCTCGCAGTCTGTGAGTTTGAGCCCTGCGTCGGGCTCTGTGCTGACAGCTCAGAGCCTGGAGCCTCCTTCAGATTCTGTGTCTCCCTGTCTCTCTGCCCCTCCCCTGCTCATGCTCTGCCTCTCTCTGTCTCTCAATAATAAATTAAAATGTTAAAAAAAAATTAAAATAAAAAAGTTCTGGATCACCTAGAAAAGAGAGTCTGCCTCATAGATAAAGCTCAAGATTATAGTTTCCGAAGCGTCCAGTTTTGGCTTAAGTTACGATTTCATGGTTTGTGGGTTTGAGCCCTGCATGGGGCTCTGTGCTGAGAGTTCAGAGCCTGGAGCCTGCTTGGGATTCTGTGTGTGTGTCTCTGTCTCTGCCCTTCCCACACATACACTCTGTTTGTCTCTCTCTCTCTCTCAAAAATAAATGTTAAAAAAATTTTTTAAAAGACTATAGTTTTCTGTAAGTGGAAAAGCAATAAGAAAACAAAAATCTTGCGGCAGTTGTAATAGTTAATTTGAATATCAAGTCCGACGGTGGAAAGTCTCTGGCACGTCATTTGTGTTCCTTTCATTGCTCTTCGTGCCCATCTTGAGCTTTGCTACCAGGGAAAGTTAAACTTTCATTGCTTTTACTCAGAAGTGCTTTACTCTTGCCACAGCTCTTGGTATTTTATTCCGTGTTTGGCTTCATTTTTATGCTTGTGGCAGAAACATTTGTACCTAAAAGTCTGATGCAGGGGCGCCTGGGTGGCTCAGCCAGTAAAGTTTCAGACTGGTGAATTTGGCTCAGGTGATCATCCCATGGTTCGTGGGATCGAGCCCCGTGTTGGGGTTTGTGCTGACAGCATGACAGAGAATCCCAGAGAGAGGGATTCTCTCTCTCTGCTCCTCCTCCACTCTTGGCCTGTGTGCGCGCACGCTCTCTCAACATAAATAAATAAACATTAAAAAAAAAGCCTGATGCAATTAGGAAAATAAGTCTAATGGTAATGTTTCCATGCCATTCATTCTACATGGCTGCAGGATTATCATAGCAGTTGTTTAAATTTTTAGTCTTTTTAGTTTTCCAAGATTGTATCTTGAAAGGAAAGTTGATATATAGGAGTCTAAAATTAGTATTACAAAATGTTACCCCTGAGAATCAGCTTCTGAAGGTAGCTATGTACGTGCATTTGTCTTTACCACTTAGTGTTCCAGGACACTGGAAGAACCTGTAGAATAGAATTCTGAGCATTATTTTCCTGCCTGCCTTTTGTGGAGTAAGTCCCTGGCACAGGTCAGGTGAATACCTCTTCCAAATCAGCCTGGGCTTCCTCAAGTGAAATCTTAGGTCCATCCTGCTTAGGAAGGGTTACAAATGGGCTCCCTTTACATAGGAACCTTAAAGCTCCTGGCGTGTCTCAGAGGATCTGAGCTAGTGCTAACCCGAACACAGGAAATTGGGAATCCGCTTCGTGTGGAGAACGTGAGCTGCTTGCGCGAATGCGCTTAGGTTTGGATGTCTCTTACTGCTCACCGGGGCTGCTCTTTGTGGTTACAGGGTGCTCACAGGCAACGAGCTGTGGTGTACCTAGTGATTCCTGAAAAACAATTGCTGTTTTGTTAGGGTGCCTGAAGTGGCGCAGGAGCTTCCAGTGAGTTCGCCCGTGGACGACTTCAGGCAGCCTCGCTACAGCAGCAGTGGAAACTTTGAGACGCCTTCAAAAAGGGCACCTCCGAAAGGAAGGGCGGGAAAGTCCAAGAGGCCGGAGCAGGACCACTATGAAACAGACTACACGACCGGGGGCGAGTCCTGTGACGAGCTGGAGGAGGACTGGATCAGGTACTGGGTCATCTCGTGCTGGAGCCTCTTGCGCGTCTGTCGGTTCACCTGGGGCAGTCCTCTTTGGGGTTTTGCCTGCCAAATTGGAGTTGGGTGGTAGGATTTCATTCCTGGACAGCCGGGGCTAGAGATGATATTTCGTTGGGTTCTTTTCTTTAGTACCCTTTTGTAATAAAGACTGATGTGGAGGGGATGTGTTCGGTTCCACTTGTGTCTTAAAAACACTCTCAGTGTCTTTCACAAAATGACTGATGAACTTCACTCTTACTTGTAGCAGTAGTCACCCAACAAAGGTCTTTCAAATAAATAAAACACAAGTATGGAGGAACTTTTGTTACTGATTATATAATTCCCAGACCAGAGCTATGGCTGTGTTTTGGCATTTACTTTTTAAGTTAAGAGTTCATGAAGAGACCAGAGATTCTTTTAAAAGTTTAATCCAGAGGACTTTGGCAAACAGTTTTGTAAACAGTTAACAATTCGGTATTCCGGCCAAGGTTGTTGTTAAGTTCCTATGTGTGTTGGTGGTTTAGTTATACTTCATCATCATTAACTATTCTCATGTATGGTGTGTAGCCCTTTTATGCCCAAGTGTCATGAGAAATGGGACACAAATCAGAAAGATTTGTGGTGTGGATGGTGGTTAATCAAAACATTCTTTTTTGAGCTGTGAGGAGAGATGAGTGGTGTAACATAGCTTGAAATCTCCTCCCTGATGGTTCTCACACCACACCTTCCCATCTCGCCACAAGAGTTCTTGGCCAAGGGGCACCTGGGTGGCTCAGCAGGTTGAGTGTCCGGCTCTTGATCCTGGCTCAGGTCATGATCTCATGATTGGTGGGATCAAGCATTGCTTGGGATTGTCTCTCTTCTCTCTCTCTCAACCCCCCCCCCCTCCGCTCATGTGCTCTCTATCTCAAAATAAATGGATGGACTTAAAAAAAACAACAATAACAAAACAGGGTTCTTGGCCAAGTTCAGTCATCTAGCTATAAAATATTTTCCTAATTTGTTTCATGGAAGATGTAAATGAAAACTTTTAAGAAATTGTTTTCTTGTTTCTCTTTTGAGCAATCGTTTAATTTTTCCCCTTTGTGAAATGAAGATATTAGGCCAATTTAGGTGTAAAAATTGAAATTCCATATTGCTGTGAAGTTCCTTAGTCCTATGAAACAATTCAGAGTATTTCCTCAGTGAATTAATAGCATCGTCTAAAAATGTAAAGAATAGCTAGTGTGTTGAGAGATACAAGCGATACGGAATTTCATGCATCGCCAGATTATTTGTACAAGGAGCATGCATTTTTGTACATGTACATTTTAATGTCTGATCTTATAATCAAATGATTTAAAATAAGCTATTTCTGCTTAGGAAAACAAAATCAGTTGGAAAAAAAAGAATCTGGAAACTATAGCTGGTGGCAGAAAACAGCCGGCTGCCAGTAAGCTCTTGTGCCACTGCAGTGATGGGAGCGCACTTTGTGTTCCAGACTTCCAGTTTTCACTCTTTAAATAAATATAGGGGCGCTCAGGTGGCTCAGTCGGGTGAGCATCCGACTTCGACTCAGGTCACGATCTCATGTTACGTGAGTCTGAGCCCTGCATCGAGCTCTGTGCTGACAGCTTGGAGCCTGGAGCCTGCTTCGGATTCTTGTCTCCCTCTCACTCTCCCTGCCCCTCGCCTACTTGTGCTCTGTGTCTCAAAAAATAAATATTAAAAAAAATTAAGACTTTGAACAAATATTCTCTTATCCTGTGATATTGTATTTTCAGAATAAATAAGTTCCTATGACTTGAACCTTAAATTCCATAAGTGATTTTCAATTTTACTTCTAAAAATTATATTAGCATAGTATTTCTTTTTTAAGTAGGCTTCATGCCCAGTGCAGAGCCCAACATGAGGCACATACCTGAGATCGAGACCGAGCTGAGAGTGAGTCAGATGCTCAACCGACTGAGGCACCCAGGCACATCTCTAAGCATAGTATTTTTTTTTTCATTTTTTAAAATGTTTTTATTTATTTTTGAGAGAGAGAGTGTGTGTGAGCAGGAGTCAGACACTTAACCAACTGAGCCATCCAAGTGCCCCATTCTTTTTGCTTGTTTGTTTAAGTGTAATGATTTTTTTTTTTTAATGTTTATTTTTGAGAGAAGGAGAGAGGAAGATAGAGGATCTGAAGCAAGCTTCTCACTGACAGCAGAGGGCCCAGTGTGGGGCTGGAACTCAGAAACTGTGAGATCATGACCTGAGCCAAAGTCGGACCCTTAACCAACTGAGCCACCAAGCTGCCCCTAAATCTAATCATTCTTAGATAATTAGATTGCTTCCCACCTTCCTCTCTACAGAAGCAATAAAAAGAAAACAGGAGAATGTCACTCTCACATCTTAGCAGCTTTGTTATCTTTGCTGAAGAAATACTGGATTTTATGTCTGCTAGAGTTCTGAGTAGTCATTTTTTCACCGAATTTTTAGGGAATATCCGCCTATCACCTCAGATCAACAAAGACAACTCTACAAGCGAAGTTTTGACACTGGCCTGCAGGAGTACAAGAGCTTACAAGCAGAACTTGATGAAATCAATAAAGAACTCTCTCGTCTGGACAAAGAATTGGATGACTATAGAGAAGAAAGTGAAGAGTACATGGTAAATTCAAACCCAATAATTAGATATTAAATATGATGTTATTCTAAATTATGAAGATATAGTATCCTTTCTATTAATGTTGATTCAAATTTTGCTAGTAATTCTCAAATTGATTTCATTGAGCAGTAATTGAAGTGCAGTCTTGAATGAAAATCTTTCCAAATTGAAGAGTGTGCTAATGTAGTTAAGTAAGAAATAGAAAGCAAAGGGCTATGTACATATATCTCTTCCTGTTAAAAAATAAAATAGCTGTATTTTTCTATTTATAAATACCGTTCATTCTTTCTGTAAAATATTAAACATTACAGAATTGGATGCAGAAAGATAAACTGCTTTAAATTCTGCCACCTGATAATCGCCAAATTATTAGTTGTTTAAATATCCCCTTCATGCAAAAGTACACCTAGACACACACCATCTTTGATAAGAAGTTATCTTCCCCCCCCCCTTGGCTGAGGTAACATTTGTCTATGAAAGTTACTCTTTCCTTTTTAATCCCTCTTTCCATACTATGCTCTTTGGAAGGAAGTCACTATGCATAGATCACACCTAAGGAATGGAGAATTCTGCTCCAGCTCTTTAAAGACTGGGTACTTACACAAATTCTTTGGAATTCTTGTGCATAGGAAATGGGTTACTTCCTCCCATTTATTTAATCATTCATTTATACCAGTATTGACTCATGGATATATCTATTTTCTACATTGGGTTATAACCCAATACTACTATATTTTGTTGCTCAAATTGTTTTATGTATATATATATATAAAACACGTTAAGTTAAATATATATGTGATATACATACATGTAAATATATAGGGGGTAGTTAGTTACTGGGAGCTCAGACCAGTTCCGTAATGGGGTATAACCAGGTGAGAGCTGTGCTTTACAGATGTCTGTGGGATCGGCACGGCCCATAGACCCGCATGGGGAGAGATGAGAAATAGCAGAACCGTTATCGGTTTATGTGAATGGAATGTGAGGAATAGGTCATAAATTTCTCTGCACTGGCTTCCTTCAGGCCCTCTTGCTGACTATAAATAATAGTTTTAAGAACGTAAAGACTTCATTATTTTTATGTCCTGTATTTTGGGCATTGTTTGGGGTTTTAGCTCCAGAATATAACGTCAGGAATGTTTTCAAAAAGAAGATGCCCCCCTTAACATATTCTTTCGTGTTTCTCATCAATAGGCTGCTGCTGATGAGTACAATAGACTGAAGCAAGTTAAGGGAGTAAGTATCCCAGATTGTAAGATTCTTTCAGAGAGAATTTTTCTAGTATGTGTTTTTTATTTAACCTTTGGAACGACTGTGAATACCTTGTCACACAAGCACCGATTATGACAAAAGACCTTAGAATTGCAAGGTGAAAAACTGTACCTGAGAAGCTGGAACCTTGATTTAAGTTGTTTGCAACTATAGCCAATACTTATTTTTTAAGCTTTCTATATTTTTTTAATGTTTATCTATTTTTGAGAGAGACAGAGACAGAGCATGAGCAGGGGAGGGGCAGAGAGAGAGGGAGACGCAGAATCCAAAGCAGGCTCCAGGCTCTGAGCTGTCCACACAGTGCCCAATGCGAGACTTAAGCCCGTGAATCGTGAGATCATGACCTGAGCCGAAGTCAGACGCTTAACCAACTGAGCCACCCAGATGCCCCAAGCTTTATTCTTAAAGTTGAAGTATATATAGGGAAACTTGCATGAATCTTGAGTGCACAACTTGGTAAATTTTCACCAAGCAACTGTATTCCTTTGTACCTGGCACTCCGATGAAGAAATATATTTTCTTGTTTCATAGGCAACCCCCTCTAGGACTCCCCTCCAATTTTTTACTCTCTCCACAGATAACTGACATCCTAATTTCTAACATCATAAATGAGTTTTGCCTACTTTGATCTTGATGTAAATGGAATCATATAGTATGAATTTTTCATGTGTAATTTCTTTTGCTCTTTGAATACCCATTCATATTTTTGTGTGTGGTTATGGTTCATTTATTTTTACTTGGTAAACAAAAGACAATTTATTCATCCATTCTTTCATTAGTGAACATTTGGGTTATTCCTAGATTATGGCTTTTATAATTAATGCAAGTTCAAACATTTTTGAATGTGTCTGGGCACATGTGCACACATATGTTAAGGGTATTCTTGGGAGTGGGATTGCAGGGTCATGGGGCAAGTGTCCGTCTAACCTTGGGTTAAATAGTATTAAACAGCTTTCCTAAATTGCCAGTTTATATTTCTGCTGAGCTGTGCATAGTCCTGTTTCTCCATATCCTTGTAAACACATGGCATTATTGGTCTTTCTTGATTTAAAACTTTGTTTTTAAAAGATTTTATATTAAAATTGGTTAAATCACAAAACACTGTAATTTTAAATGCCAGAGTTTTATATAGCGGGGTGCCTGGCTGGTTCAGTCAGTAGAACATGCGACTCTTGATCTCGTGGTTGTGAGTTCAAGCCCCGTATTGGGTATAGAAATTACTTAAAAAATAAAAATAAAATGAAGGAGTATATAGTAAAATTTCCTGTCTTTTTACCCATTTCATCATTTCCAAGTCATCTGATATCACCAGTTTTTGTTGTGCTGTTTTTTTTTTAAGGATTATATTTTTAAGTAATTTCTACACCCAACATGGGGCTTAAACCTACAAGAGTGACCAAGAGTCACATGCTCCACCCATTGAGCCAGCCAGGTACCCCTGTTTTACTGATTTTTTTTTTAGATGATGTGTTAGCAGAAAGGCAAGTCAATCTTTTGGGTCACATTACAAATCACTAGAAATTAGTACATGCTTTGTAAAACTCAGAAGATACGATTGAGCAAAAAGAATCCATTGCCTGTATGGTCAGAATGGTCAGAGAAACTGCCGGATGACTGTGTGTATTACTCCATTCAGCATCCCTGCAGTTTTATTTGACTAATATTCCATGGTTTTTTTGGTCTACCGCTGCCTTCCTAGTAGCTAACACAACTTGTTTTTATTTTGTTAAATTTACCTGGCTTTTTTTTTTTCTTCCCAAGTCTGCAGATTACAAAAGTAAGAGGAATTATTGCAAGCAGCTGAAGAGCAAATTGTCGCACATCAAGAAGATGGTTGGAGACTATGACAGACAGAAAACATAGAAGTCAGATGCCGTATTGTTGGAGAGATTAAGATTTGACATCTCTGCAATGTTGTCAGAAGGCAAAATGACTTTGCATTCTAACCCAGGAAGCCAAACCTTTGTGACATTACACGGTTTTGGTGGCTTAACTATCATCAGTTTAATATCAGTATTGAAGCATTTTATAAATAGCTTTTGATAATCACCGGGGCTTAACACTCCAGTTAAGGATTCTATACTTTAAACTTCGGCTCTTATATTAAGGACTGACTATAGGTTGAGGTTTTTTAAACCTTGAAGGCAGGTCCCACGGTGAACTGTGCTATGAACTTTGACACTCAGGCAGTCTTTTCTTAATACCTAAGTGCACTCACTAGTTCACATTGGCGATCTCATCCTTTCCTCCCAGAACTCTCCCTTCAGAACTGTTATTTACAAGCATTCCTTTTCAGGTAGGGAGTCTGGGTCCCTGCAGTGAAGGCTCTGGAGTGAATCTGCCTGTTTCCTGGCTTATGGTTTTGGTTAAGTCTGTTTTACAACTTGACTCCATTAATTCAAGTCCATTGGCCTTTCACTTAGCTCCTGTGGCTAGTGCGTTCCGTCAGCCTTCCTATTGATTTTTTTTTTCTGTGTATAAATGGTTAAAAGAGCTTTTCTTTGTTGTGCGTTATCCAGATAATAAAGATCATGTAAAAACAACACATGGTGAAACTTAGAGATTGTAAATACATACAGGTATTCACTTTTTAAAAATCACAGTTTAAACTTGGTTAGAATTTGGTTGTGTATTTTAAAATTCTTTTAAATCTTTTATGGTTTACATGTGTGTGTTTGTGGTTTTTTTTTAACTGACTAGGCTTTTTCATTATATCAAGAGTATCTGATTACATTGCTAATTTGTTTGTGACTTGAATTGTATCTGATGACAATGTTCAAGTTCTGTACATATTTTGTAAGGTATTAAACCTGGTGTTTTCTTTCTTTCACCGACCTGTTTGACATCATTCGTGCTACTCATATTAAGTTGTGGAAAATTACCCTCAGCTTCATCTGTTATTGTATTAAACTATGTTGGGTGCTGTGCTGATTGTGGAATTTCCAGTCTTTTGAATATAAGAAGGGTGATTTGTCCGGGCAGAGTGCGCAGTACCACAAAACATCAAATTATTTCAGATGGTGCCCTTGGTCTCACCACTTTTTTTTTGTAATTAAAATTTTTATTAGTAACGTAAAATTAGCTGATAGGCGGCATATAGCTAGCCAAGTTGATTGTTTTTAATCCCCCCAGTTTAGAATGGCTTTTGTGAAAATTTTGGAAGAATAACCTTTAATCATTAGTATACATTTTAGACATTACTCTGTATACAAGTCTGAATCATTTTCCAAAGATAAGCCTTAAAGTAATGTTTCTATTATAACGTTGATTCATTTCTTCAAATTGAAGAAATTCTTAATTTTCCATGTACTGTACATACATGTTACAAAAGGTAGTAGTTTATAGTTGTCATGCCTTTTGGGTTCACTCCAAATGGTAAGGACTTTCTTGAAGAACTTAACTCATTTTTATGTATGCTAAAATATAAATAATCTCTTTGTTCTTGGAAGTCCGCGTACTTAGATTATGAAGGTGGCAAGATTGCCAATGTTCTCGCAAAAC
The DNA here is from genome assembly GCA_030068075.1 of Paguma larvata. NCBI lineage: Eukaryota > Metazoa > Chordata > Mammalia > Carnivora > Viverridae > Paguma > Paguma larvata. The sequence goes on along the minus strand of CM057826.1, from coordinate 98,349,893 downwards.
AATACTATGTACCTGAATGCAGAAAGCCAAACAGCATGAGTTTCCATTGTGAACTTGTGTCATAAAATTGAACTTTGAAATAAAAATACAAGAAAATCATTTTTTAAATGTACTTAAAGACCACTTGGGATTAACCAGCCGAATGTAATTTTAAAGAAGCCCCAGGCATAGTTCTAGGTTGGAAAAAAGGAGATTTAGATTAGATGTCAGAAGTCTCTTCCATATCTGACCTGAGATACTTTTTAAGGTTTTTTTTGTTTTTTTTTTTTTGTGTGTGTGTGTGTTTTTTTTTATGAGAGTGCATGTATGAGTGGTAGGGGGAGGTGATGAGAGAGGAAGTTGGGGGAGAGAGGGAGAGGGAGAGAATTCCAAGCAGGCTCCACTCTGTCAGTGCAGAACCTGACATGGGGCTTGAACCCTCAATGTGTGAGATCATGACCTAAGCTGAAATCAAGAGGCAACATTGAACTGACTGAGCGATCCAGATACCCCTCGACCTGAAATTCTTACGCGTGCATTCTGCCTTCTATAAAGAACATTCCAGGGGCGCCCAGGTGGCTCATTTGGTTGTGCCTCCGACTTTGGCTCAGGTTATGATCTCATGGTTCGTGGTTCAAGCCCCGCGTTGGGCTCTGTGCTGACAGCTTAGAGCCTGGAGCCTGCTTTGGATTCTGTGTCTCCCTCTCTCTCTGCCCCTCCTCCACTCATGCTCTGTCTCTCACGAATGAATAAACGTTTAAAGAAAAAAATTCCATATGTTCTGTTTTGTGGTTATGTTAAGGTTAATTGCATACAGCGATTCTGTTACATAGGTGATTCTGTAATAAAAGTAAGATCAATATTTTAATTTCTCTTTACCTTGAAGATCTTAAAAGAAATACAAAAAACAAAAAGTACAAATATCCTGGGTGCCTGGGTGGCTCAGTCAGTTAAGTGTCTGACTCTAGGTTTCTGCTCAGGTCATGATCTCACGGTTCATGGGTTTGAGCCTCAAGTCAGGGCTTGGGATTCTCTCTCTCTCCCTCTTTCTCTCTGCCCCTTTCCTGCTCACTCGCTCACTCTCTCACTCTCTCATAAATGAAGAAATAAACTTAAAAAAATACATTTATCCATCACCAAGAAATGACAAGTGTTAGTTTTGTCATATATGCCTTTTATTTTATGAAATAAATTTATTGGTATTTATAGTAAAAGTTACGTTGTATACACACACATGAAATTATCACTTAATCCTTAGCATTGTATTGACATGTTATCATTTCTCATTCTCATTTTACAGGAGAGAAGAATAATGTGGTAGATTAACTAGTCCACTGTCACATACTAGCAAGTGACTAAGATTGGAAGCTTGGTTTGTTGAAAATACTAGGCTCTGTACTCCTGTTGTAGGTTGATTGTTACTAAACTAATGGATTGGGTAAGATGGGATTGCTCTGTCTGGTGTTAATAAAATTTTGTATTTTAATTTTAAGTGCATTTTAAGTACCTTAATTAATGTAAAATGCTTCATATGAAATACCTGAAGTATCTGTAAAGATCTGATTGGGTGTGTGGTAAGGTAAGGTAAGAAGGGTAAGAGCAGAGGTACTTGGGTGGCTCAGTTGTTTAAGTATCCAACTCTTGATTTTGGCTCAGGTCATGATCTCACAGTTGGTGAGTTCAAGTCTTGAGTGGAACCTGCTTCAGGTTTTGTGTCTCTTTCTCTCTGCCCTTCCCCAACTCGTGCTCTGTCTCTCACAAATAAACATTAAAAAAAGATGAATTAGATACAGGGCTGTGTCATCCCTCCTGTGTTTCATATTTTCATAAATAAAAATGCCCAAGCAACTTGTGTAGTTTGTAGAAAACGCTTAAAATAATGCCACTTTGTGGTTCGAGAAAAGCATGGAAACATAACCATGATTTTTGTGTGTGACTGCAACAAAACGTAGGCCTCCCCTCCACCCCCCAAGATTTCTAGTTGCTGCCACAGGACCAGCTCGCTCTTCCATGCTTGGTTTGTATTCTTGCTTTGCCCTCCACCAATTACTTGTGTGACCTTGGACACGTTACTTCAGTTTGCTTATTTGTGTGAGAGCTATTTGTACCTAATCTCATAGTTGTTATTTAGGTTCACGTGGGACTTAGCAACAGTTCTTGTCAGAAATTAACAAATATGGGCTCTACCACCTCTCTCCCAAAGCTGGAAGGTGATGCTTTAAACAGCTTTTAGGAAGCAAAAAGTGTTTTAAGAGTGTATGTATCGTCCCAATCCTTATATGCTTGGTCTGTGCTCGGTGCTATAAATTAGGCTACGAACTAGGCTGTTATAAATTAGGCTATAAACTAGGCTATACTAGGCTATAAACTAGGCTGTTATAAATTAGGCTATAAATTCTTTTGAATTCTAGACAGCTGCATTAGGCATGGCCTCGACTTCACATATGATGAACAGATGCTTTAAAAGGTGGATTTACATATCAAAATAAGGATTATTAGATACTCTTAAAAGCAATCGTGGAAGTTTTCAATGAGTCTTTCTCTGGAATGATTTAGGCTCCATCTAAAGGTATTGCAGGGGTGCCTGGCTGGCTCAGTCAGTTAAGTATCTGATTTCAGCTCAGGTCATGATCTCATAGCTCCCTCCTGAGTTTGAACCCCGCATCGGACTCTGCTTAAGCTCAGACAGAGCCTGGAGCCTGCTTCGTTTTTTGTGTCTCAGTCTCTCCCTCTGTCTCTCTTTCCTCCTCCCCTGCTCGTGCTCGCTCTCTCTCTCTCTCAAAAATAAACACTAAAAATTAAAAAAAAAAAAAATGAAGAAGGTATTGGGAAAGGGAGGCTCACCTCTCCCATTCTCCAAAGCTGTATGTACACACTGAGTTTCAGCTTAATAACATTGGCTGAGCTCTTCATAATTTCTGAACTCAGTGGACTCTGTCCAGCTACTCATGGGCAAAGAACTGACTGTTGCATTCTTCATAGTTGTCCCTTAGTTTTACTGGCTGAAACATTAGGCCAGGTTAGATCCGTCTTTATTCTACCCATTTGTACACAATCAGGATATTGTGTCAGTCCTAATTATGGCAAGGGATTACAATCCATGGATTTATGCATGTTTTGTTTTGCCTTAGTACGTACCACTCCTACTTGAGTCAAGAGCTATGAATAAAATCTATAATAGTTGTGAGTTTGAATGATTCAGCGTCCTCCACAAATAGCTTTAAGTTTGGGGAGGACTGCTGTTCTTTTCCTAGTTTTTATTAAAAACAACAAGGCCTTTCCTAGGGGTGCCTGGCTGGCTCAGTAAAGCATATGACTTGATCTTAGGGTCATGAGTCCAAGCCCCACATTGGGTGTGGAGCCTACTTAAAATTTTTTTTTAATGTTTTTCTAAATAAAAGTTCCCGGAGTGATGGATAGTGAACATACAGAAGATACATCCTTAGGGCTTGGGGGTGTGGCCAGTTGTCCCATAGGAATGCGTCCTGTCTTGGAACACAATGGCCGACCAGAATGGAGGGAAAGATAAAGGAAAAAGTGGAGTTAATGGAAGGAAGGGAGGATAGAGGGAAAGTAAGAAGGGCAAAGAAAGAGTCCTAAAAAGACTCAAAAGATGTGGGGGGTGCAAAAATGGCACTAGGAAAGAATCAGCAATGCTAATTTCTCCTCTATTTTTTTTTAATGTTTATTTATTTTTGAGACAGGGAGAGACAGAGCCTGAGTGGGGGAGGGGCAGAGAGAGAGGGAGACACAGAATGTGAAGCAGGCTCCAGGCTCTGAGCTGTCAGCACAGAGCCCGACGCGGGGCTCGAACTCACAGATGGCGAGATCATGACCTGAGCCAAAGTCGGACGCTCAACCGACTGAGCCACCCAGGCGCCCCTCTCCTCTATTTTTAAAAAATTTTTTATTGTTTTAAAATGTTTACTTTTGGGGCACCTGGGTGGCTCAGTCAGTTGGGCGTCTGACTTCAGCTCAGGTCATGATCTTTTTGAGACAAGATCATGAGTTCAAGCCCCATGTTGGGCTCTGTGCTGGCAGCTCAGAGCCTGAAGCCTCCTTCAGATTCTGTGTCTTTCCCTCTCTTCTGCCCCTCCCATGCTCCTGCTCTGTCTCTCAATAATAAATAAAAATGTAAAAAAAAAAAATTAAATGTTTACTTTTGGAGTCACCTGGTTGGCTCAGCATCCGACTTCAGCTCAGGTCATGATCTCACGGTTCACGAGCTCACGCCACCCAGGCGCCCCATCAGTTGCCTTTTTTTAATGCACTGCAGTTTTCAGGCACACTGGTAATTTCATATGTATTAGCAGGCATCTCAAACACCTCAAACTTGTCCAAAACTCAACTGAGCTTACCACCCCTTCACCCCCTCAGTAATTGCAACTCTAACCTTTCAGTTGCTCAACTGAAAACTGGGTCATTGGATCTTTTCTCCTAACACATGTCTGCTCTACTGAGAGGATCTAGATACAGTCCAATCTTTCTCACTAGCTGCACTACCATACTACACTAGTCCAAACCACTATCATTCCTAAAAAGTTACTAAAATCTTCAGAGCCCCGATTCCTCATGTGGTCCCTGAAACACACCACTGTGCTTCCACCTCAGGACCTTAGCACTTGCAGTTCCCTTTGTGTAGGTATAAGCATGGTTAACTCCCTTCCTCCTTCTGGTCATGGCTCAACTGTCTGCTCAGTGAGGTTTCCTTTGACTAAACTACTTTAAGCTGAAACGCTTTCCCCTTTCCATGCTTAATTTCTCTCTATTGTCACTACCACCATTTGAAACAGTATGCTTTTCTTGATAAATACTTTTATAGCAGAAGCAAAATTCCACAAGGGCAAGGATTTGTTCGTTTTTCACTGCTATTTACTCAGTGCCTAGAACTGTCTCAGGCCCACAGTAGGTGCTCAATGATACTTGCTGCATGAATAGCCAGAGCAGCAGAGTCTACCCAGAAAATCGTTGCCCAGCAAGGTTCTGGTCCAGCTGCTGCTGCTGCTATTAGAGTTCTTCACGCCAACATTTTAGAAATAATATAAAAAAATCAAGCTCCTCATATCCCGGGTCCACGGCATTCACTTTTCCCGCCTCTTTGTGAATAACCGCTGGAAGTGGAGTTAGAGGCCCGTCTTCGCACCCTAAGTCAGCTCCGGAGATGCGTCTGCCTGCGAGGTCCAGCGCCTGCAACCGACGCTCTAAGCAACCGGAACGTTTGGTCCGTCGCTGCCGCGCGCAGGGGAAGGATTTCCGCAGAGTCCCTGGAGCGGGCTGGGCGGACCTTCCGGGTGGAGAGGCATTCTACAAGATCGGTGAATCCGCGGCCAGTACTCGCGGAGCCAAGGTGGGCACCGACTGTCTGGGAAGCGTGGCAGCTTGGAGGGCTTTCGCGTGCGGGCACGTAGGGTGAATGGCTCCGAGCAGCCTCGTAGGGATTTGAGTGTGGTAGGGAGCGTATGGAGGAGGAGGAGGGCAGCTTCCGTCTGGGAGCTGCATAGAAGCGTGTGGGGCCATAGTCCAGGGAATGGCTCTCCTTCCTTAAGGCAAAACGCGAGTTTTGGGAATTGTGGTTTTGGGTTCGAATTTGACCTACCTGCAGCCTTGTGACCTCGAGAGAGTTTACCAAGCTTTTGCGCCTTCAAGTCCCTTGTCTGAACACAGCGCAGTGATCACCCTTGTCTGACTCGCAGCGCTTGGCAGGGTTAGGTGTGAGTAAAAGCTTCATAAATTGAGAGATTTGGTGCAGGTCTCATTTGTTTTCGGTAGCATTCTGAGCTCATGTGCCTGGAATCACAGCAACAGGCTTACTCTAGGAGAAATGGCTTTTCTGGGTTTCGATTGCCAGGAAACGAATCAGCTTTTGGAGATGCTGACCAAAGAAGAGGTCACCAGGTACATCTTTGTCCAGGATGCATACCATCTTTCTCAATTACCAACAGTATTATAAACATCCAGCTTCCCTTGGAACGTCAGCAATTACGGGGAGCTTAATACTTCTCTAATTTCCCATTGCAGATAACTCTAAGAAGTCCTTGCATCCAGTGGGTCAAAAGTGTCCTTCTAAGTGCATTTAGGTCTTTCATCCATATCGAGTTGATTTTAGTGTATGGTGTAAGAATGTGGTCTTGTTTCATTCTTCTGGATGTTGCTGTCCAGTTCTCCCACACCATTTGCTAAAAAGACTATCTTTTTTCCATTGGATACACTTTCCTGCTTTGTCAAAGATTTGTTGGCCAATGCTTGTGGGTCAATTTCTGAGTTCTGTATTCTATTCCTTTAGTCTATGTGTCTGTTTTTGTGCCAATACCATACTGTCTTGATGATTACAACTTTGTAGTAGAGGCTAAAGTCTGGGATCGTGATGCCTCTCACTTTGGTTTTCTTCTTCATTATTACTTTGACTATTTGGGGTCTTTTTTGGTTCCATACAAATTTTAGGATTATTCATTCTAGCTTTGAGAAGAATTCTGGTGCAATTTTGATTGGGATTGAATTGAATGTGTAGATTGCTTTGGGTAGTATTGCCATTTTAACAATATTTATTCTTCCAATCCAAAAGCATGGAATGTTTTTCCATTTCTTTGTATCTTCTTCAATTTCCATCATAAATTTTCTATAGTTTTCAGCATACGGATCTTTTACAACGTTGGTTAGGTTTATTTCTAGGTATTTTGTGGGTTCTGGTGCAATTGTGAATGGGATCAGTTTCTTTATTTCTCTTTCTGTTGCTTCATTATTGGTGTATAAAAATGCTGCAGATTTCTGTACATTGATTTTGTACCCTGTGACTTTACTGAATTCATGTTCTAGCAGCTTTTTGGTGGAGTTTTTTGGGTTTTCCATGTAGAGTATCATGTTGTCTGCAAAAAGTGAAAGTTTGACTCCTTTGCCCATTTGAATGTCTTTTATTTCATTTTGTTGCCTGATTGTTGAGGCTAGGACCTCCAACACTATGTTAAACAACAGTGGTGAGAGTGGACATCCCTGTGGTGTTCCTGATCTCAGGGGAAAAGCTTTTTGTTTTTCCACATTGAGGATGATCTTACCTGTGGGCTTTTCATAGATGGCTTTTATGATGTTTAGGTATATTCCTTCTATTCTTGAGGGTTTTTATTAAGAAAGGATGCTGTATTTTGTCACATGTTTTTTCTGCATCTATTGACAGGATCATATGGTTCTTTTCTTTTATTAATGTGATGTTTCACGTTGATTGATTTGCGAATATTGAACCAGCCCTGCAGCCCAGGAATGAATCCCACTTGATCACGGTGAATAATTCTTTTTTTATGCTGTTGAATTCGATTTGCTAGTATCTTGTTGAGAATTTTTGCATCCATGTTCATCAGGGATATTGGCCTGTAATTCTCCTTTATTGTGGGGTCTGTGTCTGGTTTGGGAATCAAAGTAATGCTGGCTTTATTGAGTCTGGAAGCTTTCCTTCTATTTCTGTTTCTTGGAACAGTTTGAGAAGGGTAGGTATTAACTCTTGTGTGTGTGTTTGTGTTTTTAATGTTTATTTATTTATTTTTTTATGTTTTTATTTATTTTCAGAGCAGGAGAGACAAAGCATGAGTGGGAGAGGGTCAGAGAGAGAGAGGGAGACACAGAATCTGAAGCAGGCTCCAGGCTCTGAGCCGTCAGCACAGAGCCCAATGTGGGGCTTGAACTGACAGACTGTGAGATCATGACCTGAGCCGAAGTTGGACACTTAACCAACTGAGCCACCCAGGTGCCCTTTAATGTTTATTTTTGAGTGAGAAACAGAGCAGAAGCCGGGGAGGGGCAGAGAGACAGGGAGACACAGAATCTGAAGCAGGCTCCAGGCTCTGAGCCGTCAGCACAGAGCCCACATGGGGCTCGAACTCACAAACTGTGAGATCATAACCTGAGCTGAAGTCAGACACTTAACCGATTGAGCCACCCAGGTGCCCGGGTATTAATTCTGTTTTAAATGTCTGGTAGAATTCTCCAGGGAAGCCATCTGGCCCAGGACTCTTATTTGTTGGGAGATGTTTGATAACTGATTCAATTCGTTCACTAGTTATGGGTCTGTTCAAATGTTCTATTTCTTTCCCATTTGATCTTTAGTAGTCTGTGGATGTCTAGGAATTTGTCCATTTCTTCCAGGTTGTCCAGTTTGTTGGCATATAATTTTTCGTAGTATTCTCTGATAATTGTTTGTATTTCTGAGGGTTTGGTTGTGATAAGTCCAATTTCATTTGTGATTATATCTATTTGGGTCCTTTCTCTTTTCTTTTTGAGAAGTCTGGCTGGGGGTTTATCATTTTTGTTTATTTTTTCAAAAAACCAGCTCTTAGTTTCATTGATCTGTTCTACTAGGGTTTTTTTTGTTTTTGTTTTTGTTTTTTGAATTCTATATTGTTTATTTCTGCTCTAATCTTTATTATTTCTCTTTTTCTGCTGGCCTTGGAGTTTCTTTACTGTTCTGCTTCTAGTTTCTTTAGGTGTGCTGTTAGTTTTTATATTTGGGATTTTCTTGTTTCTGGAGACGGGCTTGGATTGCAATGTATTTTCCTCTTAGGACTGCCTTTGCTGCATCCCAAAGGGTTTGGACTGTGTATTTTCTTAAAATATTTTTTTTTTATTTAAAATTTTTTACATTTATTTATTTTGAGTGAGAGAGATAGAGCATGAGCAGGAGAGGGTCAGAGAGAGAAGGAGACACAGAATCTGAAGCAGGCTCCAGGCTCCGAGCTGTTAGCACAGAGCCCGACGCGGGGCTTGAACCCACGAACCGTGAGATCATGACCTGAGCTGAAGTCGGACACTTACCTGACTGAGCCACCCAGGCGCCCCTGGACTGTGTATTTTCATTTTCATTTGTTTCCATATATTTTCTAATTTTTCTTTTAATTGCCTGGTTGACCCATTCATTCTTTAGTAGGATATTCTTTAACCTCCATGCATTTGAAGGTTTTTCAAACTTTTTCCTGTGGTTGATTTTAAGTTTCATAGCATTGTAATCTGAAAATGTGCATAGTATGATCTCAATTCTTTTAGATTTATTGAGAACTGTTTTGTGACCCAGTATGTGATCTGTCTTGGAAAATATTCCATGTGCCCTCGAGCAGAATGTGTATTCTGCTGCTTTTGGATGAAAAGTTCTGAATATATTTGTAAAGTCCATTTGCTCCAGTGTATCATTCAGGGCCATTGTTTCGTTATTGATTTTTTGCCTAGATATCTGTTCGTTGCTGTAGGTGGAGTATTAAAGTCCCCTGCAATTACCACATTTTTGTCAATAAGATTCCTTATGCTTGTGATTAATTATTTTATATATTTCGGTGCTTCAAAATTGGTTGCATGAACATTTATAATTGTTAGCTTTTCTTGATGGGTAGACCCCGTAACAATGATACAATGCCCTTCTTCATCTCTTGTTATAGGCTTTCGTTTAAAATCTAGTTTCTCTGCTGTAAGTATGACTACTCCAGCGTTTTTTTGACTTCCAGTAGCATGATAGATGGTTCTCCATCCCCTCACTTTCAATCTGAGGGTGTCCTCAGGTCTAAAATGGGTCCCTTGTAGACAGCAAATAGATGCGTCTTTTTTTTTATCCATTCTGATACCTTATGTCTTTTGATTGGAGCGTTTAGTTCATTTGCGTTCAGCATTATTATTGAAAGATATGGATTTAGTGTCATTGTGTTATCTGTAGGTTTCATGCTTGCGGTGATGTCTTTGGTCCTTTGTGGTCTTTGCAACATTCCACTCATAGAGTCCCCTTTAGGACCTCTTGTAGGGCTGGTTTAGTGGAGATGAACGCCTTCACTTTTTGTTTGTCTGGGAAAATCTTTATCTCTCCTTCTATTCTGAATGACAGCTTTGGTGGATAAAGGGTTCTTGGCTGACAATTCAGGGCGTTCAATATTTCCTGCCACTCCCTTCTGGCCTGCCAAGTTTCAGTAGATAAGTCTGCTACTACCATTATGTGTCTTCCCTTGTAGGTTAAGGCCCATTTCTGCCTAGCCACTTTCAGAATTGTCTCTTTATCTTTGTATTTTGCCAGTTTCACTATGATATATCGTACAGAAGCTCAATTCCTGTTATTTCTGAAGGGAGTTCTCTGTGCCTCCTGGATTTCAATGTCTGTTTCCTTCCTCAGACTGGGGAAGTTCTCAGCTATGTTTTGTTCAAATACACCTTCCACCCCTTTCTCTCTTCTTCTGAAACTATGATATGAAACTACATTTCATTTAATCACTTAGTTCTCTAATTCTCCCCTCGTGGTCTAGAAGTTTTTTATCTCTCTTTTTCTCAGCTTCATCTTTTTCCATAAGCTTATCTTCTGTTTCACTTGTTCTCCCTTCTGCCTCTTCAAGCCTTGCCGTCACATGGTTTATTTTGCACTTCATTTACATCATTTCTTAATTCATCGTGGCTATTCGTTAGTTTCTTGACCTCTGCAGCAATAGATTCTCTGCTGTCTTCTATGCTTTTTTCAAGCCCAGCAATTAATCTTATAACTTTTATTCTAAATTCTTGACCAGGTATATTGTTTATATCTGTTTTGATCAGTTCTTTGGCTGTCATTTCTTCCTGGAATTTCTTCTTCCAGTTCATCATTTTGGCTAGTTTTCTGTCCCTTATGTGTTTTAAAAGCTTGTTATGTGTCCTGCACCTGTAAACATTACTATATTAAAGCAGGGTCCTACACTGTCTAGGGCCTGGCCGTTCAGGAGGTGTTTTTTAAAATATTTTTTTTTAACGTTTATTTATTTATTTATTTATTTATTTTTTAAACGTTTATTTAATTTTGAGAGACAGAGACAGAGCGTGAGCAGGAGGAGGGCAGAGAGAGAGGGAGACGCAGAATCTGAAGCAGGCTCCAGGCTCTGAGCTGTCAGCACAGAGCCCGACGCGGGGCTCGAACTCACAGACCGCGAGATCATGACCTGAGCCGAAGTCGGCCGCTTAACCGACTGAGCCACCCAGGCACCCCTAACGTTTATTTATTTTTGAGACATAGAGTGAGCAGGAGAAGGGCAGAGGGAGAGGGAGACACAGAATCCGAAGCAGGCTCCAGGCTCTGAGCCATCAGCACAGAGCGGACGCGGGGCTCGAACTCACAGACCGCGAGATCATGACCTGAGCCGAAGTCGGCCGCTTAACCGACTGAGCCACCCAGGCGCCCCAGGAGGTGTTTTTTTAAAGTGTGTTACTTGTTCTTTGTTGTGACTCCGGTTGTTTTATTTCCCTACTCATATGATGTTTTGGACCCTCCACCAGGTGTGCTTTGATTTGTTTGTTGAAGTAACCCTGGAGAAAAAAACAAAAACAACACACAAAACAACAACAACAACAAATACCAACCACGGGGGGGGGGGGGGGGGGTGGCAGTATTGGTGGAAGAGGCCTTCTCCCATACAAAGAGAGAAATGACAGAGACGGGGAAAAAGAAAAGAAAATTGACCAGGCAGAGATACTATACGGGTCAATCAAGAGAGAGAGAAAGAGAGAGAGGGAGGAAAATAAAGAAGGAGATATAGGACAGGTATAAAGAGAATAGATTAAATATGTCTGCTTAAACAAACCAACAATCAGAATAACCAGACTGGAGGATGGAAGAAATAGGAAGGAGAAAAGGAAGAAAAAACATATATATATATATATATATATATATATACGATAAGAGTTGTCCAAGAATTAAATCAGAAAATGCAAAACTGCTGGGAGACCTGGAACCGGAGGCAGCGCATCAGCGTCAGTCCTGCTCCAGTAGATACGCAGTTACCAGGCGCAGAGGGGTGGGATTTGGTGTAGGTGGGTCCTGCCTCCGCTGTGGGGATGCTGTCAGTTCCCTGAGGCCCCACCTATGGCCTGCCAGGTTGTCCCCCTAGGCCCCTGGAGACATCTCTGTCACTCTGCAGCCCGGACTCTTGGAATTCAAAGTCCTTTGGTCTCAACACTGCTGTGTTTGAGGGACAAGGGAACTTTGGGTTCCCTTATTTCTCCGCCATGTTGGATCTCTCAGTAAATTTTATTTTAAAACTTATGATTATGACAGGGCGCCTGACTGGCTTAGTCAGTAGAGGCTGTAACTCTTGATCTTGAGGTTGTGAGTTCTAGCCCCACATTGGGTGTAGAGCTTACTTAAAATACATTTTTGAGTATGAGAAAATTCACACATACTCAAAGGTGGACAGGTAATACAATGAATCACCATGAATTCATCACTCAGCTATAGTATCCATCATTTACAGCTCAACTTGTTTCATCTACATCTTTACTCACTTCTCCTAATTCTGTGGTCTTGTCCTGACACATCTATGATGCATTTTTGTTTTTAAAAATTGTGAAAAGATGCTTATCTCCATTGGTGCCAGATTTGTGCATCAATGTTTGTATTTTTTCTTAGGAATGGGAAAAAGAGTTTCATGAGAATGTTGTGAACTATTTTCAATCAACGACAATTAGTGAATAAATTGCAAAGAATTTAATGACCTTGCATTCTCTATTTTTATTTATTTATTTTTATTCTTATTTTTATTTTTTTATAAATGTTTATTTATTTCTGACAAAGAGAGCACGAGCCAGAGAGGGGCAGAGAGAGAAGGGGACAGAGGACCGAAGCAGGCTCTGCACTGACAGCCTAATGTGGGGTTTGAACTCAAAAACTGTGAGATCATGACCTGAGCCGAAGTCAGATGCTTAGCCAACTGAGCCGCCCAGGCGCCCCTATTTTTGTTTTTTGCTTTATATGTTTGCTTCCCTCTCTTTACTTTTCACATTGAAATGTATGAATTTGATGACAAATATTTTTAGAAAATTCATGATCTAATGATTTTTGCAGGATATTGAATAATACATTTAAGAAAAGAAATGGATGAGGAACCTGAAAGAACTAAGCGTTGGGAAGGAGGCTATGAGAGGACATGGTGAGTAGGGCATTCTTCCTCTCTTCCTCTCTTAGACGTGGTTTCTCAGGGTTGTTTCATAGCATTATCTCTCTTCTCTTCCAGTGACTTTGTAAAAAATATATATATATATTTATTTATTTAAAGTTAATTTATTTTGAGAGAAGGAGAGCTTGAGCATGAGCAGAGGAGGGATAGAGAAGAGGGAGACATAGAATCCCAAGCAGGCTGTCAGTGCAGAGCCCGACATGGAACTCAAACTTAGTAACCTGTGAGATCATGACCTCAACCGAAATCAAGAGTCAGACACTTAACTCCCTGAGCCACCCAGGCACCCCTTGGCGATTGGTTTTTCTAATACATTTAATAAAAGTATATTTAACACATGGTTTCATCACCCTAATAAGATCCTTCGTGCCCATTTGCAATTAATTCCATTTGTACCTCTAGCCCTAGGTAACTACTAATCTACTTTTTGACTCTATGGATTTGCCCTTGTAGATATTTCATGTAAATATAATCATATAGTATGTGGTCATTATGTCTGACTTCTTTCACGTAACAGTATCTTCAAGGTTCATCCATGTTGTTGCAGAGATCAATGATTCAATCCTTTTATTTGCTGACTAGCATTATATTGTATACCATGTTTTCATCTATTCACCAGTTGATGGACATTTAGATTGATTACAGTATTTGATTTTACGAATAATGCTGCTGTGAACGTCCATGTGCAAATTTCTGTACAGACATTCATTTTCATTCCTTTTGGGTTAATAAATTTTTAGCTTTTCTTTTCAAATGAGTAATTATTGCTTATAGGGAGATTCTTAAAGAAGATGAATCAGGGTCACTTAAAGCTACGATAGAAGACATTCTCTTCAAAGCAAAGAGAAAAAGGTATGTAAACTTTTTTTAAGTGTGTTATAAAAGGTAAAATTTATTCCTTTAAGTCTTTCTGTCCACCCAGACCCCGCTCTTCAGTACTTCACTGCAGCCATGTTCCAGGAAAACTGGCCTTTAAAGTCTTAAATAGGGGAATGAACCAGCAACTGAGCATCTCAGCAGGGAATTGGGTCTTCAGGGACTATCCAAATGCCTGTAATTATGTGGATCCCATAAGCTAACCATTTATTTCACTAAAAAATGCAGGTTACTTGAAAAGTTATATCAGTTTTGGGGCTAATAAGGGACATCTATTAAAATGTTTGTCTAATTTTAACAGAGTATTTGAACACCATGGACAGGTTCGACTCGGAATGGTATGTTAATTTTTTATACAATTTTTTTTAATGTTTATTCATTTTTGAGAGAGAGCAAGTGGAGGAGGGGCAGAGAGAGAGGGAGACAGACGGTTCTAAGTGGGCTCTGCGCTGACAGCAGAGAGCCCCATACAGGGCTCAAACTCATGAACTGTGAGATCATGACATGAGCAAAAGTCAGATGCTCAACCTAGTGAGCCACCCAGGTGCCCCTAATATATTTTTTCTTTACAAGGACAGAACTGGTTGGGTTACAGAAACATTTTGTCTTGAGAGAATAAACAATAGGAAGACACAACAGGCCTTTTAAAAGAATATGTTAAAAATATTGACATAGAGGGGTCCCTGGGTGCCTCAGTCTGTTGACTGTCTGACACTTGATTTCAAAGGTCATAATCTCATGGGTTTGTGAGTTTGAGCCTCTCTTTGGACTTCACCCTGGGCATGGAGGTTGCTTAATATTCTCCCTCTCCCTTTTCTTCTCTCCCCAGCTCACACGCATGCTCTCCCACTCTTAAAAAAAAAAGTGTGTGTGTGTGTGTGTGTGTGTAATATGTAAATACTAAATGACATTTTTATTTCTTGGTCAAAAATGTTTTTGAAAATTGTCTTCATTTGTGTTTTTTTTGTAGATGCGACATCTTTATGTGGTTGTAGATGGATCAAGAACAATGGAAGATCAAGATTTAAAGCCTAATAGATTGACTTGTACTTTAAAGGTATAGTAAAATCATTCTTATTTATACTAAATGTGGGAAACGACACTGAATTCTAAAATAAATTTTCTTTTTCTAGAATAGCTTTATTAAGATACAATTCACATACCACAAAATTAACTTATTTAAAGTACCGTTAAAGTTTTTTTATATTTTTACAGAGTTGTTCAACATTATTACCACAATCAATTTTAGAGCATTTTTATCATTATAAAAAAAAAAACCTGTACCATTTAACAGTCACTCCCTGTTTTCCCTCAACCCATCTCAGGCCTAGGCAACCATTAATGTACTTTCTGTCTCTATAGATTTTCTTATTTGGAACATTTCATTTAGACGGAAACATACAACATGTCCTCTTTTGTGACTGGCTTCTTTCACTTAGTGTAATGTTTTCAAGATTCATCTATGTCATAGCATTTGTCAGTACTTCCTGTCTTTATTTTTGCCAAACAATATTCCATGGTGTACAACACTGGGTTATTTCCACTTTTGGAGGCCTTTATGAATAATGCTGCTGTTAACATTCATGAACAGATTTTTATGTGGATCACATTTTCTCATCTAACACTTGATTTTAGCCTGGGTGTTCGTGTTTCAAGCACTTTTCCGTGGCCTAAGAAAACAGCAATTGGGATGGAGTGGTGTGCACAAAAGGAGGAAGCTCACCTTGGGTGGCGTGCAGGCTGTGTTGGGTTTTTGGGGACCCATTTTCTCTTCTGAGATTATACTGACCTGTGTCTTGTTTAACTAATGGACAGGGGAGGGAGGATATAATGCACTTCCATGAGGAGATATTCCCAGACTTTGAGCTCTTTCCCTCAATTAAGTGTGAAATTTGGATTGTTCTCTTCTGACAAGGAAAGTCTGTTCTTGATTTCTTTCCCTATGCATTCATAATTTCTGGCAGAAGGGGGAAAAGATAAGAATACTCTCTCTTCACGTTTTTCCAAAAGCAAGCATATTGGGGAAATTTTTCAGAACTTTTGAGTCACGAATGGGGCTTCAGAGGAGTAGGGTGAGGGAGAGGCCAAGACATTCTAGACTCCATTGGACTCCATTCCGCTTCAGAATCCTCTGCTCCATTTTTTGTACACATGTTCTTAAAATTTACTAGATTTGATTTGTCCTTTACCTTCTCTTGTGGTGAATTTGTGTGTGCTTATTGCAATATTGATCCACCCTCCACAGGTTAATATCCACAGCATTCTCTCTAACCTACTCCAATTGGAATGTTGTCTTCACAACTACATTTTCCCAAGGCCCACCATAACCTCCAGCGTGTGAAATTCAATGCCTTTTTATCTTTAGCAATAACTGAAACAGTTGACCACTTCTCCCTGAAAAGCATCTTTCTTTTGTTTTTTTGTTAGTGTGTGTGTGTTTTAAGTAAACTCTACCCCCGATGTGGGGCTTGAACTCTTGACCCCAAGATCGAGAGTTGCACGCTCTAAAGACTGAGCTATCTATGAGCCCCACGTATCCTTCTTTTGACTTAGGTTATGTATAGTCTTCTTTGCTTCTCAAGCTCCTCTCTAACTTTCAAGTGCTGGAGTACCCTAAGACTTGCCCATAGTTCTTCTCTTTTTCTATCCTCTTCCCTTGAATAAATATCATACATTCCCATGAAGAAATTGTTTAATAAAAGAATGTACTTTTTTTGAGTTATTTTAAACTACAGCTAAGTATAAGTGCTACCACATCATTTTGGAAAATGATATAACAAAATGGCTAATTATTTATGCTCTTAATTTATATCCTCCTACCCAAGTCAGCTCTTGCTTTGTCAGTCAGTTATCCCTTTTCCTTACCGAATTTTCATTCTCTTTGGACTTCATTCAAATCAGTCCCCCCAGCTTATAAACATATTCAGATTATTCCTAATTTGTCAAAACCCATCCCCACTGCTGCTCATTCTCCTATGTTGACTTTGTTGGATCTTTCCATGTTTAGATTGTTTCTTTCTCACCACCTACCATTTAAAATTCAAACTTATTTAGCGTTGTGATTTTTATTTATTTAATATTGTTACTAAGCATTTTTTGAAGATCTTTATGCCTAAAAAGCATGAAATGATGCTTAACAAATATGTTTTAGGAAACATGTTCTGTATGGTTATTATTTTGGCCTTATCTAGTGTTTTTGTTTTCTTTAAACAGTTGTTGGAATACTTCGTAGAAGAATATTTTGATCAAAATCCTATTAGTCAGGTATGTAGATAAGTGATAGAATTCACAATTAGATTCCTGATATTACTGCCAATTATAATTTATTTTTAGAACATCGGGCATACATTCTGTGGATTATTAATTGATCCAGATTGTGTACCAGTTTCTGGTACATTTATCAATGAAAAGCAAGGTAACTCTAGAAGTTAAATAATGTAGAGTGAAATCATAGCTAAATTTATGTCAAAATCATCATGAGAAAAAACTTCTCTTAATGTTACTTACTTTTTTGGTAATTGCTAATTTAGGTGATGTACATTCTTAAGAAGAAATAAATCGTTGAATTAATGATCATTTTTGTTTTTATTTTGAGATTGGAATAATTGTAACAAAGAGTAAAAGAGCTGAAAAACTGACCGAACTCTCAGGTATGCATAAAATTACCTTTACACGACTCAAGGACTTGGCTCTATTTACTCAACCTTGTTTGTAACCCCATTTATAAGGTTGCCTAATAAGTAAAATGAAGACTTCTTTTATACTCTTGTTGTGAAACAATAAACCCTCCATTAAATCCTCCACTAAACTTTTGGTATTTAAGATGAACTGTTTTTAAAGTGAGTTCTGGGGGCACCTGGCTGGCTCAGTCGGTTAAGCTTCCGACTTCGGCTCAGGTCATGATCTCACGGTTTGTGAATTTGAGCCCCACGTCGGGCTCTGTGCTGACAGCTCAGAGCCTGGAGCCTGCTTTGGGTTCTGTGTTTCCCTCTCTCTCTCTGCCCCTCCCCCGTTCATGCTCACTCTCTCTCTCTCTGAAAAATAAACATTAAAAAATTAAAAAAAAATAAATAAAGTGAGTTCTGTACAGTAATGAATACTGCTGTAGTGAATATAAATGTTTATTTAAGATTCATACATGCTTATCCTGAAAGAATTAAGATAAGATTATTGTAACCATTCTAAAATTCCTCTTAGTCTTAAAATTAGTTTTTTAAAAATTAAACGTCTAAAGAGCCAACAGCTTAAAACTTGAATTGCAGATATTGTTAATAATTCAGTTTTTTTGCTTATGTGGCATGCCTAACTGAATTTTATTCTCTCTTTTTTTTTAATTTTTTAACGTTTCTTTAATTTTGAGAGACAGAGTGTGAGCAGGGGAAGGGCAGAGAGAGAGGGAGACACAGAATCAGAAGCAGGCTCCAGGCTCTGAGCTGTCAGCACAGAGCCCGATGCAGGGCTCGAACTCACAGACTGCGAGATCATGACCTGAGTTGAAGTTGGCCACTTAACCGATTGAGCCACCCAGGCACTCCATGAATTTTATTGTCTTAAAAGACAGTTCAGGAGGGGCGCCTGGGTGGCTCAGTTAGTTGAGCATCCGACTTCATGTCATGATCTCATGGTTCATGAGTTTAAGCTCCACATTGGGCTCTGTGCTCACAGCGCAGAGCCTGGAGCCTGCTTCGGATTCTGTGTTTCCCTCTCTGTCCTCTTCCTGCTCATGCTCTGTCTCTCTCTCTCTCTCTCTCTCTCAAAAATAAACATTTAAAATTTTTTTTTAATTAAAGAATTAAAAAAATTTTTTTTAATTAAAAAAGATCCTCTGGATATTCTAATCAGCCTTTTGAGGGCACCCTTTGTCTCTCTGATCAGAATCACTGCTATAAACCACACTGACAGTAATGTCGTAGGCTTTTTTCCTATACTCACAATACAGTAGGAGATGAACAAAATATTTTGTATGGTTTGGTAGAAAGAGAAGTAGAGAGCCGGGAAATGTAGGTTTAAGTTCTGGCGTTGCCACTGGGTAGGTGTTTGTCTTAAGGCCAATTATTTAACTTGTTAGATTTGTTTCTCACTTATGAAATGAGGAATTCGGACCTAGTGAGGTACTTCCCATTTCTTTCTTCTTTTTTTTAATGTCTATTTATTTTGAGAGAGAGAGAGAGAGAGTGCTAGGGGGGGAGATGGACAGAGAGAGAGGGAGGGAGAATCCTAAGCAGGCTCCACGCTCATCATGGAGCCCAACACGGAGCTCAGTCCCTTGACCTTGAGATCATGACCTGAGCCAAAATCAAGAGTTGGAGGCTCAACTGACTGAGTCACTCAGGCACCCCTATTTCTTTTTTTTTACTGTTTATTATTTATTTTTGAGAGAGTGCTTGTGCATGCTTGCAAGCGGGGGAGAGGCAGAGATAAAGGGAGACAGAGAATCTCAAGCAGGCTTTGCACTGACAGCACAGAGCCTGCCTCGGGGCTTGAACTCAGGAACCGAGAGTTCATTACCTGAGCCAAAATCAAGAGTCGGACGCTTAACTGACTAAGCCGTCCAGATGCCCTGGTGCTTTTCATATTTTAAATTTTATGATTCCAAGAATAAATACCTGAAATATACATTAAATTATGATAAATGTTTGATATTTTAAAACTTATCTAAATAAGTAAGAACACCAAGAAGCTCCAAGTAGATGAATGGACAAAGAAGACAGATAATTCATGCCAGAATAAAAAGAAAACTAAATGGCTCTGTCAGTGTCTCACGGTTTGCAAGATTCAGCTCCGTGTCAGGCTGTGCACTGGCAGCATGGAGCCTGCTTGGAATTGTTGGCATTGTCTCTCTTCCTCTCTGCCTCCTGCCCCCACGTGCACTCTGTCTCTCTCAAAATAAATGAACTTTATAAAACAACATTTTATTGTTTTATGTATTTTAAATGACGAAAATGAAGTTTGAAAAGCAGTACACTGTTTGTTGAACCATGGAGAAACTGGTACTTACAGTGCTGATAGGCTGATTAATTTGTTTAACATTTTTGGGAAAAGCCATTAAAATGGTTGTTCCTTGGAATTTATACTTAGGAAACATTATGGAAGAAGAAAAAACTGTATTCTACAAATATACTAGTGACAAATTGGGAAGAAGTGTTCAACAGTATGGAGATAGTTTGATGAATTATATGATGAAATCAATTTAATAATGTTTTGATTCTCATTAAAGTGAAGACAGTGTTGAAATAGGAGAAACTAACTATATTTCATTGAATCTTAGATTCCATTATTTGTAAGATGCCTTTATTTTATGAGCCATCAAGAAAGAAGTGTTCTAGCAGTTAAACTTTGACAGTGTCCGATGATAAATGTAAATTGTTCATACAAAAAGCAGAAAAAAATAATTTTTTATACCAGCTTCTTGATAATTTGACATGTCTGATAGGTATTGTAAAGAACTTGACAGTTTCTCTTCACTTTATATATATTGCTTGGTGTGAAATAGACCATCTTTTCAAATGTTATTTCAGTAACAGAAGATAACACAGCTATGTTTAATTGTAGAAATCTTCCTTTCTTAGGTCATATAAATCTCCTTTTTTATCCTCTGAATAAAAATAGGGAATTACAGTCATTCTTCTATCAATAAATTTTTGCTTCACTAATAATAAATTTATACCTCACTGCTCTGTTCCTTGCCTTTCTACATAAAAATATAACCTTTTACATTAATAATGTTTTTTAGAAACACGTTACGTTTCGTTACTTTATGTTAGAGTGAGAGCACACAGGCAAGGGAGAGGGACAGAGGGAGAGAGAGAAAGAATCTTAAGAGACTCCATACTCACTCCAGAGCCTGATGTGGGGCTCAGTCTCACTATGGGATCATGACCTGAGCCATAATCGAGAGTCGGATACTCAACAGACTGAGCCTCCCAGTCCCCCTAGAAAAACACTTTAAATGGCAGTTAGACTGAACATGCATAGCACAAACAGGGTACATAATGCGGTTGGTACAACACATCAGTAGCCATTCATAGGTACAAATGTAGCCAGGCAGTGATGCTGGTATCACAAATGCTGCCTGGCTGCCAGTGGTTGTAAGACACAGTGTGACTTCAGAGATGTTAAAATGTAAAAATGTATGAGTCTTAAAAATGGTGAAATAGACAAATACTAAAAGTAAAAATTTGTGCACTTTAATAATATTTAAAATATGTGCTAACAGAGCACCTGGCTGGCTCATTTGGTAGAGCATGTGACTCTTGGTCTCAGGGTCATGAGTTCAAGCCCCATGTTAAGAAGTTATGTGTGTTGGGGTGCTTGGGTGGCTCAGTTCGTTAAGCATCTGACTCTTGATCTCAGCTCAGGTCTTGAACTCAGGGTTGTGAGTTCAGGCCTGGCATTGGGCTCCACGTTGGGCATGGAGCCTGCTTAAATTAAAAAAAAAAAAATGTGTGCTAATAGAAACAGATTATTTTTATTCTGTTTTTCAGTATGAAGTAGAAGTTTTTATAGCAAACATTTCTGATAAAAGTGCCACTTGCTATAAAAATGTAAATTGAGGAGATTCTGTTCTTTAACAACATGATAAGTAAATTTAGGAAGAAACACTGATTTCTATGATGTATAATAAAATTTTGTTATAAGTAGATTATTACATTTCTGTTTTAGGAAACCCAAGGAAACACATCACATCTTTGAAGAAAGCTGTAGACATGACCTGCCATGGAGAACCATCTCTCTATAACTCATTAAGCATGGCTATGCAGACTCTAAAGTTGGTACTTTACATTTTTTAATTTATAATTCATTTCAAGTTTTTAGAATGAGTTGAGATGATAATGTATTAAGATGTGTGTTCATAAACTGAGCTGTAGTGAAACTGTTATTAAGAGAAAAATGTAATGTCATTTATGAGGTTTAGTGTGGTATTGGTTTGTAATTTTTATTTTACATTTTAGCTGGTAAGATAGATTCATAAGGGTTTTAGGAAAACATAATTAAAACTGTAGCAGTGTTAGTAGTACAAAGAAAATGTTGGTGAAAATACTTTTTAGAAAATTGATTTTATATGGAATTTATGTGGTATAATAATTGTGAGTTTGTTGTACATATGTTGACTTTTTGTAACTTATTTTGTAGTACACCTGCAAATTAATAGCATACTTTTCCAGCAAGTTCAAGTATGTAGAATGTAGCTAAGACCCTAATGGAAATATTCAGTTAGTGTTAGCTCATATATTTTATCCCTGGATTGTCCGTTATGATTTTTATACCTTTATATAATACGTATTTTTCCAGTTTTGAAGTAGGTAACACCCGTAGTAAAGGTAGGCACAATAGCAGCATCCACAAATGGAATCTGAGAGCCCAACAATGAAGAGATAAGCAAGAAAGCTATAAATAACTGATAAAATTGCTTCCAAAAAGCATAAAAATCTGTTTAGTGTAGGGGAAAACAGCTCATCGCATCTTAAAGTCCTATAAATTATCATATAATTAAGTGATACACAAAAATGAATGTTTATGAGTTTTGTGAGTCTGAATCAAACATGAGGTTAAATTAATAGTTTTTAAAAAAGAAGTATGATAGAGCGCCTGGGTGACTCATTCACTTAAGCATCTGACTCTTGATTTTGGCTCAGATTTTAAGATCAAGCCCCACGTCGGGTTCTATGCTGGGTTCTGTGCCGGGCATGGAGCCTGCTTAAGATTCTCTCTCTTTCTCTCTCTCTCTCTAAATAAATAAATAAACAAAAAAGCAATAAATAAGTAAAAAAGAAGTATGTTACTATTATCAATACACACCTTAAAGTCTATCCATATGGTATTTTCATACTTTCCAGTGTACACTTCTTTAGACTTTGTATGAAATGAATCTACTAGTGTGTAAGCTTCATGTCAGGAACTTTGTATAGTCTTACTTATTACTCTATCCCCAGAACCTAAAAAGAGTATTCAGTAAATACTTAATGGAATGAATAAATGAATGAATATTTTATGTAGCTATTTTTAGAAAAATTTACATTAATGTATTGAGAGTATACTCACAATTCATTCCTTTGCAGTGTTAAAACAAATGGGATATTCTATAGTCTAAATAAATAAGCCACAGGTACTATTTTTTCTAGGTAAAGGAATTCATTAATCTATTCCTAACTGGAATATATTTTATCTTTTATAGACACATGCCCGGACATACAAGTAGAGAAGTGTTAATCATCTTTAGCAGCCTCACAACTTGTGATCCATCTAATATCTATGATCTAATCAAGGTAGAGCCCGTACATTTTTTTATACTCAAAGCCAGAGTCGCACCTCTAAAGAGAATTCTGTAGTGAATTTATTACTAGTTTTCGGAAACTTGTTTTTTAAACACATTAATTTTTTCATGTTTTTTTCTTCCCCCCAAATGCTCCATTTACTTGGATTTTATGAAGACCCTAAAGGCAGCTAAAATTAGAGTGTCTGTTATCGGATTGTCTGCAGAGGTTCGGGTTTGCACTGTACTTGCTCGTGAAACTGGTGGTATATATCTAGAATCTTCAGTATTTATTCATAATTACTATGTAAGAAATAACAGTTGATTAATTAAATTAGGATGTTTTCAAGGTGCCTGGGTACCTTGGTCAGTTGGGTGTCCAACTCTTGATTCAGCTCAAGTCATGATCTCACGGTTTGTGAGATCGAGCCTTGAGTGGGGCTCTGCACTGATAGCATAGAGCCTGCTTGGGTTTCTCTCTCTCCCATTCTCTCTGCCCTTCCCCTGCTTGCTCTCTCTCTCTCTCTCTCTCTCTCTCTCTCTCAAAATAAAGAAATAAACAGGGGGGGAAAATAGTAAATTAGAATACTTTCAAGTTACTAAATTTAAATCACTTCATGTCCTGAAGTCTGTATCGTCATCTTAAATGTATTATTAATTCTGTAAGATATCATCTCAAAATGCAAGAACTTTTTAGTAGTTATGTGAGTAGTCAGAGGAAGCATTATAACTCTTGAAATGCTAGAAATTTCTCTAATGTGTAATACTTTGTAAAGATCTTAATAACTTGGCTTTAATTAAATTGTAATTATAGTTATTCCTAGAGAAGTCAGAGATGTCATCTAAATGGTTTTTTTTTTAATTTTATAATAGTTTATTTTCAAATTGGTTTACATATAACACCCAGTGTTCATCCCAACATTGCCCTTTTTAAATGAGGTTTTTGAAAAATGATTTAACTTAAATAGTTACTTTGAAAATTTACATATTCAGATGGTGGAACTTAGAAAATTACATAGAAATTACAACTGATACCCATGTCTGAAAAGCTGATTTTTTTCATTTACTTTTCATCTTACTAGGCACATACCATGTCATCTTAGATGAGAGTCATTACAAAGAATTGCTGACACATCATGTCAGCCCTCCGCCTGCTAGCTCAGGCTCTGAGTGCTCACTTATTCGTATGGGTAAGTGTTTACTCTATGTGAACTCTATGTAAAAATGACTGCTTGGGGTCACATTAGACTTGATATTTTTATTTGTACAAGTTCATTTTAATGTTTAAGAATTTATTTCTTTTAACTTAAATGTTTTATAATTAGAGAATATTATGCTATTGAAGCAATCTTTGAAAATACAGAGAGGTTAAAAGAAAACTAAAACTGGGGCGCCTGGGTGGCTCAGTCAGTTAAGTGTGCAACTTCGGCTCAGGTCATGATCTCACAGTTTGTGGGTTCGGGCCCTGCATCAGGCTCTGTGCTGACTGCTCACAGCCTGGAACCCGCCTCAGATTCTGTGTCTCCATCTCTCTCTGCCCCTCCCTGGCTCTCTCTCTGTCTCTCTCTAAAAAATAAATAACAAAACGTTAAAAAAAAAAAAAAAAAAAAGCAAAACCAAAAAAACTAAAGCCATTTGTTGCCCTGTCACAATAGCCATTACTGACTTCGTTTTATTTTTAAGACTAGAAAGGTACAAATATACTGCATTTATAGAAAAATTCTTGTATTATGAAATTTAGAAGATAAGCTACAAAATTCTTTATACTATTTGATCAGAGCTATGTAATACGAACTGTAAAGACAGAAGGTTGCAGGGAATTACATCACATTGCTTAAAAGGGATTTTGGGGGGTTGCACCTGGCTGCCTTAGCTGGTAGAGCATGTGAGTCTTGATCTTAGGGTTGTAAGTTTGAGCCCCACTGTGAGTGTAGAGATTTCTTAAAATCTTTAAAAATAAATAAAATAAAATATTAAGTATGAAAAAGAGTCTCTTTATACATTTTTTTAAGTTTATTTATTTTGAGAGAGAGAACGAGATGGGAAGGAACAGAAGAGACAGAGAGACAAAATCCCAAGCAGGCTCTGCACCACCAGCACGCAGCCCAACGTGGGACTTGAACTCACGAATTGGTGAGATCATGACCTGAGCCAAAATCAAGAGTTGGACGCTTAACTGGCTGAGCCACCAGTCCTCTGTCTCCCACTCTCTCTGCCCCTCCCATGCACATGTGCTCTCTCTTGCTCTCTCTCTCAAAAATAAATAAAAGTTAAAAATAAAAGTGTCTATTTATTATTTATTTTGAGAGAGAGAGCATGAGTGAGCGCTTGCACATGCCACCGGGAGAGGGGCAGAGAGAGAGAATCCCAAGCAGGCTCAGTGCTGCCAGCACAGAGCCCACAGGGCTCTATCGCAGGAACCATGAAATCATGACTTGAGCAGAAATCAAGAGTCAGAAGCTTAAATGACTGAGCCACCCACGTGCCCTGTGTTTTTATTTGTTTTTTTTTAATATACATTTTTTAACTGTTAGTGAGATGGAATGCTTGTCTTTTTTTTAGTCCATTTATAATACTTGCAGGTCAACCTGTCCTGTTTTCTCATCTGTAAAATGATATTTGTCTATCTCATTGTGTGTTACAACAATTGACTTAATACACATGAAGCATGTAGAATAATATTTGACATAAACACTCAATACATTTTAAATGTTATGTTGGCTAATTTTTTTTATTTACTGATACAGTTTTTAGCTCATTTTAAAGTTATTTAAACTTATAATAATTTATTCTTCAAATTGATTTGTTAGAGCCCTTTAGGAATATCAACTCATTTTCATCACCTGGTGCAAATATTTTTTTATTTGTCCATTTAATGTTACCTTTACTTGTTTTGATATGTAGATAGACTTAAAATTTATATGTAATGAATTTTTTTTTTTATGGTTTCTGCTTCTCTTTGTATGGAGGGGCTCCTGGGTACCTCAGTCTGTTAGCATCCAACTCTTGATTTCGGCTCAGGTCATGATCTCACAGTTTCATGACATTAACCCCCCCATAAGGTTCTGCACAGACAGCGTGGAGCCTGCTTGGGATTTTCTCTCTCCCTCTCTCTCTGCCCCTCTCCTGCTCATGCTCACTCTCTGTCTTTCTCTCGCAAAATAAATAAATAAACATTTAAAAAAGAAAAAAGAATTTCCTTTAAAAAAGTATGTACGGAAAGCAAACTACATGGGTTTGGGCATTCCAAAATTTTAAACATAGAGGTACGTTCCTCTATAAAATAAAAGTGGACAGTTATGTAATAGACTTCTCCATTATGTCAGAAGTATTTAAAAATTACAAACGTTTTCTTTTTAAAAAGCAGCATGTGTTGTTATTAAATTATGAAATTATAAATTTTAGAATCTGTGGCCATATGTATGGATGGGTTTTTTCCCCCATTTTCTCCTCCTTTAATTTTTTTTTTATAACCTGATATTGCTATACATACTATAATAAACAATTCTAAAAGGCAGGAGAGAGAACTTTTGTACAACTTTGTGGGCTTTCTGGTAGGAACCTTTTTAGCTTCCTAGTCCTAGAATTTTGCTATGTGCTTGGAAAAAGAAAGTAATACATTTTCTTCTGTGAAGGATTTCCTCAGCATACCATTGCTTCTCTGTCCGATCAAGATGCAAAACCCTCTTTCAGCATGGCGTAAGTAAAAACTTTGAAACTGTTAGTGATGTTTTTACATTTTTAATTCCTTCCTATAAGTTAAAAAAAAAAAAACACTAAAGTTATTTGGGCTTGCAGTGTAGCGGCTTTTGTAAAAGGTTACCTTCTGTATATCTATAACAAGGAGTGACGGCTCTCTGTTTACTCCTGTGGAGTAATCTTCGGGATATCTTACTAGGTAGAACAGCAGAGTAGGGAAAAATGTGTAGTGTGCTGCCAGTCCTCTAAGAGGAAGGTGGAGATTTGACTAGATATACATACTTGTTTATATTAATGAAAAAAGAGTAATGGAAATAAAAAGTAAAAACTAAAAATATGTTTACCGGGGCAGTATGTGGAGAAAGGCAAAGGGATGGCTCCTAGACTTTTCTGAACATACCTTGTTTTAACTGTAGAGCTTTATATTTTATGTAATTCTAAAGCAAAGTTAAAAAAATTTTTTTAACGTTTATTTATTTTTGAGAGACATAGAGACAGGGTATGAGCAGGGGAAGGGCGGAGAGAGAGGGAGACACAGAATCCGAAGCAGGCTCCAGGCTCTGAGCTGTCAGCACAGAGCCGGATGCGGGGCTCGAACTCACAGACCGTGAGATCATGACCTGAGCTGAAGTTGGCCGCTTAACCAACTGAGCCACCCAGGCACCCCTAAAGTAAAGTTAAATTAAAGAAAGTAATTCTTAAAAATCACAAGTAAAACTTGTGTCTCCAACTATAAAGATATCCTAGGGACTGAATTTACTTTCCTCCCTCCTGCCAGACAAAACATAATACAGTGATTTTCAGACACAGACAATAGGCAGTGGAGGTAAATGACCCCGGAAAGAAGGGAAACAAATGAGGTGAGCCCTGCGAGTGCAGCTTACTGCCTAGAGGGAATATCGGGGCCACAGTGCAGGAGGGGATACCCACACAGAGCTTGAAGGTCTTGATCAGTTGAAGAAACAAAGTTCAGAGTTTGAGGAGGCTGAAATGGCTATAATTTTCCAGGCACAGTACTAGAAAGTAAAGGGCTGTACAGAGGACTCTCGGGATCACAGGGACTTCCCTGGAGTCATCACCTGAGTTATGATCATCATATTCCCGTGACTGCTACTAGAGGCCCAGGAAAGAACCACTGAAGAGGAGCAGGCACAATAGTCCCTGGAGCTTACACAGGGCAGGGAATAGTTGATTTTCCCAGCAGTCATTGTGGAGAGACCTTTTAACAGTGGGCATTGAATAGTGGCCACAGTAATGGAACCAAATTAACTCCAGACTAACAGCTACTATGGACAGCCTAATGAACTAAAAAAGTAAGTTTTGAAGAGATCGAACTATTTCCAAGTTACTTCCAAGTATATTCTAGAATATTCTATACTTTATTTCCAAGTATATTCTAGACAAAAACCCGCTATATTTAAGGGAATACAGAAAAATCCAGCACCTAAAACAAAGCAAAATTCATAATGTCTAAGAGCCAATCACAAATGACCAGGCATGCAAAGAAGTATGCAAATATCTCCCATAACAAGGAGAAAATCATTGAACAGAAACATATCCAGAAACAGCACAGTTGATGGAATTAGTAGATAAGGTATAGTAAAACAGCTATTAAAAAAAAGACCCAAATCAAAGTTCTAGACACAAATGTCTGAAATGAAAAATATCCTGGATGAGATGAACAAGAGGAATCCCTGAAGAAGAAAAGATGAGTGAATTCAAATACATTAATGCAAATTGGGCCTCCCGGCTGGCTCAGTCACTAGAGCATACGACTATCTCAGAGTTGTGAATTTGAGCCCCATGTTGGGTATAGAGATTACTTTAAAAAAAAACAACAACCCAGAAAACAAAGACATTAATGCAGAGAGAAAAATAGAAACGCAGAGAGAAAAAACGGTAAACAATGAACCTCACATAAGTCAGCTATGAAGCAACTTTAAGATTTTAAAATCAAGGTAGGGGGGCACCTGGGTGGCTCAGTCAGTTGAGCGTCTGACTTCGGCTCAGGTCATGATCTCGCAGTTTGTGAGTTCGAGCCCCGTGTCGGGCTCTGTGCTAACAGCTCAGAGCCTGGAGCCTCCTTCAGATTCCGTGTGTCTCTCTGCCCCTCCCCTGCTCATGCTCTGTCTCTCTCTGTCTCGCAATAATAAATTAAAATGTTAAGAAAAAAAAAAAACCTTTAAAAAAAAACAAAAAATAAATAAAATCAAGGTAGGATACTTTCTTTTGCTGTAAGCATTCACATCTTCATATATCATTTTAAAAGTTATGTTTCCTCTCACAGGCACTTGGATAGCAACACTGAGCCAGGACTTACATTAGGAGGGTATTTCTGCCCACAGTGTCGAGCAAAATACTGTGAACTTCCAGTTGAATGTAAAATATGTGGTAAGAAACCAACTGTTCTTTATTCAGTAAATTAATCTTGAATAACTTCTTACATATGTTGCTATTAAAGTAAGTGTTAATATTAAGCTCTGCTTCTGTTTCTGGATTTAATCTGTGAGAAGAGTATATTTTTTTTTATTGAATGCCCAGTACTTCCTTTCTAAGAATAAAAATGGCATTCTAGAACAGTTTTCTGATTCTCTTTCTGAAACGAGTATGTCCTTTAAAGGCATTGCAGTAGAATTTCTAGACTTTTTTTAGCTCTTACTTTCATAAAATAAATATATATAAGGAGAATGAGGAATTAAAGTAATAGAATTGCAGAATTTTATTTCATTTATAAGTAGGCAAATGGCCAAGAGAGTTCACACATTAGTGACTGAAGTAAGAATCCATCCCAGAATCTCCTTTTTAAGAGATATGTAACTAAAGAAATGAATACCGGCAGTCCTAAAAAAAAAGTATCTTGAAAATATTTAACCTATCATTTGACATTTCAGCCGTTGTCTTAATGAGGTTCGGGCTGTTATTAAATATGACTCTCTGTTTTATTGGTTAGGTCTTACTTTGGTGTCTGCTCCCCATTTGGCACGATCTTATCATCATTTATTTCCTTTGGATGCTTTTCAAGAGATTCCTCTAGAAGAACATAATGGAGAGAGGTATAGGAGTTTTGATTAATTTATATCTATTATGCACAGTAATGTTTGAATGCATTGTTACTACATATAAAAAGATAGTCATGTTAATTTGGGCAAGATGACTTCTGACACAGAGAATGAGATGGTAGACTTCCTTGGTTATGACTGAAATGACTCATTATTAGAGAGAGCTGGATTTCCAGAAATTAATTTCCCTAAGCCCACCTATTGTATAGTAAGTATAGTCGTATACTAATATAGCAGCTGTCCAAAACAACAACAAAAAAACCCTGATTTGTAGCCTTAGCCATAAAACCAGAGGATTTATCCAGAGGCTCTAATCGTATGGTCTAATGTCCTTTAGCTATTTCCCTCCTAAAGGACATTTTCTACTATCGAAGGACAGAACCTTGTGGATTGAAAGGGACCGTCAAGTGCCTAACATATTTAGGAAATATAGACCCACACTAAAGTTTCTCAGCAATACAGGATGCTGCAGGGAGCCATTTCCTTCTAAAATTTGGAGTGAAAATTCTTAACAACCTAAATTACATACCTGGCAAACCTTCAATTAAATGTAGGTAAAATAAAGACATTTTCCGATTTGCGAGGCCTCAAAAAGAGAGTTTCTGGGGATGCCGTGAAAGAGATGATTCAAAGGAACTGAGAGAATGACTGGAAGAGAATAGGAATATTTATCTAAAGAAAGCCCTAGGATGAAGAGAAGGGGAGATTATAGAATGGCACTTGTGTGTCAGATATGGAGAATAAATAATCCAGTTCGGAGAAGATCTGAATGCTCCAGCCAGGAGAGATGTCACCTGGAGGACGAATTCTTGATGTAGGTGAACATAGGGAAGAGTTTAAGACTTCTCAGGGAAAGGTTGGGGCTGAGTTGGTGGTAATTACATAGAAAACTAAGCTTGTGGATCACAATATAGTACTCCAGGAAGAAAATGTTTGTTTGTTTTTTTATTTACTTTGAGAGAGGGAGAGAGGGAGAGAATCTGCTGTCAGCAGAGTCCCACGCAGGACTCTGTCTCACAAACCATGAGGTCACGACCTGAGACAAAATCAAGAGTCGTATGATTAATCAACTGAGCCACTCTTATGCCGTAGCTAGAAATATTTTGAAGAGAGGAATAGTTCTTTTACATGGCTCAGGTGAATATGTTTATATAGTCATAATAAACCAAACATTTAATAATGTTCTATTCAAAATTATTTCCTTATGTAGAAAGAATTAGGAATTAGTTGTGTGTGTAGATGCTTTTGATTCAAGAAGGTTGAAAGAGAATTACATTCTTATCTTCCGTAGTAGGAGGCTTATAGCCAATGCCAGAAAAAAACCAAGAGATCTCACTGTAAGCGTGGGTAACTATCAAACAGTTAAAAGTTTTGAAAGTGAGGAACTAGAAATGAAGTGGGGGTGCGTGGGGAGAGGGCCTCAGTTTTTTGTAGTAAGCTTTGGAATCTGTTTTTTAAAATTTTTTTCTTTCAAGTTCATTTATTTTGAGAGAGAGAGAGAGAGAGAGCGAGAGAGCTGGGGAGGGGTAGAGAGAGGGACAGAGAGAGAGAATCCCAAGCTCCATCAGCACAGAGCCCAACACTGGGCTCAAAACTCATGAACCACAAGATCATGACCTGAGCCAAAGTTGGATATTTAACTAACAGAACTACCCATGTGCCCTGAACTTTTTTTGTTGTTTATTTATTTACTTTGGGAGAGCGATAGAGAATCCCAAGCAGATTCAACAGTATCAGCACAGAGCTAAATGTGAGGCTCAAATGCACAAACCCTGATATCATGAGTCTAAATCAAGAGTCAGATGCCTGAGCCACCCAGGTGCCCTCCCATTTGGGGAACTTTTAACTCCTTAAACCATTCCTTCAAAATTAAAGCCCTTAGGCATCCACACATAAATTAATTTCTCTTCTACTCATATAGAATTGTACCAGCTATATGCTATCTTTGGGAGAGTTGCAAAATAGTCACTCAGAGTATTTTCTGTAGGGCTTAATTCCCTGGTGGAATCCCAATAGGGAAAGTGTATTCATTTTTAATCTTGATGAAAATAAAATTAAAAATTTTTATGACTTTATTTTTAGCCAAAATAATTTTTTTAATTTCAAGTATAATTGACATATAATATCCTATTATTTTCAGGTGCACATCATAGTGATTCGATTTTTTTTCCCTAGTTGTTTTTTTTTTTTTGTTTTTTTTTTTTAAATAATTAACTGTTAAGTTAGCTAATATATGGTGTATATGGTGTGCTCTTGGCTTTGGGAGTGGATTCCCGTCATTCATCACTTACATACAACACCCAGTGCTCATCCCAGCAAGTGCCATACTCGATGCCCATCACCAATTTTGCCCACCCACCCCTACCCTCCCCACTCCCTTCGTCCCTCAGTTTGTTCTCTGTATTTAAAACTCTCTTAGGGCACCTGGGTGGCTAAGTCTAAGCGTCCAACTTCGGCTCAGGTCATGATCTCATGGTGGGTGGGTTTGAACCCCGCGTCGGGCTCTGTGCTGACAGCTTGGAGCCTAGAGCTGCTTTGGATTCTATGTCTCTCTCTCTCTCTCTCTCTCTCTCTCTCTCTGCTCCTTCCCCACTCATGCTCTGTCTCTTTCTCAAAAATAAATAAACCTTAAAAAAATTTTATGGGCACCTGGGTGGCTCAGTCGGTTAAGCATCCAACTTCAGCTCAGGTTAAACCCATGGTTCATGGGTTTGAGCACACACATTGGGCTCTGTGCTGACAGCTCAGAGCCTGGAGCCTGCTTTGGATTCTGTGTCTCCCTCTCTCTCTGCCCCTCCCCTGCTCACAGTCTATTTCTCTCTCTCAAAAATAAATAAACATTAAAAAATAAGTAAGGGGTGCCTGGGTGGCTCAGTTGGTTAAGCGTCTGACGTCAGCTCAGGTCATGATCTCAGGTTCGTGGGTTCAAGCCTTGCATCGGGCTCTGAGCTGTCAGCTCAGAGCCTGGAGCATGCTTCGGATTCTGTGTCTCCCTCTCTCTCTGCCCCTTTTCAGCGCTCGCACGCTCTCTCTCTCTCTCAAAAATAAACAAACAAACAAATAAAATCTAGATAAAAAATAAAAAAAGAATAAATAAAAGTCTCTTATGGTTTGCCTCCCTCTCTGTAACTATATATATATATATAAATATATAAAATAAAAAAATATACATGTATATATTTTTTTTGTCTTTCCTTTTCCCCATGGTCTTCTGTTAAGTTTCTCAACTTCCTCTTATGAGTGAAAACATATGATATCTGTCTTTCTGAAAAATGAAAGTTTTTTTAAAGTAGAATTTTGCTTTGTGATATGACCTTGGGATATACTGTAGAATTTTCTTAAATTATTGATATTCTTGATTCTTTCTTTTAAAAGTCATATGTAAAGATAATTACTTATTAATTACAGGATTCTTGTTACTGACATTTTACAGAGATGTTTTAATGAGTGAATTCCTAACAAAATAATTCTTAAATTTTCTTTTTCAGATTTTGTTATGGATGTCAGGGGGAATTGAAAGACCAGCACGTAAGTTTATGTGCTTTTTAAATCCTAAGCACTGTCTAAGGAATACTGAGGAAATAGCATTAGAAGTTTACAGTACATTATTAAAAACCAGGCTTGTATCAGGTTATCCCTCAGAAGGAAAACAGTAGGTGGAGGGTAAATGAAAGGAAGTTATTTTAAATAGGGGGCACCTGGGTGGCTCTGTCGGTTGAGGATCTGATTGGGCCCAGGTCATGATCTAGTGGTTCCTGAGTTCGAGCCCGGCATCAGACTTGCTGCTGTCAGCCTAGAGCCCTCTTCGGATCTTCTGTGCCCCTCTCTCTCTCTGCCCCTCCCCATCTCATGCTCTCTTTCTCTGTCGAAAATGAATAAAATTTTAAAAATTAGTGTAGGGTCGCCTGGGTGGCTCAGTCAGTTGGGCACCTGACTGCGGCTTGGGCATGATCTCAGGGTTCGTGGGTTTGAGCTCCACGTCGAGCTCTGTGCTGACAGCTTGGAGCCTGAAGCCTGCTTCGGATCCTTTGTCTCCTCTCTCTCTGCCCCTCCCCTGCTCATGCTCTGTTTCTCTGTCTCTTTCTCTCAAAAATAAATAAACATTTAAAAATTTTAAAAATAAATAAATAAAAATTAGTTTAAATAGCTTTTTTTATAATCCTCCATTCTAATTTTTCTGTAACAATATTTTAGTACTTTAAATTGTCTTTAGTTTGCAAGCTAAAGTGCATTTAGTTTGGAAGTATTAAAAGTTTTTCTCCATACTGTACTTTAAGCACTGTCACACACACTTTGAAGTTACCATTTAAGGTGTCTTCAGACCAAAGGTTATTCCCCAATTGTGCCAATGAGAAAATATTTTTAAAATTTTTGAAAGGGGCAATATGAATGTATACACTTATATAAAGATGCACATAAGATCACTGTGTAGTTTTAAATTTTTATTAGTTATGTGTCCATATTTAAAACTATATACACCATATAAAATATTAGTTGGAAGGACTGCTTGGTGGTTTTACTCTCACATTTCATAAAACAGTTTTATTAATTTTTAAGTGCTTCTGACATCAGTAGCTTCACCCTCACTACAACCACCTTTGAATCATTTGACTGTTTTTAAGAACACATCTTTACTTGTATGCTTTTTGAGATTTAATGATTTTCTTACCTGGCACGGTGCTGCCTTGGTAATTTTACCCCATGGCACAAGTATCCCTATATGTGATACTGATAGAATCACGGATTTTAAAAGTTTGTCTTATATGTGTCTTTTCCCATCTTAAATAGTTAAATAGTTAACTGTTCCCTAGTGATGACTGAATCTGTGTTAAAATTTTGTGCTTTTCTTTTTATTTGTTAAGATTTTTTTTTTAAGTTTATTTGACACAAAGAGAGGGAGAGGGTGAATTGCAAGCAGGCTCTGTGCTGACAGCTGTTTCCTATCAATTAAATTTATTTTATTTATTTTGAGTGAGAGAGATGAGCAGGGCTTTGCATCGACAGCTGTCTCATATCAATTAAATTATTCTGATGAAGAGAGAGAGACAGGAAGAGAGACAATCCTAAGCAGTCTCTGTGATGACAGCCCAGAGCCCTGGGAGTTTAATATGTGAGATCATGACCTGAGCTGAAATCAAGAGTTGGACACACAACCTTAGACTGTGCCACCCAGGTGCCCCAGTGCTTTTCTTTTTAATAGAATCAGAGAAATGATCTCTCTAAGCCTTTGAAACCAGCACTACTTTCAAGTTCATATGTCTTCTCCAGACATTTACATAAAATGAAGTAATTGACAGTGTCTTACAATATGACAGACTTTAATGAGTCAAAACAAAGTAATTCTCTCATTTCTAAGGAATAGTTTTTTGTTTTATTTTGTGTTTTTTTTTTAAAAAGAATCACCTTAGATTTGAGAATAAATAGTACAGTGGAAGTAACACAATAGGTAGGTAGGTGGGTGGGGAAAATTCATAGACATGTAGAAGAGCAAAGCAGGGGCACCTGGGTGGCTCAGTCGGTTGAGCGTCTGACTTCGGCTCAGGTCATGATCTCACAGTTGTGAGTTCGAGCCCCGCGTCGTGCTCTGTGCTGACAGCTCAAAGCCTGGAGCCTGCTTCAGATTATGTGTCTCCCTCTCTCTCTACTCCTCCCCCACTCATGCTGTGTCTCTCTCTGTCTCAAAAATAAATAAATATTAAAAAAATTAAAAATAAAAATAAAAAGAAGAGCAGAGCAATGTGAATGTCTTCTAGCTGTGCTGTACTTAACTCTAGGAAACTACTTTTTAAATTTTCTTTTCTTCTTTTCACTGCAGGTCTATGTCTGTGCTGTGTGCCAAAATGTTTTCTGTGTAGACTGCGATGTTTTTGTTCACGACTCTCTCCACTGCTGTCCTGGCTGTATTCATAAGATTCCAACCTCTTCAGGGATTTGATTCCAGCATATAGTGCACATTGTATGTGTTAAAAGGACATCTGCAACTGTAAATAAAAATGATTTTTTAGAAGAAGCTCCAGTTAAAATATGAAGACCGGTTTGAAAGGAAAATAAGACTTAAGAAGCTTTTGGGTAAGAAAATATGGGATTGGGGGCGCCTGGCTGGCTTAGTCAGAAGAGAATGAGACTCTTGATCTCAAAGTTGTGAGTATGAGCCCCACGTTGGATTACTAAAAGATAAAATAAACTTAAAAAAAAAAATGTAGGATTTTATTACATTTTAAAATTTATGTCTTGTCATAGAAATGCCCAGAATTCAATAGTACTTTACTCAATTTTATTTTCTATTATTTTGAGTTATAATGTTTTCAAAGTCACTATACATTATTATATTTAAGTTACTTACAATTATTAAATTAATGTGATAATTTTATTGCCTTATAATTAAAGTAAATGAAGAATCTGTAGTTTATTTTTATTCAATTTGGTGTAAAAAGAAAATTAAATATAAGTGTGAGTTCACCATGATATAAAAATTAAGCAGTAGTTAGGGGCAACTGGTTGGCTCAGTCGGTTAAGGGTCTAGCTTCAACTCAGGTCATGGTCTCACAGTTTGTGGGTTCAGGCCCCGCGCTGGGCTCTGTGCTGATGGCTCGGAGCCTGGATTCTGCTTTGGATTCTGTGTCTCCCTCTCTCTCTGCCCTTCTCCTCCTCACGCTCTGTCTCTATGTCTCAAAAATAAATAAACGTTAAAAAAAAATGAATAAATGTTAAAAAAATTTTTTTTAATTAAGCAGTAGTTAGGAAATTATTAATGCTACACCCGAGGTGTCTCTTTAGACTTAACTAAACAATTAGAATATAATTACAGAATTTGTGCATCTAAAATTATTTATAGCTATGACCAAAAGGGGTCTTTTTAAGTTTATACATTCACACTTAAAAGATTACCATGGTAGGGCATCTGTGTGGCTCTGTTGGTTAAGCGTCCAACTTCGGCCCAGGTTATGGTCTCGCAGTCGGGCTCTGTGCTGACAGCTCACAGCCTGGAGCCTGCTTCTGATTCCGTGTCTCCCTCTTTCTCTGCTCCTCCCTGACTCGCACTCTGTCTCAAAAACGAATAAACATTAAGAAAAAAAATTACCATGGCCGCATGTAGCACCAGTATACTCAAAGGAATAATAAACAGGAGCAGCGGCCTGCCAGTCGGGCAGCGTCTGCCAGTCCTTGTCAGCAGTGAAAGTCCTGTAGCAGTTCACCGAAAACAGTTTTGGGGCAAGGTGATGAGATCCTTCACAGGCCTCAGGGAGCCACTATGTCTGTTCTCTGTGCTGTTTAACTCGAGTCCTCTAGAAAACAGAACTTGAGGCAGAAAATGAAAGTATTGGGAGGTATAGATTCAGGGAAGTGAGGGTCGGGAAGAAAATGGGAAGTCCTGGTGCAATCTGTTCCCACAGTGGCCGGGAGCTATGAAGGGTCATAGGCGTCTCCCTGCGTGCAGCCTTTACTCAGAGTGCGTGACTTCTCCAGGAGGTTTTGAAGAAGAAATTGCCCCTCCAAGCAGTTCTTCAAAGGGAGGATGGAGGGCAGTGTCATTTCCTAACTTCTTCCATCTCACATTTCCCATCGGCCAAGGCTTGCCACACAGACTTGTCATCTGGTCCGTTGGCAACTGCTCAGAAAGCCAGACCTCCTACTCAGTGGTGTGGTGTTGTAGGTAATTCTGGAAGGTGGGAGAAACTCAAGTCAGATAGGCTTGGTGTACTTCAGTTTGGAGGCAGACAAGAGTCTGGAAAGAAGGAAACAACCACGGGAATGTAAAGAGGCATTAGAAGTTTGTGTTCGGGGGTGCCTGGGTAGCTCAGTCAGTTAAGTGTCTAACTCTTGATTTCAGCTCAGGCCCTGATCTCGTGGCTCGTGAGATCAAGCCCCACGTCAGGCTCTGTGCTGACAGTCCAGAGCCTGCTTGGGATTGTCTCTCCCCGTACCCCCTCCTCTGCCTCTCCGCCACTCATGCTTTCTCCTTCCTCTCTTTTTCAAAAATAAATAAATAAACTTAAAAAAACAAGTTTGTGTCCAGTACTCATTCATAGCATCAGAATCTAAAGTTGCTATGTGCCTTTATGCTCCTCACAGATAATACAGTAAACCTGAGTTACCTGCTTCCTCATTTCTGTATTACTGTCATTGTGTATGTAATCATTTCCTTCATTTCATAAAACAGTGTTTTAATCATTGTTTATTAAGATATTATTACATATTTACCACTTTCATGGCTCTTCATTTCTTCTTACATCTCAGATTTATTTAGGATCATTTTCCCTCAATTACATCCTTCAGAATATACTGGTGCTCAAAGCATACAGTGTGGGGGCACCTGGGTGGCTCAGTCAGTCAAGCACCGACCTTGGCTCGGGTCATGATCTCACATTTGTGAGTTTGAGCCCCGCGATGGGCTCTGTGCTGACAGCGCAGGGCCTGGAGCCTGCTTTAGATTCTGTGTCTCCCTCTTTCTCCGCCCCTCCCCTGATCACACTCTGTCTCTCTGTCAAAAGTAAATAAAAATTAAAAAAAAAAAAAGCATAGTGTGCTACCTATTTATGTAAGGAAGAAGGAAAATTCAGATAATTTGTATTAGTGCAAAAATACACTAGAAAACAACAGAAAATCAACAAATCCAAAGTTGGTTCAACAAAATTGACAAATCTTTACTAGATTAACCAAGAAAAAAAGAAGATTCATATTACTGAGATCTAGAATGGAGCCCCACAGTGGGCATAGAGATTACTTAAACAAACAAACAAGCAAACAATACTTTAAGGATGCCTGGCTGGGTCAATGGGTAGAACAAGCAATTTGATCTCTGGCTTGTGAATTCAAGCCCCATGTTGAGCAAAAACAAAAAAAAACAAAAAAAAAAAGAGGAGAGATCTCTCTGCATCTTAGGAAAATAAAGTTTGTAAACGAGTGCTGTGAACAGCTAGGGCAATGAGTGAATGTTAATGGGCACAGAGCTACTTCCTGGAGTGTTGAAAATAATCTAGAATTGTGGTAATGATTGTTCAACTCTGTGAACCTACTAAAAACTGATGAATTGTACACTTCGAATGGGTAGGTTGTGTGGTATGGGAAGTGTATCTCAGTAAGCATCCTTTAAGAAGTAAAACATAGGGGCACCTGAGTAGCTCAACTCATGTTGGTGAGATCGAGCCCTGCATCAGACTCTGCACTGTCAGTGCACTCACAGTGGCAGAGCCTGCTTGCGATTTTCTCTCCCTCTCGCTCTGCCCCTCCTCAACTCACGCTTTATCTCTCAAAATAAACTTAAAAAAAAAAATAGGGGCACCTGGGTGGCTCAGTTGGTGGAGTCGGCTCCAGTCATGCTCCCGTCATGATCTCGCAGTTCATGAGGTCAAACCCCGCATCAGGCTCTCCACTGTCAGCATGGAGCCTGCTTCAGATCTTCTGTCCCCTTCTCTCTCTGTACTTCCCCCGCTCACTCTCTCTCTCCAAAATAAACACTTAAAATAAATAACCTCTGGAAGAATACCCAGGGAACTAGTAAAAGTGGTTGTCTGGGGTAAGGGTCTAGAACCAAGTAGACAAACAGGGATGAGAGTGAGAATTATTTTTTAATATTTTTACATATTTAAAATTTTTCAAGCCATGTAAACAAATTATTCAAAAACAAAATTTATGCAATCCTGGGAAACTAATGAAGCAAATGAAAATAAAGTAATGTAGTTAAATGTTAGCTGTTAGTTGAGGGGCTGAATAATAACACAAAAGCAGTCATGTTCATCAAATAAGGTAGGAAGTATGGAGCTGGAGGTTGGAAGGGAACTGGAATAAAATTTTATTTGGGTCATTGGTTCAAGCAATACGCTTTCCATATGGCAATATGCCCTTGAGAATAACTATATCCATGCAAGATGAAGAAATAATTATATTAAAAGCCCGTAAGTCCTGTGTTCAAGGACTGTGTGACCTACTGTATACCTGAACACATGCCATACTCGGAACAGTACTGTGTGCAAACTGTGAGGGGACAACAGGGCCACTGATGCTCGGAATGGCAGCCAAAAGAAGAACCATAAACATTTTGTAAGATTTCTCAATCCTTCGTAATTTCCTCATGTTTGCAGTCATGTCTGTGTTCAGCTGTCTGTATCTCTGTAATGACTGGTTAATACATAACAAGACAAATGGTTCCCCGCTGGTGATAAAGGGTATGGCGAGCTGACAGGAAGTGGGGTGGTAGAATCTTAAGACCTTTAGTGGGTACAAGAGCGTCTTACAAAAAATAAGATAGGATATCTATTATCACTGTTTTAAAGCAACATTATATTAAAGGATATATATAATCAATGCGACAGGACAATGAAATGATTGTAAAAGACCAAAATGTCATCATGTTGAGAAGATCCAAATATCTACTTCTAATATACAAGGGGATTTACATTCATATATTTAAATTTTTTTAATGTTTATTTTTGAGGGAGAGGGACAGAGCGTGAGTGGGGAGGGGCAGAGAGAGGGAGACACAGAATCCAAAGCAGGCTCCAGGCTCTGAAATGTCAGCACAGAGTCCAACGCAGGGCTGGAACTCACAGACCATGAGATAATGACCTAAGCCAAGGATTTAAATACCATAAAGACACCAGCAGAGTCCCCAGTCAACCTCATAATTGGAGGCCCCAGAGATTAGAGAACATGGAAAGAATATAAAGAATCCTCTGTTCTTATAAAACCGGATCCAAAGAGGGTATTGGGACACTCCTAAGGCTATTTCTCAAAAGCCAAACAAAAGTAGGATTGCTGACATTAAGGATTACTGTGAGAGAATCGGAAGACTGTGGAGAAGAAATCTCCAGAAAGTAGAGCCAACTAGTAAAAGAATGTTTGAGGGGGAAAAAAAAAAGTGAAAACTTAAATTTCCATCCGAATAATGAAGTACCAGGCAGAGTGAAAAGAGAAAAACAGTAGGATGTCATCAAATTAGAGAAGATAATCGCCCAGGGCTGATGGGAGACCCACCTGTTCAGAATGAAAAAGCCTGCTGGGTGCCCAGAACAATGAATGGAGAAGCCCCCACACCTAGACATAATCCTAAGAACTTTTATAACCCCAAAGATAAAAGAGAAAATCCTCAAAGACACCAGAAAGGTAGAAACTGCCATCTTCCAAGAAAGAAGTCCTATACTAGCATCGTAACCTTTCATTAATTGTAAACTATTTAGAATAAAATTTTTTCCGCTGTGGGACTTGTTTGGTTTCAGTATTCTTTTCGAGTCCTGACCTAATGCCTGTTCACTCAAAACCCTAGAACATTTACTGGTAACTTCCCAGTAAACTGTGCAATTTGAATTTGGTTCCTCAAATACGTTCTCAGCGCTTTCTCTTAAAGGATACCAGCCACATACTCTCCTTCCATCCGAGTGGGACTCTGGACAAACCTCTCTGTAAGTAAACAACCTTCTCTGATTCAAGGTGCTTTGCTTCCACACCTAACCTTGCAGGTTTCTCTTATTCTTGTTTCTCTCTTGGGAGGCCAGAGGACAGGCACTAAAGTGACACAGATGGGTTTGAATCCTAGCTACATGACACAGGTGCCTCCCTGGCTTTCTTAGCTCTTGTTGTCAAAGAACAGGAAAGCTGGAGAGAACTTTGGAGGTCTCTTCTGCCCAGAAACAGACTGGGGACCAGCAAAACTGAACAGTGAAATTTGTCGTCTACATACAGGATAACTGGGGACCAGCTGGTCTGTTTCAGTCCTGTACTTCTGTACCCCCAGAGAGACAGGGATCCGAGATGGTGCATGTTGGCCAAACCTGAATGAAATGTCCAAACAGGCGAAGAATGTAGCCAGTCGTGTGTAGGGTCTGAAACAGACCCCGGGGGCAGCCTGCATCAGCTTGCTTCTGGCTTTGAGACTGGTCATGCGGCCCAGTTTTGCTCATGGGACCAAAACGGTCTGTAAGACTCCTCCTCAGATGGAATCATGGTTTCTCCAAGAGCCATCTAGGTGGCTCATTACCTAAAATGAAGAACGCCCTGTGCAACTGAGAAAAATCCCTAGGAATTGATCTTGGAGTCTGAGACCTCTCTCATATAGACCTGTTTTTAATTTTTATTTATTTTTTAATATTTATTTTTTGGGAGAGCACAAGTGAGGGAGGGATGGAGAGGGACACAGAAGATCTAAAGCAGGCTCTGCCCTGACAGGCTGACCGCAGCGAGCCTGATGTGGGTCTTGAACTCAGGAACCGCAAGATCTTGACCTGAGCCGAAGTCAGATGCTTAACCGACTGAGCTACCCAGGAGCCCCATTAATTTTTATTTTTGTATCTTCTCTTTGACTGTTGTTAAAGCCTTATATAAGTATACTGTGTACAATCTTTTGAGTTTTTTCAGTTAGCCAACCCTGTGTGATAGCTGGAGATGGCACTGTGATGGGAATAATTGAAACAGTTGTTCCTCTTTTAAATTTAAACGATGGCTAAGACTTTGGGAGGAAAAAAAAAAGGGATGAAAAGTGGGAGAGAGATCTCGAGCCACAGATGCCAAACTGGCTGCTGAGGCACCACTGGCTTGATTTCAAGTGTGACTATTGATGCAGGAAAAGCACAGCAGGGAGTGACAGGCAGTAAATCCTGAACCAGAGGAAAGAGCCGAGCTATTAACAAAAACTCAGAGAAGAAGTCCTCCAAGAAAAACCATTCCTTGGCTGTTTTTTTCGCTGCTTTGGCAAAAATGAAAGGAAGAGCCTTAGGCTGCTGAGTCCACCAAGCTTTGATCTGTTCATTCTGGGAAGGAGTATGATGCCAAAGGAGAGGTGGGGAGATATTTCTTTTGGTCTCCATGTGACTCTCATTTGCTAGCCACCAAAGAGCCTGCACAGGGCAAGAGACGGCTGAAACAAAGGGGCGATTCCGTTGAAACCTCGGTAACCTTCTGGTCTGATAAACCTTCCCGGATAACCTCCGTGGAGACGGATTTCACGCACTGACACAGGAGCTCTTCCTTGCACTGGGTCCTGCCCAACGAAGGGCATGTTTGCTTTTAATCAAGACCCTCAGTTAGCTGCAACTTTTGCAGGAATCTGGGTAGCTCGGCAAGTTCTTGATCAGCTGAACCGGGTAAAGGCGGGAGTGGACGGCAAGTGCACACACACACCTTGTAGAGTGGAACCACCCAACTTCACGTGTAGGCATTCATAGAAGACGCCTGAGGTTCCCGAAGTGTGGAGAATGCAAGCAGGCACATTGGGACTTGTTATATGATGGTGCTTCTGGTAGCCCCTGTTGTATGCCCTTGACCTTAGTAGTGAATGGCTCGCAGCTGGTCAGACTCTGCCCGCGGCCCTGCTGCCGGCGGGCCCAGTGGCGGCCACAAGGATTTCACACACCTTCTAGCACGCTGGTTCTGAACTGGGTTGCAAGGTACACCGAAGATCAATATTGCTCAGAAGAAGGGCCACAGCAAGGATAAAATGAGCAGAAAGAAGTCTCAGGATTAGTACACCAGGTGGAAGTTCATGAACCTGCTTTTCTTTCCTTTTCAGAAAATGGCGGCCCCGGAGGCGGCCGCGGAGGAGCGTATTTCCCAGGTTGATTTAGCTTTGCTCCCCGAGCTGTCTGCTCTTCTCGGCATAGATGCATTTCAGTACGTCGAACAGTTGGAAGAAAAAGAGCAGAAGGAACGAGAAAAAATGCAGACAGGCTTTAACTCACAAATGCGCAGCGAAGCAAAAAGGTTGAGGAGTTTTGTGACCTGTGACGACTACAACTCATGGACGCCACAGGAGATGGCGGCGGCCGGGTTTTATGAAACTGGCGTAAAATCTTCAATTCAGTGCTTCTGCTGCAGCTTAATCCTCTTCGGTGCCAGCCTCCGGAGACACCCCGTAGAAGATCACAGGAAGTTTCGCCCACGCTGTGAGTTCCTTTTGGGCAAAGATGTTGGCAACATTGGCAAGTATGATATAAGAGTAAAGAATCCAGAGAACACGCTGAGAGGGGACAAAGCAAAGTACCAGGAAGACAGCACCAGGCTCCAATCCTTCCAGAACTGGCCATTTTACGTGCAAGCAGTGTCCGTGAGGGACCTCTCAGCTGCTGGCTTTGTCTTTACAGGTAACTTTGAGGTCGTTTTCTGAAGTATTTGTCTGGAGTTTTATGTTTGGGTTCCATGTTTGAAGTGCAATATTTTGTGAATTTCTCCTCACTAGGAGAATAAGGTTTATTTTATTGAAATTTAACTCTTGTAACTTGAACACACTGTACAAAACATGAAGTTAATTTGCTAAATGTATTACAAAATAAGGAAGTTACTTTTCCTTAAATTTGAAGCTTAGACAATAC
The DNA here is from genome assembly GCA_030068075.1 of Paguma larvata. Taxonomy (NCBI): domain Eukaryota; kingdom Metazoa; phylum Chordata; class Mammalia; order Carnivora; family Viverridae; genus Paguma; species Paguma larvata. The sequence goes on along the minus strand of CM057826.1, from coordinate 98,305,798 downwards.
TGGTTGCATTCTCAAGTCCCTCGTGGTAAATCATGAGGTCAAACTGACTACAGTTTTCTTACCCATCCCCCAGGCTTTTCCATGATCTTTCTTTAATTCTTTTAGTGGCTGCGGGGGGGAGGGGGTGCTTGTTTTAATTTTAAGGCTAATCTTAATGTATAGAGCGAATTGCACTGTAGAAAACTGCACTATGTTTGAATTCTCCTAGCCATGCCAGAAATGTTAGGACAAATGTGAATGAGAATTTTGAAAACAGCAATCATTTACTGAGTATATATTTGAGGCTAAGCTCAAATTCAGCTCTAATTCTAATCTGACAACTTGTCCCTTCCCCACATCTCACAGTTCAATTTATTAGGCTCAAAGAGTTTAAGAAATATCTTTAAGATTCCACAGAAACTTAATGGCGGAACTACTCCTACTGCTACTACTCCTACTATGTACTACTTTACTTTATGAGTGCCGGTGTTTCTTGGCTTCCTGGCTCCTTACCTGAGAGCTCAAGTAGTCAAACACCAGCCCTCCGATGGAAATGGCACGAGTGTATAAACAGCTGACAGATCTATATGTGAAGTGGGCCGTGGCTGAGGGGCGGGGTGCCCTAAGTGGGCAGACATTCAGCCGGCAGGGGATGTGAACAGACAGACATGCTGGAGTGCCACTCACTCGGTGCAGTCGGCTCCGGGAGACACGCCTTCTGCACTTTCCCGTGGTGCCATTGCTGGGCCGTCTAAATGTGTCCTTCTCGTGTAGGTAAACGGGACACTGTGCAGTGTTTTTCCTGTGGTGGATGTTTAGGAAACTGGGAAGAGGGAGATGATCCTTGGAAGGAGCATGCCAAGTGGTTTCCCAAGTAAGTAAATATTTGTTGTCATTATCTTTTTTTTTTTTTTTTGAGAGGAAAGACAAGTTATCTGGAGTAGCATCTTCAGTTTTGATCTTGTCCTATCTAATACTGCTCCTTCAGAATTTATTCAAGAAAGGCCTGATTACTTTATTGGAAATGTGAATTGTATCATTTCGCAGTGCCTGGGTGGCTCAGGTCATGATCCTTGGGGTGTTGTTCCAGCACCGCATTGGGCTTTGCACTGAGCATGGAGCCTTCTTAAGATTCTCTCTCTTTCTCTTTCTCTCTCTATCCCTTTCCCCTTGCTTGTTCTCTCTCTCTCATTAAATGAAAACTAAAATCACCTTTTTTTAATGTTTATTTTTTAATGTTTATTTTTTGAGAGAGAGCACATGCCTGCTCATGCTTGTGAATGGGTGAGGGATAGATAAAAGAAGAGGGAAGTTGCAAAAATTCTGTGCTGAATTTGGAAAGTAAAACAATGTTTAAAATCTTATTACAAATGGTTACACGTACTGCTGAATATATACTACTCGCAAATGTTTTGTTTCAAAATTCAAAAGTTTTGATGACAATGTTTAGTTTCCTGCTTAGAAAATGAAGTATGTTTCAATGATCTTTAATGCTATATTGAGTAGTATTTTCTACACGACTTTACATCTCCCAGAGTACAGATATATTGCTTTTACCTTTTTTTAACTTTGATTTTGGAAAATTGCACACAAAAGTAGAATGGTTGGGGCACCTGGGTGGCTCAGTTGGTGAAGTGCTGGATTCTTCTTCTTTTTTTTTTTAATGTTTATTTTTGTGTTTGAGAGAGAGAGAGAGATGTTTATTAATGTTTCTGATTTACAGATGTGAATTTCTTCAAAGTAAGAAATCCTCAGAGGAAATTGCACAGTATATTCAAAGCTACAAGGGATTTGTTGGTGTTACGGTAATTTATAACAGCACATATTTTCTCAAGTTGGCTTTTGATTACCTAATAATTTGTGAATTGGAAAGGGGGTAGCATTCTTTTTTTTGTCATGGGCTCCATTTGTTTCTTCTTCCCTTCTTTCATTCCCCTACCTCTCTCCTGTGCAGAAAATCACATTGTCTTGCTAAACTAGAGCTAGTCTTCCTGTCTGTGACTGGAGCCACCTCCCCCTGATACCCTTGGTCCCCCCTCCCCCCCTCAATACCTACATTATATATTCAGACCAAGTATCCCCAGCCCAGCTGGCCTCACAGCTGCTGCCTCCTAGCTGGTTACTTTATACTCTATTAGTAAGGATTCCCTAGTGTCAGGTGACCTCTCAAATTGGCTTGAACAAGAAAAGAGTGGAATGGCTAAGAGGACTCAGAAAATGAGAACTCTGAAAAGAATATGGCCTGAAAGTGGGGTGGAGTGTTGGCTCAGAAAGAAATCTGAGGATTTCCAATCCAGCAACCAGGATTGGTTGCTAACCCCCCCCCCCAATCCATTTTCCTCCTTATAGCTTATACTGCCTCCTTAGTCAAAGTACACCTGTGCCATGTAAATGTAACTGATTTCGAAGTGGATCTTTGTCTTTGGAAAACATGATGCTGAGAAGGCTCCCTGTTGACTATAAACACTCACAGGTGCTTTTTTGTTTGTTTGTTTTTGTTTCTGCACTGCATTAAAAAATTCTAACCTCAATAGAAATGGAAATTAAGAATGATTATCCCACAATGCTGTCTTGTAGCCTAATGAAACTATCAGGGGAGGAGGGGCAGTCCGTCTTACCACTTGTGATCAGTGTATTCTCTAAGTCAAACAGCCGATAACTTGAATTTGAATTTTTCTTCAGGGAGAACATTTTCTGAATTCTTGGGTCAAGAGAGAGTTACCTATGGTATCAGGTAAAGACTCCGGCATATTCCAAAGGCTTTGCTTGTTTCTTCCTTTGCTTTTTTTTTGTCATCTTTTTTTTCATTCTCCTCATGTTACAGTGTCATAATCATTTTTTAAATTATTTTTAATGTTTGTTTATTTTAGGGACAGAGGGCAAGTTGGGGAAGGACAGAGAGAGAGACGGAGACACAGACTCTGAAGCAGGCTTCAGGCTCTGAGCTGTCAGCACAGAGCCCAAGGCGGGGCTTCAAACTCAGGAACCACAAGATCATAACCTGAGCCGAAGTCAGAAGCTTAAGTGACTGAGCCACCCATGCGCCTAGTGTCATAATCATTAAAAAAAACAAAAAAAAACTATTTTCATAAGAGATTTGTAGTCTTCTAGAGTCACGTAGTTTTTTTTTTTTAAATGTTTGAGAGAGAGAGAGAGACAGAGTATGAGCAGGGGTGGGGCAAAGAGAAAGGGAGACACAGAATCTGAAGTAGGCTCTAGGCTCCACACTGTTAGCAAGAGCGTGATGCAGGGTTTGAACTCAGGAGCTGTGAGATCACTACCTGAGCCAAAGTTGGACCTTTAACTGACAGAGCCACCTAGGCGCCCCTGGAGCGACTTTGTTTTTTTAGCATAGACAAGCATACAAAAATATGACAGGGTTGGGTCTTTGAGGGTCTCCGACACTTTGCTTAGAACAATCAAAATTTTCTGGATAAAACACTTTTGCATATGTTCTTAAATGGATCAGTGTTAAGAAATTAGGTGTGAGATAATAGAAAATACATAAATTCCTCTGATTCCTGACACCTAGCTCCTAAAACACTACAGAATTCCTAAGTGATCAGGGTGCCTGGATGGCTCAGCCGGTTAAAGCATCTGACTTCGGCTCAGGTCCTGATCTCTCAGTCTGAGTTTGAGCCCTGCGTTGGGCTCTGTGCTGACAGCTTGGAGCCTGGAGCCCGCTGCAGATTCTTTGTCTCCCTCTCTCTCTGCCCTTCCCTGCTCACACTCTGTCTCTCTCAAAAATCAGTCAACATGGGAAAAAAAAAAAAAAAGACTTCCTAAGTGATCAGAGCTCTAAGAGGATCTTTTGTTCTAATGAGGTGGGTGGCTCCCGGATGCTCTGGGTGGGAGCCTGGATGGGGGCTGGTCACTAGAAAGGCCAAACCACATTTAGAAACTTGAGGGGTGGGGTACTGAAAGTGAAGGTAATGATCAATCATGCCTACATGAGGAAGCCTCCTTAAATATTCCAATAGTAAAGTGCTCAGGGAGCTTCCAGGTGACATACCCCAACTCCCCTGGGACAGAAGCTTCTGTACTGAAGCTTCCCACACACACATACACACTTGCCCTCTGTCTCTCCATCAGACTGTTCTTCCATATCCTTTATCATACCCTTTAAGAAAGTGGTAAGTGTTTCCCTGAGTTCTGAGGGCCACTCGAGCTAATGAAGTTGGGTGGGAGCAGTCTTGTGGGGCTGAGCCCTTAACCTGTGGGATCTGACACTGTCTCTGGGTTATGTTAGATTTGGGTACATTGTAGGATAGCCAGCTGGTGTCAGAGAATTTCTTCAGGGGGCAAGGGTAGGACCCTTACTTACTGGCATCAGAAGGTTTGTGAGTGCAGTAGCTGTGTGAGAGTAATGGAGACACAGGAAAAGATGGGTTTTTCCAAAATACGAAGTAATATTTAGATTAAAAATGTAGTTAATAGCAGGATCTTGTGATTAAAGGCAGAACACCAAAGCAAGCTTTTATCTTAATCACGCAGAACCAAATTAACATAGGTTAGTTTTCAAGGCCTCACAGGGTACAGAAAGAAGACAGGAACGCAACCTCAGGCCCAGCCCAAGGTGAGAAGTCCAGTGGAAAGTACCTCATAGAGTGGATGCCCCAAAGGGCAAAACGTGAATCTGCCTGCTCTTAAGGGAGATAACAAGGAAAACTTGATTTTCTTGAGTCTTGACGCTAAGCTGGGGAAAAGGGGAATCTCCTCTAGCACTGTCTTAGTGGTCCGATGAGGGAGCATGGGGCAGGCTGAGGGCAAAAGACAGGCTGGGACAGACACCGCCCCCAGGTGGGAGGTGTGTGATACTGCTCGGACACTCCTAGCTACCCAAGAACAAAGGAAAGGGGTTTAAGTTTAAGTGCTTGCCATGGTGATGCAGGAAATTAAGGCAAATCAAAAACTGAATTGCCTTACTGCCTACAGCCCACTGACAAGTCCTTGAAACCTGTAGAGTGACCTCCCCCTAGGAGGTCAGCTTCCTCCATGACACATTGCTGGGGGCCAAAGGGAATCTTAGCTTAACATTAGCCCAGCCTCGAGGAGCCTGTAAGTCTATTCCTTTATCTCAACTGTCCCAAGATATATGCTGGCAATCATATTCCAACCTTATTGGCTTCCTGATAAGCATTTGAAGGGTTTCATGACTGAGGTTTTGTTAAATGTTAATAAATGGCATTTCTCTAGCAACATCTAGCCTCTCAAGGTACTGGAAACCTTGCTTCCAAAATACCTTAGAGACTTACTCTATTCCTGACCCACTCCCAACCTGAGGGTATATAATGAATTACCCCTCATAACCCCACTCAGCTCTTCCTGCCCATGGGTCCTGTCCACTTGCTTGAATAAAATCATGTTTTTGCACCAAAGATGCCTTCAAGAATTCTTTCTTGGCCGTTGGTTCCAGCCCACCCCACCATCGCCCCAAAACTTCATCGGTAGATGATGAAGAGATCATTTTGAGATGTTTTATTATAGAACAATTTGAACCTACACAGAAATAAGACAGGAGTATATAGCCACCACATATCAGCACTTTGCTTCATCGTAACTCCTCCACCTTTTCGAACCCCTCCTCCAGTTACACTGAAGCAAAACACAGTGCATCAGTATTCCATCTGTAGATACAAAGGGATAGTTGGAACACTGATACTTGAAATATCAAAGCTGGCTGATCTCACCGTGTGCCTTTTTTTCAAGCTTATTGCAATGACAGCATCTTTGCTAATGAAGGGCTACGACTGGATTCTTTTAAGAACTGGCCCCATGCATTCCCTGCAGGAGTTGCAGCTCTGGCCAGAGCAGGTCTTATCTATACAGGTGAGTCACCGGTTTCCGTCAAGCTCTGGTCTTGCTCTTTCTGGTGCCCACTTAAATTCTACTTACACTTTATGGTCCTGGACTTGTGTTTATCTAGACTCAACAATCTCTGCTTTTCTTTTTTTAAATGTTTATTATATTGAGAGAGAGAGAGAGGGAAAATCCCAAGCAGGCTCCATGCTATCAGCAAGGAGCCCGATAACTGGGCTCGAACTGTGAACCAAGAGATCATGACCTGAAGTGAAACCAAGAGTTAGATGCATAATTGACTGAGCCACCCAGGCGCCCCAGCACCCTACCATGTCTTTTACTTTATACACATTCCTCACCAACCCCTACCCCCTCCCAACCTGGGCACCCTGGAAACTGTCACATGACCTTTCTACTTCCCTTCTGCTTCTGTTACCTGAATTTAGTAGTCACATGGCCATACCTGCTATAAGAGGAGCTAGGACATTCATTATTTTTCCTGGTTGGCAATGTGACTAGCAAAAAAAGGGAGTTTCTGTTACCATGGAAGAAAGAGAGATACTGGGAGTGCAGATAGCAGCCTTTGGCATACTCTCTTTGGAAGAGAACATCAGGAAATTCTTGTTTTTTTCCTCGATAAGTTTATTTTTTTAAGTTGAAGTTGATTTTTTAGTAATCTCTACACCCAACATGGGACTCAAACTTACTATCCCATGATCAAGAGTCACATGTTCTTCTGACCGAGCCAACTAGCCGCTCCAGGAAATTGTTCTTTGTGATTCCTAAGCATGTAGCATCTGCTGTCAGTTCATAATGTTCTCTGGTTAGTTGCTGGTTCTCAGGGAGCTACACTTTGTTAGTCCAGAGTGGGTTGATCCTCCTCAGCACAGTATCTGTCTGAGTACAGTAAGGTGATAAAAGATATCGTGCCCTTCCTAGGCATGCTGGCTGCCTTTTTTTTTTAGTGACCTCTAAGCCCAATGTGGGGCTTGAACTCACAACACGAGATGCAGGGTGTACCAACTCAACCAGCCGGGAGCCCCTTGCTGGCTTTCTTTAGACCAAACACACACATGGAGTGATAGCAGAGGTCCATGCAGATCTTATGCTGAGTGGTCAAGTAGGCATCACAAATATCACAGGGCAGTGTGGAGTATGGGAATGCTATGGTCACTTAAGCAAACCTATTCCCTTGGGACAAAAATGCTTTTTTTTAAAAAAAATATTGCATGTTTAAAAACAAATTACTTATTTTTGAGAGAGAGCATGCAGGGGAGGGGCAGAGAGAGAGGGAAACACAGAATCTGAAGCAGATTCCAAGCTGTCAGCACAGAGCCTGAAGTGGGGCTTGAACTCAGGAGCTGTGAGATCATGACCTGAGCCGACATCAGACACTCAACCGACTGAGCCAGCCAGGTGCCTAGTACAAAAAATCTTAGTGCCTCATAATCTTAAAGCATTTAAAAAGACATTGTTTCCTGCCCTGCCCAACTCTTTCTCCATACTCTCTTCTTTGTCTTGCCGGCCTTCCTCAAGGATCCTCTGTCCAGTGTCCTAACCATCTTCTTTTTCAAACCTCCAGCTCCCCCTACAAATCTGAGTCATATGACCCTTTTAGGATTTTGCAATCTCGAAGACCTCATGTTTTTGTCCAGTTACAAAGGGAGGATTTCTTCTGCCCTAGCTTTGCAGAGCCTACAGGGGTCCAAGAGTACAAGGAAGTTGATGGGTGTTCCATTGCTAGTTCAATCATTTGGTGGACCCAATGCTAATTTCCTTTCAGAGAAATAGTTTCATCACGAGACCTGATGCTACTTGTAATGGAATAAACCAGGGAATCATGTAGTAAGAGGCACTTGATTTTTCATGAATTTATTTATATATGGGCTGCTACATTTCCTCAAAGATTTTTCCCCCCTGAGCCCTAAATGCATTCTTTTCTGTCTTATTCCTTAAACAAATATTTATTGAGTGTTTAATAAGCACTAGGTATTCTTCTAGGTAAGAGTCATGAGTGAGGAAAACAGACAAACATCCCTTGCTTCAAGGAGCTATAATTCCACATTCTGATTTGCAAATCTCTCTCTCCATATAAGGAGGATGGGACAGGGAGAGGGTGTTCATCAAAGTCCCTGGTACCTAAGAAGCATTGATTCATTAATTCATTACTCTCTTGGTGAAAAGAAGAGTCCTACAGAGAATATCACCTTGCTGGTGACCCAAACTGTGACTCTGTCGCAAAATCCAATTGGAAATGCCAAGAGTTTTGCTAATAAAGGCTTCATGATTATTATCTGTAACAATTGACAAATACACATGCAAGTGGATGGAATTTCCTTACTTTTAGGTGTGAAAGACGTCGTCCAGTGTTTCTTCTGTGGAGGATGTATGGAGAACTGGAAGGAAGGTGATGACCCATTAGAAGATCACGCCAAATATTTTCCCAAGTGAGTGGAATGAATGTTTAGTGTCGGTGAATTTGGATGCACTTTAATAATTCTCCCCACCCCCCCAGTTTTTACTTTCTGATTAAGTCTTCCCCCACCTCTTGGATTCATATTATGTAGCATGAAGGTTTATCTCTTTGATCCTTTTGCTTTCATGGCACCCTTCACATGTAGAATTCTTCACTATATATTGCGTAGTTCTGGTTAGAGCAATATTTCTTACCTTACGTATTTATGTTATCATGGCTACATAAATGCTATGCAGAGCTAAACCTTGTAGTAAATTAAGACTTACTTTCCCTCCCTGTACAACTTTTAATTTTTGTAGGAAGTGATAACTTTGTTTTGCTTAATTTTTGCTGTTTTGAGGTGAGATTCATACATTAACCATTTTATTTAAACACATTTTTTTAATGTTTATTTTTGAGAGTGAGAGAGAGTGTCAGCTGGGGAGGGGCAGAGAGAGAGGGAGACAGAGAATCCAAAACAGGCTCCAGGCTCTGAGCTGTCAGCACAGAGCCCAACACAGCACTTGAACCCACGAACTGCGAGATCATGACCTGAGCCGAAGTTGGATACCCAACCGACTGAGCCACCCAGGCACCCCCTTTAAAAAAATCTTTTTTTAATACATTAACCATTTTAAAATGCACAATTCAGTGGCATTTAGTACATTCACAATGTTATACAACTACCCTTTCTAATTCTAAAACATTTTTATTACCCCAAACAAAACTACCGGTAAGCAGTCAATCCCCTACTGCCCATCCTAACTTTTTAGTGCTACCAGTAGGCTTCCTATCTCTACCGTTTTACCTGTTCTGTGTATCTCATATAAATGGATGTGTGAAATAAGACCTTTTGTAGCTGGCTTCTTTCACTTAGCATAATGGTTTGAGGTTCATCCAGTTTGTAGCATGTATCATTACTTCATTCTTTGTGACCAAACAATATATATTCTATATATTTTTAAAATTTCATTTTCTTCATATCTTTGCTAACATTTTCCCTTTGAAAACATGTATTTTATTAAATTTTTTTATTTTTATTTTTTATGTTTGAGAGAGACAGAGTACGAGTAGTAGATGGGCAGAGAGAGAGGGAGACACAGAATCCGAAGCAGGCTCCAGGCACTGAGCTGTCAGCACAGAGCCCGACATGGGGCTCGAACCAACAAACCGTGAGATCATGACCTGGGCCCAAGTTGGATGCTCAACCGACTGAGCCACCCAGGTTGCCTCCCTTTTATAACATTTATTAGCCGGATGCTCAGTTGGTTGAGCGTCCGGCTTCGGCTCAGGTCATGATCTCACAGTCTGTAGGTTCGAGCCCCGCATCGGGCTCTGTGCTGACAGCTCAGAGCCTGGAGCCTGCTTCGGAGTCTGTGTCTCCTGTCTCTCTGCCCCTCCCCTGCTCATGCTCTGTCTCTCTCTTTCAAAAATAAATAAATGTTAAAAAAATTTTTTTTGAACATTTATTAAAGAAGTTATAGCCATTTGCTTAGTTTTTTTATGTAGTTAGTTCATCTTCAAATTCTCCCAAATGTTTAAATCTCTGATCCTTCATTTGAACTTACAAGATACCCTATCATTTTCATTTTCTTGAAAGGGTCTGTCCTGAGTTCTGAGCTGCTCCAGTATGCACTACTTGTCCTGTAGGTGCTTGGGATCCTGGGATCTTTCCTCACATTCATCCTAAGTATTCCCCTGTCCTCTCTGTGTTCTAGCTCCTGCTTGCTGGATCTAACACCATCCTCTTGGTTCATTTACTCACTTCGGTAGAACATTCCTCCACAATTCCCTGGGAAAGATGACATAAAAGATGGGTGTTTTCAGCTTGCATATAGTGCAGAAGCATATGCATATATTTATACTCAAACCCCCACACTTGTGTTTGGTAATTTAGCTAGGTTTAGTATTCTAGGTTGAAAGTCCTTCTCATTCTGAATTGTAGAGGCATTGCTACATTTTCTAATAGCTTCCAGTGATGTTGTTGAAAAGTTCCGTGCCTTTCTAATTCTTAATCTTGTGAATGCAAACTACTCTGCCCCTCTCTGGAAGCTTTTAGAATTTTCTGTTTCTTTCTGGTGTCTTAAAATTTCATGAAGAAATAAGGAAATGCTTAGTTCTTTAATATTTCTTTTCTGTGAATCTTTTTTTAAAAATTTATTTTAAAGAATGAGAGTGCAACAGGGAGAGAGGGGCTGGGCGAGGGAGGGAGAAAGAGAGAATGAGAAAATTCCAAGCCGGCTCCATGCTCAGCACAGAGCGTGATGTAGGGCTCGATCCCATGATCCTTGGGTCATGACCGGAGCTGAAGCCATGAGTTGGATGCTCACCCGACTGAGCCACTCAGGCACCTGCAAGAAGAAGTCTCTTCTTTTCATGTGGTAATTAGAGTTTTTCCAGAAATACATATTAATACATACAGATCTTCAAATACTTCCATCTAATTCTAAGATTCTAAAAAGGATACTGCTTTAAAGGTGTTTTGACAGGAGTAGTTGTTGTTTTTCCTTTATTATTTGGATTTAGGATCTGGTAAATTGTTAAGAACAGTAAGGATCTTCTTAATTCTCGGAAGGGGTAAGCGAATATGCAGCCTAATATTATTGAGAACATTTCCTGGAATCTATCAAACTCCCTTTTCCTCTTCTTCTGCCTCTTTTTAAAAAAATTATAGTTGATATTTAATGTTACATTAATTTCAAGTGTACAACATAGTGATTGAATGTTATGTGATGCTCATCACAAGTGTAGCTTGCTTCCTTTTTAACTGAAGTACACTTGATGCACGATGTTAGGAGTGTCGGGTGTACAGCATGTGATGCGACAGCTCTATGCCTTACGCTGCACTTCCTACAGGTGTAGCTGTCATCTGCTACCATCTGCCTTTTTTATTCTTTAATTCTTTTAAAAATGTTTCTTTATTTTTGAGAGAGACCAAGAACTAGCAGGGGGAGGGGCAGAGAGAGAGGGAGACAGAGAATCCGAAGCAGGGTCCAGGCTCTGTGCTGTCAGCACAGAGCCTGACACGGGGCTCGAACTCGCCAACTGTGAGATCATGACCTGAGCCAAAGTCGGATGCTCAACCGACTGAGCCACCCAGGTGCCCCATCTGCCTTTTTTGGGGGAAAAAAAATTGCAAACTAGGATGCCTGCACTATACTAGAGTACCTAAAATATTTACCTATAATTTAATAGGACTATAATAAACCAATGGACCCATCAGTAAAGTTAAGAAATAGAACATGACTAATCTTTAGAAGGCCCCCATGTGACCACCCTCCCCAATTCTGATTATATCCTTGTTCTTCCATTCGAGAGGTAAACATGATCCTGAATTTTGGGTTAATTATTCCTTTGCTTCTCTTTATGGTTTTATCAACTAAATGTATATCTTTAAAAGTATTTAACTTTGCCTGTTCTTCAAGTTGAAATACATGTAAGCATACTACATGGTTGTTCTATGATTGGCTCATATTGCTTTGTTTCTTATTGTTTTTGAGACTCCTCCATAATCACGTGTTGAGTTGTCATTCACTTGTCTTCACTGCTGTGTTAAGTATATTATATAAGTCATTCTTTTTTTGATTCAACATCTGGGTTGTTTTCAAAGTGTTGCAAATAATGCCACTATGAACATTCTTGTACGTATTTCCCAGGGCTTGCATGTGTTACCCTAAAATACATAACCATAAAATTGCAGGGTCATACTCACTTTTGCTACATTATGTAAAACTTTTTTTCAAAGTCGTACTGATTTATTTTCCCACTAGTGTAGATGAGTTTCCATTGGCCTGCTTCCTCAGTTGGTATTGCCCAAATTGTAATTTTTATCTATCTCATTATTAAAGATATTTAGCATAAATTCATATTTTCTGTATAATTGCCATGTTTTTTTCTCAGAAGTGTGTCTTGGCTATTCTTTGCCCCTGGCTCTTTCATAGAGAATATATGAAATGTCTTTCCCTATCCCTCATAATGTTTCTTATTGTTAAGTCATTATCTAATATAGACAGTTCAGCTTTACTGTAATCAGTTGTTACATGATAAGTCTTTTTTTTTTTCTTGTAATTTGAGAGAGAGAGAGACAGCACACCAGTGGAGGAGAGGGGCAGAGGAAAGAGAAAGAGAATCTTAAGCGGGCTCCACATTGAGCATGGAGCCTGATGCGGGGCTCGATCCCACAACCTCGGGATCATGACCTGAGCCAAAATTGAAAGTTGGACACTCAACTGACTGAGCCACCCAGGTGCCCCTTTTTTGAAATAATTCTACTTTTATATCTATGACTTTCCATTTAAAGTGAGTTTCTGCTAGGCATTGTTGTGCCTTGATTTTTTTAATAGTCTAATATTTGCTTTCTAATGGGAGGGTTTAAAAAAATGTATATTTAATGTAATTATTGATATGGTTAGATTTAAATATACTATTTTATATACTTTCTATTTCTCCCATCTCGTGTTGACTTCTTTCCCAATTGTTTTGAATTTGAGTTTTTTTAGTATCTATTTTATCTGCTATTGGCTGATTAGCCATTCATCTTTATTTTGGCCTTTTACGGCCTGCTCTAGAATTTACAGTATGCATGTTTAACACATCACAGTCATCTTCAAATACTATTATAACATTGGACATAGATTTCTCCCCTCTTACGCTTTGTGCTTATGTTGTGGTATGTGTTACTTTCCACATTTATGACAAATCTCACAATACAGTGTTAGGTCTTTGAGCAGTTATCTTTTAAATACATTTTATTTTATGTATTTTTTTATTTTTTTAATTCTTATTTTTGAGAGAGAGACAAAGCACAAGCAGGAGAGGGTCAGAAAGAGAGGGAGACATAGACTCTGAAGCAGGCTCCAGGCTTCGAGCTGTGAACACAGAGCCCACCATGGGGCTTGAACCCACAAACCACGAGATCATTACCTGATTCGAAGTCAGATGCTTAACTGACTGAGCCACACAGGCGCCCCTTAAATATATTTTAAGAAGAGGAAAAAAATTAGTTTTTATTTACCCACTTGGAGTGCCATCCAAGGCACTCTTCATTCCTCTGGGTAGAACCAAGTGTCCATGTGTTACCATTTTGCTTTTAACTGAAGAACTTCTTATAACAATTTTGTAGTGCTGGCTACCATTTTGCTTTTAACTGAAGAACTTTTTATAACAATTTATAGTGCTGGCTACCAAGAGTATTTGTTTGTATGAAAAAGTCTATATCTTACCTTCCTTCAGAGTCCTTTCCTTGATGGTTTTGTCAGTATAGAAACCTTGGACAGAAACATTAAAAGTCCTACTTGCTGATGGGGTGCCTGAGTGGCTCAGTTGGTTGAGCGTTTGACTTTGGCTCTGGTCATGATCTCACAGTTAGTGGGTTTGAGCCCTTTGACTGTGCGCTGTCAGCATAGAGCCTGTTTTGGATCTTTTGTTCCCCCATCTCTCTGCCCCTCCCTGGCTTGTGCTCTCTGTCAAAAATAAGTAAATATTTTTTAAAGAAGTCCTACTTGTCATTTACCTGCAACTATTTTATTCCTGGACTCCTTTCCAAGCCATGTAGGAAAATAAGACTGTATTATCCCTTCTTGTGATTCTGCATCATGAAAACGAGCCTAAGACGGTTGTTCCTAGTTAGCCAATTTACCTAGTCACTTTTACAGTTTCCTGTATCCAAGTTAATCATTGTGGAGCTCTTTAGAAACTTCCCCCTTGGTTCTTCAGGCAGACCTGATACCTGAGTTTAGAAGATATTTACACCCAGTTTGATGATGTCTGCCAAATAGTTTTTGTTTCAAATTTTTATTTAAATTCTAAATTCTAGTTAGTTAACATATGGTGTATTAGTGGTTTCATGAGTATAATTCAGTGATTCATCACTTACATATACCACCCAGTACTCATCATAACAAGTGCCCTCCTTAATATCCATCACCCATATAGCTCATTCCCACCCACCTCCCCTCCAGCAACCTTCAGATTGTTTTCTGTCATTAAGAGTCTCTTATGGTTTGCCTCTTTTTTTTTCCCTCCCCATGTTCATCTGTGTTGTTTCTTAAATTCCACGTATGCGTGAAATATATGGTATTTGTCTTTATCTGACTTATTTCACTTAGCATGTTACAGTTTAGCTCCATCCATGTTATTGCAAATGACAAGATTTCATTTTTTTTTATGGCTGAGTAATAGTTCATCTTCTTTATCCATTCATCAGTTGATGGACGTTTGGGCTCTTTCTATAGTTTGGCTACTGTTGATCATGCTGCTATAAACATCGGAGTTCATGTGCCCCTTCGAATCTGTATTTTTGTATCCTTTGGTTAAATACCTAGTAGTGCAAGTGGCAGATGGTTTTTAAAGAGTATATTTGTGGCCATTCTCTATATTCATATTGGTGGAGCGTTTAAAAAAAAAAAAAGCTTTTGATTTGAGAATGACTCTAGATTTAGAGAGCAGGTAGTTCCTATATTCCCACACCCAGTTTCTTAAATCACTGTGGTATATTTGATTTAAATCACATTGGTATGTAGCCAACATTGGTACATGGCCACCAATTCCAGGCTTTATTTAAAGCTTAGCAGCTTTTCTACTCATGTCTATTTTTTGTATGTTTTGTAATCCATAGATGGAGTTTTCTTCTCCATTTTTGATTCTTTAGGTCCATTTTAGTTAGTTTCATGGATGAGTTTTAAATGTGCACTCATTCCTCCAAATTTACTGGCATCTGCACAGTTACTCTGTCAACCATTTGCATTGCTGTTGCTGAGAACCATTCTAAATGTTTACCTTTTGCCATTAAAACTCGGTAACGGGGATGCCTGGGTGGCTCAGTTGGTTGAGTGTCTGACTCTTGATTTCAGCTAAGGTCATGATCGCAAGGTCGTGGATCGAGCCCCAGGTCTGGCTGTGTGCTGGGCATGGAGCATGTGTGCTGTCTCTCAAAAAAGAACCCCCAAAACAAAAAATACAAAATTCTATAACATTATATTTGAAAACTTAACGCAAATGCTTAATTGCATACAACTATTTTTATAACTTTTAACTTTCTTCTTAGTTGTCAGTTTCTCCAAAATTTGAAGTCCTGTGCAGAGGGGATTCCAGACCTTCACAACGACTGTGAAGTTTCTGAATTAACGGTAGACTGTGAAGTTTCTGAATTAACGGTAATGAACACTCACACCTTGTTCATTTTAGCAATATGTGATCACGTGATAGAAAACCGTTGTTTTTTTTTTTTTAAGTTTGTTTGCTTGTTTGTTTATTTAGGGAGAGAGCTGGAGAGGGGCAGACAGAGACGGACAGAGAATCCCGTGGGTTCTGTGCTTTTAGTGCAGAGCCCGATGTGGGGCTCAAACTCACTAATTGTGAGATCACGACCTGAGCCGAAATCGAGTCAGTTGCTTAACCAAGTCACATGGGTACCCCTAGAAAATGGTTTTTGAACAGGAATTACTCATCCTAAATAAGGAAATATGTTCTACCAATACCTATTAAGAACCTATCATGTAGTAAGTATAGATGAGGATATTACAATAAACAAGACCTAAAACCTAGCTTCACGAAATGTAGAGTCCAAGTCCCCTCTACTTTGGGGCCCAGACTATTAGACATAGATTTGATTAGCATCCAGGCTACTTGAATTCCCTGTGTGATCTTTATTTGCAAGACCATTAAGTTTGACTTGCTCTTTGCGTTTTCTCAGGGCTGAGAAGACAATGTTTTTTACCAAAGCAAATGACCAACCAAATCATAAGTCCAGATAATAGGCTGGTCCCTTTAAGCTGAGAAATCCTACTCTGTTCTCTGAGCGAAGTCACTGTTAATCTAGTACATGTGCTCACACCTCTTATTTGAGGTTGTATGCTAGATCTTTCATCATTTGCATCCCATGCAAAGAAAATGAGTCACTTGATCAGCGCTTGATTGAAAATTAAAATTGAAGAAAAAAGTTTGGGGGTATCTCAATAACTTATTTCGTGAGGAATATATTTCATATCCCAGGTATGTAATATTAAAAATTGAATATATTTCTGCACTACTGCACTCAGTAGTCTTGGGAGGGCCCATCTTGTTGCACGCGCCGTGGTTCTGGTTGTCTGGAGAGTAACTAATGCCTGTTTCACCGATGGCATGTGTGTGTCATTCGTGGGCCACCCGGGAGACACTCGAGGGTACTTGCTGATCATTTATTGTTTCGTATTTGTACCATTCTTCTCTTCACCTGCCATAAATTTTTGAGGGGGGCTTTGTTTAGATGTTTGGTCCCTAGCTGAAACATGATGCCTTACTGCCTTACACAAATTTTGATTTAACAGAGGATTTTATTTTCAAAGGAAACCACAAGTGAAAGCAGTCATGAAGATTCAGCAGCACTTAGTTCTGTAGTGCCAGGTAAGGATTTCGAAGTGGCACATGGGATGATACAAATGTGTACATCTATTTGTGTGTAGAGGATTTGCAAAGAAAGAGTACATATTTGCAGCTGCACCTTTTTTCTTCTCTCCGCAGCAGTGGCCCAGGGTGAAGCACAGTGGCTTCAGGAGGCAAAGAATCTGAATGAGCAGCTGAGAGAATCCTACACCAGTGCCACTTTCCGCCACATGTGTCTGCTTGAGGTCTGTCCCTCTCTAACCAGCGACCACTTGCTGGGTTGTGATGTAGCCCTGGCTTTAAAACACATCAGCAGTCCTGTGGAAGAGCCTGTGTTGTTGCCTGAGGTCTTTGCCAACTTCAACTCTGTCATGTGTGTGGAGGGTGAAGCAGGTAGTGGAAAGACAGTCCTGCTGAAGAAAATAGCTCTTCTGTGGGCATCAGGATGCTGTCCCTTGTTAAACAGGTTCCAGCTGGTCTTCTATCTCTCCCTCAGTTCTACCAGACTGGACCAGGGGCTGGCCAGCATCATTTGTGACCAACTTCTAAAGACAGAAGGCTCTGTTACTGAGACATGCCTGAGGAACATCATCCAGGAGTTCAAGAATCAAGTGTTATTCCTTTTGGATGACTACAAAGAAATGTGCTCAATTCCCCAAGTAATACAGAAACTAATTAAAAAAAACCACTCATCAAAGACCTGCTTATTGATTGGCATAAATACAAACAGGGCCAGGGACATCCGCCGATACCTAGACACGATTCTGGAGATAAAAGTGTTTCCCTTCTATAATACCATGTATGTATTACGGAAGCTCTTTTCACACGATTTGACTCGTCTGCGAAAGTTTATGTATTACTTTAAGGTCAACGAAAGTTTGCAGAGAATTCACAAAACTCCTCTCTTTGTAGCATCTATCTGTGCTAACTGGTTTCAGTATCCTTCGAACAAATCCTTTGAGAGTGTGGCTGTTTTCAAGTCGTATATAGCATGCCTTTCCTTAAAGCACAAATCTACAGCTGAACTTCTCAGAGCAACTGTGTCCTCTTGTGGTGAGCTGGCCTTGAAAGGTTTTTTTTCATCTTGCTTTGAGTTCAGTGACGATGACCTTATAGAAGCCGGAATTGATGAAAGGGAAGATTTAGTCATGTGCCTGTTGAGCAAATTCACAGCCCAGAGACTAAGACCAGTCTACCAGTTTTTAAATCCCGCATTCCAGGAGTTTCTTGCAGGGAAGAGGCTGATTGAACTTCTGGATTCTGATAGGCAAGAAGATCAAGATTTGGGACTTTCTTATTTGAAACGAATTAACTCAGCAATGATGGCTGTAGGTCCCTACAGCAATTTTTTGAATTACCTCTCCTACCACCCTTCAACAAAGGCAGGGCCAAAGATTGTATCTCATTTGCTTCATTTGGTGGATAATAAAGAGTCACTGGAGATGATATCAGAAAATGGTGATGACCTGAAGCTCCATTCAGCAATTTCAGAGATGATGGAATGTCTGAGGAAAGCGTGGCAGTTATCTCCAAAAACTTACTTTTCAATCGTTTCAAACCACTTACTGGCTCTGGCCATAAAAGCTGCTTATCGAAGCAACACTGTTGCTGCCTGCTCTCCATTTATTTCACAGTTCCTTCAAGGGAGAACCCTGGCTTTGGATGTTCTTAATTTACCGTATTTTTTTGACCACCCAGAAAGCCTATTATTGTTGAGGAGCATCCAGGTCTCCATAAGTGGAAATGAGGTAAACACCCCAGATTTTTCAGTTTTGGAAACATGTATAGACAAATCCCTGGCACCGACTGTTGATCGGGACTGTGCTTCTGCCTTTGCAACTGTGAGTGCATGGAGGCAGGATATCGCTGAAAAAGAAGAAGACGTAAAGCGTTTTTTCAACCTGAAACTCATGAAACCACCAGACATCAGCTCTGGCTACTGGCACCTTTCTCCAAAGCAGTACAAGATCCCCCTTCTGGAAGTGCATGTGTCCAACAGGGTCACTGTGACCCAGGAGATGCTCAGTGTTCTCATGGTCATTTTCTCAGCTTCGCAGCGCATCGAACTCCATTTGCAGAACAGCAGGGAATTCATGGAAGGCATCCGACCGGCTCTGGAGCAGAGTAAGGACTCCATCACCAAGTGCTCAGTGTGCCACCTGGAGCTGAGTGCAGCGGAACAGGAATTACTTCTCACCCTGCCTGCCATGGAGTCTCTTCAAGTCTTGGGGACAAGGCAGGTACCAGGTACACCTGAATATATCTTATATGACTATTCAGATGGGTAATTTTATTTTTTCACAATCAGTTGTACATGGATGGAAACTTCTGAAAGCATGACACCATACATGCTGGCTGATAGAATAGATATGATAACCTGTGACTAATTTATTTTTGTCAATAGTATGAATTAGTGAAAGGCCTCTGAATAATAGAATGCCTTTCAGATAATTGAGATAAAATTAAAATATTAACCAATGAAAGGTTTTTTTTAAAGTTTGCTTGCTTATTTATTTGTTTGTTTATAGCACATAGGGAGGGGGCAGAGAGAAGGAGAGACAGATCCCGAGCAGGCTGTACACTGTCTGTGGAGCCCAACTTGGGGCTCAAACTCGCAGTGAGATCATGAGTCGAGATCAAGAGTTGGCTGCTTACCCTCCAGGGCCACCCAGGTGCTCCCCCCACCCCCTGCCAAATGAAGGCTCTTAATAAACAGACACAAATTACTTACTAGTAAAATGATAGAGTGCCTGGGTGGCTCAGTTGGTTAAGCATCTGACTTCTGCTCAGGTCATGAGCCTTCTGCACAGTTCCTGAGTTTGAGTCCTGCATGGACTGAGCTCAAGCCTGCTTTGGGTAAAACATGAGCCCCACTGCTGTCTGTCTGTCTGTCTGTCTGTCTCTCTCTCTCTCTCTCTACCCCTTGTGGGATTCTCTCTCTCTCGCCCTCTCTCTGCCCCACACTCACTTGTCCCCCCTCTCTTGAGCGCTCTCTCAAAAAAAAAAAAAAATTCCGTGTACCATGATGCTTGCGAATTACCCTTACCGTACCTGCTTAACAGAAGAAAGGGCTTGTACTCACTGGGAAGTAATCTCTCTCAATTGTGTCCCCTTTCACTTGTCCAAGCAATGTCTGAGAGGTGTCAGTGTAGACTGTGTGTATTGTGCATTAAATTTATTCCTGGGTACTTTAGATACTTTTGTAAATAGTATTTACAGTTTTGTTTTGTTTTCAAATTTTCTGTTGCTAGTATGGCTTTAGTTTTCAGCAGTTTGTTAAATGCCTACATGTGCTTTGCTTTGTGTTCTCTTGCTGGAGGGTCACTGAACATTATTAGGATATTTGGGTAGATATTTATTTTCAAATTTAGAAAAAAATGTCATTTTTAAAATCCCTTTTTATTGTGAAATATTCATAACACTTAACATTTTAATCATTTTTGAACATGCATTTCAGTGGCATTAAGTATATTCCCAGTGTTGTGCAACCAGCACTGTTAACCATTTCCAGAACTTTTTCATCATCCCCAAACGGTAACTCTGTACTGAATAAACAGTGCCTCCTTTCTCTGCCAAGCCACCAACAATATCTATTCTACTTTTCATCTCTATGAATTGGTCTATTCTAGGTATTCCATTAAGTGGAATCCTATAATATTAGAAAAAAAAATTTTTTAATGTTTATTTTATTTTTTATTTTTTATTATAATAGTTTATTTTCAAATTTAAATGTTTATTTTTGAGAAAGAGAGACAGATAGACAGAGTATGAGCAGGGGAGGGGCACAGACAGAGAGGGAGACACAGAATCCGAAACAGGGTCCAGGCTCTGAGCTGTCAGCATAGAGCCCAACGCGGGGCTCGAACTTGGGAACGGTGAGATCATGACCTGAGCCAAAGTCGGACACTTAACCGACTGAGCCACCCAGGCGCCCCGGAATCCTGTAATATTTTATCTTTTTGTGTCTGGCTTGTTTCACCTGGCATATTTTCAGGATTCATTTGTACTGCAGCCTGTATCAGAACTTGGCTCCTTTTATAGTCTGTCTTTCAGTGTATGGTATATATCATGTTTTATCTATTCATCTGTTGATGGATACTTGTTTGTTCTCGCTATTGTGAGCTATGTTGCTATGAACATGGGTGTACAAATATCTTTTTGAGATCCTGCTTGCAGTTCTTTCCAATAGATACCTAAAAGTGGGATTGTTGGATGATATTAACAGTAATTCTAATTTCTGTGCAACCTCTAAACTGTTCACCACCAGTGGCTGCACCAGTTTACATTCTATGAGCGTTTCATTTTCTCCACAACCATGTCAATGCTTGTTGCTATATATATTTTTTCAATTAGAAAGTCATCTTACTAGGCAAGAAATGGTATCCCATTGTGGTTTTGATTTGCATTTCCCTAATGACTAATTGTGTTGAGCATCTTTTTGTGTACTTACTGGTTATGTGTCCTTTTTTGAGACATGTCTATTAAGTCCTTGCCCATTGAAAAAAATTAATTTGTAATGTTTATTTTTAAGAGAGAGCGAGCAAGAGTGAGTCGGGGAGGGGCAGGGAGAGAGGGAGACAGAATCTGAAGCAGGCTCCAGGCTCCCAGCTATCAGCCCAGAACCCAATATGGGGCTTGAACTCACTAACCTAGATCATGATCTGAGCCCAAGTCAGACGCTTAACCTGCTGAGCCAGCCAGAGGCCTCGTTCCTTGCTCATTTTTTAATTGTGTTCTTTTCGTCTTGTGTTGTAGGAGTCTGTATATTCTGATTAATAAATTCTTAATGGACGTTTGGTTTGAAAATATTTTCTATTTTGGAGATAGTCTTTTCACTGTCTCATTAATGTCTTTAAATGCACAAAAGTCCTAAATTTTACTGTTTTTGGTAGCCTATGTAAGAATCCATCATCAAATCCAAGGTTATGAAGATTGATTCCTATCTTTTCTTCTGGTGGTTGTTCCATTTTGAGTTAGTTGTGTATATGGTGGTGGGAAGTAGGGTCCAACATCATTTTTTGCATGCGGAAATTCTGTCATCTCAGCACTCTTTGGGAAGATGTCTTACTTATTTTTGTGCATCCAGAGTAGCACAGGGCTTCTCATAGACTAATCGGCAGATGCTACAAAAGGTAGTATGTTCGTATATGTGCTTTCTGAAAAAAAGAACGTTTTGTAATAAGTGGAAGGTTTTTATTTGAAAATATGAAAATAGATTGATGACTCAAAATAACAGTTTCAAATTTTCCATTTGGAAGTCCATAGATTAATAATAGCAAACTGTGTGCTCCTTTCTAGATAAACTTTTTTCTAAATTGGACAAGTTTGTATGCCTGAAAGAATTCTCTGTGGATCTTGGTGATCAACAAAATGTTCTTGCACTCATTCCTGAAGAATTCCTCAGTCTCCGCCATATGGAGAAATTATTGATCCGAATTTCAGCTGAGTATGGTCCTTCTAAACTAGGTAAGGATGGCACTTTAATTTGCTAGTTTTTACATCATTGGAAAGGCAGCTTGGCAATAACTAAGAGTTAAAGCTTCTGTAAATCTCAGTTTGCAGCCTGTATCCTGAATGAATTGTGGGAAAAGCACTCTTCCTCATTAAGAAAGCAGAGAGCTATCAGGGCACTCTGCTGGCGCAGATGGTAGGGCATACAACTCTTAATCTTGGGTTTAGTTTGAGCCCCGTATTCAGTATAGATATTTTAAAAAATGTTTAAGAAGAAAGCAGAAAGGTGTTTGAAATTACTGAGCCCTTACTATATACATGCTAGGAATTGTTCTTTCTTTTCATAAATTTTTTTTAACATTTTTGAGACAGAGACAGCATGTGAGCTGGGGAGGGGTAGAGAGGGGGACACAGAATCCAAAGCAGGCTCCAGGCTCTGAGCTGTCAGCACAGAGCAAGACGCGGGGCTCGAACCCACCAACTATGAGATCATGAATCACCTGACCTGAAGTCATAACTGAGCCACCCAGGTGCCCCGGCATGCTAGGAATTCTAAGCATTTAACAAATATTGCCCATTTAATGTTCAGAACCTTCTATGAGGTAAGGTACTATTAATGTTACCTTACAAGTAGGGAAATTGAAGTATAAAGAAGATAAGTAATTTGCTCGAGGTCAGTCAGCTAAGGAAATGGTAAATCCGGGATTCAAACAAATCTGGGAGTTCTGACTACTAAGTCTGAGCTTTCAACCCCTGTGTACTGTCTCTCCAAACTATTATGGAGAATTATTTTGATTTTATTTAAGTCGCTCTTGAATTTCAACTTTCAGATCTTCCAGATTGGGGTGGGGGAGGGGAAATCTCCTGATTGGTAGCAGTTGGAAGCGTTTCCCCTTTTCTTACCAGCCTAGCCTATTGATTGAACAATTTGTGCAGCCATCTTTCCTAAATACATCATTTAACGAAATGACTTAAGTGTCCTCAATTCCTTAGTTTAGTGAAGATTGAGCCCTACAGTAAATCTCTGAGGAACTAACAGGCAGAGTTGCATGCAATAAAATTCTTTGAAGTTGAATGCGGAAGTGGTAGTTTTCTTATATTTGTCAGTAATTTTCATGTGAAATTTAGGTTTGCTTCAGATTTGTCATTGCTTTTATGTTTCTTTGTATTGTATTCCTACTGTGTAAATGTCATCACAAGCAAACTTAAGATATTAGCATGTTAAAGACTAAGATGACCTTACTGAGTCTACGCTCTTAGCTCGTATTTTCTTAAGGAGAAAACTGATACCCAGAGACTACCAGTAACTGCGTGTCCAAGTTCACATAGCTCTCTAGTTAGGTGCAAAACTTGAACCTGTAAGTGGCCCAATTCTTGGATCATTACACAATAGGACTTCGTTTTAACTCTGTATTGTTGAAACAGAATAATATGGCTAATTCTGATAGAAATTTGGAATTTTCTGGGCCATCTGGGTGGCTCAGTAAGGTTAAGTGTCCCGACTTCAGCTCAGGTCATGACCTCACAGTTGGTGGGTTCAAGCCCTTGCATCATGCTCTGTGCTGACAGCTCAGAGCCTAGAGTCTGCTTCAGATTCTGGGTCTCTTTCTCTGTTTTTCCCCTACTCATTTGTGCGTGCTTTCTCTCTCAAAAATAAATAACGTTTGGAATTTTCTCTAATTTCCGAAATCTTTGTTATTTTTTAGTGAAATTAATTCAGAATTCTCCAAACCTTCATGTTTTTCATCTGCAATGTAATTTTATTTCGGAATTTGAATCTCTCATGACTGCACTTGCTTCCTGCAAGAAACTCAAAGAAATTAATTTTTCTGGATCATTTTTCACACCCATCCCATTTGGTAAGAGCTAAGATCATAAAATTTTGGTTTTAGATGCATCTGTATGCAGAGTAATTTTAGGCACTTTTTAAAAGGTAAATTATATTAAATATGTAGTTGAGGTCAAAGAATTAAACTATTAGATCTGATTTTAAATGCATTTTCAAATAAGGTGTATTTGTATCTGGAAGTTTAAGTATTTGTAGTTATCAGAATTATTTCCTGAGCTTTATTTAGTCATACTAATAAAATCTAAATTACTGTATTGATTTCAATCATTTAAAAATACTCTTTAAATACATATTTGTTGGTATAAGTTATGTCAGCTACATCTTTGTTTTCCCTTTTATAGTCACTGCTTTGCCAAATTTTATTTCTCTGAAGATACTAAATCTTACAAACCAACAGTTTTCTGACAAGGAAACATCTGAAAAATTTGGTATGTTTACAAAATTTACTTTTTATTCTTCCCTTGAAATCCTTCTTCTATTTTGTATAAACCACAAGAAATCACTATAGGTATTAGCTGCCCTTACTCATTTGGAGGAAGGGGCAGGGGTGCTCAGCTTTGAGTCTCCAAGTACCTGATCTCACATGATCTCATCAAAGCAATGTTCTCAGAATGACATTTCTTCAAATACATATTTGGTCATTACAGCATGATGCAATTTCATTGTCAGGGGCCCATTCCAAACCTGCTAAATCCCTGTTATTTCAGAGGTTTTTGGAATACAGATAAAACTATCTTTTCAGGTTATGAGAACTTAGTTTGTGAAACTCAGAATTAACAAAATGGTAACAATAGAAACTGCTTAATCAATTTTTTTATGATTACAAAGGGAATGTGTGCTCATGGAAGAATTCTGGTAGGTGTTAAGATATAAGAAACTTTGAGAGTTCATTTGAACAAAAATGGATTTGAATCAGGCAGTGTCCAGTGAATGCAGGACATAGCCCTGAGCAGCTGTACCAAAGGAAAGATGTCTTATACGCATCAGGGAGCAGGAACAGGGAAGTTCTAGTAGACAGAAACGCAGGTGGGTTACTTTAAGGTTACTTTCCTTTAGGGGGATGGCAGAGGTCTATTGGGCAGATTATCTAACTAGTGCTCATCTGGCGATTTCCGATTGGCTGGTTTTAGATTCCATTTCTGGGACAGCGCAAACTAAAAATTAAGTCTTGTTTTAGTGATTTGGGACTTGGCAAAAGCAACTCATTTTGGGCTTTTTTCTTTAAAAAAAATTTTTTTTTAACGTTTATTTATTTTTGAGAGACATAGAGACAGAGCTTGAGCAGGGGAGGGGCAGAGAGAGAGGGAGACACAGAATCCAAAGCAGGCTCCAGGCTCTGAGCTGTCAGCACAGAGCCCAACGTGGGGCTCGAACCCACAGACCGCGAGATATGACCTGAGCTGAAGTTGGCCACTTAACCGACTGAGCCACCCAGGTGCCCCTGGGCTTTTTTCTTTTAACACAGGAAAATATAAGCGGAGTCAGTGGAGATAGGGAGTACAGAGCAGTAGTGCTTCTCAGATGTTAGCACCTGGATGTTTTCTTCTTCCCTTCTCTTGCTTTCCTTTGGAGGCAGCATGTGGCTGTGGGAGGAGCAGGAAGACTGAGTGGGCCAGAGGCAAGATGGAGGGGCCAAGGTGGTAGCTGGCACATACAAGTTGATTAAATAAACAATACATTAAGTATAATGAGGATCAAATTTCCTCATGGCTGGAGAAGGAATTGACAGATATTGAAAGGAGAGGCTAGAGAACTCTCAGGTGTTAAATTAGATATAGGAATACTGGTGTGGACTCACGGTTTCTAATGTATATGTGCATATAAATCTATATATACACATATAGTGAGCTACCTATCTCTATACACACATATATATACATAGCTCAGTCAACTGAGAGATTAGGAAGGATCCTGTAGTAATGAGTGCCCCAAATGCCAGATCTTCACTCCTAAATACAGGCCTCCCTAAAAGGAACCAGGGTCCTTAGAGAAATGGCTGATAGAAGAACTGGGACGCAGAATTTAAAACCCAAGCTTGGAACACTGTTGAGTGCTACAAAGTGTTAAGAACATTTCCAAGCCATGGTCCTGGAAGGAGAAGCTTTCTAGGGATGAAGTGATCCCTAATGTACCATGCCAGGGTGGGGTCGAAGTGCAAAGAGGGAAGAGTAGTGGATTGTGAGGCTTTAGTGCTGGGAGGAAGAAGGAGAAATCACTGAGGAGGAAACAGGAGATAGGACTGAAAGGAAGGTGGCTGAAGACATTTAAGGAGCTTGGGGAGTATCTTGGAGGCCAGTAGAAGCTTGAGTCTAAAAAAGGAAAAGGAGATATGGTAGGCATTCTGGACTTCAGTGCAGGAGAGATTGGTTGGGGGAGGGTGGAGGAATTGTTGACTGGAGGTAGCAATGAGGATCAAGGTGTAGGCTGACCCCTTTCTCTTGCCCTTTGGAGAAGAGGAGGAACAGCCTCCATGCTACATGTGGCCTCCTGGGCTAGGCATGATTTTGACGCTATAGATTACCATTGTTTGGTAACACATTGAATGGAGAATACTTTTGTCTCTTCTGCTAGCCTACACCTTAGGTTCTCTTAGCAACCTGGAAGAACTGATCCTTCCTGCTGGGGATGGGATTCAGCAAGTAGCCAAACTGATCATCCAGCAGTGTCAGCATCTTTGGTCTCTTCGCATTCTCTCATTGTGCCAGATTTTGGATGATGACAGTGTGATAGAAATTGGTGAGTTACCCTTGGACAAATGGTTTCAGCTTGCATAAAAGCCAGCGTTCCTAGTCAAGCCGGCTGTCGCCATATGCTGATGGCCTCCAGTTTGAGACTATACAATTCCTCAAGTCTGTGTTTGACTTTGTGTTCCACATACCAGGCCACATATCCTCCATGCGTTCCTTTTTACAGCACTCTTTTAAAAACTGAAGATGAATACACACACAGAAAAGAACACAAATCCTAAGTGTACAGGTCAATAAGTTATCTAGTAAACACATGTGAAATTTTTGTTTAAACCATTCTTGGTGAAAATCACCCAGATTATAGAGTATTGCAGATTATAGAGTATTGCAAAGATCCCAGAAGCCTCCTTCATGTCGGCTCTGACCCCATTCCCCTCCTTTCCAAAGGTGTCCATCAGATCCCTTTTTTCACCACAGATTAGTTTCCCTGCTTCTACAGATAGATTTTTGTCCTAAATTCTTGAGATGGATAGTTCTAATGCTTTTGGCTTTAGCTCCATCTCACAAATTTTACATGTCATATTTCCAGTTGTATTTCAAAATATTTTCTAATTTTTGTTACTTTTTTTTTTGGCCACACCAGTTATTTAGAAAGGTATTGCTTAATTTCACTGTAAAGACAGAATATACATTGTATGATTTCAATTTTGAAATTTGTTGAGATTGTATTAGGAGTCAACATAATACAAAATACATACTAAAATGGTCAATTTTAATAAATGCTCCATTTTTACTTGAAAAAAAAAGTGAGGTTTCTGTAGTTCAAATGAAATGTTGAGGGATGCCTCTTTCCTCCCTTTAAGAAGAATACATATCTAGTGGTCTTTTTCATCCCCATTGAATAGAAATCATTATTCCATCTTACTCTTCTCACTTTATCAAAGCCTTCTTTTGAAAGTCAGTCATGTACAGAGTAGGGGCCAATAACCCCTCCCTCTTGGTTCCAAGAGGGAGTATTTTCTTTTCTCAATACCCAGCAAAGCATGTCTGGCACATAGTAGGAATGCTAATATTTTCTGACTGAACACAGAATGCTTATTGGCCCATGACTTCTTTTGGGGACACGTGGTAGGTCTGTTTATTAACTCATAAAGATGCAACTAAATTTACTCCTAGGAGACAACACTCAGACATATCAAAGAACCAGCTAACCAAACTGTATGAAGTAGGGATTCAGGCAAAAAGGAGGAAAGAAGGGAATGAATGTGGAAAGTCAGAGCTTTTCTATGAGTCCTACTAGAAGTGTCTTTCACATGGGGGAATAAGAACTATCTCTTGACTGTTACTGAAGACACCTACTCAGGACAGAGCTGAAGACATTTTCTCAGTACCTCTGTTTTTAAAGTTAGTCATGCATGCTACAGCCATGAATTCTCAAGTATAAAACCAAACCTAGCTTTTGCCTAAACTAGGAAAATGACAGCAATTAAAAAGAAAAAAGCCTTGCGAGGCATCCACTTCCAAAGTCAACCTCTATTAATTGAGAACTTACTCTGCCAGGCTCCCATGTCCTTCAGAATCACTAACCTCAAGAACAGGAAGGTCCCTCTTGGGAAACAGGCATAATATACAGTAGCAGACTGCAAGAAGACATTATTTGAGGATTGTCACATCCTATCTTCCGTTAAAGAGGAGCCATGGTTGACACAATCTCTCACATACTATGTAAGTTAGCATAGTTCTTTAGCTATGCTGTGCCTGGACATTTGTCCTCCTGAGACCAAAAGAGAAACCCAAATTAGTACAGAACGGCAAAACTCTCATGGAAAGGTGGCTTCGGTGCTATAGGTCTAAGCTTTACTTCTCTGGTTTCTGCTTTTCCCTTGGTTTTTGGCCAGGCAGTTCTTTACTCAGTTGTTAGTGCTTTGGGTCTTTTAAGGAGATAAATTAAAAAATAATGGGCATTTCCTACTTTGAGTGGTGGTTGTGGGAGGGAGGTTGGTACAAATGACCTAATCTATCATTACTGAAATAAAAGTCCTTATGATTCTGTTTTCACCAACACTTCGCTTTTATAGCCAAGGTAGCAATCGATGGAGGTTTCCAGAAACTTGAGGACTTAAATCTTTCATTCAACCACAAGATTACAGAGGAAGGATACAGAAATTTCTTTCAAGCACTGGACAACATGCCACACTTGAAAGAGCTGAATATTTCTAGGCATTTGACTGCATGCATCAGAGCTCAGGCCCCAACAGTCAAGTCTCTGAGTCAGTGCCTGTTACGCCTGCCCAGCCTCACCAGAATTAGTATGTTGAGTTGGCTCCTGGACACCGAAGACCTCGCACTGCTTACCGCCATGAAAGAAAGACATCCTCAATCGAAATGCTTAATTATTCACTGGCAGTGGCTACTGCCATTCTCTCCAATCATTCAGGAATAGAAGATGTAGCTAAAAACTGAATTAAGGATTTTTTTTAACAATTCTAAACCTCTCCAAAATTCTAAACATCTCTCCAAAAACATTTTACTGTCTTGCACACAAAAGGATATTTATAGTAAGGCATGTTAAAAAAAACAAAAATGAACACTGCTTGTCCATCACTGACCTTAAAGAATAGATTACCAGAACTTTTGCAGTCCCCAAATAGTCCTCTCCAACTAAATAAAGATCAGTTCTTCAATCAAGTTTATACACCTAACCCTCTGTAAACGAGGATCAGCAGCGGGTTTTCGCACTAACGGTTTGTAAGGAGGATAAAACCAGCTCTGAGAAGGGAATGAGGTACGCAGACCTGTCCTAAAGCCACAATATGGAAGGAGTGTTCAAGTTACATATGATGGGAATTTCAAGACTGAATCCATTTTCGACATAAATGAAACAAGACTTTACCACCGGGTCCCGATGAAGTATAAAACAGAATTTCTAAGATTCAGACTAAAATGGAGAGGGCACAGCTTTCAGCATCAGGTTTGTTGAATCTGTGGAAATGCAGCCCAAGAAGGTTTGGGCTTGGGGCATTCTGCTGAAAAAGTGCCTTGGAGGTTTTAGAGGACGCCATTCATGTGGGGTATTGGGTTAGAAAAACCACACGTGGCATGGATCTGCTAGAACACCACACTGGAAGCAGGGAGAGAAGTCCCCTCCTCCTACAGTGTCTCAGCACTCCCTCTAGTCACAAACTTTATACTGTGCCTGCTGAGAGGACAGGTCTTTAGAGACTGCAGCTCTATGAAGGCAGAGAAGGCAAGGAAGGCTTTGGATTTGGACACAAGAAACAACAACTTGATAACTGATACAACTATTACTTATGAACTAGGATAGACCTAAACCAAAAAGAAACTAGTTAGATTTAAGAATGATAGGATGCACATGAATGAATGTTTATAGAAAATGTCTTACATGATCTAGGAGAAACAGGGAGCTGGGTAGTGACTGCAGGGAGGGGGGAGGTCTGATTCTTTTTTCTTTACAAATCTTTTGTACCATTTTTACTTCTGTACCAAATGCATGTACTATTAAAAATGGTATTTTAAAAGCAAAGGGCTTCTAGTTTAAATTTTTTTTTGATGTTTTTTAATTTTTGAGACAGAGACAGAGCATGAGTGGGGGAGGAGCAGAGAGAGAGGGAGACAAAGAATCCGAAGCAGGCTCCAGGCTCCGAGCCATCAGCACAGAGCCCGACGCGGGGCTCGAACTCACAGACCACGAGATCATGACCTGAGCTGAAGTCGGACGCTCAACCGACTGAGCCACCCAGGCGCCCCAAAGGGCTTCTAGTTTAAAGCAGGGGGCTGCAAAGTATGACCTGAGTCTGTAGGGTCTCTGACCTCAGATTATATATGTGACAGAGACCATGACCAGTTGCCTACAAAGCTAAAATAATTCTGGCCCTTTACAAAGAATGAAGTATTTCCATGACGAAGTGGTTTTAGATTGTAAGATTACCATGCCCTTTTATTCTAGTGTATATTAGTCTCCACAGGATTCCCAGGCCATCCCTCATTGCCCTGACCATCCTGTTTCTAACTTTTCCCTTTCTGATCACAAGTTCCAACAGTCTACAACTCCCTAAATCTTTCCACTATACCCTATCCCCATGAGAAACATCCTCTACCATCCTCAACTTCGTGTCCAAATAATACCTGTATCATCTTGTTCTAACTCCCTCCTTCTCTAATTTTTACCATGACTCACAGTAAGAATTTTTTTTATCAAAAATCGACACATTTATAAACATGTACCTATTGAACCAAGATACACAAAAAACTCTAAAAGCTGTATATGATTTTACTAATATCCAAATATAACAAATTCAGAAATAGAAAATTTGTTTTGCTTTTCCCTTCTGCGTCCCACCAAAAGAGCTCTTATGAGGGTCACGATGCTCTCTACAATGCTCAATTCAATGAACGCTTCTTAGTCCTCATCCTTGACTTGTTCACAACATCTGACCCAGCAGTAGCTTGATGCGGCTGGTCACTCCCTCCTCAGAAATTTCATTTGCCTTCCAGGGCACTCCTTCTGGATTTCCTCCTAACTCACTGAGAGTTCCCTCAGTCTCCTTTACTGCTTTTTCTCATATCTGACCTCTAAACACTGGGGGTACTCAAGAGTTCTCCGATAGCTCTACATAAATGCACTTGCTTGGTGACCTGGTCTTGCTGAATGGCTTTAAATTCCAAGTGTACGTGAACTCCTGTATTTTCAGCTCTATTCCAGATCTCTCCTCTAAACTGTGGACTCATATCTAACTCCTGTTAATGGGCATCTCAGATTTCACCTGTCTTAATCCAATTCCTATCTTTCCTTTCCCACAAGCACTGTTTTTTTGTTATTTAAAGAGAGTGCATGCAAGCAGGGGAGGGGGTAAAGGGGGGGGAGAGAGAAAGGGAGAGAGAGAATCCTAAGCAGGCTCCATGCTCACCTCAGGGCCCAATGCGGGGCTCAACCCACAACCCTGGGATAATGACCAGAGTAGAATTCAAGAGCTGGGATGCTTAGCTGACTGAGTCACCCTGGCTCCCCTTCCACAAGTACTCTTTACGCTGACTTCTCCATGTCATTAAATTCTAGCTTTGTTCTTCCACTTGTGTAGGCCAAAAACCTTGGGGGTCATCTTTGATTTCTCTCTTTCATACTCCACATGTAATCTATTGGCAAATGCTGAGCTCTATTTAGCATCTGTCAATAGATCCAACCACTACTAACCACTGGTCCTAGGCAGCCTACTTCCTCCCTTGGAACTTATGGTCTATTTTCTATCCAAAAAAATTTTTTTGTTTATTTTTGAGAGACAAAGAGACCGTGTGAGTGGTGGAAGGGCAGATAGAGAAGGAGAGAGAGAATCCCAAGCTGGCTAAGCACAGCCAGTGCAGAGCCTCATGTGGGGATGGAACTCACTAAATGACCAGATCATGAGAACATGACCTGAACTGAAACAACAGTCAGACGCTTAACTGACTGAGCCACCCAGGCACCCCTAAGGCCCTTAGACCATAAGGACTATTTTCAACACAAACATAGCAGTCATAAGACTCTTTAATACATAAGATCATGCTATTCCTTTGGTTCAAAACCTTCCAAAGGATCCCAGATCAAAGTAAATGCAGTGGCCTATGTGTGACCTGAACCCTGGCTACCTCTCTTCCCTCCATCTCTTTAATCTCTCCTCCTTGCTCACTTCCACTCCAGCCATACTGGTTTCTTTTGCCATTCCCTGAACATGGCAAACTTATTTGTAGGGCCTTTGTGCTTGGCCCTAAGAATAAGGTTCTGGGGGGTTCTCTATTTTTGTGAATGGCTCTCATTTTCTTCACATCTCTGCTCAAATGTCAATTTCCCTCACCATTTTTCACTTTTTAAAATTTTAAGTAATCTCTACACCCAAATGGGGTTAGAACTAGCAACCCTGAGATCAAGAGTTACGTACTCTACTGACTGAGCCAGCCAGGTGCCCCCTTCACCATTCTACACAGGGAATTCTCCACAATTCATCCACAGGGGCCCCTGGATGGCTCAGTAGGTTAAGTGTCTAACTCCTGATTTTGGCTCAGGTCATGATTTCATGGTTCATGGGATTGAGACCTGTCCTTTCAGTTTGGAGGGATGCTTTCTCTCCCTCTTGCCCACTTGCGCTCTTTCAAAATAAACTTAAAAAAAAATTTATGGAATTCATATTCCAATTACATTCTGCCTAACCCCCTTTTCTGCTTCATTTTTGTCTATGTCATGTATTAGTATTGCCACCTTATATATTTTGGTTGTTTACTACTGTACACCACCACTGTAAGCAGAACCTTTTTTCATCTGTTTGGTTTACCACAGTCTCCAAGCACGCAGAAGAGTACCTAGCACATAAACAAAACTGAATAAATAATTGCTGAGATGAATGATTTGACAGAAACTGCAGCCACTTTCCAACTGCATTAGATATTCAAAGATGTAAGATCCAAAAATGCATTGAAAGCAAATAAGCTACCTTCATAACTGAATTTAACCTGGCACACTTACTTAGGTAATGAAAATATGCAGAATATATAAAAGACTGGCTGTCATGAAAAATAAAAATCTACTCACCAGTAGCAGAAAGCTTAAGTCATTGGATATCCCCTTCTGTGAAGCTTACTTACCAGGAATTGAATATTCATTTTATTCAACAAATATGTACTGGGCAGCTACAAATAGGTTAGGCATATTTAGTGTATCCAGGCAAAATCTCTGAAAGAAATAGAACTTTTTATATTAACCTCTTCTTCCACAGCTAAATGGACTAGGGAGAATCCCAGGTGCATGGATACCAATGCTTAGACTCAACTCCAACAACAGGATTTTCTACCTCTCCTGAGAATTTGAAGTGACAGTCATAGATATAGTCAAATGGATGGTAGATGGAACCACAAGGCAGTGATGGGGGCAGAATAGCTTGGGCAACCATGTTAGGCAATGGGTGTGATGAAAATGTAAAGGAAGCTAGAAGAATGAGAGGCAGATAGATCAGAGAAAGTGAGAAGAGGGGAATGACAATACGACTTTGGAGAAGAACAAAGCTGTGGTTCCTGACTGGCGAGGTCGAGTCCTGTGACACTCGGCTTCAGAGAAGCTTTGTTTACTAAGCTTGGATTATCAGCAACATTGTTTTACAACTGGTTTTGTCTTTACAACACTACCCTTCCTCCAAGTCTGAGTAGTTCTCTATGTTATGAGACAGATTTACCTTGCCATATATATTCTAAAGAAAAATACTCATATAGTCAAGGTTAAAAAATTTATCATTTATTTTTAAAGGCATTAATAAAAAGCTTAACATACTAAGAAAGTTACAATATACAAATATGTTCAGTTGATATTTTCACAGATTGACTTTTCTGCACTATGTATGACTGAGTTTCTTTTAATTACTCACATTTCCACTGCTGAGTTATTCAAATTGATTATTCCCTTGAAACACGTGGCTGGTTATTTAAGCATGAGTCACATGCAACATGGGGCAATGCAGATGACTGTGCCACCCAACCAACTGTTCATGAAGAAAAACATGAAATTTTATTCACATCGACCATGGCGCATCAAAATACCATTCTCCTTGGGAGAGAGCTGCACCTGAATTTGGGGGGAAAAAGGTCAAGATATAATTATGCAATTAAAAAACTTCTTATAAATAAAAAGAAAGCAATACACTCATCATGGTAAATAAAACTAGAATAAAAATATGCTAATATAAACTTCATGCAATACTAAATTCAATCTTTATGGGATAGTTAAGTAATCAGACAAATTGTTATATTCATTTGGAAGAGTAAATGTTAGAGATTAAAAATTTAAGGAGCATTGGTACTTGATCTGTCCTAACAGAATTAAGTTTATTGAGACAGAGAGAGAGAGAGAGAGAGAAAATATCCCAAGCAGGCTCCACACTGTCAGTGCAGAGCCTGATGTGGGGCTCAATCTTAGGAAACGTAAGATCATATCTTAGGCTGAGATCAACACTAGGACGCTCAACTGACTGACTTATCTGGAGCCCCCAAAGTATCGTGCTTTTAAGAAATCCATGAAAATCAAAGTAATGATAAACTAGAACATAGTAAAAATGTATTTAAAATCTAGAATCGGTATAAGATAAATATATTCAGGTTCATGCATACCAACTAATGAAAAGTTAGCTGCATCTAAACAATGTTATCCACTTGGGCACTCAGGTGGCTCAGTTGCTCAAGTGTCCAACTTCAGCTCAGTTTGTGGGTTTGAGCCCCTTGTCAGATTCTATGCTGACAGTTCAGAGCCTGGATCTTGCTTTGGATTCTGTGTCTCTCTCTCTGCCCCTACACCACTAGAGCTCTCTCTCTCAAAGATAAATAAAGATAAAAAAAAAAAAAAAAAGAATGTTATCCATTTTAGGAAGTCTGGATGCCTCAGTCAGTTGGGCATCTGACTCTTGGTCTTGAGTCAGGTTATGATGTCATGGTTGGTGAGATTGAAGCCCCCATTGGGCTCTGCGCAGATAGCGCAGAGTCTACTTGGGATTCTCTCTCTTTCTTCTCTCTTTGCTCCTCCCCTGCTCTCTCTCAAAAAAATAAATAAATAAAGCGTAATCCACTTTAGGTACAGACATATACGCACATGAATTAAATACTGGATAAAGATGGAGTAAAAACTTGAGTTTGCTGTATATGAATTCTCAATGAAATTGCTAACAAAGTTATTTTCACTATCTCTTTATTCTATGTAAGCTGAGGGGTGCCTGGGTGGCTCAGTCAGTTAAGTGTCTGGCTCTTGGTTTTGGCTCAGGTCATGATCTCGGGGTTTGTGAATTAGAGCCCTGTGTCAGGCTCTGAGCTGACAGTGTGGAATCTGCCTGGGATTCTCCCTCTCTCCCTTTTCCTCTGCCCCTCCCAATCTCTCTCTGTCTCTCAAATAATAAGTAAACAAACATAAAAACACTGTTATTTAATGTAAAATAAAATAAAAACTCACTAAAAACAATAAATTTGTGAATGCGCCTAGAAGAAATACAGGGCTAGGTTCATGCAAGCCTCTGGTTACATTCTTATTAACTGACCAGTACCTAACCTTTTAAAATGTGTGTTTCGGATGGAAGACATGTTACTTGATATATATTGATGTTACCGGTGACATCTTTTTTTTAAAGTAATCTCTGCGCTCAACATGGGGCTCAAACTCACGACCAGGAGATCAAGAGTCACATGCTCTACTGCCTGAGCCAGCCACGCTCTCCTAATACGTTAATGATTTCTTAACACTGAAATTACAGCCAATGGTACTAAGTGATGCCTGAATGGAGCTTATCTAACATATATTTTCCCTGTAAGGCACATCACAGGCTTCTTGCACTTGGGGACACAAAGCACAATGTTTGGTGTCCACTTAAAAGAGTGAAATCAAAAGGCACAGAAACGTGAATAATGTGGCACTAAAAAGACTGTGCAAAGAATGCTTGTTTAGAGCAGGAGATTACACATGAAGACAGAGCCCTGCTCAACCTCAGCTGAGAGTGTCTGTGTCAGAGGACTCAAATTTTTTGCCACTCTGCGCTTGTCCGTGAATGATGGCGAATGCACTGTATTTAACTTGGGCATGATAGATAAATTTTGGCAAGCTGGCCAATTTGCAAATACATAATCTGTGAATAATAAGAATTGACTGTAGATAAAGTATGAAAAACAAGAATTTAAAGTAAACACAAATATTTCAAACGATAAAGGAAAACTAATCATATAGATAGAGGAAAGCAAACATTTCTGTCAAAATGACTAACCACTACCACCAAAAGCAAGGTCAAATAAATGATAAACTAGAAAATAAGTATTTGCAACTCCTATCACAGAGGGATGGCTTCCATGAAGAATTCTTGCAAAACAAAAAGGAGAAACATAAATCCCAGTTAAAAAGTGGGCTAAGGTGATAGTCACAGTTTTCAGTAAAGATGCCAAAGCTCTTAAATACACAAAAAGATGAACTTTACAATAAAATTTAAAAAAATTGTAAATGCAATTAGATAACTATTTCTAACTATTAGACTGTCAATGATCCAAACGTTTCATACATTACTGAGTAAGAATGTGGGAAACAAGAGCTCTCAAACTTTGTTGGTGAGAATATAAATTAATATAGTTTCTACCGAGAAGCAACATGGCAAAAATCTATTAAAATTATAGATGTATGTCCTCTTTAATCTATCGGTTCTAATTTTAGAATCTAAATCCAGATTAGAATTCTAGATTCTATTTAGATAATTCTAAAGAAGTGTTCATACATCTACAAAAAGAATTATGTAAAAGAATATGAACCGTAGCATTAAATAGCAAACAACTGGGAACATTCTAAAATTCCATCCATAAGAGCTCGATTAGTACATATCTATACATAAAAGTATCATGCAACTTTAAAAAAAGTTTTCTTGGGGCGCTTGGGTGGCTCAGTTGGTTAAGCGGCCGACTTCGGCTCAGGTCATGATCTCGCGGTCTGTGAGTTCGAGCCCCGCGTCGGGCTCTGTGCTGATGGCTCAGAGCCTGGAGCCTGCTTCGGATTCTGTGTCTCCCTCTCTCTCTGCCCTTCTGCTTACTCTATGTCTCAAAAATAAATAAATGTTAAAAAAAAAAAAAAGTTTTTTTATATACTGGCACTGAGGATTCTCCAAAAAATTCTGAGGAAAAAGCACTTACCTGTTAAAGAACACTGTATGAATCACCTATAAAAATGAAAATTTAAAGAGTTGGAAGGAGTAATCATGAAACATCAGATCTATTTCAATGATATTTTACTTTTACTGTCAATAAATGTACAGAGCACAACACAACAAAACAAAAATGAAGGATGTGTTCTGTCAAATCTCCCTTACATTCTAGTCCCTCTTCAGAGATGACTTGAGTATAGTCCTTAGGTGACCATCAATTCACACAAAGACATGTATGCAAACGTGTATTTACATAAATGGCAGGTAGCATAACACATTTCTGCATCTTACTTTCTTCATTTAAATATATTTTCCTATCAGATTGCTCTATATAACAAGCAATAATGTAGTCTTTTAAAATAAAATTAAAAGAATAATAGAATACAAGGATTCCCATGCTTTTTGAAAGCTTTAGGCCACTCTGCTTTTTACCAGAGACTTAAAATAGCAACAAATGTTTTCACTAACCAAAAAAAAGTCTTAAGAGGATTTACACTGTTATGAAAAAGGCAAAAGGGCATCTGAGTGGCTCAGTCAGTTGAGCATCGACTTTGGCTCAGGTCATGATCTTGTGGTTTTGTGGGTTCGAGCCCTCCATCGGGCTCTGTGCTGACAGCTCAGAGCCTGGAGTCTGTTTTGAATTCTGTGTCTCCCTCTCTCTCTGCCCTTCCCTGATTCGTGCTCTCTCTTGCTCAAAAAATAAATAAAACATAAAGAAAAATAATTAAAAATAAATGTGATGTTAAGTGAGGATACACATATGTGGACAAAATGCTATGATAGCATCTGTATCAAACATAGATGAATATGAAAAGTGTAAAATAATACATGAAAAAGGAATACAATGATAGACACACAGCTTTATGAATAGTAAACATTTTTCTTATGTACTTTTCAAAATAGAAAAACTAGTACAATAAACATCCATGTGCACATCACATACTCAACAGCCATATATGCTTCATGCACACACATATTTTCCTAAATCATTTTTTTTAAGTTTATTCATTTATTTTTGGGGGAAGGGGCAGAGAGAGGGGGAGAGAAAGAGAATCTTTTGATTTATGATCCAGTGTGAATTACAAGTTTTCTACTATATGTAGAAAACCCTAAAGACTGCACTAAAAAAACGACTAAAACTGATAAATGAATTCAGTGAAGTCACAGGATACATAATCTGTTGCATTTCTATACACTAATAATGAGCTAGTAGAGAGAGAAATTAAGCAAACAATCCCATTCACAACTGCACCAAAACCAATAAAATATCTAGACATGAAATTAACTACGGACTTTACAGACCTGTGCACCCAAAAACTATAAGGCACTAATGAAAAAAAATTGAAGATAACACAAACAGAAAGATATTCCATGCTCATGGAATGGAAGAGTTAATATAATTAAAATGTCCATACTCACTGGGTGTTGTATGGAAACCAATTTGAAAAAAGTTTAAAAAATAAAATAAAATAAAATGTCTATACTATCCAAAGTAATCTACAAATTTAATGATCCCTATCAAAAAAAACAACATTTTTCACAGAACTAGAATAATCCTAAAGTTTAGATAGAACCACAAAAGACTTGGAATAGCCAAACCAATCTTGAAAAAGATGAAACAAACTAGGGGTATCACAATCTCAGATTTCTTTTTTTATTTTTTATTTTTATTTTTTATTTTTTAATGTTTATTTATTTTTGAGACAGAGAGAGACAGAGCATGAGGGGGGAGGGGCAGAGAGAGAGGGAGACACAGAATGTGAAACAGGCTCCAGGCTCTGAGCTGTCAGCACAGAGCCCGACGCGGGACTCGAACTCACAGACCGCGAGATCATGACCTGAGCTGAAGTCGGACGCTCGACCGACTGAGCCACCCAGGCGCCCCCAATCTCAGATTTCAAAATATATTACAAAGCTGTACTGATCCAAACAGTATTTTTATTGGACTAGCACAAAATCAGACACACAGGTAAGTGGAAGAGAACTGAGAGCCCAGAATTAAAGTCATGCTTATATGGTAATTAATCTCCAACAAAGGAGGCAAGAATACACAAAGGGAAAAATCCAGTGTCTTCAACAAATGGTGCTGGGAAAACTGGACAGCTACATATAAAAGAATGAACTGGACCACTTTCGTACGTTATAAACAAAAATAAACTAAAAATGTATTAAACACCTAAATATCAGACCAGAAACCATAAAATTCCTAGAAGAAAACATAGGCAGTAATTATTTTGACATTAGCTGTAGAAACATTTTTCTAGATATGTAACCTCTGGTAAAGGAAATAATAACAAAAATAAACTATTGGGATTATGCCAAAATAGAAAGTTTCTGCACAATGAAAGAAACCAAGAAAAATGGAACCTATCAAATGGAAGAAGATATTTGCAAATGATGTATCTGATAAGGGCTTAATATCCAAAATACACAAAGAATATGTACAACTTGACATCAAAAAGTTAAACACTCCCACTGAACAATGAGAAGAAGACATGAATACATATTTTTTCAAAGAAGACATACAGATGTTCAACAGACACATGAAAAGATGCTCAACATCACTCATCATCAGGGAAATGCATCTCAAAACCAGAATGAGATACACCTCACATCAGACAGAAAGGCTAAAATCAAAAACACAAGAAATTGTTAAGTACTGGCGAGAATGTAGAGAAAAAGGAACCACTGTAGGTGGTAATGCAAACTGTGCACCCACTGTAGGAACCAGTATGGACATTCCTCAAAAAATTAAAAATGGCATTACCGTAAGGTCCAGTAATTCCACTACTAGATGTTTACCCAAAGAAAATGAAAAAAACAATTTAAAAAGATACATGCATCCCTGTATTTACTGCAGCTTTATTTACAATAGTCAGGATATGGAAGCAACCCAAGTGTCCATGGACAGATGAATGGATAAAGATGCAGTGTTTACACACACACACACACACGAATATTCCTCAGCAATAAAAAAAGAATAGGATTTCACTCATACACAATTAAGAAAGAAAACAAAGGATCAAATTAAAAAAGAAATAAACAAAAAATAGTCTTAAATATACAGAGCAAACTTGAGAGAGGGGAGGTAGGTGGCGGGACAGGTGAAATGGGGAAAGAGGATTAGGAGTACTGTTGTGATGAGCACTGAGCAGTGTGTAAAAGTGCTGAATCGTTGTGTTGTACACCTGAAACTAAGAGAACAATGTTAACTGTACTTGAATTAAAAAATAATTAAAAATGTATTTAATAGTTTTACATTAGCTTTTCAGGTTTTTAACATTTCCATTTTTAAAGATATGTTTTTCACAAACTGTGAAATTCATACAAAAGACTCACTGTTATAATGACAGTAGACTTACTTCTTAATTGAAATGT
Source organism: Paguma larvata (assembly GCA_030068075.1). Classification (NCBI taxonomy): domain Eukaryota; kingdom Metazoa; phylum Chordata; class Mammalia; order Carnivora; family Viverridae; genus Paguma; species Paguma larvata. The sequence goes on along the minus strand of CM057826.1, from coordinate 98,265,145 downwards.
GAGCACCTTCCTTCTTTTTGGTTTTGTTTGAAACCCTGTAAGAAAACAGAAAGAAATTTTAAGAACTAGCATGCACATTTTATACAGATGTGAATAAACACTTTGTTTCATGTAAGATATTTTACTAATTCTATTTAACAAAATATCAGAAAACAAGTTGATGGCTTTCAAACGTGCTTTAAAAGGGATCCTAAAGAGGAGCACCTGGATGGCTCGGTAGGTTGGACGTCGGTCTTGGGTTCGAGCCCCACATCTGGCATCCTACTGTCAGCGTGGGGCCCACTTCGGATCCTCTGTCACATTCTCTCTCTGCCTCTCCCCTGCTCGTGCGCGCTCAAAAATAAGTAACAACTTTAAGTGTCCCTAAGGTAAACAATTATTAGGGTGTAATTAAGAAACTTCTTTAGGTGAGCCTGGGTGGCTCAGTCGGTTAGGCGTCGGATGTTAGCTCAGGTCATGATCTCATGGTCTTCTCCCACTCATGCTCTGTCTCTCTTTCTCTCTCTGTCTGTCTCTCTCTCAAAAATGAATGTTAAAAAGAGTTAAAAAATAAAAAAAGAAATTTTCTTCTTTCACTATGTCCAGTGATGTTCCTGAGCTTATACCTTAATTTTGTCAAGTAAAATATACACTGTGTCACACTCATTTATTAAAATAAAAACTTTAAAGATCACTACATACTAAAGAATACATATTTTAGAAGTTAAAAAAAAAAAAGGTCAATATTCAAATATTTATTGTTTTTCCTGGTCAGACCTAACCCAAATGTCCTATTTGTCTCCTCTGGCTTCCACATCTTTTATCTTCCCTTATATATATACTAATTTTTTACTTCATTATTAATCTATATCTTGGAGGCCATAAGATGTATTAAAAGTGACTTGTTTTTAATAAGAACCAAAGTTATGGGCTATTTTATATTATTCTAAGAACACTACTCTTCTGTCGTTTGCATTTTGCTTAGATTTCTAGAGGTTAAGAGCTGGACCCAATTTCTATCTAGCTACTGTTATGGGAACAGGCTGCTAACAGAAAAGTTGTCCAGCTCGTGTTTCTGTGAAGCAATGGTTAAGAAATGCTAGATGAAGGCAATGGTGGCTCAAACATACTTAAGCTGTTAAGAAACCTGACAATGAGGAGTGGCTTCTTTTTAATGGTAACAATTTCAAAAGACAAAAAATACAAGATCCAGGAACCTACAATTTCTTTGCACTTTTGAATGTAAATGTATGTTTACATTGTATTAAATACAGATATACAAATAATATCCCAAAAAGTAAAGATCTTGTTCTCAGGAACAAGTGAGTCATAGCTGGCCCTGAATTTGAGGCACAGAATTCTGGACAAGGCTGCTTTCTCAAAACTGCAGCTTGAACTCATGAATGAAACGGAAACATCTGTAACTTGACAGTCATGACCACAGTTAAAAGTCCAGTGCAAATCTTCTAGGTTTTAGTAACATAGTACCATCAGGTACATGTAATAGTAGTACTTATAAATACAAACCAAGTCTAACTTTCATCCAGGTCATTCTTCAAATTAAATATATTCAAAACATTAGTATGTTCCTATTCTTCATGGATGTTAGAACTATCAAAATAGAAACTCAGGTCCATAACTATTTAAGGCTGTGGTAAAATAAATGTTTTCTTCTTTCTTTTTTTAAATGTTTATTTATTGAGAGAAAGAGAGAGACGTATGAGCGGAGGAAGGGCAGAGAGAGGGGGCGACACAGAATCGGAAGCAATCTCCAGGCTCTGAGCTGTCGGTACAGAGCCCGATGAGGGGCTTGAATTCATGAACCGTGAGATCATGCATGACCTGTGCTGAAGTCAGATGCTTAACCAACTAAGCCACTCAGGTGCCCCTCAAATAGATGTTTTTAAGAGGCAATACAATGGAAATAAGAATTGTGGAAAGTCAGTCAGCAGTATCAAAAGGTATTAAAATGTTTATACTTTTTGACCCATTAACAGTACTTCCAATATTAAAAGGAAATAATCTACAAGAAGCTTTATATATAAAAATGGTTATCTAATTATCAGAGGAAAAACCCGTTAATGTTCAACATTCAGCAAACCATGAACTTATTCTGAACGGGAATGAATAGGAACCAGGCACTATCCTAGATGCTAGAGAGCCAAGAGTTATAGACAAGGTCCTTGCTCTCATGGAACTTACATTCTATAGGAGAGAGAGATAAAAGGTAAGGAAAATCAGGTTTCATAAATGCCACACAGAGCATGTGAGCATATCACTTCTGGATTAAACTGGGAGAGTGAAATTACAGTTGAGTTCTGAAAGACAAGAAGCTAGACAAGTGAAATCTGGGTTATGAGTTTCCAGCCTAAAGAGCAGGGAGTACAAAGGCCCTGAAGAAGGTATAAACCTGGTACATATTTCCAGAAGAGAGGCCGGGCTTGTAAGAATGCAGGAGACTAGAATAATATGTAGATAGAGAAGTCAGTAATATACACAATCGTGTAATACTTTGAAACCAGGATAAAGTTTTGATTTTAACCTAAGTGCAATTAGGTCTGATCTATGTTACATTTTATTTTTTAATTTTTTTTAATGTTTTATTTATTTTCAAGGGCAGGAGAGACAAAGCATGAGCAGGGGAGGTGCAGCGAGAGAGAGGGAGACACAGAATCCAAAGCTGGCTCCAGGCTCTGAGCCATCAGCACAGAGCCCGACGCGGGGCTCGAACTCACAGACCGTGAGATCATGACCTGAGCTGAAGTCGGAGGCTTAACCGACTGAGCCACCCGGGCGCCCCCTATGTTACATTTTAAAGCATCACTTCTAACTGCTATATGGAGGATGGATTTGGGGTGAGGGGGGCATGCAAGATTCTAAAAGCAAAAGAATAGTTGGGATCTGCTGCAGAAAGATAAAAGATAATTAATGCCCTATTATTCAGACATTAAATAAATAGCTATTACATAAGGAGCTATTACAACCATCAACAAAGAGATAAACAGCCTGACTAAAAACAGAAACAGGCAAAATATGTGATTATTTCTCCAAAGAAGATATAACAAATGGCCAACAAGCATATGAAAATATGCTTAACATCATTTAGTTATTAGGGAAATGCAAATCAAAACCACCATAAGTCTGTTCCTGAAATCAATATTACACTGTAAAGTAAAAACAACAACCCACAATAAGGTATCACTTCACACCCATTAAGATGGTTATAATCAAACAGGGAGACAATAGTAAGTGTTGACAAGAATGTAGAGAAAAAGTGACCCTCGTACATTGCTGGTAAAAGGTAAATTGGTGCAGTCATTTTAGAAAAAATTCCCCACTTCCTCGAAACTTATCAGCCAGCAATTCTACTCCTAGATATATACCCAAGAAAACTGAAACTTCTGTCCATACAAAATTTTATACACAAATGTTTGTAAAAGAATTACTCACTGTAAAAAAAAAAAAAAAGTACTCGTTGTAGCTAAAAAGAGGAAACAACTCAAATGTCCATCCACTGATGAATGGATAAACAAAATGTGGTGCTGCCCATAAAACAGAATCATTATTCATAGCAACAAAAAGAAATGAAGTACTGACACTGCTTTAGCATGGAGGAACCTTGGAAAACTGAGGGTAAATGAAATAAATCAGGCACAAAAGGTCACGTATTTAACGACTCCACTTACATGAAATGTTCCGAACAGGCAAATGTGTACTAATGACAAGCAGATTAGAGGCTGCCTGGGGCTAGGTGGGTATATTACAAGTTGGGTACTTAACGAGTACAACAAGTTGGGTTCTTAATGAGTGATAAATATGTTCTGAAATTAAATAGTGATGATGACTGTAGAACTTAGTGAATATAATTTAAAAACCACCAAAATGTACACTTTTAAAGGATAAATTATATCTCAGTTAAAAAAGACGATAACATTTTTGAATGCTGTAGTAGCCGTGGAGACAAAGTAAAGTGCACTGATTCAGGATCTGTTGGGAAATAGGCAATAATACCTTCCTAAATATTGGATGTAGAAAGGTAAAACAGGGGAGCCTGGGTGGCTCAGTTGGTTAAGCGTTTGACTTTGGCTCAGGTCATGATCTCATGGTTTGTGGGTTCAAGCCCTGCGTTGGGCTCTGTGCTGACAGCTCAGACCCTGGAGCCTGCTTTGGTTGTTGTGTTTCTGTCTCTCTTTGCCCTTCACACTCTGTTTCTCTCTAAAATAAATAAACATTTAAAAAAATTTAAAAAAATGAAACAAAGTGAGAAAATCAAGGTTGATGCCAGGTCTGTGGCTTGAGAAATTAGGGCTCCTAGTTGTACCAGTGTTACTCCTTACTGCCATACATAAAAGGCTGTGGGAACAGGGGTATAAGGGATGATACTTGAAGTTCTGTTCGGGCTGCAGTTAGTTTCAGATGTACCTAACAGGCCTCTATGTGGTGAGGGAAAAGAGGCAGCTGCATAAATAAGTCTGAAATTCAGAGCTCAGTAACTGAGAACTACTTCTACTACAAACATGCCATTTTAAGTCATGGAGTACAGATAAGGTCACCCAGTGAGCATTTATAATTAAGAAATGTGGACTGTGGACCAGGCACAAAGAATTCCACTTGAGTATTCAGAAGAAGAAGGAGGAAAAGTTATTAAAGGAGTATACAAGGACAGCCAAGGAGAAAGGCACAAAACCAGTAGATGGTATGGTGCCACTGAAGGCAAGAGAAAAAATGTTTTCAAAGTTACACTTTGGAACACAGTTTATACACAAATGTATAAAATGTCCACAGATGTCTCAAAATGTTGCTGAGAACTAAGAGAGGGCAAAGCAGAGAAAAGACCACTGATGTAGCAATCTGCAGTAAAATCTCAGCAGCGTGGGGAAGACAGATGTGCACCTGACAGGACTGAAGAGGTAGGTGGGGTAAGGGAGAGAACTCGAGAGAACTCTGAAGAAGTCTGGCTATGAAGGCAAGGTGAAAAATGATGTGACAGAGAAGTTCTAGAGAACGCAGAAGTAAACGGTCACTAATTTTAGCTAAACAGCAGAAATAAAACGGTCACCAACATAAACTGATGAGTAAGACAAGCAAACTGCCGACTAAATTCAATTTTTTAAAAAATGTTTATTTATTTTTGAGACAGAGAGAGACAGAGCATGAGCAGGGGAGGGGCAGAGAGAGAGGGAGACACAGAATCCGAAGCAGGCTGCAGGCTCTGAGCTGTGAGCACAGAGCCCGACGTGGGGCTCGAACCCATGGACCGCAAGATCATGACCTGAGCCGAAGTCGGACACTCAACCGACTCAGCCAACCAGGTGCCACGTGACTAAATTCTTATGACTAAATGCTTAGAGTATGTGTGTAAATCAAGAAAGATGAACATAAAAACAATACATTTCTTAGCAGCACTCACACACAATGGAAGACAGACAAGCAGATACAACAGGCTATATAACAGACTACTATCAGTGGTGAGTTATGGAAATGGGTATGGGACTGGTTTTGGTCATGAATGGGATTTTTGTCGTATCTTTAATTTGCTCCAGTTTTACAAGGTAATGTATTCATGTATCATCTGTAATCAAGAAATACATATATTCTTAAAGGATATAAAAGAATAGAAATGGTATGATTAGAACAATAAAAAAAAACAAACCATATAAAACTCCAGAGATAGGATAATAAAATGTTAACACATGACCCTCGACTTAATCCTGGATCAAAAAAAGCAATTTTGGGGGCACCTACGTGGCTCAGTCAGTTAAGCGGCTGACTTTGGCTCAGGTCATGATCTCATGGCTCTTGAGTTAGAATCCCGGCATTGGGCTCTCTGTTAACAGAGGGAAGCCTAGAACCTGCTTCGGATTCTGTGTCTCCCTCTCTCTCTGCCCCTCCCCTACTCATGCTCAATATCTCTCTCAGAGATAAATAAAAACATTAAAAAAAATTTTTTTAATAAAAAAGCTATTTTTAATTCTCTTGTAAAGGACATTTGTGAGACAATAGGCAAGATTCAAATAATGTCAAAAGATGAGATCACAGAATTATATAAATTTTAATTCGTGATTTGTTAACTATACTAAGATTGTATAATAGAGTGTTCTTGATTTTAGGAAACATATTGCATTTAAATGTAAAGGGGTATAATGCTTGCAACTGATTCTCCATTATTTCAGGGAAAAATACATATACACATAAACAAAGAAAAAAAAAGACAAGCATGAAATTAATGAGAATAAGAAACCTCATAGTACAAAGGTGACACTTGGGGAAATTGGGTGAAGAATACACAGAAATTCTTGTACTATTTTCCCAACTTTTAAATCTGAAAGATATATTTTTTTAAAGTTACAAAAAAACAACAAAAAGCACTTGTATTTTGGTTTATCTGCCAAAGGTGAACTTTCAGAGACTATATGACCTAGCAATTTCGCTTGTAGGCAGAATATACCCAAGAGAAATGAAAGTGTACACCTACACAAAAACTTGTAAGAGTAAGTAAGATATGTTCATCGCAGCATTTTTCAGCAGAGCCCCAAAGTAGAAATAACCCAAAGAGAAAAAATGGGGTATACCCAATGATTATTCAGCAATAAAAAATGAAATACTGCTACATGCTATAAACACAGATGGACCTAAAACATTAAGTGAAGGAAGAAAGACACAAAGGACCACATTTGGTACAATTCTATTTATTCGAAGTGTCTAGAAAAGGCAAATCCACAGAGTAGGTTGGTCATTCCCTAGGCCTGACAGATTTGGGGAAAATGGGGTACATGTTTGTTTTTTTAGAGGAGGAGGGTAGATAATGAAAGATACTCTATAAATGACTGTAGTTATGGCTGTGTAATTGTGAATATACTAAAATACCAAACCACTAACTTAGATACTTTAAAAGGTGAATTGAATGCCAGGTAAACTATATTTCAATAAAGCTTAATTAGTTAAAAAAAAATCACAGCAATCCTATTCCAAATTGGAAACAAGCCACATATCCATCAGTGGTTAAAAGAAATAAACGGACTATGGCATATTCATGCAATAGAATACAATAAAGTTATGACTATACACGACAATGTATCTTACTCTCACAAAGTGTTGAGCAAACTATGCCAGCTACAAAGGAGTGTATGTATAGTTCCAACCATAAAAGTTCAAAAAAGGGCAAAATTAATCTATGACACTAGAAGTTAGGAAAATGGCGACCCTAGGGAAAGGTATTAGTAGTGAGTGACCAGAAGACATAAAGAGGCATTAGGATTATGTTTTTTTAAATCAAGCTGTTCACTTCTAACATATGCACTTTTCTGCATACATATTTTTCTTTCTTTTTTGAGAGAGACAGAGTGAGAGTGCAAGCGAGCAAAGGGCTGAGAGAGAGAATTCCATGAGAGACAGAGAGAGAGAGAACCAGGGCTCACCTGAAGCAGGGCTAGAGCACATCTGATAAGGGACTAGAAAATGAACTGTGGGATCACAATCTGAGCCAAAGTCAGATGCTTAAAAGACTAAACCACCCAGTTGTCCTTGTTTCTTTCTTTTTATTTATTTTGAGAGAGAGAGCATGATCTAGAGCAGAGGAGAGGCAGAGAGAGAGGGAAAGAGAGAGAATCCCAAGCAGGCTCTGTGATGTCAGCATAGAGCCCAATGCAGGGCTTGATCTCAAGAACTGTGAGATAATGACCTGAGCCGAAATCAAGAGTCCGAGGCTTAACTAACTGAGCCCAGGTGACTTCTGCATACATATTTCAATATACAGATTATAACAACCAAATAAAACCATGAACGTACGTATGATATGAACCTCAAAGTAAGTGAAAATATGGCCCATTTGGGTAAAAGAACTCTCTTTCCTTCTAAAAAATGGAAAAAAAAACATAAATTACATCAAGTTTATTTATACACTATACATTATATTTTTCCAAATATTTCCTCATAAAAACACAAGCAGAGAAATATGAAGTACTGAAAAGAGAAGCTTAGTATGTTATGTGTTTGGTTTCAATTTACAAACTGTTAATTTGTTACTTTCCTATCTTTTTTGGTCATTAAAAGGGGAACTTCATCATACAATACAAATATACCAAATTTATATAATGACTCAAGAATAGCTTTTTTTTTAACTTTTTTTTTTTTTAGTTTATTTTGAGAGAGAGAGAGACAGAGACAGAGAATCCCAAGCAGGCTCCACATCACTAGTGTGGAGCCAAATATGGGACTCGAACCCACAAAACATGAGATTATAACCTGAGCTGAAATCAAGAGTCAGATGCTTAACTGACTGAGCCACCCAGGCACTCAAGAATAGCTTTTCAATAACAGTATTAACGGGAGCACGTACAAATGATACGTTTAAAAAATTACACCTTTGAGTCAGTTGTTTATTTTCTTCAATATATTAACCAGAATTTCAAGTACCTATAATATCACGTCACAATCTCAGCGTGGTATAATAGCTTCCTTTCAAAAATTTAAAAATTTCCTGCAATGTCACAATACTACATGTGCTTTGAAAAAGATCGATGTATAAAACGGTAAGTTTGGAGCCTCAGTCCCTAAGGTCCAGTTTGCCATGTATCACCTCAGGCCTTCCTCTTGCACAAAAAGAACCTAATACCTTTTGTCTTTCTTTCTTTTTTCAAGCTATTATTCTTTCTTTTTGTATTTCTTGCAATGCATTTTGTTTCATACTAAAACAAAAAGACAAATGAGACTGAAATAATTTTAAGTGTCATTAAATGTATAATCAACATAATCTAGTAACATGAAAAAATTTTATTTTATTTTTTTTTAAGCGAGACAGAGAGCGTGTGCACACGCAGGGGAGAGGAGCAGAGGGAGAGAGAGTCCCAAGTTGGCTCCATGCTCAGCACAGAGCCTGACATGGGGCTCAATCCCACAATCTTGGGATCATCATGACTTGAGATGAAATCAAGAGTTGGACGCCCAAATGACTGAGCCATCCAGGCACCCCAACATGCCAAAATTTTAAATGAACTATAATTACACTTAACGGTGACAATTCAAGAGAATGTAAGCCTTAAACAAAACTTGAATATATATGAATTTTTCCATGTACTTATTTTGAGAGACAGACAGCGAGCAGGGGAGGGGCAGACAGAGAGAGACAGAATCCTAAGCAGGCTCTGCACCTTAAGCATGGAGCCTGATGCAAGTAATTAACTCATGAACTGGAGATCATGACCCCAGCCAAAACCAAGTTGGAAGCCCAATGTACTAAGCCATCCCGGTGCTCCAATAGTTGTGTATTTTTAAACTTTGACATAGTTTTCAACCCTTATGATCTGCCAGACCTAACAAACCACTTTCTAATCACAAATAAAATAAAGTCACATAACCACAAAGTGATTGTCAGGACAGATGCTGAATGATCACTTACCATATAGTAACCAGTATGATAGCCACTCATGTACCAGGAGATTAACATACTTCCCAAAGCATCAGCATCATCAAGAGAATCAGGACATATGGGAGGTGGTGGGGGAATTATCTGGAAATGGAGAAAGATAGACTTTAAAGTCAATAAACAAAAACTGAAGTTTGGGCATCCATTTTATATACAGAATGCTGGATGTTAGTTGTTATCTTTCCCTACATTTGATGCTATTATCTATTTTAAAAAATTCTTTAAATCTGATTATTTTGAGAAAGCCAACCAGTAACAACAGACCAACAAAATTAAAATAAATAAAAATCAAAAGTTAAAAGATCATGTAAAACATTCAGTTATTTTGTTTTTATTTTTCATGTATTATTCTGTTCCATTTTGAAGCAATGGGTAAAAGACCAAGTATATATACTTTTTAGTTTTTTTTTTTTTAATTTTTTTTAATATTTATTTATTTCTGAGACAGAGAGAGACAGAGCATGAGTGGGGGAGGGGCAGAGAGAGAGGGAGACACAGAATTCGAAGCAGGCTCCAGGCTCTGAGCTGTCAGCACAGAGCCCGACGTGGGGCTCAAACTCACAGACTGTGAGATCATGACCTGAGCCGAAGTCGGACGCTCAACCGACTGAGCCACCCAGGCACCCCCTTTTTAGTTTTCTTAAAAAACATCCAGGAGCACATGGGTGGCTCAGTCAGTTAACTGTCTGACTTCGGCTCAGGTCCTGATCTCATGGTTCATGGGTTTGAGCCCCATGTCAGGCTCTGTGCTGACAGCTCAGAGCCTGGAGCTGCTTCAGATTGTATCTCCCTCTCTTCTCGGCTCATGCTCTTTCTCTCAAAAATAAATAAACATTAAAAAAAATTAAAAAACAAAACATCCGGATAGCATTTCAAGTCAAGGTCTTGGGTAGATAAACTGTGCTGCTCCCACTGGAACACGTGGAATTCGCCACAAAGCGTCTTGTATCTAGCCTATTGTTCACATCGCAAAGTCTACCATTAGCAATCAGGACTATGTGACGCTAACATCCAAGCGTATCTGGAAGGGCAAAACATTAATCCTTATATAAGGTGTAATTAAGTCCTTTCAAATAGGAGCTACCTCCTCCTGAAAGAATGAGATACAACTTCTAAGAGGAATGAAGCAGGCAATTGTAGGGCTCAGATATTGGGGCTAATAAAAGAACGGAATCTGGATAACAGAAGGGCATTAACAAAAATAACCTGAGGTTGTTTATTTATTTTTTGGAGTTTTAATTTATTTATTTTGAGAGAAATCAGGTGTAAGATGCTTAACCAAATAAGTTGCCCAGGTGCCCCAAAAAACCTGAGGTTTAGTTCAAATTTTTACCCATTAGAATCTGGCTGTAGGGATGGTCTAAAAATGACACTTCCATGTCCTGCGAAATCCCTAACTATGTATGAAAGCAAATCTTAATCTCAATTCTTTTACACTTACTGGTGGTCCAGAAGGAAATGGAGGCAGCCAGCATGATAGGAAGTGTGGTGGTGGTGGAGGTGGTGGTGGGCCATTGAACTTTAGACCAGGCTGTAAAGAACATTTCAAAGGAAGATTAATTTATCAATTTAAATAGGAGGAAAAAAGATTCAATGCTTTAAGAGTCAAAATAACCACTCAGAACAATTTATTATACATATCAAAAGAGATGAAATAGGGGCACCTGGGTGGCTCAGTCAGATAAGCATTAGCTTCCAACTCTTGATTTTGGCTCAGGTCATGATCTCATGGTTCTTAAGATCGAGCCCTGCTTCGGGTTCTGTGCTGAGCATGTAGCCTGCTTGGGATTGTCTTTCTCTTTTTCCACCCTTCCCCTGGCTCGTTCGCTCTCTCTCAATGAAAAAAAAAATTAAAAAAAAATAGATAAAAAAAGATGAAATAGAATTTCATACACCAAATGGTGAAGTTAAACAAGACTCATAAAATCTAGATTTTTCCTCATTTCCTTTCATATATAAACCTTCGGAAAGTAAAACCAAAGATTCCTAATTACCTAATAAATCAGAGGCGTGTATTTAGCAAGATGTTTCAATCATAAAAAGACTGTATCTGACACTATTTCGTGAACTGTATAATCTTTTTATGGATGTCTTCCAAGTTAAATATACTAACATAAGCATATATCATAAAAATTAGTAAACCCCTCATAAAACAAGAAAAATCAGCTCTCTGAGACCAATGAAGTATGACATATAAATATATTAAGAGGTCTGATCATTCTACAAATTATAATATAATGCAAACCTCAGTAAGAATGCATTCACAGGGGTGCCTGGGTGGCTCAGTTGGTTAAGTGTCAGACTCTTGGTTTCTACTTAAGTCATGATCTCACCGATCATGACATCGAGCCCTGCATCAGGCTCTGTGCTTACAGCAAGGATCCTGCTTGGGATTCTCTCCCCATTTTTCTCTATCCATAACTCGTGTGCTCTCTCTCTCAAAATAAATAAATAGATATTTTAAAAAATGTTAAAGGGGGGCACCTGGGTGGCTCAGTCGGTTGAGCGCCCGACTTAGGCTCAGGTCATGATCTCGCGATTCGCGAGTTCGGGCCCCACATCAGGCTCTCTGCTGTCAATGCAGAGCCTGCTTCATACCCTCTATCTCCCTCACTCTACTCCTCCTCCAGCCTCTGTCTCTCAAAAAAATATACATTAAAAAAAAAATTTAAAAGAATAAGCTCAAGTGGGCGGTATGAATAAAGATAAGAAAGCAGCATTGTTAAAAAAAAAAAAAAAGCCCATGATAAAAAAAAAAAATGTTAAAGGGGCACCTGGGTAGTAGCTCAGCTGGTTAAGCAACATACTCTTGATTTCAGCTCAGGTCATGATCTCACATTTTATGAGTTCAAACCCCACCTTAGGTTCCATGCTGACCGCACAGATCCTGCTTTGGATTCTCTCTTTCTCTCTCTCTCTCTCTCTCTCACTCCCTCTCCCCCTGCCCCTCCCCTGCTCTCTTTCTCTCTCAAAATAAATAAATAAAGGTTAAAAAAAAAGTACAGAAAATCTTCAGAAAAAGCTTTAATAAGTCATCGATTTTTATTTTTATTATTATTGCCTGAATACTATAACCTACAGGGAAGGAGTGCCTGGATGGCTCAGTTGGCCAAGCGTCCAACTTAGGCTCAGGTCATCTTCTGGTAGTTCATTTGTGAATTTGAGCAACACATCAAGCTCCTTGCTGTAGGCACGGATCCTCTGTCCCCCTCTCTCTACCCCTCCCCTGCCTGCGCTCACCTGTGTGCGCACACGTGCTCTCAAAAAAAAAAAAATAAACATTAAAAAATTTTAACCTCCTTGGAGCACCTGGGGGGCTCAGTCAGTCATGATTTCTGCTTAGGTCATGATCTCACAGTTGAGTTTGAGCCCTGTATTGGGCTCTGTGCAGACAGCTTGGAACCTGGAGCCTGCTTTGGATTCTGTGTCTACCTCTGCCCTTCCCCCACTCATGTTCTGTCTCTCTCAAAAACAAACTTAATTAAAAAAAAAACTATAAAAAAAAGAAATCTTAAAAAAAAAACAAACTTTTTTTTAACCTCCAAGGAAGAAACCATTCCTTTATACAAGACAACTGGATAGGGACACACCTACTTAGGTTACATGATGTAACTTAAAAATCTTTTTTTTTTTTTTTTAATTCTTTTAATGTTTAATTATTTTTGAGACAGAAACAGAGTGTGAGCATGTGGGGGTTGGGGGGTGGCGGGTGCAGAGAGAGTTGGAGACACAAAATCTGTCAGCACAGAGCCCGACGTGGGGCTCGAACCCACAAACCGTTAGATCATGACCTAAGCTGAAGTTGACGCCCAACCGACTGAGCCACCCGCTGTCTCCTAAAAATCTTTTAAATTTATTGGCTACTTACAGTGAAAAGACCCATAAAGGAAAACAGTATTTACATTTTAGTCTACAAAATAATCTGGGAGGGCCTTAGGATTTAATCTGTATTAAATGTAAATATTGTGTTCCCCACCAATTGTTACAGATCTTAACTAAGTGACATGGAGAACGAGAGCATAACACCCTGCTGACAGCAAAATACCACTATACATTCTAATGTAAATTCACAAGATTATTCGTTTAATACCCATTCCTCCATAAGAATAGTTGGGAAAGTCTTTCAGTGTACAGTATTCTGCATTACTATCATATTTCCTCTTCAAAGAATTTTCAAGTGTGGATTTATGCTATCTACAGAAAGCTACAAAGTTTCAGGGAAAACCTAAAACCCACCCAATGGAGGGGTAGAAAGTTCTAAAATTATTAACTATTTCCTGGGAAATCTCTTCTGGGTGGAAACGTACCTTTCCTGGGGCCAGTCCTGCTCCTGGCATGGGGGGTGGTGGAGGGAGAAAAGAGTTCCACGAAGCAGCTTTTGACTTGACGTTATTTGGTTTAGTTCTAGGAGACCGGGAGGAGTTCTCACTTTCATCTGTTGAAATTTGACTTTCATTTTCATTCTTTAAAAAGAAAAAATTACACGTATTTTTGTTATAAAGGTATCATTAAAAAAAGGGATCAAACAACTTTTAGTTTCTTATCTCCTCTCTGCTTCCAAGAAATCTTTTTTCTCTCTCTCTCTCTGTCTTTTTTTTTTTCCTTCGGTCTCCTTACCTCCTGAGCATTCTGTTCTACATTATCATCTACTTCAGAGGCTGGGGAAAGTAGATCAGACACATTTTGCTCCTCCCTGTTTCCATATCCAGTGTAAACCACAATGCAGGTTTCTCTTTTAAAATCAATTGAAGCAATGGTAGCTGGGTAAATGCAGCCGTCTTCTGACCAAACAGCAGAACATTTGTCACCAACTTTCCACTATAAAAGAAGCCAAAGATACAGACACACACATATTTCTTTTAAAGACGATAAATGGTAATCTTGTTTAGGTGGAGTAAGGTAGGTTGTGGAGTGGATCGTCTCCGGTTAACTGATGTGGAAGGCAGAATGATCTTTGGCCTGGGGCCAAAGACATGTAAATCTGAATTTCCAATATAAATGTAATTTTGCTGTTTATGTAATCATGCCACATATGTGCCATGTAATATTAATTCTACCATTTATATAATCAATTAGGACAAGTTTCTTCATCTCTTTAAGTCTCAATTTCCTCATCTGTTAAGTAACTATAATGAAATCCACTTCATTTGTGGGTTGTGAAGAACAAAAAGGAGGGAGAATGCGTACAAGTGTCCTGCACTCTGGTCCGGCACATAGCGAGCGCTTATCAAATGTTAGCTCTCTTGCTCCGTGGTAATGATAAAACTAAAGGGACTGACAAGACACCAAAATATTTGGCTTTCAGGTATGCTGTTTTAAACAGCAGAAATGATTCTACCCAGAATTTTTGGTTCCTGGGTATTGGTAGTTTTAGGGTTTTTGAAGAAAATAAAACAAAACAAAACAAAAAACCTGCCAATTCACTTTAAGGCCCGAGGTACTAATCCCAAGTACTAGGGGGTTCCTCTATCCCACCCCCCACATAAAGTAAACACAATCTTCAATATATTATTTATCATTCCCACCTATTTCACTATACTTTTATTGACATGCATATTCCTAAGCAATAGAAAGTTTAACAGCTATTTTAGAAATTTTATGATTATATATCAATGGAAAACACTCTACTAATCATTTAAGTTAAAGATATTTTATACTATTATTAAAAACAGTAACAAGAAATTCTTTGAAGATCGATCTCAATGTTTTAAAAATAACCTGCTTCAGAGGTGTTGAGGTTTTTTTTTTTTGGCTTTTATTCTTCTTAGCAGGTTTTCTTTTAGGTGTGCCTTTTGGTTTATCTGAAGCTTCAGAAATGTCACCATTCTTTAGAGCATGCTGTGAAAATATGAATAGAAATGTATGCGTTATGGGGTCATACATGAAAGAAGTGTAACAATATAACTCGGTCACTGCAAGTTTGGCCTCCAGGCCCCATCAACTCAGATAGCCTCCATTTCCTCTTTTCATCATCCGCAGGGAAAAGAAACTATCCTGGAAGGCATCATATATCTGATAATCAGCTCTAAGGACCCTTGTAATCAAGTGCTCACTCTCAACCTTTCTGTAAAGTTAGATTCTGATGATCATTTGATAGTCATGACACTTTGGATGATATAATGATATAGAGCTCCAATGCTTTATTACCTCTCTGATCAGGTCTTAAACTTGGGCATTTCCAAAAAGAATTGTCCATCCTTCTTTATCTGTTTATGATCATGTATTCCTATTACTTAAATTATAACCTCTATGCAGAAGAGACTTCTCTTTTAATTTTTTTTATCAAAAAAAAATTTTTTAATGTTTATTTTTGAGAGAGAGAGACAGAGTGTAAGCAGGGGAGGGGCAGGGAGAGAGGGAGACCCAGAATCCAATGCAGGCTCCAGGTTCTGAGGTGTCAGCACAGAGCCTGACATGGGGCTCGAACCCACCAACCATGAGATCATGACCTGAGCTGAAGTTGGACGCTTAACTGACTGAGCCATCCAGGTCCCCCTATGCAGAGAGACTATCCAGTAGATATTTCTTCTTCATTCGATGCAACATTTACAATTACCAATTTCATATCTTCACATTTACTTCAAAAAACAATTAAAATTAAAACTTTATTTTCCCTAAATTGGTTATTTTCCTCTGCTCAGACTACTTCTCTCTGCAGTATCATCAATCCCATCCAATGCTGAGCCACGTGTTAATCTGCATTTTATAGAACTTGCATTAGTGTGCTTCTACCCTAAGGGTATATTGAAAAGCATTACTGGGGTGCCTGGGGCGCCTGGGTGGCTCAGTCAGCTGGATGTTTGACTTAGGTCATGATGTCATCGCTCATGGGTTGAAGCTCTGCATCAGACTCTCTGATGTCAGCACGGAGCCCATTTTGGTTCCTGTCTCCCTCTCTTTCTGCCCCTCCCCAGCTTGTGCTTTTTCTGTCTCAAAAAGAAATAAAAACATCAAACTGAAACCAGAAACCAAAACCAAAACCAAAACCAAACCAACAAACAAAAGAAAAGCATTACTGACAAATTGAATTCAGCTTCAAGGATCACCTACAGGACTGACTAAAGGAAAGAAGCAGACTTTGTATTTGGTGCTCTTTATGAGGATATGCTCTTTGCCTGGATTACTGATGGCCCATGCATGGTGCTCAATAAAACTAAATATCTCACACAGTGGAGAAAGTGACGATGTTGGCCAACTGTGTAAATGTCTTGTTTGGGCCACAAGAACACATACATCCCCTACAAGAATTGTATATTCCTACCCTCAGGAGCACTGAACTTGATAACCAACTCACAGGAGTTGGGTGAGAATTAATTTAAGTAAAGCACCTAGATCAGTGCCTAAAACATTGTAAACATTCTACAAGTACTAATTATAGCACTACTGATACTTATTAAAGGCTTGTTAAATGAAAATTATAATTTTGACTGCCATTCTACTAATCTGAATTAGAGGATTTCTATAGTTTGATACAATGCAAACACATTAAAAGTAACTGATATTTAAAATTCTACCTAAATTGCCTTTGCTAAAGGGATGACATACAGAGAGCCTACCAACTTCTAAAGGAAGATATCATCTAAGTTAACTAACTAACCAATGATATCTGTTGGTCTTCAAAATTAGAAATGAATAATAAGTACTTAAACACTTTAAGTATATTATCAGTTAATTTTTTTCCCAAATGAGTAACATGAAGAAATAAGGAAGAGTAAAGATTTCATACCTTAAATGAAGCCACAGCTTTATCATAAGCTTTTATCAATGCTGTATCATCCCAAATGTCAGAATCATCACTCTGGGAAGGGTAAAGAACAAAAACTATTAATGTTTAAATGGGTTTCATAAAAAATGTAGGTTAGATACTGTCAAGAGCCACCTTACTCCAGACAGGAAGTTACACTAAAAACAGGTATTTTCTTTTTTTTTTTTAATGTTCATTTATTTTTGAGAGACAGAGCGAGAGCCGGAGAAGGGCAGAGAGAGAGAGAGAGGCAGACGCAGAATCCGAAGCAGGCTCCAGGCTCCAAGCCATCAGCACAGAGCCCGACGCGGGGCTCGAACTCACAGACTGTGAGATCATGACCTGAGCTGAAGCTGGCCGCTCAACTGACTGAGCCACCCAGGGGCCCCTAAAAACAGGTTATTTTCAATCCTAAACAAAACTACAGGAAGCCTACGGGCTTAGACAGTATGTGACATTATGCCCAAAGCTAGACATATGTAGTTATTTTAAGAGGGGTAACGTACATGCTCCACAATTCAGTTCCGATCCACCAACCATAAATAAGTCTGTTCAAAAGTAACCTACGTTTCAATCTTTTCTAAGAGCTAATAAAGGGTTTTAGTTTGGCGGTATGAGAAAACATCTGGCCATTAGCCTGACTTTGTTATACAGACTATGGTAATGCTATTCTGACCACAGAATCTGAGGTCTAAACAATATTCTTTTCTCCTTGACCTTATACTACATCTAGATTATTCAAAGAAGAATTCTCAAAAGGTTTAAAGCTACATATTGTTAACAGTAATTAATCAATCAATTTTCATTTTAAGCAGGAGTGGTATTAAGTAATCTGGAAAAGACTGAAGTAGCATTTATTTCTATTTTTATTTAATTCAATTCAAAAACATACTTTTGAGCATCCACTATCTCTTAAACCCTCATCTCTGAGAGGTATATGAAATCATGCTACCTGCTCTCATGAGAGGTGGTCTAAAGAGGAATTTAAAACATATTGTCACACAAAACAAAACAAAAAAGAATACAAAACATATATGATGAAATATTAAGATGTGAAGTAAAGACAATAACTGTTTGAATTAAAAGAAGTAGATTTTCTCTGGTTCAAGATGCCAATTTCGGAAAATCTTGAATTCACTTGCTTCCCACCAATGCACCAGATCTACAGCTACATGTGGAACAATTTCCTCTAGGGAGAAAAAGACAAAAACAAAAACACCCAGAAACTAGTTGAGCAATTCCTACACATTAGGCAAACATGAAAAAACAAAACCCTACATAGAAGTGGTAAGAGAAGCGGAGACAGTCTTGCCATAAACCCTCTCCCTGGTACAGCAACCCATTAGAGGGATGAAACTCAAAACCCAGAGACTCTCTCTGGAGAGAAGAGTTTTAATCCCCCAACTGGGTGTTGTGCCCGAATTCTCGAATCCCCCCACAAGAGACCACCAGAGTCGAAAGTCAAAGCCAAGTGGCAAGGGTCGTTTTATTTCAGGATCGATCCTGGTCCTTTCGCATACTGCTGCCAGTATGCCAAAAAGGCCCCGAACATGGTTGGTACAGCGTTTTTATAGACAGAGACAAATAGTATAGGAAGGTTTCAGGTTATAGGGTGACTGATTGGTCGATATTTGAAATACGAACATATGCAGCCCTCTGATTGGAGTTTCTTTGTGTGTTCTTTGGCGGGAAGTTTCTGTCCGTTATGTGAAAAAGTCAGTTATTTATCCTAATACATATCAGGAAAGGGGGAAGGGGAAGAATGTGAGGGAAGCAAGGTTCTCAAGCTAGTAAATGTCCGCTCAAGCTCAAGCTAATAAATGTCCGAAAGGTGAAAGGGGAAGAATGTGAGGGAAGCAAGGTTACTGAAGTGAGAAATGCCAGATACTTAAACTAATACATGTCAGACTAGACTCAGAAAAAGTTTTACAATGTTTACAGCAAACAGTAAGCAAAACAGAATACTCAGCAATTGTATTTCTTATCAGCGGTCCACAATCGGCAGAAGGCCAGGGCAGCTATCTTTAACCCGGTATCTGTCCATTGATTTACAGAAAAAGAGAACTTAGCTTCAAACTAAGGCAGAGCTGCCATTTGGACATAAAATTTAAAACCGCTCCCTTCACTGGGCACTTCAACTTTTAAGACACGTCCTTGAGATGGGCCCCCAGGACATCTAGCTTTGAAAACTATGGGGATTCACATTCACAAGACCTACAGGGCAATAATAGCAAACAGAAGAAGCTATTTAAGCGCTCCATTGCTTGGATTTACCTGCTCAAGGCCCTTAGGCAGAAACAATGGATTAAAAGGCTCACAGATTTTATATGCAAGAGACTCATTTGCTTACAGTGTTAGCTTGAGGGGCAGTCTAATTTAACACATACATAGGGCCCTGAAGGGATATTCTCAATGCACAGAGGCTAGTGGGCACCATATTTCTGCTCCTGCCTCCTCCAGAGAGACTACTCTCCCTCTTCTGAGTTCCAGAGCACTTGTGTTTCCTGGAAGGGAGCATTTATATGCACTTGGTTTCTACACCTGGTGTCCCAGGATTTTACAGCTGTTGCCCAGGGAACACTCGTAACCATGTATCTATCTATGGGAACTAGGGTGCTTTCCATGCCTGGGTTCTGTAAGACTATTCGCTCTCTGCCTTACTCCAGCTTACTGGTAGCTCCCAAAAAGAAGCTTATGCACTCTCTGGGTACCCTGATTATTACAATTGCTAGCCAGGGGTTATGTCCAGATCACCTGGCTCTGCCGGCTGAGTGTGTTTCTGCCAGCATTCCCACAAGACTGTATATATTTACATACTTTAAAAGCTGCTGCCCAAGGGTCTGGCTCCCAATCACCCTGAATGAAGATGTTGACTGAGATCCTCCTCCCTTGGGACACAGATGGTTCTTTGCACATCCTCAACTACTTATTTAAATTTAAAGAAATTTAAACTTATTTATTTAAAATAAGCTGCTTGGATAATCATAAAAGTTTGAGAAACAACCAAGGGCTGGGCAGGGTTGAACAATAAAGTTCATCTTCTACACGATACTCCTTGAAGTCTGGCAGAGGTCGCTGTTTTATCTAATACATAGAAACCAACTCAGAAAGTCAAGCAAAATGAACAAACAGAGGAATATGTTCCAAAAAAAAAAAAAGACTAAGATAAAACCACAGGAAACAATTTTTAACCATAACAGAGATAAGTGATTTACCTGATTAGGAGTTCAAAATAATTGTTATAAACATGCTCACCAAGCTCAGGAGAATGGGTGAATACAGTGAGAACTTCAATGAAGATATAGAAAATAAAGTACCAAAGAGAAAAAAAGTCAGGGGTGCCTGGGTGGCTCAGTCGGTTCAGGTCATGATCTTGAGGTCTGCGAGTCCGAGCCCCGCGTTGGGCTCTGTGCTGACAGCTCAGAGCCTGGAGCCTGCTTCAGATTCTGTGTCTCCCTCTCTCTTTGCCCCTCCCCAACTAGCACTCTGTGTCACTCTCTTAAAAATAAACATTAGAAAAAATTTAAGAAAAAAAAGTCATAGAGTTGAAAAATACAATAAGTGAACTGTAAAATAACAGTAGAGGCGTCCAACAATAGACTAAACATTTACATTATAGGGGTCCCATAAGGAGGAGACTCCGAGAGAAAGGGACAGAAAACTTCGTTGAAGAAATAATGGCTGAAAACTTCCCTAACCCCAGGAAGAACACTGACATCCAGATCCAGGAAGCCCAGAAAGTTCCAAATAAGATGAACCCAAAGAGACCCACACTAAGACACAGAATTAAAATGTCAGAAATTAAAGACATGAAGAAAATCTTGAAAACTATAAAAGAAAAACAACGTGTTATGTACAAGTGAACTCCCATAGCACTGGGAAGCCGGGGGGGGGGGGGGGTGTTGGGAAAAAAGAAAGAAAAACAAACCACGAAGAGACTCTTAACAGAGAACAGAGAGCTGATGGAGGAGAGGTGGGTGGGGTATGAGCTAAATGGGTGATGGGTACTAAGGAGGGGACTTGTTGGGATGAGCACTGGGTGTTGTATGTAAGTCATGAGTCACTAAATCCTACTCTTGAAACCATTATTACACTATATGTTAACTAACTTGGGTAAATAAAAGACACAAATGCAAAAGAAACAAAAGCAAAAAAACAACAAGAAGGAGTACATCATACCAAAAACCTTCTGCATAGCAACAATTATCATTAAAAAAAATGAAAAGGCAATCTATTGAATGGGAGAAAATATTTGCTCATTACTTATATGATACGGAGGTAATATCCAAAATATATGAAAAATTCATACAACTCAAGACTAAAAAAACAAAAATATCCAATTGCAAATGGGCAAAAGGGCTTAAAAGACCTTTTCCAAAGATGTACAGATGGTTAACAGGCACACGGAAAGGTGCTCAACATCACTTATCATTGCAGATACGTAAATCAAGACTACAATGACATATCACCTCACAGCTGTTGGAATGGCTATTATCAAAAAGGTAAGAAATAACAAGTGTTGGTGAAGATATGGATAAAAGGGAACCCTGGTACACTACTAGTATGTATGTAAATTGGTGCAGGTAATATAGATAACAGTATGGAGGTTTCTGAATTCAAAAACACCAATTTCACTTCTAGGTATTATCTAAAGAAAATGAAACCATGGATGTCAAACTGCACCAGACTCCAGTTATAAAATAAAGAAGTCATGGGAATTACTGACCTTTGTGGTGACTTTACTTAATAACATTATATTACAGATTTTAGAGTTCCCAAGAGTAAATCTTCAATACAAAAAAAGAATTTTTCGGGGTGAGTAGGTGGCTCAGTCAGTTGAGTGTCCGACTCTTGATTTCAGCTAGGTCATGATTCTAGGGTTGTGGGACTGAGTTCCATGCTGGGCTCTGTCCTGAGTGTGGAGCCTGCTTAAAAGTCTCTTTCTGGGGCACTTGGGTGGCTCAGTCAGTTGAGCAGCTGACTTTGGCTGAAGTCATGACCTCACAGCTCATGGGTTCAAACACTGCATCAGGCTTGCTGCTGTCATAGTGGAGAATGCTTCAGATCCTCCGACCCCTTCTCTCTCTGCCCCTCCCCCCAAGAATAAATACGCTTAAAAATAAATTCTCTCTCTCTCCCTCTGCCCCTCTCCCCCCTCTTGTGTGCTCTAAAATAAAATTAAGAATATAGATAAAAAGAATTTTTCTAACTACGTATGGTGTCTGTCAGACATTAACTAGACTTATTGTGGTATTCGTTTTCCAAAGTGTGAAAATATTGAATCATTATGTTGAACACCTGAAATTAATACAATATGTCAATTACACCTCAAAAAAAAGAAGAGAGAAAAGAATGGCTGGTGGATGATCATGGAGCAAACATGCCTAGGAAATAAAAATGAGAAGGCTGTAGATATGTAGAAAAGAAGATAGAAAGCATTTCAAGAAAGACCAGGAGCCAAATAAAGCAGAGAAATAAAGATAAACCCAGTGACTATATGATTTCATTTGTATGAGGTATCAAAAGTAGTCAATCACAGAAAGAAAAAGTAGAAGGTGGGGTTGGGGGAAGGAGAAATGCCTGGTTTAATGGGTAGAGTTTCAGTTTTGCAACATTAAAAAGTTCTAGGTATCTACTGCACAACCATGTGAATATATTTAACACCAATGCACCATACAGTCAAAAATGGTTACGATGTAGGGCACCTGGCGGGCTCATTTGGTAGAGCATTGAGACTCCTGACCTTGGGGTGGCATGTTCGAACCCCAGGTTGGGTACAGAGTTTACTTAAAAAAAATGGTTAAGATGGTAAGTTTTATGTTATGTGTGTGCTTTTAAATCACAATTAAGTGACACCTGGGTGGCTCGGTTGGTTAAGTGTCCAAATTCTTGATTTTTGTCTCAGGTCATGATCTCACGGTGGTGAGAGGAGAGCCTGTTTGAGATTCTCTCTTACCCTCACTCTCTGCCCCTTCCCCATGCCTGCTTGCTTTCTCTCTCTCTCAAAATAAACATTTTATAAAAATAAACCACACTTAAAAATAAAAATAGAACAATGTAATTTGATCAGTGAGACTACCAGTCCAACTAGAAGAATCAGGTTCATCCTACATAGGTAGATGAAGATAAGTTTAGATATGTAATGTTGATGAGAGGACAAGTTACAAAACACTTTCAATTAGTATCTTGGATTTGATATAATGTTAGTCAATTAGTGAGTTTCAAAGAAGCCTGTAATAAAACTTGTTTAGTTGCAAAACTAATTTAGGTGGCTCTCCTGGTAATCTCCATTATACAGAGAAAAATCAGTTCCTATGTAAAACTGTTAATCTCACTTCTTGATAAAAAGTAATTAGGGGCGCCTGGGTGGCTCAGTCGGTTAAGCGTCCGACTTCGGCTCAGGTCATGATCTCACAGTTCGTGGGTTCGAGCCCCACATTGGGCTCTGTGCTGACAGCTCAGAGCCTGGAGCCAGCTTCAGATTCTGTGTCTCCCTCTCACTCTGCCCCTTCCCTGCTAACGCTCTGCTCTGTCTCTCTCTCTCTCAAAAATGAATAAACATTAAAAAAAAATTAGAAAAAAGTTATTAAAAAATCATTTAATCATTCTGTAGATAAGGAAAGCAATCACAGAGGTAACTCATTTGTTCAAGGTTCCACTTTATGGGAAAAAAATTCACACATAGGTGGACCTGTACAGCTCAAACCAGGTCTCTTCAAGGGTCACTATATATTAAATTGACAAGATGTAAAACTCATATGGAAATAAACAAAACCTAGCAAAGACAAAACCATTTTGAAAAAGCAAAGCAAAACTGGAGTATTTACATTATCTGGCTTCAAGAAGTACTGTGAAGCTACTGTAATAAAAAATTATGGTATTAAAAATACAGATTTGAAGAAGTACATACACCCCAATTTTTAGAGCAGCATTATCAACAATAGCCAACCCATGGAGAGAGTCCAAATGTCCAATGATTGATGAATGGATAAACAAGATGTGGTATATATACACGATGGAATATTACTCCACAATTAAAAAGAATGAAATCTTGCCATTTGCAATGATGGGGATGGAGCTACAATGTATTATGGTAAGCAAGATGAATCAATCGGAGAGAGACAAATACCAGAGAATTTCACTCACATGTAAAATTTAAGACACAAAACAGATGAACATATAGGAGGGGGAAAAAGAGGGAAACAAACGGTAAGAGACTCTTAATGATAGAGAACAAAGTGAGGGTTGATGGAGGGGGGTGGGTGGGGGTGAGCTAGGTGGATGATGGGCATTAAGGGGAGCATTTGATGGAGTAAGCACTGGGTGTTGTAAATAATGAATCACTGAATTCTATTCCTGAAATAAATATTGTACTGTATGTTAACTAAAAAGAAGTGTGGTATTAGTATCAAGGGAGATGGATCAATGTAATACAAATGAGTCAGAAACAGTCCCATGAAAGTTTGACTGATATGAAAAAAAAGCATAAAAGCAATTTAGTAGAAAAGCATAGCAGTGACAAATGATGCTGAAACAATTGGAAACACTTATCCAGAAAAATCAATTTGCATCCATATTTTGAGCCATCCGCAAAAATTAATTTGTAATGGACCACAGACCTAAATGTAAAACCTAAAACTGTAAAACAAAACTCTTTGTGACCTCAGACTGCCTACAAAAAAAGAACAGTGAAAAAAACCTTAAAAATTCGATTTCAGCAAAATGAAAATTTCTATTCTTAAAAAGACAATTTATGAGATAGAAAAACCAAGCCACAAACTGGGAGAAAATATTTACAAATTATATATGTAGTGAAGGTTTTGTATCTAGCATATTTGAAGAACTCTCAAATATCAAGACAATCCAATTTAAAAACAGACAAAAGGTCTTAGCGTTTTGCCAAAGACAGTATACTGGTAGCAAATAAACATATGAAATGATGACTAATAACCATCGCTCATCAGGGAAATGCTAACTAAAATCATAAGACGGGGTGCCTGGCTGGATCAGCTGGTGGAGTATGCTAGTCTTCAGCTCAGGGTTCTGAGTTTGAGACCCACATTGGGTGTAGAGATTACTTAAATAAACAAAAACTAAAAAAAATAAATAAATAAAATCACGAGATGGCACTACATATCTATTAGATTGTCTAAAATTAACAAGAATAACCATTCCTGGGGCACCTGGATGGCTCAGTTGGTTAAGCATCTTATTTGGCTCAGGTCATGATCTCTTAGTTTCTGAGTTTGAGCCTGGATTTGGGCTCTCTGCTGTCAGCATGAAGTCCACTTCAGATCTTCTATCTCCCGTCCCCACAGCTTGTGCTCTCTCTCTCTCTCTCTCTCTCAGAAAGAAACAAACATTTAGGGGCACCTGGATGGTTCAGCCAGTTAAGAGTCTGTGCCGACAGGGTGGAGTCTGTTTGCAATTCTTTCTCTCTCCCTCTCTCTCTGCTCCCCCCATCCTTCCACTCTCTCAGAATAAATAAATAAACCTTAAAAAACCAACTGTCCCAAAATTAACAAGGATGTGAAAAAAGTGGAACTGTTATACATTGCCAATCAAAATGTAAAATGGTTCAACCACTTTGAAGAAGAGTTTAGCACCTTTTTAAGATTTAATTGGATTTATTCAATGAGTAGCATCCCATTTAACAAATAGAAGGGTGCTCCCAAGGCAGTTTTTTTAAAATGTAGGCTCCACACCCAACCTAGGGTTTAAACTCACAACTTTGAGATTGAGAGTCACATGCTCTACCAACTGAGCCAGCCAGGCACCTTCCAAAGCAGCTCCTTAAAAAGTTAAAACACCTAGTCCAAGAGTAGATTACCAAGATAATTGGTAAAGAAATTTTGTAAATAATGAATCACTGAATTCTATTCCTGAAATCAATATTGCTTATGTTCACACAGTCTTCTCCACTAACACACACGGTAGCTCTATTGTTAACAGTCCCAAAATGAAAACAATCCAAATGTTCATAAACAAGAGAATGCATAAACAAAATCTCATATAATAATAAAATGGGATACTGCAGCAATAAAAAAGGAATGTACAACAGAACGTGTGAAAGTGAAAATAACTATGCTGAATAAAGGAAGGCAAACAAAAGATTTCATGTTTATAAACTTCTAGAAAATGCATACTAATTGGCGACAGAAAGTGATCCAGCAGTGACTGAGGAACAGGAGATGAGAGAAAGAGAGAAGGATTATAAAGAGGTATAAAGAAATCCAAACCAGCCCACACTGAGATCATGTGAAGTCCTGAGATGACAGGAAGAAAAGAAATGGCTGTCAGTCTCTAGCTGCTCAGTCCTGGGCTGCTGTAGCTCCAATGACTATGTAAATGCGACCACATGAAAGATCTGAAGGAGAAGTGTCCAGCCAGGTCTTCGCAAATTCCTGGCCCATAGAACCCAGGACAGATAATCAAATGATAATTACTACGTCAAGCTACCAAGTTTTGGGTGGTTTATTACATAACAAGAGCCACCAGAACAGACCATTGGCTTTATATATAGCTGTTTCTTGGTCACCACCAGTATTCCTCACATTCTGCTATCTTCTACAACTGTCAACTGCTGGAACTTCTGTGGTCTCTTGAGTAATCAGCAAACCCTGCTTCCAATATCTT
Source organism: Paguma larvata (assembly GCA_030068075.1). NCBI lineage: Eukaryota > Metazoa > Chordata > Mammalia > Carnivora > Viverridae > Paguma > Paguma larvata. Next base: position 98,238,362 of record CM057826.1, on the reverse strand, counting down.
TAACCTCTTCTCCGAATATTCCCTTTACCTCCTTGCTTTAAAATTTGCGGCGCCTGGGTGGCTGAGTCGGTTGAGCACCGACTTCAGCTCAGGTCATGATCTCACGGTTTGTGAATTTGAGCCCCGCGTCAGGCTCTGTGCTGACAGCTCAGGGCCTGAAGCCTGCTTTGGATTCTGTGTCTCCCTCTTTCTCTGCTCATGCTCTGTCTCTATGTCTCAAAAATAAAATAAAATAAATGCTAAAATCTAACTTTCCCCGAAGATGCCTCTTTGCTTGCAGATATCTCAAATGAAATGTCTTCCTCTCAATGTCCCTCAAATGATCATACCACAGATGGGGAAGCAATCTTACTTGCTCCTTACACTCACTTCCAGATTTTTCTCCCTCCTTCCTTCCTAAAAACTGTCAGTTTTAAGAACTCGATTAATAGACTCCACTGTCTACTATTACTTTTTATGTAATCATGCACAGCCACCTGAGCCACACTTCCTCTTTCCCCTGAGGTTTCAATCACAGTACTGTCTCCAACACTAGTCCTGGGATTCTTAGTTATTAAAAAACCCATCTAGATGATCCTGCCAATACCCTATTCATCCAGGTCTTTAAACTCCTCCGTACCAATGATCTTGTACACCACCCAATGGCAGTTACCAGCTTCCTTGGTCCTGAGTTACTATAACCAGTAACAGAACCTTTCTGTAAACTCAGTTTAAAGAATCCTACCCTCCTTGGACAGAAGACATGAACAGACATTTCTTGGAAGAAGATAGAGATGGCCAAAGACACATGAAAAGATGCTCAACATCACTCATCATCAAGTGAATGCAAATCAAAACCACAATACGATATCAACTGACATCTGTCATTAAGAGCTAAAATCAAAAACACAAAAGAAACAACAAGGGTTGGTGAAGATGTAGGAAAAAAGGAATCCTCACGCCCTGCTGGTGGGAATGCAAATTGCAGCAGCCTCTATGTAAAATAGTAGATTCCTCAAAATATTAAAAACAAAACTCCCACCCGCTGCAAAAATATAACTATCCTATGATCCAGTAATTGCACTGCTGGGTATTTACCCAAAGAACACAAAAACACCACCCTGAAAGGATATATACGCCCCTATGTTTATTTTTAAAATCATTTTATCTCATTGTAACTGTACTCTTTAATCCTCATCCCCTATTACTCCTATCCTCCACCCACCTCCCCTCTGGCAACCATCAGTTTGTTCTCTATAGTTAAGTCTTTTTCTTTCTCTGACTTATTTCACTTAGCATTATAATGTCTAGAGCTATCCATGTTGCAAATGACAAGACTTCATTCTTTTTCTACAGCTGAATAATATTCCATTGCATATACATACCACATCTTCTTTATCCATTCATCTATCAAAGGACACTGGGCGGCTTCCACAGTTGGGCTAATGTAAATAATGCTGCTATAAACACAAATATGCATGTATACTTCTGAATTGGTGTTTTTGTATTTTTTTGATAAATACCCAGTAGTGCCATTGGTAAATCAGAAGGTAGTTCTATTTTTAACTTTCTGAGGAAAATCCATCCTGTTTTCCACAATGGCTACGCTAATTTGCAGTCCCACCAACAGTGCAAGAAAGTTTCTTTTCCTTCACATCCCCACCAATACTTGTTTCTGGTATTTATTTTAGCCATTATGACAGGTGAAATAATATCTCATTTTTTTGAAGTAAACTGTATGTCCAACATGAGCGTTAAACTCATGACCCCAACATCAAGTCACATGTTCTACCAAATGAGCCAGCCAGGCACTCCTCATTGTGGTTTTGATTCACATTTCCCTCATGATGAGTGATGTTGTGCATTCTTCATTTGTGTTGGCCATCTGTATGTGTTTAGAGAAATGTCTGTTCAGTCTTCTCCCATTCTTCTTTTAATTTTTAGTTTAAAAAGAATTTTAAGTAGCTCTACACTCACCAACGTGAGACAGCCAGAGCTCCCTCTTCTGGCCATTTTTAAATTGTATTATTTGTTTTTTGGGTGTTAAGTTCTATCAGTTTTTCACATACTTTGGATACTCACCCTTTATGGGATATGTCATTTGCAAATACCTTCCCCATTTCAGGAGGTTACCTTTTAGTTTTGCTAACTGTTTCCTTTGCTGTGCAGAAACTTTTCACTTTGATGCAGTCCCAATAGTTTATTTTTGTTTCTAAGGAGACTTATTTAGAAAAACGGTTATGACCGATATCAGAGAGATTACTGCCTGTACCTTCTTCAAGGACTTTTATGGCTTCGATGATCACATTTAGGTCTTTAATCCACTTTGAGTTTATTTTTGTATATGGTCAAAGAAAGTGGACCAGTTTTGTTCTTTTCGATGTGGCTGTCCAGTTTTCCCAACACCATTTGTTGAGTTTTTTTTTTTTTTAAGTTCTCTTATTTATTTTGAGAGAAACAGAGTGTGAGCAGGGTAGGGGCAGAGAGAGAGGGAGAATCTCAAGCAGGCTTTGAGCTGTGTGCACAGAGCTCAACGTGAGGCTTGAACCCACCAACTGTGAGATCATGACCTGAGCCAAAACCAAGAGTTGGACACTTAACCAACTGAGCCACCCAGACATCCCTAAGAGATTATCTTTTTCCCACTGTATACTCATTCCGCCTTTGCAAAGATTAATTGACCATATAATTGTGGGTTTACTTTTGGTTCTTCCATTCTACCCCACTGATCTATGCATATATTTTTATGCCAATGTCATGCTATTTTAATTACTACTAGTTTGTAGTCAACTTGCAATCTGGAGTTGTGATACCTTCAGTTTCAAGACCACTTTGGCTATTCGAGGTCTTTCGCAGTTCCATACAAATTTTTGGATTGTTGATTTAGTTCGTGAAAAATACTTTTGGTATTTTCGTACGGATTTCATTAAACACGTAGACTGCTTTCAGTAGTACATTTAAAAAAATTTTTTTTAATGTTTATTCATTTTTGAGAAAGAGAGAGAGAGACAGAGCAGAGCGTTAGCCAGGTAAGGGCAGAGAGAGGGGGAGACACAGAATCTGAAGCAGGTTCGAGGCTCTGAGCTGTCAGCACAGAGTCCGATGTGGGGCTCGAACCCACGAACTGTGAGATCATGACCTGAGCCGAAGTCGGATGCTTAACCGACTGAGCCACCCAGGAGCCCCTCAGTAGTACATTTTAATAATATTTGTTCTTACAATCCATGAGCATGGAATGTGTTTCCATTTCTTTGTCCTGAATTTCTTGGACTAGCATTTCATTCACCTCTATGTTTATTGTAGCATTATTTAAAATATTCGAATTGGGGCGCCTGGGTGGCTCAGTCGGTAAAGCGGCCGACTTCGGCTCAGGTCATGATCTCACAGTCTGTGAGTTTGAGCCCCGCGTTGGGCTCTGTGCTGACAGCGCAGAGCCTGGAGCCTGCTTCGGATTCTGTGTCTCCCTCTCTCTGCCCTACTCCTGCTCATGCTCTGTCTCTATGTCTCAAAAAATAAATAAACATTAAAAAAAAACCAAAAACCAGTTTGGTTTAAAATATTCGAATTATGGAAGCAGCTGAAGAGTCCATTGATAGATGAATGCATAAAGATGTGTTATACATACACAACGAAATATTACTCAGCCATCAAAAAGAACAGAATCTTTCCATTTGCAGCAATGTGGATGAAGTTAGAGAGTATAATGCTAAATGAAATAACTCAGAGAAAGACAAATACCACATCATCTCACTTATAGGTAGAATTAAGAAACAAAATAAGAAACGGGAGGACACCTGGCTGGCTCAGTCAGTACAGGATGTAATTCTTGATCTCAGGGTAGGGAGTGAATTCAAGCCCCATGTTGGGCTTGGAGCCTACTTAAAATAATATAAATTAAAAAAACAATTTAAAAAAAGGAAAAAAAGAGACAAATCAAGAAACAGACTTTTAACTATCAAAAACAAACTGACGGTGAAATAGGTGAATGGGATTAAGAGTAAATTTACCATGATAAATCCTGAGTAATGTACAGAATTGCTGAACCACTATGTTGAACACCTGAAACTAGTATAACACTCTATGTTAAGTATACTGGAATTAAAATCAAAAAAAAATAAATAAATAAAAACAACAACAAAAAACCACCATACTCTCCAACTATCACCTTCTAGCCTCTGCAACTTATTTCCTCTATCTGGATGATGAGAATCATTCCACTTCACTAGAACGAAACACTGATCCTCTGAATTTTTAAACCTTTACTATCCTAATGTTCTCGCTTCCTTTCTTAGCCTGCTTAAATTCCATGGTCAATTATTAACATAACTACCTTGTACCTCTCCCTCTCCCTTCCTTGTATTCACTTGGTAAAAACCACAGTCCTACTATTTTCAACATTTAATTCATGCCTACCCTCACACACTGGCATTGAACTTAGCTGGAGAAAACTACAATCATGCTGTCTAGTATCCTTTAAACTCAGGACCAAAATCTCAAGAACAACTTTCATGTTGCCTAGCAACACTTCCACTACATTTCCCTAGTCCAACACTCATCCACTCTCCCTACTTTCCACCTACTTTCTATCAGCTCAAACCTCCAACACCTGCCTCCCCCTCCCCGCAGTTGACAACCTTATTTCTTTTACTGAGAACATCCACAATCAAAAGAGACCTCTCACAAATTTGTCCATCCACACAAGTTTTAGTCATGTAACTGTCACCACATGAACTGTCAATGTTTCTAACAAAGGCCAAATCCATCCTCTCTTATCTACTGTAGAACATTGCTTCAACACTTTTTTTCCCCTTGTATCAAGTTTTCAATCCTTATTCGATCTTTCCCACCAGCCCACAAAACGTTGAAACAGGCTTCTCTCATCTTACAAACAAAAAACACAATTAAGAATCCTGTTTATTTTACTCTCCTTTTCATCTATTGGCCAATTTCTCTACCTTCTATTTACAATAAAACTTTACTTATTTATAAATTTTGCCTGGACTTTCTCCTCTCCCCGCTCCAAACTCACTCCAATCAGATTTCACCTTTTCATCTGTTAAAGACGATCTGAGAATTATCTTTGACTTTCCTCTCTCAAACTTCCATTATCGAATCCATATGGAAAACCCACTGCCTCTGATTTCAAATTCTATCTGGAAAGCTTTCCATTGCTAACACCTCGACCTAAAACTGGGGCATTTCAGTAGTCTCCTCCCTGGTTTGCCTGCTTCACCCCAGCCTGCACCCACACACTCTCCAATCAGAAAAGAATGGACAAACCATGGCAAGATCAAGTTGAGATAGGGGATCTGTTCGAAATTAGCAGGGTGCCCAAGCCGCAAGAGGAAGGACCTGTGGCTAAAGCTCCCAAATGGGTAAAGACGTAGTAACCTGCGGAATACCGCCCCGCAGTCAGCGAACCCGCGGGGTCCAGCCCAGCCACGGAACCCCCGAGTCGGACGCTCCGAGCGCGCACGGGGCCGCCTTCTGGAGGCAGCGCCGTGGGAAACCTCACCTGGCCCGTGCCTCGCCGGAACAGCACCGATTCCTCCTGATCCGGGACACCGCCACCTCCGCCCATCGCCATGGTGAGCCTACTGCCGGGTGCACGGCGTGGGCTCCGTCCCTCTGAAAGTGACAACTTCCGCCGCTGGAGGCTTCTGGGAGCGGAAGAGTACGGTGTCCTGGAGATCGGCCACGAGGCCCGGGGGACTCCTGGTGCTCTGTAGGAGTCGACTTGGTCTTTCCTGTGTTGTTTCAATTGTTTGGTTTCACAGTTTCGTATATTGGTAGAGTGATATCACCAAGGATTTTGTTTTAAACGATGTATTTTTAAAACAAATTTCCATAGAAAATATATTCGTGGTTATTTAACTTAGAAAACATGGGTAAGAAATAAAAAAATGAGGAGCCCCTGCGTGACTCAGGGAGTGGAGGGTCTGACTCTTGATTTCCGCTCAGGTTATGATCCCAGGGTTTGGGGAACCAGCCCTGTGTTCTGCTTAGCACTGAGCCTGGAGATTGCTTAAGAAGCTCCCTCTCCCCTACACCTGCATGTGCTCGCTAAAACAAACAAAAATAAGCCCAGATGTAACCAATAATAATATAGGCACCATTTTAAGAAGTGCTTTACAGAGTTCTATGTATTTAACTTTTTTTTTTTTTTAAGAGAGATACGTGAGCCAGGGAGAGGGGCAGAGGTAAAACGTGAGAATCTTAAGCAGGCTCTATTCTCAGCGCAGAGCCAGACAAGGGGCTCAACCTCACCACCTTAGGGTCGTGACTTCGGCTGAAATCAAGTCTCACGCTCAACCTGCTGTGTCACCCAGCCACCCCTGTAGTTTATTTTAACAACCCCATAAAGGACGGATGATTATTCCCATTTTAAAGATAAAGAAACTTACTGTGGTACTGGAGTACTATAGACTACTAACCCAGCAATTAAACAGGAATAAGGGGCTCCTGGCTTGCTTAGTTGGTATAGCATGCAACTTGATTTGGGGGTTGTTTCAGCCCCACAATGGGTGGTAGAGATTACTTAGAGAGAAAAATCTTTTAAGAAAGAATCAAGTATTGATATACCAAAAAAAAAAAGGAACCAGCTGAAAGTATTTATACAGCTGCTTGGGTTCCAAGAAGCAGAGTTCATTCCTTTAGCTACTTCTCAACCTTAACATTTAAGTTAATATTCATTCTCCCAAGTCTTCTTTGGAAAAATTTTAAACTAAAAAAAAAGGGGCGCCTGGGTGGCTCAGTTGGTTAAGCGGCTGACTTCGGCTCAGGTCATGATCTCATGGTCTGTGAGTTCGAGCCCCGCATCGGGCTCTGTGCCGATGGCTCAGAGCCTGGAGCCTGCTTCAGATTCTGTATCTACCTCTCTCTCTGCCCTTCCCCTGCTCATGCTCTGTCTCTATGTCTCTCAAAAATAAATATACGTTAAACTAAAAAAAAAAAAAAAAAAAAAAGTCAAAATAAACAAATGGGACTGCATCAAATTTTCACCCTTTGAACAGTGAAGGAAACCAAGAGAAGGAAAAGACAACCTACTGAATGGGTGAAGACATTCTCACATATGATCAGATAAGAGATTAACATCCAAAATTTATAAAGAATTCCTAAAACTCAATGTAAAAACAAAAACCAAATAGCAATCTAATAAGAAATGTGCAGAGGCTCTGCATAGACCTTTTTTCCAAAGAACACATACAGATGTCAACAGGTACATGAAAAGATGCTCAGTATCCCTAACCCTCAGGAAAAGGCAAATGAAAACCACAATGAGCTATTACCTCACAGGTATCAGAATGGCTAGTATCGAAAAGACAAGATAGAACTAGTGTCAGTAAGTATGTACGGAAAAGAGAATCTTCGTGCACTATTGGTGGGAACATAAATTGATGCAGACAGTAGAGTGGTAAAGGTATGTTGATACACATGCACAATGGAATATAGTCATAAAAATAATGAAATCTTTACATTTACAACAACATGGACAGAACAAGAAGGTTCATGCTAAGTGAAATAAGTCAGAGAAAGACAAATACGATATGACTTCACTTATATGTGGAAACTAAAAAAAGAATAGATTCATAGAGAACAAACTCACAACTGCCACGGGATGGGGGTGGGGGGTAGTATGATAGATGAAGTGTAAGGAATAGAGAAAAGTGGGATCAAATGTTGTCTTATGTTTAACAATGTGCTTTTTTTTCCCCCTGTCTTCACATGGGTCAAGCAGGTCTTTAAATCTTAGCAGGCATTTACCATTTCCTTTTCCAGATTCTTAAGAATTTAGGATTGCCAGGATTCCATGTATATATTATAATTTTCTTTAAAAAAAAAAATCTACCCAAGGAAGTTTGAGGGCTCCCCTTTGGCTTCTATCGATACTAGAAACACGTCTATTTTTTTTTAAAGGCACTTAGATTTTTCTCAATTATAAAAATTCTCATAATGGCATTAAAAAAAATTTTAATGTTTATTTGAGACAGATAGGCTGAGAGAGAGGAGGACACAAGATCCAAAGTGGGCTCTGTGCCGACAGCAGACAGCCCAAAGTGGGGCTCAAACTTACCACCTGGAGACCAATAGTCATATGTTCCTCCGACTGGGCCAGTCAGGCACCTCCTCACAATGACATTTGATGCAGAAATTTAGACAGAATTTGGAATGAGGTTTTTGTCTTTATATTTTTTGAGCTATGTAACTCACATACCATAGAATTCACCAGTTTAAAGCATATAATTTAGTAGTTTTTAGTATATTTGAAAGGTCATGTAGCCGCCACCACTAATTCCAGAACATTTTCATCACCACAAAAGGAAACCTTGTATACATTAGCAGTCATTCCCCATTCTCCCCTCCTTCCAGCTGCTCATCACTACTCATCTACTTTCTGTCTTTATGGATTTACTTGTTCTGGATATTTTGTACAAATGCAATCTGTGGCCTTTTGTGTCTGAAATTTTTCACTTAGCATAAGGTTTTCAAGGAAAAATTAGCATTTTAATACATTTAGAATGGCAGGTGCTTTGTTAAAAAAAATATTTTTTATTTATCAGGATCAGGTTCCTCAATAAAAATGAATCTAAGGCATTTTTGTTCTCAAAGAAAAGATGAAGTTCCTTTATTCCTGTTGGTGATATCCATAACTGAATTACTGTATTTTACAAAGTTATTTTATATGATAGACAAAGCACTCAAAGCACTATGTAGTTAACTTCCAAAGGAAACCATTTCACCCAGTTTGAAGGCACTTATGTAAAAATTAAATTTAACTTCATGAACTAGAACTAGTCTTTGTGCGTATGGGAATTTCAATGCCAAAAACCTACCTTTGGTGACTCTTGGGAACTTGCCTATGAGCAAATAAAGAATTCAAATGATTAGTGACCATGCTTCCAATCTAAATTTCCAAGTTGAATTTCAAGTGGAATAGTTCATAAACAAATGACAAGGCCAAAAACAATTACCTTACCCTTACGTTATCAGGGTCTAGGGGCTGGAGATCAGAGAGCTGTCTGTGATTTTAGTACAAGATGGCTCACTGAACTTAAAGCAGCAGAAAGTTAAAAATTACAAATGATGTTTTGAAAGAATGTTTGAATGATGTTATGGACAAATGGTGGTGTAATTTATGAATGGATAGATATAACTGGCCCTCTGGTATGTGAAGGTTTGAATCGCCACCCTCACATCATATATCAAAATACATTCTAGGTGATTTTTATAAACTTGGGATAGGGGAGATCTTAAGATAGAACCAAGAAACCATGCAAGTACTCAAAAAAATATCTTTTGGGAGTCAAGTGAGTAATGTAAATGAGTTAAGGAGGAGAAAGCAATAAAAGATTGTGGGTACTGTAATCAGTTAAACGGAATCTGTCCCTCCTCATCTCCCCTCACTCCACCCAGTCCCTGCCCAAACAACGGTCTTCAAGTTCACAAGAAAAAGTTTTAATAAATGGGGCACCTAGGTGGCGCATTCTTAGTCCCCCTCTATCTCTGCCTCTCCTGCGCTTACTCTCTTTCTCTTTATCAAACATAAGCATTAAAAAAAATAAATTACAAATTAAAACTAAGATACCACTTTTCACTCAGGATGGCAAAATTATTAGAGATTAATATTTGATGTTATCAAGGGCATGGGAAATGAAGATCTAGTCTCTTGTTGGAATTATCTGCTTAAAATTGCAAATACATGGACTGTATCTTTGTACAAGGAATCCTACCTTTAAGAATCCATTTTTATTAGAAATAAAAGAATCATTACCTAGAATTAAGTATGACTATATTACAGAATTGTTTGTAGTGGCAAGAGCTGACAAACATCCCCAATGACCATGAGTAAGGAAATTACTGGATAAATTACTATATAGCCGCACCAAAGTTAGATCTGATCTATATGAACTGATCTGGAGACATACTTTAAAAAAAAAAATCAAGTTACAGCTAAGTTTCCCATTTTTGTTAAAACAACAACAACAACAAAAAAACTCCTCATACAAGGTGGGTTGAATGGTGCCCCCCAAAAATGATATGTCCACCAGATACAGATATTGTGACGTGACCTTATTTGGAAAAGGGTTTTGCTAATTTAATTAAGGAACTCAAGATGATCCATTCCAATTAGAGTGGGTCCTAATCCCAATGACAAATGTCCTTAAACATGAAGAAGCCTGAAAAAAGAAGGGCATATGAAGAGAAACATAGGAGTTATGGTACCGCAAGCAAAGCAATGCCTGAAGCAATTAGAAACTGAAAGAGGCAAAAATTTTCCCCTCAAATTTTCAGAGGACTTATGGTCCTAATGATAACTTGCTTTTAGACTTCTGGCCTGTAGACCTGTGAGAGAATAAATTTCTTGTTGTTATAAGCCACCAAGTTTGTGGCAATTTGTTATGGCAACCCTAGGAAATCCTCAATATCCTTTAGTTATATTTATGTTTATAAATACTTAAATGAGCACTGATGAAAACTAGACAACACTTTTATATATCTTATGTCCCAGAAGTTCCACTCCTAATATACATTAAGTAGAAATAAGTATTTATGACCACAAAAAGATAAATAAAAATGTTTATGACAGAATCATTCTTAAAAGCTCCAAAGTAAGAGCAATCCAAACGTCCATGAAAAGTAGAGCGGATAACTGAATTGCGGTGTATTTATGTAACAGAATACTACCCAGGTTCCATGATTAAGATGGAACTACTGATACACAAAAAACAAAGCATTCTCAAAGACATAATGTTGAACAAATGAAGTCAAACTCACATGAGTGTATACTGGGTGATTCCACATATGTGAAGTTCAAAAACATGCAAAATGAATCTTTGGTGATCATCACAAAGGAGCCTGCTAGAAATGTCTATGTACCTTATTCTGGGTAAAGTCTGTGTAAAAGTCAATAAAAATATACACTTAAGATGCGTGTTCTTTATTCAATACCATTTCACTGCCCAGGAGTGCAATTACTAGATTATACAGTAAGGGTATATTTAGTTAGGTTACTCATTTATGGCTAAAGTTCTTTCAGGCCATCTGTTACATTTTCCCAAATTTTTAATCATGAGCAGGCATTGAATTTTGGGGGTTTGAAAACTGGTGGAGATGACAATGGCATGACCTTCATCACTTCTCACACTTCAGACATTTACTTACCACCTTCATCATTCACCAAATCATCTATCTGTATTTTTTAATTTCAATCTTAGCCTTGCAATAAGAATAGTGGACTTTTTTCAGCCTGCCCAGCATCTATTCCTTCTTCTTTCTGGCAATAAAACCAGAAATTTGCTAGGAGGACCACCTATTCCTCACTGGATGCAATCTTTGTTATACCAGGATCTTAGGCTCCTACCTTCCCCTTGCTGAGGGATAGGCATATAACCTAAACAAGGTCATTTGGAAGAACTCTGAAGGACATAATGACTGAAAATAGTTGTCAAAATTTCAATCTGATAGCAGCATAGTGGGGAAAAAGTTCTCATGGTACCTGGAGCTGTCCCAACTGTTGACTTTTCCAAAGCCTTCAGTCTTTGACTTTTCCTTAGACTCTGGAGTCTCTCATACACTCAAATAATCATTGTGGTTACTTGTAATTAATGATTCTGTTTGCAACTAGAAATTTTAATATACCATCAAATAACATGTCTAATGTGCTTATACTTCTTCAGGCATACATTAAAATACATAACTCTATATTAAATGTCTATTCATAAGCCACCTCAACAGTCACCTTGAGTGGTACAAGGCCTTTGACCAATACCTCCTCCCCCAAAATTCCAAGTCCTTTACAAAATCCTTTGTCATGCAATATATGTCTATAAAAACAAAGTATTCAATAGAATTTTGTCTTGATTACAGCCAGGTTGGTGAGCTATTTTTTGAAAACTAAAAAATTGTCTAAACAAACTTCTTCCAATAATACTGATGGAAATGTTCTTCCATGGATACACCAGCAAGCAAAATCATGTTCAATTGATAAAATAGCATGAGTAGTATGTCCTATGGAAAATATTTCTATAAAAATTAATCAAAATGAAAATTTAACATTTCAATTTTCCTGGGCAAAGAGCCAAATAGCAGGCTAGTCTGAACTTTTTCATGGGTCAGTTAATTTAGTGGTAAAAGGTTTTTAAGAAGCAAAGTTGTAAGGAAAAGCCTGTATGAAGTTTTAAACTTTGCTGCAAATTATGGGAAAGTGCATTTTAGCAACTCAAGAGTCATTCTTCTTTTCCCATTGACATCTTCATGACTAGGTCATCTGTAAAGACCATTTATTCCAAGATGTGATTACTACACATCAAATACTTTAGCAGATAAAGTTCCAAGAGGCAGTTTAATAAATTTTCTTATTCTAATGGAAAACTATGATTGACAAGTCCATAAAAATAATTCAGTTTTTCATTTCAATTTGCATCGTTTTTTTTTCCCCACAGGTCTTCATCACCAAAGCCAATTAGGAGCTTACCTCAACAAGTTCACACGCTCCCTGCTTAGTTTGTAGCATTCCTAGTACCCTGACACAGACGGTAAGGTGTATCAATCTCATTATCTAATTGCCAAAGTCAATTTTATATTAGGTTTTCACTTTAGGGATATTTCCCCTTCCCTAGCTTGACGTATGATTTACAGTGTATTTAAGGTGTACAATACGATTTTACATACATATATAGTGTTGAAGGACATGCTTTTTAAAGTTCAATAGTTTTCAAATAGCTTGTAGACTCAAAGCTAACAGGAGTAGGACATGTGCCTTGAATAGAAAAGCTCTCTTTACAGGCACTTGGAAATACATAAAGATTCTCACTTTATATGGGTAGACTCTTCCCATCTATGAAAAGAAACCCTACTTTTCCCAAACATCTATAGTGTTTCAAGTGGGTAACAATTTCTTATACACACAACTAATAGAATAGAAATTCAAAAGGAGTCAAGTAGCTGATGAAACTGACCTCACTGTTACCACTCTGGGCAGTAGTGGCTGCTACCTCTTATTTTTCAACAGGACTTAGGAAGATTGCTAATGACAATCTACTATCTCCTATTAAGGATGACACAAGACAGTAATTTTAATGCCTACAAGAGTGTTCCAAAAAATTAACTTTACTGATTGGATGCAATATTCATCTATATTTTTCCTTACTTGTTGGGAGCCACTTTGGGCTCACAGGTTGAGACACCTCCCTGTGTGGGCCCACAGGTTGAGACCCCCTCCCTGTGTGGACTCACAGGTTGAGACACCTCCCTGTGTGGAAAAGGCAGTTGAAGCAAAATTCCCGCCTGCCAAGATGGCGCCTAGTCTTACCTCCTTCCAAATAATCTTTCAGGCCTGGATTTCTTGAACTGCTCTTGTTGGCCCAAGGGATATAATGCTCTTTGGTTTTATAGCATATGGAAAAGGGGACCTGGAGTGTGATGTCTTGATGGATAAAACCTGAATGAGAGTAATCTAGCCAGAAGTAAACTCAAGGTTGCCTCTTGGGGATAAGTTACACAAATTGATCATACAGAATAGCAGTTATGAGTTGGCTAGAAATTAGAAGACATTAGGCCCCAAGACTCCTTGAACCAAACTAGATTTTCCCTGCAGATATCGCATTGTGTTAATCATCCTAACAGCCCCACCATAAAACCTCAAGGCACATCTCCGTAGAGCTTCTCTCAGTATTTGATTAACAGACTGATAGGAGAGATTGTAAAGAGACTTAGGACCTTCCACAGAGGTTAGCCTAGCCCAAAAGTTAGAAGCACTGTTTATAGATAAGGTACAAACAGTAGCCAAACAAAAGTAGCTACACATACCTCCACTGATCAACAACAAATATTGAGCACCTCCCTGAGGTTAACATTTCACGAATCCTTCTGTAATTCTCATCCCCATGCTCCCTTATAATAAAAAGGCAATAACAAAATACTTTTACCGAAACTACCATAAAGAATAGACAGACATGAGCCCTTATGATATGGGCTCACTCACTCACAAAGGAAAAGAACTTAGACAAGCATTAGAGATCATATCTCTACCAAGTGAATAATACCTCCTCCATAAATAGAATGACTCCTAATCTACCTATAGATGATTAACATAGGTCTTTTTTTTTTAAATTTTTTAAAAAAATGTTTATTTTTGAGAGAGAGAAAGAGTGCAAGCAGGGGAGGGGCAGAGGGGAAACACAGAATCCGAAGCAGGCTCCAGGCTCTGAGCTGTCAACACAGAGCCTGATGTGGGGCTCGAACTCATGAACAGGGAGATCATGACCTGAAGTGAAGTCAGATGCCTAACTGACTGAGCCACCCAGGCGCCCCTTAACATAGGTCTTGAGGCAACAATGTATGTTGTTAAGAATGCCTTGTCACTGATGTAATGTCACTCACTGCCTTTAAATAAAGAAACTAAGACCAGCAGGGCAGAGATGCCAGAATTGCCAGGGCTGCCTGCTTGGTCATCAGACTACATCTCTCTCGTGGCTCTCTCACTTCCTTTCGCCTGACCGGCCATCCTTCGGGGACCCCTAGATTCACTGTAACTGGACCCCGGCACTTACTATCTTGTTATTGAGAATTGAAATATTCTCGATATTCTCAATTGAGAGAAATAACTTCATCACTTACCCTCTTAAGAAGTTTAGTTATTTTGGGGCTACTGGGTAGTTCAGTCGGTTAAGCGTTTGACTTTGGCTCAGTTCATGATCTCACAGTTTGTGAGTTTGAGCCCTGCGTCAGATTCTGTGCTGACAGCTCAGAGGCTGAAGCCTGCTTTGAATTGTGTCTCCTTCTCTCTTTGCCCTTACCCAACTTGTGCTCAGCTGTCTCTTCATCTCAGAAATCAACAAACATGAAAAAAAAAAGTTTAGCTATTTTACTTACCTTGGTTAAATATACTACATAAAAAAAAAAAAAACCTGAAGTGTCAATAGATTAGAGCAATTACACTTCATTTTTTTCCTCTCACATAACTTTTCTGTCTGCCTTGAGGAAACATAGTTATGTTTAAGTTAAAAATGAAACCCTTTATCTTAACAGTGAATTCGGTTTTGGATTTCAGTCTTAATAATCACAGCATAGAAATCTTCCTTTTCCTAATGTTCATTTCTTTTATGAACTGTAGTTTTCTCTAGATTTATAAGGATTGATTAAAAATATTTTATTTGTTTTTTTAATGTTTTTAATATTTATTTTAGAGAGAGAGACACACAACGCAAGTAGGAGAGGGGCAAAGAGAGAGGGAGACACAGAATCTGAGGCAGGCTCCAAGCTCTGAGCTGTCAGCACAGAGCCGGATACGGGACTTGAACTCACTGACTGTGAGGTCATGACCTGAGCCGAGGTAGGACAATTAACCAAGTGAGCCACCCAGGGGCCCTGATTTTTTTTTTTTTTTTTTTTAATGAGACACAGGGCAAACAGGGAAGGGACAGAGAGAGAATCCAAAGCAGACTCTGTGCTGCCAGCACAGAGCCTGACACAGAGTCAAACCCACAAACCTTAAGATCATGACCTGAGCCCAAGTTGGTCGCCCAAAACATTTTAACATTTTTTAAAAAGTTTATTTTGAGGGGGGGGGGAAAGAGGGAGAGAAAATCCCAAGCAGACTCTGTGCTCAATCCTAAGAACCTGAGATCATGACCAGAGCTGAAACGGAGAGTAGGATGCTCAAGCAACAGAGCCATCCAAGTACCCTTCCAATTGCATCTGTCAGCATGGAGCCTACTTTGGACTCTGTCCCCCTCTCTCTGCCCCTCCCCTGTTTGCATGTTCTCTCTCAAAATAAAAAACTTAAAAAAAGACATGGATGGGGTACTTGGGTGACTCAGTCGGCTAAGCTAACTTCAGCTCAGGTAATCATCTCGCAAGTCTGTGAGTTCAAGCCCTTTGTGAGGCTCTTTGCTGACAGCTCTGAGCCTGGATCCTGCTTTGGATTCTGTGGCTCCCTCTCTCTGCCCCTCTGTCTCTCTTGGTCTCTCAAAAATAAATAAACATTAAAAATATTTTTTTAAAGATATGGAAATTTACTCATTACAAAAAAAAAAGCAAGGGATACAGCTCAGAGAATAACAAGTGCTTTGTCCTCATGGCTTATCAATATGTAGAAATTCTCGAGATAGGATTTAAGACATCGGACCCATAAAGAATCTTTGTGGATGGGGTACCTGGGTAGCTCAGTTGGTTAATTGTCCGACCTTGGTTAATTGTCTGACTTTTGGTTAAAAGTCCAACTCTGGATTTTGGCTCTAGTCATGATCTCATAGTTTGGGAGACTGAGCCCCTGCTTGAAATTATCCTTCTCTCCCTGTCTGTCCCTCCTCCGCTTATGTGCTTTCTCTAGCTCTCTCTCAAAAATAAACATTAAAAAAAGCCAGACTTCAAGCTGGATTACAAAACTGTAACAATCAAGACAGTATAGTAAGTACTGGCCTAAGAACAGACACTGAGATCAATGGAACAGAATAGAGAATCCAGAAATGGTCCCACAAACGTAGGGCCAACTATGGGGCACCTGGGTGGCTCAGTCGGTTAAGCGGCCGACTTCAGCTCAGGTCATGATCTCACGGTCTGTGAGTTTGAGCCCCGCATCCTGCTCTGTGCTGAGGGCTCAGAACCTGCAGCCTGCTTCAGATTCTGTGTCTCCCTCCCTCTCTGCCCTTCCCCTGCTCATGCTCATGCCCTGTCTCTCAAAAATAAATTAATGTTAAAAAAAAAAAGTTTAAAACCAAAAAAAAAAAAGTAGGGCCAACTAATTTTTTTTTTAATTTTATGTTTTATTTATTTTTGAGAGCAGGAGAGATAAAGCATGAGTGGAGGACGGGCACAAATAGAGAGGGAGACACAGAATCCGAAGCATGATCCAGGCTCTGAGCTGTCAGCACAGAGCACAACGTGGGGCTTGAACTCACAGACCGTGAGATCATGACCGGAGCCGAAGTTGGACACTTAACCGACTGAGCCACCCAGGTGCCCCCCAACTAATCTCTGACAAAGCAGGAAAGACTATTCAATGAAATAAAGACAGTCTCTTCATCAAGTGGTGCTAGGAAAACTGGATAGCGACATGCAGAAAAATGAACCAGGACCACTTTCTTATACCTTACACAAAAATAAACTCAAAATGGATGAAAGACCTAAATGTAAGACAGAAAGCCATCAAAATCCTCGAGGAGAAAGCAGCCAAGAACCTCTTTGACCTTGGCCACAGCAACTTCTTACTCATCTCCGGAGGCAAGGGAAACAAAAGCAAAAATGAACTACTGGGACCTCATCAAAATAAAAACTTGCACAGTGAAGGAACGAATCAGCAAAACTAAAAGGCAACCGACAGAATGGGAGAAGATATTTGCAAACAATATATCAGGGTTAGTATCCAAAATCTATAAAGAACTTATCCACTCAACACCCAAAAAACAAAAAATCCAGTGAAGTATCGGGCCAAAGACATGAACAGACACTTCTCCAAAGAAGCCATCCAGATGGCCAACAGACACATGAAACAATGCTCACTGTCACTCATCATCAGGAAAATACAAGTCAAAACCATAGTGGTTTACCACCTCATGCCCATCAGAATGGCTAACAACTCAGGCAACAAGAGACGTGGGTGAGGACGCAGAGAAAGAGATCTCCTTTGCACTGCCGATGGGAATGCAAACTGGTGGTCATTCTCGAAAACAGTATAGAGGTTTCTCAAAAAATTAAAAATAGAACTACCCTACAACCCAGCAATTGCACTACTAGGTATTTATCTAAGGGACATAGGTGTGCTGTTTCGAAGGGACACAATGCACCCCAATATTTATAGCTGTGCTATGGATAATACCTAATGTATGGAAGAGCCCAGATGTTCATTGAAGGATGAATGGATAAAGAAAATATGGTATACATATGCAATGGAGTATTACTCAGCAATCAAAAAGAAGGAAATCTTGCCATTTGCAACTATGTGGAGGGAACTACAGGGTATTATACTAAGCGAAATTAGTCAGAAAAAGAAAAAGATACATAACACGTGAACATAAGGGAAGGCAAGCAAAAAAAAAAAAAAAAAGGGAGAGGGACAAAAACGTAAGAGACTCTTAAATATGGAGAACAAAGAAAAAGTTGCCGAGGGGTTGTGGCAGGGGACCTGGGCTAAATGGGTAAGAAGCATTAAGGAATCTACTCCTGATATCATTGTTGTGCTATATGCTAACTTGGATATAAATTAAAAAAATAAATAAAAATTTTAAAAAGCGCTAAGATTTACTTGATGAATGCATTGCCAAGTGATTTATCACAAAATTACCAGAACCCTAATTTTAAAAAATGTTTTATTATTATTATTTTGAGACAGAGAGAGACAGAGCACAAGCAGGGGAAGGGCAGAGAGAGAGGGAGATACAGAATCCAAAGCAGGCTCTGGGCTCTGAGCTGTCAGCACAGAGCCCGATGAGGGGTCAAACCCACAAACTTTGAGACCATGATCAGAGCTGGAGTCAGACACTTAACCTACTGAGCCACCCAGTCACCCCGCCAGAACCCCCATTAAAGAATTAGGCCAACTCTTAAAGATCTGTCCATTCACACAGTGGTAGACATAGATGATCAGTAAAAATTGTTAAAAAACATGATGTGAAAAATCAAGTATCTGAATAATAAAGTTATTTTATTACTTAAATGGTATTTTTGTTCTGTTTGCAGTAATTAGGCCCATTTGCTTCAGAATAGTAAAGTCTCAGGGGCACATGTGTGACTCAGTCAGTTGAGGGCCCAACTTTGTCTCAGGTCATGATCTTGCTGCTCCCGAGTTCAAGCTCTCCAGTTTGCGTCTCCTTCTCTCTCTGCCCCTCCCCCACTCCTGTTTGGTCTCTCTCTCTCAAAAATAAACATTAAATTAAATTAGAAGAAGAAGAAGAGTGAAGTCTCAAATCTTAGTTTTTTTTAGATTAGTGGATTTCCAAATTTATAACTATTAAATCACAAGTTTTTTAAGAGTGTCAGAATTATACTATAAACTATGTACTGTACCTTGGGTGACAATGATGTGTTAATGTAGGTTCCTCAGTTACAACAGACTTACCATTCTGGTGGGGCATGTTCCTAATAGGGGAGGCCAGGCATGAGCAGAAGCAGGGAATACTCGAAAAATCTTATTGTGAACGTAATTCTGCTCTAACAATAAAGTCAACTAAAAAACGAAAAAGTCACTTATTCCAAAAAATTTTAAAGCTGTAATCAAGAGGTGACAGTCTCTTAATTGAGATTTTCTTTTGTTTGTATTTAGTTGCTATTCCATGTAGGTCAGTACTATCTATGGCAAATTCTTCAAACAAACCAGTTAATTACAAAGTAACACTAAATCTTTCTACAATTTTATTATACAGTAAAGTTGACTTTAAGACCTACAGTAACACCATTTATGACAAAGAGTCTAGATTTAAAGATTATCTCATCATATTACCTATTATATAAATGCTCATTGCTGATTAAAAAAAAATAACATTCACCAATAGGTCACATGCATGGTTTTTGTTTTATTCTTTAAAGAAAGGTTCTGAAACATCACACTAAGTCAGGCTGAAAGGTAAAGTTTAAAATAGTTTTATAAAGACATGTTATAACATATGACTGCTTACTCCACAAAATTTTAACCATAGAGCTTAAGATACACCTTGTTGGCAGTAGCACCCAGGTTTTCCAAATAGTCATCATTTTTCTCTTGTCTGCAGAGACTTCTTCTCATTAGCTGCCTTCTGCTTTTGTTGCATTATCTCAGAGTCCCTATAACAGGGGAAAAGGCTGTAAGTTGTTACAGAAAAACTGGTTTTATGTTCTCAGTGGATTATGTATAGAAAACAAGTAAGCATATTAAGATACAATTTAAAAGAAGACAGAAAAATTCATGTCTGTTTTCTTGGAGACAGAATAGGAAGACCAAGAGTGGAAGGGCTTTGAAGCTCGATCTTAATTTGAAAACCATCCCTATTGTTATGATCTTGGGCAAGTAACTTCAAAGGTCTTTCAAAATCAGAACAACACTTACTGGGGTTGTTTGAATAGCTATGCACGTATATATCAGACATTAGGCAGTTATATACACAATAATGGCAATTACTCTTGGTTGTCAACAGGAAACCCTTGTATTAAAAAATATATTTAATGGGTTTGCAATCAACACCTACTATCTGCCAGATCATGATCTCAGGGTTCATGAGTTCGAGTCCTACGTTGGGCTCTTTGTGGACCGCTCAGAGCCTGGAACCTACTTCAGATTCTGTGTCTCCCCCCTCACTCCCCTCTCCTGCTTGTGGTCTCTCTCAAAAATATACAAACATTAAAAAACAAACAAAAAAGCTTACACCTAAATAATTTGCCCCAAATCACATAAAAACCAAGTTTGTCCCATTTCAAAGTTCAAATTCTTTCCTCTTTCCTGTTATCCCATAGATTCAGCGTTAGATTTTAATTCAGGGTGAGTAGCTCTGTCCATGTCAGTTAAGACATTTCTTAAAGCTAGTAGCAAAAACAAGGAATGAATATGAAGGAAAAACAAGACAGCTACAAAGACAGAAAAAAAAAAGTGATATTTATTTCTGTTTGAAACCAAGCTCTTTTGTGCTTGCTGTAACCTTAGTCATGTTACTGGCGTTCAGAGCATCAGTTTCCCGTTCTAAACATTGAGGCTAATGGTCCTTTGCAGGGTGATGAGTAGAGAGAAAATGTACAAGCTAGACTAGAGATCTCTGCTAAAAAGTTCAGGTTCACTGATTGCTACCATGCTCTCTTTCCCTCCAATGTGAATAAACAAATTTAGGGCAAACCTTTTAACTTTAAAACCACAGGAAGAAAGCATGGAGTGAAAATTAACCCAATATGGATGGAGCTTCAACTCATAACCATGAGATGAAGAGTCACAAGGTCCACAGACAAAGCCAGACACCCCAAAACAATGATTTTTAACTCTAGTTGCACATTAGAATCACCTGCAGAAGTTTTCTGAAGTTAGATTTAACTTACACACAATCAATGTACCTAGAGCACCTGTTGTGCCCAGCCCCAGACCAATTAAAGGACGGGTTTTAAGGCACAGGCTTCAGTAACCTCAAGGCTTCCCAGGTGGGGTTTTTTTTTTTTTTTTTTTTTTTTGAGAGAGAGAGAGACAGAGCATAAGTGGAGGAAAGAGAGGGAGACACAGAATCCGAAGCAGGCTCCAGGCTCCAGGCTGTCAGGACAGAGCCCGATGTAGGGCTCAAACCCACAAAGAGATGATGACCTGAACCGAAGTCAGACGCCCAACCAACTGAGCCACCCAGGCGCCCTGCTTCCCAGATGTTTCTAATGTGCAGCCTTGAGCACCGCAGAGAAGCCTTGCTAAATCATGTGCTGTCAATTCCTCACCTGACCTCCAAGCTGTACATAGACAAAGTTAGAGGTTTTTTTTTTTTTTTTGCCTCCCATTATACCATGCTTTTGTGCGTTCTGGAAGGCAGACTGGTGGGGAAATAAACTATTTGTTATCATCTTAAAAAAGAGAATGTCTATTTGCAATAACGGTTGTTTC
This sequence comes from Paguma larvata, assembly GCA_030068075.1. Classification (NCBI taxonomy): domain Eukaryota; kingdom Metazoa; phylum Chordata; class Mammalia; order Carnivora; family Viverridae; genus Paguma; species Paguma larvata. The sequence goes on along the minus strand of CM057826.1, from coordinate 98,216,845 downwards.
TTTTTGTTCTTCCTGCTTTATATACTACCTCATCCCTACATGTTCCCCTTAAAAGTAAATTTAAAACACTGACAGGTATTTATTAAAGACCTATAATAATTTAAAGATCCAACATTCTAGTTGTGGAAGCCCTAAACTGACTTTCTAAAGAAATTCTGCTTGGAGAATTCCAGAATTAAGGAATCTTCTGGCCTCAAAGGCATCCTTAATTAAAACAACAAAAATTGGGGTGACCGGGTGACTCAGTTCGTTAAGCATCAGACTCTTGATCTCGGTTCAGGTCTTGATCTCAGGGTCGTGAGTTCAAGCCCCTCACTGGGCTCAGTGCTGGGTATGAAAACTACTGAAAAAAATCTTTTATAAAGCAAAGCCAAAACATGCTGGCTTTCTTTAACACCAAAAACCAAAACCAAAAACCCCTGAAGTACAACAAAGTAACCAAAGTTCAATTGTGAGGTCTTTCTTAGTACTGTTAAAAGGCAGCAGATTCAGGAATTTGGAAAGGTATAAGGACATGTACTGTTTAAAGCCATCTTCTCGGTGAGAAAATTTAAGCTGCACTCTCACAGTATTTCTGTATTATTACAAAATTACAATTAATTTTGTATTATTTTCACATATAATTTTCTATCAAGGCTGTGCACCTTTTAAACCCAATGGATCTTCAGAAATCAATATAGTTACATACACTTCTTTTTGTCTCCTTCAGAATATTTATCACTATAATTGAGTCACCTGTCATCCTGACAATGTAGGATGTCTGCTTCGAAAATGTCGTATCCACAGCACCAAACAGTGTCTTCCATGTGGGAGGCATTACACTATTTTGCTAAGTAAAGTTCTTATGCTTATGGTGGGGAAGTAGAAGATTCTCTTCAAAACAAACAAACAAAACTATAGCATTGAGAGCTGGAAATTCTTGACCCACAGATGGAGATGACTTTAGTCATACAGTTTTGGTATGAGCAACACAGCTGTTCATCTGTTACCCCTACTATGCAGGCTAAGCCTGGTTCTAGCAAGGATTTTAAAAAATTCTTTCCAGTCTCAAAAGGAAAGCTTCAGGGACTTGAAAATTCCTTGAGTATCACTTACCTCTGCTTTCTCTGAGAGGTAGTCAAGCTATCCTCTTTTCTTTTTCCCTTGCTAATTTCCTGGGATTTCTTCATGTTTTTCTGGCGGGCAAGTTCTCGCTGATTTCCGCCTGCAAAGTTAAACAGTCACGCTATTTTCCCATCTCAAAAATTAGTACTAATTCCGTTGAAAGGCTCTTATTTAAATGCATCTGAAGTTGACTTTTTAACAGATAACGCCAGCAGAGTATTGCACTGAACAGTGTTTCCATAGCCTCGAGTAGGAAGCTCAGACGTAAACACTTCAGGTCTTAAGAGTATTATCATACCAATCCAGGTGTTGATCTGTCTGTAAATACCAGATCACTTAGACCCCGCATTCCACTCCTGTGTCTATATGTATCACTGTATTCCAATGTAGGTCTAGCTTTTGAGGAGTATGGATGGAGAGGAGGATAGACATATAGGGAACACAACTCCACAAGTTGGCCCATCGCAATTCGACTGTTAGGCAGTAAATGCAGCGGTTCAGAATATATTACCTGGAAGGGCCAAACAAAAGAACTACGGAGGGAACTCAGTCGGAGCTTCCTGTCCTTCTCAGGCCTTAGGACTTTAAGTACCAGCTATAAACCACTTTCTGACCAGGATCCCTCCCGGGGCCGCCGTCTTCACACACCTCACCTCGGGAGAGGTGTTCTTTACCCTGTAAACTCGCACTTGGCCAGCAGGGACCTGCCCGACTTTTCAGGCGGGCGGGAAGCTAACCGTTCCTCCCCTTCTGCAAGCTGAAGACGGGGTCCCCGCGCCGCCGGATCTATGGGGATACACCAACTGGCTCCCGCCTCCTTTCCGGCCGCGCCTATGGACCTCGGCCGACGCTCCCCGCCCTATCCCCCGCCCGTCTGCATACTCACGGGCCATGTCGACGCTGGACTGAGATCACAAGCTCCACTCAAAAGAGCAACGGCCTGTTAGCGCACTCAGCTGTCGTCCCCTGCTTCAGCTCTTGAAGGCTGAGCCCGCGCCGGCCCTCCGGGGGGCTACGCCTCTGCTCGTTCCATCGCCCCGCCCACCGAGGCCCGACCGCAGCCTCCCACAAGCCGGGAGGCTGAGTGCGCGTGCGCTGCCGGGCAGGCGGGGCGGTCCCGGCGGCTGGTCCCGGGCTGGTAGCTTCGGGAGTTTAATCTGGGCTAGCGCCCTTTCCGTCACGCAAATTTGGTCGAGTCTAGAAAGTAGGTCCTGCGTCTGCGGATTTTCCCCACTGTGTACTGAGCGTTGGGGCTTGGCCAGCCCCCATTTTTTGGTAACGACAAAAACAACGATAAACGCTACTATATCTAACTTTTCAACCAAGAACGTTAGCATTTATTAATCCCCTTACAGAAGCGGGAAGAGGAGGAAGCGGACAAAATCGATTGAGGGTTAACTCAATCTGCAAAAGGCAGTTATGGCTCTTTACATATTTTCTTAATCCAGCACCAAGCCTGTAAATACCAGGAGCGTCTGCCCTAACAGGTAGGGACTCTTAGAAGTGAGATTCATACGTAAGATCGATTCTAAATCTGTTAATTTCTTTTTTAATCTCATTGCCTGTATCGCGGTCGACAGTACCGGACAACTTTTAGGTTAATGTCTCCGTGCTTGGGTTGTGTGATAGGGAGGGAATAGCACAGGATGCAGTTTTATCTCTTATTCGGAATAACCTTGGAACGTGGGTAAAAGCCGTGGAGCATTTGCCATTGCTAGAAACATGTGCAAAGATGCTTGATGTTTAGTTTGGTTAATACATTTTTAATCTCTCCCGTTATTTATTACAAATCGATAAATGTGTGTAGTTAGTGTGTATACCCTAAACTTACCCTATTTAAAAAGGCTTATTATTTTGGAAAATTTCAAACATATACAACAGTATAGAAAATGATGCAATGCACTCTCATGTATATATGACCAAGCTTCAACAATTTTTATTTGAACTCCTCAAAGTCACCTATTTTACAGAAGGTAGGAGAAAGTGGTGAAGGCTTAGAGCTCTGGAGATGGAATGTCCTGGGCGAAAGCCCAGCTCTACCAGTGAGTAGATATGTGAACTTGGGCATGTTATTTCATTGCAGTAAAGCTTCCATATTATTTAAATAGTAAGGTAAATGTACTTCCTTAATTAACCAAATTAATATATGTGAAGTATGAACTGTCCTGTATATGGTAGCCCTCAGTACGTTACCTATTATGATTCTTTAAAAAAAATTTTTTTTTAATGTTTATTCATTTTTGAGAGAGAGAGACAGAGTAGAGCATTAGCAGAGGAAGGGCAGAGAGAGAGAGGGAGACACAGAATCTGAAGCAGGCTCCAGGCTCTGAGCTGTTAGCACAGAGCCTGATGTTGGGCTCGAACCCACGAACTGTGAGATCATGACAGGAGCCAAAGTCGGTCGCTTAACCGACTGAGCCACCCAGGCGCCCCTGTTATCATTCTTTTAACCTCAGAGAGCCTTGTGTGCTTGCCACTCGCCCTAAACCCCACCTCTCTTCAATACTGTTTATGGACCAAGTATCTGATTCCAGTTAAACAACCTCTTCTGGAGTAACTTAAGCAGAGGGAAAAGATTGACTTTATGTCCTGGCTCCTTATAAGGAAGGGAAGGAAGCAATTTGGGATTGGAAGGTAAGTGGCAGCGTTATTGTTTGTGTATGTAGTTTTAATTTGCAGTCTAATTGACCTTTTTCTCTGCAGCTGAAAATGTACTTTGTGAGTTGTAGGGATATACTCACGAGGTATTGAGTGCGCCTGCTAGAGAAAACTGAACACTTTTAAAATTACTATGATGCCATTAAGAATTTACTCCACAAACTTGTTTATGTAACATATCTTAAGACTTTATATTTAATAATAAAATTAAATCTGACTCCGTTCCCATCCTTACTGTAGTGAGATATTAAATCCTTGTTATTATTGATTGCCTCACCTACAAAATTGGGGGAATACCCTAGATTCTTAGATGGAACATAATATTTGGGGAAAGGCAATGCATCTTTCTACCAGAATATACTGTGCAAAAATAAATGGTCCTAGTAATCTGCAGTCTAATTGACCAAGACTCCTGAGACATCTTCAGTAGGGGTTTCTTTGTCAAGTTCTTGACCTTCTTTAGGTGTATCTGAAGTCCTGTTCCCTCCCCAGAGTACTGGAGGGAGCCCACAGAATCCACAGATGTCCATTTTCTTTCTAGTCTTAAAGGAGACTCTTCTCTCTAATGTGCTTTCATCCCTCTCATCTTAGTCTCAAAAACACTTGCCTCTCTTTCTCCTTATGGATGATATAGCAATCTCTTTAATTAATTAAGGATTTTATTCTTTTGCCATTAACATAGCAGGATGTTCTTGTAGAATTTTATCCTTCCAAAAAGGAAGTCGGGCCTGTCTGTTGCAATGAGTCAGGGAATTAAAAAACTGGCCCATACTGTGTAGAGCCAATCTCATCTATGGCCATTTTTCTTCTAATCATATAAGTCTTCCCTAATCACATTACCTAAAGTAAGGCAGCCTCCCAATAATCTCTTTCATAACAGTCTTTAAATTTGTTTCACGGCATTTAATACATTTTTAAACTGTCTTGTTCACTCGTTTTATTTTTTTCTCCCCAACCCAGAACACCTTACTGCTCTATTGCTACCTCCTGAAGCAAATAAAAAATACATATAGTACACGTATTAATTTACTATGTAACTATATAGTTAATTTTTTTAATGTTGAGAGAGAGACAGACAGACAGACACAGAGCTCGAGTGGGGAAGGGGCAGAGAGAAAGGGAGACCCAGAATCTGAAGCAGGCTCCAGGCTCTGAGTTGTCAGCACAGAGCCCTACACAGGGCTCAAACTCACCTGTCAGGAGATGATGACCTGAGCTTAAGTGGGATGCCTAACCGACTGAGCCACTCAGGTGCCCCATAACTATATGGTTTTAACTATAATCATTTTTGAACAGTTACATTAAAAAGTATACAAAGGTATACAGTGAATGATCTTGCCACCACCTGTTTCCCCGTAAACCTAGTTCCCCTTCTAGGAGCTAACTTACCAGTTTCTTCATACTTGAATTTGTAATTTGTGTTCTACTCAATTTAGAATTTCTAAGCCTTGGGGATATGCTGACGAACAGACACTACTCTATAAGACTTTCTTTTTTTTTAAGTTTTTAATTATTTTTAATAATCTGTGCTCCCAATATGGGGCTTTCACTCGCCCCAGTATTGAGTCGCGGGCTCCTCCAATTGAGCTATCCAGGCGCCCCATGATTTTAATAGTCTCATAAAGGTTTGGGCTGAGGGTCTTGACTACCTCTTTCCACTCGTTTCTGTAACTCCTAGGGACGTTGGAGAGGGGAGAGCTGACCACTGAGCATCTCAATTTCCGGTTCACTAGTCACGCTATAGTTTGACAGTTACCATGGTTCCTGGCGCTGTGCGTCTTACGCTTTTCCTAGGCGCTGGCTGATGGCGTAATCAGTTCCGGCGCCCTACGAGGGCGGGGAAGCAAGGTACAGGGGGGAACTTAGCTATTAGTGTAGCAGGGTCATGAAGAAGAGGCGGCGGCGGGAGGAAGAAGGAGGTGGTGGGGGTGTGAACCTGCGGTAGCTGCGCGCTGGGCTGGTGGTGTGGCTGTGTGGAAAGGGCGTAGTTCTTAATCCCTTCTCCGGGCAGCGGTCGGGGCTCGGGGCTGAGAGCGGCCGTGGGGCCGCCTCCCCGGGCCCCCTGGCTCCGCCATGTTCCGTAGGGCACGCCTTAGCGTGAAGCCGAATGTCAGGCCTGGTGTAGGCGCCAGGGGCTCCACTGCTCCCAACCCCCAACGTGGACAAGAGGCGCCCAGGCCCCCGGATCCTCCAGCCGCCTCATCCCCGAATCCAGCGGAGTCTACGGATGTGCCCCCGGTGGATTTCGGGAGAACCGAGCCGCAAGAAAAGCCTCCCAGGAGCAGGTGAGAGCATGCAGAGAGGAGCATTTTCATCTGCCCCACCTCTCTGGGCCTGTCACCCGGAATATAACCTCATGCATTTACTTCAGGAGTATTCCGTCGCTTGCATTAAGTCTTAGAGTTGTAACTCTATGAACCTACTCCAAACTGCAGTTTGTCACTCTGGCCACAGGGTGTGGCAAATGTGGATTTTGTTAAAGGTGTGTAGTTTCTCCGGGTGGGGACCTTGCCTTCAAGTGGTGGTGAGATGAGTCCTGGTGTAATAGTCTTGACGTGTAATTCACACGTGGTAATGTTAGAGAGAGAGCTTAGAATTACTTTGCCGTATTTTTTTTTCCTTCTGGATTACTTTGCAGGAGTGGGTACTTTTTTAGATTTTAAAAACATTTATTTATTCTTAAAAGAAGACCAGTGTTACATTGGTTATGCTGATTTGTGTCAATGGGGAGGAGATACAGCTACTTCATTTGATTCTAAGGCGTGCCCCTTTATAGGGGCCATATTTTCTGAAGGGAAAAAAAGCATGTGCCAATACCACATTTGGAGTCAGGAGTTTTTCTTTCTTTAAAAAAATTTTTTTAATTTGATGTTTGTTTATTTTTGAGAGAGAGAGCGGGGGAGGGTCAGAGAGAGAAGGAGACAGAATGTTGTGAAGCAGACTGAGTTGTCAGCACAGAGACCAACTTGGGGCTGGACCTCACAAGCACAGAGTCCAAAGCGGGGCTCGAACTCACAGACCGTGAGATCATGACCTGAGCAAAGTGGGACGCTTAACTAACTTAGCCATCCAGGTGCCACGGGAGTTTTTTTTTTCTTAATTTAAAAGTAGAATTTGCTTATCTGTAAAATGGAGATACTATTCTCTCATTTGGAGAGTCGAGTTATTGTGGAACTTAGAAAAAAACTGACATAAACTATCTTGAATAGTATATGGCCGAATAGTTGCCTACAAAAAGTTATTTGTTGAAAATAAAGGCAATGGTAGTAATTAACAAAGTAGTTAAAGTTAAACCATGTTGGGCTACTAATGGCCTCTGTTTCTTTAATATGTATTTGAGGAAACCAATAAAAACTGATCTTATTAAATGACAATGAGATGGTATAAATTCTGTATACTCTGACCGGAAGGTGAAAATTTTATTCCTTTCTTTTTGGCCTAACTTCCTTTGTTGACTTGAAGTGGTGTTGGGTATAGGATGTTATTTTGACAGCTTACTGATACTTACTAATTTCCATGTTTCTTATATGAATATTTTTTTCAAAATTTCTCCTCAAAAAAGAAATACAAGTAACAGTCACCATTAAATAAAGTTTGCAGGGATCCTGTTAACACACATAAGTGTGTGATGATTGATAATTTAATAAATTAGTCAGATATTGTAGACTTGAGACATTAATGGTTGAGGATATTTGCTTTCTTAGAGTTGGCATTCGGGGAGTATATTTGATTTTTTTTTTTTTTTTTTTACTACGTGTTTTCTTTTTTGTGGGTCTTTGCAGTTGTAAAAATCTACAGATTGTATGTTTTGTCCTCAAGGTTTCAACATAATTGGATGAAATACGCATGGTACATGGATACTATAAAGCCTGATCTCAGGGTCATATGTTTGGGCCCTATGTGTAGGGATTACTAAAAAAATAAGGTTAAAAAAATGGAGCTATCCTGGAAAGGTTCTAGAGGGTTAGGCATTTTCTACTTTTATATAAAGCTAATCATAATATGAAAAATGTAGACGCTTTTATTGTTATACTCTCTTCTTGACTTAATTTGCTTTCAGGCCATTCCTGAAATGTGTACATCCAATCTGAACTATAATAATGTATTTTGGAGTGACTGAGTACTTTTTTTAAGTTAGGAGTTAAATAGCTGTGTAAGTAGTTGTACCAGACAAAACAGAAATGATTTTCCCCTCAGACAGTGTTTGATTTGATTAATGTAGCTCAATGTATATTCTCAAATAATGCAGTACAGATATGTTAGAAATTTGATGTTTTGTTTGTTTGGTTTGATTGATCTGAGGTTGATAAAGTAATTTAGATCAGGTCAGGGGGGATGTCAGTATAGATTATAAACTTAGTTTAAAAAAAATGTCGGTTATATAGTGATTCAAAGTAATAAAGTTTTAATTTGTAACTTGGTCTTTTGTTTTTCTTGAAGGAGTTAGGATGAGCATAAACTTACATCTTCTAATGCGCTAAGGGACTTGGAGTTGGAAAAAATCAACAGTCTTTGTTAGAATTTACGTATGTTAAAAATTTTGGTAAATGAAATTTACCAAATTTCAAATGAGTAATGTATATCTCAGGTCATTGATTTTTTTAATAATGAGATTTTACTAGTGTAGATTTTCACCAGGCTAGTTTTTGAAACTAGAATATGAAAGATCCATGGTGCCCCCTTTTTTTTCTTAAATTTTGACAGTGATGAAAAGACTGACAATGAGAATTATGTTGAAGAATCCAGTAAGTCTTCCCCTGCTGTTTCACAGAGAAGAAAGCGAATATCAAGTACTACTACTACTCTGGTTAAGCCTGGTGTCAGTGTTCCTTCAGAATCTCATCCCTTATCTACAGTTAATCAAGAATTTCCACAGCCAAAGCCTGTTTCAACAAAAGAGAAACAGCCATGTTCAGACAGATACCGAATATATAAAGCCCAGAAACTAAGAGAAATGTTAAAAGAAGAATTGAGAAAAGAGAAGGTAAGGGAGAAAAATCACATTTTGACTGGTCCTGCTAGGTTCTCCTGTTTTTATGTTAGGCATCATATGGAGGAATAATATCTGTAGTATTTAATGGCGCATAACCAGTTAATATTCTTATGTTAATAGAATATCCCCTTTGTGAGCTGAATAATAAGCACGATGGACTTTAATAAGCTATTTTTTCTGCTATATTAATTTTTGTATTCATCTATATCTTTGATTTTGGCGAAGGCCACAAATGGAAGGTTTATACATATATACACATAAAAAATATGCAAAACATATTTTTAAAATAAACTTTCAGTATGATTTTTCATGACATGAGTGACATTCATTTGAATTAAGACACACATACTTGAGCAAACTGAATTGGTAATATTTTATAAATTGACAGTATGAAAGTTATAAATGGGCAACATTTGGGGCACCTGGGTGGCTGAGTTGGTTAAGCTTCCGACTTCAGCCCAGGTCATGATCTCACAGTTCGTGAGTTCGAGCCCCACGTCAAGGTCCGTGCTGACAGCTTGGAGCCTGGAGCCTGCTTCAGATTCTGTGTCTCCTGCTCTCTCTGCTCCTCCCCATCTCATGCTTTGTCTCTCAAAAATAAATAAATGCTATAAATAAATAAATAGGTAATATTTGCATGTATCTGTATAGTAAAGCCCATCTTCTTTTTAATCTTGAAGATTTATTATTTTTCCAAGATTGTACTGTACCAGTAGTGAAGCATATGAGTTCTGCAGTTAGATACTTAAGATGTGAATCTTAGAGTCATCTTTACTGTGTGTTCTTGGGCAATTTAATTAATTTTTCTATGTGTCCTCATCTGCAAAATAAGACTGATGATAGTATGTATCTCGTTAAAGGGTTGTAAAGAGTTAATATATGGAAAACACATTTAGACTAGTGTCTAGGAAATAGAAAGGGCCTAACATTTGTCACCTCTTATTTTTAATTATAGAATTCCCTTGTTAATTAAGAGGAAGGCACTTAGTATGGTGCTTTATATTTGTTGTTTAATTCTATCATCTTTGTGAGGTAGATAACACTATTTTACACAGATGGAAATAAGTTGAGAGAAGTTATTTGCTTTGCGTCACATATCACTGGGATTTGAATCTATATCCCCTGAAATCTAGGTCTCTAAAGATATTCTATAGAATCTGGTTAGGTAGGTTTATTTTAGGCTATTAAGAAGTTAAATATTCGCTTCAAAAATTTTGCGAAATTCACAGAAATCCAGTTCGTTACAGGGTAAACAAAAACTGTATTTATAAATTAGCAAACTATGATAGCATTACTAAGTATGATTTTATACATTGAGCTTTTATGCAGACCTAGACACTTTAGTTTTTAAAATTCTGTGATGTGCTACAACTTTTTAATATAGTTTATGAAGTTTTTCCTACAAGTAGGAATAATCGTGGTAGGAATAATACTAAATCACATGCAATGAATGCAACAGTGGGCTATACCTTTGAATATAGTACGTGTGAGATTCTATATTTATAAAATAAAAGTGGATCTTCGTGTGCGTTTCTGTATCCAGAAGCAATGGAAAAACAAATATACCATAAATGAAAGTCAGAAGCCACCAGATCGTTCAAAAATGACTATGAGAGATTTCATATATTACCTGCCAGATAATAATCCAATGACGTAAGTAAATTTTTCTTTTTGTCCTTTTTTTGAGTATGTCGTGAGTTAAGGCTCACTTTTAGATCAGGGGCTCATGTTTTCCAAAAGCATGTTGACAGAATTTATAGCATATACTATGTTTTTTTGATAGAATTTTTTAACAAAATTTGGTGGTATTTCAGGTAACTGCTTTCTTGGTATGGTGCCCTTTACTTCTGAAATTAAAAATAAGTTTTCTTTCTTACATAACCAAAATGTTGTAAAACTAAACAACTTTAATTAATACTGCAGTTTGTATTTCTTGTACACTATACCCTGACTCTAAAGGAATGCTGTAATTTTTATGCACCACCTCCTAATTATTTATAGTGGATATTATTTATCCCTTGAGAACAAAGCTTTTTTAATAAAGTTAGCCTGAGGAAGCAGATGGTTTATAATAAATCTCATTGTTGTGTTGTCGATGGTTTAGCAGGTAGATGCAGTATAGTTTTTTTCAGGTTCGCCAGGTCTTTGGCCTGTTGCTGAAGGGCCAGAAACCTAGGTGGTAAGTTGTTTGACATCTAGGACTTGGAGATAAGCCATGTAGGTTGCTTCAGACATGAGGGCTGGGAGAGCCTCCCTTCACTAAGGAGTTAGAGAGTAAAAACATTCCCTTTTTTGGGCATAGCAGATTATTTATATTTGTTGACAAAGTTTTTGACTGAGAAATTGACTCTTGGGCCACACTGTCATTAGTAATAGTGTTATGGTGTTATCATATAAAAAAATGCAAGTTAAAATAATTTCTGTCTTACTAATGAGTAGAATTGACAAGATATAAATTACTTATTCATTTTAAAATATTTTTTATATTAAATATTAGTTTGTCTCACATTTAAAAACAAATGTTATTTATTTATTAGTTCTTCACTGGAGCAAGAAAAGAAAACTGAAAAATCATTGACACCCGTCCAGACAAGAGAGTAAGCATTTTATCTTGCTGTTTTTTTTTTTTAATAAGTTCTTTGATTGGTACAGGTTTTAAAAATGAAATTAAAGAATACTTTTTGTTATAGTCACATTACATGTGATAGGAATGTGTAAATAGAATCACTAACAAGAATAAAAGTTCCTATCTGATTTAAATCAAAATGTAAAGTGGCCCATATTGTCTGTTATATATGGAAATGGCCAATGGTATTATTTCAATAAAAGCTTATATTTTGTTTTTATTTATTTAAAAAAAATATTAGTTTCTTAAATATTTATTAATTTATTTTGAGAGACAGAGTCTGTGTGCACGATCTGGGGGAGAGGGGCAGAGAGGAAAGAAAATCCCAAGCAGGGATTCCCAAAGCTATCAGCATGGGGCTCCATTCCACGAACTGTGAGATCGTGACCAGAGTTAAAATGTTGGACGCTCAACAGATTGAGCCACCAAGGTACCCCTCAATTAAAGCTTTTAGAATTAAAATTAGGATTTTGTTTCGTTTTAGAATAATACAATAAAGTAGTACAAAAACAAATGGAACAAAAGTGTACCGACTTCCAACTCTGTTTTTCTGTCATCTGGATCCTCTGCTTGGAGGCAACAAATGTTACCAGTTTTTTAATGTATCATTCTAATTCTAGTCTGTGCCTGAACAAACATGTATATATTTTTCTTTTTCTTTTCTTTCTCTTTCCTTGTATAATTTTTTAAATTTCTTTTAATGCTTTTGTTTATTATTGTGAGACAGAGTGCAAGTGGGCGAGGGGCAGAGAGCGAGAGAGAGAGGGAGACATAAAATGTGAATCAGGCTCCAGGCTCTGAGCTGTCAGCGTAGAACCCGACTTGGGTCTTGAACTTATGAACTGCAAAATCATGACCTGAGCTGAAGTCGGACTCTTAACCAGCTGAGCCATCCATGCACCCCTCCTTTTATAGTTTTGATGCCACTAGAGAGGCTATTTTTTGTTCATACTTCCTGTTGCCTTCCCCATTGCACTGTCAGTTTAGTTTTCTACTAAGAAATGCCTCCAGGAGGCTTCCTGGGACGTTATTGTAGTTTTGTAATCGAAGATGGGAGATTATGGAAAATTACCACAGTGATTTTTCGGGATGTTACTTTAAAGATTATTAAGTAATGATTACTGTCTTGCTTAGATTTTATATTATTTTAAAGCAAAACTCTCAAACTTTAGAAATAGGTTGTCTTTTTACAGATTACAGGTAATGTTTGCTTCGGTAAAACAAGGAAACTGTATAGTTGAATGGAATTATATGTGATTTGGAGTCATTATTTGGAAGGTTCTATTTGACTTTTTGGTCTATTCTTACTGTTGTGCGGTCTAGAGCACAAATTGTTATTTTTTTAAAGTTTGCTTATTTTGAGAGAGAGAGAGTGCAAGCGGGGGGGGGGGGGGGCAGAGAGAGGGAGACCACTCCGTGCTGACAGCAGAGAGCCTCGAACTCAAGAGTCTCTATATCATGACCTGAACTGAAGTCAGACTCTTGACTGAGCCATCCAGATGCCTATAGCTCAAAAATTATTGGTCTTCTCCAGACCTCAGTTGGATTTGAAAATACTAACGCCTAAGGGTTGTTATGAAGAGATAATAAAATGGTCTGGAAACTGATGCTTTATAACTGTTGGAGTTGTATTTGTTAATTCCACAATATGTTTGATTTATGTGATACTCTTTTGAGACAGAAAACATGACAATTTGTTTTTTTCTATTTTCAAAAGAGAATAAATGCTTTTTACTAAATGCTACCAGATCAAATGATAAAATTGGGGAAATTATTTTTTTTTTAATTTTTAAAAATGTGTATTCATTTTCCAGAGAGAGAGAGAGAGAGACAGAGCGCGAGCAAGGGTGGGCAGAGAGAGAGGGAGACATAATCTGAAGCAGGCTCCAGTCTCTGAGCTGTCAGTACAGAGCCTGATGTGGGGCTCAAACTCACAAACTGCAAGACCTGAGCTGAGGTCGGATGCTTAACCGACTAAACTATCCAGGTGCCCCATAATTGGGGAAAGTTTCATAACCATGTCTTTAACATGTAGTATTTTCATTTAGAGTATAGGGAAAATTGGAAATAAATAGAAGATTGGATTCGAAGGAATTTATTTCAGAAGTTGATAGTATTCGGGAGATCCTTCTCCTGGATAGATGATTTAAGCTGTCTTTACATTCGGTAGGCAAGAAGGTAAAAGTACTCCTGATGCTGAAGATCATGAAGAAGTAGAAGAAGAAGTGGATGACGGGCCATTGCTGGTTCCTCGAGTAAAAGTGGCAGAAGATGGTTCCATTATTTTGGATGAAGAAAGGTAAGTTCAAAAAAAAGGATTGTAGTTTCAAACATAAGAACAAACATGCTGTGTCTAATGAGAGAGATTGAATTTCTGCATCAGTCATGATCACTTAAACAGTGATGTTTGTATTTTCCTAATGCATGTTATAAATAAAAAGATGAGTTAGATTCATTTTACTTTTTAGCAGTTTTTATATGAGAAGATGGTACTACTGATCTATCATCCATTAACCTTCCACCATTGTTATACTAATTTTACTGGTAATTGGGATGAGCCACTGAACTAATTATATGCTCGTCTCTACTGATGATACATTTCAAAAATTGGCTCAGTCTTGTAGTCAAAATTCAGGTTTTCATATTATTAACTAATAGCATATTTTGGTGTGTGATTATAACTAATGAAAATACAACAAATGAATCATAGGTTTAATATTCTATAATTTTTGTTATGACAATGTTTAAATCCACCTTGTAGCTTAATTTCTCAGTTATAACCTTAAATTTTTCGAATTTGGCATTGTGGAATTTGTTGTTTGTCCAAAGTGTATTTTTTAAAAAAGAAGGTAAGTTCATGATTAAGTAAATAAAAAGAGGGATGAAAGTCATCTGACAGTTCAGTGAAAAAATCTTTTTATAGCATATAAAATTCCATGATAATTAAACATAAATGCAGTACTTCTAGTAATTGTTTTTGTGTGTTGGTTTCCACTATTTTGTGATGATGATTTTACTGGTCATCAAATAGTTAAAAGCATTGAACTGCTTTGTTTACAGGAATGTAGAACATAAACATTAGATGCTTATATTTCTCATCTTCTCTTGGGTTCAACATGATAAGGTAATATGTATTAAATGTAGGAGACAGGCAGCAGTCAATAAAGTAAGTAGTTTTTTGGTGGCCCAAAGATAATGTGTAAATTTTATATTGCTGTTAACAATTTTGAAGAATGTTGGCATTTAATTTTATTCCTTGGCAATCACATTTTAAGTGAAAATTAGCAGATTCTTGGAAAATATGCATATCTCAAATATATATTATACTTTTGATATGATTCTGCCATGGTAAATTTCAAAATATAACTATTGAAATATCACTTACTATTTTTTTTCTTGTTCTAAGTGCAGATCTGTTTTAAAATGTGTCTCTTTCAGTTTAACTGTAGAAGTTTTAAGGACAAAAGGCCCCTGTGTTGTTGAGGAAAATGACCCCATATTTGAGCGTGGTTCTACAACTACATATTCCAGCTTTAGGAAAAACTATTATTCTAAACCATGGTCAAATAAAGGTAACTAATTTTCATTTTAAATTGTATGGATTATTTATTCGAAACAAAGTGAATTATTTTCTGTAAGTAAATAAAATGCTAATCATGTTGTTTTCTCTGTAGCTAATTTTATCGGAACCTGCCCTCTGCCCCCTCCCCCCTGCCTCATACCATGGAACTCTCTCTTTGGCTTTATCTTAGTAATCTTTTTAGGAATTAGAATTATGGTCATTTGGGCGGGAATATTCCTATCAAATCCCTCTCTAAAAACTAATGTTTTTAGTAAAATTAATAATATTTCTAATACTCATAATAATGTTCTATTTCAGATACTATTGTATAATAAAGTTTCTGAGGGTAAAAATTGTGCTGTTAAAAAAGCATATAATACTTTTATAAAAATTTTATTTACTTCGAGAGACTTAGTTCAAGTAGGGGAAGGGTAAAGACAGAGGGAGGGGGAGAGAGAGAGAGAATACCAAGTAGGCTCTACACTGTCAGCATGGAGCCTGATGTAGGTCTCGAACTCACAAACTGTGAGATCATGACCTGAGCCGAAGTTAAGAGTTGGTCACTCTTAACTGACCTACCCAGGTGAATTGAGCTACCCAGGTACCCAAAGCATATAATACCTTTTGAGTGCTATTGCTTATTCTTATAAAAAAGTACAAGTTGTTTTTTGGGGAAAAAATGAAACAGAACAGAGTAATATAGGACAAGAAGAAAGATTCTGTATTTCCTTCTCCTGACTTCCCCAACCCTATTTTGTTGAGGTTACTTCTATTAATAGTTTGTTGTGTGTTTTTTTGGCTACTTCCTTTCACATACTACTTGGCACATCTTAGTAGCGTATGTTAAAGCAGTTATATAGTGGCTGTGACTGACAGTTTTCTTAAGAACACTTGGAGACCAGATAGGCAGAATGTTGTTTTCTTCTTCCCCTTTCCCTTCTTTCTCCTCCTCTTTTTCCTCTTCTTCACCTTCTTCCTTTTCTCCTCCTCCTCCTAATTTCAGCTCCTAGGGTACGAGCATGTAAATTTCCTATATCATGTTTCTATATAAAAGTTTAGAGATTGTTGTAAATGCATGAAGTTCTTTCCAATAAAATTGACTAAAGATTTCCCAGACTTTAATAAAAGACTATTAGATACTCTCAAATTTATTTTTGACTCAAAATATGTACTTAATGTAAGATTTTTTTCCTCCGAAATACTGGTATTAATTTTCATTCTTTCTAAATCTTTTATTTTTACAGAAACAGATATGTTTTTTTTAGCCATCAGCATGGTAGGAACTGACTTTTCTATGATTGGACAGCTTTTTCCTCACAGGGCAAGGATAGAAATTAAGGTAAAGTAAACCCAATACATTTGTTGATTGGAAAAGGACCAAAAATTACTAATACTATTTTTTTTACCTTTTGTGTAAATCTCAGTCCATCCTTATCCACTACTAGTTTTGAGTACTTAATGTCCCTTTTTACAACTCAGAAAGTAATGCAGTATTACTCAGTTGTAATTTGAGTAAATCTCCTTACCTTTAGCATATTATCTTATTTATGTCTTGCTCACTTCTAGAATGGATTTTAGGGAGTACCCATAAAGCCACTGAAACTAAGGTAAAAGAAGAGTTAAGTCATTAAGAGGGAAGAATAAATGTATCAGAATATGCATTTGGATTAAGGGTATCTTTTGAACACAGAATGTATTGCTTAATTTCCTAGGAAGGCATGAAGAGAGGCATGATAAGTTAATTCTCATCTTCTGATCTAACTGTTGCCTTCTTAGGCTACCTTAACTTTGTGGACAGTCAGGGATACTATTAACAATGGCAGTGATGTAAATTAGTGCTTTACTAGGCCTAACAGAATGGGTAGTATGCTCTGTTTTATTGTTCCCTTTGTGAGAAACTTAGTTACAAGTTTCTTGGGATGGAGTGCATTTGAGTGCACCCTGTGTTGGCTGTATGCATTTTCAGTTTATAGTGAGCTCTTTATTCAACCATGGGTTTTTTCTTCATTAGTTAAACTATTAGCAAAGTTAGATTTTTTTGTTCTTGAGCTACACTAGGCATGGATCGATCACCTGGGGACCATTATACAGTGTAATGATTATTCTTTTTCTGCAAAAGATGAATCGTTTATATTACGTTCCTTTTCTATTGTTGATCTTTGATATAAGGAGAACAAAATGTTAAAGTGTGAAGGCTAGAAATTGTCTAGGGGAGCTCTCTGATCTGGGTAATTAATGATAAATTTGTCACTAGACTATTTCTCTCAAAAATTGTTCAGACTGTTTTCTTGAGAATTTTTTTTTAAGGTGAGAGAGAGTGCATGCACGTGAGTTGAGAGTGGCAGGGAGAGGTGATCAGGGGATCTGAAGGAGGTGCTCTGTGCTGACAGCAGTGAGTCCAATGGAGGGCTCGAAATAATGAACTTTTGAACCATGAGTTCATGATCTAAGCCACAGCTGGATGCTCAACCGACTGAGCCACCCAAGTGCCCCTCTTGAGGATTTTTTTACATCTTTGTTTGTGAGGGATATTTTGAATGTTTATTTTTTATTCATTTATTTTTATTTTTATTTTTTTTAAATTTTTAATGTTTATTTATTTTTGAGAGAGACAGAGACAGAGCATGAATAGGGTGGGGGGGGGGAGGGAGAGAGAGGGAGACAGAATGCAAAGCAGGCTCCAGCCTCTGAGCTGTCAGCACAGAGCCCGATGTGGGGCTTGAACTCACGAACCGGGAGATCATGACCTGAGCTGACGTCAGATGCTTAACTGATTGAGCCACCCAGGCACCCCTATTCATTTATTTTTGAGAGAGGAGGGACAAAGAGAAAGGGAGAGAGAGAATCCTAAGCAAGTTCTGCACTGTCAGCACAGAGCCTGATGGGGGGCTGGAACTCATGACTGAGATCATGGTCTGAGCCAAAATAAAGAGTTGGACACTTAACCAGCTCAGCCCGCCAGGTGCCCCATGAAGGATATTTTGTAACTTTTTTTTAAGTCTTTGTTGTGTTTTGGTACCAAGATTATGCTGGTCATAGAAAATGAGTTAAAAAAAAAAAGAAAAAAAAAGAAAATGAGTTGGACATGTTTCTTTTTCTTTTATCTGAATGAATTTAAGATTAATACTATTTCTCCTTTAATGTTCAATAGAATTCAACAGTGAAAAATTTTTACCTGTAATTTTCTTTCAGGAAGGATTTTGATTGTAAGTTCAATTTCTTTAATACATACAGGTATATTCAGATACTTAGGTTTTTCTTGTCAGTTTTGATGCTAAGTTGTTGAATTTATAGGCATGAAGTTTTCATACTGTTCACTAATCATTTGAATGTTTGTAGAATATTCCTCTTTGATTGATAATTGACGTTTTCCTTCTTTTTTCCCTCTGTCTTGCTAAGGGTATTTTTACCTCCCAAAATCTTTCTAATGAACCAACGTGTAGTTATAAGTTTTTAATTGTCTGTGTATTTTCACTTTTTTAACTCTTCAACATTTCCTTCTATTTACTCTGCCTTTAATTATTTTCTTGCTTCTTAGGATGAAAATTTTGAACATTGATTTTAAGCACTTTCTCTTTTCTAATTAGACATTTAAAGGTATACATTTTCATCTGAGTCCTGCTTTAACTGAATTTAATTAATCTTGATAGGTTTCTTTCATTATTACTTAGTTAAAAATATTTCTACTTCTATTTCTGTTGTTTAATTTCCAGTGTGTTGTTTAATTTCCAAATATTTGAGATACTGATAAATATTTTATTGTTTTGTGATTGTATTGTGTTGTTAATTTCATTGTGAACGTCAAATATATAAGCTGTAAGATTTCAATCTTTCTGAAATTTAATGAGATTTATTTTAAAAACATGATATACTCATCTTGGTCAGCATTTCTGGTGCACTTAAACCGAGCGTGTACTCTGTTGTTGGATGTGTTGTCTAGTTAAAAGAGTGAAGAATTGACATCTGCATTCATGATCATAGATTTGCCTGTTTCTTTGTTTATATTGTTTAGTTTTTGATGTATATTGACCTTGTGTACCCAAGTTCTTTTAATGGGTATAATCACTTTTTGTGTGTTGTTGAATCGATTGTACAGCATTTGTCTTTCTCTAATTTATTTCACTTAGTATAATGCTTTTGGTGTCCTTTCATGATGTATCAAGAGGCAGAATGTCTTCTTTATGGCTGAATGATAGTCTTCTACATATATATACACATATGTGCCTCATTTTCTTTATTCGTTTGTCCATACTGTATTCCATAGTAGTTGCACCATTTTATCTAGTCTGACACTCGTTTAGTTTAATTTTATTATAGGTTGTATTTCTGAGAGAGATAAGGACATAGTCATTGAATTCTTATGTTGACCTTTGATAAAAAAAAAAATGGATAAAATGTCTGTTGCACATTTCCATGTAATAATTTAGTTCATTTACCTTTAATAACTCATATGACTATATGGGTTCAAGTCTATTACCTCACTATTTTCCGCTTATCCAGTCTTTTTTTTATTTCTCGTTTCCTGCCTTCTTTTGGGTTAATCAGATAAATTTTAGTGTTCTTTTTTATTTTCTTTATTGTACCATTTTACTCTTTACGCTTCATACTCCATATGTAACAACCTCTTTCAAGTATATCCTCTATACCTTTCATCCTTTGTGCAGTTATATATTTCCCTTTTACATATTATAATCTAATTTTACATTGAATTTATTTTACTTACAGTATTTTGTCTTTAAAGGAAATCGAGTAGGAAAGTAGAAAAAAGAAACTAGCCTTTATATTTAGTCACCATTTTTGATGCTTTTCATTTCTTCCTGTAGGTCTGAATCATAGATTTACTGTTGAAAAATTCTCTCAGTTTTGATTTATCTGAAAACTTCTTTTTCAGCTTACTTTTGTGGATCTTTTTGCTGGATATGCAAGTAGTTTGTTAGGTTTTCCTTTCGGTGTTTTTTTTTTTTTTTTTTTTTTTTACGTTTTTATTTATTTTTGAGAGACATAGAGACAGAGCGTGAGCAGGGGAAGGGCAGAGAGAGAGGGAGACACAGAATCTGAAGCAGGCTCCAGGCTCTGAGCTGTCAGCACAGAGCCCGACGCGGGGCTCGAACTCACAGACTGTGAGATCATGACCTGAGCTGAAGTCGGTCGCTCAACCGACTGAGCCACCCAGGAGCCCCTCGGTGTTTTAAAATTCTCGTTCTATTGGCCATTGGTGAGTGTTTTTGATCATAAGTCAGTCGTAATTATGTTATTCTTACCCTGAGTGTGATAAATTGTTTTTCCGTATGTGTTTTTTGAGAGTTTTTTCTTTAACTGTGACATTCAGCAATAGGGCTGTGATTTTCCTATGGATAGTTTCTTTTCGATATTTTTTCTACTTTGTTTTCTTCCTCTGGGATCCACTTATGTGTATTAGCCCGCATAACGTTATACTTCAGATTACTTAAAGCTCTGTTCATTTTTTTTTTCTGGATCTTTTTTCTCTATTTCACTTTGGTTGGTTTCCATTACTGTGTTCACAGGTTCATCCTGTCTTCTGCTATCTTCAATCTTCAGATAAGCTGATTCAGTGAATGTTTCATTTCTCATGTTAAATTTTTCATTTCTTTAATTTCCTCTTGGTTATTTTTCTTAGTTTCCTTTCTCCTGCTGAGATTTCCTTATCTTTTGATTCTTTATTTTTCTTTAAATCATTGGACACATTTATAACATGTGCTTTAACTTTCTTGTCTGCTAATTTCAGCATCTAGGTCCACATTGAGAACTGTTGCTGTTGACTCTCTTTATTTCTTTGTGTATCATATTTTCGTATCTTTTTTCATGACTGACAGAGTTTTATTTTTTTAAGTTTATTTAGAGAGAGAGAGAGACAGAGAGCACAGGGGCATGTGTGCTCTTCCTTGTGGGGAAGGGCAAAGAGAATTAGAGAGAGAAATAATTCCAAGCAGGCTCTGCACCTTCAGTACAGAGCCTGACATGGGGCTCGAACTCCTGAGCCATGAGATCATGACCTAAGTCAAAACCAAGAACTGGACCCTTAAGCAACTGAGCCACCCGGCGCCCCTTAGGGTTTTTTTTTTTTTAAAGATTAAAAAAAAAATACTTGTTTTCGAGGGAGGACGTGAGGGAGAGTGTGAGAGAGGCAGAGAGAGAGGGAGACACAGCATCTGAAACAGGCTCCAGATTCTGGGCTATCAGCACAGAGCCCGACGTGGGACTTGAACTCAGGAACCGTGAGATAATGACCCGAGCCAAAGTCAGACGCTTAACTGACTGAACCACACAGGCGCCCCATGGAGTTTTTTTTAATTGAGTAATGGACCTTGTGGATGATATGTTTGATAGTGTCTAGATTATGTTTGTTGGTTTGTTTTCTTTAAAGAGTATTAAGTTGTATTCAAATGGCAGTTCAAAAGGCAAATCTAGACTGGTCCTTTTTCTAGGTTTTTTATCTGAATCATAGAAAATCATTGGCATTACTGTTTCCTAAGTTCTCCAAAGACTGTCATATTAGTACCATTCTAGATGCACAAAAGAGATGTATAATTCATTACATATTGTGAATGCTTTAGGGCATTAGTGTTTAATTCTCATGCTAGAGCCCTGATTAAGAAATCCTTCTCTAAGACTGTGGTCCTTATCCCTAAGAGGTGGCTTTTCTGGTGTTTAAAGTAAATGTTTGGGTGTTAACTAAGTCTTTCAGTTTGGGAGGGCTAGAAGTCTGTCACCTCGATGCGTTATGTAACTTCTAGTACCTTTCTTCTGCTCTCATTCCTGAAGTAGTTGTTCTCTACTAGGCTTTATGCTCTTGGTATGTGGAACCCAGACGTAGACCAAGGACCCATGGAATACTTCTGCTAGGCTTTATATACCTTTCTTCTCTCTACAACCCCTACATATTCTGTAGCACTTTAGAGCTCTGCTCTCTTTGGCTTTTATCTCCTCTTCATTGTTTAGGAAATTGAGCCCAGTCAGAGAGCCATAGTGAACCTTGGTACATCTTAGGTGTTTCCCTTCTCTCCAGAAGTGCAGAGTTGTAGTTTTACTCTTGCTGTTGTCCATTGTTTGCAAATAGTTGATTTAGTTATTTTGTTCAGTGGTAAAGTTATTTCTGGTGTGGTTGGATGTGTTGAGTAAGCCTGTAGACAGTTACTTTATCACAGTCAGAGGTAGAAATTAAGGGATTTATTTTCCAATCATGGAATTTAGTTTTCAATACTTCCTGCCTATAAATTCAAGGAGTAATATCAATACATTCTCTAAAAATGTTTTAAATTGCTCTCAATTATGTTGCTAATTAGGTAAAATATGGTATAGTATTGTTTTAGAATTGAATAATGCCTAAAGCTTATTGACATTTCTCTTTAAATGTTTAATTTAGTGATTATAGCCTCTCATTTTTATGGAGGTAACTTTTGAGGAGATGTTTAAAGAATAATACAATCTTTATGGGAGAAAAATAATGATCCTTGAAAACTTCAACATTGTTTACTTGGTAATAAGTTTTATGTAGAAAATAAAGACTGGAAAAGAAGGATAAGCTGTAGATGAAAAGATATTGAAGTCCTATGAAGTTTTTAAAATGTGGGCAAGGCTAACTAAGGAGTTAAAGATGTATAAACTCTTGAAGGATAAATATAAGGAAAAGCAAGATAGAGCTTTAAAAAGTCAGGTGAGTGGTTAGGTTCTTTGAGAGGGAAGAAGGGGGCTATGAAGCACTTGTTTGTCTTGTGATTTTCTCTTTTTTCTCAATAAATTTTTTTTTTATTTTTTTAAGCGTTTTTATTTTATTTTTTGAGAGACATAGAGACAGAGTGTGAGCAAGGGAAAGGCAGAGAGAAAGGGGGACACAGAATCCGAAGCAGGCTCCAGACTCTGAGCCATCAGCACAGAGCCCAACACGGGGCTCGAACTCACAGACAGTGAGATCATGCCCTGAGCTGAAGTCGGCTGCCCAACCAACTGAGCCACCCAGGCGCCCCTCAATAAAATTTTGATTTTTGTATTTTCAATAAAAGCATTTAGACTACTAATCTATAAAAGGGAGAGATTGGTGATTATTCCCTCTCCCACGATGTGATTGCATGATTAGATAATCTCAAAAACAAGCTTATACCCTCAGACTTCCTAATGAGCTTAAACTTTAACCATCTCCATCTTAATGGAGATAATCTGTATTACAGCAACTGGGAATGATGATCTTTGGTGCTTAGAAAAGCATGAAGAAATGTTCCTTAATGAAAAGGCTCTCTCTCTTTTTTTTTAATGTTTATTTTTGAGAGAAAGAACTTGCATGCACATGTAAGCGGGGGGAGGGACAGAGGGAGAAGAGGACAGAAGACCAATTGGGTCCTGTTTTGACAGCACAGAGCCCATTGCAGGGCTTGAAGTCACAATCTTTGAGATCATGACTTGAGCCAAAGTTGGACGCTTAACCGACTGAGCCACCCAGGTGCCCCAATACAGAGAAGGTTCTTTTTTTTTTTTTTAATGTTTTTATTTATTTATTTATTTTTTAAATATTTATTTAATTTTTGAGACAGAGCATGAGCGGGGGAGGAGCAGATAGAGAGGGAGATACAGAATCTGAAGCAGGCTCCAGGCTCCGAGCTGTCAGCAGAGAGCCTGATGCGGGGCTCGAACTCACAGACTGTGAGATCATGACCTGAGCCGAAGTCGGACACTTAAACGACTGAGCCACCCAGGTGCCCCAATGCAGAGAAGGTTCTAAAGATAAACCTGGCCTGACTCAAAATTTGTTTCTTCACTGTCTCTCTTCCATGCAATAAAAAACATGAGAATAATAATATGTTTAAAGAGTTAATACTGGTTGGCTTAACTGATTACAGTTTGATATGTTACCAGGCTAGTTAAATTAATTTTTTTCTATCCTCTGTAAATCTAGTTTCCATTGCTGATTTATTCTGTTGATTATAAGGAGGTTCAGGGAGCTCAGTATAGATCTTCATCTCTATTTTTAAAAAGCTGAAGGTTTAAGTAGCTTGCCTGTTGGCAAAGACGTTAATATACAAGAGAATCATTTGTTATAAGAATTTTATTTTATCTTTATTTTAGAAAGAGAGAGAGTGCATAAGCAGGGGGGAGGGGCAAAAGGAGAGAGAGAGAGAGAGAGAGAGAGAGAGAGAGAGAGACTCCCAAGCAGGCTCCACGCTTAGTGTGAAGCCTGACTCAGGGTTTGAGCACATCACCCTGGGATCATGACCAGAGCCGAAATCAAGGGGCAGGCACTCAGCCAACTGAGCCACCCACCCAGGCACCCCAGATGTTTTATTTTAATGCTTATTTTTTAACTGTAATCTTCACTTTTTTTAATAGGAGAAAATTACTATAGGTTTTTGTTTTCTTTTATTAACAGAATAAATTTAAACGTGAAGAGAAAACAAATGGATGGAGAATAGACAAAGCCTTCCGTAAGTATTAAGACCTCTTTTATAACATATTACTTGGAGATCTTAAAAAAGGACCAGTCTTTGGTTCCAGTGTGTTTTAGATTTGTATTTTCTCTTTATTGTCATAGGAAGAATGATCCTGGACATTTTTCTCTTCAGCAGTGCGGGTTTGGTAGCTGATAACAGATCTATAGGCACGGGATTAGCTAAAACATCAAGAAGCAAGTAAGCAGAGTTCTGGGTTTCAGAAGTTATAGAGGGACTGAAGATATCATTTCTAAGTGTTTTTTCTTCTGAGGGAACTGTGTTCAAGAAGGAATTGTTTCTGGAAGAACTTATAGTTGATTCCTTCCAGTGGCTAGTCATTCATTCAGTTAATAATACTGAACACCTGCTGAGAGCTGTTTCATGTAGTAGGCATTGAGGATATAATGGTGAACACGGCAGATGAGAAGTTTGCTTTTAGAGCCTTAAGTCTAGTTGGATGTGGAAAAAGGTAAAGTCAGTAGGCATGGTTGATTGCAGATAGTGATTAATTTCCAAGAAGGAAAAAGGGAGTAAAGAGTGGATATGTAGATTGGGTAGTCAGGGAAGTTTTGTCTGAAAAGGTGGCATCTTAATTTATACCTAAACGAATGATATGTTTTTCACCTTTTAAGTAATTGCTTCGTTGAAGTTAACATTTTTTGTTTTTGACCCAGAGAAAAATATCAAGGGATCTGTACAAAAAAAAACAAAATTAAATGTATTATGTAGAGGTACCTAGCTAGCTCAAGCAGGAGAGCATTCAACTTTTGAACTTGGGATCGTGAGTTCGAGCCCCATGTTGGGCATAGAGATTACTGAAAAAATAAATTTAACAAACAAATAAGAGTTAAAAAAAAATAGTACCTATATTCTTTGTCTGGAAGATAATTATCACTGTTTCGTGATAAATGTATTCAGCGTCCATTTGCTGTAGTGCTAATCTTAGGAAAAAACCTAAAGAGAGGATTGATTTTGTATAGCGTATGTGTTTACCTTATGAGTAGACATTGAGATGAGTGGACTCTTACTCACAATGTTGATTGGGTTTTTAGGGACGGTACTTCCAAAAATACCTCCTAGAAGATCTGGAGTATTTTGGTCTTAAACCTCTCTATTTTCGAGACGTGGTCCTGAAACTGTACATTATGTTCAGTGCATTATAATCAGAAAAGAATCCATAAATCCATAAAGTCTTTTTGGGGTATGGAGCCATTGTTAAAACTATTGTTATACATTATTTTATTTTATGTAAAAACATTTTTTTCTCTTTCAAGAGAGAGAGAAATGTACAAAGTGCAAGTAGGGGAGGAGTAGAGAGAGAGGGAGACACAGAATCCGAAGCAGGCTCCAGGGTCCGAGCTGTCAGCACAGAGCCCGATGCAGTGCTCAAACTCGGAAACCGTGAGATCATGACCTGAGCCAAAGTTGAATGCTTAACCGTCTGAGCCCCCCAAGCGCTTCTGTAATAGATAACTTTAAAATTCACTGATTTGGGTGCTTTGTAGTAGAAAATTAAAAAAATTAAAACCACATTTTTTTTTTGTAGAATTTATATTTTTAATTTCTCTGAGTTTTTTTTTTAGGTTTATTTATTTTGTGAGAGAGAGCATGAGCAGGGCAGAGGTGGAGAGAGTGGGCAGGGGAGAGAGAATCCCAAGCAGGCTCTGCACAGTTAGTGTAGAGGCCCAGTGTGGGGCTTGAACTCATGAACCTTGAGATCATGACCTGAACTGAAATCAAGAGTTGGACACTTAACCAACTCAGCCACTTAGACGCCCCTATTTTAGTTTGTAAAGTTTATTTATTTAAGCGATCTCTACACCCATGTGGGGTCAAACTCAGGACCCCAAGATCAAGAGCTGCATCCTCTACTGACTGAGCCAGCCAGGTGCCACATCCTCTGGGAATGATTTTAATGCTGTTATTTTTGAGAATCATTGTTGTGGATGATCAGAACAGAAAAATGTTGGGTCTATAATAAATAGGAACTTCAGGAATCCCAGGTTTGGTCTTGGTTTCCTGAGGCTGTTTTGTTTTTGTTACGGTATATACCTCTTTTTCTCAGGCCCTGTTTCAATTGAAATCCAACCAATTTTGGAGCTTTTGCATAAAGACCGTAATTTTCTCTACATTCCCTCTATTTTTAGATGTAGACATTAGCTAAGGATTTGACTCTTGGATTCATTCCTAGTTTGTTCATGGCTCGCTCTTCCTTCCTACCTTTCTTAATAGGCTCCACTCCCAGAGTGGGGCTCAAACTCATGACCCTGAGATCAAGAGTTGTATGCTCTACTGACTGAGCTTGATAGATACCCTGGTCATGGCTTTTTCTTTCTTTCTTTTTTTTTATATATATTTTTAAAATGTTCATTTTTGAGAGAGGAGGAGAGAGAATGTGAGCAAAGGAGGGGCAGAGAGAGAGGGGAGACACAGAATGCGCAGCAGGCTTCAGGCTCTGAGCTGTCAGCACAGAGCCTGATCCGGGGCTTGAATCCATGAACTGTGAGATCATGACCTGGGCTGAAGTCAGACACTTAACTGACTGAGCCACCCAGGTGTCCCCATGGCTCTTTCTGATGTAATGACATTGATGGGTATTTAGTGAGAGTGGTCCTGATCAGTATTCATTTGCTTCCCTCTTTGCTGATATTTGGAAGAGTAAATAATGTTAAGAATTGTGATGAAGAGAGGACATGTGGTGGAGAGGCTTTTGAAGAATTAGTCATCTAGTCTTAAAGTTGATTTGTAATTTACATACAGTGTAATTTATAGTTTGAGTTTTGATATAGGGTATACCTGTGTAACCACCACCCAAAATAAGGTATAAAATGTTTTCATTGATACAGAAAGCCCCCTTGTGTCCCTTTCTAGTCAGTCTCCGCAGCTATTTTCATTTGAATCACCTTAGGTTAGTTTTTGCTTGTTCTAGAACTTCTGATTCATGGAATCATACAGCATGTGCTCTCTTATGTCTGGCTTCTTTAAGTCAACATTTTGAGATTTACCTATAATATTGCTTATATCAGTACATAGTTTGTTTCTTTTAAACTAATGTAACTTGTTCCTATTTATTGTTCCGCTTTCTTTTGTGAGACTGTACTACAGTGACTGGAGTTGATTATCCATTCTCCTGATAAGCTCATCCGCTTTTGATGTCATGATACTTAACTTGAAAATTCTTTTTCTTTTTTTAAAATATAAACTTGAAGATTCTTTTTTTCTTTTTTTATACAGAGGAAAAGCGCCCTTTTGACTTCGATTTTTTTGCTCATTTGCTTCAGAAAGTTCTTGCTGAAGAAGAGAAAAGAAAACAAAAATCTGTTAAAAATCAGAGTTCAAAGGAGAAGAAATCTTCTAAACCACGGAAAAATGTAAAAGGTATTTTAAAAGAAAGTGTGTTAGTGATATACTTGGAATATTGTCCTTCAAAGACTTGAGGGACAATACTGAGGGAACTATCTGTGTAGTTCAGGTAGTTGAGATCATCAGGGCATCCATTTGGAGAGAATTGATTTTTCTTCTGTCTTCTTACTGGCTTAAAATAGTACTCCCTTTTAAATTTAGTAATTTGCACAGCTGGTCTATTTGATCCCTTTCTTGCTTCTATAGCGTAGTCGTAGCTAATAAAAGAGCACTGGAATTTGGGGGTGTCATGTTTGGTTACTTATTATCATTTTCCTTTGTAAAACAGACCTGGC
Organism: Paguma larvata; assembly: GCA_030068075.1. Classification (NCBI taxonomy): domain Eukaryota; kingdom Metazoa; phylum Chordata; class Mammalia; order Carnivora; family Viverridae; genus Paguma; species Paguma larvata. Next base: position 98,188,764 of record CM057826.1, on the reverse strand, counting down.
GCAGAGTTCTAATATTTAAGAAAATGGAGCTCTGATACTTTTGGTTGTGACCGAAATGCGTTGTTTGAGCACAGTTTATTTCTGAGGATTAGTGTTGATTCCTGCTGGGTAGAAACTGGTGTATATGTAAGCATTTCTATTCTCAGGCATGCGTTTTCTTGATTATTTGAATTCTGATCTAGGAGGATAATGTTTAGTTATAATCAAGTACTTTAAAGAATCATGGAATGGGAAACTTCATATGTTAGGTTGTTCACATCCTAGACACTTTCTACCTATTTTAGTCACTTGGAAACAGCCCTGGAGATCTTGTTACCTCCCCTTAAGGTTTCACAGTTTACGTAGGGACAGAGGCAGGACTCAAACTTAGGGCCATGAGAGCCTGCTTTGGGGGTCTGCAAGACCACTGCCAGGTTGGATTATTTGATAGGAGACTCATAAGATCTAGGGTATGGTTTTACAATAGCTGAGATTTGTTATAGCGAAAGGCTATGAAACAAAATTAGTAAAGGGAGAAGTTACATGGCTCAAAGTCTAGGAAAATCCAGGTGCAAGGTTACAGGAATCCTCTCTCCTAGAGTCACACAGGATGTGCTTCATTTCTGTAGCTACGAGTTATGATGAGATAGTAAAAAGTTGTCTACTAGCAAAGCTTGTTAGAAACTCAATGTCCCAGGTTTGTATTAGAGGCTAGTCATGTAAACACCCTCTGCCTGGAACGTATCAGAATTTGGAACTCCCAAAATGAAAGCAGTTGTTCTGCCTAAAGCATAAACCATATTGTGTTTTTTTTTTTTTGTTTTTAAATGTTTATTTTTGAGAGACAAAGCATGAGCAGCGGAGGAGCAGAGAGAGAGAGAGGGAGACACAGAATGCACAGCAGGCTCCAGTCTCTGAGCTGTCGGCACAGAGCCCAATGTGGAGCTCGAACCCATGAACCGTGAGATCATGACCTGAGCTGAAGTCAGACACTAGGGGCACCTTCAGCTCAGGTCATGATCTTACAGTCTGTGAGTAAGACTTTCCCTGCTCACGCTCTGTCTCTATGTCTCTCAAACATAAATAAAAACGTTAAAAAAAAAAAAAATGAAGTCGGACACTAAACCGACTGAGCCACCCACGCATCCCTAAAGCATATTGTTTGTACAAATATTTTAGGGACACCGAGCCACTTTTATCAGGCTGGTGTGAATTCTCCTCAAACCTAAGTTTCCAGGGGCACCTGGGTGGCTCAGTTGGTTAGGTGGCCGACTTTGGCTCAGGTCATGATCTCACAGTCTGTGAGTTTGAGCCCCACATCGGGCTCTGTGCTGATGGCTCAGAACCTGGAGCCTGCTTCAGATTCTGTATCTCCCTCTCTCTCTGCCCTTCCCTTGCTCACGATCTGTCTCTATGTCTCTCAAAAATAAAATAAAAAAAGTGTTAAAAAAATTTTATTAAAAAAACAAACCTAAGTTTCCAGACACAGTCTAAGGGCCAACCTTTTAATCAGGCCTTTCAAGGGATAACTGTGAGGCTTGCCTGATACATTAATTCTCTTCTGCCCAGAGCAGTACAGCATTTCTTTTCCTGGAGCATTATGTCTCTATCTTTTTAAAAATAGCATTGGTAACCATAAAATTATTTCATTTTTAGTCATTTTTTTAACTTACATATGGCCCTAGGAGATTAAAATAAATATATTAACATGATTATTATAGGTGATACCATAACGCATTGTGTGTTATTTATTGTGAGAACTTTTTCTGGATGTTTTATTACAAGTCTCAGAATTTAAAAATTGCTGATTATTATTCTGATAGAAAATCCACTCTTCTCAGTTGTAAATCTTGTTTTGACTTTTTTTTTGAACAAAAGTCAGTAATGTTAAATTTTATTATTTTTCAAGCTTAGATTTTTTAGGACTAGATATTTTTAGAGTGGATGTCTTGATTGACAGTGTTTGTGAAGTTAAGTTTGCTTTTGGTTGATGTCTCCATTGTAATTTCTTTTGTTTTTTTAAATTTTATATATTTTTATCTTTAATTTTTATTTTTAATGTTTATTTATTTTTGAAAGAGAGAGAGACAGAGTGTGAGCAGGGGAAGGGCAGAGAGGGAAGGAGATATAGAGTATGAAGCAGGCTCCTGGCTCTGAGCTGTCAGCTTAGAGCCTGATTCGGGGCTCGAACTCATGAACTGGGAGATCATGACCTGAGCCAAAGTCGGATGCTTAACCAACTGAGTCACCCAGGCTCCCCAATTGTTTCTATCTTTTGATGCAGTTGACTTTAATTAATGTCTTCATTAAAAGGGCACTAGAAATTGTTTAAAAATACTTTCTGTTTGTTTTTGAGAGAGAGAGAGAGACTGGGGGAGAGGAGCAGAGGGAGGGAGAGAGAGAGACAATGTTAAGTAGGCTTCACACTCAGTGCTGAGCCTGATAACACAACTATGGGATCATGACCTGAGTCAAAATCAAGAGTTGTATGCTTAACCAACCGAGCTATCCTGGCATCCCTAAAAATATTTGTTAAAAAGATTGTTCATTGAAACACAAATGATACCTAAAATAAATTGGCGAATTCTCTCTCCTACCCTGCCTTCAAATCTAATTGTCCAGATTTTCTACAGCTAACTGTTAGTAAACGCTTCTATTCAAGTGTATGTGTGTCTTAGAGGATATGTAATTGTTTTTGCTTAATAAAAATGAGATCATACTGCATATGTGCTTCTTCAACTTTAGTTTTTTGTGCAAAAATATTTTTTGAAATCTTGTATATTACTACTTAGAAGCCTACCTCATTATTATTTATTGTGTGGATTTTTATAGTATAAACGTATTATAGCTCCTTTAATCATTCTCAGTTGGACATTTTAGGTTATCTTCAAAGTTTTGTCCAGACATCTCTGAGTATTTATCTTCTCCATCTTTGAGAATTTTTCTGCAGGTTACTTATATGTTTATAACAGTATCTTTTATTTTCAAAGCAAAAAATGTCGCCAGTGAAGGAGGAAATGATGATCCAGATGAGTCTCTGAGCAGCAAAATTTCAGATACAGAACAGTCTCAAAAGGATGCTCAGGCGGTTGATGAAGAACAACAGTCTCAGACTTTATCAGAACAGGATTCAGAACAGATTGCATTAGAACCAGACTTAAATCAAAAGAAAAAAAGAAGAAAGAATCAGGATGAAGTTGATAAACAGGAAGTAGAGAGTCTTTCAGGAAATGCCACTGTTCAATTAGATCATTCTAAAGGAGAAAAATATATAAGTAAGTTTCCTACATATGTTAATAGTCCCTATATAACTTAAGAAAACATGTACTATCATATGATGTATATAGTTTAAATACGTTTGAGTAGCAGCAATTAATAATGCTTAAATTCTACAAACTGCCCAGATTTGGGCCGATCTTCAAAACACAGTTAAAATTTACACAGTTGTGAGTTGACTAAGTTTTCATTAATATTCTAAAATTAAGATCTCTGCCTGTATATTGGAAATTAAGTGTGAAATGGATTGATGATTTGTAGGAATAGACAGTGTTTTATGTAAATTCCTATGTGCTTTAAAAAGTGGATGTTTTCATTTTTTAGAATAACATGCAGTTTGTATTCATAGATAAAGGTCAGTTGTTAAGGCCTGAAATAAATGAAGATGAAGGCAATAAGGAACAGAAGCTTTCTTGTGTACAAAATATAGAGGATGTTGTGGATTTGCCCTCCAGTGAAACAGTTGAGAAAAGACCTGATCTTGTCCTTTTATCAAGGTATTCTCTATACCTTTACCGACTTTGCCTACATCTTTTGTTAGTTCCTGTCGAGTGTGACATCTCCAACTGTAATTACAAATTTGCCTATTGCTCTTTTGAGTTCTATTTGTTTTTTTTCATGACTTTTGAAGCTCTATTATTAGGTGCATACATATCTAGGATTGTTGTATCTTGATGAAATTACCCTTTATCGTTTGTGGATATCATTCTGATACTGCTCTTTGTTCTAAAGCTTACTTTGCTACACTTGTCTTTTGGTTTGCATGGGTTTATCATTTTTTATAAAGATTTTCTCTTTATTTTTGGTTTTCAGCAGTTTGAATAGGATATATCCTCCTATTTTTTCTAAATGTGGTAAAAAGTGTGTAAGATCTGCCATCCTAACAATTGGATAACTTTTCTTTTTAATGTCTGTTCATTTTTGAGAGAGAGAGACACACACAGCATGAGTAGGGACAGGGCAGAGGGAGACACAGAGTCCGAAGCAGTCTCTGAGCTGTCATCACAGAGCATGGCGTGGGGCTGGAACCCATCAACCATGAAATCATGACCTGAGCTGAAGTCAGACGCTTAACTGACTGAGCCACCCAGACGCCCTGGTCCTAACAAGTTTTTAAATTATATAGTAGGGTATTTTAAACTGTTAGCACAGTGTTGTACATAAGATCTCTAGAACTTTTCATCTTGTATGACTGATGCATCGTATTCATTGAATAACAACTCTGTGGTTCCATTTTAACCCCAGCCCCTGGCTGCCATCCTTCTACTTTCTGTTTCTGTGAATTTTATTTCTTTAGATACATCATATAAGTGAAATCACACATTATTTTTCTGTGACTGGCATTTTTCACCTTGTAAAATGTTTTGAAGTTTCACCTGTGTTGAAGCATGTGACAATATTTCCTTCTTTCTTTATGGCCAAATAATATTCCAGTGTATGCGTATATCACATTTTCTTCATTTGCTTATCTCTCCGTGAACGTTTATATTGTTTCCATCTCTTGGCTATCTCATTACTTTTTTAATAAATTATATTTCTCTTATTTTTTTGAGAGAGAGAAGGCATGCACGTGTGCAGGGGAGGGCCACAGAGAAGAGAGAGGGAGAATCTTAAGCACGTTCCACACCCAGTATGTAGCCTAGTGCAGGGCTCAGTCTCACAACCATGAGATCATGACCTGAGCTGAAATCAGGAGTTGGACACTTAACCGATTGAGCCATTCGGAGCTCCTCTTTGCTATTTTAAATATTGCTGTAGTAAATTTGGGAATACAGATATCTCTTTGAACCCCTGTTTTAATTTTTTCTAGGTAAATACTAGAAGAGAGATTGCTGAATCCTAGAATAGTTCTACTTAAAATTTTTTTAAATTTTATTTTTTTAAAAATAGTCTCTACACCCAGGGTGGGGCTCAAACTCACAACCAGGAGATCAAGAGTTGCAGGCTCTACTGACTGAGCTAGCCTCTATCTTAAATGTTTTTGAGGAGCCTTAACACTCTTATAGTGGCTGCGCTATTTTACCTTCCCGCCAGTAGTACACAGACATACCAGGTTTCCATATCCTCACCAACACTTGTTATTTTCTGTTTTCTTTATTTGTGTTTGATAATGGTTATTCAAACATGTGAGGATGATACCTCATTGTGGGTTTGATTTGCATTTCCATGATTAGTGATGTTGAGGATCTTTATATATACCTGTTGGCCTCTTCTATGGCTTTGAAAAAATTCTATTCATTTCTTTTTTATATTTTTTAATTAAGTTATTTTCATTGAAAATAGGCATTAAATTTTTTTTAATGTTTATTTATTTTGAGAGAGAGAGAGAGAGTGTGTGTGCTGGTGTGCGCGTGAGCAAGAGAGGAGCAGAGAGAGACGGATAATCCCAAGCAGGCTCCACGCTGTCGGTGTGGAGCCTGATGTGGGGCTTGATCTCACTATTTCTCAAGTGGAAATCAAGAGTTGGATGCTCTCGGGCTCTGTGTTGACAGCTCAGAGCCTGGAGCTGCTTTGGATTCTGTGTCTCCTTCTCTCTCTCTGCCTCTCCCCTGCTCGCACTCTGTCTGTCTCTCTCTCAAAAACAAATAAACATTAAAAAAAAAAGAGTTGGATGTTCAACTGACTGAGCCACCCAGGCGCTTTTAGGCATTCCTTTTATCTTTTGGATATTCGACTTGTTTCAGATAAATGGTTTGCAAATATTTTCTCCCATTCCATAGATTGCCTTTTGACTTTGTTGATGATTTCCTTAGCCATGCAGAAGCTTTTTAGTTTAATGTTGTTCCTCTTGTCTGTTTGTGGTAGTTTGTTTATACAATTCCGAAGGTTAATAGTTTTTTTGAAGCTGAGTCATGGGCCTTGGGTCCTTAATTTTCTAGGTGATGGAGTTCTAAATTGTGGCTTCTGAGATACAACTAATTTCACAAACTACACACAAAAGATACTGATGCTTTTTTAGGGGACAAACAACTCTGTAATGACATGTTAAGTTCCTAACTGGTTTTGTAAAACAGTGAGCTGATACTAAAATTATTACATACACAAGATCAAGTGGTCATGAGTGGTAAAGACAATGTGAAAAACAACACTTCTGGAGAGGAAATGTTTTAATGCTTAAAGCTAGAATAATTACCCTGATGATGAGTGATGTTGAGTATTTTTTCATGTGTCTGTTGATTATCTGGATGTCTTCTTTGGAAAAGTGTATATTCGGGCGCCTGAGTGGCTCAGCTGGTTAAGCGTCTGGTCATGATCTCACATTCTGTGAGTTCGAGCCCCACGTCGGGCTCTGTGCTGATAGCTCAGAGCCTAGAGCCTGCTTCGGATTCTGTGTCTCCCTCTCTCTCTGCCCCTCCTCTGCTCGTGCTCTGTCTCTATTTCTCTCTTTCATAAATAAACATTAAAAAATTTTTTAAAAAAAGTGTATATTTATGTCTTCTGCCCATTTCTTCCCTGGATTATTTGTTTTTTGGTTGTTGAGTTTGGTAAGTTGTTTACAGATCTTGTATATTACCCCTTTATCTCATAAATTATTTGCGAATATCTTCTCCCATTCCCTCGGTTGTCTTTTTGTTTTGTTGATTGTTTCCTTTTCAGTGCAGAAGCTGAAAAGCTTGATTGATGAGGTCCCAATAGTTCATTTTTGCTTTTATTTCCCTTGCCTTTGGAGACATGTCGAGCAAGAAATTGCTGTGGCTGAGGTCAAAGAGGTTGTTTCCTGTTTTCTCCTCCAGGGTTTTGATGGTTTCCTGTCTCACATTTAGGTCTTTCATCCATTTTGAGTTTATTTTTTCTTTGAGTAAGAAAGTGGTCCAATTTCATTCATGTGCATGTTGCTGTCCAGTTCTCCCACACCATTTGCTAAAGAAACTATCTTTTTTCCATTGGATGCTCTTTCCTACTTGATGAAAAGATGCTCAACATTACTCATTATCAGGGAAATACAAATCAAAACCATGCTGAGATACCATATCATACCAGTCAGAGTGGCTAAAATTAACAATTCAGGAAACTGCAGATGCTGGCAAGGGTGTGGAGAAATGGGAACCCTCTTGCACTGTTGGTGGGAATGCAAACTGGTATACCTGCTCTGGAAGACAATGTGGAGATTCCTCAAAAAATTAAGAATAGAACTACCCTATGACCCAGCAATAGCACTACTAGGAATTTATCCAAAGCATACAGAAGTGCTGATTCATAGGGGCACATGTACCCCAATGTTTATCACAGTGCTTTCAACAATAGCCAAATTATGGAAAGGAGCCTAACGTCCATCAACTGATGAATGGGTAAAGAAGATGTGGTTTATATATACAATGGAATACTACTTCGCAATGAGAAAGAATGAAATCATGCCACTTGCAACAGTGTGGATGGAACTGGAGGATATTATGCTAAGTGAAGTAATCAGTCAGAGAAAGACAGCTATCATATTTTCACTCATATGTGGAACTTGAGAATCTTAACAGAAGACCATGAGGGAAAGGAAGGGGAAAAAAATAGTTACAAACAGAGAGGGAGGGAGGCAAACCATAAGAGACTCTTAAATATAGAGTACAAACTGAGGGTTAATGGGGGGGTCAGGGAAGAGGGGAAAATGGGTGATGGGCATTGAAGAGGGCATTTGTTGGGATGAGCACTGGGTGTTGTACGTAAGCAATGAGTCACAGGAATCTACCCCCAAAACCAAGAACACACTGTATACACTGTATGTTAGCCAACTTGACAATAAATTATATTAAAAAAATAAAGCCGAAATTATAAAGCAATGTGTTACTGGCACAGGGACAAATGGATTCAGCAGAACTGAATGTAGACCTTGGGAAAAAAGATTTAGTAATCTGATACATGGGAGAGGTAACATTAGAAGTTAGTGGGTGAAGAGCGAATGAACTATATTCATTAGATGGTGCTTGGATGTGAAAAAGATAATATCCTTATTTCACCTTATATTCTAACTTTCTGATAGATTAAAGGCTACATATATAAAATCTTTAAAACTTTGAGATGAAGGTGTCGGAAAATATCTTTGTGATGTCAAGGACTTCTTAAGATATAAAAAGCAAAACTTTAAAAGATACAGTTGATAAAATTGACTGCAGTAAACTTAACTGTTTTGACAAAAGGTTTCATAAAGAAAGTGCAAGACAAGCTGCTATTGGGGAAGTTTTATGTACGTCTAACCAGAAAGAAATATGTAAAGAAGTCTTGCTGATCAGTTGGGAAGAGACAAACACCCAGTAGATAAAATGAGGGAAAAAGTATCTGGCTAATTGTCTCATGTGTGGAAACTGGGTGCTAGTTAGTATATGGCTCTCATTTACATTCTTGTTGAAATATTTCATAATACGGCAGTCCTCTCTTTGCATAATGCAGTGTTAACTGCACCTTATGCATATTAGAACTGAGTCCTCGGATTTACAAAACTTTTGGTTTGCAGAGTACCATGCAAACCAGGGCCTATCTGTATAAAATTTTAGTGAGAGAAAATTCCTCAATATTTACCATGATTTTACATATAGATTTGATTTGTCAACCTGTTAAGAGTTTTTCATTTTGTGACTTCTCCAATGGTTTCCCAGGCCAGTTAATTTGTGGTTATTACTTTCTCTGAAGGTACAGTTTTTAACAACATGGTACAAGAAGGATCATAGAGAAGCTGAAATATTTGATAATTCCAAACTATGAAGTATCATTTTCTAAAGTGGTTTAATATATTAAAAAAATCTTTTAAGTAGCCATTACAAAACATGTATTACTAAAAATTCTTTTACCCCTGATGTGTTTACATTGTTTAGTGGTCAACAGGATGCCACGCCATTAGCAACTGAGACTTCAGAATCAAGCCCTTCAGATTTGCCTTTATCAGAAGTTGAAATTAGCACACCATGTGAGGTGAAAAATGACGAAAGTATTTGTACAGAAGAAAGTAATGTTGACCTAAAAAATAAATCATTGTAAGTATTTTATGTGGTAAGATTTAAAATTTTCAAAATTTTCATGAGTTCTTATTTAAGAAATTTATAATGTTTTCTTTAAGGATTAGAAAGGGACTGGCGACCATTTAATATATAATTGTACTGTGGTCTAAATGTGACGTCAAGGCTCATCATTTTATATTTCATTACAGAAAGATTCTCTTTTTTTAAATTTATTTTTAAAAATTTTTTTTTTTTTTAACGTTTATTTACTTTCGAGAGACAGAACATGAGGAGGGGAAGGGCAGAGAGAGAGAGAGAGGCAGACACAGAATCTGAAGCAGGCTCCAGGCTCTGAGTCATCAGCACAGAGCCCGACACGGGGCTCGAACTCACAGACCGTGAGATCATGACCTGAGCCGAAGTCGGCCGCTTAACCGACTGAGCCACTCAGGTGCCCCTAAATTTATTTTTTATTTTTGATGTTTTTACTTTATTTCTGACAGAGCAAGTGTGAGTGAATAAAGGACAGAGAGAGGGAGGTAGAGGATCTGAACCTGGCTTTGCGCTGACAGCAGTGAGCCCAGTGTGGGGCTCAAACTCACCAATCGTGAGATCATGACCTGAGCTGAAGTTGGACGCTCAAACAACTGAGCCAACTAAACCTGACTTGGCACCCTACTCTTTTATTTGTTTGTTTATTATTTACTTAGAGAAAAAGAGCACGAGTGCATGAGGGGCAGAGAGAGAATCCCAACTAGTCTCTGTGCTGTTTGCACAGAGCCTGATGCAGGGCTTGATGTCACAAAATCTGAGATCATGACCTGAGCTGAAATCAAGAGTCAGACACTTAAATGATTGAGCAACCCAGGCTCCCCTTTTTTTTTTTTAATTTTTATTTAATTTTTAAAAATTTATGTCCAAATTAGCATATAGGGCAACAGTGATTTCAAGAGTAGATTCCTTAATGCCCCTTACTCATTTAGCCCACCCCCTCCCTTTTTTTAAAATTTTTTTTTTTTTAATGTTTATTTATTTTTGAGAGACATAGAGACAGAACACGAACAGGGGAAGGGCAGAGAGAGAGGGAGACACGGAATCCGAAGCAGGCTCCAGGTTCTGAGCCATCAGCATAGAGCCCTATGCGGGGCTCGAACTCACAGACCTTGAGATCACGACCTGAGCCGAAGTCGGCCGCTCAACCAACTGAGCCACCCAGGCGCCCCCCCTTTTTTTTTTTTAAAGGTTTATTTATTTTGGACAGAGAGAGAGCACAGTGCCTGATCATGGATTCAATCTCACGACTGTGAGATCGCTACCTGAGCTTTATGCAAAGTGGTGACTTATGATGAAATTCTAAAATAATTTGGAATCCTAAACATTTACTGTGAGATACTACTTTTACTTGGTTTGAGTCATTTTTCAAAGTAGTAGATTTTTGATATTGATGACTTTAAGGAAACTATGTTTCCTTGTATGCAAACACTGATTAATATCCTCACTAAAAAAGGAATAAAAGCACCACAAGAATCTCCTTTTGAAGAGAGATATCTCAAAAATTCAAACTTCCTTTTTGTGTCCCTTTTAACCCCTCAGATAGTCTTAAAAGCTATTTAGTTTACAAATTCTTATTTATTTTTAGTAAAGTATACTCACACTGAGAATTAAACTATTTTTAAATAAAAATTTAGTCTTTGGAATAGGCCAAGTATTCTTTCTATGTTTATTTTTTATTTATTTTGAGAGAGAGAGAGGGAGAGTGCTTTCAGGGGAGGAGCAGAGAGAGAGAGAGGAAAGAGAGAATTCTAAGCAGGCTCCACACTCATCCCAGAGCCTGATATAGGGCTAAATCCCACAAACCATGCGATCATGACATAAGTCAAAATCAAGAGTCAGATGCTTAACTGACTGAGCCAACCAGGTGCCGCATAAGAAATATATTTTTAAGATTCAAAAATCTAGAAGTATAAGAAGATAATAGAATGAAATATCCCTCCTACCATGTCTACATTCATTCTAAGTAATCTATGTGATTTATTTCTGATATTCTTTCAGCCATGTAAAGAAAGTACTTTATTTTTATTTTTTTAAAGTTTTTTAAACATTTATTTCTTTTTGAAAGAAAGAGACAGAGTGTGAGCAGGAGAAGGGCAGAGAGAGAGGGAAACACAGAATCAGAAGCAGGCTCCAGGCTCTGAGCTGTCAGCACAGAGCCCAACGCAGGGCTTGAACTCACGAGTGTTGAAATCATGACCTGAGCCAAAGTTGGACACTTAACCGACTGAGCCACCCGGGCGCCCCAAAAAGTACTTTATTTTTTTAAAAAATGTTTATTTTGAGAGAGAGAGAGAGGAAGAGAGAATCCCAAGCAGGCTTTGAGCCATTGATTTAGACCCAACACAGGACTAGAACTCACAAACTGGGAGATCATGACCTGAGCTGAAATTAAGGCCAGGTGCTCAACTGAGCGAGCCACCCAGGCGGCCCTAAAAAAAAAATACTTTAAAACTAATGCAAATATATGTTCTACAAATTTTTTTACTCTTCTTTTTTTTTTTTTAAAGTTTATTTATTTAGGGAGAGCATGAGCAGGGAAGTGGCAGGCAGAGAGAGAGAGAAGTGAGAGAGAATCCTAAGCAGACTCCACATTGTTAGCATGGAGCCTGAACCCACGAACTGTGAGATCATGAGCTGAAACCAAGAGTTGGATGCTTAACCAACTGAGCCACGCAGGCGGCCCAGTTCGATATTATTTCTAACAATATGTTATTCTGTATTTCATCTTTACCGTTTTGAAATGCAACCTTTATTATATGCTACTATCGTGTTTTGGGGTCACTTCTCAATTTTCTTTTGTGTTTCATTTATCTGTTTATTTACATGTTAGTACCAGTGTTGTAATTATTGATGCTGAAAAGTTTATTTTTAACATCTGATAGAATAAGTTAGTTACCTCATCATTACTCTTCTTTTTCAGTTTTCTTTGCTACTTTTACTGTAAGTAAGCTTAAAGAACTTCTTTTCTGGCTCTGAGTGGATTTTTAAAGAATTTTTCAGGTGTGCCTGGGTGGCTCCATCGGTTAAGCATCCAGCTTCAGCTCAGGTCATGATCTCGAGGTTTGTGAGTTAGAGCCCCGCGTCGGGCTCTGTGCTGAGACCTCAGGGCCTGGAGCCTGCTTCAGATTTTGTGTCTCCCTCTCTCTCTGCCCCTCCTCTGCTCACACTTTGCCTCTCAAAAATAAATAAACATTTAAAAAAATAAAGAATTTTTCAGAATTTTATTTGACTGTGCCTGCATGTTGGTATAATTTAAATAATGTTCATTTTTTAGGGAAACCGATCAAACAGGAAGTGTTAAACTGACGGCAAGAAGACAACTGCAGAGACCTAAACCCAATTTGTCAAGGGCAGTTGGGAAGAAATCTGTTCTTTCACAAGGTAAAACAGATGCAGAGAGCAAGAGTTTACATGCTGAAACGTCAATGGAAAAGGTATGGAGTAAGAGACTTCATGGAGATAAAAATTTTGAAAATTTTCCCTGATTGGGAAAAAATTTTTTTCAGTTTATAATGACACAGTAACGTGACTGATACTAGAACAAAGATACAAAGACTTACACGTTAATACTAAATGTCTTCCTAGTCTCCTATTGATGTATTTTCTTTAGAAGCTAGGGCATATCATTTTCAGACATCTTCGGTAGTGACAAATGTGTCTTTTGTTTACTTATATAAAATCTTAAAAATATTTTTTTAAACAGTTCTAGATAAAATTATATCCGCAGTCCTTTCCCTACAGACATATTCCTCTGTCTTTCATAAACTTTGTCTCTCTTTTTATTTGTATAAATGTTTCTGTAGTTTATTTTTTTATTTTTAACTTTTTTTTTTAAATTTTTTAACGTTTTATTTATTTTTGAGAGAGAGACAGAGCATGAGCAGGGAAAGGGCAGAGAGAGAGGGAGATACAGAATCTGAAGCAGGCTCCAGGCTCTGATGAGCCGTTAGCACAGAGCCCGATGTGGGGCTTGGACTCACAGACCGTGAGATCATGACCTGAGCTGAAGTTGGCCCCTTAACCGACTGAGCCACCCAGGTGCCTAACTTTTTTTTTTAAAGGTTGATTTATGTATCTTGAGAAAGATGGAGACTGTGTGAGTGGGGGAGGGACAGAGAGAGAGGGAGAATCCTTGTCAAGCAGGGTCTGCACTGTCAACGCAGAGCCTGATGCAGGGCTTGAACTCAAGAAACTGAGATCATGACCCAAGCTGAAATTAAGAGTTGGGACGCTTAACCAACTGAATTACCCTGGCGTCCCTAAATAAAGGTTTTAAAAAAAAATTTTTTTTTAATTTATTTATTTTGAGAGAGAGAAAGCATAAGTAGAGGAGAGCAGAGAGAGAGAGAGAGAAAGAGAATCCCAAGCACGCTGTGTGCTGACGTGGGACTCGAACTCATGAACTGTGAGATCATGACCTGAGCCGAAATCAAGGGTCAGACACTTAACTGACTGAGCCACCCAGGTGACTTCCCAACAACATTTTCCCAACAACTTTTCTGTTGTTTTTTCCCAACAACATTTTCCCAACAACATTTCTGTAGTTTTAATCATAACATACGTATTACTTAAAACTTTTTTCTCTGAAACTGCTCATTAACAATTTTTGGGGGGTTAATGTTTTTAATAGCTGCATCGGGTTAATGTATTATTAGTTTACTATGCATTTTTTTCATGGTTGACATTTAAATTGTTTCCATTTTTTCAAACTTTGATAAATAAAAGCAAACAATTTTGTAAGTAGGACTTTGTTTTTTGTTTGTTTTTTGGTGTTTTTAAGTAGGCTCCATGCCCAGCGTGGAGCCCAATATGGTGCTTGAACTCATGACCCTGACATTAAGACCTGAGCTGAGATTAAGAGTCGGACGCTTAAACCGACTGAGCCACCCAGGTGACCTGTAAATAGGACTCTTTTAAGGAAGTAGGCAGAGGATAATTTTCTGGAGGAGGTGGGATTAATGGTCAAAGTATTTTAAATATTTCTTGGCTTTTGTCAAATGACAGTAAAAAAAAAAAATCTGTTTACATTACTCCAAGCATTAAATGCATGTTCCTTTTTCCCTTTATCCCTGCCAGCGTTATATTGTCATAAATTTTTGACTTGTGCTAAAATACATTTTAAAATGTCAGTCAGCTTTTTTCCCTGTCATGTGAAATATCTTTTTTATTATATGTTTTGTAATACAATTATATTATTGTAATCTTTTAAAATTTGAGAAAAGTGGGAAAAACAGATTCATGTAAAAATTAAAAGAAATCACCTGTGATTTCATTATCTGGATGAAACTGATCTTTTAGCATATATCCTTCTAGCTTTTCTTCTTTCCCTCCTCTGAGAGAGCTCATGCACGTGCACATGTATGTGTGTGTACAGGGGAGGGACAGAGAGAGAGAGGGAGAAAGAGAATCTCAAGCAGGCTCCGTGCTGTCAGTGCAGAGCCTAACAAAAGGCTTCATCCCACGAACTCTTGAGATCGTGACCTGAGGTGAAATCAGAGTCGGATGCTTTAAAGACTGAGCCAACCCAGGCACCCCATGAATTAGTATTAATTTTTTTTTATCCCTCTTAGGTACCTGACGTTTCATAAATATTTTTTCATATTATTAAACATCTTTGAAAATATGGTCTTTCATGACTTCATTATTTTCTATAAATGGGTGCAACTGAATTTATTTAACCACTTACTCATTATTGGATATTTTGTTCATGGTATTTGGCATTTTATATAATGTTCTTGTGAACATTATTGTGCTTCATCTGACTATTTTCTTAAAATAGAGTCTTAGAAATGGTATTACCAAGTCAAAGACTATGAATATTTTTAAGTGATTTCGTATTGGGCAAAGACTTTCCAGAAAGCATATACCAATTTTTGTTTCTGTCAGTAATATATGGAAATATATGTTTTATAATAATCTTAGCTGTATCTATGATTTTTAAAACTCGTAATTAGAAGAATAAACAGTGATATTTCACTGTTTTAATTTCCATTTATTACAACGTTTGGACTTTTTTATGTTGTCAATAAAATGTAAAAAAAATTGAATTCATAGAATCAAATGGAAAAGGGTAAAGTGGATACGTCCGACATTGCCGGAGTGGAGAATACAGAGAAAGTGAACCCAGCAGCTGCGTCTAAGACTGCGTCTAAGTAAGTATTTAGGAAGTAAAATGAAAGTAGTAGCTTATAGAAATGACTGTAATAACATCTGTACTGGATAATGTCTGAATTTTATTTTTATTCAGTATACTTAAGTCTTCTTTTAACTATAGGTGTGTCGAAACATTTTAATAGTGTTGTTTGTGCTACTGGAGAAATAAATTATGATAAGGATCCAATGGGTTAGCAATTACATTTCTTTCTCAGCTTATTAACAAGATTTTAACAGTCTTGTTAGGTGAATTAATGGTTAAGATCCATGTTTCTGGATAATTTTGCTTATAGCAGGAGGTTTCAAAAGGGACTATTTAACTTGGAATGGAGATTCAGAGTAGGCCTTGCTCTAATATGCATCTGAAGTATTCTGGACTGTGCATTTATGCTCTGATATGTGTCCAGTGCCCTGGAAGTGTACATTACATACAAACTAGTATTTTGTGTTTGTGTGCGGTTTAGTTTTGAGAGTGAGAGAGAGGGAGTGCACATATGTGTGTGTGTGCGAGCTGGGGAGGGCCAGAGACAGAGGGAGAGATTCCCAAGCAGGCTCCGCACTGTTAGTGTGTAACTGCTGTGGGGCTCAATCCTACAAACTGTGAGATTAAGACCTGAGCTGAAATCAAGAGTTGAACACATAACTGACTGAGCCACCCAGGAGCCCCTACACATTAGTATTCTTAGTGGGGAATGGTTTTACATGTCTGTCAGGTATAGATTTTTCCAGTTTAGGGATGACAGGTTTTTTATAGTCAGACTTCCAAGATTATGTCTGTTCTAAAGCATTAAGGTATAGACGTAGGAGTATTGTTGGGGATATACTCAAGAATACTTGTAATTATTTTATATTCCAAATGGTTTCCTTATTCATACCTGGGAGAAGGGAATACTGAAAACAAATATGTGACTTCAGAATCGCCATAATTTTATTCTTTTGTAGTTGTTCTAGTTTGAGTGAAAAAATTGGTGTTCAGGATGATGATCAAACAAAGGCTTTAAGACCAGCACGACTAATGAGGGGCCGATTACAAAGGCCAAAGCCAAATATAGGTAAAGCTGCCGAAAGAAAAGAAATTCTTACATCACAGGAAAAAATTGAGGCCAATGTTAAAAAGAGTAAAAGTGAATCCTGTATTGCTAGAGATGTAAGTACTCTGATTCTATGCATTTTTTTGTTAAGCAAGTATTTAAGCCTCCTTTTACTTTCCCCTTAAACCATAAGACTGTACAGTTGGATACATTGTTTATTAAATTAAAAGCCAAAATCTCAGAGCTAGCAACTTTGTTACTTGTAAAGCCATTTAATTCTCTGCAATCCAGATTTTGAGTATTTACATAATGGAGCATGTTCGACTTGCCTCCCCCCAACATACGGTGTTCGAATTATATTTCCTTTTTGAAAATATGACTTGGTATGTGAATTTTAACTCTGACTTAAACAGAGTAAAATGTTAAAAGATTTCTACTTAAATATAATTCCAAGAACAAATGGTTATTAATTTTGAGTTATTTATACAATAACTAGTCTTTGTGATAAGGGTAAGAGTTCTGATTCTAGTTTGAGATTGGAATTTCTTTTGTTACCAGTCTCAAGGTCTAATGTTTTGTTATTAAGAGTCTGGAACAGGTAGAAGATCAGTCATGTAAAAATTTCGAGTTTGAAGACATCACATCACAATCTGAGAAAGAAGATAATTTTTTTCAAATGAATGTTAATGAGCATCTAAGGTAAGTATCATTTTATTGGTTCTGTAATCTTTGAATTTTTTATAAAGTTTTAGAATTGTTTAATCAGTTTTTTAAGACAAAAGCAAATGAAACTGATTTGTAATCTGTTTATCAAATTGCTAATGTTTACACATATAACCTCACCTTTCAGGGCTATTCATGTTATAGTATTCATGTCATTTTCTCAATTATTGATGATTTCATGAGCTATTTACTCATGAATTAGACCTTGAGTTAACATGATTGGCAGTATCACACTTAACATGCATATTAGATTAAATATGTGTGTCCAAATATGAAATGCA
Organism: Paguma larvata; assembly: GCA_030068075.1. Classification (NCBI taxonomy): domain Eukaryota; kingdom Metazoa; phylum Chordata; class Mammalia; order Carnivora; family Viverridae; genus Paguma; species Paguma larvata. The sequence continues at coordinate 98,171,346 of CM057826.1, read as the reverse complement.
ACTTATTTTCTTATATTTGTTTCTTTGGGATTAGATTGATCCACATATGGCCTTTGTTTAAGGTTCACATAAATTTCTTGTAAAACCTATGTGTACAAGCCTATATACTATGTGTACAAGCCTATACTTCTAGCCACTGCTCTTTTTCCCCTCTGGAAGGTACCAAGCAAAATCAATGCAATTGTTAGTATACTTTAGAATATTTTAGAAATATTCATTGTACACAAAAGTAGTGAGAACAGAATAATAGACTCCCATGTATCTACTATCTGGTTTCAACTATTACTAGTATTTTATCATTTTTATCAGTGTTTAAAGTTTGGCCTTTCCCTATGCTTTCTTGTTTATATGATTCTTGCATGTTTGCTATTTGATATTCTATTTGATATACCGGTCAAATCTGGCCATATAAATGTGTCGCTTAACTCTTATGGCAAGGCATATGTCTGTATAAAGGATAGTAGGGACAAAGAGGTAGGAATAGTAGACACCAATTGGCCTAGCTCCGATGTAGGAAACTGGAGACTCTTTCTGGATGATGTAGATGACAATTAGAAAGAGACTGTTCAGAGCCAGTTGGCTGCTAATCTGATTGACCTTATTGATAGATTCTCTTTATATGTGTCTCTATATGAGTAGATATATTTATTTTAAAAAGTTATAATTTCAAAACATGGGTTTCCCCACCTCTCCTTTAATTTTTAAGTTTTGCCCAGAGATTCTTGAGGTTTCCTTAATATTTAATTTTTTTATTTGAGAATTCCTGGTGTTTCAGTAGTATTTTATCAACCATCCTCTCTTCAGTTGGCAGTATGGTTTAAAATTTGATCGTGTGTCCTTTTTTTTTTTTTTTTTTTAAGTATTCAAGAGGATAATAAAGTCCCAGTTTTGAAGACTCGATTTCAGAAACCAAAGCCAAATATAGGAAGAGGAGCTAGAAGGAGAGAAGTTTCCTCAAAGGAAGAAGTATCAGAGGAGATTGTTGCCTCTGGACAATTCACAGCAGCTTTGGGAGAAATTAGGAGAGTGGAAGAAACCTTCCCAAGGGAGGAGATATCAGTGGAGGCTAATAATACTAAGGAAATAGAGTCATATTTTAAAAAAACTAGGAGAAGAGACATCTCTCCCATAGAGAAGACACCAGAAACAATTGACAACACTGTGGAAATGGAGACAGATTTGAAAGAAACTGGAGGAGAGGTTTCTCCAAGGGAGAATAAATCAGAGGTATCTGATGTCATTGAGGAAAGAGTGACAGATATGAAAGAAACTGGAAGAGAGGCTTCCCCAAGAAACACTATATCAGCGGTGTCTGATGTCACTGAGGAAGGAATGACAGACTTGGAAGAAACTGGAAGAGAGGTTTCTCCAAGGGAGAATATATCAGAGGTGTCTGATGTCACTGAGAAAAGAGTGACAGATTTAAAAGAAACTGGAAGAGAGGTTTCCCCAGGAGACAGTGTATCAGAGGTGTCTGATGTCACTGAGGAAAGAGTGACCGATTTGGAAGAAACTGGAAGAGAGGTTTCCCCAAGAGACAGTGTATCAGAGATGACTGATGTCACTGAGGAAAAAGTGACCAATTTGGAAGAAACTGGAAGAGAGGTTTCCCTAAGGGACACTATATCAGAGGTATCTGATATCACTGAAGAAAAATTGGCAGATTTGGAAGAAACTGGAAGAAGAGAAATACAGGAAGATGCCCCAGAGGAGGTTAGCACTACTGATGAGGTAGAAACAGGTTTGGAAGAAACCGGAAGAGAGATTTCTGTAAGGGAGAATATACCAGAGGTGATTGATGCCACTGAGGAGAGAGACACATATGTGGAAAAAACTGAAAGAAGAGAAATAGACACACAAGGAAAGTCCTTACAGGTCAAGACTCTAGATGAAATGGAGACAGATTGGAAAGAAATTGGAAAAGAAACTTGCCTGAGGGAAAAGGTACTAGTGGAGATCAGTGCTGTAGGGGAAAGCCAGGTTGATTCGAAAGAAAGTGGACAAAGAGAGCTTTCCCTGATGGAAAACGTATTGGGAAAGACGACTCCTATTGAAGACACAGAGGCAGATTTGAAAGAAACTGGACAAGGAATTTCCTTGAGGAAAAGCAGTTCAGAGATTAGTGCTACTGAGGAAATGGTTGCAGATTTGGAAAAACCTGGAGAAACGGACATTTCTCTAAGGAGACGTGGAGCAGAGGAGACCAGGACCTCAGGCCAAACGGAGACAGATTTAATACAGAACAATAGTGGTGGCTGCAGCACTGTGCCTTCACTAGATACCGAAGTATGTATTTTTGTTCTCTTTAGAAAAACTATATTTGAGTACTTTTTCAGAGAAAAATTACCAAAATAATTATCATGGTATAATCATTTCTGAAAGTTTAAAGTCTTCCATACCCCTAAATTCTGTGTTTTAGAACCTTAAAGAAACTATGTATTAAAAAAAAAATAACTTGAAAGAGATTTAGTTGTGTGAAGTTACATTCTTAATGTCAATTCAAAGTTACTTTTATTTTTTATAAAAAAGTGTTTTTAATGTAATTTATTTTGAGAGGGAGAGAGCACCCATGTGTATGTGCGTGTTTGCGTGCTAGTGGGGGAGGGGCAGGGAGAGCCTCTCAAGCCGACTCTGAGCTGTCAATGTAGAGCCTGACTCAGGCTCGATCCCACGATTCTCCAGATCATCACCTGAACCACAATCAAGAGTCAGACGCCTAACCAACTGAGCTACCCAGGTGCCCCTGAAGTTATTCTTTTATAAAAAAAAATTATGTTTTTATTTTATATTAGAGCAGGAGCAGGGGAGGGCCAAAGAGACGGAGACAGAATCTGAAGGAGGCTGTAGGCTCTGAGCTGTCAGCACAGAGCCCAACACAGGGCTCCAACTCACAAGCAATGAGATCATGACCTGAGCCAAAGTTGGAGGTTTAACTGACTGAGCCACCAGGCACCCCTGAAGTTATTCTTTTACATAAAAGGAATATAGAGAATTGGACTGAATTTGTGCTAACTCTAGGATGAACATACATTGGAATTATTTATGTTGGCCATATCTTTCTCAGTTTTTATTTCCTGACCTACTCTACTTTTAAAATTTCCTTTTATTAAAAGTTTGCAGTGTGGGGTACCCAGCTGGCTCAGTTGGTTGAATGTGCGACTCTTGATCTTCGGGTTGTGAGTTTGATCCTCAGTTTGTGGTTGTAGAGGTTACTTAAACATTTAAAAATAATAGGTTTCCTGTTAGTCAAGGTTCATGCTTTTGTGACCTTTTCCATTTGTGCTGATTGACCATGGGTGATTTCCTTTGATTATTCCTCCAGAACATTAGCGGTGAAGTACTATCCATGGTACACACCACTGAGGAAGAAAAAAGAAATTCTGAAAAGGAACTATCAGGTCACTTGAGTAGTTCGAAGACTTCCTTGCAGGCTTTGGAACCTGATAAAACAGAAGACCAGGGGATGCAATCTCCAGATGCTCCAGAGCAGTTTTCAGATACTAACTTAAGGTACAACTATATCGATTTGTGTGATTTTAAAGAAAAAGTATCTAACGTTATATTTTTCAGATTCTGTAAAATAAAGGTTTTAAGACATATCATCTGTAGTTTAGTGTTACAGATTTTAGGCTAGTTTTAGGACGACTGGAGGCAAATTTTGAGGTAATCGTGATAATAAATGAAGAGAATTACTAACGTCAGAATTGAACATTACAAATATTTCTAAGTCCGTATGGGTGTGACAACCTGTATTTCCTCTGTGCAAAGATGATATTCATAGGATTATACCTAGATTGTATGCCTCCTGTTTTTCAAGATGTACCAAATAGTTCAATTGGTTTTCCTCTTAAGAACTGGAATTAATATTTACTGCCAGTTTCTAAAGTTGTCCTAAGACCCTGCTCTCATTGCCCCTTCATCTCATTCTAAAGTTTGATAATCCTTATTCCAAAAGCAAATCTCTTCCTCAAGAACAGAAGCCATTTGAAGTTAAACCAGCACCCTTTGTGAGAAGTCGATTCAAAAGACCAAAACCAAACTTAGCAAGAGCAACTTTAAAGAGAGAGACTACAGAAGCAGGAAAATATGTACCTGGGAAAAAATTGGAAACGGATAAAGCTGAGACTGTTGTGTTACAGCAGAGCAGTGAACAGAAGAACACTCTCTCTTCTCAACATGTGAGTGCTATGTAAGGCAGAGGGTTTTTGTTTTAGTTCTTACGGTTACTGAAGTAAAGCAACTGGGATTAACATTTCACAAATACTTTCTCCTGCGATTTCTGTTGCATGTGTTGCTAGTGTTGCTATACTTAATATACCTCATTATTCCATGGGTTTTTTTGTGAGAATCTTGAATCTTTCATGGTGGGCAAGTATGTCATGGAAAGGAATTTAAGGGGTTTGGGCTCCCAGGTTCTGACCTTCATTCATTATGTGACCATAGCCAAACGATGCAACTCATTTCTTCATAGGAAAAATGAGATTGGTAGTCATTCCTTATTTCATTCTCTTGTGAAGGGTGAAAGAGAAAGTTAAAAGTTTGATAGGAGTTAAAGGAGATATTTAACTTAATTTGTTAATTCAGTCCATAACAAACTAAGATTGTGTGATATAACATCAGAAACTTTGAAATGAAATGTTAACACTCATTAGTTGAGTGTTCTAAACATAAAAGTACTTTTTTGGCTATATAGATGGCAACAGGTATAGGAAAGATCCTCAGCATCACTAATCATCAAGAAAATGTAAATCAAAACCACAGTGAGGTATCACCTCACACCAGTCAGAATAACTAGTATCAAAAAGATCAGAAATAGTGAGTGTTGGCAAGGATGTGGAGGGAAAGGAACCTTTGTACACTGTTGGTGGGAATGTAAATTAGTGCAGCCAGTGTGGAAAACAGTATGGAGGTTTCTCAAAAATAAAAATAGAATTACCGTGTGATTCACTAATTCTAGTAGTAGTTACTTACCCAAAGAAAATGAAAGCTATAATTCCAAAAGATACATGCACCCCTATGTTTATCATAGCATTGTTTATAGTAGATAAGATATGAAAGCAACCAAAGTGTCCATTAACAGATGAATGGATAAAGAAGATCTGTTATATATATAAATCCACAATGGAATATTACTTGCCATTTACAATAACGTGGGTGGACCTACAAGTCCATTTTGCCAAGTGAAATATCATGCTGAAAGAACTAAGTCAAACAGAGAAAGACAAATACTATATAATTTCACTTATACATGGATTCTAGAAAGCAGAAAACAGAAACAGACTCATAAAGGCAGAGAACAAACTGGTGGTTGACAGAAGAGAAGGGGTTAGAGAGATCGGCGAAATAGGAAAAGGGGATTAAGAGGTACAAACTTTCTGGGGCACGTGGCTGGCTCATTTGGTAGACTATGCGACTCTCGAGGTTGTAAGTTTGAACCCCACAGTGGGTGTAGAGATTACTTAAAATCTTTAAGAGGTACAAACTTTCAGTCGTAAGTAAGTCACGGAGATAAAATGTACAGCATAGGGAATATAGTCATTGTAGTGACTGTACCTGTTGGGGTGAATATCTAGCAGTGTATGGAGTTGTTGAATCACTGTGTTGTACATCTAAAACTAGTAACATTGTACATTACCTATAATTAATAAAAAACCAGTTAATAAAAAAATAAAATGACAGGGACGCCTGGATGGCTCAGTCAGCTAAACAGCTGACAGCCGTGTAATGACAGCTCAGAGTCTGAAGCCTACTTTGGATTCTGTGTCTCTGGCTCTCTCTGCTCCTCTCCCGCTCATGATCTGTCTCTCTCAAAAATAAGTAAACATTAAAAAAAATTAAAAATAAATAAAATGACAAGGAGTGCTTTTTAAAATTAAAATTCTTTTATCTTTTAAAATAGCTTAGTTCTTAAATGTGCTTAAAAATTTATACTTTTTCTTCCTGATCTTACATTTTTAAAAGGTATATCTTTTTTATTGGTTATTTTATCTGATTATAAAAATTTCTTCTTTTTTAAAAAAATTTTTTTTAATGTTTATTTATTTTTGAGAGAGAGACAGAGTATGAGCCAGGGGAAGGGCAGAGAGAGAGGGAGATACAGAATCTGAAGCAGGCTGCAGGCTCCGAGCCATCAGCACAGAGCCCGACGCGGGGCTCGAACTCACAGACCGTGAGATCATGACCTGAGCCGAAGTCGGCCGTTTAACCAACTGAGCTACCCAGGCGCCCCTGATTATAAAAATTTCTAATTGAAAAAGTATATAATCTAAAAAGTGAGAGTCCTTTATAATACTCCATTTCTCCCTCCTAAGTTAATCAGGTAGCTATTTTGAATATATTCACCTAGTCTTTTCTATATACTTATTTATATAAGTAATAAAATATGTGGGTATTTTTATTGTTTTGCAAAAATGGCACTATAGCTTGCCTTCTCATTTTTCCACTTAACGCAGTATTATGAACATATTTTTGGATTATTATATAGAAATTCATCTTCTAAATGGCTCTGTACTGTTGCATTATAAACAAGTTATAATTTATTTGCTCAGTACCCTACCAATATGTTTGCCTTATTTCCAATTTTTTGTTTTCTTGCTTTTCTGGGGGACTATTAAACTGCTGTAGCAAAGGTCCTTGTATGTAATTTTTTAGATACTTATTTGAATATTTTTATAAGATACATTTTTAGAAGTAGAATTTCTGGGAATTAAAATTTTTGGTAAATACTGTTGTTTTCTCTGCAGAGGCTTGACCAATTTATTTTGCTTAGTACTGTATGAAAGTTTCTATTTACTTATACTTTCACTGTACCCTTGATGAAATTTTTTTATCTGCCTTCTAGGATGTTGCTTCCCTAACGACATCAGGAGAAAAAGACAAATCAGGTCACAGGCAGGAGGAGGTTGTGATATTACCATGTATACAGCCTGAAAAGGACCTTTCACCTTCAAGTTCTTGTGGTCCTCAAGAGGAGCCTCAGCCTGTGCAAGCTCAGGAAAAAGAATTAGTTTTTTCTATGGGGTAAACAGTGATAGTTCTTTGAAAATCTAAAATATTAAAAAGAAAGAGAAAATATAAAATAGAATTCCTTCAAATATTTCTCCATAGTTACTGAGATGTGTATACCAAGAATACTTGGTTTATTTTTATTCGTATGACAGACTGCCTAAAATAGGAAATCATGTTGAGTTCTACACCTTTTAATGCTTGACTGCTTATTATATTCACTGTTAGCTGCTTAAGATTTTTTTATAAAGCATTGCATTAAAAAACATGTGTATATAAGGTTTATATTATCTTCTTAAAAATTGTGGTAAAAGATATAATATTTACCATTTTAATCATTTTTTTTTTATCATCTAATGGCATTAAGGACATTCACATTGTTTTACAATCTTTGTCACATCTCTCTCTAGAACTTTTTCATGTTCCCAAGCTGAAACTCTGGACCATTAACAAGACCTCTCCAACCCCCCTTTTCCATTCCCTGGCAACTATCATTGTACTTTCTCTGTCTGTGAGTTTCAGTCTTCTAGGTACCTTATATAAGTTCATTATCTTGTGAGAATTAAAATAACTTTTTTTTAAGTAAAAGAAGATTTAAGTATTTAAGTATAAGAAAATAGATTTTTTTCTAACATTACGAAAAGTTTTATAGTTTATTAGATGAGATTCAAATTTTGTAATTTTTTGGTAGTTTTCATATTCTTACAGTTCGTTTCCCTTTCTTTGTCTTCTTTTCTAGGGCTCATAACATAAACACTTTCCAGCAAGAAACGAAGCAAAGTGTTATCCCAGTCATTAGAACAGTAAGGGGCCGACTTCAAAGACCCAGACCAAACATAAGAAAGACTGGTCAGAGGCACATAGGAAAAGGTGAAGCCAAAGGCATAATTGAGGAAGAAAGAACAGTAGTACAGAAAGATGAAACTAAGAAACTCTTGACTGTGGTGAGTTATTGTTATGTAATTAAATTGAGCCTTTTAATGCATAGTATTGTATGAAATAACAGCTCAGACTGGCTTAGAATATAGGCATCTGACACCCTAATCAATGAATATGTCACATACCTAGTACTGTTCCAGATTTATTCTTCTGGATTTTTTTTTAAGTGAAAATGGAAATAATATATTTACCTAATTAATGAACCTGTTCATTGTGAAAATGTTCAGTCAGTATAAAATAACATAATGACTTTCCCAGTCTTATCACCCTGAGGTAACCACTGAAAACTGGACATATCTTCCTGGGTATATCTCCATGCATGCATGTGTGTACACTTCTGTAAATTTAAATAATAAAATCATCAGGGTGCCTGTCTGGCTCAGTTGGTAAAGCATGCGACTCTTGATTGGGGTACGGAAGTTCTAGCCCCACAGTGGGTGTAGAGATTACTTAAAAATAAAATAAAATAGAATTTTTTTTAAATTACAAAATCACTGTGTACATGCTATTTTTGTAGCTTAGTTTTTGCTTAATATGTTGGCTTTTTGTGTCAAGAAGTATGGAGATACATCATTTTTCACTACTGCATGACCTTCTGCTGTTTGAATGAAAGTTTAACCAATCTCTTATTGATGCATCTTTTGATACAAATCTAAGTAGTGTAACGCCCTTTTCTAACAGATCTTGTGTTTTGTTGGTCCTTCTTTCTCTTCGTCTACTAAGGGAAAATCTAGATTTAAAGTGATTATAATCCTTGTTTGAAGCCCCCTGCACCCCAAAAGACTGTTTTTTTAATTTTAAAACCATTAATCTTTTTTGGTGAGGGTGTTCACAACAGATAACTATTGTAGTTTTTAAAGCATTTTGTAAATATAATAACTGCAATAATTGAAACTTTCTCTCTAAATTAGGCAGTTTGGTTTTGAGCAGCAAAACATGAACATTACATACCTAGTTTGACTCTTCATTTTGAAAAACTCAATACCTTTCTTAATGATTGAACGATTTTAGGAGGTATATTGACTCGTTAAAAAAAAATTGTCTTCTTTTGTCATTTTAGCCAAATTCTCCAGTTGGAACTGAAGTTGAAGTTGTATCCTCCAAAATTTCTGAAGGTAGAATGTATGAAAACCAGAGTCACATGGTTCTTGTAGACCCTCTTCACATTAACAAAGTAAATGTTTTAGATGAAAACATGAGGTGAGTTTGCTTTTAATCAGAAATGCATAAAACTTTCTGAAGATGAAGATTGGATAACTTCACATCAAGAAAATTATGTGAAAGGATAAAGTAATAGTTAATTATGAAATAGTATATTTTAAATGTGCTTCTTCAAATAGTGTAAGCATTGCATGATTGATACTCTTTTAATTTATAATTTCTCCAAAAAGTTTGGTGAACCTCATTATTTTTTAAACTAAATTTATTAAACAGAAATTCTTAAGTTCTTTGTATATTTAGAAGTTTATATCCTACTGATTGAAACTCATAAATAGGAAGTGCAGTGAAGTATACACGCTGTATTTGGAACTATATTCTTAGCCAAATGGCAAGAATAACTTGTAAATGCTTGAGAGGTGAAGACATTTCAGTACCACCACTTTTATTTATTACTTGCAGTCTGCTTTATTACTACTGATAGTACTTCTTGATTAGTGGTGACCAGAGAATGTTTCATTGCAAGGGTGTTGCTGGAGAGAAGACCCCAAAGAAGTAAAGGAGTAGGTCCAGAGGATGTCTAGGGAAGAGGGAACAGCAACTTGAAAATACTTCAGGCAAGAGCATGACTGGCTTGTTTGAGGAACAGCAAGGGGAGCCAATTTGAAATGGGTAAAGAGGGAGAGAGTAGTAGACGTAAGAAAGATAAAGCCCAACTGAGGGAAATGGCAGATTGTTATAGGACCGTTGTAAGGAATTTGATTTTTACTCTAAGTGAACCTTTAAGCACTAGTGACCTTCAAGATCAGTGTTTCCTAATGCTCTCTTTTATAATTGGGTATGTAGACCTAGAGGATTTAAATGGTTTGTTCAAAGTAACATTTGGCAATTAATTTTTAAAGTTAAATTTTCAGGATTGATGACTTTCAGACTAGAAAATTCCCATAGTTATATAGGCAGACCTTTCTGTATCAAGAAAGAATCTCTACATGTTTCAAGAGATATTATGCTGAGCCTTTGTGTTTTTTAATGAGTGAAATCAAACTTTTATTATTTCTTTTTGGAAATTCACACTTCAGCCCACAGCCCCCTGTTTTTGAAAAACCTTTTTCTGCTTATGAAATTTATTCCAGCTGTTCGCTTTATCATGAATGGTAATTTCTTTAGAGTATATACTTTTTATAGTTTTAAAGTTAGGTTATTCCAAAGTCCAGTATTCTCTCTTTTGATGTCAGTAGCATGTTAGATTTATGTATGTATTTTATTCTTACTTGACTTTGTAAAATCACACTTGACTGTCAATAGCTTAAGTTAAATGCAGTGTTTTCCTAAATACATTATCCTACTTTGGAATGTATTTAGGTAGCATCATAACCTTGTTAGAATTTCTTGTGAACTTCCTAGGTGTTTCACAGCCCAAAGAACCTAGTAGGGTTGGAACATTTAGAAATGTAACTAACTACTTTCTTTTCTAGGTAATTTATTAGAAATATTACTAAAAATTAGTCTTTAATACAGATCTTTCAGAGAACTTCTGATAGATTCTTAGATACTTAAGTTTCTTTATAATATCTAGGTTTATGTTAATTTTAAACTTCCCAGTTCATAGTTCAGATCCTTGCTAGTTATTAAAATATTTTCTAGGAAAACCTAAGATAGCTGTTGAGGGGTTGTCTTGGTAGCTATACATACTCTATTGAATGTTAAAACTTTGTCTCTTTCTTATTTGGCAGGTACTCAGGGGTTATATTGAGATCCTAGGGGTCTGGTTTTCAGTAAATCCTTTTCTATGAGCTGATAGGCCTGTGATGGGAAAATAGACTCTGGCTTTTAAGCCTGGTCTTGAACCAGAAGGCCCAAGGATGTAACCATTGTACATTTGTCCATGTTCAAGTACTGGCATTTTTTTTTCTTGTACTTGGTTATTTCTCTGAAAATTACGTAAAGTACCATGACACTACACATCAGAATCAATGAATGAAAGTAAAAAAAGATTGTTAATGCACAGAAAATGCAAGTTGTAAAAGCTTTTACGTTCTTGGTATTGTCACGTGTGGTTTCATTTTATGTGCTTACTCTTAAAGCCAATTTATATATAGTCCTTTGAATATAAAATTGGCTCGTGTTCAAAATTGTTTGACATAGCAGCTGTTCTATCAACAAGGAGTTATGATATTGTTTTTTCAACATGAGTTGTACTTCATTTTAGACATGAACCTAAAAGATGTGTTCCTAGTCCGGCACAGTTGATAAGAAGGCAATTCCAAAAGCCTAAGCCAAATTTGGGAAGAGCACATGGTAAGAAAGAGGAACCAGGTATAGAAAAAGACAGGGCAGATCAGAGTGAGGCAAAGAAGCCAGAAGATAATTTGCTGCAACCAGGAGATGATACCCAGCTCCTTCAAAAAGTAAGTTTGAAAAAAAAATACTTTTTTTCAGTTGCTCTATTTTGTCAAGATCATGAAGGAGAGAATTTATAAAACAAAATACTGTTTTGTCTTTTGTAGTGTAACTAATTTTATAAAAATTGTGCTACTTTCCAATATTAAAAAATTTAGAAGCTAGTGGTCACTTGTGTGTGTGTGTGTGTGTGTGTGTGTGTGTGTGTATGTGTAAGGTTAGAGGTTTAGGCCCAACTATGAAACCAAATTACCATAGAGATTGTTTCCATGATAACATTAGCTGTTTCTTCTTAAATTTAAGGAAAAGGCTGAATTTCTGACATCTCTGGAGGTTTCAGCAAGAAAAGATTGTATAGATTCCAAAGAGGCTATTTTGGCCCAAAAAGATGCCCATTCAGAAGTTGGGCCATCAGGAAGTGTTGGAGAAAAAACTGTAGCAGATAATTCTGTTTCTTCACTTGTTGAAGAGCAGTGTCTCAGTAGACTAACAAGGTAAAGTTTTATTTAACAGATACCTTCAGAACAGGAAATAAAAATAACGTACTCTTTATGGCTGTCCTACCTTATTGATAGAGTAAAAAGAAATGGTTTGTTAACTGAGGTGTAGATTATTTTTTATTGACAGATCTGTTTCTTTCCCACTTAAAAAAAGGGTTTTTTTGGTGAAAGTTTTAAAGAGAAAGAGCGAGCACCCAAGCAGGGTAGAGGAGAGAGAGAGAATCGTAAGCAGGCTCCAAACTCAGCATTGTGGGCCTCAATTCCATGACCATTAGGCAGGAGTCGAATGCTCACCCATCTGAGCCTCCCAGGTGTCCCTACTTAGGATTTTTATTTACTAAAGTTTATCTTTTTTTGATGTTCTTAGGAAGATTTTTCTTCCCTATGTTTAAAATTTCTGGATGTTGAGTATATTAGACATGAGTAGAAGCCTGATAAAAAAGTAGTGTGTATTACCTAAATTATTAAGGTGCTGGTTTGAATGGAGTCACAAACAAAAGTGAAGGGTACTCATGTTCTACAGATTTCAAGGAAAGTGGAATGGAACTTAAGTTCTAAAAAACAACATTGTTCTAATGGATTTTCTGCCTTCTCTTTTTTCTTTTTACCTAGTTTGTTTATTCAGCAGGGTATGCCAGTATCACTTTTTGATCCTATATTCTGTTTTATGGGACCATTTTCCTTTTTTTATTTTTTTCTAATAGTTTCTAGAAATTATCACTTAAATAGCAAGGAAAAAATGCCCCAGAATTAAAAACTTACTATGAAAAATTTGTAGATAGATAATGAAGAACGAACTCTGAATAAGGAACTAGTAGTAATAGTAAATTTCTTCATTTCACAGCATAAGGTTTTGACATAATGGGTTGTGGGAGTTTTCATTTTAATGCCTTGAACTGGGATTTCATTTTAAAATTGGTTTTCATTAAAATTATCTTTATCCTTGTGCATGTAATGACTTTATTGTTATTTTGATTACACATCCAGCCCTCCACATCTCTTAAAAGAATCAAATTACTGTAAAATTGCTCTGGACCGAAGAATAACAGTCTCTTCTGCTTCTGAGTGTGAGGTGGATCATGGTGGAAGGAGACTGCATCGGAAGATGAAACCAAATGTCATTAGAGGGCGTGGATCAAAACGAATGCGAAGTAAGACCTCTAGGAAAGAACCTCGTGCTTCCAAGTCCACGCTGGTGACTCTTCGGGCTTCTCAGGAAGAAGACGAAGATGATGCTGAAGATTGTGAGCCTGATTATGAAGAAGAAAGTTATCATCTTGCTCCAGAGGAAGTAAACAAAGCTCCAGTGTTTGTTCCCATCGGTCTCAGATCTCCCGAACCTGTTACTGCTCAAATTGAGGAAACAATGGAAGAGGTACTTTGTTTTTTGAATTCTTGAAACTGTGTCGTACTTGTTTTTTACTTTTAGTGTATCATTATTTCTGCTTAGTGATTAGTAGGATTTGAACAGTTCATTCTCTACATAACCTCTGCCATATGTACTTTGTTTAAGCCCTGGTAGCTATTTGACTCAATCAGTAGAAGGAGTCTCCTTTATTACTGAACCTCTACGATCCAGGCCTGCCATGAGGTAGTCAGTGTAATAATGATAGAAATCTGATTTCACTTGTATGTGGGGGCCACTAAATCTACTTTCTGATTAATTTTTCCTTTTCATTTTGACAGATGTTTTAACTCTCTGGTAGGCTGAGGCTAAACTCTGGTTGGTAGAGAAGATAGAAGGGACACATTTCTTTTTCTTTTTTTTTTTTTTAAATGTGATAAAGGACGTCTGGGTGGCTTAATCGGTTGGGCATATGACTCTTGGTTTTGGCTTAGGTCGTGATCTCATATCGTGAGATTGAGTCCCACATCAGGCTCTGTGCTAACGCATAGAGCCTGCTTAACATTCGCTCTTTCCCTCCCTTTGCCCCTCCCCGCCTTGCACTCACTCCTGCTCTCTCTCAAAATAAAATTTAATTATGAAAAAATTTTAAAATACACATATCATAAAATTTACCATCTTAGCCATTTTAAAGTGTACAATAGTTCATTGGCATTAATTGTATTCACATTGTTGTGCTACAACATCACCATCCATCCATCCACAGAGCTTTTTTCGTCTTGCAAAACTAAACTTGTACCCATTAAACAATAATTCCCCATTACCTCCTCCGCTCTCACTGTCGTAAACACCATTCTACTTTTGTCTCTATGACTTGACTCTAGGTATTTCACATAACTGGAATCGTACAGTATATGTCTTCATTGCGACTGGCTTATTTCATTTAGTATAAAGTTTTTAGGGTTCGTTCAGGTTATACATGTATCAGAATGTTTTTTTAAAAAAGATTAAAAAAATTTTTTTAATGTTTTTTTTTTGTTTTTGAGAGAGCACAAGCAGGCGAGGGGCAGAGAAGGAGATGGAGAATCCCAAGCAGGCTCCGTCTGCTCTGTCAGCAAAGAGGCCAATGTGGGGCTTGAACTCAAGGAGCTGTGAGATTATTACCTGAGCTGAAGTCAGGTGTTCAATCGACTGAGCCACCCAGGGACCCCCAGAATGTTCTTTTCTTAAAGAAAAGGCAGCCTTTTCTTTAAGGCTGAGTGATACTTCATTATGTATCTATACCCCATATTATTACCTTTTCATTGCTTAGTGGCCAGTTGGGTTACTTCTACCTTTTGGCTACTGAAAAGAATGCTATGAACATGAGTGTACAAATACTTCTTATAATTCCTCTTTTCATGTCTTTTGGGGATATATCTAGAAGTGGAATCACTGAATTTACATCGATTTTTACTATTTTGAAAAACTGCCGTATTGTTTTCTGTAGCAGTTGCTTCATTATACCTTTGTGTCAGTAGTGTGCAAGGGTTATGATTTCTCTACATTCTCACCAGTCCTTCTGAGTTTTTGTTTTGTAGAGTAGCCATCCTAATGGGTAGAAGGTGGAGGAACGTAATATTTCAACTTACTTTATTATAAGAGCTTCTTACCTTTTTGCCTCCTGGTCTAGTATTCTAAATTTGTAACTTCACAGTTTTCTGCCTCAATTTTTAGTAACTTACTCTGCTTAAAGAGCAGCACACCTACATCTCTTGTAGTAAGCATTCATGCTAGTTTCTGCATCATTTGTGACAGAATTTGGAGTAACCAAGATACTAGTGATGATAATAACAAAAGAAGGAGGAAACCTTAACCAATTCAAGTAATGTTGAATCCAGAATTAATGCTTTATTGAATCTGTGACTTAACACATATGAATGGAAGTCCACAGCCATCTTTATTTATTCATTGTTAATAATCTTATTTAAAAAAATTTTTTTAACATTTATTTATTTTTGAGAGACATAGAGACAGAGCGTGAGCAGGGGAAGAGCAGAGAGAGAGGGAGACACAGAATCTGAAGCAGGCTCCAGGCTCCGAGCCATCACCACAGAGCCCGACATGGGGCTCGAACTCACAGACCGTGAGATCATGACTTGAGCTGAAGTTGGCCGCTTAACCGACTTAGCCACCCAGGCACCCCTGATTGTTAATAATCTTATAGTAGATGTTATAAAAATAAATTAGAATGGTTGAAACTAAATAAAAATGATACAAAATGAATTTTCTTATAACTAAAAGTTCACAATTGAAGATAGTGAATTTAAGTTTAAGTCGAAATGAAGAAAATGCAAAATGAAAGATTAATTTTTTTTAAGGCCAGCTGGTTAACATTGCATGAGAATTCATTTAGTTACATGTTTTATGTTTTGCAAATTTCATTGGTTGAAAGACACATTGCTAGTTCAGGACTTACCCAGAAATAATTTCTGAAAATCAGGTTCCAGGGTGTATCCCTGAATTAATACAGAGTATCTTTTTAAATAGTGTTAATCATAAAAAATATGGCAAAGAAAGCTTAAATCCTATTTCTTATAGCCATCTTACTAAGGCAGGGAAATTTGTTAATGTGTTAAAAAAATGTTTCCTTTATAAAGCATTGAATTGGGTGTCTGGGTGGCTAAGTCAGACTCTTGATTTTGGCTGAGGTCATGATCTCATGGTTTGTGAGATTGAGCCCCATGTTGGGCTCTGCACTGACAGTGTGGAGCCTGTTTTGGATTCTCTCTCTCTCCCTCTCTCTCTGCCCCTCCCTGCCTCAAAACAAGTAAACTAGAGAAAATAAAATAAAAAGCATTGAAGTACTTTGGTACATTATTAAATCATAAAGGGATACAAAATGTTGATACATACTTTAGCATGTACTTTGAAATCTTGAACCTATTAAGGTAAGCTAAAGAAACAAATTACAAAAGAATTGTAATTTTTATATTACAATATAATTTCATTCATCTGAAATGTCTCAGGAAAAATCTAGAAAGAAAGTAGATTACTGGTTTGGCTTAGGGATTTGGAGATGAGGGGCTAAGGGACTGATGACTAATGGATATAGCTTTCTTTTCTGAAGTGATGAAAATGTTCAAAAAATGATTTTGGTCACTTCTAGGCTGAATTCTAGGGTACGTGAGTTATATCTCAGTAAAGTTGTTTAAAAAAATAAAGCTTTGAAAAAAAAAAATTAAAAAAAAAAGCTCTGAAACTCTATAGTGCTTTAAACACCAAGTTTAAATTTCTACAGTATTCCCATTTGTTATTCATTCCCAAATTTTCAGAAAATATTTTGTCTTTTCAAGTCACTTGAACTTTTTCATCCATCCCAGGCATAGATTTATTATCTGTTAGCAAAGATTTTCTTCTAATATTTGAATCGGAGAAATTAGACACAGAATGTTACTGTAATAATTATATTGAGAAGGCAGATTTTCAAACTTGACTCTGTCCTTAGTTTCTGTTGAATCATACTTTTTTATACTCATCTCTGTTGATAAGGGACTGGAAGTCAGACTGTCCTGTATACAGTCTAGGAGATAAATTTTAGCCTTTTAGTCCCCAGATTATGGGGACATTTGACAAAATAGACTTACAGAGTAAATGTGAATGAATTCATGTTTTTACATGTCCATTGCCATGGCTATCACGTGGCTGTGGGAGAGGGTAGTTGCCTTGGAGCAGGGGCGAATGCCTGATAAATCCTTTTATTATTTTCTTTAGAAATTTAATTTATTTTTGAAAGAGAGAGCACAAGCCGGGGAGGACAGAGAGAGAGAGAGAGAATTCCAGACAGGCTCCACGCTGTCAGTGAGAGCCTGACGTGGGGCTTGATCCCACAAACTGTGAGAAAACGACTTGAACCAAAATCAAGAGTCAGAGGCTTAACTGACTGAGCTGCCCAGGTGCCCCTGTGATAAATCTTTTTTCAAGTGCTTTCAACTCCTCTCTGTTACAGTACTTAAAACAGTGTATAGTTAGGTAATTACATGTCTGTTTTTCTTAGATTTTTAGTTCCTTGAGGGCAGGGTCCAAACTTGCCTTATTCAGCTTTGTATCTATAGCCGCCTAGTTTTTAGGAACTGCTCCGTAAACATTCACAGATGGATGAAAAAAGTATTGAACGGTAGAGACAAAGTGGGGGATAGTGGAAAGTGAAGTGCTAGGTACTAAGAAGTTTACTTTGGAAATTTTGCTTGCAGATTGTAAGAATCACAGACCTCTCAAGAATCTTTTTTTTTTAATGCATATTTTTGATAGGGAGAAAGACAGAGTGTGAGCAAGGGAGGGGCAGACAGAGAGGGAGACATAGAATCTGAAGTGGGCTCCAGTCTCCAGTTGACAGCACAGAGTCTGATGTGGGACCCGAACCCACGAACTGCAAGATCACGACCTGAGCTGAAGTCGGATTCTTAACTGACTGACCACCCACGCGCCCTAGACATCTCAAAAATCTTAAGTATTTTACTTTTGCCAAGTTGCTGTCAATCATTTTTAAGAATTACTGTATTTGTTTTTTAATTGTGTATGAATGCGGATTATTTCCTCAGTTTAACACTTTATTTTAGTCATTTTGTTTTGCCGACTGTAGTATGCCAAAGTAATGAAACTTTTCATTTTGACAGCTCGAAATAACTGTGAATGCACCCGATGTAGGCTGCATAGCTGTTGTTGAGCATCCACTCTCCAGCACAGATGCGACTACTCAGGAAATGAAACAAGAAGAAAATTTGAAGGCATTTTCTATGGTAAGCATCCATTCTAACATGTTTTGTCTTTAACTCTTTGTTTACTTCAAAAGAATAGAAGTTTATTTAGAAAGCTCTAAGTTTATAAGCCATTCTTAACTAATTTCTGTCATGTAGGGAATTATAAGTATGAATAGTAGAAACTGGTAAATAATCCAAAGATTTTATATTTCCCTCAGAGAGCATCGATTTGTGTGTGTGTGTTTGTGTGAATCACTCTTAATATCTTCCTAAACTTATGTTAAAGTTCTTTTGCATTAATTCTGTATTAAATATAAATCATTTAAAATATATTTAGTTCTTTTTGTTTGATACTCTTTCTTGTTTTTGCAAATAAAGACTGGAAATTATGTATTCATTATCTATTTTTTTTTTTTTTTACTGTATTTTAAGAAAGAGAGAGAGAGAAAACATGCTAGCGAGGGGGGGCGTGGGGGACAGAGAGAGAGGCGGAGAGAGTGAATCCCAAGCAGGCTTCACACTGTCAGTGCAGAGCCTGATACTGGGCTAAGTCTCACAACCTTGAGATCATGACCTGAGCTGAAATCAAGTGTCGGACACTTAAACAACTGAGCCACCCAAGTGCCCCCACCTTTTCCCATTTTTAAAATTATTGGTCTATTTCTCTTTTTATTGTTGAGTTGTAAGAAAGTTTTAAATAGTAAGGATACAAGTCTCTTATCAGATATATGATTTGCAAACATTTTCTCCTGTTCCGTGAATTGTCTTTTCAATTTTTTTTTTTTTTTTGAATTAGAGCGAGAATAGTGGAGAGGGGCAGAGGGAGACAAAGAGAATTCCAAGTAGGCTGCACGTTCAGTGTGGAGCCTACTGCAGTGTTCGATCCCACAGCCTTAGAATCATGACCGGAGCTGAAATCCAGAGTCAGATGCTCAATTGACTAAGCCACCCAGACGCCCCTGTCTTGTCATTTTCTTGATGGTTCCCTTTAAGTACAAAAGTTTTAATTGTGAGGAAGTTCATTTTATCTATTTTTTTTCTTTTGTTGCTCATGCTTTTGTTATAATATTTAAGATGGCTTTGTGAAGGCCAAGATCCTGAAGATTTACTCCAGTTTTTCTTCTAGTAGGTTTATAGATTTTACTATAGTTTTACATTTAAGTCTTTAATCTATTTGAGTTATTTTTTTTATGTGGTGTGAGGTTAGAGTCCTTCATTCTTTGCACATGACTATATAGTCGTCATACTATTTCTTTGAAAAGACCATTCTTTCCTCATTGAATTATCTTGCATTCTTGTCAAAAATTAATTGGCTGTAGGCGTTTGGATATTTTTCTCGATTTTCAGTTCTATTCCATTGCCTGTCTGTCCTTGTACCAGTGATGCTCGATTGATTGGTTACTGTTACTTCGTGGTAAGTTTTGGAATTAGGAAGTGTAAGCTGTCCTGCTTTATTCTTTTTTTAGGATTGTTTTGGCTGTTGTGGGTCTCCATATCAATTTTAAAATCAACTTTTTATTTTCTACTCAACATAATCTAAGATTGTGATTGGGATTGCATTGAACCTGTAGATCATTTTGTGGGGGCTAGTCCCATATTAATAGTTTTCTGATTCATGAAAATGTATATTTGCTAATTTACTTAGATCTTCTTTGATTTCTTTCAACAGCATTTTGTAGTTTGCAGAGTATAAACTTTGCACTTCCTTTGTTAAATTTATTTTCAAGTATGTTATATTTGAGGCTGTTTTGAATGGAATGGATTTCTCAATTTCACTTCCAGGTTTTTTGTTGCAAGTATATACAGAAATACAATTGATTTTTGTATGTTGGTCTTGTATTTTGCAACTTTGCTGAACTCATTAGTTCTAATAGATTTTTAGTGGATTCTTTAGGATTTTCTGTATGTAAGATCATGACATGTGAATAAGGATAGTTTTACTTTGGCCTTTCTGTATTAGTTTCTAAGTGCTGCTATAACAAAATGCCACCAACTAGGTGACTCAAAACTACAGAAAGTTATTTTCTCACAGTTCTGGAGGCTAGAATTCCAAAATCACCGTCCGCTTTCTGAAGGCTCTAAGGGAAAAACCATTAAGGCCTTTCTCCTACCTTCTGGCACTTGCCAGAGGTCCTTGTCATTGCTTGGCTTATGGCAGCACATTTCCAACTTATGCCTCTGTTGCCACATGGTGTTCTCTCTGTATGCGTGTCCCGAATTTTCTTCTTCTAAAGACACCTGTTGTATTGGATAGGGCCAGCCCTAATCCAGTATGACCTTACGTTAGCCTGATTACATCTAAAAAAGCCCTATTTCCAAATAAAGGTAGATTCTTGGTACTGGGATTAGGACTTCAACATATCTTCTCAGGAACAGAATTTGATGTACGCTTCTCAATCTGGATGTCTTTTATTTCTATTGCTTGCTTAGTTGCCCTTGCCAGAACTTCCAATACATGTTAAACAAAAGTGGCAAGAGTGAATATTTTTGTCTCATTCCTGCTAGAGGAAAGCATCCAGTCTTTCACCATTAAGTTTGATGTTAACTGTGGATTTTTCATAGGTGGTTTTTATCAACTTGAAGAAGTTTCTATCTATCCCTTGTTTGCATGAGAGTATTCTTATAAAAGGATGTTGGCGGTTGTCATAGGCATTTTCTGCATCTATTGAGATGATCATGTGATTTTTTGCATTTTTTTGTACTGATATGATGTATTACATTCACATACATATAATATGTATGTATTATAATGTACATATAATATATGTATTATAACATACATGTAACATTACATCGATTTGATGTTAAATAAGAATTACATCCTATTTGGTCATGGCTTGCAATTTTATGTTGCTGGTACTTTACTGAGGATTTTTGTGTGCACATTCATAATAATTCTTCTGTTTTCTATGATGAATCTGACCCCAGATTCTTGTGTCTGGAGCTAAAGTCCTGTTCCTCCTAGGGAGAAAGCCCTCCTGCTGGGACTTGCAAAGAGAAGGGGGCCCTATTTTCTTAGCTGAAAAGATCGGAGGTGGAGTCTCTGGTTCACTGAGCAGGGAAGAAGGAGTGGGGAGTGAGCAGTCTCAGTTCAAATACCATAGGCTCTAACCTTTGTTACCTTATTTTCATCAGTTTGCACAAAAAGATGTTTCTGTTGCCCTTAGGACCATTTCCAGAGGCTTTAAATGTTTGTTTTTAATAAATTTTACCAGTTTCACTGGGGAGAGGGTCTGCAGAACCTTATGATGTCATGCCGGGCATAGATCTCGTAACTTTTTTTTTTTTTTTTTAAGTTTATTTATTTTGAAAGGGAGAGAGAGAGAAGGTGGAGGAGAGGCAGAGAGAAAGGGAGACAGAGAATTACAAGGAAGTTCCATGTGACAGTGTGGAGCCCAGCAGGGGACTTGAACTCATGAAATGTGAGAACATGACCTGAGCTGAAATGAAGAGTCAGACACGTAACTGAGCCACTCAGGTGCCCAGATATTGTAACTTTTTAATTTATTAAAATTCATTAAAGTTTTAAGCCACCTAGTTAAAAAAATGGGTGATATTCATCAGACTTTAGTTTCCATTGGGTTGAAATCAGTGACAAATATGACTGAAGTTGAAAGATTATGAAAGTGAAGAAGAAAAGTAAGGATAGTAAATGCACATGGTAGATGCGATATGATTAGAGTTCAAAGGAAAAAGTAAAATAAGGAACAAGAGACAAAAGAATTTGGCTTTTAAATTATTTTGTTGATGAAATATTATGAGTAATTATAACGGGAAAGCACAGTTTCTGCTCCTTTGTAATCAGAAGCATAGAAGAACTGTAAAATGTAGTGCTTTTTGAACCATAGAGTATATATTTGGTAAAATACATAAGGCATTGCTTATCTTTTTCCTTTTCTAGGAAATGACCACAGATGAACATACCCAAGATGAAACAGGTAACTGTGAATAAGGAAACTGCTAAAACTACCTGATTAACACTAGCAGGGTGATTTAAAATTTTTTTGAATTTTAATTTAATGTAATTTTGTTTAGAGAGAGAGAGAGCACAGGAGTGTGCATGCGCAAGTGGGTGAGGGACAGAGAGAGGAACAGAGAATCCTGTTTTGTTTTTTAAATGTTTATTTATTTATTTTGAGAGTGTGAGTGAGGGAGGGGCAGAGAAAGAGGAGAGAGAATCCCAAGCAGGCTTCACGCTGTCAGTGCAGAGCCTGACATGGTACTCGATCTTACGAACTGTGAGATCATGACCTGAGTCAAAATGAAGATTTGGAGGCTGCCTAACTGACTGAGATGCCCAAGCACTCCTAGTATTGGTATCAGTTGGTAAGTGTGTCCTTGCTGGGATTTGAACAAAAAGTTTCCACTGTTGAATGTTTTACCTCCAGGAGAAACTTGGATTCTTGGAATAATTACTTTATGAAATAAGTTAAAAGTTAAATATTTAATAAAGAAGTATTACTTCCTCTGATCTGCACAGGTTTACTTTCTTTGAAGATATTGAGTTACTTAATGGGATGGAGGCATTTTCAATGAGTAGAAGCTAATAATTGATTTCTTTTTTTTTTTCGTGGTAATAAAACACTACCCTAGTAAGTATGGTACCTAGTGGTATGGAGGATATTGAAACTTGTTACTAGAGGATAAACACCTGAATTAAAAATGTTTTCTAAGTAAACAAGCTTAAATTTCCACTTTCATTTTTCTGTTTTAATGTTATATTTTCTTACAAGGTACCAATGATGGAAGCACTGAAGCTGCTATAACTTTACTTACAATGGGAGATCTAGTGTTGCAGTCAGAGATTGGTACAGAACAGAGTGATGGTAAGAATGAAAGATGAAACCTCCCGAGAAAAACCGTTTAAAATCCAGTGTCTAAGAAATTATGCCCACGTTTGGTTAATAAGTCAGTACTTCTACATTTGAAGTTGGCATAACTTTGTCGTTTTTCCAGAAACAAGTGATGTGTCATTGATGAACCCGCCTTTGCCCATTTAGATGTAGTGGCCACCATTTCATGATAGTGCACTTGGTTTATTTAAAAAAAGTTGTATTCCTGGAATAATCCAGTGAGTCCTCCACCTTTCTCATCATAAACATTGGTTAACTGAGCGCACTGATCGCTGATCACTTTATACATGTTTCTTTAGCCAAGGAGCTCCCGCTTTGGATAGTCTTCACAATTACCTGACAGTGGAATATAGTATCAAGGGACAATAACACTTATTGAAATAATTTAGTTTGGACTGTTTTATTAGTTTGGACTGAGAAAATAGATGTCAACACAGATTTTTAATATTTTAGGCTGACCTTAATGGAGAAGTTATGGTCTTTACTTTCTAAGTACCTTCTATTTTAAGTACGTTAAATGGATAGTTATGTTAATTAGTTTCCTGTAATTATTTTGTCTGGGGATGAGTGGCTTGCCATTTTTACTATAAATTAATCTGGGCCCATAACAATGTATTTATCAAGGAATTCTCTGGTCTCTGTTTCTTACATGGCTCATTCTCTCTGTCTGTCTGTCTCTCTCTCTCTCTCTCTCTCTCTGTCTCTCTCTCTGTCTCTCTCTTTCTTTTTGAGTAAACTGTACACCCATGATGGGGCTCGAAATCACAACCCTGAGATCAAGAGTCACATGCTCTACCGACTGAGCCAACCAGGCACCCCATATGGCTCCTTTCTCAGTGACAGAGTATTGCTTTGGAGCCTGTCACAAATCTCTAAAACCTAAAATACAGGTTTTTAAAAATTGTAAATGAAGGTGATCCTATCTTGAAACTTATTTGAGGCTGTGTAGTTAACCGAAAGCAAAAAGATTCATTTTTACTTATAATAGCACAAAAATTTTAGTGTGTGAGAATTATTAAGCCTATAGTTGTTTAATGTTGAAGGTTTTATTTTCTTTGGACATCTGCTTGTATTGGGTCAATTTTAATTTTCTGTTCTTTTCTGTAATAGGAGTATGTGTACTTCTTGATGTTCATTCAAAGGATAAAAGCTGTGTTCCTTTTAGCCCAGATAATGTAAATCACAAAATTGTTCGTGAATGTCAGGAGCTTTCTTCATCTGTCAGTAGTACATCTCCTTCATCATTAGAAGAAAACAAGATTGTATTGGAAGAGCAAAGTACTAAAGAAGAAATTGGTTTAGTGGAGGAAGTAAAGGAAAATGCTATATCAACCAGGTTTAATTTGCTTTATTTTTTTTCCTTTCTTTTCTTTTCTTTTTTTTCTTTCTTTCTTTTTTTTTTTTTAAGTAGGCGTCATGCCCAGTGTGGAGCCCAGTACAAGGCTTGAACTCACAACCCTGAGATCAAGACTTGAGCTGAGATCAAGAGTTGGACGCTTAACTGACTGAGCCACCCAGGCACCCCTATTTTGCTTTATTAAACTCTTGAATTTTACTAGAGAATAAGGGCACCTGGGTGGCTCAGTTGGTTAAGTGTCTGACTTTAGCTCAGGTCATGATCTCATGGTTTGTGAGTTCAAGCCCTACATCGGGCTCTCTGCTGTCAGCACAGAGCCCACTTCGGATCCTCTGTCGTCCCCCCCCCCCCCCACCTCTCTTTACCCCTCCCCCGCTTGCACTGTCTCTCAAAAATCAACAAACAATTTTAAAAATTACTAAGAAATGAATTACAGTATTCCATTAATAAATATATTTAAACCAACTATCAATTTATAATAGGTTTTGAGTAATACTTTTTTAAGTGTAAATTGCACTGCTAATTTCTCAGCCTTTAAAGTGAGGATTTTAGTTTAATGGTTTGACTATTTTTATTTATTTATTTATTTATTTATTTTAAGTAGGCTTCACACCAGTGTGGGGCTTGAACTCCTGGACCTGAGATCAAGAGCCACATGCTCTACTGACTGAGCCAGTCAGGTGCCCTTAATGGTTTGCATATTAAAGTTAATGCAGTATGTGCATCTTTGAAGCTTTAATGAGATAGTTTTATGTAAATTTAGTCTCTGTTTTACTTACATGGTCCAGATTCTCTTCCCTTCTCCAGACTTTCAGTAAAGTTACCACCATGTAATTTTAGCATTAAAAAATGAACACTTAACAGAGACTATGGTACCTGAGAAGGTGGCACATAACTATATTAGAGTAGTGAAGAAGGTGAGAGAGCTAACTCTAACACAGTTGATGAATTTCTCTCTCTTCCCATTCTTTCTTTTTCTAGGAATAGAACCTCTGAAGTGACCAGTAATTTGAGAATGAGAAGTAGATTTGCCAAGCCTAAGCCAAATCTTAAGACTTTAAGGACTAACCGGTTTGGCGTTCATCAGGAAGTTCCCAATTTGTTTGTAAAACAAGGAGAAGTAGTAGAAAGTCAAAGAGGTAAATTTTGTTCCCTTAAACAGCTACAAAATTACTTTTACGTGAGAAATTGCATTAACATTTCAAATGGAATATTCAGTTAAAATTATTTTAATTTACTATTAAAAGGTTTCAAAAAGTAGAATGAGCTATAAAATAAATACCAATAAACCCATCAACTAGCCTCAATAATTATCATTTGCTACAGAAAAAAAGTAGAATGAGCTATAAAATAAATACCAATAAACCCATCAACTAGCCTCAGTAATTATTATCATTTTGCTCTACAGTTGACCCTTAATAACACTGGGTTTGAACTGCA
This sequence comes from Paguma larvata, assembly GCA_030068075.1. Classification (NCBI taxonomy): domain Eukaryota; kingdom Metazoa; phylum Chordata; class Mammalia; order Carnivora; family Viverridae; genus Paguma; species Paguma larvata. The sequence continues at coordinate 98,145,610 of CM057826.1, read as the reverse complement.
TGGATCTACTATACATGGATTTTTTGATAAACAGTATATTACTGTAAATGTATTTTCTCTTTCTGTGCTTTTCTTAGTATTTTATTCTAGCTTTATTGTAAGAATATAGTATATAATACATATACAAAATATGTTAATTGACTCTTTATATTACCGATAAAGCATCTGGTCAAGAGTAGACTGTTAGTAGTTAGGTTTTTTGCAAGTTGGAAGTTAATGCGTGCATTTTTGACCACATGGGAGGTTTGTACCCTGAGCCCCCGTGTTATTCAATGGTCAACTCTATGTTTTTGATCAGACTTTTTTGTATGTGTGCACATGGAATATTTAAATAAACACTTTTTTTTCTAGGAAGATATACATGCATGTGGTAAAAAATAAGGCAGTGTCTTCCAGACTTCCAGAAGTGTATTATACACATAAGCATCTAAATGTGGGGCTGTGTGTGTACACGTGCATCCACATATGTGTACACATATGTGTATATAAATGCATGTGCATTCCCTTTAGGAAGAACAAAAATGTAAGCATACTGTGTCGTATATACTGTTCAGCACATAGAGAAAAACAATTTTACTGAGATAATTCTGTATACTGCAGGTTTAAACCATTTGAAGGGTACATACAGTTCAGCGGTTTTAGTATATTCACCCAGTTATGTAACCATCACCATTAGCAGGCACCTCCATTTCCCCGAGTTCTAGGCAATCTCTAATCTTTTTCTGTCTCTGTAGATTTGCCTATTTTTGATGTTTTGTATGAGTGGAATCACATAATTGGTCTTTTGTGTCTGGTGTCGTTTACTTAGCATGTTTTCAAAGTTCATCTGTGTCATAGTATGTGTCAAATACTTCATTTCATTTTCTTGCTAAATATTCCGTTGTATAACTGCATTACATTTTGTTTATCCATCTGTTGTTGGGCATTTGTGTTTTCGGTTTTTTGGCTCTTGTAAGTAATGCTACTAAGAACGTTCGTGTATGTTTTTGTGTGGTTGTATGTTTTCGTCTCTCTTGGATTTACATCTCCAAGTGAAATTGCTGGATCATATTGTAGTTCTGTGTTTAACCTTTTGAAAAACTGCCAAACTGTTTCAAAACTGGTAGCAGCATTTTGTAATTTTTTTGCTCATTTTAGATTTTTTGTTTAATTTTTTTTTTTAATTTTTTTTAACGTTTATTTATCTTTGAGAGACACAGAGACAGAGCATGAGCAGGGGAAGGGCAGAGAGAGAGGGAGACACAGAATCCGAAGCAGGCTCCAGGCTCTGAGCCGTCAGCACAGAGCCCGACGCGGGGCTCGAACCCACAGAATGTGAGATCATGACCTGAGCCGAAGTCGGCCGCCCAACCGACTGAGCCACCCAGGCGCCCCTTTTTTGTTTAATTTTTTAAGTAATCTCTACACCCAACATGGAGCTTGAACTTGTAACCCCTAAGATCAAGACTCACGTGCTCTACCGACTGAGCCAGCCATGCACCCCAACATTTTGTATTTTCACTAACAATCTGTGAGGGTTTCAGTTTCTCTCTATTCTCTCAGACGCTTATTGGATATTCTAGTCAGCATGAAGTAGTATCTCATTGTCGTTTTGATTTGTATTTCCCTGATGACCAGTGATATTAAGTATCTTTTCATGTGCTTATTTATATATCTTTTTTAGAGACATGTCTATTCAGATATGTGCTCATTTTTAAGTTGGGATATTTGTCTTTTTAAAATCTTTTTTTTTTAACGTTAAGTTTTTGAGAGAGAGAGAGAGAATGCAGGCAGGAGAGGGACACATAGAGAGGGAGAGAGAGAGAGAGACAGAGGATCTGAAGCAGGCTGCACTCTGAGAGTGGAGAGCTGGATGCAGGTCTTGAACTTACAGTCTGTGAGATCATGACTTGAGCCAAAGTCAGACGCTTAACCCACTGAGCCACTCAGACGCCCCGTGGGATATTTGTCTTTTTATTATTAAGAGTTCTTTATGTGGTAGCACTCTTTTTAAAGATTAGTATATTGAAAAAGATCTGCCTATGTGATCACATAGGGCTCTCTTTTATTTTTTTAATGGCCTCACTATTTTGTGATGTACATGTTGAATCCTACTCCCACTTCCTTTTCCACCTCCCCTCCCTACCAAGGGCCCAACCTCTTCAGGTACTAGTGAGAGCAGGAAAAACAGTGCATGTAGTAGGCTGTCTAGATTGTATTAAATCCTGTAGGTAAGAAGATATGGATACTTAGCAAACCCCGTTTGGGGGTTCCTGGTTTTTAAACATTTTTAATGTTTTATTTATTTAAAAATATTTTTCGAATGTTTACTTTTTGAGAGAGAATGTGATCAGGGGAGGGGCAGAGAGAGAGAGGGAGACAGAAAATCCCAAGCAGGCTCCACCCTGTCAGCGCAAAGCCTGACTTGGGGCTTGAATTCATGAACTGTGAGATCATCTCTCACCATACAATGCAATTACAATACCATCGATTATATTCCTTATGCTGTGCCTTTTTTTTTCTCTGATTTATTCATTCCATAATTGGAAGCCTGTATCTCCCATTCCCGTTCACCCACTTTGCCCATCCACCTAGCCCCTCCCCTGTGGCATCAGTTTGTACTTGGCCTAATTATGCTCTTTGTTTATTCATTTGCTTCTTTACAATTCCATATAAGAGTGAAATCGTATGTTGTTTGTCTTTCTCAGTCTGACTTGTTTTGCTTAGCATAATACTCTTTAGGTCTTTCCACATTGTCTCAGGTGGCCCAGTTTCATCCTTTTAATGGCTGTGTATGTGTATTCCATCGTGTATGTATACCATATCTTCCCTACCTGTTCATGTATTGATGGAAACTTAGGTTGCTTCCATATCTTGGCTATTGTAAACAATGCTGCAGTAAACATAGAGTTGCTGCACATATCCTTTGAATTAGTATTTTCATTTTCTTTGTGTGAATACCTACTAATGGAATTTATTGAATCATATGGTAATTCTAAGTTTAATTTTTAGAGGAACATCCATGCTGTTTTCTATTGTTTCTGTACCAATTTATATTCCCACCAGTAGTGCACACAAAAATTCCTTTTTTTCTGTGTCCTCATCAACCCTTGTTATTTCTTGTCTTTTTGATTTTAGCAATTCTCACAGGTGTAAGGTGATAGATACCTCATTGTGATGTTGATTTGCATTTCCCTGATGATTAGTGGTGTTGAGCATCTTTTGAGGTGTCTGTTGTCCATCTGTATGTCTTCTTTGGAAGAATATCTAGGCAGGTCTTGTGCCCTCTTTTTTTTTATTAAAAAAAAATTTTTTTTAATGTTTATTTACTTTTGAGAGAGAGAGAGAGTGAGAGTGTGTGTGTGTGTGTGTGTGTGTGTGTGTGTGTGTGAGTGAATGGGGGGAAGGGGAGAGAGAGAAGGAGACACAGAATCCGAAGCAGGCTCCAGGCTCTGAGCTGTCAGCACAAGGCCAATGCAGAGCTCGAACCCATAAACCATGAGATCATGTCCTGAGCCGAGGTCAGACCCTCAACCGACTGAGCCACCCGGGCGCCCCTTGTGCCTCTTTTTAAATCAGATTGTTTTATTTTTTTAGTGTTGAGTCATGTAAGTTCTTTATATATTTTGGATATGAACTCCTTTTGGATATATCTTGTGCAAATATTTTCTCATCAGTAGGTTGCCATGTCATTTTGTTGATGGTTTCCTTTGCTGTGTAAAGTTATTTATTTATGTATTTATGTATGTATGTATGTATGTATGTATGTATTTATTTATTTTTTGAGGTAGTCCCAATAGTTTATTTTTGCTTTTGTTTCCCTTGCCTTAGGAGACATATCTAGAAAACTTTTGGTACAGCTGATGTCAGAGATTATTGCCTGTGTTTTCTAGGGTTTTTGTTGTTTCAGGTCTCACATTTATATCCTTATCCATTTCGAGTTTATTTTTGTGTATGGTAGAAAGTAGTCCAGTTTCATTCTTTTGTATGCTGCTGTCTAGTTTTCCCAGTAACATTTATTGAAAAGACTGTCTTTTCTCCATTGTATATTCTTCCCTCCTTTGTCAAAAATTAATTGATTATATAAATGTTGATTTATTTCCTCTCTATTCTCTTCCATTTTCCTATTTTTCGTGTGTGTGTGCCAGACCATACTGTTTTGATTATTACAGCTTTGTAAGTAAATCTTGAAATCTGGGATTATGATGATACCTCCACCTTTGTCTTCCTTTCTCAGAATTGCTTTGTATTCAGAGTCTTTTGATTCCATAGAAATTTTAGGATTATTTAGTCTAGTTTTGTGAAAAATGCTATTGGTTTTTTTTTTATAGGGATTTGAATGTAACTCTTTTATATAGAGATCATTTTCTTTTTGGAACAGCTCCCTCCCTAACACTTCCCCCAAGGTGGAACTGGACCTCATGTGTACCCACCTCTAAACTTCCGTTGTATATGGGTTTGTAACTATATTGTCATCATAGAGTGGACATAAAATTGCTATGGCAACCACAAGTGAAAATCTGCAGTGTAGGATTCATTAATCTTCCATTTCAAAAATCTCATTGGCTAAAACCACTCTTCTGCCATGTGAATAAGTTTAATTTTTGGATTAAGAGAAATTTGGAAGAGTTGCTCTATACTAGTCTGTCTCTGAGGAGAGAACATATTTCTAATGTGGAGGTTTTAGCTGTACTGTTTTGGACTGTATCTTAAATGTGTTTTTTGTTTAAGAAACTGAGAAAAATGGTTCTGAAGCAATGGAGGAATTACAAGATAAAAAATTTGGATCACTTACAACAGCAGTGAGTAAGGAGCAGAGCGAATCGGCGTGTGAACATGGTATTGAAGAGACAACTATTTCTCAAGAAGCAAACCTAACTGAAAGGTAAGAGGGAGGAGATTCTAAAGTTTTGTTTATACTCCTTTTCAACTATAGTCATTAGCTATAGCTCTAAGAATTTGATTGGCAAAAGGTGGTTCTGTTAGATTAAATGTATTTTAAAAATTTGGACACCATTAAATAATCTTTGACTCAACTTAGCCCAAAACATTACTCTGTGTTGTCTACCTCCTTTCACATATAAAAGTCTAATACATACTCTGAAGCTCTAAAATATACTAATTTCTCTTTCAGGAATGATGATCAAGAAGAGGAATCTCACAAGGTTCAGATATTTTCACTTGCTCCAATTGTTTGCTCTGAGACACAAGCCCATACGCTTGGTTCAGATATGGGTCTCAGTGAGAGTTCTACCGAAGAGCGCGAGAGAGAGGACTCTAATGGAGATAGTGTGCTTACACTTCATGTGTCAGAGGTAAAAGAATGTAAAATATAACATAGGGTGGCTGGGTGTGTATTCCCCACTTAAAAAAAATTAAGGTATAATTTACACAGAACCTTCACAATTTTATGTGCACTTTTACAAAATTTGACAAACATATGTAGTCATGTAAGCAACACATGAAGAGTTTCATCATCCTCCAAATTCCCCTGGGCCCTTTTTCAGTCACTCCCTTTCACCACCCCTCTACTTGGCGATCACTGATCTATTTTCTTTCCCTGTAGTTTTGCCTTAAGCAACAATGTATTGTGATACAATTTTTATTGAGTGTGTATTTAGGCTTTGGAACATAGTTAAAGCAGCCAATACATACCTTTGCCATAAAAGTTTGGAAAAAGGAAGTGTTTTGTATACAGACTATTTACCTCTTGCTTTTTGGCCACTGAATTTGAGAAATACATTGCAGGTGTTTTTTGATATATTATTGCTATATGTTGGTGCTGTGTGAGGTATTAGAGAGACAAAGTTATGGGACACAGATGAGTGAATACTTAAGCTGTGATGGGTGCTATGAAAGCAAGTTGCAAGGCTCTCAAAGGAGTGGTCCTCAACCCAGTCCAGTAAACTCAATATCTGGAAATAGGGTCTAGGCATTTGCAGGATTTTGTTTTTTGTTGTTGTTGTTGTTGTTAAAGGTTCTTAGGTTATTCTCATGCGTAGCCAGGAGTGAAAGAATCTGCGTGGGTGGCTCAGTGGGTTAAGTGTCCAACTCTTGGTTTCAGCTCAGATCATGATCTCCTGGTTCTTGAGTTCAAGCCCACATTGGGCTCCATGCTGATAGTGCGGAGCATGCTTGGGTTTATCTCCCCAAACCCCCTCTCAAAATAAATAAGTAAACTTAAAAAACAAAAACAAAAACAATCCTTGATTTAGAAGAACAGGTATGAATTGACCAGTTAAAGGGAGAGGAACACGTGTAAAGAACACGTATGAAACAGCATGTCATATTCAGTGACTATAATTAGTTATGAGTGGAATATAAATGAAGAAGTAGTTACAGTGAGGTAGACAGCCTGGGAGCAGATCATAAAAAGGAATTTTTATGACTTGGTAAGGAGTTTGCACTATATCCAAAGTTAAGGGATTTTCCCTAACCCCCCCCAACATGTTATTTTTACTTTTTATTTTGAAATAATTTCAAGCTTGTTGAAAAGTTACAAAGATCTTACAGAATTCTCATATACTTTTTACTTAGATTCATTATTAACATTTTGCTTCATTTGCTTTCTCTCTTGTCTTGCTCTCCTTCTCTATACATAGATCTCTTAAAAAACTGGACCGTTTGAAAGTTGGAGACATCAGGCTTCACCCATAAATACTCAGCTTATATCTGATATGAACGAGGGTGTTTCTTATAGAGAAATGATAATACTATTGTCATACTCAATATTACCATACTATCTAACATTGATTTAATAATAATACATAGTTCCAGTCAAGACTCTCACATTCCCTTTAGTTGTCATTCTCTTTACTCTCTCACTCTCTCTTTCAAGGTTTATTTATTTTGAGAGACAGAGCAGAGGAGGGGCAGAGAGAGAGGGAGACAGAATTCCAAGTAGGCTCCTTGCTGTCATTGTAGACAGAGCCAAACATGGGGCTTGATCCCACCAACTATGAGATCATGACCTGAGCTGAAATCGAGAGTTGGAGGACGCTTAACCATCTAAACCTTCTTGGCGCCCTCTCCTTATTCCTTTTTTGAGAGAGGAAGAGACAGTATATGCACCTGTGCATGCATGTGCAGGAGGGACCGGGGAGAGGAAGAAAGAGAACCATAAGCAGGCTCCGTGCTGTCAGTGCAGAGGCTCAATCTCACAACTATGAAATCATGACTTGAACTGAAATCAGGAGTCGGACTCTTAACCGAGCCACCCATGCACCCCTCCTTATTCTCTTTTAATCTAGAGTCGTTTTCCTGCCCTTTTTCCTTTTCGTGAACTTGACTTCCAGGCTAATTCACAATCAGGATTTTTGTTGTTGTTCCCCATTATTAGAATTCGGGTTAAACATTTTTTTTTTAATTTTTTTTAATGTTTGTTTATTTTAGAGACAGAGAGAGACAGAGCATGAGTGGGGGAGGGGCAGAGAGAGAGGGAGACACAGAATCCGAAGCAGGCTCCAGGCTCTGAGCTGTCAGCACAGAGCCTGACGCGGGGCTTGAACCCATGGACCGCGAGATCATGATCTGAGCCGAAGTCGGATGCTCAACCGACTGAGCCACCCAGGCGCCCCCGGGTTAAACATTTTTTGGCATTATCTAGGTGTTCTTCCTTTTATATCACTTCATTACACATAGAATGTCAATTTGTCCCATTATTGATAAGGTTGACTGATTACTTGGCTAAAATGGTGCCTACCAGATTTCTCCATATAACAACATCTTTTCCACATTGTGTTAGTTAGTAATTTGTCTTAGGATACCCAGCAGCCTCTACCTAGTAGTTTAGTATCAGTTGATACTTGCCTGAATCACTTATTGACATTGTTGGTTATAAAATGTAAGTTTTAAGATTTTAAACAGTAGAGAATTACAGTAAGAATTGCATTTTAGAGATTACACTGTTGGCAGTTTTGTGGAAAACAGATTGTTAGAAGCCATGTTTGAGGCAAGAAGACATTTTGCTTCCATTCAGATGTTACCTACTAATAGTACAATGGTTGCTTTATGGGGAAAGAGAGAAGGTTGAAGGATTTGAATCTCTCTTTTCTGTTACTTCAAAAATAATTTCATGGAATTCACATACTTAGCAATTTAGTTGGAATTCCTTTGTGTATATATGTGTTTATTTAAACGAATCAGGAGTTATTGGTACCACTAAAAGTTTCAAAACATTTGGAAAATTATATGGTTAAAAAGTAGTTGAATTTGAAGAGGATCACTCTTCCTGTATCCAATTGTCTGGAAAACTTTTTAAAACTAAAATTTGGTTGATCTCATTCTTGAATTTTAATTAAAAAAATTTTTTTTTAGTGTGCACCAACTAGTGTGCCGGAAGTTCAACGAGAGAATGTAATCAGTTCTCAAGACTTAACAGGTATGATAATCTGCTTTGATAAAGTATCCTCAAACTGAATAGTATGGCTTTTACTTCCCTACGCCATTTGATTATGAAAAAACCAAAACAGTTTTTAAGTCTGCGATGGCCTTACGTTGTGAAGTATTTTTTTAAGGGTTCATTTATTTTTGAGAGAGAGCATGGTTGGGGGAAGGGCAGAGAGAAAAGAGGACAGAGGATCTGAAGTAGACTCTGTGCTGAGAGTAGTTAGTATGATATGGGGCTTGAACTCATGAACTGTGAGATCATGACCAGAATTGAAGTCAGATGCTCAGCTAACTGAGCCACCCATGTGTCCCAAAAACTTGAAGTATTTTATGGTTTAAGTTTTTTTATTCAGAATTATGAATCTCCTCTATAGTGAACCATCTTTATCCTTAATGAAATTACTTTTTATTTTTGTGGATGTAATTTACTTTTTATTCTTGGGTATAAGTTGTCTTGAGACTTTTTAGAAATGTAATAAATTGGGAAGCCTGGGTGGCTCAGTTGGTTAAGTGTCTGACTTCGGCTCAGGTCATGATCTCACAGTTTGTGAGTTCAAGCCCTGTGTCAGGCTGTGTGCTGACAGCTCAGAGCCTGGAGCCTGCTTCAGATTCTGTATCTCCCTCTCTCCCTCTCTGTCTATCCCACCCTGGCTTGCATTCTGTCTCTCTCTCTCAAAAATAGATAAACATTAATAAAAAAAATGTAATAAATTAATGACTTTCTGTTGTTTCATGGTTCAGCTTTTCATTATTAACTTTTAAACTTTGATAGTGAATCTAGTTGCTAATGTACCTCAAGATGGTGAAGATGAACAAGCATTCATTTTAACTCTGGTGGAAATCCCAACCAATGCCATAGAAGAATTTACTGATACCACTGCCCAGTTAATGCCAAACCCTTTACTGCCAGCGCCCATATTGATCAAGTCCGTGAATACAGAAGAAAGGAGTGACATGAGGTAATGAATGAGCTTAACTATTTTTTTTTAAAGTTTTTATTTAAAATACAGTATAATTTTAGCGTCAGGTGTATAGTGATTCAGTACTTCCATACATCACCCAGAAGCTAAACTATTTTCACTAGGAGGAAAGGTGCTTTATTACTTGAGTAGTCTTGACTGAATAAGCCATTTGCCCATATTATTTGTATTTGTCCTGAAGATCTTATTTACTAATTATGTGATAAGTTAGAGAAGATATCATTGATTTTATATTTGATAAAGCTTCCATTTAAATGTGTAATACTTTTGTATGAAACTCGTTTGGTATCTTAAGTATTTTGAAAGCTAAAAAAATTTAGCAATTTGGGTTATAAAATGCCATCTGTGAAAGGTGTGGTTAGTTTGTAAGCATATATATTTTAAATTCTAAAATAAATACATTCATAGAAGTTGCAAAAATAGTACAGAGAGATGACATTTTTGTATATTTTTAATATTGTTACTTTAATTCTTTTCTATAGAATTGTATTTTAATGGTCACTGGTTAAAATGCTTAACTGACTGTCAAGTAGCATTAGATGTTGAAGCTTTTCATATTTGGAAGAGGGATTTTAGGGGCACCTGGGCGGCTCAGTCAGTTAAGCATCCGACTCTTGTTCTCAGCTCAAGTCTTGATCTCAGGGTTGTGAGTTCAAGCCCTGCATTTGGCTCCGCGCTGGACATGAAGCCTACTTAAAAAAAGGAAGAAGGGTTTTAGATTGAAATTTTAAGTTTACAAAGAAAACACTATTGTTGTACCTTAGGTTTAATTCAGTATTATTGAACTTGTGAGTTTTAAAGAGTTTTATAGAGTTGTGAGTTTTAAAGTTCAGACCTCAGAACTAACATTTTTGTGACCTTGGCCATGTGTATATTAGTTACTTGAAAGTTTTTTGGCAGCTGTCAGTGGAATAGCTCAGCCTTTAACCTCATTAAATAACTTCTAATTTGCTGATTTAATATGTATGCATTTCCTATGCAGTATGAGTTTTCCAGTAACTTCACTTGGTCAGGATGCCATGTGTTTATCTGATTCTGGAAGAGAGGATTCTGAAAAGCCTCCTGCTAATTTGGATCTTATAACTAGGAAGAGATTTCATTGTACGCTTGATGAAAGTGACCATGTTCCTCCTGCCAAAAAAAGTTCACTCACTTCAAGAGATGATTGTCAAAATTATACCTCTGAGGTAAGATAGAATTATCAAGCAAATAAGATGGCCATATTACAACAGATCCATTTGTTTCCTTTAAACTCTTTAAATAAAGATAGTTCTAATACTTTTCCCCATAAATAATCCAGCTAAAAGTGGTTTTAGATAATCACTTTCAACCAGTTCTAGGTGAAAATTGATGGACATTCATCAGGAAACCCATTCCCAATCCTATGTCATTGGCTAAAAATAAGGCTAAAAGCATCCTATAGATCTGGATCCTGGCTCTACCATTTAACAGCTGTGGGGCCTGAGTCAAGACAGGTCATCTCTGGGAAGGAAGTTCCTATTGTGTAAAATAATCATAGTAATATCATCACTACCAAGATCATAATGCTTAAAGCTATCCATTGCTCTTAGGAAAACCCAGAACCTCGAAGGCCCTCTATTTGTCTTGTCCATTTCTGTCTTTGGTCTCACCTTGTGCTGGTCTCTCCCTTACTAACTATACTGGCCATCTCTCACGTTCTTGAAAGCACCATACTTCTTTGTATCCCAGGGCATTTCTTTTATTATCTCCTCTTTATGAAACATTGCCTTGCCAGACATACACACGTCTTTAGCTACATCATCACTACCTCAGGGAAGCCTGAAGACACTATGCAGATTTGATCACCAGCCACTATGTTAAAGGTTTCTTAGCACTCTCTTGTTTTTGTTTCTGACCCTCATCATAATTTATCTCACTATGTAGCTAGAGTTTAGAAAAGTTAATTTAGAATCTATATTCTCAGTGGGAATGATGATAGCAGACAACAGAGGCAATGTATCCTTCTATACCTGATAGGTGGAAGATGGCATCCCAGAATGTTTTTAATTTCTCTTATTACAAGTAAGGTGGAACGTCTTTCTTTCTTTCTTTTTTTTTTTAATTTTTTTTTTAATGTTTATTTATTTTTTTAGAGAGAGAGAGAGAGACAGAGTATGAGCACTGGTGGGTCAGAGAGAGAGAGGGAGACACAGAATCCGAAGCAGGCTCCAGGCTCTGAGCCATCAGCACAGAGCCCGACGCGGGGCTCGAACTCACGAACCGTGAGATCGTGACCTGAGCCACAGTTGGACACTTAACCGACTGAGCCACCAGGCGCCCCTGGAACGTCTTTCATATGCTTAGGAGCCATCTGTATTCCTTTCTCTGTGAAATGACTCTGTATTCTTTAGCCATTTTTCAGTTGCATTGTTGATCTTTTTCCTACAGATTTGGGGAAACTCTGTGTTATGTATGTCCATGAATGAGTTGCAAATATTTTTCCCCAGTGTGTCTTTTGACTCTACTTTTGGAGTTTTTTATTTTTCCCTTGCAGACTTTTTAGGTTGAATTTAATTTTTTTTAAGATTTTATTTTCTAGTAATCTTTACACCCAACATGGGGCTCAGGCTTAACAACCCTGAGATCAAGAGTCACATGCTGTACTGACTGAACCAACAAGGCGCCCCTTACTTTTTAATATGAAAATTTTCAAGCATTTAAAAAGGTAGACAGGGTAGTATAATGCATCCCCATGTACCAGTCACCCAGTGTCATCAATATATCCTTTCTTACATACATAGTTTTATTTTGTCTAAAAGTATATTTCATGACTTGGGAAAAGAATCATAACATTGCTATGTGCAAAACCAGTCCACCAGTTTATAATATGCCATTTAAAAATGATAGATGTACATTGATGTGACTGTATAAAAACAGTATAAAGTCTCTTGGGCTTATTTGTGATTTTTCTTTTTTCTTTCTTTTTTCACGTTTTTTTTTTAAACTGTGTTTTCAGCTTTGTAACATTGAGAAATTGCTTATAAAATGTTGAGTTACAGTTGTAAATTCTAGAATGTGCACATACAGCATTCAGATAGACATGCAAACATTTTTAATTTTTCGGTAACCATATTTATCAGTCTTTTTATGTATGGCTTCTAGGGACTGTTAGACAGTTACATATTGAAAGTCTACCTTGAGACTTAGTAGAAATTCTTAGAATTAATATTAATGATTTGTTTAATATTTATTTTGGTGTTAGGAAGAGTGAAACCAACTTCATTTTCCCCAGGTGCCTGCCTAATTGTTTCAGCACCATTTATTGAATAATAGATCTTTTCTCCACTGATTTAAAATTCCACTGTTATCACATATTAAATCCCATGTGTATTTGTGTGTCTTCCTAAACTTTCTTTTCTTCTACTTTTAGATTCACCTATTTATTCTAGGGCCAGTATCCCACTGTTTTACATTACTCTAGTTTTTAAATCCTTTACTGTCTTAAAGGGAAGGATTCTCTCTCCCCCCACAAAGATTTCTTATTTTTTAATTTTTTTTTTTAGTGTTTATTATTTTCGAGAGAGAGAAAGAGACGGAGAGCAAGCAGGGGAGAGGCAGAGAGAGAGAGAGAGAGAGAGTCACAGAATCTGAAGCAGGCTCCAGGCTCTGAACTGTCAGCATAGAGCCTGATGCGGGGCTTGAACTCACAGACAGCGAGATCATGATCTGAGCTGAAGTCGGCTGCTTAACCGACTAAGCCACCCAGATGTCCCTTTTCTTTTCTTTTCTTTTCTTTTTTTAAAGTTTATATATTTTTGAGAGAGACAGAGCGTGAGCATGAGTGGGGCAGAGAGAGGGAGACACAGAATCTGAAGCAGGCTCCAGGCTCTGAGCTGTCAGCACAGAGCCTGACATGGGGCCTGAACCTGCAAACTGTGAGATCATGACCTAAGCTGAAGTCAGAGATTTAACCGACTAAGCAACTCAGGTGCCCTTAGTTCTTATTTTTTTTCTTTTCAAGTTTTCCTAGTTGTGTATAAATTCCAAAGTTTGTTTTTTTTTTTTTTTTTTTTTTTTTTTTCAAATTTTATGAACATATAGTGTAATATTGGTTTTGGGAGTAGAATTTAGTGGTTCATCACTTATATAAAACACCCAGTGCTCATCCCAACAAGTGCCCTCCTTAATACCCATCTCCCATTAATACCCCATCCACCTCCCTCCTTCAACCCTCTCTTCTTCATCATTAAGAGTCTCTTATGGTTTACTTCCCTTTCTCTTTGATTTTGCCTTCCCATATGTTCATCTGTTTTGTTTCTTAAATTCCACATATGAGTGAAATCACAGTATTTTTCTTCCTGGTTGACTTATCTCGCTTAGCATAATACACTCTAGCTCCATCCACATTGTTGTAAATGGCAGGATTCCATGATAGTAATATTTTATTGTATATATATGCCACATCTTCTTTATTCATTCATCAGTCGATGGACATTTGGGCTCTTTCCATAGTTTGACTATTATTGATAATGCTGCTATAAATATCAGGGCACACTTACCCCTTTGAATCTGTATGTATCCTTTGTGTAAATACCTAGTAGTACACTTGCCAAGTTGTACAGCATTTCTAGTTTTAAATTTTACATAAAATTTACATAAGGAACCTCAATTTATAATTTGTATTGAGGAACCTCCACACTGTTTTCCAGAGTGGCTGCACCAGTTTGCATTCCCACCAGCAGTGTAAGAGGGTTCCCCTATCTCTGCAACCTCATCAACATCTGTTGTTTACTGTGTCGTTAATTATAGCCATACTGACAGTGTGAGGTGGTATCTCGTCATGGTGTTGATTTGTATGTCCATGATGATGAGTGATGTTGAGCATCTTTTCACATGTCTGTTAGCCATCTGGATGTCTTCTTTGGAAAAAATGTCTATTCATGTCTTCTGCCCATTTCTTAACTATATTATTCATTTTTTGGGGTGTTGAGTTTAATAAATTTTTTATAGATTTTGAGATACTAACTTTATCAGGTATGTTATTTGAAATTATCTTCTCCGATTCCATAGGCTGCCTATGTTTTGTTTTGTTGATTGTTTCCTTCGTGCAGAAGCTTTTTATCTTGATGAGGTCCCAATAGTTCATTTTTGCTTTTGTTCCCTTGCCTATGGCAATGTGTCTAGTAAGAAGTTACTGTGGCTAACGTCAAAGAGGTTACTGCCTGTGTTCTCTTTTGGGATTTTGATGGTTTAAAGTTTGTATTAATTTTATAATTAGCTTGTTGAGAGCTTTAAAAGAATCCTATTGATGCTTGTATTATTTAGGATCATATTAACTTGACCACTTAACACAGGGAAAATTGATGTCATAATTGTGATGTTGAAATTTTTTTCTTCACCCAAAAACATGGTATGTCTTTTCATTTGTTTAATTGTTCTTTTATTATTTGCAGCTCCTCTTCATTTAAATTTTCCATTTCTTATTAGGTTATCCCTAAGAATTTTATCTTTCGTTGCTATTATCATTGAATTCTTCTCTATCTGGAGAACTTACTGAATTCTCCTCATTGAATACAGTAATTTTTCTATTGAATATCTTGGGTTTTCTAAGTAAAGTCAAATCATCTGCAAATAAAATTTTAATTCTTTTCATCTTTGTATACCTTTAATTTCTTTCTCTTTTCTAACTATATTGGCTAGTATAACTAAAAACAAAAAGTCAGAAAATAGTCCTGATAGTAGGTATATTTTTCTTATTCCTGACTTAAATGGGAATATTTCCAGTGTTTATGAAGTGAGATGCTGGATTTTGAATTGCAGTAATTATAGTTTATAGTGTTAAGAAAATTTCTTTTTATTCAATGTAGAGTTTTTTCCAAGCATGAATATTATTGGACACTTTGTCGCAAACGGAGAGATGATGATACTATTTTTCTCCTCAGTTCTGTTGAATTATTAGATTTCATATATTGAATTGTCTTTGCATTCCTGAAACACACCCTGCCTGATTATTAAGTTAGTCTCTTGATGTGTTGCCAAATTAGGTTATACTGTTTCAGCTGATGTTTTTGTACTGGTTAATTTGAATCATTAGTAATCTTGATTTATAAAAAGCATTTGGAAACTTTCCCTCTTTTACCGTGCTCTAGAACAGCTTAAATAACAGGAGCAATGTCTTTCTCATAAATATTTGGTAGAGTTTCCATAACTCTATGAATCATAGAGAATAGGATCTTTTATCCTAGAGCTTTCTGGGAGATACATGCTTTCTTTAGATAGAAAAGGGGGTGGGAGGCATGCCTGGGTTGTTAAGTATCTGACTCCTAATTTTGGTGCAGGTCACGATCTCAGGGTTGGTGAGATGGAGCCCCACGTTGGGCTCTATGCTGATGGTGCAGAACCTGCTGGGGATTCTCTCTCTCTTTCTCTATCTGCCTCTCTGCTGTTTGCGCATGCTCTCTGTCTCAAAATAAACATTAATTTAAAAAAAGAAAGATTGTCTTGATAAATGGATTTTTAATTTTTTTGGTAATTTTTTTTTTCAAACAGGGGTGTTCAGAGGAAATAAATGTTGAGGAAACAGGTGAGTGAAATAATTTTTAATGTGATTACATTTTGGTTTTGATGCATCTATTCAAATTTAGAATTGAAGAAGAGTCTTGCTTACTCTAAGTATCTTGCTTTAATTATTAGAAGTTTTTCTTCTCAGCTTTGGATTTGGCACTTTTGTAGCCACAAGAAGCTACTTTAGAAAATAGAAAACCATATAGCTACAGGATTTCTTGTAAAAGCAACAGCTATATTTCAGGAATTAGAAAGCTGAGCATACAGGGATTTTTACATTTCCTTAGGTTTACCCAGAGATTAGGAAAGACATATATAGAGAGACAAAGATTTGTATCTGAATACAGAAACAGTTACTATAACTTTGTATCTGTTACAATGTTCTTAATAGTCCTGATAACTTATATACTAATTTATAATTTAGCTTACTCTTATTAGGGTAGACTTATGATAAATGTCCTGATTTTTTTTTCCTTCAACTATTGCAGTTCATTTGGATATATAAATTTCAATATATTTACCATTTGTCTTTGTTTTTTGAAGGGGAGTCTTACAAGGGACAAGATACCTTCCCTACCTCAGAAAGCACACATACAACTCCAGAACCTCAGAAAGAGCAACTTGAACCAACTTTGCAGAGTATAGGATCTCATCCTCTTGATGAATTAACAGATACACATACAGAATCGAGTACACCTCCATTACCTCAGAATGAGAGGATTGTCTCTGATAAGAAAGAGGGAACTAGTGCTGCTTCGAAGTCTGAACAAATGGATAGCATTACAGCAGCTTCAAAAACCCCATTATCCAGGTACCATGAGAAGATCTTTTAACAAATGCTTCTCTCTATCTCCTGTCTCTCCAAGGATAAATGTAACCTGTACACAACAGATAAAACATATGTAAACACTAAGTCCACTACTAAGGATGATGTTGTATAAACATATTCCTCTGTCAGTAATGTAGAGGGGAGGAGTTTTGTCAAAGGAATTCAGTAATGTCAACATTTTTGTAGGACTCTTGAGATCAATACAACATTCTGTATATCAAGAGCTTACCTTTAAATGCTGAAACTTTTTAGGGAGAAAATCTGCAGAGGCAGCTACTTGTGTGATGGAATAAGTAGTGATCAGAATAATAATAATACTTAGTAGGTGTGCTGATACCACTAAGGTGGTATATCACGTGTGCCATTTTAGCATTAATAGAAGTTGGTCTTAAGAATGTATCTTCCTGGATATTCTTGAAAATGTTTACATTTGCATTTCTAGACCTGGCAGAAGACCCCTGGGATTTTTGTCTTTAATATGTTCAAAGAATAGTTTGGACTCTGATGAACCTACTCATGTTTATAATAAGAAACGCCTAAAGCCTTTTATACCTACACTAAGACAGAATTTGAAAAGATCAAATCTACTTAATGAAAGCCAGAAAAAAATCCAAGAGTCCTCTGATGTGGTTCCATCTCCAAGTGTTGTTGTTAATACTGAATCTGAGAATATTGGCAGTTCACCAGCTCAGGTACGTGATAACTATTATATTTTATTACTTGTATAGAATGGGTTAGATACCAGACTCAACTAGGAAGAACATGGCAATTGTTATTTTCTTTTCGATGTCAGAAATTATTTCAGAGCATCGCTTGTGCATCTCCTCCCCATCGTACCTAATTATAAGGGAAAGAAAATACTGGTGTTGAAGTAAGAAGTTACAGCTCCTTTAGTACACATCCATTAAGCTAACCATAAATGGACACTTAATTGCCATTCCATTAATGCAGAGAACTTTTTGACCTGCATGCAGAGAACTATTTGACTTTGTGGAAGCAAAACAAAGCAGTACTTCTGTACTGCTTGCCTTTGGGGAAATTTCCTGACGCCCGTAAGAATTCAAAGAATGGTGGAGTGGCTGGGTGGCTCAGTAGGTTGAGTGTCTGAGTTTGGCTCAGGTCATGATCTCACTGTTTGTGAGTTCAAGCCCCTCCTCAGGCTTGATTCCGTCAGCACAGAGCCTGCTTTGGGTCCTCAGTCCCTCTCTCTTTCTATGTCCCTCCCCACACTCTGTTCTGTCTCCCTCAAAAATAAATAAACAAAAAAAAATTAAAAGAATGGTAAAATTAGAATTTGTATGTTTCATTTCTGTACATTCTTAAGCTGTTCATATGGCAGGTACTGGGATGGAAAAACATGAACTTGTATCAAAAACTTTGGAAGACTACTGGGTTTGGTTACTTAGGATCTCAACACAGGAAAGCTATTGGATAGCATGAGCCTCAAAGGAGTACTTTTGTAAAGACCATCTTTAAAATTTTTAAAAATATTTTATATTTCCTAGAATTATTTTCCGAGACCAATATTTTATGAGTCTTTATTATTGTCAAATTTCTATGGAGAACAGTTATTACAATTACCAGCCAATGTAGCTATGCCAGTTAAATTACATTCTTGCCAGCATTAGATCTTAAGTCTTCAAAATAAATTTTTTAAAAATTTATATAATGGTAGAGGGTGGAAATGTAATTTCATTTGTTTAATTTGCATTTCTTTAGTTAATAGTGACTTGGTTTTTTCCCATGCATTTACTATATTTTCTCTCTCTCTTTTTTTTTGTTTTGTTCCTATCTTTTGCTTATTTTTAGCTTTTGAGATTTTGGTGATTTTCTTACCAGTTTATGTGAGATCCTTATGTAAGAAAGCCACATACTTTTAGCTCTTTGCTTCAAGTAATTTTTTTCAAATTCATTTACTTTTTAAAATTTTGGAGGGTTTTTAATATACATAAGTTTTAAATGTTTAGCCAAATCTACTTTTTCTTTCCAATTTCTTAAATTGTTTGTATCATTAGGAAGTTTTTCTCCAAGGTATAAAATGTCCAGTAATCAGTTAAAACAAACTCTGTTCATGGTTATTGACTTTGGTATAGAGTTTGAGGCAAGACTAAATATTCTCAAATTGCCATTTTATTATTATTTTTGAATCAGTAATATATTCTACATGTTTTCAAATTCATAATCTATTAAAAAAAAGTTCACAAAGTTTCTGACATCTGTCCTTTGGCTTCCTCCTTTCTCCTTTTTACAAGGGTATGCTGTTAATCAGCTTTAGGTTTACTTTTCCAGAGATATTTTATGTGTTCACAAATAGAAACATTTTCTTTTTTGTTTCAAAATAATAGCATGCTGTTCTTCCTTGCTGTTTTCACCATTAGCAGTTGTCTTAGAGATCTTTGCAAAACAGTATATAAAGAGCTTTCTCCTTCTCTGTGGCAGTCTCTTTTTTTAGTGTTTGTTTATTTTGAGAGAGAGCGTGGGTAGGAGAGGAGCAGGGAGAGAGAGAAAGAAAATCCTAAGTAGGTTCCACACTATCAGTGTATAGCCCAGCGTAGAGCTCCATCCCACCAACTGTGAGATCCTGACCTGTGCTGAAATCTAGAGTCAGATGCTCAACAAACTGAGCTACCCAGGTGCCCCATCTTTTTGTTTGTTAGTTTGTTCAATTTAAATTAAACTTTTAATTTTGGGATAATTGTAGATCACATGCAGTTTTAAAAAACAATCCGGAGAGATCCCATCTACCTTCTATCCATTTTTCCCCAAGGTTAACATCTTGCAAAAGTATGGTACAGTATCACAACCAGGATAATGACATTGCCACAGTCAAGCTACCAAAGAGTTCTGTCACCACAGAGTTTCTTTGTGTTGCCTTTTATGGACATACTTCCATTGCACCCTGCCCCCGCTTCTCCTTAACTTCTGGTAACCTATTCTACACCGTTAAATTTGTCATTCAAAGAATGTTATGTAACTGGAATGTTTTATGCAGTAGTGTAGATTGGAATCATACATTTGGAATTAGCTTTTTTCCCCACTCAGCATAGTTCCCTAGAGAATCATCCAGATGGTTTTATGTATTTGTTACTTTTTAATGCCGAATAGAATTGTCATGTTTATCATTTTACCTGTTTAAGGACATCGGGTTATTTTCAGTTTTTGCCTGTTATGGATAAAGCTGCTATGAACACTTATATACAAGTTCTTTTGTGGACGTAAGTTCATTTTTCAGGAATAAGTGCCCAAGAGTGCCCTCATTATTTTTAATAACTATATCATACTCCATTGTTTGGGTGTACTATAGAGCAATATCGGTCTCATGCCAGTAGCCATTTAGGTTATTCCTAATGATTTGCTATTTCAAATAATGTGGTAATATCTAACTTAGAAATGAGTGATTTTACACTTTTATCTATAGGTTGAATTCCTAGAAATAGAATTGCTGATCAAAAGGAATGATGATTTTTTTGATAGATATTACTTGATTATCTTCCATAGGGAATATATCAGTTTCTGTTCTTATCAGCACTGTTTGAGATGGCCTTTTTCCTCACACTAGCACATAATCAATTTTTTTCACTTACGACATTCTTCATAGATTTAATGAGCGTATGAGAGTGAGGTCGAGCTCCTCTCCATGTATTTGAATCATTTATGCTTTCTCTGTGAACCATCTGTTCATATGTTTGATTTTTTAAAAAACTTAGTTCATTAGTCTTTATCATATTGATTTGTAGAAGCTCATATTAAAGAAAACCCTGTGTGACAAAGGTTGTACATGGTTTTGTTTTGTTTATTTTTTTAAACTCGTATGTCCTTTTTGTTTTGATTTTGTGTATGGTAGTTTTTGCCATGCAGATATTTTTTATTTTTACATAGATGAATTTATCAGTCTTTCCTTTTATGTCTTCTGCCTTTCTGGTCATTTAAAAAGACACTCCTCTCCTAGTCCAGGATTCTGAAAGTGTTTTCCTATGGTATTTTAGAGTAGATTAAAAAAATTTTTTTTACATTTAAATCTTTTAAAAAATTTATTATTTTTTTAATGTTTATTTTTGAGACAGTGCAAGTGGGGGAGGGGCAGAGAGAGAGACACACAGAGTCTGAAGTAAGCTGAAGGCTCTGAATCGTCAGCACAGACCCTGACACAGGGCTTGAACTCAAGAACCGTGAGAGCATGACCTGAGTCAAAGTCAATTAACCAACTGAGCCACCCAGGAGCCCCTACATTTAAATCTTCTGTTTCATCTAGAATTTATTTTGGTGAGGTTATAGGATTGACTTCTTTGTTTTTTTCCTGAGGTGGTTATACACTTATCCAACATAATTTATTAAGTAATCCAACTTTCCTCTTTTTTATTATTTTTTTTTGAAATATCACTTTTCTCAGATAGTAAATTTCCACCCATATGTGTTGGGATATTTCTAGTCTTCTTTTTCATTGACACATATGTCTGTTCCTGTGCCAATACCATGCTGTCTTAATTTTTCATAGATTTTTAAGTATGCTATTTTTTTTATAGGATTGCTTTAATTTGTAATATTTCCTTGGCATACTGTTCTGTTTTGTGGGTCTATCCTTTTTTATTAAAAAAATATTTTTTTTAATGTTTGTTTATTTTTGAGAGAGAGCACACGAGCAGGGGAAGGGCAGAGAGAGAGGAAGACAGATTCTCAAACAGGCTCCATCCAGGCTCTGAGCTCTCTGCACAGAGCCCAACATGACCTGAGCCGAAGTAGAAGTAGGTTGCCTAATCATAGAAGTAGGCTGCCTAATCGACTGAGCCACCCAGGCGCCCCATGGGTGTGTCTATTCTTATGCAGATTATTAAAACTTCATTGTAGATTTGATAATGTTTTTCTGCATTAAATTTTTTTCATAGAAGTTAGGGTAAAATAATGAACCATGTGTATACTATAATTAATTTAATCATGTCTGCTGTTGTATATTGAGTCCAATTTTATAAAAACTAGTACTTCAAAGTTATCTTATTTGTAAAATGCTTACTATGTTTTGTATTGTTTCCCCAATATAACAGCATAGAAATGAAATTATTTGGTCAATGAGCATGAACATACTTAAAACTCTTATCACTATATTGCTTTGTGGTAGTTTAAATTGATGTTGAAAGGCAATATCAGTTTAGACTACAACCACCAACATATAAATGTTGTATTGCATACTTATTTTTATTATCTTTTTAGGTTTCTTGTGATCGTCCCTTACCAAAAGAAGAATGTAAAAGTGGGCAAAACCGGGCACCTGAAGAGGGGCCAACCACAGTCTCTGAATATTTTTTTAGTGATATCTTTATCGAAGTGGATGAAACATAGTAAAAGTCTTTTTTTTCTTTTCTTTTCTTTTTTTTTTAAAGTCTAGGATCTCCAGAGTCAATTATTTCAACTAAGCAGCATTTAGAAAAAAGCATCACTGGCTATTTTTCTTTAGATTGATCTTGAATATTTAATGAGCTTAATTTAATGAGCTTTTATAATCAGTGGAAAACATTGCCAAGGTTCCCTTCATTTTGGTGATTCAGCATTTTGGAAATACAAAGCAATTAAGACTAATTCTGAGACAGAAATAGCTTCTCTTGTTTACATTTTTACTCTTCCTGTGCTGAACACATATGGACATTCTGGAATGTTGTGCATAAATGTCTCTGTATAAATCACAGTGCCCAAGTATTTCGAGGTGGATTGTGTTTAACATTTAGTGAACTTCTTTTGTAAAGCTTTTTTTCTGGATTTTTTTTGGGGGGGGGTGGGGGGATAGTTTTGTTTTTGGTTTTGATTTTGGTTTTTTTTGTTGTTTTTGCTGAAGGCCGTTTCAGTTAACCTTTAGGTTTATGAAAGCATATTGTGAATCTCCACTTTAGTATGGTAAATGTTAAAAACTTTTCTATTTTCATCTATTTGACTGGAAAATATGTATTTTTCTAATTGATGTTGATGTAACATTAGTCCTAATTGAACAAGTTAAGTAGTATTTAAACTTATTATTTATAAAGACAAAACATCAAAAAGTTTATTTATTTTTAAATTTTTTATTTAAAAGAATATTCAGTTTTAATTATTTTCACCACTCAGATTATGGGTAAAGAAGGCATTGACAAATTTATGTTTGTCCCTTTTCCCCCTTTAATTTTAAAGATATTTAAAGTTATATCACTAAAGGTATTTGGGTAGTGTATGTTTGGAATACATTTTTTTCTCCTAGTTTAGTATATTTGTACTGTGAATATTTGGTTTTTCTTATTTCTTGGTTAATCTCAGGATTTGTATGGGGAAAAAACCCTTGATTTATGAGGGAGATTTACATACGAAACTCAATCCCCTTTACACACACATACACTCGCACACATTCCTTTTTTTAAAAACTGATTTCTTGATATTTTTTTCCCCCATTAAATTTTGCTTTAGGAACACTTAGGCTTTTAAGCACGGAACATAATTGTGATGTTAAAACTGAAAATAAGATAATAATAAGACTTCATTAAGTCCATGATAATCATCAGTATTAATTTAAGGGTTGTTTTTAATTTTGAAATTTTCTTATTTACATATGTAATTCCATTATCCACCCAAACAAATCTTTGGTGGTTCAAATCAAACTTCTTAAAAAACAGATTTAATCTTTTATTTGAAAAGTCTCAGAGCGGGAGCCAGAAATACTTTCCACAAAATATTTTCGAACTTGTGGGCCAGAAGGTGTCTGTGGCAAGTACTAAACTCCGCTATTTCAGTGTGCAAACAGCCACAGAGGATACTTGAGTGATTGACATGGCTGGAGTGGGCTTTTAGTTTGACCCCTACTTTAGATAGCAATTTTCATACCTTAAGGTGCTGACATCCTTATCTATAAAATATTCATCACTGAAGTTATGAGTTGTGTATCACAATTAAAACTGTGTTGATTGATTGCATTACAAAATGATCAGTATTTCATCTGGGAAGATATTTTAATGTCTAGATAATTGTTTGTATACTGAAAAAAATTGTGGCCAATTGTTGAGTTCATTAGGAAACTAGGATATGGCACAACATGTATAACAGTAATCCTAAAATTGCTGTTAGAGCATTTGTTATTCTTTGCTTTATAGTGAAATTTACAATTTAACTTTCTTGTCATAAAGGAGGATCTATAAATCTGAGTGGAAATTCTCAATAGGAATGC
Source organism: Paguma larvata (assembly GCA_030068075.1). Classification (NCBI taxonomy): domain Eukaryota; kingdom Metazoa; phylum Chordata; class Mammalia; order Carnivora; family Viverridae; genus Paguma; species Paguma larvata. Next base: position 98,121,732 of record CM057826.1, on the reverse strand, counting down.
ATTAATTTATTTTGTGTGATTAAGATGTCACAAAAATCATGGTATTAAATCACATTGCCATTTTAATTCCCTGTTTTTATAAAATTTTTTAAAGTCTCATATTCTGAAATAGTTTCATTCACTTAATGTTAGTTTCAGTGTTAAGTTGCCACAGTTAAACTATTATTTTATCACTTGCATAATATTTATTTTTTAACTTTGTTAACATCTGTCTCTTGTTATCTATAATGAATTAATTTTATGGAAGATACAACTTCTTACTGTATAAGAAGTAATTTTATCTTTGGGCATTCATTGTGTTAGAGAATCAAGTCAGCCAGCTAAATTGCCCTACTATTATATCCTTGAAACTAATCTGGGAAAATGAGAAACTTAATCAGTGTCTTTACCTTACATGGTGGAAAGAATTAGTCACATCTGTATTTAATCTGATTCATATAAAGATGATGTTGTGAAGAAGAATTTTTTAAAAAATATGAATATGAGATATGAATAATGGTTTTTGTCTTCTTGACTTTTCCTCCTAAACACTTTCATTATAGCAAGTGATCAACATGATGGTTTAAAAGCCTAATTGTTGGTAAATGATTGAGGCACGGATAAAATTATGAATATCCACTGTTGACCATGTTATTTGAAATAGAAGCGACCATGTATATACTCTCTTGTTGGAAGGAGTTTTTGACAAAAAGCAATACCTGTCATTTGTAAATTTTCTTGTTTTAAAGAAAGCAGTTATGTTCTATAGATATAAATTATGTAAATAAAAGTTATTTTATACTATTTCCGTTGTATTTTTTCTTTTCAAATGACTGAAAGGTGTTAATGTTTAGTTAACTAAATCTTGTCAGTTTTTCACCTACAGCTTAAACTTAACTTTCTTCCTTCCATCAAAAAATGGTATAACTGGAAGAATTAATCTTTTGTCTGATATGCGTGCCGGGAAGGACATTTTTTTGATCTTGTAAGAATAAAGAATAGACTTTGCCCTCATTCCCATTTGGGACATGTGGAGAGTTGCTTTCTTGTTCATTTATTCCTTATGTAATGAATTTTTAGGGATAAGAACTCTCAATCTCTTTTACTCTTTTTTCTTCCCAATTTGTTTTCTATGTAGAGAAAGACAAATGGGAAAGTTTAGTCTTGGACCTACTATAATCCTGGACTTGTGAATTGGATATTGGCAAAATCTTAGCTGGACAAAAAATTTAGCTGAGAGAAATATTTGTAGAAATTTTCCTACAGGGTAGTCTAGCCATTTCTCCAGATATAATTTTCATATTGAATTTGGTCAGATTATCAAAGAGCTATGTATATGGGCTGTCTACATTGTTTTATCTACTTGTGGTTGGGGATTTTATGTCAAATAGCCTAAAGAAATTGTTATTTTTACTATAATGATGTTACAGAGTTTAAAAAATGTTTATCATCCAGTATCCTACTTAGGAGAATATGTAGGAGATATTTGTTTGACTTCAGTGCCAGGAATAATTGGGCTTCTCTCCAACTGGTCTGATGTTTTATGTGGTCTGTGTGAGTCCTTATGTTGTTTTCTTTATCAATGCAAAGCTAAATTTGTGGCCAAACTACAGCAAGATAAAATACTTCATATCAAACATTTTATGTAGTAAACTCATTCTGGCTTTACTTTTTACTCTCATTTCCCTCTGCCCAGATTTTTAAAAACTCTTATTTTTTAAAACAACAGGTTACCATTTATTATACTAGGCACAGTACTAACCTTTTAATATGCATTATTTCATATTTAAAAAAATTATTATACATGGCTTAAAAAGTTAAGTAGTGCTAGATTTCAAACTAGCTGTGTCTTCTGTATTTACATATTTCTAAATATGATTATTACGTTAATCTCTTATTTATGAGTGTTAGACATTGTGAATTGACTTATGGTACTTAAGAATATTAGCTTTCTTGGGCACCTGGGTGGCTCAGTTGGTAGAGCATCTGACTTGAGCTCAGGTTGTGATCTCATGATTCATGGGTTTGAATCCCACATAAGGCTTTGCACTGACAGTGTGGATGGAACCTGCTTTGAATTTTCTTTCTGGCCCTCCCCTTCTCTCTCGCGTGTGTGCACGCTCAAAAATAAACAAACAAAAAAAAGAATATTAGCTTTCTTAAACTCTCCTTTCCATGGTCCCCTCTTATTATGTTACTCACAATTAAGGTTTAATCCATATTCAGTATTGTTATTGTATTGTAATTATTCAATGCTGTACCACATTATGTACTAAGGGACATTTATGGTACAACTTGTTTTTTTTTCTTGGAATTAGTTGCTTCAGAATGCCTCTGCATAAATTTTCGAATGGCCAAACCATCAGATAAACAGTTTTCTTTTTTTCCTGGGAAACTTTATGGACCTCTTCCTACTGTAAACTGGTCTAGTGGCTTCATAGATCTTTATGTGTAGTACAGGTGTCATTGTGGGGCTGCCGTTTGCCATTACTCTCTGAGCTTCCTACCCTTCTTTCCTGATTTAGATTCTCTGTACTGCCCATGCCATTGTCTTTATTTGATTTGGAGGGTACATCTTCCACTGTTTACTGCAAGAGGGTACATGAGCGATAACATTATTTAAGACTTTACGTGTCTGAAATGTCTTTATTCTACTCTGTTGGGTTATGAATAGAATTTTTGAATAATTTGAAAATACTTTTCATGTCATTTTGAAGGCATGCTCCATTGTCTTCCAGTTTTCAGTGTTTAAAAAGTTTGGTGCCATTCCGACTCCCTGTCTATCCTTTGAAAGTGGCTTGCCTGTTTACAGTTTTATGATCTGGTATTGTGCACAATAATCAACTTGGGTGTAAACTTGCCCTTTCCTGTCCCTGAATTTATGCTGCTAGACAGTTAATAGACCTTTTTAATACAGAAACTTCATTTACCTCCCTTCTGGGAAATGTTCTTGTATTATTTTGGTAATTTTGTCCCTTTCATTTTTACATTTCTCGTATCTGCGGTTTCTATTCTTTTTTTTTTTTTAATTAAAAAGGTTTTTAATGTGTATTTATTTGTTTTGAGAGAGAGAGAGAGCAGGCAGGGGAAGGGCAGAGAGAGAGGGAGAGAATCCCACACTGTCAGCGCAGAGCTGACATGGGTCTTGATCTGAAGAACTGTGAAATTATAATCTGAGCCAAGAAGAGTCAGATGCTTAACTGACTGAACCATCCAGGCACCCCTGCAGTTAACAGATTTAAGACATAGTTTACATTTAATAAATACACAGATCTGAAGTATTCACTTTGAGCACTGACAATGCATACACCTCTGAAACTACCCTGCAAAACAAACATTCCAGTCATGCCAGGAAGTTCCCTTAAGACCCTTCCCCTCTGTCACCCAGAGATTACTTTTGCTTGGACTTAAACTTTGTGGAATCATACACTGCATTTTTTTTTTTCTATCTGGTTACTTTTGCACAATGTTTTTGGGATTCATCCCTGTTAGTTTGTTCGCTTTTGTTGCTGAGTTTTATTCTGTTTTATGAGTATACATTATACGAATACACCCTAATTTTCTGTCCATTTTCCTAGGAGATTGTTAACAAATTTTGGCTGTTTTGAATAAAGATATATAAATATTCTTGCGCACATCTTTTTATTGACATGTTTTTATTTTCTCTTGTGTAAATACACAGTAGTGTCACCTCATTTGTAAGATACACTTCTAAGTACTTGATGTTCTTTTTTTAAAAGATTTTGTTTTTATGTAATCTCTACACCCAGTGTGGGGCTCAAACTCACAACCCTGAGATCAAAAAGTCTACCAGTGAACCAGCCAGGAGCCCCAGTACTTGATGCACTTTGATGACATTATACATAGTGTTTTTAAAAATGTTTATTTTCTAATTGTTTATTGCTGAAATATTTAAAAAACAATTGATTTTTGTTTTATAGGAAAGATTTTAACAATATTTTCTATAGCATCCATTCAGTCTTAAGGTTTAAAACCAACCCTTGGCTCTATTAAAGCAAGCCTTTCAATATTAAAGGAAAGCTATTTGCCCTTAGCAAACACACTTAAAAACTCAATTATAATAAGATACACAAGTATAAACCACTAAAACTTTAGATAAGTATAACATTAAGTATAAACTGAAATTTAATACCAACCAGGAAATAAGTGCTAACCTCTCATTTATCTAATAAATTTAGTGTCTAGCAGAGTATCTTCTTTCCTCATGTTTTCCCATCTTAATAATTTCTCATTAAGTGATGAAATAAAGCTTGTAATCTCTAGCTATGATTACATTTCTAACAAGTTTTAAATTGGAAATTAGGCTTCAAATTTTATTTTCAGGGGCACCTGGATGGCTCAGTCAGTTAAGCGTCTGACTCTTGCTTCAGCTCAGGTCATGATGTCACTCACAGTCATGAGATTGAGCCAGTCGTGAGACGGAGAATGGCATCGGGCTCTGTGCTGTTAGTACAGAGCCCGCTTGAGATTCTCTCTTCCTCTGCCCCTCCCCGCTCATGCTCACTTCTTCACTCACTCTCAAAATAAACATTATATAAAATAAAATTTTATTTCCATGTTTCTTTCACTTCTATAGATTTTTTAAAGTCTTGATTTCATATCTTTATTTCCAAAAGCTTTAAAATTTTTTTTTCATAATCCTTTCTTGGTTCATGAATGCAATATATTTTCATTTCTCTAAGGATGTTGCAGTTTATTCTGTTCCTTTTACTACTGGTTTCTTCTGAGGTTTTCTTTTTCTGTTTTTTTTTCCTTGATTGGGGTGGGTGTCTTTTTTTCCATGGTGAAAACTTTCCTCAAATGCCTGTTGATGCTTGGCTATCCATGTATGTTAGAGAAAGTTTCTTAAAAGTTGATTGGGAGCTTTTACAAGCTTACTGGAGTATAGATAGGACATGCCAATTTGTAGGTACACTGTAGATGCATTTCCAAGGAGTTTTTCCATTGGGGAACCTCAAAAGTCAATGTTCATCTTTTTTGTTAAGTGGTAAGGTGTCTCTAGACTCCTATATAAGCCTGGTAGCCAGCATTTTAGACCTCAGAAGAAAAAGGAAGGTGCAGAACAGGCACTTTCTTGATTTGGCCTCCACACTTTGAGTTAATGTTTTGGTTTCAACCTAGCACTTCACTCTTGTCTAGTGTTCCTATATTTGGAATTTCTGAGAGGGCAGTTTCTCCAGAAGATATCTCCGGGGCAAAGTGGGAATGGAAACCTAGGGTTCTAATTACTTCTTATACAGCTTTCCAAGTAGTTCTACTGTTTCTTGGTCTCTGTCGCCTCTCCCCGCATCCATCCATACCTTTCTCTGCTGCTGGTACCATCAGTTTCTAAGCAATGCAGGGATTTCTGGGAGGCAAACTGACTTGTTATTTGTTTTTATCTTCCACTACAAGCACTTAGATTTCAGCTTCGTTTTTTCTTCTAAATTTATTATTATTATTTTTGCCTACTGTCTTCACATATGTCCTAGTTTAATTGTAGGTGGGATATGAATTCTTTTTTGTATTCCTTTGTTGCTTTATTTGTGTGTACAACTGTACACCAACAAACTGGATAACCTAGATGAAATGGACAAATTCCTACAAACAAAACATACCAAGACTACATTATAAGGAAACGGAAAACTTGAGAGGTGCCTGGGTGGCTCTATCAGTTGAAAGTCTGGCTCTTGATTTTAGCTCAGGTCATAATCCCAGGGTCATGGGATCAAGCCCCTTGTTGGGATCCATGTTGAGTGTGAAGCCTACTTAAGATTCTCTCCTTCTGCCCCTCTCCTCTGCTCGTGGTCTCTCTCTCTCTAAAAAAAACAAAAAAGACAAAATTTGAATACATCTATAGTAATAAGATTGAATTAGTAATCAAAACCCAACAAACTCCAGAGAGAAAGCACTGGACTAGAAAGCACTGGACTTTTGGCTTCACTGGTGAATTCTACCAAATATTTAAAGAAGAACTAATACCAATGATACTCAAACTTTGACAAAAAATTGATGAGAACACTTTCTGATGTATTCCAAGGCTATTAATCTGATACCAAAGCCAGACAAAGACACAAGAAGCTTATATACCAATATCATGAATGTTGATGCAAATATCCTTAATAAAATACTGGTAAACTGAATTCAGCAGCATAATAAAAAGGATTATACACCATGACCATGTGGGGCTTATTCCTGGAATGCAAAGATGATGGTTCACCATACCAAAACTAATCAATGAGATATACCACATTAACAGAATAAAGAAAAAAGACACACATCATTTCAATTGATGCAGAAAAAGTATTTGACAAAATTCAACACTCTTTCATGATAAAAACAATCAACTTACTAGGACAGAGGAAAGCTACCTTATCATAAAAACCACATGTGAAAAATGCACAGCAAACATCATACTCAGTGGTGAAAGACTGAAAGTGTTTCCTCTGAATCAGGAACAAGGCAAGAAGGTCCACTTTTGCTACTGCTATTCAACATAATGCTGGAAGTCCTAGCCAGAGCAATTAGGCAAGAATAAGAAATAAAAGGTATTGAAATTGGAAAGAAAGAAGTAAAATTATCTCTTTGCAGATGAGGAGTAGGTAGAAAACCCTAAAGATGCCCCCATCCCCACAAAACAATCTGTTAGAACTAATAAATGAATTCAGCAAAGTAGCAGGATACAAAGTCAACACACAAAGACCAGTTGCATTTTTATACACTAATAATGAACAAGTTGAAAAGGAAATTACAGACAATTCCATTTGCAATAGTATTAAAAAGAAAAAAATACCAAAAACAAAATAAGAATTAACCAAGGAGGTGTAAAACTTGTCCAATGAAAACTACAAAACATTGCTGAAAGAAATTAAGACACAAATACCTGGTAACACATCCCATGCCCATGGAACACAATACTGTTAAAATGTCAATATTATCCAACGTGAACAGATTCAATGCAATCCCTATCAAAACCCCAATGACTTTTTTTCATAAATAGAAAAACCCATACTAAAATTAATACTGAATCTCAAGAAGGCCACCCCCAAACAACCAAAACCAAAACCAAGCACTCGAAAGAGAAGACAAAGCAGGAAGACTCATGAAATTGTAAGACCCTTGCCTCAGAAAAGCAATGAACATAGGAAACACTGAAGAAATATTTGTTGAAGTAATGAATAAATATGTATCTCCTCTACAGAGTTTTCTCAGGACACGTTAATTCCCGTTCAATTTCCAGCTCTCCTATAGGATAAGATTTTTCAAGTGCCGGCCCCTTTCTATTAAGAGGGTCAGAAGAAAACAGCACGTGGAAAACAAACGGAGAAGACACCCAAGACACTGAACCTCAATAAGCCAGTTCAGCGCGCAGACAAGAGGGGCGGCAACGCGAAGGTGGCTCCGCCTCCGGGCCCCGGACCTCCCGTGCTCGCGAGGGGACAGGACCTCGCGGGGCTGCGCCTCTGCCGTTTATTGGCTGAGCTCGGGGGGCGTGGTGCGCAGCGACGACCTATTACGCCTGGTGAGCGCGCGCACGTGTCTTGGTTGGCCTGAGACTCTGAGGTGTTTCATCTTGGTTGTGGCTGAAAGGACGCGAGCTGAGCTGTACCCCGACCCAGGGAAGCCGGCTGGGAAATAACCATCTCTGAACCTGCGCGGGCCGCTGTGTTGCGCTAGTTGCTCGTTCCGGGTCGGCTGTCATGTGGGCTTCTCTGAGGTTAGCCCTGCGGCCGTGCGCCCGCGCCGTTGTCCCCGGGCCGCGCGCTTATCACGGGGACTCGGTGGCCACGCTGGGTACCCAGCAGGACTCGGGTTCTGCCATCTACCAGGTAGGCTGCGTGAACGCTCCGGCGGCCCAGGCCTGTAAACCCCTGACTGAGCCTGTGACTCGTCTTCCCCTGTCCCGTCACTGCGGGCCGGACAGGACTAAGCGCTGGCCAGGCTAGGAACCAGGTGAACTGTGGACACACTTTAACAGCTCTTTTCTTTTCTTTGGAGCCTCCATTCATGATTCTTGGACACAGTAGGGGTCGTGAAGTTTGCAGAGGAAGATAATTCCAAATAAAATACATCTGAGTTCACTTTTAGCACTGGCACTGCACTTTGTATCTTTGAAATCAGTGGTTCTCAAAACCTGACTTAGTATTGTCAGCCGACGAACCTGTTGAATATACGGCTGCGTTATGCCCTACCCTGGACCTTTGTTTGGGGTCTCTGGGCGGGATCCTGGTGTTTGGATTGTTAGTGAAGTCCTGAGGGCTTGGCGGCGTCCAGCTTGGGAACCACTTGCTTAGCACAGATAACCCTGGATTGTGCTTACCAGACTTTAGTCAAATAGTTGGTTAATGTTAATAGAACATACTTATCTCATACTACCTTTGAATACCGTTTCTTGGAATTGCGAGGTATAACAACGTCAAAGAAACAGCTTGTGAAATTTCAACGCTGGAAAATTCCACCCTATCCCATGGTTTCCGAGCTTGAATTGTCCAAGTAACTTTCAGGAAAGACATTGTAAACAGTTTCCTTACATTGGAAGAAAATAAGTAGACTGAGAAACGATATCCAGTGAGAGGGTTCCAAAAGTCTAGATTTTCTGGGGTCAGGAGACCGTGTTTAATTAAGAAATAATTAGTGGTTTAGGCAGTATTTTAGGTATTTGGTATAGATGTGTAGGCATGAAGTCATAAGTTTGGGGGGAAGGTGAACAAGAACGCATGTAATTAGAGTGCATTGTGGTAAGTGGTATCTACAGCTTGAAAAGGTGGTTACACAAAGCAGCAGATATGAAGTAGTGAGTGAGTTGGACCTTGATTGTTGTTGGGTCACAGCTGGCCAGGTACAAGGTGGAGGAGGAGAAGCAAGACTACAAACTATGGGAGTTACAAGAACATAGATAACCAAGTTCCGAAAGCGTATAGAAGGTATGAGGACCTAGAAGTCATGACTAGGGTATGGAATTCATAGAGTCGGTGAATTCATGGAGTAGATAAGATTCAATGGTGGAGCACCTTGCATGCTGCAGCCGCATTCGGATTTCATTTTGCAGGCTGTCTGCTAAGATACTTAAGTAGCGAAGTGGCAAAATCCTGTGGATGTGATAGAATCATCAGTGTGGTGGCAGTATGGAGGAGAGACTTCCCTCTGTTTTGAATATGGCTTCTTGACTGGGTGTTCTGGTTGCTGTAGGCTTTCGACTATTTTCCAGAGGTTCTATATGGTTATTTTAGCCAGTTTTTGGTTGTTTGGGCATGTCTCTGGGAGAATGAGGGTCTGGAGCTTCCCGATCTGCCGTCTTTTTGGCTTTAGGTCCAGGCCAATTTTTTTTTTTTTTACGTTTATTTATTTTTGAAGGAGAGAGAGAGAGTGTGCAAGCGGGGAAGGGGCAGAGAGAGAGACACACACAGAATCTGAAGCAGGCTCCAGGCGCAGCTGACAGCACAGAGCCTGATGCAGGGTTTGAACTCACAAACTGCAAGATCATGACCTCAGCTGAAGTTGGACGCTTAGCTGACTGTCCAACCCAGGCGCCCCGAGGCCTCTGTTTTTGATGGTGGCTGTTAGCTAGGGGTAAGGAGGTGTGGGCCTGAGCATATAACTTCTTACTCTGTGTAAAATGTTTAATGTTCTGTTCCGATCTGTGCACTAGTAATTAGAATAAGGAAATAGTTTTGATATGATGGAAAAGGCATTGGTGTAATACTTCATGTCTGTTAAAAACTAAAAAATAACGTATTTTAATGCAGAAAAAAAAAACCCAGGAGGGAAATAAGCTAAAGTGTTAACAGTGGCCCTGTGAGTGGACAGAGACAGTGTAGCATAATGGTTTAAGAGCAAGATTCTGGAGCTACTGAGCCTTGGCTTAAATCCTAGCTCTACTACTAGTTAGCTGAGTCATTTTGGACTTAACCTCTCTGTACCTCAGTTACCTCAATTGTAGCATTAATAACTGTGCATATCTCATAGAAACGTCAGGACAGTTAGTGGCTGCCTATAACATTGCCTGGGATATAATAAGCCCTCGAGAAGTATTAGCTCTCGCAATTTTTCCTTCTCTCCACGATGTCGTCTCAGGATCTGTGTAGCCAGCTTTTCGCTTCAGTAATGCTGTATAGCAAACAATCCCAAGATCTCTCTGTCCAAAAGAACAAATATTTATTTTTTGTTCTGGAATCTATGGGCTGGTTTGGCAGTTCTTCTCTGGTTAGTGCCCCAGATTCAGGTCTGCTCTATTTGTTTTTTATTCCAGAACTCAGACTGAAGGGACTGTGGCTGTTGAGGGATGCTTCTCTCATAATGGAAGGCTGGGGCTCTAGAGGAGAGTATGGAAACACTGTCCCTCTCAGAGCCTTTGCTTACAGTTGGTACACTGTTGCTCTTGCCCACGTTCCTACTGGTTAAAGCAAGTAAAAGGGACAGCCTCATAGACTGTGGGTGGGGAAGTATAATCTCACACTGAACCTTGGCAAGGATGGGAGGGACAGAAGAAATTTGAACAAGTAGTACAATCTGTCTCATGCTGTAGAGGTGGCCGCTTAAGCTCCACCTGTTATGTCTGAATTCAGGTACAAAGGAGGACGAAGGAGGAATAGGAGAAAGGACACCCTCACCTGTTTATTCTCTTTTTAAGAATCCTTTCTAGAAGTCATGCCTAACAACTTCTGCCTCTGTTTCGTTGGTTAGAATTTAGTCACGTGGCCACACCTCTCTATAAGAGAAGGCTAGGTTATTTTACTTTTCCAGCTAGGCATGTGGTCATCTTGAGTAAAATTGGGATTTCATCATCAAGAAAGATAGGAAGAATAGATATTGATAAGTGGCTCTCCGTGTCTGCCACAGATAAATAGTATAGAGAGAGTGGATGTGTTCTTATGTTGGATGTTAAAAGATTTCACTTAAGGTGTACCCTTATCTTCTGGGACCACCAGGTACAAGTAGTAAACTTTGATGCAAACAAAAACCCACAAGAGGGGAACAAAAAGTAAAGCCATGCCTTGGATGGGAGATAGCAACTAGGAGCCCTGGCCCCAGTCGGGGGTCTCTCTGCCTAGGTTCCCTACTGGCTAGGAATTTGTACTTCTCATGGCCATATGCTTCAGAAAGCTTTGGCAATTAGTGACAGTTTCCTTTATTTCTTAATTGGGAGGCTGGTTTAGCTAGGAAAAAGATCCCTGGTATAAATAGCTTTAGTTTTGATTGACTTTGTTCTAAATTGGGCAGTGTCATAGGCTATAGCAATTGTACCTTGGGTTTGAGTCCACTTTAGTAGAGACTTACCCGTTTTCTCCATGTGTATGGAACTACTCATCAATTCTTCACTTTGGTGCCTGTGGTTTGCAAAGTTGACAGAAGACTGAGAGGTGGAATGCAGGTGGAGGGACATCAGCTCATTCTTTTTTTTTTCCCACTTTAAAAAAATTTAGAGAGAGTGAGAGGGGCAGAGGGAAAATCTTTTTCTTTCTTCATTTTTAAAAAATGTTTAATTATTTTTGAGAGAGAGACAGAGAGAGACAGAGAGCACAAGTTGGGGAGGGACAGAGAGAGAGGGAAACACAGAATCTAAGGCTAGCTCCAGGCTCTAACCTGTCAGCACAGAACCCGATACAAGGCTCAAACCCACAAACCATGAGATTGTGACCTAAGCCAAAATCCAACGCTCAGCCAGCTGAGCCACCCAGGTGCCCTGCAGGAGAATCTTAAGCAGGTTTCGTGCTCAGTGTGGAGCCTCATGTGGAGCTTGATCCCATAACCCTAGGATCATGACCTGAGCCCAAACCAATAGTCAGACGCTCAACTGACTGAGCCACCCAGGCACCCCAAGGTCAGTTAATTCTTGAAGAATTGGGGGGAAAGTAAGAAACTAAAGGCACAACCAAAATCCCATCAGCCTCTAGATCTGCAAGGGAAGAAGAACTTATTGAAGGAGATTGGGAGGATGCATTTAATAATCTAGAGGACAAAGAGAACGTGTCAAGACAAAAAAAAAAATGATAGAACTTACATTTCAGAAAAGACTTAAGAAACATTAGTAACTTATGGCTATATAGACCTTCCATAGAATCCTATTCATATAAACTGTAAAAAACATCTATCTGACAGTTGAGGAAATGTTTTCACTAATTGGATATTTGATGTTACTAACAGAGTATTGATATGCGGTAATGGTCCTCATCTTTTGGAGATTTGGAAATACTTACAGAAGAAGTGTTACATCTAAGGTTTTCTTTAAAATAATTCAGGGTTGGGGGCAAAAATGAAACAACTTTGGCCATTGTGGATAATTGTTGAAGGACTTTGGCTACATTGATTATATCAGTCTTTTTACTTTTGTATATGTTTGAAAATTATTTTTTAATTTTTATGCTTATTTATTTTTGAGAGAGAGAGAGACAGAGACAGAGTGTGAGAAGGGAAGGGGCAGAGAGAGAGAGGGAGACACAGAATCCGAAGCAGGTTCCAGGCTCTCAGCTGTCACCACAGAGCCTGACTTGAATTTGCAAACTCTGAGATTATGACCTGAGCCAAAGTCAGACGCTTAACCGACTGAGTCACCCAGGCGACCCTAAGTTTCTTTTATTAACATCAATGACAAACTCCATTAAAGGGGAACTGAACATGTTAGAGAAATCCCTCCCCTTCACTTTACCACTGTAACCTGTCTATTCATTTTCTGGTGCTGTTGAGGTAAAAATAGGACTGAGCAGAAGATAGTATGTCATATTGACTGGATAGACTTGTTTGAGAATTAGCTCCAAAGAATGTCATTGGAAAATTTTTTTCTTCATCTTACCAATTTTAAACTAACAAAATAAGATTACTCCAAGGTAAATTTGTTAACCTTTCACTTACTTTGCTGAAATAATAGGTATTCAGATTTTTTTCTCTTTAGCACCAAATTCCTTTTATTGAACTTGGAGTCACATGTTGAACAATATATGTGGCTTCTCTGTTCCTTCCTACAGTGTTTTTTTCAGAGTATCTTTTAACCTGACCACTAGAAAGTGAAGAGACACAAGGGTTAGCAGTTTGGGTGAGGTTCTTTTCCAGAAATTCTTAAACTCAAAATGAGCAAATCTTTAGTTAAATAACCACAGAATCAGACAGCTGTGTTGAAAGTTGCAGAGAAAGTGGAACTCCAAGCAGTGGAGCATTTGAGAAGGCTGCCTACCCTCATGAAGGTGCTTCACCATCCCTGGGAATTCTTGAGATCAAAGTTTCTAAGTGGCTTGCTCAGTCATTAGAGCATGTGACTCTTGATCTCAGGGTCATGAGTTCTAGCCCCATGTTGGGCATAGAACTTACTTTAAAAAAAAAAAAGGTATCTAAGACATTTATGAGGTGGAGGTTTTAACCTTAGAATAAAGGGTAGACGTTGACAAGTTAGACTTTAAGCACAAAGCAAGCAAAAAATATTTACTTTGTGCAATAAAAGTTGCTTTCCTTTCCAGTTAGCAACATAATAATCAAATCTTTTCCTCATTCTCTATGTTCGGCAGCATAGAGGGGGAGCCCAGGGCCTGAGGCCAGAGTAGCACCCAGCCCTGAGCCACAGAGCTGCAGTCCAGGGTTGGATGAGAGAGCCCCACAGAGAAGATGCCCTTTAGCCAAAGATAGGAGTTGGCCACCAACTCTGTCCTATAGAGGTTCCTCTGCCACGCTGTTTTGGTCATACAAGGAGGTCTTTCCCTTACAAACTCCCTCTGCTAGGTCTCTCTCAGATTCTAGAGGAGTTCAGGACACAGCCCCTGCTTCTTACTAGCAGTACTTCCCAGTCTAGGAGGCTCTCAGTACAGAGGTTTGATGTTAGATTTTGAAAGGCTGCTCAAAGTCTCTTCAGACACATCAAGAGGCATTATGCACGTTGCTCTAATGCCATCTCTTGGTGACAGGCTGATGTTACAGACATGCTCTAGTGCAGAGCTCTGTTTCTTTCTGAGACAATTCATAAAGTTGGGAGTTTCTGAATTTGCCGACTGTGAATAACAAAGCGAAGTTCTCTGCTTCCGCTGACTCATGCTATTAATGTCCACAAATACTATGGTAATCTGAAAAAGTGCTGGTGAGAAAAGAATCCTTTGCCTATTACCAAACCCCCCTTTTTGGTAGGTTTCCAGTTTGCCTTCAGTGGAACTCAGAAAGGGAGACTACGGGCCAGTGTTCCTCTGTTTTTGGTTGGACATTTGAATCACTTGGGGAACCTTTATAGTGCTTAATGTGCAGGACACATTTGCAACCAATGACATCAGTATCTCTGAGGGTTTATTTTTATTTTTATTTTTCAAAGCTTCCCAGTGATTCCAATGTCCTCCATGGTTGGGAAACAACGTCGTTCTAGGTGGGTTTTGAAGTTCTGTTGCCAACAAGTTGTTTGCCCTAGGACAGGACTTGGTAGGCCTAGGCAGGGAGGGAAGTTGTCACAGGGCTAGTAGACAGAGATGGTTCTGAGGTTGGGACCTCCCTGCTCCAGAGCACAGGTTCTTTCCCTAACAATCTGCTGCTTCTCTCTTTTTTATTTTCTGGATTTTGCAGAGCAAGAGAATGTAGCAGAAACCTTGATCTTGGGAGCTCTTAGAGCTGTAAAAAATAAGAAATAATAGAGCCTACTATAAGCATTGTAAATTCTTCTGATTTTTTTTTAATCTTTATTTTTGAGAGAGAGAGAGACAGAGTGCTAGTGGAAGAGTGGATAGAGAGGGAGGCTCAGAATGCGAAGCAGGCCCCAGGCTCTGAGCTGTCAGCACAGACCCCCGATGTGTGGCTCTAAGTAACAAACTGGGAGGTCATGACCTGAGCCGAAGTCGGATGTTTAACCTACTGAGCCACCCAGGTGCCCCAATTTCTTCTGATTTTGTACAACTGGAAAGCTGCTTAGTATTATGTCATGTAAAAGGAATTAGATTACCAGAGATGTTGAAGACATTTTGGGGAGCAGCATGTGTTAGTGGGTTAAACTCTGAATTTTCAAAAATAACTAGCTACTTCAATTATTGTTCCGAAGTAATGCGCTGATCAAACAAAATTTACAGAAGGATGAAAAATTTGGCCCTGTACCCTTTTTCCACCTCTCACAGTTTATATTTTCTTATATATATTACTCTAGAAAATTTCTAAAGACATGTAAATATGGAATTTTGTTCTTTTTTATTTAAAAAAAATTTTTAATGTTTATTTGTCTTTGAGAGAGAGAGAGTGTGAGTGGGGGAGGGAAGAGAGAGAGGGAGGCACAGAATCTGAACCAAAGCAGGCTGCAGGCTCAGAGCTGTCAGCACAAAGCCTTATGTGGGGCTAGAACTCACAAACCACAAGATCATGACCTGAGCTGAAGTTGGACATTTAACCGACTGAGCCACCCAGGTGCCACTTGTTCCTTCTTAAATATAAGATAGGATCTCTTGTGTTCCCTGGGCTCTGTTTTTAAGTGTAATTTGTCAGTAAGCAAGTATTTCTTTTTTTGTTTAATGTTTATTGAGTTAAAAAGATTTTTTTAACGTTTTATTATTTTTGAGAGACATAGAGACAGAGAGAGAGTGGGAGAGGGGCAGAGAGTGAGGGAAACACAGAATCTGAAGCAGGCTCCAGGCTCTAAGCTGTCAGCACAGAACCTGACGTGCAGCTCAAACTCACAGACTGTGAGATCATGACTTGAGCCGAAGTTGGATGCTTAACTGACTGAGCCACCCAGGTGCCCCCCTTTTTTTTATTTTGAGAGAGAGTAAGCATTTGGGCAGGGAAGGGGCAGAGAGAGAGAGAGAGGGAGACCAAAACTCCCAAACAGCTTCTGCAAAGTCAGCTAAGAGAGCAATGTAGGACTTGAACCCGCAAACTGTGAGATCATGCCCTGAGCTGAAATCGAGAGTTGGATGCACAACCAACTGAGCCATCCAGGTACCCCCAAGTATTTCTGCCTTGGTTACAAACTCCTTAGGGCAGTGATTAATGGGACAGAAAAAGGAAGAAGGCATTTTAATTCTTGAAGGGCTTATGTTACTTAAAATAGGAAAACTAATAGAAATCAATTAAGTTTGATTGATGCTTAAGGAAGAAAGATGTTAAAATGAGTAGGAGTGACCAGAAATGAGAGGTGTTAGACATGAGAGGAAACATGAATTATGCTCTAAAGAGGAGTGATATTCAGATTGATGGACTGCAGGGGGAAGGTCGTTGTGAAGAGGGGCTTGGGCAGAGATGGAGAGGCAGGAGTCATCCTTTGCATCCCATGGAGTGACCCAACATGGAGGCCACATGGGTAGAAGTGGCCCTGTGTGAGCCCACATGCGGTTGGCATATGATGTTCACCTTAGCCCTTGCTTTGGTTTAAAAAAAAAGATAATTGCCTTCTAATATTATTCTTCCTTTCTTTCGTTGCTTCTGTTTTAGGAAAACTATGAACAGATGAAAGTACTTGTAAATCAACTCCATGAACGAGCACAGAAAATAAGATTAGGTAAACACTCATTTATTCTTCATTTTATGCTTTTAATGAAAATGTTCCTCGATAGTTACTGGTTTTTGGAAAAATCAGTAGCAGTAAGCTTTGACTCTTTAAGACTGTTTGTTGGTGTGCTGACATTTAATTTTTTCCTAGTATTTGGTCAGTTTTTCTGTTCTTACAGCATTGCCATTACGTGGGGAAAAGTAAAATTTCAGATTCGTCAATTGAAAAAATTTTTTGTCGTGTTTGTTTTTGAGAGAGAGAGAGAGAGAGACAGATTGTGAGGGAAGGAGGGGCAGAGAGAGAGAGAGACACAGAATCTGAAGCAGGCTCCAGGTTCCGAGCTGTCAGCACAGAGCCCAACACGGGGCCAGAACCCACAAACAGTGGGGTTATGACCCGAGGCAAAGTCAGACGCTCCGATCAGATGCTCCGAGATCAGATGCGACGACTGAGCCACCCAGGTCCCCCTCAGATTCATAAATTTTTAAAGTATTTCTTCTTAAAGGTTAATTTCAGCCCCTGCATCCACTGAAATTTTTGTTTTACCTGAAGCAAATGAAACATTTTCTGTTCATTAGTTATATTCATCCTATATACTGATTTTACATAATTATGTATTTTCTGCTTTGTTATATAACTTGGAAATAATTTCTATGTGGGTTTAGTGCTGATCAAATAAATGAGATTTCTTAAGAACATGGCAAGTTGTTATTTTCTGTTTTTAAATTGTGGATATAATACACATCCTTTTGCTTGGAAGAAATTGCATCATGGGGCTTGGAGCTTGGAGCCTGCTTCGGATTCTGTGTCTGCCTCTCTCTCTCTCTGCCCCTCCCCTGCTCACACTCTGTCTGTCTCTCAAAAATAAGTAAACATTAAAAAAAAAAAAGAAATTGCATCATGGGAGGGAAATGTAAACTCTTAATGTATAAACAATTACCACAGCAAATTCTGCTGTGCCATTATCGGCTAATGCAAAAATTTACTTTAGAAGGCTTTGTGACTTGAAACTAAAAGCCATTTCCAAAATAAGATTCTTTTTTTTTTTAAGTTTATTCATTTATTTTAAGAGAGAGTGTCTGGGCATGCTTGCACATGCGAGCAGGGTAGGGCACAGAGAGAGAGAGCAACTCTCAAGCAGGTTCTTCGCACACAGCACACATGTGGGGCTCAAACCCATGAACCATGAGATCATGACCTAAGCAGAAATCAAAAGTTAGATGCTTAACTGACTGAGCCACGCAGGTGCTGCTGTAAGTGTTTTGATAGATTCAGAAGTGCGTAACTTTATAATGCTGGGTGATAATTACTTATCAATTTAGAAAAACACAAATGATTTTGGTAGGTAAAACAGGGGATTTTTAATGACCTAAAGATAAGGCTTGTGTAGTTTTTGAAGACATTTTAAAATGGAAGTTAGCTCCGTGCATATAGTTCTAACAATGCATGTAGCACAGTTGAAGTGACATTTGTGCTCTGTAGGCAGAGGCAGACAGATGTGTTGATTAAAAGATGCTCAGGGGCTCCTGGGCGGCTCAGTTGGTTAAGCATCCAATTCTTGATTTCAGCTCAGGTCATGATCTCACGATTTGTGAGTTTGAGCCCTGCACTGGGCTCTGTGCTGGCAGCATGGAACCTGCTTGGGATTCCTCTCTCTGCCCCTCCCTTGCTGGTGTGCTTTCCCTCCCCCTCCGTCAAATAAATACACTTAAAAAAAAAAAAGATGCTATAGGAGTGCCTGCGTGGCTCAGTCAGTTGAGTGTCCGACTCTTGATTTCTCCTCAGATCATGATCTCGGTTGTGGAATCAAGCCCCACATCAGACTGCACTGAGTGTGGGACCTGCTTGGAATTCTGTCTCTCCTTGTCTCTCTGCCCTTCCCTCACTTGCATGCACGCGTGTGCTCTCTCGCAGTCTCAAAATAAATAAATAACCATTAAAAAAAAAAACCCATACTGTAAACTGTAAAATGGTTCCTGATTTCAGGGATGTTAAAGTCTGAACAAAATGTGTGTATTAGAATCAATGCGATATGGTAAACATGATAGCAGAAAACAGGCTTTCCTGTCTCCAAGTCTGTGGAAATGGAGATAGTGCAGAATGTTTGAGAATAATCCTTGGAAAACTAAGGTGCTGTGTCATGTTGTATTTGTGGCTATCCGCATATCCCAAGTCAGTTTAAATGCCAGAGGAGCGTAACTCCGTAATCTGAAAATCCACATCAAGGAGAGCGCCCTTTCTGATTTTTCCTAATAAAACTGGAATTCACTAGCTGTTCCAAATTGCCAGTTCGAACTCTAGGCGGAATTAGCAAAGAATGGTTTTATCTTAAGTACTTGCAAAAAAATGTGCCCGTTTCTTATCACTTCTTTGTCATTCTACCCTCTCTGGCCACCCCTCCTCTGCTACCCCTTTAGTGAGCCTTTAGGTCACCTGACTCTCCAAAGACCCTCACCGAGGTGTGGCTTTCCTTTCATTGCCTCAGGTGCATTTTTCTTTTAATATTTATTTTTAAAAAATATTATTAAGGTATAATTGACATACAGTAAACTGCATTATTTAAAATGTACAATTTGAATTTTGACATAAGTATATGCCTATTGAAACCTCCACCATAACCAAAATAATGAACGTTCCTCTCTCAGAAATTTCCTTTGCCCCTTAGCAACCCCTACTCTCCCACCCTCTCCTACACCCAAACCCACCTCAGTAGGGGAAGTCAGGTTCTCTGAGTGGTTGGGAGAAAGAGAATAGCGATTTGTCTTAATTACACGATCTTGGAACTAAATCTTTGCTTTCCTGAATTATTTTCATTTTAAAAGAAGGTTACATGTGTCATATAATTTTCTTGGTAACTTTAAGGCAGATTTAATCTTAAAAATATGCCATCTCCTTCTTCAGAAAAAAAAAAAAAAAAAAAGAATTCCATTGGTTAGAGGAAAGAGACCTGGTTAGAAAAACAAGGTAATACTTGGAAGCTTGTATGAAGTAGCTAAGAACTTCTTTTCTTCTCTAAAAAGTCTCCAAGGAAATAGCTTTTTTAGATAGCTGAACTCTTAATCAGCCCAAGAGCATATTAAGATGAAAGTTGTGGGCAACAGTGAAAATAAACCTATAGAAATCTTATATGTTCCTTGTCTTTCTGGTCTGATACCTTGGATTGCTGAGAGTGGGTTATCGATATTCCCGAGGTACTGAGCCCGGCAGCCTTCAGTCTGGGGGAGACTTGGTGTGCTGTTCACTTCGGGCAGCCTCACCTGGTTACCTCTGTGGACTCTTCAACTACTCTAGTTTTCTTGGACCCGAGCAACTTGAGGAAACACCGAAGATAGTCTCTGAGTGAAGATACTAACAGAAGTGGACTCCTTTTTTATTTTTATTTTATTTTATTATTTTTTTAATGTTTATTTATTTTTGAGAGAGAGAGCAAGAGCATGGGAGGGGCAGAGAGAGAGAGAGACATAAAATCTGAAACAGGCTTCAGGCTCTGAGCTGTCAGCACAGAGCCCAATGCAGGGCTCAAACTCCCAAACCACAAGATCGTGACCTGAGCTGACATCAGAGGCTTAACTGACTGAACCACCCAGGCGCCCCAGAAGTAGACTTCCTAATTGCTATATTAGGTGTGCAACTTACTTCCACTTGGAGACAGTGTAAAAAGTTATGGGCCACTTACCTTTAGGTAAATCTTGCTTTGCTCATCAAGGAGGTCATTTCTAAAACAGTGCTTTTCGTCTAGGACAAATGAACCTGGGGCTTTTTCAGATTTCACATCGTATGTAGCAGTGCGCTAGGTAGTTGTGGTAGGTATTTAATAAATGTGGTGGAGGTGAGGCAGTATTTGCAATGCATGAGTTGCAGAGAAGATACTATGTTATTTCTCTAAGTAATTACCAGTGAATTCAGAAAACGTACGATATGCTATGAAATCAGAGGTCGACTGATGTTTTTTTTTAAAATCCCAGTTTATTTACTTCAGAAAATAAAGCTTACGAGTTGAATGAAAGATCTGAAAATTAGCTGTTTCTGAAAAGATACATCGAACTTTTAAAAGTGCTATATTTTGGACTGTTTTATGTTTTTCTGGCCTTAAATTAATTGGAGATGTTCATATGATGTCAATCTAATCTAATCATGTTTTTATCGCAGGAGGCAGTGAGAAAGCCCGAGAACGCCACATTTCAAGAGGAAAACTTTTAGCCAGAGAAAGAGTGGACAGTCTTATAGACCCAGGGTTGGTACAGCCCAAGTGCTAACTCAGTGTTCTCTAATCTGTGGTACTTTCTTAAACAGTTTTATAAATAAATGATTTAAAATTCTGGTTCTTACCTAAGATTCAACAACAAACATTTATTGAGAGGCTACTGTGTTTCGGGCACTGTTATAGGTGCTAGTGATACATGAGTGAACAAAACCGACACAGATCCTTGCCCAACTGGAGTTTACATTGTAGCAGGAGGTAATAGAAAGTAAATGATAAATGCGGTAAGTTCTATAGTATGTTAGAAGGTGATCAGTGCCATGGGAAAAAGAAAGGTAGACCAGAGTAAGGGAGAAGACAGTGGTCAAGTTGTAGTTTTATATAAGGTGGTTAGGGTAGGCCTCATTCAGAAGGTAACATCTGAGCAAAGATTTGAAGGAGTGAAGAGAGACCTAAAACTCCTGGTGAAAGGGTGTTAGAGGCAGAAGGAATAGCGATTGCAAAGGCCCTGAGGCAGCAATGTGCAGGATGTGCTGATCTGCTCAAGAACCCAGGATGCCAGGGTGTTTGGGGTAGAAGCCATGAAGGGGAGAGTGGTAGGAGATAGGGTTCAGTTCCATCAAACCTTGTAGGTCGGTGTAAGAGTTTGGGCTTTTTTCATTTTTCTTTATTTTTATTTTGAGAGAGCAAGGGAGAGGGGGAGGGGCAGAGAGAGGGAGAGAGAGAACTGTCAGCGCAGAGCTTGATGTGGGGCTCAAACTCATGAACTGTGAGATCATGACCTGAGCCAAAATCAAAAGTTGGAGGGAGGCTTAACCGACTGAGCCATCCAGGTGCCCCAAGAGTTTTGGGTTTTATCCCGAGAGAAATGAGGAGGCTCTCTGGGATTTTGAACATGAAACTATTATGCTCTATGTGACTTACATCTGAAAAGAGTCATTCTGGCTGCTGTTTGGGGAGTAGAATGTGGGCAGCAAGGCTGGAAGCACCTAGATGAGTTAGACGGCTGTGGCAGTGATTCAAAGGAGACGTGATGTGACTTGAACTAGGGTAGTAGTAGTGGAGGTGATGAGAATGTCAGGTTCTGGGCATGTTGTCAAGACAGAGCTAACCCAGTGGGATTTCCTGAAGGATTGGAGTGCAGGGTAG
Source organism: Paguma larvata (assembly GCA_030068075.1). Taxonomy (NCBI): domain Eukaryota; kingdom Metazoa; phylum Chordata; class Mammalia; order Carnivora; family Viverridae; genus Paguma; species Paguma larvata. Next base: position 98,099,968 of record CM057826.1, on the reverse strand, counting down.
GGAACGCAGGTGGAGAGAAGGGAATGAAGACTCCAAAAGTATTTTTTTTTAAGTTTTATTTTTATTTATTTTGAAAGAGGAGCACAAATGGGGGGGGGAGAGAGAGAGAGAGAGAGAGAAAATCCCAAGAAGGCTCTGCACTGTCAGTGCAGACCCTGATGTGGGGCTCGAACCCATGAACCGTGAGATTATGACCTGAGCAGTCAGTAGTCAAATGCCTAACTGACTAAGCCACTCAGTTGCTCCTTTTTTTTTTTTTAAGTTTATTTATTTATTTTTGAGAGAGACAGAGAGAGCAAGTAGGGGAGGAGTGGCGAGAGAGGGAGAGAATCTCAAGCACACTCTGCACTATCAGTACGGAGCCCAGTGTGGGGCTCCAACTCATGAACCGTGAGATCATGACCTGAGCTTAAACCAAGGGTCGAACACTTAACCGACTGAGCCACCCAGGCACCCCCAAAAGTATTTCTTATGACATTACACCCATACTCCCAACCTGGAGACAAAAACACTGTTAACACCAAGTGTATATATATATATATACACTTATATATATATATGTGTAATAGAACTTATAAGAAAAATGGAATCATACTAAATGTGGTGTTTTGTAACACCCGTTTTCCCCCCACTTACTGAATCTTGAACAATTAAGTGAAAGATAGAGTAATAACTACAGTGATGTGGAGCCTCGCCCCTTGGGTTAGATTGCTTATTAAAACCTCACCTCTGCCACTTACTAGTTGTGTGACCTCAGACAAGTGACTCAATTTCTTTTTTTTTGTTTCCTCAACTGTCAGTGGGGATCATAATAGGATCCACCTCAGGAGGAAGAAATGAGTTAGGTTTCTGAAGGTCCTAAAAGAGAGCCAGACACAGGGTAGGGGCTTATAGAAGTGTTAGATCTCTTTTTATACTAATAAACATATTGGTACAACATCTTTTAAAATAGGTACTTTAGTGTTCTATTGAATGGCTATACTGTGTAAATCCTCAAAATATCCACTCTAGATTTTGTTTAAATATTCTTTTTTGTAGATTTTATATATGTTCTACATGCGTGCTTGAAACATTGGCACATAAATCTTTTCCATGTCTAACGTTTAAATATGCGTTTTTTAAAAATTACTTTAATTCAGGCAATATCCTCTCTTCCCTGCAGGTCTCCATTTCTGGAATTATCCCAGTTTGCAGGTTACCAGTTATATCCTAATGAGGAGGTCCCTGCCGGTGGCATTATTACAGGCATTGGGAGAGTGTCAGGGTGAGTGTTCTACTTACACTCCATAATGTGGGGCAGGAAATGATTGACAGGCACAGGCTTCCAGCACTCACTGCTTTGCATATGAACTTGCAAGTTTTGTGCTATTTATATTATGTAGGGCTGACGCTTCCTGCCCAGACATGTATTAGATTTATCTGTGGAGCTTTAGAGACAAAGATTGAAAGGGGAAAAAAAAAAAAACCCCACAGCACAAATTCTGGGGCTCGATTGCAGATCTTCCTACATAGTCAGAATCTGCAGGTGTGGGCCTGGCTTGTATCATTTTCCAAGGCCCTATGGGTGATCTCTTGCCACCTCTGGTGAAAACCACTGTCTAATTGTGCTCTTCAGGTAGCCTCGGCAACACCTGAGAACTTGTTAGAAATGTAGATTACTAGGTCATCCTAAGAAGTAATTAAATTAAATTTTGAGGGTGGGGCTGGCAATCTGTTTTTTTAACAAGCCCTCCAAGGTTCTGGAGTGCTAACATTTGAGAATGAGTCTAGAGTTAGGGAATCTAGATTCCTAGAACTTAAAATTACTTGGTCTCAGATTTACTATCTCAAGTTAGCATGCCAGGCATTGTAGTAAACACTTCCCACTGATTGGTTGTTTTATTTTATTTATTTATTTTTGGGGGGAGGGGGTTAGAGAGCTCACATATGTGAGTGGGGGAGGTGCAGAGGGAGAGGGAGAGGGAGAATCCTAAGCAGGCTTCACACCCAGCATGGAGCCCAGTGCGGGGCTCTTCATGACTGTGAGATCATGATCTGAGCCAAAATCTAGAGTTAGACACTTAGCCGGCTAAGCCACACAGGCACCCCTGATTAGATATTTTAATCATCACCACAGCTCTGTGAGAATTGGTGTTACTGTCATCATCACTGTTCTGCAGGTAAGGAAGCCTGCTTAGCGAGATAAATAACTCACTCAAGATCAAGCTCCTGGCAAAGCCTAGCTTTGACCTCAGGTGAATGACCTCTGAACCTGATACAGGTGCATTTGACTCAGATGCTGGTTTATAGTGTGTGTGTTCTTCCACCTTCTCCCCATGATTCCTGCCTTTAGAGCAGGTACAGCCATAGCTATTATTCACCATTGTTGCTTCACCTTCCTGCACCTGCAAAACTCCTCCACTGCTCTTTGCCCGTTATAATCTCCTTAATATTTACCCAATGTGGAGACACTTTCTTTTTGTAGTTCTAGGGGATGCTTAAAAATAAACCTTTCATAAAAGGATCAACTTAGTGCAGAGTTAAACTAAATTCATAATCATGAAATAATTAAGCAGGATAGTTACTATTAATCATGTCTCCAGTCATAAGGACAGTCAGCAGGTTAAAGCACGCTCTTCCACCTTTCCTGTGCATATACTAATATTTTATTATTTGTACTTTTATATTTTTCGTTTTCATTTTATTTCTTTGTGGCTCATTCTCACTTTATCAGGTTCTCAGCTTGGAAGGAAAAATTGCATTTAGTACTCCTGTGGGTTCAGGAATTGTCAGCCTCCATTAGAATCCCGGCTTTAGCATTTTGTAGCTATTTGACCTTTAGCAAATTGCTTGACCACTCAATACCTTGGTTTTCACGTCTGGAAAATATGATTCACTATAAAATGGAATAATCATAGTGGTTACTGTAGAGGGTTGTCATGTAACTAGAGAAAGAAACAAGAAAGGGAAGGAAAACATGCCTTGATTCCGTAAGAGATGCACAATACAAGTGGTACTGTTGCCCCTGAGAGTAGACAGCTCATGTAGATGAGAGAGTCGAAGCTCTCTGTTCCCTGCAGCATGGTCATTGGAACTTTTCAGAGCCAAAGCCATTCATAAAGTCATTAAAAACTTTTATACCTTTATTGCTCTTTTATATACTTTTGAGTAGTGCTGGGTCTATTGATCTAGGCTCCATGACACGTTCTGAAGTAGATCCCAAGGAATTTAATGAGAAAATTTATTGTATGGAATTTAGTTATAAACCAGCTTACAGTCAAGGATTCCTTGCCTAAAATAGTAACTGGCTGAGAAATAATTGAGTTGTAGTCCTTTTCTCTGGCAAATTCACACATTTTATGTGGCTTATAAGGTCCTATAAGATATGGTCCCTGCCTGCTTTCCTCACCTTACCTTTGTACATCTTTCACTGTGGCCATCCTGCTCTTGCTGTTCCATGAGCATGCTAAACTCATACGGGGCTTGTTCTTAAGCCATTTGCTCTGAAAGAAGTGTTCTTCACCTGGTTCTTTCAATGGCTGTCTCCTTTTCATCTTTTGCTCTCCATTCATATTTCCCCTGGAGCAGCGCTTAGGAGCGTGCATTCTGGAATCAGCCTGCCTAGACTCAAATGCTGGTTTTAACTTGTTAGTTGGTAACCTTGAGCCAGTTGCTTAACTTTTTTGTGCCTTTTTTCCCATCCGTAAAGTGAGCTATCTCACATGCCTAAAGCCTTAAAAGAACATCTAGTACTTTGTAAGTGCCATGTCAGTATGGGCTGTTATTGTCATTTTTTCCATTCCTTGACCATTGTACCTTAGCATAGCCCCATCACAATTACTTTGTTTTAGTATATATTTTACCTTGTTTTACTATATGTTCTATAGTAATTAATAATAATATATATTGTATTCCTGTAATAGCGTGATTTGTAGATAGATACATTTGGGCATTCAGATGACCAAAATATATTTCTCATACATATTTGGTCTTTGGCCACAGTTCCTGCTTCACAGCTCCCAGAACCCTTGGAAGTGGTGAGAGTGGTCCTGGTGCCTTTTATTAGATCAACGAAGGTGGCTTTTGGACCCCACCCAAGGGCAGCAGCTAGTTGTCTGGAGAGCCAACTTTGTGATTAGAGGGTTGGAACTTCTCTGCTTCACCTATTCCCCCAATCCCCACCTTTGGGAAGGAAGGAGGGGCTGGAGATTGAATGGGCTAATGGCCACTCACTTTACTCAGTGGTGACTACGCAGTAAAGCCTGTAGAAAACCCAAGAGGACTGGGAGCTTCCTGGTTGGCGAACATGTGGAGATGGCGGCAGAGTGGTGTACCTAGGAGAGGACGTGGAAGCTCACCGTCTTCTCCCCAGACCTTACCCTGTGCATCTCTCTACTGGGTGTTAATTTTTATATTTAATAAAATGGTAAATTAAGTGTTTACCTGAGTCCTCTGAGCATTCCTAGCAAGTTAAAAGAACCAAGGTGGAGGTCATTGGAACCTATAGTCTGTAGCTGGTTGGTCAGGAAGCACAAGTTATAGCCTGAACTTGTGACTGGCACCTGAAGTGGGGGATGGAGAGCAGTCCTGTAGGACTAGCCCTTAGCCTGTGGAATCTGATAATGTTTCCAAGCAGATAGTGTCAGAATTGAGTTGTATTCTCAGACACTCGCAATACCCCCGCAGAGTGTTAGAGAATTGTTTGATGTTGAGTGTGGGTGAACCCTCTCCCCACATTGGGACTGGAAACCCAGAAAGAATTGGTGTCTGTAGAATTACCTGTTTTATTACCGTTTCATAGCACATACAATCAGAAATTATCTTACAGATTTGTCGTGTGTTGTTTGCTTCCCCTAACTGATTCCCCTCCACTAAAATGGGAGCTCTGTGACATCAGGAATTTTGCCCTTCTTGTTCACTCCGTGTCCTTAGTTCCTAGAAAAGGACATGGCACATAGAACACACTTAAAAAATATTTGTTGAATAAATGAATGGATGCCAGGAATTATTTTATAGGCCAGGTTATCTCTAGTGATTGTTTTCAGAATGAGATAGTGAAATTATATCATACTTACAGGATAATGCTCTGTTTTTGTTTTCTTTATTTGGGGGCTGGGTGTGGGATTCCCCCTTACTCCACAGTGATTTCAAGTAGGTAAAGACAGAGGGACCAGAACACAGCCTGATTTAATTCTACTGCACATTCTTTTTTTAAATTTTTTTTTTTTAACGTTTATTTATTTTTGAGAGACAGAGACAGAGCACGAGCAGGGGAAGGGCAGAGAGAGAGAGGCAGACACAGAATCCGAAGCAGGCTCCAGGCTCTGAGCCTTCAGCACAGAGTCCGACGCGGGGCTCCAACTCACAGACCGTGAGATCATGACCTGAGCCGAAGTCGGCCGCTCAACCGACTGAGCCACCCAGGCGCCCCCCACTGCACATTTTAAACCTTGTAATCAGAAATCTCCTCACAGACACCAACTTGCAAGTTGTTCTTTGTGCACATCAATAACCAGGGTTTCATACTGATCGTATGCATTTTATCCCAGTATGCCCCTCTCCATTACGACAGGGGCCAAGGAAAGACTTCTCTTTTCCCTAGAGCTGTGGCAGTGTTAGATATTATGACTGACAAAGGTTCCCTCATTTACTAGGTGTAGAGTAGTTCATTGTGATTTAAATGTACCTTTCTTACCTAAGTAGTTTGGTTGTATATATTGTCACCACTCTTTATCTGGCAAATGATAGATGTCTAAACTGGTTTAAGAAAAACAGAATTTATTGACTCTTAGCTGATAAGTGTGGGCACAGCTGGATCTAGGAGCTCAGACGGTGTTACCAGGTCACAGATGTGTTCTGGTTTTATTCCCAGGCAAGCTTTCTAAACCCAGAGGCAGAGCTAGCCACAGACATCCTGGTTTCTGTTTCATAAGGTCACTAGCTGAGGTAGGAGAGCCTCTAAGAGGTTAGGCTTGGGGTCCAAGCACTCTGGTGCTTTTTAAGTACTTTTTAAGTACTTATGTTTTATGTTCAAGTTCAAATGATCCTTTTTTCTGATATTTAAGAAAACTTGTTTGAACTTAATGTTTGTCTTACTGTCTCGAGGTTCAGGTTAGGGGTCCAGCCGCCCATCTCTCTTCTCAGAATCCTACTTAAATCCCATAAATTAAATAATCCAGAATAACAATAGCTAACATTTATCTAGTATCCACTATGTGCCAGGGATTATTTTAAGTATTAAATGAATATTTTTTTAATTAAAAAAATTTTTTTTAATGTTTATTTATTCTTGAGACAGAGAGAGCAAGTACGAGTAGGGGAGGGTCAGAGAGAGAGGGAGACACAGAATCCAAAGCAGGCTCTAGGCTCTAAGCTGTCAGCACAGAGCCGATGTGGGGCTCGAACTCACTAACCATGAGATCATGACCTGAGTCAAAGTCAGATGCTTAACCGAGTGAACCACGCAGGTGCCCCAAGTCTTAAATGAATATTAGATCACTGAGATAAGTATGCATATTATCGTTATGAAATAGATATTACTATTATCCCTATTAAAAAAATTTTTTTTATCATATACAAGTGAGAAAACTGAAGTATATGAAAGTCAAGTAACTTTCTTGAGATCACTCAGGAGTAAATGGGGGCCCAAGCCCATTGCTGAGCCACAGTGTAGACTTGGGGTAGAAAGCACTGGTTCTTTAGTATACCTTTGAGGATAGGCTTTGGGGTCCTGTCTCACTTGAACCACATAGATTAAGTAAGAAGTAGTGTCTGAAAGAAAGTTTAGTTCTGTTGCCAAAATAATAGATTGTGGGTATGCAAAACCATAGATGTTCAACACAGTCTTTTTGTGGACTGATTTTATTTTTTATTCCATAACATGTCTGTGACCTTTTTTGTTTGTTTGTTTGAGGAAGAGAAAGAGCATGCAAGGCACACTCACGTTAGCAGGGGAGGGGCAGAGGGAGGGTGAGAATCCCAAGCAGGCTCCATACCCAGTGTAGAGCATGATGTGGGGCTCCATTCCATGACGCTGAGATCGTGACCTGAGCCAAAATCCAGAGTTGGACACCCAACCTGATGGAGCCACTCAGGCGCCCCTGTGACCTTTTAATAAACAAGTGAGAGTGGCTCTGTCTCTCGTTCCAGGTCGCATGTCCAGCAAGCGGCAGAGCCAGCATTTCACCATAGCTTGTCTGACTCCATAATCTGGCCCCTTTCCAGGATCATAGCTTCTTAAGCTTCTGTAGGCCAGCACCCCAGGGCAGGGCAGTACAGTGCACCCTAGAGGTGTGAGATGACAGCCCCAGCCACCTGCCATAAGCATAAATTTCCTTTGAAATCTAATTTACTAAAGCCATGAAAAATTGGCATTCCTCTAAAATGCTAACTGTAATGTGGAAAAAGGCTTTATATCAATAAAATGGATGCTCTATGGAGAGGAGCCCTTTTATCTTGTGGGGAGCACTCCTGGCCACATACCCTAATACGAGGAGACCAGTGCTACCCGAGGCCACTGCTCAGTTGCTGTTCTCTACTTTATTCTCAACAGGGATTTAGTGACTCACTTTTAGAATTCTAGAGAATATAAAGTGAGATTTTAAAGCACATCATAAATAGGAGCACCTGGCTGGCTCACTTGGTGATGCATGCAATTCTTGTATTTCGGCTGTAAGTTCAAGCCTCATATTGGGTGTAGAAATTACTTAAAAATAAAATCTTAAAAAAATATAAACAAGAGTACATTTTTTTAAAGAACACACTGTTCACTCAAGTTTCTTTCTGGTTTTCTGTCAGGGTTGAGCAGTTTCCTTACAGGTGGTCTACACTCACCACCCTGCTGTTTGTGTGCTCCTTGTGGGCATGGCACTCAACCAACTGGTTCTGGTGAGAAAGGGCACAATTGATGCATTTTCACATGTTTTCAATACACTATTTTGTTTTTTATTTTTTTAAAGTGTGGTTTTAAAAATTAGTTTTGAGAGAGAGAATCCCAAGCAGACTCCACACTGTCAGTGCAGAGCCCGACACAGGTCTTGAATTCACAAACCATGAGATCATGACCTGAGCAGAAATCAAGTCAGATGCCTGGCTGACTGAGTCACCCAGGCACCCTCTATATACTATTTTATAGTTTACATCTATTGTTACATTAAGCAAGATAGATACTGTATTTTAAAGTTCTTTTAGTTTTAGAAAGAAGCATGTGGTAGTAATATTTAAGAACTTTTGAAAATTGTGCATTTAAAAATCAATGACTCCTGACCTGTCTGTAGACGATTATCATAGGTCTTTTTTTTTTTAATTTAAAATAGTTTATTTTCAAATTGGTTTACATAAAACACCCAGTGTTCATCCCAACATGTGCCCTTTTTTAATGCCCATCACCCCCTCTCCCCCCCCATCTCCCTCACCCTCAGTTTGTTCTTAGTCTTTGAGAGTCTCTTATGTTTTATCTCCCTCCCTCTCTGTGTCTTTTTTTTCTTTCCCCTCTTCCCCTCCCCCTGGTTTTTGCTTAGTCTCACCAAGTCCACCTATTCGTGGAAACATATGGTATCTGTCTTTTTCTGACTGACTTATTTCACTTAACATAATACCCTCCAGTTCCATCAATGTTGCTACACATGGCCAGATTTCATTTTTTCTCATTGCCACATAGTAGTCCATTGTATACATGTACCACATCTTCTTTATCCACTCGTCAGTTGATGGGCACTTAGTTTCTTTCCATGTTTTGGCTATTGTCGAAAGTAGGTCTTAAGGCAACAACGTATGCGCCACCTGCTTGCTCAAGGTTACACTAACAGCCCTGATTTCTTGGACATCCTGTTTTCTCCCTGCCATAAATTTATCTAGCCCTACTTCAAAAACAGTGTATAACCATTAGGTTAAGAACAGAATCTTAAAATAGCTAAGATAAGACTCTCCTTCAAGGTCTGGGGGATTGACATAATACACATTGTCTTCTTTCTTTAACTGTCTTCTAAGAAAAAATAATGTTCGCTGATGTAATGTCACTCACTGCCTAAAAATAAAAACACTGAGACCAGCAGGGCAGAGACGCCTGCCTGGTTCCAGAAACCTCGCTGCTCTCTCCAATCATTCATTGGGCTGACACTATTCATCCTTCGGGGACACCTGAGAGTGCCACGGCTGGCCCATGGCACTCTTTTTTTTTTTTTTTTAATATTTTTTTAGTATTTATTTTTGAGACAGAGAGAGACAGAGCATGAGTGGGGGAGGGACAGAGAAAGAGGGAGACACAGAATGTGAAGCAGGCTCCAGGCTCTGAGCTGTCAGCACAGAGCCCGACGCGGGGCTCGAACTCGGGAACGGTGAGATCATGACCTGAGCTGAAGTCGGACGCTCAACCAACCGAGCCACCCAGGCGCCCCTCATGGCACTCTTAATGGGTCAGTTTTCATTTTTGCAAATTACTATCCTAAGAGGAAACTTGGTGGTTTATTATGAGAGATTTTCTCACTCTTGAGACTTGAATTTTTTTTATGTGTGTATGTTATTATTATCTTGCTGGGATCATTTCATTGAAAGGACCATTATGAAATATGGCCGAGGTTGTTAGTTTTCCACTGCTAATAACAAGACCGTGACTCTTTAAAAATCAAGTATGAGTTTGTAAACTTGTTATAAGTGATGATTTTATTTTATTTTATTTTATTTTATTTTTTATTATAATAGTTTATTTTCAAATTGGTTTACATATAACACCCAGTGTTCATCCCAACATGTGCCCTTTTTAATGCCCATCACCCCCTCTCCCCCCTCCCTCATCCCCCTCACCCTCAGTTTTTTCTTAGTCTTTGAGAGTCTCTTATGTTTTATCTCCCTCCCTCTCTGTGTCTTTTTTTTCTTTCCCCTCTTCCCCTCCCCCTGGTTTTTGCTTAGTTTCACAAAGTCCACCTATTCGTGGAAACATATGGTATCTGTCTTTTTCTGACTGACTTATTTCACTTAACATAATACCCTCCAGTTCCATCCATGTTGCTACACATGGCCAGATTTCATTTTTTCTCATTGCCACGTAGTAGTCCATTGTATATAAGTACCAAGATGCACAAATTTCTTACTCGACACGTCTCCAAAGGCAAGAGAATTAAAAGCAAAGATGAACTATTGGGACCTCATCAAGATAAAAAGCTTCTGCACGGCAAAAGAAACAACCAACAAAACGAATAGGCAACCAACGGAATGGGAAAAGATCATCGCAAATGACATATCGGATAAAGGACTAATATCTAAAATTTATAAAGAACTTACCAAACTCCAAACCCGAAAAACAAACAACCCAGTGAAGAAATGGGCGGAAGATATGAATAGACACTTCTCCAAAGGGGACATTCAGATGGCCAACAGACACATGAAACGATGCTCAATGTCACTCATCATCAGGGAAATACAAATCAAAACTACACTGAGATACCACCTCACACCAGTCAGAGTGGCTAAAATGAACAAATCAGGAAACTATAGATGCTGGCGAGGATGTGGAGAAGTAGGCACCCTCCTACACTGTTGGTGGGAATGCAAACTGGTGCAGCCACTCTGGAAAACGGTGTGGAGGTTCCTCAAAAAAATGAAAATAGAGCTACCCTATGACCCAGCAATAGCCCTGCTAGGAATCTACCCAAGAGACACAGGAATGCTGATGCATAGGAGCACGTGTACCCCAATGTTCATAGCAGCACTTTCGACAATAGCCAAATCATGGAAAGAGACCAAGTGCCCATCAACAGACGAATGGATAAGTGATGATTTTATATTATACAAATGAGTATATGGACTGTGATTAAAGCTTGTTTTCGTATCATGAGTTGTCTGCTGATGATTGTCATTGGTGATACGTATGAGAAGTTGAAGGTTGCATAGAAGGTTATAATGAAATGTACTTGGCCTTTTAACTTTGAAAAAGTCTCTCATATTCTCTTTGTAATGAAATTTCTATGTTTCAGAGTAGAATGTATAATTGTTGCCAATGATGCCACCATCAAAGGAGGAACCTACTATCCTGTGACTGTGAAGAAACATTTGCGGGCACAAGAAATTGCAATGCAAAACAGGCTTCCCTGCATCTACTTGGGCAAGTCACAAGAGTAGTAAAATGAATTATTTTTAGGTGGTAAAATGCAAGACTATTTAGAAGGTTATATATGACATCATCATTGGTTTTTTGTTTTTTTTTTTGACAGTGTAGGGGAGGGACAGAGGGAAAGGGGGACAGAGGATCTGAAGCAGTCTCTTTGCTGACACCGCAGTCTGATGTGGGGCTCAAACCCTGATCCGGGAGATCATGACCAGAGCCGAAGTCAGGCTTAACCGACTGAGCCACCCACACGTCCCCATCCTTGGGTATTTTGAAAAACTGTTGGTTTCTCCCATAATAACAACCAAAAAAAATTCATGTTCTTTGCTGAAAACTCAGGAAGAAAATGCAAACAAGAGCTACCCATAATAACATCTCTGAGGAATAACCTCTGACAGTATTTTCATGTATGCCAGTTTTTTTCTCTACATGTGTGTGGATTTTTTTTTCTATATATTTTCTTTTTGTCTTAACCTTAATGAGTTCAAACTGTGAGAAAATAATAATTAATATTTATGGATCTCTTGAGTGCTAGGTACTAATTTAAATGCTTGAGTATATATATAATTTTCAGTGAATGCAATTTAAGAAATTTAATTTTTAATGAAAGTAAATTTATACTTGAAATTAAAATACACTTAAATCTAAGGATATTTCAAAAGGAACATAAAAGCAAGGCAGTTTAAAACTGGCACTTCCTGGATAATGGTTAAGTTTGGTGAAATACCAACATACGTATATTGTTAATTTTTCCAAGTGTTTGAACAGGTATTGACTTAGAGATTTTTTTTTCTGCAAAAGTGAATTTACCTGGTGGACTCACATTGTGAACTTTTTTTTGCACATACAGAAAACAGCAAATAAGGCCCTACTGTTTACAGGTGCTGTGCCAAACACTGTAGAGAATGGAGTGAAGAGTATTATGTTGTCCCCATCTTGGGCAAGCTTAAATGCACTGGAGACAGGATGTCATGTATTAAATAACAGTGAAAGACATAATGGTTGTAGACAAGAGTAGTGGGCATAGGATGAACTAACTTTTCATAACATAGCTATTAGCACTCACTCACTCTGTGCTGAACTAAGTGCTTTATACACAGTACTTCGTGTCATCCCAGGAACAGTGTCCTGGAAGAGCTCCCGTTGTTATGTTAATTTCACAGGTGAGGAAAACGAAGCATGAAATGTCTAGGACATGCCAGTAATCACACAGATATGAAGTACGCAAGCTCTCTTCCAAGTTCAGCTGACCTTCTTATTCCCCACTCTACGCTGCAGTAAAAATAGTCCCAGAGGCAGTATGTGGCACATTGTCTCATGAATTCTGTAGATGGTTTTGTATTGATTTAAAAAAAGGAAAGATACTTTTTTTTTTTTTTTTTTAAGCTGAACTGGTTAAAAACTTGTGTTTCTGGGGCTTTAGCTGGTTCTCAAAGGAGAGAACGTCCTAAATATTTCAAGTGGGATTTTGTACAGGGAGGAGAGCATAATGGATTTGACGAAAACAGTGAACTTTTTGGCTGCGTTGGGGGACTGGGGAAAGATGCTGTAGAATAGTTTAGAATGGCGATGGGCAAGTTTTTTGTGAATGTGATTAAGAACTATTGCTTTCAGTGGTACAAGTCTTCCTGTGTACAGCATGTTTTGTTCATTCAGTTGTACTTATTTCTGTTATTTCCCTTGTTTTCAGTCGATTCAGGAGGTGCAAACTTACCTCGACAAGCAGAAATATTTCCAGATCGAGATCACTTTGGCCGTATCTTCTATAATCAGGCAATTATGTCTTCTCAAAATATTGCACAGGTAACTTCTCATTAATGAAAGGTATTCCTTTTTGCTCCAAATGCCTTTGCTAACTAGATACTCTGAGATGATTTAAAACAGAATTTAATACAGAATTTAGATTTTTTTTCTCCACAGAAAGTGCCTTAAGGTCAGATTATTTTCTTAATTATGGGCATACTTATGCTTTAATAAACGCTGTTCAGTAGTGGAAAGGAGTTTTTCAAAAGAAAGGACACTGAGTAATTGCTTTTTTTTTTTTTTTACATGTATTTATTTTTGAGAGACAAAGACAGAGCACGAGCAGGGAAGGGGTAGAGAAAAGGAGACACAGAATCCGAAGCAGGCTCCAGGTTCTGAGCTGTCAGCACAGAGCCTGATGCAGGTCTCGAACCCACAAACTGTGAGATCATGACCAGAGCCGAAGTTGGGTGCTTAACTGACTGAGCCACCCAGGCACTCCAATAATTGCTTTTTTAGGACTACACTTTGAGACACTCTGGTGTCTGAATGAGGAGACATGGAAAGGAAGATTGTCATAGCATTGTCGTAGCAAAAGTTGACAAACGACCTAGATGACCATTATTGGGAGATGAATGATGATGCCATTTGTAGCTGTTGAAATGGATGAACTAGAGTTGCATGCATTAACATAAATAGTCTCAAAATATAAGCTGAGTGAAAGTAATAGTAGAATAAATGCACAGTCACTTGCTTTGTATGTAAATGTTAAATACATCAAAAAAATCTATTACTGTATCTTAAACATGTACATGGGAATCATACACTCAGCTTTAGGACAGTGGATACCTTTGAGGCGGGAGGGAGTAGAAAGGGGACAGGCAGGAGGCTTCAGCTATATCTGAAATGTTTTATTTCTTCAAAGTAAATCTGACGTAAATTTGGTCAAATGTCAAGATTTGTTAAGACTGTGTATTAGGTTAAAGGATTAACCTAAAGGTTAAAGAATTTATTATTCTGTAATTTTTAATCTTTTTGGCATGTTTGAAATACTTCATAATACTGATGCTTGTGTTTTGTTTATGTTTTGTTCCTGGATTTCTTAAGTTTGTAGTGTTTTTTGGAATATTCTAATGAATTAACTTTTTCTTACAATTACTGTATTTAATCTTTATTTTCTATCGATACAGTATGTTGGCATTTATTATATATTTTATCGTAATGTAGTGACTTTGGCTGTCTGTGCTTTATACATCTAAATAGAAATTTTAGCTTTGCTCACTTGTGCACAGAGGGTATTTCCATTACATAGTATGAAATTCTTATCATGATGTTTTCTTTTATAGGGAATATTAGTCCATCTAATCTGGTATTATAATTTGTATAGTTGTACTAACCTTAACCTGCATTAGTTTCCTAGGGCTGCTGTAACAAATTCTCACAAACTGGGTGGCTGAAAAAACAAAAATTTGTTCTCTTACGTTTTGGAGGCTGGAAGTCTGAAATCAAGGTGGCAGCTGCACTGGGATCTCTCAGAAGGCTTTAAGGCAGGTTCTGTCCCTCACCTCTGCCAGCTCCTGGTGGCTCCAGGTGGTCCTTGGGCTTGTGACTGTATGACTGTGATCTCTGGCTTATTTACCTTCTCCCCTGTGTGTCTGTGTCTTCTCTCTCTTATAAGGGTGCTTGTCATTGGATTTCGGGCCCACCCCTATCATCCACAATAATCTTGTTTCAAGTTCCTTACCTTAATTATGTCTTATAAAGACTCTTTCCAAACAAGGTCATAATCAAAGGTTCTAGAGGTTCAGGTGTGGGCATATTTTGGGGGGCCATCATTCAACCCCCTATAGGCCTGTCATGTGGCATGCTTAGTCTTTTCCCTGTCTTTCCATTCATGTAGCTTGTAAATAATCAACAGGGAACAAACATTTATGGTAGACCTGCTCTAACCCAGGCACTGTGTTGCTGAAAAAAAACAGGTAGGATCTCTTCTGTGGAACCTTAACCTTGAAGTGCTTTAAAAATCAGGTCTTTTTAGGAGTGCCTGGATGGCTCAGGCAGTTAAGCTCTTGATTTCAGCTTAGGTCATGATCTCATGATTTGTGACTGTGAACCCCACATCGGGCTCCATTCTGACAGTGTGGAGCCTGCTTGGGATTTTCTCTCTCCCCTCTCTCTCTGCCCTTCCCCTGCTCTCTCTCTGTTTCAAATAAATAAATACATAAACTTAAAAAAAAGTCTTTTCAAAATTAGAAGTGTCCATATAGTTTTGAATAAGTAGTACACGCCTATGATTAAAAAATCTGAAATGTCTAAAGGGCATTTGAATGCTTTCCTTTTTCCTATTTTAGTTTCTTAAAAATTTTAACATCAGTATTTCTTTGAGCCACTTCTCTTAGCATTTCTTTTCTCTGATTTACTCTAGTAAGAAGTTCAGGGTAACAGTTTACCTCTATTCTTAGAAACCTCTTGGAATTTGAGAAAAATTTCTAATTTCTCTTGTGTACTAGTTTCCACAGCTCCTAGTCTCATCTTT
The DNA here is from genome assembly GCA_030068075.1 of Paguma larvata. Lineage (NCBI taxonomy): Eukaryota > Metazoa > Chordata > Mammalia > Carnivora > Viverridae > Paguma > Paguma larvata. The sequence continues at coordinate 98,084,609 of CM057826.1, read as the reverse complement.
TCCTCAGTAAATGCGCTCTAAACCCAATATCCGCACTGAAGCTGTTGCTTCATACTTCACTGAAGAAGTACAGGCTATGTACTAAAAACACTGCGAGTTTGCCTTGTTTTATCCTAGAAAGGATTGTCCCTTTTCCTCTCCAGGGCTAAGCTTTTCATTTATAATCCTAATGCCAGCCCCTCCTTTGTGCCTCATCATTTATCCCTTTTCTCTCTCTTACTGTAATATTTTCTCATCCACTTTTTTTTCTCACAGTCAATAACTGTGTTGACGTCTCTGGGTTTTTTTGTTTTGTTTTGTTTTATTTATTTCTTTTGAGAGAGAGAGCGGGAGAGGGAGAGATTGTGAGTGGGGAGGAGCAGAGGGAGAGGGAGACAGAGAATCCCAAGCAGACTCTGCACTGTCAGTGCAAAGCCCGACTCCGGGATTGAACATACCAACTGTGAGATCATGCCATGAGCTGAAATCAAGGGTCCGACGCTTAGCTGACTGAGCCATGCATGTGCCCCGACTTCCTCTGTTTTTAAAGGAAAAAGCACCAAAAGCAGTGACAAAAGAAAAAGACCTTTTCTAGCTCTGTTCTCTGAAGCTTCCTTCCTTCCCTGGATCAGCAAACTCCTCAAGAACTGACCTAGGACTTTGTTCCTGGCTGCTCACTCTTTGTAAAAGCTACTACTCTCGGAGGTCCCGCTAGCCTCCTAGAGACCAGATTCTTACTCCACACGACCTCTTGGTGTTGTCATTTGTTCCCTTTCCTGAAATCCTCTTTAAGCTTCGTGCCGCTGGCTTTTCCTTTTTCTCCCACTCCCTCCATTTAATCCTCCCCATCCCACCCGAAAACTTGTCCTTAATGGTTTCATAAAGTCTCATGACATACCTTTTATCTCCATGATCTTTCTTGACCTCTCTCTGCATCTCCACTTGCCCTTGGGAGGTTCTGCTGTGTGTATGTATTTCCTGTTGGTTCTTAGAGGCTCAAACTAGACATTGAGCACTTTCGCTTCTCTACCCCGTTGTCCCTGTTTGCTCTTGATGGTACTTCTTTCTTGGGCTTTTCCCTAGGCTTGAAACATTGGTGTCATCCTTGACTCTTGCCTGCTTTTTCTCCTACCTGATCATTTTTGGTTAAAAAAAATATATATGTATTTATACATATATATATATGTATGTGTGTGTGTATACACAATATGTATATGTATGTACACACATATGTATATATATATACACATATGTATATACACATATATGTATATATTTATAGATATATAAATCTGTCTCTCTCTATATCTTTCTTGTTTTTGTATCCTCAGGATCTCCTCTGGTATTGGACAGATAACCAACACATAATAAACCTTTACAAAGACCTGTCGATTTTTACTTTTGGATTGGCCCTCTCTGCTCCATTCCTAGTGCCATCACCATGAGTAGTTCGGGCCTGCATTACCAGTTACAGTGTGGCAGTAGCTTCACCTACCTTGTGTCCTGACTACCTAGTCTTTCCTTTTCTGTCCACTGTACATGTTACTGCAACGTCACTCTTTATCTGGTTCCTTGGCTTGAAACCATAATTTCTACAAAACAGACTTCTGACTTATTAGCCTGATACCTAAGACCCCTTGTGATCTAGTTCTGATCTTAGGTTCTAGCCTTATTGCTCACTGTAAAGTGCTGTCAGTCTGAACCACTCACTGTTTTTCACATGCGCATGGCCTTCCATGACTGCTCAGGTCCATGCTGGGCTCTTGGAGCCTAAGTCTCCGGCCTATTTTCCAAGTGCATCTCAGATGCCATCTTTTGCAAGAAGGCTTCCCTTTGAGCCATACCTTAATAATGGTGTTTATTCTTTTTATCTAGATATATCCTAATTACCCTTACTAGACTCTAGGTAAGTCTCTTGAGATAAGAGATAATATCAGATAAATCTTTATATCCTCACACATTTCCCTGAGAAGGTACTTAGTCAATATTTATTAAAAAAGTGAAACTCTTGGGATGCCTGGGTGGCTTAGTCTGTTAGGTGTCCTGACTTTAGCTAACGTCATGATCTCATGGTTCATGGGTTCAAGCCCCACACTGGGCTCTGGGCTGACACCTCATAGCCCTTGAGCCTGCTTCAGCCCTCTGTCTCTGTCCCTCCCCTGCTTGTGCTCTGTCTCTGTCTCTCAAAAATAAATAAAAGTAAAAAAAAAAAGAGTGAAACTCTTTATAACTATTCAAGTGACATCTGATGTACTGAGTACTAGTTCATATATTTTAATGTATGTTTTATTATTTACTTAAGACTTGGCTTACATGGACTGATAAAAAACAAGTTTTTATACTTTATTTTTTTAAAAGGTTTTATTTATATACTTTATTACACAAAGCAGTCTCTTGTTGTAACTCCAGTCATACTACTTGTGCATTTTGATAGGGAACACTAGCTTCTTTACTTGTTTAGTTCCTTCTTTCTTTCCCGGCATTGGTTTTTTTTTAATGTTATTAGCCTTGCCCATTGTAAATCCACTTACCACTTATTTCTAAGATGTCTGTCTCTTGACAGTCATATCTCTGTTACTCCCTGTATCTCTGCAGTGGTAAAAATGTGGACAGATTTCTACTAACCTGGTTTAAAATTTTTGCTTTTGCTATTGAGGAGAAAAGGCAGTTACATAAGGCACCTACGTACATCTGTATTCTCTTCTGTTTCATCTTTCTCTCCTTCCTGGTATGTTTTAGAACTCTTTGTTTTTGTTTTTGAAGTTTAAAAACTTGGCATACTGGAGTCTGGTGGTCTTGCTTGGAGTCTCCTGTCCTGAGGATACCTCTCCTGGGCTTTCCCCAAATCCATGCCTGATGTCTTAATGATTTTGGAAACGTGCCTCTGTTATTTTCTGGATTGTGACTCCATGTTGCTAACTTTTGAAGGGTGAGGCTTATAATTCTCTTCAGAGATGAGATCTTTGTTTTTCTTTAGGTCTCACATCACCATTAATTTTTAAAATGAGTGGACAGAGCACCTGGGTGGCTCCGTTGGTTGAGCATCTGACTTTTGATTTTGGCTCAGGTCATAATCCCAGGGTCATGGGATCAAGCCCTGAGTTGGGCTCTACAGTAAGCATGTAGCCTGCTTAAGATTCTGTCTCTCTCCCTCTGCCTGTCTCCCCTGCACACACACTCTCTCTCTGTCTAAAAAAAAATAATTAAAAATAATTTAAAAATTAGTGGTGGTCTGGTCTAGCTGGATCTTTGCCCTGCTGCATTGCCTCTCATCCTATTTGACTGTAATCCTTTAATGCACCAGGAACAAAGTGTTTCCACCGTGACTAACAGTGTATTTCTTCTGAAATAGGCATTATTCATCTAGCCATGTGGAGGTACAGCTCTTTAGGTCTTTCCCTTTTTCTTTAGCATCTCTGCCTGTTCATTCTTCTTTTGGAGATGTACTTAAAGTTATTTCAGGTGTCCCTCTTTCTTTCTCTCCTTCCCTGCTCCCACTTCCACCCTCTTGGCTTAGCTCATTAGTTTTGAAGTTTATTTTCTTTTTTCTTTGCTTCAGATCAGGGTAATTGTTTTGAGGGACTTAGTTAGGACAGGCATTGTATATCATTTTTTTTCTGTTCAGAAAAGATGGTTTTACTAAAGCACATGGATAGGACCATGGGCAGAAAGAGCTGCCCATTATTTTTTTTAATTTTTTTAATGTTTATTTATTTTTGAGAGAGAGAGAGCACGTACGAGTGGGGTAGGGGCAAGAGAGAGGGAGACACAGAACCCAAAGCAGGCTCCAGACTCCGAGCTGTCAGTGTAGAGCCTGATGTGGGGCTCGAACCCACGAACCATGAGATCATGACCTGAGCCGAAGTCGGGTGCTTAACTGACTGAGCCACCCAGGTGCCCCAAGAGCTGCCTATTATTTCAAAAATGCATTTCGACTTGTCCCTGAAGTCAAATAGGGCTCGGCGGGGCAATGAAATCATTCTGATTGCTCTGAGGCTAATAAAAAGGAAGAAGGAGGATATTCTGGGTAAGGTGGACGTTGTGTTTTCTGTGCACATTTCAGCCTGACTGTTTAGCACAGATAAGCATGAGTTCTCCAGAGTCAGTGGTCTGATCAGTCAGTATAGTTGATAATGATCTTAAATTTTGGACAGCTCTTGAAGTGATGTGTGAATTTTGTGGCTTTTATTTTTTTAATGGAGGCTCTGTATGTAGAAGAAGAAAACAATGTGATACAGGCAGTATTTTCTTTCCACATTTACTTGGAATTGAAAAAGAAGTGAGATGAGAGATTTAAAAACATATTATATTTTTAATGGCTTTTCCATCAAGCAACTGAAACTTTTCCCCCCCTCTAAGTTATATTATTACATTTATCACTGCGTACCTTTGAACTGGATAGTCTTCTGCAATTTCTCAGTGGAAGGATAGAGGTCTAGAGTTCACACAGCTTTTCAGAATTAGGTATAAAACCTCTTGACTCTCTCCCAGAGACCCTTTCTGTAGGGCAGGCTGCTGACCTGCAGTATGTAATTTGGTTTTGGTGCAATGAAAACCAGTCTCTATTTGTTTAGGCAAGACCTGGAGGGTAATGAAATTTTGTCTGAAGTTTTTGCAGACTCTTACCTCTGTTTTGTAGGATCTTATTTCCTTTTTTAAAAGAATTTTTTTATTTTTTATTTATTTTATTTAACTTATTTAAATTGTTTTTATTAATTTGGGAAAGAGGGAGAGAGAGAGGGAGAACACAAATTGGGGACGGGCAGAGAGAGAATCCCAAACAGACTCTGTGCTGCCAGCGCAGACCCTGATGTGAGGCTCGAACTCACAAACCATGAGATCATGATCTGAGCCAAAATCAAGAGTTGGACGCTTTACCAACTGAGCCACCCAGGCGTCCTGTTTTTTATTTTATTAAGTAGGCTTCATGCCCAGCATGGAGCCCAACATGGGGCTCGAACTCAAAATTCTGAGCTCAAGACCTGAGCTAAGATCAAGAGTCAGACACTCAACTGACTAAGCCGCCCAGGCACCCCACATCTCATTTCCTTTTACTCAAAATTTCTGCTTGTACCTTCTGTGGCAGTGATGGCAGGCAGTGTTACAGTCAGTTACGTATCCTTAGCCTTCTTGCTGCTTTCTTGCTCTTGATTCCACTCTTGAGTCCCCATGGACCTCCTCACCCCTGTAGCAAGGACCTCTTGGCTTGTCCACATTGCAGGAAGCAATGTGACTGGGTGGGCTGTAGCCTCTCATTGGAGTTCTTGGAAGTTGTCCTGTGTTCTGACGCCCACAAGAGTCACTGTCCTTTCTCCCCTGATTTGGTGCATTTGTCGTGCCCCCATCACAAGCCAAATCTATACCCCGAGTGTGCCCAGAACGGGTTATGCTCATCCATCTTACTTATGTCTTTTTAATGTCCTCTTAGTAGAGAAAGCAGCAGAATTTTCTTCCTGGGGTTCCACACCATTTGTCAAGCATGGTTCAGTGTGAGATCTTTGTTGTACCACAGACAAATGCTTTGGGACAGGGAAAGCCGTTGGAGCTGTTTGGCCCTGGGGTTCCTGTGCTTTGTGAGAAGAAGAGGAGCCGACGCAGTGGCAGGGCTCTTCTTGGTGGATATTCACCTGTTTTGCGAGTAAGTGCATGGCTTAGAATTAAATGAGAAGAGGAGATTCTGTGGCGGTGGTGACTTCTCTAATCTAGGTCCTTTTATTTAATTTTTCTATTATCAGAATTTGCTTTAGAGATACTAAGTTTAGTGTCTGTGAGATACTTGTGACTAGCATTGCCTGTTTCCTTTTTTTCTTTGTTTTTGTTTTTGTTTTAATGTTTACTTACTTTTAGAGAAAAAGGGAGCGTGTGAGCAGGCTAGGAGCAGAGAGGGAGAGAGAGAGAATCCCAAGCAGGCTCCACACTGTCAGCACAGAGCCCAGCATGGGGCTCGAACCCACGAACCATGAGATCATGACTTGAGCTGAAACCAAGATTGGGACACTTAATCAACTGAGTCACCCAGGTGCCCCTACCCTGTTTCTTATTGATGAAAAATTAGAGAATTTTAATTCTTACACATTTAATAATTCCAGCTCTTGTTTTTTAAATTTTATAATAGCCTTATTAAGATCTTATTCACATACCAAACAGTTCACCCATTTAATATGTACAGTTCAGTGGTTTTTAGGATATTCCCTGAGTTGAGGCAATTTTAGAACATTTTCATCACTCTGGAAGGAAATGCCATATCCATTAACAGTCACTTGCCATTTCTATCCAGTCATCTGTCTCTATGGATTTGCCTATTACCCATTTCATTTGAAAGGGATCATAATAAGTGGTTTCTTTCATTTAGCATAATGGCTTCAAAGTTTACCCATGTCTTTTGTTTTTTCATTATTCTCTTGGATGGTATAGCATTCTGTTTATGGTCTGTCTCCCATTGCTGCAATAGGGGAATGGTTTACAGATAGATTTGCTGAAAGGCAGCATCAACAAAGTACTTTTTGTTTTTTGAAGTATTTTCTGTTTTTGTTTTTGGGTTCATTTTTTTTTAATGTTTATTCATGTTTGTGAGGCAGAGACTGAGAGTGAGGGGGGAGGGACAGAGAGAGAGGGAGGCAGAGAATCTGAAGTAGGCTCCAGGCTCTGAGCTGTCAGCACAGAGCTCGACGCAGGGCTTGAACTCACGAACTGTGAGATCATAACCTGAGCTCAAGTCGGAAGCTTAACCAACTGTGCCACCCAGGCGCCCCATCAGCAGAGTACTTCTAAACAAAGACTGTCCCAAGGCTTCAGATGTCCTTCAGTTGTAGTTACTTAAGGGAGATGGTTTTTGATCTCTGTAGTAATCTATTGCTGCAGAACAAATCACCTCAAAACTTGGTAGTTGTAAGCACCAGTTTTCCCCTATTGCTATGGGTCAGGACTCTGAGCACAGCTGAGCTGGGTCCCCAGCTTTGGATCTCACGTGGTTGCAGTCCTCTCCAGGCTGCACTAGGAAGGATCTGCATGGTTGTTGGCATGATTCAGTTCTCTGCAGGTCTTACTTCCTTGTGAGTCGTGTGGGCCAGAAGCATCTCTAGGTTCATTCCCAAATGGGCATGTGTATAGAGTAAGTCACCACATGTCAGCTGGCTGCATTAGAGCGAACAGGCAGGTGGGCAAGAGAGAGGGCCAGCAAGATGGAAGGCACAGTCCCTCATAACTTGATCACAGGAGTGACACCTGCTACAATCTATGTGTTAGAAGCATGTTACCAGATCCACCGCACACTGAGGGGATGGGATTATACAGGACATGGATACCAAGGGTCAGGGATCGTTGGGGGACATTATCAGTTTGTGTAAGAGAAGTGGATTGTTGATTTCCTTGGTTTTGGACGTGCTTTGGAAAAAAAACATATCTGAAGTGCCCTTAGGAAGATGGTAAAATTCCCTAGCAAAGATGCACTAATAATTTGTTAGCGATTCACTTGGAAACTTTTCTACTAAATTGATAGTTCTTTTCTCCCCCTGAGATGGCATGATGGCATTCAGCTTCATTTCTCTCATTTTCGTCTTACTGCCTTTTGACAAACAGATTCTTCTTTCCTTGTTCACCACCCGCCCCACCTCCCATCCTTGGTCTCTGAATATTTGCTGACAGTTGCTATTCCTTCTTTTTGCTTTCAGTGTGTTTTCATGGAACCCTGCTATGCCTGTTTAGTTCTTCAGGTCTTTTGAAATTTGTCCCTTTTTAAATTTTTACTTCGCTGTGACTTTTATCTGCTTCCTTGACTTTTATTTTTTTAGTACTGAAATAGTTTGAACTGTATATGCTATTCTTGTACAGAGAACAGGCTGATAAGGTGAAATCGTATCCTTTACTCCTGATAGAACTTTAAAGAAAAAGCCCATAAAATATTTCAAAAATGCAGAAAGAACAGAGAATAGTACAGTAACAGAATGGAACACTCATGTACCCTCCACATGGATTTATAAAGTGTTAAGATTTGTTTGTTTTTTTCCCTCAGATTTTTAAGGAACTTACTTATTGACAATTCATTTATCCGTTCAAACTGCTGTCTTGATGGATGTATTGGTTATTTGCTATCTTCGCTTTTGTGAACACAGTCACAGTGAATGTTTCCAGCACTCCTTTCCTTGTGCAAGAACTTTTCTAGCCATAGGTACTTTGAAAATAAACTTCCAGGTGATTGATAAGCAAACACAATGCATGATAAACACTTGTAATATGTTCGCAGTGCAATGTTGCAGCCATTTTTAATAACATAAGTGAAATAGGGAAAAATGCTTTTTGTGACTGCCATTTAGGTGGACAAATGTTAACTCGTGTTTCCTTGCATCTTTGGATTGATACTAGTATAGCATTTTCATTTCAAAATGGGTATTTATATGACTGTTAGAAAACTGATGGAGTGGATATTGGAATTAGTAGCAAAAACTGTTTTCATATGGTAATTTAAGAAAATAGCCATTATAGGCTTCAAAAATTTTTCTCTGGTATTATTTATTCCTACTTAGGTGTAATCGGCCAAACCCATATTTATTATTCTTTGTGTCTTATTAATCTCTAAACAAGAGTTTTTTTTAAAGCTTTATTATGGAAAATTTTAAACACCCATAAAAGTAGAGAAAATAGTACTATGAGTACTCACGTATATATCACCCAGTTTCCATACAATTGACATTCTTTTGAACAAGATTTTCAACTATGATGCTAACATTAGTTTTATATTTGGAATGTACTATATTCAGTGTAACACAAAGTATTAACACTCACTTGGAGAATTATTTCAGTATTCCCATGAGGTAAGTGGTAGTTGTTGAGAAGACTTACGAGTTTCAACACAGTTTTGCCGATCTTTGGGTGGCTTGTGGAGTTTCTCCCCTTAGTTAGTCGATCAGGTTATGGTCTAAATGGCCAGTCTCTCTCACAGGGAGACTGTCCATAAGTTTTGTAAAAAACGTGACCTAAGCCCTTTAGAATGCTTTGATAGAAGTAGTGAAGAAACTCTTCCAAACATTCAGAGGACCATTTTTAAAATGAAATACAGGGGCCAGCTAGTAATATCTCCTGGTAATGCACCATTTATGGGACTGTAGATCCAGAGACTATAATTAACAGTTTGAGCCGTACCTCATGGGTTTCTTGTCTGCTTGGATTCCAGATAGCGGTGGTTATGGGCTCCTGTACGGCAGGTGGTGCTTATGTGCCTGCAATGGCTGACGAAAATGTTATTGTACGCAAGCAGGGTACCATTTTCTTGGGAGGACCCCCATTGGTAAGAACATAGTTTTGATTGATTGATTGATTGATTGAAGTAAAATATACCTATTATGAAATTTACCATTCTAACCATTTTTAAGGGCACAGGTCTATGGCATTAAGTATATTCACTTTGTTGTGCAGCCATCACCACCATCCACCTCCAGCAGTATCTCATCTGCTCCAACTGAAAATCTGTACCCATTAAACACTAACTCCCTGTTCTCCCCAACCTCCACTGTCCCTGGCTACTCCATTTCTACTTTTTCTGTGAGTTTCACTACTGTAGGTACCTTGTACAGGTAGAATCATACAATATGTATCCTTTTGTGATTGGCATATTTTACATAGGATAATGTCCTCAAGATTCACTATGTTGTTACATAAGTCAGAACTTCCTCTTTAAGACTGAATAACATTCCATTGCATGTATATACTATTTTGTTTATTCAGTCATCCATCAAGGGACTTTTGGGTTACTTCTACTTGGAGTGTTGTGAATAATGGTACTGTGAACATGAGTATACAAATATATTTGTTTGAGTGTCATGCTTTCATTTTTTTTTGGGTATATGCTCGGAAGTCTAGTTGCCAGAGCATGTGATAATTTTGTTTTTAATTTTTTGAGAAATGATTTCTTTTTATTGCTGAATAACATTTCATTATATGGATAGGCTGCATTTTGTTTATCCACTTATCAGCTGATTTGGGTTGTTTCCAGTTTTTGCATATTATGATTTTGCATATTATGAATAATGCTGCCATACACATTCACATACAGGTTTTTTTTTTAAGTTTATTACTTATTTTTAGAGAGACAGAGCACATACAGACACATGAGCAGGAGAGGGCCAGAGAGGCAGAGAAAGAATCCCAAGCAGGCTCTATGCTGTTAGTGTGGAGCCCAACATGGGGCTCCAGCCCCTGAACTGTGAGATCCTGACCTGAGGTGAAATCAAGAGTCAGACGCTTAACTGAGCCACCCAGGTGCCCCCATATCCAGGTTTTTGTATGGATATGTTTTCCTTTATAATGGTTATATACCTATGAGTACAATTGCTAGGTCACCTGGTAACTCTGAGTTTAACATTTTGAGGAACTACCAACCTGTCCAGAGCATATTTTATATGCCTGGCAGCAGTGTGCAAGGGTTCTGATTTTTCCATATCCTTGCCAACAATTTTTATTGTGTATGTATTTGATGATAGCCATCCTAGTGGATGGTATCTCTTTGAGGTTTTGATTTGCATTTCTTTAATGGTTAGTGATGTTGATGTACTTGCTGGTCATTTGTGTATCTTCTTTGGAGAAAGATCTTTGCCCATTTTTTTATTAGTTTTTTTAAAGTTTATTTATTTTGAGACAACATGTAGCGCGTATGTACATGCACTCAGGGGCGGGACAGAGAGAGAATCCAAGCAGGCTCTGCTCTGTCAGCACAGAGCCCAAAGCGGGGCTTGAACTCATGAACCGTGAGATCATTACCTGATCTGAAATCAAGAGTTGGATGCTTAACCAACTAAGCCACTCAGGCACCCCATGATCTTTTGCCCATTTGTTAAATTGAGTTCTCTTTATTGAGTTATAAGAATTCTTTTTATGTTCTGCATACAAGTCTCTTTTCAGATATGTGATTTGTGCATATTTTCTCTCTATGGATCGTCTTCACTTTCTTGATGATATCTTCCTTTGAAGCACGCACATTTATAATTTTGATCAAGGCCACCTTATGTATTGCTTTTTTTGCTTGTGCACTTGATGTCATATATATGACGGCTTTGCCTATTGCAAGATTATAGAAATTTAATACTTTGGTTTCTTCTCAGTTTTACAGTGTTAGCTCTTTTAGGTTTGTAATCCATTTTGAGTCAGTTGGGTAGGATTTAAGAAAGGAGTCTGACATTGTTTTATATGTGGATATGCAATTGGTACAGGATCATTTGTTGAATGGCTGATGAAATAAACTTTTACTTATTCTTTTCTTTTTCTTTTTTGAGTCAATTCAATCAACACCAATTTCTTGAGCACACTTTTTTATAGAGAGAGAGAGTTGGGAAAGGGCAGAGAGAGAGTGAGAGAGAGAGAATCCTAAACAGGCTCCATACTGTCAGTGTGGAGCCCGTCATGAGGCTTCAACTCACAAACCGTGAGATCATGACCTGATCCCAAATCAAGAATCAGAGATTTAACTGACTGAGCCACCCAAGTGCCCTACTTATTTTTTCTTCCAAATCAATTGCAGTGCTGTTTGACTCAGGGTCAATAACAAGCTGATAAATTGTTAAGTGAAAAAAACAGCAAGGTGCTTGCACATATGTCAACTTTTTTGTAAAATGAGGAAATTATGCATTTATGCATACGTATAATGCATGCATTTGCTTATAATGTATATGCATATAGTACATATGCATGTAGAAACTCTAGACAGCAAACATAGTTTAAATGTAGAGGAGATGGAACAGGTTGGGAGAGAGATCTTTGACTTTTTTCTTTTTTTTCTGCACATAAACATTTTGAGACATTTGTCTTTCTCAGCCTTGTGGAAACATTACTTTTCAAAAAGGCTAGCTTTTTATCAAAAGGAACAATGTAGAATAGCTGTGAGAGGTTCTCTAAATTTCTTTTCTTTTAAATTTTTTTTAATGTTTATTTATTTTTGAGAGACACAGAGGCACAGTGTGAACAGGGGAAGGGCAGAGAGAGAGGGAGACACAGAATCGGAAGCAGGCTCCAGGCTCTGAGCCATCAGCACAGAGCCCGACATGGGGCTCGAACTCACAGACCGCGAGATCATGACCTGAGCTGAAGTCGGCCGCCCCACCGACTGAGCCACCCAGGCGCCCCCTAAATTTCTAATACTAGTATTCTTTATTAATCACTTGTAGGGTCAGCTATATAATTTGCAGACCTCAGTGCAAAATGAAGATACGGGACCCCTTGTTCAAAATGGAAGAAAAAATACTGTTATAGGTTCTAAAATATAAAGGTTCTAAAATATTTTCCTTTTGTGGTATCTTTACCTGTCATGGTGTTTTTTATTTGCTATTTAAGGACGTGTTCCCTCAAACATGGAATACACCCCTTCCCGGTCATTTGTGCTTCCAGTGGGCCCACCATTCAACTCCTGGCGGACATACAACCCCCAAGGGTATGCAGCCTCCACTCCAGGATATGCTTGGTATCCAAATGGGCAGAGGCAAAAGGCTATCCCTTAGCTCCCACCTCCACTGAGTCATCTGCTAGAGAATGCACCTCAGCACCACCAGCCCAGGATCATGATGGTGCTGTTGTGCTCCACCCTGAGACACCAGGGGGTGCACGCCTGACCCCTGATACTCTCTGTGCCCATGCCAGGCCCCCACTGGGGGCAGCTATAATAGTTGCTCGGCGGGGGTGGGGGGGAGCAGGTAGGGCCAAGCCCAGGGCCCAGGCACCAGGTGGCAGGGAAGCAAGGAGCCAGGAACTCTTCCCAGTGAGGTGGTGGGAGGTAGACCAGGCAAGAGCTCTGAACCCGAGCACATAAGCCCCATCACTCTTCATTTACAGAACACAAATTCAAAGATAGAATTAGAATTTCAGGGGCACTTGGATGGCTCAGTTGGTTAATCTGGTTAACCAGTTGGTTAATCTGGTTAGTCTGAATCTTGATTTCAGGTGATGTCATGATGTCATGGTCATGGGGTCTGCTCAAGATTCTCTCTCCCTCCGCCTCTCCCGGTCGTGTGCATATCCTCTCTCTCTCTCCCTCTCTCTCTCTTTCTATTTCCCTCTCAAAAATAAATAAAATTAGAATTTCAGTAGGGTAACCACTCAGCATTAAACCCTAAAGCACAGGGCCCTTCTGAGAGTGGGCTCCTGTGCACCCATACTGGTCACCTGCCAGTGATGCAGGACTGAGGAGTGGATTATGTAATCCTAGGCTTTTGCCCATTGCCTCTTTGATCAGCTCCATTACAGTGTTGTTCAGTAATGCAGTCTGCGCTCTGCTGTGCTTGTGTCACAATCTGGTCCCATACTTCAAAGGGATAAAAAGGGGGCAGGTGAAGACACAGGTGATTACTACATCTTACAACAAAATGTCCCATTATTTAAGTGAAATCTAAAGACTATTATATAAGTAAGAGGAAGAATGTCAAGGATATTCTAGAACTGTAATATCCATACAATGGAATGTTATTCAGCCATTAAAAGGAGTAAGTTCTGACACGTGCTACAACAAAAACCTTGAAAGCATTGTGTAATTCTGCCTCTATGAAATACTTAGAATAAACAAATTCGTAAAGACAGAAAATAGATTAGTGGTTTCCAGGGACCAAGAGGAGGGTGGAATGGGGAGTTCTGTAATGAGTATGGGCTTTCTTTAGCGAGTGATGAAACTTCTAAAATTAGGTGTTGTTGATGGTTCCACAATCTTGTGAATACACTAAAAAACACTGAATTTTATCTTCAGATGTGAATTTTGTGGTATGTGAATTCTGTCTGAGAGAGTAAGTTTATTGCTTTAAAATTCTGTCCAAAAAAATCATCTTTGGTTTTGGAATAGTAGTACAAATTTATTAAAAAGTGTATGTTAAAAGCAGTTTATTCTTGCATTGATGTGAAATATGTGTATTTTCCAAATGCTTATGTTCATTTTTAATAAATTTTATTAAGGATCAGGTAACCCTGAAGAGCCGCAATTTTAAATGTGATAAAAGTCTCAAGGCATCATTCAAAGGCTTGTGATATCAATTATTCTTTAATATTCTCCTGGCTATGTGTGATACCTGTCATTGGGTAATGAGAGGAAAGAATTCATTCAAAATTTACCTTTGTCTAGCGAAGGGTACAAACTTTCATTAATTTGTATGTGTTTTTCCTTAAAGAACGAGTAAAGATGAGACTGAAACCTTTTAGGGACTATAGGCAGCATGGGAATATTGGAAGAACATTAGCTGTTTTCAGGAGAAGGCTTTGTCTAATGTGCAGTTGCAGTGTTCTCCAGTCAATGGATTCAGATTTACCTCGTGCCTCAGCAAGGAGCAGGGAGGCAGCCAAAGTCGGCTGTTCTCTTGGACATCTCAACTCTGTTCTGTAGTCTCCCACTGAAAGACATGGTTACAGATTAAAAAAAAAAAAAAAAAAAAAGCAGCCTCATCTGCTTGAGGGTTCTAAATTTTGACACTTGTTTTACTGAAAATTGAAAAAGATTTCGTGCATAGTGTGGGGTTGAGTTGCTATAGCTTTTAGTTACTTAAAGTGGCTAGAAAAATACATAACAATAAGTTTTTAAAGGATCTTTTTGTTTTTCTGTCTTCTGAACTTGATGTTTAGTAGAATGAGCCATTTTTGATTTTTATCATCTTTGCACCTGTCACAGTATCCTACATGTTGTGGGTGTTCAGTAAATATCAACCAATGACGAATCCTTATTTTATCAGTTGATATTAGTCAGAACCCTGGAAATAAATAGAGCATATCAGTTATTATTCCTTTTTTACAACTTTAAATATCCAGACACCTCTTATAATTAGTTATTGTCTGGGCTGAATGCTGTTTTACATTGAATATTTTGGGAAGAAGAGAACCAGGAATTTAGTCCTGTGGGTGGAATAACTGGAGGTGAAAGTTTTAATTACTTTTCCCTGTGCAATAATATTTTATTTAAGATGGAACTTTTTAAAAATGTTTATTTATTTCAAGGGAGAGAGAGAGCTGGAGCATGAGCAGGGGAGAGGCAGTGAGAGAGAGGGAGAGAGAGAATCCCAGGCTATCAGTGCAGAGCCCAACACAGGGCCTTATCCCATGAACCACTTGAGCCAAAACCAAGAGTCAGATGCCTAACTGAGCCACTCAGGTGCCCCGGACAGAACTTCTGAGGTAGTGAGTAAGTCCTTGCTATGCTGCAGTTCAGGTAAATGTTCATTATTCTAATAAAACCTTTTCCTAGTTGAAGAAAAAGAAATCAGTCAACCCAAACAGGTAGGGATCAATAAGCAATTCCGAAGGGATCAGGTTGGCGTTTGGCACTAAATAATTTTTCTTTTTTTTTCTGTTAGAATTTCTCAGGCTGTAATTAAGTCATTCATAATTTATTACTTGAGGTTTCATTCTTTTTGGTCATATTCTGCTGAATCTTAGATATGGGTAATCCTAGAGACTTTTTTTTGCCATCTTAAAGGTATTGGACCTTGAAGAGTTTGTGATAGTTAACTGGAATTTTTCAGGATAGGCCAAAAATGGCATTAGTTTGTTAAATTTATTGAGCATTCAAAGACAAATACGTCACAGTTGCTATCATCAAGGAACTCACAGTATAGAGCAGACAATAGAGATGTGTGCAGTTTACTGACACACGGTCTGGTAGGTGCCCTGTTGAAGGGGTGTGTGGAGTATTCTCGGACCACAGATGAATAAGCGTTGTTCTCTTACCACTATGGAGAGTCATTAATGATGAAAAGGGGGGCACCTGGGTGGCTCGGTCGGTTGAGTGTCCGACTTCAGCTCAGGTCATGATCTCAAGGTTCATGAGTTTGAGCCCCACATCGGGCTCCATGCTGACAGCTCAAGCCTGGAGCCTGCTTTGGATTCTGTGTCTCTCTCTCTCTCTCTGCCCTTCCCTCCCCACACTCTGTCTCTCTCTCTCTTAAAAATAAATAAACATTTAAAAAATTTTTTAAAAATGATGAAAAGGCCTGGGCAGGTCAGGAGAAGCTACACAGAGCAGATAGGGCCTAAAGGATGGGGAGGGATTTCTCAGGTGTGTGACAGGGAGCAGGGAGCCCAGGCAGTGGGAACAGCATATGCACAGACACAGATGCTTTAACATGCATAGGTTAGGAGAAGGAGAGTGGGCTTTCAGGTCAGAAATACCTCGATTCAACTCAGGTTCCATGACTTGCTCAAGGTCTGTGGGGAAATTCTCTGTGACTCTGGGTTCAAAATTTTCATCTGTAGACTAGAGACCATTTTATGTCGGTTTACTAGGTGGGTGGAATAAGAAACAAAAATCTTTAGCTCTGTGGAAGAAAGAGTGGTAGCTAATCAGGTTAGAAGACCTGCATGTTATGTAAGCATTGGTATTTCTCCAATGGACAAGACTCACCAGACTCTTATCCCTTCTGTAGGTTAAAGCTGCAACTGGAGAAGAGGTCTCTGCTGAGGATCTTGGAGGTGCTGATCTGCACTGCAGGTGAAACAGAGGCTGTTGTTTCTTTTCAGGATTCACGGTTGCCTGTTTGTCCATTTTAAGAGAAAGTTTAATTATTTTTTCTAAAAGTTATACTTGCCACATGTAACCATAGTCCATTGGTTCTGGAGCCGCTGTTTTAGGGTTCAGTTTTTTGAACTGTAGAGTTGGTGTTTCTAAGCTAGAACATCAGCTTTTTCGTTATTGCCTAGAAAGACTGGAGAGACAGTTTTCTCGTTTCTTTAACAAACATCCATCAAGCACTGGTTATGTGCCAGACACTGTTATAGGTATTGAAGATAATAAGGTAAACATTATCTTCGACCTCAGAGAGCTAATTAACATTCCAGTCAGGAAGGTGGGCAATAAGTAATTACCAAAAAATGATAGAATGTGTACACGTGATGAGGTCTACAAAAAAGTATAGGGAGAGCATATAGGAGGTGGAGCTAACCCAGTGCTGTTCAGGCATTATGACTTTGTGAAATTAATATTTGTTAAGTGGGACACAGGGTGCTGGATGGTGGGCTGTGATTCAACAACAGACCACGAGAGAAATTGAAATGGACAAGTGTATGACTCACAGAACCTGGAAAAAATACACAGCATGCCTCTAGGGGCCACGCTGGGAGCTGTCGGCAGAGCGCAGACAGAGGCAGAACCTGAGCACCTGTTTTTCTTAGGGTCCGTGGTTGGAGCACTTTGGGCTTCCCAAGCTAGAGCTAGTTTAGTCCATTCAAACCCAAAGATGGGGGTTTTGTTAAGTTCCATATGAGTCTCTTTAAGGAGCACGTAAGGCATGTGGGAACACACTGGGAGGCGGGGTACACTGTTGATCACAAGGGTCTCTGGGGAAGTCATATCAGGACTTACGCATGCTTGTGTTCTGTGGCTGTTGTCCAGGGCATGTGCTCACATGAGTGTCCTGGAGGAGTTTCAGATTCCTGCAGGCCAGTCAGCCAAAGGAAGTACATGTTGAGGCAGCCATCTACCTTGAGGCAGCTCAGCTAAACCATATCTGAACAGCAGAAGGTGCGTAACAGTTGGTTCTCTGGGGAGGCAGAAGCCCTGCTTTATGGCATCTGCCAATGCCTCTGGTATAAATTGTTCCACCGAGGCTGATTGCAGGGTCCTGAGAGGACACCACTGAGTGTAGAATCAGGAAGAGGTGCACACATTTGGCTCTTGTGAGTCATTCGTGAACTGGCTTCATCATGTCACTGGTCCAGTCATTTCAGGTTAGAGTTCAGGGGTAAGAAGACTGTCTACCTCCTAGAGTTCCATGAGGATTAAGTTAGATGATACATAGAAATTGCTTGAAACGATATTTTAAATAGGTACCTATAAATGTTAACTGCCACTGTTTTTTAATGTTGTTGTTTGTCATAATCACTCATTAAAGAATTTTGACTTTTTTTAAAGAGAACTTAGGAAACCACTGAAGAATTTTAAGGAGAGATATGCTATCATCAAATATTTCATTAGAAAAACTCTCCCTGCTGCTAAACAGAGAACATTTAAGGAGTTGGCACGAGTCTACCTGAGGGACCAGTTGGGGGGTTTTATCAGTAGTATAGGTGAGAAGTGCTGGTGGCTTAGATGCTGGTGGTTACGGTGGTAGAGCACGTAGTGGGAGTGACCAGGTTCGAGCTCCCTTTTAGAGACAGAATTGAGGGACTTGCTGATGGATGTCATGTAAGGGGTATAGGAAAGAGAGGTGACATTGGCGATGACTTGAAATGGTTTCATTCCTGAGATTGGGAAGATAGGAGGAGGAGGAGATCTGGGGATGGGGCAGGGGGATCAGGTGTTCCTTTTGGACCTGATAAGTTAGAGGCACTTGAGACATTCAAGTAGGGATGCTGGTTGAGCAGGCAGTTAATTGATAAGAGTCGATAGCCCAGATCAGTGCTGGAGATCTTTAATTGGGAGTCGTCAACATAGAAGTAGAATTTAAACCCATGAGAGTAGTTGAGCTAGCTCACCTCAAGGTGAGTGTAAACAAGTGAGCCCAGGACCATGTCCTAAAGATGCCATGTATAAATGGCAGGTAGACCTCGTCATTGAGCTCAGTGGCTTGACAGGCACATGAACCCCTCTTTGTGCTATGAAACCTCAAACCCAGGGAGCCAGGAGGCTACGGGAGCAGTCTCGTAGATAAGAAAAAGAAGACAGGTACAGCATTTCTGCTTTCTTGTCAAATAACACCACTGCGCCTTTAGAAAAGTCGGAGAGGGGAGCTACATTTGCCTCAGTTTTCTCTCCATTCCCTTCTCACTGAACACTTACCGTAGTAGATTGATGGCAGTCAGTGTTGCGAGTAACAAAATTTCTGGCCTGGTCTCTGCCCTCATGATTAATAATTTCATTGCATAGATAAGAGAAGTAAACCAAAGAGCCAAAAAGCATTTACAAAATGAATATGCTAGCTTGCTTCCAGCTTTCCAACTAGCGGCGACAGGAGGAGCGGTTAAGGGAGTGGTGTTGAGCTTAGGATGCCTAAGCTGTGTGTTCTGCATGCGTGGGACAGAGCACTTGTTTCTTTACAGGGAGCACATACATGCGAGAGGACTCGCTGCGGTCCTCTCTGATCGCACAGGCCATTGCAGGCAGATGGTGACGTGGGCGCTTCAGCTGGGAGGGAGGAGCACACAGGTGAACAGGTGGGCGGAATACAGGACAAGGTGGGCTGCCACTGTGTGTGGATGCTTAATGAGGCGAAGGAGATGAAGATAGCATTGGACGAGCATTCATGTAAAAATTTCTTGACTCTTTAAGTTGTCTGGTGCCCATAAATGTTGTTGGCAGTATGCCAAGTTGGGGCGTAGATTCTAGAATTCATCTGATGTTTGCCTTACTTACTACTCTTGTGACTGGACCAACTATTTACTTCCCTGAGCCTCATGTCTTCATGTTTAAAATGAAGATAATAATAGTTCCCACCTCCTAGCAGAGTCTGGTGCCTGCTGAGCACTCAACTACTACTAGCTATTATTATTAATAATAACCTGTTTAAATTCATGAGACAATGATTAAGCGGTGATGGCTTGTTTTCTGTTTTTTTTTTTTAACAGTGTAATGATTGCTTTGGATTTTCTCTGTCTTTGTAAACACATGTATTTTCTTAAAACTTTTTAATGTTTATTTGTTTTTGAGAGAGAGACAGAGTGTAAGTGGGAGGGGCAGAGAGAGAGGAGCCAGAATCTAAAGGACTCCAGGATCTGAGCTGTCAGCACAGAGCGCAACGTGGGGCTCGAACCCGCAAACCATGAGATCATAACCTGAGCCAAAGTCGGACACTTAACTGACTGAGCCACTCAGATGCTGCTTTGCAAATCCATATTTAAACCTCTCTGATTAGTCATCCTGAGGAGTTAATTTGACATAAAGGTTTCCATAATATAGTGTCTCATCAAAGGTTTCCCTTTCCTGCTGATTTGGTAAATACTAGGCAGTTTTGAAAAGAAAGCATTTTATTTAAAATATTTACTGATTTGGAAGTAGTTCCTTCTGCCTCTCTTTGCTTGCTGAATTATTGCAGTGCAGCTAGAAGTCAGCAATTATAGCTGGTATTATGTATGAAGCATTTAAAAGATAGGGTTAGTTTAAAGTGTCATATTAAGTTAAAAAAACTGAAGGGTCTACTATTTGCAAAGTGTTGTGGGGCTGTAGCCAGGAGTAAACACGGTCTCTACTCTCAGTTAGAAACACCCAGTTCCGAGGTGGAGAGTGCCCTGATATCACCATGAGAACCCTGTTCCAAGAATTATCTATCAAGGGTTTGGCATTTTCCCTAGACAGGACATCACAATTATCACAATTTAGATTGCAGCAGATTAGTCCTTACTCATAAAACAAACCAAAATTTTATTTTTTTCAGGGACACATTTTTGTCTTTGTTTACCATCATTTTATTTCTTATTTATTTAATAAAAAATTTTAAAGTTTATTTATTTATTTTGAAAGAGAGAGAGCAGGGGAGGGGCAGAGAGAGAGGGAGAGAGAGAATATCATGCAGGCTCTGCACTGCCAGGGTAGAGCCTGATGCAGAGGTCGAACTCATAAGCTGTGAGATCATGACCTGAGCCAAGATCAAGAGTTGGATGCTTAACTGACTGAGCCACCCAGGCATCCCTTATTTATTTGTTTTTAGAAATATTTTATTTTATTTTATATATTTATTTTTTTAATGTTTATTTACTTTTGACATAGAGACAGAGTGTGAGCAGGGGAGGGGCAGAGAGAGAGGGAGACACAGCATCTGAAGCAGGCTTCAGGCCCTGAGCCGTCAGCACAGAGCCTGATGCGGGGTTCGAACTCACAAACTGTGAGATCATGACCTGAGCCGAAGTCGGTGCTTAACCGACTGAGCAACCCAGGTGCCCCAAGATTTTATTTTTAAGTAATCTCTCCATGCAACGTGAGACTTGAACTTAATACCCCCAGATCCAGAGTCACGGTCTCCACTGAATGAGCCAGCCAGATGTCCCAACAGTTATTTTTAATATTATATTACAGAGTCATAGCATATCAACCTGTGAGATAACAAGCCATCTAATCAGAAGAAAACTAATAACCAGAGCAAGCCCATGCATCATTCACACTGAACTTGAAATTGAATGGGAACTTCAGTGACCCTGATCACACTTTATCAATACCCATTTTTACCATTAATCTCAGGGACAGGGTCTTCAAGTCTTTGTAGGTTATCCATAACAGCTTACTCTTAGGGTGTAACTTTGTAAGGTGTGGCCTCAGCCGTCTCTCTGAAATGAGAGACCATAGCTGGCATCTTTGTTAGGAGCTTAGTTAGTGACACACACTTGGTTGTTATGGACTACATTGTACCATCTGTGGTTGTTGAACTTTATCATATACAATTTTGTTTGAGATGCATGGGATGAGCATTAAATAGAAGTCCTCACCAGCAAGGCTCTGTGTAGAAGAAGGTCAAGATTGAGAAATAGAAGGTATGGATTCTTATACAGCTACTGCTGGTCCTAGGGCAACGTACTTAATTTAGGTATAGGTCAGTTTTTCCTGTTTGTGAAATAAGGATAATACCATTCTGCCACGGCCATTATGAGAATCAAATTAGATGGTATTTATTAAAGTATTTTGGAAGTAAAATGATGTCATCCTTAAGTGAGAGAAGAAATTTGGGGTTTAAGATATTTATTTTCCTTTTCCCTGTTCTGATTATTTTAGTGTGCTTTATTCTGTAGAAAGTCTGGAGTATCCGACTACTATGCTTTGGATGATACTCATGCCCTTCACATAACTAGGAAAATTGTGAGGAGTCTAAATTATCAGAAGAAATTGGATGTGAGTTGATTATGTTCTCCTATCTTTTATTTTCTTGAAAGGCATTTTGACTTTCGTTACCCTGAATAATGTCTTTAAACAGGTTAACGTGGTTGCTTTATATTTCTGCAGGTGTCCATTGAGCCTTCTGAAGATCCTTTGTTTCCTGCTGATGAATTGTATGGAATAGTTGGTACTAACCTTAAGAGGAACTTTGATATCCGAGAGGTGTGTGGAGTGAAACTGTGAACTGAAAACCATGCTGTCAGTCTCGATATCCACTTTTAATCCTGCAGTCTGTTTAGATAGGTTGGTGCCTTAGAGCCTATTGTGGAACTCAGTAGGGAGTGACATATAAGGGAAAGATCTCTTACTAGAAGAGAGAGGCGGATTAAAATCCTCAAAGTGGTTGGAAAGTTTTCATTGCACAGTGGTGAAGCTTGCTTTGTTCAAAAATAGGACTCACTATTCCTGTGGACCTTTGGAATGATGTAGGCAACTTCATAATTTTCAGCTATTTCTTTTTAGTGTTCTTATTTTGGGAAGTGGATGCAATGTCAGTAAGTTGTTGAAAGGACAAAAACATACCGTTTTAGATCAATATGACATTAGCAGTGATTAGACTTTTGATTACAGTTGAAGATGTTGCCATGGTTACAGATTGTCGACATGGCCTTCTTTTGTCTAGATTGACAGTTTTTAGTGCTTGCATGTAGTTTTTATTTTGTTCACTATCTTGATAGAATATTTTTTAAATTAGGGAATTACCTTTTTTTTTTAATTAGGAAATTATCTTACTATCAGGTTCTGTGCCTTAATGTTTGTTAGTTTTCCCCTTGACTATATCCATTTAGTAGTTGATGGACATTTGGGCTTTCTTCTCTCCATATCTTGGCTATTATTGATTATACTGCTATCAACATCGGGGTACGTTTGCCGCTCGAATCAGTATTTTTGTGTCCTTTGGATGAATACCTAGTGGTGTGCAGTTGCTTGTTCATAGGGTAGTTTTACTTTTAACTTTTTTGAGGAACCTCCATACTGTTCTCCAGAGCGGCTGCACCAGTTTGCATTCCCACCAACAGCGTAAGAGGACTCCCCTTTTTTCTTTAAACCAGATGAGAAAAGTGAGGCTCAGGGGACTTTAGGTAGCCACCCTGTGACTCTAGTTTCTCAGCTGTAGAGCCATAAGTCAGGGCTGGGTCTTCCTCTCAGCACTATTTTCTTAGGTTCATCACATCCTCACAACTTTGTCCCACCTTTGCAGAGGCAAGAACTGAGACTTCCTCCAGGACACATAAGTCCTGTATAAGTTATCCCTTAGGTTGGAGTCTAAGTCTCCTGACTCTGAGCCCAATACCAAGCATTGTGGTCGAATCCCTGACCCTCACCCGATACTTTTGAACAGCTTTTGAAGGAAGCTCTGAGTCTTTACTGTCTTTCTGCTTCTCTGCTTTGTAACATGGTGCTGTTACTCTTACCATGCAGCATAAAACCAGGGCCCAGAACGACCTTGGGGACCATGCATGTAAAGTTAAATTCTAGTGAGAAGACTTGCTGGGTAGAGTGAAATTCTGTGAAAGTAACAACTTAATCATGAATTTGTTTTCCTTTTGACTAACTTTAATGCAAAAATTCTTTTGTAATATAATGTCTCAGGAACACTGTTATTTTTCTTCTTAGGTCATTGCTAGAATTGTGGATGGAAGCAGATTCAATGAGTTCAAAGCCTTGTATGGAGACACATTAGTTACAGGTATAAAGGCAAAACATTGAAAATATGAGCATATCCTTTTTTCTTTTTATTTTTTTAAAGATTTTATTAAAAAATTTTTTTAATGTTTATTTAATTTTGAGAGAAAGAGTGTGAGTGGGGGAGGGGCAGAGAGAGGGAGACACAGAATCAAAGCTGTCAGCTTAGAGCCCAACACAGGGCTCACACTAATAAACCAAATCATGAGATCATGACCTGAGCCAAAGTCATATGCTTAACTGACTAAGGCACCCAGGCGCCCCCTTAAAGATTTTATTGTTAAGCAATCTCCACACCCAACGTGGGGCTTGAATACACTATCCCGAGATCAAGAGTCACATGCTCTACCAACTGAGCCAGCCAGGTACCTCTGAACATTTTCTATTCCTTTGAAAATAAGTGATTTTTGTTTTGTTTTGTTTTGTTTGTTTGTTTGTTTTTTATAATAGTTTATTTTCAGATTGGTTCACATATAACACCCAGTGTTCATCCCAACACGTGCCCTCTTTAATGTCCGTCACCCCCTCCCTCACCTCCCTCACCCTCAGATTGTTCTTAGTCTTTGAGAGTCTCTTATGTTTTATCTCCCTCCCTCTCTGTGTCTTTTTTTCCTTTCCCCTTTTCCACTCCCCCTGGTTTTTGCTTAGTCTCACAAAGTCCACCTATTCGTGGAAACATATGGTATCGGTCTTTTTCTGACTGACTGATTTCACTTAACATAATACCCTCCAGTTCCATCCATGTTGCTACACATGGCCAGATTTCATTTTTTCTCATTGCCACGTAGTAGTCCATTGTATATATGTGCCACAACTTCTTTATCCATTCGTCAGTTGATGGGCACTTGGTCTGCTTCCATGATTTGGCTATTGTCAAAAGTGCTGCTATGAACATTGGGATACACGTGCCCCTATGCATCAGCATTCCTGTGTCTCTTGGGTAGATTCCTAGCAGTGCTATTGCTGGGTCATAGGGTAGCTCTATTTTCATTTTTTTGAGGAACCTCCACACTGATTTCCAGAGTGGCTGCATCAGTTTGCATTCCCACCAACAGTGTAAGAGGGTGCCTGCTTCTCCACATCCCCACCAGCATCTAGAGTTTCCTGATGTATTCATTTTAGCCACTCAAACTGGTGTAAGGTGGTATCTCAGTGTGGTTTTGATTTGTGTTTCCCTGATGATGAGTGACTTTGAGCATCGTTTCATGTGTCTGTTGGCCATCTGAATGTCCTCTTTGGAGAAGTGTCTATTTATAAATAAGTGATTTTTTATCTCAAGGTATTGATGTACTTGGTGTGAGCTTTGTTATTTAGAGCAGTACAAGTGTGTGGGTCTGTATTCAAAAGGAGTTGTTTTGTGAAGAACACTGGTAGCTGAACAGCTTCATAGATCCAGAGAGTTTACAATGATGATTGCTGGATGCTATGGTGGAGGACCTTGTCTGTGACTTGGTGGAATTTACTGTCTAAAAACATGTTATTGCAGTAAAATTAGTGGGAATATTTGTAGTTCTTTTTGTTTGGATAATTTGTAATTATTTTGAAAATTTCAACACTGTTTCCTTGGTTCTTTAGTCTCTAATTCAACTAGGAGGTTTTGTATGATATCCTTCCTACAAGGGCCTTCTCATAGCCTCTGCATGGGTCTAATGTCAAATTGTGCAAACACTAGACCAAGAATATAGGACAGAAAACCAAGTCTGAAAAAACAAATAAGTTCATTCATTCATCTAAAGTGTTAAGTTTGTAGGCTTTGGAAGAAAAGTATTTGAAACATAGATGCTAGACCCATAATAGTCTATCTTGGATGAATGGCGAAACAGAGTCTCGAAGTTTTATTTGGTCTTATGAAAGCTAGAAAATGTAGTAGATAATCTGAAGATAACACATCACCGTGAAAAAAAAATACAAAAATCCAAATTGTGAATCTACGTGGAGGCTTAAGGGTAAATCACAGCACTTTCTCCTGGTGTGATTTATGAGCAATAAGAGGGTTCACATTGGGAGTGGAATTTACGTTTTTGTATTGAGGTGTTTAAGTGATTAAGAGACTTTTGTTTGATATATAGACAGGATTTGTGGCCAAATGGTTCCAGATGTAACCCTCACTGTGCAGCGGTTTGAAACAAGTCAGAGTTGTTTCTGCTGCTTTTCCAAAGGTGGATGGGCTGTCCTTGTCGTCTGTTTTTACCATTTTGCCTCTTTCTTGCTGAAAGACCTGTGGTACCTTTGTCCCCTAGAATACTAAGGATATATGTAGTTCCTCTGTCTGGAATTCAGATGAGATTGGGGAAAGAGAAGTGGAAGTGAGAAGTGAGAGGGAGAAGGGGGAATGAATGGAGGGTGGTGACAGGAGGAAGTATTGGGTGGAGGAAGAACAGGTCTTTCTGAGGATCAGGTGTCCCTGGCAGCTCTTAAGAGTTTCCTCCGCCTCTGCACTTGCCTTAGGTACACCCTAGTAGTTTCTTGGACATTTCGCTTTCCTGTTTGGCCTGAAGGAAGCTGGTGAAGGCACTTCCTCTGTGTCCCTAATATAGTGGGGCATGTGTCCTACTTGGCAGGTCCTGTCCCTGGAGATTCCAAGCCAGGCTCAGGAAGGGTTGAAGGTCTAAATAGCTCACACAGGGCAGTATACCTTAGGGTCTGCACCACACTGCCAAGCCATCAGCAGGTTCCTAGCTGGTTTTGTGGGGTGGGGCACTCAGAGTGTATTGCTAGATCTTTGGGGGAAGGTCACCCCTTTGCACTGTGTCTGTGAGTGGCATCGCCATTTACAAAATGCAGCATAGGCCGTTGGCTGGAGTCTTAGGACTGAAAGACCAAGAAAACCCATACAAGGCCAGAGTAAAGAACAAAAACAAGTTTTTAAAAATTCAGTGTTCTGGTATATCACCAGATTGACATTCTCTCTTATCCATTAATTTTTCTTCAATAGTTTTTCGAGCACCTGTTTTGTGTCACACCACATGCAGGGCGTCTCAGCGGCAGCCTGTGTATCTTGAGCTTGAAGACAGAGCTGGGTCCCAGGCACTTTGGGAGCATGCCTTCTTTGACCCACGTCAACAAGCACTGTTTGTTGACTCTTGGGTTTCAAGTGTTTGATACCTATTTCTAGTCTTAATCAGGCTTGTTGAAATTCACTCTTGGGAAGATCTCCGGAGCCAAGTTTTTCAGGTTTACAAAGCCTCCTGATATCCACTCAGGTGTCTCCCTCACATACTAATCGTTTTCCACCTTTTTCTTCTCCCTTGCTTCTCCTGTGTGTCTCTGTGTATGCAGAATGGGTGTTTGCAGCAGTAGCAGTGTGAGGAATAAAGGAAGCTTTTAGAGGAAATGAAAGTGCAGTGTTTAGTTGTTCTTCTAAGCTTAGCTGGATTTTTCACTTTAAAGTCGGTGACAACCTGTCTTGACTGTGCTCCCACTTTTGAAAGCAAGTTTACCTGGGTGTTGTATGTAAGGCAGTTTGACAATAAATTATATTAAAAAAAAGAAAGAAAGAAAGTTGGCCTTTGCTGAGTTTATACCCTTTACCTTGAGGGCCTATCATTGCCACAGGCATTTTCAGGCAAGCCAGTCACCTGAGACTGGCGGATAACTCCGAACATGGGCCTATAAAAGGGCTTCCACATGTGATTCGTTCCATTTCAGAATGTCCTCTGTCTGGGACTTAGTAGGCACTTGGACCTGTGTTACACCAATGAATGGTTGACACTTTACCCCCATCATCGAACCAAACCAACCAGTCAGACAAGTGATAACTTTACATGTAACACACTCCTTGAAAGGAAGCAAAACACACAGACTCTCCAGGACCTTAGAAAGAAGAAACTGTGACATGAGCTGTTCTGTATCTTAGACAGAATCTCCACATTTTAAACTTTGATTTGAAATTAAAGAATGTATAACTATGTCTGTTAGCTGTGAATTAAAACCCCTCTGAATACATAAATCTTTTTTCAATTTTCTTTTGAGGATTTGCTAGAATATTTGGATACCCTATAGGTATCATTGGAAATAATGGCGTTCTCTTTTCTGAATCTGCAAAAAAGGCAAGTACTGTTAAACGTGTACTTCAGGATTTTCTGTTTTAATTTAACATTTGAAGGTCAAGTAAGGAATGAAAGTTTATTGCATAAAAGCATTAAAATATTTAAACATCCCTTAGTAGGCAGAACACTGTATGTGCATGTGAGCATGTGTGTGTGTGTGTGTGTGTGTGTTAGTGTTTGAAACTGTTTATATGGCGGTTTACATTAACATGTTTTATCTAGAGCATTTAAAAAATGAAATGTTTTGGAAAAGTTTTTATAAGACACTTAAATTATAAGTGCTACATGTATGCAGTACATTGTAATGCAGTGCAAATTATAAGATGACATGTATGTATCCTAAGACTGTAAGAATACTTGTCTTAAAAGTGTTTATATTGTTTTCTTTTTTTCATTTTTATTAAAATTTTTTTTCTTAATGTTTATTCATTTTGAGAGAGAGAGAGAAAGAGCTCAAGCTGGGGAGCGGCAGAGAGAGAGGGAAAGAGAGAATCCCAGGCAGGCCCTGTGCTGCCAGCACAGAGCCCACTGGGGGCTCCATCTCACGAAACATGAGATCATGGCCTGAGCTGAAATCAAGAGTTGGACGGTTAACTGACTGAGCCATCCAGGCGCCCCTCTGTTTTCTTTTAAAGTGGAAAACTAAGGAATTATAGTGAGGCTCAGGAATTCCCACTGACAAGCACTTAGTTTCTTGAGTTTCACTTGCTGTTCAGAATGTTAGTGATTGACTTCATCCCTACAGCTGTGTGCCAGTGATCACACACGTGACTGCAAACAAATACAGTACAAACCATAGTCCCACATCCCGTTGAGTGTAGGTCCACACGGTAGTGTTGTTACTGTTACTATAAGCTCAAACTAGCCAGGCACAGGGTATATTTTCTTATTGCTGACCCAAGTATGGTGTTTGGAGGATACATGATTGCTAAAGATTTGTTTGCCACCCCCTTTAAAAAGATTATCTCATTTGCTTATAGGGGGCTCACTTCATCCAGTTATGCTGCCAAAGGAATATTCCTCTGCTGTTCCTTCAGAACATTACCGGTAAGCAAATAGCTTAATCAGTTTTGTTGCATTATTCCAGAGCTTCACTGTCCAGTAGGACTCAGGTATTGGGCACTGTAGACATAGAGCACTTCCATCATAGCAAAAAGTTCTATTGGATACTCTTTGTAGAGTCTTTTCAAGGGTTAACACTTCATGAATCTAAAATGAGAAGTTTATCCATATTGGATAAAGCAATTTCTCAGTTACTTGTATCACAGTCAGAGGGCCTCCCTCTACTTCTACACACGTATACCTACCTGCCTGGCAGGGCTATATTCTCTACCAGTAACACTGATCTCACTACCAGAGGGTGTGGTCTGACCCATCATCTCTTTCCTAGCACTTTGTTTTCCATAAAGGATTTCAAGTCCATGCTATACTCCTCCCTTCTCCTCATCTTTTTTGTGTAGTTAATTCCACCTGAAGTGACATATTAAAAAAGTCGTATGTACATCCTGAACAATAGTCTGGGGATATGAGTTTGAACTCCAAAGAATGGTATAGTCAGTATCACTTTTCTGGATTTCATGTTTCATAGACGATCTTAATAGGGTGGATGAAATGATTTTTAAGGTCTTTTATGGTTGTGGGGTTCTTTTTCCTAGAGTTTTCCGATTCTGCTATTTATCTTGTTTGTGGCACAATGCCTGACCTATAGGGGAACTTAGAGATGGTGGTTAGCTGAAAGCAACCCCATCCTCCTGTCTTCTAAGCGATGCCTGGTGATCTCAAGCTCAGATGAAAGAGGTCTCTTAATTAGTAATTAGAATCAGGCAAGCCTTTACAAGAAAAAGGCTCCTGCTAGTCAGCAGGGCTTTAAATAGTAATAGTGCTAAAATATCTTTATCTGGTGCTGCCCTGAAATTTATGATAGTTGGTTAGATGAAGTTTGAGAGATGTTCTATCCAGACAGCAGCCTGAGAGGAGGGCTCTTTGTGGCAAACCTTGTGGAAGGGCAGATAAAAAGGATTCTGAAGCTTCAGGGGACCTTGTTTCTAATAATAATGTTTGATGGTTTATTAACCACCAGTAAGTTAAACCTTGTTCTTGGAAGATATACCTACATTTTTGTTCTTTGGTTTTTTTGGTTGGGTTGGGGGCAGAGTGCAGAGGTTGAGTATGATTTTGCAACCTTGCATTTGAGGGGCTTGTGTGACATCCATGGAGATACACATACAGAAGGGAGTTGAATAAATCTTTTTTTTGTTAAATATTTTTTTAACATTTATATATTTTTGAGAGAGAGAGACAGAGCGTGAGTGGGGGAAGGGCAGAGAGAGAGAGGGAGGGAGGGAAACACAGAATCTGAAGCAGGCTCCAGGCTCTGAGCTGTCAGCACAGAGCCTGATGTGGGACCTGAATTCATAGACCGCGAGATCGGACTGCTTAACCGACTGAGCCACCCTGACACCCCAGCAGTTGAATAAATCTTGAACACAGAGGACATGTGTTGGCTGCATGTAAAAATATAGGCATCCTCAGAATGAGTAGATGTTATTTAAGACTGTGAGAAGAGATGAGAACACCCTCAAAAGAAGAGAAGAGAGGACAGAGACCGTCTTTGAGGAACTCTGATCTCTTCCAAAGAGATGAGAGGAGAGGAAGGAAGGGAGCACGATTATGTTGTTTGTTTATGCTGGGAAAGATTGGGAGAAAGACAATTGAGGTGGAAAGATTTTTAATGATTATTTTATTTATTTTGAGAGACAGAAAGAGAGAGAAACAGTGAGCAGGGGAGGGGCAGAAAGAGAGGAAAACAGAGAATCCCAACAGGCTCTTTGCTGTTAGCTAAGAAACCAAGAGTTGGACACTAACCAACTGAGCCACCCAGGCACCCTGTGGTATAATCTTTTTGAAGGCAGAATCATCTCCAGGGAATAGAGAAGCAATGGGGTGCTGGGCAAGGGAGGAGAGCTTGACGATAGCTGATATTTGAGCTAGCTATTGTGGAATATTTCAGGGAGTCAAGACAAGGCAGAAAGAGGTGCTCTGAGCAATTGAGAGGACCCTGTTCAGCAGGGTCCCAGGGAAGTACAGCGTGCCTGGCGAGGGTGAAGGCTGTCCTGTCAGTACCGCTGTATCCGCAACTTGTACAGCTGTCTCTTAAACACTGAATGGAATCAGGTGACTTGATTGCTGGGGACTCGCAAAGCAAAAACAGTGACAACCAGTTAGGCAAGTGAGTGGACTGGTGGGGCTGGAGACACCTGAAGCCTGGCTTGGGTTTTGTAAGGTGAGGTGGGAGGAGCCCAAAGCCTGGACGGCCCAATGCGGCTGCAGAGCAGTCTCCACACGGCCAGGGCTTGAGGAAGCACAGGAACACTGTAGCTGCTGTGAAAAATTCTTCTTCTGCTCTGTTGAGTCACCGGCAGGGGCTCTTAGCATCTATGAAACATTTATCTTTATTTCATATAAGTTTTAAAGCAGCATTTCCAGAGGAACAGTTTATATATTAAACCAGGTCAGGAAATCCTGAAGCCCTCGCAGTTCGGCTTGCCACAGCACTTCGTCCTGAGCTTGCTGTGTCACGGTCTTTATCACCGAGCTGCTATTCAGGGACGATTTTTGACGGTAAATTTCTGGCATCCTAAGCTCATTTGAAGATCTGTGTGTGCACCCAGATGAGCCATTTTAAGGAAAGTTTTATAAGTGATTAGTAGCAATTTTATCTTTTTAATAAAAATTTTTTTAATGTTTTTTTTTTTTGAGAGAGAGACAGAGTGTGAGCGGGGGAGGGGCAGAGAGAGAGGGAGACACAGACTCCGAAGCAGGACTCGAAGTCACAAACCATGAGATCATGACCTGAGTCTAAGTTAGATACATAACCGACTAATTCACCCAGGTGCTCCTTATTTTATCTTTTCAAGCAAACTTTTTGGGGGTGTATATTTCACATGTAAGTATTTTGTTACAATGAGAGGCTTTGTAGTAAAATATAGTTTGACAAGATGTTGGATTTGACTTCTGCACATAAATCCCATCACATCCAGAGGCTTTTTTTCTGTTCTTTTTCTTAGGATTTATGGTTGGTAGAGACTATGAAGCTGAAGGAATTGCCAAGGATGGTGCCAAGATGGTGGCTGCTGTAGCCTGCGCCAATGTGCCTAAGATAACTGTTATCATCGGGGGATCCTACGGGGCTGGAAACTATGGGATGTGTGGCAGAGCATATAGGTAGGTGGTTATCATGGTTTTCTCCAAAGAAAGACTTAACACTTCAAGTATATTTATAAATGGTCAGTTTGTTACAAGTTTATTTGAGATGTAGAATGGTGTTCACAAATTTTGATCAGTTATACCATAATTGGTAGCATCTGGAGGAGTGAAATGAAATTTAAGACTAAACATGCTACTTGGAAGAAATCCACAACGGGAATCGGGAAATATTTTACATTGGCTCATAATGAAAACACTATATGTGATAACTTATATGATGCAGCTTAAGTCTTGCTTTGAGGAAGGTGTGTACTAGACATAAATATACATAGACTGGAAAAGAAAGTAAGGCTGAAAATCAGGCAGCCAGCTCAAGAAGTGCGAAGAACAGCCTATTAAACACAAGAAAAATAGAAAACAGAACGTAATAAAGAGCAAACATTATAAAGATAAAAGAATCAGGAAAGCCCAGACTCGTTTTCTTTAAAAGGTTAACAAAATTGATCATCTCCTAGTAAAATTAAAAAACAAAGCAAAAAAACTTTATATCAGGAATGGAAAACAGGACATGACCACAGGTCATAAGGAGGTATTTTGAATATTTTTATGCCCAGTAAATTGACATGAAATGGAAAAATAAAATTTATCGAAACAGACATTACAATCACCTGGAGAACGTAAAAGTCCCACTACACTGAGGATACACCTCTGGAGATTCATCTGGGGTAGGTTCCAAACATGGTTTTTAAAAAGAAATGCCCTTGGAATGCACAGCCAGAATGAAGAACCACTAATTTAGGACATCAGCATAGGCTGTGAAAACCTCAGTATTGTACAGTGAATTAATGTGATCATTTTTTCCTTCCCCCCCCCACAGCCCAAGATTCCTCTACCTGTGGCCAAACGCTCGCATCTCAGTGATGGGAGGAGAGCAGGCAGCCAATGTGTTGGCCACAGTAGCAAAGGACCAAAGAGCACGTGAAGGGAAACAAGTAAATGCCGTTTCTTCTGTGTCTCTGGGTTTGGCTGAGCCAGGGGGTGGCGTGCCCAGAACCCCTCAGTGTTTGTGGGATAAGGCCTAGCTTCATTAGAAGATGCTGACTTTCAGCAGTTTGGACTTACATATGCTCTGTCTCTCTTTTTAGAACTACTTTGAGGTTGCTTCTTGTAATTTTTGAGAATTTCCAAGAAAATACTTCAGAAACTCTGCTTGTGAGTGCCTGAGGCATAAGGATCTTAGGTTCTTAGTCATTTACAGTTAGATTTAAATAAATCTGATTTACTTGTTTGAGTTTATGACCTAAAGCAGCAGAATTTTGTTTTTTCCAGTTTCTCTCTTAGATTGCCCTTGAGTGGGAGGGCCCAGTCATCTAATTGAGAATTGAGTAACATTATTATACTGTGCACATATAAATGAAGAAAAACGGAGAGGTCACCGGAAACTTGATGAAAGGCAGATCAGCAAGTGGCTGCTTTTAGTTTTCCTACATGTTAATAGTAGGTACTACAAGGGATTGTTTTTTAGGTCTTGACAGCAACATCACACAAAAGGTACTGACCGAGTACTCCACAGGGTAGAGTGCTCCCAAACACCTTAGAGAGTTTCCATGACTTGGAGAAAATGTGGTTCTTGCCCCTTGAGGAGCTGACAGTCTGGGGGCAGACAGCTTACAGTCTAAGGGTTGAGTGAACAACAGAGTGATTTATTAAGGCAAATTCTTCTTTGCAAATGTTGTTAAAATGAATTCTTCTGCTTGTGTCTCAGAGATTCTTCTGAAGTTCTACATTAAGTCCTATTAGTTATAAATACTTTGTGTAAGCCCTGAGCCTTAAAATAATTGATGCATGTTCCTGGAATTGTTTTGGTGACCTGTTTTATCCTAACAGGGCATAAAATGGAGGAGGCCCTGTCTTCTAAGGCTCTCATTCCTGCCAGTTAGGATCATCTGGTCAACCGCCTTGCTTTTGGAATGGGGATAAGATAAGCAGGAAGGCTGGGCCCATGCCCCACAGCCTCAGTTGTCTTTTCCAAGCAGCAGAAATTCTGCAGACTTAAACTGAAGTTTCATATTCATTTCAGTACTGAGTACTCAAGCGAAATGAGAGGTTTACTCTTGTGTGTGTGTGTGTGTTAGGCGTCAGAGGTGTGAAATTCTACTTGATATTTTGAAGACCTATCTTAAACCCTAGCCCAATATGGTGATCTTTTATTAAATAGTTGTTCTTTGATTGATATACAAATAAATGAATTCATCTATTTTTATGTATGGAAGGAAAGTATAGGATTTTAGTGGTTCTGCCTCCAAATTCTTAACATATAAATGATATTAAACTAGGAAAGTACATAAAAGAAGATTGGATTTATTTGAAATAAGTCATTTGTTTTTGGTGTGAAATACTTTTTAAGTTGAAAATACTTTCCAGGCTTTCAAAATTAGTTCACAGAAGGATTTTTGCAACTGAATTAATTATCACTTGTTTCTGGCAATACTGGTGGGCAAGCCACTAAATTTTTAATTAGTGAAAAATATCTTTCAGCTACTTGGGTTTATTCAAGTTGTGGTTGATGTTTCACCCCTTTAAGCTTCAGAAA
This sequence comes from Paguma larvata, assembly GCA_030068075.1. Lineage (NCBI taxonomy): Eukaryota > Metazoa > Chordata > Mammalia > Carnivora > Viverridae > Paguma > Paguma larvata. Next base: position 98,050,291 of record CM057826.1, on the reverse strand, counting down.
TTTTTAAATTTGGCTATTTTGAATGAAAATCCCCTGCGGGGCACCTGGGTGGCTCAATTGGTTAAGTGTATGACTCTTGGTTTTGGCTCAGGTCATGATCTTATGTTGGTGATATGGAGCCCCATTCTGGGCTTCGCACTGACAGTGTGGAGTTTGCTTGGGATTCTCTCCCCTTCTCTCTGCCTGTCCCCACCACCCTACCCTCTCTTTCAAAAAAAAAAAAAAAAAAAATCCCCTACTTGTCAACCTTCAGCAGAAGCTACAAAACAATTGCCCTTTTGTTACATTTTGTCTAATTCTCATCCCTTGTTGGGCCCTGCTAGAATACTGTACCCTTTTCGTTTTTGTTTTTGTTTTTGTTTTTTTCAAGTTTATTTACTTATTTGAGAGAGGTGGGGAGGGCAGGGGAAGGACAGAAAGAAGGAGACAGAGAATCCCAAGCAGGATCTGCACCGTCAGCTCAGAGTCCAGTGCAGGGCTCAGTCTCACAAACCGTGAGATTACGACCTGAGCCAAAATCAAGAGTCGGGTGCTCAACTGACTGAGCTACCCAGGCACCCCGTGATCCCCTTGGTTTTGAACCTTACACTAAACTGCCTCAGGATGTTTTCTCTGACAAGGGAGATGTAATGAGACAGTTTGGCACTCGTGTGTCAGGTGAGATCATGTGTGCTAAAGCGTCCCTTGTCATCTATATACCTCACTGTGCAGATGTTGGTTGTAACGTTATTACTCATGAAACACCCCTTTTTTCTTGAGGTTCTCTTGAGTGGATGTGTTGCTTTAGTGTAGTGGACTCACTCATGGTCCCTTTTCTTTCAGTTCTCCAGTGCTGATGAAGCAGCTTTAAAAGAGCCCATCATTAAGAGGTTTGAAGAGGAAGGAAACCCTTACTACTCCAGTGCAAGGTGGGAGCCGGGGAAAAACTACCTCCCTGATGGGTGCATCTGGGCTGTCAGGTCAGCAGCTTTACAGAGATATGGGCAGTTGGGTTGGTCCAGCCTTCATGGGAGCCAGAAAATAACTTTTGGATGCACATAATTTTGTATTATCTCTATAATGGGAGTATCTGCTGTTGAAATCCCACCCCTTCTCCCAGGCTGGGCTGTGGATCCACTACCATTGGTCTGATTCCACAATCCTCCACCCCTTTTCCTTCTCCTACTTCTTTTTGTTGTTGTTTATTTTGTTTCTGAGAGAGAGAGAGAGAGAGAGAGAGAGCGCTCGCGCGTGCGCACGAGCGGGTGAGGGGCAGAGAGAGAGGGAGACGCAGGATCAGAAGCAGGCTCCAGCCTCTGACCCGTCAGCACAGAGCCCAACATGGGGCTCGAACCTACGAACCGCAAGATCATGAACTGAGCTGCAGTCAGCGCTTAACCGACTGAGGTTAAAAGCACCAAAGCTGGCACCTAACCACCCAGGTACCCCCCTTCCTTCTCCCACTTCTAAATGAGGTGTCTGGGCTTGCAGACGCTAAAAAGTTCAGAGTTATAGTCCTGACCATATCATTTTCAGGAATTCATTCTTTTATAATTTTTGCTTCAATACGTGGATTCCTGCCACACCCCGTCTTCGATTATTTTGTTTCTAACCCCCATTTTAAACATGACTTTGGTGGAACACATTTTGGCACCTGCTAACAAGTGTGCTTGTGCACTGAGGAGGTGATTACTCACAGCCAGGGTCTGTGTGTCAGCACCAAGTAATCACCTCACACACCGTTGCAATTCTTGGTTCTGTTTGTTTCTTACGTTCTTTAATGAGGTCATAAATCATCGTGGCCTGCCCTGGCTGCAGACCTGCTGGCGTGTGTGTGTTCAGACCTCTCTTTTCAGAAACTTTAATGTTTTTCATTCTGAAGAATAATCTAAGCTTCATATCTTCCTTTTATCCCTTGGGCATATGGAATAAGGAAAATAACTATTTGTGTCTTTTAAAATTAGGTTATGGTGTGATTTATGTCATTTCCTGGGGAAGGCAAACTAGAGAGGAAGGAGAAAAGAAAATAACAAATTAGAATCCATTTCAGCCATCTGAACACATCTTTTGTGGCGGGTACTGCTCCTGGCACTGAGAGTACAAAGAACATACCTATTTTCAAGAGCATATAATTAGTTTCAGAATGAAAATGATACCATTTGGCATTTTTAAAAAGCTTATTTCTCTTCTTGTTAATGTGTATTTTTTGCAGGCTGATTTACAGGGATATTTTGTTGTGGGTCATTGATTTCACTTAATTAAGATAAAAATATTTTAAGATCTTTGAGACATAAACGTGTTCCTTTTACCATCCCTGAAACAGACTTAATAGTAGCCAGTAGAAGCAAAGAGCAAACAGAAAACCCTAAAAAAGGTTTAAGAGAAAATAGTAAATTGTAAACTCACAGTTTTTTGTTTGTTTTTGTTTCTACATAAGATTTTGAGTGAAGTTCACAAGGACAGTTGAAATATTAAACTTTGAAAAATAGCGTATCTTGTATGAGCCATTCATGAAAAACCATTCAGGGTTTTTCAGCCCTGGCTAAATCATCTCTTGAGAAAGACTGGAGCCCTTATTATTTTCATACTCACATTAGTATTGTGATTTTAATGGGCTGTATTCAGGGCAGGGGAGCAAATGGCCCAGATAGATTTACCTTCGGAAATAAGTATCAAAAGACACTAAGGTTTTTGTTGTTGTTGTTGTTAATTTGTAGATGCTTAGCCCTTCTACTGAAACACTTAGCGGCATTGGAGACAGCAGTTTTTTTTCCAAGATGAATGGATTTTCAAGCTAGTTCATGGCACCTTCCTTGGGTGTCATGAATCTCAGCCTAATAGTAAACTTCTAATGTCTGTTTTGGCTCTACCCTGGTTGGCTCTGACTGTTTAGAGAGCTCTTTCATTATCTGCTACCATGGATAGTGATGTTCTGTGTTTTAGTCCTTCATGTTAACAGGTGCAGCATGCTGTTTTCTTCTACTCAAACCTTTTTTAATCAGAACTTTTTCAGGCATTTGATTAGGGACTCTTACCTGGAGCATTCTTGTTAATGACTGTCATGAAGCAGGCCTGGCATCGCTGTGCTTGCTGTGTTATTCTGCTGTCGGCGTCAGAAGGGAGTGTAATCTGTTGACCTGGTTACACATGACAAGAGTGGCCTCTCCTTATTGGCTGTTGCTACTTCAGGGTCCCCATTATGAATGTTTTATGAGCAAAGATTTGATTCATGGTCTGTTGATGTAAGTATGGTTTAATAATTGATGCAATTGTCCAGATATTGAAAGCAGTTTGTTTAAAGAAACACTGCAACCTACTAATGACCTTTAAAAAACAGTATTTCTCATTCATATTTTTTATAAAACTGAGGGTGTCAGTGAAAAGCAAACAGATTTGTACTTCAGAGTTTCTTTTGAAAGCAACTTCAAGCTATTACTTATTTTCCTATTGTAGAAAAGACAAAGAACTTACACTGAAGATACTTCAATAAAGTATAGTGAAGTCTATTCAGTACTTTTCCTAATTTCTTAAAAGTTTGGGAGTTTGGGGAGTATACCTTTTCCAGTAGACACTTTAGTTTGAGATTATTACCTGGGTTCGTGTGTCTCTCCATATTAATAACAGGAACACAACAACTTGTACACTTACATGAGCAGAAGAACAGGAAACATTTTCCTGAAATAAGTAAAAGTACTTGAAAATCAAAGATTATTTTGTGGTTTCTTGAAGTAGTTCCCAAAACCATAAGCTCACTCTGACATTCTGTGAGGGCCTGGGATGAAAGTCCTGTCATTTTTCTTTCTTTCTTTCCCCCACCTTTGAATATGGTTGCAGTTGTGAGAATGTAGTACCCAGAAACTCATCGGTAGATGCCCATAGTACCTGAAGAAAAACTTCATTTCTGAGCGTAAATTGTATAAATGGTAGTTTGGTGGTAGATCCTAACAACCTTTGTTTTGTTCTCTTATCAGGCTGTGGGATGACGGGATTATTGATCCCGCAGACACCAGGCTGGTCCTGGGTCTCAGTATTAGTGCAGCCCTCAACGCGCCAATCCAGAAGACTGACTTCGGCATCTTGAGGATATAACTGGAACATAAAGCATCTTCCATTGGACATGTACCCAAAATTAACATCCTAGTAGCCTTCAAACTTTAGACTTTTCCAACATGCGGCTATTATGGTAAAATTGTTTTCTTAACACAGTGCCTTGTACTTTTCTACCTTAAACAAAAATCAGTGAAGATATTTATTTGATGAACTTCAGTTCCTTCTGTGGCTCAGCTTTACCATCCATAAAATGAAGAGAATAACTTGCAGTTATCCTCTAAACCACAAGTAGAGTGAAAAGTCCCATAACCGATACACTGCAGTAAGATTGAGATTATTAACGTAAAGTCATGTTGTCACTGAAATGATTGCTTTGCTGATTATGCATGATGGTATTTTAACACACACACAGTTTTTAAAAACATCTGTTACCTTGTGTTTTCAGCCACCGTCCTATCCTACTCCTTCCCTTAACAGTCAGACCTGTTGCCATCTGCACTCAGGGCTCTATTTTCTACTCATTTCCTCTCCATCCTTCTCCTCATGCCTTCCCTTGCCAACAGCCGTCTCCAAGGTTGACCTCTGTGTTGCTGAAACCAGCGGATTCTTTTCCAACTTTATCTGACTGAATTCTCTGAGGCATTCTTTGCAGTTGAACACTTCCTCCCGCAGTGCTGTCCTTAGCTTCCAGACCGAAACTCTAGGTTTTCTGCCAACCTCTTAGGCCCTTCTTGTTCCATCTCCCTTGCCCTGCCCCTGTTCCTCTAGTGATTTCTCTCCTACTCCCTTCACCATTTGTCCTGATTTTTCATGAATAGATTCTTATTCTAATAGATACAAAGATAACATAAAAGTATCTCCTCATTCTTTTTTAGAAATTGTGGTAAGATATATAGAACATAAAACGTACCATTTTAATTGTTTTTAGGTGTACAGTCCTGTGGCATTAAGTCCAGGCACACGGTTGTGCTATGATGACCGCCATCCATCTCCAGAACTTTTCATCATTCCAAACAGAAACTCTGTTATTAAATAGTAATTCCCCATTCCCTCTCCCCTGCCCCCTGGCATTCTGCTCATTCTTTTTTTTATTTATTTTTCTTTTTTTCAATGTTTTTATTTTTGAGAGACAGAGCATGAGTGGGGGAGGGGCAGAAAGAGAGGGAGACACAGAATCCAAAGCAGGCTCCAGGCTCTAAGGCTGTCAGCACAGAGCCTGATACAGGGCTTGAACTCACGAAACGTGAGATCATGACTTTAGCCAAAGTTGGATGCTTAGCCATCTGAGCCACTGAGGCACCCCTACTCATTCTTAAACGTCTGTGTTACTCATGGTTTGATTTATTGTCTCTCAGTCATTTCAGCCTTTCTCATGGCTTCAGAAGCCATCTAAATGCAGATGATTCCTGTGTCAACATTGTTCTCCCTGAGCTCTAGACCTGTGTATCTTACGGGTCTACTGGATGCCTGCACCCAGATTCAGTCATCAAAGTCGATTGATTTTGCCTCCTCACTCTCTCTTGAATTCCCCATTATTTTTGTCTTTCACTACCAAGGGCATTGGAAGTGGTCTCCTTGCTTCCATCTTAGCTAGTCCTGCCTCTTCATCACTGTGAGATTGGGTGATCATTCTAAGTGCACACCTGGTTGTGCTGCTCCCTGGCTTCGGTGGCTCACGGGTTCCCTGTAGAAGTACCAGACCCCTCAGGCCCTCCATGATCGTGATCATCACATCCCCTCTTCTGTCTCATCTCCTTGACTCTTCCCCACAATTGGTGCTCTAGTTGCTCTAACCTTCTCCTTCCTTGAACCTACACAGTCCTTCGCACTTTAGGGTCCACCACCTAACGTTCCCTCTGCCTGTACTTTCCCTAAAACACTTACCTTTCATCTCTGTGACGTCTCTGGACTGGGTTAGACACTATGTGTTCTTATAAAGCACCAACCATTTTCTCTGTCTTAGGTATTTATGAGGAACATAAACATTTCTTTAATATTGCCTTCCCAGTAGAATGTAAGCTCTCTGAGAGCAGGATCTCCTCTTTAGCCTACATCTCCAATCCCTAACACTTGGAAATGCTCACATTGAATGAATGAAGAATCTATATTTTAATTTAGATATCCTCAGACCACATTAAAATTAAGTGACTTGATTAAATGGTCTAATACAACCAGCAAATGCTTTCCTAATAAAATTAATATTTCAAACGTTGTTTGTGATGTTCAATTTAGGCAGCATTTGTGTATTAGAAGTCAGTTTAATGTTTTGAGATGTGTACAGATAAATGTGTAAAGATAAGTGTTGCACTTATTTAAATAAAGTTGCACTTTAAATAAGTAAAGATAAGTAGGTTGCATTTTTGGGGCACCTGGGTGGCTCAGTTGGTCGAGTGTCTAACTTTGCTCAGGTCATGATCTCATACATAGTTCATGAGTTTGAGCCCTGCATGGGGCTCTGTGCTGACAGCTCAAGAGCCTGGAGCCTGCTTCAGATTCTGTGTCTCCCTCTCTCTGCTCCTCCCCCACTCATGCTCTCTCTCTCTCTCTCAAAAATAAATAAACATTACAAAAAAAAAAAAAAGTAGGTTGCATTTTCAGAAGGATGTTGGAGGAGGTCCCTGAGAGGAAGTGACTGCTGGTTCACCTGCTAACCAGAGCCGGCAGCAGGAGGCTCTGCAACCCCTCCCCTTTCCTTGGAACATTCATCCCTGTGTACTGTTCCCATAGTGGCCATCCTTGAGAGAACGGAGCCTTGAGAATGAGGTGGTGTTGAGACCATCTGAACCCAATTAAGGCCTCTTTATAAACAAGATTCTGACATGTTGGTGCGGTGATGCCCCGGTGCTGTGACAGATGCTGACCTCCCCCCCCTCCCCGGGAACACATCCCCTCACCTACCAACGCGACTGGGCCCACTTCTTGCATCCCTCGGCCTCCCTCTTCTGGGGCTGGTTTTTGAACCAACAAAGGAACACGGTAAGGATTTTAAAATAGTAGATTACATTTTCAGTTAAAAGTGATATCCATGTCAGAAAACAAAAACAAAAACAAAATTTTCTTTTTAAATCGAGAATAGGTAATGTTCCTTTGCTAGGAACCATCAGCAAGTCAAAAATTGATGGTCTTTTTAGGAGTGTTTTTACCTCTAAAAAAAACATAGTCATCACTCACATCACACTTGAAATAAGTTATGTTGCATAGTTTATCCAACAAAAAAAATAGTTTACCAAAACAAGCAGCAGTTTTTGTCTGACCCCTCCCAGCTTTCCTGAGACGCAATTAGCATATAACATGTAAGTTTCAGGTGTACAGCGTGATGACTTAATACACATATAATGGGAAGTGATTACCACAGTACAGTTACTTAACACATTTACCTCATAAAACTTTTTTTTGTAGGGAGAATATTTTTGTTTTTCTACAGTTAAAATTAAGAGCAGTTAGGATAATATGAGTTACTTAGAATTTTAAGAAATACATACCTAATTAATCTCTAAATTAGCCCTCGGTGTACTTAAAAAATAAAAGACACAAGTGTATTTTTCAGTTTTCAAGAAAAAATTACAAATTAGAATTGTCAAACTATTTTTTTTTACACTACCAGAAGGCATTGTTGTTGAGTGAAAAAAATGTATCGTTTTGGGGAGAGAGCACATAGTCCTTGTTAATTCACATAGTCCAATGTGTTCATTGGTGTTCGGGATGGATGATTGTTGACTGTTGTGGCCAAAGCCAATTTTACATGTCTTTTAATTATTGGTTCTGAAATTCAGTATTTAGAAAAACAGCAGGAACATGATCTAGATAATCATCGCCTCTGGTTATTTATAACAGTTCTCTAAATGTTAGAAATTAAATACAATCACTAATAATGACAGGTTTTATTGTTTTGACAAAAAGACCACAAAATACCTAAAAAAATTTTTTTTTCATTTAATGTGCCTCAAATTCTCTTGCATCTGAAATCGGAATGCTAAGGATCAAGTTGCTCTTGGAGCTAAATGAAATCTCTGTGCACTTTTGACCTGTCTAGGCAAAGGTACATTCCAGGGGAGGTTTACAATCAAGCTAATTGATGATCCACTCTGGGACACTTGAGAGGGAACAGGCCCCACTACTAATAATCACACTGGGAAACAGGTGTGAGCAGATGGGGGCATGTGGTTGTTCTCTCTGTAGTTCGTTATCATGCAGTGAGTACTGATGCTACATGTTTTGATACTTAAAAGCCACTGTTCCAGAGACCTGCTACGTGACTTTTTGGTGACTGAAAACATTACAAGTTTATTCTATTAGAGTTGTGGGGGTCAGAAGTTGAAAATCCAGGGGTGCCTGGGTGCCTCAGTTGGTTTAGTGTCCAACTTCGGCTCAGGTCATTATCTCACAGCTGTGGGGTTGAGCCCCGAGTCACGCTCTGGGCTGAGAGGTCAGAGCCTCGAATCTGCTTCGGGTTCTATGTCTTCCTCTCTCTCTGCCCCTCCCCAGCTCATTCTCTGTTTCTCAAAAAATAAATAAATGTTAAAAAAAAAAAGTGTAAAATCCAGATGGATTTCATGCTGGAGGCTTAAAGGGGAAAATCTGTTTCCTTGCCTTTTTCAGCTTCTAGAGGCTGCCTGCCTGCTTTGTAACTCTAATTTATTTATTTACTCATTTAAAATAATTTTAATTTTTTTAATGTTTATATTTTTGAGAGACAGCAAGCAGAGAAGGGGCAGATAGAGAGGGAGACAAAGAATCTGAATCAGACTCCACACAAGAGTGGAGATCTTGATCTACCACAAGATCATGACTTGAGCCGAAGTCAGACGCTTAACCGACTGAGCCACCGAAGCACCCCTGTTTTGTAACTTTAATTTTAATTTTAATTTTTTTAAGATTCAGTTATCTTTGAGGGGGGGAGGCAGAAAGAGAGGGAGACACAGAACCTGAAGCAGGCTCCAGGCTCTGAACTTCCAGTACAGAGCCCGAAGCGGGACTTGAACTCAAAAACCTTGATTTCATGACCTGAGCCGAAGTCGGATGCTTAACCAACTGAGCCACCCAGACGCTCTGCTTTGTAACTTTTAATACAGATTTCAATATATCAAACACCTCTGCATTAGCATTCTGAGAGACATTTAATTGACTCGAGGAGAGGTTACCACAAGACAGGGGCAGTTTTGTTGTCTGTAGCACCCAGCATTTCATCGTGTCTGGTGGCTTTTTCTTTCACAAAGGTGACCCAAATCACAGATTCATGGTATTCTTTATGTTAAGAGAGAAGTGTCTGAGGGAGAAAATAGTCTTAGAACATCACAATTTAACAGAACTGACTGAAGAGAAAACGTGATCAGAACTACTTGTTAGAAGTAAGCTGTAGAAATTTAATGTGTAATTCAGCAAGTGTTGATTGTAATAAGTGAACAGACAGTTTGGGAATACTTGGGCTAATATCAAGAGGTTTCTGTCGGAAATGTATTCTGCATTTTTCAGTAGCTCTATCGTACTCTTATGTTGTAGGATAATTAAAAATAACATTGTTTTAAAATTATTTGTAATTTAAAATACAGTGCTGTTTTTTTGTAGAAAATTTAGGGACAGTAAGGAAAGTGAACATTCTCTATAATTTCAGCACCCAGAGATAACTGCTGTTATTACTAATTTCTTGTTAACTCTACTATTCTCTTTTTTCTATCTGTAGGAATTTTTTTTCACAAAAAAGTTATTCTGTAATCTCTATTTTCACTTAATGTAAGTGTATTGGCATGTTTCCATGTCATGTAATATTTTACCTACAATAATTGTGATGTTGCCTGATAAGACATTGTATGGATACTTACTTGATTTAACCATTCCCCTGTTGTTGGATACTCAGGTTGTTTCTGGTTTCTCACTATTATAGCTAATGCTGCAGTAAATATCTTACAGTTTCTTTACGTAACCATGATTATAAGTATAAATTCCTAGAAGTGAAATTGTTGGGTCCAGGTTGTGTGGACCTATTGCTGAATTCTATTCTATAAATATATATTTATGGTACAAGTATTGTTGGATACAGTGATGACCCTGGTGCTTTCAGATGCTGAAATAACTTCCAGTAGAATTGAATGGTTTAGGAAACGAGTGTTTTCATTAATTTTTAAAAAAAATTGTGTCTAGATAATGATGTGACATTACTAACAAGTTGTGAAGACTTAGCATAAATGCATGGGTGGTGTCATTGTTGTGGAAGGACTGGGAAGAGACTGGAAGAAGTCCAGTTGAGTCCTGGTCCTCCTACTGAAGAATTATATGAACTTGAGGAAGATGGGAGGGGACCAAACTCAGCCTCTCTGACCCAGCAGTAATTTTCCATCTCTCTCCAGTTGTTCAAGTTTTCTTTCTATTTTCCTAGATCCCCTTTACTTCTGCTGGTACTGGGACAAGTGGGCTGAGACAGGTGAGGACAGGAGGCAGGAGAGGTCTTAGAAGGTAGGGATTTAATAGAGAATTTAAAGAGAAAATGTGAGCAGATCTACTTGTTTGAAGAAAGCTAGAGAGAAAAAAAAGGGTGTGCTAAGAACTTTTTTAAAATTATTATTATTCTGCACTAAGCATGCGCCAGCTGACTTGGTGAGACTGAGGCGGAGACCACCTGTGAAGAGGATGCGTTCCTCAGCTTTGTCAGTTTATTTTATTCAAATGAACAAACATTTCCTGAAGGCTTACAGTGTTTCTGGCTTTGGGATGGAATACATAATAAACACGGCAGTTAACAGAAATAAGTGTCTACGTGCTTGCACTGACACAAATAAGTACAACATGGCCCCTTCCTTGTGTAGCCATAGGTCAGTGACTTGGGAGGGTATTTTTACCTGCTCAGCCCCTCCTCCATAGTCTCTTAGTAACTGCACTCTTATGTTCCTTTGGGAAGTACCCCTCTCCTGTGCAGTCTTGGCAAGTGTTGAGCAAAGGGCCCTGGTCTCTAGCTGAGAGCTGGATACTTCACTGAGGCCTGGCCAAGCTGACTCAAGCCATTTGATTCTTGAGCAGAGGGAGGAGCGTGGAAGACAACCGGCCCTGAGTTATTCCAGTGGACTGTCAGAGGCTGTTCATTCGTTCTTGCTCTGTATCCCTGGCACACTCTGGTTACTAAGACTCTGGGTGTGAAGTATCCTGGCATCCTGTATTCTTCCAGAAATCTCTCTTATTTTTTAAAATATTTGTTTATTTTTGAGAGAGAGAGAGAGAGAGAGAGAGAACATGAGCACAAGTGAGGGAGCGGGCAGAGGAGAGGGAGAGCAGGAGAGGCAGAATCCTAAGGAGGCTTGAGGCTCAGAGCTGTCAGCACAGAGCCTCACACAGGGCTTAAAGTCACAAACTGTGGGATCATGACCTGAGCTGAAGTCAGGTGTTTAACCAATTGAGCCAACCAGGCACCTCTTTCCTTGTCTCTTAACACAGGGTGGGACTTAATAAGTTTCACATTAGAATCAACTGGAGACGTTTTAAAAAATGCTTAAATCAGGGGTGCTTGGGGTAGGATTCTAAACTCAGTCTGCTTTGGTGATATTATCACCCTTGTATATTTTTGGTTAGGTCCTTGTATATTTCTCTTTCTCCCTCATTTTCAGGGTGGGATGTGTTTGTCTTAACTTCTTGATCACTGATCAAGGCTAAACATTAGAATCACTTGAGGAACTTTGCTTACAAAAAATCCTGACCCCCATATCAGACTCCAGATAAGTAAATCACACTCTTTCAGGTTATTTTTTTAAGTATATTCATTATTTTTTCAGAAAGAGAATGCACACGAGTAGGGGAGGGACCGAGAAAGAGGGAGAGAGAGAACCCCAACCAGGCTCCAAGCTGTGAGGACAGATCATGACCTGAGCTAAAAACAAGAGTCGGACGTCCAACTGAGCCCAGGTGCCCCAAGACTCTCTCAGGTTAGGCTGCAGGTATCAGTAATTTTTAAAGCTCCTTAAAATGATTCCAGTGTGCAATCAAAGCTGAGAGTCACTTCATAGAGTTAAGCTACAGGGGATTTCAAAATGGAGAAACTATTCATTTCAAGACCTTTGCATGGATTTAAAAATCTTAAGTTTTAGGTTGCAAAAGCATTTTTTTAAGATACAATTCACAGCCCAGATAAAGGTTTGCCTTATTCTGACTTCCATTTGTACCTCATTTTAGGCTAACTGCTGATAGTGCTTAAATGGAAGTTTCTGAGGAGACTTATCCAAGGTGATGAAAAGAAATAAGATCAGAGCAAAAACAAAAACAAGCAGAAGCAGAAGTATTTTTACATAATGGAGCTAACAGCAGCTGACATTTTGCTTCCACAGAATTATTTTCTGAATCATCTCTTTATGCCTTGGTGCCTCTGTTGTAACTTCTCAGTGGATTAAACAGAGCGTCGAAGTCTCTGAGGACCTCTGTCAGTTCCTCACTCCCAACCAAGCTTAACCAGATAAAAAGGGGAATAACTATCAACATGGATGGTTGATAACGAGATTACATTTAAAACACTTTTGTTATCATGGCAAAATATATATAACCTCTCTAGAAATTTCCATTTTAACCATTCTTTTTTTTAAATGTTTTATTTTTTTGAGAGAGAGCCTTAGCGGGGGAGGGGCAAAGAAACTGGGAGATAGAGGTTCTGACACGGGCTCTGTGCTGACAGCAGAGAGACAGATGTGGGGCTTGAACTCACGAACCACGAGATCATGACCTGAGCCGAAGTTGGACACTTAACCGACTGAACCACCTAGGTGGCTTTCCATTTGAACCATTCTCAAGGGTACAGTTCAGTGGCATTAAGTACACCGCTGTGCAGCCATCACCACCACCCAGCTCTAGAACTTTTTCATTATCCCAAACTAAAACTCTGTGCCCATTAAACACTAACTCCCCATTCTTCTCCCCCCCCAGTCCCTGGTGACACTATTCTTTCTGTCTCTATGAATTTGTCTATTCTAGGTATCTTATATAAAGTGGAATCATAAAATATTTACCCATTTGTGTCTGGCTTATTTCACTTAGCATAACATCTTCAAGGTTCATCCAGAGATTATTTTTGATGGACTCTATCCATGCCACAATTGAGTTAGGTCGGTAAAGGCATTAGTCCTGTTTTACTTCGACATACATGTATTGGAGGACGCTCCCATCTCCCTGGAGCCCTCAGGCTTTCATGTGGTTGGGCTGAGGTGGTTTGCACTTGGTCCTGTTCTCAGCAACCTCCTAGTTGCTCAGTCTGGAAACACGGGTGTCAATGCGACTCTTTCCTCTTCCTTAGGTTGACATTCCATTTTATCGTTTGCTTGTTTTTGGAGAGAGAGAGCGAGAGAGCATGCATGTGTATGCGAGAGTGTTGGGGAGGGGCAGAGAGAGGGGGACTGAGGATCCAAAGTGGGCTTCTTGCTGACAGCAGTGAGCCCAATGAATAGCTCAAACTCACGAACCGTGAGATTATGACCTAAGCCAAAGTAAGACGCCCAACCGACTGAGCCACCCAGGTGCCCCTAAATTTTATTGTTTATACCTCTCAAAGACCTCCCTAAATCCTCCTTTTTTATCACTGAACTAGCCTTAACTCAGACCTCCATCTATTCTTGCTTGGGTAAGTATTAGAGCCTCCTAGCCAGTATCCCTGGTTATCACTGCCATCAGTCATAATTTTACTCGTTCATTCAACAAGTATTATATTACATGGACACCTATTGTCAGGCATTGAGCTGGCCTCTTAAGTTACAAAGTCTTGGGCATAGCCATTTGAGCCATTCATTCCAGTAAATCTGATTTTACCCAAGCATGTCTGTTTCTAGAGTCCAGCTTTTCTCACTCCATTCATTGCCTTCTGATAAAGAATGGCATAAAGATTCAGAACTTTTGGCAGGGAAAATCAAGGGTTCAAAACAATGAGTGGAAATTTAAGAGGAAAAAGTACAGTCTTACATCTAAATTCAGGAAAAAAGAGAGCTTAGGTATGGAACTAAGGAAACCTGGCTTTGAAGCAGCTCCTATGGGAATACAAAAAAAAAAAAGACCCTGGAATTTTGTTTATCAGCAAGCTTGACAGAGGTTAACTGTGATGAGACTTTCTTACAAGAACTAGCCACATTTTAGGCTGCACAAATCAAAATAAAATAGTATGTTCTGATCATTGGTCATAATAATGCTTATACTTTGGCCTGATATTTGTCTTCAGCTCTATAAGCTGTACTCTGTGAAGAATATTAACAAGCTGGAAACCATGCAGGGCATTGGTTCTGACACCTGAGACCTGGGCCTTGGCTATACTTGAGGAGAATGTAAAAAATACAGGTTCCTGGGATCTACCCTTGGATATTTTCAAGTCATTCTCATGCACATTTTAGATTGGGTACCACTGAAATGGAAGACATGAACAGCATGATTTCGGAAATACTGAAGGATGTGGATATTTAGCTTCGAGAGGACTATGGGAAGAGGAAATAGGTGTTTGCAAGATTGGAAGGGTTGTTATTTGTAAACTGAAATGGCAGACTGAGGGGAAGGTGTGGAACGATGACGGAAGTTTTAGCAATAATTTACTAATAATGAGAGCGAAGTGCTTATGGATCTGCTGCCCCAGGGAAGATTAAAGAGGAACCCCGCGTCAGGGGTGCTGTATAGCAGTACTTCAAACTTTAACGTGCATGTGGGTCACCTGAGGCTCTTATTAAAATGCAGAATCTAATCTAGTAGGCTTGGGTAGGGCCTGAGATTCTGCATTTCTAATAGGCTTCCACTGGCGCCAATGCTTCTGGTCTGTGGACCACGCTGTGGCAGAAGCCTTTAGGGGACGCTGGCACTGGTTGACCAGATGGCCTAGATGGTCTCTCAGGTCTGAGTGGGTATTCAGTAAAGGTTAATCAATTGAAGATGGAGAAAGCAAGTTATCAGCACTACACTGGAATCCTTCAGAACTTACGGCATAGAACATGTTTTAATTTACTTAACACTTAGATTTCTCTAGAAACTAGGTATTATAGATGAGTGATCAAGAGCATGAGCTTCAGAATCACATAAACTTGGGTTTATGTCTTGCTTTCCTATTAATAGGATTATAAATCTGGGCAAGCAACAACCTGAACCTGATTTTCCTCCTTTCTAATAACCTCTCAAGGGTTTTTATGGCATTTCTTGTATTAATGTATATAAAGTGCTTAATGTAGGGCAAGTGTTTGATAGGTGCTCTCCATGACTATTTTTATTAACTTATTCATTTAACCTTGCATTGTTACTCTTCCTACAACTCCTCTATCTTTGGAGGCCTCCTGAGAGCTGTGCAAATGTGAGCTCTCAGAGTGCAGGCATTCTCCCCAGGTTTCGTGAGTTTACTGGAAATACTTCTTATGTGTGCCTCATGTCTTTTCTGCTGGCATTTTTTTCTCTTATCCCCTTCCTAAGTCGGGAGCTAAATATTTCCTCTACATCTTTTGACCAAAATTTTAATTGAATATAATTTAATTTCCTGATCCTATAAGTCAGGAAAGTTTTCAGTTAACACATTAACTGGGTGTTTGTCCAGCATTCATTCCCCTCTTTTCTCTCCTAAAGTACTCTGATTTTTTTGTTCTTTAGTTATTCATACTAATAAATGCATCCATGTGCTTCAGGGAAGCCTATCAGCCCACAGCTCCGGGTGGTCCTGACTGGTTTAAAGGTTCTCGCTTTCTTTCCCAGGGATAAGCCCAGGTGTTGGCATGGGAGATCTTTTGAGGGGTGGGTGGTTTTAGGAGGTATTTCTTTGTCCCAGAGAAAAGCCAGAACATTTGATCTCTTTCTTCTTCTGGACCTTGTCATGTGGGGATGTGACTGTGCTCTATGGAGCCTTGCTGCATTCCCTCAGAGGACGAAGTTGACATTGAGGGTGCCAGAGCAGGATGCAAGGGTCTAGGCCTTTGGTCACATTATTGAGCCACAGAACCACCATTTTGAAGCTGTTTCTTCTTCTTTTCATCCATATGTTCTACATAAACATTTGGGATAAAATTTAATGGGGGATATCTTAAAAGTACAATTTGTAAATGCACAGGATCATTTCAAACACTGAGTAGGTTCAACTTTGATGACCCCCTCCAAGTGTCATCTGCACATGCCAGCAGGGAAGTGGGCAGGGAGATGTCTGCAGGGTGCCAGAGGAGACACAGATTTGCCATTCAGATCCTGATTCTGTCCACACCATCATTATGTGGCTCTTAAACCCCAGGCATCCGCCCTGACTCTTTGGTTCTTACTGGAAGTTTCTCTCCTCTAATCATGGAGATTGGGTCTCAGTGTAGCATGGGGCCATATGTAGGTCTTTATATCCCAAGGTGATGAAGATAACTGATGGAACAATGGATAAAAGAAAAGTCCTGCATTAGTGTGCTGTCTATATGAGGGATTAGCGTATGTATCCTCACTGCTGGACCTTGAAATTGCAGATGAAGTGGATTCTCAACTGTTTGGGTCTGGGAACCATGAGTGTGGAAAGTTTCTCTAACCAGTCTCCATACAGCCCTGTGTCCCGCCCCTCCTGTAGGCCTCTGATTTATTCTTTAAACAAAAATCTTTATTATTTTCCAGTATGGTTGACAAGAAATTATATATATTTAAGGTATACAACGTGTTTTGATAAATGTGTTGAGATGATTACCACAATCAAGCTGATTAATATCTGTTACCTCACGTATTTATTTTTTCTTTTCTTTTGCATGTGGTGAAAGCGCTGAAGATTTACTCTGTAGCACATTTCCAGAATACCATACATCGTTGTTAACCATAGTCACAATGCTATACATTAGGTCTCTTGAATATATTAATTTCTCACTTACAGTCCGTGCCCTTTGATCAACATCTCCCCATTTCCCCCCTACCCCTCATCCCAAAGAAACCACTATTTGACTGTTGCTATGCATTCAGCTTTTTTTAGATTCCACAATGAAATCAGGCTGTGCATTTATGACATAGCCAACACCCCTGACCTTTTCTAAAAACACCCTTTTTAAAATGTGTATTTATTTTTGTGAGAGTGACAGACCACAGACCAGGGAGACGCAGAGAGGGAGACACAGAATCCAAAGTAAGCTTCAGGCTCCAAACTGTCAGCACAGAGCTTGATGCGGGGCTCGAACCTGCTAACTATGAGATCATGACCTGAGCCAAAGTCAGATGCTTAACTGACTGAGCCACCCAGATGCCCCTAAAACCACATTTTGACCTTACTACTCTCTAAAGTACTTGTGTTGGCTCCCTGTCACTTAGGGTTGAAATTTAAATGTCTTCCCTTGGCATCTCTGAGTGTTTTGGGCCTGGCTTAAATTCTCTAAAATTAAAAAAAAATCAAATAATATTTACAAATGGTTAAAAAAAGAAATAGAACAAAGGGACTTATCATAGTCCATGTGTGTCATCCATCCCTTAGCCAAAGAGACAGTCACTTCTAGCCAATTCTGTTTTGTTCTTTTGGTGATATCCCTCCCAAAAGATATGCTTGCATGTCACTTTATTTTCTTTTCAACTTAGAAATTGTCTGTTTAACTCTTGCTGTAAGAAATCAGAATTTTAGCTCATTTACACAGTCCCTTCTCCCCTCAGAATAGTTTGTCTACCCTTCCTCCCCACAGGTTCAAAATCTTTTATCTACAGTTTAAAATTTTTAACGCTGTGAAATCTGAAGGCTTTTTTTTTTTTTTTTTTTTTTTTTAGAAAGTTTGGTGTCAAAACCCATTTGGTGGTACATTCGGTCTCTGTGTAAACTATCTCGTGTATGGTTAATTGTGATGAGAGCAACCATTGAAGCAAATACCTTCGGGGAACAAGTTGCTGCTGTACTTGACCACTGTGGCAGTAATAATGTCTAGAAAGGACAGTAGGGGCGCCTGGGTGGCTCAGTTGGTTAAGCGGCCGACTTCGGCTCAGGTCATGATCTCGCGGTCTGTGAGTTCGAGCCCTGCATCGGGCTCTGTGCTGACAGCTCAGAGCCTGGAGTCTGCTTCAGATTCTGTATCTCCCTCTCTCTCTGACCTGCTCAAACTCTGTCTCTATGTCTCTCAAAAATAAATAAATGCTAAAAAAAAAAAAAATTTAGAAAGGACAGTAGCCTAGGATGGATTTTTCTGGGTCCTTCAGGTCACTTAGAGAAGGAAAATGGCAAGAGTGGATGTTTAATTTCTCAGTTCTAGTTAAAGAGAACCAGAGAGCCTCTACAGTGGCTATAATACACAGCCAATCTCGCCGAAAATGAAACACAAACTTTTACTTTATTCATGGACTTGCCATGACTTTTTTGGGAGACTTAGGACATTCACTGAGAAGGAATGGGATTGTAAGTCTTAGAATGGGGACATCTGATGGGTTGAGATGGAACTGACAGTGTTGAATTCCCCAGTTACTTAGAGCTTGCCTTGTTGGTAGAAGACAGCTATTTTTCTGCATCTGGATAGACTAGCCTTCTCTATCTTGGACACTAATCCTCTCACTTGGAAAGTTGCCTTACAAGAGAATGCCTATTTCCCCAAGAGTCGCTCCAATCTCTTTTTGTTGTCACTAGACCCATAACTGGGGAGACAAGAACAAAGTGTGACATGAGAGGAAATCGGTAACCCTGTGGAGGAATTGCCGGGCTATGGCTGAATGGATACAAGATGTGAGGTGCTGATTCTTACCACATCCTCATGGAACTTGACTGTTTGGCCTTTGCCAATGGCAGAAGAATCTTGGAGGATGACCACAGATGATTGTAAAGTTTGCTCCAATTTTACCCTGCTTTGTCGGCTCTAGTGTATATACTGGAGCAGATTAATGCAGCCCCTAGTACCTGGTATGCAGATACTGGCTCACAAAATGCTTTTTCTCTCTTTACCAATTTCCAAGTATCACCCAGAAGCAGCTTGCTTTTACCAAGCACAACCACTGGTATATTCCAGTCTTGCTTCGGGATGGTACCACCTGTCCAGCTCTCTGCCACAATGCAAATCTGCAAAAGGCTTGGACATATTGGCACTTCATGTAACGTGACCATGGATCACTATTTTGATGACTCTGTTAGAGCTGATGAGTAGGCAGGAGCAAGGACTTAAGATGCCTTTGTGAGACCTATGTAGACCACATGGTGGGGGATGTAGCCCACGAACATTTAAAGGACTGTCTCCTTCAGGAAGTTTCTGCAGTGGAAGAGTGGGCCAGTTGAAGCAGCTCCTAAAATGTGAAAAACTTGTTGCTGTATCTTCGATGGCCTGCCAATGAAAGGAGGCACAATACCTGATAGGGCTTTTGGGATTTTGGAGGAAACCTATGGAGTATGGTATTTCTACTCCTTTACCTTATAACCTTTCAGTTTGGGATGGATAATAGAGCAAGAGAAGGGTGATCATCTGGCTGCCCAGTCTACCATGCATGGGAGACCATCTTCTCGGTGAACTGAATTTCAGTTAATTTCCAGTTGATTTGTGCCCCGTTTCTGCTCTCCCGCACACATCCCGGTGACGGAGTGTAGGGCCAGTTGCAGCAGAAGCTGTTGATGTACCACATCCTTGCAGCTCACCTCAGAGTTTGCCTGCAGTTCCATTCCCTCTAGATCCCGACAATATCCTACCTCGGGTACCTGCCTCTTTCTGCTTGGAGGCTTCCTCCTACGCCGAGAGAGCTTTGCTCAGTGTGCAGGGCAGCCTGAGGGTGCTGGTGATTCAGTGCCGTGGAGGCAACCCTCTACCAGGGAGAGATGGAATTTTTTCTATAAATCTTTTAGCTCTGAGATCTGTTCTACATCCACACGGGATCGAGCCCCAGCTGCCCACAGTAGGAACCTTCATATTAACCTGCACTTGTTGGCCTTTTTTCCTTTTCTTTCCCATCTCACTTTGCCCTCTCTACCATTCTGTCTTTTTTGGGTCGCCTCCCAAATAAACTACCTGTACATAGTCTTTGTCTCAGGGTCTGCTTTGGGAAACCCCAAGCTTAGCTGGCTGTCAAAGGCTCTGTCCTTGGTGGCTGCCACTCTGTGCATGGTGTGACTTCTTCCGTTCCACTTCATGGGTCGGCGTCCTTTCCAGTGCTTTCCTGCTCCACGAGCTCTTTCACATCTGCTGACAACCTCTGTTGTTGACTGTTTCTTCCTTTGGTGCTCCTTCCTCATCTTACTGGTGTGTGGGGGTGAGGAGGCATTTATCCTGGCTCCTCTGGCCCTCTGCAGTCAAAGCCTGCCTGATGTCTGTAACCAGATTTCCTGTTCTGCTGTCATTTGCCCATAACCCTGCCGTCAAGGAACCCTCAGATCTGTTTTCCTCTTTCCCTCCTTTGCACAGGTTCTCCCTCTGCCTGGTGTTTTATCCTCCTTGTCTGACTGATGAATTCTCATTTCTTCCTCAAAGTGCTGTTCAAACAGGAGCTCTCCTGTTATATCTCCTCTAATTTCCGCTCTCTCTTCAAGTAGTTGATAATTATGAATTCACCGTCTGTCTACTTGGTTGTGTGTTTTGCAAGGGCAAGGGCTGTACCTCTTGTTTATTACTGTACTTCCAGGCTCTGGCACAGTGCCTAGCCTGGTATGAAATTGGTGCTTGATAAATATTTGTTGAATGAACAGATGAATGCATTCTTTTTTTTTAAAGAAGTTTTTTATTTTATTTTATTTCAAAGGCAGTGGGGAAACCAAAAAATATTTTATTTTATTCATTTTTTAAATGTTTATTTATTTTTGAGAGAAACATAGTCTGAACGGGGAAGGAGTAGAGAGAGAGGGAGACACAGATTCAAAGCAGGCTCCTGACTCTGAGCTGCCAGCACAGAGCCCGATGTGGAGCTCAAGCTCACAAACTGTGAGATCATGACCTGAGCTGAAGTGGGACGCTTAATCAACTGAGTCACCCAGGTGCCTCTGAATGCATTCCTTAATGGTAAGGAAGTCAACATGGCCTGTAGAATGGGGCATGGCCCACAGACGGACCTCTCCAGAGTGATCGTAGGGGAGCTAGCTGCCTATCTCCAGCCACCCTTTGGGCAAAGATCTTGCAAGATGAAAATTCGGGGCAATCAAGTGGAGCCTGTGGGGGCAGCAGATTGATGGTAGGGACAGGAGCAAGAAGTGACGTTATGTGTTTTGTCCCAGAGTCTGTCTATTGTCACCTTGGTATTGTTCCTGGAAGGAAGTTAATTTTGTGGGATCTCAGCCCCACCCCCCCACCATTCCTTTACCAGAGGCAGTGTGGTATGGATATGAGCTGAGTCTTGGGCTTGGTCACTTGTAAGTTTTATTTTTTATTTTTTAGAAATTTATTTATTTATTTTGGCGAGGAGAGAGGGAGAGAATCTGCTGTCAGCCCAGAGCCCGACGCAGGGCTCAGTCTTACGAACACTGAGATCATGACCTGAACCAAACTCAACAGTCAGACACTTTACCAACTAAGCCACCCAGGTGCCCCTCTCAGTTGTTAGTTTTATAATTTGGTGGCAAGTAACTGAAATTTTCTCTGTCTCAATTTCATAATTGTTGTTAGCATTAAGTGAATATATATTATATATTTATAACACGTTATTTATATTAAGTGAATATATATTATATATTTATAACACGTTATTTATTGCATATTATAATTATATACTTTGTGTAGTCACTTAGAGCCCATAGAGGGCATGTTGTAAACCTTAACTGTTAGATATTAATATAATGATTACCAGGTGATTAATGTATGATTTTAGGTCAGGTGGCTTCCCCAAAGCCACAAAGGAAGTCTGGGGTGGGTCTAAGGATACTAACTGCACATTTTGAGATTCAAAGACTATTTAAAAAATCCAAGTTGCCAGAGGCCTGCAGCAACTGGCTGCACCTCAGTGGGGAAGAGGACGTGCCAGAGACATTCAGGGCTATGCCTGTATCCAGACAGCAGCATGGGGTGATTTAGAAAGTCTGTCTTATTTCCATCAATGGAGCCCTGATATGTATTTGGCATCAACAGCTGGATGTTCCCTTATGGGCTCATTCAAGCCCAAGTCACTGTGTTCTTGTCTCTGTGGACACATGGATGCAAAAAGGATCTGAGCCTTAGGAAAACTGATCCCTTGGTACTGAAAATGCCAGTGTAGGTCCACTGTGGTTATTATATATGAAACTGTATTGCAAAGTGACTCTAAAAATATTTCTTCAGTAGTGATAATGGTAAAATGGAAATTAGGGCGATCAATGTCAAAGCTTCATGATCCAAGCTTCTCTGGTTAGGCCTTGGGTTTATGAGGAGGAAACTTGAATTTTATCTAGTTCACCTCTCACTGCAGGCCTTTTGTCGATGTCCGGTTTCTTCAGCAGTTTGAGCAGGTGGATTTGGATGCCTCTATATTTTGAGTTGAAAGGTGGGACTAAGGGATTAGACCAGAGTCAAGTTGTTAAATGGTATTTTTCTTTCTGGAATAGCAGCAGTTGGAAGTAGTGGAAGAGTCTGCCTGAACCTCTCAGGGATGGGTCGTTCCTTCCTTGAAATACCAGTTGTTGCTTGGAATTGGGTACTTGCTGTCATTTCATATTTTTGTTTAAAAAATGTTTTTTAGTTTATTTTTTGAGAAAAAGAGACAGAGAGCAGGAGAGGGGCAGATAGAGAGGGAGACAGAGAGATTCCCAAGCAGGCTCTGCACTGTTAGCACAGAGCCCGATGTGGGGCTCGAACTCGTGAACTGTGAGATCATGACTAGAGCTGAAATCAAGAGTCAGACACTTAACTGACTGAGCCACCCAGTCATCCTTTCATAGTTTTTGTTTTAAATATTTAGTGGTTTAGGGGCGCCTGGGTGGCCCACATTGGGCTCTGTGCTAACAGCTTGGAGCCTGGAGCCTGCTTCAGATTCTGTGTCTTCCTCTCTTTCTGCCCCTCCCCTGCTCACATTCTCATTCCCTCTCTCTCTTCCTCCCTCTCTCAGAAATAAATAAGCATTGAAAAATATTTAGTGGTTCTAGGGTTTACAGTGCACATCTCATAACGTTTTCCTTCAAATAACATTACACCACTTCATGAATAACATTAGAACCCAACGACAGTTTGCTCCTGCCATCTTCTGTGCTATGACTGTCATCCTTGTGAACTTTACATTTGTTACAAAACCTACAGTACATCGTTATTTCTTTTGGCTTTCAATTGTAAGTTATTTTTGACAGACTTACAAAGAAAAAAGAACAGAAAAGTTGTTTACCCGCGTATTTACCATCTGATGCTGTTCACTGCTTTGTGCAAATTTGGAATGATTTCCTTCAGCCACAGAACTTCCTTTAACATTTTTTGTAGTGTAGGTCTGCTAGCAACAGATTGCCCCAGCCTTACACGTTTCTGAAAATGTCTTTAATTAACCTTCTCTATTGGGGTGGGGAGTACCATAACTGTTGGTTAAATATGTGCATTGAGAGAATGAAATACATGCAACTGTTTAAAATAATGCAGCGGGGCACCTGGGTGGCTCAGTCGGCTAAGCGTCTGACTTCAGCTCATGTCATGTTCTTAGTTTGTGGGTTCGAGCCCCGCATCAGATTCAGTGTTGACAGTGCAGAGTCTGCTTGGGATTTTTCTCTCTTTCTCCCTCTCAAAATATATAAATAAACTAAAAAAATAAAATAAAATGGGAGCACCTGGGTGGCTCAGTCGGTTAAGCATCCGACTTTGGCTCAGGTCATGATCTCCATGTTTGTGAGTTCAAGCCCTGCGTTGAGCTCTGCACTCAAGGCTCAGAACCTGGAGCCTGCTCCCCATTCTCTGTCTCCCTCTTTCTCTCTGCCCTCCCCCACTTATGCGCTCTCTTTCTCTCTCAAATAAAACATTAAAAAAATAAAATAATGCAGAAAAAAATTAAAGACATTTGGTCTGTATTAGGTGGAAAAATCAGTTTTTGGAGATAAATATACATATAATGTCATTTTTGTATCCAAATTCTATGTATATTTAATCATAGACTAACCCTGGAGCAATATACCTCAGAATGTAAACGTGGTGTGTCAGTGATGGGTCCTCTTTTTGCATATACTGGCATTTTCTGAAGTTGCTCAAAACCTGTATCACTTTTATCATAAGAAAGTAAAATGGGGGCCACCTGGGTGGCTCAGTCAGTTAAGCCTCCGACTTCAGTTCAGTTCATGATCTCACAGTTTGTGAGTCTGAGCCCCGCATCAGGCTGTGTGCTCATAGCTTAGAGCCTGGATCCTGCTTCCAGTTCTGTGTCTCCCTCTCTCTCTGCCACTCTCCCGCTCATGCTCTGCCTCTCTGTCTCTCAAAGATGAAAATAAACATAAAAAAAGAAAGTAAAATGGGTTTGTTTTAACCTATTTGACTTTTTCCTTCTATTCTCACACCATTAAAATGCACAGCTTAATAAAATTTACTTCATAGTAAATGTCGTTTAAGCTGTATCTTAACAATACAAATGTTAATAGATAAGATTAAAATAAAACATGTGTGTGGGTTCTGGGCTTTGCAAATATGAATGATGGGGAGAAACGGGTACCTTTTGTGAGACTCTTGGGAAAACTGAAAGGGCGGTGCTTCGACTTCATATACTCCTCCAAGTCAAGGAGATCTTTTTAAAGAAATAAAATATTAGTGTCTGAGTTCACCCTCTCTTCTCATTTCCCCCTCCCCATGTCTCGTTTCCCCCACTTTCCCTAATGAACCACTTTAAGGAGTTAGGTGTACTTTCTTCAGTGCACTTAAAAATATTTTCACAGATTTATGTATCAGTAGCCAATAGTAGGTATTATCATAATACATATGTGCTCTTAAAATTTCCACAAATGATGCCTTACATAAAATTTTGTATCCTCCTTCTTTTCCACTGACACCTTATTTTGGCATCTGTCCATTTTGATTCCTGTAGAGACACAGGCAGCAAAGCCTTTAGGATCACAGGATCCAGAGTCAGGCTGCCTGGATTGAATTCCAGTCCCACCATGGCTAGCTGTGTGACTCTAGGCAAATTACCTGTCATCTTGGTGCCTTAATTTCTTTATCTGTGAAATGTGGGTTCTAATAGTCTTCACTTTATTGGGCTGTGGGAGGATACATTGAACTCAAACATGTGGAACACTTCGAGCAGTGCTTGAAGCAAAAAGTGCTTGGTAACTGCCATTTGTCGTTGCTGTTGTTATTAAAGATATCCCTGGTTGTCTATCACTAGGATAAAGATGTTGAGCTCTTTGTTTGTATTGGGAATGTGGATTTCCACTGACTCTCTCTCGTGTTCTCAAGTAATCATTGCCAACATTGCTGCATGGGGGTTGACTTGAAATCGTTAGCTACGTAACAGAAATATTTCCAGATAATCTTTGTAAGCACTTAATAAATGTGAGCCATTGTGATTATCTAGATCACTCCTTTCAACTCTGGTGTAATATTCCACCGTATCACTGCATTTCCTTAGGGGTGGATATGTAGGTTATGTCCTATGTTTTTGTATTAAAGACAATACTGCAATATTCATCCGTGTGCATGGCTCTTTATGCATGTGTGGAAGAATAGAATTGCTGGGTTGGGATCGAAGCCAAGTCTGTTTAATGCCAAAGCACTGCATTATGTATGCATGTAGAGACAAAGTTAATAAATTTTCAGAGTGGTGTTGACCCATGGCTAATGGAGAAATTCCCCATGGATGAATTTTGCCCCAGACAGATAGCAGCCATCCAGAGGGGCTTGAGCAGAGGAGACGTTAAAAGTCTTCTTATTCCATAAATTAATCTACATTGAGCATTTACTTGAATATGATACATGTGAAGATCAAAAAAGGAGAAAAAAAATGTGTTACATATAAAGAAGAAGAAGAAGAAGAAAAGGATTGACAGGGATATTGTCCAACGAACAGTTTTATTGCTCTAAGAATTAGCGTTTATTAGAAAAAAACTTTAAAAATTGTACCTATTCAATGAACATTTAATTGTAGACATTTGTTGCAGACTTGAAAGAGTGGTGATTTGTGAGGACAAGAAGCTTTGAAACATTATTTCTTTTTCCTTCTGACATAGCAAGTCTTATTACTGAGCCAAGAACCATTTAATTGTCTGCATATCAAAGAGCTCAAGGAATTATTGGATGGCGTGACTAAGTTTTAGACAAGTGGTAGACAATAATTTAGACAAATTAGTGAAGAATTGTAGAGAAGGAGAAAGAAAGGGGCAGACGGGAGAAAAGAGGACTTCACTGGGGGTGGGAGTGGGGCAACAGTAGAACATTCTGCTTTGAAGGAACCAAGTCCAATATCCAGGAGAGAGGACTGGCTATTCTCTCTTTAAAGTCCATTTCCAGGGACTATGCAACCTCACTCACACGAACCTTTCTTAGCTTTCAGCAGGCTCAAAATGAAATTTGGCCATTCAGAATTTCCCCTTCTTCAGGCCTCTGAGGACCCCATGGCAGCCCTGAAGGTGGTTCTAGAAGCTTATGTTAAAGCCTCTCTCAAGGCTCCACCAGAGGGTGGAGAGAATGGTACAGACTGTGAGCCTTTTCCTTGGCACTCAGTTCCCTGCTTGGGCTTCCTCTTCTCTTCTCAAGTCCCTGGCCTCTTACTCTTCATTATTCTACCAAATGTACCAAGACATGTGCAGGAGTGCTGGAGTCCTCAGCTCGCAAAATTGGGCCCTTGGTATTTGGCTCTGTCCTTGACCAGCTTGCCTGGTTTTTATGTCCCAGCACTCCTCCTTTTCCTTATCTGGGCACAGGTGCAAACGACAGCACTCCCTGCACAGAGCTGCCATGCACTGTGGGTAAGGCTCAACCCAGCGTCTGGCACATGCTACCCCATTATGGTTCCTCGGCCCAAAGAACACATCCATATACAGAGAAAGAGAGAAGTAACTTTCACTTAGGAAAATTCCAGGCATCGCTTTGGCTTGTTCCTATCCCTGACCCTAACCCTAATCTTAACCCTTGTCTCTTAAGTAGTTTGAGATCGAGACATTCACAGACAACAAAGAATAGAGTAAGCCTTCCCGCTAAGTGGATCCGTTATTCTTTTGAGTTGGTGGGGAATGGAGGCTCCACTCCAAGCAGGTCAGTTCTGGTCAGGAGCAGCAGAGTCTCTAACCTAGTCACCAGTGTCCTTTCCTTTGTGTCCCCACCATTTGGCAAGTTCTCTTGATTGACTTCAGGGCTAGCCAGCCCATTGAAACAAAGCAGAGGGCAGAAACTTATCTCAGAGATGTGGTTAAAGACAAAGAAAACCAGATTTGCTTTTTAATAAAGCATTTTAAGGAAGGCACACAGCTTACAGGCATTGTTCTGTCTGTATGACCAAGTTGCAGTAAAACCTAATCATTTCCTCCTCCCTCCCTCTTCTCTCTCACCTGCTTTGTAGACAGTGTTTACTCAGAATTATCCTGTCCATCACCTTTGTGATAAGGATCATGATTTCAATGACTAACAATAGACAATAAATTCATAACAGGATTCACGGATATGTTTACCTCAACACTCCTTGGTTTCTATTGCTATGTAGTCAGTTTAAAATAAATTATTTAGAACAAGGGAGAAAGGTGATGGTAAACTAAAAAGAAATAATGCAAAATATGAATTCCAAACTTACAGCAAACTTCACAGAATTTTACACTAAAAGCAACCAGTTAAATAGATAATCCTTTTAATGCTTATCAATGATAGACTCTAGGAATACAAAGTTTATGAAGGAAAGAAAATTAATGGATCAAGGAATGGCAGGTAAATGACAGTTTATGAATGTTAGGTCTGTGTATCCCCTCTTGATAAAATAGATTTTAACCTAAAATCAGGATTTTATAGGAAAACATAACTGAAATCCCTTCTCATCCATTCTTGGAGAAAGGCAGTGTCGTGGGTAGAAAGCATCTGCTTTGGATCAGCTCTGTTTCAAATCCTGGCTCTGCCACTCACCTGACTGTGTGAGAGCAGGCACACTATGTGTTCTCCCTGAGTGTCCTACTTCCCAGAAGTAAACCTAATGGGCTGCACTGTGCGTTCTAGCACCGTCTTTCCCTTCTGTCTGTGTCTGTCTGTCTGTCTGTCTCTCTCACACACATAACTATTTAGCTATGGTCTGTTCCCCCAAGATTCATCTACATGGAGTTTCTAGCTGATGAATTAATGACTACATAAACATCCAGTGAATACGTTCTAAACCATTCCTGTGGATGTATAAATGGCAACACTGTCAAATTACAGATGTCAATGCTTGTCAGTGGTATAAACGTTTCTAAGTCTTTATTTACTTGATCTTAAAAAACTGTATCTCCATCCTATGTAACATTAGGCACTCATGACTTACTTGATCTCCACACAGTGCGTGTTTCTATGAATTACATGATTCTGACTCTGTCACAAGGATGAACTCTTCCTTGAATTTGCTAATCCTTTTTTTTCAATTACTAGTTTTGTGGAGTTATCATTTGTTCTCTCAAGAGCCGTTGGGATTTTGGACTCGAAGCAGCAGAGCATGGAATTCATCAGTGTGGACTCTAAAATCAGACTGCTAGGTTTCAAATCTCATCTCTGCTACCTATTTGCTGTGTGACCCTGAACAAATTTCTTAAGCACTCTGGGCTGTAGTTTCCTCATCTTCGGAAAAATGAGATAGTAGCATAGTATTGTTAGGAAGACTGAATGAATTAATCTTGATAGAGGCTGGCCCTGTTCTGAACTATAATTGCTATAAAAGTCTTAAAGAATGAAATGGTTAACTTTGCTAATAATTAAAAATGGATAAATAAAATACTTAATAATATATTGATAACTACTAAGATACTATTAATGACTTAAATTAATAGCTATTAAAATACTCATAGAGTATACATTATTTTTGATACAGCTTTTAAGAGAAATGTATGTTAAGCATCTGACTCAGATATTCAGCAAATGGTAGCCATTCATTGTTATTCTGCCAGGAAAGAAGCCTGTGCTAGATTGTATTGAAAGGGCACTCATTAGACTCAGTTCTGTGCATAGAGCTTCGAAAGAGCAGCTTTTTAAAAGTATGTTGTTTTCGGGTTCAGTAAAAAATGCGGTGACTAATGCTGAATACTGTTAATGTGTCAAAGCCAAGTCATCGTTGTCCTGTGGGATGGAAGTTGAGTGCGGCAGTGTGAGTAGTAGCAGGTGAGGGTCCTGAGGCGTTTGCCTTCCTACTTTTTACTTCCCTTGCTGCTGCAAATCTTATTTTGAAGCAAGAGTCTTGAGAGCCAACTGCCTGGGGCTGCTGGTGATGAGGCAACCTGGAAAGGGGCAGGGAAAAACAACAAGGCAGTGGATGGTGGACAGTGGATTTTAAGCTAGTTAATTTTGCTGGGTTTCTCACTGATCCCCTACTTCAAAAGCATAGTGATGGTGACAAGAAAAACTGAAGGAGTCATTTGGCAAATGGCTCAGATTCACCACTCACAAGCCGTGTGACTGCTTAACCTCTCTGAGCCTTCGTTTCTTTACATAAAAATGGGAGAATAATTCCTGACCTTTGTTTAAAATTTTTTAAAATGTTTGTTAATTTATTTATTTTTGAGAGAGAGAGAGAGAGAGAGAAAGAGAGAGAGGTGGGGGACAGAGAAAGAGGGAGACACAGAATCTGAAGCAGCCTCCAGGCTCTGAGCTGTCAGCGCAGAGCCCAATGCAGGGCTCAAACTCATGAACCTTGAGATCATGAACTGAGCCAAACCAGCTCAGCCAGCTGAGCCACCCAGGCACCCCCCTGACCCTCATTTAAATGAGAAATGCCTATCAGCTGCTTCGCTCAGTAGTGCCTGGCCCAGAGTAAGGGCTCTGTTAGCTTCTGTTATTAGCACACGTAGTGGGATTCTGATGTCCACATCCATCAAGTGCGTCCCGTCCAAGAGCACTTACACATCTTTACTTCCAGGCTGCTGTTGAATAAGAAGCTCTATTCTATCCTAAAAATTAATTAGGTCACTATCCCCCACCCCACCTCTTCACTACTATACAGTTTTAAATGGTTTTTTCCATTTCTCCAATGCTATATATTTTAGAACAAAAATTTCCCCAGCGGATGCAGCTACAAAGGAATAAGCTCTTTGATGGCAAGACCCAGGCTTAGTTCAGGGAAACGGTCCTTGAGATGCAATCAGTGGGTATTATCGACACTCATTTCACCTCAACCTGTCTGATCCCTAGGAAAAGAGATCTTAGCCATTTTGTTCTGAAGTCATGAAGTCTGTATTTTCCGGATCTTATGACTAAGCCTGTGCAGTGCCACATTGAAAGGCTGGTGCTGGGTCATGTATGATGTCACCCAGTGGTCCACAGTCACTCACTGGCACTGTTGGGAACTCTGGTCACATCCGATGTCCTGGTTGGCAGTAGCAAGGTCATCCCTGGGAGGCAGGTGCCCTGAATCAAAGGCTCAGCATAGAATCCCTTGGGAAACAGCTGGGGCATGAGGGACCAGGAGTTTAAGATCCTAGAGTAACGTCAAATTGTGCCTCACAGGAGATGTTCCTAGGCAGTTCAAGTCTCTCTCTCTCTCTCTCTCTCCTTGGAACCCTGGATGTGTTTGTTTTGTGTCTGTGGGGGGGGGGTGGGTGGGCTGGGAACGGATTTATATTTCTATCTCATAGGCTCCCCAAAGGCTTTCCTGGGGAAGGGAGGGGGAATGCAGAAAGGCACCTACAAAGGAGTTGACCCTGAGATACTGAGATGCCAGGGGGTCTATGGGAGCACGGGCACCTGCAGAGTCATGACCAGGTGAGGGGTGGCTGCAGAGGAAGTGGCAAGTGGGGCGGCCTGCCCTGAAGGCTGACCTTCTGCTCATTTTCTCATTCAAAACTGTTCACTGCCTTGGACGCTCTGTGTCTGGCACTGTGGTCCCCGGACCAGATCCTCGCCCTCAAGGAGCAAGATGAACATCTAATGAGGAAACAAATGAATCAATTTCAGGATAGTGATAAGTGCTATCAAGGAAATGGAATTCTGTGTAAAGGATAACAAAGGGTAGCTCTTTTGAGGGGCTGGGGAATGCGAGGACATTAGAGCAAAAGGTCTAGAGGCTGAGAAGAAACCATGCAGGAGTAGGTGGGGGCCGGGAATAGGGGGCAGGAGATGAGATTAGCACACGCCTGCAGCCTAGTAGATGCTCATAGAACAAGTGACTGAGGACCGGGAGGGTGGCAAGACCAAATCTCCTACATCTTTTGGGCCATGGAAGGAATTAGGAATAACTCTAAATGCCAAGTTAAGGCTTCCATGGATCTCAGAAGACTCAGTTCATGTTTCAAAACAGATCACAGTGGCTGCTATACTGGAGAATGGGATTGAAAAGGGGCTAGGGTCACAGCTCATGAGTTCCTGTGTAGAGAGTTCTGGGAGATCCTCCTCTGTAACCTCATCTCACCCTGTATTGAAATTGTTTGAGGCTCCCTCATCTTGCTCCCAGCAGCATAGTCATTGCTTAAGGGCAAATCAGAGTTTGCAATTCTCAGGTTCAATAGTTGTTTATGGTTAGATAAAGTACAAGGAAGTTTTCCAGAAAGGCATGCATGTCCTTAGGATTTGAGTATTAGTGTACTGTCCCTGAGAATGTCTGCTTTGAAGAGAGTTGTGAGGGAGGAAAGCCTTTTCCCATACTGTACTAGGCTCATTGAGTGGGGGCCTGCAACTCTAACTGGCAATAGATAGATTAATAGGAGAAAAGGCACACAATTTTTATTAATATTTACCTGCCTGGAAGTTCACAGAAAGGAAGTGAAACTCAACCACTTAGATTCATGAGCTTCTATACCCTTCTTAGCAAAGGAAAGGGATTTTGGGTTTTAAGGGACAATAAATTGTGAGGAAGCGACTAGGAAACACATCAGGGAAACTAATAGAATATAAAAGCTATTTTATTAAAGTTTGTTTCTGCAGATTCATATTGATGCTGGTTGTCCGTCTTTGATGCTAAGGGTCACTCCTCTTCCTGACAATAGAAGTGAGTGGATGACATCATCACAAAGGGAAATTTGTGCTTTGCTTTTAAGCAGATCTATCCTGTTGGTTCTCGATTGCTTTCAGCTCGAAGTCTTATCTGAATAATCTTTATGCCAAAGTGGCGCATTTTGGGGTAGCATATCTTAATCTCTTTCAAGATCCATGTAGACATTAAAACTCTTCATATAAAATAATCAGTTGTATTAGTTAATAGCCATACTCATCCCACTCCTGGGCCAGGGAATCTGAATCACAGGTGGATATCTTAGAAAAGAGATACAGAGCAGAGAAATTAACGAAAAGCTACCTAACCATTGATGGGATGTCATCCCTGCAAGCAAACTTGATATACAGCCTTAATACTGTAGGGAGCTCAGGCAAAAGGCTGTGTGTATTGCTTAGCTTTTCCTCTTCAGAACTCTAGTAGAGTAGTTGGAGAAAGAAGTCTCTACATGTTTGTGCAATTAAATTGAATATAGACAGATGTTGTGGAGGATGGTAAGCCATGACTATAGCTGCTTTTTAGAATGCAAAGCCCACCAAGATGGGAACTGTGATTTCAGAACTGGCAGCAGGAGCTGGAGGCAAGATGGGGCTCTGCAGAAAGAGGCTGGGAGAAAGTGCCTTAGGTGACATTTTGGTCTACTGGATGACATTTCTGTATCTGAAGAAGATGAAAAGATGGATAACACACAGTCTCTTTCCTAAGGGCAATTATGTCAGGTGACCAATTCCAGGCGTCTCAGCCAAGGTGTTTCTACATTCTGATGTGCTGAGTGGCAGATGATAGAGTAATTCTGTGAAATGCTTGAAGTATTGTGGGAAGCTGGGCAGAATTCAGAGGGTGACAGGGACCACTAGAGCCTTGGTGAGATGCTGGAAGAAAAAATCTCTGATGAAGGGGGTATTTGCCAACCTGTGTGCACATATGTGGAAGGAATGTGTAGTTGCTGCCATTGCAGGTAAGCAAAAGGAATTTAGAATTAAATCCTGGGGTGCCTGGGTGGCTCAACTGGTTAAGCGTCAGACTTCAGCTCAGGTCATGATCTTGTGCTCCATGAGTTTGAGCCCCACATCAGGCTCTCTGCTGACAGCTCAGAGCCTGGATCCTGCTTCAGATTCTGTATCTCCTTCTCCCTGCCCCTCAACTGCTCATGTCTCTCTCTCTCTCTCTCTCAAAAGTAAATAAACATTTTAAAAAATTAAAAGAATTAAACCATATATTTGGAAGAAATTTCCAACAGTAGTAATTTTGAGATGTTTTAATTAGATTATCAAGGCATGAAAATGGATGCCTTTTCAGACTGGGAATTTATCTACTGCATTCCATGTGCTGGATGCTCCAGATTCATCCTATGTCACCTTTGCAACTGTATGGGGAAGTTTATTGCTGTTATTGTTTTACTAAATTTCAAATTTCAATTTCAGTTTGCTTAACCTACTGTATTATATTAGTGTCAAGGGTACAATATAGTGAATCAACAATTCTACACATTAGTCAGTGCTCATCATTAGTGTACTCTTAATCCCTTTCACTTATTTGACCCATCCCCCCACTCACTCCCCTCCCCCCGTAACCACCATTTTGTTCTCTATAGTTAAGACTGTTTCTTGGTTCATCTCTCTCCCTCTTTTCTCCCTTCGTTCATTTTTTTTCTTTCTTAAATTCCACATATGAGGGAAATCATCTAGTATTTGTCTTTCTTTTTTATGACTGAACAATATTCCATCATATATATCACATCTTCTTTATCAATTCATCTACAGATGGACCCTTGGGTTTCTTCCATAATTCGGCTATTGCAGATAACGCTGCTATAAACAGAGGGTTGCATATATCGTTTTGAATTAGTATTTTTGTATTCTTTGAGTAAACATCCAATGGAGCAATTACTAGATTGTAGGGTAATTCTATTTTTAATTTTTTTTGAGGAACCTCTATACTGTTTTTATGAGGAAGGTATTTTTATATTCACTTGATGTATGTGGAATCTGAGGCTTGGAAGATGGTTTGGTTTGCCCAGTGCTGTACAGGCAGTAAGGGTCTGGCTTCAGGACCTCTGCTTTTTCCCATACACCATATTCTCTGATTGGTGAGCTTAACAAAAAGGATCAACAAAGATCTTTTGGGGGTTCAGTTATTCCTCTCCTTTCTTCTGTTGAGTTTCCTCCAAAGCCCTGGACCCAATGGCACATTCTTGTCTAAGGCCTGGTGAAGCCTCTCAGGGTTTGGGTCACCCATCTTGGTTATAGAGATATTCCTGTGCCCTCCTGGCAACTGGAGTCTGTCATTTAAAGACACATATGTATAAATGACGATGCTGGCCAGACTGATGGAGGCCAGTGTTTACCAGGACATCAGTCAAGCTCTGCAGATATGCTTTCTTTCTTCAGTTTTGCTAGTTTATCCCAGAGAGAAAGAGATGGCCAAGTCATCTGAGTGCCCAATGTAGGAAATGTTATAAGCAAAAACCAAGGCTGCTGACTTGTGTATCTTCAAAGAATTCCATTTTGAATCAGTTGTTAAAATTTTAAAACCAGGAAGTTCCATATAAAAATCCAGACTTCTGGGGCGCCTGGGTGGCTCAATCGGTTAAGCCGCCGACTTCAGCTCAGGTCATGATCTCGCGGTCTGTGAGTTCGAGCCCCGCGTCGGGCTCTGTGCTGACAGCTCAGAGCCTGGAGCCTGCTTCAGATTCTGTGTCTCCCTCTCTCTCTGCCCTTCTCCTGCTCATGCTCTGTCTCTATGTCTCAAAAATAAATAAATGTTAAAAAAAAATTAAAAAAAAAAATCCAGACTTCTGAGGCACCTGGGTGGCTCAGTCATCTGACTTAGGTTCAGGTCATGATCTCATTGTTCATGAGTTCGAGTCCCCTGTTGTGCTCTGTGTGGACAGAGCCTGCTTCGGATTCTGTGTCTCCTTCTCTCTCACTGTCCCTCCCTTGCTCACACTCTGTCTCTGTCTCTGTCTCAAAAACAAATATTAAATTTTATTTTAAAAATCAGAATTTCTATTTCCTCTTGAAAAACTAAGGAGTGACTGAGTGGCTTAGTTAGTTAAGCATCTGAATTCAGCTTAGGTCATTATCTCATGGTCCATGAGTTCAAGCTCTGTGTTGGCCTCTGTGCTGACAGCTCAGAGCCTGGAACCTGCTTCGGATTCCTTGTCTCCCTCTCTCTCTGCCCCTCCCCTGCTCATGCTTGTCTCTTTCTCCTTCAAAAATAAACAAAGATTTTAAAAAATTAAAAAAAAAGAAAAGAAAAAAAGAAAAACTACAAGCTCTACCTCTCTCTATTGCTTTGTACCTGGCCCTCTTTGGGCC
This sequence comes from Paguma larvata, assembly GCA_030068075.1. NCBI lineage: Eukaryota > Metazoa > Chordata > Mammalia > Carnivora > Viverridae > Paguma > Paguma larvata. The sequence goes on along the minus strand of CM057826.1, from coordinate 98,015,066 downwards.
TTCCCTTACTTGTTGGTCCCCATAGACACCTGGATTTACAGTCCCTAAACTGGAACAGAGAAACTGGTCCAAATATCCAGTTCAGTGAATTAGGCACCAGAAGGGCCATACCGATCATTGAGATCTCAAGATATACTTCTATCTTCTGCCCGGGGAGGTTTTAAGGCACCCTTGCCCAGGCACCACCCCAGGCCAATTGAATCAGAATCTCTAATGATGGATATTGTTTGAAAAGCTCCCAGGACGGCTTTAATTTTTAGCCCAGTTCAGAAACTCTGTTTAGGGTTTCCACATAAATAAAACTCCTACTTTGGGTATCTGGCAGAGAAATGGGCTTAGGAAGTCTTGAAAACAAGTTGTTTCGCACCTATCTCCCAGCACCTTTTGGGCCTTCCCTTCACTTATCTTGATTTACTCATATGTAACTCGGCCTTTAGGACTTTTAGGTCCATGCCTCTCGAGCTAAGATGTGTTTTTGTTGAATCCTGGAGAAAGAGAATAGACAAGAAAGGAACAAAGAATTATTTCAGAGTTTACCTTTGAAATGCTTGGACACTAAGACTATCATATGGCAAATCTTAAGATTCCTAGGAAACAGGTAATGGCATTTAGAAGCTACTTGCTCTTTTATGTGTGCCTTCACTTTGGGAAAATAATAATAATAAAATAATTATTTTGGGAAAATAATAATAATAAAAAATAATAATGATAATAAATAATGATAAATAATGATAAAAAATAATACAACAAACTTGACAGGTTCCTTTGAAGACTTTTTCATCCCCTGAGGAGAAATTTCATTAGGAAGCACTGGGAGAGATTGGTCTCTGTGGGTCTCTGACGGCTGCCATGGGCAAAGCTACAGTTATAGTCTATTCTAGCCTCTCCCCCAACCCCTAGCAGGGCACTGGGCAAAGGCTGTGTCCATCAGCGATGCCTTTATCCAGGGCTACCCTGGTCATCAGTGCAAAGGGCAGAAAATGACATTTGCATCTGGGCAAAAAGCATCATAAATGCTAACAGCTGTGTCTTGTCAGGGTCTCTCCTAGTCAGTGAAGCATGGCGGGTTTGTATCTGCACAGGGTGAGATCTTTGCTTTTCCATTAGCCAAAGCGCCCTTAAAGCCCTGTTTGATTTTCTGGGAGAAGATCTCCAAAGGGATGCACAGAAGGACCTCAGTCCAGAGTTCACGGTCTGCGTCATGAAATGGAGTTTCAGTCACGTTGGGAAAATCAAAGCTTGCACTTAGAAACTCAGCCTGACATTTTTGCAGCTTCCAATAAAAAAATGACTTGGTTTGTCAGGGAACCCTTGGGGATCTAGACCTTTAGGGAATATCCTTTTAGAATATTTGAAAATTTTTCTAGATTTTGTTTTATTTTCTCTTTCTCTTTTCCTCCCTCTTTTCTCACCTCCTCTTCTAAAACAATGATAAAATTGATAAAGTGAAATGGAAGGACTTGTAAATAAGAAAACACTGGGTTTTCAGACAATCTGGTTTCCATTTCCTTCCCACTTGCCTGTGGACCTGGATCCAGTTACTTAACTGATCAGTTTTATCACCTACAAGATGGGGAACACAATATCTGACCATGGTAGATAAAAACGAGCCCTTCATCAATGTTTAATTACTGTTAAGGTTACTCTTTTGGGGGCTTATCTCTATACGTCAAGTAGTCTTGGAAAGCCCCTGTAAACCTTTAATTGAGGAAATGGTGGGGATCTTTGTTGAATTGAGCATGACTAGACTTCATCTTTCCATCCTGGCTTACCTGTCAAGCTGTTTATGTTTTGTTTTTGTTTGTTTTTCTTTTAACATTTATTCATTTTTGAGAGACAGAGAGTGAGTGTGGGAGGGATAGGGAGTGAGAGGGAGACACAGAATCTGAAGCAGGCTCCAGGTTCTGAGCTGTCAGCACAAAGCCTGACCTGGGGCTTGAACTCAGGGACTTCAAGATCATGACCTGAGCTGAAGTCAAATGCTTAACTGACTGAGCCACCCAGGTGCCCCTAGCTGTTTGTGTTTTATGAGAGAAGGTATCGACATTGTGAAAAGACCTGGCTCTGGAGTTCTTTGTAGGGCAACATATGCACCCTAAGACCTCACCAGATGATGCAAAGAGCCCCTTAGCAGTGCTTCTTAACTGGAGGGTTATATCAGAATCACTTGGGACAACTTTTTCAAGCTAACTGAGCTCCACTGCCCTCCTCCACAGACATTCTGGTACCCTAGGTTTTCAGGGTGTAATATAAGCACATGTAGCTGGGCAAACAAAAATTTCTAGTTGATTCTGGTACTTCCTCCTCAGGTTGGGTATCACTTTTCTAAGAATAAAGTGTCTCCCTATCTGGCCTCACCTTGATGCACAATGTTCTGGAGACAGCCTGTTTGGAAAACGTCTGTCATCTGATGAGTTGAAATTGAAGACAGAAGAGTAGGGACATCAGCATTTCTGCATGATGCCTCAGGGTTCCCCTGAAGAAGCCTCAGCATGGTCACTTCCTTGCCAAGAACAGTTTTCCCTTCTTTTTCTCCAAAACAATTCTACCCTTCAGATCTAGCTCATATTATGACCTACCTTTTTGATTGCCCCCAGCCTAACAAGCTTGTCTTTCTGCACTTCTAATTCACTCATTGTCTGGATGATTTATGTGACAATTCAATTAGCAACTGATGGCCTAGCTTCTGTTTCAGATTGAATGCAATTTGTCTTGTATTGCTATTTAATTTTTCACTTATCACTGTCGGGCAGAAATAGCACTGATCGCACTGATCTGAATTTTCATTCTGGCTTTATTTCTAACTGCATATCCAAGGCAAGATATTTAACCTTTCTGGGCTTCAGAGCCCAGTTATAAAATTCTACAATTCTCTTTCTTATCTCACCACTCAAGCTTGGGTTCTTGAACAATTCTTGTTCATTTAATCTTATTTTTTTGACAATCATTGTGATAGACATTTTCTAATATGGTTCCCATTAATCCCTGCCTCCTGATACTCACTTCTAGCCCATTAGTGTGGACAGGATCCAGCAAATAGAATATGGCAAAAGTGATGAGATGTCACTTCTCTGGCTTCTTGCCAACAACCACTGAGTTATCTTGGAAGTGGATCTTGCTTCAGTAGAACCTTGAGATGACTGTCACCTAGTCAACACCTTATGATTACAGCCTTGCACTGACCCTCAAAGAGAAGATTTAGCTAAGCCATGCCTGGTGGTTTACAGACATGGTGAGATAAAAAGATGTGTTGTCTTCAGCCACTAAATGTTGGGGTAATTTGTTATGCAGCATAGCTGACTAGTCCTATCTATGAGACGAGTTGACGGACATAGTAATCTATCTACCTGAAGTGGCCTGGGTAAGCTAAATTATCCTGCAGTAACAAATGACCCCAAAAGCTCAGTTGCTTACATCCACAAAGTTTAGTCCTCACTCACACTATGTGTCTACTGAAGGATGGTAGCTGTGCTCAACATTTTGTTCCTCCAGAACTCTTCATAACACAGGCTGTCTCTATCTGGAACGTTGCCAATCAACATGGAAGAGGAAAGAGAGCCGGGCAAAGTATACATTGGTTTTTAAAACATCCCCATGAAAACAATGCCTCATCATTCTGCTTGTATTTCATTGGCCAAAGCAAGTCACATGAAGTCAAAAATGATACGCTTTTGGAGGAGTCCAAAGTATAGTCCTCCTCCAGGGAGGAGGGCCACTAAGTGTTTGTGAATCATAACACAGTATAACACATAACACCACATAGTGGTGCAGAGGGAGTGGGAGCAACAGATAGTCATGATGTTCATCACAGCCTCAGTTGAATGGGCATAGAGGCCCTGGAACCTGTCAGAAAGGAGAATGTGATTGAAGAACTGTGTTTTCTAGAGAAGGGAAGAAAATTAAGGGAGCATTGGGCACTGAGGAAAATTGAGGTTTTTTTTTTAAGTATTCCTGTAATCATTATTAGCTCCCTAAAGTCCCCATAAGTGAATGCTCTATGGCAAATGCAGCTTTAAGACACCCCCCAATCTGCACACTTCTTCTGATTGAATTGCCTTCCCTAAGATCTTTAAATTTCTTCTGTATAGAAATATAAGAGATTCACTTGCCAATAATCCCATTCATAAAGTTAAACTAGATTTCTAAACAACCGTCATCCTGCAGTCAGTTAATAGGAGAGGAAATCTTGACACATGACCTTGAGCAAGCCTGTCATTCTCTGGGCGTCACTCTTCTCAAAGTTCCACTCTAATCTTACTTTCCGGAGAATAACCACAGTCCCCGTGGGCTTTCCGAAAATATTAGGGGAGCTTAAGAAATGGTTGCTAGCCCATCCATCTCAGAGGCCTTGCCAGGCTGGCTTTACAGAGGCAGTTTGATGGGAAATGCAGAGATCTGAATGTCAATACATCTAGCTTGCAGACCAGGGAGAAGTTGGGCCTGACTTAGCTGGTAAGCCAAGCCAACATGATGGATCTGTTGTTAAAACCAGAACCAGATTAAACTTCTGCTGATGCACAGTAGAGAAATGTCAAGGCCAGAGATCACCTGAAAAATAAAGGAGAGACTTACCGAGGATCCTTCTTCCTATAAAATATACTTTTGCCCTCAGGCCCTGCCTCTTTGGATCATCCCAGATGGTATTGTTTTTCTCCTGAGGTTATAGTTTATGTCAAAACAAATAGATTTCACTTCAATGAGTTCTCAAGGAGGCACAGAAGAGCCCCAGAATCATGATTGTAAAAGTGGCCTTAGATGCCATCTGAGCCAGGCCCTGCCCAGCGCAGAAGTCCCTTCTTCAGTCTGTGATCCGGGGACTGGTGATCAGAAACAGGTTTTAAATTTCCCAGGATTCTTTAGGATTTGATCCTATCCCAGTTTAATTTCCATATTGCGCCATAGAGAGTGTGTGGGAAAAGCACTGAAGAAGTCTATAACAAGGTGAGGAAGCCCCCTTTATATATTTATTTTTTTATCATTTATATATATTTATATTTTTAAAAATATAACTCTTTGTCAAATTAGATGACATGCAGTGTATACAGTGTGCTCTTGGGTTCAGGAGTAGATTCCTATGATTCATTGCTTACACCCAACATCCAGTGCTCATCCCAAAAGTGCCCTCCTTAATGCCTATCACCCATTTTCCCTTCCTCACGCATCAACCCTCAGTTTGTTCTCTGTATTTAAGAGTCTCTTATGGTTTGTCTCCCTCTCTCTCTAATTTTGAAACTGTTTTTCCCCTGCCCTTCCCCCATGGTCCTCTGTTAAGTTTCTCAAGTTCCACATATGAGTGAAAACATATGATAATCTGTTTTTCTCTGACCGATTTATTTCACTCAGCACAATACCCTCCAGTTCCAACCACATTGTTGCAAGTGGCAAGATTTCATTCTTTCTCATTGCCAAGTAGTATTCCATTATATGTATAAACCACATCTTCTTTATCCATTCATCAGTTGGTAGACATTTAGGCTCTTTCCATAATTTGGCTATTGTTGAAAGTGTTGCTATAAACATTGGGGTAACACGTGCCCCTGTGAATCAGCACTCCTTTCTCCTTTGGATAAATGCCTAGTAGTGCTATTGCTGGGTCATAGGGTAATTCTATTTTTAATTTTTTTGAGTAACCTCCACACTGTTTTCAAGAGCGGCTGCACCAGTTTGCATTTCCCACCAATAATGCAAGAGGGTTTCCGTTTCTCCACACCCTCGCCAACATCTGTTGTTTCCTGATTTGTTCATTTTAGCCACTCTGACTGGTGTGAGGTGGTATCTCGGTGTGGTTTTGATTTGTATTTCCCTGATGATGAGTGATTTTGAACATCTTTTCATGCGTCTGTTAGCCATCTGGATATCTTCTTCTTTGGAAAAGTGTCTATTCATGTCTTCTGTCCACTTCTTCACTGGATTATTTATTTTTCGGGTGTTGAGTTTGGTAAGTTCTTTATAGATTTTGGATACTAACCCTTTATCTGACATGTCATTTGAAGATATCTTCTCCCATTCCATCGGTTGCCTTTTAGTTTTGTTGATTGTTTCCTTTGCAGCACAGAAGCTTTTTATCTTGATGAGGTCCCAATAGTTCATTTTTGCTTTTAATTCCCTTGCCTTCAGAGACGTGTTGAGTAAGAAGTTGCTGCGGCTGAGGTCGAAGAGGTTGTTGCCTGTTTTTTCCTCTAGGGTTTTGATGGTTTCCTGTCTTATATTTAGGTCTTTGATACATTTCGAGTTATTTTTGTGGCAATACCCTTCTTCTTAGTGACAGAGCAAATTTTGCACTTGGCAAAGTATCTACCATTTTGCAACTAAAATGCCCTTAATTGTTGGAGGAAATGTGGAGAGAAGCCAGAGGCCGTACCTCAGAAATCCTACTTTTGAAATTGACTACCTGTGAAACAAATTTTCCCCTTATGACATACTTTTTCCCTAATATGAGGGTAATAATTGTGTTTCTACATAGTAAATTGGCAGTGCTTTTAAACTGCTGGATGAATCTATTCCATAACAAATGGTGTAATTGTTTTCATGGTCACCCAGTTAGTGTCTAAATATTATCTTTCATTTCACAGCACCTAACACTCTTCCTCTCATCTGTGTATCGGGCATCACATTAAATACTGGGAATACCAAGAGTATTCGAGGGTTTCTTTGTCTAGCAAGTGAGATACACATATGATAACATAATATATGTTGGGTGTTTTAATAAGTATTGTTTAAAGGTTTATGGAAACAAATGGAAGGTAAATCTGGTGGTATGACTGCCAGTGAATGAGGAAGGTGTCAGATAGATACGTCTTGAAATATGAGCTGTTTAGATGTTCACAGCCTGGTAAAGACATTCCAGGCATAGAGAAGGGCATGGACAAAGGCAGAAGTACGAACATGTAGAGAGCATGTAGTAGTGTGTTCTAGGCATGTGGTAATACTGCCCTTCTTAGTTCCTTTTACTTTGGTGGAGCCATGTGACTAATTCAGGATAATGAGTTAGAAACAAGTTAAACATCACTTCTGGGCCACAGCTCTTTTTTTTTTTTTAAATTTTTTTAACCTTTACTTATTTTTGAGAGATATAGAGGTAGAGTATGAGCAGGGGAAGGACAGAGAGAGAAGGAGACACAGAATCTGAAGCAGGTTCCAGGCTCTGAACCGCCAGCACAGAGCCCGATGCGGGGCTCGAACTCACAGACCGTGAGATCATGACCTGAGCTGAAGTCGGCCGCCCAACCAACTGAGCCACCCAGGCGCCCCTGGGCTACAGCTCTTAATAGGTTGTTTGAGATTTCCCAGAGCTCTTCCTCTCCCAAATGTCCCCCGAATACAACCAGCAATGTCAGACATGGTGGCCGTTCTGTCGTTCTGGGTCCCTGAGACCATGATGAACACAGTACTTCATTAATCCTGATGCAGATGTGAGATGAGTGAGAAATACATCTCTTTTTTTGCAAGTCACTAAGATTTTGGGATTGTTTGTTATAGCAGCATAACCTAGTCTATTCCTCTTATTCATTGCAAAGGTAAGAAATAAGTATGGTGTATCTGTCAATAAAATATAAGATGCCTGATAGAACTGGTTGGGAGGGGAGGAAAAGGAGATTAGAAATATGGACCAAGAGCAAACTATGAGAAACTATGACACCATGCTGAGAAGTTAACTTAAAAGTATATGCAATGAGCAGCACTTGAAGGATTCCAATTACTCTCTGTTAGGTCATAGTGTTCATCTTTTAGGGCATCCTAGTCTACTGGTTTAGTACTAATCCTATAAGTTTAGGAGTTCTGAATGCAGAGAAGTTAGAGGAGAAGGTGGGATACATGTGACATAGGGAGTGTGGGTTAAGTGTGCCATTCCTTCTGCTACACTCCCGGTGTGTGGTGCAAAAGAAACCCGAGAAAGGGACAAGTATCTTTCCGTTACTGATACATCCCTATATCTGACATGGGCTACTTCTCTTAGACTAGACCTCTTAGGTAAAAAAGCTTGATTTTAGTATTAGTGTTTAAAAAATGGAATCCTTTGGGTTCATCTATGCTTCTTGTTCATTTTGGATACAAATTTGAAATGATCTATTGCTGCTCTGAGTTTTCTTTTTCTGCTCTGCTGTTCCTTTCCAGTGTTGTTTCCCCACCTTTCACATTCTCTATGTACCCTACCCTCCAGCATCCCAGACCATTCAGTTTCCCCAGATGTCCTTGACTCCATGACTGTGTGTACATTGGCTATTTGCCCCCAAGGCCCCCAAAATTCTACACACCCTCTTAAGACCCAGCAGCTCATATGCCATTTTTTTAAAAAATAAATTTCCCCTCTCTAGTGGGAATTAATATCTGAGTTCTTGGGGCTTTGCTTTCTCTAGTAGGACCCACACCTCAATGAGATGTTATATTATGGGTATTTATGGGTATGATCAGACCCAAAGATCAATGATCAGACCCAAAGATCAAGAACTTTTCTTGTTTATCTCCATAGTCCTCATAGTACTTAGCAGTGCTGTGAACATATTGAACATTGATAATTTTTAAAAATTGGAAGCCTTGAAACTGACAGTTTTTAAATTGAAATCTTTAAAAAATAATGGAAAGCTTTGTCTAATTTCTCTGCTTCATTCCTTCTCAAGCTGTCTCTAAAGTACATAGTCTTTTGTATGTCTCCAGCACCTCCCAGTTTAGCATCAACTCCAAGTGTGCTTTATTTGCAGATTGTTTTCTTCTATATAGTGATAAAGATGTTTTGTTAGAACAGAATGACACCAGTTCCTTTGGAGGGCTTTGGGTTGAAAGTCAGTAAATGGAAGATGAATGTCAATGGAAATTCATTTCTCTTCTGGAGATAGGGTGGGGGAGCAGACAATGTAGAAATGAAAAGGGTGCCACCCAAGAGATTATAAATGTGTACTAAAGAGAACAGAATGATGTTTAACCAGGAGGAAAGTGCAATGAACATAAGTAAAGAGAAACACTTTTAAATACAAATATTAAAGAGGTCGATGAAATTGAGGAATTTTTTCTTAAATTACGGTATGGTTAATATGCAGCGTCATATTAGTTTCAGAGATACAGTGTAGTGATTCGACAATTTTATACATCACTCAATGCTAATCGTGATAAGTGTACTTTTAATCCCCTTCACCTATTTTATGTACCCCAAATACTCACCTCCCTTCTGGTAACTATCAGTTTGTCCTCTATAGTTTACAGTCTGTTTTTGGGTTTGTCTCTTTTTCCTTTTTTTTGTTTGTTTCTTAAATTCCACATATAAGTGAAATCTTAGGGTATTTGACTTTCTCTGATTGACCTATTTCACTTAGCTTTATACTCTGTAGATCCATCCATGTTGTTCCAAATGACAAAAAATCATTATTTTTTTTATGGCTGAGTGATAGTCTACTATGTGTGTGTATCACATCTTCTTTAACCATTCATCTGTTTTTTAAAATTTATTTATGTTGAGAGAGAGCAAGCAAGGATGGGAAGGAGGAGAGAGAGAGAGAGGGAGAGAGAGAAGAGAGTACGAGAATCCCAAGCTGGTTCCATGTTGTCAGTGAAGAGCCTGACTTGGGGCTTCGAACCCCAAACCATGAGATGACAACCTGAGTCAAAATCAAGCGTCGAATGCCCAACCAACTGAGCCACCCAGGTGCTCCTCTATTCATCTTTTGATAGACACTTGGGCTGCTTCCATAATTTGGCTATTGCAAATAATGCTACAATAAACATAGGGGTGCTTATATCTTTTTGAATTAATGTTTTTGTATTTTTTGTGTAAATACCCAGTAGTGGAATTACTAGATCATACAGTAATTTTATTTTTAATTTTTTTGAAGCAGGTAAAGATTTGTTTTATTGAATAACTGATCTATGTAATTTCTGAGACCACTATGTAAAGACAAAAGAGAGGAAGTTTTATTTCTTGGTCTCTTGCTCTTTGGACATAGTCTTGATGATTTCCTTCTTCTTGGCTTGGAGGTGCTCTTCACAGACTTTGTGTGCTTCCTTGCTCCTCCATCTGTGGGCCTAAGCCTTTTCAGCCAGAAGCTCTTTGAGAGCCTTGTTTGCCTTCCGTTTGTGGATGTGTTCCATGAGAATCCACTTGTTTTTGAACAGGTTACCCTTGACTTTCAGGTAGAAGCTGTGATACATGTGGCAGTTAGTCTTCTTAGATTCATGGTATCTGTTGAGTAACTGGCACAGAATTCTCATTTTCCTTCTCCAGGTAATCTTCTCAGGCATTCAAGCCTTGGCAGTACCTTTTCTCTTACTGATACCCATATGCCTACCTTTCTGGTAGGCTGACGTGTTTTTCTGGCACTGAGCCTGGGAATGGACAGTCACAGGCTTTTGGATGATCAGCACATCCTTGATCAGTTTTTGGATGTACTGATGGGAGTAGGCATTGGTGATTTCATTAGTCTCATTGGGGTCCAACCAGACCTTTTTGCCACAGGGGAGGTCCCTGGAGGCAAGCCTCCTTTAAAGCCTAAACATAGTTATGGCTGTCACCGCAGCAGCACAAGGCAAGTATTTTTAACTTTTTGAGGAGCCTCCATATTGTTTTGCACACTAGCCACACAGTTTGCATTCCCACCAACAGCAAGAGGGTTCCTTTTTCTCCACATTCTTGCCCACATTTGTTGTTTCCTGTATTTTTTATTTTAGCCATTCTGACAGGTGTGAGGTGGTATCTCATTGTAGATTTGATTTGTGTTTTCCTGGTGATTAGTAATGTTGAGCATCTTCTCATGCATTTGTTGGTCATCTGTATTTCTTCTTTGGAGAGATGTCTGTTCATGTCTTCTGCTCATTTTTAAATTGGATTATTTGTTTTTTGGGTGTTGAATTGTATCAGTTCTTTCTATGTTTTGGATACAAACATTGGATATGTCATTTGCAAATATCTTCTCCTATTCAGTAGATTGTCCTGTAGTTTTATTGATTATTTCCTTCATTATGCAGAAGTTTTTTATGATATAGTTCCAATAGTTTATTTTTGCTTTTGTTTTCCTGGCCAAGACTGAGGAAGTTTTACTGTTGAACAAGACTTGGTTAGCAAAAGGATGGAGAGGGGGTTAATGGATAACAAAGTAGTTTGGTATTTGAGCAATATGACAATCCGAAAGGATTTGGATTGTTATTCTGGGCCATACTGGAAAAGGAATTACTCAAAATTTGAAGGAGGGAGGGAGAGAGAAATACCATAAACCTACTTTATCTTGTGAGGAGTGATTAAGAGAGGTTTGTCCACAATATGAGAGAAATTACTGCATTGGGAATATCCCCATCTTTGCAGAAGGATGGGCTAAAATCTTATTTGCCTTCTGAAGTTTAGAATACCTTCATCACTGGAGACCATTTTTACAATGTGTGCCAATATGTCTCTGTAGGGTTTAAACAGTAAAATGTGCTGCCACTGAAGTTTTGTTGTGTAGGACCTAAAGGTATGTTTAAGAGGCAGACCTGGGGGAGATAGTAAATTAATTTTCAAGTTAGATTTATCCCAAAGAAAAATGCTTTGATGCTGTTAATGTGTGCGCTACTTATTAAGAAAGATAATACTTTTTGAATTGCTCCCCAGTGTGTATTTGAGCAGGAATTAAATACTTGATAAATGAAATAGACACATAGTATGTATTAATTATCCCAGTGACCCACATCACATGGCAAGCAGTAAATCTGTGGGAGCATAAATTGGTGGATACTTTAGATTGGCTGGTCAAGGAATTTAAACTCAGATTTGAATTACAAGAAGTAGTCAACTATTTAGAAACACAGAAAGATCTTTCCAGGTAAGGTAAGGACAAAAGCCTCAAAGTGGGAATGAACTTGACCCGTTAGAGGACCACAAGAAAGGTCACTGAGGCTGGGGTGGAGGGGCCTGGGGCAGAATGGTAGGACATGGAATTGGAGACATGTACAGATCATGTAGTACTCTGTAAGTCAGGATGAGGAATTTAGATTCAGTGCTTAGTAGGATGGGAAGCCATCAGTGTATTTTAAGGGTAAAAACACCCTGGCTGGTTGTGAATTATGGATGAGAGAAAGGCAAGAGAAGATGGGGTGGAGTTGGAGGAAAGAAAGAACTAGATTGGGGCAACTGTGCAGACCTGGGGTGGTAGTAATGGGGTTGGAGAAAAGTGAATGGAGTTAGGAGCAGTTGAAAGAAAGAAGGTGTGGTGAAAGAACTCAGGTGGGCAAGCCAATGGGATAAGCCTCTAGGTCTAAGTAGGGAAAACATCACCTCTCCTACAGGAGCTTTGATTTGCATTCAGGCCATAAGGACCCCCCCCACCTCTTAAAAAATCAGTCTTCCCAAGTCACTAAGGACCTGGCTCATCACTGACTTCTGATCTCTAGAGATATTTCCATCATCAGGCAGTTGCATTTTTCATCCCCTTTGTTTTCTTTCTAGACAGGCTTCTTGAATATCAGGAGTGGATAGTGGGTAAGAGGGCTTCTGAGTATGGTGAATTTGCTGTAAGGAAAAACTGAGATACTGCACGCAACCACTTACCTGGGTAGCTTCATAGTTCAAAAAGAAGAGGCAAGGAGGCTCAGTGCTTATTGTGTTAAGGACCAGGGATTTTACATACCTAATCTCATTCCTCCTTTAGATAACTGTCAGCACAGCGGTCAGCACAGAGCTCTCAGCGCAGAGCCTGACCCTGGGCTCCAATCCAAAGACCCCGAGATCATGATCTGAGAGGAAGTCGGAGAGGAAGCTGGAGGCTTGACCGACTGAGCCACCCAGGCACCCCATAAGGTGCCTTTTTAAATTCCAGTTTTACGAGACAGACAGAGAGAGAGAGAGAGAGAGAGAGAGAGAGAGAGAGAGAGAGAGGAAGAAAGAGAGAGAGACAGAGAGACAGAGAAAAACAGAGAGACAGAGAGACAGAGAGAAACAGAGAGAAACAGACAGAGAAACAGAGAGACAAGCTCAGATAGGTTCTTTATTTTGCCCAAAGTCACACAGCTTGTAAGTGGTGGAACCAGGACTGGAATCAAAATGGGGCTCTCTGTACCCTGCACACTGCCCCTGAATTGGGGTTAGTCTGTTTTCCTTCTTTTCTCATTACCACATAGATTTTATGAACTCATCCTGGGGAAGGCCATGATTTCTCTTTGTTATATGTACTGTATTGCCTCCCCTATCTGGCATAAGTGTCTGGTAAAATGCTCAGCAAACATGCCTGCATGGAGGCAACACCTGCTTGCTGCCACAAGCTAGGGTGAGAGGCGAAGCAGGGCTCTTGAGGTGGATTGCTTTGCCACTGCTGCTAGGGATAGGAAGCAACTATACTGACTGTGCCTTGCCTCCAAGGCATTTTCCATTTCCTGGCCCCCTCCTCCCCATTCCTCAGCTTTCGCCCCTCCGCCTCTGCATTTCAGCTCTGGCCCCTAGGAGAGCGTCCCTTGCCGCGGGGCTGACAGCACTTAGGGGTGCGGGGTCCCAGTTCTCTGTGCTCTAGCTCTGTGCGCAGAGCTTCGTTCCCGGGCCCCTGGTGTCCAGCGGGCATTGATGTCAGGCGGTGGCGGAGCGCTGCCTACAGACGGTTGACCTGGACCCTCCTCCACACTCACTTCCTTCGTCGCCCCCTCCCTCTTCCCTGTACTCGGGCTCTGGCTCTCTATAAAAGGCGGGAGCCTGGGGTGCCACAGCAGCGCTGAGTTTCAGCACCATGGAGAGCCCACGTCTCCGGCCGCTGACTGTCTTTGGTGCCGCCCTGCTTTTTCTGCTACCGCTGTTGGGTGCCCGTGCCCAGGAGGACGCTGAGCTCCAGCCTCGAGCCCTGGACATCTACTCCGCTGTGGAGGATGCCTCCCATGAGAAGGAGCTGGTGGGTATCTCCCGGATCCCCCTTGGTTGCCCCCCAGTCCCTTCCTCTGTGCGCGCGTCCGTCCTCTCTCCCTCCCTCCCCATCCCCATTCCCAGAGTCCGGGTGCGCGGAGATGAGCGCAAAGACAGCGCTCCCGCTGCCATCTGAAAATCGTCTGGAGCCCACTGGCTACGGGCAGTTTGTAGAACGAATCCCTTGTCCCGGGCCCTTGGAGCAACAGGAACCTCAGCGGCTAAGGGACTTGCGGTCAGTACGGTCAGTACGAGAGACAGTGCTCGCTAAGTTACTACCCCTCCACCGTCCCTTTTTGTCCTTGGAGTCCCAGGGCGGAGTGTGTGTGGTTCTGGGGCTTCTTGTAACTAGGATGGAAGGGAAGTGAGCACCTGAGCTGGGCTCGCAGCCAAGGCGGCAACTTCGGCTCCGGGCGGGGGGGCGGTGTGTTGCAGATAGAAGCGCTACAGGAAGTCCTGAAGAAGCTCAAGACGAAAAGTATTCCAATCTACGAGAAGAAGTATGGCCAAGTTCCCATGGTAAGGCTTTGGGATCCCTCCTTCCCCATGTTTTTCCAAGAGGAAATATACCACCTTGAGTCTTACACGTGACCTTTTTCTCCAGGATGTGCTTAGATCAGGTAATGGGTTTGCAGAATGCTTCCCTTCGGTTTACATCCCCAAACGTGGTCCTTGGTCTCTAAGGGCAAAGGGTAGAACAGCCATTTCGGAGGACCCAAAGGCTCGTGCCGGGAACCACCTCTTGGGAGTCTGTGTGGAAAGGCTCGTTTTTTGAAGATGAGCTTTTTTTTTTATCTCAGGAAGAATTCTCTGAACTGGAAGAGCCCTTAAATCTACTCAGTTCTTGTTCCTCTAATTTTCTTCTTGCCTTCCAGGGCACTGCCAATTTTTTTGATCCGTGTTTTAAGGTCAAAATTCTTGATTCCCGGCTCATTAGTTTCCTTGGGGAACACACACATGCACGTATTCTCTCTCTCTCTCTCCCCCCCCCCCCCGTCACACACACACACACACACACACACACACACACACACACACACACACACTCCTTTCTTGGGCGGAGGAGGCTGAAACCAGGGAGTAAGAGAGTAGAGATCGTGAGAGATAGATCTATTGTTTTCTTCTTAGAAAAATGTCAGGTTCATTTTCTTTCTTTTGGATAAACTACCAAAGGAGCCAGAAAATGTGTCTTCCTCTCTGCCCCCCCCAAAAGGTGAAATAATATAGGAAAGGCTCAATAATTTACATTTCCTTTTATGTTCTCTCACTGACATTATAAGCACAAGGCTCTCTGTGTTTCAGGCCTGACTATACTTGGACCTCTAGTGATGGTAATAGGTTCCACCTATCCCTCCCAGGAGTTGGAAATTGTGTTGTTGGGGAGATGCGGCTGTTGGGAGCCTGGGTTTGCATATGTGGGAAGACTGCACCTTGTGTTGTTTGCAGTGCCACGCTGGGGAACGGTGCGCAGTGCGAAAAGGAGCGAGGATTGGGAAGCTTTGCGACTGTCCCCGAGGAACCACCTGCAATTCCTTCCTTTTGAAGTGCTTATGAGGCTTCTACCCTCCTCCATAAATCCCCACTGCCCCTGCCTCCCTGAGAGGACCACACCTTCATCCCTGGAGTTTGGCTTTAGCAACAAATTTTGCATTTCCCTCTGAGGGTTAAAGGGGCTCTTGTCCTGCTGTTCCCAAATAAAAGAATACATTAGATGTTACTGTGTGAAGGATAATGCCTTGTACGGTGTTGATACATGTGCAAAGTATTCTTATTCATCTGACAAACTCTTACCCATCTTTGTGTAGAGAAGGGGAACTTTGCTTTGAAAATTGTATTTTTGTATGTGGTGTGGCAGAATGGACATTAGATTTAGTTAATCTTGGTAGGTGACATCACAACCTGGAAAATAACCCCAGATGACACGAATTGCAGCATGTACAAATTATACATAATAAAGTGTTTTTAATAATTGCTCTTACTGAATCATTGTTTCTATGTTGTAAGTATTGTAAATAAGAATGGTGGAATTAATCATGCTGTTGTTTTCAAACACATGGATTTTAAAAATAGCAGTCTATTGGGAGAATAGCACCTTGGCTCCAAGGAGTTTTCATCATTAATTGGGAGTTTGCCACACAAGTAAGCACAAGTTTGCCATACAAGTGCACTCTAGTTTTCTTTGATGCAGTGGTGTGTGTGTGGAGAGGGGTGGTGATTGTGGTGGTGGTGGTGGTGTGTTTGTCTGTGTGTGTGTGTGTGTGTGTGTGTGTGTTAATTGGAGATGGCTGGAGTTGATCCAATGTGATATTGTTTATTAAAACCCTTAGTAGACTCCTTAAATTTTACATAAGACCAATAAAAGATAAATTGTTTCAGACTTTAGCCTCATTAAATGCAAATCAAAAAATTGAGAATTTTGTTTTGGCTACTCCTTTATTAGTAAATATTCATTGATAAAAAATGGATTCTTTGGGGCTTGTTGTTTATCCAAAGGAAGGGAAATAGCTGTCTTAGGTGTTTTAGTGATTGGGGTGTGAGACCCAATCACTTCCACTACTTAATATATAAACTTGGAAAAATTCTCTGTTCAAAGGAAAAATAGTCATTTTAGTAACTAGTTTTGAGGGGAACAAATGAAAACTGATAGGTGGTAGAGTCAGCTCAAGAAATACAAAAATCTTAAAGGTAAAGGTTAGTAAACTTTAAATGTTTTTGAGCACTACCTGAGGTCACATTTCAAGGATTTAAACCAGAATAAATAACATTTAAGGAGCAGCATCAGGTGCTTACAGTTTCCCAATGCAAATTCACGAGACTCCTGCATAATATAAGCACTAAAAAAGAATACCCCTTCACTGCTTCCTGGGGAGACAGAGTATGCTGATAGAAAATATTCTCATACACAATTGCTATTGGCAGTATTCTTATTGTTACTATGACCATGGCTCATTCCCTTAGTAATCTCACATGATAAATATTATTACCATTTTTCAGAGGAAGAAGCAGAGGCCAAGAGAGATGATGGAAGTCATCTTGGTCAGGTCACATAATCCTAAATTGTGATTTCAACTCTAACCCCTCAGACTCCCAAGATTTATTCACCTTTTCCTTCCATGTCACTCTGTGCAATTGAACAGATTGTTTGGACTCCTACATTACCCAGAAAGCACTTCTTTCTTTAATAGAAATTAGCTCACCGGAGTACAATGTATTTTTGGGGGTCACATTGTGATTTGAATTCCTATATGATAGGCTTAGTTGCGATTGAAATGTGTTACATTTTAATCTTGAAAAACTGCCTAGAGTTCTTTAATGGTTTCATTGTCTGCTACTTTTCCAGAAAATATTTAAGTTAAAATCCTGACACCTTCTTGGGTCCCTCAACTGTTCCCATGTGTGTCATTCATTTTTTTCTATTTTTAATTTTTTAATGAATATAATTTATTGTCAAATTGGCTTATATACAACACCCAGTGCTCATCCCAACAAATGCCTTCCTCGATGCCCATCACCCATTTTCCCCTCTCCCCCATCCCCCTAACCACCCTTGGTTTGTGCTCTGTATTTAAGAGTCTCTTGTGGTTTGCCTCCCTTCCTCTCTGTTTGTAACTGTTTTTTTTCCCCATTCCTCTCCTCCATGGTCTTCTGTTAAGTTTCTCAGGATCCACATATGAAGTGAAAACGTATGATATCTGTCCTTCTCTGACTGACTTATTTCACTTAGCATAATATCCTCCAGTTCCATCCACATTGTTGCAAATGGCATGATTGCATTCTTTCTCATTGCGAAGTAGTATTCCATTGTATATATAAACCACATCTTCTTTACCCATTCATTAGTTGATGGACATTAGGCTCCTTTCCATAATTTGACTATTGTTGAAAGCACTGTGATAAACATTGGGGTACATGTGCCCCTATGAATCAGTACTTCTGTATGCTTTGGATAAATTCCTAGTAGTGCTATTGCTGGGTCACAGGGTAGTTCTATTTTTAATTTTTTGAGGAACATCCACCTGTTTTCCAGAGCGGCTGCACTAGTTTGCATTCCCACCGACAGTGTAAGAGAGTTCTCATTTTTCCACATCCTCATCAGCATCTGTAGTTTCCTGATTTATTCATTTTAGCCACTCTGACCAGCATGAGGTGGTACTACACTGGGGCTTTGCTTTGTATTTCCCTGATGATGAGTGATGTTGAGCATCTTTTCATGTGTGTGTTGGCCATCTGGATGTCTTCTTTGGAAAAGTGTCTATTCTTGTCTTCTGCACACTTCTTCACTGGGTTCTTTGATTTGGTTGTTGAGTTTGGTAAGGTCTCTATAGATTTTGGATACTAGCCTTTATCTGATATGTCATTTGCAAATATCTTCTCCCATTCCATCGGTTGCCTTTTAGTTTTGTTGATTGTTTCCTTTGCTGTGCAGAAGCATTTTATCTTGATGAGGTCACACTAGTTCATTTTTGCTTTTAATTCCCTTGCCTTTGGAGAGTGTTGAGTAAGAAATTGCTGTGACTGAGGTCAAAAAGGTTGTTTCCTGCTTTCTCATCTAGGATTTTGATGGTTTCCTGTCTCACATTTAGGTCTTTCATCCATTTTAAGTTTATTTTTGTGTATGGTGTAAGAAAGTGGTCTAGTTTCATTCTTTTGCATGTTGCTGCCCAGTTTTCCCAGCACCATTTGCTAAAGAGACTCTCTTTTTTACATTGGATGCTCTTTTCTGCTTTGCCAAAGATTAGTTGGCCATACATTTGTGAGTCCAATTCTGGGTTCTCTATTCCATTGGTCTATGTGTCTGTTTTTGTGCCAATACCATATTATCTTGATGATTACAGCTTTGTCGTAGAGGCAATGTCTGGGATTGTGATGCCTCCCACTTTAGTTTTCTTGTGTCATTCTTAAATAAGATCAAGAAATTGCTTTAATCATTGATTAGTGCAAGGGCAGAACCCCCAAGGATAACACTAAGAAGTGCTTCCAATTGCAGCCTGGAATGTTTTTCTAAAAGGAAGCTGCTGGAAGACTTTATGGTTCAAAGACAGGAATAAGAACTCTGCTCTAAACCCCTTTAACTCCTTCACCCCTAACTCTAATATGTCATCTTCTTCTTTCTTGTTTAATTTGACTAAAGGATATGGACTTATGGGGAATTGGTGATGAGGAATCTGTGAGCTGGGTATGAAAAGGCTTTTAACAAAAGTTTTGTCTGAGGATCCAAGTTTTAAGTTCACGGTGGTAATGACATTCTCTACTAATGATGGCAACATTTAAACTGAAGTGGCTTGGTAGAAGTAACCTTGCCTTTTCATTTAATCAGTATTAGACCTTCTCTTCAAATAGAATGCTTTATATGTTTAATGAATGAAGGTCTCTTTGGTAGAGGATAAGAATGTTAAATATTAAAAAATTTTAATGAGAAAAGTAGTTATCCATGTGCAGTCACTGATGCATGAGCCCCAGAGATCTTCTAAGATCAGCTGAAGGATCAGGGGTCTGAAAGTTGACAGGCATCTATATCTAAAGATGTGGAGAATATTACATGCATAGGAATGGTGTTTCTAGAGCAGTGGTTCTTACAGGACTTAGAGGTGATGGGTGAATGTTACCAGAAGACTTTTCTCAATTACACACAACTACTGCCCTTCCTACAGTTATTGCTGATGTTATAACCGTCACCCTAGCCCACAATCTGGAGGCCTGTAAGGGACACATGGTGTATCTAAGTACCCACAGCCCCCTTCCAGTGTGATAATGGTATATCTGATTCTGGATATTGACAAAGATTCTTTCTTGATCAGATTTGAATCAGGCTCCTGAACCTTCTTCTAGGCCTAACTGTGCACTTGCTTATAAAATCCAGTTTTAGCAAGAACCCTGCTAAATCAATTTATCAAGAATCCCCCATCCTTCTCATTTTCCACCATACCTGAGGGGATGTCTGAGAACTCTGGCCTGTCTTTAGCAAAGATCCTGTCCAGTCGTTTAACTGGAATTCCCTGATTCCTGATGTTTCCCATTGGTAATTTCCCTTACCACTTTCCCTTTCTACTGACCTTACTTCTTAGCTGTAAATTCTTACTTGCCCATTTTATATTAGGAAATGAGCCCCGTACTGTACTGAGTCTCTTTTCCTCCATTGCAGTAGCCCTGAACAAAACCTCTTTCTGTGGCTTTAACTACTGTCCAATTCTGGTTTTTCTTTGATAGTTAGGGAAGACTATTTAGAATGCGAGGTTTAAATAAAGTCCTCAGATGGTTCTGCTAAGTGTTCAACACTAGAACCACTGCAGTACTGAGGCAGTTATTTATATAGTCCCATTCATTCTATACTTTTTCGAGTGCCTTCCATGTGCTGGGTATTTAGAACATAATGATAAACAAGATAGACAGAATCCTTGTTCTTAGGGGGTCTACAATCAAGTGATTTATAACCTTTTGTGAGAATAGATAATAAGAAACAAATAAAAATGTTAAGCCATGATAAATTCTTTGAATTTATTTATCTCTGAATTTATGTTGACATGATTGAGGCCGTGGACTCTTAGAAAAGGAAAAACAGATAAGGAGAGGCTCAAGTGTATTTCCCTGTAAATAGGTCTTTGGGCCCCGTCAGATGAAATTCACAGATGTTTGTAGATTAAGAATATCTCAAGGGAAATCAAGACCCAGAGTAAGGAGGGTGGTGGATGTCAGCTTTCAGTATTCTTTATTTCACTGATGGATGGATGGATGGATAAATAAATATAATTCTCTCTTGCCTGGCTAATGTGTGTTTATAATTTGTTTCCCTTGCCTTTGTAGATGTAGGTGCTCTAGTCTTGAGGGTCTATCAGCACAACTATTTTGGCTTAAGAATAGTTTATTAAATAATTCTAACTGGGGTTCCCTGAATTATTGACAAGAGGAATCAGCAAAAAGAAGGAGGTTAAGCCTGTATACAAAAAGAGGAGGTAATGGATGAAGTGAGGCTCTTGTCAAGGTTGAGAAGGTAGGATTCAGAGCCAGGAAAAAGATAGCTTTGGGATGGAAGGAGAAGGCAGGAGAGCACATTATATGTAAAGATACAGAGGACTTTTTACGTGTGTTGACAGGACGCTGGGGGTAGTTATTTCATGGTTTCTGTTTTCCAAGGGAAGTAGGAAGACTTCTGCCAAGAAGAAGGTTAAGCAAATTGTCTATTTAATAATTATATGTACACAGTATAGAAATCGATGATAGACAAACTCTACTAGAATGTGGCAGATTTACCATAAGACATGGTATGTTAAGGACTAGAAAGAGAGGAAGATGAATTTAGGGGGCACAGTGGTGAATTATCAAGGCCTGTAGACAAAAAAAAGTCCTTTGAAAAACACATAATATTTTAAAATGTGAAGATGGGGGAATTTTGTTTAAGGTGTAGGAAATAGTGTGAATGAAAGTGCACAAGGAAAAGAATGCAGTTAGAAATAAGCTGAGTGCTGAATCCATGTATTGTAAAATGGTGAACATGGAGATAAAGATAGGTGCATTTGTGGGTAAAGTGGCCAAGGCTTTATTTCTGATGGCTTTAGGATATAACCAGAGTTGTGCCCCAGGAAGTTCATTCTGATACTCCAGTAAAGGAGGGACCAGAGAGGGGGGCATTGTACAGAAAAAGCAGGCAAGAACACACTGAAGTGTTCCAGAGAAGAAGTAACGAAGGCCCAGATGGATAAGGGTAATGTGGATGGACAGGAAGGATGCGGGAGACGTTGTCCAGGAAGAGTCTAAAGCAGTAGTTTTCTCAAA
This sequence comes from Paguma larvata, assembly GCA_030068075.1. Lineage (NCBI taxonomy): Eukaryota > Metazoa > Chordata > Mammalia > Carnivora > Viverridae > Paguma > Paguma larvata. The sequence continues at coordinate 97,993,453 of CM057826.1, read as the reverse complement.
CTCCTCTTGTCCATGATGGTGTTCTCCCTCACCTATGGTAAAATGGCATGGGGGCAGGGAGACCAAAGCTAAATATATCCACTTTGTTCTAATTCCCATTTCAGCATACCTACATTTTAAGAGCATACCTACATACCTCTATTGAAGTATAATATATATATAATAAAACTCATCTTTTTCAAGTATATACTCCCTACATTTTCAGTGCCAAAATAACTTTTCTTTTATGAAATGACAGTGGAAATGGATGGTAGTTGTTTTCCTAATGTTTCCATTAACAAAATAAAATTAGGCATTTGTGTTTTGAGATGTCAGAACTTTGGGGGAAACTTGACTGGTCTGGAAAACCTAAAGTTGTGGGAACTATTGAACTCATGGCAATTTATGGAATTAGGTATCTGACCAGCTGGGAGGATGGTATATGCCAGAGAAAGGGAACAGGCACGGATGCTTGCAGTGGGGAGGCTGAGGTTTTGAATATATAAGGGACCTGTCGCTTCTCTAGGTTTTTCTAGATTCCAGTCCAGAGGTGCTGTCACCAGAGAGAGGCAAGCACAGGGCAGCTCAGCAAAGGAAGTAGAACTCCTGGTTTCCAGTCAAGGCTGTGCCACTCATTAGCTGTGTAACCTTGAGCAAGTTACGTAATCTTGCAGGGCCTCAGACATGTAGACATCGAAGAGTCCCTTTCCAGTTGAAATTTTTCAACAGGCTTCATTCTACACTATTCAATCATATCTAACATTCTGTGTTTGAGCACCTGGGAAATTAAGCAAATATGTTCCAGCCCAAGTCAATTTTGGCTTTACTTGAACTGCAGGCTTTAACAATAAAGGATAAACCTAAAATCACCCCAATTTTTAAAAGTTTGGGTTTCTTGGGGGTGCCTGGGTGGCTCATGGCTCAGTTGGTTAAGTGTCGCATTTCAGCTCAGGTTATGATCTCACGGTGTGTGGGTTTGAGCCCTGTGTTGGGCTCTGTGCTGACAACTCGGAGCCTGGACCTGCTTTGGATTCTATGTCTCAGTCTCTCTCTGCCCCTTCCCTGCTTGCGCTCTGTTTTTCATTGTCTCTCAGAAATAAATAAACATTAAAAAAAGTAAAGTTTGGAGACACCTGGGTTACTCAGTTGACTGACTAAGTGGTTAAGTGTCTGACTTCAGTTCAGGTCATGATCTCACGGTTAATGGGTTTGAGCCCATCATCAGGCTCTGTACTGACAGCTCAGAAACTGGAGCCTGCTTTGGATTCTGTGTCTCCCCCTCTCTCTGTCTACCTCTTCCCTGCTTACACTCTGTCTCTCTTTCTCTCTCAAAAATAAACATTAAAAAACATTTTTTTAATAAAAAATAAAGTTTGGATTTCTTACACACTAAACAATCTTGTGAAGAACCCTAAGCATTTGGAATTAGAAGTTAATTGCTTCAAATTATATACATATATTGTACATAAATATTTTATTTATATACTATAGTTATAGTTAAATTATAAATGTATATTAATATTAAATATATAAATTATATAATTATGTATTTTTAGTAACTGTATATAATTATATATGTAATATATAATTACATGTATTACATATATAATGCATAGTATATATAATTAAATATAATGTATGATATAGGATTATATATCATATATAATTTTAAAATTCTATATATGTATAATATATTTGAAATCTATTTCAACAAAATTTTAAATATACAAATATAAAATATAAATATAGTTACATTATAAATTACATGTATATAATTTATATACATTAGTTGCTTCCACACACAGTATAGTTTGCTTCCTTTTGTATTCTTATTTTTCAATTTTTTTTTACTAGTTAGGACCCAGCTGGGACTTTCCAAAGAGACACACATACGCAGCCTTCATAAGGACTGAAAACCTCTGTAAAGGTATAAGTGGAGAACATTTTTAAGTTGGAAACGTTATACTAGAACATACTTTTAAGGCTCTAAAATCTTAAAGCCACACTTCTGATGGATCGAGTTCCTATATCTCAGCTGAGGTTTTGGGTGTTCAAGCTTCTGCTTTCTACATTCTGTTGTCTTTCATGGTTTATAGTGTCAACAAAAAGGTCGTGGAGCAGTTTGGGCTTTGTGGATTTATCAGGAGTTTCCTGTTGATTCTCACTGTATAGCTTATAAGCCTCATTTATACATTGTCTTTTTTTTATATACATTGTCTTAATTTTGGGATTGATCACGGAATTTCAGAATTGAAAGGAAACTTTCAAGTCATTTAATTAAATCTCATTTTATAAATGAGGAAACAGGGGCCTTAATGGTGAAGTGACTTGTCTATTCCTGTGGTGACCAAGTGAAAATTCAATGAAGCAAACAATCTATATTTGATAAATTGTGGGACATTTTATCCAATAGAATCCCTCTTAGGACAAGCTATCCTTGTTTGGAGACTGTCTTGACAAGTATTTGGGGTGGGAGTGAACCTTCCTTGATTAATTTTTATTTATCTTTCTATCTCCTGTTACTCTTTTATAATATGATTTACTTTTTTTTTAAAGTTTATTTATTTATTTTGAGAGAGAGAGAGAGAGAGAGGAAATGGGGGAGGGTAAAGAGAGAGAGGGAGAGAGAATCCCAAGCAGGGTCCATGCTCAGCCCAGAGAGCAACAATCCTGGGATTATGACCTGGACTAAAATCAAGAGTCAGATGCTTAACCAACTAAGCCACCCAGGTGCCCCTATATAAGCCAATTCTAATGAATTTATGTCTAAAGAGGGAATTTGTTATAAGGTGATCAGAGGGTAGGAAATATAGGTGAAGAAATGAACTGGATACCCAGAGCCAGTAGGAGTCATTTCTTCTCTTTTGTTCTTTCTCCTTCATTCTCTCTCTTACTTCCTTACCCACACATGTTTCTCTCTCTGTCTCTCCATATTCCTTTGTGTAGATTCATCTAGGGTCTAGTAGTGGAATTGCTTGGTAGGTTGTACAATATGCTTATTTTCAACTTTACTAGATAATGCCGGATTTATCTCCAAATTAATTAGAGAACTAATGGCTGTACCAATTTATGTTCCTACCAGTGGTGTGCAAGACTTCCTGTTGCTCCACAGTGTCACCTATGCTTGGAATGCTTGATTTTGCCAATCTGGGGCACCTGGCTGGCTCAGTCAGAATGTGTGACTCTTGATCTTGGGGTTGTGAGTTTGAGCCCCATGTTGTGTGTAGAGATTACTTACAAAAATAAATAAAATTTAGAAAAATTTTTGTTTTGCTAATCTGATACCATTTTTGCCAATGGTATTTCATTGTTTTTTTAATTTGCATTCTTTTGACTACTCAAGATGAGCATATTTTAATATTCATATTTTCTCTTCTATGGACTGTTTCTTCATGTATCTTGCCTATTTTTTAGTTGGGTTGTTTGTATTTTTCTTTCGCTAAATGTTTATTCATTTATTTTTGAGAGAGAGAGAGAGATTGTGAGCAGGGGAGAGACAGAAAGAGAGAGAGAGAGAGAGAGAATTCCAAACAGGCTCAGCACTGTCAGTGCAAAGCTTAGGGCTTGATCTCATGAACCATGAGATCATGACCTGAGCTGAAATCAAGAGTTAGACCTTTAACTGACTGAGTCCTGCCCCTGTTTGTCTTTTTCTAATCAGTTTATAGAAGTTCTTTATATATTTTGAATACTACTTCCTTATCGGCTATATAGTGTTACAAGTATCTCCTCCTAATCTATGACTTATTTTTTTCTTACCATAGTATCATTTGCTGAGCAGAATTATAAATTTTAATGTAGTCAAAATCTTTTTCTTTCATGTTTGTGCTAAGTCTAAGACATAATACTGGTTCAAATCATAAAGACATTCTCTTGTAATTTTCTTTAAGATTTGGAATTTTGCACTTTAAGATTATTAACCCATTATTTTAGTGTATGGCGATATGATATTTCATATTTTTTTTCTATGGGAGAGTCATAGTCTCATCTCATCTTTATTGAAGATAAATACCTTTTACCCCTGACGTATAATACCACCTCTGAATTTTCAGGTTTTTTGTTTTGTTTTGTTTTAATTTGTGGATCTGTTTCTAAACTCTATCCTGTCCCATTGACTTATTAGTTTATTTGGGCACCACAACCGCATAGTATATTTAAGCATCGATATGTCTGTTAGCAACCTCAAGCCAGTACCTCCAGGAACATACTTGCAGTTGAATAAATTAGGATTATTACTAGTTTCAGTTTGGGTCAGGGACCTGTGTGGCATCTCAATAAGACAGTGTGATAAAAAACAAAACCAAAAACCACACACACACACACACACACACACACACACACCCCTTCTTGTAGGATGTGGGCTTTTGTTGAATGATTCTGAGGAAGCCCTGGGCAAGGGGGAGTAACTCTAGATTGGGTGTCCTCAGGAAGTGGGGACAATTCTGTGATTGGATATCTCAGTAAATATTATCTATAGGGAGGGGAGGCTAGAGCAAGGACAAATGATACTTGGTAAAGAAGAAGCAGTCACTTGTTTAACGAGAGACAGGAATGCTTGGTATGTTGTGAGTTGTATGTAGACTGGGTTTTGTCTGTGTTTATGCAAAATTATCAAGCGGCTTTGTTTTGACTCAGTTTATTTTGGTCGATGAGTTACCTTGTCTGAGGTGGTATTCTGTAAAATGGTTAATGGCCTACAGGAAGCACCAGGTCAGCTTCCAACAACTCTGAGGCCAGTTGCAAGCATCAGACAAGTTCCTGGACGGTTCATCTGGTAGAACAGTCCTCCTCTCCTCACCCCTACACAGTTCTTCAAAATAATTTTATTCTTGTTACTTTACGGTTATGTATGAATTTTAGCATCAGCTTAGAAAGTTTTACAAAAGCTCGGTTGGATTTTGCTTAGAATTGCATTGAACTTACAAATTAATAATGGAAAGAACTGAAATGTCAACCTTATTTCATCTTTTGATTCATTAACATGGTATGGTGTCTCCACTTATTTAGATCTTTAAAAGTGTCCTTCAATAACTAATAATGTTCTTCATGTAGGTTTTGGATTTATTAGGCTTTAGATTTTTTTAATTTTTAGATTTATTGTTTGGATTCTAATTTTTTGTTGCTAACATATATACTTTTTAATTCTTTCATATTTTATAATTGGTTTATTGATATATAGGAATGCTATATACCATGTTTATATACCGATGATATCCTGTAAAGTTCCTGAGTTTTCCTATTGGCTCTAAGTATTTTAATATATTCTTTTGGATTTTCTATGTAGACACTCATGTTATCTGAAAATAAGGAGAGTTTTCTCTTCCTTTCTAATACTTTTACTTATTATTTTGTTATATTGACTAGGTCTGTCGGTATGTCAATGGTATAGGGTTGATGGTAGACATTCTTATTCTTGACTTCAATGACAGTGGTTCTAAAGTTTCATAGGAAATTATTTTGTTCAGTCATTTTTATTTTTTCTTATTTGTTTATTTATTAATTTTTTTAATGTTTACTGTAGAGAGAGACAGAGACAAAGCATGAATGAGGGAGGGCAGAGAGAGTGGGAGACACAGAATCCAAAGCAGCCTCTAGGCTCTGAGCTGTCAGCACACAGCCCAAAGTGGGGGTGGAACTCATTAACTGTGAGATCATGACCTAAGCTGAAATTGGATGCCCAACTGACTGAGCCACCCAAGTGCCGCTATTCGATCATTTTAAAAATACATGCTCTTAAATTAAAGAAAAAGAAGGGGATGCCTGGGTGGCTCAGTCAGTTAGGCATCCAATTCTTGATTTTGGCCAGGGTCATCATCTCAGGGTCATGGGATCTAGCACCTCATTGGGTCCCACGCTGAGCATAGAGCCTGCTTAAGATTTTCTCTCTCTTTCCCTCTGGCCATCTCCTCTGCTTGCTCCCTCTCTCTTAAAAAAAAATACATGCTCTTTCTTAGATTAAGGAATTTTCTTTCTATTCCTGTTTTGATAAGCTTTTGTTTTGCAAATATAAATGAGTATTGGACTTTGTGGAGCTTTTTTTCTGCATTTACTGATATAATTCTATTTTCCTTAAAATTTTTTTAAACGTTTATTCATTTTTGAGAGACGGAGACAGAGCATGAGCAGGGGAGGAGCAGAGAGAGAGGGAGACAGAGAATCTGAAGCGGGCTCCAGGCTCTGAACTGTCAGCACAGAGGCCGACATGGGGCTCAAACCCAGGAACCATGAGATCATGACCTGAGCCGAAGTCAGACACTTAACTGACTGAACCACCCAGGCACCCCTGTATTTTTTTTCCTTAGTCTAAAATATTTTTTTTATAATAGTTTCTTTTCAAATTGGTTTACATATAACACCCAATGTTCATCCCAACACTCTGTATTTCTTAATCTATTAATAATCTGCCTTAATCTACATCCTAGAGAAGTAGTCACCTCCCTGCAGAGCTCCATGGATACATGCTAGTGGCGAAGCAATCAATCTTGGTGGAGTACTGAGGTGGACCATCAGGGCTGGAGTCCACACTTCCACCATGTCCTACAACCATGGTCCCTTACCAGCCAGGTGTGTGGCTGATACTTCCCACAACCCAAGGATCTAACATCTGATCCTTCTATACCCTGCACATGCAGTACAAAATCACATACCTGCTCCTGCTCTTGTTCCCACCATGAGTTTCTCCTCACATGCTGCTTGTGCTGCTTGGTTGTTCACCTTGTCTGCTTGACATGGTATATTTATAGATAGATTTTATTTCTTTTTTTTAAGTTTATTTACTTTGAGGAGAGTGAGAGAGAGAGAGAGAAAGAGAGCGCATGATTGGGAGAGGGGCAGAGAGAGAGAGAGAGAGAGAGAGCATCCCAAGCAGTCTCCACACAGAGCTTGATGGGGGGCAATGTCACAAATCATGAGATCATGACCTGAGCTAAAATCAAGAATCAGATGCTTAGCCAACTGAGCCACCAGATATCCCAATTGATAGATTTTCTAATGATGTTTTTCCTTTTGTGGGATAAACTCTACTTAGTTACGACATATTTTATAACACATTTTGGCTTTGATTTGTTAATATATAAACTAAACTTTTATGTCTACATTTCTAAGAAAGATTGGTTTGTAATTTTATTTTCCTGTCTTATCATTGTGTGATTTTGGTAGTAGGCTAAGTAGCCTCAAAAATACATTAAAGAGTTTGTTTTCTCTCTATTTTTCTGGTCCTTTGAAATAGTCTGTAAAGAAGGATTATATGTGGAGAATTGGTCAACTCTTTTGTCATTGGGAAATTTTGATTACTAACTCCATTCCTTTAATGATTTTTAAATGACTCAGAAAGATGAGATATGAGAGATTCCGGTAGGGCTTAATTTAAATCTAGATAGGTGGCAAGGATATAAAAAGATCTAAAAATATGACAAGGAAGGACTAAGTTTTTGAATTTGTAACTTTGATTAATTAAAGGCTAAATTAAAAAATCAAAGTAGCACTTAAGTAATCTTTTGTGTTACCTGTCTTAAGCCCCTCAGGCTTTCAGTCCAGAACCAGGCTTTACAGTGGAGGTTTGGGTCTTCTGGTGAGTAGTAATCAGAGATAGTTGGATGGTTGGGTGACTTTCCTGCCAGTTGTTTTCTGAGCAATGACTCTGGGATTCGGCCAGTGGTGTGTTTAGTTCCTGTTCCCTAGATGATAGACCTGTCCTCCTTCCCTGGGTTTATGACCCAGGTGGTCTTCTACGGCAATTAAAGCAAATGTAGGCTTGTTTCATGATTGGAAGAGCTCCACTCCCACTTCTCTTTTGGAACGGGTTTAGTCCTTTCACCCCATAGAAGCCAAACTCTTAGCTACCACTGCCAGCATCTGAATCCTGAGTCAAGCAACTTCTCAGCTTCAATATATTCCTGTCATTGAATTTCTGGTCCACTGGGATACTTATCTTCCTTTCTGAGGCTAGCTGTATTTATATTTTTTTATGTTTTCACTTGAGGGGTAATTTGTTAATATTTGTATTAAACTTGTCGACCTTTAGCAACCAATGCTTTTGTTGACTTAATTCTAAGTTTCATTGGTTTATTACTCATCATTGATTCTTCTATAACTGGTCCTAATTGTTGAGCTCTTTTTTCCACTTCATTGGAATCTTTCATCAGGTGACTTTTTGGGGACTGGTACTTGGGTATTATGGTTCTGAATCATTGTATACTTGAATTTGTATTTATTTTGCTCTCACAGAGAACATAATTTTTAGACATAGCTATAGAAAGCTCTTCTTATGCTGTTGATCTTCTGTTTTCTGGCATTATGCTAAGTAAGGGACACCTATTACTATAATTGTAATTTTTTTTACAAATGTTTGCTGCTTCTTTAATATTTGAGTAGATGTTATTTTCTACGTTTGAACTTTAGAAATGTTACCTCAGTGCCTTGGTGTAGGTGGTCTTTCTCCGTATTCTTTCCTGAATCTCACTGAGTGAGAGAGTGAAGATTTAATTAGATGATATGCAGATATTTCTCTCATTTCTTTATTATTTCTCTGGTGTACATTTAGTTCTTTTTCTGGAATTCCTTTTATATAAATATACAATCTCTCATATCTGTGTTATGTGAACTATATCTCTTCTCCTTTTCATCTTGATCTTTTCCCTCCGAGTCCTGAGTCTATGAATCTAATTCATAGATTTGGTTTTATTCAGTAACTAATCTAATTACTAGATCAGTCCCCACAAACGGAGCTTCCTCCAAACTCCTTTGTCCTATGGTACTGGTATGAAAAACAAATGCTCCTGAGAGGTACAGACCATTCTTCTACTCCTGCTTCTGTTATGGTGGATTTTTTACCTTCTCTTTTTTGATGACTGCAGAGAGGCTGGGGTATCAAGGCCTCAAGGAATAGCTTTATCTACTTCATACTTTGCTAAAGCCTACCTCTGGCTGGAGATCTCAAAGACTCAACATACACCCCAAAGGGTGGAAGAGCACCAAGGACTCTGAGTTGCCATGTGGGAGTGACATCACTTTCTTCAAGTCACACCATGATTATAAGAGCAGTCATTTTGTTTTTATATATGCAGTAATAGAACTTTTTTTAACTTTTCACTTAGAGAGAGAGAGAGAGAGTCAGACAGAGTAGAGTTACAGATAGAGCAAGCGAGCAAGAGTGTTTTTGTGCTGTGTTGGGGAAAGGGTTGAAGGAGCACACATTTGGAAAAGAAATTTAGGAAAAGAACATAAATATCAAATGGTGGTGGTGTATATTGGAAAGCTTTCTTTCTGATCTTCAATGAATTGTTCAGTAAATTCTTTGTTACCCAAAGTAACAATTGATGTGATTTTATTAAAAAATACTTATCAAGACTTTTTTTTTCACGCCATAAGTTTATTTACAAACATATCAAGTATGTTGAATTCAAGAGTTTGATTCATTTTTCAGAGACATCGTATCTCTTAAAATGCTCCTTTCCACATCTGTTTAATGGATTAATTAAAACATCCTTATTTCTTAAGCTGTTGGTGTCTTACTATACGAAAAGGTTCAGCAAATTCAGATCCAAAGTACACAGTCATCATATTAGTTACTGCCACTTGTTTTCCACTGAAAATGGCAAATCCTTCCCTGGGCCCGCCTCACAGTGGCTCCTACAGATTATAGGGGTCATCTCTCTCTGGATCCTCAGTCCCAACATAGTGATGTTGGACGTTTGTGAAAGATGCAGAGACCCAAGATGAAAGGAATGGCCTCAATATATTTTTTTCCTAATATCTAGCATGGTAAGATAGCTGTATCCATTTATTCATCCCTTTATTATTCAACAAATATTTTTGAGTACTACTCTATGTCTGGCACCGGGCTAGGCTCTAGGGATATAGCAGAGAAGAAAACAGTAAAAATTGCCACCCTTAAGGAGTTTATGATTTTATGTAACAAGACGGTCATTTAAGTGGGACCCATATAAGTAAACTTATGGGGGGAAAAAGATTTGTACTGTGGCTTTGAATCTCTCTTCCCTGGAAATTTGTCTGTGTCATCTCTTCTTTTACCTGTTTCTATATGATGCTCTTCACTCTCGTTTTTTCAGGTTGCCTATAATCCCTTTTATCTGTGTATGTTAGCTTCTGATGTTTGCTTCCAACCCCCTTTGGCTCCAATAGCCTATTTTGCATATACTCTCCAACTACACTTTGACATTGATCTCCTAATGAGTTCTCAATTTTACCCTCTAACCCCTAATCTCTGTGGTTGCTGTGAAAGACCCACTATGTCCTCCTCCTCAACTTTTCAACAGGTCCCTGGGACCAGGCCTAATTTCTGTTTAGTCATTCTATAAGGAGAATTTGATAACATTCACCATATGTCAGAGGGACCTGCTCGCAGTTTTAATCCATGAATACTTCTGCATGAAAACCCAGTTTATTTGTATGAGAAAGTCTGAATCTGTGTGTGCAGAGCTACACATACTCAGCTCTGGTTTTCTGTCCATCGTCTGTTTCCCCAGAGCACTTCCATGCTGTCATCAAGGACAACTGCACACAGGACTGTCTGCTCTCTGGATGATTGAAACCATTAATAATTTACCAAACTCTGGCTGCTGCCTTTCATTAATTATCACTATGCTAATGATGTCCCTCAGGAAAAGAGAAAAGTAATTCCTCCTCCAATGCAGCCTCAGTGGAGACAGACCATATTTCATAAATAAACCAGGGGTGGGCGTTTTGCCTTGAATGTTTTTGAATTCTTCTTTTGCAGAGATAGAGGAAGGTATAAGTAGGCATAATCAGATATAATAAGGCAGGTAAAGATACGGCTCTGATTTAGCCTGTCTGTACTTTCAAGTAGGAGATGGAGTCACTTTTACTGAGATGTGTTCTTAGTACAGGTAGAGACTTCCTTAAAATGTGGCACCAAGAACTGAACATAATCCTCTAAAATGAGATTGCCTCAGGTACATGGTTGGCTCAGTCAGTTAAGCATCTGACTTTGGCTCAGATCATGATCTCATGGTTCAAGAGTTTGAGCCCTGCCTTGGGCTCTCTACTGTCAGCTCAGAGCCTGCTTCAGATACTCTGTCTCCCTCTCTCTCTGCCCCTCCCCTACTAGTTCTCTCTCTCTCAAAAATAAACAAACATTAAAAAAATGAAATGAGATTGTCTCATATAGTCATGGATTACTTGTTCAGATCATGACTCTTGGTAACTGAGAAGGCAGTTTTCTTCCCCATTTTGTCTGACTTGTTGACCCATGGAGGATTAAATTAGCTTAAATATGTGAACAGTACCTGAACACAATAAATATTCAATAAAGGTTAGCCATGTCAAAGAATAAAGGAAAGTCTGCATAATTTCCTAGGTGCTGTGTGTTTTTGATTGGTCTCTATAGGAGTTGTTTCCAGACATTGTGGAACATAACAGAGAAACTTCATTATTGCATCTGAGCAACTGTCAGATCATTCCTGTCCCCTTAGTAAAAAAAAAAAAAAAGGAATCCAGTGTCTGGAAGTAGACTGCCAAATAGTATGCCCCATATTAAAACAAAGAGTTCAATGCTAACTGCACCAAAAAATTTACTAGCTTTTTTGACCTAGTGTAGGTATAGGATCCTAAATCTGTTCTGGAAGTCTGGCTTTTCTTGGCTGGGGAGAAAGGAGCATGCACCCATCCAAGTAGTTGAATGAGCACTGTCCTGGATGCTGAAATTTTCTTTAAAGTTTTCATTTCTAATTTTATTACTGTTATTCACAAAAATTGAGTAAAGGAGGAGATGGGAAGAAATTCACTTCTGTTGATTGTTCAAGTCTTTGGGTTTTTTCTTTTTCCTTCCTGAACTTTCTCCACAAGGCTGTCTCCTGTGTATGTTCTAGCTGGAACTTTTTCCCATGGAATGCTCCCTTTCTTAATGCAGAAGGTTGGAGCTCTTAAGAGGCTTCCTCTTCCTCTTTGCTCTAGAAAGGCCTTAGGGTAAGTAACTTTAGATCAATACTGAGAAGCTTAAGGGAAAGACTCTCCTGTTTGGGTTGTGTTTTTCTGCAGGTTTGTTTTTTCTTGTGTCTTCTCACCCCTGATGAGATCTTTAAGACTAGAGAGTGTATGGCCTAAAGGCAATGGAACAAGGAAGCCATTCAAATAGTTTTTGACTCTGGCTGCGTAGGTCAATCTAGACCAGCCAAAGCAAGGCCCTCTGAAATATGGCCCAGTCTACCCTTCCAGGGCTTCTCAGAGAAGATTGGGAACAAAGCTCTATTTGCTAATCCTGTTTTAGCTTTATCCTCTATGTTCATTTCTTTTATAGGGAACTAGTTGGAGGTCTCTTAGGCCTTGTCAGGCAGATGCTGGAGAATTTAGGGGTCTTATCACCTTTTTCTAGTTCTTTCCTTTTGAGGCACCCACTGGCATGTTATACAGACTGAGCTGAGTATGTTCTCAGAGGAAAAGTTCTTCAACAGAGTGGGGCTTCTACACTGAAAAAGCCCTCTGATGGTGATACTTAAGACTTCACCTGCAACTGATGCTATTGGGTACTCCTTGCCATAGTGCTGGTTATATTTGAGTTTTGAGAGGAGAGGAAATGGGTCTTTGGCTAAGAGCAGGTTTCTTAGAGATCTCATATTGGAAATGCAGTTGCATTTCCTTGTAGGTTAAGTCTGTAGCAGAGATCAAGGCTCTTGCACTAGGAGATAATGTGATAAGTGAAATCTGTTTTCGATCAGGTCAGGGATCCATTTTGGGGCCAGAACAGGCTTATCCAGATCTGTCACCTGCAAAGGATACACGCTTCTCTGGGGCAAGGCCCTTGCAAGTGGTACAAAGTTTTGACATCTGATTAGTGGGATCTAGCACTCATATTAATTTCTAGTGCTACAACAGATTCTTCAGATTCTTCTGAAACTAGTTTGGGCTTCCAGTGTCAAGCATTTGACCCTGATTATTTTTTTCTTTGTACTGCTCTTTGGTAATCTTATTTCTGGTCTATCGCTCTAGGTAAAATAGATCTTGCAGAAAAAGAAAAATGGGTATTACAGGCAATGTTTGTGTTCTTAGAACCACAAAGAGTTAATATATTGAAAAGGCTGAGAACACAAAATCTGGACACTTGATGGCCTGGGTTTGAATCCTAGCTGCATTTCTACTTGGATGTATAATCTTGGCCAAGATAGTTAACCCCGCTGAACTTCATTTTCCTTGTCTTTGAAATAGAGACATAATAACAACCTCCAGGATTGTTGGGAACATAAAATGTTAATGTGTGCTAAGTACTTAAAACAATGCACAAGTAGTGGTTTGATTTTTTTTATGTGATTGTTTACTATTTCTTTCAATAGCTTCCCAAAGACAAGGACAATGTCTATTTTCCTCATCATTGGATCCCCAGAGATGCACAATGTCCAGAACATAATAGAAATGTAATTAATTTGTTGTATGAGAGAATACTTTCAAATCGTTCTTCAAAGTCAGAGAGATAAGATAGTTGACGAAATGTAGCATTTTGGAGTTAAGCACATGACCAAGGATATTTGTGTTTCTCCAGGTCCCTGACGGATGCACTTAGCATGCACCAATAGCTACACCAAGACTTTTTTGTTCTGCTTTGGAGAACGAAATTTGGAGAAGTAGAGAAACAAAGAACAGGAAATGGAATTGTGGAAAATGCTTGTTATAAGGGGTTTGTGTGCATGGCCCACAAGAAAGTATTTGTAGGCAGAGTCTAATAGTCGATTCAAAAAGTCCATTTTGTTACTTTTTCCAGCTTCTGGAGACTGTCTATGTTCCTTGGCTTATAGCCCCTTTCCTACATTGAAATATTTTTAATGTTTATTTTTGAGAGGGAGAGAGAGAGAGAGAGACAGAGTGTGGGTGGGACAGAGAGAGGGGGAGACAGAATAGGAAGCAGGCTCCAGGCTCCAAGCTGTCAGCACAGAGCCCAACGCAGGGCTTGAACTCACAGATTGTGAGACATTGACCTGAACTGAAGTTGGACGCTCAACCTACTGAGCCACCCAGGCACCCAGCTCACTTTCCTTCATTTTAAGGCCAATAACAAGCTGCCATCTCTTTGGTTCCTTCTTCCAATTTTGTCTTCCTGTTTTAAGGACCCTTGTGATCACATTGGACCTATTGGGTGCTGTTTTCACTGCCTAGCTATCTTCCATCCTCTGCTGCTGGACTGATGTGTGGCTTTGCCCTTACTGGCAGCTGGCCCAAGCTGTCAGCTTCCATGGTCACTCTGGGCCTGTTCAGATCCAAATTCGGGCAGTCTGGTGCCTACAGATATACCCACCTTTTGCTGCCATCATGGATTTAAAATCTTGGGCTTTCCAATAAGGTGTTTACTTTCTTAACATGAAACTAAATAGACATTTTTTTGTCTACTTAGGGTACAAGTTGAGGCTTTTAAGTACTCTAAGTTATCATTGTGGTATGAGGAAGGTAGAAACAGAGAAAAGGCAGAAATAGGAATCTCCCAAGAGGCCTTCACAGAGGGTTTGGTAGAGGAGGTGATGTATTTGGAGATTTTATTAGAATAAAATTAGGTAGGCTGTTTGGTGATGACTCAGGACACTTTTGATTAAAAGCAATGTTTGTGGACTATGATGGCCTCAGTATCCCAGCATGATGTTGTCAGGAGAAATCAATAGCCTCTCTTTTCCGTTGTATTTGGCAAGTATGATAACTGATTATCTCAGCATAAAAGATGAAACACATATGACATGGAGAATGAGGGAAATAGTCACTGAGACTTTCTCTAGCACTCAATAGCATGACAAATGCATTTTAGGCTGGTTTCTTTGGAAGTCAAGCCAAATGGCCGAAGTCCCAAGGCCCAATGCGTCTGAGGGCTCTTTCGACTCTGACCACTGCTGATGTCATCCAGGTTTCTGCTTGTCTTGATTACACTGAGAATAGCCAAGCTCTGCTCATTGAGACAGATATTGATTTTTGCCAGGAAGTTCTGTCATCAACAGTAATTACAATTGCTTTTTCAAATTTATTAGATCAGGAAATCTAATACACTTTCCATGAGTCCTCTCCCCACTTTTTGTTGATATGTAGAACAATCTCACCAAGTTATTTCTGAGAAGGTAAGGCTTAAAACAGAACTTAGATATGAAATGAAAACTTTTGCATTCCTCTTTGCTGATATTGATGGAAAACCACTTTCTAAGCTATGTGGACTTGGGCAAGCAGTTTACCCAAGCTACTTCAGTAAGCACTTCACCTCCTTTTGCATATTTGAAAATTGAGAAAACCAATTATATATAGGTCCTTGGTTTTTGCAAGGCTTAACCAAAATTATTTACTTAATACTTAGAACATAAGAACATATGGGAGGTGCTTGATCCATGCCAACTCTCATTGTTATTGTTATTAATAAGATTGTGAAAAGGCATCTGAGATATATATTGTAGCAAATAGAAATGGATCTTTTTAAAGGTTTGTACTGTGGTGATACAGAAATGAACAGAGGGTTTGGAGAATAAATGAGTACAAGTTGAATTCCATATGTGTTGAAGACAAAAAGAAGCAAACTTGTTTAATTATAAAGCATTGCATATTTATAGTAGAGAACATACAATTATACAAAAAGAAAAAAACATATCCAAACTCCACAACCCAGAAATAACCATTATTAACATTCTGATATTTTTTCTTCCAGACTTTTTTTCTGTGTTTCTATAAATACATGTATTTTTTTTTTTACATTTTTGGAATTATGTGTTATACAGTATTATTTACATTTTATTTTCTTGATAATGTTTTACATATTTGTGATACAAGAAAATGATATAGTAGGACATGTATGTAATTTATAAAGTGTAATAATATGAACACCTATGACTATAGTCTCTTTTCCTTCCTCTCTAGCCCCTGAGGGAACCACTATTTCAAATTTTCCTTGCTTTTAAAATAAAAATTGTTTTATTAATTATGTCCCAATAATGTTTGTTTTTGAGTTCTACAAAAAGAGCATTTACACTGTCTATAGTCTGCTTGGAATTGTTTTATTAAAAAGATTGGCATAATATTTTCTTTTTTTTAAATGTTTATTTATTTTTGAGAGAGAGAGAGACACACACACACACACAGAGTGCAAGTGGAGGAGGAGGGGCAGAGAGAGAGGGAGACACAGAATCGGAAGCAGGCTGCAGGCTCTGAACTGTCAGCACAAAGCCTGACTTGGGATTTGAACCCACAAACTGAGAGATCATGACCTGAGCTGAAGTCAGACGCTTAACCAACTGAGCCTCTCAGATGCCCCTTAACATTCTAATTTCATAATGGGTATAGTTTGATCCACATTGTTTCATTTAAGAACAGCACATCATTTTCATTTTTGTGTAGTATTCTATTGTGGGCTTATATCATACTTTACGGAAACCCATTCTTCTATTGATAGACATGTAGGTTATTTCCAGTTTTTGCTATGACAGAGTTGCAGGAGACTTTCCTGTATGCACCACAGACAGTGTGTCAGTTATCACCGGTTATCAGAAACTCTGGGATGAGTCCCAGAAGTCTCTGTTTTAACCAGGCCTTCAAGTATTCTGATGCTTGCAGTTTGAGAACCACTGCTGTAGGGAATTTGTTTGGGAGTGGACTTACTGGTTCACAGGGCATACGAATGTTGTATTCTAGAAGACTATGATTGTTCAGTGTGGTAGCCACATGTAGGAATTGAGCACTTGAAATGTAGATAGCATGAAAGAGAAACTAAAATATTTCATTTTAATTTAAACACTGAAAATCAATGCAGTTATTGGAAAACTTTGAATATGATTGGAACAATTTTGATCTGGGAACCTACTTTTTCAACTATTAATTTTATAAAATATAAATAGAGACCAAGATTTCCAAGTTTAGCTTCTGGATTGAAATGTACTATAATAGTGTACAATACATAGAATTTTGTAGGGGAGGAAAAATAGTTTTCCTCTACCACTTAGGTTGTATGATTAAACACCTGTGAATTAAATTCACAAAAGACAGATTAACAACAGAAAAGGCATATAGGAAAGAATATAAAACCCCAAGTGATGGTTAGAGCCAGGATCTTGTATACCTTTTTAACAAAGGGTGGTAAATTGTGGTGAAATGACTAGACAAAGGCAAAAGGAGTTTGAGCTACAAGGGGCAGTAAATTGTGGGCAGATGACTAGAAAGTACATCCTAGATGGTTAGTAAGATTTGTTATTCAGTCTCAAGTTGTCTCCTGAGATAAAAATGGTTCTCCTCTTTGTGGTGCAGGAGGTGGAGAGGTAGACTCCTTTACAAACAGAAATTTATCTAACTTTTTATTTATTTATTTATTTATTTATTTATTTATTTATTTATTTATTTATTTATTTATTTATATAACCAAAGGATATTTATGCCCTACTTTTAAGCAGAAAAAGGGGGGCGAGAAGGAAGAGAGCTTTTCCTTAGTCTGCTGTTTCTTGCCTTTAGCTCAAAATAATTCTTATGTCAAAGTGGCATGTTTTAAGGTGGTATATATATATTTTAAAGATTTAAAAAATTGTTTTAAAGTAATCTCTACACCCACTGTGAGGGTCAAACTCATAACCCTGAGATTAAGAGTTGTACACTCTATTGACTGAGCCAGTCAGATGGCCCTAGAATGGTACGTTCAGACCTCCTTCATTATGAAAAAAGAATATATTTTATTGATAATTCTTTTTATATTGATTCCATGTTGAAATGATAATATTTTAGATATAGTGAGTAAAATACAATATATTATTAAAATTAATTTCATTTGTTTCCTTTTACTTTTTTTTACAGTTTATTTATTTTGAGAGAGAGAGCAAGTGAGCGAGGGATGGGCAGAGAGAGAGAGGGAAAGAGAGAATCCTAAGCAGGCTCTGCACTGTCAGTGTGGAGCCCAATGCTGGGCTCTAATTCACAAACTGTGAGATTATGACCTGAGCTGAAATCAAGAGCCAGATACTTAACCGATGGGGCCACCCAGGCACCTTTTCCTTTTTTAAAAAAGTATTCTGTACACCCAGTATGAGGCTTGAACTCACAAGCTCTACCGACTAGCCAGCTTGGTGCCCATTTCTTTTTACCTTTTAAACATGGCTACTAGAAAATTTAAATACTAACATATAAGATAATGCCAAAATGTTTTGCAGAGTGGTTGCATCAATTTATACTTCCAGTATCAGTATATGAGAGCTCTCATGAATTTATATTCCCCTCCTAACACTGAGAGGTGTTAAACTTCATAGTTTTTGCTAATCCACTAGGTGTAAAATGCTATCTCATTGTGGTTTTAATCTGCGTTGCTTTAGTTATTAATTAGAGTGTTTTTCCTATGTCCATTTGTATTTTCCTTTTGTGAAATTCCTATTAGTGCTATTTCTCCAGTTTTATTGGATTTTGTCTTTTTTTAAATTGATTTGAAGAAATTAAAAAACATATTCTGAATACTAATCTCATAGTATGTGTTGAAAATATCCTCTCCTCCTTCATGGCCTGTCTTTTCACTGTTGTGTGTGTGTGTGTGTGTGTGTGTGTGTGTGTGTGTGTGTGTGTGTGTCTTCTGGTGAATAGAAGCTCTTAATTTTAATGTAGCCAAATCTGTTACTGTTTTCTTTATCATTGCTTTTTATGTCTAGTTCGAGAAAGTTTTTCATATCTTAAAGTCAGAAAGATATATTCCTGCCTTTTTTTCCTAACAGTTTTGAGGTTTAGCCTTTCAGGTTCCAGTCCTTAATCTGTGTGAAATTGATGGGTTCCAATCAATTTTTCCAAACAGGAAAATCCTGTTTCCTTCTATCCCTGACCCCATGGCCAAGCAACTGTCCCACTTTCATTTAGACAAAAGGAATCCATTTCTCATGACTTACAGTGCCATCTCTGTAACATACTCAAGATTCCACATATGCATAGATCTATTTCTGGGGTCTCTGTTTTATTTTATCAGTTATCTGTTTCTGTGCTGATGCCAGACATGTCTTAATAACTAAAACTTTATAGTAAATCTTGCTATCTACTGGATCAATTCTCCCCAATCTTATTGTCTTCAAAAGTGTCTTGGTTATTCTTGAATCTTTGTTTTCATAAGTAAATTTTAGCATTGGATTTTCGAGTTCTCTTAATTAAAAAAAACCCTGTTGGGATTTTGATCAATTATATTGAATCTATAGATTAGTTTGGAGTATACTGACATCTTTATGATGTTTTCTTATTAATAAACATGATATATGTCACAAATTCTTCAGGCTTTCTTTGGTGTTTTCCAATGAAATAATTTCTCCATTTGGTTGCACCTAATATTTTCAGATTTATTTCTAAGTATCTTTTGTTTTTTGGTGAACCATGTAGATATAATCTTTTTAGAAGTCATGTGTTGTGGTGCCTGGGTGGCTCAGGTGTCTACGTCTTGTTTTAGCTTAGGTCGTGGTCTCACAGTTCATGAGACTGGGACCTTATTGGAATTATCTCTTTCCCTCTCTCTCTGCTCTTCCCCCACTTGTGTGCTCTCTCAAAATAAATAAATAAACTTTAAAAAAAGTCATGTTTTCTAGCTTTTGATTTCTGGCATAAAGAAATACAAATAATTTTCGTATAGTGATCTTTTGGCCAGACTCCTTGCTAAATTCTTTTATTATGTCTAATATTTTTTCTGTTGAGTTTTTGAGTTTTCTAGATAATTATATTACCCTAAACAATGATAGTTTAAATTTATTCTTTCTAATATCTTGAATTCATTCATTCATTCATTCATTCATTCTTGGTATAATTGCTGGTTAGATAGTGCTTCACACTGCTAAATGAAAATGACAATAATGAGGGGTGCCTGGTGGCCCAGTCATTTATATGACTGACCCTTGATTTTGGCTCAGGTCATGGACTCATGGTTTGTGAGATCTAGCCCTGTGTCAGGCTCTGCACTAAGAGTAAGGAACCTACCTGGGATTCTCTCTCTCTCTCTCTCTCTCTCTCTCTCTCTCCCTCTCCTGTGCCTACTGTCCCTCTTTCAAAATAAATAAATACTTTTAAAAAATTTACCAAAAAAATGACAGTAATGAGTATTCTTCTCTTGTTCCTTTTCATAAAGGTAATGTTTCTTAAAAGTGATACAGTGGATTTTAGGGAGGTATCCTTTACTAGATTTAAAAAGTTCTCTTTCATTCATAATTTGGTAGGAGATTCTTTAAAAGATCATAAATACATACCAAATTTTGTCAAATGCTTTTCCTGAACCTACTGCAATGATTTATTTCTAATTTAATCTGTTGATAAGGTTAATTTGAAGTAGCAGAAAGAGAAATTAAGAAAACATTGCTGTCTACAGTTGTACCAAAAATAATAACACACTTAGGAATAAACTTAACCAAGGAGATAAAAGACTTGTCCTCTGAAAACATTAAAGAAGGAAATTGAAGATGATACAAACAAATGGAAAGATATTCCTTGCTCATGGATTGGGAGAGCTAATATTGTTAAAAAGCACATACTACCCAAAGCATCTATAGATTTAACGCTATCCCTATCAAAATACCAACAGCATTTTTCACAGAACTAGAACAAATAACCCTAAAATTTGCATGGGACCACAAAAGACCCTGTATATCCAAAGCAATCTTGAAAAAGAAGAACAAAACTGAAGAACCCAATCCCAGATTTTTGAGATCTTCTACAAAGCTGTAGTAATCAAAACAGTATGGTACTGGTACAGAAGTAGGCACATAGATCAGCAGGACAGCATAGAAAGTTCAGAATTAAACCCACAAATATATGATCAATTAATCTATGACCATAAAAGATAAGAATGTACAGTAGGAAAAAGAGAGTCTTTTCAATATATGGTATTGGGAAAATTGAACAGTTCCATGCAAAAAAAAAAAAAAAAAAAAAAAGCTCAAAATGGGTTAAAGACCTAAATCTGAGATCTGAAACTATAAAATTCCAAAAACAAAACAGGCAGTAATCTCTTTGACATCAGCTGTTTAAACATTTTTGTATATATGGCTCCTTTGGCAAGGGAAACAAAAGCAAAATTCAACTATCGAGACTACATCTCAATAAATAGCTTCTGCAGAGCAAAGGAAAACCATCAACAAAACTAAAAGACAACCTCCTGAATTGGAGAAGATATTTGAAAATGATATATCCAATAAAGGGTTAATATCCAAAATATGTAAAGAACTTATACAAGTGAACAGCAAAAAAACAAATAATTCAATTAAAAAATGGACAGGATTGACATTTTTCCAAGGAAGACATACAGTTGGCCAACAGACGATGAAAAGGTGCCCCACATTACTAATCATCAGGCAAATGCAAATCAAGATCATAATATGGTAACACCTCACACTTGTCATAATGGCTAAAATAAAAAGCATCTACTGTTGGTGGAAATGCAAACTGGTGCAGCCGCTGTGGAAAATAGTATGGAAGTTCCTCAAAAAATTAAAAATCGAATTATCATATGATCCAGTAATTCTACTGCTGGATATTTCCCCAAAGAAAACAAAAACATTAATTCAAAAAGATATATACATTCCTAAGTTTATGACAGCATTATTTACAATAGCTAAGGTATGGAAGGAACCCAAGTGTCCATCTGGAGATGAATGGTGTTGGACTATTACCCAACCATTAAAAGAATGAAATCTTGCCATTTGCAACAACATGGATGGATTTAGAGCATCTAATGCTATGTGAAATAAGTCAGAGAAAGACAAATACCACATTATTTCACTCATATGTGGAATTTAAGAAACAAAACAAGTAAAGAAAAAGACGAACAAAAAATCAAACTTAACTATAGAGAACAAACTGATGGTTGCCAGAGGGGAGGTGGGTGGGGAATGGGTGAAACGAGTGAAGGCGAGTATGAGTACATTTATCATGATGAGCACTTAATAATGTATAGAATTATTGGATGATTTTACTGTACATCTGAAACTAATATAACACTGTATTTTAATTATACCATCATCAAAAAATCTGGTAAAAGTGAATTATATTTTTAGATCTTCTTAACATTAATAGACTCTTGGATTCCTGGCAGAAGTCCAACTTAAGTTTGATGTTTTAGCTTTTTAAATTCTAACTTTCATTTGCTAACGTATTGTTTGACATTTTTGTACCTATGTTCATGAAGGTTACTGGTTTATAGCTTTTCTTTCTTATACCATTCTTATCTGGTTCTAATATCTTATCTGGTTCTTAACATCTTATTCTGATATTAAAACTATGCCTGTCGATTTAAATTGAGGAGTATTCTCTCCTTTTCTATTATCTGGAAGAGTTTGCACTGTTTCCTAGAAGTTTGATAGTACTTTCCTAAAAACTACATGTTTTTGGGGATTACTTTGTGGCAAGTTTTTTTTTTAAAGAATTTTTTAAAATGTTTATTTATTTTTGAAAGAGAGAGAGAGAGACAGAGCATGAAGAGGGGAGGTGCAGAGAGAAGGAGACACAGAATCTGAAACAGGCTCCAGTCTCTGAGCTGTCAGCACAGAACCCAACATGGGGCTCGAATTCATGAACTGAGAGATCATGACTTGAGCCGAAGTCAGATGCTTAACTGACTGAGCCACCCAGGCGCCCCTGTGGCAAGTTTTTAAATTACTAACTTAAAAGCTTTAATATTGGGGCACCTGGGTAGCTCGGTTGGTTATGCATCTGACTTTGGCTCAGGTCATGATCTCATGGTTTGTGAGTTTGAGCCCCACATGGGTTCTGTGCTGACAGTACAGAGCCTGCTTGGATCCTTTGTCTCCCTCTCTTTCTGCCCTTTCCTCTCTCTCTCTGTCCCTGAAAAATAAACATTAAAAAACTTTAATTAAAAAGAATAAAAAACTTTAATATTTATGGGACTATTAAGCGTTTAAATTTCTTATTGATTCAATATTAGTTTTTTAAAGAGTTGTCTTCTTCATCTATAATTTAAATTAGATTATCATAAAGTTATTAATAATATTATCTCTTAAATCTCTGCTATAGATGCAGTTATGTTCACTTTTTCATCATTAATATTGAACTTTAACTTATTTTATTTAATTTTTTAAAAAAGTTTATTTGTTTTGAGAGAGTGTGCACAGGGGAGGGACAGAGAGAGACAGAGAGAGAAGCTCTCAGGCAGGCTCTGCACTATCAATGTCTAAAGCCCAATGTGGAGCTCCATCTCACAACTGCAACATCATGACCTAAGCTCAGACCAAGAGTCAGATGCTCAACCGACTAAGTCACCCAGGTGTCCCAGAACTTTAATTTTATTCTAGATTAACTTTTCCAGAGAAGCTAATCAGTCTTTTCAAGGAATTTTTTGGCCTTGTTTATGTTGTCTATTGTTGTTTTCTAGCTCACTAACTTCTGACCTTATCTTCTGTATTTTATTGATCCTGAGATACATATTTTTCTTATTTTCATATAACTTAAATGTGGATGAGGCTTTTAATTGTTGTTGGATAGGTAGCAGTTATAACATACTTGTCATTCTTCTGCATGTGCATCAGACTTGTAGAGTGGAACAGTGTGCCTAAGGCAATAGTGGCATCCTCACTAGAGACATGCTGCATTGAGGGGAGCCTGGGTGGCTCAGTCGGTTGAGCTTCTGACTTCTGCTATGTCATGATCTCATGGTTCATGGGTTCAAGCCCCGCGCTGGGCTCTGTGCTGACAGCTCAGAGCCTGGAGCCTGCTTCGGATTCTGTGTCTCCCTCTCTCTCTGCCCCGCCCCTGCTCACACTCTGTCTCTGTCTCTCAAAACAAATAAACGTTTAAAAAATTTATAAAAAGAAATGCTGCATCAAAGGGTACCTGCGTGACTTATTCATAAGTCGGATGAATATCTGACTTAGGCTCAGGTCATGCTCCCCAGCTCATGGGTTTGAACCCTGCAATTCTGTGCTGACAGCTCAGAGCCTGAAGCATGCTTTGGATTCTATGTCTCCCTCTCTCTCTGCCCCTTCCCTGCTTGCACTCCATCTCTCTTTCTCTCTTTCAAAAATAAATGAAGATTTAAAAAAATTAAAGAAATGCTGCGTTGAAACAATACTGTGTGAGAAAATCACAGACATTGACAATAGGGAGTTGAAAAAATAATTGAATGATATATGGGAAAAACTGTATTTTAGTAAGGCTAAGGATAATTTTTTCTTTTTTTTTTTAAAGTTTATTTATTTATTTTGAGGGTAGGAGGGGCAGAGAGGGAGAGAGATAATCTCAAGCAGCCTCCACACTGTCAGCACAGAGCCTGAGGTGGGGCTGAATCTTACCAACTGCGAAATCATGATCTGAGCTGAAATCAAGAGTCAGACACTTAACCGACAGAGCCACCCAGGTGCCCCTAATTTTTTTCTTTCTAACTGGTATATAAAACAACAATGCATACATCAGTAGCTTCTTAAATTAAGTGAAATATATCATTTCCTTCATTCTACTTGGATTCATTTTGTCATTCTTGTCAAATTTCTTAAGCTGAATGCTTAGCTCAAATTTTTAGCTTTATTTTCTAATATAAATACTGAAGGTTATCATTAAGTAAGATGCTGTGCAGAGTGTGACACACACACACACACACACACACACACACACACACTGATAGGAGACATGCGATACCTGAGTCGGGCACACACTGTTTACTATTTACAGCAAAAGCATCTGAAAAGTCTTCATGGTACTGGTTCCCCACCTCCAAATCCCTGTAGAGTGAAATGGTAAGGGTCTGACCGTACATGTACACACCACCCTGAGGGCTGGAATGAGAAAGAATTTAAAAAAGAATAAAAGATCATGGTTCTCCTTATTCTTTCTGAGTTTTAGAATTCCGCTTTCCTACTCAGACCCAGAAAGAGAGGGCTTCTCTGGCTCTTTTTCCACTCCTCAGCCAACTTTGGGCTCCTATTGAGTTGGAAAGAAGAAAAATGGGAAACTCACTACCATTCACTTCTTAAAATTTTGACCTCCTTCCCCAGTCTTACTGTTAGTGATCAGTTACATTTTATTTTATTTTTTAATGTTTATTTATTTTTGAGAAAGAGAGAGAGAGACAGAGTGTGAGCAGGGGAGGGAGGGATCAGAGAGAGAGAGGGAGACAGAATCTGAAGCAGGCTCCAGGCTCCAAGCTGTCAGCACAAAGCCCAATGCGGGGCTCATACTCACAAACCGTGAGATCATGACCTGAGCCGAAGTCGGACATTAACCGACTGAGCCACCCAGGCACCCCTGATCATTTACATTTTAGATTTCTCCGATAGCTGCTCCATGCATTTTGTCCGTGGTTGAGAATTGCATTTGGTGAGAGAGACCTAGACAAATGTGTTTATTCCATCTTGTCTGGAATGAGGACCCCACTCTCAATCTGGAAGGATGGTTTTGTTGGGAGTATAGTTCTAAGTTGGTCATTATTTTTCTCTCTCTTCTAACTACTCATCATTGCTATTGAAAAATTTGCTCTCAGAGTGCCATTACTTTGAAAGCTATTTATCTGTTCTCTGGCTACTTTTCAGTGTCTTGTCTTCCTGCTTCTTTTTCACCACAATGTATTTAGGTGTGGATATCCTTTTCTCTCTACCCTTTTTGGGATATGTTGTATTGTCTGGATTTGTGGATTCACAGTTATCACTAGTACTGGGAATTTTTCAGTCATTATCTCTTCAAATACTATATCTTTTCAATCTTCTCTATTCTTTTTCTTCAGACTCATATTAGACATAAGTTAGTGCATTGATCAGTTTTAAAATATGTTTAATTTGCTAATGCTTTGACATCTTGGGACCTTGCTGATACTGAACTTAGACAGGGCTCAGCCAATTCTTAGAGAAAGTAAATGACTCACCTGGAGTCATTTCATGAGCAAACTAGCCAATCCAGAGCCTGCACCCTTTACCACCTCATACTCAGAGTCAATATCCCCCTGCCGTTACCACACTAGTGTCAGCTATCAGACAACTAGAGTCAACCCCTACACTCTAGAACCCAACGGAATTACTCAAAATGGCCAGTCCTAAGCATGCCTACCTTGCCTTGCCCATTCTTTTCCATGATAACTACAATAAAGGCTCTTGCCCATGTTTTCCCTTGGCTTCCCCTGCTTCCTGACCAACCCTGGGCCGAGTGGTGTGCTGTGCCTTCTGTTTCTAGGGATCTGTGAGAATAACAACTTCTTCCTTCATGACAGTCATTTCTGTGTCTGCAAATCTTACCCTAGCTGATTCAAACAAATCCCAGGCATATTTTAGAACACTTATATATTCTTGGGGTATCCTGCATAGCTCTTCTTTTGTCATTCATGTTTTTATATACTCATCTCTCTGTGCTGCAGTCTGGATAATTTCTTCACCTCTGTTTTCCAGTTTACCAATTCCCTTTGTATTGTGAGTAGTTCCATTTAGTTCTTTTTCAAATGTGTCTATTATTTTTTAATAGTATCTCTTTTCTTGTTTATATTTTAGATTCATTAATTTGCTTTTAACTTAATTATTTTCTATATATCTATTCTTATTCTGACATTTCAAATATCTGCAGGCTTTAATGGTCTAAATCTATTATTTGCTTCTATTGGCTCTCATGCATAGTGGCTTAATTTCTCAAGTGCTTGGTTAACTTTGTGAGCTTATTGCTTGACCTTAATTCTGCTGGCCTAAATTGAAGATGCTGGGGGCTAAGGGGTACCAGTGACATGAGACTGGTTTAACCTTCCTGTGTAGTGAAGAATTAACCTAAAGAGACATCTGGCCTTTTCTGTCAGCTACTGGAGGGTGATCTCTGGGCCTTTGTAATGTCCTGCTTGATAGGAGTGTGTTTATTTGTCTAGGGGCCTTGGCTAGCAGATAGTCTAACAATGTGATTTATAATGGGAGCTTTGGGCCATGTGGTATCAGTTTTGCTTCTTGAAGGGACTAGAGAGTAAATGTATTGGCCTGACCTCTGAGAGGCAGTGGAGACTAAAGTTAACCACGTGGGCTATATGAGATTGAGCCTAAATAAAAACTCTAGACACTAAAAGCTTAGGTGAACTTCCCTGGACAGCAGTACTCCATTGCTTTGTTACACACTGATGCCAGGAAAGTAATGCATCCATGACTCCTAACAGGGAGAGGACCTTGGAAGCTCCACATTTGGTACTTTTCCCAAACTCTTCCCTATGTGCTTCTTCCCTTGGCCTATTTTAATTGGTATCCTTTCCCTATTATAAAACACAACTATGAGTATAACAGTTTTCAGTAAACTCTGTGAGTCCTTCTGGAGAATAATTGAAATTGATGGTGGTTTTGTGAACCTTGAGTACTTGCCATTGGTATCAGAAGTGAGGGTAGTCTTCTGTGTGCACGATGTATCCTCTGACCTCACAGTCGGCTTAATACCATAGTTGGCATAACTTTTCTCTCCCCCAATTGTCTGGGCTCAATAGAGGGGAGTCTTAGTCTCCATTTCCCCACCTCAGTCTTAGCCCAAGGCTCTGCATCTTTGTGGCCACCTGCTATAGGCAATATCCTGCGCTTCCTGGATAGCCACTGCTAACCATTCCCAAATTTGCACACAGATCTCATATTTATGTTTGTTTTTGTGTGCATGTATGGATCCTTGGAGATCTTCTGTATTTGTTTTCATAACAACATAAGACTGTCATTCAATCTGGGATCTAAGTTGTTCTTCAGTTGAAATGTTCTTAGAATGTTAATCTACCAAGTAGGCGAATGTAGAAGTCTTAATTCTATATTTAGTTTTATATTCCGTGTTGTCACTTAATATGTCATTGGTATTTTCCTCTGTTGAAGTAATTCTGGCAAAAGCAACTTACAACCTGAGTTATGCTGGTCACAGCTTGGCATAGCTCAGATCACAATAATCTTTTGCCTGACTTACTTCAATGGCTGACTGACGGGCACAGTCATTATCTCCTCCAAATCCCTCTTCACACTGCAGGTATCGCAATTGTCCAACATGGTACATCTGATCACATAACTCTCCTTAATGCAGATGCCAAGGCAAGAGGTCAAGTAGCTGTCTTGGAACATGAGGCAACTCACCCTCTAAGTACCAGAATAAATTTCTTAGCTAGAGTTTTCTCCATAACCCAAAGCTGTGTGCCTGTTCTACAGTGTATGAAGCTCTGTTCCCAAGGCTTTGGGGACTTCTCTAGCCAGTTTCAATGTACTCTTCCAATTCCACTTGCATCCTAAAATGTATTGTCTAAGTTAATAGCTTGTCTTAACTATACCCACTGAAGACAGCTCTATTTGGGTTGTGGAGTGTTTTCCATCGTGCTTGGCGCATAGGAGAAGCCCAGTAAATAAGAAGTAATTCCCTGGCATGGCTGCATAGATGTGGCAATGTTTGTCTAGGCTTGATGAAAACAACAATAATGATGTTAGTTGTAGGGGAAGGGACACTGCTCCCTCTTTAACCCACTCAAGAGCACTGACTTCTGTCTACCTCCTCGAGGGCTAAAAATTTGCCAATCTGATGATAGAACAGAGTCCCAATACTGGTGAGTGGGGCAATGTGCCTTGAAAGGTGCCATCTTTGGGTTCCTCACCTCTCTCTTGTTCTTTGCCATTCACCTTAATCTGCAGATTAGTAAACCGTCACTTCTTTCTCTTTCATGTTGAGTCTAAGGAATTGGATGTTTGAACCCTGGGGCCCTGAGTGTTATTCATCTCTTTATCCCTCCCAGTAAGCACAACAGAGTTTGTTACTCCCTAAATTCAAATTTAGGGAGGGCGTAGTAAGTCCTATTAAGGTCTCAAGCAGAATCTATCTGTTCTTTCTTTTTTTAAAATTTATTTATTTTGAGAGAATGTGAGTGGAGGAGGGGCAGAGAGGAAGGAGAGAGAGAATCCCAAGCAGGCTCCGTGCTGTCAGTGCCCAATGTGGGGCTTGATCTCACCAACTGTGAGATCATGACATGAGCCAAGGTCAGGAGTTGGATGCTTAACCAATTGAGCCACCCAGGTGCCCTCAGAATCTACCTGTTCTAACTCAATATTTTTAACAGACCTCTTTTCAGAATGTCAGGCATTTGAAAACTATTAATTAATTGGTTTTTAATTTTCATTCTGCTATTTGCATGTTGTGTTTACCTTCTTAAAATCTTGCTGTTGTAGATGTGATTGCAGGGCAGGTTTTATCATTCTTTGGTTTCTGATCATATGACCATGAATATAGTGAAAACAACCTCACAATTCCTCCTAGTAATCATTACAAAGTAAGAACTAATCATGCAGTTATAATTCCCGGCACTGACTGTCTGCTGCTGCTACTTCTGAAGAAAGAATAGGGAAGGAAAAGAGGAGAGAGATGGTGAGCTATCAGAGGCGAAATTCTTGTAATCAGGATGTAATCCATTACTGGATACTTGATGCAGGTTCCGTAGGTGATGTCCAAGAATATTGGTTTGTGATTCCAATTTGAAATTTCACCCAACTGAGACAATTTCTTTTAAGTGACTCCAAGCAGTACTAGTGTACAGAACCCAGTTAATGGACTGGCCTAAGAGCTGAACATTTCCCACTACCAATTACCCCCACTAACTTCCACTTGCCTTATTCTTCTTCCCCCCGCCCCGAGTCAAAACGTAACTCTCCACAAAACCTTAGGAGTATTAATGGATTGAATTTCACTGTGTTTGATGAGCCAGTAATGAGGCAATGATGTCTGGATTTTATTAAATATCCTATGTAAGTTAATTACCATTAGAGAAAATAGAAGCACATACATTATTTGTTATGAACAGTGATAATACAATGAGTGGCCCCCAGACCACCCAGAGGGCCTCACAGAACCGGCAGTTCTGTAGGCATCTCTATCCTTGGAGCTGCCTGGTGGAGTCTCCAGGGGGAAGTGGATGATGTGGGCTAACAAACATATATATTCCCCACAGGGCAGCTGTCGACTGCTACCAAGTCCCTCATTAGGGTCTCCAGAACCTGTCCCTGCCTGGGAGGCAGCCAGTGTTCTCATTACACAGAGGAGGAAAGTGGGTAGAGAGAGAACAAAGTGTCAGAGTGAACCTGGGACAAAATCAGAATTGGGACTCTGTGTTCTCACTGCGTCTTACTGGCTCTTTCTGACACTTGGAAGCAGTTACTTGTGGGCAGTGGGCGGCATGTTCTCTCCCATCACTCAAGTCACTTTTTCCACTAATGATCCTCTGGCCCAAACAACTCAGAAAGTAATTGGCTATGTCTTTGGTTCCAATGCCAAATTTACTGAGATGGTAAGAATGGATGGTTTGTGTGTATAGTTCAGTATGGTTTAGTAAGGCAGACTACCTGGGCCATGTTATCTGTATTTGTGTATAATATTGTATCTTTTACCTACCTCAGGATTATGGGATAGGTCAAGAAAAATAGATGTGACAATAAAAAGATCAATACCTAGGACCTGAAGAAAAAAGTATAATCTGACTAATGAGGTAGTTAGCAACATCCAGGTTTTGAGGAAGGAGGCCCAATATCACTTCTTGAAGATACTTACATTTAGATCAATGGGTTAGCCATTCCTGGCTGTTATCTTGAATTGGAGTGGTGAGGAAAAGGTGCACATCTGGATAGAATAGTATCAGTAAACAAATACTACTCCAAGCTGCATTCATTCTTAATCCCAGTGGAGAAACGGAGGCAGGTTAATAGTTTTGCCAGAGCAAAACAAAGGATCATGTCCTTTCTTTGTGTTCAGGTTATCAGCAAGACACTGGTTTTGATTTCATTTCTGCCCTGTTTGTTGGCAGAACAGAGACAGAGGGCTTATCTAACTCTCCTTGGGGTTGGCTTCAAACAGGGCTGGGATACCATGCACTACTCCCCTGCATTCACCAAGGAAGCTTCAATACCCATCTGACCTCAGGGGATTGTCCACAGGCTTAATTACATGGCTCTGTTTCTTTCATCTGAGGATATCAAAGGATTCTGTAAAACCGAACAAGTGTGGTGATGTCTTCTTGTGGGCTTTTTTTCCAAGCCCTCTTGCAAATCATTTTTAAAAAAATTGACACCAACAAATTGTTCCCTGGGTGATATATGACGCACAGCCTTTGCTAAGCTCCGTGATCATTCATCACAGATCAGGCCACAGGCAGCGTGGGCTCAGCTTGGTCCGGAAACTTGCTTCAAGTCTAATTGTTTATTCATTGGTGGGATCACTGGGGTCCAGGAGTGACAGGCGATTGGCTCTGTGGGAGGATGTGGTGGGAGGGAGATGAGAGGTTTGTTATGTCTGTGTTCCAGCAAGAAGATTATTGCAGCCAGGAGACAGCTCTCATATTGACTTTGTTAAGTGTTTGAATATTTTCTGTTGACTTGTGATTGAGACAAATGGGTTGATATGTCTGTTCATATTATTAAAAAAGAAAGTGATGAAAGTGTTCTTATATTGGCATAGCCATCGAGCACTCAGAAAGGCTGGTTAGGAGCAAAGTGTGAGTACGTGTGTTATCAGTGTCATGGCCTCAACTCTCTGGTATGTTTGAGGCTGCCATATCAGAAGGGAAGAGGGGCAGGGAAAGAGTAAACTATCACGGGACAGTGATAGGATACAGAAGGGGACCAACGAGGACCAGTGGGATGGTGGCTCCAAATCCTCAATGCAAGGGGGCATCTTGATCTTGCTGTCAGCCTAAGATAGCATGAAATCAGGGCTTCGAAGAAATCGCTGTTGCTCTTGGTTGCATCTGAATGTCTAAGGTATAAACCAGAGGTTTACCTAAGCTAATATAGGGAAGTAAGAACTAGCCCCAAGAAAGGGAGCAGGAGATAGTCCAAGGAGTCCAGGCTCCCATTTCATTAGGATGGCATAGGAAGGTGGTCTCCAGCCTCAATAACATCTTATTGGTAGGGGGTAGCATCTTGTAACGTAGGACATGAGCAAAAGGCCATCCTCCAAGTAGTTTTGGGAATGAGGTAAGCACTGTTTGCTTCTTATGTGGACTCCAAACACAAGCATTAGACAATTCTATTCTGGTAGACCAGCTTGTGTAGATGGAGCTTCTAAGGTGCCTTTTAGCCCAAAATGCTCAGGGCCATGGTTCGGCTAATCAGGTCCAAGAAGTGAGCCTTATAAGAAGAAAAAAGACAGCTTCTTCTGCAATCTGTTGTCTGCCTCTCTCCCTGGTCTGAAATTGTCTCTCTGAGGTTACCAGTGACTTCACTGCAGGTTTGAAGGTCTTCCTTCCAGTTATTCTACATAGCACCCGTGTCTTCTTCAAATCTCTTCTCTCTTGGCACATCCCTTGTTTTCTTTTTGTCTCTCTGGTGGTTTGTTTGCATTTTCTCTGGATCTCTTTACTATGCCCTGCCTTAAATGTAAGACTCCCTGAGGTTCTATTGTAGAAGCATTTCTCTCTCACTCTCTGACCTCCTTCTGTGTAATCTGGTTCCATTCCCTTGGCTCTTGTGTTAATCACTTTGGGCTGCTGTGACAAAACACTATAACAAAATATTGGTTTTAACAGTAGAAATGTATATTTTCATGCTTCTGGAGGCTAAAGTCCAGGATTGAGGTGCCAGCATGTTTGGTTTTGGGTGAAGACTTTCTTCCCGGCTTATTGAAGCTGCTTTGTTGCAGTGTCCTCACATAGGGATGGGCGAGCATGCTGACTGGTGTCTCTTCTTCTAGGAATTCTGGGGGGATGCAGTTCAGTTCATAGTAGCTCTTGGTGATTTCCTAATGCATATTCTTAGCCCAGAGTTCTCTCCTGACCAATTCATCTCTATTTCTAACTGAAGTAATCTGACATGTAACTAACCTATATACTCATGGGGGTCTCACACAGAAGACATTATCTTCTGTTCACACCAGACACTTCTGTTGTACTTCCTAGATTAATTAATGGTACCATCATTCTAGGTGTAAGACTCTTTCCTCCTGGTGTTTGAGTTCGATATCCCCCTCAGGCCTGTTCATGGGTGGCCCAGAACCACTCTTCACCCAGGCTGGGCTTCTGAGCACAGGAGTTAGTAACATATACAAGACTGGGGTCACTTATCTTCCTTCAACCCCAGCGCGTTAACTGTTTAAGCCTATGATTCTCAAACCTGGCTTTAGGTTAACCTGAGAGGTTTAAAAAATTACTGATGCCTGACTTCCACCCTGGGCCAATGAATCTGTCTTCAGATGAGGGGCCCAGACTTCCCTTGGTTGCACAGAGTTAAAGCTTAACTGCTATAAGCCACTTTGTCTGAGGACTCGTGGAAGGTGTCTCTTTGCTCTTACAGTTGGTTGGGGACCTTCCTCTCTGGAATAGCAAGCTTCTGGGGGTTACCTTGCTTCAGTCCCTTCTCTCCTTTTCTTCCAGGTCCATTCATGCCCTAAACTTTAGCTTGTCTCCTACCTTTAACCCTGTTCCTGCCTTTTGGACTCATCAACTGTGTCCTATTTCCTGGAATGACCATGGCAGTCTCTAAAGGCTTCAACTTGGACCCCTTCTAGGATCTTTTCCTCAGCTGGCTGATCTAGTCTTGTTTAGCATCAGTGTCCCCCTCCCTCCCACCATTAGGAGGGTCTAGAAAGTCCTTTGCTATATTCTTAAGGAAACACCAACATTATTGCAATCACAAAGGATGTTCAATACATGCTCATGCTGTCTGAGCCCCAAGGCTGATTTTGACCATTACTGAAGGCTGCTGATAAAACCAGCAGCTATTTTTAATGATCAATTTCCTTCTTTCTTTGAACAGCTTATTTAGAAGAGAAAAGAAGAGGCATGTGGCATTTTCTGGAGAAGATACCTAATTTGTCATCTGGCAGTTTCTGTGCTTTATTGTGGGTGTACAACACAGACAAGGGGCAATGCGCTAACACCAGGACTGGCCTGGACATGACTTTAATTTAGATTTTTGCATCAGATTGTGTTTGCTTTCTGAAAACTGACTGCACTTTGAGATCCATAAACAATAGTAAATCTTAAGAATTCAATATTAATAAGAACAATACACACAACACAGTAGAAAAACTGGCAAAAGATACAAACAGGCAGTATGAAATACTGAGATAAAAACTGACCAATAGACACTAAAGAATGCTGAACTTCTCTACTAATTAGGGAAATACAAATTAAAAGATAATGATATCCATTTTTTCAGTAAGCCAAAGATATTAATGGACAAATAACAGAAGAAGAAATAAACATGACCAGTAAATGTGAAAAGATGCTCCTTGTCACAGTAAACAGGAAACTACAATCTTTTCATGTGTGTAGTTTTTTAAAAAATTTATTTACTTTTGAGAGACACAGCATGAGTGGGGAGGGGCAGAAAGAGAGGAAGACACAGAATCCGAAGCAGGCTCCAAGCTCTGAGCTGTCAGCACAGAGACCGACATGGGGCTCGAACCTATGAACTGTGAGATCATGACCTATCCAAAGTTGGCTGCTGAACTGATTGAGCCACCCGAGGCACCCCTATGTGTGTATTTTTAAAAATTTATTTATTTAAATTGAAGTTAGTTAACATACAGTGTAGTATTGGTTTTAGGAGTAGAACCCAATGATTCGAGGAAACTACAAATTTAAAGATACTGTTTTTCACCAATCATATTAGTAAACATTGCTATGCTGCAACCACAAGTGCCCTTCTCAATGCCCATCACCCATCCCCCCCATCAACCGTCTGTTTTTTCTCTATATTTAAGAGTCCCTTATGATTTGCCTCCATCTCTGAAACTATTTTTTCCCCTTCCCTTCCTCCATGGTCTTCTGATGTGGGGAAATGGATATATACAGAGACATAGGATTATGTCACACGTGGGATTATAAATTGTACACTGGAGGGCGACTTTATCAATTTATATTAAAAAGTTGGTCAGTATATGTTAAAATTTTGTCAATTTAAAAGTTTACTAACCCTTACTTAGACATATTCTAGAAAATTGTTGGCTAGAATCCTGAAATAGAGTCACTTGTTTATTTTAAGCATATTTAAAAAGGCAAATAATTGGAATGTTTTGGCTTGTCTGTTGTATATGAAGGGCCCATACAATGTTAGGCTTTGAAACATAAAATAAGAATAATTACAAATTAATGTTCTGCAATAGGGACCAGCAAACTTTTCCTGTAAAAGGCCAGATAGTAAATATTTTAGGCTTTGTAGGACGGAGTGCCAGTCACCACCACTAAACTGCAACTGTAGCAAGAAAGAAGCTATAGGTAATCTATCACCTAATGAGTGAGGTGGCACTCTGGTAGAACTTTATTTATGGACACTAAGAGTTGAATTTCATAAACACTTCATGTCATAATATTATCATTCTTCTTTTGAACTTTTCCTCCCAAGCATTACAAAATGTAAAAGCCATTCTTTCTTCAAGGGCTGTACAAAAACAGGTGAGGGGCTGGAATTGGCCTGTAAGACTTAGTTTGCCAAACTCTGTGCTACGTTATCACTTATTTCTTAGAAATTAAAAATTGCTGCAGCACTGTTTTAAGTTACCTAAAGTGCAGTAACTATATTAAGTTACTATAACTTATTTTTTTTTACTTTTCTGCATTTATTTCTATAATTTATTATCAAATTGGCTTCCATACGACACTCAGTGCTCATCCCAACAAGTGCCCTCTTCAATGTCCATTGAGTTACTATAACTTAAAAACTAACCATTGTTTTCCAAACAAAAATTGAAAGCCACGTCAATGCAAGCAAAATCAGTTCCATTGTCAATATTTAAAATTAGGGGCACCTGGGTGGCTCAGTCGGTTAAGCCTCTGACTTCGGCTCAAGTCATGATCTCACGGTTTGTGAGTTCGAACCCCGTGTCGGGCTCTGGGCTGACAGCTCAGAGCCTGGATCTTGCTTCATATTCTGTGTCTCATTCTCTCTCTGCCCTTCTGCCACTTGTTATCTGTCTCTGAAAAATAAATAATGTAAAAAAAATTTTTTTTAAATTATTATTTTGTTAGGGGCTAGAGTTTTAATAATTCCATCTTATCCATTGTTGTGCATTTTGATCTCCTGCAGTTAGTCCCCAAGTCTTTTGTATTGTCACTCCTATGGATACTCCAGAGGTCAGCATCAAACAAAGACAGCTGATGGTGGTCACCTGGGACAGCCTAGCCATATGGTCAGATTCATGTCCGGATCTGGCGGCCAAGTAGCTGACTTGTCAGCATCAGAATAGTAGTTATGATCTCATGTTCCAACATGGGCCCATCACCAAGGTATCCATAGCCCGAATCATCCTGGAAGTAGCCAGTTATGTTCAGCACCAGTGGACATTTGAAGCCATTGGCTAAGTTCTGAAGAGAGAACTAGTCAACTGAAATGAAAGGTGATGTATCCTTACCCATTGGGAAAAAACTGGCTACAAGCCACCACATCCATATGTTAGAGTGAAGGAAGAGTCAAAAGAGTGATATTTCCCTTAGTTTCAATAGTCCGTGCAGCTTCCTTGTCCTGAGCAAGTGCAGAGTTTGCCTTGCCCAACCAAATTAATGTTACGTTTTTGGTTGTTATAATAGGTCCAGGTTAGTTTTGCTGTAAAAATCTTTGCCATAGACTTCTTTGCTGCATGCATTTTGGCTGTATAACTAATAGGCTGTAAGGCAGTTTTGCCATAGAATATATAACAATGAAAAATAAGAGAGAGACATTAAAGAGGACATAATGAAACATGAAAAAAATTAAAAAGCTTAATTATTAACTTCTCTCATTAAGAGAGGTATCAGTTTTTCAAATACTGGCATGCATATTTGTACCTGAGCTCTGTATTATGTTGTGAAAGCCTTCCATACTTGTTCCTTTTTGGCTTATTGTTACTTGTCTGTGGTTAGACATTCCAAAGTTCTATGGGAAAATGTTAAATGCTGTAATTCATTTGTAACTGAAGTTGTTACCATTGCACCTGGTAGGTTACTTTCTAGTATAGTATGTGATCTGGCTTTGTACTCTCTTATTCTACACTTCCAATGTGTTTTATCACCATGTTTTCTACCAAGTCCCTATATATGTAGTTGTTATCACTATTTTAAGATTATCACATCTACTTGTCGTGGTATAGACAATTATGAAGGCTAGCTAAGGTTTATATAATATAAAAATTGGAACTCTGTCAATGGGGATATGAAACCAAACTGTCAACCACTTATCTTTTATGGCAAAATTGCCTTATGGCCAATTAGTTTTGCAGTGAAAATGTTTGTGGCAAGAATACTTACAGCAAAAATGGTAGTTGTGGTTCTAGATGGTAATGGTGAAAATACCAGACATAGTTGGAAGAGACTTCTCGATTTTTTCCTTACAGCAACCAACAGTACAAGCTGATGATTCTGGTTACTACTGGCTCCAGGCTCTAATACGTATACCAAGGATCTATGTATCCAAGGAGCTCTGCAGACCACAACCAGGATACCGAAGAAGCTATCTCTCTTTTATTAATAAGCTAGTATGAACACAGGTGGAATGTAAGCTTTTGGGTTCTACCTGAGGAATTCCAAGCCACAGTCTTCTTCAGAACTATCTGAACTTAAACAAAATGAAAAACAACTATCTGACCTTTGAGCAATCTTTCAGATGGTGCAACTAAACAGGAAGGAATGGAAGATGTTCACGGGATGAGTTAAATTCTGGGTTTGTATGTATGCAATCTGTGCAGCTGGAATCTTTTCTAGCTTCACTTGTAAGAATTCAAAAACAATACGATTGTATGCCAAGTAGATGTAGAGGAGCCAAGGAGCTTTTGTGTATTCTTTTCTTCATGCTGGTGAGTGGGAAGACATCCTTGAGCCCAATCTGTAATCTTTATCGTATGACCAGCTAACATCAAGAGGCAGAGATGGCCCAGAGCATTCTTTAGGTTAATGGTGGATTTTCTTTATTTCTTTCTTTCTTTATTTTTATTTTTTTAACGTTTATTTATTTTTGAGACACATAGAGACAGAGCATGAGCAGGGGAAGGGCAGAGAGAGAGGGAGACACAGAAACTGAAGCAGGCTCCAGGCTCTGATGAGCCATCAGCACAGAGCCCGACGTGG
Source organism: Paguma larvata (assembly GCA_030068075.1). Classification (NCBI taxonomy): domain Eukaryota; kingdom Metazoa; phylum Chordata; class Mammalia; order Carnivora; family Viverridae; genus Paguma; species Paguma larvata. The sequence goes on along the minus strand of CM057826.1, from coordinate 97,955,565 downwards.
GGCTCGAACCCATAGACTGTGAGATCGTGACCTGAGCTGAAGTTGGTCGCTTAACCACTGAGCCAGCCAGGCGCCCCTAATGGTGGATTTTCAATTATGCTTAAACTTCCACATCCACCATCTCATTGATCTTGGATAAAAGCTACTGTTGAACTTGTATGAAAACTTGCTTTTTGTCCTAATCATGCACCTTTATGTGAGTAGGATGGCAGTCACAATTTGTTCCCTTACTGGTTTGTGCTTGTTATACTTCCGTGAATGGAACATAGCAGGAGATGTGGAGGGCATGCATTTGGAAAACACAGTTACAGGTAAGGATCCCTTCCTATCCTGGCTAAAAATGTCCATATGTGAGTCATAATCTGGGATGAAATACCATTCCACTGGGTGTGCAGCTGATTGCTTATGCATCCTTTTGAAACTTTAAGGAATATTAATTAGTATTTTGACAGTTTAATTAGTTTTACAATGGCATGTCTCATTATCCGTTAGAGTGCAGCCAAGCACTGGACATTGATCACATGAGCTTCATCAGACTGTGTGCATGGGGTCTGTATACTCTCATCGAGTGTCTCTAGGAGGCTAGCTGCTGTATTCACTTCACTCGTATCATGGCATGCTGTCCATGACTCAGCTACTTCTTGAGTGAAAGACTGAGAAAACCCTTATTTCCTCCTCAGCAGGACTTAGGTGGTGTCCACATCGATTTCCTCAGGATTGCCTTTTATCCCTCAGGGAAGGAGCTGCGGTTGAGCGCCGGAATGGATCCCAAAGTGAAGGTAAGTTTGTTGCTGCCAGTGACCATCAGCATCTTTACCGGTGACATCCATGGCCGTGCCCAACTCTATCAAATCAGCTTTGAGTAGCCTTAGTCCACGGAGGGTTTTCAAAAATCTATGGTAAAGCCCCTCTCAGTTACCCTCAGGGGACAGGCTCTGCCTCCTGTGGGGGTCTGAGTTCTCTTCCACCTGTCACAGCTGGGCTCCTCAGACCTTTCTCCATGCCACTGTCCCTTCCTCATCATTCCCAAAGCCAGCCTGAGAGAGGTTTAAAATCATATTAAACTTTTGAATGTGTATATCTTTGGCCCAGAAATACTACTTTTTAGAATTTATTGTAGCAAAATACTCATCAATACATAGCTATTCTGTTCCATTATCTAGAACAATTAAAAAAATTAGAAATAGGGGTGACTGGGTGGGTCAGTTGGTTAAGCGACCAACTTCAGCTCAGGTCATGATCTCACGGTCTGTGAGTTCGAGCCCCACATTGGGCTTCTGTGCTGACAGCTCAGAGACTGGAGCCTGCTTCAAATTCTGTATCTCCCTCTCTCTCTGCCCTTCCCCTGCTCATGCTCTGTCTCTATGTCTCTCAAAAATAAATAAAAACGTTAAAAATTTTTAAACAAAAAAAATTAGAAATAACCTAAACAGCCTTCAGTAGGGGGAATGCTTGCATAAACAATGTGAACATACAGCCCTGTTACACAATAGGTGCAGAGTATGCGTTGGATCTATAGGTCTATAAAGTTGCATAACAGTATCTGAAACCTACCAGTAAGTGAACAAAAGGAAAGTCACAGATTAGTGTTTTTTGATGTCATTTCTGTAAAGTAACAATTAACAACAACAAAAATGAAACCACGTATTTTGATAAGTAAGACCATATGAGTATCTGTGAATGGTAACATGACTTGAGGGATTCAGGCCAAACTGGTAATGGTGGTTTCATCTGCAGAGAGACTGGGATTGGGGGTTCTGGGAAAGAGCTGACTACATATAACATGTAATATATTTACTGTGAGAATGTATTTGTGCTCACTTGTGTAATTAAAAGTAAATAACAATTTTAAAAGAAAAAAATAAGAATGAAAGAGATGGATTCAAAAAATTCAACACTAAGAAATCAGCAGTACTGTGGACTCTGCATGTGCAGACAGCTTCACGTAGGTGACCCAGGTGCCCGAGAACCCTGCCACTGACACTATGCAGGGCTGTTCAGGAGACACAGGACCCTGGACCCAGGGCTGCGAGTTCTGGGCTGGAGAGTTAGTGAGAAAATGATAATGATCAACTCTGTTTAGCATGAGGGATATGAAAGATGGGAGGCAGATGTAGGGAAGGAAAAAACTTTCTCTACCCACTTTAGGTTCATGGACCTAGGTTCTGCAAATGAGACCAACAGAAGGGAGATTAAAGGGGAAAAATAGACAGAAGTTTATTAATGCGTGCATCTCAACATACACATGGGAGGACTCTGTGATGAATACCTTAAAGGGATGGTAAAAACTTGGGCATCTCAGCTAAAGAGCGATGAATTTGTAGAGAAGTGACAAGCTCAAAAGGACTTTGAGCTTCTAGGGAAGGCAAATTGTGGGAAGGAAAATTTATAGTGGAAACTAATGGAAGATAAGCATTGTTTTTAGCAAGGTTTATTAGGTAGATCTCTTTGGTGCCATCTCTGGATTGATGAGTCTAGAGTTGTCTCTGTGATTAAGAATCATCCTGCCCATCCTGGTAGATATGGGGCATGTAGAGAGTTTTATTGTGTCTGTTTCTTCTCCACTGCCTTCAAGCTCAAAATAATCGTTATACCAGAGTGGCATATTTCGGGGTGGCATGCTCTGAATCCCTTCCGAGATAGTCTAAGGAAAGAGACTATGGCTAAAATCTTATGTAAGAAGGGAGTAAAGTTATCACTCTCAGATGTGTACCACAGCCACGAAGCAGGAAATCTTACCTTCATAGCTTTCCCGACAAGCCCCTCCCCCCACCCCAAGCCCAAGAGCCTTCAGACTCACCACTTCCAGAAATACAGAGCTTGGCAGTCCTTGATTATGTTTATTTCACCAATTCTTGCTCATTAAAGTCTGACTCACATAGGAAGAAGAGGGAAACAGGCCCAGTCTTTGGGGTCATAGAAGTTTTTAACCTCACCATAAACCTGCTGTGGAAGAGAGTCATCACTTTGAACAGTGACCTTGAAACACTGGTGTCGTTTAAGGAGTCTTGTTCTCTTAAAGTCCAGTAGCTGGCACCGAGAGACCGGTCCTTCTCTGCCCTCTGCAGCAGAAAGAGGACACTGCATGTTGTGTGGGGGCTTATCTTTTCTAGGCAACAACTGTTCTGAGAAGAGATCTACTGAAGCCAAAGGGCTTTGGTGGGTTTTAACCTTCTCCTATAGATGTTTCAGCTGGTGATTTTTGTTATTAGAAATTGCTTTGCTTTTTCTAGTTCTAGTATGTTAACTCTTTTGTATGTAATGCTTGAGTACTGCAGTAGACTGAATGTATCCCCTCAAAATTCTTATGTTGAAACCGTAATCCCATGTGATGGTTTTAGGAAGTGGGGCCTCTGGGAGTTAGGTAGGTCATGAGGGTAGAGCCCCTATGAACAGGAATAGGGCCCTTATAAAAGAGGTCCCCGGGAGCTCTCTTGCCCCTTCTGCCTTGTGAGGACATAACTAGAAGGCATCAGCCTGCAACCTCGACAAAGGCACCCTGATCTCAGACTTGCAGCTTCCATGACTGGGAGAAGGCTGAATTTCTGTTGGATATAAGCCACCCAGTCTGTGGTAGTTTGTTGGAGCAGACTGAACTGACTAAAACAGTCACTTCATTATGGACTCTTGAATAAGTATCATGCCCATGACACCTGGATCTCTCTCTCTCTCTCTCTCTCTCTCTCTCCATCAGCTTCATCCCTGACTGTATACTTGGGTTGTTGTTTCAGGACCATCTGAGTGTGTGTGGGTTGTAGGATGTGTTTTGATGATGCTGGTCAGCTGGCTTGGCTTAGCATAGGTAGAAGTGTTACCTTCCTTAATCTTTTTTTCTTTTTTTTAAGTTTATTTATTTATTTACAGAGACAGAGAGAGCTTGAGTCAGGGAGTGGCAGAGAGAGAGAGGGAGAGAATCCCAAGCAGGTTCCACACTGTCAGCACGGAGCCCAAGGTGGGGCTTGATCTCATGAACTGTGAGATCATGACCTGAGCTGAAATCAAGAGTCAGACACCCAAATGACTGAGCCACCCAGGCACTGCACCTTCCTCAATCTTGATAGTGGCTACAACTGATCAACAAGTATAATAGTGTACATAGCTGAAGGGGGAATGAAAGGACCTGGCACCCGCTAGTTCAAAGGACAGTTTGTCTGTAGCCGTGGGATGTCTGTTATTTTGTGGTCAATGGAGTCTTTCTATGCCTAACAGTGGAGTAAGGCAGAGCCTCCTTCTGCTTTCTGTTAGAAACTGTGTTGGTCTGCTGAAACTCAGCATTTTATCGCTCAGTTTGTCTCTATTGATGATGTAGCTGTACTTCCATGAATGTTTTTTTCTTATGATTACAGTGTTATTACCAACATAGTACTTTTATTTTTGTATTTTTTTTATAGGACATTGGGAAGAGGCGTATCAAGCACTGCTGGTCTGACATCATGATACCTTGTATATCATCATGGGCTTGTTTGCTACAGCAATTGAAATATTTACAGTCTAAATCCCAAACGGCATTTGGAGATGTCTGTATTTAGTCCTGTAACTGTCCTCCCGAAAGTGAAGTCGAGTAGTTGTCAAGGTCCACAGACACACACGCAGTCAGCTGTGCTATCAGTGGAGAGACCTAACAGGGGAGCAGACTTACACATACAATAGTAGGCAAAATTTTTGGTGGTTACTTAGTTTATCCTTAAATATAAATGCACAATCAAAAATCATATGAATTTTGGATATAATTGACCATTAAAAGAAAAATACATGGTTGGAGCACCTGGATGGCTCAGTTGGTTAAGTGTCTGATTTCAGCTCAGGTCATGATCTCACCATTCGTGAGTTCGAGCCCCATGTCGGGCTCTGTGCTGACAGCTCAGAGCCTGGAGCCTGCTTCAGGTTCTGCGTCTCCCTCTGTCTCTGCCCCTCCCACTTCTCTCTCTCTCTTTCTCTCTCAAAAATAAATAAACGTTAAAAACATTTTTTAAAGCAAAATACATGGTTGACAAAAGGTAGGGAGTGGAATGAAAGAGGAGTAGAGGAGAAGGAGAAAGGTGGGGCTGCCGATATCTTCACTTTACCTGATGATGTGTCATGAGACACATCCTCAGTGTATGAAACAAGGACTCGAGCTAGTGCAAAGACAAAGAGGGTTAAGTTTTCTGGTGCAAAGAGGCATAGTAATGTGATGGAAATGAAAATCAGGATAATTTCACAAGTTCGAAATGGTGAGCAGACGACAAACTGTACATGTAAATATGAGATAATTGTTGAATTCTAGAGTGTTTTCGATGGATAAGGAACAAATCATACAGAATATTTAAAGAATTATGCCTGTGCAATGGACAATAATGAACAAGAAGTGAAGAAAAAGTATTAAGGGAGTGAGGAAGTTAGGGGGAGGGGGATGAAACCTGCCTGAACAGATTTTAAATGTAGATATTTAATGTAGAACTCAAGTTTAGACCCAGATGCCTGATAGGATGTAGGTAAATCAAGGAGAGTTTACCCAATTTCAAAGCTTCATAGGGCCAACTCACATGTTAACGGCCATCCATCTAGGGGCTGCAAGCTTGTATCCTTCTTGGTTACTTTTTAATTCCTGACAGACATATAAAGAGCCTCTGAAACTAACCTGTTTCTAAACGGAGCTGCTTCTGGGAGGGTGGAATAGAGGTGGGAAGAGCCTTGGAAGCCAGTTATTAGGCCGTCCCTAATATATGCAGGATCCAAAGGAATAGAAATGCAAGTCTATGTACCATATGTCTAAATTAAAATTATAAATGAAGATAAAGTTAATTCTATTATTTCTCTTGACAAATATGTCTTCAAAACAATCTGGAATTCCAGGTTCAAATATAGAATTTTTAGACCCCTTGAATCCCATGCTGAAATTACGGAGATTAGGAGAAAGTTGGCCTCAAGTCCATTAGCCCCCAGATTGGCCCCCTTCTCTTCCTACCACTGTCTGCTGCATTGCAAGCAGCTTTGAGCACATGTGTGTGGAGACCCCAGCCAGGAGGTCCACAGCCTCTGCAAATAGCTGCTCTTGGCCATTGGTTGGGCCCGAAAGGGCACATACTTGTAGCATGGCCTGCTGTCAGGAGGATGGACCTGTGGATGAGGTCTGTGTGGGACAGGCTTTGGCTGTTTAGGTAGGTAATTCCAGGGTCCTGAACGTACAATCATGGTCGAGATAGGCTCTATCTAAGAGGGCACATGCCCTTGGTCTTGCAGATTCCCTCCCTGGTGGGGAAGGATATAACCACAAGAGGGCCAGTGTGGGGTTTTCTAAAACACAGGGCTTAGATACTAGGTGGTACTGCTGGGAAGTATGATTTTGTATCACACTGAAGCTTGTCAGAGAACTGGGCGCTGGTAATAGAGAAAGATACTATGTCACTAGCAGATTGTTGCTGAAGATGACTGGGAAATCAGCTTTGAACTGGGCATATTGGTCTATCCTTTAGTTACAGATTTAGTAAGTTATTTGATTGATATCTAAGTAGACAGAGAGCAGGGTCAAGAGCAAATGGTTGCCTGTTACCTACCTATGAGTCTGGAAAGATATTGCCTCATTTGAGAATGAATGAACATAAAACAAAACAAAATATGGGTCCATGAAAAATTACTGCAGGGGCACCGGGGTGGCTTAGTTGATTAAGCATCTGACTTTGGCTCAGGTCATGATCTTACAGTCAGTGAGCTCAAGTCCTGCGTTGGGCTATGTGCTGACAGTTCAGAGCCTGGAGCCTGCTTCAGATTCTGTGTTTCCCTTTCTCTCTGCCTCTCCCCTCCCAATCTCTCTAAAAAATAAGTAAACATGAAACAAATAAATAAAAATTACTGCAGAACAAGAATAGAGGATAGTCCCCTAGAATCTCATAGAAGTTTTCTATCTCTGAAGAGCCTAAAGGATCCATAAAAAAATTATAGGACTTTGTGGATAACAGATATGAGAAGCTCTTCTAAGATGCAGAAAAAAAGCACAAGCAATAGGAAATAGAAAATTAAAGTGAGAACAAAGGTCTAATATATGAATACCTTGTGTTTCTAGGGAAGATAGCATAACTAAGGATTAGAAGTAATAGTAAAGGATGGAATAAAATATAAGTACACAGGCTGAAGGGCTCCCTGTATTTCGGATAAAAACAGATGAGATCCATATGTAGATATAAGCAAAGAGAAAATTTTGAATTACACAAGTTTAAAAAAAATCCTAAAAACATCCTCTTGGAAAAGGCAATTTAACTACCACTTGGAGAGACACAATGAGTATTATTATTATTATTTTTTGGCTAAAAACACTCTGATACTCTTCAGAGGAATTGTCTTTTCCCCACGAGAATCAGCACAGCAAAATGTTAGTCAAGAACTATCATCCTTTCCTACCAAGAAGTGGGAGCGTGACTTGAGACAATACAGCGGTGTCTCCCTGGAACTGGAACTTTCAACACAAAGGCCGAAGACAGTTGCTTCTGCTCATTCACGCCACTTTCAGGGCCTTGACGTCTGCTATCAGTTCCTGAAACTGAAATTTCAGGAGTGGCTCTATTTTCTGTCTTTTCAAGTCTTTTGGTGAACCTCCCTTGAGATTTTGAATTCCCCTATATCCCTTCCATAAATTTCACTTTTGCTGAACTTGGCAAGGGACCGTAACGGAAGAGAAGATTGAGGGTGGGGGTGGGGAACCTGCCAAGTGAAAGGGCTTTTAACCACCTTCTTCCTCACTCTGGCAGAATGAAATGAGCAGAAATTATGCTCCCCTAGCACACTAGTAGGTGGCGCTCTCACAAACTGAGTGGCTGATGCCCAAAAGTAAAGGGTATATGAGGCCTTCTGGAACACTGTGGGTAGGACAGCTGCTTCGGATGGTGGCATTGAATAACATAAAGCCAGAGAATAGTCAAATCAAATCTCTAAGTTGTCACTTTGGGCTGACTTGCTGTGGCCTTACTGTTCGGTGCCTTCTAGACTCACAATTACTGATGTAATGGTCATATTGCTATAGGCATAGTTCATGTGGAGTTCATTCCTTGTCTTCTCACTTCGGTAAACTGAGAATATATCAGATGAGACAGTTTAGCTGCTGGCATTTTAATGACAGAGAGTGCTTCTTCAGTTTACTATATTTATATTCTGTATACATGCTCACACAAATATGAGGATTTCTCGTATCCTGTAAGGACACTAGCAAAGAAACCAAAATGGGTTGTCTTCAGAATTGCTGAAAGCTGGAAGGCTTTTAAAGCTGCAGTATGTACAGGATTTGGAAGAAGAAAAGGCTGCGACCCAGGCGTTTAAAATAAGCCAAATTGTCTTCTGTGTATGAGGGCCGTAGAAAGCTATTTTTAGATAGGTAAGGGCAGGGGGATCATGGCATCCACATTTTCGTCTTGAAAAACCTGTTCCAGTCAACAAGAGAAGGAGCAAAGTAGAGCAGTAAATAAGGGGCACCATGGTCTGATATGACTCATGGTTCTAACTAAGCCTAGCCTCAAACCTAACCTGAACCCTGACCCCAGGAACGCTGTTGGTTTCGTTGCTGTGAGTGGAGTTTTGCAGTCAAAGCATAAAGCTTGGTCCAGCCCTGCTTCCCTGAGCTGCTTCCTTCCTCTGCTGCTCATTTTCCTGTACCAGGAAATGTGTTTTTTGTAACACACCATTTGCCCTTATTACAAGATGCCTTGTTTGGTCAGCACTTGTAATTTGTATATTGTTTATGTATTTGCAAATAAAACCTAACCTATTCACGAGGCTGTGACTCAGAACTGAGAAATAAATGTTTCCCCTTTTCCACCAAGCAGGATGTTTACTGCAACATAATGACTTTTTTTTTTCTTGCTAAGCAAAGTCATATTTTTCTGCATCTTTAAAATCTGCATCTTGGACAATTTTATCATACAGAAATAAAAGAATTGATTTGTAAGTATATGTATAAAGGTATACATTGAATGACAAAAAAAAAAAAAAGGAAAGAACTTGAATGCTGTCACTAGAGAGTCTTTGGAAAAAATGAAATCTGGCCATGTGTAGCAACATAGATGGAACTGGAGGGTATTATGTTAAGTGAAATAAGTCAGAAAAAGACAGATACCATATGTTTCCACGCATAGGTGGATTTTGAGAGACTTAGCAGAAAACCATGGGGGATCGGAAGAGGGGAAAGGAAAAAAAGACACAGAGAGGGAGGGAGACAAAACATAAGAGACTATCAAAGACTAAGAACAAACTGAGGGTGAGGAGGGTGAGGAGGGGGGAGAGTGGGTGACGGGCATTAAAGAGGGCACTTGTTGGGATGAACACTGGGTGTTATATGGAAACCAATTTGAAAATAAATTATTTAAATAAAAAAAAAGAGAGTGCTTTGGATTAACTGTGGTATGTCCATACTTCCAGAATATTGTGTGGCTTTAAAAAGGAGGAGTTAGGGGGCACCTGGGTGGCTTAGTTGGTTAAGTGTCCAACTTCAGCTCAGGTCATGATCTCATGGTCTGTGACTTCGAGCCCCACATCGAGCTCTGTGCTGATGGCTCAGAGCCAGGAGCCTGCTTCAAATTCTGTGTCTCCTTCTCTCTCTGCCCCTTGCCCGCTCATGCTCTGTCTCTGTCTTTCAAAGATAAACAAACATTAAAAAAAATTTAAAAAGGAGGAGTTAGGTTTATAGGCATTGACCAATAGGAAAGGCCACCATGAAGCAAGTTGAAGAGAAATGTATGCAGAAAATAACCTTTCATTTGTGTGAATATTTTCATTGATATGAACATGGGGAAGAGTATGGGCATTGAACTAGTAACATTCACGGTCTTCAAGGGGTGGTGGTGGTAGGAGAGAGGGTCATGGGTGAGAGGAATACTATAGGGTTTTTATCTGGTACCTCTAGGATTTTTTTATTTTTGGCACATAATAAAAGGCAATAAAAGTATATATTGCCTTTTCAGTTTGAAAGAAAAGGCCAATGGAGTAAATAACAAAGATAATTCATCCTGAATGACTTCAGTATTTTTTAATTGAGAAAGATGAATACATGAACCAGGGATAGATAAGATATCAAATTCCTTTGCCTGTCATTTTCTGTTTGTGATCTATGTGATGTTTCCATTGTTGAGTCTGCTTAAAAATTACTGTATGTTAAATATTCTCAATTTAATAATTCACATACCATAAAATTTGCCCTTTAAAAGTCTACAATTTTTTGGTTTTTATTATGTGTGGAGTTGTACCTTGGAGCTTCTTTTGCATTCTTTAGGATTATCTATATATGAGATCATGTTATCTCTGAATATATTTCTACTTCTTCTTTTACAGTCTTGATGCTGTTAATTATTTTGCCCATACATATTTTCCTCTAGAACAACACTGAATAGAAGTGTTCAGAGTGGGGGGCACCTGTGTGGCTTAGTCGGTTAAGTGTCCAACTTTTGTTTTCTGATCAGGTCATGATCTCATGGTTCGTGAGATGGAGCCCTGCATGGGGCTCTGTGCTGACAGCTCAACGGCTGCTTGGGATTCTCTCTCTCTTTCTCTCTGCCCCTCCCCAACTCACATGTACTCTCTCTCTCAAAATAAATAAATACACGTTAAAAAAAAGAGGGTCAGAGTGGACATCCCTCTTCTTCTTAATTGTGGGGGAACGCATTTAGTCTTTTATGATTACATATGATGTTTGTGAATTTTTAATTTTTTTAACGTTTTTTTTAAATTTATTTTTGAGAGACATGAGCAGGGGAAGGGCAGAGAGAGAGAGAGACACAGAATCCGAAGCAGGCTCCAGGCTCTGAGCCATCAGCACAGAGCCCGACGTGGGGCTTGAACCCACAGACCGTGAGATCATGACCTGAGTTGAAGTCGGCTGCTTAACCAACTGAGCCACCCAGGTGCCCCATTGTGCAGCATTTTAAAAGATGCTCTTTCTCAGATTGAAGAGGTTCCCTTCCATTTTTAGTTTCTTGAGTGGTTTTTTTTTTTTTATCATGAAAGAGAAATTGGCTTTCAATTTTTAAAAAACCTACTTTCTTGAGGTATGATTGACTTAAAAAAAAAGCTGTACATATTTAATGCATACAACCTGGTGAGTTTGGAGATAAGTATACACACATGGAAACATCATCACAATCTACGCCATAAATATATCCATCACTCCCATTGTCAAATGTTTTTTCTGCATCTATTGACATAATCATATGGTTTTTGGTTTTTACTGTTAATAGAGTGTATCCCATTGGTTGATTTTCAGATACTAAACCAACCTTCCATTTTTGGAATGACTCCCACATGGTCAGGTGCATAATCCCTTTTATATGTTGCTGGATTCAATTTGTTAGTATTTTGTTGGATTTTTTGATCTCTATTCATAAGAGATGTTGGTCTTTAGCTTTGTTTTTATTTGTATCTGTGTGATGACTGTGGTTTTGGTATCAGGGCAAGACTGGTCTCATAAAATGAGTTGGGGAGGGTTTTTTCCTCTGCAAACTTTTGGAAGAATTTGTGAAATATGGATGCTAATTCTTCTTTAAACATAGGGTAGAATTCAACATTGAAGCCATTTGGTTGAGGGCTTTACTTTGTGGGTAGTTTTTGATACTAATTCAGTCTCTTTACTTGTTATGAGTCTACTCAGATTGTGTGTTTTTTCTTGAGCTAGTTACAGTAGTTAGAGTGTTTCTAGGAATTTGTCCATTCCATTTCATTTTTATAATTTGTTTCCATACAATCATTCATTGTATTTCTTTATAATCATTTCATTTTTTTAAGTTCGGTATTTACATTACCTGTTCCATTCCTGATTTTAGTAATTTGAGTTTCTCTCTCTTTTTTCTTGGTTAGTCTAGCTAAATGTTTGTCAGTTTGTTGATCTTTTCAGAGAAGCAGCTTTTGGTTTCATTGATTTCCTCTGTTGTCTTTCTATTCTCTCTTATTAACTTCTGCTCTAATATTATTTCCTCTTTCTTCTTGCCTTATGCTTAGTTTGCTCTTCTTTTTTTTAGTTTCTGATAATTGAAGATTAGGTTATTAATCTGAAATTTAAAAATTTTTTTAAATATAGGTATTTACCGCTATAAATTTCCCCCTGAGCACTGCTTTATCTCCATTTCATAAATTTTTATATGCTGTGTTTTTATTTTCATTCATCTTGAAGTATTTTCTAATTTTGTATTTTCTAATTAAATTCCTAGAAACACTCTAACTACTGTAACTGGCTCAAGAAAAAACACACAATCACTTTGTGGTGATTTCTTTTTTGACCCATTGATTATTTAAGAGTGTGTTATTTAATTTCCACACTTATGAAGTCTTCAAATTTCCTTGTGTCATCAATTTCTATTTCATTCCACTATGGTTGGAGAATATAATCTATTTTCAATCTTTTTGATTTATTGAGACTCATTTTATGCCTTAACGTATGGTGTATTCTGGAGAGTGTTCCAGTGTACTTGAAAAGATTGTGTGTTCACAACTGCTGGGTAAAGTGTTCTTAAAGTGTTCTGAAAAGTCTAGTTGCTTCATGATTTCATACATTACTTTATAAAGTCAGCTTGTATAATCTTGGATATATTACATGATTGAAATTATATAAAAATTCCCAACAAAATATTTTGAAGGGGAAGTGGTGGGGGTTTGCCAGCCTCACTCTGTCTGCCATTTTCAATTTTCAGAGTCGGTTGACTGTAATCTCCCTGTTTATATGTTCCTGTGGTTATATCCCATCCTTGGCTCCCAGCCTTCTGGACAGAAATAAAACTGGATGGTTGGGTATATTTTGGAAATGCTCCAGAACTGGTGAACTGAAGAGTCCTTATGTTGCAGTGTGCTGTATAGTGATGGCCTTCAGCTTCCTCTTCATACAGTAGCTTGGGAAAATATCCTAATTTGATTGCTTTTTTTCAGTATGAAAAAAAGATTTACCTGCAGAAAATAATGGAATGAATGGTTAGCTCTTTTATCTCAGAACATTGAATGAGATAAATTTCCAGCTGCTGTTCTCTATTTTTGTTGTTGGACCAATGTTCTGAATAAATAAGATGTTTATTAACCATTTAACACTCAAAGAGTTTAACATGTCCGTAACAATCAACCTCAATATTGTCACTACAACATTACACTTTGCAAATGTTATTCTGTTGTGTCAGATACCAGTTTGTAGTGAGGTATCTCTAAGGCATATTATAGAAAACAAAATGATAAATTACACAAGTTCATTTCACTGTGGTTTGGAAATGAGAAATTTTTATAGAATAAGAAAAAATATTCTGAGGGAATTCATGAATTTCGATAATTACCTGTACCTAGTGGGACTGTGAATGGCTTTACGCTTATTCTATTTTCCTATATTTTCCATGTTTGTTGTGATGAGCATGTATTATGTAATACTGACAAAATAAAGTTAAATTAAAAAAAATGTCAGACAAAATGGAAGAGTACAGTTGGAAAGACTTACTGAAGGAGGGAATGAAATCCTGGTAAGATTTATCCCAATATATTTCTCATCACAAAACACTATGCAAACAGCAGGTCTTTAGTAGCTACATGTTGAATCGAAGATGATAGCTTTCCATCTGTCAAAACTTTAAATATAAATATAAGGAACTGACTGGTCACTTTGGCTTTCACATTAAACTTGTAGACTTAGTACAGCTTATATGTGTAAGGTGTGATAAAAAGGACCTCGAAGGATTAGAATCTTCCATCTGTCCTTTTTTGAGGATAAATCTCCTATTATCTGCCAACAACCTTGCTGTTGTCAGTAAAAATTGCCTGTTTTTGGATTTGGCAACTCTGTAGCCAGTATTTATTTTATTTTATTTTATTTTATTTTATGCCAGAGGAATCTCGGTTAAAGTTTTGCTGGCTATGTTTTGCTAATTGTTCAACATATTCACAAATTTTAAGTTTCTACTCTATGAAATAATTATGTATACTTGTTTCTGATTAGAGAACAACAAAGATATTGAGTGGTTTATATCCACGTTTGACCTGAAAAGATTTGCAATGGTTTGAAGAGGATAGAGTTATTTTCTGCAACCTTCAAGGACTTTTGCTTTAATGTACATTTGGAAAGCTTAAAATACAGCATTGCTGTGACTTCTAGCTGCTCCAATCTTGTTCACAAGCAGAGCATTTGCAGAATCAGCATTTCTCGTAATAGGATCATGTTGTAAAATGTGGTGCCATCTGCAAATAGATTAATAATATGTGAGGCAATGCCAGTTTTTATGCCATATAATTTGGGATGATTCTCATCACAACTGTGAGTGGTTCTATTGTGAAAGCAAAAGGGATAAGTAGATTGCAGTCTTGATTCTTGCTAGACTGCAGTCTAGACTACAACATTTATTTTGGGGCAAGGCTCAGCTTCTTACATAGAGAAATAAAAACCTAAAACACATTTCTCTTAGATCATATTTTCTTTCTATTTCTGAAGAAATGCTACCTCTAGGGAGTTTCTAATACATGAACACATTTTTTTTTTTTTTTTGTAATTTATGGTAGTGAATTAAATAAAAATGTCCTCTATCAGTGTGTGCCAAGTTCCCTTCCCTAATAAATCTGCTATGTTTATGATAGGAGTCTATAAAACTATTTTTGTTGCATCTCTTTTGAGTTAGAACAAGAGCACAAATTAGGAATTTTCCTGTTTGCTAAAATGTACAATGATAATTCAAATAAAATAAAAATCAACATAGATCCCATCTTGTACCATTCTCTCTTGCTTTTCTTAAGATTTTTCAATGATTTTTCCTTGTTTTTCCTTTTCCCCCCGCTATGACCATACATTGAGGTTAGAGTGAGAGTTTAGCACAGTAATGAATTTCAGGCAATGGTTATACAGCTAAGGAAGATAAAGTGACAAGATTTGTTCTCCAAATTCTCTTGGTATCTTTTTTACTTATATAGGAGGATTACGTATAAATGTATGGGTGTGTGTGGTACATATATTTGAGGAAAACATTTGCCCTTCTATTTTATTTTTTATTTTATCTCTGAAAGTTTATCATTGGAATATTTCAGTTGTTAACTTAGGAGTTTCAGGATACCAACAGGCTACTCCAGACCAAAAAAGTTGACGATTATGTCTCCCTTAAGTTTTGACACCGAATGTTTTAATACAAGGCATAGAGGAGGCATGAAGGTGCCCTGGGTAGAAACTGATGTGCCTTCAAACCAAGTATTCTTAAAGTGTTCTACCTGAATTTATTTAGAGGAAAACCCGAGCACTCTGGAGTAAAGAGGACACTTACGACCCCTGTTTTTAGTTTAGTCTAGTTTTGTTTGTTCAGCTCTGGCCCCAGACTTACATACCATACTCAGTGTAACAAAGATCTTGCAATGAATTTCAGCACTATCTTTTGCTTTTTAATGGACTAAGGAAAGGATGATAAAAAACACTTAGGTAACCATTACATGAGGCAAAAAATATATTGAATATTTGGTCATATTTGCTTCATAACTTCTCTCTCTTTTTTACTTTTATTTCAAAAAGTTTATTTGAGAGAGAGGCAGAGAGAGAGGGAGAGAGGAGAAACCCAAGTAGACATTGTGCTGTCAGTACAGAGCCTGACGCGGGGCTTGATCCCATGAACCATGTGATCATGACCGGAGCCAAACTAAAGAGTCAGATGCTTAGTTGACTGTACCACCCAGATGCCCCATCTCTGCCTCCTTTTTAAGTAGAATAAAATATCACACCTAAAGTTGAAGGTCCATGTCCCCCGGCTCTCTCCAGGGGCAATGCTATCGTGAATTTGGTTGTGAATCTATCCCATATGTATATACTTTTATGAATCTGTAAACAATATGGAATGATGCTGTGCATTTTTGACATTTATATGAATGGTAGTATCCTTTATGAATGTTCCAAAACAGGCTTTTTATCACTAAATGTATTTTCAAGCACCGCCCATGTAGATCCATATGCCTATTTAATTTTAACTGCTATTTAGTATTCCGTTGTGAAATAACCACAGTTTATTGACCCATTCTCTGATCAATGGATATTAAACTTTTTCCAGTGTTTCACTACCATAAGCATGGTTGCATTGGTCCTAAGAGCTCACCATTTAATATAATTGCTGAAGACTTTTGGTAAAAAACTAAAAAAATTTGGCCTTTTATCAAATTAAGAGAATAGCCTTCTATTCCCAGTTCACTAGATATTATAAACTGTTTTCTTAAAGGTAGTTTTATAATTCTTTTTTTTTTCGATTTGCATTTCTTTTTTTTTTCAGTTTTATAATTCTACTTGAGAGATAGGGGTCCTTCTTCCAAATCCAAAAGACTTATCAGAAGTATTCTTTCAGAGGCTCCTGGGTGGCTCAGTCAGTTAAGACTCCAACTCTTGATTTTGGCTCACGTCATGATCTCATGATTTGTGAGATTGAGCTCCATGTCAGGCTCTGTGCTGACAGTGAGGACCCTCCTTGGGTTTCTCTCTCTGTCTCTCTCCCTGCCCCTCCCTCACTTGCATTCTTTATCTCTCCGTCTCAAAAATAAATAAACTTAAGAAATATATTCCTTCAGATTTGATACAGTACTCTAAAATAGAGATTTCATAAATTCGGTTTTCCTCATTTTATTACAGTTTCCTTGATGTTTGGCATGATTCGTTGATTGGTTTCCTGGAAAGCTGCCCAACTAATCCACTCTTGAATTTGCCTCTGTTAATTTGTGAAGTCCAAATTATATAACACTCTTATAATATCCAGTTTGGAAACTAATTTATGTGTTAAACAAAGATTTCCTTAACTTATAAGAATTCTTAAACTATTTTTAGGTTGGAGGATTCTACCTAAAATCAATGCTTATCTTAATCAAAAAGAAAGAATAAAAATTAGGGGTGCCTGGATGGCTCAGTCGGTTGAGCATCCAACTTCAGCTCATGTCACAATTTCATGGTTCCTGGGTTTGAGCCTCATGTCAGGCTTTGTGCTGGCAGTGTAGAACCTGCTTGGGATTCTCTCTCTCTTCTTTTTGCTCTCTGTCCCTCTACCACTTGTTCCCTCTCTCTCTCTCTCTCAAAATAAATAAACTTAAAAAAAGAAATAACAAAAATTGTCATCACGCATTGAGGTATTTTTGCACCATAAAGCAAAAACACTGATTTCTTTGGATTTGGGATATTCATTTTTATTAAGCATAAAATCCATGTATCAGACCTAAATTAAAAGAAAGGAGGGGTGCCTGGGTGACTCAATCGGTTAAGCGTCTGACCTCATGATCTTTCAGTTCATTAGTTCGAGTCCCCCATCAGGCTCTGCGCTGACAGCTTAGAGCCTGCAGGCTACTTCAGATTCTGTGTGTCCCTCTCTCTGCCTTCCCCTGCTTGCACTCTGTCTCACTCAAAAATAAATAAACGTTAAAAAATTTGAAAAAAGAAAGTAATCTATACTGTAAACACAACATAAACAATATTTAGGGAGTAGCTAAAATGACAAAATGAAATGTTTATATATTTACTTTTTCTTCAGTATATTTTGTACTACACGATGAAGCTAGAATTACATAAATCATCCCATGTTTGTTATTTACTGTAATTTCTGTTGATGTGAAAGAATTGAAAATAGGAAGTACTTAGAAAGTAAATAAATTTTCTCTTTAGTTGGAAGTAGCTGAAGCTTCCTGCGGTTGCCATTCTGGGAGTTCCCACTGGGTGGCAGCAGGAGCCTGCTCAACCCCCCAGCGCTGGCAGCACCCAACATGGCATCCTTTCCTTTTCTGGTAGCCAGAAAGCTGTAATTATGTGGATTCTGACTTGGAAGGAAGGATGGCTATTTAGAGGAACTCCCTCAAAATATTGTTAATATAGCATTGTGTAATCATAGAGTATTGATGCATGTATCACGGAAGACTCTTTTTCCTTCTAATTTCTTTTTCCCCCCTCCAAATAAACATTTTCTCCCATCTGTGTGGGGAACTGTGTATACAAATAATAATTTTATCTCAAACCCACCATAGCATGAGCCAAGATATTGTCAAATATTAAACAAACACAATACGAGAAACATCGCCTCCCCCCAGAG
This sequence comes from Paguma larvata, assembly GCA_030068075.1. NCBI lineage: Eukaryota > Metazoa > Chordata > Mammalia > Carnivora > Viverridae > Paguma > Paguma larvata. The sequence continues at coordinate 97,937,563 of CM057826.1, read as the reverse complement.
ACGCTGTAAACTACCATTTAAGTGACAGGAGAGGTGCCAGTTTCTTAGTGAATGCTTTCTTACTCATTGGAAGAGCGTCACTTCCTAAGAGCGTGCGGCACCGAAGGAATTTATTCAGGCTTTGTAATGGCTATGGAATGGCTCTATTGCACATGCTATTTCCATTATTGTCTGCTGAGATTCAGAGATTGTTGGGATGCAGAGTATTTCCAACTTGTGTTAGTAATGTGCTTTTATAAGATAGACAACTGTAGAATAAGAGTGGCATTAGCGATTTTATTTAGGAAGACATCCAAATCTGCTTTAAGGAGCCCTCTACCTCATATGTTGCCTCTAATAATGAGTGATGATCCTTGAAATCCCAGATGTTGGCAACTACGTGGGGTCCTTCTAAGAGAGGGGAGTGTTTTAAGTGGGTTTTTCAAGTTAAGTTTCCCCAACCCTGGGGATACGGAAGGGTGTGCTAGGCATCGGGCAAAGCACAGGACAAAGGTGGCATGTATTCTTCAAGGGTCATATCTGCTCCTTGGATAATAGAAAACATTGTTGTTGAGTTTCTTATAAGTAAATCTGGAAGAGAAGGAACATTCACGAGAATTTAAGATAAAGTGCAAGTCTTCAGTTAAGTGTTTGGCTGCTTCACTTTATATCTTGCAGACATTCTGGAGCCGTGTGTTTTCTCTCTCCTGCCTCAGGAAGAAATAGTAAATAGAAAGAAGGAAATTTGAGAAGCACTAACCAATTAGCATGGTTATTTATTCAACATTAGCATCCACCTGTTACCTATTGTAGAGCTGACAGTGGCCATGAAACATAGGACTAGTGACTTTTGAATGGCCAGTTGGTGTTGAGAGGGATGAGGCCTTGTGAGGCCCTACCAGGGCACCAAATTGGGAGTTTTTGGACAGAGGAGGTCAGAGCAGTATATATTTTACAGTTTTCTCATGAAATGCCTGGGACTCTTTTTTTTTTAATGTTTATTTATTTTTGAGAGAGATAGAGAGAGAGAGAGACAGAGCACAAGTGGGGGAGGAGCAGAAAGAGATGGAGACACAGAATCTGAAACAGGCTCCAGGCTCTGAGCTGTCAGCACAGAGCCTGACGCAGGGTTCGAACCCACGAACCATGAGATCACGACCTGAGCCGAAGTCAGATGCTCAACCGACTGAGCCACCCAGGTGCCTCCTAGGACACTTCTTGGTCTCCAGACTTCTTCCCCTGATATTTTTTCTCCTTAGTCTGGTTACTTTCTTAATTAAATCACTCCCGGCCTGCAAAGGGGTCCATACCATCTTAAATGTGAGTACTTAGCATCCTCCATTCTAGACCCTACTCAAGGACTATCTTGCTCAGGTCCCACCCCTTCAGATCAGAGACGGTTTAGATGCTCTGGTACACATTCTTTTTTTTTTTTTAATTTTTTTCTTAGCGTTTTTATTTTATTTTTTGAGAGACATAGAGACAGAGTGTGAGCAAGGGAAAGGCAGAGAGAGAGGGGGACATAGAATCTGAAGCAGGCTCCAGGCTCTGAGCCATTAGCACAGAGCCCGACGTGGGGCTCGAACTCACAGACAGTGAGATCATGACCTGAGCTGAAGTCGGCCGCTTAACCGACTGAGCCACCCAGGCGCCCCCACATTCTTAAGCCTTCTAGGGCTTCTCGCCTGAACTCCTTACCTTGGCTTTCATGGCTTCAAGGTCTCTTGGCTTCTCTTCATTTCCCATTCTCCAGACCCCCATAGTGATTCAGCCACACTGGTGTCTGTGGTGTTCCTCAAACATTTCGAGTCATTCCTATCTCAGGGCCTTGCTTTGCTGTTCATTCTTCCAGGACTGCTCTTCTAATACCATTTTGGGTTGCTCCCTTACATCTTCCACATCCACACACCACTGGTATTTGATGGGTGAATTATCTTCTTGACATGGCCCCTTGTCACTCGCTATCACTTTATCTTGATCTACTTTTCTTTAGAGCCCTGATCACTACCTGCTATGTCATGTATTTATCCATTCATCTATCTGCCTTCCCCTTTCCCTCCACCAGACCATAAAATCCATTAGGGTAGGGCCATTATCTTGTTCAACGCTGTATCACCACAACCACAAATAGTGCCTGGTTTACAGTGAGTGCTCAAAACAAATTTGTTGTATGAGTGGCTCAGCTCTGCCATTTTACAGATCTGATTACTGAGGCCGAGCGATGTATATAAAGCAAGGGGCTGATGAGTGGGAGAACTGGTAGGCTTCCTCTCTGATGGCTCCTATGAGGCTGATTGTTTCCATTTCTGAGCATGACAGTTCCCACTCTCCGTACCTCTCCACCTCACAATTGACTGTGTCTTGGCTTGTCTTATGCTTGAGTTGCTTCATGCGTGGGTGATGTCTCTATAACTAGATTATAAGCACCTTGAAGGCAGGCACGATGACCTTTCCTTGTATTCACAGTGCATAGCACCATGTCAGGAACCTAAAAGGTGTTAATGAGTGCCTATTAAATTCTTAATTGTTTTTTTAAAAAAATAAGTGTTATCTGGAAAAAGTATGAAACTTATGTATTGAGGCAAATGGGTAGTTTTTTAGAATATGGAATCCTGAATGCTTTCTATGATTTTTAAAAGACTCTCTCTTTACTCCTGACCCTCATAGTTCTATAAATTTTGGGAAGAGCAAAAGATAAGTTTCCTCCTTTGACATTTTAGCATCAAAAAGAAATATTTGCTTTAGTAAGATGCAGCAAAACAAGCTTCCCCAGGGACCACAGAGCAGTTGCCAGCACTCGGTTTTAGAAACGGCTGGCTAGTTTTATTACCAGTTAATGGCATTTGTAGTTGTGCTTTGGCAAATAACCATGAGAAATCAAATTGTCAGGCATGGATGCTATGAGAAAATTACTGTCAGTCCCTTGAAAACTGGCTGGAGATGAGGACTATGGGTCAGTAGCGGCATCACACGTGTGAAGATTAAGGCAAAGGATTTACACTGGGTATGTGCAGTCCAAGAAGGAGTAAGACTTGGTGGTGCCTGATGCTGACGCATCTCTTCTCACCACACTTGCATTCACTCTGGAGGGCTCTGAGGAGCACCTTCTTAATCTTTGCAGAATTATCCCATTTCATTCATCCTGCAAATATAAGGAGTGTTTTCTGCAGTGCCTGAGAAAACCTGAGTCCTGGGTCTCTGAAAGATACTTCACTATAGTGGTTAGGAGGATTCAGAATATGTGAATTAGAACCCTGACTCCACCATTTACTTGCTCTAAGATCTTGGGCAAGTTATTTAAGCTCTCTCTAAGCATGTTTTCCTCTCTGTTAAATGGAAATAAAAAATGGTACCAATTGCATGGATTGTTGTTGAGATTACGTGAGGAGCTATAGGTGAAGTGTTTATCACATTATCTGACAAACAGGAAGGGGTCAAAGCATTTTATTTATTTTAATTTTAATCTTTTAAAATGTTTTTATTATTTATTTTTGAGAGAGAGAGAGACAGAGTGCGAGTGGGGGAGGGGCAGAGAGAGAGGGAGACACAGAATGTGAAGCAGGTTCTATGCTCTGAGCTGTCAGCAAAGAGCCCAACATGGGGCTCAAACCCATGAACTGTGAAATCATGACCTGAGCCAAAGTTGGACGCTTAACCGACTGAGCCACCCGGATGCCCCTTTTTTTTTTATTTTTGTTTTTTTAAATGTTTATTTTGAGAGAGAGAGAGAGAGAGAGAGAGAGAGAGAGGGCACCTGTGCAAGTGGGGGAAAGGCAGAGAGGGAAAGAGAGAGGATCCGAAGCAGGCTCTGTGTTGTCAGCACAGAGTCTAACGTGGAGCTCGATCTCACAGACTGTGAAATCATTACCTGAGCCAAAATCATGAGTCATATGCTCAACCAACTGAGTCACTCAGGCGCCCCTCAAAGCATTTTATTTTTTTTTATTTTTAACATTTATTCATTTTTGAGAGACAGAGAGAGATAGAGTGCAAGCAGGGGTGGGAGAGAGAGAGGGAGACACACACACATAGAACCTCAAGCAGGCTCCAGGTTCTGAGCCCAACGCAGAGCTTGAACTCATGAACCATGAGATCATGACCTTAGCCAAAGTCAGTCGCTTATCTGACTGAGCCACCCAGGCATCTCTCAAAGCATTTTAAATAAGTAAATACATATGCTTGAGTAAAGAAGGGAGGAACCAGTCCAGCCAGTAGCTTTTCTGTCCTCCCAAACTGTCCTGCTTATTTCCACCCCAGCCTCCCTCCCTCCCCTGAGAATTGAGTCAGAATTCTTTGGGATATTGGCTTACTCCTCAGTCAGGAACTCAGCAGAATTATTTTTCCTAGCCATTTCAGGCTCTGTGCTTGCTGATACCAAGTTACCTGTATTGAAGGTGAGTCCAGAGCTAGGTACAAATCGCTGAAGATCCCTAGGCCCGGAAGCTACCTGCCCTCACCAAATCTTTGAGAAGTGAAAGTGGCCATGATGACAAGGAAGGCCATCTCTTCTTTCTCTAGGGAGAGCAAGACTCCAAACTGAGGCTCACCATGAGATTCTGGATACCGAGGTAAACTTAGATTTGCAGTTCTGAGGTAAACTGGGAGCCCAGCTCTTTGAGGGCAGATTCCATGCATGATTTGTTTGTGTGAAGTGTCCACAGTGGGTGGTGGTCTTGGAGAATGTAAATTTGGGCAGAGGACTATTCTCTTCTAAGATTGGGTGTATTGGGTGTGGGGCCAAGCACTGGCCCACTGACAATAAATATGCTGCCTCTGGTCTTTGGTACCTTGTTGGTTGACAAGCTCTTATAGAAACAAAGGAAGTGGTGGCCTAACAGGGACTGACTGTCCCTTATGGGGACTGTAAGTAGCTGAGACTGTTACCATCTGCTCATCTCACTTCAAATATTTAACAGGAGGTTGACAACACGGAAGTTACTATGAAATTACCAGTTTATCTCCTGAACTTAATTTCTGTCGAGGTGGGGGAGGGGTCCCTTGTGGTAAGCGACTGTTTTTCAGTTTTGGAGACTGCCAGGAGATGGCGCCAGGGCTTGGTTCTTAATGAATCCTTGGCACACCTAAGAAAAGAAAATGCTTGGCATAGTCTGTCTTTTGACAAAACCTTTCTTTCTCGGGAAATCGGAACAGAAATCCTGGCCTTGACATTCCTCGGGTTAAAAGCTCATCTCTTTTCATTTGGCAAAGAATTGAGTTTCTTGTCATGGTGCCCTGCATTTTCAGTTAGAGATTCTCCATCATTGGATCTTTGCTGCTTCTGGTGTTGTCTCGGTACATATGCTAACGAAAAACAGAATCAAGCTTGGGGTTTTAAATGAATAAGATTAGAACTTTCCAGTATGTTTCATGAAAAAAAATATTAGAGATCATGTTATTTGGAAAAGAGTAGACGTTTTGGAGTATATCATTCTTTTTCCTTTTTAGATCCTTTTCCCTAAATCTGCTGCTCTTAGCTGAGAAGCCAACATAGCTGATGCAAGAGATTCCAGCACTTTCTACCAGGCAGCGTTTATACTTCAGAGCTGATTTCCTACCAAGGTTAATAAAAATAACCACCACAGTATAAAAGCTGCCTTGCGGGCTTGCTTCCCGCACGCCACCGCTGGTGCTGAACACAAGGCACTCATCGTGCCATTTAATCCTTGTGATAGTCTTCTGGAATACATACTTTATCATCCCATTCTTCGGGCCAGAAAATTGAAGCTTAGGTTCCATAATTTGCCCAAAGTCACTCAACTAGTGACCAGCAGAGCAGGGATTGAAACCCAGAAACAGGATTCCAGGTCCGCATGTTGGACCAACATACCCACTGAAGCAGCGTCAGTGGGGGATAACTGGGCATCCTGGAGGGAGTGCTCTGTGGTTCCAGGGAGCTCGAGGTTCTGTGAGCACACAGGTATAGAGATGTGGGACTCAGCACTGAGCCACGTCACACGGTTTCTCACATCCTGGCACACAGGACTCAAGCTGCTGAATCCTGCACAATCTCGGCTCTGCCTCCCTCCCCTCTCCCGCTTGATTGCCACTCTGTAGGTACTTTCTTTTTCTGTAATTTGCTAAGCCCATTTCTACCTCTGGGCCTTTGCACCTGCTGATCTTCTGGCTGGAGTTCTCTTCCCTCAAATCCTCACAGAGCTGGCTGTTTTTTCTCAGGTCCCAGTGTAGATACGACCTCCTTAGAGAGCCCTTTCTTGCCACATCATCTAATAAGGCTCCACAGGTCTTTCTTATCCCATCACTCTCTTTCTTTCTCTCCATTGCCCTTGTGATGATCTCTCTGTTCTCAATTCATTAGCCGGTTTGTTTACCTGGGTATTATGTTTTCTCCCTCATTTAGAATGTAAGCTCTGTGAGATAGGGATCCTGACAGTCTGTTTCATTGCTGTATTCCTAGAACCTAGAACACTCCCAACACAGAGAAGGTGCCTAATAAATATTTATTAAATGAATATGGTGGGAGGATGCGATAGTGCTGGGGCAGACAGTGAGAGTCATGGTGTCACCCATTGGGAAGCTTCCAGTACCACTGGAAAGCTCAGGCTGACGTGAAACATTTGATAATCAATCCCTGGCAAAAGTCAGGGAAGCCATGGTTAAAATAGTGGTTAAAAAACATAGACTCTGGGGCTTAGCTGCCTGGGTTTACATCCTTACTCTGGTACCCACTGGCTGTGTGACCTTGGCCAAGTTATCTAGCTCTTTTGTGCCTCAGTTTCCTCATTGGTAGGTTGAATAATTATAATAATAATAATGCCCACCTCATGTGATTGTTATGAGGATTAAATGAGCTGATAGATGTAGGGTGCTTGAATGCTGCCTGGCACACAGCGCTGTACAAATAACTGTTAAATAGATAAAAGTGTAATCAAGTAAAACCCTGTGACTGTGGAAATTTGGACAAAGGAAAATATTAGTGTGGGGAAAGGCCCTGCTTCTTGAAGGAACCTGAATTGGATTCAATTGTGTTTGGATTGAGGGAGATAGGGGAGTAGGAGGGAAAGTTTGCATTTGCTCTGGTCCCTAATTTCTATGCAGATATATATTCAAGAGAGGTTTTTTGAGCCTGAGGAAAATGATTGACAGACATTCTTTCCCACCCCTCCATTACCTATCCCCCAAAGTATTCTGGGAATTCACTATATATAATGGGATTTTTTTAGAGCATTCATATTGTTTGCATTTAATACATACAGTGATTCTCTTCAAAGCAAACAACCCATAGCCTCTTCCCTTCAAGCCAAGGTCCTGGTTGGAGTATAGGCTCCGAAGTGAATCTCAATTGGATCTAGGATCATTCAACTTGGGAGAAATGCAAATTCCCTACTCTCTTCTCTTGATTAAGTTCAGGCAACATGCACTGAGCACTAACTTTGTTCAAGGTAGACATGCAGAGTGTGGAGAGGGTGATAAACAATGACATCCTGATGACATAAGTATCTAGAAGAAGTTTCAAATTAATGGTGGCCCAGAGCCTGTAGCACAGTGTGTAGGGACCAAAGGGGGAAACCAAAATGGAGGCAGAGAGAGAAAGACACAACAGAAGAGAGAAACCATACTCTAAGGTCAGAACTGCATGCCGCAGAGTAAAAAAGGGCTCCACTCAGGCCCCAAGTGGCGGTGGCTCTGAGTGAGATAGAGGCATCTAATAATAGCAGCAACATTGACAACAAAACAGAATGTTCATTGTTATATCAGAGAGGGCGACTTCTGGATAAGGGCTTTGTGCATTTTCAACAAGGTGGGAGATAAATGGAAAGAAGCCTTCTCTCAGCTATAAAGTGGACATCAAAGCTTTTCTATTGATTGAAGGGAAATAATTACAATGATATCATGAGAAGAGTCAATGGATTCCCAAAATAGAACTACAGGTCTGATTTATGAAATCTCACCCACTCCCAACACATGGCCTCAGGACACAGTGGCAAATAATAGCATTTAATTAAAACACATAAAACAGAAGTGTCAATGACAGCATATGTCAAAATCAATAAAATGCTAATTTCTAAAGATTGTGTTTGCATGCGGTCTAGAAATTCCACAACAAAGAGCCTTTGTGGAAGGAAGCAGTCTTCCATTTCCTGTGGCTGGGGTTATAGACCTGGGAGATCCTCCAGCTCAAATCTCTGTGCAGAAGATGAACTGAGGCCCAGAGAACGGATAGTTTTATAATACAATTAGTAGTAGGATGATAATCTGAATTTCAGCCTGGTGTTCTTCATTCTCTCCACACTCTTTGAGTCCCAGAATTATTGGCAGGAATGCCCTCCCTGACTTCACAGCAGATGCTTGGATACCACCCCATACGCCAGCTGATGGAAGAAATCTCCCCACAGGGGCACAGGTGCCTCTAAATCTTCTCATAACACATGACATCTTCCATGCCTGACTGCACCTTGACAAAGGTTTTTAATTGGCAACCCGCAGTGTGACATTTCTAAGTAGAATTGCTTCTTTGTGCCTGTAGGTCCCCTTCCAGTCTCTTGGATTTTGGCAGAGCACTCAAAACATCAGCCTTGCAATCTTCTTTATCTTACTGAAGCATTCTTGGAGGGCAAGACTGTCAGAGAAAACAAATTCTCTTTTAATTCATTTAGAACATAATTCAATTTTGCAACAAACAACATTTTCTTCCATCCAGGTGATATCACTGGGTCAAACGCTAGAAACCCAAGTAGATTGTGTGGGCTTAGGATTGCATGGGGTTTCTATCACTTTCCAGCTCTCCGTCTGAAATTTGGGCATAGAGTACTGGAAACTCTGACTTTTTAAGATGTTGCTTGGCACTGTTATCATTGACTAAAATGGAAAATGGGGGATGCCTCAAGTCTTAATTGCCTTTGCATGCTTTGACTGGTGACTCTTATCAAGGATCAACAGTGAAGAAAATAATATTTGGGTTTGTAGAAATGTGGGATTGAGGTGGGCATGGAAATTTAGACTCTAGGATGTCTGATTTCTTCTCACTGCCAGTTTCCATCTGAAAATGCTAACTTCATCTTTGCTCACAGACCAGAGAATGGTTATTCCTTCAGTGGACCATGGTCTGTGCTTTTCTGGTTATTTGGTTCTCTACCGAATGCTCATTAAGTTCAGGTAGAGGTATCTCTGCGTGCAGGAAATTTTATAACATGGGCAAAGAGACCAGGGAATGCTTGGCAAATCCTGCCTAAATTAGAGGTTCTCCAAAACTTTCTAAATGAAAGGGGCCCAGGGATACTGATCCGGTTCAAAGGTGGACAACTAGAGAGTTTGTTCTGTAGCAGAATTTGCATGGTACCTTATTTTTTATTAAATTTTTTTTTAACATTTATTCATTTTTGAGAGACGGAGAGAGACAGAGCACAAGCAGGGGAGGGGCAGAGAGAGAGGGAGACACAGAATCCGAAGCAGGCTCCAGGCTCTGAGCTGTTAGCACAGAGCCTGACACAGGACTCGAACTCACAAACTGTGAGATCATGACCTGAGCCAAAGTTGGATGCTTAACTGACTGAACCACTCAGGCATCCCTGCATGGTATTTTAAAATGTCATTTATTAGAAATTAATTTTGTAGTGGGCATGATTCATTTAATCCTCAAAACAATTCTATGACAGATATTCTCTTATTAATCCTACCATTCTGACTTCCATTTGAGGCATTGTGACTTGCCCAAGGTCATAGGCAGGTGGCAAAGAAAGAACTCAGGGTGCCCGGGTGGCTTAGTCGGTTTAGTGTCTGACTCTTGATCTCAGCTCAGGTCTCGATCTCAGGGTTATGAGTTCAAGTTCCACGTTGGTCTCCATGCTGGGTGTGAAGACTACTTGAAAACAAAACAAAACAAAAAAGGATTCAAGTCATTGTAGTTTTACTCCAAAATCCGTGTGTTTGACACTATAGCACTCTGCCTTTTATTTGCACTCATATTATCTGTTACTTAGATTACATAGTTGTTTAAGGTGGCTGGTAGAGATCGTGGGTCTGGGATAGTTCCTCCACCCAAACTGCTCGCCCAAAAGTTCAGAGCAGCAGGTGTTTACTCTGAAATGCCTTGTGTATAACTGAAAACAGGATGAATCCAAAGCAGTTCTGCTGGTGAACTGAAAACCCACTGGAGCTACTGAGGATGAAAGCAAACAAAAGAGTTAAATGTCCAAATCCTACTGCATGGAAATTAGCTAAAAGCACAGGTGCTGTCTACCTAAGAGGTAAAAGCCAGCTGGCAGGGAATCTGGTGGTACAGGAAAGGGTAAGTTCTCACTGTCTATAAAAAACTATTTTTCCGTGTTTGTCACAAAGTAAGACATATAAAGTATTTTGAGGGGACCACATAGGTATCTTATTCAAGAGCATTTGAAAGACTAATTAAGGCTGTCTCTGTTTTTACTCTAATAGTATTAGCAGAGTGAAGAGAATATATGTGGCTAGCACTGGAGAGAAGTCACCAATGTCTGAAAAAAAACCAGCTAAACAGCTCTTAATACCAGGATAGCTGGAGAACCTGGAACTGAACCCTAAAGTTTAAGGGTGGTAACATCAAGTTAGGAGATTCATGGATTAATTCTATTTAAGTTCAAGGAGAGAAACCTTGGATTAAGCAGTTATTGAAAAGAGTTGACTGATGAGAAAAATACTGGAACCCTACATTTGCCCCAACTTTTTAATTATTAAAATAGTACAGTCTAATTTAAAGAAATTTACAAAGAAGAAACTCCTTCATTTTGTTCTACAAATATTAAAAAATTATTTTTAATGTTTATTATTTTGAAAGGGAGACAGAGCACGAGTGGGGGAAGGACAGAGAGAGAGAGGGAGACACAGAATCTGAAATAGGCTCTGGGCTCTGAGCTGTCAGCGCAAAGTCTGATGCGGGGCTCGAACTCATGGACTGCGAGATCATGACCTGAGCTGAAGTCAGACCCTTAATTGACTGAGCCACCCCTGTGCCCCTACAAATATTTTTTAAAACATTTATTTATTTTTGAGACAGAAAGAACACAAGTGGGGGAGGGGCAGAGAGAGTGAGCCTGAGGATCTGAGGCAGGCTCTGTGCTGATAACAGGGCTTGAAGCCACAAACCATGAGTTCACAAACTGAGCTAAAAATCAAGAGTCAGCCGGTCAACTGATGGAGCCACCCAGACATGCCATGTTCTACAAATATTTTTAAAGTGTCTGCTATGTGGCAGACATGGTTTAGGTGCTTGGGATAGAGCAATGAGCAAAACAGTCAAAAAGAGTTGCCCTTGCAGAGCTTACACTCCAGCAGGGGAGACAGAGATAGTAAATGTAACAACTGAGCACAGTGCACAACTGGTAAGTCGGAAGGTGATAAGTACTATTGGAAAAATATGATAGGGAAAGGAGGAGAGGGAATGGGTGCTGGAGCAGGGGTAGCTCTATAATTTAAAGAGTGGTTGGGATTGGCCTCACTAAGAAGTGATGGTGGAGCAGAGATTTGCAGGAGGTGAAGGAATAGCTCTTGGGACATCGATGGGTAGGATGTTTTAGGCAGAAGCAGTGGGCTTTGCAGTGGTCCCTGGTGCCTGGAAGAGAGTAGGCGAGGGGAAGAATAACTAATGGTGAGATTAGAGAGATAATGGGGACCAGGTCATCAGTGAGATTGGGAACCACTGGAGGGGTTTGATCAGAGGTGTCAAGTAACCTAACTTTCTATTTTCAAATGATTATTCTCTGTGTGAAGAATAGACTGTGGGGGGCAGGGGTATATCCAGTGAGACCAGGTAGGGGTCTCACACAGCGATGCAGGTGAGAGGAGATGGTAGTGGTTTGGACCAGGTTGGTAGCATTAGGGATGGTGAGAAATGCTAGGATTCTGGATAATCTCTGAGTTAGAGCCAACAAGGTTTTTGGTGTACTAGATATTGGCTATAGAAGGAAAAGAAGAGTTAAAAGGCGGCTCCAATTGTTTTGGCTTGAGCAGTTGCAAGAATGGCTTTGCCTTTGACTGTGATGGGGGACTACTGTAGGTAGAGCAGATTCTTGTGGGGCATATCGGTAGTTCAATTTCAGACATGGGGAGTTTGAGGCATTCAAATGAAAATGGTGACTAGGAAGGTGGATAATATGGATCAGGAGTTAGATCGGGCTGAACTGCTGGTTACATTATTCTATCTTTTAATCTAATAACAGCTATGTCTCCATTTATTGGACATTCCTTTTATATACTTGCCTTGATTTTTATAACACACAAACAACCTGGTTGTTACAGACACATTCCAACACCAATGCCTGTTGGTGAGCATGTTTCCACGGGGGGCACAAATAGTCTCATACTCTGGGCATGTGTCTAACATGTTTATCTGTATACTTTTTCCTCCAAACATCACTTCTCCTATGTTGCTCTTGCCAGGTCTCTGACAATCAACAAGAACCATGAAGCATTTGCTCTGATTAAATGTAGATTTTTTTTGCCTAAGGTCGTATCTATTTCTGGGCGATGTAAACAAAAGATGCCTTATTGAAGTTTAGTACTCAGGCCATTTTTAAGGGTTTTGATTCCAACTGGCCAAAAACCAATAGACATCTATAACATTTAAGAAAGGGATTGGTAGTAAGAAAGTAAGTAAGAAAGGGATCAGCTGAAAGTTGATCAGCCTCTTTTCCCACATTGGCCAATGCCATTAAAATGGTTTTCAGGTCTTGTATCAACATCAGTGTAGTTCTTTTGATGCAGTCATTTTCACTCAGGGATGTTTTGATGCCCATGAAGCAAATGGTTAAGTTTGTAGCTTAAAAAAAGGACACAGTAATTCCACTTCTGTGAATTCATCCTGCAGATATACTTGCACAGATGCCAAATGAATTTTGTACAAGCTTATTCACTGCAACACCATTTATAATAACAAAGGACTGGAAGCCACACAAATGTTCATCAGTAGAGGACTGGTAAATCATAGGCTATCCATACAAAAAAATACCGTGCAAAAATAAGAATGTGTGTGCAGAACAGTGTTTATAGTATGCTAATTTTTGCTTAAAAAGATTGTGGTGAGGATAATATATATTCTTGGCATGTGCATAAAGAAACTTTAGGAATTCACAAGAAAACAATAGCAGCAGCTTCCTGGATGGCAGAAAACAGGCAGGTAAAAGACACGGGTGGTGAGAAGACTTTTCGAGGTAGACCTTTTTCATTTTGTGAAAAACAGTTGAACCATAAGAATTCCTTGCCTATTTAAGTTTTTAAAAAAATGGCCATGTAATATGTACAACAGATGTCTTCACCCCATCTCAGACCCTCTACCTCATGCCTAACATTATTCCAGTTGCATGGCTTCCCTGAACCTAACCCTATCCTGGAGGAGTATCAGTTTTGCATACTGTTTTGGTGATTCAAAATATGGTGCTGTGATGACGGTCTGGTTCAAAATGCCAACGCCTTCTTCCAACAGCTCAACAGAGATTCTAAAAGCGTTAAGGGTTTGGTGTAAGGTTTTATCCACTCACATGTATTCTCTCATCCAGCAAATAGACATTTATGCGGACCCTGTACTGAGCTGGCGCCTTTGCTGTATTTCGATAGATCGTGCTGGTCATGAGTGAGTAGGATTGATGGGAGAGACCCCAGCTTGGAGGCAAGACATCAGCCAGGAGATTGCTGCAGATGACGGTCTGGATGGAGTCTGGACAGGGAGCAGACAGGGAGGGGGAGAAGAATGATGTGCTCTCAGATGCCTCTTTCACTGAGACAGTTGGGACTGAATGTCTGTCTAGTCACCACTGGCAGGCTCAGAGAGGAACCATTCGTCTGACCTTGCACAAACCCTCTTCTCTGTTGTGTGAAATGGACTTCAGCTTCAGAGATGTCAGAAACAGATTAAAGAACCACACCCAAGCAAAATAGCAGCAGTGACTTCTGTTTTCCAGAAGGCATAATGCTGACTGCCAATTCTCTTTTTTGCTGTGTTGTACCCTTTCCGTTCAGAAGTATATTAAGGTGATAAAAATGAGAAGCCCCCCACTGTGCTCTTCAACAGTTGGATCTCATAAATCTCAGTGGCAGGGGGAATGGAGGGAGTTGCTGAAGACATGGGCAGGTTTTTTGTTTTTGTTTTTCACTGGTAGATCTTCTCAGGGTATCCTACAGCTGCAGAAAGAGTCTTGGAAATTTCAGAAGTGAAACCATGATGTAATTCCAGCCTCTTGGGTCCTTTGTTACACCAGAGAGAATTATCTGTGGAATTGGTGAAGTCATCTTATGTATGTATGTAGGAAAATTAGGTCTCAGCTTATTCGAGTTGCGGGGAGGTACGTTACTATCTCAAACTGACTCTTGATGTTGCAGCATTAGCAACATTACCCTTTGCGGGTGATACTGCTCGTAATAAAAATGTAATCATGGATGCCATTTCACCTGCTGCTAATTTTTTTTTTAATTTTTTAAGGTTTATTCATTATTCAGAAACAGAGACAGAGTGTGAGTGGGGGAGGGGCAGAGAGAGAGAGAGAGAGAGAGAGAGAGAGAGAGAGAGAGAGAGAGAGGTACATAGACTCTGAAGCAGGTTCCAGGCTCTGAGCTGTCAGCACAGAGTCTGACTCAGGGCTTGAACTCACAGACCATGACCTAAGCTGAAGTCAGATGCTCAACCGACTGAGCCACCGAGGTGTCCCTGCTATTAATTCTTAATATGTGGTCCAGGCTTGGTTTCCTAGGAACCAGTTGAGTGTTAGGAAAAGATAAAAGAGAATAAGGGCCTAGAATATGATGGAAAGGTAGAGAGTAAGCTTTAGTTAGTGTCCAGAGGAGCAGGTTAGATGGGAGGATGAACGAGTGGGAAAACATTCTTACCATGGGGCGAGGGCACAGAACCCTAATGTCAAAGAGAAATAGTGTCTCAGACCAGTAGTCTGGAGTTCTCCCTTGTCCAGCAAAAGAGAGGACACAAAGTTAAATACAAAAGAGGCTAATGTCCAGGAGGAGACAAGAGCCCAAACAGCTGTTTCATCTCAGTATTTATTGAGCTCACAAGATACTACCCACATGGTGAATGTGAAGAAAACAAGATCTTACACATGTGAATGTGGAGAAAACAATCAGACAGTAATCATTAACTTGTGTATGTGAGAAGCAAAGGGTCTGGGGGCAAGTGGAATTTGGGATCAACATACATTGGCACCAGGTGGAAAGTAATTTTCTGCAGGTGATTTAACAAGTTACTCGTGATCCCATTACAATATCCGGTTAGTTAAGCTCAGGCGCTTTTGGCCTGAGATGGCAGCTTTCTGCTGTAAGGTTTTTTTTCTAACCTGTTTATGCAAGGAGAACCTATTTCCCCACAGAAGGGTATACAGAGAATAAAAAAAGGTGAGAGGGTAGGGTCGCTGGAAAGAGGTTGGAGATGGTCTAACCCAAATTTTACCTACTTCTTACCTACTTTTTACCTTATTTCTTTTACTTACTTGTCAGGGACTGGGCCTGCCCAGTATCTGGTATAGAAAGTCTGCAACAGAGGGGGAAGGCAGAAGCTCATTCATGTTTTCCCATTGATGCCTCTATTACAAATCCTTCCCGGGAATTTTCTACAGCGACCTTGTTTACTTGGCTGACTGTTGTTGTCATTAGAGGTCTTTGGATATTGAAGCAATTGAGATCTACAGGTAAGGACATACTTAATATTCTTGAGGCTCAATGTAGTCTCAGAGATGCTTCCTCCCTTGAGAAGTCCTGTGGGTGATTCTGTTGTATCTTGGTGTGGCTCAGCTGTTCTGTGGCCAAGGATTATGGTTGTAGATATCACTGAAGAACTGAAAACTTAGCCAATTAATTTCTATAATTTGATTGTATAGTGTTATTCTATGTGTATAAACACTATGTGTTTATGTTTGGAGAAAGAACAATCTTCCCCTTTAACACAGGACTTTTTCATGGCAGTGGAGACAAAGTGGCAAGCCACTAGAAGGTGTTGTTTGAGGGAGGTGACCCTGGCTCTTATTTTGAAATCATTATTTTCACTTTTGCATCAAGGTTAGAAAGTGGTGCATAGGTTTCGGTGACCATCATGATTGCATCTGTAGTGTTGCTGTGCAAAATTGTATGCTGCACGGAGAGCAGATCTGTCTGTGCCTTTGTCCTACTGTCTGTATCTCCCTTCACTCGTGCACCACTCAATGGGTCCATTACATCTGGTGCTCTCCTGGGCACTTGGGATGCCGTTATGGGCAAGAACAGACCAATTCTAGCTCTCGAAAAGCATATAGTCCTTGGGGGAGACAGATGTTGGTCAAATAAACACAAAAATCAATGTATTTTTTTATATTTTGGTGCTATGAAAAATAGGTATTCATTTGTATGAAATCAGGAAAGAGATACTTAAATTGAGATCTGAGGAATGAATAGGAGGTAACTGGGTGAAAAGGAGCTTGTAATGAAAGGTGAGAGGGAAGAGGACAGAGAGCATTCTGGACATAATGGAGTTTGAGAACCTGAAACACCAATGTTTCCAGAGAGGAAGACTTTGCATACGATTTTAGCTTTGCCATTGAAACTGTGTATTAGGTTTCTTATTTGAGAAATCAGGTTTTAGGTTTTTGTGTTTTTGTTTTTTTACAAAGATAATTAGTGTAATTAGAAATTAGTGTAATTAGTGAAAAATCAAGCCACCTTTTTGTGTTCTAAAATGAAAGGTGCTGAATGGCATAAATGCTGCCAAAAACTACATCTAAAGGAAAAATAGATGTATTAACTTGGCACTCTCCTCAGCTTCAGGCATGCAAGGAGTTAATGAAAACCTTTAATTAGGTTTTGCTTTGTGATGAAATCACAATTGCATTTTTCTGCAAAACAGAATTCAATTCCTCTCAAGTAGAATTGGGAGCTTCATGTCCTGCCTCGCGTCTGACTGTACTGGATGAGTCATCAGGCCCACGCTGGTTGAGTCCGTTATGTGTTAGCATACAGATGAAGATTTTGTTCTTTAAAATATTATTGTCTGGAAATCAAAACAGTTTTCCCCTATTGCCGTGTTTAAAAAGAAGCCATTTTATTTTTATGCTGAGATTTATCCGAATAGATGTTTCTCGCCATACGTATGATGTATATCAGGCCAATTTGATTTTGCCAGGGATCTGTTTGGAAGGCCTGCCACAGGCAGATCTGTGGGAATCAAGGAGCTCCTCCTGTGACCTGCAGGTTATCACACATCATTAAGGGCCTGGTCAATTTTGGACCAGGTGAATAAGAAGTGAACATGAATCTCAGTGCAAATGGTCATTTTCTGGTATATAGGGGTCTGCATTTCACCCAGAAGGAGCCTCCGGAATGGAAAAGAGCCTGGCTTCCATTGTCACAGCCTTGCCTTACTGTTTATAACCAGGCCCACAGAGGTGGCCAGTGGTGAGGTCATTTGTTTCACTCCTGTTTCTGCTGTGGAGTGATCGGGTAGTATAGCCAGCCTGCTCAACTGGAAACCGTTATTCCCCATCTGGATTTTATTACTCTTCTGAAATGCAGCTGGGAGCTAGCCCTCCCTGCCCACTGTGGGAATGGATCCATCACCATGAGCGTGTGCTTGCCTCCGCAGCAGAGATGTGGGCAGCGGCTACTTCAGTCTCTGGCCTCCCAGCCAGTGAATTCTAGGGGCTGTGGGCCAGCTGAAGGACAGGGCAGGAAACAGGCTGACTACAGATGTGAAGGGAGATAAAACTGTCATTCTTTCAAACATGGAAGCACTCATTAACCCAGGGTGATAGCACAAGGTATATGTGTGTATTTATTTTTTCCAATAATATTTTGCTTTATAGTTTCTATTAGATACTAGTTCATTTGATTATAAAGATTTGGGATTTTAAAAATAATTTCCCTTGACTGCTAGATTGGGAAACGCGGGTTGTTAGGGCTCAGGCCAGTTTTTGATGCTGGACTGGATTTATGGTAAATTAAGGCCAGAGGCTCTCTATTAGCCAGTCAGTGTAGGCTTCCGATCACAGACTGGTGCACATCTCCCTCTGACTTAAGAACCTGGAAGAACTGGTTTCTACCTGCACTTAGAGATTCCATGTAAGAATATCTCGAGCAGGAAATCTTTCTTTCTGTCCATCCATTTACGGAGTGGCTAGGAGCATAAGCTCTGGAGCCAGACAGATGTGGGTTCGATGCTTAGCTTCACCTAACTGTATGGATTTAGACAAGCTACTGATTTAACTCCGTTTTCTCACCCAAAATGAGCATAGTAGCAATTGCCTTGTTTTCAGAATTAGGGTTGGAATTGTATTCTTGCTGCCCTTCCCATGCTCATGAATACCCTGGTCTCACAGGCTAGCTTATAGGCAGACCTGGGGGGTTCCAAGGAGATACCACTCCCAGGTTACTTTTACTGTTGACTCAACTGCACAGAAGGTAATTCTTCCACCGGGAAAATACTGTGCAAACTCCAGAGAACATAATTTTCCTATGCTGAGATGAGAATAATTCTCTTCCCTTAGTTCTTCATTCAGATCATACTTTATCGATGATCTAATATATACTCTGTAGACTAGGTGCTGGAGACACAGAGGTGGGAGACCCAAGAACCAATCCCATTTGCTTCTTTTGGAGAAATAAATGTAGAGCCCTTGAATTGTTGATGGAGCTAGTACCAGAGGTCTCCAAATGGTCAGCCTACCACAGGTTAGGCTGTGGCAAAGGACAGTGGAGCAGTATGTTGCTTTGGTGTGCAACCGTGGGGACTATAACCTTATTGAGTTCCAACAGAAGAAGGAATTTGACCTAACAAGGGAATCACACAGACTAGCATTAAAAAAAATAACCTACTTTTTGTTAGGAGGGAAACTATTTTTATTCTCTCCCAATCTGTCTCCCATTCTCTCTCCTAATCTGTTTTTCTCTCCCTCACTCTTTCCTTCCCTCTTTCTCTCTCCCCTGACCCCTGATATTTTGGCTTCCACTCACAAGGGAATAAACTTTTGCCCCATATCTTCAAACTTTGTTTTCCTCTCTTGAAACTCTACCCCATTCCTGCCCACATGAATTTATCACACCCATCATCCATGGTCCCTGGCAACCCTCCCAGTTCTTTGTGTTGGGACTTCATCCAGCTAGGTGAGCCAGGGAAGGATATTGAGGTTCATGGAAGAAGGACTAGGAAGAATGAAGCACATTTCACCCTCTAGCCAAAGATGTTTTCTCTATCTGGCCCTGACCGAGTTTTATTCTGAGGTGTTACAGCTTGCCCAGTCATTGATAACTGGAGACTCCATTTTTATTTATCTATGAAGCTTTGTGTAGACAATTCATCTGCCAGATCCCCAGAGGGGAGGAGACTGAGTGGCATCCTGAGTTCCAGTTCTATAATATTGACGAACTATTCCACTCAAAACTCAAATTGGGGGTCTGACAACCAAAAATGTTTCTTTACATCTGGTAGTTTTTGCTTTTTGGAAAATGTGGCAGAGAAAAAGTTGTGTCTTCATCAAATTCATTTTCCTGTGCCTCATTCTGGGAACATGGGAAATAGTAGTTTTCAACACACTTGGAGTCTGAAGGGTCCTTGTGAATAATTCTGGCCAATGAAATGTGACATGTCACTTCCTGGCTAAGGCAGTGGAAAACTTCTTGTGACTCTCTGATTTTTCTTGCTCTACCATAGTTACTGCGAAAGGTTCATGTTCCAAATGGTATGGCTACACAATAGTAGGGCCTCCATCAGTCTGGGACCTCAAGTTGTTTTTTGGAAAGAAACTGCTCTGGGGAGCTGACAGACAATCACAGAGGACTTTTTGTGAGTGAGAAATAATCCTTAATTGGGTTAATTGACTAGGGTTTTTGTTACTGCAGCAGAATCTAGCCTATTCTGACTTAAATAGCCTGAAATCCTTCAGTGATTTCCCATTGCTCTTAGGGCAAAACAGTCTTTAATATAGCTTGTCTACAATGGTGTTTCCAGTATGTAGCAAAATGCAAGACATAGAGCACATGTGCACATGCTCACTGAGCAAATAAATGATTGAATAAGCACCAGCCCTGAGATAAGCAGACAGCTTGATAAAGTTGTGTGAAAGCCCTAAACCCCAAGTGCTCTGGGCCAGAGCTCATCAACTAGTCAACTGACAATTTGTGGGTAGGTCTTCTGCTGAAAGCCTGGAGTCTTTGGCCATCCAGAAATGTATGGATAGGTGAGGTCTACTCACTGGAAGAGTCTGTCAAGCTGTTGCTCATGTATATCACTGCAGGTAAGATTTACAGGGACAAATGAAGGACTTATTTCTACACACACTGAGTCTTTCTCTGCTCATTAGATATGTACCATCCCTCTCCTGGCTAAAATACCAGCCGCAAACACAGCAATTCAAAGGAAGTAGCCTCTAAAATGATGACAGACACCACCACATTGCTGCCTATGGCTTTCTCCTGCAGATTTGTTTAGAAATAGAGCATTAAAAATGTTTGGGCTTGAGATGAAACGAAAAATGTGCAAGTTTCTTGTTTGATGTACCTTCTTTGAGATTTACATTGGAAGACACAGCCTTTTTCTTATAAAGGTATTTGTATAATTGGTTTTGTACTAGCTACTTAAATCCTTTTAGATTTGTATTTCCTGACAGGAGTAGAGTGGGGTGGGATTAAGTCTGATTCAGCACTAATGGAAATAGTATGTGAAAATCCTGTGCATAAGGGGAGGAGAAAAGATCCCTCCCTGGGGAGTTGAAGGCTGGCAGCCAACATTAGGGTCCCTTTTAACCACTGGCTATCAAATATGTCCCTTGTCCTTTGAATTTGACTGGACGGTAGTTTGAGGCCCCTTAATATATTGAGGAAGTGTTGGTTTGGACACTCCTGCTCATTTCTGCGGCTTATACTTCTGATTCTTAATGGGGCCTCTTTCCTCTTACGCAGCTAATCTCCGGGAGTGGGGCACCTGACTTTTTCTTCTGATCCCAGCCCTGAGGCTGCCTAAGGAACTGTCAGCCACAGCAGCTGCGATACCTAAGGGAGCTCTCCCCTCTGGTTACTGGTTACCCTTATTATTTACTTTTGTTTTTGTACATTCTAAAACATATTTTTTATGGTTAACTCCTCAGTCCTTTTCAGATTTACAGAACTCAAGGAGATCTTTATGAGGTAAGCAGTGTTGGCCCAATCTTGGAGGATCGGAAAGAAAGGAGGCCAAACCATAGAGCACTTCAGTGTAAGATCCATGCAGTGTGGCAAGCAGCAACAGATCCAAGCCTTGGTCTCAGGGCTAACCTGATTCAATCCTCATCTCAACTGTTTATTTGCTTTTTCTCCTCCCAAATTACTCCAAAAGTTGCAATTTTAGTACAACTTCCATCTGTTATGAGTTCTTAACTTTTATTTTTAAGTTTATATATTTATTGAGAAAGAGAGGCACAGAGAGAGAGGGAGAGGGAGAATCCCAAGAAGGCTTGATGCTATCAGCACAGCCTGATCTCTGTAACATATCACGAACCATGAGAAACCAAGTGTCGGACACTTAACCTACTGAGCCACTCAGGTGTCCCAACTTCTTCACTTCTAAAGTTACTTGCAACCTGAAGTCTTTGTGCAAAGCCAGTCAGATGGTGGAATCCGACGCATCTGGCTTAGACTTGTGATATGTATATTCATTCCAGATACTGGATAATTGCTCCTATTGGTTTTTTCCCCCAATTCTATCCAGTTTTCATCCCAAGTCAAGTTCCATTATAACTCCTGCCTCTCCCCATGAAGCCCTCTGCAAGAATTGCAGCCTGCATGGATCTCTTTGTAAGGTTAGGGACCAATTAAGAATCTCACTGCTCTTTCCTGGTTTTATGGGGATGTGATAATCTTTACTATTTACTTGTGGACAGGAGAATGTCTTTCTCTACTTCTCACTTGTCTGTAATAACCTAAAGTTTTATGCAAATCAGGTGTTTACTGGGTAAGTTTGCCTTAATTCCGGAGATACTTTTTTTTACATCAAAAGCAGTATGGATATAAAAGGGCCAGTTGAAAAAAAATATTAATTCAAAGGGGTATGCACTCTGATGTTTATAGTAGTATTATCGACAACAGCCAAATTATGGAAACAGCCTAAGTGTCCATTGACTGATGAATGGAAAAAGAGGATATGGAGTTTGTATAAATTGTATACCTACATTGTGGTGTATATATATATATATACAGATACATATATATATATATATATATATATATATATATAATGGAATATTACTCAGCCATAAAAAAGAATGAAATCTTACCACTTTGCAACAACATGGATGAAGCTAGAGAGTATTATGCTGAGCAAAATAAGTCAGAGAAAGACAAATACTGTATGATTTCACTCATATGTGGAACTTAAGAAACAAAACAAGCAAAGGGGAAATAGGAGAGAGAAGCAAACCAAGAATTGGACTCTTAACTGTAGAGAACAAACTGATGGTTACCAGAGGGGAAGGTGGGCAGAAGGAGGGGAGAGGGGGATGGGTGGAATAGGTGATGGGGATTAAGGAATGTACTTGTTAACGATAAGCTCTGGGTGATGCATGGAAGTGTTGAATCTCTATATTATACACCTGAAAATAATGCTAAACTGTATGTTTACTGAAATTTAAATATTGAAACATTTGTTTAAAATACAGATTTTTAGGTCCCATCCTAGACCATCTAATGCTTGAGATGACCTCTCTAGGTCATCTGAATACACATTAAAATTAAATAAACACTGTTCTATGGGGTTTTCATTACTAAGTAAAAGACATGAGTATAACTTGATGTCAAAGCATTCACCCAGATAGTATTAAATGGAGGAGTCAGGAAGATGAGATGTCTAAGTGACCCAAATGTTTTATCCCGAAATGTGTAAGATGCCTTGTTTGCTGCCCCAGATCTTTTAAATGGCCTCGTGACTCTTCAGCTCCTAGCACCTTTTGGATGCATCACACTGAATATGTGTTTGAATCTTGAAACCAGTATCATCATCTCCAGATAAGTGTTCAGAGTCACACTGGAAGGCTTTGGTAGTGCTAAAATGGGATTTCAGTCTGGCTGAGAAGCTTCTTGGGTTTGCCAAGGTGCTTTCCTTTTGGTTTTTCCTTTCCAGCTTCAGTTAACTTTCTCTCAATTTTTAAGATGGAAAGCTCACCCAGAATGGTCTCTATCCTGCAGCTGTTGGAAATAGCTAATAGGGTTGGTATGGAGTGCTTATAAGCTCCCTTGGGTTTAATAGCTACAAAGGTCAGGGCAGACTAGCTTCTATCACAGGGTCATAGTGTGAATGGCATCTGGTCAAGGAAGATAAATACAACAAGATGGGGAACAAAGCAAGGTTATTATTACAAGAAGTGTCACCCAGATGCTAATGAAACTCAAACAGTAAAAAAATCACAAAATCATGACTGCACCCAAAAGGAAAGTAACCGCTACACCTTCCAGAATTTATCAAGCATTGCAATTGTTTGGCCATTAAAATGTCACTTGCAGAAATGAATAGTTGGGAATGCTGGCTTCAAATGAAATATTTTTAAAATTCTTTTCAAAATATTCCAAGCGTATTGAATGACAAGTTTGGGTCCCTGGAGAAATAATTATGACTTAAGGCCTCTTTGAAATGTAGACCCAAATCTCTGTCTTTCTCTGTCTTTGTCACACCTAGCTCATGAAAAATTTTCTTTAGAATCATTTGAAGAAACATGCTAATGAGGACTTGAATTTCTAGTACTGTATCTAATGCTGCTTATTACTGGTGACAGTGTATTTCTACTGTGGCTCTCCATGAAAAGACTGCCCATTCCAGGAAGATGACCTCCATGAGCCTTTAGAATTTCATATTCCATCTTTACTGCTTCTTGAGATAGAATAGATATGTTTAAAGTATCATATGGCCAGCAGTAGCCCTCCCTCCTTGAAGTCCCTTTCAACTTTCGTGAAAATGCATATGACAGCACAGAAAATGAATGCAAGGGAAAATGTGAAAATTTACAATAACAGAAAGAACACTGGTGGCAAATGCCAGAATCTTGGGGAAATCCCTTCTTATTATAAAAAAGGCAAGTGGAGTGGATTTGAGAAATACTATGGCACGCCCAGATTTTAGATGACACGAGAATGACAACTAAAAAATGTAAGGAGATAAGACAGTCTTCACTCTCTACTGCCTCTAGGCAGAGACCCAGGGTTTGTATCCCCCAGAAAAACAAGAAGTGACCTTACCTTGCAAGGTGGACCACCAAGTGGCCAAAGTACTCTTTCCCCATTGCCACCTCATTTTTCTGCACACATAGAAGATCATCTTGGACAACAATGGGAAAGAATTGGGGATGTGTTATTGGTTAGATAGTGTCTTTATTTGATAGTGTCTTATTTTAGACTGGGTTACCCCAGAGGCATACATTGAGACAGTACAACAAATCATTTACTTTGAAAATGACCACAAGAATGGAGTATTAGAGGATTAAGTATCCCACAAAAGAGAGGGCGGCAAATAAAGGTTTTTATCAAGCAACATAGCACTGTAGGTGACTGGAGTGTAATCCCTCTGGGCAACTCTGTGTGCTTGTCTGAAACAGGGACTTCAGAATCATCCACCTAAGAGGTGAGGGAGATGGGATATTTATACACCAGTTCTTACCTTCTATTAAAGGTGGCCCTGGGGACATGGTGTAATTTCCCTGGCACATCTAGGTGTTGTGCAAAGGAATAGAGTTGCTCTGCATGCCAGAAAAAACTTAGACAAATATATCTAGGTGCTGACAGGGGAAAGGTGGTGTGCTCTTAAGTGTGATCTGCCCCATGTTAGGCTAGTTTACCTTAGCAGTGATTCTTCAAAGTCACAAAAAAAACCCACGACAGGAAGATTGGTGAGCCTTACTATGTGCTCTTAGAGTTTATGACAAGATGCTTGTCTATCATTTTCCTTCTGTTCCACCCTTTGTGGAAGCCCCTCCTCCTCATTCAGTACTTCTGCAGGTTTAGGTTGCTTGCCTGGTGGAGTAATCTAGACCTTTACCTCTGATAGGTCTAAGTCCTAGGTTATGATAAGTTTCTTCTGTGCAACCCTTACCATGGGGTGGGTCTGATAATACCCACACCATAAAATGTGGTGCTGGTTGTGTGGTCCCTCAATGTACCATGCTCTGGTGCTCAGTCACTGCATGGGCTCGGAAGCATTCAGGAGCTCCTTTCTTTGTAGCGAAGACTCTGCTGCAGTTGGCACAGACTTGCTTCAGACCTTCAGGTGTCTGCCTTGTGATTCCCTTATTGAGGTTTATCAAAGATTCAACAGAGTCTAGAACCCTGGGATGCTCTGCTCATAAAGCCTAAGCATTAGGGTTGCTTATAACACACCTGGACCTGCTGCAGAGCTCTCTCTTGCTCCATGCCTACTGTATTTGTTTGATAGGGCTGCTATCACCAAATAGCACAGATTAGGTGTCTTGAACAGCAGAAATTCCTTGTCTCACAATTCTGGGGGCTGGAAGTCTAAAATCAAGGTGTCAGCAGGTTTGGTTTCCTCTGAGGCCTCTTTCCTTCATTTGCAGGAGGCCACTTTCTCGCTGTATCCTCACATGGCCTTTCCTTTGTGTGTGTGAACCCCTGGTGTCTATTTGTGTGTTACCCTCTCCTCTTCAAATGAACACATCAGTCCGATTGCATTAGGGCCCACGCTCCCGATTCTCATTTTAACTTAATCACCTCTTTGAACGTCCTCTTTTCAAAAGCATCACATTCTGATGTACTGAAGTTTAGGGGTTTAAAGTTGGGGGATGCAATGCAACCCATAAAATCTACTCAAAACCAACAGCCTTTTGACTCCCTAATAAATGGGTTGTAATAGTACTCAATATGATGAATGCAGCCTTCAAAATTTTAAACACCAAGCACTGTGTCACTTTCTTAGTGGTAAGAGATGACAAGTACCCTCATTTGTTCTTTTCTTGAAGTGGAGTGTAATGTCCCAGACCAGTGTTCAACCTGAAAACTACTGATCAAGCAAAGTCTTGGTTGTTTGTGAGGTTTTTCTCCCACTCTCTGATCCACATATATCTGAACCTTGCATCCAGAGTATTTACCACTTCCTGCTGCCAATGCGTGAATAAATGATGTCATTATTATAATGAATGCATAAGACCTTTCACAGACTATCCAGATGATCAGGATCCTGTTAAACTCAATTGTGACCTAGAGCAGAGAGGTTAACATAGCCCACAGGACATGGCAGTGAATGTATAGTTTTCTTAGTTCAAGTGACAGTAAGCTGATTCCCCCACCTTTTTTTCCCTCCTTTCTAGTGGAGGTTGAAGAGAACAATTTTTCCAATTCAATAGTTTCATACCAAGTGCCAGAGGTCATGCTGATCCATTGTAATAAATCAAGATACTGCATCTGAGCAGTAGCTGTGGTTGGGCTTAGTACTTGGTTAAGTATATGGTAGTCCACCATCAGCTGAATGATCCAATTGACTTTTCTAGAGGACAGACTAGTGAGCTAAATAGAAATGTGATGGGGACCGCCATCTCAGCCTTCTTTAAGTCTTTGAGAGTAGCCCCAATCCCTGCCATTTTATCTATCAAGGAGTTTTGTTTCTGAGTGGCTTGTCAGTGGCAGCTGGGGGCAATATCAAGGTTTTCATATGCTTTTCCTACAATGTTTCAGTCTGAGTTCACTCAGGAAACAGATACACACATTTTATTTTAATAGAGAGAAATTAATGTAAATAATTGTTAAGTAGTTATTGAAAAACTGCAACGGCAAAGTGAGAATGTTGACGTCCCTCAAAAACTGCAGGTAGCAGCTACCATTCTTATTGCTGAGGATGGGGGAAGAAATTGGAATTTCTTCCACTTGAAACCTTGGGGTAGAAGGTGAAACTCAGGCCTCTACAACTTAGCTAGTCCTAATGGCTCTGAGCTTGAATGAGGGGAGGGTCCTTGAACTGTGGTCCAGGACTTTGAGAAAGTCCTCGACAGCTGGTGCTGGAGTTTTTGAGGGCCATGATTGGGCTGGTCCTGCAGCAATGGGAAAGGCAAAGACTAGATTCAACTACTGTGTCTATAGCAAACTGCCAAGACTAGGGTGAGGAATGAGACTAAGATGATGGGAACATGAAACTAGCAGGAAGGGCAGGTATCCTTATCCTGCTAGTATAGCATCCAATGCTGAATCAAAGATATGGCATTTGTAAAAAGAAAAATGTGGTTTGCAGGTCCCAGCCCCAGTATCACAGAAAAAAAAAAAAACACTGAAGAAGGGTGGGGTTGAAGTTGAGAGACAATAATTTAGTAATTAGTATATGGCTGTTATTCCACAGCTCAGGCAACCAATTTGAGATTCTATCAATGCATTCTCATCCAGATTATATACTCAAGAGCTAGGGAAGTGGCCATAGGAAGAATCTGCAAATACAATGGATCTATAATGAGACAGACTTGGGTCCAGGCTCTACTCATCACCAAGCCTCCAATGCCCTCTATATGACGTGAGGGCCCTGACAGTATTTTGGGCCTCTACGTGTTACTGTTAACTCCTATCCTATATCCAGTAGCTCTTGAAAAATCATATAGATATCCTCCCTTGTTCAGGCTAATGGCTCTGATGCTTTGGAAAGAACTGGTCACTACTACAGACACTTATAGTTCTGCACAGTTCACCACAGAGGACTCAGCCACTTCTTCAGTTGATTGATTCTGGATATGAAAATTAGCTCAGATCTGGAAACTAGGTGAGCGATGATGATTTTTCCTTGGTGTAGCTGACATCAGCTTCTTGCTCATCTACTTTTAATCTCTTGTGATCGTGTAGATCAAGCAATCTACTTGTTTGTTGACCATCTTCTTGTCCTCAGGGACATCACAGCAGCCCCAGTTATCATTGTGACCTTGCTGTCCATTGAGATAATGATGGCCCAGTCTTGCCCCTTTTTGGTCAAGTGCTACTGTCTGGCCTCTGCCTTTCTGGAATCTCACCATCCCGACTGACACTAGGGAGCCAGTGGCTGTCTTCCTTAGGCTATGTTGGCAGAATGGGGCATAAGAGTTACTGCTAACACCAGCAGAACTTCTTCAACCTGTATCCTATATTCACCATGACAGGTGAGAGTCTATTAACTGTTATGCTGTAGCACACAGTAGGTCATTACCTACTTGTAATCTTGGTTCTGCCTGTTACTTGCAGTATGACCTTGGGCAAGTTGCTCGGTATCTCTGTGGCTCAATTTCTCTCCCTGTACAGGGGAAATAATACAAGTATTTACTTTGAAGGGCTATTGGTTAGAGTCAGTGGGAAAACACTTAAGTTGCTTAGAATAATAAGTTGGATATCATAAGACCTCAAAGAATATTAATTATTATTAAAGTAAAAAATTCACAGAATGCTAACCATTATTCTTCAACATCATTCTGGGAATGATAAAAATCAATTAGACTTAAGAAAAGGAGGGCTAATATTGGAAGAGACAAAATTATCGTTAATTTATGGATTAAAAAATTGACCACTTGGGAAAATCCAAGAATACTAATGAAAAACTCTTCAGAATAAGATAATTAAGTAAAATGGCCCAAATTGATAGTTTACTTAACATTGAAAATAGTCATCCAAAATATAAAATACATAATTAGGAGGAAAAAATCCTTACAAGGACCAAAGCAACTTATATAAAGAGACTGCAAAACTTTAAAAGCACATAGACAAATGTGGGACTGTGTTTCTGGATGATAAATCTTATGGTAGTAGATACATTGATTCTCTCAAAATTAATTTACAAATTAATTACAGAATTCTAGTCAAAATCCAAACATAAATTTTTTAACTTAAAAAGAATTGTCAGTTTATCTGGGGGAATAAACACTGAGAATAGTAATAACAAATATTAAAATAAGAGTAATGGAGTATCTATCCCCAGATGTCAAAACACATTTATAAAGTCAAACAGTTTAAATATTTTTACTGGCGGATAGACAAGAAGGGACAAAAAGAAATGTTTTAAAAGTCTATAATTAGGTCTCATGTTTATATTTAAAATTTAGTATATAACAAAGTTCCATTTCAAAATAGAACAGAAAACGTAGGGACACCTGGGTGGCTCAGTCGGTTAAACGTCCAGCTCTAGATTTTGGCTCTGGTCAGTGTCTCAAAGTTTGTGGGATTGAGCCCTGAGTTGAGCTTTGTGCTGACAGAGTGGAGCCTGCTTGGGATTCTATCTCTCCCTCTCTCTTTGCCTGTCCCCTGTTTGTGCTTTTTCTCTCTCTCTCAGAATAAATATTAAAAAAAAAACTGGGGTCCGTGTGTGTCTTAGTTAAGCAGCCCATTTTGGCTCAGGTTATGATCTCATGGATTGTGGACTTGAGCCCCACGTCGGGCTCTGTGCTAACAGTTCTGAACCTGGAACCTGCTTCAGATCGTGTCTCCCTCTCTCTCTGTCCCTCCCCTGCTCATGCTCTCTCTCTCTCTCTTAAAAATGAATAAACTTAATAACAAATTAAAACAAAGAAATTTATGAGAAAGGTATAAACAGCTCAGTATGAAAATGGCAAATAGCACAAACGAAAGAGACATAAGAGAACAAATATTAATAGTATATACAAGAAAACTGTTTAAGAATCAAAAAATGGAAGTGAAAGTGTTTTTATTTTTTAATTTCAATATCAAAAACAAAGTGTTCAAAAATGATAACATCCAGTGATGGTGAGGGTGTTGGCAAAATAGACAGTTCCGTACATAGTTGGCGAGGGTTAATGGCTACATCATTTCTGGAGATAATTCTGAGACTACGACTAAAAGCTTTAAAATTATGACTTATGGAATCCATCCTGAAGAAATCAGTAGTGTGGTCAAATATATATGCAAAAAGATGTTCCTCATAGAATTTATATAATAAGGAAACAATCTAATATTTGCACTTATGATGAGTTTAGGTCATGATATATATCTTTTGATAGAATACAGCCGCTAAAAATTAAATTTGCCATCTCAGAAAAACGTTTCTGATAACTTGGTAAGTATGTCATCAATTTTGTAAAAAATGCACATATACAGGCATACCTCATAGGGTTTGGTTCCAGACCATACGATTAAGCAAATATTGCAATAAAGTGAGTCAAATGAATTTTTGGTTTCCCCATGTGTATAAAAGTTATGTTTACACTATATCGTAGTCTATTAAGTGTGTAATAACATTATGTCTAAGAAAACAATGTACGTGCCTTAATTGAAAATGAATTTATTTCTAAAAAATGTTAACCATCATCTGAGCTTCCAATGAGTTATAATCACTGGTCACAGATCGCTGTTACAAATACAATCATCATGATGCTTGGAAATATTGTGAGAATTACCAAAATGTGACAGAGATCACAAAGTGAACACATGATGTTGGAAAACTGGTGCTGATAGTCTTGCTCTATGCAGCGCTGCCACAAAACTTCACTTTGTAAAAAAACACTGTATTTGTGAATTGCAACAAAGCAAAATGCAATAAAATGAGGTATGCGTGTGTGTGTGTGTATGAGTGTGTATGTATGTATGTCTGTACCTGTGCCTGTATGCGTGTGTGTGTGTGTGTAAAGAGAACAGACAAGAGGACATACAGGGTTAACAATGGTGGGATTATGGGTAATTCTTTTCTTTATGCTTACTATGTTTTCCAAATTTTCTGCACTGAAAATATATCAGTTTTGTAATTAGAAAAGGAAACAAAATATGAGGAAAACATGAAGGCAAACTGAGGGCTCTATGACTTGGCTAACTCCTACTCTCAGATCCT
Organism: Paguma larvata; assembly: GCA_030068075.1. Taxonomy (NCBI): domain Eukaryota; kingdom Metazoa; phylum Chordata; class Mammalia; order Carnivora; family Viverridae; genus Paguma; species Paguma larvata. The sequence goes on along the minus strand of CM057826.1, from coordinate 97,906,887 downwards.
GGATCTCAAGTGTACATGGAAGTTCTAGAAAAGCAGAGAAAATAGCAAGCATGTAGCGTAGCCCACCATTGTGGCATTGTGTTACACAGTACCAGAGAACTGTGTAAAGTCCCATGAGATTCTAGGCCACTCTTCTGAAAATCCCTTTTCAATACAGTACTTTCTTACTATTAAAAAAATCATTTTGCTGTCATTTGGTTGACTAGTTACTCATTGAAGTTCGTATGAATACAGATTTTTATTTTAAGTAGCTGGAAGGAAAACGTTGAGAACAACTGTCATTCTTTCCCTGCCCCAAATTCATACTAGTACAAGATAAGCCCCAAGAGATAGGATTTAAGGGCCTCCTGTTCTTGATCCCATTTGCTCTCCACCTCCATTGCCTAATTCATTTTTGGTGATGATCCAAGGCTGCCCTACCAAACTCACCAAATAAAGACACACTCCTCACCGGATGCTGGCTTTGGCAGCTGTAGTGATTTTGTCAATAGTCTGAGTCTTTGGAAAACAATTTAAGCTGGCTGCAGTATTTCATCAGAACTGTTCAATATCAGTGACTGGTGGCCTCATAGCGGATCGGGTATGTATACATAATTCATAACACCATCTAAATTGGAGAGAGGACACACTGTATTCTCAGAATTCTTATTGAGGGGGAAGAGGAATCTTATAATAGGCTTAAGCACAGCTGAAGCCATTGTTACAGTGAGGTTTTATCTTTCCAAGGGATAGAGATAACAGTGGTGACTGCAGAAGCTCTCTTACAATGCAAAGCAGAAAAACGTGTGGCTACTACTAATTTATTTTGCTCAAGGAGTAAACCAGGATGACTAATATTGTTTTAATCCATGCATCCAGTGAGACCCAAGATCTTGATACATAAAAGTGGTTAAACACACAGTTATTGGCCAGGGCCGTCTAGGACTGTTTTGAATTGGAAAGGGCTGGAAACAGCCACTTTGGAAGAGATCTACCCAACAGCCCAGCACTATAAATAGTCTTGAGTGAGCCTGGCTTGTAGCTCTGGTTGGCCCAAGGCCTAAATTCCTCCCTGGGGACTATGACCCAGGAGGAATAAGGCAGATAGGGAATCTGGGCAATTGCCTTGTTGCTTCTCTATTATTGTAGCCTTAAAAATTTTTTTTAATTAAAAAAATATATTTCATCCTCCCATATCTCTCCTCCCTCCCTCCCTCCACCTTGCCTTCTGTTTTAAAAAACAAGATAAAGCACATAAGTAAAGGACCCTCAGGGATAATAGGGATGCCTGTGTTTAAATCTCACCTCTGCCACTGATTTGGATGAGCTATTTGATCTTTCTCAGCCTTAATTTACACTTTCATGAACTGGGAATAACAATAAACCACACAGAGTCGTTATAATGCATGTAAAGTACTCAATACAGTGAGATACTGTTCCTTTAGTGATATATATATATCTATACCTTTTTTCTTTCTTGTTCCATATTCTCCATAGTTGTGGGTAGGAGTGTTCTCCTAAATGGCTTGCCATGCACTTGTGCCTAGAAGGGAGACAGGAAAGGGGCGCCTGGGTGGCTCAGTCAGTTGAGCACCAACTTCCGCTCAGGTCATGATCTTGCAGTTCATGGATTTAAGTCCGGCATCTGACTCTGTGCTGACAGTTCAGAGCCCAGAGCCTATTTTGGATTCTGTGTCTCCCTCTCTCTCTGCCCCTCCCCACTTGTGCTGTCTCTTTCTCTCTCAAAAATAAATAAATGTTAAAAAAATTAAAAAACAAAAAGAAGGAAGACAGGAAGAATGGGTTGATTAACATCTTGAGATTCTTTTGAGCTCTGTGATTCTGAAGGGGAGGGGAAATTTGCTTCTTCCCCAACATGGTTCTCCTAGCTGGTTTAGAAATTAAACTGATAAGAGACAGATCAACAGGATTAAAGAAACAAAGCTTTATTATATGTGCATGGAGATCCAGTAATGAAATTGAGACCCAAAGAAGTGACTGAGGCAGGCAGTTTTTATACGTTTTGGACAAAGGGATGATAAATTTGTGAGGAATTGAGAGGATAAAGAAAACAGGTGTTTGGGAGATCTAAGCAGAATTTAGGTTCAGGTAGTAGATTTGAGAAAAGCAACAAGGTTTGTTTTTGCAGCCTTCTTCACTTGCAAGTCCCAGTCTGTTGTGATAAGGATGTCTTCTTATATCTTAGTAAAGGGAAAGTGTTTTTCATAGGGGAGATTTTTTTCTTCCTTTCAGGGAGTCAGAGGAGAGTCTCAGTATTCTTGAACCGCCTGTTTCTCAAGTAGTTTCAATTCAAAATAATCAATGTGCCATTGGGGCACATTTGGGGGGTGGCCTGGTCTGGTCCATCCCAGAATTCCGTAGTTCTATAAAAACTAATGATTATTCAGGTTTATGAAAGGCAAAGCCAGGTTGTTTTTAAAACTGCCCAGAAGGGGCCTGTGATAAAAAACACTTGCATACAGCTACCTAATCATATTAGATCACTTGACATTTTTGGATGAGCAATAAGTTGATAAATGAGGAGGGCTGGTCACTGTCATGGTTATTAATGAGAAAACCTCCCCTCTTGATGGTAATGAATTCTGATGAGGAAGAAGAAATCACCTCTGGCTACAACCTGCCAATGTGCACTCCCTGCCCGGTTATTGTGTCTGCATTTTCCTGGGCTGGTGTCAAAGAGGAGACTCCGCACTTAAACCTGGATAAATGTCATGTAAAGATGAGCCCTGAAGCCATAGTATCTGAGAATGTGGCTTAGGGCAGAATATGTCAGTGTCACAGAGCTCATTGGTGGGCTGCCTTTTCCCGCCAGCCCTCCAGAGACAGGTCAGGATGGCAAGCCTTGCCAGGTTTTAGTAGGAAAATCCTCCAACTAAAAGCCTCACCTCTGACAGTCTTTTGACGTGAGTTTTATGTGATTGGAAAAAGCAGTAAAGTTTTCTGCCCTTGGGAGCAATTCTGAACACGACTAACCCCGTGAATGAGGAGGTGGTCTTAGCAAATGTATAAGCTTCCTTGTTGCTAAAGACAAAGGAGAAACCACTAGTATGATCCAGCACACATCATAGTCATCTGGAAGGTTATCCCAGCTGTCAATAGCTTCAGTCTCCTGCCTCCAGGAAACTTTGTTTTCTGAGTAGGGCAAATAGGCAAAGTTCATTTCTATTTCTTAGGTCACCCTCCCTGATAACCAAATAAAAGGGGGCGATCAATCCAGACTTCCCAAGAGTAGGATTCTAGTTGGTATTTATCCATATTTTGCCATTTCTGAGATTTACTCTATGGGAGAAATACTGCCCAGGGAAATGGGGAGAGAATAGTCTTTTTGACACCAGTCCAGGGGAAAAAATTTAAAATAAGAACTAGGGTTTAAAATCTCAAGAGTATTTGCAGGTTGGTGGCATCATCTTATTTCTTACCTCCACCCACGTGACACAACTAAACAGACCTTCTCTATTCCTTCTGCCAACCTGCTGACTCCCAGGATTTTTCTGTTTAATTCTGGGGAACTTATCTAAGAAAGGAAAATCCTGGAAGCAACTAATATGTGAACACTGACTGGGTAGGGGTTGGGTGAGGAGTAAGCCAAAAGGATTCCTGGATCAATGCTTGAGGGAAAAAATGGAGAAGCAGAGGCAGCCTCTTCTTTCCTTTCTAAAACTACTTTGGTCCAAGAACATCACACATTTGGTGACTACAGATGCTTTTAGAAGCCAGCCCTGGTTGTTTCCAAATGAATTTTCTACCTGCTTTAAAACCAACATGGCCCGGGGTACCTGGGTGGCTCTGTCAGTAAAGCGTCCAACTTTGGCTCAGGTCATGAACTCATGATTTACAAGTTTGGGCCCCTCATCTGGCTCTATGCTGTCAGCATGGAGCCTGCTTCTGATACTCTGTGCCCCCTCTACCTGCCCCTCCCCGGCCTGTGCACTCTTGCTCTCAAAACTAAACATTAAAAAAAAAAAAGGCATAGCTATACACAAAATAAACCAATGAAAAATACCTTGTGTACCAATTTATGCCAGAAATACATAGCTCCTTCAGCAGTTACCAATTGCAAGAAAGTCACCAACTATCCATATCTGGAAATCAAGATGATCTTTTAGGTACTCCTGTCCAGCTTGGGTTATGGCTTTGGAGAAGAGTTGTTATCTTAATGCTTCCTTCAGTGACAACTGTTTCCAGGTGTAGGGGAACCCCATCCCAGACAGTATCTACTCGCCTCCCAGTCTTGACACTCCCAGCCTTTGCTCCCCAGCACAGCCCTGTCTGTAACAGCAGCTCACAGAGGGCACTGGGCTGTATAGATTGTATATGTGTGTGTTGGGGGGGTTTCAGGGGGAGTAGTAGATTAGTTTCCTAGGACTGCTCTAACGAATTCCCACAAACGGCTGGTTTAAAACAGTAGAACTTCATTGCCTCCCAGTCTGGCAGCTAGAAGTCTGAAACTAAGGTGTCTCCAGGGTTGTGTTCTCTCTGAAGGCTCTAGGGAAGGATCTTTGCTCACCTCTTCCAGGGTCTACCCACAGCTCTTGACACTCCTCAGTGTGTAACTGCAATGCTTTCTGCCTGGATCTTCCCTTGGCATTATTCCCTGTCTGTGTCTGAATTTCTTTCTTCTTATAAGGGCGCTGTTGATTGGATTAAGACCCACTCTCATTTGGTATGAACTCATTTTAACTTACTTATATCCACAAAAACCCTGTTTCCAAATGAAATCACACTCACAAGTTCCAGAGGTTAGGACTTGAACATATCTGTTCAGGAGTCACAGTTCACCCCACAATGGGGGTGTTTTTTTGGCAGTCGGCGTCTATCCCTATTTCTGTCTATATTTTTTCTGTATTGCAGAGGCTGCAAGCCTGAGAACTATGTTCTTCATTCTCCCTGGGTATGACAGTTTTAGTTTGTTTTCTGCCAGTAAGAAGCACTGTATAATGAAAATGATGTTATTGTTCCTGTGGTAGCAGCAGGGAAACATGTTGGCCCCGAGAGATGGCAGATGTGAGATTGTGCAATAACTCCTGGGCGTCCCCCTGCAAATTGCCTCTGTTGGTGTTGTAGGAAGCCAAGATCACCAGTGGTAGTTTTCCAAACCTCCTGTAATTCCAGACTTCTTGGAGGCTAATGACATCTTTGCCTGACCTCTGCTTCCTCAGCATAACCAACAATTCTGTAACCCTCCAGTTCCCTGAATTAAATCCCTTCCTTGAAATACCTTGAGTAGTTCCTGTTTTTCTGACTGTATCCTTATTTGTATGAAAGTGTATGTGTGAGGGTATCATTGCCTCCTAGAGACACATCTCAGAATCTCTAAAGGTATGTTTGTTTTCAGTCTGACTTGAGATTGCCCTCAGATTTCTGAGCAGTGGGGAAACACCTTGTTCCTCATCAACAGTTGAGAATCACTGGTATAATGATAAGGGCTTTCATACTAAGATTAAAAGAAAGGCAGAATGTGATTTCTCTGGAGGTCACAGTCTTCAAGGGCCAGAACACTTCATGAATTTACATTACAGTAAAATCATCTCTAACCTTGTTGCAGTTATATTACATGGAAACTGCACAGAAAAGAATGTGTGTTAGTTTTTCTGCTCAAAAACCTTCTCTGGTCCCCTACTGCCTGATGAATTAAGTACAGACACCTCACCTGGCAATCAAGACCTCTGTAGTGTAGTCCACTACAATGTGAGCTCTGTGCAGGCCAGGACTTTCACGTTCCTTCCCCACCAGCCTGAACTGGGCCTGGAATGTAGCAAGTTTTTTTTTTTTTTTTTTTTAACGTTTTTATTTAATTTTTGAGAGACATAGAGACAGAGCATGAGCAAGGGAAGGGCAGAGAGAGAGGGAGATACAGAATCTGAAGCAGGCTCCAGGCTCTGATGAGCCATCAGCACAGAGCCTGATGTGGGGCTCGAACTCACAGACCGTGAGATCATGACCTGAGCTGAAGTCGGCCGCTCAACCGACTGAGCCACCCAGGCGCCCCATGTAGCAAGTTTTAAAATAATGATTGTTTAATTAATGAACATACTTATGTTGCTAAATTTTTTTCTCTTTGTTCACCTACATCCCTATAGACTGTAGTCACTCTAGTTGATTATCCATCCCAACCATCTGTCCTTTGTGCTTTCTGTACATTTGCCCATATTGTTGTCTCTCTTCGTAGCTCCTTCCCTGTTCCACCTCTTCCTCTCTTGAAATCCTAACATCTTTTAAGGCTTCTTTCACAAACTTCCCCCTCCAGAGTTCTTTCCAGGCCCACAGTCTCCATTGGCTGGGATCTTTGAACTCTCACATACTTAAAAAAAATTGAATAACTTCATTTCTAAACTTAAAAAAGTATTTATTTTGAGAGAGGATGTGTGTGTGTGAGAGAGGAAGGGGCGGAGAGAGGTATTCTCAAGCAGGCTCTGCTGGTGCAGAGCCCAATGCAGGGCTTGATCTCTTGAATTGTGAGATAATGACCTGAACTAAAATCAGGAGTCAAATGCTTAACCCACTGAGACACCCAGATGCCCCAATAACTTCATTTTTTGGAACAGGTTTATATTTATATTTGTTTATATTTATATTATATTATATTATATTATATTATATTATATTATATTATATTATATTATATATTAAGCAGATAGTACAGAGAGTCCCCATGTCTTCTGCATCTCTGCACACAGTTTTCTCTATTATTATTTATTGTGGTACAATATGTAATAACATAAAGTTTACCACTTGAATACTTTTTAAGTGTAGTTTTCTGTGGTATTTCAGTACATTCACACTATTGTGTAACCATCACCACCATCTACCTCCCACACTTTTTCATCCTGGCAACCTGTATTCTATTCTCTGTCATTATGAATTTGGCTATTCTAGTACCTCATATAAATGGAATCAAACATATTCGTGTGAGTGTGTGTGTGTGTTCCTGGCTTATTTCACTTAGCATAATGTTCTCAAGACTCACCCATGTTGTGGCATGTACCAGAATTCCATTTTTTTTAAGGTGGAATAGTGGTCCATTATATGTGTATATCACATTTTATTGATCTATTTATACATTGATGAACATTTGGGTTGTTTCTGCCTTTTGACTATTGTGAATAATGTTGCATGAACATGGGTGTATAAATACCTGTTCACATCATTGTTTCAGTTATTTGAGGCTTATACCCAGAATTGGGATTGCCAGTCATATGGTGGTCCTATGTTTAATTTTTTGAAGAACCTCTACGCTGTTTTCCATAGTGGCTGCACCATTTTGTGTTCCAATCAGTATTGTGTAGGGGTCATGTCCTTGCCAACACTTGTTATTTTTCTGTTTCCCTTATTATCAACATCTTGCATTACGGTGGTACATTTGTTAGAATTAATGAACCAGTTGATACATTATTGCTAAATGAAGTCCGTTGTTTACATCATTTACGTTCTGCATTGTACAGTTGTTTGGGTTTGTACAGTGCATAACGTCACGTATCCACCACTACAGTATCATACAGAATAGGATCACAACTCTAAAATTTTCCTGTGCTCACCTATTTCATCCCCCTCCCTCTGAAACTCTGGAAACTAATAGCCTTTTATTTTCTCTATAGTTTTGTCTTGTCCAGAAGGTCCTATAGTTGGAATCATACAGAACATAACCTTTTCAAATTGACTTCTTGCCTTTACCAGTATGTATTCAAGGTTCTTCTTCTTACTTTATTTTTTTTTTGGAACTTACTAGCTCATTTATTTCCATTGTTGAATAACCTTCCATTTTATGGACATATCACTGTTTATCCTTTCATCCACTGAAGGACATCTTGGTTGTTTCCAGTTTTTAACCTGTTATCATACTGACAAAAATTTACCTGCTCTTATAGTTTTTTTATGTGCAATTTCATCAGGCCCTACTTCTTTATTGTATTATATGATCCATTCCCTGATGACAGAATCTAATGTCTTTATTACATGACTAAGCACAAACAAAGGTGCCTTGACCATTCACCAAATGTTTTTTGAACTGAATAGAGTTTTCAATTTCTCACCCTGCTACAGGACCTGGAGGCTTTAGGGAAGATTTTTCAGGCTTATGAGAGTTGTGCGCCTAGTTAAGACATCTTGTCATAGCGCTGGTGAGACTTGTCCTTGTCTCTTCTTCAGGGCCATGGTGTTTGCTCTGCTAAGGTTTGGATAAGACTTTCATATCAAAGAAATGATCAAGTTCAGGTTTTGGCTGAGACTTCTTCCATAATATTTGTAGAGCTGGCCTCGTAGTCCTGAGAGGGGCAAGAAGAAAGAAAGATGGATGCTGTGGAGCTAAGGACTAGGGCATGGAGCCCATTTCTGTCCATGGGGACCAGAGCAAGAATGCACATAGAGATCCCATTCTCACTCCATCCCTAGCACCATGGAGGAATTGCACACGTAGTCAAGGACATCCCAGCTTGAACATCAAACCTCCATCCACTGCCACAAAGAACTTTCCCTTGGTCACCACTCAGGCCTGTGGGTAAGCACACAAGTAGCATTGGAGTTTGCCCTTGGGAGGACAGAACCAGGGAAGCAGACTGTGCTGTTCTAGAAACAGGCTCATGGCCAATTGGTAAGGGAGGCCCAAGATTCTTGTGGGCACCTGCCTTCTCCCCCATAAACTTCGCATCCAATGAGGAGAGGCAAAGATGAAGTAGGGCCAGAGAAGAGCCTTCCAAAGTGTAGGGTCTTGGGCAGAGGTTGATTGCTCAGGTGTAAGGTAAAGTTAAAACATATGTCACTGAGATACTTGGGACAAAAAGCAAGCCAAACTCAGGACCATGCATCATAGGTCAAAAATTAATATAGCATCTCTCTAGATTTGCAAAGACCTGTAGCTCTGTGTTCCTTTTTTTTTTTTTTTGAAATCTTTGAGATAGAGGGTTTCCTCATGAATTGCACCCTGCGATAAGACTGGGCAATAGGGTTAAGGTTAGGGTGGGGGCAATGATGTGCTGGAGGAAGTTCAAACCAGCTCATCAGAGCCAACTGTTAACATTTCCATGAGTCTTGTGAGTCAGTTGTTAAACCCAGCTATTGTTAGAAATTAATATAAAATGATATAAACTAAGAATGAAATGATATTGAAATAGAGATAATAAATATATAAAACATCACTTCATGATTGTTTTCTACCTTTATTGTTATCTGTGCTCTTGGAGTTATTTCCATCTAGTGTATCTCTGTGGTAGAAATACTGTATAGAATGATTTAGTACTGCACATCTCTTCCCAATTCCTTGTTTGGTAACATCATGTTGGAATGAACCATGGTAGGAATATTTACACCACAGACATTGGCAAACAGTACAGATCAGAGCTCCATCCTTCCCTGGAGAGATGGTCATGGAACATTTACCAGTACACCACTGTTAGGGGGAGGAGTGGTGATGGAGGAGACCCAAAGTTGGCAGTTAATCATTGTAGAGTCTCTTAACTTTAAAATGGTATTTTTTGGGGTCAATTTAGTCAATTCAGAGTACTTGCAAAGCTGTCAAAGTTGTTTTTCCCTCATTCCTTTCCTCTTCCTATCTTCCCCAGGAGTGTCTGGGTGTAGGGGTAGAGTGATCCTTAGACTCAGGGGTCTTTAGATCCTCACTAGTGTCTGCTTTGAGGTGACTGGACTGGCTGCTTCTGAAATCTGTGGCTGGTGAACTTGAATGGTCCTTCTTGGTTGATTTTTTTTCCTTCCTGCTTTGACTCTGGCATAGTACCATTGATCATTCTGGATTGATTCCTGACTCAAGACGTCGTCTTTCCTAAGATCCCTGGTGGTAGTCTCAATCTTCTCTTCCATCCCAGTCTCTGCTGGTAAGGATACCAACTACCATAAGCTCCTGTCCAGGCATAGAGGAACTTCTGGGTCCTTTCCCTGACACATGAGACAGGCATTTAGCTGTCGAAGCTCCTGTGGAGGCAAACTCAGGCTCTCTCCCCATCCACCCGTGCCTCCCCTGTCACTCTGCTATAGCCACTCTAGCTAGCTTGGTAACCTGGTGGCATTGTCCCTGGAGAGTTTTAGGCAGATAGTGGGACACAAAGCCCCACTCTGCTTTTGGCTAGACCTTCAATTCATCTAAAACTACACCTTTCCCTCCGGGCTTGGTCACAGACGTGTTCATCTGCACAATCCTTGCTTCTCCTTTCCTCTCTTTCCTTCCCCATTCCCCAAAGGTGGCATAGGGCAGTCTTTCCCCTTCTTCCAGCTGGCAGAGCCCTCTCTTAGGCCATGTTCACTTCCCTCCTGTGGGGCATTCACCTCCACGTTCCCTGGGACTGAAATGGCAGAGAGGATGCAGGGAGAGAAACAACAAAGAGAAGAACCTAAACTGCTGTCCCAGATACACGCGTCTGTGTACAGCTTGTGTCACATCAGAATTTAGGGTACAGAGGCCTGTGAATGGCAGCCACAGCTTTTCTTATGTCAGCCTTAACAGCTGAGGCTTTTTCTTCCCTCCATCCCCCACCCCACTCCCGCTCCCCACCTTTTTCCTCTTCTTCTCTGGTATCAAGGACATCCTGATCACATGGAGAAACCCTTAAAAGGAAGCAGATCTTATAACGGCTCATCCTGTAGTCTCAAGATTCTCCTTCACAAGCAGAGATGGCAGGAAAACAGACACCGGGGGCTGCGCAAACACAAGCGAATGTGCCCTTACAGGGTATTGGGGTGTGCACATGTGTCCTTCTGCTGGAGGACGAGTGTTGTGGTTTGGGCAGAACACACAGACCTGGGAGCCAGCCCAGAGCAGAAATTCAGCATGGTGTACAGGCCTTTGTGCAGGCCTGCGTGAGAGCAGCAGTGATGGCCATGAGGGCCAGGAAAAGCCATGGGTGCCTGGCTCTGCCTATTTGGGGTAGGAAGGAACTGGGACTAGATCTGGTGCTGTTTACAACAGTTCACTGGTCTTCTTTTCTTCATCCTTTTTTGAGCTGCAAAATTCTAAAGTGTAAGAGATCAAAGGAAGGCTGCTGGAGGTGTGATGGAGGTAGAAGACAGAACCCGTGTTCTATCTCACCATTTTTAGAATCTTTCTCCAGCCTCCCAGCCCTCAGAACACAGCTCGGAAATCACAGCAGTGAGATGCACTGCCTCTCCCATCCCATACCTTGAACTTGTTACTATAAATAAAACAGGAACGTTACCATGGCAACCTGCCTGTCTGTTTAAATTGCCCCTTATAGACCAGATTAGCCAGGATCGATAGTGCTTCCTGAATGCAGAATTACTTTCCCTTTATAACAGAACTTTGGACAAATTATAGAATAAACCACTGGGAAACAAGGTCTGAGTCATGCAATTAAATTGTTAATCCGCAGCTCCTCTTAACGGCCCTGGGAGGCTCTTCCTCAAGGCAGCGTGGTCTTGGAGCCTGTATTCCCCCGGCTGCTGTGTTATTCACTGCTCACTTCCGTGGCCTCTTCCCTGGCAAGCTCTTCCTGCTGCTCTGCATGTGTTATTATAAAGGACATTTCTGTCTGTAGCATCCTTCTTGTCCGGGCTCAGCTGTCATGTGACAAGATACCGTCTTCAGAGATGGACAGATTTTAAATGACACTCCCCAAGTGGGCTTGCGGAAGCAGACCTCAGAGCAGATGTAGGCCCAGGCCTCACCCCAGCAAGGAGCTTATTAAGAGGCATTAGTTAGCCCTGAAACCAGTGCCAGTCTCCTATTGTTCCCCAGGACACAGAGCAAGGAATTCCTTCCCCCCAGTAAAACCTGGAGGAGATGCTCCAGGAGGAAGGGAGTGCCGAGTTTGGCTGCTTTTTTGGAGTAGGAAGAGTTGAATATGGCTTCCTTCCATGACCTGAGGATCTGAACAGAGCCCTGCATCTCAAATTATCTTCCAACCGAACAGGTGCATGAAATTCTGTGTCTTTTACTTAAAATGCAGACACTCCTGGGAAGGGCAAAAATTTGAACCAATTCCACAAAGGTATCAGGTTGGAGTCTTCCAATGGAAAGAGGGGGGCTAAAGTGCACCTACAATGTCCCACTCTTTTCACCACCCTCCTCACTTGGTCTTCTCAATGGTTTAGTGAGGGCTTACTATCTGTGCCTTGTGTTCTTTTCCCATGACCTTGTTATCCTGCCCCAAGGCTTAGTGGCTCACCTTTGCTGTTGGTGACCCAGCATTTAGGGTTTGGGCTAAGATGGGCTGTGGTTTCCATCCCAGCTCTGTCCCCATCTCTGAAGTGAATTGTGGGATCTTGCATACATTATTATTATTTTTTAATCTGTCATTTCCCTTCAGTCATTTGATGATTTTTATGGATCATCTCACTGGAAAAAAATTGCACTATATTATTTTGCATATGATTTCAAGGGTTCAAGAAGCCCCTGTAGTTAGGGGCTCCTCGTGTACCATAGATGTGGAGACCAGAGAGAGGAATAAGTGGTGGGGGGGTGTTGGGGAGAAGCTGAGCAAGTGGCAGCAAAGAATTAAGTGATCATATCTGGCCTGATTGCTTTCACAAAATTGCCAAAACTAGGGCTTGAATTAGATTTTGCAGCCAGGAATAGTAGCAATATATTGATTTCAGGTACTATTTAATTTTTTTTATTAAAAATTTTCTTAAATGTAAAAGAACACATAGCATAAAATCTCCCTTGTTAACCATTTTTTAAGTATGTTAAGTATATTCACAGTGTGCAGGAGGTTTCCAGGATTTTTCCATCTCTGTCTATCAAGCGACTCCCGATTTCCCCCTCCCTTCAGCCCTTGGCAGCCATCATTCTACTTTCTGTTTGTGAATTTGACAACTGTAGTTAGATCCCTCCTACAAGTGTAATCGTACAGTATTTGTGGTTTTGTGATCAGCTTATTTAACCTACTGTAAATATCCTCAAGTTTCACCCATGTTGCACCACGTGACGGAATTTCTTTCCTTTCCAAGATTGATAATAATATTCCATTGTTTGTATATACCACATTTTGTTTGTTCATTCACTCACTGATGGACGTTTGGGTTGTTTCTACCCCCTTGGCTTTTGTGAATAGTGCTGCTATGAACATGGGTGTGCAAATATCTCTTTGAGGTGCTGCTTTCCATTCTTTTCCATGTATTTAAAAATCCAGAATTGGGATTGGTGGACCATATGGGAGTTTTATTTTTAATTTTTTTAGGAACCTCTATCCTGTTTTCTCTAGTGGCTGTATGTACTATTTTACATTCCTACTAACAATGCAAAAGGGTTCTAATATCTACATATCATTATCACCACTTGTTATTTTCTGTCATCTCCTCCATCCTCATCCTTACTGAAGTATAATTGACAGATAAATTGTAATATATTTAAATTACCCAATGTGATGATTTGACATACATACGCTTCGTGAAATCATTTCCAGCATTGAGTTAATTAGCACCATCATCACCTCACGTATTTATCTTTTTATTTGGTGAGAACCTAAGTTCTATTTTCTTAGAAAATTTCAATTATACAGTATTGTATTTTTTAAATTTAATTTATTTATTTTTGAGACTGAGTGCCGGAGGGGCAGAGAGATCAAGGGACCGAGGATCCAAAGCTGACTCCACACTGACAACAGAGTCCCCGATGTGGGTCTCGAACTCATGAACCATGAGATAATGACCTAGGCCGATATCCAACGTTTAACCAACTGAGCCACCCAGGCACCCATTTAGAGTATAGTATTTTCAACTATAGTCACCTTGTTATACATTAGATCCTCAGAACTTACTCATCTTATAATGGAAAGTTTATGCACTTTTACCAGCCTCTCTCTTATTTTCCTCCACCCCCAAGCTCCTGGAAGTCATCATTTTACTCTCTGTTTCTAGGAGTTGAGCTTTCTTTTCTTTTCTTTTTTTAAGATTCTCCAAATAAGTGATACCATGTAGTACTGTATTTGTCTTTCTCAATCTGACTTATTTCACTCAGCATAATAACCTGTGGGCTTATCCATGTCGTCTTTGGCAGGATTTCCTTCTTTTTAAAGGCTGAATAATATTCGTGTGTGTGTGTGTGTGTGCCACTTTAAAAAAACCCATTCATCTGTCAACAGACACTCGGCTATTGTGAGTAATGTTGTAATGAACATGAAAGTACAGTCATCTCTTTCAGATCACGATTTCATTTCTTTTGGATATAAACCCTAAAATGGGATTGCTGAATCACATGGTAGCTCTAGTTTAATTTTTTTAAGGAAATAATCTTTTTCATAGAGGTGTACATTCCCACCAGTAGTGCACACAAGTGTTCCCTTTTTTGCATATCCTCACCAGCATTTATTTCTTGTCTTTTTGATAACAGATATCCTAACAGGTGTGAGGTATTATCTCATGATGGTTTTGATTTGCATTTCCCAGGTGATGAGTGATGTTGAGCACCTTTTCATGCACCTGTTGGCCATGTGTATGTCTTCTTTGGAAAGATGTCTATTTAGGTCCTTTACCCATTTTTTAATTGGATTATTTGTTTTTCACTATTGAGGTGTTTCAGTTCCTTGTATATTTTGGATACTAACCCTTTATTGGATATGTGGTTTGCAAACATTTTCTTCCATTCCATAGGTTGCCTTTTCATTTTTTTTAAAGTTTATTTATTTAGAGAGAGAGAGATTAAGAGAGAGAGAGAGGGTGTGTGGGAGGGAGAGAGAGAATCCCAAGCAGGCTCTGCACTAACAGTGCACTCAATCTCATGAACTGTGAGATCATTAACTGAGCTGAAACCAGGAGTTAGATGCTTAACTGACTGAACCACCCAGTTACCCCGTCTTTTCATTTTGTTGATGGTTTCCTTCAACATGCTCAAGAGTTTTAGTTGGAAAATTCCCTCTTGTTTATTTTTGATTTGTTTGCTTTGCTTTAGGTATCAGATCCAAAGAAATCATTGTTAAGAGTGATGTCAGGGGATGTGAGGGAGATCTGGCTGTGACATCTGTCACCCCATTGATCACCAGGATTGATTTGGCTGATCTGGGTGGCTAAGTGGGTGTTGCCTTCATCCCTCATGGCTCCGTGTGTGTCCCTCCCGAAGCTGCACCCTCGGTCGAAGAGGTGACCTTCACTGATAGAGGAGGACTGTTCTTTGGTCAAGGGTATACGAGTAGCTGTGCTCCACTGCTAGAACCTCCAAACAAGCTCACAAGAGTGATGTCAGGGAACTTATTCCCTATATTTTCTCCTAGGAGTTTTCTGGTTTCAGATCTTATGTTCAAACCTCTAACTCATTTTGAGTTGATTTTCGAATCTGGTCTAAGACAGAGTCAGTCCAGTTTCATTCTTTTGTATGTGGATATACAGTTTGCTCAATACCATTTATTGAAGAGACTAAGTTTTCCTGATTGCATATTCTTGGCTCTTTTGTTGAAAGTCGATTGATATGTATGCATGAATTTATTTCTGGGTTTTCTATTCCATTGATCTGTGTTTCTGTTTCTTATGTTAATACCAAACTGTTTTGGTTGCTGTGGCTTTGTAACATAGTTTGAAATCAGAAGTGTAGGGGCACCTGGGTGGCTCAGTTGGTTAAGCATCCGACTTCGGCTCAGGTCATGATCTCGTGGTTTGTGAGTTCAAGCCCCACGTTGGGCTCTGTGCTGACAGCTCAGAGCCTGGAGCCAGCTTCGGATTCTGTGTCTCCCTCTCTCTCTCTGACCCTCCTGCTCATACTCTGTCTCTCTCTCTCTCAAAAATAAATAAACATTAAAAAAAAAAGAAGTGTAATACCTTCAGTTTTGTTCTCCCTCTCATGATTGCTTTAGTTATTTGGGATCTTTTGTGGTTCCATGTGAATTTTAGGATTGTTTTTTCTATTTCTGTGAAAAATGTCATTGAAATTTTGATAGGAATTGCACTAAATCTGTAGATCACTTCAGGTAGTTTGGATATTTTAACAGTATTAATTCTTTCAATGCATGAACATGGACTGTCTTTCCATTTATCTTGTATCTCTTTCAATTATTTTCATCAATGTTTTATAGTTTTCACTGTGCAGAACTTTTTCCTTCTTGTTTATATTTATTCCTGAGTATCCTATTCTTTTTTATTCTATTATAAATGGTATTGATTTCTTAGTTTTTCTTTTTGGTAGTTTGTTATTATATAGGAACATAACTGATTTTTGTGTATTTTGTATCCTGAAAATTTGTTGAATTCATTTATTAGTTCCAACACTTTTTGGGTTGAGTTTTTAAGGTTTTCTGCATATAATAGCATGTCATCTTAAAAGCGAGACAGTTTGATGACTTCTTTTCTGATTTCAATGCCTTTTATTTCTTTTTCTTGGCTAATTGCTGTGCTAGGACTTCCAGGACTATGTTGAGTAGACGTAAGAGTGGTCATCACAAGGGAAATTGAAATAGAAGAGTTTATTACTCACAGGTCCTGGAGGAAGTACATGGCATGTTTCAGGGAGCCACTTAGGGAAGTCAAGGAAGAGTGCCAACAGAGAAACAGACAGGACCTGAGGCACATGCTGTTGTTAGGTTCCAGGGGTAGAGGGCTTTGGGGTTCCCAGGCTAGTGATGAATTGCTCAATTTAAACCAAAAGAGTGGGGTTTTATTATGCCCCATGGGATCTTACCTAAGGGGCACATATGCATGCAGGTGCTGGGAGACCTGAGAGCTTGTTGATCACAAGGGCTGTTTAGGAAATCGTATCAGGAACTAGATTTGCTTGTGACTCCATATTTATAATTTGCCTCCTATTTCACAACTCATCAAGATAGTCCATTTTGTTAATTTGGTTGAAAAACCACTGCTCTAAGTTTTGGTGAAAGATAAAGCATATTCAGGATTTGGTGATTTTGAAAGTAGTGTTAAGGAAAAATTATTCTGACAGTTGTCAAAACAATAGGAAGGCTTTATTCAGTAGTTCTGCAATAGATGTCAAGACTATTGCAGTAGGGGAAAGATTGGGCTAAAGTCCAAATACAGCAAAGATAACTGAGGTGTTACAGTGAACAATCAGAGTGGGGGTATGAGTGTGTCCAGGATTACTGATGAGAGACATCATGAGGAAGGGGATTCTTGCTAAAGTGACTTAGGAGGTTTCTTGCCGAGACTGGCCTATGCAGCCCACCAAGGACTGGGGCCAAGGTTGAGTACTAGTTGAGAAGATGGTTCGGGGCCGGGGGGGGGGCGGGGGAGAGGAGCTAATGTTTGGTCAAGGAGAGAGGTTTTGTCAGAGAGGAAGTGTCTGTTTACTTTTTCAGAACTGGTTCAACTTTGTGTGTGTGTGTGTGTGTGTGTGTGTGTGTGTGTGTGTGTGTACCCATTTGATGCTTTCTTTCCCTTTCCTTACTTGTTCTTGGTGCTCTGTATCTCTGATCTCTGACACACTCATTGATGCTGAAATATCTGGAGGTGAAATAAATTAGTTAAGTAAACAAATGAGCTATGATGTGTGAGTGATTAGTGCACTCAGCTTGTGGACGGGGTGTGGCCTTCCCCTCATCATATCCTGCTCAACTGTTGGAGTCCTTCTTTTCTCTCCTTAGTTTTGAACATCAAGGATGAGTCTTCTTTTTCATGTGTCAGTGTGTAATCTTTAAGTGTAGCTAGTGTTTGGCACGTGGTTAGCCACACTTCGAGTGATCATTATTGAAATAAACTCACAGAAAATGGCAATTTTCTATCTAAAGGATTGAGTGTATGTGCCTGTGTTGGGGTGCAAAGCTTCCTTATCAGTTGAACTTGAGTCACCAAAAGGACACAGAGGAAAGGAACTTGCCAATCCCAGTGTACTATTAATTTTAAGAAACTCAAAATGAAGGTTCTCTTACTTTGTCCAAGTGCTGACTGGGGACCCCAAATGAATGTTTTTTTAGGGTAGTTTTAACAGTTTAACCTCTTCCAATGGAAAGATCTGCTTCATTTCAAATTAAATTTAGTCAGAAAGAGACTCCAGAATTTTAGAGAGGTTAACCCAAGAAATTCTTTTTGCAGATAGTGTTTTGTTGATGTCGGGTAGGGGGTCTCAATTAGGGGTCGAGTTAAGTGTTTGTGTATTCTAACTCTGCTGCCCATGAATTTAAGACCTTGGAGTTGTTTGAAGCTCCAGCCTTCAAGTTGCCTAGCTGTAAGATGAGAACCATTGACTGATTACAATAAACCCCCTCCCAGCTGTAAGATGCAGGAATCCATTTAAAATTTCCTGGAGTTTTGGGGTTGCTGTTTTCCAGATAGAATCTTAATTTCTAGGTTCTCAATTTTTAATGTTTTCTTACTTTTCAATCTGTCAAGGTTTTGAAATGTCATAATTACAGGCATTTTTCCCTCAGTGTATCATGATAAGAATTGGATGTAAATTGTATGCTATTTCAGGACACTGATTTGCGGTACTGAGAGAGGTACATGATAAAGCTATCAGTAAAGGGAATAAATAGCAACAAGAAAGTATAGCCCACAGGGAAAGGGAACAAGCCATGGGGGAACACACCTGCTGTTGTTTGAATTTCTTGCTTTGTTTAACATGTCAATGGGTGAAAAAGGTGGTAAGAACAGGAGAGAAGCTCTTTCTGCTGATAATGCTGGTGGCAATAGGAAAAGAAAGGCCATTGCTCTTGAGCAAAAGGTTGATGTATTCATATACTGGATTTGCTAGGTGCCTAGGTATTGTAGCCATACATTTATAAAACCTCCCTCTAGTACTAAAAATTCCACAAGAAAATGTCTTTGATGAGGCTGAAATTCTCTAGTCTGTAACCTCTTATTGTTGTGGAAAATCAACCTTTGTGCTTTGGAACCAAAATATAATGTGAAGACAGTTTGGGATAAAGAGGAACAATGGCTTTATTGCTTTGCAGGGCAAAGGAGGCTTGGCAGGCTAAGGCCTTCGAAACTGCAAGCCCGCCAGCAGAAAGGAAATACAGCATGTAGGGAAATACAGGATCTAGCCAGTTTTGACAGGAATTGTGTATTGCTGCCAGTGTACCAGGTTCCTGACTCCAAAGGCTAAGAAGAGAGGAGGGAAGGTTTGTGGAAGAGAGGAAAAATTTCGCTTACTTAAAATCCAGCTTTGGTGAAGCAGTAGTGCAGCCATTTTGATTTTTGTTCAACTTGATGCTCCTAAGTGGTTTGATTATTTCCTATGAAAGGGGATTTGTTTGTTTAATAAACAACAGAAAATTGGGGCACCTGGGTGGTCTGACTTCAGCTCAGGTCATGATCTCATGGTTTTGTGGGTTTGAGGCCTGCATTGGGCTCTGTGCTGACAGCTCAGAACCTGGAGCCTGCTTCAGATTCTGTGTCTCCCTGGCTCTCTGCCCATCCCCTGCTCACACTCTGTCTCTGTCTCTCAAAAATAAATAAACATTGAAAAAAATTGAAAAACAAACAAACAAATAAAACCAATAGAAATTTATTGCTCACAATTCTGAAGGCTGGAAGTTCAACCTCGAGGTGTCTGCATGGTCACATTCTGGCAAGAGTCTCTTCCTAGTTCATAGCCGGCAAATTCTAGCTGTGTCCTCATGTGATGAATGGTCTTTGAAGCAATATTTTTAATAATACAAATTTTTGGATTATGTGTGAGTTCTTCAGTATTATAATTATTTCAATTATTATATCATTGCAGAATAGACTACATTTCCTCAAGGCCAGCTACATAATTTGGGGGCCCCAGTACAAAATAGAAATGGAGGGGGGTCCTTTGTTCACAAATCAGGAAAATCGTGTCGTTAAAGGTATATGTTGGGCCATCTGGGTGGCTCAGTCAGTTGAGTGTCTGACTTCTATTGAGGTCATGATCTCACAGTTCCCCACATCAGGCTCGCTACTGTCAATGTGAGCCAGCTTTGGGTCCCCTCTCTCTGCCCCTCCCCCACTTGTGCACACATACACTCTCTCTCTCAAAAATAAGTAAAACATTAAAAAAAGGTATAGGTTAAAACGTAAAGCTTTTCCTTTCTTTCACAGTCTCTCCCATCCTAGTTTTTTTTTCTTTTTCTATTTAGTGTCATTTTCTAAGTGAAGAAAGATTAAAATTTCAAATTGTTAGCATGAATTTTACAGTTCATCTTTATATGGTGCAATCCTAGTTTTAAATTCAAATATAAGGACACTTAACTCACATACAGTCACTGAAATCACACAATTGTATTTCATAGCTCAAATATGCGTATGCATTGTATTCTTACCAGAACAATGGAAATGCTGCACAAAATGAGCTCAACAGTCATATGTACACATGCTACCAACACTCTCTACCTTTGTCTTACCCGTGAGTAGGGAAGTTCTAAAGATAAAGGAACAATGGATTGATGGGCCTATCTTCCTCCTTATATGCCAGCAGTTTTTGGAGTAAGTGGTCAATTAACATGAGAAAATAACCTGTAGGAAAGTAAACGTTATGATTGAGTTCCTTGGTGGTTTGTGTTCATTAGGATGCCTTTGCCTTCTTTCTGTATTTGAAGCACAAATTCTGGTTTCAAAGGTAAGTATGGCCTCTAGGGGCTGTCAGAGCCTCTGTTACTCAGTCATAGATATAACAGTAAAAATGTGGCATAGCCAAGTTGACACATAAATTGAACCATTACAGTACCCAAGAGCATAAGGTAATAAGGTAAGGAAAATGGTCTGAGTCCATGCAGACTTGATAATTCTTTGAGTCAAGATTAAATCTCATTGCATGTTGGTACTGGATTGAAGTATGGCAGGACTGTGTGTGTGTGTGTGTGTGTGTGTGTGTGTGTGTGTGTGTGTGTGTATCTGCATGCATGTGTGCACAAACATGCATATGGGGTGATGGAATGCTTGGAAGAATGAGTGGACGAAATGGTATTTGTCTGCACAGGGGAATATCCAGGGAAGTGAACCTTGTCCTGCTCCGTAATCCCTATCATATTTCTCTTTCCTCTCTCTAAGGCTCATGAACAAATCATCCACTGAAAGTTCAGGAAACATTGACTTAGGTCATGGACTATTATTCCCAATCTTTGTGACCTTTATAATGGAGCCTAGGTCCCCGCTGGGTGCTTAGGCTGTTTGGCGAATGAGTTCAGTCATTATAATTATTTTACCAGATGGGAAGAACTCTCAGCCTCTCTCAGGGTCTAAAGACTGTTGATGATCTCAGAATGATTTTTTTTTCCCCATGGTAGATTATCTTTGGTCAGCCTTGCTCTGCTCCCTCAGCTGTCTGCTTCCCTACAGACTGGACTGGCAGTGGGAGATGGCTAGGAGGGGATCAGAGGTGCAGAGTGAGTTGTGAGTGGAGATGGATAGGTTCTATATAGACTTTCCAGAGCTAGAGAAAGATGACCTTTGAATGATCTCTTACATTTTATCTTTCCTCTTTTGCTTGTTTCTAAAGAATAGAAATTAATGGTATAATCTCCATATATAGATTTGAAAGGAGATTGGAGTAAAGATAGCTGGAGAAGATGGGGTTAATTTTCTGTTTTCATTTTAGAACTTGAAGGTGAGAGAGAGGAAGGAGAGAGAGTGAGAGAGAGGGACCTCACATTGTCACATTCCTTCTAGAGGTGAGGTGGGCACCTCCAGAGCTGTGAGGGTGCCCTGTCCCCCTGGCTGAACATCTCTGAGCAGGCTTTGGGCTGCAGAGTGTCCCACTATTCTGGCTCTGTGGGAGAGAGCATTGACAATGGAGCTGGGCTTCCCAGGTGATGCTTGGCAGCCAGCTTGGGTCATTTGCATTTTCACAGCCAAAGGGCTGCTTGCAAGATGTTCTCTGCAGATATTTAAGTTGCTGGATTCCAAAGCATCCCCAGGGCACTCCTGCCTCTATTCAGCCATATGGTCACTACAGCCAACTTTACATTTCTTAATTATGAAGAGGGCATTTTTGGGACTTTGATGCCTCTGGGAGTTATGGTAGTAACATTATCAGGGCCAGTTCTTTCCCTCCCTCCTTCCTGCCCTTCCTTTCTGTCTGCCTCCTTCCATTCATTCTGTTCTCCTCCTTTCAAGCTTTTGAGATATGTTAATTACTGAAAGTAAAATAGAGCTCAGTGCCCTGGACCATCCTGCTTTTAGATGCAGAAGAAGGTGTTCTGGAAGGACAGGCTTTCCATGTTAAAGTAATATAGTTGTCAGGGATAGCTTATGTGTTAGTTTTCTATTGCCACTATTACAAATTACCACAAATTTAATGGTTTAAAACAATACCTATTTATTGACTAAGGGTTCTACGGGTCATAAGTGTGGGTACAGGATTGTTCAGTGGGTCATCTGCTCATGTTCTCACAGGTACTGGCAGAGCTGTGTTCCTTTCTAGAAGCTCTGGAAATGAATCTGTTACCAAGCTCATTTGAGTTGTTGGCTGAATTCGGTTCCTTGCGGTTGTTGGACTGAGGTTTGTTTTCTTGGTGGCTGTCAACCAGGGCCTGGTCTTTTGCATTTAAATACTGTCCATTTTCCATTCCAGGGTTTTTCTGTGGTCTCCTCTCATGCTTCAAATCTGCCTGATTTTTCTTTTTGCAGTATCTTGGTAAGGTCCAGCCAAAGTAAGCTCTCTGCTTTTAAGGGTTCATATGATTAGATTGGGCCAACCTGGATAATCCAGGATATTCTCCCTAATTTATGTCACTGATTAATAACCTTAATTTTCACCTTCAAAGTCCCTTTTGTGAATCACAAAACATTCACAGGTTCTAGGGATTAGGGCATGGACATTTTGGAGGGGGAACATTATTTGGCCTACCACAGCCTATAAATAATTCATTGATTGTCTTGGCCACCCAAGGGTGAGAATCTATTGCAGGATTTGTCACTGGATCTGCCTACCATTTCCACTAGACACGGGGCAGGGCTGAATAGAGAAAGTGAAGGAAACTGGAGCCAGATGCAGGGGTGGACATAAGACACTTTGATTCTCCAAAGGGAAACAAAATCTTTTTATGAAGCTTAAAACTTTTGAACAGCACAGGCTTGTGGAGATGAGCATCTGTACCTTCCCTCAAGATGAGGCAATGGAGGCCCAGAGAAGTGATGTGACTTGGCCAAGGTCAGCAGCCACACCAGAACTGGAGTTCTGAAAGTAGCTGTTATAAAGCTTAACAGGGGCTTTTCAGAACTTGGACTTGTCTCTTGGATCTTTGACCTTTTTACATTTAACCTGCAAAGGCAGGTGGCTCAATCAGACTGCACAGTCTTGAAGATAAAAGTGACTGTAGCTTCTTAGCTCTAGGAAATCAAAATCAGTAACACTGTGGCTGGTGGCATATATGAGCATGACTCTGGCCTCTCTGCAGCCTGAGGTAGTTGGTCGTGATGGAGCAAGACATGCTCCATCTTATTCTAACAATTCTTATAGTTTGTACTTGGGAGTCCCAGGTGCCCTGGAGGCCAGATCCCTTCATCCCTCAATGGCAAAGCCTCCACCTCGACCTTCCAGGTTGAGAAGACATGAGGCCCACCTTGTGAACTCTTCTTTCTCTTCTGGGGGAGGAAATATGGAGAGGAATTCCTCCTCTACCTACTCCTCTCTGAGAGAAGCCAGGTAGCCTACAGGCTGGTGGCTCCATTTCAGATCTGCAGGCGGCAAGCGAGCTCAGTAGGGAGATGGGCTCCTTGTTCACACGCTTTGTTCTCTTGTTTCCTCTGCTCACCCTTGTTGTGCCCGAATTCTCGAATCCCCCCACAAGAGACCACCAGAGTCGAAAGTCAAAGCCAAGTGGCAAGGGTCGTTTTATTTCAGGATCGATCCAGGTCCTTTCGCATACCGCTGCCAGTATGCAAAAAGGCCCCGAACATGGTTGGTACAGCGTTTTTATAGACAGAGACAAATAGTATAGGAGGGTTTCAGGTTATAGGGTGACTGATTGGTCGATATTTGAAATACGAACATATGCAGCCCTCTGATTGGGGGTTCTTTGTTTGCTCTTTGGCGGGAAGTCTCTGTCCGTTATGTGAAAAAGTTAGTTATTTATTCTAATACATATCAGAAAAGGGGGAAGGGGAAGAATGTGAGGGAAGCAAGGTTCTCAAGCTAGTAAATGTCCGCTCAAGCTAATGAATGTCCGAAAGGTGAAGGGGAAGAATGTGAGCAAAGCCAGTCACACAAACTAATGCATGTCATAAAGGGGGAAGGGGAAGAATGTGAGGGAAGCAAGGTTACAGAAGTGAGAAATGCCAGTTACCCGAACTAATACATGTCAGACTAGACTCAGAAAAAGTTTTACAATGTTTACAGCAAACAGTAAGCAAAACAGAATACTCAGCAATTGTATTTCTTATCAGCGGTCCACGTCCACAATCGGCAGAAGGCCAGGGCAGCTATCTTTAACCCGGTATCTGTCCATTGATTTACAGAAAAAGAGAACTTAGCTTCAAACTAAGGCAGAGCTGCCATTTGGACATAAAATTTAAAACCGCTCCCTTCAACCCTGAGCTCCTCTTTGTCAGAGTCTAGAGACATCCAGCTCCTGGGGGTTTACATAAGGCAGAGCAAAGTGCCCTCAGGCTAAGAATATATCCACCCCTTTACTTGGGCGATATGCCTGGGAGGGGAGGAAACTGACTCACCATGTCTCTGACTCTGAAACGACAAATATATGAAAAAAGTACTGGATTAATGACAGGGAAAAAAAATCTGTATTTTTAGCATACGAAGGCAGAGTTAGCTGCTGGAAAGTCCTAGAAGGTGGAAGCTTATATTTGAAACAAGAGCTTTTTGTCTTGAATATTTTAGACGTATTTAGCAGTGGGAGCTCTCGAGTGGTAAGTGAGGCACAGAGAAGCTTGTACAGTAGGAAATTACTCCGTGTTGATCTTATCAGCAGAGAGTAGACTGGCCCAGGGATTCGTCTGTGGAAAATCCAGAGGAGGCTGTTTTCTCACAAGCCAAAAACTGCCATTTGATTCCCAGGATGCAGTTCTGCTGGTACAAGTAAAATGCTGGATCACCTGCCCAGCACCACTTTAGCCTGGGTAGAAAGAAGCGCTGGTGCTTGGCCTGCAGGTGAGTTGCGGGTTATTTGGCAGCCCATGAGAGCACCTCAGAGTCTTCCTTGGGGGTCCTCACCCCCCTGTTGTCATCCTGCCCTTGGCTGGAAGGCTCTCTGTTCCCTGGTGCTCTTTCCAATGTGCTCTGGTAGGCAGGGTGATTATTGGTTTAATGATTTCTATAGGTGGAGCTGCTGGTATTGTTCCTTCTACAAAGATCTTAATGTTTGCTCCTGTTAACTGAGACATAGGTTTAGAGAGAACATGGAAGGTGTTCACAAAACGGCCAGTATCTGTCACTATTGACTTGGTGGGTACCAATCAATGTGGGCAATTTGTTCCTAGGGAGAAACACTCCAGGCAGAATATCCAATAGCTATTCTTTCCATGCTTCTTTGCTGGCACAATCAAACTTCTTCCATTGAAGATGTATATTGAAGACTTACTTGCTAGTAACATGCATGGTAGCTGGGATCAGCAGCTTTAGATCCAGACTGCCAAGGCACTATCTCAGCTCTGCTACTTACTATGACTTATTTAACTTCTCTCATGCCTCAGTTTACTCAACTGTAAAATAGGTACAAAAATACTACTTCCCTCATAGATGGCTTTGAAGAGCAAATGAGTTAATGCATGTAAAGTGCTTATGACAGTATCTAGCACATATGAAATGCTCTAACGTTAGTGATTACTGTTACTATTATTGTCATTATGTCCAATTTCCCATGAAGCTCAAGTATGGCCATAGTATATACACATCACTGACTGATTGCACCTGAGAGAAATACAGTGGGATTTTGTGGGTAACACACAGGAGGTCATGGACATTGTCCATTTTGGCGGCCCTGAGATTGCAGACACATTTCTGCAGGTGATGCCTGAGATTGCAGACACATTTCTGGCCCTGGGACAGTCTGACTTTGGATAATTTGTTATTTGGGATAATAATTGTTTTGTTGTTTAAGACTTCTACCACTTAGATTCAATATACCTTATATTAATGGCACAGAGGGTCTTGCTAGAGTTGCAGCGTGTTTAAGCTGTGTGTGGAATTAATGTATTAGACAGTATTGTTAGAATGGTTCTTTGCTTTAAATTATTTTTAAAAGTTTTTGAGCAGTAATATGCTCCCATGATAAAGACACCAAAAAGTATGAAAAACCATCCAATGAAAAGTCTCCTTCCGACATCGGTCATTCATGTTTCCAGTTCCCAGGCCCCAATGGCCAGACAACCAGTTTTTAGTCTTTTATTTACTCTGCCAGTACAATACCAATATATTGTTTTCCCTCTTTTGTAATATAAATATTTGCATGCTGTATACATCATTCTGTACCTTGCTTTTTTAATGTAATACATCTTCGAGAGTTTTCCATATCAATGTATAAAGCGCTTTCTTATTTCTTTTTATAACTATAGAATATTTCATTGAATTTCTTTAACCATTCCTCCACTGACAAGTATTCAGGTTCTCTCCACTCTTTCCCTGTTGACTGCAGTGCTGCGATAAATAAACTTTATGTGTGCCATTTTGTAAATATGCAAATATATCTGTAGGGTAAACTCCGCAGGGTGGAGTCACCGAGTCTAAGAGCACATACTTTAGAAATTTTGATAACTATTGTTAAATTGTCCTCCATCTGGGTTGTACAAATTTTTTACACCCATCAGCAAAGATGAAAGTGCCTGTTTCCTATAGTCTTGGCAACAGAACATGATATCAAATTTTGGATTATTGCCAATTTTATGGAGAAAAAATGATATCTTAGGGAAGTTTTAATTTGCATGTTTTTTTTACTATGAGTGAAATGGAGCATGTAAAAATATATTTAAGAACAATTTGCATATTCTTTGAATTGCCTGTTTATAATACTTGTCCATTTTTTTTAGTGAGTTATTGGCCTTTTATCAA
Organism: Paguma larvata; assembly: GCA_030068075.1. Lineage (NCBI taxonomy): Eukaryota > Metazoa > Chordata > Mammalia > Carnivora > Viverridae > Paguma > Paguma larvata. The sequence continues at coordinate 97,880,084 of CM057826.1, read as the reverse complement.
TCTCCAAGTCTTTTATACAGTAGAAAGATTTTTCTATGTCTACAATTAGTTGTAACGATGCTTCCTAGTTTGTTAGGGTTTCTTTAATGGTGCCATTTACTTTTGATGGACAGAGATTTAAAAACAATTTTTATGTAGTTGGATTTATTGATACAGTTTTATGGTTTCTAGATTTTGGGTGACAGTTAAAAAGCTTTCTATACTCTAGATTATTGAACATTATTCCATGTATTCATTTGCTACTTTCATTGATTTATTTTTTATATTTGAAGACTTGATCCATTTGGAACATGTCATGGAACAGATATTAATATATGAGCCCAACATTAATATTTCCCAAATAGCTACCTATTTTTCCCAACATTATTCAATAGTTCAGTTTTGCCCACTGATATGGTATTTGTGTTCTTTTTCTGGACTTTTCTTTTTATTCTTTTGGTTGATCTATTTATGAACCAGTGGAGGGTTGGTTTAATTATGAGCTTTAGTGAATATTTTTATATCTGATAATCCCTCTTCTTTGGTCTCTTTATCAAAGCCTCCCTTGCAAATCTTCTTGGCTTATTTCCCAAAATCACTTTAAAATTCCTTCATCTACTGAAAAAAAAAGTTATTTACATACTTACTGAGATTTTGCTAACTTTAAAAATCAAGTTAGAAAGATTGGAATAGTCTTGATACCAGAAGGGATAATGACCCTGAGTCATCTTTGTCCAAAAGTATGGTTATACTTTCCAGTTGTTTATGAGTTCTGCTGTGTTCTTCTGGAATGCTTTAAAAGATTGTTTTTAGTATATGTCTTGTACATTTATTGTTGAATCTATTCCTAAGACATTCATTTTTTTTTTGTTGTAACTATTGCTCATGTAAATGGAATCTTTCCTTCTGCTATAATCTTCTAGCTTCTAGCTATCAACTACTTACCTAGTTTTCTACCTCACAATATTTCTGACATTTTCTTTGGTAGTCTTTTCAAAAATTGATTTCCTTGAGTTTTCCAAGTAAATAATAATATCCCCTGCAAATAGGTTAGTTTTATTTTGGTTTCTTAGTTCTTAGGCCTTAAATTCTTCTCTTATTTGGTTTTTACTGGCTAGAGTGTCAGTAAAAATTGACAAAAAAAAAAAAAAGAAGAAGAAGAACTAGACAAGTCCACAATCAGAGTGGGCAATTTTATTTTTTTTTATTTTTTAAATCTATTTAAATAAATAAAAAGTATCTTATAGTTTGCCTTCTTCTTTTTTATTTTTGAAGTTTATTTATTTACTTTTGAGAGAGAAAGAGAGATCATGAACAGGGGAGGGGCAGAGAGAGAGTGGAGAAAGAGAATCCCGATGTGGGGCTTGAACTCATGAACTGTGAGAGCATGACCTGAGCTGAAACCAAGAGTCAAGAGCTTAACCAAATGACCCACCCAGGTGCCCTGCCTTCCTCTTTGTTTTTATTTTATTTTTCCTTCCCTTCCCCTTTGTTAATCCATTTTGTTTTTTAAATTCCACTTATGAATGACATCATACATTTGTCTTTCTCTGATTTGTTTCGCTTAGCATAATATACTCTAGTTCCATTCATGTTCTTGCAAATGGCAATATTTCATTGTTTTTGATTGCCGAGTACTATTCCATTGTGTGTCTGTCTCTCTCTCTGCCCCTCTCCTGTTCATGCTCTCTCTTTCTCTCTCCACACTGTTTTCTTGTTGGCTGTACAAATTTTCATCCCCAACAACAGTGCAAAAGTCTTCCCCTGTCTCATAGTGGACAATTTAGCACATCTTTCTCAGTAACTGGTAGAACAAGTACACACAAAACTTAGTAAGCAGCATAATTGACTCTCTTGACCTAGCTGACATGTATAGAATCCAGCACCCAACAATTACAGAATGCACATAATTTTCACATGCACATAAAACATTTACCAAAATTGATTATAAGCTGAGCAGTTAATCAAGTTTGCATAAACATCAAAGAATGAAAGTGATATCGACTATGTTCTGTTACCACACTGAAGCTTAGCTGGAAACCAGTAACAAAACGGTAACTAGAAAATCCCTAAGTGATTGGAGGTTAAGAGCAGAAATGAATGATACAGGAAAAAATTTATGAGAGAGGATTGACAAACCTGATTAAAAGAAGACTGATAAAATTGATAAACCCTTGGCAAGGCCAATCACAAAGAAAGAAGGTACGATGTAGTAATATCAGAAATGCAACAGAGGATAAAAATGCAAAATTAGAGGAATTCAAAAGATAATAAATGGATAATACCAAAAGATAATAAAAGGATCTAATGAACTACCTCCTGCCAGTACATTTGACAAGTTAGTTGAAATTGACAAATTGCTAGGAAAAAAACTTACCAAAAGTGATAAAGAAGAAATAAAATATCTGAACAGTCCTATAAATCTAAAAGAAATTGAATCCATAAAGAAAAACTTCCTACAAAGAAAACTTGAAGCCAAAATGGCTTTGTCAGAACACTTCTAAGTTACTTTAAAAGAGAAAAATTAACACCCCAGTATGCTTGGATGGCTGGGAGGCAGGGTCAAGCCCGAACTTGTGGGGAATTATATTCCGGGTCCACATTAACCATGTTACTTATTTTCTCAGCTACAAAGCTATGAGAATGACAATGCGCATGCTAGTAATTGAGAAGGACTTGTTTGCATAATTAAATTGTTAATGACATCAGTGTGTATTACAGTCTTGCCTCTATCCAGATGGAAGTTTCACTTATAAAGTTAAAGAAATAAAAACATTTTGATTTGCAGAGGTGGTGAAATTGTGAGCAAATTTTTCTTGTAATATTGTTATAATGCTTTTGTATAATTAATACTAACAATTCAAACAAACCAAAGTACTCTTCTCTAAAGAAACAAAGAATTATTTTCATCACATGTATATTTGGATAAAAAAAATAAACCAGCATTTTAGACAAATTATATGGAGACATTTCTTAACTAATTTGAAAATTTAACGAAGGAATTTGGTCGAATTTGAATGTGACATTTGCTTATTTTCATGTGTCAGAAACAGAAAAATAACCTTCCATTTATAAATCTGAAACTGGATTTAGATCAAATTTTAGAACTCATCATTTTGAGAAGTTTAGATATAAGAAGCTGACATTCACTGCTGAAATTATTTCTTTAAATTTATTTAACGTATGGCCTCCAGCCATTGGGAAGATTTTTGTTGTTATAACAAAAGGTGGCTTCTGAGTTGATGGATGAATGTTTTAATTGCAGTCTGGTCTAAAGACAGCCACTAAACATACTAGAATGCATTTGTCTTGCTTCTTTGTGATGGAATATACTCATATCCGAGGTTGTTAACACCTTTACTTATTTCCTATGGATTAATATTTACTGAGCTTTTTTATGGGCGAGGCACTGCATACCAACGTCTATATACAGGCAGTTGCCAGCTAAGCAAATAGTTGCTTAGAATTAGGAACTCTTTTTCTTACACTAATAATAATATATGCAGTAGTAGTTTCCCAGGATAGTAAAAAAAAAAAAAGGCCATTTTACTCAGTATGTAGCTGTGATATGCATTGCTGCAAATACGAGTTTGGTTCCTGGTTCCTGGGAGGAGGAAGCCTTTAGAGGAGGCAGATGGAGAGAGGGGAAGACAGAGAAGAGGAGGAAATGTGAAAGGGAGGAAGGATGAAGGAGAGGATGGGGAGGAAGAGGAGTTGGAAGAGGAAAAAGGAGAAGAAGAAAGCCAGGGAAGAGGCGAAGGAGAAAAAAAAGCAGCCATGTTTTCTTTCCTACGGCAGCACCGCTCTCCCTGGCGTTTCCTTGCCTCCTTCGCCTGTATTTCTGTGCCTCTTCCATGTCCTGAGGCCCCGTCCTAGATTCCCCAGTGCTCCCAGGCTGCTCTGAGCTCCCCAGGGAGGAACCATACCTGAGTTCGCTCACCCCCAGGGCATGCTTTATGCCCCCACACTATAGTTTCCTTTCATTTCCAGAAGATCTTGAATTCACTCTCAATTGCACTTAGATATTAAGAGGAAAGCCATCCGATCAAAGTATTTTTAAGATATGAATGACTAATATTTTTATATCTTTTAGAGTTGTTTGAGTTGTTGACATAGAATAGAGGAATCTCCGATTGGTAGAACTGTGAGCACCATAAAAAAGCAAAGCAGGCCATCCTGACCTTTGGGAATTAGGGGTTGAGAGTTTTGGTCAAGGACAAACCCTGTAGGCAAGCCTGTCTTGCCTATGACACTGCTTAGAATCTGCCATGGTCCACTCCTGTGGGCTGGCCTCACTCTTCAGTTCATCTTTTTTTCTATTTCTGAGCTATAGACTGTCTAAAAAACCTGATGGCGAAAGGAGCCACCTGTCTACACTTGTTTTTGTAAGTTGGTTCTTGTTGAGTTGGTAACTACCTGCATATATGCTCTACGTTATTGGCCCCAAATTGAAGATGAGGAAATCGAGGCACTTAGGGACTAATACCATCTCCTTTTGAGCACAAGCAGTACATGAATATGACTTAGAGTACAGACCTGCACTTTCCAGTATGGCAGCCACATGTGGCTATTGAGCACTTGAAGTGGGGCTAGCCCAGTCGAGGAACTGAATTTTAAATTTTATAAACTCAACTTATTTATTTTTTTAAATTTATTTTGAGAGAGAAAGAGAAAGAGCGAGAGTGCACACACAAGAAGGAGAGGAGGAGAGACAGAATCCCAAGCAGACTCTGCACCATCAGTGCAGAGCCTAGTGTGGGGCTCGAACTCTCGAACTGTGAGGTCATGAACTGAGCTGAGATCAAGAGTCGGACGATTAACTGACTACGCCACCAGGCAACCCTAAACCCAATTTAAATTTAAAAGCTAATATGCAGTTTAGTTATTGGAAAATGTTTAAGTGTGTTTGGAATAATGTGGGTAGATGAATCTACTCTGTAAATTGTTAAATTTTATAAAATTTAAATACAGGCCAATAATTTCTAGTGAAAATTTTTTGTTTGAAGGCTGGGCACCATCTAACTCCAACTGAGGACAAGTCTGAAGGGCTATTTCAGCTGCTAAGCTCCCCAGTGGGGTCGAGGAAGGCTTGATTGATGCTGTACCAAAGTCTATGTGCTCTTTCAGCCCAATCCTGAATCTTTTTCTTCCCTTCCTTAAGTGTAATTTTTTTTTTAAGAGACTCTTTTTTTTTTAATGTTTATTTTTGAGACAGAGACAGAGCATGAGTGGGGGAGGGGCAGACAGGGAGGGAGACATGGAATCTGAAGCAAGCTCCAGGCTCTGAGCGTTCAGCACAGAACCCCACGTGGGGCTCAAACTCACGGACCACCAGATCATGACCTGAGCTGAAGTCGGTCACTTAAACCGACTGAGCTACCCAGGCGCCCCCTTAAACGTCACTTCTAAGAGTTTTCTTAAATAATCTTGCCCACCAATACCCATCTCAGAATCTGCCTCCTGGGCACCCAACCTGCTGTAATATATTTACTTTTAAATAGTATAATAAACAGTGGGGATTTCTGGGACCTCCAATATCTGGGGCCATAAATACTCATCTTTCCAGGTTAGTCTGTCAGCAACCTCATGAGTGCCAATATGTGAATAACTCAAATCAGGGGTGTCCTTAGCGATGAAGGAAGGAATGGTCAGGACATGCGGGACGGAATACTAAGGTCTTGCTCTGTGTATTTACAAATATATTTATATTCATAAAGGGAGATCTTATCCCTAGTGCTCAGGGACTGAATCCGAGGTTGGAAAATGATAGAGGGTACTCTGGGTATCTATGGCTACAGCAGGGAAGGAAAGGTTTTTAGCAAGTATTGAAAACTGAGCACTGAGCAAAACTGATGCTCTAGTATCAGACAGAAATAGGCTGGAGCAGCAGCTTCACTGGGGGTCACCTGAAGGACACTGAGGAATAGAAATCCTCCTAGTGGGCAGAGTTTTGAATGGTACCTCTCATTGTCCATTTGCATGGTAAGAGAGTGGCCTGAGGAAAGAATGTGCATTGCTTTATGGGTAGTATACCATTGTCTGGCCCCTGGTTCAGGATCCACAAGGAGCAACATTGGAGGACAGGAGGGCAAGAGGTTTGGAGATTTACATGCATTGGCTTCTGCAAGTAAACAAAGTGTGAGAATAATTGTATTTCATGAGGCTGCTTACCTAAGACTCCTGGTTGTGAGGGGGTTTAATAATCAGATTAATTATTCTGATTAAGACCGATCACAAAGGCCGATCTGCTGACTGTCACTTCTTTTATTTTTTTATTAAAAAATTTTTTAGTGTGTATTCATTTTTGAGAGAGTGAGACAGGCAGGTGAGTTGGGGCGGGGCAGAGAGAGAGACAGAGAATCTGAAGCAGGCTCCAGGCTCTAAGCTTTCAGCACACAGCCTGACACAGGGCCTGGATCCACAAACTGTGGGATCATGACCTGAGCCGAGTTGGACGATTAACCTACTAAGCCACCCAGGCACCCCTGCTGACTGTCACTTCTTAGTATGCAATTGGACAATACAACCCTGAGATTGTTATGGTGCTCAGAGAGGGGTGGCCAGGCACATGTGGGAAGGCAGTGATTGGTCCTCATTGGAATAAACTCTTAAGTTTAGATGTATTTTTTATACATACAACGTAACTACTACCATTACTAGCTAAGGAAGAGTAAAGTTCACAGGGCCTTGTGATTAGTTGCAGAAATACAGACCGTATATTTACCCAAATTTCATATATGTGTGTGTGTATTTAAATATTTTTTTCCTACTTCTCTGCATCTCACCATCCTATATAAGGTATGTTAGTCCAGAAGTTGTGTAAGTCATTGGCGACTGTGATAGAGCTAGAAGAAAAATGGACATCACTTAGAAAGTTTTGAATTGTTACTGGATGTACCAACTCATGAGACTTTGCTCTTACGAAGGGAGTGAATGTGGAGACAATTGAATATGGTAGATTGGACATTTTAATATATGTTTTGGAGTTGTAAATATGGAAAGAGGTATATACAAGGATGGTGGAGTCAGAGGGATGAACTGTGGTGAACATTTATTGTTTCAGTGGTGTTAACTGCTTGGCAATCCTACCCTCTTCTGAAGCTTGAGAAGTCTACCTTTGTGTGAGCCGTGTCGGGATGCAGGGTTCCAACTTCCATGCAGGAGGCCAGACAGTTTTTCTCTCTGACTTCTAAAAACCAGGGTCATGACCTATGCATAAGCTTAGCCAATCAGATGCTCCAATGTGGGACTTTTGTGTATTTGTAATGGTGCAAAATTTATTTTGCTGGTGGGGGAAGCGTTCAGAGTTCTGTGGGAGGGATAGTGGTGGTGACCTTGGAATTGGTATGCAGGACCCAATAAGAGTGGCAGCTCTGTAGTAACCAGGCTGTTTCTGTAGCATGACCTTGACTCTGTTCTTGTTTTTTGGCCTCTCTTTGTTTCTGTTTATTTTCTGGGCCTCTTTCTACAGATATTCCATTAATAGATAAGTGCTCAACATCCTTCCAGCACATTCCTGTTCTATATACGTTAGCCAGATTGATTATTTTTGTTGTTTTTGTTGCAACCAAGAATCTGTTCTCTCTTTCTCTCTCTCCCTTTTAGTTTTTGAATGCATTTAGGATTTTACTGTTCTCCTTTATGTTCCCAAATTCTGCAGTGATGTGATTTAACAGAGGACTTTCAAAAATGGACTGTTCTGAACATTAAACGAGACCTTTCAAACTAAACACTTCTATACCTCTTCAGCTTTGGGGGATTATCTTGTTATTTCACTGATTATCTCCGTCCTTAGATTACCTGTAGCTTCTCTCTTTCTGGAAATCCTATTAGTTGGATTGTTCCTGTGTACCTTCTCTCTCTGTCTCTGTCTCTCTTCTTTGCCTTTTTGTCTTAATGTTCAGCATTCTGGGATATTTTCAAGAATCAGATCTTTCAACTCTTCATAACTTAAGAGAATTTTAGCAGCCATATTTGTATTTCCTTTTTTTTTTTTTGAGATTTAACATTTTATTATTTATTTATTTATTTATTTTTAATAATTTATTGTCAGATTGGTTTCCATACAACACCCAGTGCTCATCCCAACAAGTGCCCTCTTCTGTGCCCGTCACCCACTCCCCCCCCACACCCCCTCACCCCTCAGACCCCTTTGAGAGTCTCTTATGTTTTGTCTCCTTCTCTGTGTGTCTTTTTTCCTTTCCTCTCTTCCCCTCCTCCCATATTCATATTTTCTAAGAATTTTTCTCTGAAGTTCTGTTTTCTATGTTTATATTTTATGGATTCAGCATCTTTTCATCTGTCTCCGGAAATGAGAGTTTTTTCACTGTAATTCTCTTCTGTTCTTTATTTTTCCTCCGAAGTCATTTTATCTTTTATTTGTCTTGATCTTTCTATTTCTATTTTAGACTTTTCCTCAACCGTCTGGTGATTATGGCTGTTTAAGGATGCAATATGAGCAAGGCTACCCAGGAGCCCTGTGTTCGTGGGGCAGTCTTACTGACAGTGGTGAGCTCTGCTTTAGTCAGTGGGAAGGCAGCCACTTGTTCCTCTGAAGGGTCCCTACATCCCAGAACAAGAGGGTTTACTGAGGCACACAGTAATCCCACACTTGATGCACTAGTTCTTCCCAGAAAGCCCATTCACATTTCTTGTAGACACAGAATCTCTGTTTTAATTTCAGGCATTTTTTTCTCCTGGGCTTTAATGTGCCTGGCTACCATCTGTTTTGTAAGCAGGAAGGGTGGAGGGACATGTTAGGGCATTATTCTGTATACAGACTCTCAGTTAGTTTCTACCCTCATTTCTCAGTCCTGCCTTCCATTGTCTGTATGTTCTCTGCAACCTCTGTGCTCAGCCTACTTAATGTTCCTCCATGCTTTACAAGTTACAGAAACATTTTGAAATCTTAATCTGCTGATGGATCTCTCTTAGCTTCTTTGTAGAGAGAGGAGATAAACTTACTGGTTGAGTCTGTCAGTTTGATCTAGAAGCCTTTGTGTGTTTTATTTATTTATTTATTTTAATGTTTTTTATTTATTTTTGAGAGAGAGAGAGAGAGAGAGAGCATGAGTAGGGGAGGGGCAGAGAGAGCCAGAGACAGAATCCAAAGCAGGCTTCAGGCTCTGAGCTGTCAGCACAGAGCCCGACATGGGCTTGAACTCATGAGCAGTGAGATCATGACCAGAGCCAAAGTGGGGCTCTTAGCCAACTGAGCCACTCAGACGCCCCCACTTTGTGTTTTAAATGTGTCTTTAATGTGCTCAGAGTTTAGGGTCAGTCATGACACACGGCAGTGCATTGGTAGACAGCCCCATGGTTTGTAGTGCATTCTCTCATTTGACCCTCACACCTCTCGCATCAAGATTGAAAGTGGAGAAGTGGTCTGGAAGGCTTCATTGCATAGGGAGTCCTTGATCAGAATGACTTTAAGATACCTCTACTACAGGTCAGAGAAAACTAATTGAGAGATTCCAGGCTGGGATAAGTTTCAAATTAGGGCTCAGAAGTGGAAACAGGTGAGTAGCATTATAGGCACAGCCGTATCTGCTCAGTTGTTGCAAGTCTAAGTTAATAGTAGGGGAGATGAGAGATGTGCTGAGTGGGAAGCCCATGTTGGGGCTTCAATAGTCTCTAAGGTGATGCGAGCCCTCAGTTCTTTATGACATTTGAGCAGAAGTCCTGTAGATGACGGTGACTTTGAAGCCAGAAAATAACACCATCAGCAGTGTCACAGGCACATACAAAGGACAACGCTAGATTGCACGGTCCCCCCCTCACATTTCCAGCTAATGGAAGCGACAGTATCATGGATGAATGAAAGCCACGGTTTGCCCGTTAGTTTCAACCTCCTTCCCCAAAGGCTTTCCACTGGAACTTGCAAAATGTGCATTTCTCCGCTGTCCTTCCCTTCCCAGCCTGCTGGGAGAGACTAAAAGGACTGAAGACGCAAGCCCCTGGAGACAGAGGAGTTGCTGAGGGAGACTAAGCAGGCTGACTGGAGACCAGGCTGTTGTGGACAGTGCCATTCCTGATCTGATTTCTAGATGGGGCAAAAGCGGGGCGCTGGCGATGGGCCCGGGGTGTCCGTGCCCTCCCCTGTCAGCTCTTGTCCAGCACAGGTGACTCCCACAGCATCAGCAAAGCAGGCTCTTGGGGGGCACCCTCTGACCATGCTTGTCTATAGCTTTCCCAAGGAGCGCTTTCCTGTGTGCCTCCCAGGAGAGCCTCTCAAAGGCAAACATGGGCTTTGCCCTGCTGAGCAGAGGAATTCTCTGCTCCATAAGGTTTGCACCATTGTTTTGATCTCTTCTGAGAAAATTTTCTGGAACAAGTGCTTTTTTTTTTTCCCCTCCTTGCTAAGAGTATTTATAACAGCCTCATCTGCGGATGAGCTGGTAGCTTTACCAATACTTATCTCTTGGTCTTTCTTTCCATTTTTTTGTTTCTCTTTGTTTCTCTACCACACATTTGGTTGACTCTTCGGGAGCTCCTTACAATTCTCTGGCTTTAGGAATGCAGCCTTGTTCACTCTTGTCTTGTACCCAGTAATAAGGCATGATGCTTACTCCCCTCCCCTTCCCCAACAAAAGCATAAAACGTTCCAAACCTCCTGGTCTATTAAACAAAACTACCACATAACTGTTTTCCTTTGACCGGAGGGAGCCCTTTCCACCCAGAGGCACCCGTTTCTTCAGGGCAAGCCCCAAAGCAGACAAATAATCATTCATTTATGAAAATGAAAGATTCATGGGGGACTCTCCGGCGCTGCCAACAGAGTTTAGGCAGGTTCTGATCTTACTTTAATTTAATTAAGCTGTGTTTATTTAATCAGACCAGAGATATGTATCCTCAGGCAGGAATTTGCTGCCTACCTCTGAACTATGTTTTTGTCTGTGGGAGAAGAATGGCTGTGACCTCCCCAGCATTTTGGATTTGGGGCCCCAGAGGGAGGCTGGCAGGTGGCTTGGGTTCAGACAGGCCCTGTGGGGACACTGCATTCAGCAGCTCTGTTTGCATGTGCATGTGCACATGGGTGTGCGGAACCCTTATTTCTCAGTGCCCCCGGATCTGGTTCTGCAGCAGGAGAGACTGAGAAGTCAGGCTGGCAGCAGTCTGTGTTCTCAGCCATGCCGGAAAGAAAGCATGAAGGAAGGGTTGCTCAAAGCATACTCTACAAATCTCTTCTGGGTGCTGGGGAAGCATACTGATTCCCAGGCCCCATGATCTTGCTGAATCACACTGAAGGTTTTAAGTTTATTTATTTATTTTGAGAGAGGGTAGGGGGGAGCATGATCAGGGCAGAGGCAGAGAGAGAGAAAGAGAGCGAGGGAACCCAAGCAGGGGCTCAGTCTCACAAACAGTAAGATCATGACCTGAGTTGAAATCAGGAGTTGGATGCTTAACTGACTGAGTCACCCAGGCGCTCCTCATGCTGACGTTTACGGACAGTTGTGTTCTTCAATTCTAGTACATGTGCTGCCGAAGTGAGCACAAGAATGGTTGTATTCTCAAGTGTTACTCTCCTTGGGAGTGTCTACATTTTAAGGATGGAAGAGGGTTGGGCAGAGGCCAGTGACTGAAGCCCATTTAGCAGGAATCATTATGTTGAGCTTGAGGCACACTGGGAAGAACTTTGGGAATAGAATAGTTTCCTGGAGCTTCCTGAGTCACTCCATTATAGGATGGTGTCTGTCTTCTGCATGTAAGGGCACCTCTGAGGGGACCAGCTGTGGGGTGGTGGGTCTGAACCAGGGTGGCAGGAGTAGATGTCTGAACTGATGGTGTAAGTCCCAGTCCAGGTACAAAGACCTGAACAAGAAGCACTGGGGTTCAAGGGTAGGAGAAGATAAATGTCTCAGCTCAGGTAGAGAGCACATTTGCCTTCCCTCTACCTTTTTGTTCTATTCGGGTCCTCAATAGATAATATACCTTTCTCTCTCTCTCTCTCTCTCTCTCTCTTTTTCTTCCTCTCTCTCTCCCTCCCTCCCTCCCTCCCTATCTATCTACCCGCCTCTCCTATTGGTTCTGTTTCTCTGGAGGGCCCTGACTGGTACGGTGCCCCCCTCCTCACTCCTAGAAGAAGGAGTCACATAGGATTCATTCATTGACCAAGAAGGTGTGTCCTTCTTCTCTGTCTTGTTTTGCTGAGTGACTGCTAGGGAGGAGTAGCAGAGGGAGAGCTGGAATGAATAGAAGAGAACGAAAAGGAAGGAGAGGGTGGGAGACGGAGGGCAGCTGTCCCACGTGGCTGCGGGGATGCCTTTGTCAGAGAGGGCAATGTAGCATTTGTTTTCATCATGTATTCTTCGGTGGTTGCATCTTGGCCCATTTCCTTTCAGATTGCTTCAAACTAGAACTGAGAAAGGGAATTTGGCATCAGCTTTCCCAGAGCTCTGAGTCCCCTACTTTCCTCTCATTCATTTTCCTCATCTGTTTTGTCAGGATAAAAATACCTACCTCGTCCTCCCCCCAGGGTTGTTATGAGGATCTGATGAAAGCTGTTGTGTGAAATGTTGAGTTGTGAGAGAGGGAGGCCCAGTGTCCCACACTCAGGGAAGACTCCATATCATTATCGATACCGCTAGGGTAGCAGTTGGTTTTATCTGTCTCCAGGCCTTAATTAGATCTCAGTTATGATTTTTGAAAAGTCTTTCTTTTCCCAACATACTAATTAATTGCAGGGTTTTTTTTTTTCTTATCAAAGCAGGTGCTTAGATATTTTTAGGAGATTCCCCTTTGACAAAGGTCCCTGTGACTTGGTGCAGCGTGCTGAGTTGTACCTGGTGGAACATTTAGACTGTTTGTTGGGTGAAAACTCAGGTCTTTGTATCCCTTTATTAGGTATATGTGGACATAATTTTACATAAGAGCCTTTTATGAATTTCTTTCATGCAAACACGGACATACCCAGTTAAAAAAAACTGTGGCTGGTTTTCAAACTCTGTTTCTTTGTGTGTGCCATATGCTTTTCCTAGATAGGTTTTAGAACTTTGCTTAGCACGGAGCTTTGGAGCCATTTTACAGGGTTACTCTTTCCATTCCCAGGGGATGAGGAGTTGAGAGATGGGTACAGACAGACAACTTCTTAAGGACAGTCCAAGCCCTTAAGGACCTTACAGTCTAATAGGGGTGATAGTGCATGTGGTATTACGGAGCAGTGTGCTAGATGCCGTGAGAAAGGAATGTATGGGAGTCCAAAAGACAACCCCTAACCCAAGACTGAAGGTTGAGGGAAGTTTTCCTAGAAGGAATTACACCTTATCTAAGTATTTTTTATTTTTATTTTTTAAAGTTTATTTTATTCATTTTGAGAGAGAGAGAGACAGACAGACAGATGGGGAGGGACAGAGAGAGGAAGAGAGAGAATTCCATGCAGGCTCTGTCTGCACTGTCAGTGCTGAGCCTGACGTGGGGCTCGAACTCACAAACCATGAGATCATGACATGAGCTAAAATCAAGAGGCAGATGCTTGACTGACTGAGCCACCCAAGTGCCCTGAACTAAATCTTTAATCACAGAAAGAGTAAGGGAGGGCTGTCCAACTAGCAGGACCAGCTAGTAGCAAGGTACTATTGGGGTGGAGAAACTGGCATAGTACCAGAACTACATCTCTTTTAAAATAGAGCATTGAACGTGGGATAGGGATGGAGAGAGCCTGAAGATGCTAGAAACATCATCATGTAGGCCATGACATTGAGTTTGTATCAAGGAGGAGGCCAGTAAAACAGTTTTAAGCAGGAAAGCGATGAGTAGATCTGAAATTTCTGGAAGTTCCTTCCGGCTCAGAGTGGAGGATGAACTGAGGGAGGCAAGAGTCACTGAGGAAAATGAGATAAGTTGCTGGCTGTAAAAGTGATGGTAGCGAGGTCTTTATTTATTTTTTTTGTTTTTTGTTTTTTTCTTTCATTGTTTTTTTTTTAATTTTATAATAGTTTATTTTCAAATTGGTTTACATATAACACCCAGTGTTCATCCCAACATGTGCCCTTTTTAATGCCCATCACCCCCTCTCCCCCCTCCCTCATCCCCCTCACCCTCAGTTTTTTCTTAGTCTTTGAGAGTCTCTTATGTTTTATCTTCCTCCCTCTCTGTGTCTTTTTTTTCTTTCCCCTCTTCCCCTCCCCCTGGTTTTTGCTTAGTCTCCCAAAGTCCACCTATTCTTGGAAACATATGGTATCTGTCTTTTTCTGACTGACTTATTTCACTTAACATAATACCCTCCAGTTCCATCCATGTTGCTACACATGGCCAGATTTCATTTTTTCTCATTGCCACGTAGTAGTCCATTGTATATATGTACCACATCTTCTTTATCCACTCGTCAGTTGATGGGCACTTGGTCTCTTTCCATGATTTGGCTATTGTCGAAAGTGCTGCTATGAAAATTGGAGTACACGTGCTCCTATGCATCAGCATTCCTGTGTCTCTTGGGTAGATTCCTAGCAGTGCTATTGCTGGATCATAGGGTAGCTCTATTTTCATTTTTTTGAGGAACCTCCACACCATTTTCCAGAGTGGCTGCACCAGTTTGCATTCCCACCAACAGTGTAGGAGGGTGCCTACTTCTCCACATCCTCGCCAGCATCTATAGTTTCCTGATTTGTTCATTTTAGCCACTCTGACTGGTGTGAGGTGGTATCGCAGTGTGGTTTTGATTTGTATTTCCCTGATGATGAGTGACATTGAGCATCGTTTCATGTGTCTGTTGGCCATCTGAATGTCCTCTTTGGAGAAGTGTCTATTCATATCTTCCGCCCATTTCTTCCCTGGGTTGTTTGTTTTTCGGGTTTGGAGTTTGGTAAGTTCTTTATAGATTTTAGATATTAGTCCTTTATCCGATATGTCATTTGTGATGATCTTTTCCTATTCCGTTGGTTGCCTATTCGTTTTGTTGGTTGTTTCTTTTGCTGTGCAGAAGCTTTTTATCTTGATGAGGTCCCAATAGTTCATCTTTGCTTTTAATTCCCTTGCCTTTGGAGACGTGTCGAGTAAGAAATTGGTGCGTCTTAGGTCAAAGAGGCTTTTTCCTGCTTTCTCCTCTAGAATTTTGACAGTTTCCTGTCTCACATTCAGATCTTTTATCCATTTAGAATTTATTTTTGTGAGTGGTGTAAGAAAGTGGTCTAGTTTCATTCTTTTGCATGTTGCTGTCCAGTTCTCCCAGCACCATTTGTTAAAGAGGCTGTCTTTTTTCCATTGGATACATTTTCCTGCTTTGTCAAAGATTAGTTGGCCATATACTTGCGGGTCCATTTCTGAGTTTTCTATTCTATTCCATTGGTCTATGTGTCTGTTTTTGTGCCAATACCATACAGTCTTGATGACTACCGCTTTGTAGTAGAGGTTAAAGTCTGGGATTGTGATGCCTCCAGCCTTGGTTTTATTCTTCAGTATTATTTTGGCTATTCGAGGTCTTTTGTGGTTCCATACAAATTTTAGGATTGTTTGCTCTAGCTTTGAGAAGAATGCTGGTGCAATTTTGATTGGGATTGCATTGAATGTGTAGATTGCTTTGGGTAGTATTGCCATTTTAACGATATTTATTCTTCCAATCTATGAGCATGGGATGTTTTTCCATTTCCTTGTGTCTTCCTCAATTTCCTTCATAAGTTTTTTATAGTTTTCAGTGTAGAGGTCTTTCACATCTTTGGTTAGGTTTATTCCTAAGTATTTTATGGTTTTTGGTGCAATTGTGAAAGGGATTAGCTTCTTTATTTCTCTTTCTGCTGCTTCATTGTTGGTGTATAGAAATGCCACCGATTTCTGTACATTGATTTTGTATCCTGCAACTTTACTGAAATCATGAATCAGTTCTAGTAGGCTTTTGGTGGATTCTGTCGGGTTTTCCATGTAAAGTATCATGTCATCTGCAAAAAGTGAAAGTTTAACTTCCTCCTTGCCAGTGTTGATGCCTTTTATTTTGTTTTGTTGTCTGAGTGCTGATGCTAAGACTTCCAACACCATGTTAAATAGCAGTGGCGAGAGTGGACACCCCTGTCGTGTTCCTGATCTCAGGGGGAAGGCTTTCAATTTTTCCCCATTGAGGATGATATTAGCTGTGGGCTTTTCATGTATGGCTTTTATGATGTTTAAGTATGTTCCTTCTATCCCGACTTTCTCGAGAGTTTTTATTAAGAAAGGATGCTGTATTTTGTCAAATGCTTTTTCTGCATCTATTGACAGGATCACATGGTTCTTATCTTTTCTTTTGTTGATGTGATGTATCACGTTGATTGATTTGCGAATATTGAACCAGCCCTGCAACCCAGGGATGAATCCTACTTAATCATGGTGGATAATTCTCTTTATATGCTGTTGGATTCAATTTGCTAGTATCTTGTTGAAAATTTTTGCATCCATATTCATCAGGGATATTGGCCTGTAATTTTCTTTCTTTGCTGGGTCTCTATCTGGTTTGGGAATCAAAGTGATGCTGGCTTCATAGAATGAGTCCGGAAGTTTTCCTTCCGTTTCAGTTTTTTGGAACAGCTTGAGGAGGATAGGAATTAACTCTGTTTTAAATGTCTGGTAAAATTCCACAGGAAAGCCATCTGGTCCAGGGATTTTATTTGCTGGGAGGTTTTTAATAACTGATTCTATTTCTTCACTAGTTATGGGTCTGTTCAAATTTTCTATTTCTTCCCGTTTGAGTTTTGGTAGCGTGTGGCTATTTAGGAAGCTGTCCATTTCTTCCTGATTGCCAAGTTTGGTGGGATATAATTTTTCATAGTATTCTCTGATGATTGCTTGTATCTCTGAGGGATTGGTTGTAATTTCTCCCTTTTCATTCACGATTTTATCTATTTGAGTTCTCTCTCTTTTCTTCTTGAGAAGCCTGGCTAGAGGTTTGTCTATTTTGTTTATTTTTTCAAAGAACCAGCTTTTGGTTTCATTGATCTGTTCCACTACCTTTTCTGTCTCCATATGATTAATTTGTGCTCTGATCTTTGTTATTTCTCTCTTTCTGCTGGGCTTGGGTTGTTTTAGTTGTTCTGCTTCTAGTTCCTTTAGGCGTGCTGTTAGAATTTGTGTTATTGATTTTTCTTGTTTCTTGAGATGTGCCTGGATTGCAATATATTTCCCTCTCAGGACTGCCTTTGCTGCATCCCAGAGCGTTTGGATTGTTGTATTTTCATTTTCATTTGTTTCCATGTATTTTTTAATTTCTTCTCTGATGGCTTGGTTGACCCAGTCATCTTTTAGTAGGTTATTTCTTAGCCGCCATGTTCTTGGATATTTTCCAGGCTTTCTCCTGTGGTTGATTTCAAGTTTCAAAGCATTGTGGTCTGACAGTGTACACGGTATGATCTCCATTCTTTTATATTTATTCAGAGCTTCCCTGTGCCCCAGAATGTGGTCTATCTTGGAAAATGTACCGTGTGCAGTTGAGAAGAACATAAATTCTTTTGCTTCTGGGTGAAGGACCCTAAAGATGTCTGTGAGGCCCATCTGTTCTAATGTGTCGTTCAGGGCTATTGTTTCTGCGGAGATTTTCTGTTTTGTGGATCTATCCAATGCTGAGAGTGTTGAGATTCTCTACTATTAGGACATTTTTATCGATGAGTTTGCTAATGTTCGTAATTAGTTGTTTTACAAATTTGGGTGCCCCCGAATTCGGTGCGTAGATATTTACAATTGTTAGCTCTTCCTGCTGGATGGTCCCTGAGACTATTATATAATGTCCTTCTTCATCTCTTATTACATCGTTCATTTTAAAGTCTAATTTGTCTGATATAAGTGTGGCTACTCCGGCTTTCTTCTGACTTCCAGTAGCATGGTAGATAGTTCTCCATCCCCTCACTTTCCATCTGAAGGTGTCTTCAGGTTTAAGATGAGTTTCTTGAAGACAACAAATAGATGAGTCTTGTTTTTTAATCCATTCTGTTATCCTGTGTCTTCTGATTGGCGCATTTAGTCCATTTACATTCAGTGTTAATATTGAAAAATATGGGCTTACAGTCACTGTATTATCTGTAAGTTTCATGTTTGTAAGGCTGTCCCTGGCAGTGTGTGTTCTTTGCAACCTTGCCTTCATAGAATGCCCCTCAGGATCTCTTGCAGTGCTGGCTTATTTGTGATAAATTTATTTTATTTATTTTTTTATTTTTTGAGAATGAGACAGAGTGTGAGTGGGGGAGGGCAGAGAGAGAGAGAGAGAAAGGGAGACACAGAATCCAAAGCAGGCTCCAGGCTCTGAGCTGACAGCACAGAGCCTGACACAGGACTTGAACCCACAAACTATGAGATCATGACACTCAACCCACTGAACCACCCAGATGCCTCTCCTACGTAGTTTTTAATGTGTCCTCTGCCTAGTTTCCTTTTGTTCTCAGGCTTAGGGGACAGCCAGAGCCGCTCTTCCTGGGAGAATGAAGCTCTGCGATTGGCAAAAACAGTGAAAGAGCCACATGGGCACATCACGCACAAGCCAGAGACTCGTTAGTGGCTATTTACCACCTTGTAGAATGCTCCAGAGGAAGAACTGGAGACCGTGATCTCCTGGAACAGGCTCCCCAGAGCTTCCTAGCTCAGGATATGCATAATGAACGTGGGGAACATGGGCAAAGCAGGTGTTGGGGGGGTCCCAAGGGTGGCCTCATCTTTCCATGGCTCCTTGGAGAACCAGGCATTCTGGGGAGGATGGGCCAATTTACTGTCTCCAGTGCTTGGGCATGACATGGATGCCAGGGAGACAGGAGGTTGCCCTGCACAAGGGCAGGGCAGAGTGCACACACAATGCGCTGCCTGTCATGGCTTCGGAAGACCTCACAGCCACTTGTCAGTCCCCCAGTCTCAGGCTAGAAACTGAGGCACAGAGAGAATCTGCAGCCTGCAGATTACCCTCTGTAACATGAGATGAGAGCGATAATAATAATCGTTAGCATTCTTAAACCCTCGCTGTGAGCCAGGCAGTGGGCTAAGTACTAGGGTTGTTTAGTTTAAGCTTGTCAACAGTCTTGTGAGGGATGCACATTCTCCCCATTTTAAAAAAAGGTTTATTTATTTATTTTTGAGAGAGAAAGAGAGAGCACATATGCGTGCACAAGTTGGGGAGGGGCAGAGAGAGAGAGAGGGAGCCACAGAATCTGAAGCAGGCTCCAGGCTCTGAGCTATCAGCACAGAGCCCGATGCTGGGCTCAAACCCATGGACCACGAGATCATGACCTGAGCCTAAGTCAGATGCTTCACTGACTGAGCCACCAGGTGGCCTATCCTTCCCATTTTAAGGATGAGGCAGTTGAGGCTCCTACTTTAAATTGCCCAAGATCTCTCAGGTGAGAGTATCTACTTCATAAGATTCATGTCAGGAGTTGTATGAGCTATTTGTAAATGTGTTTTCTACTCTGCAACTATGACACACATGCATGTACACACATATATACTTGTTCTGATTTACTATGGTAGAAATATGTTGAGTTTTTTTTAAACTCCTGAATTCTAAGTTATGACTCTGTGATTTTATTCACCAAACATTATTTGACTTGTTGCTCCATGCCCAGAACCGTGTTAAGCGCTGGAAAGGACATTACCACACACACTCCCTGCTGTTGTGGAGGTCACAAACCAGCAGGTTATGCAGCCATCCAAGTAAACAGGAGGGCCATGACATTTGTTAAACTGCATCAAAGTGGGTTGTGGCCCTAGGAGTGGTAAGCGCTGAGCTTTGTTGAATAGCGTTCCCATCGCTGGCCTCGTGGGCCAACCCCAGAAATTTAGATTCCCCAGAAGAAGGATGGAACCTGGGCATTTTTTTTAAAGTTCTACCAGGAGTTTCTATGGGCCCACAGGGTTGAGAATTGCTGATCTAGACAGTTGAAGACACCTCTGGAGGAGGTAGCTTTTAAACTACAGGCTGCTGGATGGGTGCCTAGGTGGCTCAGTCGGTTAAGCATCAGACTTCCACTCAGGTCATGATTTCGTGGTTTGTGAGTTCAAAACACGTGTTGGGCTCTGTGCTGACAGTGCAGAGTCTACTTGAGATTCTGTCTCTCCCTCTCTCTTTGCCTCTCCCCTGCTCATGCTCTCTCTCTCTTTCTCTCAAAAATAAATAAACATTAACAAAATTAAAAGGGCTGCTGGAGCTTGAAGATGATGCATTCTAACTGTAGCTGACAGCTTTGCTGGGTGGCCAGGGAGGGCTGGAAGCCATCCTAAGGCTTCCAGGTGAGCTGAGCCTCCTGAGAGAAACTTGGCCAGACTGCAAGACTGCTCCCAGCCTCCAGCCCTCCAAAATTACTGTCTATCTTCCCTCAGCATCAGGCATCTGCTGAGAGAGGTGGTTTCCTTGGGAACCAGATGACCCCACTTCTCTCCTCTGCTCAGCTAGCTGCTACTGAACAAGAAACAGGTGAGGAGTAGATGAAAGGTTCTTGGAAATGTGACTTTGGAGACAAGTTTCTCCCTTCATCCATCAGGCTGCTGATGGGGACTGCTCCCCAGACAGGCTGCATCACATGGTTCCCCTTGTCACATAGCTGGACCTCGAAGACACAACCTCAAAAGGCATGTTCACAAAAGCTCACACAATTCTTACATAAACGCTATGAGGTCGACAGTATTGTTCAGTTGTGAGACTTTGGGCAAGTTATTAAACTCTGAGTCTATTTCTTCATCTATGAAGTGGTAATAATAGTGTCTCTTCCATAAAGTTTTTTTTAAATGTTTATTTATTTAGAGAGAGAGGGAGAGAACTTGAGTAGTGTAGGAGCAGACAGAGAGGGAGAGAGAAGATTGCAGGCAGGCTGTGTGCCCTCAGCGCAGAGCTCAACACAGGGCTCGAACTCATAAAAAGCTAGATCATGACCTGAGCTGAAACGAAGAGTGGGCCGTTCAACCGATGGAGTCACCCAGGCACCCTCCACAAAGTTGTTTTGTAAAAGAATCAACAGGACAGAGGAACCCCTTTATGATGCTGGTAGGTGGGTTGAAGGCTCATGCCCATCTCAACATTTAGCTATGAAATGAGGTCATACCCAGACCCAGGATGCATCGTTAAGAATGTAGCCAAGAGGACTTGTGATACTAAGGATGGGTGCAGACTCCACTATAGAGCAGGGCAGCTCCCTGAAGGGTGGTGGAGGCCAACCTGCTTGCCTCCTGTCTCTCCACCAAGGATGTAGTTGTACTGGCCCCACCTCCACAGATGTAGTGTGAGTCAAGGGATATTACTGTCCAGAAGTGTCCCATTGGGGCACTTTCCTCTATCCAGACACATCATGAGTGGTGAAGAAACCTCCCCCACCCTCCACACAGTTTTTACACATCAAATCCTGGAATTTCAGGACTAAAAGTAAATTAAAGATTATTTAGACCAACCTTATTTACAGAAGCAGAAACTATGACTCCACAAGGGAGAATGACCTAATGAAGGAGCAGAGCCAAGACCAGACCAGGGTCTCCTGGTTTCTGGACTTGTGTTCATTTCATGTCGGTGATGGAGGAGCAGGGCTGTTCCTAGGTCCCAGCTCTAGAACATGAACATCTCCAGCCAGACCCGTCCCTAGCAAGCACTGCACAACAGGGCGGTGGATGGGGGTGGGGGGTCTATACCACTCAGGCCTTGCCACTTTTCTCTGGTTAAACATCTCATGAGTAAATGAGATGAACTGCATCCAGGCAGCACCTGCTCTGTTCATTTGTAATGTGCATAACTATTTACCAATATATGGGCTTTACTGTATGTGTGTCTGTTAAGAAAATGTCTACTCTCTACATGTGCTTGTCCTTATATTGAATGCTTAACTGGAGCCAGACAGAGAAAACAGTCCTGTACTGTCACTTTCCCACTGGACCTGATGTCTTCCTCTCCAGCTTCTGCCTTCCATGACTCAGACTTTGCCTTTGGCAACATGTCCAGGGCAGTGCCACTCCTGATTTGCCTCAGTTCGCAGTACTGCTTCCACCTGCCTCCTGGGGGCCATGTGGGCGTCTTTCTCATCATAAAATGTCAGAACTAGAAGGGATTGTACATATTATCTGGTTCAGGGATTTTTAGAATTCTCATTTCCTTAGTGAAACTCTTTACAACAAAATCTTCTGTGGAATTCTAAAGGTAGAACTGCTGGGGATGAAGCAGGCTGCAGGGCTAGAAGCACACCCACTAGGCTTCCCTCTTGTCCTGCTCTGTCCCTACTTCTCTCTGAGATAAGGGGCAAAGTGAGTCCCAGAAAGTGCAATCTCATAGTTGCTGAGTAGTCTTCTGAACCTAGATTCTAGAATTCCATAACAAGTTGCTTACAAAAAAAAAAAAAAAAAAAAAACAAACTCGCTTTTTTGTTTTCTTTTGTTAAAATTCTGATATTTTTGGCAGTAAATGAGTGAATAAAATGAACTTTTTCTTTACTAAGAGGCTGGTCTTTTAATTAGTTTTCTCAAACATTTGTCAAGCATGCGATGTTACTAGGTGCTTAAAAATTCATGATTTGAATGCAGACAAACAAAACCAGCCTCTGGTGCTAATCAGAATCAGAGAGTGCCTACAGTTAAGACCAGATTCCATTGTAAGTAGCAGGCATCCCAAGTAACTATGGCTTAAACAAGCTGGAAGTGTGTTTCTTTCTCATAGTCAGGTCTGGAGGTAGACAGTTCAGAGCTAGGAGGGTGGCTCTGTTCCGTAGAGTTCTCTGCAATATCTAGGGCATGGTTTTAGACTTCTTGTACCAAGACGGTGGTTAGAGCTCTAGCCACCTCTACCAAACACAGCTGCATGGAGGAAAGAACAGAGAAGAAACGGGGCAAAGGGCCCAGGCCTGTTACATTTTATTGGAATTTCCCAAACATTGCCAGAAAGAAACCTCTATTCATATTCACTGGCTTGAAGTAGTCAGACATCATTCCTAAGTACATTCTAGACAACCATGTGCCCAACTAAATATCAAGGATTGTACTGTAAAAGGAGATGGAGAATCCTGAATATTCCCACAGAATGAACTTCTTGTGTTTATTTTTCCCTATTCGTTGATTTTTCATAAACAGACTTTGAGTGAGCCTGTAGGTATCGAGTGTGTAGGGAGTGTGGGGGTGGGGGAAGTAGGGTCAGCTCCTGAGAGGGAGGGGCTGGTTGGTAATGACCAATGGAAGCAGACGTGGGCCAAATGAAGCATGCATGGTTCTGTGATCTGGAAGTCTGTGTCAAGTGCTCACCAAATTTTGTGTCCCTGAGGGTTGGTTCACCTATCTCATCCCCTAGGCAAGATTGGGTAGGTACACTGTTTATTAACTGAACAATAATAATTTTGCTTAGTACGATAGAAAATTATCTGACCCTAGATCTTGTTTTGGGGGCAGAGGAGTTTATGGTAAAAAATACTGAAATCAAACCAAACAGAACTGGAAGATTTATGGAAGCATTTAATACTGAGTAGTCAAAGCATGCCAAAGACCAAAAATACATTGCACAAAAGCTAATGCGGGGGGAAAAAAAGCTAATGTGAAATGAAGGTGTAGGAAAATTCATGATTTCATTTTGAAGCTAATGCGGGCAGCTGTGGACAGTCGGGCTGCTTTAAATAATAGCAATTTTTGAATTATATTATCAATAATGACAGGATTTCTTTTTAAATTTTAAGATCAGGTTATAAAGTGCTTGGGTCTTATCTCTGTGTCCACTGTGCGAGGTATGGGCAATTTCCTCGCTGCTAGAGTACATTCCCTGCATCTGAGGTAGGAATGCATTTAATAGACTGAATCAGTACAGCTTTCTTTTGGGAAATTTCAATTTCACTGCAAGCAATTTACATAGAGAGTCACAGCTTGAATTCATAGCTCATATCTTGGTTGCTTTGGAGATAGCTTCTCTGTTGGAAAGGCAATTACTATCTGCA
The DNA here is from genome assembly GCA_030068075.1 of Paguma larvata. Taxonomy (NCBI): domain Eukaryota; kingdom Metazoa; phylum Chordata; class Mammalia; order Carnivora; family Viverridae; genus Paguma; species Paguma larvata. The sequence continues at coordinate 97,856,280 of CM057826.1, read as the reverse complement.
GGAGAAGCCTGTCTACCATTAGTCTCCAGTTTTAAACGTTGACAGGTGGAGATGGAAGTGGGGGTGGGGGTGATTAATAAAGGGCTTTGTCTTTCTAGTCCACAGAAGGAAAGGGATTTAAGTGTTACAATTTCCTGGTCTCCAGAGATAATTTTTTCCAGAACATTTCAAGCTTTTGACCAAAATGAGAACATGAGACTCTTTGTAATTAGTGAGTTTTGTCACTTTAAGCTTATAGGGAAGAACATGAAATGACTAAAAGTCAGTTCCTTGAAGTTTTACCAAGCCATCGTAAAGAAATCTAGTGATACTGTAAAATTAGTCTTTAGCCCCTGGATGTGGATAGTTTGAAATCTATGTAGTGGTTTCTGCTATAATCTTTGTTCTTAAGGAAAATGGAATTGCACTCTGGTTGTTGATGCCTAGTGTCACTGCACGACACAGCAGTCTTTAGGATGGTGTTTGGGAGATAGCCTTTCCCCTTAACCAGTAATGTGTTAAACTGTCAATGTGTTAAACTGTGTAAAATTGTTGTGTCCACATTTGAGATCGTGGTGCAGCCAAACAAATTTGTATTTTATGAGTGACTTACACTCTGTGAGGCCCTGAAGCTTGTGCATTCAAATCAGAGTCCTGAGCTGAGACCTGCCCGCATTTCCATCTAATTGACTTAGGCATGGGGACACTGATTCCTTCTCCTTTAATCATCACCTTATATTCAAGGCTAAAAGGCTATAATTATTTGAAGTAGCTGAAATTTGAGTGACCTAGATAATTATCTCAGCAAGATGAGCTTAAAGTTTATTGACACAAATGCCAGTTTCATTAAAGGTTTGGTACAAAAGGCAAGTCCACGAGACAGCTGGTTGACCGAGGTGAACTGACAGTGAACAGCACCAAAGACACAGGAACCACCAGGGACTTTGAAAATAATTACCATCATTTCCATAATATAGTTAGCAGAGGATTATGGGAGGCCAGAAAAACCTTTATAGCTGCTTAGTGTTAGAGGGCTTCTTCCCTCATCATTCCTCAGTGTGGAATCCATAGCACCATGGCTTAATCCACCCAGGCATCTACTTACTCTGACAATTGTTTGATAAGTCCAAACAAATGAAAATGGTACTTTCCCCTAGATTGTGGGTAGCCAAAGTTAACACTCTGATAATAGTATATTTTGTTCAGGTATAGAATTTTTAAATCTTACCTTATACATCTATTTCTTTTGTATGTTTAATGGATTAAAAATAAGCACAATGTTGGGGCACCTGGGTGACTCAGTCAATTAAGCATCTGACCTCAGCACAGGTCATGATCTCACAGTTTGTGAGTTCAAGCCCCCTGTTGGGCTCTTTGCTGACAGCTCAGAGCATGGAACCTGCTTTGGATTCTGTGTGTCCTCTCTCTCTGCCCCTACTCTGTTGTACTCCGTCTCTCAAAAATGAGTAAGTAGGGGCGCCTGGGTAGCTCAGTCGGTTAAGTGACCAACTTCAGCCCAGGTCATGATCTCACAGTTTGTGAGTTCAAACCTCGCATCGGGCTCTGTGCTGACAGCTCAGAGCCTGGAGCCTGCTTCAGATTCTGTGTCTCCCTCTCTCTCTGTTTCTCCCCCGCTTCCAGTCTGTCACTCTTTCTCTTTCAAAAATAAATAAACATTAAAAAAAAAAACATTAAAAAATGAGTAAGTGTTAAAAAAAAATTGAAAAAAAAAAGATAAGCACAATGCCTACCTAAAAATAGCACAATACATACCTGTTACAAAATTTTAAAAAATGTTAACAATCATCATCCAAATTTAAACACACACAATACTGCGTTTTAGGGTTTATTACTTATCATTAAAGAGAATTCTACATGTAGATTAATCATAGATCACTTTAGGTATTAAACTTGTTTTTACAACAATAGTCAAATGCTACTTCCTACTCTTGGTTAACACACAGTAGGCATGCCATGTTTCTGCAACTAGATTATAAGCTACTAAGGCACGTGCCTCTAGTAACAGTATTACCACAGTCTTAGTGGACTAACAACACATATTTATTATTTCACAATTTCTGTTGGTGAGGAATCCAGGCATGACTGAATTGGGGGCTCTGCTTCAAGGTTTCTCATGAGACTGTGATTAATACATCATCAGAGCTAAGGTCTCATCTGAAAGCTTGAATGGGGAAAAATCCACTTCTAAGCTCACAAGTCTTAGGTGTTTTTGTCCCCTCTATCAGCTGGTACCATGCTTTGTGTGCGCAATAGGTGCTTGTTAAGAAAAGTGGGAATTCTCATGTTCATACATGAAAATACAAGGATGGATGACTAAGAATAAGTGAAGCCACTATACTGGGCTTGACTTCCTCTTTGAGGAAATGGTTGGGGATAGAGATAAAAATTTTCCAGTGTGAGTGGACTATAACTTAGTTCGTGAATATGCATCTGGACTGATCACCCTTATGAGTGGAAAGGTATCAATAACAGTGATAATAGCTCCTATTACTTGAGCACTTAACATGTGCCTGGTACTGTGGTGAGTGGATGAGAAAGTAGAGGCCTTTCTCTAGGTTAAGTATCTTGCCCAAGGGTCATGAATATTATAAAAGACAAAGCTGGGAAACCTTATTCTATGAATGCCAAAATGCTTGTTCCCATCTACTCTGCTTTAGTGCTTCTGATAGGTGGCACTTTGGGTAAGACACAGAGCAGTTTAGCTCTTTTGGGAGTGAGGTATACTGTTGCCTTGGTTTTAGGTTCCTATGTCCAAGGGAAGGGTTAAGAAGGGATAAAAACTCTCACAGCAAGGCACTGTTAAAATTGCTTTCCTTTTTATAAAGGCCAACTATAACAGCAAACAAGTAATAAATCAATGTCTAACCTCTAGCATAGTTTAGCAGCTAGGGTCAGGGAGAGGAGGTGATGATCAGTCATAGTCAGCAGCAGTGTCTGGAGACCAGCAGTAAGGCTGGTGTTCTGGGGTGTCTGTGTGTGTGGGGGATCAGTAGAGTATGATGTGATGGAACAGAGCATGAAGCCAGTTGCACACATGCAAGCTATGTTCCTTGTCAGCTGTCCCCCTGGCCTCTAACCAGGGCAGGATTTTCTCCCTCCAGTCAGGTTATTGTGCCCTTGTGGTTTGGGGGCCTCAAGGTCCCAAACCATTAACGTAATAATCACATTGCTCTGGGCAGATTTCTGCCCAGTGTCCTCTGTGTTAATATTGCAAAGACAAATCAGAAACACATTTATCAGTCAGAACGAGTCAGCCACCAGTCATTTTAACTAGTAAAAATAACTTAACAATTGATATTTCTGTATATTATACTCAGATGTCCACAGAGATAAGCCCTCAAATACAAACACTGAGGGTGACAGTCATTTTTGGTGTTTTAACAAAGGAAGGAGTAAGGCTATGGTTTTCTCAAAAACAAAAATCAGACCCACCATTTACCATAGATTCTTGTTATGGTGACTCTTACTCCATTACTTATTCCACTTATAAGCCAGAATATTTGATGGTTTATTGCAACTTCTTAAACAGTGCCAGGATGTGTCACTAATGAATCAAAAATGTTATACTCCATCCCGAATTTCCTACTTTTCCTTCCCTCTGACAGACACTGCCATCTTACACTTCCCCAGCTGGGTACCTTTATCATTAAGTCAAAGGTACTTATCCTTTTCTGAGAGCCCCTATCTCTGGACACTCTACAACTGTCTGGGTTTGTCAATGATATTTGACTGGAACAAAATGCTAAAGAGCGAGTATGTACAAGAGAAGGAATGATTGTACATACCCAGACAAACCAAAGAGTCTGAAGTGAGTATGAAGTGAAGGTAATTTGTAGGAGGAAATCTTAGAATGCCAAATAGTGACAGTTGAAAAAGAAGGGAAAGATGAAATAACTAGCTCTACAGTGGTTTTCAGACTTTGCAGTATATCAAATAATTTAAGAAGTTTCAAAAAGTTCTAATATCTAAGCCACAGCTCAGAGCATTTAAATCAGAATCTCTGAGAGTGGCACTCAGGCAAAAGTATTCTTTAAAACTGCCCAGCTCCCTTACACTGATGACCTAAAAGGGGAAACAGCTTGTTATTTTTAGGTATAATCACTGTGTCAGTTATCACTCGTAATAACATTATCACAAACTCAGTGGCTTAAATAGCACATGTATGTTATCTCACAAGTTCGGTGGGTCAAGAATGCAGGCATGACTCAACTGGGGGGCTCTGCTTTAAGATCTCTCATGAGGCTGTAATCAGCATATCAATCAAAGCTGAGGTTTCATCCATAAGCTTGAATGGGGAGGGATCTACTTCCAAGCTCACTTGGTTGCTGGCAGGATTTAGGTCCTATGGCCCGGGACTCAGTGGTGAGTAGTAGAAATGGAAACAAAACAAGAAACTCAATCCAGATGATTTCTCCTTAATATCTGATTTATTATGAAATACTTAAAAATCATGAAACGATTACATAGAATAGTATAATGATCACCCTTGTATACCACCCAGCTTTATAAACAATTGGCCACATTCCATGAATGTTTTTACTTCACTATTATTTATTTTCATGAGTAAACAACTATGTGGCAGAAAAGGATGATCTTGTCATCATAGATAACAGGGCAAGTTTGTTCATTTTAACCTCTTTTCTTTCTACAGTTATAATGGGAGTTATAATGTGTTAACACATGTAGCTGGAGAGGCCAAGCCTGAAAGACTCACAAGAGAGGTAAAGAGTGATGGTTTTTCTCAAAAGGTGAGCAAGGTGCTCACCGGTAGGTGTATAGTTGGAGGACCAATGGTCTTGCATTAGGACCACCATTCATGAAGACATGTGGAACATAAACTCGAGGGTATGCTTGGCCCCCAGGTACAAAAATCTGCTACCTGTGGAAAGCAAAGAGCAGAATTCACTAATCCAGCTCCCTTGGGATTTCTGATGTAGATCTCTATCTCCTGATTTTGGCCTAAGTGGTCAACTAGGTGTTGAATTCTATATAGGCAGTTAACGTCAAACCACAAAGATTCCAAGAGTGTTTGGAGAGTTTAGAGATCTGTGTTGTCCTTGTTAGGTTTTCAGATCTTTTGGGAAACGGTGCTGGGTAAATCATAGGGCCTTCAGGTTCCAGGCTCAGGCCAAGGACAACAGACTGGCAGAAAAAGTGAGGTTTCAGGAGGGCCAGCCACAGCAAGGCCCAACAGGCTTTGGTAGATATGTCTCTTACTGCTTAAGTGTTCAGCTCTTATTTACCTTAGATATGGTCATCCCATAGTTATCTCCATTTCTTTCATGTTCAGTTAAAAACATTTCATTTATGTCCAAAATATTTATGAGAATGTTTAAACCTGATTGACTGATCCAGGAAATGGTGGCTGATAAAAACTAAAAATAAAGCATACAGGCTCAAGCAAGGTTTCAATGGCAGAATCCAAGGAGTTTAAGGGAATTTTAAACTTGGCCAAAGGCTTTCCTGAATTTCTATTTCAAGTTCACCCATGTGAAGGTTTTCGAAATCTGAAGATCATTTCTTCCTTTTCCTAATGTTGAAAATAGAAGAACCCTGGCTTAACTTTGCAGCAGATTGCAATTTACATTTTGGTCCTTCTGTGATGTGGTGATGAATGTATAATGAGGCAGTAAAGGGCTTGGCCATCAGAGTTAGACAGCCTGGGTTCAAATCCCAGCTGTCACTGAGTGTCTGTGAGACATTGGGCAGGTGACTTATCCTCTCCCAGACTGTCTTCTTGTCTGCAAGATCAGGGTTGATAGGAGGATTCAGTGGAATGTGTGAATTTAACATGGGTCCTAGAACTGAACATGGGTCCTGTTTAACGAACAGAAGTTTTTACCCTACTCTTACTGTAGTAAACATAACTGTCTTTTGACTTTTTGTAATGGTCCTGGAAATGAAGCATCGTTATTCTAGATTTGCAGGAGGATGGGAGAATAAAAATACATACATTCTGTGTCAGACACTGCTAAGTATGGACTAACTTGTTTTCTCATGTTCCTGGGCATTCAGCTAAGACCACATTCCTCAACCTGTCTTGCAGTTAGGTGATGCCATATGACTAAGTTCTAGCCAACTGAAAGTGAACAGAAGTCATGTGTCCCATTTTCTAGGCCCGCCCCATAGAAATTTCCCATAAACATCCCTCCATGCTCTTTTACCTTGGAATAGAGATGATTAGGACGACCTTAGAAACCATGTATTGAAGGTGGCAGAGTGCCTGTTGGCCTGAGACTGAATGATAGCTGGGTAATGGAGCTAAGCCAACCTCCACTGAGGAGGAATGTCCACCTTGGACTCAGGTAAATAAACTTCTGTGGTGTCTGAACTATTTTGTGTTTTTTTAGTTGTTTTAGCAGCTAGTTCGAAATGCCTAGCACTATCTTGATAACCTCCTTCCTTAATGAATACTCCTTTCTTTCTTCCTATTTCCCATTTAAAATTGCTGAATTAAGTAAAAAAGGGTTACAGTATAAATCTTCTTGAGAGATCTCGCTGACCAAAATGTATGTCCAGGAGCTCCCGATTTTATGGGTCACTTATGCTTTTTATTTTCTAAGACCCAGGAATCTTGGGAAGTAAGCCTCATTAAGACCCAATTTTGAAAGTCGATATGGGGAGGGGTCAGATTACCTGGATTTTGCTACCCTTGACATCAGAATCTTAATTGTAACAAGTAGTGTTCACCTAAGCATGTACCTCCCTATGAACATACTCAGATGGGTTCATGAAAATAAAGGCATAGTTAGGAATGACTGAAATCATTAATGGAAATTAGACACAGTTTGGCACACACAGTTAGTTTCAAGAACTTTAACGAACATACAGTGGGTTTTCATATCAGTCTCCAGCTCCTGCATACCACAATCACCCTTAACAAATGAGGCTGAGAAATGAGTCTCTGCTCTGGGGTATTCTGCATCTTCTTCTGTGGGTCCCCTGTTGCTATTGTCCCCAGGTCACTTGGTACCAGAACCAACCATCCTTCCTTCTTCCTGTCTCCCTCCCTTTCTCTCTTTGTCTCCCTTTCTTCCTCCATCCCCTGGCTTTTCTCTCTTTTCATGTACTTGCTTTATATATTGAATCTTGCTGAAGAATGTTTTCTGACAGGGGCACCTGGGTGGCTCAGTTGGTTTAGTGTCCATCTTCAGTTCAATTCATGATTTCATGACTTGTGAGTTTGAGCCCTGCATCAGGCACTGTGCTGAGCCTGGAGCCTGCTTTTGGTTCTGTGTCTCCCTCTTACTCTACCTCTCCCTCACTCACACTCTGTCTTTCTTTCTCTCATAAATTAAAAAAAAAAAGTTTGCAGAAAGCTCTGCTTTTCTCCAATGCATCCAGCAAATGTTGGCTTCTTCCTTTACCTGTTGGTAACATGGTTGGCTATTAATGAAAATGACTCACTTACCAGAGCCCTCTTGCTGCTCTCTCTATGCAGTAGTGACAAGAATAAAGTTTTAAGCCTCTGGTTTGGAAGAGAATGTTAGCTCTTGCTAGGAGTCTGAAAAAAAGTTCCACACTTGGACAGCACTTTGATCCTTCCTTAAATATGTGTCACTTCATTGGTCATTGCTCCAACAACAGCACTGAAAGTTAAATTCCAGGCCTTGTTTTTCATACAAAAGGGCTTGGCTGCACACTCCATTCTTGGATTCTGTTCTAAGGGCTTACCATCAAAGAAGGTGATCTGTAAATATAAGATGTGACCACAAAACAAAACTCCTTGTTGGGTTCCCTAAATGCAGGAAGACTTCCCCATAAGGGATCCAAGAAAAGTTCTGGCAATCTGAAAACAGGTGTCCAGAGGGGTACTAAAGGGTTATTGGAGTTTAGGGGAATGATCCATCAAGTCAAACTAGATGCCTTCTAGCTCATAAATAGGTGTGTAGATGGACAGACAGGTAAAGCCCTGGATTGTCAGTGGGTCAACATTGTTAGTTAAAAAGAACAGAACCATAATCATAGACACATAATCTCCCAGGATACCTCTTACCGTAGTTACAAAGATTAAATATTATTCAAAAGAAAGGAATGTGTATGAGGGAGAATTCCAAAATCCCATAGCTTTCGTATTCCAAAAATATTTTCTCATGAAGACAATTCCAAGATATGTTGTAAAACAGAGAGGTTTTTAATTTTTAGATCCTTATTAGGAAAACTCATTCTGAAGTTGTGATATAGCAACCATAAATCTGAACAGGTAATGAATAATTAATTGAAGACAACTCTTAAATTAGAACTCCACTTAAGACATACTCAGTCCATTTTGTCTTGGAACTTTTGATTGTTTGCAGTAGTTTTGTATTGCACTAAATTGGATGTGAAGTTTTTTTTTTAAGAACTCTCCACAGAATGGGAAAAAGAGTCCATTTCTGGGCATATATATTCCTAAGGGAAGAAGAGAAAGGAATATAAGTTGAATAATTAATATGCATTAGGTGGTTTACAGCTATATACTCTCAAAACTTAGGGTTAGTTTCATTAGCCCCATTTTGCATCTGTAGGTAGGCAACTTGAATAACTCGACTATTTAGTGGAAGACAGTACTCCAATGCAGGGCATATGTTTCCACCGTCCAGTGACCTAATATTTATCAGAGTTTGTGCATACCAAGTTCTTGTCCAACTGGATGGAGATGATTTAAGAAGACAAATAATGTCAGGCACCTGTGTGGGTCATTGGGTTAAGCACCTCAATCCTGGTTTTGGCTCAGGTCATGATCTTGTGGCTCATGAGTTAGGTCTCCGTTTCAGGCTCTATGCTAATGATGAAAAGACTGCTTGGGAATCTCTTTTTCTCTCTCTCTCCCCCCCCCACCTCCCCTCAGCACCTCCCCTGCTTACACTCTTCCTCTCTCAAAATAAATAAACTTAAAAAAAAAAAGACAATGTAACAATGGCTATTCTAAGGTCAGCATGAAATTCTAGTTCTATAATTGAGCCCTACAACTTTCTCCTTTAATACTCAAGCAAGGGTCTTATTTCTTCTAATGTTCAACACCCTCTGACCCAGGCTGAAATATCCCTCTGAAATCAGTAGTTTCAATTCATAGTGATGTGATGGCTTTGATTTTCTAATACATTTCAACCATCAAAGCTTACTCTCTTCTTTCTTTGGCATCTAGTGAAGTGATTATCTAACTTTAGTATATATAAGAAATATCTGAAGAAATTGTTTAAAAATAAATCTCCTGGCTTCCACGCTAGCAATTCAGGAGTTACGAGGTGACGTCAAGTCTTCATTTTTCACAAACATCTCAGGTGATCAGGGAAGTTTGAGTTTTTAAGTACCCTAATTTTCCTAGTTATTCTCATTGTCCTTTTTTGTTTTGTTGTGTGTTTTTGGTTCTCTGCCCTTCTAGAACTGCACTGCTAGTGGGTGATCTGGGCTTATGAAGGCTCAGCAGGCAATAAAGCCAGAAAAACAGAGGTAAGATCTCCTAGCCAGAAGCTCTAAGAGCAAAAATGCCTCAGTGAGGAGATGGAAGAGGCTGCTAAATAAAACAGTAGTAGTAACATATTATTCTGTTGAAAATAAAATGGGCATATAGTCAAAGACAAACCCGAAGGAGTGACACAAACCTGAAGGAACCGTGCCAGAAAGGTAAGATCCCTGTACCAGCTAAGGCTCGCGGTAAATGCTAAGGGCAAAGCAAGGGCTTTTTGGAAGCTTACACAGGGATCAAAAACAATGAAGAAATAAAGGCCAGGAGCAGATGATGTAATGTTGACACGACAGGGCAGCAGTGTTCATTTCCTGTTTTTCTTCCCTACTCCATCAGGGAGAAGGATCTCCAAACTGAAAATTTAAAGAATAAACATGACTTAGAGAAAACATCATCCAAAGATTGGAGAGGGGGCGGGAAGGAAGACCTAGTGGCAGAGTGAGTGCAACTTTCAAGACCAGATGAGTCATATCACCCGGTACCCAAAATTGGCATTGGAGTTATAAGCCTGTTATTGGTTTTCTTTAAAGTATACAGAGAAAGAGGTGCCAAATGACCGGAGGCAAGAAAATTTCCTGGTTTTTTTTTTTTTTTGCCCTGAAGTTTGTTTCTAGCAAACCGCAGATGTTAGTCCCCTGCAAAATCCTAGAAGAGGTAACGAATCAGACAATTTGGCAAAACTCAGAGAAAAGAGTGTGGTCACTAGGGGCTAGCACAGGCTCTGCAGAAATACATGATGTACGTCAGATTCGACATCCTGAGCATCTGCTCAGAAAGCCACTTTTAAGGAAAGAGGACCCCACCCTTGGAAAGAAGCCTTTCTGAAACCCAACCACTTAGATCGGCCTCTGGACCCAGGTGGTTTCTCGTGTTCTCCCTCTCTCTTTTACATCATTTAGATTCACATCATTTCTTGTGTATTCCACGGAAGTTGCCATGGGGACAAGGTTCCATCTGGCTTTAGATCCTGGCGCTGAGATCTATTCTGTCTCCTTAGTTTGTAGTGGGTGTTCAGCTCCATGTCTCTTTAACTTCAGTTTCCTATTTGACTCCACTTTCTCAAACAGCATGCCTCCGCCTATCCAGTCCATGTTTTGAGGTCTCGGCCACCTTTCTCAGATCAGTATTTACCATAGTAACTTCTGGACTCCCAGTCTGTGTGCCAACAAACTCCCAGCAAAGTTCCTCTGGTTATCCTGTATCGAAGATTGAAATGACAGCTTACTGGTCCTAGGCTAAGAAAATGCCTACCTTCCCAGACGAATATGCCCACAACTACTCTCTTATGGGCAGATATCTGGTAGATAATTGAAAAACTACTGCCATCCTAAGCCAATATTTTTTAAATACTAATATTAATTATAGAGGAAGACAGAGAAGGTTAGATTTTCAAATATACTGATCATATAGATCTTGGACGAGAATATATTGGAAGGGAAAACAGATTCAAAAATATAGATAGCTAAGAAGGTAATACTTAGTAGAGACAAGTGTAAAGTTCAGTCCTTAGGTTAAAAAAAAAAATGAGGGGCGCCTGGGTGGCAGGGTTGGTTAAGCGGCACCTGGGTGGCAGGGTCGGTTAGGCGGCCGACTTAAGCTCAGGTCCTAATCTCGCGGTCTGTGAGTTTGAGTCCTGTGTCAGGCTCTGTGCTGACAGCTCAGAACCTGGAGCCTGCTTCCGATTCTGTGTCTCCCTCTCTCTCTGCCCCTCCTCAGCTCGTACTCTGTCTCTGTCTCTCTCTCAAAAAAAAAAAAAAAAAAAAAAGAACTACACATACCTGGCTTTGGGACTCCATGACAGGAGTTAACGTGAACATTACCTTAAAGCTTTTGTTAACTACAAGCTCACTGTGGGTCGCTGATGTGACGTGCCTGCCAGAAAGCTAATGTCTTTGTCAGTTGTGTTAACAAAAATACAGACTCAGTATTAAGAGAAGTAATTATCCCACCCATTAAGGACATGGGGAGAAATCCTAATGGCCCAATGATGACACAAACCTTAAGTGATTATGTCAGGGCAGTTATGTCATAGAATGAGCAGATGCCATTCTGGGCTTTTTATCCTATAGGCTGCTGGAATCAATTGCAATAGAGAAATGGAAAATAAATAAATAATGTGTGGATTTAATTCTGAGTATATTAAGGCTAGCACTGTGTTTGCAAGTCATATCCCAGGGTGGATATTCAGCCTGTATGATACTCAGCTATTTAGCCCAGGGAAGTAAAGAACTAAGAGGCGTGATAATGCATCAGATGTTTGGATGGGCTCTCATGCAGAAGGAGAATTAGTCTTATTCTCATGGGTAGATGTGGGACACAAGGGTGGAAGCTGTCACAAACACCTTTGACCTGTAGTCGCATCCCAGATGCCTTGTGAGCTGGTAAGAACTTGGGTCAAGGCCTTGGGCTGCTGGTGAGGGGGTTCCCTCCTTGTGTCTCCTGCTCCGTCCTCTTTGCTTTGGAGAGACGAGATCTCGAAATGTATTGCCAACGGCTGCAGAGTGTTTCTCTCGTTGTGCTGTGTTGATGGAGGGAGTGCTTCTGTGATCAGAGCCCACAGGGGTGGGGAAAGGAGTTGGGTCTCTGCAGGCTTGAGTACCTACTGAAGGCAATGCCTAGCAAGGTCTGTTTTTAGCCTGGACCCTCGCTGCCCAGCTGCCTGGACCTGGGGGGATGGATAGCTGGCTCTCTTCAGGCTCCACGCAGAGGAAAAGCCTGCTAGGAAGCAGCGTGCCCGAGAATGCAAACAATTTCCTGGCAACAGCATCTCCCTCGCTCTGCCAGTATCTGATGAAAAAGGGATGTGGTGTGTGGAGAGAATAGGAGAAAGAAAGAGAGTGGGGTGGCAGGAGGGGGTGGAGAGAAAAAGGAAGGAGGGAGGAAAAAAGGTCAGGGGCACCTCCTGGCATCTAAGTGCCACTGATTTCTGACTCGATAAGAGTCTAAAGGGAAGGAATATCCCAACGGAAGGATAAAAATGAATTTGTTGTACCATCCAGATCCCTCCTTGATCTCCCCCACTGCTGATTTACCAGTAAGAGGACAGGGACCTCGAGGAAGGAGATGCCAACCATCAGGACCACTGTAAAGATTTACTTCTGGGCTACTATAGTATTACCTTAATGCAGAGGTTCTTAATGAGAGGAGAGGGGGAGGGGAGAGGAAGATTGCCCCCCTGGGATATTTGGCAATGTCTGGAGACATTGTTAGTTGTCACATCATGAGGAAAGAGGTGTCCCTGGCATCCAATGGGCAGAGGCCAGGGATGCTCTTATAATTTTCCGTAACATACAGAATGGCCCCCATCACAAAAAATTGTCCAACTTTAAATATCAGAAGTTGGGAAGAGCCTTGGAGTAAGACAGAATAGTTTTAAATCCCAGTTGAGCAAGCTAATATCTGTGCAATTTGGGCAAGTTGCCTCACCGCTCAGAGCCTTCATTTTTTTGCTTGTGAAATGGGCAACACATAATAACTCTCTTATAGCATCATTTCAAGGAATATGTGAGATAATGCTTGTAAGTACTTAACATAGCATGTAGCATATCATAAATGGCACCTCTAATTATGAGTTGCAGAGCTAGAGCTAAAATCTTGGCTCTCATGCCCAAGTTCTGTTCTCCTTCTATTGTTATCACTTGGATGAGTCCCAACCAGGGCTAGTCATTAGTTCTAAGGGGTCTGTAGTGGCTGCGAGCCGTGGCACTTGGTCCAAGTGGGCCTGGACCCAAAGTCCAGCTCTACCACTTTCATGCTGATAAGTTACTTAATCTCCCTCTAAGCCTCAGGGTTCAAATCTATAAAATGGGACAATGCTAGCACCCGCTTTATAGGCTTGTTGTGAGACTTTACCCGAGAGTGTAGAATACCATAAAGAATCATCATATACTAGCTGTAGCTAATTTTGCTGACAGGTTGTATTTCCCCACAACGGCTGCCACAGTGTCTCTCATTCACTGTGCTCTTCCCCCAGTGTCATAGTAATTTCCCTTCCACAAGAGGCGGGTCTGTCTTTTCATGAATGTGGGTGGACGTACGGCTCTGGAGGGGACTCATACCTTGTGCCTCTTGAGGCAAAGCCATAAAAAAGTGATACAGCTTCTGCTTGCTTCTCTTTGGATGTTCACACTTGAAACCCAGATGTCACGCTGCCAGGAAGCCCAGGTCACCCCATGGAAAGGGCCATTTGAGGAGGACCTGACAGACCAAGTGAACCTTGCCAGACATATGAATGAGTCATTGTACGAATGTAACCTCCAGTTCTAGTGAAGCTTCGCCGAACCCTGCCCAGACTGTAGATTCATGGGCAAAATAAATGATGGTCATCATTTTAAACCACTGAATTTGGGGACAGCTTTTTTTTTTAATTAAAAAAATTTTTTTTAAGTTTGTTTATTTATCCTGAGACAGAGACAGTACAAGTCAGGGAGGGGCAGAGAGGGAGACAGAAAATCCTAAGCAGGCTCTGCTCTGCCAGTGCAGAGCTGGACGCAGGGCTCGAACTCATAAAGCTGCGAGATCACGACCTGAGCCGAAACCAAGAGTTGAATGCTTAACCGACTGAGTCACCCAGACACCCAGGGGAAAAGCTTCTATTTCAGCAGTAGTAACTGGAACAGTGTTATTTTTATTAATCTCCAAAAAAGAAATTTTCGTTCTGCCCATTTTACCTTCTCAGCCTCGACATCCACACTGGGAAGAAAACTAGATGTAGCAGGAAATGTTGCTGCTTCTCCCCAAATCGGTGGTTCCTCAGGATATCTGGAGAAGACGATCACATGCCACCACCCATTATGACGGTGATAGATGAAGAGCGAGGAGCATGCGGGTTTATCTGGGGACACAATTTGACAAATCTCTTTTGGGAACAGATTAATTCCAGGGCCTGAGCGTCATCGTATAGCCTGTAGACAAGGGTTCCCAAGAGCGCCTACTCGTATTATTTTTTCCTTCTATCTGCCTTGGTTTCTGCCATGAGTATGGGAGTCAGGAATGACCTTTCCCCGATTTGAGTCTCTTCCATCCTCCGTGCCTCAGTTATGGTTTTGAAGGATGTGAGGTGAAGACAGAAGACAGGGTCTGATGATGAACTGAGGAAGATCTATGTCCTTCTTAGGAAAGCAAACCAATTTATGATACCAAGTACGGTGTGTACATGCGTGTGTGAGATGGAAGGGCAGGGGGGAGTGCTACTGAAACTAGAAGTTCAAGAAATTCCCTGCCCTTTTTCCTGAGCACAGGAGTTGTTGGGAATTCCTTCTTTTACTCCAGTGGAAAGTTCCTCAGCATGACCATTTGGAGCCTGAGGACCACTAGACCCAATAAGATACCTTCTTTAGGGCTGAGGGCCAGGTGAGAACCCTATGCTTCATTCACCAAGACCAACTAGCCCTTTTAGTGTTTTGCTAGAAGGATGGAATAGTAATGAGCTGTCTGCTTCCCCCAGGAACTCCACTAATGCCCCCAGTTTCTTGGCAGGTGTCCAAACCTGGGATCCCAGGTTGGGAGAAGAGCAGACAGTTATCTGTCAGTTTCCGGAAAACTGACAATATGTTAGAAACACAACTTCCCCTTGCATCAAGGGGGAGAAGTTTCCAGTTCTGAAAGCCTCGTGTGCATTATTCCCTGTCTCCTTCCTTGAAGGACCCTCGGAAGAGCTCTGGGTTCCTCTCTAGGTTGTGCTCAGAAGAAAGCAGTAGGAAGTGGACTTGAGACCTCCGTAGTATTACCCAGTAACCCTGGCATTGGAGCCCTACTTTGGAAGTGGTTAGGAGAAAATGTTACAGTCTGGCTGAAGAGTGTTTTTATTTTCAACAGAAAGCAACCGTGGCCTTTTCAGTACCTTTCTGGGCATGGTTGGTATGAAGACTCAGCCTCATACCTTTACCTCTACAAAGTGGTATCAAGAGACACTTAAGGGGAGTTTTTTTCCTTGTCTCCCTTTCTTAGTTCTTCTTGTGTAAAAACTTTGGCATGTTTCCTAATGATATTAACTCAATAGGGAGTGATTTCTAGCATGTTACTGGCTGTCACACAGGCAGGGTTGTAAAAGTCAAGACTTTAGCCTATACTAGGTATCCAGTGAGGCTGTTTACTCAGAGTGATACGATCTGATATTTTAAAAGGTGGCTGAATGGACAAGTGTGGTGGGAAAGAGTGGCCTCTCTATTATGTCATTGGGGGAGGAAGATGTGCTAAGGGAGGCCACTTCAGGGAGGCTGGACCATGAATCACACCAACATGAGTGGGCTTGTTGGCAGAGAAAGTACTCAGAGGGCTCCGCGGTGTTCAGTGGCTTTCCTGGGGGAGGAAGTAGTGTCTGCCCCTCCTTGCTGGGTCATGATGATCTCATTTTTTTTGGCTTTTCATAGTCGGCTGTGAAAATAGCCTTTCACCTCGAAAGAATCATTTAAACCAGACAAGGAGTACAGAGAGCAGTGTGAGTCATCTGCCTTCGTTCGGACTTCCCGGGGAGCTTGAGGGACAAAGTTGTGAGGCCCCACCAGCAGCAACACTTGGTTGATCCCTGGATAGAACTGCTAGTGAAGCAAATAGCTCTGAGGAAAGCGAAAGGGAAATAGCTCTGAGGAAAGCGAAAGGGTGGGGAGAACCCTCTTCACCCCACCAGCAAGCTGTCAGTCACTGACTGCTTCCTAGTCAACCTGAGCTTGAGCTGTGAAGTGGTTTGCTAATGCTTGGCAAAATGCCCTTCTTGGGTGGGGCCCCCCTTCAGCGGTAGTCACGGGGGACTGGACTTTACCAGGGAGTGAGGTTACACTCCAGTATGACTGGAGGCTCCTTATCTGGCCCCACCAGAGGTCTTGGGGTAGAGCCAGACTGCCCTTGCCATGTGACTGGGGACAGCAGTGACTCAGCTGCGAGGGAAGAAGGAGCTGGTGTCATCAGCTGTTGTTAGGAAAGAACAGAGGAGCCTGGGGGGAAACTGTCCAGTCCTGAGAGGACGGGAGGCAGGAGGTAGGTTGCCTAGCAACAGTGCCAGCGCCTCTCTTCATACACCTTTCAGGCTGCGGGGGCCTCTCGTCAGTTCCTACTTCTCATTTTTTCCTTCAGAGCTGCCCTCCATATGCCTTTTCATCAGATTTCACCTGGCTAAAAGTGCTCCTGGGGGTGTGGGTTGTGGGTCAGGGGCGGCCAGGGCACATATTCTTCTGCATCGTGGAATGTCGTAGAGAGTTGGGCTCTGGACTGGTTTTCCGGAGGGGAGGACAGATATGGTTCAGAACTCACATACTGCAGCCAGGTCTGGGTTCACATCCAGAGCCAACACCTATTAATTAGATGTGTAATCTTGGGCAAGTTTCTTAATTCCTCACTGTTTTAGTTTCCCCATCTATAAAACAGGGAGAATAATAGTGTCTACCTCAATTGAGGCAAGATGAGGATTTAGTGGAGGTAGGTAAATGAATAGGAGATAGACAGACAGAAGATAGATAAGTAGATAGACAGCAAACTTAGAATAGTGCCTCACACTATGCACACTGTGCACCTAATAGATTGCATATTTTTCAGTTATTAATAGTCCTGGAGGATAGCCGGACACAAAAACTTACTCTCAAGTAGTTGGGGAAGGAGCTCTGGCCAGACCTCCAGTTTCTCGGTGGTGTGTCCGGTGTTCGGAGATCTAGTTTCAGGCCTGGTTCTAACAGTGGCTTGCTGTGGGATCTTGAGCAAGTAGTAACTTTCCTTGTCTCCCCTTAGTCTCATCATCTGCAAGATCAAAGGACAGGACTGGAAGGACCTGAATTTACTCACATTCTTCTTTGCCTTAGAACCTTGGGAGGTGGATTGAGTTATGGATTGCCTCTGTCACACAGTTATGGGGGAAATATAAAATGTGGCAGTGAGAGGAGCTTCTGGTTGAGCCTCAGAATGATGGTTTGGGGGAGCCGTGGGGATAGACACTCCCCATAGCCTCAGATGGGGGGATTGTCTAGGTCAGACCTGGTAAGGGGTCAGGCAGCCTTGCTCACTGCTAGATTTCCTTGTATTTATTTCTGGTGGGATTATAATATGCAGACCTAACTTTTCACATTGTATTTAAATTTAATATTTGACCACTTTAACTAGAATGTAGAAACCTTGCAACCATATATGTTTCTTTACCTTCCTCCTTTATGATACATATAGGTCCTAAATGTTACATCTGCATATATTAAGAGCCCCCTAATCCCCAATGATGTTAAAATTTTGAGTTTTAATAGGCATATATATTTTGAAAACCTAAGCAGAAAAAAAGTCATTTATTATATTTATTCAGCTGTTTACCATTTCTGTTGCTCTTTCTTCTTCTTTGAAGTTCTAATTTTCCCTTTGGGATCATTTCCTTCCATCTGAAGAACTTCCTTTAACATTTATTTTAGAGTAGGTCTGTTGACAAGGAAAGCTCTTAGTTTTGCTTTATCTGAGAATGTCTTTATTTCATTCCTGAAGGATATTTTCATGGGATGTAGAATTCTGAGTTGACAGTTCTTTTGTTTCTGGTCTGTATGGTTGCTGTCAGAAATCTGCAATCAAATTTTTATTCTCCTACTTGTAACATGTCATTTTTCTCTGGCCGCTCTCAAGATTCCTTTATTTCCTTTGGTTTTTACAGTTTGATTATGATGGTTTTATTTGAATTTATCCTGTTTGATATTCCCTGAGCTTCTTGCGTCTGTAAATTTATGTCTTTCACTGAACCTGTTGTCATTATTTCTTCAAAAAATTTTTTCCATACCAATATCTTTTTCTTCTCAGGGGCTCCAATTACATGTTCATAAAGACCTTTTCAGATTGTCCCATGGGCCCTCAGGCTTTGTTTACTTTTCAACCTATTTTCTGTCCTTTTTGGTTTATTTTTGTATTTTCCAATTTTTATTTTATTTGAGTAAGGTGACACACAATATTCGACTAGTTTCAGGGTACTATGTAGTCATTCAATCTCTCTATGTTATACTCTCCTCACCACAAGTGTATTTACCATCTGTCATGATACATTGCTATTAAAACATCATTCACTGTATTCTCTATGCTGTGCCTTTTATTCCCATGACATACTCATTGCATAACTAGAAGACTGTATCACCAAGTATCCATCATCCTTTTTGTTCATTGCTCCACCACCCCGTCCCTGACAACCATCAGTCTATTCTCTGTATTTACAGGTCGTGTTCTGCTTTTTATTTGTTTATTCACTGGTTTTGCTTTCTAAATTCCACATAAAGTGATATCATATTGTATTTGTCTTTCTCAGTTTGACTTATTTCGCTTAGCATAATACCCTCTAGGTCTATCTATGTTGTTGCCAATACCATAATCTCTTTAATGGTTGCATAATCTTCCATTATATATGCACCACATCTTCTTTATCCATTTGTCTGTTGATAGATACTTAGGTTGCTTCCATATCTTGGCTATTGTAAATAATGTTGCAATAAACATAAAGGTGCATGTATCTTTTCAAATTACTGTTTTTGATTTCATTGAAATCACTACCTTCACTGGTAGAATTACTGGCTCATATGATATTTCCTTTTTTAATTTTTTGAAGTATCTTCATACTGTTTTCCATAGTGACTGTACCAACTTACACTCCTACCACTGTTCTTTTTTCTCCATAACCTCACCAACACTTACTTTTTCTTGCCTTTTTGATTTTAGCCATTCTGACTTGTGTAAGGTGATGCCCCATTGTGGTTTTGATTTGCATTTCCCTGATGATGTTGAGCATGTTTTCATAAATATTTTGGCCTTATATCTGTCTTTTAAACATGTCTATTTAGGCCTTCTGCTCATTTCTAAATTGGATTTTTTGTGTGTTTTTCTGGTGTTGAGTTACATGAGTTCTTTATGCAGCTTTTCTAACAAGGATGGTATGAAACTAGAAATCAGTCACAAGAAAAAAAAATGGAAAAAAACCCACAAACATGTGGAGGTTAAACAAAATGATGCTAAACAGCCAAAAGGTCAGTAAAGCAATCAAAAAAAGAAATCAAGGGTTTCTTGGATAGCTCAGTCAGTTAAACATCTGACTCTTGATCTTGGCTCAGGTCATGATCTCACAGTTCATGGAGTTCATGGCATTGAGCCCCAAGTGAGCCTCCATACTGAGTGTGGAGGCTGCTTTGGATTTTCTGTCTCCCTTTCTGACTGCCGATACCCGCCCCCCACCTTGTGCTCCCTCTCTTGCTCTCAAAATGAACAAACATTTAAAAAATAAAGAAAGAAATCGCAAAATACATGGAGACAAATTAAAATGAAAACACAATGGTCCAAAATCTTTGGGATGCAGTGGAAGCAGTTCTAAGAGGCAAATAGGTAGCACTACAGGTCTATTTCAAGAAATAAGAAAAAAACAAATAAAGAACCTAACTTTACACCTAAAGGAACTAGAAAAAAAGAATAAAGTACAAGGTGAGTAGAAGGAAGGAAATAATACAGATCACAGCAGAAATAAATGACGTAGAGTCTAAAATAACAGTACAAAGATCAGTGAAACCAAGAGCTGGGTTTGTGAAAGGGTAAATGAAATTTCATTAGATACATCAACGGAAAACGAGGAAGGACCCAAATGAATAAAAGAAGAAATGAAAGAGGAGCAGTAGCAATTGACAACACAGGAATACAAAGGATTATAAAAGATACAATGAAAATTTACATGCCAACAAATTGGACAATCTGGAAGAAATTGATAAATTCCTAGAAACATAAAATATTTCAAAACCGAATTATTAAGAAATAGAAAATCTGAACAGACCAATTACTAGTAACAAAATTGAATCAGTAATGAAAAAAATTATCAAAAAGTAAA
Organism: Paguma larvata; assembly: GCA_030068075.1. Classification (NCBI taxonomy): domain Eukaryota; kingdom Metazoa; phylum Chordata; class Mammalia; order Carnivora; family Viverridae; genus Paguma; species Paguma larvata. The sequence goes on along the minus strand of CM057826.1, from coordinate 97,836,022 downwards.
AATTCAGTACCAAACAGATTCACAGGTGAATTCTACTAAACATTTAAAGAAGAACTAATACCTATTCTTCTCAAACTACAGCAAAAAATAGAAGAGGAAGGAAAGCTTCCAGATACATTCTATGAGGCCAGAATTGCCCTGATCCTGAAACCAGACCATGACTCCTCAAAGTAAAAAAAAAAAAAGAAAGAAAGAAAATTACAGGCCAGTGTCCCTGGGGATTATGGATAGAGAAATCCTGAACAAAATATTAGCAAATTACATTCAACAACACACTGAAAGGATAATTCACCAAGGCTAAATAGGATTTATTTCAGGGTTGAAAGGATAGTTCAGTATTCACAAATCAATCAACGTGATACACCATATCAACAAAACAAAAGATAAAAGTCACAAGATCATTTCAATAGATGTAGTAAAAGCATTTGACAAAATTCACCATCTGTTGATGATAAAAATTCTCAACAAAGTAGGTTTAGAGGAAAGATACCTCAACATAATAAAGGCTATATATAAACACCCACAGCTTAGGTCATCTCATTGGTTAAAAACAGTTTTTCCTTTAATATGAGGAACAAGACAAAGATGTCTACTCTCACCACTTCTATTCAACATAGCAATGGAGGTCATAGCCACAGCAGTTGGACAAGAAAAACAAATGAGTCATCCATATTGGTAAAAAAGAAGTTAAACTGTCACTATTGATGATGACATGATACTATACATAGAAAACTCTAAAGATTCCACCTGAAAACTACTGGAAGTAATAAGTGAATTCAATAAAGCTACAGGATACAAAATTAATACCTAGAAATTGGTAGCGTTTCTGTTTGTTCTTTAGATCAGAGAATTTCTGTTTATGTACCCTCAAGTTGAGGAATGCTTTTTTTGGTTCTTTTTACTTTTTTAAAGACAGCCTCCAATTATTTGAGTCTCTCTAGTGAGCTTTTTATTTTGGATAATGTATTCATCATTCTAAAATTCCATGTAGTTCTCTTGTTATAGTTTCTGTTCATTTGTTGTGAACTTTTCATTCATTTCAAGAGTGTTCACTTTTACCTCAGTGATAATAATAAGTGCTTTAAGGTCTTTATTTGCTAATTCCAATGTCTAGGTCATCTTGGAGTTGGAATTTGTTGATTGTCTCTTTGTTTTGAGAATTGGTCAGATTTTCCTGGTTCTTGAAATGCTGGGCAATTTTAGATGATACCCAGCACAGTTTGTATATTTAAGTAGTGAGACTCTGAGTCATGTTAAAATCTTCCAAAGAATGTGGAGCTTTTTGTTATAGCAGACAATCATGCCAGTTAGGTTTAGATGGCAAGTTCTGTCTCATCTTTTGAGTACGGTGGTTCCACCGCCCATACAGTTTTCAAAGCCTTTGCTGTGCTTTTGTGGACTGCCCTTGCATATGCCACTCAGGGTAGTCTGGGATTTGAGCAGTGATTTATATGGTTTAATCCTAAAAGACTCTTCTCTGCTTCTTGGGATGTGTTCCACACATGCACACTTGGCTGTGAGCTCAGGATTTGTGTTGGCTTACACATACAAATGTTCATCCTGGGGCACCTGAGTGGTTCAGTTGGTTAAGTGTCTCAGTTTGGCTCAGGTCATGATCTTGCAGTTCCATGAGTTCAAGCCCCACATCAGGCTCTCTGCTATCAATGTGGAGCCTGCTTGGCATCCTGTCTCCCTCACTTTGCACCCCCCCATTCATGTGTTGGGCTCTCTCTCTCTCTCAAAAATAAACATTAAAAACAAAAGAAATGTATATTCTTACCTAGCTTCTGTTTATGTTAACATCTTACATAACTATGGTACATTAATCAAGACTAAGAAGTTGACATGGGTAAAATACTACGAACTAAACTGTAGACTTTATTCTAATTTCCCAGTTTTCCATTAAAGTCTTTGTTTTGTTTCAGGATTGAAATCAGGGTACCACATTACATTTAGTCATCATGTCATTCTAGTCTCCCCCACACTTCAACAGTTCCTCAGTGTTTCTTTGGCTTTCATGACTTCAATACTTTTGAAAGGTAGTGGTCAGTTATTTTATAAAATGTCCCTCAATTTAGGTTTATCTGGTGTGTTTTCATTAATAGGCTGGGGTTATGGATTTTTAGAAAAATATCACAGAGAGAAGTATTCTTCTCATCTCGCGATATCAGTGGGCACATGACATCAACATGGTTTATCACTTAACCTTGATCATTTTGTTAAGGTGATATTTGCCAGGTTTCTCCATAGTAATGTTACTATATTTCTGCTTACACATATAATTCATTAGGACTAAGTCTCTACTTCTAGCCTATACCAAAGGGGATTAAGCACCATTTCCTGGAGGTCAGGATATCAAAGAATTTGTGGTCATATGTTAAAAAACCATCATAATAATTAGAAAGTATGGGGATAAATATTTTGAAGGTATGTTTCCCCTTAAATATGTTCCACTAATCTTAGTGTTTATCAATGGATCCTGCTTAGAATCCATTATCTAGGCACTGGGAATGCTTGTGGCTACTGAGATGTTACAGTTTATAGGCTCTCCCAGCAGACAGAGCTAGGAAACACATAGATGTATACTAACCAATGTCCTCATAGCGTTTGGTTCAAATCTCTCCTAAAAGAAATCTCCTGTGAGGTGTCATTATCTACCTTGCTTTATAGTTGTTTGTGTACACAGCTTACATTCTCTACCACCTCACAAGCTTTTACAGAGCAGAGTTCATGCTTTAGGCATTTATATATCCACTCTGATGCCTAGCTCATAATAGAAACCTGTTGTGTGTTCATTGTTTGCATAAATGAGTTGTCGTGATCATAGTTTTTTTGAGAGACAGAGCATGAGTTAGGGAGGGGTAGAGACAGAGGGAGACACAGAATCCGAAGCAGGCTCCAGGCTCTGAGCTGTCAGCACAGAGCCTGATGCAGGGCTCAAACTCACGGACTGGGATCTCATGACCTGAGCTGAAGTCAGACACGTAACTGACTTGAGCCACTCAGATGTTCCTTATCTTTTTTTTTTTTTTAATGGCAGGAGCCATGGGAATTGATTTGTGTGTTATTATTTAAAGTTATTAAAATAGGAGCGCCTGGATGGCTCAGTCGGTTAAGCATCCAACTCTTGGTTTCTGCTCAGGTCATGATCTCACAGTTTGTGAGACTGAGCCCTGTGTAGAGTTCCATACTGACTGCATGGAGCTGGCTTGGGATTCTCTCTTTATTTCTCCCCTACCCCACCACCACCCCTCTCCAACTTGGGCATGCATCTCTCTCAAAATAACTAAACTTAAAAAATAATAAGGTTATTAAAATAAAGTTTTGCCATTTGTGGGGAGACGCACTCATGAAGAACAACTTGGTCCTTTGCAATGCTGGAAGCAGGAAAGGTTCCTACACTGTTACTGAAACAGCTGCTGTTCAGAGTACTCTGACTGGTTGCCTGGCAAGGGACAAGCTGTGCTCTTGTTTTGGGTTCCCATATTTAGCTCTCCCACAGATGCCCGAGGCTAGCGCTTCATCTGCCCTGCCCCCAGCGAGCCTGGTCCCACTGTCTCAGTCCCGCTTATCCACTTGCTGTCAAATACATGAGAACAAATGTTTTATGCTTTCACCAGTCCACTCCTTCAGTGCTCGCTGAACCCAGGGACTGTGGTCATAGTTTCACAACTCAGGAGGCCCGTCCACCTGTCAGCTTGGTTCCTTATTTGCAAGTCTATCTCTTTTAGCTTCTGGTTATCCCTAAGTCCTTCTGGGTGGGAATCTGGACCATCTCTGTTTCTGGTTGTTTCTGAGTCTTCTCCCAGGCACTGAGACCCTCTCCTGCCCTTAGCCAGCACCCTGGGGGGCTGGATAGGGTGTAGGTGGGGTTGGGGGTAGGGACTTGGCTTGCTGGGGAAGTGTGCAGCTGGAGCTGCCAGGGCCCAGACAGTGGCTTTCCCTTCTTTTTGAACTGTCTCCTCCCTACTAAGCAGCAAAATGGCATGCGGTTCCCCAGCCCCTGGGTTGGGTGCCAGAGCCTGCAGCCCAGCGTCAACTGTTATTGTTTGATCTCTCTGAACCTGGCTCAGCAGCTGACAAGAAGCCAGGCAGGCAGAGTGGCTCCTTGAGCGGCTCCTTGCGGGTAGGCGGCTCAGATTCACATGGGTTGCTGTGAACTGCGACCTGATATTTATTTTGGCTGTTTGCTATGGCGATGCCTGTGAGAAGCTAGAGCAAATTTTTGAAGGAGACAGAGGAGGAGCTGAGAGTAAGAATGGGCCTAGGGAGACAGGGGTCAGGCGAGACTAGGAGACGGGAGGAATTATGAGCATCTTCCCAGGACCTCAGAACCAGCAGGAGCTGAAAGTCCTGCCCAGAGGATCAGCAAAGACGTGGCATCTTTGTTCTCATGGCTGTGCACACACTCCTGTTTCTCTGTCTCAGGGCTGTAATGCAGAGTGACAGACAACAGCGCCCTATTCATACCCTGAAAGTCACCGAAGGAAACAGGAGGGACTCCATCAGCTCTCCCCTGCCCCTCTGTAATGCATAGCTGAAATATACCTAGACCCTGTGGAACCACTGGCCGACTCCAGCCACCCTAGGTGCTGTTTCTCGAGCAGTCGCTCAGGAGCTCTGCAAAGGACTGGTCTGCATTTGCTTCACACACATCCCGGAACTCCTTGTCCCTCAGGCCCTGACCATCTGTTTTGTCCGAGCTGATGGGAGGCCAGCAGACAGAGAAAGCCTGCTGCAGGGACAGGGGCAGTGCTGTGTGTCTCAGTACTTAACTCACTTCGGTGGCTCCAGAGCAGCTTCCTTCTCTCCTCAGTTAGGAGGTCATTCCTTAGTATTCATTTCCTTTGTATTATTGTCTCCCTGGGTCTGATTCACAGGCCCTTGTTCTGAGAACACAGACAGGGAGTGTCAGACTTTTACTCAGATTTAGCAAACTCCTTCACGGTGTCAAGAGATGATTTCCAAAGGCAAATGAACTTTAGAAGTTTCCAAGATACAGGAGACCCTAGCAACCACTGGGAAAAATGTCTGATGGCCCTGGTGGCAGCCAGGGTGATCCTAAAATTCAGGGGAAAGAGAACCTAGCAATACCTCAGAGAGCATCTCTTCATGAACCTTCTAGAAGAGATAAATGTATTCTAGCAAATGCCAAAGTTTAAAAATACCACAGACAATATTTTTAGGTGGATAGACACGTATCTTTATTTTTCTTGAATAGCAGCCATTGAACCTAATTTATTTATTCTTTTTTGGGAGGCTAAGTATCACTGGCTGCTAATACCGTGTATTTTGAGATGTGTGGCTCTGTTTATCCCTCTCCTGAATGGTCCTAGCCTATTTAGCCTCTGGGGTTCTTGTATTTTTTTTTCCTACTTTTCCCCTTCTGTCTTATTTACTGTTAGGCTATATGTCATAAAAATGATTAGATAACAATCACAAGGAATGCACACATACACAACTATTAGAATTAATTAAAAAGTTCAGCAAAGTCAGGAGACAAAAATCAATTGTATTTGTATATATTAGCAATGAGCAGTAGAAAAAAAATTCCATTCACAATATTATTAAAAAGAATAAAATGCTTAGAAATAAATTTAACAAAAGAAGAGCAAGATTGTACCCTGAAAATTACAAAGCACTTCTGAGAGAAATTAGAGGTCTAAATAAATGGAAATACATTTCATGTTCATGTTTTGGAAGACTTAGTATTGTTAGGATGTCAGTTTTCTCCAAGTTGATGTACCATTCTTCTAAAAATCCCAACCTTTTTTTTTTTTTTAATACAGAAAGTGGCAGGCTATTCCTAAAATTTATATGGAAAGCAAAAACCTAGAAAACCAATTTTGTGAAATAATAAAAAAGCAAAGTTGAGGACTTTCATTTCCCAATTTCAAAACTTACTATAAAGCTACAATTATTAAGACAAGGTGATACCAGCAAATAGATAGGCATATAGATCAATAGGGTAGAACCGAGAATCCATTAATAAACCTGTATCCTTAAAGTCAGCTGATTTTGATAAAGGCATAAGGCAATTCATTGGAGAAAGAAGATACATGCATTATCACTAAGGACCTGAAAAGATGCTCAACGTCATTAGTCATGAGGGAAATGCTAATTCAAACCACCATGAGATGCCATTTCACACCTGCTAGAATGACTATAATCAAGAAGACAGATGATAACAAGATGTGGTTAAGATGTGGAAAAATGGGAACCCTCCTACATTGCTGCGAACATGTAAAATGGAACAGGCACTTTGGAAAACAGTTTGACAATTTTTTTTAATAGTTAAACATAAGTTTACCATACAGTATAGCAATTCTACTACTAGGTCTCTACCCAAGAGAAATGAAAGTGTATGTCCACACAAAGTCTTGCACACAAATGTTCATAGCAGCATTAGTCATACAGCCCAGAGCTGGAGACAGTCCATATGTCCATCAGTTGGTGGATAGATATATAAAATATTCTATATCCATACAATGGAATATTCTTCAGTCACAAAAAGGAAACAATTACTGGTACCACATGGATGAGGCTCACAATCATTATATTAAGTAAAAGAGGCTAGAAACAAATGACTCCATATTGTATGACCACATTTATAGGTAATATCTAATCAAGGCAAATATGTGGACAGAAAGTAGACATGTGGTTGGTGGGGGATGGAAACGGATTAACTGAAAATGAGACTGAGGGATTTTATTGAGATGAAGTTGTTCTACAACTCAATGTTAGCGATGGCTACACATGTCTGTAGACTTCTGTAGAGTATTTGAACTGTAGCCATATATTAAACTGTTCGCTTTTCTGTCAGAAGCAGTGTCGAGGAGACCAGGGTTCTGTTTTATTCATATCTTTATCCTCCCTTCCGGGAAGTACTGTCCCAGTGAGTCTTGTTAGAAGAAAGGCAGGAATGAACATTGAGACAACTAGTTTGGTTGCTAGAGGTAACACGCTCTTTCTGTCTTGGCTCCTGGGGTGTCCTGCATGGCTGGTATTCCCTGTGCCGCACCTTCTCGCCTCCATCCTCTGAACTGCTAGACTGCTAATGATCAGCACTTACTGCAAGTCCCTCTATCATACTGTTGACATGTGTGCCGGTCAGGAGCAAAGCATTCTTGTCCTGCCACTCCCTGGGTCCCTCAGAAAGCCCAGCAAGGGCATCTCAGAGGACTGTATGCTCTGCAGCATATGCTCATAACCCTGAAGGTGTCCAGTCACGGGGGACGCAGAGCCAGAGAGAGAAGGCTTCAGATGGTGCTTCCCACAGAGACAAACGGCTGAGAGGTATACCGGCCAGGTGCAAGTGGGGGAGCCGAGCTGAGGGTCTGCAAAGCTGCCTTTAGAGGCCAAAGGCTGGATGTTTCAGTCTCTGCAAACCAGACCGTTTCATTTCTTGTACTCTCTATTTATTTTTCCTTCCATTACTCATTCCCTCCATTCGGTAAAGACCACACCTTTCCAAAATGTGGCAAATGTTCTTGATCTACAGAAATAAGATATTCCCCTTTTTATAAGCAGGGAGGAGAAAAGACAAAACAGGTTGCATTAAAATAGATGTTCTTAAAAACCATTGTCCGTTTTTTTCTTTCATACCACAGAGATCATCTAGTCTAGCCCTGTGTATTTTACAGATAAGGACACTGAGATCCAAAAAGGGTAAAAAACAAAACAAAACAAAAAAACCCCAAAGCTCTCACTCAGATTAGCATGCTTTGAAAGTGGCCAGGCAAGGTTCCACCTCAGTTCAGACGCTACAGAGGTCAGCCAGTTTCAACCACCTGAGCCAATCCCATGTGAGAAGTGCAGGCAGGAAGGCAAAGTGGAATAACTTGATTTCTACATCTGAGTAAAAATAATCCCTGCATTCGCAGACACCTAGGAGATCACGGGCTTGAGAATAAAAATAAAACTTGCTTTCTGACAGTACAAATCTTGTCAGACTAATCTAATTTCTCCTTGCCCTGGGAGCTGGGCTTGGTTGTTTAGAGGGAAACAGAGAGCTGGGGTGGAGGGTGGGGGATTCTGCTGCACTGGGCAGGGCCTCTCTGCTGGTGAGATCCCTTGTCCTCTCTGGCTTGGGTGTCTCTGGAAACTGCTGCCGGGTTGGAGGGCGCTTCCGCCAGACTCTGCTGTCCCAGGAGCAGGGTTCGGTGCAAGGGGTATATGGCCACAGGGAAAAATGGGTAGAGGGTATTGAGAAGTTGGGTCTGAACAAAGGGTTTCAGTTGCTCTTTATTGGCTTTTATTTAATGCCAGGCATTTCCCACATCCTTTCAGCCCTCTACTTCAAGGTAGGATCAGTCAATCCTTCATATAGTCTCAAAACCCTCAAACTGTGTCTCAGTTTGTGACAGGGACAGATTACAGAGGGTTTTGCAACAAAATGGTCTGCTGATGAGCTCCGAGTTGGCAACACTGGACCCTGTAATCACGTTCTGAGAGTAGGGAATGTTCTGACCCATTTTTTCTTTCACCAAGGGCAGAAATCAAGAGCCGTGGGGACATCTACTCTCCATCATCTTTTACCTTATTTGGATGCAAACAGAAAGATTTCCCCTCACTTTTCATTTAAAAAATGTGTGCGTGTGTGGGTTGTATCAAAAGAGTAAGCTATTCTGATTTCTAAACAAAGGGATTGTTAACTAAAGACTTTCAGAGAGTATGTGTGTGTCGGGTTGGATGAGCAGCCCAGCTCTGGGGAGGGCTTCAGAGAGTCCTGGGCAGAGTGTGCTGCTTCCGTCTGCTTTTCAGGAGGAGGAAAGAATCCTCTACTCTGGTGTCACGGGACCTGAAGCCCAGATAGGGCATGTCTGGCAGGTGTCCCTCCCGGGTGGCACTGGCATACTGCACGTGCTGTATGAATGCTTGCTGCACCATGCACAGCTGAGGGAGACCAATCGAGGAAATGAAAGTTGAGGAATCTGCTATAGGTCTTCTCTGGGATGTCCCTGGTAAAGCAAAGGGGCAGTGTTTCATTTTTCCTTCCTCATTTCCTCTCCTTTCCTCCTCTGCCTCCTTCACCAAATTTGCACGCTAACATAACACACCTGCCTAGGTCACGGTCTTGTCACTTTAGACCTTGTTTTTACCAACAGTGTCCTTGGTGGCCTTCCTACCGAGGCTGGTCTCTCTGCTCTCTAGCGAATTTTCTAAAACAGGACTTCTGTTCCGGCGGGTCTCATTGCTTGGCCTAAGCACTGACCTGGCGCCCCATGGCCATCATTGAGCCCAGACTTGTTGTTGTTGTCGTCAAGTTAGTTAACATAAGGTGTGATCTTGGCTTCAGGAGTAGATTCCCATGATTCATCACTTACATACAACACCCTGTGCTCATCCCAACAAGTGCCCTCCTCAAATACCCATCATCCATTTCTCCCACTCCCCCCAACCCTCCACCCCCATCAACTGTCAGTTTGTTTTCTGTGTTTAAGAGTCTCTTATAGTTTGCCTCCCTGTCTGTTCATAACTTACTTTCCCTTCCCTTCCCCCATGGTCTTCTGTTAAGTTTCTCAAATTCCACATATGAGTGAAATCATATGACATCTGTCTTTCTCTGACTGACTTATTTCACTTAGCATGATACCCTCCAGTTCCATCCAGGTTGTTGCAAATGAGCCCAGACTCTTCTGCATGGCATTCAACCGCTTCCAAGGTAGGGCCCAAGCCCTACCAATCTGGGCACTTTTTATCGCTCCCCAGCCTGTGCTGTGCTTCCACCAGGCAGGCCTGCTGGTCCCTCTTGGGGGCAGGGCCATGCCCACCTTCGGTCCTGCTGTCGCTTCACCTAGGATGTCCTCTTATCTTCCTCTCACTTAACTAACAATCTTACTCTGACCTTCAGGGCCAGGTGCTACTCTTGATGGAAACTCTGCCAAATAGCCTAGCCCACACTAGTGATGGTGTTACTGGCAGTGGTGGTGGAGATGGTGGTCCTAGAAGGAACACTGACAGATAGTTAAGCACCAACTGTGTCAGCCAATATAGTGTGCTGGGTAAGACTACTTCTAGTCAGTCTTTCTGGGTGCACATTCTGGTTCTCTCACCTATTAGCTGCTGACCTTGGGTAAGTTACTCATATCTTAGTGACTCAGTTTCCTGCTTGTATATCGTGGATGATAATGGTACCTACCTCACAGAGTTAATCTATGTAACAGTACCTCATATAAAATAAACATTATCAGAAAGTTATCACTATATAGTAAATTTTGTATATTATCTATAATCTTTCAAACAGCCCATGAAGGTGAGTGTTCTTCTTCCCATTTTACAGATAAGGAAAATGAGGCTCAGAAAGATTAAGGAACTGTCCAGTTCACTCAGCTCATATGCAGTGGGACTGGAATTTTGACTCTGGTCTGTCTGGCCCTACTGACCAAGACCTCCCTTTAATTTATACAGCACGTAAGGCTGTTGTCCTCAAGTTTAATGTTTGAACATCCCCTAATCCTTCTCTGCATATGTGCTTGTTTATCTCCTTAAGCCATTTAAGGACAAGATTATTTCCTACTCATTTTGTAGTTGGACAGTGATTGGTGGAAAGGTATCTGTGAACAAAGGACACAAACGATGAACTGTGGCAGACAGCTGTGCACAGCTACAGATGCCGCAGGATTCTCTTATTGTAAGGACCGAGTCCTCTGCCCTCCTGCGCCCGTGGAGCCGTCCAGCACTCAGTGAGTGTCCCCAGGCAGGGAGAGGATTCTGTCAGGGCCTCTGAGATATCCTTGCTGTCAGGGTCTTGGTGTCATGTAGGGCTGGCTCTACTTGTCACTCAGAGGTCACGGTCCTGTCCAGGCCACCTGTTCCACAAAGTTCTTTCCTTCTGGGTCAGCTAAGTGCTCCTTCTCTTTAGCCGTCTAGGTCTAGGGATGGAAGAGCTCTGAGGCTACCAGCCTGGGGTACTGCACCGCCCCTGTGGTCTCCCTACCCCTGTTCACAGCTTTGTAAATTGTTCCTTTTTGAGACCCTCCTCGAGTTGGCCTAATTTGAGTGTTCCTTCCATTTCCTGATGGGACCTGAGTCCTACAGGCCTCACAAGCCTCCTCCCTCCCTCAAAACATCCATTTATGTTTATGGGCCAGGGCTGGGTCATATGGTCACCTCCAGCTGCACGGGAGGCTGGGGAAGCAGGGATTTAATCCTTGCTTCTAAGTTCCCTCAAAACCTCTCTAAGAGAAGATAGCAAAGAGGAAGGGTGCTCGGAACCAAATCATCTGCCACAAACAATAAAGATGTAGAAAGAACTTTAAAAGCAAACAAAGATAGCCAGGCCCAAGATAGACTCCCAGGTGCCAGCTACCTGTCAGCACTGCCCTCTCACGATTGAGAAGCCTAGCAGATCTGGTTAAATGGCAGGGTCAGAACTTAGAGTTCACCTGATCTGAGCCCATTCATGTTATTGAAGCCCACTTGTGACAGTCCTGCTATGGGGCCATGTAGACTCAACTTGAAACTGACAGGGACAGGAAGCTTACTACTCCAGAGGTGGAATCGTTAAAGAATGCTTCCTCAAATAATACCTCTGTTCCACTCTGCCGTATGGGAGGCACACACAGGTCCCTTGTCCTCATGCCACCACTCACATATGGAAAGGCCTGGCATCCCCTGCCTAGGGGGTTCTGCATCCTCAGTGCCTCTTACTCCTGCAATACAAAGCCCTTTGCAAATGAGCTTCAGTGTGGCTTTCTACCCCTCTGCCCATTTTAAAGATAAATTTCGATAATTTCCTCCCGAGTGCGTCTGGTTCAGAAACCAGAATTCCCAGGGTGCTTGGGTGGCTCAGTTAGTTAAGCATCTGACTTTGGCTTAGGTCATGATCTCGTGAGTTCGAGCCCCGCATTGGGCTCTGTGCTGACAGCTCAGAGCCTGGAGCCTGTTTTGCATTCTGGGTCTCCCTCTTTCTCTGCTCATTCCCTGCTCATGCTCTGTTTCTCTCTCTCTCTCTCTCTCCAAAATAAACATTAAAAAAAAATTAAAGAAAAATTTATAAATAATTTAAAAAAAGAAATCGGAATTTCCATATTATTCCTGTCTCAGCTGTTATCCCTGCCATCATCTGCTTCTGGCCTAGGGAGATTCACAAGCAATGTGAAACAGAAAGGGCATTTCCCTGTCTGAAGCACTCCATACCTGGCTTTCCAGCTGCCTGTGCGTGTGTGCTGGGCAGTGATGGAGTGGCCCCCTGATCTAATTCCCAGACTGCCCTCACCCTCTCTTGTCAAGGCCACTTGATGGAGGGAGTGGATTCAAGAATAGGAAGTGCCCAATTAATAGTGTGCATGCGGGAATGGTGTTAATTAGTAATATGAGTATTGCAGCATGTCCTCCAATCTGTTTGCTCAATACATTAACAATACCTCCTGGTGGCAAATCAGAAGTTAACCCTTCATGAATTTCTCTGGTATGCTACAGGTCTAGGGAATCATTTTAAGACGGGGACTGATATTCTAATTAGAGGCGTGGAAGCTTCTGAGTGGGTCCTGCACACAGGGTGGACTAGCTGGAAGAGTGTTACCTTGAGGACTGTGTCTATAGGAAGAGATGGGTGAGCAACTAAGGAGGAAGTTGAATTAGAAGGAGCCTAAAGTAAGGATTAAGCCAAAGAGATGTGGTAGGCATGTTGGTACCTGGGCAGAGAAGTAGCCAGGGGACTGGGGGGTGGGGTGGTGGTGGTGGTGGTGGCACAGAGCTGTGGGGCTTCCCAGCCCAGGAAATAAGTCCTTGAACTCTGGGTCTGAGGAAGGGCATTTCTTCTTCATGCTGGGCATGAAGCATCTTACCTGAGCAGGTTGCTTCATGAAGGAGTCCTATGGACTCTGATCAGTCTGAACTACTATAATGTCAACATTGGGCATGATCTTGAGGAGCTCAAGTCTAATTGCCCTGATTGGTAGATAAGGCAACAGAAGCCCAGAAGAACTAAGTGATGTGTGCAAGGCACATAGTTAACAAGTCACAGACTTGAAGGCAGGATTTCCAGTTCTGCATCTGGTGCTCTCTCCATTGCATAAAGCTACTTCATTGTTACTTTGTTGTATCAATTACTTAGGAAATGTTGTAGGTCATTCACTCATTCTATAAAGGTCAACTATGTATCAGACACTGTGCTAGGAACCCTCCTCTCCACACCCCAAGTTGCCCACAGTGTTAAAGGAAAGGCAGAGTGAATAAATAGTTGCAAGTAAATGAGGTGTCATACATATGGGGGTCAGTTGTCAGTGTGCTGTGAGCAAAGAGGAGGTACTGGGGTGAGGGATGGCTTCATGGAGAAAGGTCAATAAAAACATGTCATGTTCATAATTATCAAGCTTACATCCAATCTTGTGCATGCCAAGTACTGAAAATAGTGCACCATCCAAAGAAGGGGAAGCTAGGAGGGGGCATCTGGCACACTGGTGGAGACCATGATGGATGGGCTTTGATTCAGACACACCTGTGTTCGAACTCCATCTCCACCACATCCTGTCTGGGTGACCTTGGTAATAACATTTCCTCATTGGTAAGGGGGAGCCACGGACCACACTGACTGGTTGGGAGGATGAAATGAGACAATGTAGGAAATGCATTTAGCAGGGGGCACACGGTAGACAGTCATTACAGGTTTTGTGTTACACTTGGCCCTTGTGAATTCCAGGTGATGCAATTCCAGCTGACGATGAGGCTGGTCGTGGGAATGATGACTTTGCCCCAGATGGCAGCCGACCCTCCATCCAAAGGGGTCAGAGGCCCCTCTCTGAATTCACAGAATCAGAGAGCATTAGCCCACAGCCTCCCTGAGAAAAGCCTGCTGTTGAGAGAACAGCTGCTTCAAAAAAAACTCTGGTGTGCTTTCTCTCTCGCTCTGGGCCTGCAGTGTTAATTAGGAAGACTACACGCGCGAGCGCTTGGCTTTTCTTTTTTCTAATCTCTCAAAAAAGCTCTTTTGATCAGCACCATGAGTAGATGTGCAAGGTCTCGAGTCTTGCAAAGATGTGTGAAGAATATGCAGGAGGTGCCGCCTCCTTTGACACCTGCCCCTGCACACCCTGGGAGGGAGCTTCAGAGCGTTTTGTCTTCTGTTCCCGGCTCCCAGATGGCCCACGCGACTGTTGCTTCCACTTAGAACAGCTTTCCTACTTCCTGCTCCCACCTGAGCCTGGGCTTAAGGAGTTAGTGTGAAATTGGAAAGGACAGGCATTGCTGGCCTTCTCTGAAGCAGAGGAGAGCATGCCGATGAGCAGTGGCCAGACAGGACTGACTGCATCGGATCCATGGTGGCCTGGGCTCACGTGCTGGGCCTTGGGGTTCTCCCCATTTGGGAGCACTGCCCCTGAGAATGAGCATGGGGGTGCCCTGCCTTTGGGAAAGGGGAAGTGAAGAGGTCAGTGATGAGGGGGCGGGGAGGGCTGCAGAATGTGCAGGACAGAGGCCAGGACAGCTGAGTGGTGTAAAGGGGTGTGGTGTTCTTTCCTCACCCTCATAAATGAACACTAACCACCTTTTATTTTAGTATATGTGCTGCCAAAGCAAGCACAACACCAACCACTTTTTAGGACTGTCAGGCTCAAGCATGTGGCTGGTCCCTAGCTTTCCCTCATGTCACTCCAAAGCAAGATTGACCATTTTTTTGCATCACTTAAAAAGGAAACTCAGGGGCATCTGGGTGGCTCAGTTGGTTAAGTGTCCGACTTTGGCTCAGGTCATGATCTCGCAGTTTGTGGGTTCAAGCCCCGCATCGGGCCCTGTGCTGACAGCTCAGAGCCTGGAGCCTGCTTCAGATTCTGTGTCTCCCCCTCTCTCTGCTCCTCCCCCACTAGCGCTCCGTCTGTCTCTCAAAAATGAATAAACATTAAAAAAAAAAAGAAACTCATTCCACAAGGAGGAAGGAAGAGGAAGGGAGAGAAGGAGAGAGGACAAGAAACCTCCATTAAAATTTTGATTTTTCCCAAGTCTTTACTTCTCAGTGTTTGGCCAAGGGATCTCCCTCCTCCATTTCTTTTGTACAAAGCCGTGAATTTTCCCCTGAGTCTTTTCTATTGCTCTGAGAACTTCCCGGACAACTTCCCTGTTTTTTTCTGTCTGATTTGGACACTTGGCACAGGCCCTGTTCTTTCAGCTTGGGTCTCCCCTCTCATCACGAGCTCAGCAAACATTATCCCCCACCCAGACCCCAGGTAGCTCAAAAGCAGCGGGGACCACATAACCAACATTTCTTGTCACCAACGAAAGGAAATAAGAGTTCGAAACAGCACAGACACTTGTAAAGTGGAAAGCGAATGACCCCACTTAACCTTTCTCCCAGACCTCAGTCCTGTCCCTGCTTTCTCTATGGTCCTCTAGTTCCTTCCCCACCCTCTGGATTCCTGTCAGGGTGACTTGCGAATGACTAAGGACTCTCTTCTGCTCATGGCACGTGAGCATTTCTGCTTCCTAGGACCCAGGAGGTATTATTCATGGTTGCATTTGGATTTATTTTTTGTTAGAAATTTTGGAGAGTCGTCCCTTTGGCACACAGACGAACATCACCAAAAGGGACTCTAACCTGCCTTCCAAATAAATATAGAGTGACAGTCTCACAAATGTAATGGAACTAATCATAGCAAATTAGCTTTTCTGGTACAAAACATTCATTCGCAATGTGCTGGAGGCCTTGTGCTGTACAGATTCTCCCTTGGAGTGAAGCAAAAGACATGGCTTACCTAGTCTGTTCCCTCTGTCTCTGGCTCAGCGGCCAGTGCAGGACTAATGGGATCAGGCATTAATCTTGCTGGGGGCAGGTATTAATGAGACTACCACATCAAGGGAAAACACGCATGTCTTCCCCCTCAGCATAGCACCGGCAAAGATAGTCCTCCATCCCAGTCTTAGGTATCTGTCACCCTCATGTCTTGAGTCAATGCTGTGATCCATTCCTAAACCCTCTCAGAGCTGTGCAGACACTTTGGGCGGGGGCATGAGAAGTAGGGTAAAGTTTGTCAATGGCATTAATCCAATACATTCCCACACTGGGATCCGTCAGCAATTCACAGTGCACTAGCCTTCCACCATGAACATGAAATGCTTGAAGTAGTCCATGGAAACTTGAGTTGAAACAAAAGGGTGTGTCCGCTGAAAGTTTCAAGGTTATATTTTGTTTTCCTTTGGAGAAACTGCAAATCCACTTTTTGATCAACATGAGAGGGCCAAGCACATGACCCACTTATTTCAAGGATTTACTTGAGATACATACATTTGTACTATAATTCTGTATGTTTATATAATACATATAAAGTATTATGACACGTGTCTCTATAATATATGGGCCAGTATATGCCTTTCTCTCTCTCTCTCTAATACATATAGGAGACCCCTGCATAATACATCTATATGTAAGTGTATATAAAATGTGCATGTATAAAATGTCAATGACACTTTGCATTAAAAATACCTACTCTCTCCTCAGCTTTCTGTAGGTCCTTAAGAGCATGTTTGTGTCATGGGACAATAAATAGAGAAGTGAGCAGGCTAAGGATCACCCCCCCACATTGCAGTTTCTTGGGGAAGAAGACAGAAGTATTGATTTCATGAAGGCCGAGCTGATTACAGCTGAGCAGTGTTCCTCCAACTTCCCTTTCCCCAGGTGGCTTTCTGAATTCCTCTTGCTACAGCTGCACAGGGCTGTGCATCCACACCCGGTGAAATGGAACACTGAAGGCCTGACACCTGGGCTTTGGGCCCACCGGCCTGTCCACAGTGCAGGAAAGCATTCCTGCGAACTCAACCCAGCCATCTGAGCGAAGTGCCTCTGGCCGAAAAGGGGGTGTCTAGCAGAGATTTGTGATTAGAGGTGGTGTGGGGCAGGGACTGGCGAGGCCTCCCTTTGTCTATGCTGCTGCAAAACAGGGCGTCTCTCTCCACGTGACTCCCCTTCTTTAGGGCTGCTTCTCCTTGTGGGGTTAATTACACCAACCTGAATCTCAGGGAGGGTGAGTTAATTGGCAAACACTTTACAATTATGAGGAGCCCACGAGGTGCTTCACCACCGTGAAGCATTACATCTAATTATTGTTCATAATCATAAAGGTTCAGAAGTGCCAAGGGCTCCCATGGCAACCTTAACTCTTCTCTTTCACTCTCTCTCTCTCCTACACACACACATACACACACGCACAGTGACAGACTATTTCATTACAGTATTAAATGCAGCTCATAAACCTGCCGTATTAATGGGCAAATACTTATTTTTAAAGCTGAGATAAGTAGACAGTTCTAGGATAATGAATCTTCTTCTAAATGCTCCAGACAGTACCCACCCTCAGTGTGATGACATAGACAAGGCACGCAGAATATCAGCCAGTGCACCTTGCTTCAACTGCAACAGCAAAATCTTTGTAAGATACATGTCATGAGGAAGGACACGGAGTGTGACTATTTTTTAGATGTTTATTTTGAGAAAGAGAGAGAGAGAAAGGAAGAGAGAGAGAATTCCAAGCAGGCTCTGCTCTGTCAGCATGGAGCCCATTGTGGGGCTTAATCTCACAAACCGCTAGATCATGACCTGAGCTGAAACTAAAAGTTGTATGCTTAACCTACTGAGTCGCCCAGGCACCCCTGTGTGATTTTATTTTTATGGCATTTCAGTAAGAAAAGCTCAGATTGACTGACAGTATCTTATAAATATAGCAGATGCATATCCCTAAACAAGCAACATAGGAAAATTTAAACCACTAATCAGTTGAAAGACTGATTTGCAAGGAGATGATAGGATGTGTCCCAGAATGAAAGCACGAGGCTGTGAGACTTGACGAGTTTATCAAATTGTCTAAATGGGCTGAAGATCAAAGTCCAGTATAAAAGCAGTTCGACCCTTATATATATCTGGCTTTGTGCACAGTAATGGCAGCATCAGCAGGAGGAAATCAAACTTATGTGGACGTGCATGGAACCCAGCCCTGTGCCTAGTCTGGAACATCTGCAATAGGAAACTTCCTAAAGGGGTTGGCTTTGGATTGTCTGGAAATGCTGCTGCCACAGAGGTCTCTTGCGGATGCTCCACTGTTACCATTTGTTTGGGAGTGTGTTGCTTGGTTCTATACTTATTAGCTGGGGGACATTGGTGGAATTTGGCTTTCTTCTGCATACCTGTAGCCTAGAGCTGCTTTCTAGGACCTACTTTTTGAAGAAGAGTGGCTTGGACTGCTGTGTTTCACTCAGGTTTGGAGAGAAGAATGCTAGGTGCTAAAGTCTTTGTGTCTCTTACTACCTGTGTTCAGCAAGTTATTGTGTCTTTGTGCCCCCGTTTGTTCATTTGTAGACAGACACGATTATAGTAATACCCATCAGTTGGGATTATTCTGGGAAGTAAATGAGTTAATATATAAAACACTTAGAACGGTGCAAGTGCTAGATAGTAGTGGCTACTATTATTGATATTATCGTTAGGTTGTTGTTTTCTATAGAAGCAGTGAAAGTGTTTCCTGTTTAGAACTAAATTAAAATCTGGACTGGCTTTTAATTATAAACACAAAGAATCCAACCCAAGAGTGTTTGGCTGACAAAGTAATCCATGAGCAACCACAAGTCATGACCAAGGGCCTGAGGGTCCCAGGCAGAGATAAAGGGCCTTGCTGAAATGAGCCGTCTGCATGTACTGCTATGCTGATGCAATGAGAGCTGGGATATTCATCACATTGACCTCATGTTCAAAGTGAAACCTTGGTTGCAAAATGAATAGCAGAGGAGAAACGCCAGTGTCTAGGATGCAACAGAAATTCAGGAACACATGATGATAGGAGAGCTCAGCAGTGAATAGGGTCAAAGAAGAAAAAGTAGGCTCTGAAGCTTCTTGGGCAGCTCTACTTCGTACCACCCAAGGGACATCCCTATCCTCATGCAATCCCCTGTGCTGATCAAAAGGAACAAGTGTGAGGACTTCATTGGAAAGACTGGGGTACATGTCTAGTAGGTTTTGAGTCAGTGGTCAGCCTATTGCCTGTACAATTACGAAGCCCTTCCTTTGTTTCTGTTTTGAGAACTACAATGCAAAAGTCCAAGGCCAGGGCAAGAGTGATAGGATTAGTGCTTTTTGCAAATGTGGAGACCACGCCTGGGGTGATGCAGAGCCATTGTGGGCATTCCAGCTGTGTCTGGCCTCTTCCTTCGAGTAGATTGTGTATGTACACAGTATGGAGCTGCTAGTAGCCTGGAAGGAAGAATTTTAATCTGTTGAGTCACCTACCCATTTATTCAACAAATATTTATTGAGGATTTTCATATGCCAAACTCTGTACTGGGCTCTGAATTATAAGAACACACAAAACAGACTTGGCTGTGGGCTGGTGACAGTCCATAGTAGTATAGTTGGTGGCTATCACGGTAGCAGAGGTGGAGCACAGACCACTTTTGAAGAGAAATAGAGGTCCTGAGCTACCTACAGGGGTGGAGGGGTCCATCTCTCCATAGAAAAGGAGACACACAATTCAAATTTGGTATTTATCTTAAGCAGAATCAGTCAATTTTGGTGAAATCTCATGGAGTTCTTTACACCATAGAGCTAGTCCCATGATGTGCATTCTATCCCATTTCTAAACACAAGACAAGCTGAGTTATGTTAACTCCGGAACGAGCTTCGCCTTCTTTATGTCATAGACCCTCAGGCCTTAGATGGGGCGATATACTGGCAGCCAAAGGTGCAAACACAGGACAGAACCTGGAGCTGAACAAAGGCTAGGAAGTCTGTTCCACTCCAGAGATCTCTCCAAGGAAGAGAAGAGACTGCAGAGCAGTATAAAGATGATTGATTTTTAAAAGCACATTTCAGTTTAATATTTCTGAAGGGCCACAAAGACATACACAAAAGGTTTGAAACACATAATAAAACCCATGATCAATCTCCCCACTCCATCTGCCACCTCACACCACAATTCTTTGTCCAGTTACCTTCTGGGAAACATCTGAAATTTAAAAATGAAGGTGAAACTAGCACTTCCAGCAATGCGAGGATACCTGGTACACTGAGTCGTTTTTCTTCCAGATGAAGTAGAGATCATTTATTTTGTATGCTTCTGACACTTACCTGCCAAACCTTAGGGAGATTCCTCAACCTTGCTGCCCTGACCTTTATCATTTACTATACTTAAAGGATTTTTTGTTGCTTATATTAAGTTTAGGTAGGCTAAAAGTATTTTCTCCACTTACACAGAGAACTCTGTAAAACCAGAATGTAAATCCCAGTAGCAACAGAAAAGAAGAAAGTAATAGATCTAAAGGAAAATAGCATTAAAAGAATCAAGATTTGTAATTCAAACAGATTAAACTACTCATTAACTGCTTGGTCCGAAGAACCATGATATTGCTCCATATTTTAAGCATCTCTTAAATAAGATTAATTTTTAGAATGATGGGTAATGCCACTCATGAGGGGAAAATAACAATTTACTTATCATCGTGGATTATTAAAAAGCATTTCATTGCAATTTAATCTGGTGAGTCAGAATCTGCGCCCAGAGATCAGTTATCACCATCCTAGTATGAAGCTCATTAACTAGGGGAGCTGTGGAAGAGGCAAGGAGGATGGGGAGGACCAGACCCACAGCAGATCCACGGGCTTTGTGTCGCCCTGTCTGTGGATCCACTATCTGGGCTGCATGAGAAGCTTGCAGTGGGGACAAGGCAGCCTTTTTACAATGTATTTAAGCAATAGCACTGTCCTTTGTGACCTTGACTTGAATTTGTATCACATAGATTTTCTGGTTATAAAAATAGACACATAGCATTCATTGAAAATATTTGGAAAAATTTTAAAAAGCATCAAGGAGAAAATAGTAGCCTTTAAAGACGCACCAGAGCGCGTGTTGGGATGAGCACTGGGTGTTGTATGGAAGCCAATTTGACAATAAATAAACGATTTGACATTAAATAAATTATATTTAAAAAACAGATGCACTGGAGACACACCCCGGTAACATCTCCTTCTGTCTGATGCGTTTATACCTACAGTATTTGAAAGAGGGACAGTGGTTGTTGGGAAGTGCAAAAGCCCTGTGATATGAGAGCAGGTTGATGTGTCCAAGGAGAGCAAGGAGGCTAGTGTGGCTGGAGAAGAATAAGCCAACTGTGACAGGGAGAAAGTTAGAAGAGGTGGTCAGAGAGATAAATGGGGGCTGGAACTTACAGGCTCTTGTAGGTTAGAGAAACTATTTAGGGTTTTATTCTGAGTGAGGTAGGAAGCCATGGAGAGGTATTCATCAAGGGAGTGATATAATATGAATAATCTTCTAAAAGGCTCTATCTTCTTGGGAGAGGAGAGGAGGATAGAACAAGGACAGAAACATGAAGCCATTTCAGCAATTCAGGCAAGAGATGATGCTGGCTCAAAGATGCAAGTGGTAGAGGTGGTAAAAAAAAAAACTACCCCACAAAAACAAACAAAAAAGATTAGCTTCTGGATGTAATTTGAAAGTGGAGCCTACAGGATCACTGATAAATTGCAATGTGGAGCGTAAGAGAAGAGAAAGGATAGTTCCTATAGTTTTGTGTTGGGCACAAGAACAGAATTGCCATTTACTGAGAGGTGGCAGATTAAAGTCAAGACAACAGGAGCTTAGCTGTGGACACATCACATTTGAGATGTCAGAAGACATCCAAGTGGAAGTGACAAGCGGATTTGTAACCCTGGAGTTTCAGGGTGATGTCAGGGCTACAGAATTAAATTTTGGAGTTGTCGACATGGAGGTGGTATCTGAGGCCAGGAGGCTGAGTGAGATCATCCAGGGAGCGAGTGTACACAGAGATGAGAAGAGCTCTGGGGACTGAGCCTCTAACATTTAGAGGATGACGAAGGAGCTCAAGAAGGAACAGCCGGGTGGGGAGGAGGAGAACCAAGAGGCTGTTGTCCCAGAGGTCAGTTGAAGAAAGGTTCTCAAGAAGGAGGCAGGAATCGACTACTAAATGAAAACAGCTGATAGGTTCAGTAAGATTTGCTGAGCAATGACCATTGGATTTGACAATGCTGAAGTCATCAGTGACCTTGACAAGAGCAGCTGCAGTGGAATATTGGGAGTGCAGGGGGTTCACTAAGGGACTGGAAGACAGAGTGGAGACAACAGGTATCAGCCAAACACTAGCACAAAGTAAATATGCTACAAAAAACTCGACATTCATTGTCAATGTGGAATTATGAGAAGCCCAAGCATTTACTCAGCAAAGAGGGACACACTTCTGTCTACAGTCATCTGTGAGGACCAGCTTGCTAGGTTCTGTTAGATTAGGAAGGGTAATGGTTTATAGAAAAAAAGAGATTCAGAGAAATGCATATGTAATTGACATATCTCTAAAGATGAAATAGGAATGTCCAGCAGAGAATTCTTCACCATCCATTAGTTGTCATTAGAGAAGTAAGGCAAAAATGGAATAATTTGATAAAAGCAGCTCACATTTTTCTGATGGTTTTCACTTTGCAAAAGTGCCTTCACACATGTCACCTGATCCTCACACCAGCAGGGGAGGGAGCCATTATTTCACAGTTGAGAAAATGGGGACTTGGTCAAGGTCAGAGATGGTATGAATAAAGGAGCTGGGACTCACCACAAGGTTTTTGAGTCCAAATCCCAGCTCTTTCCACTTTATCATCCTGCCTCTCTTAAAAGGCAGACATTGCTTTTTTGTTTTTCAAAGTTTTCTTACAACAGTGAAATACTTATCGTGGGTTTGGCCATTCTTGATGGGCTTTCTGTGAATATACCACTTACTCCTCAAAACAACCCTATCAGACAGTCACTATTATTACCCTCACTTTATAGATGAGGAAATTGAAACAGAGAAGCTAAGCAACTTGCCCAAAGTCACACAGCTAATCCTGGGTTAGGATTAGAACCCACGTGTTTTGACTTTAGAACCCAAGCTCCTAACTACATTTTGACATTTTATCTTCTACACACCCAGCCCTTCAAATAGAGACAATATCAACTGACTTGACAAGAGTCACGTGTCTTTTGATGCTGATCCTAGTACAGAACTCTGATAATTTTGATCAGTAAAAGGAATTTTATTGAGCACCTTCTGGGAGTGATGCATAGTGTTAGATACTTTGAAGTTAGGCACGAAAGAGGTGGAGATGTGGTTTCTTCTTTCAAGGAGGTTGCAGTGGCAGCTCTGTGCCATCAACTGTCTCGTGTGGCAATTCTGTGATTCAGGGCCATAGGTCTGGTCGATTGTTACTGTTTAGCAAATACCCACTCTTGCCTACATCTTTCTCCAACCCATGGAACAGGTGTACTTCCCTGTCTATTTTGGGCTTGGCCATTTGACCTGCTTTAGCTATTATGGTATTGGCAGATAGAATATGAGCAGAGACTTTAGTTGTGCCTGTGGAGTGTGGCTTGGTCTCTTGTAGTTCCTCCATCCACCAGGAGAGGAACATGTCCCCACAGGTCCTTCAGTCTGAGTCCCAGAATGAGAATGAGAGACACAGGGAGCAAACTGGACTCTGGCCTGCAGCCTAGGGCCATGACTAGCTGACTCCAGTTGAATTCAGCTGAGCTCAACAGAGCCACAACTCAGATCCACGAGTGAGAAATAAATAGTTGTTGTTTAAGTCGTTCAGGTCATTGGAGATGCTTTGCAGCAGTATTATACAGTAGTTGACTAGTCCACATGGGAAATGTAGATTGAAAATTCACAATGTAGTTTGAAAATTTAGTTACCATCTTATAATAATAAATTGAATAACTATGTGTGAGTTAGGAACATATCAGTTCACAGCAGTCCCAGTTAACAGCCACTGTCTTTCCCACAAGAGCCCTGCTTCAGAACTAATCTTTGAAGAAGAGAAAACCAACTGCTTATATACTTCTCTGTTTCTTTTATATTAAACATGTCAACCATGATGACTGCCAACCCTATAGCATAATTTAGGAGAAGATGCATGGCGGTCTCTGATGAAGGGGTAGACTTAGCCATGTGTGAAGTCACATAAATGTGACCCAGACTCTCCCAGCTCCCTCTGATTGGACTAGAGCCAGGGCGACCTGAGAGCAGCTGACTCATAGACTG
Source organism: Paguma larvata (assembly GCA_030068075.1). NCBI lineage: Eukaryota > Metazoa > Chordata > Mammalia > Carnivora > Viverridae > Paguma > Paguma larvata. Next base: position 97,812,001 of record CM057826.1, on the reverse strand, counting down.
GCTTGAGAAAAGTGTTTAGCTCAGCCAATCAAATCCATCTACAATTTGAATTAGGGAGTACAGAAACTTAGAAGGTTGTGTAAGTAGAGATGCAGAGAAAAAGTGGGTAGAAACAGAGGAGAGGCACAGTCTCCTTAAGGCATGACTCGACAACTGTAGAGTGAAGATCCCTCCTCCTGCAGGGAACCCCATGCTGTCTTGGGTCCAGAATTGCCCTCCAGCTCCACTGTTTGTGAAGCTTGGCCCCCAGGCACTTCTTATATGAAGTTCCAGAAGTATCTCTCCACTACGGCTCAATACATAATCTCTAGTTAGCCCCAAACTAACCCTAGAAAATACTGTGTTTCTTGCACACTTAGCAGCACCCTAGAAAAGCCCTTGGTTCTTCTTTCCCCCACCTTCATGGTTCTGAGACAGGAAAGGCAGCAGCTACGTCTTGTGTTGTTTTGATGACCTTCTGTGATATTGACTGTACAGTTGAAAATGCAAAGAGAATCAGCTGAAATAAAACACCACCAAGTGTGTCCCTTTCAAAGTGAAGGACAAAGATGATTTGCAGGCAGTTGATTCACATGTGCAGCCGCAGAACCAAGCTCAAGATTGGGTGCTTGTGGCAGATAGGATAGAGAAGGCATGCGGTCCTGGTGGCCTCAAGGAGGAAGCTGCAAGGCATAGGAGGCAGAAAGGGACAGGATGCTCAGGAAAATAATGTCTTGTGCACTAAAACGAGCACCACCAACACTTTCTCATTTGGAAAGGCTATCTAACTTCTTCTGAAAATGATAGGAACAAATGTAGTTACTAACATGCTCCATTTTGAAAACCTGTTTCATCATTCTTAAAAGCAGAATGAGTCATTTGTTTTTCTCACCACCTCTGAACAATAAACAGAGAAGTTTCAAGTGGTTCCCTTATACATCCTTATTCTATACTCCTGACATGAAGTTGGGGGCTTTGTGTACTGTGGCCAATACTGGAGGCCTTAACCATGACCTATAGGACAGGAATATATGGTGCTCTCTCCCTGGTCCACTACACGTGGGCAGTGGATGGGACCTCTCCATCTAGGCCTGGACATTTCAAACCCAAGGACTTATCACTCCACTGTTTTATATGCAAGATGAGAATCTCTTTATAATAACAAAAAGTAGTTAACTCCCTTTTCAAACATAATAAATTACTCAAGTAATAGCAAGTAGTAAAGTAACATAATTTTCTAAATACAAAAAAGGGCGTGGATAGACCTCAAGGGCATTATGCCAAGTGAAAAAAAAGCCAGTCTCAAAAGGTTCTATACAATGTTTACTGTATAATTTCATTTATATAACATTCCTGATATGACTAAATTACAGAGATGGAGAACAGATTAGTGATTGCTGGATGTTACACATGGGGGGTTGGGGAAGGGGATGGGTGTGAGTATGAAGGGGTAACACAAAGTAGGTCTCTGGAGTGATGAGTAGCTCCGTGTCTTGACTGCAGTGGCATTTACAAAGCTCTAAGCATGGGATGAAATGGCATAGGTCTATAAACACATTGTGCCAAAGTCAGTTTGCTGGTTTTATTACTGTGTTGCAGCTATGTAAGGTGTAACCATTGGGGGAAACCGAGTGACCTCTCTCTGCTGTTTTTGCAATATCCTTTGAATCTATGAAGCTATAATTACCTCAAAGTAAAAAGAGTTTTTGTTTGGTTGTTTGTTTTTAGAAAACCATCATACCATGATTAAGAAAGTAAAAAGATGTGAGATGTCTGGGTGCCTCAGTCTGTTAAGTGTCTGACTCTTGATTTGGCCCAGGTCATGATCCCAGGGTTGTGGGATCAAGCCCTGTGTGAGGCTCTGCACTGACAGTGTGGAGCCTGCTTAGGATTCTCTCTCTCTCCCCCTCTCTCTGTCCCTCCCCTGCTTGTGTGCATGAGTGAAACATAAATATTAAAAAAAAAAAAAAGTGAAAAGACCAGGCCATTGTCTGGGGAAAATTTTTTGCAATACATTTATGTGACAAAGGGCTCAAGTACAAATTTGTAAAAGTATTCCTATAAGTCAATAAGGTCAATATGCCACCATGTAGCTAGTTGACCTACTTGAGGTATGGTGCCGTATCAGAGACTTATCATTGACTGGTCACTGTTGGTAGCAGGTTGGACATTCAACAGCAGCAGCATGGGCAACATCAACCTTTGTAAGTGGGAGGCAAGGTGTCAGTGCCACAGATAGTCTCCATTCCTACCATGATTACTCCATTCATATGTCCATTGTGCCACCACTGGCATGGTGAGTGATAGGGGCTGATTTCAACCATATTTTTAATGTAGTCTGTCTGGACTTTTAACGGTTTTTCCCAGGGTGGAGTGTTAACCTGAAATACTAAGATCTCCATACTACAAGGTCGTTCCAGTACGTCCATCCACATCTTTCTGCCCTAGACTTACTTGTCTCTGACCTTCCTGTTTCCTTCCAAACCTTTATCAGCTAGATAAACCATTTGCTGTTGTGCATGGATATCTGTGTATATTTTACCCCTTGACTACTTCTCTCATCACACAAAGTGGATGACCAGATTCAGTGCCCTAAGTTCTGCTCATTGAGAGAATCCCCCCCTCACCAATGTCTTTAGGTTCATCCATGAGTATGAATTTCATCTGTTTTTGACTTGTGCTCAACATTCAAGTTCATTCATCTATGAACTGAACTTAAGCTTTTTTCCTCCTCTGTCATCTGTTCTGAAGGTATCCCCCATGTGGCCACAGGTGTGTGCTGAAGAATAAGCACTCTTCAGCTGAAGCAATTCCCAAAGAGGGCTGACAGCTGGCAGCAGTCCCAGCAGCTAGGAGGAATGTCCTGAAGGAGAATCCGAGGGAATTATTATAATGTCCACCAAAAGCATCAACTAAAGCTAAACATGCCTCTACCCTATCACCCAGACATTCTCCTCTTAGGTATAGATGGAAAATAAATGAGTGCATTTGTCCAATAACAACAAAAAATTATATAAAAAATTCACAGCAGCTTTTTAAATAATAGTTTCAAGCTGCCAACAGCATATACATCCATCAACAGAAAAGCTAAATAAATTAGGAGTATAGTCATACAATAGAATATGAAACCATAATATAAAAGAACAAACTGATGATATATACAATAATGTGGATGAATCTTACAGACATTATGTTGAGTGAAAAATCTGGAGCCCAAAGAGCACATACTCTCTGATTTCATCTCTATAATTTACCAAGGAGAGGCTAAACTAACTCCTGGTATTTGAAGTAAGAATAGTCTTTACTTCTGACAGTGGTTGGTGGGTATTGCCTGGGAGCTTTCTGGGGTGGTAGAAATATTTTGTATCTAGATCTGGGATTTGATTACATCAATGTGTGTGTGTGTGTATGTAAAAATTCATGAATCTATACATGTAAAATTCATATACTTTACACACCTCACTTTTTTGTATTTTCTATCTCAATTTAAAAAAACCCAAATAAAGAGCATATGCAAGTGAAACAAAAAATGAAAATGTACAATAAAAAAGACATGTCATTACTTAATATGTGACACCTCTGCTTTGACCTTCTCAGTTCTTTTAGGAGGCAAAGCCTTAAGGTGTAAATACTATGTAAATCCCACTTTGCTATTGCTACATTACTTAGAGTCACAATGTCCTGAATTTACCTGATCTGATTCTTCTTTGGGTCTTGGGGTTTCTGCTCAACTGTCCTTTCCATCTACAGCAGCGTCTTCTCTCTGACTTTCCTGGAATAATTTCCATTTCTGGAGCAAACTGCATCCTACAAAATATAAACATGCTCCCGTTCCCTTGCCTACACCTGTAAATCTTCTCCCACAGCTGATGTCCCTCTTTTATATTGGAAGCATTTGATGTCACTGTTTCTCAGCTATTTTCAATTACCCTCTCACTTCCCTTCCCCATCCTCCAAGGCTTTCTGTGTGTGAATGATTTAGCAGGATTCAGTAATCAGATATTTAAAGGGACCAGCTTCTTGTGAAACAAGACAATTTTTTTCTGCACAAAATTAACCCAGTTAACACTGTGTATGAGTTACATACTGTCTTGTTCCCATGGTGAATATGCCAGGCAATGATCTATTCATGTTGGGGGTAGACAGGTATGATAAGAGCATTCTATTCAAATTGTTAATCATTTTCTTCAGGTGTAAAATAGAGAAGTAATACGTAATAGAATTTCTGTGGGACTTAGGTCAACATATTTAAAGCACTAAAACAGATCCTGGTAATGGTGAGTACCTTAAGGAAGATTCTGAACAGAACCATGGTGCTCACTGAGCATGTGCAGAATATGTCCATGGAAACCAGCAACGGCAAGAAAATGCCTTCAGTACAAATAAATGCACCTTCCTTGGGAAGGGCAAATCCCAAACAGGAAATGATCTCCTGCTGTTAACAGGCAATACAGAAAGAGTGATTTGTTACGTAGAGAGAATTTCTTTAAAGACTGAGCTGAATTAATTATTGAAGATGTACGTGATGAGTAAGCAGGATAATATCAAGGAGTTCTAAATTATTTACACTTTATTGCTCTTAGTCTGTGGGTGTCTGACATGCCTCATCTTCTGCTGGGGGATTCTGCAGCATGTTCTTTGCCCGGAATATTTTCTGATAATGCATATTTCTAAAAAATCCTGAGGTGCTCATTCATTTAAAACAATCAGTTTCTTGAATTCTCTGTCACAAAGATTCAGCTGTTAGCAATCTTCTTTCAGGTTGCAGATTTATTGCATGGTGCATGAGATGGAAGAGATGTTTCCAAGGAACATGTCAGTTTTGAAAGTACGATCAACTGTCTACCATTTCTGAAAATCTTGATGTGATGGTAAAAATGATGTTAGAAAGGTCTTTACCATGTCTTCCACTTGGGTCATCTCCTGGTGCTTTGGAGCTCCCTATGGTCCATATACGGCCATGTGGTCTAGTGTGTCAGTTACCGTTAAGCAGCTGTTGTGGCATGCCCACACACCTCTGGAGCCCGGCGCAGGTATTATGGGAGGGGACTGAGAAGTTCCCCTTAGACCAAACTACACACAAAAAGAGAAGGAGGAGAATATTTTTGAACAGCTATGAAGAGAATTTTGATTTGACTAATCTGGGATTCTTTCTCATCTTTAACCATAAGAAGAGAATCAGAGGCATAGAAGTCCTGTGCAAATTAGTTGTCACTAATGTCTTCAGCATTCTGGTTCTCATTTGCTCTGCTTCCTCCAGGATAAATGACTATGGGGTCCCAGCAAAGGTCAGATGGTCAGGACAGGCTCTAGAAGAATCCAATCCATTTATCATTTTTTTTTACTTTAATTTTTCCCAAATATACAGAACCCAGGCTGTAAGAAATAGCCTAAATCTAGGATTCGAGGTGGATGTAGGGCAGTGGGGGTGTCTGGGGTGCAGAAAACAGGAGGGGCAGAAAATAGGATTTGGTTTATCTTTGACACCTCTATCCTGATATAGAGGTTTTTACTCTAGGAATCTCTATGCCAAGATACTTACCTCAACTGACATCCTTTGAATTAAATTAGGAACTAGGAATTTGAGAGAGATGATTAAAAACCTTAATTGAGGCCATCCATAGCATTTAATTATTTTCATTTTGTAACCCTACCATCATCTGTGGGCATGTAACTTTTCAAAATTTTGGCCAGACTCATTTGGGTGGATTGATTCTAACAGGGTCTTTAGATTACTAGAAGATAGAATAGGAGGGGCAAAAGTTCTTAGTCCTAACCTGGTAGGGCCTTGTAAATCCAAATTGACCCTGCCTCCTTTCCCTTCAGGGGGTTGGAACAGCCAGGCAATACCAAAGAGGGCTCTGCCTGGGCCCGCCTTGTCTGTTCCCTGGAATGGCTGTTAGCAAGATAATGGAATGAGATGCTCCATCTGAGTTAGTTTTTATATTTCCACTGTAATCTTTTGTTTGACATTAATTTCCAGACTCTCAGGGAGATCCTTATTCAAATGAGTTAATTCCAAAGAACATCCCCAGATTAATTAGTGTGGATTGTTTTACTGTTCCTTTAAATCAGAGTGGATGCTCTCACTGCCATTGTCCCCGTCCACCTTGACTCCTGCAGGCAATAATCCTGTCCTGCCATTTACCACCCATTCTCCCTTCTTATTTTTGGCTTGCCTCTCTGAATGCTTTTCAGATCCTCTGCATTTCTTTTCATGACATCTCAGATGCTCCTAATTCTGCATTCCAGACAATTCCTGACCTGCTGCAGTTGACTCTTTACAGGAACTCTGGCTCTGTCCTTGCCAGAATACAGGCCCTCAGCTTCGGTCGGCCAACAAGCTGGCGAACCGCTTAATGTGTCTGAAGGCCTTTTCCTTCTTAAGCCTCGGTTTCCCCTCCTCTCAGAGACCTTAGGAAGGCTCTTTGGCCTTGTTCAATGACAATGTGTTAGATCTGTAAAAGCGTTTTCTTGCTAAATCCCACCTTCTCTTTCCCTTGTATTAGCAAGAACCCTTCTTTCTTCATAAAAAGGCCTCCTGAATGCTTTTCTTTCCTTCCTCCCTTACCTTAGTTTCTGTCTGCAGCACCCTTGAAGCTTGTCTGTAAGTGTGTGGGGGTGGGGGGTCTGGGGAGGGGTGGACTTTGGGGATTGTGTAGGCAAGACCAGGACTAAACATTCACCATTTCTTGCTTAATTAGTGTGGCTGCAGGAGAAGGGGCTTGGGCAGGTGAAGAGCCCCAGAGAGGAAACACAAGGCTTGTTTCTACCTTGTCTAAAGACTACAGCTCTGCATCTGACTGACACCCAGGGCGCACCGTCTTCCTATAGCTGGGCCGCAGGGGCGCAAGAGTACCTAGCCCCGGAGATCCCATACAGACCAGGTTCAGCCACTTGTTGCTGACAAAATGCAAAGACAGAGAGACAGTGGTGGAGAAACAAGAAAGGAATTAGTGCAGTGAGGCCAACACCAGGAAGAGGGCGGACTAGCGTTTCAAAGACTGTCTACAAAGTGTCAGGCACACTTCCAGGTTTATATAAGGAAATTATGGGACAAAGGTGGGTGAGGACATGTGGGTGGGCAGTGAAGGTTAGGTTGATTATGGTCTTGGGGTCAATCACTCAGGGGTCTTGTTGGCTCAGGGCAGTCCTTATTGCTTGAAGGGGTAGTCTCAGTTCGCCTCAGGGGAGGCTTTGCCTGCAGGGTTCTTTGCCTGAGTTAAGAGGTAAGCTGGAAAGAAGAATTTACTTAATTAGAAAGTTTAAGGTCAAAATGGAGGTAGTTGAAGTGTTGTTTCATTTCCAGACACCAGACAGAAAAAGCCCTTCTTTATTGTTGGTAACCATAATGGCTGACATACGTGGACTGCTTATTTTGCACTAAGCTCAGGCTGTAATTATTTTATTGAATCCTTGCTCTGAAGAAGTTCTGAGAGGTGGGTCCTGTTTTACAGATGAGGTCACAGAGGCCCAAGAAGTGGTAGAGCTCTGCTAGAAACCCAACTCTCTCCCCAGAACTGGAACACAGGTCCTAGCCCCAAGCCGAAACCAGTCACTCTTGTTCTGGGACTGCCCTGCCAGTGTCTTCTTAGTTGTCACATTATTTGGGAAGTTGCATCAGCATTCTCAAGAGGAAGGGGCACTTCGAATAAATCAATGTTGACAGGCACTGTCAGGCCAATCCCTCTTCTCCATGAGAAAGCTCCCGCTCCCTGTCACTCTGGGGCACTGTCTAGTCTTCCAGAATGTAACACTGCAAGATGGTTATCCTGTGAGTCTATCCGGTGTGGCTTATTTGGGTTCAGTTTTGAGTGTTTGATTTCTTTTTAGCCCCAGACAGAATCATAGCCAGCCCTTCCGACCCATCCTTTTTTGGAGGCACTGGTCTTCTTCTCCTAGAAGTGATCAACCAGTCGGGGCTGAACGTGGTTGGGGTAATCTCTCATTTGCACTCCCCAAATATGCTGGTCTTTTGTACTTTTGGATCTTCTCCGGCAAGCTTTCTTTTCCTACAACATTTCAACTGTGTGCCTTCTGTTGCCTCTTATAGACCAGCAGTGCCTGGAACTTAGTGGAAAGCCCATAAATCCTTGTTGAATGAGCGAATAAATATTTGAAGCTTTCAACATGTAGAATTAGGGTATTCTGACAGAACTGCTGTTATGTCGCCCTTGGAAAGGAGCCATGTGCTTAATTTCAGGATAGGATTGTGGCAACTATATTGTACTGACTTTTGTCTCTTGGGTAGCTTCTAGTTCATCCCAGACCTCTCCCATGCCTGCCAAACAGAAGCCCACACACTTTTATACCTACACACTAAATAGGAAAGATGTAGCTTGATGAGTATAGGGTTCTTCCCGCCCCAACTCACTGTTTCCATTTAGGTACTTGGAAGTAAGCTAACCTTTGTCCTTTTGTTTGGTTGACTCATTATCATCATGTTTATATCAAGCCATTGGGCCAGAGCAGTTAGGTGCGACACCATGTCAGACGCTCTAGTCTTACAGAGATATACAACTTCAATCTCCAACTCTGGAGGGGAGAATCAGGCCTTATCAGGATCACCTGGCACAGTGTGTTATTTATAAACCCAACTAGCTTATCACTGATGAGAATGTAATCTTCACCGAGAGAGGCTTTTAAAGACTCCTCTGTTAATTTTTGCTTCATCATTTCAGAAAATCTTTAGCTGGGCCTGATCAGACAGTTATTTCTGGCTGGATATGAAGTCCATTTTCAGAATATTGCTTGGCTCTTTGTTCCTTTCCCCTCCACTACCCACCCCCTACCCTGACTCATCTCGTCTAGAATCTTCTCTTTCCTTCTCAAAATATTGGGAGTGATTTACTAAGTGCATTTCCCAGCCAGCTCCACTGGCTAGAAAGACCGATTTACAGGAACAAAGTGTCCCCAAGTTATCACTGGGTCATGGTCCAAAATTCATTTGAGAATCAGCTATTGGAATTAGCAGTGTTTTTTCTCCTAGAAACAATGGAGTGGAGGGTGCTAGGATATCCCTTTGAGGCTATTTTATCCATAATAAAAGCTGAATTGTGATGCAGGTTAGGGGTCTAGAAACAAAAAGAATATCTACATCATACAGAAGAAAATATGAGGAAAGGAAGAGGAGAAATGGGGGAAGAAGGGAGATTTTCCTCTGTCTTTGTTAATGAAGTTCTGGACCAGGACCACAGTTCATAATAATCAGCTCCTATGAACAAAGCCTCTTGTGATCTTAGAGCAAGAAATAATTAAAGTTGAGGGTCTGACCCATGTTAAACGAACGTCAGGTTACACAATGACATTCCTGGCTGTCAAACCCTCTGGATAAGCATGTTGCTACCAATGCATTTCCTCCTTTGAAGCAAATCTGCAAAGGAGGTTAGAGAGCAGTCAGAAAGCGATGTGGGTAAGCCTCATGTAGATCAGGGCATCAACTGCTGTAGGACTGGACAAAAACATCTTTAGGCCACACTGTTCTCTCCTCTAGTCACAGCATGCAAAATCAAGGCTCAGAGCTTTCATTCTCCCTTTTCTAGACCATCTGGCTCTTGGCTAGACACCTTCTTGCTCTAACTGTGGTGATATCTTCAGTTAGATGAGAGCCAACATTTGTAGGCATGGGAGCCATTCTGATCCTTTAAAATTGATGTAGTATCACTTGCTCTGTTCTAATATAACATGTATGGATTTTGTAGTTTAACTAGCTGGAAACAATTTACTTTCTATGTTATCAGGGATCACTTCAACTTAATGTTTCCAGCCTCCTCCCTACCATGTTCCAATCATACCTTCAACTAGACACCATCACTATTTTATGTGTCTATGGCAGAGCAGAATAAGTGTATCTTATTCCATAAAATCCTTTCACAAAATTAAAAATGTTTGCTGCCTCAAAACCTTTTTAGAAGTAGCAGTAATATAAAGTAGAATAAAATATGAAAAAAAATAAAGAGTCATTTACTAACTTTTGAAACTCCTCCTTTCCTTATAGCAAATGATCTCAGCTAGATATTAGAAAGAAAAATGGGCAGATTAGTTTATACTAATGTGTAAACGACTAGCTAACACCTCTCATAACATCTGAAAGTTTTTTTGTCTTTTAAAAAGAAGATTTACAGTGATACATATGCACCTTTAACCAGTATAATTCCCAAGCAGTATAAGCAGCTATTTCACAGAGTAGAAAATTCAGGGAGTTTTGTGGGAAAGATTTCAGGTTCAGGCTGGTCTTTTGTTCTAGAGCTCAGCCTCCCTCAGCTAGTTGTAGTATCTTTTTTTTTTTTTTCCTGAACACAAATCTCAGAGATTCACAAGACTCTAAAGCTTATCACAAGGATTTTCATGGCAGTATCGTCAGGATCTCTAGTTTAGGGGTGAGACAAGGAAGGCTGCTCAGGGGAGAGTGAGGGCAGCTTTTGGCACCTTTACTTTGGCTAGAGAAGAAGACTCTTCTACTAGCTTAGCTTGGCCTTCCATCCATTTCTGTCGTTCACATTTCTCATCTCTTTACAAATGCCCCATTCCTTTCTCTCTCGCTCTCTTTTTTTTTTTTTTTTGGTATTGCTTTAAAAAATGAGCTTGGTACTTTAATGACTTAAGCATTTCCCTTATATCTTTCTGAAATCATTAGTGTTTTCTCTCCTCTGCCAGCTTTCTCCTATTTCACCTAGCCTTAATTTCCAGGATCCCACCATATCAAGATGTTCGTGTTTCTTAGCAACTCTGTTTTTTTTTAATAATTTATTTTCAAATTGGTTTCCATATAACACCCAGTGTTCATCCCAACATGTGCCCCTTTAATGCCCATCACCCACTCTCTCCCCTCCCTCACCCCCCTCACCCTCAGTTTGTTCTCTGTTTTTGAGAGTCTCTTATGTTTTGTCTCCCTCCCTCTCTGTGTCTTTTTTTCTTTTCCCCCATTCCCCTCTCCCTTAGTTTTTACTAAGTCTCTCAAAATCCACCCGTGCGTGGAAACATATGGTATCTGTCTTTTTCTGACTGACTTATTTCACTTAGCATAATACCCTCTAGTTCCATCCATGTTGCTACACATGGCCAGATTTCATTTTCTCTCATTGCCACGTAGTAGTCCATTGTATATATGTGCCACAACTTCTTTATCCATTCGTCAGTTGATGGACACTTGGTCTCTTTCCATGATTTAGCTATCTAGCAACTCTGTTTGATGCTGACTTTGCTGGGCTGATCTCCTTCACTAGTGTCTACATTTCCTCCACACCCCCAGCTTGGGAAGAACTTTTCTCCCAGTGATGTAAGTACCTAAGACATACCTCACCCTTAGTTCCACGAACCCCTGTATTCTGCCTCTCATTGCTGGATACTCAAAGAGGCTCCCAGCAGGGCTCCTGACAACAGAAAAATGAACAGTGTCTCTATTGAATGATTTAGTGACATCATGTGCCCTGTAGCCACTAGCCACATCTAGACTAATCCCCATTTCTGCATCTGCACTCAGAATAATGGTCCACAGGACACCTGGGTGGCTCAGTGGGTTAAGCGTCAGACTCTTGATTTCAGCTCAGGTCATGATCTCACGGGTTCTGAAATCAAGGCCTGCATTGGGCTCTGCGCTGACAACACTGAGCCTGCTTAGAGAGCATACACACTCTCTCTCAAAACAAATAAATAAACTTCAAAAAAAAAAAGAATAATGGTCCTTAGCCAATGTAGGACTGGGAAATTATATAGGAGAAGTTTTGTTTTTGCTTTTTTAATGTTCACATTGATGCATCTCACAATACAAGCATGCTGTGTGTGAGAGTTGGCCAGAGTGACCTCTGATGGCCTCTGCTGTCCTTTTGTTCTATGAATCTTGGCCTCAAACAAAGCAAACCAGATGGGGACACCAGTGCTAGGGACCATGGGGTATAATTAGGATATATTTCAGAAGAAACCTTGCCACCCTCTTTCAGAGGGCAACTACTATTTCCTTATAACTACTCTAGCAGTTTAAAGAGATTCTTTGTCATCAGTCACCAAGGATGTCAGTGACCTGGTTAAACATTCAATGAATCGGCTCCATGAATATGTAAAAAATCATTTTATTCTGAAAGTTTAAGAAACTAAAATAATACTGTCAATACCAAGAAGCTGAAAGTGTTTCCACGTGTGTGAATATTCTTATTAAATTAGTTTGTAGAACCATTCAACAAATATTGTTTGAGTACCGACTGTGTGTGAGGCACTGTGTTATGCCTCAGGGACACTGCTCAGGGGGTAGGAAAGGTCCATGGTCTGCCTTCATGGATACGACAATAATCTCCAAAAATCATGATTTTTTTTTTTCTGAAATGCAGAGGGCCGAGATTTCACAGGGGCCCATGCCGTATTTTATCTACGTATATATTTGGATTCTCATCTTATTTCTCCTGCTGGATTATAAACTTCACTTTGGTGCCTTTCCTCAGAGCCCTTGGCTGTGCTTTCCTGATGTTTGGCTCATAGGTCCATTATTACCCTTCTCCCATGGGCATAATGGCTGATGTGTACTGAGTGCTTGCATCACACCCTGAGCATCCAGGACTTTGTTTTACCCAAACAACAACCCTAAAAGAAGCTGCTATCATGGACCCCATTTAACATTGTTCTTACCTTGGTGTACACGGAGCACTGTGCCCTGGCCCCAGGCTCAGCTCCTCCTCCATCCCTCCTCTCCCCTTGCTCACTGCCGCCAGCCGTACTTAGCCACACCAGGTGTGCTCCCACCCCAGGGCCTCCCTCTTTGGCTTGAAATACTCTGTCCAGGCTGTCATGTGAGCTCTCTGCTGACTCACCCAGGACTCTGCCCCACATGACATCTTCAGACAAGTATTCCTTGACCTATCTAATATATAGCAACCTCCTGCATTGACTGTTTCACCCTGCTCCGTTTTCCTTCATAGTATTTACCACTACCTGACATACTACATATCTCTTATTTCACTTTTAATAACTGTTTGCTAATAACTGAATGCCAGATTGGCCTAGAGCTAGATCCCTAGCACCTAGGCTGGGCTGGGCCCAAAGGATGTCCTCAATAAATATTTGTTAGATAAATAAATCTCCATTTTATATATGAGAATATTAAAACTTAGAAAAATTAAGTGTCTTATTCAAGGCTATACAACTAGGAAATGCCAAAAATTGGAATTGAACCTGAGTCCTCTGATACCAGAGATGAGGCGAGAGAATCCCAAGCAGTCTCTATGCTATCGGCACAGAATCTGACATGGGGCTTGATCTCACAAACCATGAGATCATGACCTGAGCCGAAACCAATAGTCAGACACTTAACTGAGCCACCCAGGCATCCCCAAAATTCATATTTTTAACCAGTGTGTGTGTGTATGTGTTTTTCTTTTCCATCAAGCTCTCAGATTCATGGTAAGGACTATTTGTTTTATATTTTGTAGCCTAGATGCTTAAAGAGACTGACACATGATGAAGATTTTATAAATAAAATTTGTAAATAAATTTTATAAAATATATAGTCAGCTTATAGGTGATTGATTGAACAGGCAAAGAGAGTCATTTTTCTTATGGGGACACAATGTAGACAAAAGCACAAAAGCTCAAGGAACATCAATGCCTGAATACATGGCTAGCCTATCACCAGGGGCAGCTTAGGCAGTGTGAAAAATAGTCTATTGAGTAAGTAGAATCATTGTACTTCCCTTTTAGCAGACAGAGTTATCATCCCCTACCTAGACTTACAGTACACATACAAGTTTAAATACCTGTAATGCTTTGCTAATCTTCCAAAGACTTCTTTATAATGAGATGGAGCCATGGTAAAAATGTGCTAGTCTTTAAAACAGATAAATGGACACAGGATTTAACACTGGCTCTGAATGTCCACCAGACAGCAGATGTAATGTTCAATTCTACTGAGAGGATTTGATATAAATGATCCCAATGACTTTGGAGGCATGTAAACAATAAAAAGATTTATTTTGTTACTTAAATGCAGAACTCTGGACTCTCCAGGATAAAGAATAGTTTAGTTGAAATCAGTGGTAGAATAATTAGCAACTGTTGTGTTTTTCAGAGTTGATTCATTTCTTCCTTCTAACATTTGGGTCTCTTTGCACAGCTTAGTCTCTTCCCTCCACACAGGGAAGCAAGAAGGAGATGTAATCAGAGCCCTCCCTTGGGATTGGCCCATGTGAGCCAAGAGGGTCAGATCTTCCCAGCTGGCTGGCTTGACGGGCGTCTGTGGTTGGTGTTCCAGCATCAGGGCTGTACAGATAAGATACACATCTCCTTTTTCCAGCACGGTGATTTTGTCACTTACAGTGTATCCCTTTTGTATGCTAAAATGATTGGCATCCTTGTCCCCTGCCCATTTCCCTCCTTATTCCTCATCATAGCACCCTGCCCTTTCCCCAAACACGTTGTTGTTGATTTTCATTAGCTTCGAGGCAAAGAAAATATTCTGCCCGACTAGAGGGTATTACACCAGGGAAGCAACATATCAAAGCTTAATTGCTTGTCTCTTGAAAGGTGCTTTCTAAATTAAGCCAGTGTGTCTCTCTGCCTCTTGAGCATTTTTTCTTTCTGTGGGAAGATGGAGCCAATCTTGTATGAGATTGCAAAAAAGGAGGCAGCAGCCATGTTCCTCTTGTCCATCCAGAACCTCCTCAGAGCGCGACTGCCCCGCTCACAAATCTGCTGAAAGAAAAGAGTCAGGAGGTGCCGGCCCTGACACCAGAAGTCAATGAGACCACCGAGAGGGATGTATTTTCCTCTCTGGTCTATACTTTGTATTTAAGAAATTATTCTCTGCTGAGTTCATACTTTCTCCTATGTTGTTGTCTAAAAAGTCTTTAGCTTTACCATGCACATTTAGGTCTTAAATCATGTGGATTTGGTTTCTGTGTATGGTAAGGATCAGATATCATTTTTCTGTATGAAAAATTAACTATCGAGATCCCATTTATTAAATAGCTCATCCTTTATCTGCTGATACAATGTTCATTGTTATAAATCCAGTTTCCACATACACAGGAGTCTGTTTTGAATCTTTCTGGTCTGTTTCAGCCATCTCTTTGTTCCTACATTTATACTATAGTGTCTAAGTTTCTATACTTTTGTAATAATCTTGCTAGGGAGTAGTGCTGGTCCCCTGCTCCCCACCTTTTTCGTCCTCAGAAATATTAATTTTTGCTCTTTGAACATAAATGAACACACACACATACACACACACAGTTTGTTGAGTTTGATGAAAACCTAGTTGGGAGTCTGATTGGATTTGCACTGATTTTAGAGATATATTTTTTAAGAGAATGGACATCTTTATGATATTGGTTTTCCTACCCAACAGCATTGACTATTGCTTCCTGTATTTACATCTTCTCTCTCTTCTCTTTCTCTTTCTCTTAAAATTACAATTTTCTCCAAAAAGAACATGTACATCCATTTTAAAATTTCTTTTGTGGTATTCTTTTTTTGTTGTTTTGTAAATAACATCTTTAAGTAAATTACATCTTTTATTTTGACTAACGCATAGAAATGCCATTGACTTTTTAATATTGATTTTTTTTAAAATTTAGCCATCTTGTTACTAATTCCGTAATTTATCTACAGATTTTTGGGAATTCTTAATGAACAATCACAGTACCTACAAATAGTGGTAGTTACATATTTTTTTCAAATACCTATACTTTTTTCCCTTTTCAGTCTGAATGGATAGGATGTCTAGTCCAGTGTTGAAAAGGAGTAGCCAAAGCAGGTATCTTTGTAGGTTTGTACGTTTTGGAAATTTCTTTTTATTTCAAATTTAATAAGAGTTATATTTTTTGTTAAAGCTGAATGGATATTATGTTTTATCAAGTGCTCTTTCTGCATCTTCTGTGATGATCATATGTGTTTACTCTGAAAATTTATTAATATGCATTAATGCATTAATATCAGTAATTGCATTACCCAGCTTTTTAAGGTTAAGCCAGTCTTCTATTCTTGAGACATTGGTCAGGATGTTTTGTCTTTCTTTACACATTGCAAAATTCAGTTTCTCAGTATTTTGTTTGGGATTTTTCCATCTACTTTTATCTACTTTTTATTGTCTGCTATCTTCTCCCTCCCCCTTGACTAGATATATTATGGATATTCCAGACTCATGGAATGAGTTGGAGGATATCCCCCTTTATTTTTAATGTTTTCTTTTATCCTCTTATTGAGGTATAATTTACATATAGTAACACTCTCCCTTTTTAAATGTTTGGTTTAATCACTTTTGGTAAAAACGTACGTTTTCCAGTCATCACTACAATCAAATTTTACAATACTTCTATCACCCTGAAAAACTGTGGACAATATATACTTAGATCTTCCTTTTTTATCCAGTCTGTGAATCTTTGTCTTTTGGAGTGTTTAGTGCATTCACATTAATGTAATAATTGATATGTTTGAATTTAGGTATACTTTTTGCTGTTTCTTCTCTATTCGTCTCCTTTCTCTCCTGTTCTGTAACAGCAGGAATGTCTGTTGCACTTGGTGTGTTATAGTTGGGACCCTTGCTAGAGCGTATTAATAAGGCCTCGGACACATGACATAAGGTCAGCTGTTTTTGTGAATGTGTTTTTTTCTATTCTGATCAGAAAAGATTAGAAAGAGTTCATGTTTATATGGAATGGACAATGAATATTCATGTTTGTATGGAATGGACAATGAATATTCATTTGGAGGGCTATGTTGACTTTCCCATCCTCTGATATAATATATTCCAGAGAGATCTGGATGGTCTAGACATCCTGTAGAACATCACATTGATCTATTGCATCATGCTGATTGGGCAAATGAGCAAAAGGAGGTGTACACTGAAGTCAATTTATGACCCATGGGCTCCAGAGAGTGGAAGAAAACCTCTGTGAAATTCAGGAACCAGCCACTTTAGTGAACTTTTTAGTGTCTAGTAGTCAAGGATATGCTAAGATCTCTCTGCCAAAGTAAAAGAAAAATGATTGCATCTTGCATTTCTTACCACAAAGAAGGAAGCCCAGTGCCTGGTAAGCCACTTTGGGATCTAGAGACAAACACATTCAACATCCAGGAATATTGTTCTGGGTCATATACCTGATGACGCAGAAGGCCATCAGCTTTGAAGGGGGCCCCAGAGTAGAAAAGAGCTCTGCAGCAAGTCGTGGCCATGGTGCAAGCCGTCTTGCCATATAGGTCATGTAGTCTAACAGGTCCTATGGTGTTAGAAGTATCTCTAGTAGGAAAAGATGCAGTGTGAAATTGATA
Source organism: Paguma larvata (assembly GCA_030068075.1). NCBI lineage: Eukaryota > Metazoa > Chordata > Mammalia > Carnivora > Viverridae > Paguma > Paguma larvata. Next base: position 97,794,772 of record CM057826.1, on the reverse strand, counting down.
GCAAGCCTCTGGGGTTCTGGAGCAAGGTCAGGACATTTGCAGCAGAGAAATAAATGACTTTTGAAAAATAGCTCTTGGCCAATAGGAACCTGGTAGAGATAGAATGCTTGGTTATTTGGATCATCAAATGATCCTGCACCTTGAATTATCCCTGTTGATCTGGGGTCTATCAGATCCCAAGTCATAAAGTTGGATAACCTCAGCATTGGTCTAATATAAAAAGGAAATGTTACAGGTTCAAGCCTAAGCCTAAGAGAGCCCAAGTTAACTGCATGAGCAGGTTGCCTACACTTCCATCATTCACTATAGCTGCATCGGCACCCATCTCCCAGGTCATACCTATGGCCGTAGGGAGGATCTCAGCTAAGGGGGGAAGAAAAAGCCTGAACTTGGTGTACAGTTGAGTTGACTCAGTATATGAAAACAAGCTGAAAACAGAAAGTGCTGCATTATATCCACATTCAAGGGTGACCCTGAATGGCAGAGAAAAGTGAAAATCTTCCCAAGAGGCAGAGCTGCAAGTGACACACCTGGTCTTTCACTTAGAGTGATAAAGTAGCTAAAAGTAAGACTGTATATGCAGATCCCTATGCTGTGTCCAATGACCTGGCTGGTTGGTTAGAGGCCTGGAAGGAAAACAGGCTATACCACTAATCTCTGTCTTCTAAGTTTTCTACTGAAAGAGAGAGGCCTGAAAGGAGTTGCTTCATGAACATACAGGGAGAAAAGGATCTGTACAGCACAAGTGGAGGTCTGTGGCAGCATGGAGATGAATTGCTCAAATTTCCTTCAAGAGAGCCGACTGGGGTCTTTAGTTGACTGACAACTTTTAGTTACTGCCCCTTTCTATCTACTGTAGTTTTCATGCCAAGGTCATCCTTTCCCTAGCAGCTACTAGCTAATGACTCAGCGTTATGAGTAGTACTAAAGGTAGTCCATTTTGGCCTAATGCCAGACACATCCGGTGGACAACCTTTGTTAATGGACTCCTCTTCAGTTTAATCAAGCCTTTCTTAGAACTGTGTTGCAACCTGAGACTCTACCTCCAACAATTCTTCTTATCCATTCTCCTTTCATAGCCTGAAGGATATCTCCACCTCATCCTGATCTCTCCCCCTTTATCCTTCACAGATGTTCCCCACGATATTGTAAGTAAAATCCTACATTTTCAAAGAGCCCAAACTAGCACAGTTGAAATGTCTTTCATTACATATGAAGTGATATAACATTAATCAAGATAAAATGGGTTAAGGATGGACATTATATTTCCTAGAGCAACCACTAACAATATAAAACAAAGGCATACAGCTGAAAGCCTATAGGTGAGGTAAAATATAAAAAAGAGGAGGCAAATGAAAGCAAGATGGTAAAATTAAATCCAACCATACAATTAAATGTAAATAGACTAAATGCTCCCATTAAAAGGTAGAGAAGGTTAGATGGAATAAAAAGGAAAAATCCAACTGTATGTTGTTTATGAGAGAAACATTTTAAAGTAAAAAAAATGTTGAAACAAAAGGATGGAAGAATTATACCATGTTAAAACTAATTATGAGAAAGCTGATGTTAATATCAGACAAGATAAACTTCAAGTCAAATAGCAATTGTAAGAATAAAGGGAGATGTTTTATAATAAAAGAAAAGTCAATTCATTAAGAAGTCAGGATTAAGAACTAAACAAATCCATAATTAGGAGTTTTTAATACTCCCGTCTCAGTAAGTGAAAGAACAAGTAGATTGAAAAATAGCAACAAAATAGAATAGGAGTTGGCAAATTACAGCCTTTGGCGAAATTTGGCCATCTTATTTGTTTATGTATGGCTTATGGCTACTTTGCACTAAAAGGGAAGCATTGAGTAGTTACTACAGAGAGTATATACAGCTCACAAAACTGAAAATAGCCCTTGACAGAAAAAGTTTACTGATTTTAAGAGATTTGAATAATCTAGTCAACTAACTTAATCTAATTGATATTTATAAAACACTCACCTAACACTTAAAGAGTCCACATTCTTTTCAAGTATTCCTGGAATGATACAGACACATTGCTTAGTAAATATTAAGTCTCAATACATTTCAAATGATTGTGTTTATTTTTTTTACCATAACATAATTAAATTAGAAATCAATAACAAAAAAGATAACTATAAGAATATGCAATATATTTTTTTGAAATTTAGCAACAGATTTTCTAAATAATCCATGGATTGAAATGGAAATCATGGGGGAAATGAGAAATATTTTGAACTGAAACAGGCATTTATTGCCATTTTGTTACTTATCTATGAATAATTACTTTGAATGTAAATGGGCTAAATTCTCTAATAAAAAAATACAGGGTGACAGAGTAGATGAAAAAAACAAGTCCCATCTGTATGCTGCCTATAAGAGACTCATTTTAGGGGCGCCTGGTTGGCTCAGTCGGTTGAGTGGCCGACTTCGGCTCAGGTCATGGTCTCTCGGTCTGTGGGTTCAAGCCCCGTGTCGGGCTCTGTGCTGATGGCTCAGAGCGTGGAGCCTGCTTTGGATTCTGTGTCTCCCTCTCTCTCTGCTCATGCACTGTCTCTCTGTCTGTCAAAAATAAATAAACATTTAAAAAAATTAAAAAAAAAAAGAGACTCATTTCAGACCTAAAGACCCCTGCAGGTTGAAATTGAGAGCATGGAAAAACATTTATAATGCAAATGTATGTCAAAGGAAAGCTGGAGTAGCAAGACTTATATGAGACAAAATAGACTTTAAAATAAATACTGTAACAAGAGACCAAAAAAGGGGGTCACTATATAATAATAAAGGAACAATCCAACAGGAAGATATAGCAATACTTATGCACCTAACGTGGAAGAACCAAGATACCTAAAACAGTTAATAATAAACATAAAGGAAATAAATGACAGTAATATAGTAACAGTGGAGACTTTAATACTCGATTTACATTGATGGACAGATTATCTAAACAGAAAATCAACAAGGAAATAGTGGTTTGATGATATATTCTGATATATTAACAGATATATTCAAATATTCCATCTTAAAAAAGCAGAATATGTGTTCTTTTCAAGTTCACATTGAACTTTATCCAGAATAGATCATACAGTAGGCCACAAAACAAGTTGCAACAAATTCAAAAAGATTGTATCATAGTATTGACCACAATGCTCTGAAACTAGATATCAATCATAAGAAAAAATCTGGAAAGAGTACAAATACATGGAGGTTAAATAATATGCTATAAAACAATGAATGGGTCAACAAAGAAATAAAGAAGAAATTGAAAACACAATGGTCCAAAATCTTTGGAATGCAGCAAATGTGGTTTTAAGAGAGAAGTTTGTAACAACACAGCTACCTCAAGAAGTAAGAAAAATCTCAAATAACCTAACTTTAAACCTAAAGGAGTTAGAATAAGAAGAAACAAAATCCCAAAGCAATAGAAAGAAGGAAGTAAACAAAGATGAGAGCAGAAATAAATGATATAGAAAGTAAAAAGTATAACATAGATCAAAGAAACCAGGAGCTGGTTCTTTGAAAAGGTCAACAAAATTGATATATCTCTAGCCAGACTCATCAAAAAAAAAAAAAAAAGACCCAAATAAACAAAATCAGAAATGAAAAAGGAGAAATAACAACCTATACTACAGAAGTAAAAAGGATTGTAAGAGAATATTATGAAAAATTATATGCCACCAAGTTGGATAACCTAGAAAAAAATGGATAAATTCCTAGAAACATATAACCTATCAAAACTGAAGCAGAAATAGAAAATTTGAACAGACTACCAGTAATGAAATTGAATCAGTAATCAAAGAACTCCCAATAAAAAAAAATTCCAGGACCAGATGGTTTCACAGGTGAATTCAAGCAAATATTTAAAGAAGAGTTAATACCTATTCTTCTCAAACTATCCCAAAAAATAGAAGACAAAGGAAAACTTTCAAATTAATTTTAAGAGAGCAATATTACCCTGATACCAAAACCAGATAAAGACACCACAAAAAAAGAGAATTACAGGCCAATATCTTTGATAAACATAGCTGAAAAAATCTTCCACAAAAGATTAGCAAATGAGTTCAATAATACATTAAAAAAATCATTCACCATGATCAAGTGGGATTTATTTTCAGGATGTAAGGGTAGTTCAATGTTCACAAATCAATTGGTGTGATACATCACATCAATAAGAAGAAGGATAAAAACAATGTGATCATTTCAGCAGATGCAGAAAATGTATTTGACAAGGTACAACATCCATTCATGATAATTACACCCAAAACAATGAAATACCTGGGAATAAACTTAACCAAAGAAGTGAAAGACCTGTACTCTGAAAACTATAAAACATGGGGTGGAAAAACAAATGTTGAAAACTATAAAACATGGACTCGAAGAAGACATGTTAAAATGTCTATACTACCCAAAGCAATCTACACATTTAATGCAATCCAAATCAAAATCCAGTAGCATTTTTCAAAGAACTAGAACAAACAATCCTAAAATTTGCATGCAACTCTGAAAGATCCCAAATAGCCAAAGCAATCTTGAAAAAGAAAAACAAAACTGGAGGTATCATAGTTCCAGACTTCCAGTTATGTTACAAAGGTGTAATAATCAAAACAGCATGGTAATCAATGCAGTAATCAATAGAACAGAATAGAAAACCCAGAAATAAACCCACAATTATATGACCAATTAATCTTTGATGAAGCGGGAAAGAATATTCAGTGGGAAAGTCTCTTCCACAAATGGTGGTAGGAAAAAACTGGACATCTACAAGCAGAAGAATGAAACTGTATCACTTTTTTACACTATACCCAAAAATAAACTGATTTAAGGCCTAAATGTGCAACCTGAAACCGTAGAAATCCTAGACGAGAGCACAGGCAGTAATGTCTCTGACATCAGCTGCCTCAACATTTTTCTAGATATGTCTCCTGAGGCAAGGAGAACAAAAGCAAAAATAAACTATTGGGACTATATCAGACTAAAAAGCTTCTACACAGCAAAGGAAATAATGAACAAGACTAAAAGGCAACCTACAGAATGAGAGAAGATATTTGCAAGTGATGTATCTGATAAAGGGTTAGTATCCAAAATATACAAAGAACTTACAAAACTCAACACCCCAAAAAACAAATAATCTGATTAAAAAATAAGCAGAAGGGGCACCTGGGTGGCTTTGTCAATTGAGTGTCTGACCCTTGGTTTTGGCTCAGGTCATGATCTTGCGGTTTGTGAATTTGAGTCCCACATTGGGCTCTGCACTGGTGGTGCAGAGCCTGCTTGAGTTTCTCTCCCTCTCTCTCTCTGACCTCCCCACTCATTCTCTCTTTTTCTCTCTACTAAAAAACATTTAAAAACAATAAGTAGGGGCACCTGGGCGGCTCAGTCGGTTGAGCAGCCGACTTCGGCTCAGGTCATGATCTCACCATCTGTGAGTTCAAGCCCCGAGTCGGGCTCTGTGCTGATGGCTCAGAGCCTGGAGCCTGCTTCGGATTCTGTGTCTCCCTCTATCTCTGCCCTTCCCCTGCTCATGCACTGTCTCTCTGTCTGTCAAAAATAAATAAATGTTAAAAAAAAATAAGGAGAAGACATGAACACACATTTCTCCAAAGAAGACATTCAGATGGCCAACAGACCCATGAAAAGATGCTCAACATCATTCATGATCAGGGAAATACAGATCAAAACAACAATGAGATATCACCTCATGCCAATTAGAATGGTTAAAATAAAAAACACAAGAAACAACAAGTGTTGGCAAGAATGGGGAGAAAACAGAACTTTTTCGCACTGTTGGTGGGAATGCAAACTGGTGTGGCCATTTTGGAAAACAGTATGGAGTTTCCTCAAAAGGTTAAAAATAGAATTACCTTACTATCCAGTAATGGCATTACTGGGTATTTACCCAAAGAATACAAACACTAATTCAGAGGGATACATGTATCCCTATGTTTATGGCTGGATTACAATAGCCAAATTATTAAAGCAGCCCAAGTGTCCATCAGGAGATGAATGGGCAAAGAAGATGTGAGATATATATATGCAATGGAATATTATTTGGCCATAAAAAATGAAGTCTTGCCATTTGCAATGACATGAACAGAGCTAGAGAGTAGAATGCTAAGCAAAATAAGCGAGAACAAAACAAATACCATACTATTTCACTCATATGTGGAACTTAAGAAACAGAAGAAATGACACAGGAAAAAGAAAAGAGACAAACCAAGAAATAGACTCTTATCTATAGAGAACAAACTGATAGTGACCAGAGGGAAGGTGGGTGGGGAGAAGGGTAAAATAGATGATTGGGATTAAAGAGTACTCTTAACATGATGAGCACTGAGTAATGTATAGAACTGTTAAGTCTTTACATTTTACACCTGAAACTAATAGAGCAGTTCATGTTAAGTATATTTGAGTTAAAATTAAAAACTTAATAAAAAATATTTTGAACCGAATGGAAAGGAGAGCACATGTCAAAATTTGTGGGATGCAGCCATAGAAATATTTAGAAATTTATAGCATTAAATGCTTATATTAGACAAGAAAGGTATAAAATCAATAATCTAATCTTTTACCTAAAAAGCTAGAATAAGAAGAGCAAATTAAACCAAAATAAGTAGAACATAAAAACACAAAGAGTGTAAATCAGTAAAACAATGGCAAAACAACAAAACCAAAAATTGTTTCATTGAAAAAGACTAATGAAATTGATCAATCCAGAGCAAGACAGATATAAAAAAGAAAGAAAATATAAATTAACAATATCTTTAAAGAAAGAGGACATCACTACAGCTCCCACAGAGATTGACATAGTAATAAAACAGACATAGTAATAAAATATTATGAATAAATTTTATGGAAATAAATTTAGAAATTAAGCTAGCCAAACTTATTGAAAGATATAACTGAGCAAAACCAGCACAAGAACTATACAATGTGAATAGCCACATAGCTGTTTAAGAAATTGAATTTGTGGGGCGCCTGGGTGGCTCAGTAGGTTGAGCATCCGACTTCGGCTCAGGTCATGATCTCGCAGTCCGTGAGTTCGAGCCCCAGGTCGGGCTCTGTGCTGACACCTCAGAGCCTGGATCCTGCTTCAGATTCTGTGTCTCCCTCTCTCTTTGCCCCTCCCCCACTCATGCTCTGTCTCTCTCTGTCTCAAAAATGAATAAATTTAAAAAAAAATAAAAAAAGAGAAATTGAATTTGTAATTAAAACTTTCACACAAAGAAAGCTCCAGTCTGAATGGTTTCACTGATGGGTTCTAATATTTCTGAGTAGGAAATAATATCAATCCTACACACACTTTCAGAATAGAGAGGAAAAGGGGATACTTCATAACTGACTTTATGAGGTCACCATAACCCTGATATCCAACCTGATAAGGGCATTGAAAAAATAAATTACAGACCAATATTTTTCCTAAGCCAAGATGCAAAAATCCCTAACTAATATTAGCAAATTGAATCAAACAATATACTACATCAAGACCAAATTGGGAATGTTCCAGAAAGGCAAGATTGGTATAATATTAGTAAATCAACAGAAGTCAGCACATTAACAGAAAAAGAAAAACAAATGATTAGCTCAAGGAATGCAGAAAATGATTTGACCAAATTCCATCATCAATTCATGACAACAGTAGAAGCTCTCAACAAACTAGGCATAAAAGAAGACTTCCTCATCCTGATAAATGCCTTCTCTAACTATAGCTAACATCATACAACAAAAGTAAAATACTGAATGCATTTCCCCCTACCATCAGTAACAAAGCAGGGGTATCTTTTCTCACTATGTGTATTCAGCATTGTACTGGAGATCTTGTCCAGGGAAAAAAGGAAAGATTAAAAAAAAAAAAAGACAGAAGGATTGGAAAAGAGAAGTAAAATCATCTTTATTCACAGAAGATGTAGTTGTATACACAAATAATCTGATTCCAAAGGAATCTACCAAAAACTATTAAAACTAAAAGGCGAATTTAGCAAGAACACAACATATAAAGTCAGTATCTAAAAATCAATAGTATTTCTATATACTAGGAATAAAAATGAATCGGCAAATGAAATATAAATGTTCATATTTATATTTACAATGGCATTACAAAGCATAAAATACTGAGGAATAAGTTTATCAGTACATGTGTAACACCCCTGTACTGAAAACTAGAAACTCCAAAACATTGTTGAAACAAATGAAGAAAACATAAATAAATGGAGAGATACACCCTGTTCATGGTTGATAAGAACAGGTTGATAAGACTCAATGTTGTTAAGATGTCATTTTTTCCCAGTTTTTCCTAAAGATTCAATGTAATTCCCCCAAAGCAATTTTCAGATTTATTGTAATCCCTGTCAAAATACCAACAGCAGTTTTAAAAGAACTAGAACAAACAATCCTAAAATCCTCAAAATATAGCCAAAGAAAATACTGAAAAAGAAGAAAAATGGTAGTATAATAATCCCAGATTTCAAGATATACTACAAAGCAATAGTAATCAAAACAGTATGGCACTGGCACAAAAACTGACAGATCAATGGAACAGAATAGAAAGTCCAGAAAGAAACCCAAACTTATATGGTCAATTAATTTATGACAAAGAAGGCAAGAACATGCAATGGGAAAAAGTCTTTAACAAATGGAGCTGGGAAAACTAGATAGCTTACATGCAAAAGAATGAAACGGGACCACTTTCTAACACCACACACAAAAATAAACTGAAAATGAATTAAAGACCTAAATGTGAGACTTGAAACCATAAAACTCCTAGAAGAAAACATAGGCAATAATCTCTTTGACATCAGCCATACAAACATTTTTCTAGACACGTCTCCTGAGGCAAAGGAAACAAAAGAAAAATTAAACTGCTGGGATTATACCAAAATAAAAAGCTTCTGCACAGTGAAGGAAACCATCAATGAAATAAAAAGACAACTACCAAATAGGAGAAGATAGTTGCAAATGATATATCCCATAACGAATTAATATCCAAAATATACAAAGAACTTCTACAACTCAGCATCAAAAAACAAACTAATTAAAAATGGGCAGAAGACATGAACAGATAGGTCTCCAAATATGGCATACAGATGACCAACAGCCAATGAAAAGATACTCAACATCACTCGCCATCAGGGAAATAGAAATCAAAACCACAATAAGGTATCACCTCATACCTGTCAGAATGGCTAAAATCAAAACACAAGAAACAACTGTGGGCAAGGACGTGGAGAAAAAGAAACCCTCATGTACTATTGGTAGGAATGCAAACCAGTGAAGCCACTATGGAAAATAATGTGGACATTCCTCAAAAAATTAAAAATAGAATTACTATATGATCCATTAATTGCACTACTGGATATTTACCCAAAGAATATGAAAGCACTAATTTGAAAAGATATACACACCCCTATGTTTACTGCAGTATTATTTACAATAGCCAAGATACGGAAACAACCCAAGTGTCCATCCATAGAGGAAAAGATAAAGAAGATGTGGTGGGTTTGTATACAAGGGAATATCAGCCATAAAAAAAAAAAAAAATCTTGCCATTTGCAGCAACATGAATGGATTTAGAGGGTATTGTGCTTAGTGAAGTAAGTCAGAGAAAGAGAAATGCCATATTATTTCATTCATATGTGGAATTTAAGGCACAAAACAAATGAACAAAGAAAAAAAAAGACAAAAAACCAGACTCTTAAATATAGAGAACTGGCGGGGGGTGGAGGGATGGGTGAAATAGGTGAAGAGGATCTTAATAAGTGCACTTATCCTGATGAGCCCTAAGTACAGAATTGTTGAATCACTATATTGTATACCTGAAATGTATATGTTAATTATACTGGAATAAATATTTTATTTTTATTTATTTTTAATTTTTAAAATATTTATTTATTCTTGAGAGAAAGACAGACAGATGCAAGAGGGGGAGGGGCAGAGTGAGAGGGAGACACAGAATCCAAAGCACGTTCTAGGCTCTGAGCTTGTCAGCACAGAGCCCGACACAAGACTTGAACTCAAGAGCCATGAGATCATGACCTGAGCTAAACTTGGACGCCCAACCGACCAAGCCACCCAGGCACCCCTGGAATAAATATTTAAAAAATAAAGTGGGAGCACGTGAATGGCTCAGTCGGTTGAGCATCTGACTTCACTTTAGGTCATGATCTCGCAGTTTGTGAGTTTAAGCCCCGCATCAGGCTCTGTGCTGACAGTTCAGAGCCTGGAGCCTGCTTCAGATTCTGTGTCTCCCTCTCTCTCTGCCCCTCCCCTGCTCATGCTCTGTGTCTCTCTGTCTCTCAAAAATAAATAAATGTTAAAAAAATAAAAAATAAAGTGGGAAGAGGGGTGCCCGGGTGGCTCAGTTGGTTAAGCGACCAACATCATCTCAGGTCATGATTTCACAGTTTGTGAGTTTGAGCCCCATATTGGGCTCTGTGCTGACAGCTCAGAGTGGGGAGCCTGCTTCAGATTCTGTGTCATCCCAATTAAAATCCCAGCAGGGTGTTTTTGTTTTTTGTTTCGGTAGATTATTAAGCTGATACTAAAATTTAAATAAAAATAAAAAGGAACTACAATAGTGAAAACAATCTTGAGGGGCGCCTGGATGGCTCAGTTGGTTAAGCATCTGACTTGGGCTCAGGTCATGATCTCATTTGTTCATGATTAGCGCCCCACTTCGGCCTCTATGCTGTCAGTGCAGAGTCTGCTTTAGTTCCTTGGTCTCCCTCTCTCTTTGCTCCTTCTCTACTTGCTTGGACTCTTTCTTTCTCTCTCTCTCAAAAATAAATAAAACTTAAAAAAATTTTTGAAAAAAAAAATACAAAGTTGGAGAATTTACATTCCCTACTTTCAAGAGTAAATTTAAAACCAAAGTAATTAGGACAGTTGGTAGTGACATAAGGATAGACAAATAGATCAACTGCGCAGCAGTAAGATTCCACATATAGAGTCACTTGGTTTTCTATAAAGGCACCATAGCAAATCAACAGGGAAAGGAAAGCCTTTTCTACACATGATGCTGGATTAACTATACAGCACAAAAATGAACCCCAAATACTACCTTATACCATACACTAGACTTACCTTGAGATGAATCATAGACCTGAATAGAAAGGTTTCCTAAGCCTCTTAAAGAAAATTAGAACAATATCTTTGTGATCTTAGGAAAGGCAAAGAGTTTTGATGTTGTTGTTTGTTTTTTGTTTTGTTTCATTTTGTTTTTGTAGACAGCAGTAGTAAGCAGTAACTATGAGAAAAAGAATTTGTAAAATTAGACTTCTCCAACAGTAAAAACTGCTCAGATTTCTCCTGGTCTGAAGCTGACTTAACTTATTTTCTGACAAATGATTTGTAGCCAGAATATTTAAAGAAGTCCTTAGTATCAATAACTAAAAAAAACAAAACAAACCCACGACCCTATGTAAAAATTGAACAAGGAGTTGTACAGACACTTCATAAAAGACATGCAAATGATCTGCATGCACATGAAAATAAGCTTAATATTACTAGCCATAAGAGAAATGCAAATTAAAACCACAGTGAGATCCCCTTTCACTCTGGAGGGTGGCTAAAATCGAAAAGAACACTGAATATTAGTGAGAATGTGCATTTGCTGACACAATCTTTTCAGATAAATGTTTGGCTCTTTCTCACCAAGTTAAACATGTATCTATCCAATGATCCAGAAATCCATTCCTAGGTATTTACCCAGAGAAATGAAAACATATGTCCACAAAAATGCCTCTATAAGAATATTCATAGCTGCATGAGTCATGATTACCAAAATCTGGAAACAACTCCAACATCTATCAACAGGAGAACAAGCAAACACATTACTAAGTGTAATCTGCTCAGCAGTAAAAAGAAATCCATTACTGAAACCTGCAAGCAAATGGGTGACTTTCAAAAATATTAATTGGAATGAAAGAAGTCTGACATCAAAGAGTACAAAGTGTATTATAATTCCATTTATATAAAGTCCAATGTAATCTATGGTGATAGAAATCCAGACAACAACAGTTGTCTCTGGCAAAGACCTGGGGGACTTTCGGGAACATTATGAAGTGATAAAAATATTCTAGATATTGGACTTGGATTAATTTGGATTAATTAATCCCAATTTGGATTAATTGGGTATATACATTTGCAAAACTCAACATATACTTAAGATTTGTGCATTTCTCTATATGTAAATTAAAAAGAAAAGCTTAAAAAGAAAAGAAACAAGAAAATATTGAGTATCTGCTATATAACAGGCATTGTTCTAGGTGCTAGGGATACTGTGGGTGCTAGGTGCTGTAAACTGACAAAAACATCTCTGCCCTTGTGAAGGTTAATTCTAGATTACACAAATAAAGTTCTGATGTGCTGAAGTGAACCATGCAATTACAGGTTTACTCCTGCCTGTAGAAAGAGGCTCAGGATGTCACACCTCCTCGCCCCTCCCCATTAGCCACCTTACTACACAGATGGCCAGTGGCCTTGTGAGAGACAGGCCAGTCCACCTGTTGGGAAGCGGTGCATTGGCATTTGATATTTCCCATAGGATAAGATGTACCAAGTGACCTGAAAACCCTCTTGGCCATATTTCATTTCTGTGTAAAACAGGATTCATTCAACTACATGCCTTGAGTTGGATTCATGGGAACAGGCTTGGTTTGGGCCTCCGGTGCAGGGGAAATAGCAATGAGGCCACTGCAGAACCTGTGATCTTGTCAATGTGCAGAAGCTAGGCCCTATGCTGACTTATTGAGGGTATGCTTTACCAAGCACATTAGGCAGACTTGAAGCAGTACAGATGGCTAGGACAGATGTTTAAACCCAAGTTGCATACTGGCTACTCCAGCCAGCCTAGGGGCTGTCAGCCTTTTGTGGAATAGCTAGGCTCTTTGTTTTACCTCCTTGTTTTCCCTTTGCCATAGCCAACTTTAACTCAACTTTGGCTGAGAAAGTAAAAAGTGACCTGAGAAGGTAAGAAGTCATTGTGGAGACATGTCTTTGTTTTAGTCTACCCCGGAAAGCTACTCGATCATATACTATTATAAGGCAGAGTTTCAAGGTGCAGTATGAATATATTGTGCTGGAGGGTGCTGAGGTGAATGAGGGCGGGAAGTTGCTAGTAGGAATGACCAAGGTGACTTTCAGGGTTCTTTCTAGATGTTAGCAATGTGTGATGTTGTTGGATGCCTTCTTTTTCTACTAAGAATTTGATAAATTTTTATTACTACTAATATTACATAATGAAATATTTTATAAAGCACATTTCTTATAATAATCACAGCTGGCTTTGTTGAGTGTGTGTGTGTGTGTGTGTGTGGCTATCTTAGGTTACCCTAGAAGTAGACTCTGTAAAAAGAATTCAAGTGCAAGTTAAACCTCTCACAATTCATTTGGGAGATAGAAGAAAAATTAGTAGGGGAACAGGGAAGTGAGACAGGGAGGAAAAGTCAGCCAATAAAAGGTGCAACTGGGGGCCACTTCCCACTGGGAGAACACGAGACAATACCTGAGATATCCAACCTCAGGGGGAAGGTTACTGGGTCATTTATGTAACTACCATGAGACACTGGTTGAGGGCTGTTTCTTGGAGGGACATTCATTCTCTGGCGTGGTGGGCCTACCTCTTGGGCAGCAGAGCTGGTCCAACAGCAAGAACAAGCCCTCAGAAAATTAATACAGGTGCTGGCATTCGGAAGTGGAACTGGTGTTCCCTGAATGGTAAGACGGGTGGGAGACCAATGGCATGTGTTACACAGCATTGTGCTGAATGCTTCATAGTGGTATCATGGCCTCCATTTAAAAGAGAGGCAGCTGGGACTAAGAGAGGTTCAGAAGCTTCATCAAGGTTTAATAGGGGATAGAGAGTTGGGACTTCTGACCCCAGAACTCATTCTTACTGTGCTTTTCTGTGTTGTGTTTCTTAATTCCTTTATCCACATACTAACTAGGAGGCATTTCTCTTCATTTTATACATAAGGAAGTGGAGGCTCACAAGGTATCCGACAACTTGCCTGCAGTCTTCCCATGAGCTGGAAGGAGAGCCCAGCCTGCTCTCTGAATCCCTCATACATCCCCAAAATTCCCTTCCTGGCTATGAGCTTTACAATCCTCGCTAGGGACGTTGGCTTTTCTTTTGCTCTAGTCTTTAGAAGGTTTTATTTATAACTCCCTCGAAACAGGCTTCCTGAAAAACCCATCGTTTCATACAGCGATGCTTAGAGCTAATTGCCCAGGCAGCCTCTTTCATCAGCCTCAACTTAGGGAGAATTTACTTGATTTACTTGCTTTCAATTTCTAAGCCTTCATTTGTTTGCTTCCTTAATCAAACAAATTAGACCAAGTCTCTGAAGATGGACTGTCAGAGAGGATATACTATGCATTCAGCATAAATATTAAGTGAAGTCTAAGATCAGGTGTTTAGAAAGAGATATTTTGGTCAGATTTGATCATGATAAGCTAATATTTTTCTGGTCTCTAATTTGCCCTTTGAACTCAGAGGAAAAATACCTTCTTGAGCCTCTAAGACCACTTGGTTTGACCCTAGCATTCCTGTAGCTGTCTGAGCCACAGCTCATTAGATAGAAGACAGGAAGATCTTACTCTAATACAAAAGCTCAGCATATAAAGGTCAGAATTCTGACAGAGCCAAAGAAACTAAGAGACATTTGTATAATACTCCCCAAAAAACGGCCCAAGGAAGGCCTCATCCGTGGCTTGAATCCTTCCACATAACCAAAGGAGAATTAATTTAGTTCTCCAAGTTTCCATCCCACTGGAGGTTGGCCATTGGCTTTGTATCCATATACTTTGGCTTCCCATCTCTGTGGCGAGATGTGTCAACCATTGAGGTATGCTGCTGAGATACCCTTTCAAGACAGCCTGCTGCAAAGAGGGTAGCTGGCAGTTATCTTCAAGATGCTACAAATTCAGATCTCCTTCAGACTTCACATTGAGGCCATGCTCTCTCTGGTTTGCCTCCAGTCAGGACTGACCACAGTAGGGACACAAGAGCCATGACATTCCTTTCAGACATAAAACTCCTATTATGGTAAATCTTTGCTCTGGGGCTCCTCATCTGCCTAGGTCTTCTCAGATCTGCAGTATGGGTTCTTTCTCCTATCCTCTTTTCTTAACTCTCTTCTTTTAAACATCACATTCTGATGACTATCTCCACCTACTTCTCCTCCTCCTTCACAAACATTCCCCCAATCAATCTCTAACCATCTAATTCTATCTTGGTATCTGTTCTTGGAGCATTCATGAACTTAAACAGTTGGTACATAGAGTGGGGTTTTGGAGACTCACTCATCTCATGGCTAGCAAAAAAAAAAATGCTAGCCCAAATGAAATGTGGGGCAAGGATAGTTTCTGGAATAAAATGGTATGCCTCAACTCTTGAAGATTTCATGGTCAGTAACCTAGAAAAATGTCCCCATGGAGGAGAATGTCTTTGCCAACGAAGTGATTCAGGCATTTGAAATACATGAGGGAAACAATAACTCCAAGGCCAGTGATTACTAAATTGTATTGACACACTGGAGAGGGACAAACAGAAACTAAGGGCCACTAACAAACAATTCAGGACTAAGTGTGAGGACTCTACAACCTCTCTGGAAACTTACACAGAGTTTCTTATCTCGTACAATGGAATAAAGAGCATAGATGAAGAGAAGAGTCTGGATCTAATAGTTTGTTAGAGCTCCAGAGATAATTAAATGCTCAACCAAGACAAGGCTATTATGCTAAGGTTTGGGCCCTAGCTGGAAAAACCTTGGACCATGAAACCTTGGATGGGGGGGCATCTGGGCAGATATACTCCCCCCCACGATTTTATATATGTCCTGGCAGATGGTAAAAGGAGGAGTTTTAAAACTCAGAAGGAAAGAATGCTAGAAGCAGTAGTTTATGTGAGATCAGAAGACCCACCTGAGGGACTGTATTGCACTGGAGAGTTCAGAGAATACAGTCTTTCTCAAGACCACCAGGAATATGCTATGAAGTTCAATAGTGGCAGGACCACTTAAGCTGGGCTTACTGATAGCAATGGGAAGTGGAGCCTGGAAGTAATAGAGGCCAAGTGGCAGCACTTGACCACTAGAGCTAGGGGGCTGCAATTACCATAATACCTGGCAATATCAGAGAGGCAGTGAAGGGCCCTTGACCACAGAGACCTGTGGAGATGGTCAGGAGAACATGACCAAATAGACAAGAAGCCAAAAGTACTGCTTAATACAATGAGAGGAAAAGAGAGGGGAAGGACACTAAAGGCAGTCACTTCACTTCACTTCAGTCATGATCATTTATTTAGTGAGTAACCCTGAGCCAGTTTTCTGATTTGAAATCCAATGATTGAAGAGGTGGCCAGATCTCTAGGAGAAGGGCCCTACAACATGATGGCAAGTATAAACTATAATGACTCCCTCAGTCCTTCCTCAAAAAGACCTATGACTATTTATTTGAGTGACTACACTGTGGGAAGATGTATACTCAGATATTTTAAGAAGTATTGGACACAGAGTCTGAGGTGACACTGACACCCAAAGATCCCAAATATTTTCATAGTCCCCTAATAAATGGATACCTGGCTAGCCTGGTTTATAGTAGGTTCAAGGGTCCATGGAACCATACTTGGCAGTTGGAGTACTGACCTCTTGGACTGTGGGTAAGAGTGAGCATAGCGGGGAAAGGTCATCTGGAAGCCTCTGAAGTAAAAAAAACAGTATCACATTCAAAGTCTTTCTTTGGAAGGCAGTGGATGGATGACTGTAGACTACCACAGCCTCAGTCAAATAGTAGCTCTAATTACAATGCTGTTTCAGACATGGTACCTTTGCTACAGCTGATTGATAAGGTCTCAGAGGTAGATGGTGTAAGGTTATTGACTTGGCATCTTCATTATTTCTACTCTAGTTAAAAAAAATCATAAAATTAAACAGTTTGTTTTTAATTGGAAAAGACAGCAGTATTTATTTCATGTTGCCCCAGGGTTATGTTAACTTCCTTATTCATTCTCACAATATACCTGAATGGTTCTGAACCAGTTGGAAACTAGGGGGGGTGAAAGAGCCCCACTTACTATCAATGTGAGTGACCCACATGGGGACTTTGTGCTTCCCACCACCACAATTCTGAGCTTTGCAGGGCTAGAGATTCTAGTCATCAAAGAGGTACCCTCTTGTTAGGGTATACATCATGTGTCCCGCTAAACCACAAGTTACTGTTTCCACCCAGGCACTTTGGACTTCTGGTGTCCTTGGACACCACCTTCTCACAGAAGATGGGGTAACTGTCTCCTGCTGAGGCGGAAGAGCTACTCTTAAACACTGGGGACAGAGAGGAATATGTTTGAAACACAGTGGAACCAACTGGGCACTTTTAGTAGTCTTTGCCCAGTTGTCTGGGGGATCAGGCCCCTTAGCAATGAGAGACTGGGACGACTATGGGTTAAGTTGGTAAGTCATGAATACCTACCCAGGTGACACTGCAATGAAGAGAATTTAGAATGGATAGTGGAGGAGAGAGACAATGGCTAAATGGAAAAATGGAACTGTAGTTCATCCAAATAATCTCTTGTAGGTTTCTCCTCTAGAAGAGATCCCATATGAACTGGGCAGATGCTGCTTTCCAAACACATGTAGAGCAACGTATCTCTGTGCCACAAGCTGTGGAAATGGCAGTCATGGAAGTACTCCACTCAGATCTCCTTCAAGAGAAACAGTCATGAGCAGAGTAGTTCCTGGTTCCTGGGCAGCTTCAAGCTATCACCTTGGATCTAATGTAGCATTCATTTTGAGGTCTTGCTCTCCATGGGCCCCTTCTAGCCAGTGACCCAGCAAAGGAAGGAGCTGAGAGCTGGGCCATACCTCCCCAAGGTGAGACTCCTGTAATGGGCAGTGTTTGCACAGGGGTCCCTATTGGGCTGACTGAGATGTTATCAGACCTTTACCGACATTGAAACCTTCTTCTATTCAGTTCTCCTCTCTTCCCTCTCCTTGCACAGCTATTACCCCTACATAGGAATCTGAAGGCTCTCCCTGCTCACTCATGCTCCCTCTCCCCTGTTCCCTTTACAAACATTGCCCTTCTTCATGTTTTATTCTGGCTGACATCTACTTCTTAGAGGACCCAAAGTGGCACAGGAGGTCTTAGAAAAAGGCAAATAAAATTCCTCCACAAAACAAAACAACAATCCATGTATTACTGGATGGAGAAGAGATTATTGGGCAGGACTTTCAGATATACGGTTTCTGGACATTTTCAAAATTTCAAGGAAAAAAGAATAACTCTCATGGAGAAAATCTTTAGTCCAAAGATATTTTCAGGTGTCTCCATAATTCCAAGTTCTATTAACTTGTGTGGAAGCTCTTATACTTGTCAGATCAAATTCTTGTTCTCTGCCCAATTTGAAAGTTTCCCTTCCGAGTGGCAAAGCACAATCATTGAACTTGTGCT
The DNA here is from genome assembly GCA_030068075.1 of Paguma larvata. Classification (NCBI taxonomy): domain Eukaryota; kingdom Metazoa; phylum Chordata; class Mammalia; order Carnivora; family Viverridae; genus Paguma; species Paguma larvata. The sequence continues at coordinate 97,776,319 of CM057826.1, read as the reverse complement.
CCTGAATCTTGATTGGAAGAGGATTGGCCCAAATCTTATTTTTCCCCAGTCTCTCTGGGATCACTAAGGGCAGCGCTCCTCTTGACTTTCAGAGGAAGTCGTGAAAAAGCATTACCACTTTGCACTTTATAGCTTGTCTTGATGGACTGCAGAGTACTTCCTTATCCAAAATCTTATTTTCAATTGTGCATCTACCAGGTGAAGTAGAGTCTCTGCTAGCACCTTTTTAAAGCAATTGGATGATCTGTCACTTCCATCTTAGTATATGCTTAAAAGTAAGATATACAGTTGACTCTAGAACAACATGAATTTGAACTGCACAAATTCACATAAATGTGGATTTTTAAAAATACAATACCGTAAATGTATTTTCTCTTCCTCATGATTTTCTTTTTTCTAGCTTCCTTGATTGTAAGAATACAGTATATAATCCATATAGCATACAAAATATGTGTTAAATAACTGTTTATATTATCAGTAAGGCTTTCATCAATAGTAGGCTGTTAAGTTTTGGGGAGTCAAAAGTTTCAACTGTGGGGGGGGCAGGGGATACCCCAAATCCTGCAAGTGTTCAAAAGTCAACTGTAATTGTAAATTTAATTATTGAAACTAGAGAGGCCAAACCAAAAAAATGACATCCCTTGCCTTTGGTAGAAGAAACATAAACAAAGCCCTATGGGAAATGGTTGAGAAACAAATTGATGCTAAAAGTAAGTCAGAAAGAAAAAAGGACTCTAGCTCTTTGCCCGTAAAAGAAGCACCAAGTGCTCTTCCTACAACAGACCATCTTCTTGCGTCTGTATCTTTTTAATAACTGGCTGGAAGACTACAGAAAAACTTTTAACTACATTCATATTTATTCTCCCAAATCAATAAATGAAAAAAGAAAATATGACTTGGTTGAAGTAAATCTTCTATCAAAACCTGAGTCATTCCATGAATGGAGGAAATGAGGCTAGATTAAAATTGCCTTTGTTACAATGCTAATAACTACAGTTGCTGAACATGTTCAACAAGTCACAAGCTTTCCACACACTGCTCTCACCCCACAAAGATGCTACGAAGTCAGTACAATTTCTTCCACTGGACAGGGGAGATCCCTGAGACCCAGAGATGCCTGGTAACTTTCCTGGAGTCAACCAACGGGGACAAGGCAGAACCCAGGTGGGTCAGTGCATCTCCAAAGCTAGTCCAGCCTCTCACCTTCCTGTCTTCAGGCAAGAAAGACATGGGAGAAGGGGAGGGAGAGGCTGGCGTAAGATGGTTTTCAGAGCAATGGCATATCCTTGTAATGAAACAAAATCAGGCTGTGCACAATGAATTTTTTAATGGATGGAAAGAATGAGAGCAATACCAATAATTGTAGGGATACTTTAAGATCTTGTGAATAATCTTGGTGGGGAAAATTAAAAAACAAGATGAATTCTTCCTCTTCTAAACTCCTTTGCACTTCACTTGAGCACATCATCTGGACTGTATCAGGGCTCGATAGGCATTTTGAACCAATAAATAAATTTGTACCTCTATTAAAACAGTAATGGATTTTTGCCTTGTGATGTAGGTATTTTTGTGTGCTTTAAATCTCCCCTCCTAGACAGTGTCTTAACATCAATAGCCTCTTGCATTTATGTAGAAATTTATGGTCAAATTTTGTGTACATCATTTTACTCACAGCAGTTTTATGAAAGGCAGGCATTCTTATCTACATCTTAAGGACTTTGAGGCTCAGAGAGAAAGGATTTGCTTAAAGTCACATACCTAGCAAGGGGGAAAGTTTGAACTTGAATTAATGATTTATAATTTCACATCTGTTTTTCTTTCAAATATGCAGAACCCTCTTATGGAAAACTGTCCCTCTAATTCATCATTTCAGGGTAACATAGCCAAGCCTACACCTTACTCATGATAATGTTCCATAAATATTGGTTGGGTCATTTTTATGAATGAATGACTAGAGGAGGAAAGGCATGAATGAAATCCTTCTAAGAAATGGTTGAATGAGGTTTGCCCATCAGATCTGGGTGGGAAGTGTTCTAGTAAATTCCTCTGTCTACTCACATTTAAATAAATGTTTATTAGATGTCTTCAAAGGAGATACTTTTACCACACTGTGTAGTTGAAAAATATTTGTGTTTGGTCCTTTCAGAGACCATAAATCTCTCTAATCAGTGCCTAATGGTTTTTGGGATGACTCTGAGCGAGTATCCTATTAACTGAAAGAAGAATGTTGTCATCTGCCACAGAGATTTCTCATTAAGTTTCATCAAATTCAAAACAGATCCCTGTTTGGAATTCTTTTATGAACAGTGTAATTACACCACATCCTATGGTGTTTGGAAGTAGTGCTCACAATTAGCATCTCTGTCATGAGTGGGAAGTGATCCATGCTAAATAGGAGGTGGGCCAGATGGGTCTTGCTAAGACCCTCTCCCCTCCCACTTCAGCTCCATTAAATTAAGTTGTCCCTATGTGTGTGCAAAAGACATAAATCAATCTTTGACTTCTGTATTAAAGAAATGTGTCCGCTTCCATTAATTAAAAGCCAAGTGCTTCTGTTTATAGTGATCAGGGTAGGACAGAGACTTAAGCCAAAGAATTGCAGAGAAGCAGATCCTGGTGGGATGCCACAGTCCTCGGCAGGCTGCGCAGCAAGAGGAGCTCAGACATGACCCAACCTGTCCTTGTCCTAGAAGGTTAGGGGCAGCATCCCAGCAAGCCCAGGGCTCTTTCCTCCATTGCAGAGTGGCCCCAACTTGGGAACATGGCTGATACTCTCCATAGGCACACAGAACACAAGGCCCTCCCTGATGAACAGGAGCCATTGGGTCTGCCAGTCATTTATCTTGGGAATCTCTGTTTTCTTCCTAACTTTGAAAGTTGTTTCTGATCTTCCTTTTTGCTTCAAATTGCTCCCCTCCTCTACTCCCAACAAGTATAGATAGAGTTTTCTTGTTTCTGTTCTTCCTTTCTTTACTTGAAGTTGTTTCTAAGCCATGTCTCAACCACTTACACCTTAGTAAGAAGTTCAGCCAATGTTTGGCTCACCATGTATTGCACGTATGTGTATATATAGGATATATAAATATATATTTATTTAAATTCATATATATTTATTTAAATGTATATATTTATATACATTTACATATACATTTATATAATTATAAATAAACATATTTATATGTTAATAAATATAATTTACATATATATAATTAGCTTAGTTACTCATTATGGGAAAAAAGTTTTGTGTCTAATTAGAGAATTTTTTTGGACTTCTTTCTTATATACAAATATCTTTTTTCTGTCATAAAATAAATCTCATATAATGACAAATTGGGGAAAATTTTTAAATAAAAAGTAAAAGAATTTCACCTCCAATCCTATTCCTCAGAATTGACCACCTTAAATATTTAGATGTATTTTTCTATTTGTTTTCCACTTAAAAAATTATAAAATATTTGCTGCTTACAAAAAAAAGTACAGAGAAAATCTTACTCTCTTGTTTTAGGCATGATTCCAGCAAGTTTGGTTTCATTTCTCAGTCCACGGTAGTTTAGAGATAGCAATTTTAAAACAGGGAGATTAATAAGGGAAGACAACAAGTAGAAAAGAACTGAGACTCCTCAACTCTGGTCTCCTATGTTTATCCTTTTGCAGGTTGATGAATGAGAAAAACAGAATCAGACAAAAGAACTGGGAGAAAATAGTTCCTTGTATACAACTTGAAACTGAGTCATCAAGAAGGCAACTGACTGAATGGGAGAGGATATTTGCAAATGATATACCCAATAGGGGGTTCATACCCAAAATATATAAAGGTGTACAACTCCACACCAAAAAAACAATCCAATTAAAAAATGGGTAGAGGAAGGGGAGGGGTGCCTGGGCGGCTCAGTCATTTTCAGTGTCAGACTCTTGATTTCAGCTCAGGTCATGATCTCATTCTTCGTGAGTTCGAACCCTGCTTTCAGCTCTGCGCTGACAGTGTGAAACCTACTTGGGGTTCTGTCTCTGCCCCTCCTCCTGCTCTCTCTCTCTCTCTCAAAATAAATAAACATTTTTAGAAAGTGGGCAGAGGAACTGAACAGATTTTTTTTTTCCAAGAAGACATACAGATGTCCAAGAAACACATGAAAAGATGTTTAACATCACTCATCATCACAGAAATGCAAATCAAAACCACAATGAGAAATCGCTTTACACCTGTAAGAATGGCTAGAATCAAAAAGATAAGAAATAACAAGTGTTAGTGAGGATCTGGAGAAAATGGAACCCCCATGCACTGTTTGTGGGGATGTAAATTGGTGCAGCCACTGTGGAAAGCAGTATGAAGATTTCTCAAAAAAATAAAAATTCAAATACCATACAATCCAGTAATTCCACTACTTGGTATCTATCTAAAGACAATGAAAATGTTAGTTCAAAAAAATGTGTACTATGTTTATTGCAGTATTATTTACAATAACCAAAACATGGAAGCAATCTAAGTGTCCATTGATAGATGAATGGAAAAAGATGAGCAATATTACTCAACCATAAGGAAGAATGAGATCTTGCCATCTGTAACAATGTGGATGGATCTAGAAGGTATAATGCCAAGTGAAATAAGCCAAAGAAAGACAATTACCATACGACTTTGCTCGTAAGTGGAATTTAAGAAACAAACAAACAAAAGAGAAAAATAAAGGAGAAAAAAAAAAAAAAGACAGACAAAAACAGACTCTTAACTACAGAGAACAAAGTGATGGTTACCAGAGGGGAAGTGGGTGAAGGATGGGTGAAATAGGTGACTGGGGGTTAAGAGTACACTTATCATGATGAGCATTGAGGAAAGTATAGAATTGTTGAATCATTATATTATACACCTGAAACTAATGTACCACTGTATGTTAATAAATGAAATTAAAAATTTAAAAACAAACTAGAGAGGGTTGCAAGGATTGTGATATATTTTAGCAACCTTTCCATTGCAATTCAGGTCTTTGGAAATTTTAATGTTGGGAAGAAATAATACTTGATGTATGCTGCGTTTATAATTTAGTTAGCTCTTTCACAAACTTTGTCTTTATAACAAGTGTGTGAACCCCAGTAGGCAAACATTTTGCTTAAGAACAAGAAAACTGAGACGCAAATAGGCTTCAGTGTCTTGCCTGGCTTGGCCAAGCAGTTTTTTTTCTGGCTCCTCACCTTGCATGTTTTCTGCCTGACAATGCCACCCTTCTTTCCTGGAACACTTCCCTGGGCCAAGGCACTATAAGGTCAAAGCTAAGAACACCGATTTGACAGAGGTGACTTCTCTACATGGTGATTAGGGCACACCCCTGAGGGCCAGACAGCTCAGGTTTGACTCCTGGCTCATTTACTTACTAGCAGTGTGACCTCTCTGACTCTTGATTTTCCTTTCTGTAGCATGGGGATAATACCCTACCTACATCATAGGGTTACTGGCATGATTAAGGAGTTAATTAAAGTATTTAGACAAATACTTAGTGCTGGGCAGTAAATACAATATACCAGCACTCAATCTATAACAAAATAGATGTGAATTTAGGGAGAAAAATATGATTTAAAGTGTAGAAATTTGAATAATGCATTTCTGCCTTTCGTATTTTATTTTAATACTCTGTCCTATTTTAATATTAAGTAAGTTTTGTTCCAACTTAAAATGGTTTATTTTTTAAAAGTTAGCTTTATGGCTCAACAAATAAACTATTTCTGTTTGAGCTCCACCAAACTGGTATAACCTGTCCATAATTTTGATTTATAGTGTGGTTCAAGTCCCTGTTTTTATCAAAGTTTGGGAACAGTGTTAATGATATTTTAGTAAAAGGAAATCTTTACAGTAAAAAGTTTTAGATATATTAACAAGGGTAATTCTGTACTCCCCTTCCCCACTCCCACTCTTAAGGTCCAGAAGGGGTCCTGCTTTAGGGAAATAAGATCACCCTATTTTTTTATTATAAAAATAACTGGGGTGCCTGGGTGGCTTAGTCAATTGAGCAATGGATCCTGATTTTGGCTCAGGTCATGATTTCATGGTTCATGGGATTGAGCCCCACACTTGTCTCTGTGCTGAATGAGTAGAGCCTGCTGTGATTCTCTCTTTGCCTCTCTCTCTGCTCCTCCCCTACTTGTGCTATTGCACACGCTCTCTCTCTCTCTCTCAAAAAAGTTAAAACTACCTTTATTTAGGGTGTCTGGGTGGCTCAGTTGATTAAACATCCAACCCTTGATTTAGGCGCAGGTCATGATCTGATGGTTTGTGGGATCAAGTCTCGCATCAGGTTCTGCACTGACAGCATGGAGCCTGCTTGGGGTTCTCTCTCTCTCTGCCCCTTCTTTGCTCGCATGCACATATATGCTCTCTATCAAAATAAATACACTTAAAAAATACCTTTATTTAATACCAACTGTGCAATGCTTATAGGAAGCCATGGAAGGATCCTATTCTAATGGCAGCTGGGATGGTTGGAGGGGCTACTGGGAAGCTATCAAAAGCTCACATTTATGCCAATACCATACAGTCTTGATGACTACCACTTTGTAGTAGAGGTTAAAGTCTGGGATTGTGATGCCTCCCACCTTGGTTTTATTCTTCAGTACATATATACAATGGACTACTACGTGGCAATGAGAAAAAATGAAATCTGGCCATGTGTAGCAACATGGATGGAACTGGAGGGTATTATGTTAAGTGAAATAAGTCAGTCAGAAAAAGACAGATACCATATGTTTCCACACATTGGTGGATTTTGAGAGACTAAGCAAAAACCAGGGGGGAGGGGAAGAGGGGAAAGGAAAAAAAGACACATAAGAGACTCTCAAAGACTAAGAACAAACTGAGGGTGAGGGGGATGAGGGAGGGGGGAGAGGGGGTGATGGACATTAAAAAGGGCACATGTTGAGATGAACACTGGGTGTTATATGTAAACCAATTTGAAAATAAACTATTATAAATTTTAAAAAAAAGCTCACATTTAGTCTTTAGCAAACAAAAATTATAATGTTATTTGATGCAAAACCCTTTTTTCTGACATGATTCTGGAATGGGCTGGGAGGCTAGGAAGGAAGGGTGAGCTGCATGGTGGGAGCCAGTGAAATCATCTTTCTTTTCATGCCTATTATTAAAGCAGCTCCATAGGAATTGTGCCCTTTCTCTGTTCTAATTATTTGATTATTTCCATTTATGAACATAATTGCTATGTAATTGTAATATGTATACTATTTTGCATTCTTTATTTTTCACTGAGAAGCAATTTAAAAATGTTTCTACAAAGCCTTCCCTTTTCTCCTTTAAAATTGTGTGATGTTTTATCTTATAAATCTGGTACAAGTTTATTTGACCCTGTCATTGGACATTTTCCAATATTTTTCACATATATTTCTTTTTTACATGTAGTTTTTCTTTCCTTTTTCTTCTTTTGAGTTGCTATTTTGTAACCATTTCCCAAGGTTAGGACTAATAGGTCAAGGAATGTAAGCAGTTAATTGCAGGTTTTGTCACGTAACACTGTTTGGACTTCCAAAAAATGTGAGCAAACTAAGAGTTGAGGAGTTTACTCTTTTTAAGAGAAAATGAAATAGAATTTTCTATTTTCAAGAAGAGAAAGGCAGGATAGGAGAGTAATTGAAAGAGAAAAGAGTCATGAAAAAAAAGCTTTAAGGGATGTTTACAGAAAGAATGGATTGTAAATAGTCCTAAAAACCTATAAGGAGAGGCCAGAAAGGGCATGGGAAAGGAGAATACTGCTTCACCTTTTAAAAGGAGATTGATCACACATGAAGCTAACCTGTAAAAAAGTCCACTGCTTTTCCCTTTTACTTCAAAGGCATCCAATGGAATCATTTCTGTAAATTAGTCTACTGGCCCTGGAGTTTTACTACTGGGGCTTTCTGATACCTTCAGTCCTCACACACTTCCAGGTTATTTTTAATCATTTGGATGTGCTCTTGGTGAAGTGGGTACTTTTCCTATCAGAAGATTATTAGAGGAGCCTCACATGTCCAGCAATTGAGAGAATGTAGAAGTCTGTTGCCAAATGCTGGGGCTCAAGTATTGAGCCATTCAATAAATGGAAGAAGAGAGGAGACGTCATTGTGGGAAGAGTCTGAGCTTTAGTCTCCCACTAGTGACTCTCACTTCCATAACAAAGCACCCCACATAGGTATTTCTACTGACAATACTGAGCTAAGGGCCCTCTTCCTCTGATATTCCCAGAATGCATCACAATCAACACTTGGTAGTCATCTTCTGTTTGCTAATCCTTAAAGATATCCTTGCCATGACTGGTTTTCTTTCTTCAAGCATGTGGGAAATTAGGCATAAATTCTTTCAGTCTGTAAGAATCCCAAACTTGAGGGCATGCAGATTTCAAAAGCAACAGGTCATATGTATGAAGTTATGATTTCCCATTAGAAAAGATTAGGACATTCCACTATTTAATCATGTTTTACATACAGGTTTTAGATATTGTTCAGTTGTTCAAGTGTAAGTAGATATGCGATTGCATTTGGTCCTCCCAATTCTGGGGCAGAAGTATTATTAGTCCACATTACAGATGGGGGGAAAAAAAACCAGAACACTAGGTCATGTTTTTCAAGTTGATGGAATAAGTGAGCAGTGGAGCTATAGACCTATAACCTGCACCAACAGACTCTGTCCATGGGAGCACTCCTGGCCAGGTTCTTGGTTCAATCTATAAAAGACTGTTTTACCCACGATTATTAATACTGCAATTTAGGAAAAATATTTGCCTCCCAATTTCTGGATGTGAAACAGACTGGGAAGTGAAATGATCTATCATCTTAAGGATGCAAAACAAAGTGTGCTAAGCTTGTCTTTTCAGCCCTTGGGCTCTCTTCCTGTACCCCTGAGCTCTCTTCACTGTCCCAGTTACAAGCATACAAAATCGGATTGTCCAGGGTTGTGGTCCAAGAACTTGTATTAAAAAAACAACAATACAAAAGAAGACAGACAAAATGGAAAGGTAAACTAATTTCTTGAGTAAGAAAACAGAAAGATGACATGAATGTGTCATTTTCCTGTAAGTCAGCCTTTATGTTAATACCTCGAAACAATACTTAAGAAAAAAAATTTAGAAGTGAGTCAATGATGCCAAAGTTTGCTTAGAAAAACTAACAAGCACAAATGAGCCAGAACTTCTAAAAAAAAAAAAAAAAGAAAAAAGAAAGAAAGCAGTTGGGGGATTTGCCTTAAGGGATTTTTATAATATATTTGGAAGAAGCCAGCTCCCTCCATCCTGTCCCTCTGACACCTTCCTCACACACAGGCCTAAGGTGATGTACAGTCACTGTGTTTGTCTTCATCAAGTCAGTACCAAATTTTTGAGGAAACAAAAGTCTCACTGGGAACAGAGCAGGAGCCAGATGTAAGAAGAATGGCTTAGTTCTAAAGGACACTGGAGAGAGAACAGCTTAAAGACTGAAGAAGACACATGTTGATGAGGGTGCGTGGAGACGTACTATCATATACTCCTGGTAGGTATTTCTCCTTAGACACACATGTATAAAATACTTGATATAGAAAAATCTTTATTCTTGAAAATCTATCTTCTAATCCTTCAACAATGTCATTTTTTTTTCACTTCTGAAACCACTCAGTCTTCAAACGCTTCCAATTTCCCAAACTTCTCCATTTTTAGGAGGGGCGAGGCCTTCAGGGAAGCTATATCCTCATGTGTATTGTTTGTAAAGCACATATTTCCAAGTAGTAAGTGGAGTGGCCCAAGTCCACTCACTCCTGGTCTATGGCTCTTGTCCCAGTATAATTATTAAGAGCTCCCCTCATAGATGTCCTGTTTTGCGTGGTAAACTATATGATGACCCTATTTATAAGGCAAGGGCTACTTACATTTTAGTGTAGGAGGATAATAATTTTGCCTAGATGACCTTGAATTCCTCGCTAAGATATGGAAGAGTATCCTGCATACCCCAAACTCCCTCAGCTTGAACTTGCTCGGGTTGACTCGAGGGCTTTCTGGGATGCAGGCCTGAGATAGCCTTAAGTCCTCATTTAACAAGATGGGGGCCCGGAGTGTCCCTCTAAGCTGCCACGGGTGTTCAAGTTAGATAAGTGGGTGTGGTAGGAGTCTTATCTTTCCATGGATAAGAAGAGAAGTGGAGACACAGAGAGAAATGCTCTTTATGACTGGAAATGCCTCCTCCATCTGTTTGCAATATGAAGGAAAGGAAAAGGAAAAAAAAAAGATGAAGAGATTGATTTAAAGCCATCAATGATTCCAGTCCTGTCCCTCCCTAGTTCCCAGGCACTCATCTCAGTGAGAGAGTTTTTGATAGAAAGCCTGTTCTGGAAGAGACGCTGGTCTCAGAGCTGGTACAGAGCTCCCATGACGTGGCAGTTTCTATAGAGACGAGTCTCTTTCCTAGGAAAGCTCCGTAGGCAGGATACACAAAACCCTAGCAACCAGTTGAAGGCTTATTTTTTTTTTTTTAATATGAGGATTTTCTGTACTTGAATTCAAAAGGCCCTCCCTTCTCTGGAAAGGCAGCTTTGTGGTAAGCAGGAAAGGGTGGGCTAGCTTGCCTGGGGACTGAGAATGTAGAAATAGATTCAAAGACTGTAGGTGAACTAGGGTAGGGAAAGGGAGGAAAAGAGGTTGCTTCTTACTATGCCAGGGTGGCTCCTTTCAGCCTGAATTCATCTTCCAGCCTGCCATATGGGAGCCTATCACCACTGCCATGAATCCATGAAATGATACCCTTAGGGACAAAGTAAAACTGCAATTGCCTTAGCAACCTCATTGTTGTCTTCCCTTTCACCTGCCAATTCCAGGCATTTTTAGCGGGGAGAAGTCAAACGCTTAGGGGGTGCAAATCAGAGAGGCTACTTACTTGGCACTAAGCAAATACTCCACTCAGCTGTTGTTCAGTTCCTGCTCTTCCCTTCAAATCAGCACAAACATCAGTTCTTACAGAAAGCCTTCTTTCTTAATAAAGAAGAAAATAAAGCCAAAAGCCATACATTTGGCTACATGTAAAGAGACCCAGCTGAGGAGTTGAACCAAATAGGGATTATTTTTCACTTAAGAAGAACTCCAGAAGTGGAGCCTGCCAGCTCCACAGTGTCCTCCATGTCCTGGCTCCCTCTGTCTCCTGCCTGACCAGTCTGGGAATGTTTCATCCCCACGGTTCCTCTGTGGTAAAAGATGGCTGTTCCGCCTCCCATCATCACTCCTGTTAGGATGAAGAAGTAGCGAAATGGAAGAGAAAGGGGCGGTGCCCGTATCAAGAAGCAAGACCTTTCCTAGCATATTTCTAGTTCTGCCTCACTGGATCAGAGCAGAACTGGATCCTGTGGCTCCACCCTTAAGAGAGGCTGGGATATGTGGGTTTTTTTTTTTTTTTTTAATTAGCTGAGCAAACTGCCACCATAAACAGAGGCTGAGTTTTAAGAGCAAAGCTCAGAATAAGTATGGACAAACGGCTAGTGGCATATGCTAACCTTCCCTGATCACTTCTCTACACCTACTACCTCCAGGTCAGATTATTTCTCCCTGCACCACATGTAATGGCATGCTGAAAAACGTTTAACAACCAACTCTCTGGAGCAAAAAAGGGCACTAATTTGTAGCATGTGCAGATTTCTGTGACATAAATACCTCCATCATGGTCAATTTCAAGCTACCAACATGATCTCACTGAATACAGAGTTGGGAAGGGATACATGGATTGCATACACGTGTATGCATTATTCTATCTAGTACAGCAAATACAAAAGACACGCATAATCTCAAGAGCATAGATAATATTGAAATGTAAAATAGTTAGGGTCTCCATCTCTGTTGTACAGACACGCATTAGAAATCAAGGAGTGTGGTAGAGCTTTCTTAGCGTAGGGAGCTCTGCCCCACAAATCCTAGATTTACATTTAGTTCATGACCCGTGGGACATCTTTCACAAGATTAACATCTGGTTCCTATTCTAACATAAGTCAAGCCTTGCTCACACTTTAGGAGCCCACGGCTTGTCTCTAACACTCAGGCAGGAATAAGCCTGGGGAAAACTGGCACCCTTGCCCCCAACTCTTTGAAGATAGTGTTGCATAGATATGAAGTAAAGAAGGAAAATGGAGGATGGAGTGAAATATTACTGAACTGTCTTAGTATGCATAACTGGTACTATAGCTGGAGAAAGGAGAAGCTAGAATGTTTTCTGCATGTATCCCTGTATTAGGAACTGACCTTGTGCCTCTGGCCACTCTCAGTTTTTATGAGTCCTGCATTCAGTCAATTAACTTGAAAGCTGTTTTTCATTTTCTGCTGTTAAAGCCAAACTCCATGAGGGATGGGTTTTAGGGTTTATTGCCTGTACCACATTAATGAGTTTACTCTTCTAAAATGAGGTGCAAATGTTGCCAACTAGACAGAGGATGAGGCTACCTGTGATGCTGCCTTCTAGACTATTTACTATAGATGGGACCATTTTGGATACACTCAATAAAGCTTAGAGGAAGTATAGCATATTACAACGCTCACCTAAGATGGTGAGCAAGATTGTTTTCTTTATAAAACGAAGAGCAAGATGTAACCAGAAGCCTCATTTTCCAGCTGTGAGGAAACTCAATTTATCACAATGACATCAGGCAGAGTCCGTGACTTGATTTATTAAAAACAATTATTCTTGGACTCCTTCAGGGACGGGAACACTCTAAAAAGAAGTACAGACTTAGTTCCAGGTCCTGAGGTAGGTAGAGCAAATGAGGTTCACATTTATTGTGAAGGACCCAATATGCAAGCCTGGGGTTCTAGCTTGGCAGACACCTCTAGATAACTGCTACTGGACAACAGCTTGAAGTGCCAAGGGAAGTGTATAATACTTGTTTGTTGTAGGCTAATAGACAACACTGTCCCTGTAGTGGCACAAACCTGAATTGCATGCCTTAGAAAGACCAATCAGGGGCGCCTGGGTGGCTCAGTTGGTTGAGTGGCCGACTTTGGCTCAGGTCATGAGCTCACGGTCTGTGAGTTCGAGCCCTGTGTCGGGCTCTGTCTCTATGTCTCTTAAAAATAAATAAAGGTTAAAAAAATTAAAAGAAAAAAGAAAGACCAATCAGCAAAGGGAAGGAGCTATGTCATGCAAATTCAAATATTATAATAACTTATATTTTTATAGCACTTACAATTTTAAAAATTCTTTCACATTCACACTCTCTTTTGACTCTCACAACCATTCTGTGAAAAAAAAGGCTGGCATTTCATTTTACAGATGAAGTTATAAAGATAAGCTATTTATTCAAAATCATAGAGCTATTAATGGGCTCAGGTCTCCTGACTTTGAAGTTAACCCTCTTTTTACCACGTAGTGCTTCTTTCCTTTTCAGGGCATCAAAATAAACTTTTTCGGTGTCCTATCCTAGTCTGAGAAATCACTACAATGTGAAAATCAATATTATTGTCTCTTGTCCAGTCCCTATATTGCCCCTGCCTTATGTAACAGTTCAGAAAACAGTGGTTTTACAGGGAATTGCTTTAACCTTAAGAAATAAATAGTGAAAATTTCAGGTACTACTGAAAGCAAGTGGAGGAGTGCTTCTCAACTTTAGGGCTCAAACTTTGGTAGCAGCTTCCTATTTTTCTCCTGACCAGTACAGGAGTTGGAAGGAAACAAAAGTTCCAAAGTTCTATAATTATACCAAAAAGAATAAAATACCTAGGAATTAAACTTAACCAAGGAGGTAAAAAAACCTGTACTTTTAAAACTATAAAATAATGATGGAAGAAACTGAAGATGACACAAATAAATGAAAAGGTATACTATAGTCATGGGTTGGAAGAATTACTATCATGAAAATGTCCATGCTACCGAAATCAGTCTACAGATTCAATGTAACCCTTATCAAAATACCAATAGTATTTTTCACAGAACTAGAACAAAGAATACCAAAATTTGTATGGAACCAAAGAAGACCCTGAATAGCCAAAATGATCTTGAGGAAGAACAAAACTAGAGCTATGACAATCCCGGATTTCAAGATATATTACAAAGCTATAGTAACCAAAACAGTTTGGTACTGACACAAAAACAGACACATAGCTCAATGGAATTGAAAGCCCAAAAATAAACCCAAGCTTATATGGTCAATTAATGTACAACAAAGGAGGCAAGAATATACAGTGGGGAAAAGAATTTCTTCAACAAATGATGTTGGGAAAACTGGACAGCTACATGCCAAAGAATGAAACTGGACCCCACTTTCTTACTCCACACACAAAAATAAACTTAAAACGGATTGAATACCTAAATGTGAGACTTGAAACCATGAAACTTCTAAAAGAAAAGAGAGACGGTAATCTCTTTAGCATACACCTTAGCAATATTTTTCTATATATGTGATCTGATGCAAGAGAAACAAAAGAAGAAAATAAACTACTGGAAAATCTTCTGCACAGTGAAGGGAACCATGAATAAAATGAAAACATAACCTAGTGAATGGGAGAAGATATTTGCAAAGGACATATCCAATAAGTAATTTATATCCAAAATATATAATATTATACCACTCAACCCAAAAAACACAAACAATCCAATTACAAAATGGACAGAATAGATATTTCTCCAAAAAAGACATAGAGTAATCATGAGAGAAGTGCAAATCAAAACCAAAATGGGATATTGCCTCACACCTGTCAGAATGGCTAAAATAAAAAATACAAGAAACAACAGGTGTCAGAGAGGATGTGAAGAAAAGAAAATATTTGTGTACTGTTGGTGGGAGTGCAAACTGGTGCAGCCACTATGGAAAACAGTATGGAGGTTCCTCAGAAAACTTAAAATAGAAATACCATGCTATCCAGGAATTCTACTAATGGGTGTTTGCCCAAAGCAAACAAAAACACTAATTTGAAAAGATATATGCACCCTTATGTTTACTGCAGCATTATTCACACCACCCAAGATATGGAAGCAACTTATGTGTTCATCAACAGACAAATGGATAAAGAAGGTGTGATACACACACACACACAAAATGGAATACTAGTCATAAAAAGGAATGAGATCTTGCCATTTGTGACAACATGGATGGACCTAGATGGTATTATGCTTAGTGAAGTAAGTCAGAGAAAGACACTTGTGATTTCACTTATATGTGGAATCTAAAAAACAAAACAAACGTAAAACAAAACAAAACAAAAAAGCAGAAACAGACCCAAAGAATGTGTTTACTACATTCCGCTGCCCTAAAAGAAAAGCTATGAATGTTAACTATCCCCCCTGCAGGCACATGTACACACATATAACACACAACACACGTACCAATAGGCTAATTTTAAAGGATATTCATCTCCTGTACTTTTTGCCATAGGCTTTGTCTTTCCCATGACACAGAACAGAATGGAAGAGAAGGTGACCAAACAGAAACCTGGGCTCCTTCTGCATGGATTCAATCTAGTCCTCAGGGCTGTACCACCAAGGGCCTGCCATATTCAGTACGGCCCAGGCACCAGCTAATGCCCAGCAAAGAGCAGGTACCAGAGTGGGAGGGCCTAGCCAGCTCCCTGGAAGGGGAATCCCTCCTTACCATGGAATTGCTCTTCTTGTTTTTATATGCACAGTAAAACACTGCCCCCAACTTTGGATGCAAATTCTCTTTTATAAGTAATTAGATGCTTTTTAACATCAAGCTGCCAAGCTACAGATTCCCAGAAAAGACTGGGTAAAACTGCACAGCCTGTCCTCAACCTGGCCCTCTGATTCTTCAGGTAACTCTCCCAAAGGAGAGAGGAAAGAGCCTGGGCAGCCCTTCATCCAAAGACTCAGTCACTGGCATAGTGCCCACCTTGCCAGGGCCACTGCCAGGGCTAACCCAGGGAGATGGAGGCATTGTACATATGTGGTGGGAGGGGGTTTCCAATACTCTGGTCTGACATATTCCTTGAATCTGTCATTCATATATATCCCAGAACCAGCCCATAACGTATGTGCTTTGTGAAAGGTAGCTGAATTCTGAAGAGGATAAGAAATATGAAAACACTTCAAAGAGAAATAAAGATGTGGGCAGTGACTTGAATGGAAAGAGACCAAGAGAAATAAATTATTCCTTCAATTACCAGAGGTACTAAATGGATGGGCTTGTCCCTACAGTAAGTCAGCAGGCAGCTAGTCAAGATAGAGACATCCACGCCTGCCTGCAGTCCAGAACAGAGGGCTGGGGTTTAGTGTTTTGCTAGATAAGCAGCAGGGAAACCTTGAGAGCTTGCTTTATTTCATCAAATGCTTTGGCTTAAAGGCTTAGAAACTGCCTGGGTTCTTTAACTCTTGCCTATACCAAACAGGTATGGTAGATGAGATGCACAAATGTTCATCTGAATTTAAAGGGATTATGTGAGCTGTAGTTCCAAATTCCCAACCAAGCAGGTATCAGGGCTGCTGCTTACCAGTCTTGAAGATGCTGAGTGTACGCATGAGTCCCAGGGTAGAAGCTGAGAGACTTGGGAACCACCCACTGATGTTAAAAATAACAGTGCTTCAGGTGCAATCAGTGTCTACTAGGAGCTGCAAAAGAAGGAGAAACATATCTCTGAAGCTCATGCTGACCCAGGGATGGTGTCCTTGGTGGGCCTAGTGAGAAGAGAGGGAGAAAGAACAACAACCTAACAGGCCTCAGGTAAAATGTGGCCTGACTCTAAGCACCCCACCCCCACTCCGTCAGGTTCCTGGGCTTGGGCTGATGGTTAAGCTCTTCCAAGGAAAATAATGATCCTTCTGGGTAAGAGGCCAGCTTGTGAGAGGTGCAGAAAGATCCTGTCCCTCATTTAGGAGCGCCAACACCTATTCTGAGTAGGGCCCAGACACAGAGCCTACTTGGATGATGGTGAAACCTTGACTGGATCATGGAAATACTTCTAGACTCCGCCAACAAAATAAAAGGGAGCCCTGAGGGTCTCAACTGAGAAAACAGGATCTCTTCCTTGCCTAGTTACCCCTTTATTCCAAGGCACAGTACTTCTGTTAGGAAAACAGAATTTGAAAAAAAATGATCTTCAATGAATACCATAAAATTGGAATACAGCTGTGGATTCCCAAGCCTATCCTCCTCATTTTATAGTTGAGGAAATGGAGGTCACGTCCGCACAGTTAGTGGCAGACTTAGGAGTAGAGCCTAGATTTTCTGGTCTTCTTATTAGCCTCAGTACACCCTACCTTGCTACTTCTACTTTGTGCCCCCTGCAGGAATTTCTAGCCAATCCACCAGTCTCTATGAACTGAGAAATTTTTTAATGGACTATTATTTTTATATAATCTACTGTCAAGTTAACTAACATACAGTATATACAGTGTGCTCTTGGCTTCAGGAGTAGATTCCCATGATTCATTGCTTACATACAACACCCAGGGGTTATCCCAACAAGTGCCCTCCTCAACGCTCATCATTCATTTCCCACCCACCCCCCATTAACCCCCAGTTTTTTTCTCTGTATTTAAGAATCTCTTATGGTTTGCCTCCCTTTCTGTTTGAAACTCTTTTTTTCCTTCCCTTCCCCCATGGTGTTCTGTTAAGTTTCTCAAATTCCATATATGAGTGAAAACATATGATATCTTTCTTTCTCTTATTTCACTTAGCATAATACCTCTAATTCCATCCACACTGTTGCAAATGCCAAGATTTCATTCTTTCCTATTGCCCAAGTATTATTCCATTGTATATATATATACCACATCTTCTTTATCCATTCATCAGTTATTGGACATTTAGGCTCTTTCCATAATTTGGCTATTGCTGATTGTGCTGCTATAAACACTGGAGTACATGTGCCCCTATGCATCAGCACTCTTGTATCCTTTCTATAAGTTCCTAGTAGTGCTATTGCTGGGTTGCAGGCTAATTCTATTCTTAATTTTTTGAGGAACCTCCACACTGTTTTCCAGAGAGGCTGCACCAGTTTGCATTTCCACCAACAGTGCAAGAGGATTCCTGTTTCTCCACATCCTCATCAGCATCTCTTGTTTATTGAGTTGTTAATTTTAGCCACTCTGTGTGAGGTAGTATCTCACTGTGGTTTTGATTTGTATCTCCCTAATGATGAGCGATGTTAAGCATCTTTTCATGTCTGTTGGTCTTTTGGATGTCTTCTTTGGAAAAGTGTCTATTCATTCTTCTGCCCATTTCTTCACTGGATTATTTGTTTTTTTAGGTGTTGAGTTTAAGTTCTTTATAGATTTTGGATACTAACCCTTTGTCTGATATGCCGTTTGAAAAAATATTCTCCCATTCCATAAGTTGCCTTTTTGTTTTGTTGATTATTTCCTTTGCTGTGCAGAAGCTTTTTATCTTGACGAGGTCCCAATACGTGTTGAGTAAGAAGTTGCTGCAGCTGAGGTCAAAGAGGTTGTTGCCTGTTTTTTCCTCTAGGGTTTTGATGGTTTCCTGTCTCACATTTAGGTCTTTCATCCATTTTGAGTTTATTTTTGTGTATGGTGTAAGAAAGTGGTCTAATTTCATTCTTATGCATGTTGCTGTCCAGTTCTCCCAGCACCATTTGCTAAAGAGGCCGTCTTTTCTCCATTGAATACTCTTTCCTGCTTTGTGGAAGATTAGTTGGCCATACATTTGTGGGTCCAATTCTGGGTTTTCTATTCTATTCCATTGGTCTATGTGTCTGTTTTTGTGCCAATACCATACTGTCTTAGTGATTACAGCTTTCAAGTACAGGCTAAAGTTCGGGATTGTGATGCCTCCAACTTTGGTTTTCTTTTTCAACATTACTTTGGCTATTCAGGATCTTATGTGGTTCCATGCAAATTTTAGGATTGTTTGTTCTAGCTCTGAGAAGAATGCTGGTACAATTTTGATTGGGATTGCATTGAACGTGTAGATTTGCTTTGCATAGTACTGACATTTTAACAATATCTGTTCTTCCAACCCATGAGCATGGAATGTTTTTCCATTTCTTTGTGTCATCTTCAATTTCTTTCATAAGTTTACTATAGTTTTCAGATATAAATCTTTCTTTGTGTCATCTTCAATTTCTTTCATAAGTTTTCTATAGTTTTTAGATATAGATCTTTTACTACTTTGGTTAGGTTTATTCCTAGGTATTTTATGGTTCTTGGGCAATTGTAAATGGGATCAATTCCTTGATTTCTCTTTCTGTTGTTTCATTATTGGTGTACAGAAATGCAAATGATTTCTGTACATCAATTTTACATCCTGCAACTTTGCTGAATTCATATATCAGTTCTAGAGATTTTTTAATCGACTATTTTTTAAGAGCAGTTTTGGGTCTACCTCAAAATTGAGTGGAAGGTACAGAAATTTCTCTCTCTTTCACACACACACAAACACACACACACACATAAACACAGCCTCAACCCCCTCTCCCACCCTGCATGGTCCATTTTTGACAAATATCAAACCTACACCAACATATCACAGTCACCTAAAGTCCATAGTTTACATTAATTTTCACTCTTGGTGGTGTACATTTTATGGGTTTCACAAATATGTAATGACATGTATCCACCATTATATCATACAGGGTAGTTTCACTACTCTAAAAGCCTTTACACAAAGCATTTTCACAACTCCTATAACAAAGAACCAATCACACGGCTTTGTTTCTGTTAATATGGGATTCACCTCTGGCACAGCTGTGTGGGTGCTCATTGGCTTGAGGACATTCCCCTCCCCCACTTTCCTTATTAGTGCCTAGGATGGAAGTGTTTCAGATATGTAGGCCTAGGATTGGGAAGTAAACATGTCAGTCTGACAGACAGGATCAAGGCAGGACCAAGGTGTGATGTAGAGTTGTCAACATGGACAAAGTCTGTCCTTGGAAGCTCCTACTTCCACCCCCACAATACCTATGTGCATACACACACACACACACACACACACACACACACACACACACCCTCTATTCCTTTCTTCTAGTACAGCCAACTTCCCTATCCTTCCTAAGGATATTAGTGCTCTTTTACACCATATTCTGTTCTATTATAAAAATGCTTCTGGGAAAGGATCCAATGCCAATTATTTGCTATTCGGTGTCAACTGAAGCCATTTTTCTTCCCAGGGGCATGTGCACCATGCGCCTTGGTTCTTCTTATATAACGAAAAGTTTTTGTGTTTAAAAAATTTCAGGCACTTAAAAGCATGTGGGAAGAAGAAGGTCCTTCTCTTAGTCCTTGCAAGCACCCCAAATAGTACCTGCTGCTCTGCTTCATTGTAGCACAGGTTCTGGCCTCCCATCACCCAGAGATAATGATGAAGAGTCAACACAGGATATAAATAGAGAAGGGGATTTGAAACAGAAATGGTCATTTGGAGTGAGAACTAAAGTTTTCTTTTTTCGGGGTGCCTAGGTGGCTCAGTTGGTTGAGCATCTGACTCTTGATTTTGGCTTGGGTCATGATCTTACAGTTGTGGGATCAGGCCCCACATCAGGCTCTGTGCTCACAGTGTGGAATCTGCTTGGAATTCTGTCTTTCCCTCTCTGTGCCTCTCCCCAATTCAACCACTCTTGCTCTGTCTCTCTGTCACTCTCTCTCAAAATAAACATTTTTTAAAAACAATGTTAAAATTTTATTTTTCTAAAATATAAAGCAGGCTAAGAATGGAAGCCTGGCCCTCATGCTATGGTACAGATGTGCTGGTGTTAGAGGAAAGAGCAGTGAAAGACCTGGATCCCAGTCCTGGGTCCATGTAAAACTAGCTGGGTGACTTTGCAAGTCATTGTACTCCTCTGAGCCTTGATTGTTCCTCTCTAAAATATGTGAGTTGGATTCAATGGTTTCTGCAATTCCTTCCAGCTCCCAAAATTTTCAGTTCTATAGTTCAAGGGAGGAACTAAAATGAAACCAGATAAATCCTGGTTGCCAGGCTTCCCACATCCTTTGCTTTTGACAAAGGTGACCGAAGTGGCTTAAGGAAGCTATTTTCACTAAACTTTGCACTGCCCACAAAGAGGAGGTAATGACCAGCATACTGCAAATATCACTGTGACAAAGAACGCAGGTCCATTTGTAAAGGAAAAAAAAGCATATTGATTTTTAAGAATAGCCATCTCCTAGTGTATGTAACTTTGAGCCAAACCAGGGAAACTTATGAGGGTTCAGCTTAATCTTATAAAAATTTTAAATCACTAAATGCTGCCTGGAAGAATCTGGCTATTGTGGTATCTCAAAGAGGCAGATACAAGAATAGTTATGCTGATATTAGATGCAACAGACAAAGCAAATATTAAAACAGAGGGGAAATCTGGGCTGTTGTATCTGATGGAAAGCACACTATTCTTGAAACTGAAGTTCAGACTCCTAGATACAACTTCTGGCTCTGATGCCAATCATAGGTAAACTTCATCACTAAGGCAGGAACTATACCTGTCTTGCTGACTACTGGAAGTATTGCCTGTCTTATAGTAGGGATTCAATAAATACTTTTTGAATAAACATTTGCAATGTCACATAATCATTGACCTTCAGCTTTGGTTACTTGCTCTTTGTTTGATCCCTTCTTCGGTCTCCCTATTACCACTTCTTAATTAGGTTATCATTATCTTTACCTAGATTGTTCTAATAGGCTGCTAACATCCTCACTGCCTCTGGTCTTGCCCTTCTCTAGCCCATTCTCCAAAATATGGCCTGAGTAATCTTTTTGAAATGAAAGTCTGACCATGTTACTCCATATTTGAAAACCAGAATTCTAAATTGTCATATTTATTGGCTTAACATTATTCATAATGCACTCTTTGTTTTAATGTCTGTTGGATCTATAATGATGTCTCTTTACTTAGTAGCTCAACACGTGATATTCAGTAAGTGTTCTGTATGTACATGAGAAGAATATGTTCTGAAGTTGTTTGTTACAATGTTCATTTTGGTCAAGTTGTCTAATCATATTTTTCAAGCTTCTGTTTCCTTAATGACTTTTTTGATCTACTTCTCTAAGTTACTGAGTTATATTAAAATCTTAATTTATGATAATGTATTTGTCTATTTCTCCTTTTTGTTTGTTAACTTTTGCTTTACATATTACAATTGGAATCTTCCTATTGAATCAACCCTTTGTCATAATGAAATTTATGTTGTCTCTTTCTTTTTTTAATGAAGTTTATCTAGAGTTATTAATTTTATTAGTCTTTTCAGCACTTTATATCTAGTAATGCTTTTGACTAAAGATTTTTTATATGAAATTAGTATACCCATACCTAAAACTCTTATAATCTCCTGAGGACTAGGGGTGCTAGGAGTATCTTCTGTTATAATATTGGTCTTTTTACCCCAGTTCCTAACACAGAGCTCCTTAGAATTGCCTGAGTCATGGAAATGTCTTTTGTTCTAATAAGGTGAATCTTGGTGGACTCCTGGATGGGAAATTATCACCAGAAAGATCAAGCCATGATTAGCAGCTTGAAATTTTCAGCCTCATCCCCTACCTTCCAGGGAGGGGAGAGGGACTTAAGTTAATAATTGCTCATGACTATGTGATGATGCCTCCATAAAAATCCCTGAAGTATAGGGTTCAGAGAGCTTCTGGGGTTGATAAATACATCTGTGTGCTGGGAGGGTAGTGCATCCCAAATGCATAGGGACAGAAGCTCTTGCACCTACCCTCTATACCTCTTCATCTGACTATTCATCTGCATCCTCTATCATATCTTTTATACAATATAATAAAGTAAATGTATATAAGTGTTGTGTGAGTTCTGTGAGCGATTATAGCAAATTATTAAACCTGAGGATGGCCTTGTGGGAACTCTTGATGTGTAGCTAATTGGACAGAAGTGTGGGCAACCTAGGAACCCACTACTTGCCACTGGCAAAGTGGGGGCAAATCTTGTGGGACTGAGCTCTTAACTTGTGGGATCTGATTCAGTTAGGTACATAATGTCAGAATTGAGTTATATTACAGGACACTCAGATGGTTTTGGAGAATTGGTCAGTGTGGGGAGAAAGTCTGTGCACTGGGTAGCCAGAAGTGTTTAGTGTGGAGAGGAAATAAAGTTTTTCCCACTTTTCAATCCTTGTGTATAAAGTTTGTCTTTTGGAAACAGCATTTCTGTAAGTACTAACATATTTGGTTTTAAGTATACATCTTTATACCAGTAAATTTAACAATCTAGATGAAATAAATAACTTCTTAAAAAGCACAATTTCCTAAAATTAACACTAAGTGAAATCTTCCCATAACTATTAAATATTTGAATTTCTAACTTAAAACATTCCTACACAGAAAACTCCAGGATTATGTGGCTTCGCTAGTGGTTTCTTCCCAATACTCTAAGAATAAATAATATTAATCCTACAAAAAATGGTCTAGAAAGAAAAAGAATGAAGAGTTCTCTGCTCATTTTATACAACCAGCATTACTTTCATGAGGTGATACTAACATCTGAGAATGACATTTCAAGAAAGGAAAATCACAGACCAATCTCATGAGCACAGATGAAAAAATCATAAACAAAACTTTAATCAATAAAATCTGTCAATATATATAAAAAAGATACTATATATAATGTCTATGTATTAGAAATGAAAGACTGACTTAACATTAAAAAATCAGCCAATATAATTCACTATACTAATAGAATAGAGGAGAAAAATCATATAATCATCTAATTGTAGGTAAAACCATTTGACAAAATTCAACATCTTGATAAAAATAAGAATTCTCAGTAAACTAAGAGTAAAAGGAAATGTTCTACAGCATACACTATACTTAATGGCAAGGTATTTATTACATGCTTCCCCCAAAGTTCAACAAGACAATCATGCCCACTTTCAACACTATTATTCAGTATTGTACTGGAGGACCAATTCAGAACCATAAGCTTAGCAAAAAGGAGGTATAATGACTGGAAAGGAAGAATAAAACTAGTATTATTTATAGACTACATGATTGCATACATAAATAATTGAAAAGAAATGGTCAAAAAACTATTAAAATTAATAAATTATTTAACAATATCACTGAATACAAGGTCAATATATAGAAATGACTTGTATATGCTAGCGACAAATAATGATATATTTTTAAAAACTTAAATGCCATTTTACAGTAGTATAAAAAATGTCTAATAATAAATCTAAGAGGCAGCAGAGCTCTATTTTAAAATGTGCAAAACATTATTGAGTAAATTTTAAAGTCCTCAATAAATGGATAAGATGTCAGTTTTCTTCAAATTGATCTATAGATCAAATACAATCCTAATCAAAAACCTTAGGCAGATTTTTAAAAATTAGGAATTGCCCAAATTCTAAAATTTACATAGACATGAACAAAATATATATATAATAGTCAAAATAAACATGACAACAAAAGGAACAACTCTGGAAGATCTATTTTACCTGGTTTTGAGACTTAGTATAAAATTCAGTGTGGCATAAGCATAGACAAGTAGATGAATGGAACATATGAGAATCCATAAATAGATCCACACAGATAGGGTCAATTGATTTTGGACAAAAGCTCCAAGATAATTCCATGGGGAATTTCAACAAATTATATGGAAATAACATGATATCCATTTGGGAAAAAAATGAATCTCAACTCCTGTTGTGTATCCTAGCAAAAATTTGTCTGAAATAGATCATAAATCTAAGTGCAAAAGATGAAAAAAAACTTTTATAAGAAAATGGATATTTTTATATCACAGGTTAAGCAATAGTTTCTTAAATAAAGCACGGAAAACATTCACTGCAAGAAAAAATTGAAAAATTTTACGTCAAAATGAAAATTCTGCCTTTTGCTTTTCAAGACTATTGAGAAAGTAAGAAAGCAAGTTACAGACTAGAAGAAAATATTGTGATACATGTATCTCACAAAGGACTTGCGTCCTGAATATATAAGTAACTCCTTAATAACAATATAAAGCAAACAATTTTCTAAATGGCAAACGATATATGAATAGCCAATAAAAAGATGCTTAACATCGTTAGGCATTAGGAAAACGCACATCAAAACCATGAGATATGACTTCACACACACTGGAATGGCTAAAATTAAAAATACAGATGATACCAGGTGTTGGTGAGAATGTGGAGAAACAAGAATTTTCAAAATTATTGCTAAAAGTGTAAAATGGTACAAATACTTTGGAAATAGCTTGGAAGTTGCCACTGAAGTCAAACTTATACACACTCTATAACCCTGCAATTCCAATCCTGGGTATTTACCCAACAGGAATGAGTGCATATGCCTATCGAAGGTGTGTATACATAATTGCAAAATCTGGACTTAATTTAAATGCCTATTAACAGATGAATGGATAAGCAAATTGAGATATATTCTAACAATATTGCAGAGCAATGAAAAGGAACAAACTATAACAAGATCAAGGATGAATTTCACAGACCATAAAGTTGAATGAAAAAAAGTTATAGACCCAAAAGAAAACATACTGTATAAATTTATATAAAGTTCAAAATGAGACAAAACTTATCTATGGTTAGAGATTTTGGAATAGTGGTTACTACAGGAGAGGAGTATTGACTGAGAAGAGTCATGAGGAAGCTGCCTGGGTTTTGACGTGGAAGGTGGGGACATGGTGTGTAGTTAGGTAAAACTGAGCAGTACACTTTAGACGAGGACGACCAACTTGCCCCAGCTTACCTGGAAATGTTCTGGTTTTAAAACTAAAAGTCCTTTTTTTGGGGAAACCAGGATGGCTGAAGATTTGTGCATTTTACCATATGCATGCTATTCCTCAATTTTTATAAATCTGGATAAAGTCCAAATTCCTTCTCATAATATATACAGCTTTTGCAGTGTGGCCCCTGTGTGCCTCTGCATTTTCTTATCTGGCCTCACTCCTTGTGCTCCCTCCACCACCACATTGACACCTGGTGGCTCTCTGAATATGCCATGCTTTCTCTTGCTTAAGGTGGTCCCTCTGTCCAGAAACCCTCTACCTTGACTCTTCTCAGCTACTTTCAGTTCATTCTTTAACTCAGGTTGGATACCATCAACTGTACGAAGTTTTCCCTGACACATGGCCAGGGCTTGGGATATCCTATAGCATATGTTTAAGTGGTCAGTTATTTATCTATTCATTTATTCAATAAGACATTATATTAGGCTCCTAAAAAGGTACTAGGAAGTATCCAGTCCTACAAACCTCACAGTCTGATAGGTATGTAAACATACCATGGTAGAAAAATGCAAGGAGATGGGCTGTACTCTAAGCTACGATCTCACCCACACCATGCCTGGAGGGAGAAAGATGGCTTTTTTATCTTTAATTTATTAATTTTATTTTTGAGTATAGTTGATACACAATGGTATATTAGTTTCAGGTGTAAAACACAGTGATTCAAATTCTCTATGCATTATGCCGTGCTCACACGAGTGCAGCTACTCTGTGTCACCGTATAATTCTATTACAATACCATTGACAATATTGCCTATGCTGTGCGTTTTATTCCCATGACTTATACATTCTATAACTGGAAGCCTGTACCTTCCACTCTCATTATCCATTTTGCCAACCCTACCCTTTGCTCTGGCAACCATCAGTTCTGTGTATTTACATGTCTGATTCTGTTTTTTTTATTCATTTGTTTGGGTTTTTAGATTTCACATATGAATAAATTCATATGGTATTTTTCCTTCTCAGTCTATTTATTTCACTGTTGCCAATGGCGAGATCTCATCCTTTTTAGGGTTGCATAATATTCCATTGTTTATATTGCCTTTTTTAAAGTTTGTTTATTTTTTAAAGAGACAAAGAGAGTGAGCAGGGGAGGGTGAGAGAGAGAGGGAGACAAAGAACCTGAAGTGGCTCCATACTGTCAGCACAGAGCCCGATGAGGGGCTCAGACTCACAAACCATGAGATCATGACCTGAGCCAAAACCAATAGTCAGATGCTTAACCAACTGAGCCAACCAGGCACCCTACACTGCATCTTTTTTATCTACTTATCTATCAATGGATGCTTAGGTTGCTTCTGTATCTTGACTACTGGAAATAAAGCTGTGATAAATATAGGGGTGCATAAATCTTTTCAAATTAGTGTTTTTGTTTTCTTTGGGCAAATATCCAGTAGTAAAATTACTAAATTTTATGGTGTTTCTATTTTAAATTTTTTGAGGAACTTCCACACTGTTTTCCACAGTGGTTGCACCAAGTTACATTCCACCAACCGTGCACTAAGTTTCCCTTTTCTCCACATCCTAACATTTGTTATTTGTCTTTTTAATTTTAGCCATTCTGACATATGTAAGGTAGTATCTCATTGTGGTTTTGAGTTTCATTTCACTGATTATTAGTGATATTGAGCATCTTTTAATGTGTCTATTGGCCACCTGTAGGTTTTCTTTGGAAACTCATCGATTCAAATCCTCTGCCCATTTTTAAATTGAATTGTTGGTGTTTCACTATTTCAGATATATTTCTCTATTTCAGATATAAACTCCTTATCAAGTATATCATTTGCAAATATCTTTTCACATCTGCTAGGTTGTCTTTTAGTTTTATTGATGGTTCCCTTTGCTACGCATAAGATTTCCCAGTACATGTCTCATAGGGTTTTTGTTAGGATTAAATCCATCAGTATACATAAAGGGCTTAGAATGGTGGCAGACATATAGTCAGCAATTGTAAGTATAGTCATTCTTATGTGAAATATGTAAAAAGACTCCGCAACATTGCAGACATTTCTCCATTTATAATTATCCCACACCTCTTCATCTTTCTTCTGAACCCCAGGTTCACATTTCTTGAGCCTAATAGATGTTATCACCTGATTGAAATGAGAGTGACTCAAATGTCTAACAATCAATCCCAAATCCACTTCTCGACAGTTTTTCAGGTTATCTGTCGAGATAATATCCTAATCATATTTCTTCTCATGAAATTCAACATCCAATTATTCAATAAGCCTTGGAAATTCTTACAGCCATTGCTTTTTTTTTTTTTTTCTGGTTCCACTGCCACTTTCATCAATAGAATTTCTGATCATCACACATTTGAATTTCTTCCAATAGCCTCTTAACTCACTTCCCTCTAATTTGAGACTAGTCTCCCTAGATCATTCTGTGATCCCATAATCTCTTGCTCAGAAACCTTCAGGGGCACCTAATTGTCCTTGGGGATCAAAAATAAAAATTCCACAACCTATCATTCAGCATCCATCACGACCTGACCTAAAATCTACCCTTTCAAACCCATTTCTTTTATCTTTTTCACTACATTTCTCTGTCAACTTGAATACCCAATTTATAGCACTGATGGGTACACTGGGCTAGAACTGCGGCTAATGCCCAAAGCCTATAAGGGGCCTCTCTCTCCTCTAAGCCCAAACTTAAAGGTTAGGACCAGGCACTAACCTAACATGAATGAGGCAGAGAACTCAAATACTCACAACCAAAGAGACATGAAAGCAAGCAAGATGGCTCCTCTAAAAGAAAGCAACTTCTAGGCATCCCATTCAGCCATATGGAGTGGAAAGGTAGAAGAGAGTGTCATATTCAACTTATTGCATCAACATTTTTAAAATATTAATTTATTTAAGCGATCTCTACACCCAATTTGAGGCTCACAACTCAGAGATCAAGAGTTGCATGCTCTTCCTACTAAGCCAGCCAGGCGCCCCTTGCATCAACTTTTTAACATTCGAATGTTCTTGTCTACCACCAACGCGTGGCCCAGTCATTGTTCTGAATCTGACCAAGTGGATTTGTAACTCCTCCTGGGATGGTGACAGTGAACTATTTCCCTTCATCTGGATCCCAGACTTTACAGGGTTTCCCATTTATTTACTTTGTTCATATCCTTGATCCTGCCTTGAATATCATCCCCATTTCTGTCAGCTGAAATTCTACTCATCCTTCAAAATTCAGAATAACATGCTGATAACATGATCACCTTACTTCCAACTTCTTCTAAATTCTAACAGCGCTGACTGTAGTTCTTATTTGATACTGAGGATTTCCTGCCTTGCATTATTAGTTATGTTTTCTTGGGTACTGTATATATATTTACTCCTCCCTGCACTGACAATTCCTTAAGCTACAGACCATGTCCCTATGCGAGTCAGGAGCTAATTAAGATTCTCTGACCTAATTTTTTTACTCCAGTACCAACTAGGCTTAATAAATATGTGTTGATGAGTTACATGTTTTATGCATTAGGCTTCAAGCTATATAGATTTCAGCATGAAAGAGATCTAAAACCATGGGTCACATACGAGTTATTCTTTGCTATCATACTTACAATGGCAAAAAACTGAAAAGAACTAAGTATCCACTAACAAAGTAATGGATTAATAAAATCTCTTATATGTATATGTTGAAACTCAGAATGCAAATGAATTAGACTGACATGTTCATCAAAGATAAATCTAAAACCATTGAGTGTTAACTCAATGAAAAGAGCAAAATTTAGAACTATATTATAACCTACCAAGTAAGTAAAATTTTAAAACACAGATAAAATAATACATTATGTTCATGGATTCATGAATAAGAAAAGGCTATAAAAATATCAGTCAAACCCATTCATATTTATGTTCATTAGCTGAAAGAATGAGAATGGTCAAAGAGTCTTCAAACTATTTTCTGTAATTTTTATTGTATTAATATAATAATGAAGTAAACACAACATGAATGTTTTCTTATATTATTCTTTCTCTTTTTCTATATTTTTAAAGCTTCTCAAAATGAAGAGAAAAAAACAAAAAGATACCATTTGGTCCAGGCCCCTGCCTTCTGGGTGTCATGCTATTATTCTTTCTATTGTGTGAATATAAAGATCAAGGGAAAGGGAGGGCCTGAAGCTATACTGAGGCTAAGGCTTGGCTTGGGAATTGCTGCTGATGACAGTTCACTAAATGCTTTCAATCAGCTAGTATTCTTGGTTATTTTCCTGTAAGTGAGAAGTGAGGCGGGGAGGGGGGAAGGGTGAAAGCAGAAGGGGGGAAAAACCTTTCCTGTTGCCTGGCCATAGTGGATTACTCCATATTGTTTTTAAACCTTCTATATAGAGATGTCTCATTCTTTGTACCCCTCTTGAATTGATACTGTTTCCTTTCTGTGTCCTACACACTGTCTGAGATAGTAACAACAACAAAAACAACAAGAGCTAACAATTTTCGAGAGCTTATTATGTGTCAGGCAGTATGCTAAGCACTTTATATACAGTTTTGTATCAGTATGGATGCTTCCAGCTTCGAGTATCATAAAACTCTATTCCAATGGAGTTAAAACTACAAGGAAATGTGTTAGATATGCTATGTATCTTCAGAGAAGAAAAAGAACCAACAGTCTTTAGCACTGGTTTGTGCAGAGGCTAAACAATATCAGCCAAATCCCAACATGTCTCCTGTCTTTCTGTCCTACTGTTTGCAGGTGCCATGAGAAGAACACCGCAGAGTCGGGTCTGCGTGCTTCCACGTTTGCATCCAGCAAGAGAGACCCAAGTTGGGTCAGGCCTGCCTGTTCCTAGCAAGTCACTGTGGAAGAGATGGGTTCTATAAACTGCATAGAGACTTAAGGAGCTGGGGTGCAATGGATGCTGGGAAGAGGACACCATGCCCACCATGGATATGTTCTCATTAATCCCCACAATGCTTCCATGAAGTAAATGCTATTACAACCTATGATTTATAGATGAAAAAATGAGAGATTTCAGTGGTTTTCCAGGTTACATAGCTGGTAAGCAGCATGCCCTCCACAGCTATATTGCACTGCCTTCCAGTACTGGCGGTGCATGATTAGCTGTAACTCATGAGTCTCCTGGGATGGGAACTGAGATGTCAACCACATGGTCCTCCTACCACTTGAACCCTGAAGTGATGGTTGGCAGGTGGCCATCTCCAGGCATCTGTGCTTCCCTTCCTTCAGCTCCTAACTCCATGTTTCCTTTTCATGATACTAACACCATCCTTTCTGCTCTGGAGGCTCCTCTCTTTGCAAGCTTGGCTGTGAGTGATAGATGGACTCACCACTTCCCTGGCTACCTGATGTCTTTGGAAACTCAGTCTCTAAAGTGGTTTGCTACTATTAATCTTTTTAAAAACAGATTATAGGATAAGAACAAGAACAACAAGCTTGGGAAATTTACAAAGGCTCCAAAGTCTAATAGTTCTCTTAGTCATCGAGCTGGATCTTGTCCCAGAAAGGCCTGAGGGCCTGGGACCAGAGGAAGGACCGAATGCTTCCTGAACTTTGTGTCTCCCACTTCTGGGGGTACATTTCAGGGCTCTTCCCCAAGGTCGCCTCCTCCAGGAGACGTCCTCAAAGCACAAAAATGGTATGTTTGTCATTCTTCAAGGTACCCTCCTTGAAAGTACTACCTCCTCTGTGGAAGTCCAGCTTTTCTGGACGGGGTCTCTGGTGCCCAGTGATGCTATGCACCAACATCCTGGGGCCCCGAGTCAGGCACATGGGTCAGAGTCAGCCAGTGGTCTTCATAAGCCACAGGACAAATGAGGATGTGCATATGAAGGTGCAGACAAAGCTTCTGCTCCATCGATCTTGTTAAAATGCAGATTCCGATTCAGTAGGTCTGGGGTAGGGACTCTAGACTTTTCATTTCTACTAAGTTCCAGAGGATACTGATGCCACTGGTGGAGGGTTCACACTGGAAAGGGTGAGGGCGTAGACAGTGCTAATGTTGGCAGCAGATCAGCCTTCCCGTTGGACACCACTGTGTTGGGGGCTTAAGGGCCAAGGAACTGGCACGTCCTCCTGGGAGCCTGGTAAGTAAAAAGGCCATCTATTCTGGCTTGACTTGATGTTTGGTTGTCATAGGCTGCCAGAAATGAGTAATTCCCAATCTCCTCAAAGCCCTGAGAAGTCAGTCCCAAAGGGTAGAAGCTACAGGAAGACAGATTTCCTTTCAATACAAAGGCTAGCTCTGACAACACAGAGCTTCTTGGACCTGGGTGCAGCCAAGCAGAGTCAAAAAGAGGCTTCCTGAAGGTGTAAGGGAGGGAAGACTGGGGCAGAGGGAATTGCACTGGACGCTATTAAAATTTCCCTTCAGCCCTGAGATTGTATAAACCATAATTCAAGGACAGAAAACAGTGATGAGTCAGAAGTTTCTTGCCTTCTCATCAACCTCCCATTCAGCCAGATTTTTCAAAGTGATTTGTGTTTGAGACACAGCTTATCATTCTGGCCCTGTTTATTTTGCATTTGTATTACTCTCCCCAAATAAACCCCTGCCTCCTTCTCGCAAGGGTCATAATGGGTTAAAATCATCAATACAACTGCAGAAGAGAGAGTGCGGTTTTAATGTGAGAAGAAAAATATTGACAGGTTTGTACAAGAGACATAATTAACTCCATGCTCTGGTGATCTGCCAACACATATTTCTCTCCTTCCAACCTTCTTGCTCTTCCTCAAGTCTTAAAAATCCGACTTTAACCTATAAAGGCTAAAAAATATACATGATTTGGCTCTGAAAGTATCCTAATCTTATGCAATTTAAATTTGGTATTGTGTTAAATGATAACCCAATACAGATGCTGCAGGCAAGAAACCACTCTATACTGACGCCAGTCCTCATGTCATCCATCCTTTCCTTCTGACAGTCCAGGTTTCTCAACTGCTTTTTGTCACAGCAAAGGTCAAATATTAAAAGTCAGAGAGCTCAGAAACACAAATGAATATTATCTAAGCCACAGCAACAGAGGCAGAAGGGGAGTCTGTAAGAAAAGCAATGCAAATAGCACACACACTGCAAGTAAAAGCATGAAAGAAATGGCATGATTTGTGATCAGGAGCAAGTTCTGAAGCCTGTCTGCCCCTTTTGGATGCTTCACAGTATTTTTAACACACCAGTGACAGAAGAGCTTGGTTAGGAGGGACATCTTTCATCTCTGATCCTCTCGCTGACAACGAAAATAGGGTGAGCACATTTGCATAACAGAAGAAAGGGACAGATTGCCAGTCCAGAAGGACCCGCAGGACACCTGTCAGAAATATTAAAAAGCAGGATAATCTCACAAAATGTGAAATGTTTTATGTACCAGTCTCGGAGAGCTGATAGGAAGGCTACAATGGGAAATAAAATGTGGGCCATGTCCCATCTATGAACCCTCATTTTGTGAATGACTTTAGGCTCAGAGAAAAGCCCCCTCCCCCTGCTCGTTGTCCCTCATCAACAATACCTTTCGACTGCAAGCTCCTCTTATGTAGCACAGTGAATTATGGAGTTACTAGAACTCAGGAGCAATTGTCTCGGCTCCTCTCCCCACCTGAGCCAGAGTGCTTCCCCAGACCCCCTTCACCTGCCTCCTGACCCTCACCCACCCCAACAAACCCCACCACCAGTGGGAACATCCTTCCCTCTCCTAGAGTTCAGGGACATGTGATCCTGTTCTCAAGTCACACTCAGACCATACAAAAACATCTTTTTCAGTAGACAGAACTGCAACAGTGCAGTTAAAACAGTACTCCAATTCAGGCCCACTGTAAGTTAAAAAGATATTCATGGTTGCCTGTGTATTACATTGTTTCTTGAACAACTGGGAAGTCAGGTAAATAAACCAACCTGGGAACATATCTCTTTGGGTCAGTTTCACCACAGAAAGGTAAAATTGTGTCTCCCCCAAAGACTCAATAAGCTGAAGGAAAGAGAGCAGGGAGATGGTAGAGCAACGGGATTATTTGGGCATGGGCAAGAGGAAACACACGCCTTAACGTTTTGCTGTGTTGTACTGGCTGTGGTCCATGGCTCTGGCTGCTGAGCAGAAAGACAATGGGTTTGGGATTAAATTTCCTGTGCCCACACTCAGAGAATGGATCATCTGCTACCCTCTAAAGAGTTTTTGGGTTACAAAGAATTAGAAAGAAACTGGCAGGACTTGGGGGCTGGGGGTAGATATGTAGAAGACATGAACTTTAAAAGGGTTACCCCCAAGTAAATGGCAAAATAGATAATTTCCCTGCCCGCTTCAGCAGCTTTAGACAGGCAGTCAGGAGGAGGAGATGAAGACTGAAGAGCCCAAGCCTGTGAGGTGGGAGCTGCCCAGAACTGCGTGCCTGTGACGCAGGGTGGAATTTTCCTCCCAGACAATGAAAATAGGTTGAGGTTTTTGTTGTTATGGTCACTCATATTGATCTTCTATTGGTAGATCTCTCTTTCATTCTCTCTCTCTCTCTGTCCCCTTCTCTCTCTCTCTCTCTCTCTCTCTCTCTCTCTCTCTCTCACACACACACACACACACACACAATAATTTACACATTAGACTAAGCCTTCCCCCCCCCAATTAGAGCTGCCAAGCATAAGACTCTTAACTGAAAAAAGGGAATGGTAGCCTTCATCCTGCCATTTCTCTATGGCAGTTGTCTAACTACAGGGAACATAAAAATCTCCTGTGAAGCTTGATAGAGTTGTGACTCCTCCTCAGAGATCCTGACTCAAAGGGTGTAAAACCAGTTTTACTAATCACAGTATTCAGGCACTACACTCCATATGAAGCAGAGAAGACTATATATGCGATATCTCTCTACACAATAAAACGTATTCAGAAACGTGCAGCTCTAGCTTACACCCACTGTCAAGAGATACTCAGATGCCACCTGGCCATCAGCGGTTAGACATGAAGTCATTAGGTCAATATGAAGCGGTATTTCAACTTGGAGGTCATGTTGTTGGACCTAAGGGATCAGCACTGTGGAGCTTAGTTACATGTTGCTGCAGGTGGTGGAGGGGAGTCTCTGGCTTGTCTGGAGCAGTGTCCTCTCAAGGACACCTGCAGGTGAAGGTCTGATTATTGGTTGTTGAGTATGGATGGGCCAACCTCAGGGTGTCTGCATAAGCAAATGGCTCATTTCTGTCAAAGAAAGCAGCATGTGGGGCTCTACACAAAAAATATTTTGGAAATTTGTGGCCCTTTATAACTGTTAGACAGGTATTTCAAATTGGTTTTCCATTCTCAGAAGAATGAGCCCAGAGGGATTTTTGATTCAAACGTAATCATTGGACTCTCAAATACTTTCTAGAACAGTGCTGTCCAAATGAAATATAAAATCTGATGTGAGCTACATATGTAACATAAAATTTCACATTGGCCACATTAAGAAAGTAAAAAGAAATTAATTTTAATATATTTTATTTAACCCATTATATCTAAAATATAATTTCAACATGTAATCAATATTTTAAAAAAATTATTCATGTAATACTTTACTTTTTTGTTACTAAATATTCAAAATAAAGGTACATTTTACATTTAAAGCACATCTCAATTCAGACTAGGCATATTTAAGTGTACAGTAGCCACAAGTGGCTGGTGGCTATGGTATCAGACAGCAGTCACGCATGGGACAGAGAGTGGGTTGAGCTATCTACTCAGCACCAATAAGGAGCAGGTGTGAAAGAAGAGAAATGGAGATGTGCTGACAGAGGCCCATACTCAATCCATTAGGAAATTCTATAGGCTCTCCCTTCAAAATATAACCAGAGACCTGTTTCTTTTTAGCACTTTCTGCTGCTACCATCCTGTTTCAAGCCACCACTGTCTCTCCTGGATCACTTTTTACTGTTCTGTTTCCACCTTTGTCCCTTATAGTATATCCCCAAAGTGGGAGCCAGATTAATCCTATTAATTTTTTTTATTTTTTATTTATTTTTGAGACAGAGAGAGACAGAGCACGAGTGGGGGAGGAGCAGAGAGAGGGAGACACAGAATCTGAAGCAGGCTCCAGGCTCTGAGCTGTCAGCACAGAGCCTGATGTGGGGCACAAACTCAGGAACTGTGAGATTATGACTTGAGCAAAGTCAGATGCTTAACGGACTGAGCCAACCAGGTGCCCCCAAATTAATCCTATTAAAGCATAAGACAGATCATGTAACTGCTTTCCTCAAACTCTTCATAGACTGTTCATTTCACTTATAGTAGAAGCCAAAGTTCTTACAATGAATCACCAGAAGCTACATGGTCTGCCTCTTCCTGCCCCAGTTACCTCTTCTTCTATTTACTTTCGCCTTTGTTTTCTCTGTTCCAACCCCACTGGCCTCTTTGCTGTCCATCAAAGGGCCCCTGACCCTCCCATCTTAGGAGCATACTGCTTGTTCTTTCTACTGGAATGTTCTTCTGCCAGGTCCAAGACATCCGCAAGGCTCTCTCCTTCACCTCCTTCAAGTTTTTGATCAAACAATACCTTCTCTTCGACATTTTCCTTATGTAATAATGCAAACTGCCTTCTTTCCTCAGTCTTGCTCCTCCCCTCCACATGGTGAGTCTTGTTTATCCTGCTCCACTATATAATATACAAGTGTGTATCATTTCTTATCTGCCACTGCACCCTCCCACCTCCCCCACGCCAAACCATATACACTACGCACAGGCAGGAATCCTCATCTGTTTTGCTTACTGCTATATCTGCAATGCCCAGAATTGTGCCTGGCACACAACAGGTGTTCAATAAGGATTTGCTGAACAAATGAATGAATGAATCAAGGTAGAGGCATCCTGTAATTCCTTCTCTGGCTCAGCCTTGTGTTAGTGAAGAGGGCTCTGTTCCACCCTCCCCAGCCATCTTACTTATCTCACCAAATGGCAAGGGTCTGAGAAAGAATATCCAGGATTAATCATTCTCATTAAACAAATTCTTCCTCTGAAGCAATGATTCTTTACTGTTTTTTTCTTTCTGTCTTTTAATTGTAGACTCCCTTGTGAAACTGATGGCAGCTAAGAATGTTCTCTCCCTAATATCTGCGAACACACGATTTGGAGTTCATCGGCCTTTGATGCCCATCGGTTAAAGGCCAGGGATCTCACTTAAGAATCCCTGCACCAGAGGTTCGCCCACATGTGGTTTTCCTATCTGTTTTTGAAATCAAATCTTCCCTCTCTTCCCAAAATAGCAACCATGTTCAGGAAGAAATTAAAGAGCTCTACAGCCAGGAGCCAACTTGAATGGTGATACAGTTCATCTTCTCATATCCAGACAACATTGAACTGTCTATTCATCCTACGAAAACTGCACTTCCCTGGGGTAGGCAAGACAATATCTCACGTAACAAAAGTTCTTTCTAAAACCTCAGATGAATCAGTACTGTTTTAGGATTAACTTGTCCTCTCTGGTCAGACCTCCTGGGAAAACAAAAAAATCCAATGCTTGTCTTAAAAATGTATTAAGAGAGAAAAGGGAAGAGAAGAGGAGAGGAGAGAGAAGCCATAAGAGAATTAACTATAGAGAACAAACTGAGAGTTGCTGGAGGGGAGGTAGGTAGGGGGATGGGCTAAATGGGTGATGGGCATTAAGGAGGACACTTTTTGGGATGAGCACTGGGTGTTATATGAAGTGATGAATCACTGAATTATACTCCTGAAACCAATGTTAACTCTGTATGTTAACTAACTAGAATTTTAAAAAAATTTGAAAAAGAAAGAAATGTATTAGGATGCCAGTGTTCCCATTCCCAACTCCCTTTAGGCAAAAGAAACAGATCCTTTGGCCTCTTATCTAAGACAGTATTTACTGAAAATGCTTTTGCTTGGGAAGGCCACAGCCCAAGTCAGAGCCAGTCCAGGGATGTCCAGAGACCCACAGAAGCAAAGGCTTAGGAAAAAGGGAGACCCTAGGCTCCCCTCAGAGCTTCAGGGGAGAGAGTCACACTTTCCAGGCAACTCCTCTCCTTTGCCTAAAAATGTAGCATGTGATGACTGAGAAAGACACAAAGCAGAAGTTCTTTATACTCTCTTCCCAGAAGTGGCTGCCAGATTCACAGGGCTGGTCCCAATCTTATTTGGGGGACAATTAATGTGTTTTTAACCTCAGAGAATCAGACAGTAATTTTCAAACAGGTCTTTGGTCAATGGAATGAGATAAAATATAAGTTTGCATTATTCTGAATTTCAGCTTTTCATGGATGATAGCCTGAAAGCTTTAAAAATCCTTTACAAAATAAATTCACAGACCTCCTTTTCTGAAGCATGACTCAGAGAATAGTAAAACTCTCGGGGCCAGAACTGAATGCCTCAGATTTCTTGAAATCAAATCAAAGTATAACAATCTGTGTCTTCCCAAAGCACATTCTATTCATTGGGCAATAAAAAGCAAACTCAAATAAAATGCAAAGTTTATATCAGAACCCCATCAGAAAGTCTGGACTGAAACCGTTCCATCAATATTTTTTGTTGGGATTACAGTTTATTTACAAGAAGTTGCTAAGAGGCATTGATAAACTGTGAGATTTCCTGAGGAACCCGAACTGTGCAATCAATGATACTGAGGAAAAATACTGTAAATTCTCTGAAGAACTTGGTCAGTAAATGGAAAGATAATTGGTCATATCTGTCTTTCTTTTGCCACCTGAGGCTAAACGGAGGCTTATGGAAGGGTGGAGTTTCAGAAAATTTCAGATAT
This sequence comes from Paguma larvata, assembly GCA_030068075.1. Lineage (NCBI taxonomy): Eukaryota > Metazoa > Chordata > Mammalia > Carnivora > Viverridae > Paguma > Paguma larvata. The sequence goes on along the minus strand of CM057826.1, from coordinate 97,738,019 downwards.
TAGCTAGCTGCACAGTCCCTTGTGCTGTGGCCAGAGTATATGCACATACTACCTCCACAAACACCTCAACTGGAGGTTGCCTGAGGCTTATTCTCATTCCTATTGATGGGACATTGACTAGCTCCCAAAGACACAATTCTACTAAAAGGGCAACTCTAGTTGAAAATTGTTCATACTTTTCTAGACCCAAAACTGTTAAGGAATGATGTTAATAAGCATGAAGAAGCCAAATAATCTTTTCAAGAGGTTTAATAATGCAGCCGAGCAAAAAATTATCAAATATTCTAGCCTCCCTTGTTATCTGACTTCAATTTCTCAAGGCAAGAAGGTGTTGAGCTACACTTTTGTGTAATGGCATTCTTTTTGTTTTTGTATTGTTCATACTAATTGCTTTTATTCTACAATAGGATGAAGGAAAAACTATGAAAGACTTGAGAAAATTTTATAATTTAATAATTTATAAGGATGTTTTAAAAATGTTTTTAATGTTTATTTATCTTTAGAGAAAGAGAAACAGAGCATGAGCAGGGGAAGGACAGAGAGAAAGGGAGACACAGAATCCGAAGCAGGCTCCAGGCTCTGAGCTGTCAGCACAGAGCCCAATGCGGGGCTCGAACCCACAAACTGTGAGATCATGACCTGAGCTGAAGTCAGACACTTAACCAATTGAGCCACCCAGGTGCCCCTAATTTATAAAGATTTCTAGAAGGGGAATTTCTGACTCCTATGTTACAGGATTAATAATTTCAGTATTCCTTTAAATTACTCTATAAACCTCTAATGAACTGCAAAACAAGTATTGCACATTCTGAGAGCTGTGTGTTTTGGACTGAATTATGAAGAGTCAACTCAGATTGAGGCAGAAAAATCTGGACATGTCTGTGACATTCAAAAGTCAATTTTAACACACTCATTCATACAGGGATAAGGCCCTGGAGAGATTCAAGTCACTATATGGATCATATCATTAAAACGTCACTGGGGGAGGACTTTTAAGAGACACACGGGTTGTACATGTCCTTGTACAAGTGCTACACTTGGCCTGTAATAAATGCTCAGAATCCACACTAGAGATTTTTTCTGGACAAAAAAACTTTTTCTGTGCCTCTTAGGTTCACTGTGTAGAGGTCTGTGAATTAAACTAACAAAAGACAGGTTAACAAAGAAAAGGCATACAGTTGTTATGGTATTTTAAGTGCACAGGACTTCACAAAGAAGTGGCCAGACTTTTCCATTGTAACAAAGGAAAGGGGATTCGGGCTTCAAGAGACAATAGTTTATGAGGAAGCAAGTAGGAAATATTTTGGGGGATTAATGGAAGATCAGGGTTATTTTAGTAATGTCTGTTTATACAAACTTGTTTTGATATTAACTTTTTGTCTCCAATAATGAGTGCTCTCCTCTTCTTGGTATGGCAGTGGGAGTGAATGAGGGAACACCTACCCAAAGGGAAATTTATGCCCTGCTCTTGGGCAGAAAAGAGGAAGGTAGAGACTCTTTCTGCACCTGCTTATTCTTAATTGCTTTCAGCTAGAAATAGTCCTTATGCCAAAGTGGGATATTTGTGGGTGGCATATCCTGATCTCCTTCAAAATCATCCTTCAGGCTGTAATAGAGGAAGCCTAAATCCCTCATGTAAACTATCTTTTGCTTATGGGTGGAGGCATACAATTTTTTTTTGCCACAAAGGGGGAGCAAGATTAGATGGAAAAATTAGAGTTTATTCTCTCCCTTGGCAGTACTTATAAAGTCTCTACTTCCAGAGACACTGGAAAAGAGAAACTGTTAATAACCAACCTTATCCTTTGAGTGAGTGAACTGAAGAAATAAGGGCTTTGGGGACATGACATCCTTTCTTTTCTTTTCTTTCTTTCTCTTTTTTTCTCCTTCTTTATTTTTCTTCCTTCCTTCCTTCCTTCCTTCCTTCCTTCCTTCCTTCCTTCCTTCCTTTCTTTCTTTCTTTCTTTCTTTCTTTCTTTCTTTCTTTCTTTCTTTCTTTCTTTCTTTCTTTCGAGAGAAGAGAGAGACTGCATGAGCACGAGTGGGAGAAGGGGCAGAGAGATAGTATCCCAAGCAGGCTCCACATTAGGCTCAGAGCCCAACTCTGGGCTGGATCTCACGAACTTGAGATCATGACCTGAGCCAAAATCCAGAGTTGGACGCTTAGCTGACTAAGATACCTAGCCACCTCACATCACATCCTATTTTTATGGGAGGGACTAGACTCTGGAGAAATGGTGAGAAACCCACCTCCAAGAATATACACAATGACTACTGGAGATGGGAATCTGTAGAAAGCTATGAAACCCGTCTCCTAGAATATACCCACTGACTACTGGACCTGGGATGAGATCAGACTTGGGGCTTCTGTGCAAGCTTTTCCTCAACTTTTGAAGCCCTGTTAATAAATGTGTATAACCTCCTCCTTTTACACGTAGGTAGGAACCCTGAAGAATTATCGTTGAGGCTATAGGCCGAAGCATTTTGATTTAGAGAACTTAAAGGATCTTCAGAAAAAAGATCAGTAATTATGCTCATTCTGAGGAACTTTAATGCTTTTTGTGTCTGCATACATGTACATGCCAAGACTAGAGGACATAAAGTTTACTTATTGGATATCATGAACTAGGTCTTCATTGAACTAAACGAAAATCTTACTTTTCTTTGTAGGAAATACAAGGTGTGATTATGTGCTATATATTCTGAGATCTGAATACAAGGGGAATTTTTTACACCATTTTAAATAGAAGCAATGCTCAGTTTTAAACTTATTTCAAGCTTAAATGACTTTTGTTTCCTTTCTAAAGTAGAATTGAATCTTCTACTCCCAACCATAGTGTTGGGATAATCCAAGCTACTTACTTACTTAGCTCAAGATCTAACTGTTAGAGAAGATGTGGCTGGTTTTATGTACTGGCTGTCCCTATTTGGAATCTGATTTTTGCATCTAAAAATATTATGTCTCCATGTCCTGAAAATTGACCTTTATACTATGCCTCATGAGATTGGGGCCAAGGGAGTTGGCTGGAGATTGTAGGACAGGATGAAAGGAAGTTGCTTAGAACATTCTGATAGTTGGGATGCAGCCTGAAATATGATATTTTTAAATAGGTATTTTGGTGGATTATACAAAGACTTCTGGAGAATAGCAAGTAGTTTGATACTGGATGCTGTTGCAAAAGAATTGGTGGGGGCAGACATGAAGGAAGATAGGTTCAAAGAGTGGCTCTCAGATAGAAGAATCTGGACCTTTCTGATGCTTTTTTAGTGTATTGGAAAGAAGAGAGATGATGAAATTTTAGATAAACCCTTAAAAACATTGTTATATATTAATGCTTACAGCACTATTATTCACAACAGACAAAAAAGGAAATACAAACAAATGTGGTATATCCACGCAATGGAATATTATTTGGCAATAAAAAGGAATGAAGTACTGGTACATGATACAACATGGATGAACTTCAAAAATTTTATTCTCAGTGAAAGAAGTCAGAGAAAAACAACACAGACTGTATGATTGCATTTATATGTCCAGAACAGGATAACTCACATAGATAGAAAGGAGATTGGAGGTTGCCTAGGGCTGGGAGTGGGAATGGTGAATGACAGTAAATGGACACAAGATTTCTTTTGAGGGTGAAGGAAATGACATGAAATTAGACTATGGTGATGAGTGCAAACTCTGTAACCTTTGTGAAAATCATTGAAGATCTGTGTGATTTTATGGAATGAAAATTATGCCTCAATAAAGTTATTAAAAATTACTATCTGACTATAGTTTCCCTTCTTCTTCTTCTTCTTAAGTGCTCAAGGATTCTATTATAAACTTATGTTCATTACGACTTTAAATAATTTCTCGACTGGTAACACAGAAGAACAGCTGGCCTCCTAGTGTCTCAGGTGGGCCAGAGGTCAGGAAGACCACCTTCTCCATCACCACATTGTCCTCATAAGAGCGCTACCCCTTCTCTCACTGTAAGCTCAATACTGTTCCTTTCAGCCCAGAGGGGCACTGGTAGGATGATGAATGTTGGGGATCTCTGGGTTTCAAGGATGAAGAACACCTAGCAGTGAAGCAGAAACAAGAGCAACTTCTAGTAGGAGAGAAAGTATGCCCAGTGTTGGAAAATAACATCAGTAATCATAGAGGCCTGATATTAGGGGAAAGGACAAAAGAATAACTCAAGACTGGAGGAAAACCTTCACATTCCCCCAGCTGAGATCATGTCTTCAAGGCAAGTGGTTTTGAATTGCTATGAATAGCCTCATATTTTCATGACTCTCTTATTTTTTTTTAAATTACCCCCAACGAATTGCTTTGGAACAACATTGTTATTTCCAGCAGACCCCTTCTCCTAGGAAACAGTCCAAGCATATCTAATATTTGGGTTTTTTGCTTCTTCACAGCATAGTGCTGAGCCTCATGCTATTGTTCAAGTCTGTGGCTGTCAAGGGCTGAGCTGGGCAAGTTGGGATTAGAGACATCTCCTGAATCTTCTGTTACAGATCACAGTGTGGAAGGAGGCAGGATTGTGAGCAGATTTCAGTTGTGTAGCTTATAAAATCTTGGTGAAATCCTTGTGGTCTGATTTGGGTTAGAACAAAGGTATGGCCTGGTTTACATGTTTCCTAAATTTTCAAGCCAACAATGTCGGCACTCCCTTAAGTTAGTCTAGGATTCCTGAGAACCACATTACTCAAGGAGGTAGACTAAAAAAAAATTCATGTACTCCTTTCTCTCACTGATCCTAGTTTCATCCTCTGGGGCTCAGAGTCAAAGTCAAAGTCCTCTGCAACATGACAGCCTTTTATAGGGTTGAAGACATCTTCAAACACATTTCTCCTAAGATTTCAATAGTCCAGACTAAACATCCTCAGCACATCAGCTATTCCTCAGAAGACGTGAATTTCCATTCTCAGCTGGACAAATTTTGTTTTTGTCTCTCTTAAAGTGTGCTGCCCATTTTAAGGTATGAGCTAATGGAGATGTACACGGTGTGACTATCACCCTCCTCATTAGTGACAATGACAGTTATTCATGGGAAACATAAGCAGCATGAGAAAGAACTTGTAAAGGCTTGGAGAGAGAGCTATTATCTGTGGGTGTTTACTATAAGCAGACTCTATGAAATGCTTTATAAACATTAGGCCATTAAGTTGGGTGGGGGAAATAAAAGGGTATTTTTGTGCACCTACGGAGGCTCCCTCTAGGGATGAGAAGTTTGACTAAAATCATCAATTGGGCCCACCCATTCCAGATACTATCATGAAGGGTCTCTTTCATTTAAAAGCTTACACAGGTGAAAAAGATGATTAATCGAAATTACTAACCTTACAGGGAAACCAATTTGACAATAAATTATATTTAAAAAAAGAAATTACTAACCCCGTACTATAAAAAAGAAGTGAATGTAGTTTTGCTTAAGAGTTCACAAAGCATAATTATGTCTAATACCAAGTCACAAGTAACTCAGCTGTGATGTTAACTGTAAATCCCTTTTCAATGGGGAATGGGTAGTTGCCCTCCTCAAGGGCAAGAAAAGAGGCAGCCTGTATCTTAGTGCTTTCTCCAACCTCAGTCTGCATCTCCCACCCATTCTCTTCCAAACTACAAAGCTCTGGTTCTGGGTCATGGCGGCTTCAATGAAACAATTATTGAGAACTCACGAGCATTGCTTCTTGTTTACTACTTAAGGGCAACCTTCAGGAATTATATTTCTGAACATGTCTGGGTTCCTTTAATGAAGACTCTGCCACAGCTATAATCAGTAGGCTCACCCAGGCTCTGAGCTGTAGCGATGGGGATGGATTAAAGTGGAAAAAGAGGGGCTTGCTGGGTCAGTCTTCCAACAGAAGAGCATTCAGATGTTTGTGGCTGATCTTTGGAGGAAAAATCAATGCCAACAAATTTTCATCTAAAATGTATTTTATACTGAATACACATGAAAAATAACATGTGTATTATATGGTTATTTCTGTTATAATGTGATAACCAACCTTTTGGAAGTGGCCTGTCATATCCAAGAATGTTAAGAAATCACCAATGCGAGAGCATGTGACTTTTAACATTGATAGCACTGACTAAGCAACTATTGCATTGACATGAGTCATTGGAATACTTGGTCTTACAAATTTAACATATTCATTTATGATATGTAATAGGAAAACTTTTAATGCCAAGAAATAGGAAATTTAGTTAATACTGGGTTATGCAATTAAAAATTTGTTTTTCTTACCTATGGAGTAGTTGGGGGGTATGCAGTGGTAAGCTTGGTTCAGCTTCTGAGTATTTAGGCCTTTCTAGCTTTCTGCTCAAGTGTTTTCAGCATGTTGCCTCAAGGTCACAAGATGGAAGTTACCGTTCCAGGCAGTATGTTCATATAAGAAGTAGAAGTGAGACCAGGCGTGGCTCCAGTAAACTTTTCTTCTTGCATCTGTTGTATTATCTGAAAATAAAATATTTCTTAAAACCCCTTAACAGACTTCATCTATCTCACTGATGAAGACTGGATCCACAAAAACCACTAGCTGCAAGGGAGACTGGCAAAGTGGGTATTGGACAAAAGGGAAGGATTATCGTAACTGGTTTAAGAGAATCGAGATCCATAAAGTGGAGCTAAGAACATTGTCTCCCCCAAGCAAAAAGATTCAGGGATGGAGACTACCACGTGAGTATCAGTGATGGAGCACAACGATCTCTTGTATAACTGAACATACATACCACAAAAATCACTTAACCGTGGGTCTGATTCTGAGAAAAGAAAGGAAAGGACAGGAAGGAAGGAAAAATAAATAACTGCATACTTAGATTTCTAAAAAATAAAATTGAGACTGAAATATACAATATGAGGTAATCAGTGGTTTTTAAAGAAAACTATGTTAATAATGTTAAAAAAAAACAGGGGTGCTTGGTGGTTCAGTTGGTTAAGTGTCTGGTTCAAATCCTGCATTGGGCTCTGTGCTGACAATGTGGAGCCTGCTTGGGATTCTCCCTCTCTCTCTCTCTCTCTCTCTCTCAAATAAATAAATAAACTTGCAAATTTCAGCTAAGTACATTTAAAGATCAATTTGGCTTTATTCAACAATTTAAGCATTGGCAGCATTCCATCTAACAAAGAGAAATAAGTCTCCTAAGCTGTAGGAAAGGAAGGGTTTTTAAAGGCAAAAAACAGGGAAAGGAAATTAGCAAAGAACACAATGTTTCATTATTTTTTAATGTATATATATATATATATATATATATATATATATATTATGTAATATATATATACACACCACATCCTTTTTATCCATTCATCTATCAGTTGACACTTGGGTTGCTTCCAAATCTTGGCTACTGTAAATAATGCTGCAGTAAACATTGGGGGGCATGTGTTTTCAAATTAGTGTTTTTATTTTCTTTGGGTAAAACACAGCAGCGCAATTCCTACATCATGTAAGATCTTGCTATTTGTGACAACATAGATGGACCTAGAGGGTATTATGCCAAGTGAAGTCAGACAGAGAAAGACAAATACCATATGATTTCACTCAATGTGGACTCTAAAAAACAAAACAAACAAACAAAAAAAACAAAACAGAAACAGATTCATAACAGAGAACTAACTGATGGTTGCCAGAGGAGATGGGGACAGGAGTATGGGTGAAACGTGTGAAAGGGATTAAGGGGTATAAACTTCCAGTTATAAAATAAGTAAGTCACAGAGATGAAAAGTACAACATGGGGAATATGGTCAGTAATATTGTGATAATGTTCTGTGGTGGACTGATGGTGACTATGCTTACGATGAGCAGTGAGTAATGTATAGAAATGCCAAATCACTATGTTGTACACCCAAAATTAATAAAACATTGTATGTCAACTATGCTTCAATAATGAAAGTAAAAAATAAAATAAGTGAATGCATTATTTCAGGCAAGGTCACCCTCATAAAGGGAAGAGAAAGGCTGTATCAGGTGGGCTGATTATCTCACTAATGCTCACCAGGTAATTCCAGGTTGACTGGTTAATGGTCATATTCCTGGAAGAGGCTGAGGCTGCAGATAGTTTAGGTATTAAAGCTTGGTTTGCTGACATGGGACTTAGTACAAGCGACCCCATATTGGGCCTGTTTCCTTTTTAACAAGAGTATAAGACTGTCACTAAATATTGAACTGCTGCTTGTCATTACTTTTCTGGAATGTATCTTTGAAAACAGAATTTCTCCTATTGTGCTAAAAGCAAAACAAAAAAAGGAAGACTTGATGCTGTACCTGATGGAAATATATGACAATGTTTTCTATACTACACAAATATTTGACTAAAACACACTTACCATGTCTAAAATGTTGGTGGTTTTCACATCATTTATAAGAAGAAAAATTCTACTTGCAAGAGGCAGTATTATTTAGTGACATCAAGAGTAAGCTGTGAGCTAGGCCAACCTGGATTCATAGTCTGATTTACCACTTGTTAGCCTTGGTCAAGACTCACTGTCTTCCTTGTGAAGTGGGGATAGATAATAATAGCACTGACACCATGGATTGCTATCGATGAGTCTTAAAGGAACCAGTGCATATAAAATCTTAATGTATCTCCAGGCCCATAAGTAAGCCCTCAATATTACCTAGCTCAATACTTTTCTTATTTTTGTTACAAATAAAATAAGAATATTTGGACCTAATTTGTTAATTATAACAATTTATTTATGAGCTCTTGTTTGTTGATGGTAATCCCGGCATGCACTGTATCTTGTGACCTCTCCCTGTTGGCATTCTGCCAAAAAACTATAATTAAAAAAATATTTTGTGCTGTGTTTTGATAAGAACTCTCTACTTAGTGACTTAAGAAGTCTACAGGTGTGTATCTGACCAAACGTAATGGAGTCACTGGAAGATGCCACTTGTGGATGCCCCTGGACCACTGTGTCCCTGGCTGCAGCATCTCCATTTTGCTGTGAACCCTCTGTACTATAGGCTCCAGATACAGCAGATTTTGGCTGTCACAGAGAAGTGCTGAGTCATGCTGGCTTTTCATTGTCAGACCCTCCAAGTCTCTTCCAAGAAATCTCTTGGCTTTCATGTCCTCATCTCTGTTGTTGAACACTTCATGTTTTGGATCCAAGTATAAAATGAGACTATACTATTATCCAGCCCACATCATTCCATTTTGCCCTCAAGTAATCATAAGATCCTTGTCAAACACTTAGTTAAATCCATGCATAGCATAGTTGCCTATACCAGCGGTCTGGCAAAGGCATTGACGTTAATTAGGTTGGAATGATTGTTTGTATTATCGTCTCTCTCCCTTTTTAGAGCCAATAAGATAGAAACCATGTTTATTTTAATAATACTGGAGACAAATAAGTAATTTTTTAATAACTTAGAGATTGACAAACTGAACATCTTAGTGATAACTTACTGTTTATGTGCTCCCGTGACTATCTTCTCGTAATTGTTTTCTAGAAATCTGCCTATGATTGATATGAAAGTTACCATTGTAGTGTGGAGCCCAACTCTGACTTCTCCAGCCTGACTTTAACTTGCTATTATCATGATTCAAAGAAGATCCAGACATTTGAGGCATGTTTGACCACAGCCAGGGCTAATGCAGGACATCATTCTTTCTACAAGGCAATCTAAGCAAAGCTGAAACCAAGTACAAATAAAGTTACATGGAACTAACTGCGGCTGAGGAGTCCATTTGTATAAGCTCATCTAAGAACAATGGGTTGTTTTAGCTTTTTTAATTCTAGGCTCTAATATCTCTGATACGGTTGAGATGGTATCAAATAAAAGTTGTACTTGTTCCTCTGGGCAAAGTGTTTTTAAAATAAATCCTTGGGGCGCCTGGGTGGCTCAATCGGTTAAGTGGCCGACCTCGGCTCAGGTCATGATCTCACGGTCTGTGAGTTCGAGCCCCGCGTCGGGCTCTGTGCTGACGGCTCAGAGCCTGGAGCCTGCTTCAGATTCTGTGTCTCCCTCTCTCTCTGCCCCTCCCCTGCTCGCACTCTATGTCTCTCAAAAGTAAATAAACATTTAAAAAATAAATAAATAAAAATAAATCCTTTACCAGACATGAAGCAAGGGGAGGGGTAGATCCTGGGAACGAATGCCACTTGACTGAATGTTGTTCTGTGTCTTGTTCAGTCAACTAAACACCCTCTTCACCTGAAGGACTTTGTCACAGAACTGACTTTACATTAGTGATTGGACAATATCAGGGTAGCGATTCATTGCAACTGGCGTTTCCATTCCACTCAGAATATCAGGAAACACGGTTATAAACAAAAAATAAAAATTGCAGATGTCTAATATGAGTATGGAGAAGAGAGGGGAATTTATGCTTCTGAGTGGCATCACATGTGATGCAGGGTTACTGCTGAAATGTCTAAGGGAGACTGCTTCCCAGAAACAATGAAGGCTGTTGCCCAGGACAGAGGTTGCACCAATGGAAATGGGAGGCTTGGTGCAGGTGAGAGACTTCCTCAAGGTCAACAGTGACATACTCTGCAGCCATGAAAATGTACCATCCTGACCACCTGCTATGGGAGACATATCCCCAGCTGCTGCCCCTCCAGACCCACTTCTACATTCATGTCAAGGCTGTGCTTACCCCTGCCTGCTCCCAGTCACCATGGCGAGGGTACTAAGGCAGGAACACACTGTGAGATGCAGGACTCGTTGGAGGATAACTTTGTGCCAAGGTTCCCATAGGTTTGAAACATTACTGTAGTCTGAGACTCTTCTCACCCAATCTTCCTTTGTTCTCCCTCCTTTCACAGATATTATACATATTATGATATAGATCTCTATTGCAGTCTGAAAAGTCTCTTTGCCTTTCCTTTTGTCCTGACTCCAAGAAATCTTTTGCACATCTAGTCCCATCTTGACATCCGTTCTTTGACAGACTCAAATTGATGTACGTACTATTTCTTTGTTCAATCAGCTGAGCATTGTTGTTGCTCCAAAAACAAAAGAGATCACACACAGAAACTGACTCTTGATCAGGGTGAGAAGAAAAACCAAATGTATTTCTATTCTCTACACAAGCCAGGAGCGAGAGGTTTTTTCCTTTTCCCACTGGCCAATCATAAAATACTTGTGTCTCCTACAACTTATTTGTAAGGTAAGGACATAATATTATTTTAGGGGTTGACAAGATTATTTAGCCATTTGTGATATTGGAAAGGAAGAAAAAAAGAGAGGATCACATGGGTTGTTGCCGGAACCTCCCTACTCTGGAATGTAGCACATTGTCTCAATTCTCCACAGGTGCCACATAGATGGAGGCGCTGGGAGCTGTCCCCAAGGGAGAGAGAAAGGAGTGCGTTTTACTCGCCTCAGAGATTTCTCTATCTGATCTTGTCTTACCCACACTCGCTCACTCTTTTATCACATGGGAGCTCCATGAGAACAGGGCCTGTGTTTGTATTTTTCATATTCATTTCCATATTCCAACTGCTTTTCAAGTGCCTGGCTCATAGCAGGTGTGTTCAATAAATATTTGCCCCCAAAATCAAGCCAGTGTGTCAGTGTAAGTGGCAATGTTTCCCACTAACCTATGGAAGTTAGCTGGGTGACAATAGGGAGCAGAGAGCATCAATTATTTTTGCCTTGCAGTTTCCCATAACTGAGACGTAAATGACCAGCAGCTGCTTGTCACTGGGTATGTGATTATATGAATGTTTTGTTGTTTTTTTTTTAAATAAATCCTGGCGGCACCTGGGTGGCTCAGTTGGTTAAATGTTAGACTTCAGGTCCTGATCTCGCAGTTCATGAGTTTGAGCCCCACGTTGGGTCTGTGCTGACAATTCGGACTCAGGAACCTGCTTCGGATTCTGTGTCTTCCTCTCTCTGATGCTCCCCTGCTCACACTCTGTCTCTCTCTCAAAAATAAACATTAAAAAAAGTTTGAAAAAAAATCCTGAATTGTCTTTCAGTACCAGAGGATAATGTTGAAGTCTACATGAAGGTTGTGAAGGAGCTAGTATATGAAAGTAATAAAAAAATCTCTTAACAAAATTACTGAATTTTGTAATATATTTATATCTTCAAAACCTCAATGTGAAAATTAAGTCCAAAATCAGTGCTTAAAAATAACTGCAACAGAAGCACCTGGGTGGCTCAGTTGAGCATCTGACTCTTGACTTCTGCCCACGTCATGATCCCAGGGTCATGGGATTGAGCTCTGTGTCAGGCTTTGCACTGAGTGTGGAGCCTGCTTAAGATTTTCTCTCTCCCTCTGCCCCTCTTCTCCAGTCTCTCTCTAAACAACAACAACAACACAAAAAAACCCTGCAATAGCTCATTTATCTTTCTAAAAATGAAACTAAACATCTTATTTGGGGCAGTTTTTTGTCTGTATTAGATTATTGCAAGTAAACATTCTGAATCATAGAAAAAAAGTTGCAATATTAAAATTTATTTTCAACTTTTGTGTATTAACTCATTAGTCATACCCATCAGTGAAACATAATTTATAAGCTCATATCCATTTGTTTGTGATCATGTTATGAATAACATAGAGACGCTTTATTAATTTGATAATTATGAGCCATTATTTTGGTCTAGAAGACCAATTAAGTCAGAAGAATTTCTCTCTCTCAGTCCGTCTCTATCTCTGCCTCTTTCAGTTTGACTGTCTCTCTGAGAGAAAGATAATCAGAGGCTGACTAAGCTTGGGCAAGCATGAAAGAATTAAACTAAATCACACTGTATTAGAACTGGTAGAAGACCTGAGAGAGGATTTAGTCCATGACTCCTAACCTAAAGGCCATGAAGATCTAGGGGATCAATGAGCTGGCTTCAGGGAACAATTGTAGTGGGATCTTGGTGACCCTGTTAGATGGTCCTGGAAATGCAGAACAGTCCAACTGCACTTGTTAGGGATGACACAGACTCAGTGGCTCCCAACGTCCGCTCCCAGGCAGACCAAAGGAAGGAGCAATGGACAGTTCCTGATAAAGTCAGCTCACTAAGGGCATTCCTTTGTCCTCATGGACTATATAAGTAAATTATCTCAGGACATAATAATCCTATCACCCTGGAGGGTCAGGACCACTGGGAGTGCATGTGTAGAACAAAAAACGAGAGGTCAAAGATGAGGAGAATTGTGGTACTCTGAACAGAAGCAGAAAAAATCAACAAATATTGATTTGGGAGGGCAGGCAAGGGTTTGGTTTTTAAGACATGACATTCAAGGACTGGACAGAACACCCAGGTTTAGGTGTTCCAAAAGCAATGGGGAACACAAAAGTAAAGGTGAATTCTCTCTATTATTAGAGCAAAATTCTTTCCCCATGAGTTTTTCTTTCCTCTGGAGTTCTCCTGAATCAACCTATGGCCACCATTGCACTTAGCCCTAAGGAGTGTGCAGCACCCTCCTCTACCTGAAGAAGTGTGCTGAGCTGGCTTGTAACATATGAAGAGAGTCAGTTGCTAGCCTTTCCCAACTTTGCCTTTGGTGACTTTACATTGGTAGCTTGAAACTGGCCACAGTGGAAGTATTTATATCCTAGAAATCAGCCAATGCTATAAATCAGAACCTCCCACCCCTATAGGTTGTTAAACATTTACCAGCATTTGCCAATCACTGCCTAAGGGTAAAATAGGGATAGGGAGTATGTGGGGCCTTAAATGGGATGATTAGGAAAGAAAGACTTTAATATTAAAGTGGCATTTGGGGCAAAGAAGAGTATCCTGTTACAGAAAACAGCAAATGCAAAGCACCTGATATAGGAGTGTGCCTGGTGTTCAAGACACAGTAAAAAAAAAAAACAAAAACACTAAAGTGGCTACAGTAGAGTGAGTGAAAGAGAGAGTGATTAAGTCAGAGATGAATGATGTGGGGAGAGGCAAATCATGAAAGAACCTTTAGATGAGTGTAAGGAGAAAAATAGTGAACTTTTACTTTGAGAAAAATGGTGAACCAGTTCAGGGTATAAAACAATGAAGTGATATGAGTATGACTTAGACATTTATGGGATTTCTCCTTTTAAAAGGGATGTTTCATGAAGAACAGACTGCAAGGGGGGTCACGGTGGCTGCAGAAAGACCCAGATGAAACCTGATGGTGACTAGGACCAAAGGGCTAGTGACGGAGATGGAAGAAGTGGTCATATTCTGGATAGATGCAGAACTGTTATTAGCAAGCAGCTTTCAGCTCAATGAAAGAAAAATTCTTCCTTCATTTCTTCCTTTACAAAAAGAATTTTTTTTAAAGTTTATTTATTTTTGAGATTGACAGAGAGACTAAGTGGGAGAGGGGCAGAGAGAGAGGGAGAGAGAATCCCAAGCAAGCTCCTCACTGTCAGCATGGAGCCTGATGAGGGGCTTGAACTCACAAACTGTGAGATCAAGACCCAGGCCAAAATCAAGAGTCAGATGCTTAATCAACTGAGCCATGCAGGTGCTCCCAGAAAGACTTTTCTAACAGAGTTTGTATAATTCCCAGGGAAGTACCAAGCCTTCTGTGCCTAGAGATAATCAGGAAGAAACCTGACAACTGCCCATCACTGATACTGTAGAAGAGTTTCCTATGTTGGGAGGAAACACCTACTGGCTTCTAATAGTCTACAGTGGCACAGGGGGTTGGCTACACAAAAAAATGTTTCTGCCTAAATGTGGTAACTGAGGTAAAGCTAAGGGAGCAAAGAGAGTTAGATGTATCTATTTAAACGGCTTCATTTCTGTGAGTGGTTTTTCTTGAATATAATATATATGTTACATGTTATATAAGTATATGTAAAAACATTACATATTATATAACATGCATTACATAATATATATTTATAACTGCATATATGTAATATATAATAATTATATATATTAATACCTGAGGAGGTCTAATATAATTGTATGTATGTGCCTACTGTGACATAGGCATATCACCTCAAAGGGAAGGTAAAGTGGAGTGGGGTATTTTAGTGCAGGCATCACTCTCCGTGGTGCTGAAATACCGGTGGTCAAGGGATAATGCTCTCTCAACTGAGTGACTCATCCTCCACGGAGATGAGGCTAGAGAGCTTGTGTACTCACATGAAGTAGAGATAGGGTGATGTGGGGAATTTAGAGAATAAGTAAAGAATAGATGTCTTAGGGTTCAGGATATTACAGCCAGAAAAGATTTCAGGGAGTATCTACTCCAACTCCTTAATTTTGCAACTGAGGAAATAGAGAGCAAGCCCATTTGTCCTAAGTAGCAGAGATCCAAGACCCATTGTAATCTGGGATGGGATAAAATGAGAGTGAGGTAGTCCTATGGGATTGCTCTTAATATTTCTGATGGAGAATTCTACTGGTTGAATTTTCTCTCATCATGTGACCCCATTTACTACTCCAGTAAAAATTTTGCTCAGAAACATGTTTTGATTTGTGCATGAATTTTCCTGTACAATGCGTTTACACTTGACATTCCCAGTCTGGGCTTTATAGCAGTAATGGAATTGCTAGCTGGTGTCACCAGAGCTTCCCAGATCTCTGCAAATGACCACTACTTTCTATTAATGTTACTAAGCTTCTAACTGATCCCTAATGATTTCTGAAAGATTAGGACTTGAGTGAACTCGGTATGCTCTTACAGGTTACTTTTGTGACTTTATGCTCCATGAAGGTGTAGATGTGCTATTTGGTAGAATACAATTAGTGAGGTTACAGGATAGGAGAAAGAGCAGAGGAGCAAAGCACCCAGTGACAAGTTATGCAGACGTTTAGTGAAATAAGAGCTTGTGCTATAATCTGGTTAATTTTTATAAAAGAAAAGAAAGGACAAGAGTCTGCTGAGATAATCACAGTGTTTAAGGTGACGAGAGTTTCCCTTGCCTGAATTATCTAGGTAGACACAGACATACCTTAAGATTTATACATGCGAGGAAGCTACATTAAATCTTCATTTTAAAACTTTGTTACATTCTAATTAAGTCTGTGTTTTTTTAACACCGATGACAGACATTAATAATAACTACTGAACTAGGGAATTGCAAAATGCCACTGACTCCTGATCTGTAAATAGAACAAAGCCATCTGTGCAGTGGAGAGCATGGAGGTTCCTGCCTCACCCTCCCAGAGGCTCATTGTAACCTTGGGTCACAGATGGAGGCAGCTCAGCTGCCCTGAGCACCAACTTCATCTGGCCGCAGGGCCCCAGAGCCCCGAGCAGGTGTGGGCTACAAGCTTAGTCTCCCCAGAGGCTAAGAAGAGCAGCCTTGAGACCCACACTGCAAACAAAAGCTAGTAAAGAGGACTTTTCTAAGCTGTTTCAGCCTGAGTCAGAAATGAAAAGCTCCAAGGGAAGGGAAAAAACAGCCTCCTTTTATTTAAGCACCCCTACCTGTCTATGTCCAAGAGCACTCCAGGTCCAGAAAGTATTTATCTCCAAGCCTGAAACCCGAGATTTTCACCAATATGCTATTTATCGTCTGCACAGGTGTCAGCTAAGACCAGGATGGCATGGCAAGGAACTGTCTGAGTTGCCAGTCTTTTTCTACATTCTTCACCACACAAACTGACTCACTCTACTTTTATGAATATGGTCTTCCTCTAATAAAATACATTTACCATTGCTACTCTGCCTTTCTCCCATACTAGGTCTTTTATTTTTCTTCTCAATTTTCTTTTTCACTAGAGTGAATGTACTAGTTTCTTCCTGGTTTCAAGAAAATAATTCCCTCTTACAAGTGCATTATACCAAATGAAGAAAATGTACTGACAAAGACATCTCTCATTATGCAATCCAAAGAGAATCTTGTAAGCTATAGTTTACCCTGGAGAACTCCTGTTTGGATGTGGGGGTTTAGAATGCAGCTCAGGGAGGATCCTTGCCCAGGTCTTCAGATTTCCCTGGCTCAGGGTGTTTCTGACAGCAGAGAGGTTTGCATGGGGTGGGGGGCAGTGACTAAATAAATGGCTGCCGGTGGAGGAAGTAGTGAAGGGCTAAGTTGTGTTCTTACAAGAGCCTCAAGAGGCCAATGTGCAGGGCCTCCTCCTGTACTGCAGGCTGAAGCTGCTTAATTGCAGGTAATTAAAGCAGGATCTATAGTTTCTGGGCATGCCCGGTGGGGGAGGGGCTGGGTTTCTGGCCTTGGATGAGATGCAGGAAAGCAAATGGCTGCTCCACTGAGCTTACAGCCCCACCACTCCCAACAGAGTCTGTTGCTGGGCAGTTTTCAGCAGAGGAGGCTTTGCAAACCTGCTCTTCAAGAATGGAGGATTGTCTTTTCAAAAGAAATCAATGTAGAAAAGAAATAATCTTTATGGAGAGTTTACTATAGGTTAGGCATTGTTCTAAGCACATTTAATTCTCAAAACATCTCAATAGATAAACTTTTAATTGATGATAATGATAAAAAAAGATTAGATAATTTACTCAAGGTCTACACTTAGCACAGAATACAAATTTAGTTCACTGAATCCTGAGCTTACATTTTCAAGGCTATGCTATTTTACAGAGGCTGCAAATTGGTAGTCTACAAAGCTGGAGCCTACCCCTCAACCTGCCTGATCTCCATGTAACTTTAGCCTACAGAAACCTCCACTAAAATTGAGGGTTTCTGATGTTTTAGAAAAAATGATAATATCTGCCAACACTGGCCCAATTTTTGCAAGCAAACAATGAGCTGAGGCTCAGTAGCTACTGCCTCTTATGGAGAAAGAATCTTTAGTCTCCTCAGATTTTTTTTCAGTTTCTACTGCTCCCTTTTGCCTAAGTCACAGCCCATTTCAATAATTTATAGAACTTTCCTGGGCCTTGTTGGCATTTTGAGACTGTGACACTGCTTCTGTAAAGCAAAACAGAATAAGACATAAGAGTAAGAGCTAGAATAAAGGAATGAGTTGGCGAGGCCCAGTTACACGAGCAGCAAGTGTCCTTGCACTCAGTAACACACTTGAAGAGCAAAAGCTCATTGCTGAGGCCAGTTTATCCCTAGTCTCATTTTCAAACTCAGAGATAAGCAGAGAAAAGCTGGCTCAGGGTATGGGGAGAGAAGCACGGAAACTTCAAGAAGCATTGTAGTCTAAGACAAACAATGTTCCTTGTCTGCTTTTAACAGATTGCTTTTCATAAAGCTTTGCTATAGCTCTGCTTTATCATCCCTGCCTGAGCTTCCAGCTGGACAGAATCCGAAAGCTAAAAGCCTACAACTTGCAGAGAAGGAGGGCATTTGGCTGCCACTACGGCTGTATAGCTACACCAGCCTGCTTGCTTCTTGGTAATCAGGTGGGAAATTTCATCTGAGTCTAGAGTTTCCTGCTGTATCAGTCTCTCTGGGCTCCTGCAGAGTTCAGATTCACATATCCACACTGGCAATCCTGCCTTGAGAAGGCTAAGGCAACTTTGAACAGCAGAGTATAATTAATTTACTGGTTTTCTTTAACCAGAAGCATCAGCCACTCTGGTCAAGGCAAGAACCATCATGAGGTAGTTCAATGTTGTGGCCCAGTTTTTTAAGTCCTTGGAGTGAGCAAAAAATTATCTCACATCAAATACACAAGAGAAATACTGAGGCCATGAGACTCCAAAGGGTCTTGTCTTAGAATGTTTCATCTATGCATAAGAGTGACAGTTAAGCTTGAATTCCTGACAACAAGGACTGTAATAAACTGTAAGGACGATGGCATTTTCACACTTTCACAGGCCAGGAGACTGTGGCCCTGTATGTATAATCTCTAGTCTTTTTCTTCCAGACCAGTTCTTACAGGGTTCCTTACTAAAATATCTCAACAAAAGTCATTCTTTCCTGAATCTAAACTTTTAGCCATTATGACTCCAGTCCTGGGCAGAGGCAAGGTAGCAGATCCTTAAAAGCAGGGTGTAAACTTACCCAGCCTGGGTTTGTGTCTCAACTCTGCCACTCTCTAATTGGGTAGGCCTTCTGGTCACCTAATATCCTTTATCTATGGTTTCCTCATTCAAGAAATGCATAATGACTCTATCTCCTAGGGTTGGAATGAAAATGCTATGAAAAAATACAGCATACAAAGGAGCTTACAACAGTTACCA
Organism: Paguma larvata; assembly: GCA_030068075.1. Classification (NCBI taxonomy): domain Eukaryota; kingdom Metazoa; phylum Chordata; class Mammalia; order Carnivora; family Viverridae; genus Paguma; species Paguma larvata. The sequence continues at coordinate 97,719,037 of CM057826.1, read as the reverse complement.
TATAGGAAGTGTTTAATAAAAGGTCTTGCTCTTTCTGTCCCTGCCTACCTCTACTTTCATCTCTTCCCACCCCTGTCTCTCACACTCAGTACCATTTCTTCTGAAAAGAGCATTCTTTCCATCCTTCACCCCACACTTGCCTATCTCCTCTTTCTTTCCCTCAGATTACTGCCTTCCCTGGCTTTCTAGACTGGATCAGGTACCAGGGCTGGACTCTTTTTTTTGTTAGGTTGGGTTTGTTTTGTTTTGTTTTTTAAATTTTTTAAAAATAATTTATTTTCAAATTGGTTTCCATATAACACCCAGTGTTCATCCCAACAAGTGCCCTCATTAATGCCTGTCACCCATTCTCCCCCCTCCCTCACCCCCCTCATCCTCAGTTTGTTCTTAGTCTTTGAGAGTCTCTTATGTTTTGTCTCCCTCCCTCTCTGTGTCTTTTATTCTTTCCCCCTCTTCCCCTCCCCCATGGATTTGCTAAATCTTTCAAAATCCACCTATGCGTGGAAACATATGGTATCTGTCTTCTTCTGACTGACTTATTTCACTTAACATAATACCCTCCAGTTCCATCCATGTTGCTACACATGGCCAGGTTCCGGCCTGGACTCTTTTAAACCACTGTATATCCTATTTGTAACACTTGCTGCTTGCCATTATCTGTCTCTTCCACTACATTAAGGACTGAGTAGGAGCAAGGTTCAACTGTGTTGCCCATTCTTGTGTCCTAAGTACCCGGGACACAGTAGGCTCTCAGTAAGTACTCTTTGAATGATTGATAAATTTTACAGCTCAGTTTGAACTTCCTTTCAATTGTATAATAAATGGAGAGTTAACAGTCTTGTGTTCAGAGATTATAATCATATAGAAAAAATTAAATCAAAATAGGTCAAAGATCTAAATATAAGAGCTAAAACTATAAAACTCTTAGAGGACAACATAAGAGCAAACCTTCATTACCTTGAATTTGGCAGTGGAGTCTTATGACATCAAAAAGACACTCAACAACAACAAAAAAAATAGATAAATTGGATGTCATCAAAATTAAAAACTTTTGAACTTCAAAGGATGCTATCAACAAAGTGAAAAGACAGTCTACAGAATGGGAGAAAATATTTGAAAAATATATATCTGATAAGGGACTTACAGAATATAGAAAGAACATTTACACTCTATCACGAAAAGATAAACAACCCAGTTAGAAAATGGGCTAGGGATTTAAATAGACATTTCTCTAAAGATATTCATACGATCTTTAAGTGCATGAAAAGATGCTCAACATCCTTAGCCATCAGAGAAATGTAAATCAAAACCACAAGATACTACTTAACACCCAGTAGGATGGCTAGAATCAAAATGTCAAATAATAACAATTGTTGAGAAGAATGTGGAGAAATCAAAACCCTCCTATATAGCTGATAGGAGTGTAAAATGATGCAGCCACTGTGAAAAATAGTCTGGCAGTTCCTCAAAACATTAAACAGAGTTACTGTTTGACCAGCAATTCCACTCCTAGCTATATACCCAAGAGAAATGAATATATGTATCTACACAAAGACTTGCACATTAATGTTTCTAGCAGCACTATTAGTAATAGACCCAAAGTGAAAATAATCCAAATGTCCATCATCAAATGAATGAAAAAATAAAATATGGTATATCTATGCAATGGAATATTATTTAGCTATAAAAAGGAATGAAATACTGGTACATGCTATAACATGGATGAACCTTGAAAATATTATATGTGAAAGAAGTCAGACACAAAGGATCATATACCGTGTGGCTCCAATTATATGAAATGTTCAAAACTGGCAAATCCACAGAGACAAAAATTAGATGAGTGGTTGCCTAGGGCTGGGAAGATTGGGGATTAAAAGCTAAAGGGTATAGAGTTTCCAAAATTTATTGTGGTGATACGTTCACAACTCTGTGAATATACCAACTAAATATATACTAAAATTTTAATTGTATACCGTAAATGGGTGAATGTATGGTAAACACATTCCATTTCAAAGATGTTAAAAAGAAAGAGAGAGAAGGATCATTATATGTTCATGAATCGTTAGATATTAAGAGAAGCGTGTGACTCTCTTCCGCAAGGAGTTAGCATGCCAGTGGAGAAGACAAGGGTATTTGAAACAAATAAGGAATACCAAATGGGCTAGAGTCAAATGCTACCTCAAGAACAAGAGCTGCAGTCCTGAGAAGGCACATGGTGGGGGGAGGTGGGAAATCTGGCACAGGACATATTTTAAACTCCCAAATTCAGAAATTATATTCTGTCATACTTGGTGGTGACACTAATTATTTCCCTGTACTGTTGTCTGATTTATCACATGATTTAGTCACATCTGCCCAGTGTGTTTCATCTTAGTTTCCCCCCCAGCCATAAGCATAGAGACAGATACCCAGTTTGGGGTAATTGTGTTTTGACTGGGGATGGAGCCAGAGTCAGGATTTAGGGTTTCCTGTCTGAGCTGACTTGTCTCTTTTAATCATGCCTGTGTCACCAAGGGCTTCCTTTTTGCAAAAGGCTTTCCCATGTTTTCATCTGTTAGCCTACCTCACAGCCCAGGAGGGCAGAAGAGCATGTTAATGTTACTATCTTCGGAAGCAACTGGAGAATAGGAAGAGCAGGGAGGCTGGTCTCGCTTCAAGGTCATCCAGAGGGCAAGCACCTGGCTGATCAGGGATTAGCATAGATGTTACTGTCCTGCTAAGCCTACAGAGCCACACTGTTTATCTATTTCTGAGATAGGTTTACAGTCATTTAAGAGATAAAAAAAAATCAGTTTGAATCGATCCTTATTTTAGGACTAAAATAAAGGTGTGTGTTTGAAGGTAGGGGAGCAGATCACATCTTTAAGAGGAAAAAAATGCAAGTAATAAAATTACCTAAAAAGTGTTCTTGATCCCCTATATCCCTGAGCCCTCTAACATCCTCATTCTAAGATGGGGAAGATTACCTTAAGCCAGCCTCAATGCTCCTTTGGTGAGTTTGTTCTATTTAATATATTGTTTAATGTATTTGTTCATTTAGACCATGACTCATTGCTTTTCTAAATTCTATTTTTAGCTGTTGCTTCTCAGTTGGATTTTTCCACATATCAGATGTTCAGCTATGTGTCTAAGGGGACAAAGTCTGCCTTGGTACTGAAAAGTTGACCATATAGTTTTATTATTTGTAAATTGTAAAAGACTGGTAAAAATGCCTTTAATCTCCCCCAAAACTTGTTAATATTGAGGTGTCACACTACAGAGAATACAAGCTGAAATGCAAATTGTTCTAAGTATATATGATGTATTATTCTGAGACACTCAGAGGAAGATGGTGGCTGCCTGTTTGTTATTGTCTAATATTTTAACACCTGACTTGACTCCTTCCTTAGAAAGGAATCTGGTAGTGACATGAACAAGAAAATATCATTCAAATGTGCTGATACAGCAGCGTTGTGAATCTGTGAAAAGCTAAGAAGAATTGAGGGAGAAGCAGTGCCTTTGAAGACGGAGAGAGGCTGGACAACAGAACGGTTCCATAGAAGTGCAAATGGGCCCTGAGAAGGCAAAGTAGGAATGTGAACAGGAATCTCAGGATTGACAGATTCTGATGGAGGCTAACCAAGATGGTGGACTATATGGCTGCCCACAAACAACCATGTGCTGACCTTCATTTTGTTGTTGTTGTTTATAACTGATGTATGCATATATTTATAGGTAAATGCACAGAAAAGTTCTAGAATGATACACACCAAACTGATAACAAACTTTGGAGAGGAAAAATTGACTGGGGGTTGGTTGCCTTCTACTCTAAATACTGCTGTGTTGTTTGATTTTTTCCAGTCACAAAAATGTCTTCATATATTCCTTGTATAATTAAATAAAAACACCAAGGAGAGAATGTATAAGACTAAGTGTATCCATTGTTAAAAAATAAAATTACAATCATGTGACTAGGAGAAAATAAAAACCATCTGTAATTCTGCCATCAGTGATAATCACACTAAGGGAGCATTTTTCACCCAAACCCACCATAGTAGATTTGGAATCAAGGTAGAAAAAGTCTCCACAGGTAAAGAAAAGGGGTGCCACACCAACAAGGCAAGTAGGGAGAAGCAAGAGGAAAGAAGCTGGTCAAGTAGTGGGGCTAGGACCATAAGTGAGAGATCAGGGGATAGAGGGGACAGCACCAGCAAAAGGGACTTGGGGGATAGAAAATATAGTCAGACATTCGTCCTCAGGCCTGTTTTTATGCTGTGCCCATGAATAATGTCATCAGCAAGAAGTCAGGAGTTATAGTTGGGTTTTTCCCCAATTGGATTACATACAGAGTTAATATTACCATGCAGAGTTCATCCTTGGCCTCTGGTGGAAATGGGCCTGAGGGAGAACTTCTAAGAAGAAGGACCAGTAGCCTTACAGGTCAGTCTTAGATAAGAAAGAGAGGCCCATGACTGAAAGAGGAGTGACTTAGAGTCTAGAAGAGTCTAGAAGCAATTAGGATGCTCTTGGCATTGGGAGGACCCTTCATTGTGTGAGCTGTCCATGCACTGCAGGAGGTTGGGCACCCATGACTTTCTGTCACTGAAGATGACCCAAAACACCACCACACATCCAAGTATCTCTATGACCTCAGAACACATCTTTATTAAGAAAGCACTGGATCTGATGTCCCATTAAAGGATCATCAGGAGGCTATAACCTCCCAAGTCTTTCCTGCTACAGGGATATTGAACCATGGCTTCCAAATGACTTTGGGCCACAGAGAATGGGGTAGACTGGAGGGGTTCTAAGTAACAAGAGAAACAGGGTAAAGGCATGAAACCCAGAAGCATAGTTGGCAGAAGAGAAACACGCCCCACTTGAACTTCTGACGGAAAGAGCTCAAGATCTACCCTGAGCAGAGGCAGGAACCTCAGGGAAGAGCATGAGAAGGGTTCTGTTTCATGCCTTGTTACAAAACAAGGCATCCACATCAGCCTTTGGTCTTCAGGACTTTAGCTTCAGATGTCATGCATTTTTTAAGAAGGTCGAAGAAAGCCAGTTGTTGGATCTGCTGTGAATACTGAAAGAAATGTGCTCTTAACCCATCACAGCATTAAATGCCTCTATGAGATAGAGACTGTCACATCGATTAGACGTGAAACTCCTCTGTTTCAGCCTGTCTACATATTTAGCTACTTGGAGGGAAAGAAAACTTTCATATTTAGAGAGGATATATATAGTAATCTTCCGAAAAACGTTGGCTCTATTTTTAGGTGCATGTTTCTAGTCTTATCCATAACTGGAAAACAATGCAGTATTTGCATTGTTGAATCAAAATCAGTTCCCCATTTTAAATGGGAAAATGCATTGTATTTCCAGGTTCGCTTATAGCCATTGTTCATGAGCAAGGTAGTTGCTTGGGAATATATATGTGTGTATTTTCCCTCCACCCCTTAACGCTGTCCTACATAAAACTGCTCAAAGAATACCCAGCTTAAAATACTTTTTTTCAATTTGCAAGACATAAAACAGTGAAGCCTAACATGGCAGATTGCAAAGGAAGGGCCTTGAAAGAACCGACAGATACTCCAGCCCTGGGAGGCTTCCAAGTCTAGTTGAAAGGGAGCCCCCAAGTTTTTCTACGCTTTTGTAGAGAAACTAAGACAAATAAGCAAAGGTGTCTAAGGAGGTCTTATTTTCTCCATTCTTTGGGGTCCCCGTCAGCTCTAGATGTAGTTTTACTTACATCATCAGCCCAGAGAGAGGAACGATACCACCTTGGGTCCATTAAGCACCAGGGACCATTTTAAGAATGGTCACTTTTTACCAGGCACTATACTAAATATTTCACAGTTATTATCTCATTTAATCATCACAAAAGCTCAAAGAAGTGGATACTATCCATTTTACCGATGAGGAAACTGAGATGCCCTTAGGGAAAAGGTAGAACAACAACACATGGAAGTCCTTAGAATACCCGCCTTCCATCAGTTTCTGCCTATGGAAGAACAAAGGCAAGAGAACTCCCCCTGAGATCCCAGAGCAAGAGGAGGGGCCACAGATAAATGCAGGGCCTGTATCAGGTTCTGATACTGTAAGCCCCCAGGATGCCCCCCAAGGTGGTATCAAGCTTTCACTTTTTCAATATTCTCCCGCAATGTCTGTTGTTGCTGTGGGCTGAGCGTCACATAAGATGACCTAGTGAAGAGGAAAGGACTAGTCCCCTAAGTCCGTACCCTCTTTCCTTGGCTTATGCAGCATGTTTTCCCTGATGTTGGGAGCAGCTGGAGTTAGTGAGCTGGAACCTGAGCAGATCAATACCGTGTGCATATGAGGACATGGCTAACAGAGTACTAATGCTCATCACAGATACATCCAGTATGCCAATCATGGTCTAGAGGTTAAGTAGATTTTTTTTTGCCAAATGTCAGGGGGTCCATATTATTGGAACATGGGACATTTTCCTGCTATGCTCGCCCAATGCAGTTTTAGAGGAGGTAAACAATGTGTTATTTAAATACTTGCAATAATGATTTACATGCAACCCTTGCATAAAAAATAAAAATTCTATATATGAATATAGACATAAAACATACATATATAACATATAAATATTTGAAGCTTTGGACATTTTTCTGATTACATTGTGTGTAAAATGTGTTTTAAAAATTGAATGTAGTTTTCATTGTGCTGTAAGGTACCCTGATGCCAAATTCTTTTGCAAAATGAAAAACACAGGGATAACATAATATTTGCTTACGTGTTTGCGACATCAGTTTTTGTCTTTTGCGTTTTTGTCATCTTTTTCTTAAATGAAGGCACAGCACTGTTGCAATTAATAATAACTTAGGCAAACTTAAGTGTCCTTTCCTGGGGTTGCTGCTACCTCCTCTGCCGAAGGGCCCTTCCATGGTGGTGTGTAGGGGTGGAGGTCTGAGCAACATACACCATCTTCCCTCCAGACAGTGCCCCCCTTGTCTAAATTGTGCTGGAAGTCATGGTTCTTTGCTCAAGCTAAAAAAAATTTTTGTGGCTCTTTAAAAGCCATGAAAAAAAACCAAAAAAACAATGAGACATGCTCAGTAACATGGGGGAAGGAGAACTAATACTTTTTTTTTCCCTGCTAGAAAACTTCCAGCAATGCTTCTCCTCAAAATTAGAGATGTTTCACCAAATTTGGCTGAGGCCATTCATGCAACAATAATAGCTATATGATAGACCATGGATTCTGTCTCCTCTAAAAGACATTACATTTTCAAGAACACTCCTATAGAAATGCAAATGCACAGGGAGAGACAGGTTGACAGATGTCCAGCCACACAGAGAAAATTGCCTTGCTTCTCATTTATTCTCACCTACATTCCTAATAGAGAAAGAAGAATCCTAAGTTCCTGCTGCCAAAGTCATCCCTAGGCCCTGGAACACAAAGCCTTGTAAAGTGAAGAGCCAACAACAATGATGGATCCCCAACTATTTGGAAAGATGAAACCAAGTGGCAACCCCAGGACTAGAGACCTTTTATCCAAAGTCCTCTCCCACGCCCCCCGTAAGGTGGAAGGCTGGAGTCAGGGAGATTGTACAAGACAACGGCCCTCAAAAGGAGCCCACAAATCCAGACTCTGGGCTGAGCTATTCAACAAAATGTGCTGTGTGAAGTCAAAATGCTGAAGTAGCCTTGCAATGCTGGAGTAACCAGGCAGAACTCATGCTGGGGTGACGTATTTATTTATGAAATTGTTATCTTTCTGGGGCATGGCTGACCAGAGATGAACTAGCATCTGTTTGCATTGGCCTTATTAACTTTGTATTGTATTAACTTAAAACAGCTTATTAAATAAACTACAAGATCCTTTGGACGCCTTTAAATGGTGGCTGCGCCCATGAATATTTAGGAGCAAGAAGAACGCAGACTATAATATGCTTCTAAAGTCTTTTGCAAATACATGTGAAAGCGTTTGGCGTACAATGAAAGACTAATAATAAGATGGGAAAATAACATAGACATAATTAGATAATCTATACCATACATATGATATATAGTACATATGTAACACATCTATCGTATATAATATGTATAGATATATCATATATTACATATTTATTTCTATATGAACATATAGATATTAAAGTATATAGTTATATCTATATATCTATTTATATCCATATATTTGTCTTTCTATCTTTGTATTTATAATATTTTTATTTAGATAATTATAGACCTATAGATATCATATATCTTATAATACGATATGATATAAGAAAGAATAATAAGATAATATTCTCTATATTTGCTATTTATAAACAAAAGGACTGTTATCTACAGGGGATCATTAGGCTCAACCTTGTTAAAGAACTTGGGGTTGGAAGGAATTCTGGAACATTCGGCACAAGAGAAAGACAGCTACCTGGATGATTCTGACCTACTCTGGACTGTTCTAGGTAATTCAGACAACGTAAGGTAGCTCACAGCCAGGTGAACCCTGTCTGAGCTGATGTGCAACCCAGAGCCCTGTCATATTTACCCCGACACTATGCTTCTGCGTTCTGTGGACCCAGGCCTGGCGTTCTCTGCAGGGTATCAGTCATATCAGCTCTAGGAGAGATGGAGTGTTCAAAACACAAAGTACTTAAGGAAAAGCCAGTGATCTCCAAATTACTGCCAAGTTGTCTTTCTGGTCCAGTGCCTGTCTGCACATGAGTCAGGACAAGAGACCCATCCTCTACCACATCATTGAGGTCATGCTTGACTTTGCTTATGGGAAGAAATTTGCAGCCCATTAAGTGAATAGCAATAATCTACTGTCCTGAAGTAATTTCCTAAGAAATTATTTAACTGAAATACATCCTTATTCTCATTATACATATTATGAGGATCTAAACAGTTGCCAGGAACAGCTCATTTTCACTGTTGTTATGGAAGACAACAAAGGAGTTTGCCTCGGACAAGCAAAGGCCTGTGTGCCATAAGGAAGGGAAGCGAGTCATCAACTCACATGAAAAGGTGATGTGTTGCTTGAGTTTATGTGTTTTCCTATAACTGTTTTTTTATCAAGATGATTTACTTGTATTATTTTCATTCAACATAATAGATTCTTTAGCCCATCTTTACCTTTATGTGACCTTGGATTTTATGGTATGTTAACTGTGTCGATTACAGTGGCGTTGGATACAAATCACCTCTGGAATAACCCGAATGACAGCATGGCAGTGAGCTGCAGGGAAACAAGGCAGGCTCCTGCTGTTGGGTGGGGGTGGGGAACACCCACCGGAGTCACAGCCTGTGTGATGGGACGCCCTTCCCCAGAACCGCTGGGATGGGACGAGAGCAGCACCATCATCCTCCTGCTGAATTTTCCATTTGGTTTCTAGGCCTGCACTTGGAAAAAACAAAGTGTGATCCCACCTCGATCTAACCTGGGTGTCTCCCAAGGCAAGCTTTATAGTTTGCTTCATTCTCAAGTTCCCCATATTAATAATTGCCTTCAGTTTTCAAAACTGTGCTCAGTGCCATGCCATGTGTCTGTGCTTTACAGGCACTGATTAGCTCATTTAATCCTCACAGCCTCCTTGTGAAAGTGAACAACTTCTATCACCCTTTTACAAATGAGGTGTTTGAGGTATAGAAACGGCTTTGTTCAAGAAGTGGCCGGGATACAAATGGATGCTTGATGTTCATGTTAAGCAGACTATTGGAGCTTTTCTTTTCTCTCTCTCTCTCTCTTTTTTATTTAATCTTCCTTTTCTCCCCTAAGGCATTGCCTTGATCTTCAGCCCTCTCAACTTCAAATTTTCAGGACTGGTGTTTAAATTTTCACTGAAAGCAATGACAAGCAACGAATCGGCCTGGGCTCCAGTTTCTACATTTATGTCAACATCTGGGGGGCAGATGTCTTGGTCAGCAGCTGATGCTGGGATGTTGGGAGGAGGACGCTGGACTTATGTATATTGCCCAACAAAGGCATCATGATTGAGCCACTCAGCAATGCCGAGATGCATTGAAATAAGGGACATTTAGAAGAGGCTGAGGTCTGAGGGGGGATCTTTAGAGAACAGCAGCCTCTGAGGAGTTTTTAGACACCAGCCAAAGAATCCATTTCCTCCCACAAACATAGACCTTTGAGGGCAAATTTTAGCTGTGGCTTCTGAGTGCCTATTTTTATCGCTGTCCAGTTATTGATGAACTGGAATGTCTTTTATTTTCCATTGACGAGGTCATCATTTGCTATTTATTTTAGGTAGATCAGATGTTGTGAAAACAAAACTTCACTGCTATATCCATGAAACGGAAAAGGAACAATTATAAAGCTCTTTGATTTATCCCCAATGAGACTGTTAACTAACAAAGATGGTTGTATTCTTGTTTTGATTTTTTTTTTTTGGTAGGACTTTACAATATCAATGATCTCAGATTTGAAAAAAAAAAAGAGGTTCATCATTTGCATCTGCTGTGTGGAGATTTGCATTTTGGAACTCTTTCGCTCAGCATCAGGGCTATGCGAGCTGCTGCAATTATTCGTCCTCCTGCCCTGCCTCCTCCGGAGGGCAAGGATTTCTGCCCAGAAGGACTGACCAGCTATATTCACAAGTTCAGGCTGTGTTACCCCTCAGCCCCTGCGAGATGAAGTCACAGAGCAACTTCCTGAGTGCTACTCTGGTCCCTGCCACCCTGGGGGCAACGGGGTGGGGGGGGGGGTGGTGGCTGGCAATCATTACAGTGACTCAGAAAGATGGTTTGGGATCTGGCCGGACTTCCTGCAAAGCTTTCAGTCACCATCTTCCCCTCTCCAGGGAAAACTGACTGAATGATCCAGAAAACAGAGGACCTTTATTCAAGAACCAAGACACTGTGCTTGTTACAATGTGTGTAACCCTTCTGTTAAATTTGCTACCAGAAAGAAACGTCTCAAAGCCAATATTTGTAATGAGAAATCGAGATGGAATGTTGCCCCGTGGTCAGTTTTTCTAAGGAAAGGCACACAGGGTGTGTAGAAGCACCTGACTTTTAGGCCCAGAAGCTAGATTTGAATTCTAGCATAAAATATGTAGATTTTTCCATAGGTCATGATTAATCATACTTTTATTTTTAACTTAAGTTTTTAATAGGTAATACAGTCACATGGGTCAAAATTTTTAAAGACATAGAGTGAAAAGTCTCCCACCTACCCTGTGTCTTAGTCATTCAATTTTCTTCTTTCCTATGCATGCTTCCAGAGATATTTTATGCATATACAAATATATATTTATTCCCACTTCCCCCCACTAAGTGACCATACTATTTTTTTTAATACTGTCCCCTAATGTGTTGGCCAACAATTTGCCATTAAAATCTGGACTAATCACTGAGAACAGCTGATAATCTATTGGGGGTATTTAAAAATGAGGTAAGTTCGCATCATCTAGTAGTTTGACTAGTACCCATGAAAGGGTTCCCCTGAGAGCTCCTAAGGAATATTCTGTCAGCCAAGGACTGTAGAGAATGTGGACTGCAGACTCCTGCACAGTAGGCCATAAGGCACTGGGTGGTTACTAAGGAAGAGTCACCCACTTTTGCAGCATTAAAAAAAATGAATGCAAAATCATTAATAAATAGTATTTCATAAAAACTTAGATACATACCCATGTGTGCTTAAATGAGGGTTACCCAGTATATGCTTTTGAAGCATTAGAGTTAATGTATTAAAATAGAAAACACTTTTGACATCTGCTCTGTTCTGCCATTGCACTTCACTGGGGTAACACTCCCTTTGCCTGATACTGTGCATTTCAAATACAGTAGAAAAGGATTAATTGCCTTCTGGTTCAAAGCTTTAAAGATTCAAACTGAAGCTATAGTGATTAACTTTAAACAACACTTGAATTCTATTTAATCAGAGTCTTGAAATCCATTTTCCTCATTTTTGGAGCTAAATTATGTACATCACTGACATAGTAACATCCGTATTTGATAGGTCTTGGGCCTATGCTCCAACAGTCATGTTGCGAGAACAAAGGTTCGTGGAACACGTGCTCAGGCTAAAAAAGACAAAGTGACTGTGGGAAGTGGCAGCAGGTGGCACAACTTATCTCCCTGCGATGTAGTGTGGAGAGCTGGACTTGAAATAAATTACCAGGATGAACTGTTGGGTTAGGTTCTCAGTGAGAACATGGTGGGTGGCCCTCCTCACAGAACCCACTTTTAGGAAGGATCCTATGAAGTAACTGAATGGTACACAGGCCATTCAGAGACTCCAGCCAAGAGGCTGGGTTGCCTGTTTGCTGAGATTCCTTTACTGATGACAGCGGATAAGGGTGAGACAGGATACGGATGGCATCTAACTTTCTCTTCCTGTACGTCCAGTGCCAGGCGCCCATGAGGTGCATAATGTGTGATTAAGAAATGAGCTATTCTCAGCACCCTCCCTGTGGACATGAGAGAGTAAAGAATTTCATGGATGTTTTCCATGTATTGTCGGGTGGGGAAACAGACAAACAAATCAGGGTACAACATGGGGGATTTACTGAGAGCTTAAACTTTAGAATCCCTCACTTGCACAGCCCCTTCCATGGCCCTGTACTTATGTCTGTTTCTATCATTTTAAAATATTCTCTTAAATAAGACTTCCAAATTTCATAAGATTCAGATATATAGAATCTATATTCATTTTGGTTGTAAAATAGCATAAAAATATGATTCCCTTTTAAAATGGAAAATTATTGGGCACCTGGGTGGCTCAGTCAGTTAAGTATCCAACTCTTCATTTTGGGTCAGGTCATGATCTCAATGGTTTGTGGATTTGAGCCCCACGTCGGGCTCTGTGTTGACAGTGTGGAGCCTTCTTGGAATTCTCTCTCTCTCCTCTTTCTCTCTGACTCTTCCCCCTCATCCTCTCTCTCCCACTAACTCTCTCTACTTTCTCCCTCCCTCTCTCAAGAAGAATAAACTTAAAAAGCGAAAACTATTTCCATTCTTATGGAAAATTCTACTCAAAAAGAGAAGAATATAAATGTGTGTGTGTGTGTGTGTGTGTGTGTGTGTGTGTGTGTGTACACACAATTAGAGAGGGTATTTATCAAAAACATTAAAACTGTTTTTCTCTGAAGGTGATTATTTGCTATTTTCTACTCTACTAGAATAAAAAGTGAATTAATGCCATGTTAAAACTTACACCCATCCCCCTGTATAAAGGACTATCCTTTTGAACCTTTTACTAACCGTTATTTCCAAACAATGTTTCTCCCCATCCAGCACTGGAAATCAACTGTCTTTTCAGGTTTCCTGCAATGCTAACTCTAACTGGGGAAGAAAAAAATATATATGAGCAAAACTGTCTCCCCCTGAGTTACAATCTTCATATTCACAGAAGGATGCACATCTGTTATTTGGCAGGCTTTTGCAGGAAGCTGATCAAAGAGTCAAGAGCTTCTCTTCCCCCCACCCTTTGGTGCCTTCTCTAAGCCCCTCTCATCTCCTCAACTACGTGGTCACACTCTGGCTTTTACTCCCAGTGTCTTCAGCCAAGTTGACTCACACCTTTTACTATCACCTGGTAAGGAATTTGAAATCTGAAACTCTGGGGTTTGAAGACAACGGGCCTTCAGATCTCTGTCCACAAAATCCAGGACAGCAGAGGCTGTGTTACGAGTTCAAGTCTCCAAGAGAACATCTTAGAATTACTTTCACCCACAGGAGCTGGTCACAAGTGTCAAGCCCTGCTCTTTCTCCCTCTCTTACACTCCCATGCTTACAGCCTTTAGACTGTTTCTCCTATCCCACTGCATCCTGGACGATGGAGGGCCAGGCATAGGAAGGCACTACACTTGTCCTACCATGTTCTCTGTGACCCTCTTAGAAGACCATAGGAAAAAAGACCACACTGTGAGCGGGTGACTGAGGTGTTGGTGGTTTGACTAGGACAGAAACTTAGAGTGAGGAGCTGACCTGGGGACCACAGCGTATTTCTATAGAAATATCATTAATTTATTCTCTTCACTCAATTTTTCAAGCATTCAATAGATGTCGATCATGTTCTTACTATGTGCCAAGAACTGTTTTAATGTTTATTCATTTTTGAGGGACAGAGAGAGACAGAGTGTGAGCAGGGGAGGGGGAGAAAGAAGAGACACCAAATCTGAAGCAGACTCCAGGCTGTGAGCTGTCAGCACAGAGCCCGATGTGGGGCTGGAACCCATGAACCATGAGACCATGACCTGAGCTGAAGTCAGATGCTCAAATGACTTGAGCCACCCAGGTGCCCCCCAAGAACAGTTTTATATGCTGCGGATGCAGACAAAGGTGAAAATAACATTGTATTTAGGTGTTGACAATATGGTGAAATAATATTCTGGTCATTTTTACTAGAGTTAAAATTTTTCTAAAAATAAGAAGGCCCAAAAATATATACCCCCAAAATACAAAGTAGCTGTCTTTTAACTTTCTAATAAAATTCAGTTACAGTTAGGTGTGTGCCTCAAAAATATTAGCATGGCTGGACACCGTGACCTACAACCTCAACTTAGTACTCCCTGGCATGGGCGCCAGCCCCCAGTAGAAGAGGAGAGAAAGCATAGCATTAGTCCAAAATAAATGAGAGTTATTCTGGAAAAGAAAACACTTAACACGGTGACAGGTACAGAGTAAGGACTTTGTAAGTGTCAGCCATCATCATCATCATCATCATGTTCTTCATCATTATTTTAAGCAAATGGGACAGCACATGCAAAGGTTTGGGGTAAGAGAGCATGACATGTTTAAGGAGCTTAAAGGAACTTGGGAGAGACACAGGATGCTGAGACCATGGGGACTGTTGGCCATGGGGTGCCACTAATGGAACCTCAGTGTCCTCTACCTCCTCCCTAACTTAGGGTCTCACTACAGCTCCCCCTGACTTCTAATGTTACTTGGCATGCCTGCTTCCTCTGTACTTATTCTACCATATCCTGGACATAGGTGTTATAATTCCCAAAATTCCCACAGCAAGGCTCTCATCAGATCATTCCTTTACTTAAAAACCTTCAGTAGATGCCCACAGTCCAAAGGATCAGCCAGCTGTCTCAAGGTGGCAGGCAAGCATGCCTCTACATCCATCCACATGAGGCCGTTTGCTTCCACATGCTTCTATGCCTTCAGCACCCTCCCTAAATGCCCATCTCAATCTTTTGAAATCTGGACATTTTCAAAGCTCTTCTCAATGCTCCCTCTTCTGTGAAGGCTTTTCTTAGACTGTGGGGCATCTAAGTCCCTCCATCTCTAAATCCCCACTTTGCATTTCCGCCACGGTTCTTTTGTTACCCCGTGCACTGGTTTGTTTCTCTGCACAGGCTCATAAGCTCTCTGAAGTCTTCCTTTCATGGAGCACCTTTTACGGTGAGTATTCTGTAGAATACACTTTAGCAAATGCAATGATAAGGAATGGAACCAGACTCCAGGATGGAGTCTCCTATGTCCATATCAGTCTGCCCTCCTTTGCTTTTTGGCGGGTTGTGCCTGGGAGTCCTATGTAGACAGTGAGCCTGAGGGTGAGTACCCAGGGCAAACCAGGGTCTATGGCCATGCTCCAGTCCACCAGGCTGATCACTAAGGATCAGTGAAAGGAAATAGCGAGGCCAAGATGTCTTTCGATGTAATAAAAATATCAAGTCATTAAGGCCATAGGTTGGAAACAGGATGGGTGAAAAAAGATACTCTGTGACTAGAGGTAAATCAAATTAATTCCTTTCATTTTCTTTCTCCGTTCCTTCCTTCTTTTTGCTGACAAATCTCTCTGCCGGGTGGTTAAAAGCACTTGGTCCAATGCCTTGTAGCTCACCTAGATGCTCTAGTTTGTCACATTCCCTTGCTTAATTACCATTATCAACTTTCTAGATTTTTGTAAACTCAACACACTAAATAATGAGGTTAATAAAACCAGTGAACTCCTTTGCCATATATACAAACTATTTCTATAAAAATATCAAATGTTTTTATTAGCTCAGATTGAATCATCTTTTCTTGTATCTTATAATTTTTTCCTAATGAACCTATTGGCTTTCCAGTGAGGGCTTTACTTACTCAGTGTTAGATTTTAATTCCTCTGGACTTGATTAGAGCCTATATATTTATAGCTTCTAACATTTCTGGACTAAATAATTTCCCCAGTGAATATGCAACTGGAAATCAACAAATCAGACAGCTTCAAGCCCCTAGCTGACTAGCTCTGGCCAACCCTGGACTCTGAGACAGCCACTTAATCTAAAAAATCTATTAGCTTTGCACAGTGGCAGTACCTTAGCGAATGTGGTTTATCCAAGACACGATCATTGCTAACTGAAAAAGCTCCTACTGATTCTTATAGCTTGCAGGGTTGTCAGAAGACTAAACAACACAAAATACTCAAATATTGGCTATTTTTAAATTAAAAGATCAGTCTTTAAAATTGGAGCACCTGGAAGGCTCAGTCAGTTAAGCATCTGACTTCAGCTCAGGTCACAATCTGAGTTAGTGAGTTTGAGCCGATTGTCGGGCTCGGTGCTGACAGCTCAGAGCCTGAAGCCTACTTTGGATTCTGTGTCTCCCCCCTCTCTGCCCTTCCCCACTTGTTCTCTCTCTGTCTCTCTCAAAAATAAACAAACATTTAAAAAATTTTAATTGCATCTCTTCATTCAACAAACATTTACTGAGGGCTTCTTATGGACCAGACCGTACATAAACATCAGAGATAGAAACTATCAGCCAGAATTCATTCCTAGATCCCCCAGCCTCCTGATGCTCATTCACTAACAGGGGCAGACAGATGTTTAGTCAGCTTTTTATACTGTTTTTGGGAGCAGAGAAAAATTAGCAATAGGTGAGGTTATTTTAGACAGAATAAACAGGCTCGATCAAAAGACATTTTCTAAAAACTGAGTTCATTTAGAGTGCAAAAGAAAGCTAGAGGCAAAAGATACTTTTTGCTCTTATTTGGGGTACAAGCTGACCCTGAAAAATAGCAAATCCTTTGCACTGAATCACTGTGCTATTTAACAGCATGCCAAGAAAGTAAAAACAAGCAATACTGAAGGTCAGAAACGGGGGTGTGGAAAAGCGGAGCAATGATAAGTCAGGGTTATTTCACTGAGAAAATCAGTGATGAGCACGTGTGCTGGGTTTAATGAAGGATCCAAATACAGAGCCCGTAAGAACTCTAAAGTGGCTTGAAATTTATCAAATAGGGCAGGCTCTACTGAACCGTGACCAATATAAGAGCCTGGAAATGTGGGCTTTGGTTACTCTTTCTGCAGCTGGCTGCCATACACAATCTAGAAATAAATTCCAAGTATGGGCTGGCTGACGGGGAAGCTCTAAGACTACACCTACTTCCATGTTGATCCCATCATCGAGGCCTAGCGAGGACTTAGTCACATCCAGCAGTGCAGCCAATCCAGTGAGAAATGAGGTTCAGAGAATCCAGCCCCGCTGCCCGAGGCTTGCAGAAGGGGCTGGTTTGCTAACAGAAGAGGTGTTGTCAGCCTCTTCTGGAACTATCGCTGACATCTCCTGAGCATCTACCTTGTACCTGACACTCCTAAGCACTTCAGTTGTTTCTTAGTATCATTCAACATTTATGTGAATTAAGTACTATTATCACCCCATTTTAGAGAAAAGGGAACTAAGGCACAGAGAGGCTAAGCAACCTGTCCATGCCTATTTTACCTACTGAGTCCAAGAACGGGAATGAACTCAGCCTCTGTCCCTAACTGCTGAGCTGCAGGAGGTGGTTGTACCCTTCCAAAGACTATATTTTACACCCCGGGATGAAAGAGACACTTGCAATATTTACCCTGCTATTCACTCTACCAACTTGATCTTTTCTATGATTAGGTTGTTAGTGTGTTTGTGAAAAAAATTAATCAATTCTTCCTCCCAAAGTGGAGCTACAGCTAGGTAAGAGTCAGGCAGGAAACTTTATCAGAAGTCACATAAAATAAGGATAAAAACGTGGGCAGAGAAAGAAGTCCTCAGAAAAGGGATCATCAGGAATCAGCAAAGCAGTTCAAATACTGGCACGGTTTGTAAGATCAAGCCTTGTGTCAGGTTAGGCCTACTTGAGATTCCCTCTCCCTCCCCATCTATCTCCCTCGCATGCATGCACATGCTCGCGCACACGTGCGCGCGCGCACACACACACTCTCTCTCTCTCTCTCTCTCTCTCTCTCTAAAAAAAAAATAAATAAATAATTTTAAAAAATGACTTCAGGGAAAAGAGGCTACGAAAGGAGAAAAGGACCAGGCATGACCAGCGTCCAAGAAAAATACATCAGCCAGCACTGAAGCAGGCAGCCCAGCCTTCCTGGGTGACTGTCACCTGACAGCTTCCTTCCAGGACTGGTACCACTGCTGATTCAATCACCTGATTCAGGGGGAGGGGAGGCCTGAGTCGCCAGCAAGAGCTAGGATTTAGGTGAAAAGACAGAAAACGCTGTCTTCTATTCAAAATTCAGAATTGCTTATAGTAAACAAGTCACCTACAGAAGCACATGTTCAAGAGCTGGAGGGTACTTCGGGATATGTGGACGGAGGTGAGACAGGGTAATAAGTGAAACCAGGAAAATGAAACCCCAACTTTTGGAAAAGTTCTTGTTGGTGTTACTCTGTATCTATCAAAAGACATGCCCTTTGGAAAGCGCTGAGAATGCATAGAGCACTAAGGGGGTGGGTGGGGATGCAAGATTAGGGTCCGAGAGGTGGTTCCTCTCACTGTCTTTAAGTTCATTCTCCTCTAACATACACATACCCCACTTGGGGAAGTGAGGTAGGATACAGGGGCTGCTGGGTACCCTGCTTGCGCCTACTGTTAATACCACATACAGGAGTTCACTGAAGGAAGAGCTAGCGGGCTCCTGCCCTAGGATAGAGACAACCACATTCGAAGGAATCTCTCCTCTTGGTTGGGGTTCTAGGTGCTCGGGAGGTCAGATTAACACTGAAGGGCCTGTTCAAGGTGAGAGACTAGCACCTGGGCCTCCCGGACTCCCTCCCCTAGGTTAGCCTGCACGGAAATCACTAACCTGGATATATTTACTTTGTAGATTCCCCCCTGGGACAATTGGACTGACCTTCAATGCTTGCTTCCACATGTATTCTATAGTCCATAACTGTTCACCGGTTCATGCTCTTCCCGGATGGGGTGAGCATGTGTGGACTGTGGTAAGTAGAAGCTCTGGAGACAGTGGAATCCCAGTACTATGTGACCTTGAGGATGGGTTAATGACAGCATACACTGCCCAATTCCACCCCAGTTGACCTCATCTTTATTTCACATCATGTTCTCCCGCCCCTGTGTTCATCAGACAGCAGCGCTGCCCTGCTTTCTGTTTCTCAAATGCACCAAGCTCCATCTCATCTCAGAACTCCTGGAAGCTTCTCCCCTGTTATTCCCATGGCTGGCTCCTACATATACTGCAGATCTCATTCAGATACGATCCTCTGGAGACGCCTTTTTTGGACAAGTAATTTCAAGTACCTTCTCCTCCCAATTCAAGTTCCCTTCTTTATCCTGATCTATTATCACGAAATTTGCACTCTTCGAAATAACCTTATTTGTTTATGCATTTTTTGCACTGACTCAGTGCAAATTGCACCCCATACCTCCCCTATTTCCCTTTCCTTAGTACTTACTGTATAACATACTCTATAATTTACTGATTTCTTTATTGTCTGTCTTTTCCCCATGAGAATGTAGCTCTGTGACAGCACATATTTTTGTTTGTTTGGGTCACTGCTGTATTCCTAGCACACACTTGGCACATAAAAGGTAATCAATAACATTTATCGCATGGAAGAATCCATTTGTTCAGTTCTGTCTGCCTGGAAGGTAAGCACTCCCAGAGCAAGTACTTCATCACCCTGTTTGCTGTTGCATCCCAGTAACAATTACATAATGGCACCCAAGAAATATCTGTTCAATGCATGAGTGGCACCCAGTTCATAGGGATAGTTGAAGATTAAAATGAGAGTATCCTCATAAACCTGGTGTAACTGCCAAGCACACACTAAGAAGTCAGTAAAAATTAAGCCATAATTACTATTACGAACTGAGTTTTTGGCATTGAGTCTATAAAATTTCCTGTCCTTTCTTGATTTAGGTTTCAGAGCCAAGGACCCCTGAGAAGTTGCATCTGCTTCTGGTTCACTAAGGTCAGGATGGGATCCCTAAAATTTTACCCTGTTCTAGGAGAAACTTGCTCTCTGTGATTTTCTCACGGTAAAACAGATCTTTCTGTTGAGTCAACCAGGAAAGCCAAGGCTCAAGTGACGAGGGCTATGTTAAAGTATATCAAAATCAAAGTTTGGGTATTTCAAACCAACTAATGGTCCCCCATCCCTTAGAAGTGTGACTGGATTTTAGTTCAAGATGGATCTAAGAGGAATGTATTCATGTTAGACGCACCCTGGCTTTCCCAATGGTATTTCCACCCATGTCTACTGCCGGGCTGTTTGGTTTTAGTGAATGGCTCTATTTTCCTATGGCCGGTGGAAGTGCATGGAGGCTGAGGAGCTGTCTGGCATGAAGGCCAGTAGCTTTAGAGCAGTGCATGATTTTCTCAAGAGAGAGAGAGAGAAGCCCAGATTCAGGCCTACTATCCTTTCGGTTACCAATGTGGAGAATATTTCTTGGGAATGGAAAGCCATGTTTGAGCAATGAGTCCCATATTTCCGAGACTCTTCTGATACAAAAGACACAACCTACCCCAAAAAGGAGTTTAACACAATGACGACCTGGTAAAACTCACTATTTGAGGTGTGAGAATGGGCAGAGCAGCCTTCAAAAACCTACCTCTCAGGGGCACCTGGGTGGTTCAGTCGGTTAAGTGTCTGACTTTGGCTCAGGTCATGATCATGTGGTTGGTGAGTTCAAGACCTGTGTCAGGCTCTGTGCTGACAGTTCAGAGGCTGGAGCCTGCTTCTGATTCTGTGTCTCTTTCTCTCTGCACCTCCCTGTCTCTCTGCCCCTTACCCGCTCATGCTCTGTCTCTCTCCCTTCAAAAATAGATAAACAGGGCACCTGGGTAGCTCAGTCGGTTAAAGATCCGACTTTATCTCAGGTCATGATCTTAAGTTCGTGAGTTCGAGCCCCACTTCAGGCTCTGTGCTGACAGCTCAGAGCCTGGAGCCTGCTTCAGATTTCTATGCCTCCCTCTTTTTCTGCCCCTCCCCTGCTTGTACTCTGTCTCTCTCAAAAATAAATATTAAAAAATTAAAAAAAAATAGATAAACATTAAAAATGAAAAACAACCACCACCACCACCACCTACCTTTCAGCTGATTTTAAGTGTTTGTTGAGACTTCAAAGGGCACCTAAACCCTTGGTGAATCCCATACCCCAAAGCTCATGACTGCCTGTTGAAAATCTTGTTCTCCTGGATGTAGCCACACTCAGAGGAGAGGAGAACCAGGGCAAGTTCTCCATCAGGTTAATTGGTTGCAATCAGTGGCCTGAAACTACCCAGGCCACATCTCCACAGCCTCAGAAGTACGGCAGCAAGCAAGGTTTGTATTCCTTAATGCCGTGTCCCTGCAGTAGCGAATTTCTGGGGAAGAATGAACTCTCCCAGCACAGCACCTCCCTCTTATGAGTGGAGTTGAGGTTGGAGTGGGGATGGGACACGTGCCAAGACCCTAAGTGGACTCCAAAACCGGTGGAGAGTACTGAATCCGATACAGCATAACTACGATGGAGTTTAATTTATAAATTAAAGCAGAATAAGAGATTACCAACAATAATGATGAGATAGAACAATTGTAAGAATATACTGTAGTAAAACTTAGGTGAATGTGGTCTCTCTTACTGTACTCACCATCTTCTGACGAAGGGAGAAGATAGATGGCTACGTGATGAGGTGACGTAGGTGAATGACATAGGCAATGGGGCGTGGTGTTAGGCTGCTAATTGACCTTTTGAGGATTCCTCAAAGAGAGTCTCTTCCACACCTGAAGAGCGGTTGGCGCAGGTAACTGAAGCTGGGGAAAGAGAAACCGCGGATAAAGAGAGACTACTGTATTTGTCTGGTATCCTTACGGGGAGTGCCCTCCGAATTGGCCAGTGCTGCTCACCTGACCACTCCTCCACCGCTGGGTGTACACGGGCTCGCTGCGGGCCTCAAAGCTAGGAGCTGGACCTTCACAGCTGCACCGTTCCAGAAACTTCCAGGCTCCAGGAAAAGGAAATTGATGACCACTCACAAGGAGCGGGGAGTCCCTCCACTGGATAAACAAAGGCTAGGGTCACTTGGGCGGCTCAATCGATTGAACATCTGACCCTTGATTTTGGCTTAGGACACGACCTCCTTAGTTGGTGGGTTTCAGCCCTGCATAGGGCTCTTCACTGACAGTATGGAGTCTGCTTGGGATTGTTTCTCCTTTCTTTCTGCCCTTCCCCTGCTTGCACTCTCTCTCTCTCTCTCTCTCTCTCTCTCTCTCTCTCTCTCTCTCTCTGTCTCTCAAAATAAATAAACTTACAAAAATCCTGATCAAATACAGCTTTACTATACAGCAAAAAAAAAAAAAAAAAGGCAAAGGTTAGATAGAGCACAGCTGTCTGTCAGATTGGCAAATTAATTACACCTTTAACTCAGAAGCTTTCTCCTCATTCAAACCTGAAAGCGGGTCAATTTCTCCTTCTTGTGTAACATCCTGGGGTTACCACTGCAAACACAGATTTGTGATGGGCAGGTTTCTCTATTTCTGTACTGCGTAAGAAAGATGTGAGAAGCCACATAATGAAATACCTTGTAAATGCTGTTAAATGCATTTATTTTAACTGAAAAGAAATGTTTGTTGCTGTTTGCTGTCCATACGCTCAGAAGTCACATTCACTATTCGATAAGCACACTTTTGCGGCCTGATATACCTTAAAGAGCAAATTTTTCTTTGAAAATATTTTTAAAAACAGAATTAAAAAATTTAAAAAGTGGAGGCATGTGGGTGGTTCAGTTGGCTAGGTGACCGACTCTTGATTTGAGCTCAGGTCATGATCTTACGTTTGTGGGATGGAGCCTCACATCCAGCTCTGTGCTCACAGTGGTGAGCCTGCTTGGAATTCTCTCTCTCTCTCTTTCTGCCCCTCCCCCACTCTCTCTCTCTCTCTCTCAAAATAAATAAACATTTAAAAAAACAATTCATATAAAACATGAATGTCAGTTTTCAAAATGGCCTTTAAAAGTGAGTTTAAAGCACTATTAATTTGTAACCACCTTATAAAATGATATGACTAGATATAAATTAATATAGTACAAATTGAGTTCACAAATTCAAAATTAAAATTTTAAAGATGAAGCAGTAAAGTTCAGTTCTTTTTAAGCAGAATCTTATGATACTCCCTTTGCGGTTCCTCTTTCCCTAGTCCAATAATTTGAATTTTTTGAATTATGGTATGGCAATTTGAAGATTTCTCAAAATAAGATCTACAGAGGGTTTCTGACCCATGGTATTTGAACTTAGGATTTTTTGATGTTATGGTGGCATGAAAGCAATACACAGTCAGTAGAAACTGTTTTCCCACTTTGAATTTTGATCTTTTCCCCGGGCTAGCAATATGCAATACGTACTCTTTCATGATGCAGCGAGCTCAGCCCCATCAGCCACAGACACATGAGGGTAAACAATTAATACATTGACAACCACTCTGTTTTTCACTTTTTATTTCACAATAAACTACATGAGATGTTCAGCACTTTATTATAAAATAGGCTTTGTGTTAGATGATTTTGTCCACCTCTAGGCTAATGTAAGTGTTCTGAGAGTGTTTTAGACAGGCCAGGTTAAGCTATGATGTTTCATATGATAGGTGTGTTAAATGCATTTTCAGATTATAATATTTTCAACCTATGATGGGTTTTTCAAGGCATAACCTCGTCATAAGTCAAGGAAGATCTGTACCTTTATCTCCATTAACAGTAGATATATGGTTTTATTTAACTTGAATTATAAGTTGGTGTATTTTGGCTACTTTTTGCAATCACACATATAGCAAAACCGCATCTGTGCAAAACTCAGTTATCCCAAAATCTCAGAGAAACAGGGGCAGCTCAGGATGAGAAACAAAATTGAAAGAGTCCCCTAGTTAACCAAATAAATATCGGCAAATCCATGCACGAAAGCTCATGAACTTGATTCAGGAGACAACTCAGAAGCTTCACTTCGCTTAAAAGTTTTGGCCTATTTCACTTAAATATCCTCAACCTACAGATTAAAAGCTATGTAAAAAAGGAGGAAGTCAGAGCTATTTCTTCAAGGTCATAACATTAACATCATCAGTGAGTGGTAGCTGACAGCCAATCAGCAATGGAGGAGGCAAATAAACCAAGTATGAGTAAGTAAAATCCCCTATGTGGAGTAGATACTTGACAATTTATTGCAGGAACAATATCCCAATAGCTGTCACTGTATTTCAGCCAGTGTTCATAATGATGACCTTGAGTCATCAAAGAAAGTAAATTAGGTTCAGAACATTCTGTAAGAGGTGAGGAAACTGTTAGGCAAACAAAATTAAGTCATTCTGATTTATTCATTTATTTAACAAATCTTTACTGAATATATTTATTTATGTGTCAGACACTGTGCAGGTCTTAGGGACATGCAGATACTGAGACAGCAGTTCCTGCTTTCAAGAAATTTATGTTTTAACTCGGAGGTTTCAAAGTGTGGTCAGGGAACCCCTGAGGGTGCCATCTTCATGGTCAGGCTCCTTTATTCATAGTATTAAGATGGCATTTGTCTCTGTCTCTCAAAAATAAGTAAATGTTAAAAAAAAAAAAAGGAGGGGGTGCCCGGGTGGCTCAGTTGGTTAAGTGTCTGACTTCAGCTCAGGTCATGATTGCTTAGTTTGTGGGTTCCTGCATCCTGCATCAGGCTCTGTGCTGACAACTCAGAGCCTGGAGCCTGCTTCGGATTCTGTGTCTCCCTCTCTGTCGCTCTCTGCCCCTCCCCCATTCCTGCTCTGTCTCTCTGTCTCTCAAAAATAAATAAATGTTTAAAAAATTTTATAAAATATATGGCATTTGCTTTTTCCCCCCACTGTGTTTCCATTTGCACTTATGGTACAAAAGTAATGGTGAATAAATTTAGCATGAATTCCTTAACATTAATCAAGGCAGCCGCACCAAACACAGCAGTAGTCTTTGCATTGTTCATCCCCATGCACAGGGGAAAAAAAATGTCAATTTGACAAAGCAGGAAAAATGATTAATTTTATTAAATTTCAATCTGAAATACACATCTTTTTAATATTCTGGGTAATGAAATAGGTATCCATAAAGCACTTCTGCTGCATACAGAAGTGTGATGGTGGTCTAGAGGGAACACATTTGTGTGATTGAGTTGCAAGCTGAACTAGCCACTTTCTTCCTGGAACAGTTTTTATTAAAAGAACGATTCACAATAAACTGTGGTTGTTTGGCAGACATTCTCTCAAAAAAGAACAAAGTGAGCCTGTCTTTTCAAGGAAAACAACCAACAGTATTTATAGCCAACAACACAATTTGAGTTTTCAAACGAAATAGTTTTGGAAAACAAGGTTGTAGCTTCTCAGTAATTAAAGACTTCTCTGATGAGAATGGTGGTGATATTAAAAACTTATTTTTTGGTATTGTATAGAGAAATTGTCAAATTGGAATGATGTATATAACTCAGTGAATCAATCTTTTCCAAATTACCAAAATGTGTAATTTCAGAGTGAAAAATAGACCAATGGACTTTATTGTAACAAAACACAGAAAGTTCAATGATTTGCTTTCAGATTACACATTGAAAGTGAACTTTAAGGGGTGCCTGGGTAGCTCAGTTAAGTATCCAAGTTTGGCTCAGGTCATGATCTCACAGTTCCTGAGTTCAAGCCCTGTGTCAGGCTCTGTGCTGACAGTTCAGAGCCTGGAGCCTGCTTCTGATTTCCTGCCCCCATCCCCGCCTCCCCGCTCCTTCCTGTCTCATGCTCATGCTCATGCTCTGTCTCTCTGTCTCTCTCTCAAGAATAAACATTAAAAAAAAATTAAAAGAAAGTGAACTTTAAGAATCTGTCACCTGTCAAGTTTTAGCATGGTATTAAGAAGAATATCCACAATGACCTTGAAAAGGCTATTAAAATATTGTTTCCGGGGCACCCAGATGCTCAGTCTGTTGAGCATATGACTCTTGATTTTGGCTCAAGGCATGATCCCAGGGTCATGGGATGGAGCCCCAGATGAGGCTCTGCCCTGAGCCTGGAGCCTGCTTGACATTCTCTCTCTCTCTGTCTCTCTCTCTCTGTCCCTCTCTCCCACTCATGCTCTCTCTCTCTCTCTCTCAAATAAAAAATAAAATAAAGAAAATATCCCTCCCTTATGCAACTATGTGTGACACTGGACTTACCTCACATACTTCCACCCAAAACAATTTAGTGCAACACATTGAATGCAAAAGCAGATATGAGAATCCATTCCAAAAGATGTTAAACAATGTGAGTTTTCTCTCTGAGATTTTTGTTTTGAAAAATATAATTATTTTTATAAAAATATGTTCTTAGATATTGACACGTAATACATTTATTATTATTTTAAGTGAATCAATAAATAAGAATTTTGAGAGTTCCTTAATTTCTAATATAATAAATATCAGTAGATATTATCCACATCTATAAAAGCTCTTCAGGGTCCTCAGTAATTTTAAACATACGAAACATCCCGAGACCAAAAAATTTGAGAACCACTAGTCTAAGAAGGCACAGATTTATAAATACATAATTCCAACCTACTACATGATAGAAAGAAGTACAAGATAACACAGGAGGCTATAGGACAGGCATCTAACCCAGTCTTGGAGAGTGATGGAAGGCTCCCTGAAGGAGGTGATCTCTAAGCTAGACTTGATGGATGATAGTTAGCATGCTAAGAAGGGTAGGAAGTTCAAGACAGAAGGAAGAACGTATACACAGTTCTAAAAGAAGGAGAGAGAGGGGTTCATTCATGAAAATCAAAGTTGTTTGGTGGAGCTAGAGAATAGTTTGTGATAATGTAGATTGTTCTGACTATATAATCATTTCACTAAAATAACTTTATAAAGGGTTAAAAGTGGATTCTGGTCTCAAATATACATAATACTAATGTGGCGGGCAAGCTGCAAATGGTCTCTGGTATACTGTACCAATTTATACAAAGTTTTTAAAAACCACTTTAATAAGTTGCCACAAATATGTGATTAGAAGTTGTAATCTAGATTTAGATTAAAGATAAATCATTAAGTTTAGAGAAACTTAAGCCTGAACTTAAACTATCTTTAAAAGATCTTTTTTCATTTTAAGAGAATTCTAATGAGATGTTTAAAGTCTGATTTGAGTTTGAAACAAAACAAGTTTTAAGTTTAAAACTTCTATTCTTAAAAAAAATTTTTTTTTTACTGTTTATTCATTTTTGAGAAACAAAAAGATACAGAGTGGGGGAGGGGCAGAGACAGAGGGAGACACAGCATCTGAAACAGGCTCCAGGCTCCGAGCTGTCAGCACAGAGCCCCACATCCTGACACGGGGCTGTAGCCCATGAACCGCAAGATCATGACCTGAGTCAAAGTCGGACGCTTAACTGACTGAGTCACCCAGGCACTCCAAGCCTTCTATAATTTATAAATACTCTATTTCTCCCCAGATCAGTGATAGTTATCTCATAGACTTGGGTTATATCCGATAGGATTTTTCTCTAAAAGTGACATAGATTCTAATATAGACTTCTCCACATCTTGGTAGCCTCTTTGTCATGTTTGCTGTGTGGCCATGGTTTCCTGCCTTTCCATATTTTTAATAGTTTTAATAGTGTCTTCCCACAATACTAAAGAAAGCCTTTAAATCATATGCCCTGGAAACCTCCACTAGGAGCTTGGCGTTTGCAAATGCCAAGGTAAGCATGTGTCCTGAAGGCCAGGCCAGGTAATCAGCGACTTTAAGAGATATGCCCCTACTCAAAGCCCCTTGTTGATCCCATGGGTATTCGTGAGCTGGAACAGAGCTTCTGAGAGTGATCTTTCTCTTGCTGGAAGGAGTTCAGAAGAAACAGAAGCAAATATTTCTGGCTTAGAGGTTAGGCCTAGTACAACTGGTATCTTGGAATAGAAAGCCACCCACAGTCGCGTCACTGCCATCTTTGGATGGCAGGCTACTGTTACGTGTTACAGAATTAGGATTTGCTGTCAGGAGAATGCGGTGGCATGCTCATATTGCTACATTTCACAGACTTTATCCGAGTGGCCCTACTTAATTTGGAAATGTTTGTAGGGCACTCCAGAGAATATTTTGCCAGGGGTCATATCTATTAACTTATGTTTGTAAGTCTGCATACACATTGCTTTATCAGTATGTCTTTTGCATTGTATATTGTATGTTATCTGTTTATTTGTCTGGATCTTTTGTGGCTCCTGAGAACTCTGAAGGACAAAATAATACAACCATGGGTGGATTACACTTTAACATTTTTTAACAGTATGTTATACTTTAAGGCATTATCAAAAACAACAAAAAAAGCAGCAAAAATAGGTCAAAGCAGTAAAACTAACTTAAAACTAAGATTGACTTGGAATGATGGATACCACCCATGTCTCCCAAAAGATTTTAAAATAAATTAAACACTGTATCCTAGCAACTGTCTGACACCATTGTGTATATAATAAATGGTATATGAGCAAATGAGTGGATGACCGAACTCTAACACATAGAGATGACAGATATCCATAGGTTTCAAAGGAGGAAATAGGTGAGTGAGGTTGCTTGTCCAACACACGCAGCTAAAAAACAACCTGACTATAGACTCACTTGATCCACGTCTATACCACATTTCAACATACAAACAAAGTTTTGGGAGATCATTTGTATTTAGGTAGTGTGACAACTTCCCATCAAATATGTTAACTGAATATTTAGTAATTATTTGTTGGATAAGAAGAAGTCAGACACACAAATATTGGTCTAACTTCCTCACTGTCAGTAATCACTTACTGGGGGGCGCCTGGGTGGCTCAGTTGGTTAAGCGTCCGATTTTGGCTCAGGTCATGATCTCAAGTTCATGGGTTCGAGCCCCGTGTCAGGCTCTGCACTGACAGCTTGAAGCCTGCTTGTTATCCTCTCTCTCCCTCTCTCTCTGCCCCTCTCATGCTCTCTCTGTCTCTGTCTCTCTTTCTCTCCCAAAATAAATAAATACACTTAAAAAAAATCACTTAGTGGGATCACCTCACTGGTGGCAGTGAGAGGAGTGGTATATCAAAATCTCAGGGGAAATCATTAATGGCTCAAAGACTAGCACGGCAGCCTTCATGTTAAAAAGAGTACCCTAAGTGGAACCCCCTTTTCACACCACATGCCCCTACTTCACGCTGCTGTCATGATTAAAGTAAATGCTTTTCCAGATCACTCCAGAACTTTCTTTTATGACTGCCCTTTGCTTTGGTTTGGTTTGTTTTTAACCCTGATGATTAAGATATTTTGGAGTTTTGAATGCTCAATAGGCAGTCAATTTTTATATTTACCACAGGAGGGCCTGCGGTTTAAAAGGTTGGTGGTGTTTCCTCAAGGTTGTAATAATATCTGTTAGTGATAACCAAAATGACCTTCCTGTACTGGTTTTGTATTCTGGGAAATGGAAGCCTGAGGATTCAGAGAGACAATGTATCTGAAGCCTGATACACATCTGAAAGTAGTTCACATGCCTGTTCTGATTCTGGTCATCATCCCGCACTCTGGTCATCATCCCGCACTCTTTTACTGTCCGTCAGACCTTTCTCATGTTGTGTCCTGTAGCATGGCCACCTTCTCACTCCCTGCTGTGGATGGAGAAACAGTAGTTCAAGGGGATTCAAGATGCTGCTTGAGTCCATGTGGAATCTGTGCCACTTCCCACTTCTTTCAGTGGATTCTGTGCAACGAACCTCCCTTGAGCCTCTTCTAGAGAGTGTCTAAAATGCCACTTCTCCACTTCCCCTGATTTTTCATACCTGTGCGCTCCCCTCTGGAAAGTAAGCTCTATGAAGGTGGGGACCCAGCTTGTTTCTCCCATCCTTGTAGTTTCAGGAACCACAACAATATCTGGTACATGACAGATGCTCATTTAAGATGTGTGGATTAAATGAATGTACGAGTGAGCAAATAAATGACTCTCCCCTTGTGTCCTGATATTACAACTTGAAATTCTTATTATTTGTATAGGATTGCCCTTTTTTCCCTATAGCTTTTAAAAAGTTCTCTCTCTCACACTGGAAGATTCCATCCCTGAAGTAGCTAAGTCATAAAGGACTGTGGAATTCTAAACAAAACCGAGTGTCTTTCAGAAATGGCAAAACTTAAGATGCCATTTAATGGGAAATCAGATACTTGCTGACCATAAGATTCGAGGGAAGTTGCCTGCAATTTTCTAAAAGGCAACTTTGATTTTATTGCTAATTTAAATCCCAGTGGACTTCAGATGTTCTTGCTCAGAGGGGCAGCACGGTGTACCCTGACTGTGCTCTTGAGAAGCATGAAGATGAGAAAACGCTGAATCAGGCTCTTTGCAGGCAATCTGTTCTCAGTTGTCCTCATAACCCCGCCCACAATGGGGGGGGGAGCGTGAGAATTGGAGCACAGCCATCTCCCAGGCCAGGCTACCTGGGAGCTTTGCAGAAGGAATTACACAAAGAATTCTATCTCCTTAAGTGACTAACAACCTATGTCAGTTTCCTCTGCTGTTGCAACAAATTACCATAACTTTAGTGCTTTAAAACAGTACAGATTTATTATTTTACAGGTCTAGGGGTTCCAAGTTCTAAAATCAAGGTGTCATCAGAGTTTGATTCCTTCTGGAGGCTCTAGGGGAGAATCCGTCTCCTTGCCTTTTCCAGCTTTGAGAGACCACCCACATTCCTTGGCTTGTGGCCCCTTCTCCATCTTCAAAGCCAGCTGTGTACCTTCAAATCACCAACGCTGGCCGTCAAACTCATCATATCTCTCTTACATTTGTACATCTCCTTCTCTAACTCAGACACTCCTGTATCCCGGTTAGAAGGACCCTTGGGGTTACATTGGGCCTACCCAGAGAGTCCAGGATAATCTCCCCATCTCAAAATCCTTATTAATCAAATCTGCAAAGTCCTTTTTGCCAGATAAAGTAACATATTCACACATTCCAGGGATTGTGGCGTGAATGCCTCTGGGAGCCATTATTCTGCTCACAGCACCACCCCACCCACTTTCTTCCTAATGGCCTCATAAAGTGGCCTTCAGATCCTCCCTTCTCTCAGTGCCAAGCGTATTCACAAGCTGCTGAAGGCTTCTGTACCACTTCCTCCTTCTGAATTTTCCTTGGTCATCCCAGCTGAATGCACCTGCTTCTTTCTCCCTATTCCTTTGAGCAAACTGGACCCACTTAGGGCATTCCTGTCTGCTGCCATACACCTTATTTGTATGTGCATATGTTACTTTCCTGAACAACCTGAGCCAGGAGCCAACTCTGTGCCCTCCTGGGACTCAGAACAGCATGGCAGATTGCAGGGACTCAATTGTTGCCGCTCTCAGCAGATGCCATGTGAGCCCCTTCTCCCTGGATCTGGTGCCTTCCAGATGTTTCTCCCAGAGTACCAGACAGAATCCCTTGCCCCTACCCTAAAGCGCCATTGCTATTAAGCAACAGATTCCCTGCCTGTGAACTGGTTGGACTCCACAATCACTGTCTGCTTAGAATACATGGTCCCTGGGGGCTGCTGGTAGCCTGGAGAGGGAAACTGCATTTACGTCTGGAGCTTTCCACCTTGCACGAGCCGGGCCTATTACTGCTTTGCTATTTGCAGCGGCAGTGGCCGGCTGTCTGCAGTGCTGACTGAGAAGCCCCATCACCGAGCAGGCTTGGCTATTTCCAGTATAATTCTCTTCCCCTCAGGATGCCATCCTCTACATGTGTCAGAGTGACTCACTTGGCACTTGCACTTGGTAAGAGCTTGCGCTTGGTGAAAAGGCACTGGCCGAGAATGTCCCAGTCTCATTTTCAGCCGCTACCTGGGAAGGCCTCACCCTAACCCAGAAAGACTCTTACTTCTGCACCAGTCAAGAAATGCAAAAGTAGGAGCTGTTGAATTGCCAGACACTAGGTGAAGCTTGGAGCTGGGCTGAAGTGCATTAAAGGGCAGGGTGGGTTAGGGAATAAAAACATGAAATCAAAGTTTCTGCTCTGATACATTTCACGATCAATTGGGGAGAAAGATAAGTTACCAAGTCATTACAAAATTCTGCAAAATCTTCTATCAGCAAAGTGCTCTGAAGCTGGGGGGAAAAAAGTGGTTTATATCTCACAGTTTTCATCTGGATAAATCCAAAATATTAAACATGAAGTCTTACGAAAACTAGAGGAGCCCTGGGAGAATTTTTCTTACATAATCTCGGAATGGCAAAGGCCTTTCTAAATATAACGTAAGACTCATAAGCTGCAAATGAAAGACTAGTTAAATTTAATTGCGTAATAAAATATTCTCCACATCAAAATCTTTAATACATAAGGATAAAAAACAATTGGCAAACTGAGAAAAAGTATTTGTAAGTCATATTACGGGAAAAGACTAAGTTCTTGAACGTATGAAGGATATATATGAATCAGTAAGAAAACAGTAAACATCCCAACAGAAAAATGGCTAAAGGGTATAAGCAGACCATTCAAAGAAAATGAAATGCAGATGGCCCTTACACATAAGAATAGATGGTCTATGCCACTTATAATGACAGAAATGCAACTCAAATTACAGAGAGATATATTTTTTGGCCTAAAAATTGGCAAAAATAAAAGAGTTTAAAACCACTTATATTGTGAGGAATCAGCAGACCATTCATGTTATGGTAGAAGTACTCTTTGTTACAACACCCACAGAGGGCAAATTTACAACATCTATCAAAATCAGAGCCATGCATATCCTATGACTCAGCAGTTTGCTAGGAATTTATCCTATGGATAGTCTCTGGCCTATGGAAAATGACATCTACAGAACCTTATTTACTGCAGCACTTTAATATTATCAAAAGATTGAAGTACCCCTCAAGAGATGAATGATGAACATAGGAGAGTGAAAACTTATGATATTCACACACAAAGGGATGCCACACTTTGGTCAAAAGGAATGGAGGGGGGAGCGCCTGGGTGGCTCAGTCGGTTAAGCGTCTGACTCTCTATCTTCGCTCCGGTCATGATCTCACAGTTCATGAGATTGAGCCCTTCGTCAGGCTCTGTGCTGACAGCTCAGAGCCTGTTTGGGATTCTCTCTCTCCCTCTCTCTCTGCCCCTCCCCTGCTTGTGCACACACCCTCTCTCCTTCTCTCTCAAAATAAATAAATAAACACTGTTTTAAAACATTAAAAAAAGGAATGGGGATGTGCTTTGTGACCATTACATAAATATTCCGAAGATATGCTAAGTGACTAAAGCAAGGCACAGAACAGTGTGTTCAGGGAGCTGCAGTTTAGCATAAAAGAAGGGAGGAGTAAGGCACTAGCTGTTTTCAGGAAACAGCTGAGTATAAATTTTACTGACTGTTTTTGCTCAGGTTATTCCCTTCATGTGGATTGCCCTTCCTGCATCTCTGCCTATTGCAAAATATTTATTCTTTCAGGACAATTTCAATTACGTCTTCCTTTATGAACCTTTACTGATCACCTGAATTAAATAGTCTCTTGATTGAACAAAAGTATAAAATTATCAAGAGAATGGTTTTAAGGTTTGTGGTGAGGGATCCTTCCTAAGCAAGACAACCCTACAAAATTTGTAAAGGAAGATTGATTCAACTTTATAAGACATTTAATATTTTATATGGTCAAAGACATCATAAATGGACTTACCAAAAATCTAACAGACTAAGCATCAGATACTGACGACAAAGGCATCCAGAGTATATAAATCGCTCCTACAAACCAACAAAGACAAAACCATCAGTCCAATAGGAAATAACGGCATATTTTAAGGACAAATGCAGTTAGTTAAAAAAACAGACAAGCAAATAAAAAATATTCTATTTTAAATAAATATTTTTCTCCTTTAGTTGAGTAAAAAAAAGATGTATACTAGAGTGGGGGGAAACAGTCAATGTTGTGGTGGGAGTATATAAATCCTTAAATTCTCTTTGTAGGGTAATTTGGAGTCATTAAATGTAAAAATATGTATCACCTTCAATCCATCTCTTGGACTTGCAGGCATCCGTGGTGAGAGGTACACATGTGCGCATAGAGGTACTTACAAGCATCATCTTTGTAACATTATTTATAACAGGAAAAAACCAAAGATCTCTTAAGGATCACCAATAGGGGAAAGCATGTATGAACCAAAATAAATTCATTTTATGGTTACTGCTCAGTAATTTAAAAATAAAGTAGAGTTCTTCATATTTGCATGAAAAGAGCTCCAAAGAGAAATGCCGCTGAAGTACAATACCTAAAATGCTATTCTGCCCATGGCCCTATAAAGAGGCCCACGCGGTAAGAAAGTGACGCCAGCCTAGAGCCAGGGAGGAAGGGAATCCTGCCAACACCCACGTGCCTAAGGTCAGAAGCAGATCCTTCTCCAGTCAGGCCTTCAGGTGGTCACGGCCCCAGCCAACACCTGGCAGGCCTGTGAGCGCCCCTGAGGCAGGGAGCTCATCTAAGCTGTACCTGGACTCCTGACCTAGAGAGGAGGAGATAATATTGTTTTAAGCCAATAACATAAAATATTATTCTGTTTATGGGGGAAAAGCTATATATATGAACATATATATATATGTAGGGGGATAGATACGTGTCTCTGCATATACGCAGAATATATATACCTATATACATAAAAAGTGTGTGTGTGTATATACATACATTGTATACACATACACACACACAAACAGTTTAGCTTAAGCACTGCATTACCTCTAGGGAGGGCATAGATTTAGTGGTGGGGAAGGAGGAACTTTGCTTTTGTGCTCTATACATTTACAAGGTTTTGTTTCGTTTGTTGTTAAAAGCTGGTGATGAGAAGGACCCAGTTCATATAACTTGGAGAAGGGATTTGATCTCAGTTAATTGGCCTCCCAGTGTGATATTTTTTCCACTGTTCCACCACAAGAAAAGAAGTGGCACATTCTGGGTCAAGAATAATTAAATAGAAATAAGTATGAGACATTTTCCTCTGGCAGTGAAGGACATGGCTGAATTTTCAGACACTTCCCTCTAACAACCAACCCGAAGAGCCGTTACTGAGAGTGACACCCGTTTATTTTATAGGCATGGAGAATAGCTGGACCTAACATGACATGGAACATAGATCAAACTTTTAAAATGTTCTCAAATACCCTGTATCTTGTAAATCTTTTCCCTAACTTTTCTTTTTCTTTTTTTCCCCTCAGACTCTGTTAATTTTTCTTTTTTTTTTTAATTTTTTAACGTTTATTTATTTTTGAGACATAGAGACAGAGCGTGAGCAGGAGGAGGGCAGAGAGAGAAGGAGACACAGAATCCGAAGCAGGCTCCAGGCTCTGAGCTGTCAGCACAGAACCCGATGCGGGGCTCAAACTCACAGACCGTGAGATCATGACCTGAGCTAAAGTTGGCTGCTTAACTGACTGAGCCACCCAGGCGCCCCATGACTCTGTTAACTTTTCTATAAGGAACTTAAAATTTGGAAAGAAAGGCCTAACCAATACTGAGTAAATCAAGACCGTTTCTTAACCCTTAAATGACATATTGCCTTACATTACATTCTAGGGTCACTTTAATTTTAAACAGTAATACAATATTAGAGGCTCATTGATGTGAAATTTACTTTTATGTCCTCTCTTATTCCTCTTCCCAACCAATAATTTGCATGCTTGACTTCCTTTAATTTGCTTTAATTCCTATAGCATGGAGCAAGAGTATTATATAGGGTTGGTCATGGACTTTGAAACCCTACACACCTGAGTTTTCATAGGTTTTCTGTGATTTAGAGAAAATCGTCTAACTTTTCTGCAGGTCAGTTTTTCTTCTGCCAACTAGCAAAATAAAAACTTGTGGGAAAAAAGAAATCACCATGAAATTAGAAAATATGAAGTTAATATGACAAAAGCACCACATATCAAACTGTATAGGGTGCAGCCAAGGCAGGACTTAGATATGTATTATCTTGGGGCGCCTGGGTGGCTCAGTTGGTAAAGTGTCCAACTTCGGCTCAGGTCATGATCTCATGGCTTGTGAGTTCAAGCCCCATGTCGGGCTCTGTGCTGACAGCTCAGAGCCTGGAACCTGCTTCCGATTCTGTGTCTCCCTCTCTCACTCTGCCCCTCCCCAACTCATGCTCTGTCTGTCTGTCTCTCTCTCGAGAATAAATAAAACATTTTTTTAAAAGAAAGGTATGTATTGTCTTTACTGCATATATCAGAAAAGAAGGAAAGTAGGAAAATAGGAAGTAAAATAAAACCCAAAGAAATCAGAAGAAGTGAAATAGGATAGTTAAGAACAAGATGAATGAAAATACATATGCACATACATATAATAGAAAAAGGTTACTAACATTAAATGTATTTTTTTGTAAAGATAATCAAAATGGATAACCCCCTAGCAAGAATGAACAAGAAAAACAGACAGAAAATATAGGCTACCAAGATCAGAAATATAAAAGAGACCTTAAGGTCATCAAAATGATTAATTACAATACCAATTTCTTAAGAAGTTTGTGAGAATTCACTGAAGCAATATACTTGAACCACCTAGCACAGTAACATGGCTGATAGAAACTACTTATGTCCCAGTTTGCTGGACAATGGAGTACAAGTCACTGGTACACTTTGGTTGAGCCCATGCTCTCTGCTGGGCACTGAGTTGATGGTTATGTGTGAAGGGATAGACATGGTTCTAGCCTCCACAGAGCAGAGAGTCCAGTGGTGAAGACAGATGAATTTTTTTTAATTACATATAAAAATATGAAATTACATTGATGACAAGGGCTACAAATAAGGAGGGGGGAATGGAGCTGAGTGCATATAAATGTACAGAAAAAGGTTAACTGACCTAGTAAGGAAGGTCAAGGAGGCTTCCCTAAGGAGGTGATAGTTGAGATGCCAAATACAGGGCAAACACACATTAGCTAACAAGTTAACCAGTAAGTGCTCTAGGCCGGTGAAAGAGATGAAAATGTCCTCTTTCTTTCTTCCTTTCTTTCTTTCTCCCTTCCTTCCTTCCTTCCTTCCCTCCCTTCCTTCCTTCCTTCCTTCCTTCCTTCCTTCCTTCCTTCCTTCCTTCCTTCCTTCCTTTCTTTCTTTCTGCTTTT
Organism: Paguma larvata; assembly: GCA_030068075.1. Taxonomy (NCBI): domain Eukaryota; kingdom Metazoa; phylum Chordata; class Mammalia; order Carnivora; family Viverridae; genus Paguma; species Paguma larvata. The sequence goes on along the minus strand of CM057826.1, from coordinate 97,681,837 downwards.
TTGTTCTATATTGAGAGAGAGAGAGAGAGAGAGAGAGACAGAGAGAGACAGAGTGTGAGCAGGGAAGGGGAAGAGAGATGGAGACACAATCAGAAGCAGGCTCTAGGCTCTGAGCTGTCAGCACTGAGCCTGATGCAGGGCTCGGGCTCACAAGCAGTGAGATCATGACCTGAGCTGAAGGTGGATGCTTAACTGACTGAGCCATCTAGGCACCCAGGTCCTGCTATTAGAAGTAGTGTGCTCTGGGATACCTGGGTGGCTCAGTTGGTTAAGGGTCCGACTTAGGCTCGGGTCATGATCTCACAGTTTGTGGGTTTGAGCCCTGCGCATTGGGGCTCTGTGCTGACAGCCTGCTTCAGATTCTGTGTCTCTATCTCTGTCCCTCCTCCGTTCATACTCTCTAAAAATAAATAAATAAAACATTAATAATAATAATAATAAAGAAGTAGCATGCTCTGGGGACACGGGTGGCTCAGTCAATTGAGCATCTGACTCTTGATTTCAGCTCAGGTCATGATCTCACAGTAGTGAGATGGAGCCCCATGTCAGGCTCCAGGCTGGGTGTGGAGCTTGCTGAAGATTCTCCTTCTATCCCTCTACTGCATGTGCACGCTCTCTCTCACTCTCTCTCAAAACAAAACAAAAACCAAAGTTAAAAAAAAAAAAAAAGAACTACCATGCTCTGATATTACATCATGTAGGTGAGGCTGGAAAGCAAGGATGAGGGGGTGGCTAGATAAAGCTGGGGTGATAAACAGGGGCAAGGCTTTGTGGGACCTTGCAGGCCATGCTCAGGAGTTTGATCTTTATTCTAAAAACAATAGGGAGCCACTTAGGAGTTTCAGGTAGGGGTGAGTAACATGACCAGTTCAGAAAAGATCACCCTCTATGGTGTGAAGGATGGATTAGATGAGGGTCCTATTAGATATACTGATGCAAGTCAGGTGACCATTGCTACTGCACAGGACAAAACAACAATTATAACTACTGCTTATGATACAAATTAAACTGGAAATGGCTCAATTATGCCAATCAATAATGGACCGGTTAAATAAACTATAGTAAATAAAGAAAATGGGTTACCATCCAGCTATTAAAGGGATAAGAAATATTAATCTATGCTGTTATGAACTTATCTACAGGATATATTAAGTGAAAAAAGCAAAACAGAAAAGTTGTGTGTATATATGCTGTTTATCTAAAAGAGGTAGGAAGGAGATATACATACATATACATATATATATATAAAATAAGCATTTTAAATATTTTTAATGTTTATTTATTTTTGAAGGAGAGAGAGATGGAGCATGAGTTGGGGAGGGGCAGAGATAGAGGGAGACACAGAATCTGAAGTAGGCTCCAGGCTCTGAGCTGTGAGCACAGAGCCTGATGCGGGGTTCCAATTTAGGAACTGTGAGACTATGACCAGAGCCTAAGTCAGATGGTTAACATTCTATTCTCATTTCAGAGGTGTTGGTAGTTATGTCCATCTTGATATCACCTGCACATTTTAAAAAGTTTATTTAATTTTGAGAGAGAGAGAGAGAGAGAGAGAGAATCCCAAGCAGGCTTTGCAATATTGGCACAGAGCCTGATGTGGGGCTTGAACTCATGAACTGTGAAATCATGACCTGAGCCGAAATCAAGAGGCAGATGCTTAACTGACTGAGCCACCCAGATGCCCTTCACCCACACATTTTGTGAGAATGCTTTTACTCCATTGTCCAGCAAACTGGGACAAAACAGATGTATTCATCAACCATGCCTTGAATGCTTATTATTCTAATCACTGTATTAGGTACTTACACATTTTATCATTTATACCTTTCTTACAAAGTTACCCACACGCTTATAAAGATATTATTCTCCCCAGTATATTAATGAAGAGGCTGAAGATCAAGAAGAATAAGTCACTTGCCCAAAGTTACAAAGCTGCACAGTAGCAGTCAGCATCTCTAGTCTGTTTTCTGTCATTATGTTTCTAATTTCAAAGTCTGGGTGATGACTTCGGTGGTTCACGGTCATGGCATTTAATTGTGCTGACTCACACAGAAGAAAGCTCTTCTGTTATTTTCATCCAACCTTCTGTTATGACATGGAGAACAACTCAGTTAGGTGGTAGTGTATCTTCACACCTCTCAAACACTTGCTAATCTCTGTTTTTAACCTAGAGAGAGTAGACCTCAGGCTCAGAGTCTCCAAATAACGGTGTATAGCAGAAGTTACATTACATTATCTTATCTTCATTATGTCTATTCTTAGGGATACCTTCTATTTACAAATGTTATTAGTGTTTCCATTAACACAGCAGTAAAGAATTTCATTAAAAAATAAATCTAGGGGCACCCGGGTGGCTCAGTCGGTTAAATGTCTGGCTTCAGCTCAGGTAACGATCTCATGGTTTGTGAGTTCAAGCCCCATGTCAGGCTCTGTGCTGACAGCTCAGAGCCTGGAGCTGTTTCTGATTCTGTGTCTCCCTCTCTCTCTGCCCCTCCCCTGCTTGTGCTCTGTCTCTCTCAAAAAGAAACATTAAAAAAAATAAATCTAAGTAAAAGGAATAGACCTAACGATAATTATTATACAAATAAAAGTAATGGTGGTTGAGAAAAGGGAGGACAATCACTAGTTGACAGTGGACTCCAAAGCTGATCCCTGGGAAACAATGCTCCTTACCAGAACTCATCCACCAGTTAGGGGCTTTGGTGCTGGCCTTATCTCCCTAACAGAAATTGAATGCCTTCTCTACACCAAGCAGTGATCTGTTACTATCTCACTTGGGAACTCTTTGTCACTCTTCACTGGTGAAATGGCTCACCAGTGAGCTTGTCATAGACCTCAACTGCTACGGACCAGATGGTATCTTATTCCCCATTGATCAGACTGGCATGTAGAAAGGAATCCTGGCCTTTGGCTGCCTACTATGTCTCCCATGCCAGGGTTTCAGGAAAGAGCTAAGGGCAAAGAGTGTATCACCAATAATTTATGTAGGTTAATAGGTAAGACAATGGGCTAATTTGGAAATCTTAGCATACCCAGGTGATTTTTTTTCTTACTAATATGCTTTCTAGTATTAAAAACTATATTGACTAGTCTAATTTCCACCCAGTCCTCTTTGTTATGCCTCTAATCCTTCAGTCTTTTATGGTAGGTAGATTTTGTCCCTTCTTCGCCTCCGTGACCCCTTTCCTGGGACAGAAGCTATATTCAGTAGATCTGTGAGAAGCGGCTGTAGATGGGCTGCCTTTAAACATTTTAATGTGTTCTAAACACAAAGGCAATACAAATTCCCAATGCTACATATATTTTTAAAGACAGCATGGTCACATGAAATAATTTTGCCTGTGTGTTCCCTAGGGAACTGAAAAGTACATTATAGTCACTGCGATCCTGCTGGGGTAGAGACAGTATCTTCTCTTTATCCTTTGTTATGCTTGATTCTATCTGTTCAGCATGTTAAGAAAAGAAATCTGTATCTAGAAAAATGCATCGGTATTCCTCTTTTTCCATGAGTACCGTGAAACCAGTACTTTTTATTTTTTTTACCATTGGGACTTGGCAGAGTAGTGTCCAAAGCCTGAACAATATTAGGCATAGGTTTTACATTTCTGACGTATTAAGTCAAGGTGGTAAATATTGGTAAATATGTCTTCTCAAGTCCACAAGGTCAAAGAAAAGACAGTTTCCATCTTCCTGGTCGGGGTACCCTCAGCACTACGCCCGATGTGCTATCGCAGCACCTGAGAATCTGGTTTGCTCACAGGCGGGGACACTAGTCAGAGGCCTGACTTGTGCACCTCGTACAAGGTAAATAGCCCCACGGTGAAAATGGAAATCCGTCCCGTGCTCCGGCACAAGCAGGGTGGGCGCCTGCAGCCGGCAATGGGCGTGTGGGGGGTGTAGGTGGGGAATGTTTTCTCCCTTCACGGCTGCAGCAGGGGCCCTCCGGGTTCCCCAGGCCCTTGCCTCGCGGCTCTGCCCTGACCATTGTCCGCACACCTCTTCCCTCCAGCTTCCGGGCCGCGGGCGAGATGATTTGCTGCAGATGACATCAGCCCTGGGCCAACGGCTGGAAGAGCGGAGGCAGCCACCGCGTGAGGATGTGCCGGGTGGTCCTTTCCTCCTCCTCTTCCTCCTCCTCCCGGCTCCGAGCCTAGTCTCCATATAAAAGCGGCGCCGCCTCCCCGCCCTCTCGCACTCCCCGCTCCTCTCCGCCGCGCGCTCTAGGAGAGGGCGGAGGGGGAGGCGGCGCGCAGCGCCGGGAGGAGGGGGGACGCAGGGGGCGGAGCGGAGACAGCACCTTCGGAGATAATCCTTTCTCCTGCCGCAGAGGAGAGGAGCGGCGGGAGCGGGACACTTCGCCGAGGCATAGCGGGCCGGCAGGATGGCGACCGTGGTGGTGGAAGCCGCCGAGCCGGAGCCGTCCGGCAGCATTGCCAACCCGGCGGCATCCACCTCGCCCAGCCTGTCGCATCGCTTCCTCGACAGCAAGTTCTACCTGCTGGTGGTCGTCGGCGAAATCGTGACCGAGGAGCACCTACGGCGCGCCATCGGCAACATCGAACTCGGTAAGAGGCCCTGCGTCCCCAGGGGAAGCGCTCTAGGAGACTGGCAAACGCGACCCCACCCAGGGCGCGACGGCTGCCCTCCTCCTCAGGCGCGCCCCGCACCCACGCCTCTCCCCGCCACCTCCCACACGCAGTCCGGACTCTTTCCTGGGCTCGTTGCGGAGAATAACGCGAATTATTAGATCTGAGACCCAGCGGGAGAGCGTCTCCTAACCTTGAGGGACATGTCATCAGGCTGGGTCTGCAGATCCCGGCTGGCCACCGCCTCTCCCGCTAAATGAAATGCAGGTGTCAGAGGAGCGGCGGCCACAATAAAGCCCAAACCGCAGGGAGCAAACGGGGGTGGGGAGTTGATGCAAACACCCTTTGAGTCCTTCTCAGTTCCCCGCAAAATGCTGGGACTCCCCTCTTCCCCTTGCCGGCAGATCCAAGGCCGAAGCACCATGTGCCAGGGCCCGCATGGGAATCATCCTCACCACAGCCAACTCAGCCCCGGAGAAATGCCTTTTCTGGCTTAAAACCCCCGGATTTGTTCTTTCCTTGCAATGACTAGGCTAGTCCTGGGGCCACGCCCGCTTCCCCCCCGCACCCCCCCTCCACCCGGGACGCAGAGATGGAGAACCTCCTGCGCTTGATTCCCAGACGGCGCCCGCCTCGCTACCGCCCCTGGGACCCTGGTGCAGCTTTCAGAAAGGACAATGGGACCCCAAGTTGCGGGGTGGGGCTTCTTTCAAAAATCTCAGCCTTGGTAGTGATGGCTTAGGGGGAAGGGGGTGGGTAGCGGGTAGGGCCAGCGCCTCGCCCGGTGCGCGCACTAGGAGCGTGCTCTGCAGAGGCCGAATAGCGGTTCGCCTAGAACCCTGGGCGGGGCCGCGAGGGCCCGCGGGGCGCAGCCTCAGGCGCGCGGACCGACCCGCCCTCGGCCCCACCCGGGCTGCCGCAGTGCCCCCGTCCGCTCGCCGCACCTGCCCCCCGCACTGCGGCGCCCCCATCGGGCGCGGTCCGCCCGGCGTGCGCTCCGCCGGGGCGTCGGCTTGGCGCTGCGTACCCCCACCTCTCCCTCAGCCCGGCTTTGTTGCGCTCGGAGCCCCCCCACGCCCCCACCGAGCAGGCAGCTCTGGCTCTCCGCCTGTGCCTCCCCCCACCCCCCAGTGTCCCAGACCTCCCCTCGCCCCTGACAGAGGTCGCCAGGTCCCGGCGCAGCCCCAGCCCGCGCTCTATTCTCTCGGGGTGGTGCTGAAGCGTTTCTGCCTGGAGACACCGGCTGGTGGGCGTGGTGCAGTCCGCACTGCGGTCTCTACGGCAGCCCGAGGCGGACAAAGGGCGTTCGCGCAGCCCTCGCTCCCCGCTCCCGGCGCCCCCCCCCCCCATAAAAGACTAAAGAAAGACCTTATATTCGATGAAAAAATTAGCGCTTGTTTTCTGCCTCTGCATTTGGAAACGGCCCCTTGTCCCCAGAACAAAAGGCTGCAGGGTGGGGACTGGAGTTGCAGACCTGGTTCTTTTGTTTAACTTTAAAGCACTGATTTTTCCCTTTCAGCTTAAAAAAAAAGAAAAAAAAAAGAAGCAGAATGCAGTCGTGTTATTTTATTCGAAAAAAAATGTCAAGAATAAGAGATTTTCAATAGTTAAATGCTTTATTTGAGCATCTCAAAAACCCTTCATTTTCAAAGGATGGGCCTTTAATCTGATCTTAGTTTCCTTACACATTTTCTCCTTGGAAAATTTCGTACGTACTGACTTTGGGTGTGGCTGCTCTCTGAATCAATGACTTTGGACTGAAAACAATTATTGTCCACACCATTGCCGAGGAATAATAATCCGTTAGGCAGTGCTTTGCTGTCTATAAGATTTTCATAACCACCCGATGTGGTGGGTGCCAGGAGAGGCACCGTCACCCCCATTTTAGAGATGGGGACCCGGAGCGGCAGGACGGATAAGAGGACCCGCTCAAGGTCACATCATTCATAAGTGACAGAAGTGCCAGCATTGCGCCGCTACTGTTTTTCTGGCCCTGTCATGATGCTAGTGCAGGGCAGGCTAACATCGGGGGAAGATCAAACACGGGTTTTCCCAGCTTATCTTTGTATGGTCCTCCACTTGTGGGCAGCGCCCCATGCAGGGAGGTGTTTCAGCCATCACCTTCGACCTCAGTTATCTTCCTGCTTTGTTATACTGCGCATCACCCTTTCAGTACCCCATTCCTCAGGGGGTTTATTCAGTCCTCTTCTGTTTGAGGAAAAAATAGATGCCTCCAAGTACTGCTGTGAACTGCTGTCTTTACTCCTTTTCTCAGTACTAGCGAGCAGTAATAAAGTTCAGATTTGTCTTTTTGACATCAAAATTTAAAAAAATTATTGAAATAATACATAGAGGGGAAAAGTCACAAATCCTAGATGAGGAGCTCAATGAATTTTCACAAAATGAACACATCTGTGTTACCTAGATCGAGACACGGACATTTCTGGAATCCCAGAAGCCCCCTTATGCTCCCTTGTCAATCACCTTGCCTTCTTGATTTGTAATTCCCTGATTTGGTTAGGTTTTTGCACAAAACTCCAAAATGGCTGTATTGATCCCATTAACAATCAATCAAGCAGGGGGAGCAGAGCCATTTCCTCCCGTCCGGGAACAGATGCTGCTTTTTCTCTGGAGATTGCTCTCCTGCCTCCTGGGATCTCGGATGCACCTCAAGCTACAGGGCCTTGCAGTACTAAGTGACACTGCTCCGCTAGCTTTTCAGAACGGCTGGGATGACTTAGCAACAGGGCAGGCTGGCTCTGTTTCCCTGTGCCTGACACGCTGCTGCCTCGCCTGCAGATCCCAGCTGGGCCTCCTCCAGAGGTCACTCTGATACCACTGCTGTTGTCACTGGTGCCTGTGGGCCACGTTGTGAGAAGTGAGATGGAGATGCTCCAGGGGGTTCGGCTTGGATGGTTCGCTGCCGGCTGGGAATGAGTTCAGCATTTGTTTGGCTTGCTTCCTTTCCCCGCTTTCATCTCCACTGATGTTCTGTGGGTTTGGAGCCCCCGGTGACTTGGAATTTTGCCGTCTGATTACTGAGGATTCTTTGGGGGAGCCTGGAAAATAAATCGTAGGGAGATGGTGGTAATGCAATAAATTGACAGCCCCGATGTGTCTGCTTAGGAAATGCTTTTTGAAGCTGAGGAAGAGAGATGGTCCCTCATTTTCTCAGCTGTATTCAAAATGTGCCGTGTAACATTTGGTCATTTCTTCTCAAGTCTGAAACTGTAGTCTTCCCTTGGACAGGTCTAGCTTTATTTTTCCAGACCACTGTTGCTACCACCAAATGCCATTCGTGGGCACCTATTTCACCCTCTTCCTAATTAGCCCCCAACTTAGACTTAATAGCCATCACCATTTTTAGCAGAGCCTCACTTCTTCAGTCTATTTTAGAACATAGACTCCATGCATCCACACCTTGCGAACGGACTTCTAGAGCCTTGTGAAAGTTTTCACTGCTTCATTTTATTGCTTTACAGGAATCAAGACATTTAAGTCATACTAAGGGTCAGTTTGGTGCTTTCCATTACTGTGAAAGAGTGTAACTTTCCTCTAGTGAACATTGGGAATCAGCAAAATTTGTTTATCAAAAGATAGATGGGTGTAACATCTACTGCCCTGAATTTTTAGATGTAAGTTTAGCTGATGACATTGTAACTTTGTGATGTTACTTTATTGTTTTCAGTTCAAGATAGCTGACAGAATTAAGAAACGCAGGGAACGTTTGGGGTTTAGTTTTCATTTTATTTCAACAGGGAAAAACCAACACATGGCGGAGGTTAGAAGAAATGTTGGCCAGTGTTAAATTTATTATGTTCATCTTTATACTTTTCAAAGTCAAAAGGCAGATGGATTTCTGCTTGTACTGCTTAATTGGTATTATCTAGTAAGGGTTCTGTGATGCATGCAGAAATCCAAGCCGGTCCCCAAACTTAAGGTCATTAGACTGATGATTCATGCTTAATCTTCTCTAATGGCTTACTTTTTAAAATAAGTTCTAACTTTTAGACCAATAATAGTCATAAATCACTTCTTTTATTTGCTTCCAATGTGGGATGCTCTCAGAAGACCTAAATGACTTATCACCAATGCTTTGAAATGATGACTTCTATGAGAGGTATTGTCTGCATTACACGTAACATATATATTATGAACATCAAATTGTTGGCCTAAAAAAAAGAAAAAATAGCCAATTGAAAGTACAATCAAGGGGAAAAAAATAGAAAAACTTCTTTGAGAAATAAACCTTGAACTTAGCTCTTTTTAAAAAAAATTCTGTTTCTTGTGTTTATGATTCAAATCTGCCCTCCGATCACTTTTTAGCATAGTTTTAACAAATAGAATCTTACAGTTAGGTTAATCATTTAGGTACTAGAAAAAAAATATTCAAATGCCTATAGACCAGAGGGATCAACCACAAAGTTCATAGAAAAAAAAAATCAACTTTCAAAGGCTCAACTAACTGTTAGATAGAACTCCTATGCCATTTCAACATGTAATGAATGGTCATTTCATTGGTTTTTTTTCCCCCACTTTCAGGAATGCAGATTGTAGTCTTTTCATGGGAGGTGCTGTTTAAAAATTGTTGGCTTTATTAAATAATCATGTAAAATGCTTGCATGATTGCTAACTTGGCAAGATATAACCTGTATAAAGGAAGGGCAAGTGGTTCCTCATATTCACCTTGTCTTGTCGGGTGATGAACACACGTCCACCCCTGCACGACACACACAACCTTTCCACTTCTTCCTTTTCCATCTGTAAGTTGCATGTGCGCTTTAGCCTCCCTTTTGTGTACTGCTTTCCTCTGGATTCAGAGAGCTGAGAGGGAAAGATCCTTTGTTACCCTTAGTCACCTAGGCTGGAGGACTGGCCCGCAGATAGTGATGGTACCCTGTTCCGTGGCTGGGCAGCAGCCCCAGATTATTAAGTGGGAGACTTCTCAGGATGCTTAGCCACAGGCTAAGTTGCTGGGGGTGACAGATGTCCTCCGGGCCTAGAAGTTTAATAAATCGAGATTGACCTCCATTTGGTAGTTGTTCTCTTCTGCCCCAACTTAGGTAAGCCAGCAAGGGGCGCAGTCTTCATAGAGTGCTGGATATGCAAACTGAGGGAAGTCTGACCTGGAGCATTTGGTGGCATCATTATAAAAAAGCCTGGGAATTTATTTTGGCCTCCGTAGTATCCATGAGAGACCAGGATGACCTGCTTCTGAAGCCTCTCTGTACCTCTTTATCAGCACCCTTCTAGTCCTCCAGCCCAGAATTCAGAGACAAAAGAATGTGGCAAGAGCCAAAGAAGATGTTTTTCTGTTCTATGAACTTTAGAGAACCCACTGTTGGCTTCTCTCAGCACAGAGGGAAGATATACAAACCTACTAAATGCAGTGTGAACCTTCTTTCAGAAATACTGTTTCTCTTTACTAGTATTATCCAGTAGACGGTACAAAGTAATTACAAAATATGTTATTTCTAAAATTGGGATAGAAAGTGGCCTTGTTCCCAAATTTTCATTTCCAATTAAAATAACCTGCAAATCTATTGTAGCCTTTAATTTATAAGTGGTAGTAGTGACTTATGCATTGTTAAGGCATAATTTGGCTGGAAATCGCTCCCTTGAAAAGAGAACCCTAAAGTTTTTTGTTTCATTGGCATTATAAAAATGAGAAATATTATTTTTATCCTCTGTTTCCTAGTGTAATTTAAAAATTGATTTCTAAATGGTCTTTCTGTTTTGTACCTTTTGCCTTGCTAAATTACAGATCCTACAGCTAGGAGTTCAGGAACTACAAAGCAAACATTTAATTGCATGTGTCATGACAAGTTAATTGAAGCCAAAGGGAAAATGGCAAACAACAATGTAAGAGCAAGTTTACCTAACACCCGAGATGAAGTCATTCAAATGATGTAGCAATTTGGACATAACACAGAACAAAGGCAGAAAAATCATATGAATTTAATTTAAATACATATGTCTCCTTATTAACTTAGTGACCCAGCTTGACAAGCTGGGAGACAAAGTGGAGCTCAGACCTGGAGGAAAGAGAATCCACTTAACAATTACTAATTAAGCAGCTCAGACAGGAGCTCGACAGTTGTTCATACTAGCCGAGTATAGAGTGTATACGTTGAAGTAAAATATTCTAATGAATTCTGGCCTCTCAACCTGTCAAGCTTTCTGTGAAACAGAAAGAACCCATTTATCATTTCTGCACTAAGAAGATCTGCAAAATCTCAACATGCCTTTCTTGTTAAAATTTAAATACTCCATTAGCACAAATGCAAGCTGAGGCTGTTGATGTTTCCGGGGAGACCCATAAAATTCTCCCTTATAATTTAGCCCCTCTTTAGGAATGTTAACTCTTCCACACCTGAATTCATCCCATTTATTGTATGATAAATTTCTGCCTCTGTTTAGTGGCCATCCGTCTATGAAAATATTCCTCAGAGTCGAAAGGTGTTTGGTGTATCACCTGAAGATAGTCTAGACATGCATTCAAGTGAGTTTCCAGAATCTTCGTGTGATACATTTATATGTATACAAGACACTTCTACATATGTATATGTATGCATGTATGTATATGTGTATATGTATATATACACACACATATAAATATTTGTTTCTTTGCAAGATAAGAAGACTGAACAAGATATAAATGGGGGTAAATACAGATAAGCATTAAGGATTTACAGGTGTTTAAATAATGCACTGCCATTTATACCCCCAAGTCTGTTCGAATGACTAATGACCAGCAAAAATGATTAAATGACCTGGCGTTTATTTAGAGATAGTTCGTCTGCTGTATTTTACCCAGAGGGTCAAGCCCTGGCTCTTAGTAGGTATGCAGTAAATGACTCTTGTCTCAGAGGTTCATTCTTGGCAATTGAAGATGCTCCCTGCAAGGGTACAATCATGGAAACAACATAATGGCTCTACCATGAGCTACCTATTTGGGAAAGTATAAAAATACATAAAAACAAACACATTCCAGAGCTTTGTGGTTTCCCAGTTTTCCCTGGCTTGCTCCCCAGTTCTCCCTTCTTCCGTGTCCTCTGGGTGTCCCTTTTGGTCACCCCCTTTAGAAGGACAGGAGGAGGAGGAGATGAGGGAGGTGGTGCATCCAAGTTCCTTTTACCCCAGCTTCCAGCCTGGTGAATAGAATAGACAGTTCATGGCCTCTGACTCTGTAGAACTTTTCCAAAGTATAAATTGTTGCCCCATTTTTTTTTTTTTTGCCTCTGGGTAGGAAAATTCAGTCCAATTAACAATTGTGAAACAAAGAGCTTCCCGGCTAAGCTCGTATGGTAAAATAAATGGTGGAGAGGACAGAGAGGTAAAGTCTTTAAGATTGAGATCCAGTCTTCTTATGAAAGATCACACAAATTTTGGATGGTTGCCTAGGAGTTGGGAAACTCAGGTCAAAATGAGGTGGGTAAAGAAAAGAAACCGTAGTGCACACAAAATGCATACGCACACTGCAGAAAGTACCATTTGAAAAACAAAGGACTGGACTTGAATGCCCGCTTCCCCACCCTCATTCTGCATTTTCTTGCCACCTACAAGGGGACCATGGGAAAGGTGGGGATTATCTGCCGGCCTTTTAACTGTTCTAGAGCTCCCCATCTTCCTGTCCTTTCTGTTCCTTCTCTCCCTAGAGTAAGGCCTGTCATTTTCCTAATAACTGTTTTCTTTACCCTCCCAGAAAAGCTGCATTTACGTTTTATGAGGGGCACAAGTTCAATCCACACTGCTAGTTATCCCTCTCTTGTGGCCTGGTACGGAGACCTCCCCAGCCCTCCCTTTCTGTGGGCATCCACTGCTAGCCAGCAAGCTCTTCAGAAAAGAAGTTTCCACATCCTCCCTTACAGCCCGAGAAATGTCACAGTGATGTTTTCCAAACCGCTCTGAAATGACTCACTGGAACTCTGTCAATTCTCTTCCCTTCCTTCCTTAGGAATCCGATCATGGGACACAAACCTGATTGAATGCAACCTGGACCAAGAACTGAAACTTTTTGTGTCTCGACACTCTGCAAGATTCTCTCCTGAAGTCCCAGGTGAGGGTTTGGTTTGGTATTAGTCAACCTAGACTTTGAAGGGACCGGGATTCTGCCTATGACTGGAAAGCTTTGCCCTGGGCTTCAAAAAGGCTTTGTTATTGCTAAAGGTTTCTTTGTATTTGTTATTATCGACAAGGTTAGCCAGAAGCAACATTTTAAGAAAATCAATTCTAAGTTATCACTGTGTGGGTGATGTATTTTGCGGATTCTTAGAGCAAAGTTTTAAAGTTCTGGAGTACATTTTTTTTTCCTATCCCACGGCACTCTGTGACTTCAAGGGGTTGCAAACTATGTAAATATTAATTTTATCCAAATAAATATATGAATATAAATTGGATGCCCCTCCCTGCCCATGCCACAACCTCTTTCCCTCCCCAGAAAATGGAAAAACATCTCTATATCAAAATGAAATATACCTCCTCATTTCATCATTCCATTATCACCCACTTTTCTTGGTGCGGGTAAGAGTCTGAAATTCCGAACTGCTGTTAAAATAGGCTTTCTTTCAGAGATGGCAAAGAATTCTGCAGAGTAAAGGTAAGGACACAGAAATCTGTTATATGTGGAAAGGCTACCAATGGCCAGCCGCCTCAGTAGGGTTGTACTCTGACCTATGTCTCTAAGCCTGGGGTTATAGTGAGACTCGCCCACCTTACCTTCCTCTTGTGAGAGTGACCCATAGGTCTCCCTCTTGGTCACCTTTGAGGATTATGAAGAGAGGTGCTGGACCATAAAGACCCCAAACCTCCAAACCTGGGTTTCTCAAAAGCTCTGCCATTAATGTACCATAGACAACTCTCTTGCATTTTATTTCTTGGATATCACTTAAGTTTTATGTAAAGTGGTGAAAACTCTTTTCTGTCTGCCTGATTCTTTTGGATGATTGCTAATTTAATTGGCATTGATATGTAATCAGGAATGGGGTTCAGCCTTTCCCCCCCTATTGATTACATCATAGTCCGTTAGCCTTGAACATGGCAAGATTTGAAACCACTTCTAGAATGTCATCGCTTCATGAGTCACACTTGGCTGCAGCAATATGCCCACGAGACTATCCCAGTTCTTCGCTTTGAGTGTGATATTAGAATAAAATTAGAATAAAATCCCATACGTTTCAGTTGTCCAAATGAATTGTTGCTTTCAAGCATGAATCAATGTGCTAAGAAAAACAGAGCAGGAACCAGTTCATTAAAAGCTAACTTGCTGCAAAGCCTCTTGAAAAACCAGCTTTTAAGTAACTTTGCTTTGAGGAAAAAAACAGAGAATGATCCAGAGACTATCACACAGCACCTGAGTTGCTGAAGTAAAGGTACAGTACATGGTTGCTTCTTGTGTTCTTGTGTTGTGTTTTTATGTCTTGCACATCTCTATAACTTTTAAGAACATCTTGCAAAAATAAAAACAAGAGAAGTACCCTTTTCAACAGGTATGTTTCAAAATGTAAAAGGCAAGTTTTTGTTTTCTCTCTGTAGATACTCTGGCTTTCTTACTGTAAAACTAAATTTTTTTTTTTTTGTAAACAAATCATGTGATTGCCATCAAGTTCATTCATCCTTGGGTTGGCTTTGTGGAATGACAGCTGCGTATTCCAAAATGAAAGGTTACAAGAACCACTGAAGAATTTACCATTTTCTGGAGCAAAGATCTGAGATTAGTTTTGTGGACTAGGAAGGTCAGGTTCTCCAAATCACCACTTTAGCCCAGTGTACCCTGTTCTCCCTCCTTTTCCTGCCACACGTGCAGTAAGGATTGGTTACCCACCTCCTTGTATCCGTGCTGTGCTCGACACTCTGTCTAGAGATGGGCTTCTGGAATGTAGCAATCCTCCCATTCCTGCCGACTCCAGAAAGCCTATGAGTGCAAGGTGCAGGGCTGGGGCTCTCCATGGAGGGCTAAACATCTAGAACAGAGCCACCGGAGTATTGCCCTTGTGTGGAGAGTGGAGAGTGTTCAGAGTGACATGAAGGTTTTTAACCGAGACAATAGATCATGAAAGCACAAGTCAGATTCAGTTTCAGGTAAGTGAGTGTGTTTTAGAGAGAAGAGATGTTACGATAAGAGGACACAGATGCAAAATCGGGGTGAGTAGACATCACAGGATGATCATTGACTTAGGACCCCGTGAAGCCCTTGGCTTTTCCTGAACATACTGGAAAGCTTTGAGGGAAAATTTGAGGTCTGTTTTTAAGTGGGTCTAGTCTAGTGGTCTCTTTCCCACTCACTGAAATTCTGTTGAAGCTACTGTATGTATCTCAGGCCTCCTAAAACGGAGCCAGCTGATCCTCTGCATTTAGTTTCAAGATTCTAAGTTAACCTAGAGGCAAGGAGCCCGATGAAGGATGGATTCAGTAAAAGAATAAAGCCATTCAGTCAGTCAGTTACAAAGTACTTAAAGAGCACCTGCAACGTGCCAGGCACTATGGGGTCAGGGCGGGTGAACTTAGTGATGAACAAAACCAACACAGTCACTATTTTGATTGTGGGAGAAGGAGCATCCAGCAAGTCACGTGCGGACTGGCATAACCACCAGTGTGCTGCACCAAGTCCAAACAGTTTTTTTTTTTAATTTTTTAAATATATTTTTGAGAGAGAGAATGAGAGACAGACCACAAGCAGGGGAGGGGCAGAGAGGGAGGGAGACAAAGAATCCGAAACAGGCTCCAGGCTCTGAGCTGTCAGCACAGAGCTTGATGCGGGGTTCGAACTCATGAGTCTCGAGATCATGACCTGAGCCAAAGTTGGACTCTTAACCAACTGAACCACTCAGGCACTCCTGTTTTGTTTTTTTTAGGCTAGCAGAGTTGCAGTAAAATACTCATTGTCTTCCCTAACACAAATAGATTAGGAGTGAGGGTTCCCTTTTCATCTATTTTACATTCATGTTATCCCCTTGTTGTTTTTAAGAATTGGAGATGACTCTTGAAAGACTGGCGATAGCCTCCTAAGTCCCACCACAAGAGTAGAGCTAGGTTTACCATGCTGTATAGAATTTATTTCACTTCTTATTCTTATTTGCTTCTCTACCTAATGTGACTTTAGATCTCTTATCATAATAGAGGAGTATATCTCTTAGGGGTTACAAGAAGTGCCTCATGATTATCTGTGTTAGAAAGACATCATTTTCAAACAGCAAACAAAGGGCTCCTGGGTGGCTCAGTCAGTTAAATATCCTACTCTTGATTTTGGCTCAGGTCATGATCTCGCAGTTCACGAGTTCAAGCCCCACATCGGGCTCTGTGCTGACAGCACATAGCCTGCTTGGGTTTCTGTCTTCCTTTCTCTTTCTGCCCCTCCTCTGCTTGGCTCTATCTTTCTCTCAAAATAAATAAAAATAAAAATCTTAAAAAAACAAGTACAGCTTCATTCCAGAGCAAGGGACACCAGACTGAAAATTAATTTCAATTTTTTTCCCATCATTTTCCACTTAAATCTGCCTGTTAAAATACATTTAGAAACTTCATAACTTAAATCCTCACCACCAACATAGTATAATGATTAAGAGTGGAGATTCTGGAGCTAACCTACCTGGGTTGTTTTTTTTTTTTTTAATGTTTATTTACTTTTGAGAGACATAGAGACAGAGTGTGAGCAGGGGAAGGGCAGAGAGAGAGGGAGACACAGAATCCAAAGCAGGCTCCAGGCTCCAAGCCCTCAGCACAGAGCCCAATGTGGGGTTCAAACTCACAGACCGTGATATCATGACCTGAGCTGAAGTCGGCCGCTTAACCGACTGAGCCACCCAGGCGCCCCCTTTAAGTTTATTTATTCATTTTGAGAGAGCGCACGCAAGGATGCCTAAGCAGGGGAGGGGCAGAGAGAGAGAATACCCAGCAGGCTCCTTACTGTCAGTACAGAGCCTGATGCGGGGCTCAAACTCATGAGAACTGTGAGATCATGATCTGAGCTAAAACTAAGGGTCGGATGCTTAACTGACTCAGCCGCCTGGAAGCCCCTAACCAACCTGAGTTTTGATCCTAGTTCTGACATTTATTTGCTATAGGATTTGGGGCAAGTTATTTAATCATTCTAAGCCTTCGTTTAAGTGTCCGTAAAACAGGGACAGTCACTTCTACCTTCTAGAATCTTCATGAAGATCAAGTGAGTTAATGCATGTCAAGATCTTGAAACAGTGCTTGTCACATGGCAAAATCAGGTTGGTGTTAAAATTGTCTCTTTTGTTGAAAAATCTATTTGAGTCGTGCATTTGCTGATTATTGTTATCTGTGGGAAAAACTGGCCCAAGATAGTGGCTCCTTTTTGTAATAATATTAAAATTTGTGTCAAAGGTGTTTTTCAGAGAAACAATTGCCTTCATTTTATCAGAAGACACATAGCTGCAGGTGGGTCAGAGGCAGTAACATTGTAAGACTGGTTTAGGAAGGTCCTTTGAGCATGAGAGCAAAAGGGAGGCAATGCGGGAAGGTGCTGGTGACACAGAACCTTTGGGCAGCGCTGGAGACCGTTTGTAAAAGGGTCTCGTTGGTGCCGATGCCAAGATGCTGATGTGGCTGGGGGGGCTGGTGTGCTTTCTCGCTGCGATACTCCATCTGTGGGAACTCCTTCCCCTCCATTCTACTGCTTGGTTCTCTCTCCTCCTCTCTCCAATCAACAAGTGACCATAGCCTTTGCCAGTTTTAAGAAGCCGAGATTTCTGGTGGTTTATCTTCTTAGTCAACTAGATAAGTGGTAAGACCTTGGCATATTTTTTAGAATTCCTAGATTGCAAAATCCCAAAGATCTTTATGCAGATGTGTTTGGGTGGTTCTGCTTGAGAACCTTCTCTCTGGAAGATAAACCATGGCTGAGCATTCTTAGGTTTGTGCTGCTTGACTGCTAAAAATATCTAGCCTCTAGATTGGTTTCTGATGGAGAATTAAAATCCAGCCTTTTGAGTTTAAGTCATGCGAATCCTCTACTCCCTTTGACATTAATGAGGCAAGGTTTTACAATATTTGCCAGGAGAATGATAAGAAAATGCTACAATGCTCTTAGAAGAGGCCTGAGAATATTTTTAGTTGCCTTCTCACTCAGTCTAGACTTGTGTGTTTAGTCTGTCGTTGCACAGAATTATAGCTTAATTGTATGTGCCTAGAAGGCGTCAACTGCTCTATGACAGTGAGTAATGGATGTGTTTTCAGTCCCGTTCCCAACCTTTAAACAATAAAGCACACAAAAATACGTATTTAGTTGTATTCCAGAGGCTGACTTAACCCTGAGGGAACCTGTAATTTCAGAGGGAAAGAAAATTCTTCATTTTCCTTTTCTCTCTCTCTCTCATGTTGCATGTGCATAGGTACAGGCACTTGCCCACATGCCCACAGGGCTTGTCTTTTCTCATGGTACCATCATCCAAGGTTATGGGAGGAACTGTGGTATGAGAAGAAAACCACAGAGTCTTGTTTTGTTGAAGCAACCAGACCTCTGTTTAACATCCATTGAGGTCGATGTGTGCTGTGTGCACATGGAAGGGAACTCCCATTTTAATGCAAACACTGGCCTTTCTCCCACTTGCCCCCTGCCCTCAGCCTCCCCACCCGGTTGTGGTTGGTGGAGAATTGGCAGCCCCTCCTGCTGCCAGCTCCCGCTCCACTGCTCCCGTTCACACGTTGCCCAGAGCACGGAGCATCGAACTGCCTGGTCACCCCGACCTGCATTTGTTTGAAACAGTGAAAGGGCCAAAGTTTCTGTGAAGAACCAGAATTTTGTAGTGTATGCAACGCAAGGTAACTCCTGCAAGGTTTATATTTTGCTCCCCTTTGCAATTTGGGGATGCTTTAGTTCACTATCCTCACACGCTAGTGTGATTTTTTTTTTTCTGGTGGAAACTGTGGCCAACAGAGAGGAATAAAATGGTGTTTGATTGCCATGTTCATGTGTCTTTATTCCTCAGGGTTCTTAATGATGGCTCATTCAGACCACCCTGGAAATACCTATTCATCTCACTTTTTTTTTTTAGAATAAAAGGGATGTTTTACTCTGCCGACTGTAATGGTTTTGAAGCGGTTCCTAATGGACACCGTGAAACCACTCAACACAGATATGCATAGGCAGGAAGATGGCAGAAAATTGGCTGTGTGGGCCCGGTAGCCATTTTGGAGGATGTCAATAACCCGCCATTAAATCCAACTAAGTGGATTTCAGAGCAGCTGTTAACATTGCCAACCAAGGACAGCATCTCCTGCTGAATGTCAGTGCTTTTGTCTTCATTTCCAGAGAGCAAAAAAAGCCCATGGTTTTTGCTAGGAGAGTTTTATTGTTGTTGTTGTTTTGTTTGTTTTTCTGTTGTTGTTGTTGTTTGTTTTTAAAGCAGTAACGGCCTCAAACCACCAAGCAATTCCAGTCCCTTTGCTTTTTATTGCCCGATTTTGCATTTTCTCTCAGGGGCATTGTGTTCAGCATATATGGACGCGTGCTGGAAATAAGGGTGGGAGATGAGGAATAAAGTATAAACTAATAGATTTCTTTAAATAAATGTCAAGTCGTAGTTTCGAGTGGTTATCAATAAGCGTGAAATTGTTAAGGGACGTTTGGAAGAATGAGGTATCCCACTGTTTACGATTTACTTGGGAAAATAAGTCATTCACAGCTTTAAAAAACACTAACAAAGAGTGTGTTCTTAGTCGACAAACTGCGTGTGTGAGAGAGACAGAGACACATACAGAGAGATAGAGAGAAAGAGGAGAGGGAAAAAGAAGGGGTTTTACTCCAATTTCTCCAGAGGACAAGGGGTAAGAATGGAGATCATAACAAGCATTGTGGTTTGTTCAACCGCAGATTCAGTCATAATGACAAAGGTTACCCAGGTACCAGCATCCCCAGTCCCAGCCACAACCCACAGCTAATTAAATGTTACCCAGGCAACCATCAAGTATCCTCAAACATCATACTCCAGGGCTTATGCCTTTTGTTTGCTCTCTGTGGTCTAAGGGTAATTTCTATTGCATGTGAAGTCAGATTGCCTTGGTCCTAGAGAAATGTGAGAAAGTAAGAAGCCCCTCGGGGGAAGCACACTTAAAAGGGGACCACAGGGACTGCAGAAATTAACATAAACACAAGACAAAAATAATGTTATTTTTACAAAGTATTCTAGCCTATGGTAAAGACCTGCCTATGGTGAGGACTGCCGACAGGTCTGCTCACACGAAATGCAACAAGAGGCTGCAAGTGCAATTTAAACATAAAATTACCTAATTAAAAATAACCACTCCAAGCCTAGGGCAGCCTTTGTTTCACCGGATGTGTCTCCTCCCTGCAGCGGTACCACACCTCATCTTAAAGACTCCAGCTGAGGTTGCCTCTAAACTTGCCGTGCGGCGTTAATTTCCTGAGGGGCGTTCAGATGAACTGTGAACCACCTGAAGACTGCCTTGGTTTAGAAAGTTCTCCAAGGCTGCCCTTTACCAGCCCTTTCTCAAACAGGTTGTCACTGGAGGGTCTTAGTAAATGAGCCGCAGTTGAGCATTTTGGACCAGATTCACAGCTTCCTTGTTTACATCTCACAGGGATGGTCTGGGGAAGGAACATCTGCCCAGAGGGAGCATCACTTTCCCAGCATACCTTGCTCCAAGGACACTGTTCCATAGAGATATTGCTTTTTGGTTCCCGAAATGTCAGTCCATGCAAGTGTCACATTTGGGCAAGGTAACGTGATAGCAGTAAAAGTCACGATGGCCTGCATTCTGCAGCCCAAGCCAACATTTTCTAGGTACAGGGCCCCTCAGCCACTCTGAGCAGTTGTTTTCTGCCTTCTAAACTCTCCTGGGGTTTTGACGTCTGTTAAAGACCAAAGAAACAGGTGTGGAAGCTGTTCGATGGAACTCCTCCCTTTTTCATGTTTGTGACCAAGCGCTAGAGGGACATGGGAAGGAAAGGAGGCAGGGAGGGATTCCTGATCATAGTCCAATCCATTGGAAAGAGGATCATCTTTTCACAGGCTATGGTGTATCGTTTTAGAAGGTGCCCTGTTATGAGCGGTCTGTCATTACGTATTTATGTAGTAGTTCCTGCAGTAAGACAGGGTTTCAGTTCCTGGCTCTGCAGGCCCTAAGAAGATTTATAAGTAATCCTGGCCTGAGAGTTATTTACAACTGAACAGGCAAATAAGAGAACTAATAGAAGAAGTCAGTGTATAGTATGTGTCAAGTGAGAATTTTGCAGGAGGATCCTTCTGTCAATTCTGTTTGTTCAGGCTGTTTAAAAACATACACGTACATAAAAATATGCACAAAATCGTATTACCTATATAAATAGAGGCATAAATACAACAGATCTAATATACAGCATTCTCTTTGTGATCAAGGAATTTTGGACCCAAAATTCCCATTTGGACCCATTTTAAGTTAAGCTGTTTAATTATGAAAGGATTGAATGACTCTTTTTCTGAAAGCTTGTGAGAGCAAAGCTGCTGAACTGAATGTATAGGCTTGACTTCAAGATGGTCTTCATCTTTGAGTGCTGAAAAATTGTACATTGGTAGACTCTGGAGACACTTGGGAGAGACCATGAAGCGAAACATTTTATGAAAATAAATATGTAGTGATTGGTTCACTGCCCAGTGGCTAGAGTGGACACTTTGGAGATGGAAAGCACGTGATTCAGTTGTTCCTATATCCAGGGAGGCAGTGAAGAAATGTCTGTTGCGAGCTGTTCCCCAGGACTTTCTCTTGTTTAGAGAGTTCTCCAAGCCTGACCTCATGTTGCAGCTCTGGGGCACCTGAGACTATTGTTGCTCAAGGAGCCCCCTGAAAAGTTGCTGTGAAGCCTTTCCTCTTTTGCAACATAAAGGGATTAGACTAGATGAGGGTGTCTGGAACTTCCTTCTGGCAGCTGTCAGTTGTGTAAAACAATAGATGATCAGTGGGGAAGAAGAAGTCCGTGGTGAGGTAAGGCTGGGAACTATGACACACGAGATCTCATTTTTCAGAAGTCATAAAGTATGCGGCTACATGCGAATGAACTTGTTTAGTCTGTGTAACTACATGTTTCCTTAACCTATTTGATTAGTCCCTTTGACCACCACTCCGTCTCCGGGATCTAGATTTTTGTAGAACACAGTTTGGGAGAGGATGGACTAAATGATCTCTGAATCCCTTCCAGTTTTTATATTCCATGTTTCCTTGAATTTTTACTAAGTTGCCTCATCACTGACGTGTAGAAGAGAATTTGTCCTATTCTCTGTTTAGCTTAAAATAGTTTTTAATCCAGCTTTTAAAATATCGACGAAAGAATTTAGTTTAACAAATCTGCCTGTCCCATCTGCTAGGATTAATTTTAGGGGAAGATGCACAGCTTTATGACACTTAGGCTGATTTCCCAGTGGGAATTCTTGGCCCTTGGCTTTTCCCATCTGTCTTTACCTTGCAGACAAACCAAATAAGATAAAACTTAATCATGTTTGCACAATGCCAAACACTTGCACGGAAAGCATTTCAAAAGTCAAATTCATGAGTGTTTTATCTACATCATGCCAAACAGTAAATAGCTACATTTTTTTCCCCTTAAAATTAGAATCTCCATATTGATGTTTGGTACTGCATTAAGCCTTAGATTAGCTACTTGTTCACAGATCTTTGGAAGGAGGCTAAAGATTGAACCTCATGAGTTCATCTGTCGGTTAGTGTGTTAAAAGTGCCAGGGACATCATTTGTTATGGACAATTGAGAATGGCCTGCACTTTAATAAGCATGATCAGCTATGCATATCTTGTCATGCGAACCATCAATTAGCACAACGTAATCTAACAAGTCAGTACATGTAGACATGAATGCCCTTGGGAAGGAAAGCTCAAAACAAATCATTACTGACAGTGAACAACTTGTATGCAGGTAATCATTATCAGAAAGCCATGATTATGCAGAAGGAAAAGTGATTTTTATGTTAATGCATCAAAAGGTATCTAACGCCTTTTAGGTAACAATTTAAATTTGTGTTATTCCTAATCTGATCATGTTTGCCAAAAAGTTTAATTCACTCACTAGAACCTACTGATACTATGTTTATAACAAGCCTTACAGAGTATTCTAAAGTCTGAATGAAATAACGTATGTACAGCAACAACAAATTAATGAAATTCTCTCTATGAATGAGAAGAATGGTGGTTTGGCTCATCAAATATTCTAGTTAACAGAGAGTTGCCAATAATCCTTGTGTGATGATTATTATTTTAAGTTTTAGAATCCAGTGATAAAGTCCTTTCTGTTCTATGAACACCTTAAATTTATCTAGAGTATATTTAGAATTTCTAAACCAAATTTTTATGATAGCCTAGGATTTTCTTAGACTATAGCACATCCCCGTAGAAATCTGTTCTTCATTTTTCCTCCAAAATAGAGTGGTATTTTCAAAGATAGCTTTTAAAAGAGTCATTGCATTCATCGGGCAGATAGTGGCATTTTACTGAAACACAACCAAGGGAGACGCAATCACACAGAAGAATGCACTTTCCCCCACCCTGTGGAACCCAGACTTAGAATAAGCTAACTGAGCCTTTCTCAGATGACTCAGGGAGAAAGGCCTCTGTGCCTTAGGGTCCTCACAGTGAATACTAATGGTCACTATACTGTCAATGTGGGGGTTTGCTGATTAGAGGTGCGTTCTTATTACTGAAATATTAGTGAGCAAACCGTGTACACTGAGTTGGCCAAATGGCCGTGTCCCTATGGATATGATTTTATTTCCATGTAGGACAACAGATCTCCCTGGCTGTTACACTGCTTTAGAAAAAGAGTCGTGGGTTCTAGATATTGAGAAAGGACCTAGAGCTGCTATAGAGAAACAGACGATGTCTGTTGTCCGGGTAGCTTTAAAAAAAAAAATCTCAGGGTTTGTAACATATGTATTAGCCAGCTGCATTTACATCGTGCTGTTTTATATACAGCTGGTGCACCCCACTCTTAAGTCCCAACCAGTTTTCCTTCCTACTTCCTCTGTCTCTTGTATATGAGAACAGTTTTTAAAATAGATAATTGTCTACTCCTTTGCTCCATTTCCCTCCTGATAAGCTAACAAACACAAAATCCCAACCAAACGGTAAAAGAAATGAGAAGTGAGATTATTTTCAAAGGCTTCTCTACCACCTATGCTTTTGGATTGTGTAGATCCTAGGAGTAGAAATGTTTTATCGCTAAAATTGCATGCGTCCTTGTATGCTCATATATAATTATATGTGTGTGTGTGAATGCTTTTGTTTTTATATTACTTCAAAAACATCATTTCCATTTAAAGAAGCATTAGAACATCCAACTCCATATCTGTTGATGAAAAAGTGACATTTCATGTGGGTTTACCTTCTTTCCTTCCATTGTTTTCTTATTTGGATCACTCATGCCTTTTTCCTCCTCTTAATGTCATCTATTTCCTGCCTGTTTCTCTTTTCTTCTTCCCTTTTTCCCAATTTGCCCTCTGCGCTCTCCAGTTACAGCTTTCTTTTCTACGAATAATGCTGGTTCAGGTTATTTTATTTAAAACCATTTTTTTTAATGTTTATTTTTGAGAGAGAGAGAGAGAGAGAGAGAGAGAGAGAGAGAGGGAGGGGCAAAGAGAGAGGGAGACACAGAATCCGAAGCAGGCTTCTGGTCTGAGCTGTCAGCACAGAGCCTGATGCCAGGCTCCCACCAATGAGACGTGAGACCGTGACCTGAGCTGAAGTCAGACGCTTAACCGACCGAGCCACCTAGGCGCCTCCAGGTTATTTTAAAACATCTAACGAGATGGTTGTCTGCTTTTTAAAAGGAGCATTAAATTATCTATTAGTTACACATATTATTATACTGTGTCTCATTTTTGTTTTATTATTTTATACATAGAACAGAGACTATTTGGAACCTTTGGAATAACATTCCAGCATATAAATTTATGGAAAATAATTTGGCAAATTGACTCACTCCGAGGTCATTTAAAAATATGATGCCATCATCAGATAGAAATTTCTGTTGCTGGAATTCTTTAGCTGGCAAATGGGTTTTCAATGCTTGGTAAGCAAACTCATCAAAAATATGAAATTAGTTGCTTGTCTCTCCCCCCCCCCCAAAGTTCCAACTTACAACTTAAAAGGAAGGAAAAGAAAAAACAACCAATCAAACAAAAACCTACCTCGAGTAGGTCTGAGAATGAGAAATATTTTTAATCATTTGGACTCTACTTTCCAGGAATGACTTTTTTCCAATTGTAATTGAATGATAAGAGAGAAGGAACGCAATGGTCTTTTAATCATAGAACTAAGGAAGCCTTAGGCTGATGTCCCTTGCTGAAGAGCCTTAGAACTGTGCCTGGCTCATAGTATTGGCCTAGAATTCATATGACAATGAATGGTGAGGTGAGAAACTATATTTAGCTCTTTGGTTTGAAAAACAAGCTGCATAAGAAATCTGAAGATTTACACTGATTATTTGTATTGCAAACAATTTCTTTATTATAGATTTCCTTTAACATTGAAGTGTGGCAAAATGTAATCGCTTCTCGGCCTTTTGGCTAAGATCAAGTGAAGTGTGGCAAAATGTTTATTTACAAACTATCAATTATTTTCAAAGTCTTGGCAATCGAGAAGCTCTGGTTAAGAGCCAGTGTCTAGAGACACAATGGACAGAACCATTGGAGGGTGGGGATGGGGAGTAGAAAATCTGTTCTAATCCCACTTCTGCTGCTAAGCAGATTGGACTATTATGGACAAGTTACTTAGCATTTATGAATTTAAGTTTTATTATCTCTTAGTTTCTTTTATATTAGATTTAATATTCTGTGATAGAATATTAACCCATAGTGAAAAAAGCCATTCAAGTATTTAAAAAATGGCTTATATGTCAAGTTGATAAGCATAGCTAATGTGTAAAGTCAAGATGTGTTATTTATATAAAGTTCTTTGGAGTTCTTAGGATGCAGTAACTTGCTTGGCTTAGCAGTGAGTGAAAATATGTACACTCAATCTATTCTTTCTACAAATACATATTGCTTGTCTTATGGGATCTGGTATGGTAGCAAATAAGCAAAATAAATATATCCACGGTTTGCACATGGTCTATCAAGGAGCTCACAGTCAAGGTAGGGAGGTAGACATTAATCAAATAGTCATACAGATATGTGTCAGCATCTATGTTAAGTACCAGGGAGAAGAATACGGTACTATATAAGGGTGTAGAGAGGAAACTGATCTAGGAAGGGAAAAGCAAGAGAACTTTAAACCTGTGATTTGGGATGAATGCTTTTTATTTTATATTTAAGATATTATATGCTGTATTTATGTTTCCATTTTAATGCATTACTAGCAATTCTTCCTGGTGTTACAGGTTCTAGGGTGAACCGATATTTCTTGAATTTCACAGAGATCAGTGTGTAGTTACCATAGTATATTTCTTAGGAAACAGGAACAATTACATAGACATGATTTAAAAATATTTCTTTGAAGATACGAACATTCTTGTAAAGCTTCGGCCACTTTGGTCTGTGTTGAGAAAGAAAGTAAAAGAGGATGATCTGAATATTCACTGGCCACTTCAAAAGCATGGGCTAATTACAAATATGCTCTGCAGCAAAAATCTTGATGATAGAGAAGAGAGGCAACCCAAATTTCTGGGTCAGAATGCGAAGGTTTGTGTCGTAACCTAATTACAGTTCCTGGGTCCCTCTGGAATTTACCTTATGTCCGTGGCACTTAGTGGTTCAGTACCTCTTTGCAGCCTCCTCCCTGTGCCTACCTCAGGGATACCTGGTGATTGTCAAGGCTCTGTGAGGCCTGCCTTCTCTTACTGATGTTTCTTTTATTCAGACCAATTATAAGCAGCTTCTTGCATCACATCTCTGATCACTTGTTGTTTACCTTCTGGTTTAAGTGTCTCCTTCTCTTCCATGGCAACTGGTATCTGTTGGTCCTAGTCGAGGATAAAACATCTCAACATTTGCATATAAAAATACTTCTATAACTCATACGATATGACCGGAGCAAACACCCCATGTATTGTATGAAACCAGTGCCCCTTATTGGAAAAGACAAAACCTGCATTCACCATTAACTCCAATACAGAACAGACTTTCTTGTTCTGTATAGGATTTATTACAGAGGTGTTAAAAATTCAGTGGCAGGCACATTAGCTTTCTCAGTTATTGGCACACTACCGTATCGTCGCTACTTCCTGACTCTACCTGAAATTAAAATATATTGTAAGGAAATGTTGAGCTACAGATATTTTTTATTACCTTTTTTTTCGAAAATGACCTGAACTTGTTCAGTCTTCAGACTTCAGTCTTTCTCAAGCAGCAGAATTCTTTTCACATTTGTCCTTTTCACTGTTTCTGTTCCTGTTCTGATTTCAGCCTTGAGAATTTGTGTAATTTTTATAATAGAACTTGTTTTTATATTCCTCCTCTGTCTGATCGTTTTCTCTTTGACCTTTTCCCCCGCGTGTGTTCTGTACATCACTGTCAGTGTTCTGCAGTGGACCTTCTGCTCTTCACTTCCTTGGATGCACATTTCATTGTGCTGTTGCATTTTGTCTTTCTTGCAATTCTTTTGTTGATTCCTCTGGCTTTTTTTTGAATCTCTGCCTGTGATTCGGGCCAGTCTGTTTTCATTGTTCTCTGTGGTCTTATAGAGACCATGTCAGCCATCATATATAGATACCAAGTATCATTTTTCTTTCTTTTTTTTTAATGTTTATTTTTAAGAGAGAGAGAGAGAGAGAGGGACAGAGTGTGAGCAGGGAAGGGACAGAGAGAGAGAGAGAGGAAGACACAGAATCCAAAGCAGGCTCCAGACTCCAAGCTGTCAGCACAGAGCCCAACATGGGGGTGGAACTCACAAACCGTGAGATCATGGCCTGAGCCAAAGTTGGACACTTAACCGACTGAGCCACTCAGGCACCCCCCCAAGTATCATTTTCTAAAATTTTATTTTGTTCTTTATAGAAAGTCTTTTTTAGAGATAGGGTTTTCCATGAAGCTTCAAGACAGTGCTTGTTTTTTTCTTGTGCAGCAGAATCCTTTCAGAGGTCCCATTTTTCTATTTGTTTTCTCCTTATGCAGGGAGAGGTCTGTCCAGATTCCATATTTGCAAACAGAGAGACTTGTAGGGACTACATAGTGATTCTCACTGCCCACTTGGGTAGTGTCGGTTTCACCCCTTCATACTTAGAATCTGGAAGCCAGTTTCAGGTGCATATCCCCGACCCAGACCCAGCCTGTGTCCCCGGTCCAGCAGGCATTCATTTGCTGGCCTGGGAAGAGATCGTGTTTACTGTCAGAGCTTCTGCCTCTGACATAGAATCAGAGGGATCAATACTTCTTTATACAAAGAAGATACAAAGACCACACACCAGCATGTGCTCCTATCTGGGTTCTTCCTGGTTCTATTTACCAGTGTGTTTCCTGAGAAGCCATTGGGCTTAGATGGTAATGGTTGGGTGGGAATTTTCCTCCAGCCCAGTCTCTGCTGGGTTCTGAAGGCAAGGAGCTGGAGAAGTGGGGAGTGGTGGGAATGGAGGTATCAGTTTTCCTTCAGTAAGGGACTCAGGACTCTTTCTGGTCTTTGCATCCTAGACTTAGGGGCAAATATTTGAAGAGAGAGTCAGAACTTTTCCAGCCTTCTTTGGGTCCAGCAGAATGGTGAAGGGTGGGGGCTCAGGAGATAGAGTGTCCAAATTCAAATACAGGTTCTGCCTCATGCTTCAATTCTCTGTGCTTCCGTTTTCTCATCTATAAACCTATGCTGTCGAGGATTTATGAAAATTTGGTAGCTATCATGTAAAGCATTGGAAGAGTGGCTGGAACATATTAGGGGCTCTATAAACGTTAGCTATTGTTAATATATGTACTGTTTTCCTGAGGTGGAGCCCATGCTCTAGAGCATTTAAAAATGTGTATTTCAATTCCCATTAGTACACCTTTTCTTGCCCCCACTGAACCCCTCTTCTCTACCTTTCAGCATATGGCCATCTCCTTCCTTTAAATCACCACCAGCCTTCCTAACTAATTTCAACCCAAAGTAATAATTAAATGATACAATCTTCATTTGTAAAAATCTATAATGCTTGTAGTATGTGGTACCATTTTGGCATCTTGAATACACTTCAAGATCATATTTTTAAGAGAGAATTACACAGGGCATTTCTACAAAACAAATTCTCTGGTACACTCGATTGGTTCCATCAACAAGCCTATTATCTTTACTCTAAATAATGTGTAGATATTTTATACTATAAACCAGTAGTTTACCAAGTATGTTATCTTTTTAAAAATAGATTTTTAGATAAAACTGTTTAAAAAAAGGGAGAAAATCGTTGTTAATGATTGATGCTTTTAACCTGCTCTTTAAGGAAATGAATAAGAAATGTTAGCCAAGCAGGAAAAGCTGATTCATCTTGATGTAATGTTCAAATGACCTATAACACTGGCTACTCTATAAAGTCTACAGTATTACTCAACTGTAATTTGTTCAGGCTTATGTTTTTTTTATAATGTTATCAGTTCTCTGTACTTAAAGCTCCCTAGAGCCAAATATTTCCATTTCTCTTTATCTAATAAGGATACTTTATACATTTTAAGTTTACATAAATCCCTCTTTTCTTTATTCTGTTGTGGAAATCCCTTCATGCAACCTCTAGCTTCAGCCCAAAGAAGTGCCACATTGATTCTTGTCACCATATGAAAACCTTAGGAATTACGGCTTTGTGTTTTGCCTTTAGTTTCTGCCTGTTCGTGAGAGTTTTACCTGTTTACACATTGTCTTTTGTGATGCTACAGTTTGACTGGGTTGAATGAGAAAAATACAATTTTATTTCAATGGTCGCTTGGGGATATAGAGCTTGCATCAGAAAATCAAGCCTGAATTCATGGCCAAGGTAATCCTTTGATTTCTGATTCTGTTGTATTGCCTCAGCAAGACTCCACCACTGCATTAGAGGGTCCCATTGTGTCCCGGAGAGGCCAGTGGGGACAGCTTGCCTCTACCCCACAGCCACCTCCCTTATCCTGCATATTAAGCCTGTGATTACAGCAGACACCGCATTTGTCTCCAGCTTTTGTGGAATGATGTCATCGTATGCATGTCAAACAGGGGATTAGCATGAAGAGAGAAGTCTTACTGACATTTTTATTTTCATCAAGAAGAATTTGGTTTTGCTTCATTTTGTTAACTGGAACTGTCGTCTTCATAGGAGAAATTTTTAAGCAGAAAAAAAAAGAACAGGGAAACTTTGAGAACGTAGAAGCAGATGCATACTGGCTGCTGGGATGGAATGGGCGCTGGTGTGCCCCTCCGTCAATTAGTGAAAGAGTCCGGGACACAAAGCATGCCTGGGAAATCTGCTTCTTTTCTTACAAAAGCAGAATATCATTCTTCTCAAAGCCCTTAATGGCCTGGGCCCTGCTACAGAAAATATCCCTGAAAAAGGAAAGCAAAGACTGTGGCCACTGCTGGGTAGAAAGGGTATGCAGGCGGTTGGTCGGTCCCATCAGCCTCTGCAACGCTTCCCTTTCTCCTGATGGCACAGATTGCGTTATGCCTTAAGGTTTCATTGCTTATGTATGTCTCAGGGTAGAGCTGTTAGTTTCCTTCCCATATGAAAAAAAAAAAAAACCCCAGGAAGAGAGGCTTAATGTCAAAGATGCTTTGAGCCCAGAGCTGAATCCTTGGAAGAATGTAATTTTTCTCAATCATTTCCAACTCCTTCCACAAAAATAAACATAGGAAGAAGATTAAAATCAGACTTGAGGAATGGGAGTCCTGTCTTCTTTTGGACAAATCTGCCAATAACTGCATCAGAAAATCTGGGTTCAAATACCAGCTCTGCCTTTTATTTAGCTCTGTGCCTTTGGGAACCTGAATGGATCTGCGCCTCAGTTTGTTCATCTGTACAATGGAGTTAACTAGCAATAGTGCCGATATCTTACAGGTTGTGCCTGGTACCTATAGATATTTGTTTTTCTTCTCCAAAAATGAATTCCTTTTAGAAAACAAGATAGTGTTCTGAGATGACTTTATTACTTCAGTGAGTAAAGGTGGCAGCCTCTTTTCCTTTTTCTCCCCCTCTTCTCTCAGGGTCATGCAGACAGACTCTTGCAAATCCACATCCCCTCCCTGGGCAGTAAACCTGGGAGCTAGGAGATCGAGGCTACCTGGAATAGACAAGCTCTGGAATTTCAATCTTTCTGAATTTTGCCAACGCATTGGAAGTATTTTTAAAAGTTCCTGCAGATTTTCTTGGGAGATTTTCAAACCCTTATAATGTTTCCCACTTCTCTATATTTGGACACCAGAATTTTCTTAGCATCCAGTTTCTCTGGAACAGAGTTGTCCTGTGAAGAAGGATGAATCCAATCCCAATCAGGTCCTCTTGCCAGGTGATAATTTTTCATCCAGATTGCCCTGGGGCCTTTCCATTTTCATTTTTGTTTTGCCTTGAAAGGCAACTGGTGAGCTATTTCATTTTCCTCATTTGACTTTTCAGGTCTGATTACCTTTTTCCTTATTTGACTTTTTCAGGCCGATCGTTGCTTATTAGAATGATATTTTAGAAGTAAGATTCTGAATCACACTTGGTTTTGGGGTATAGCACAACCGGATGTGACCAGAAGTCTTCAGTTGCAGTTCTTCAAGGTCACTGTGTTCAGTTGTCTGGTTGGAAGGAAACCTGGGTATGCCAAGCTCTGTGAGTGTTCTAGAAAGAACAAGACCACCCAAATCACATGTCCCTTTGCCTTTGTGTGGAATGAGAGGAAGGAGAAGGCAGTGACTCATGCCGAGCGCTCACCTGCTGTGTAAATTGCCAGTTACTGACATACACACGCCATGTGCATGCCCTGTCTCTGAGAGTCCCCTGAGTTTCTCTCCTGAGTTTATAGAACATTGCCACTGTTTCCTTCATGCCTACCTCCAAGTACTTCTTGGACTATTGGAAATACAGGACAGCTCTCTTATCACAAGTTACTTGAATGTAAGTGGAATTCACAGAAAAAACAGATTCCAAGCAGGAAATCAGCAGTTGCTTTTAGAAGCTGAAATTGTTGTCTATAGATGGCCAGATTCTTTTTTCCCAGGTGACTGATGAGGTCATGTTCCAAGTGCCTCAACTATGCCCTTTCTAAGCTCTCAACCATGGCACTGTCATCTAAGGTTGCCCTCATCTGCAGGTTTAACTTAAAATCTGTTCTCCCCGCCCTGCCCACCACCTCCTAGACCACAGAGCCTAGATAGTAGGAAAAGGGAGATACTCTCAGTTGCTTTTCATTGGGAGATGTAATTGTTTCATTCCTACTGTGTGTCAGATTGTGCTCCAAATCTCTCTCCTTGAGTGTTGGCCAACCACTCTCTTCTCTTCCATTTAGGGTATGTTCTCGAATTGTTTTGCATTCTCCCCTGATTATAAAGTACAAACTTGTAAATTTTGTCAATTAAATCCAAGTCAGCCTACACAAAATACACAAAAACTCTTGTCTAGAGGTTGCTAAGATGAATGAATAATATATGAACCTTTTTGTTTGACAAGGATAATTATAAAATTTACTTTGTTAAAATTTACTTTGTTAAAATTTACGAAATCGGTTTTGAATGTTTTACATTTGGTCATTACAGATTGTAGAGAGATTCAGATTTTTGCATCTTCTTTCACCCAGTGGCCTGAGTGCTTTCACTGTTACCGAAGCTGTAGCTAGGGCACACCAGATCAGGAGGTTTCCTGGCGTGATTGACGCTTTTGCTTACAGCAGAACTTTCAAGGGCTGAGTAATAATTCACAGTACCAAAAGTCGGTTCGATTCATTTATTAGGATGAGTTTTTACAAAGCAGCTGTTTCATTTATCTTCCTGGGGATGTCAGACCATTTGGTTATAGATCCTGTAGCTTGGCTGTTGACCTCCATGGATATGAGTGATGTCAATGACCTGCCTTGGCCCTGTTGCTGTACTTAGTTGATCATCTTGACAGCTTGTTTCTGTAGAACCTTGGAGTGGATTATATTTCCTAGATCGGTGTATTAGAGGCATGCAGGCAACAGATGTGTTCCATAACTGTTACTTTATGTAAGCCATACATTAAACCATATTTTCCCGTCGAATTACATGGAAACCTTCTGAACTTGAACCATCTTCATCCAGAGTGAAGTAGCAGCAGCTTCTCTAATTTATCTGCCTAAATCAAGTCTCTGTTGATTTTAAATGAGCTACAACTAGAACATACCAGCGTGTTGGAGAAACTCTGCTTTGAATAGGTGTCTTTCTAAAAATGTCTTTTATAAAAATAAATAATAAGACTGCCTCTCTCCATTCATCTAGTTGTTAAATTTCAGTTTTCAATGATTCTAATTCCTTAATACCTGTGTTCACAAATGGTTTTGAAATGATTCAGAGCTAAACTTTCCTTTCTCTTAATAATGTGTAATGTGCTTTTTTTTGTCCAGTTAAGTGAAGTAACCTTACAAAAATTTAGATGTGAACAAAGATTCTTAGTCATAAGATCCATGTATATGAAATATCATAAATAACTCCAGTTAACCATTTGTCCTTTGTTTCCAGCACTTGAATAAAATCAGCATGGGAAAAGAATTAACTCTGTATTCCATCTTGGAAATATGAAGAATTAATCAATTTTATCTTGTTTTGTTACCAGCAGGTGGCATGAGTTATTGCTATGCTAGTGACAGGGTAAAAACTAATGCATCTTATCACTTTAAATTTCATATATTTAAAGTTGATTCCCAATGTGTTTACCCCAGGCAAAAGTTTAACATCTTTATCATATAAAGAACTCTTACAAATAAATAAGTGAAACCTTGACATTTCAGTAGAGAAATGGGTACATATATGAACATTCAGTTTACACACACACACACACACACGTATAATCTGTGGGAAGGGAGGGGGTCTGGGAGAGAGTAAGAGAGAAAAATGGTCAATAAACCAAAACATACAAAATTTCAAACTGTAAATTAAGGAATACAAACGAACAGAACAAGAGAAAAATGTTTACATATAACTTTCAAGGCTTTAAAAAATGAAACTACTCATTATTGGCAAAGAGAACAAGATAGGTACCTTCATATTCTGCTATTTGGATGGATATAAACAACCTTCCTAGAACAGATTTTTCCAATATATATTAAGAGTCTCAAGACTGCTCACGCACCGACCCAGTAATTCCCTACTGGGAATATATTCTGTAGAAATAAGCGGAGATAAAAAGATGCTTACTGCCACATTATTTACATCTGTGAAAAAGTGGCAAAACCCCAACATTTTCAATAGTAGTGGATAGTGTAATGAATAATAATTCATCAGTACGATGTAATGTTTGGCCACATTATAAAGCTTATATTTAAGGAATCTTTACTGATATGTAATGTTGAGTGAAAAAGATGGGATATACGAAGGTATTTTTCACTTAAGTCACAGTTGCGTTCTGAAAGAATTTTTGTATCTTGATAGACTAAATACATCCACATTTTAATATGGGTTATCACTGAGTAGTAGGTCAACAAGCTATTTTAGTTTTCTTCCTTCTCTTTTTTCTGTAATATTTTACATTTTATACAGTGGGCAAATGTTGTTTTACAGTCAGAAAAAAGTATAAACATTTTCGAAAATCACGTAAGCCTAGCATTGGAGACATGAATCACGATTGCTTTTGTCTTTCTCATGAAAACGAGATTGAATAGTAAGTTATATGTTTGGGGGAAAATAGAGCTCATTTGAGTCAGAGGTTGGAAAGCTCTTATGCATACTAACCTCAGAAACCTCAAACTAGTATGTAGTGGAATAATGACATGGCACGAAAAGCCACAGATGTCACTTTGAGTTAAAGAGGTTAGAGTAGATACATAGAACAGCCAGCTGAGACAGAAATTCACTGATCTCTTATCTCCAGCTCTGGGAGCCTCTAGGGTCGTTCTGGGCCTCCACATTTCTTATGTATCGAAGTCCACTGCACTGGGGCTGGGACTCCGAAGCCTGGATTCTTGTTTTGGCTGCTCTACTAATACATTTTGTACTTACCCGTGGGCAAGTCACCAAAATTTCTGGATTCCCAGCTTTCTTCCAGTGTTTATTCTTTTTTGCAGTTTGGCTTTCTGATGGCGTTTTGAGCCTCACAAGGTGAGGGGTGAGTCTCTTTGTGGTGTCGGAGTGATGAGGCTTCTTCTGGGTCACACCCTTGGATCAGATGCGGTTGACATCATCCTGTCCTGTCATTTCTGAATAATAATGGAAAAGGGCTACAGTCGAAGCTCAGAAAGGCAGTTTAATTCTCTCTTGGAGATCACAGAATAGAAGGAGAGATACATATTCACAGCGTATGATGAACAAAGCTGGCTTATACTTTTACAATATATTTTTTTCTATATAAAAATTCAAATTTGCAATTATTAAGTTAATTCTGATCTCTTCAGTGGTCAGGGTAGTTTTAGAATTAAGACTAAAGGGGCAGCTGATCTATATCCAGCATACAGCACATAAGAAGGGCCCAGTTTGGGGGATTTTATTCTTTTACCTAATGGCAAACTTATACGCAGAGATGTATTGTATAGGAATGTTTTATAAACTTCTTTCATCTTAACTACATTACAGAAAAATATATGGTGATCATGCCCACTTATAAAATTGAAGCAAGAGTCTCACAAAACCCATCCTTACTATCTGCAATGCCTTGTGACATTTTCTCTTCCACTTTATTCTAGTATTTGAAAAAATACTGGTTGTGACTCACTAATTTGATTTCATGCCACACTGAAATTTTGCAGGCTTTATTTTGAAGAACACTGGTACAGAGCTTTTTCCAGGATGGAGAAAAACATGTTAAATATCCTTGGGAACTATTAAATATCACAAATCTCTTTGCGGAGAAGCAGGGAAAAAGAATAGATTGTTTCTATATTAAGCTCCTTGTGACCAAAACAAAAACTCAAACAACATAGGAGGAGCATGTTAAAGAGAAGATTTCCACATCTCCAATAAGTTTCACTAAGAACGCACCTGAAAAGAGGTAAAGCAATCACATTACGCTCACACAGAGGAATGAGATCCTTTCAGCTTTAGATAACTTGGGGGAACTAAAGGGCCAGGATCCAAGGGGGCCTTGTTTGGTTTCCAGTGTCCATCACATTTTTTCCCCTTTGTGTCTCAGTCCCAATCTCAGTTTGTGTGTCCTTGTGACGGAAATGCTGGCCTGCAATAAACCAGCCCTAGGCAGCAGCTCCTGCGGCCGGGGGCAGTGCGTGGTCCATTCGCGCCCACCTTCTGGGCCACTCTGTTACTGGAGTGGCCCTCAGCCTCACATTCAGCAGGACTTCACATACTCTTTCTAGCATCTGTCTTGAGCATTGTCCAGGACTTCACTGCCGCATGCTTCCCCATAGATGTTCCTGCACTTTGCTCTTCTCTCCCACTCCGGCTTCTTTCCTCGATCCGTCCCATCTTTTCCTCTCTTCCCCTCTCCTCTGCCCTTGATCTGCCAGTGGCTCTGGTGACCATGGCATACCTCAGAGTATGGCTGGCAGGGCTGAACGGTTGTCGCTCAATGCTCTAGGATTTAAAATGGTTGGGGGTCTTTGAATAGGACTCGGTAGCTACCAGCCTTTAATTTCATCAGCAGGCTTTTAATGATACCCAGTTAGATGAAAAGATCTGAATTCTGAGCCTTCGTGCTGGGCGTTTCACCAGCAGATGAGCCCTGTCTTCAGGCCAAATGGATCTTTTGCAACCATTAACACGTGGAGTGAAGACCAGTAGCCAGAGTGACCTTTCCTACTCATGGGCAGCCTGGGGCTTGAAAAGGTTAGGCCTTTTGTGAGTGAGCCACTCTCTTAGTTACCCCAGAATGCATGACTCAGAGAGCTTGCAAGTGCCCCAGAATTACTTTCTCCATTCAGCCCAAGAAACAACATGTAGAATCAAGTCTGTCTGGAAACTCCTTATATGGAGAGGTTCTGAGACTATTTTATGTTTGGTTTGTAAGAGGATCAT
This sequence comes from Paguma larvata, assembly GCA_030068075.1. Lineage (NCBI taxonomy): Eukaryota > Metazoa > Chordata > Mammalia > Carnivora > Viverridae > Paguma > Paguma larvata. The sequence continues at coordinate 97,645,251 of CM057826.1, read as the reverse complement.
GGTTTAAAAAAAGAGAAAAGAAAGAAAAGCCAAAGGCAATGATATCATATTACTAAGAGGCTTGGTTGAAAAAGAAAATACTCCTTCCAATTGTTTCCACCCTAATTCTGCATTATGGTGGGGGCGACAGCAAATTCATCATTTGTACCGGCTCTGGCTGACCTTCCCCTGCGTCTTGAATGCTTTCCACGGAGGCAGGCCTCGCTGACCAGACTGTCTGCCTGTAGTCTCCCAGCTAGGCTGCAGAGAGGCTGCGAGGCATAAAGGCCTGCCACGTATTTCTGCAAATGGGTGGTTTTTATTATTTCTGGAACACAGCCCCCAGCCCGAACTCCTAAAATGCTGACAGGGCAGAAGCAAGGAGACATGTGGAGCTTTAAGGAACCTTTCCACCTTGGCTCCCTGCTGGGAGGGGTGACAGCAATGAGGGACTGGCCCGGGGCGCACCACCCCCTCTGCGCCCACCGTGAGACCCCTAGCCATCCCACTTTCCCTAGGTTGACTGAAGGAGGAGGGCAATTTTGAGCCCTTTTAAAGCCAAGGTTAAGGGACTGATTAAACTCCCTCTCGGAGTAGGGGGGCGGGGTCTGGGCGCGGTTCCAGGTGCAGATGGGATCGCAATGCGGAAGCCCGCCCACCTGTGGACTGGGCCTCCCTGTCAACGTGCGTATCCTTTCATTAGGCGAGGAGGAGGGGTAGGCTTTCTGCACCGCCCTGCTTCCTGTCACCTCTGACTGCCAGGCGAGAGGCAGGAAAACTGTGCCCAGAGGGCTCTGAGCCAGGATAGTGCAGCCGGTGGAGAAAAAGTGACATGCAAACAAATATAATATCGACCCTTAAAAAAATCTTTTAAAAAGCAATTACATAAAGTTATGTGCTTCTCATTTTCAAAGATGATTTGAGAAGACCTAGACTTTTCAAGTTAAAGAGACTTGAAATGAAGAGAAAGAATTTCTCAGGAAAAGAAGTGCACCCCAAGGGGAGCAACAAATTCCCCAGCATAAGTTTCAACGAAAAAAATAATGAGGGCCTGGTAAACTGACTTCAGCACGTGGTGTTCATGCAGAGACTCCAGCGAATAAATCAGAACTGGAACCAGCCATTTTTTTGTAGGGGCGATAGCCTATATTTAAACATTTTTAACTTAGAGTTTTTATTTTCTGTGTCTTAATAGAGAGGGAGGTGGTGGTGAATTGAGGCACATAGAGTTTTTAAGTGATTTGAAGACAAGATATAATCATTCTAAGGCCACCTTCATAGTTCATCCTTCAGAAATAAGATTTTTCTGGTTCTTGTGTGAAATCCGTAGTGAAAGGTTTGATCGCCTAGGTGTCACTAGGTTAGAGTTCAAAGAAAGGATTTTTCTGTTGTGCTTTTAAGGGGTGTGTGTGTGTGTGTGTGTGTGTGAGTGAGCAGTTGTTATAGAAAGATACAAATATTGACTAAGTATAGAAAAATCTTTACACATACCATAGATAAGCTGTATAGTTGGACCAGGATTCCTAGAAAAGAAAATATGAAATATTAGTCCCGAGAATTTAGTCATGAAAGAATACATTGTCATGGTGAGATACTAAATATAAAAGAGAATGTTTAGTGCAATTCAAGGAGCAAACAAATACATTTCCTTTTTAGGGCTGTGGGGTGAGGCAGTGCAGCGAGGCCTTATTTGAACACCCTAAGCAGAATGCCACCCTTTAAAAACCAGTTAAAGATGATGATTATGAATGTCCATGGTCAGATTATGTCATTATGCCTTCATTGTCCTATTGGAGAGAAAGTGTTGGTTTGCCACCACACGAAATGGTCCCAGCTGTGGTTTTTAAATATACCTATTTTTAAGAAAACACACTATCCATTTTGGCCTCCTCCCTTGTATGGTGCTATAGGTTGTTTCCTTCCAAATTACCTCTAGTCGTTTCTATGTACCCGTTCTGGCTCAGTTTCCCAGGGCTGCCTTAACAAAGGATCACAAACTAGGTGGTTGTAACAACAGAAGCATATTCATTCATTCATTCGTCTGGAGGCCAGAAGTCCAAAACCAGGGAGTCTGGTTGCTTCTGGAGGTTCTGAGGGAGAACTGTTCTATGCCTACTCCTGGCTTCTGGGGGTTGCTGGCCATCCTTGGCATGCTGGCTTACAGACGTATCGCTCCAATATCTGCCTCTGTCGTAACATGGTATGTTCCCCCTGTGTCTCAGTCTCTATTTTTCCTTCTTATAATGGCATCAGTCATTGGATTAGGGCCCTCCTAATCTGATATGACCTCACCATCACTAATTATGTCTACCAAGACCCTATTTCCAAATAAGGTCACGTTCTGAGGTTCCAGGTGGACATGAGACTATTCCAGCCAGTACTTTCCTTCAGTTTTATTCCTTCAAATCTTCAATAGAATCAAAACCTAGCCGTTAAACCTATTAAACCTATCTTAAGAGCAAAAGAGAGAGAGAAAGAGAGAGAGACTTGATCTGTGATAAACCTCGATGGATCTCCTTGGAATAAAGTCTTTGAACTTTAGTGCTTTGACTTAGTGGTATCTATTTTTAGGAATCCCTCCCCCCACTGTTTTTACTGGATTCTAGGCTAAATGTCTTATAGTTGAGACTGCTGGATGAAGAACTTTTGAACACATCAAGTGTTATGCTTGTATCTTTTCAATAGTGCTTTTCAGGGTGCAAAGGAAAAAAACGAGTCACGGAGTGCTTCTGAGGTGTAGTCTAGGCCGTGACTAGAAGGAAGTGTGGGAGAGGAGGCTGCACGGGGCAAATCCTAGAATACATTCCTTCTTACCACTAAAACACAAATCCCTCTCTTGTCTTGGCCATCTGAGTTGCTGAAGACTGTTGCCACTTGTGCATGATTTTAGAGAAGGGCCCATCCCTGCCTGTCTCTAGAGCTGCCCGTGAATTACTCTCTGTGTCAGTGCAGATCACATTCTGTACAGCTGTGGGGGGCACTGTCTGGGACAGGCTCCCTCCTCAGCTCAGTTTATTAATATTTTTGAGAACCACCCTTGTGCAGATTTACCCACTGAACTGTTGAAGGGAAAGGCGTTGGCCTCTCGATAGAAACCCCAGTGCAAGATGCTCATAGCACCGTAAGAAATTATAGAAAAGATCTTCCTGGGAATTTGAGACCTCTTGCATCAACCTTTTTATTTCTCTGCTGAAAGAAAATCCCAAACCTCAGAGGAACACAAAGAAAGAGAATGATATTAAACACAGAATGATTTTGATCTTTGGCAGCAGCCTACATTCTTAAAAAAAATCCCGTTTTCATTGTCGTGCACCTGTCATTACTCTGAATGAGTTCTCTCTTGATGGATGGTGGTCTTAAAAGCTTGCTGTTTTTCATTAGCAAAGTGAAATGGGGTGCAGTGCGAATGCTTTGTCATTCTGATGGAGTATAATGCATGAGTCAGTGTAATTATTCAGTGTTTGCGTAATCAGCAAGATTTTGAAGAGGAATGTTGCACAACTCAGAAGTGGCCTAATTTCACCTGACAATATTCCATTCAGACTCCAAGCATCTCCTCCAAGAAGCAGTGAAGTGTCAGTGGATTACCTTAAGGCACAAGGCATCGATGGTGGGAAATTGAGTTGTTCTAAATCACTTGCTAATTATGATAATGCCCAGTGGGCACTTAGAGGCTCTTACTCTAGATCGCAGATATATTCATCCCTATTGTCTTAGAAATGCCATTTATTTATTATGCATGAAGCGTGGTATATTGTTCCACATGGATCCAGTGATGAACAACCAGCCAAATCCATTAAATTCCATTCAGGAGTAAAGTAAGACCAGAAATATGGGCAGTTTGCTGGGAATCCTTCCGGAAAGGTTGGAGCTGGATAAAGGGCTAGACCAAATCAGGGACTCATGAGAGCGATTTGAGAAAAGCTACATAAGTTAAACGTACTTCTTTTTGAAGGAGAGAGTCTCTTTTAGAAGGAAGGAGTTTGTTCAGTCGAGCTGTTTCTGAAACCTGTGCAAAACCGGTTGCAAAGAGGGAGACTGAATATTTTATTAACTCCTTTAAATCAATTTATTTCAGCCCAGCATGACACCGGAACAAAAAATCTGAAGAGTGCCCCTGGGCTGGATCTCACAGTCATCCAGCTCTCATCTCATTTGGACTAGATTTTGCTTTTTTCATTAAATCTAAAAATAATTTCAGGCGGGCCACCTGTCTAGGGATTTCATATGTGGTGAATCATATTCTAGGGAAGAATCCTTGCCTTCCTTAGAGCTAGTGGATTTTGAGTCTGGGTTTGTTTCCTTTCCTTCCATGAAGCCAGCCTATCTTGATCTTCATTCTTGACGACAGCTCGTAATAATAATAACTAGCATTTGCTGAATGCTCACCATGTGCCAGGCACTGTTCTAAGCACTTTCCGTGTATTAACTAATGGAATCCTCACAACCTTCCACGAGGACAGTGCTGTGATTATCTCCATTTAGCCATGAGGAAATGGGCACAGAATGGTTAGGTAGCCTGCCCAAGGTCACACAGCCAGTGAGTGGTAGAGCTAAGGCTTAGATTCCAGCATTCTGGCTCCGGAGCTCACTACTCAATTCTGAACACCCTTGAATACCTGTGGAAGGTGTTCTTTAGTTAAAGCACTTCAGTACCCTCAGGAAGAGAGTCTGAGGAGCTTGTAGGTCTGGGGCAAATAGATTCCAAGCATAAGAAGTACATGCTTTTGACAAACAGCTTCAGCCCCTTTCTGGGGTACCTAAAACCTTTTTAAAAAGCAGAGCCCAATGGGCTCTTCTACACAGCTGATGGAAGAATCTATTTTATCATAATCTTTTTAAAAAAATTTTTTTAACGTTTATTTATTTTTGAGAGACATAGAGACAGAGCGTGAACAGGGGAGGGGCAGAGAGAGAGGGAGACGCAGAATCCGAAGCAGGCTCCAGGCTCTGAGCTGTCAGCACAGAGCCCGATGCGGGGCTTGAACTCATGAACCATGAGATCATGACCTGAGCAGAAGTCGGCCGCTTAACCGACTGAGCCACCCTGGCGCCCCTCAAAATCCTTTTTTTAAAAAAGCAAAGCTTAGAATCAGCACTGTGGGCACCTTTCTCAGTGACACTGTATCGAAAGGACTGTCTTTGTTACTGGGCCAACGTCTTGAAGACTACCTGTGTCTTACCACTTGCTCTATAGCTATTTATATTCCAGGTTATACGAATTACTGCAAGAGTCCTTTTTAGTAATTAAAAAAAGAAAGGGGAGGTGCCCGGGTGGCTCAGTCAGTTAAGCGTCCGACTTCAGCTCAGGTCATGATCTCCGGGTTTGTGAGTTTGAGCCTCGCGTGGATCTCAGCGCTGACAGCTCCAAGCCTGGAGCCTGCTTTGATTCTGTGTCTCCCCTTCTCTCTGCGCCTCCCCCATTTGTGGTCTGTCTCTGTCTCTCTCTCTCAAAAATAAACATAAGAAAATAATTTTTTAAACGGGGGGGGGGGTGGAAGTAATCTGGGAGGGGAAGAGGCCCTGACATAACTGCTCAGTCCTGGAAGCCCAGAGTGAGGCCCTTGGATAGGGGACACCCGCTAGGTGATTAGTTGGCCGGTATTCACGTGGCCTCGCTTGCACTGCCCATCCTCTCCTCCCGCTGCAGACAGATGATTAGTGGGGTGGTGGGGATGGCCAGCTGGGAGGGGAGGGCTTGGGAGAGATGTCAAGGGAGAAAATTGGTGGGTATTCGATGGACTGGGGTTGGTGGCTGTTGCCTGGGAAACCTTTGCCGACTACAGAGTGCATCAGAGGAGGATCCAGTTTGGTGTCTTCACGGACAGATTTATAGACTAAGAAACAAAACCTTCTTCCCCGACCCAAAGGAAAAAATTAATGTGAGAATTAAAAGGGCCCATGCAAAGTGGAGCTCAGGACAGTAGTTTCCAAAACGTCTTTTGGGTACGGAGGAGGGGAAATCACCCAAATTAGGGAAATGGTAACTTTCTTTAAATATAAGAACAAGTTGTATATATAAAAAATATATATTTATCTCAGTGAATATTCACATGTAAATCCCAACGCCATTTTCTGCTCTTTCTAGAGTTTAGAAAGTCACATGATCGAGAATGTAGTATTCTACCCTGAGGTCTTGGGCAACACTGTTCCTTCAAACTCAACTTGGAAGACATTTCCTGTTTCTAACCAAATGATTTATCTCCCCTTGGAAAAATGTACTAGTAAAGTATGTTGAGACTTAGGAGAGGTGGTAAGCAAAACCTTAATTTCCCTTTCCTCAGAACTAACATTTGTTTCAGTGTATACTCTCGACATATATCTGATGAATACACTTGACAAGAAGTGTTGGTGATTTGCTGCCTTTGTTGAAAAGATTGTTAGGTCAGTAGGAAGACTATGTCTAGCTTCCTGGGACTGGAGAACTTGATTTTCCAAACAGATTGTCCGAAGTCTCCCGGGATGCCCCCTGGATAGAGTCTGCAGGTTGGAACAGAATATTGGGGGCAGTGGGGACAGGAGATGGGAAAAAAAGGAAAATTTTTCTAGTTTTAGTCTAGAACTAGTTCTAGTTCTAGATAGACTCTGGAGCCAGAAGGAAGTAAGGCAAATGAAATTCAAATAGGAATTTAAATTTATTCCTCAAAGTCAGCTTCCTTGTGTGTGTTTGGTTTTTTTCCCCCTGAATATTGGTGTAGCCACTTGAGTGCACCATGGAGAGGAAACTCTTAGCAGGATTAAGTTTATTTTAGGATGTGTGTGTGTGTGTGTGTGTGTGTGTGTGTCATGTGGGATCCCACTGTCCTGAATAGGAGCTAGGCCTGGGCCATTTCTGCATCCTTTACACACCTGAGTTTTCACCCATTTCTTAAAACTGGGCAGTTACTTATTCCCACTTTGATTTTTAAAAATATGAATGTGTTGGGGCACCTGGGTGGCTCAGTTAGTTGGGCGTCCAACTTTGGCTCAGGTCATGATCTCGCTCATGGGTTCGAGCCCCGCATCGGGCTCTGTGCTGATGGCTCAGAGCCTGGAGCCTGCTTCAGATTCTGTGTCTCCCTCTCTCTGCCTCTCTTCTGCTCATGCTCTCTCTCTCAAAATAAATAAATAAATGCCAAAAAAGTTTAAAAAAATATGAATGTGTTGACTTATTGTGAACACACACAGATTGGCTCAATTAAATCTACACCATAGTTTTCTAGGTCTTGATGTCTGCTATTTTTATTTTATTATACTCTTAATTACTGATTCCACTTAAGATTTTATGCCAGTATTACTCAGGGCCCTTGATTTCCATTCTGTTTTCTCGCCTCGGATTTTCTCTGGTAGTGACTGGTATTTTATTCTAAGGATCATTAGCTGGCCACAGAGTCAAAATGGACCCAAACATTGTGGAGCAAACTGCTTTGTCGAATTTACCAGTGAGGAGTAACTAAGACCCAGAGAGAACCGGATACAGGACTGATTTTTTTCCCCCTTAACCACACAACCGTAACTTTGAGGCACCCTGACAGCAGCGGTTGGTGTGTGTGGTTCTGTGAATTGCGAAGCTGGCGCACCGTGGAGTTACTGGACAGCCGTTAACCCTTGTGTTTGCAGAGCTTTGGATTAAGATGGGGAATTGTTTGTGATAGGGCAGCAAGGGAAAAAAGCAGGACCGCAGGTTTCCAATATGCCCTCAACTGTAAAAAAAAATGTAAGTATGAAAGAGGAACAAGAATGATGGTTTCTGGGGAAGGTGATTTAGGTGAATGCTGGCTGCCGCTCGTTTGTGGTGTCCCAGTTGCCCACAGGGGCACGCATTTACTTTCGTAATTTGTTAAAGTCTTAGAACGGCCATCTCTTCAGGACTGAAAGGAGCGTGGTGTCGCTGCCCTGTCAGGAGGCTCCGAACCCACCGTGCTGGGCTAGCCTCAGCCTGGGTCCTGGTTCTAGAACAATCCATGGTTCTCACAGCTCTCTCCCTTGTTTTTCAGATAGGAAATAACCGCTGTTGGACTGAGTGTCTCTTTAATCGCTTTTGACATCTATTTATTTAGACATTTATTTTTGAATAATTTTAGGTTTATAAACCTAAAAACCTAGGCAAAGTTTTGGATTTTAGATATTCAGAATTTTAAGTAATTTTAGATTTATGCAAAGATGGTACAGAGCCTTCCTATAGACCCTTCACCCAGCTTCTCCTATTACATTGTTAATAACTTATATGACCACGGCACTTTAATCCGAAGTACAAAATTAGCATTGGTTAGAATGCTATTAGGTAAACTACAGATTTTATTTGGATTTCCCCATTTGTTCCTTTCATGTCCTTTTAAGGTTCTGGGATCCAATGTGGGATTCCTCAGTTCATTTAGAAGGTAATTCTTTTTATTTTTACTTTGTTTTTTTTTAAATGTTTATTTATTTATTTTGAGAGAGAGAGTGCACAAGCAGGGGAGGGGCAGAGAGAGAGGGGGAGCGAGAATCCCAAGCAGACTTTGTGCTGACAGTGGAGCCTGACGTGGGGCTCCATCTCGTGAACCTTGAGATCATGACCTGGGCTGAAATCAAGAGCGGGATGCTTAACCGACTGAGCTGCCCAGGGATTCCAAAGGTAGTTCTGTTTAAAGGTAAAATCAGAACAGGATTCTAGCAGGGTTTGTATGTAGATTTTGCTACCTTGTTTTATATACATAAAAAACCAAGGTGTTTTTGTTTTTTTTCTAGGAGCAATGTGACACAGTTAAGCAGTCAGCCCCTCACTTCTTAAAATGGGAATTTGTAAAATTCTGTAAAACCTAGGCCTTTAACCATGTTTTCTCCCCTGCCTACCCCAAGCGTTATGTTGACCAAAAGCAGGTCCCTGAAAGAAACAGGCAGAAAAAAGAAAGTATTTGGAAAATCTCATGCGATTTTTTTTTAACGCATTTCTTATAAATCAGCCAGGGTTTAAAAGAAGTATAGCTTTTGTTGAAAAAGACCATTTCAAGGGAGAATATTGTGCAGTTAGGCCTCTGCGGTCAGTGTGGATACAGTGTGGATCCTGGGCCTCTGGCCGGCCTTGCCGTAACCAGAAGCAATGCGGTCCCACAAGATGAACCACAAGGAAACCAAGGCTGTCTGAAGTCTGAGAAGAAAGCCTGTCTAAGGTCCCAGGAGTTAGTATAAGAAAACAAAATTTAAGTCGGGAAATTGTACTATGGCCATGTTTGGCATCTGGCTCTGTGAGTTCTGAGCAGATGATAGACAAATATTTACTCAGTTACCTTGTATTTGTCTCAATATGTGTTTGCTGAGTCTTTTTGCACAGCTTTGTCTTCCTTCCCTTCCCATTTGCACACATGAGACCACATGTTAGCTTTGCTCTGTTACATAGCAACAGCAACGGGCCGTGCTGCTGGCTGCCTGAGTTCTTGTAGGAGGGGGCGGGGAGGGAGTGTGCGTGTGCCAAACCTACATCATCTTCCCTGCCGTGATCCATTTCCCAAATGGACCAGATCTGACTTGACAAGAAACGCCGATGAATCACTGAAGCTTACCCACGTGAAGGTAATGAGGTCTTTTCACTGGCTAAAGTCTGGAAATATTTGTTAGAAGCAATAGTATTTTGCCATTTTCGTGGGCACCAGTCTTCCATTCCCGTCTTACTCAAGGGTAAAGTGAAGACAAGCAGAATTGAGGCTTGGGGAGAGTGTGGTGATAATTTATAATTGTGGATTGGAATTGAGTCCTGGCGAGGCCACCCGGGCAGTGAGATGGTTTGTGGCTTTGGATGGTGGTGGGGCGAAGTGAGGCTGGGGGATAAATGAGATGGGCAATTAGGAATATAAGCCCTTGAAGTAACAGAATCAGTCTACTTTTCCTTATTGATTCTCTGGGTGAGGAGATCCCTCACCCTTTTTTTAGAGACTGCAGGTCAACTTTGAAAAACAAATGAAAATGGGAATTCCAAGAACATCTCCAGCTCTCAGCTGTAGGACCTTCGGGCCAGTGTGCTACACAGACTCCTTCCTTCGCAAATCCTTGTGGTCTTGTTTTTAGGATTTCCGTTAAAAGACAAATCTTTCCTTAGGTTGACAAGACGACCGTCAAAACATAATTTCTGACTAAAACTTGCAGGTTGCAAATATAGTTCGCAAGCAGTTCTTGTTTAGAATGCCCTGCACATCTCTCATATTGAACACAAGCAAAAAAAAAAGCAAGTGTGTGGGTATGGAATTATTATTACTTTTATTATTTTGCTTATGTTTCCACCGGGGAATTAATTTCTTTATTACTTGTCTCCCATTCCTAGATCACTCTTGTGTGTCTGTCACGGACATTGTCAGATTCTCTAGAAATGGTATGTACATGAATTCTCCTCATGAGCAGAGGGCACAGGATTTAGGGGCCAAGGAGTTGGGGCAACCTTGCTCTGTGCCCATGTATGATGCCACATAGATTGAGTGCCTTTCCTCCAAGTGTATGTTAGGTTGACATATTTTTGGACCATTTGGATGGCTTCGGTCCCATTCCAGTTTGCTGTTCACAGCTTTGTCTATTTGTAGACAGACACAGAGGTAGGTGTCTCTGTAACACAAAAGAAGGTCTGACGACTTTTAGTTAATGTGGCCAGTGCCCATGGCCACAGGCAGGCGAGATCATAGGGAATGTCCAAGCAATGAGGCTTATCATCTCAGCCGTGCCTAGCATCCTGCCCAGACGAGCTCATGAACTTTGCCAACCAAGGTTTTCCTGAGTAAATAAACATGGAACCCGGAACAGCTAGGCAGGTGCACATAGAACAAGGCCTCCAAGCCGACCAGTTCTACTGCTTTTTGTGGCCAGCATCAGGGGATTTTGGAAGCTGATTTTTGCTCCTGGAGCCTCTTTTCCATAGACCCACTGGTTCTGGGGATTCTAGCAGATCCTGGGCTTTCTCAGGCCTCCCTTTTCGTGTGTTTCTCTGTGCACTGTGAACACTGAACAGTTCCTGTCAGTTTCTATATGTCTGGAATATGTCTTCGAAGCTGGGAGTCTTTCAGCTGGGGAGCCTTTGCCCTGACAAATACAGGTGCCCTGTACGTTTTTGTATGTCATCAGGGTGCTCCAAAGTGTAGATTTTTCTAGCCTTCAGGTTGAACAATGGATTAGGTATTTTTCTGAAGCGAATAGAAATGGAAGGCTGGGCATTCTGGTGAATGGGAGATAAATCCATGTCGTTACACACTGTGTCCCTTCACTGGCTAAGCTACTGATTTTATACTAGAGTATCTTATTTTCTAAATGTTTCCTATGTAAAGATCTGGCCTCATTGACTAGAATATTAAACTCAGAGTGATAATCCCGTGTTTTTGCTCCCTCCAGAGTATAGCAAAGAGCCAGCTTGTGAAACAGCGTAAATTCTAGGCTGAAGAGTTTGGGTTCGGTCCTGAGGACACTCGGGAGCTATTGGTGGTTCTTGAGCTGTGGACTGACTTAACAAAAGCAGTGATTGAGAATATGATTTAGTGAGTATGTGTTGGCTCAGAAACAGAGGTTGTGGTTTTGTGTATTCCTGTCTTTAACGTTTCTGCTAGTTATACTAACAACAAAAATATGTGATGATAAATGAAATCTTGCTGTAAATAGGGCAGGGTGTTTAAGTCTGTGCAGGGGTAATGTCCTTTATCAAGGGATTGCACAACCATCATTTCCAGGCACACACAAGCCACACTCAGGGTCTACACTGTTCCCAACATCAGCAGGTTTGAGAGAGCAGTGGCCATCCATGATGGCCGTTTTTAAAATATTTCCTGAATCTCGTCAGTTCTTTACAGTTTTCTCCTTGGTTTGAGTAGCATTTTGGTGGAACATCTGATAGAAAGAGTAGAGGAGGTGGTTGAAGGAGTTTCGTTTTGGACACCTCTAGCTCCTCAGGTTTGCAGCTCTGTTCTCCATTCCTTGCTTCTCACTTTCTCTGCTTCTGAAGCACTGGTTTTTCCTTTATGGCTTTCGCCCCTGCACTTGCTATGCCAGGCTGGGTGAAAGCACTAGGGAAAAAGCACCAGCCTGGGGGGGTGCAGACCTTACCGATGGCACTGACCCCTCCCTGCTCCTCAGCTTACTTTTCTTCAGTACGGAATTTCTTAAGTGCCCCCTTCCACCCACCACCACCCGAGGGACTGAGCATTCGATTTAGAAGACAAAACAGAAATCTCTCTGGCCAAGTGAACACTTATAGACCAAGGAGACAACAGATGGAGGCAGGAAATTCTAGAATCTCATCTTCTTAGCGGGGGGGAAAAAAGGCAACCTGATAATGGAATGGCATGGCCACAAAATAAAAGCTGTTGTGTGCTAATCGAGTAGTATAAGCATAAAATATGGAGAGATGCTTAAGCAGAGAAGAAAGACGAGCTATGGATTCCTAATCCTGAAGGTGATTGTTGAATTTCAGGGTGTTAGTGATAACTCACATTTGAACAGTGCTTTCCAACACACTTCTCATATGTTACCTCTTTTAAGTCTTACAACAACCCTGTGGATAAGAATTGTCATTGTTCCCATTTTGTATACCAGGAAACCAGGGCCTGCTAAGATTTAGGGGCCACGTGGTTCTCCTGGTTTCCAATTTCTATGCCATGCATTTTCCTGCACAATATGGGAAACAGTGTTTTCTCTGACATAAACAGGGACACAGTACAAGAACAAAGTGTCTGAGTTACCCTTGAATGTCACAGCATAAAGAGACTGTCAAAAGCAGCCAGTATAAACTCCCTCTCCACCCGCTCTCACTTCATAGTTGAGGAGACTGAGACCCCGGGAAACCTCTTGAGTCAAAGCTGAGAAACAGCGTATCATGGGTCAGACCTTTGGCCTTCCCGGCTCCTAATTACAGTAGGTTTATTTGGATAGGGCAATGGATTGTAAGCTCCCCACATCCATCCTAACTGGCTGGCAGCCCAGTGACCAGTGCTTAGTCAGTGCTTAGTAAATGTGTGTTAAACAGATGTATGAATGATTGACTGACTTTAATTGTAACCATATGCAAATCAGTACATTTCTTTTATATCTGTCTTGACCTAGTTTTCCTACGCAAAGATGTTATTTTTCACTCTGGATTGAGAGGGTAATGTTTATAAAAATCCCGAGGTAATCAGCTGAGAGGCCCTGAATGTGTATAAAGTATCATCAGTGGTATTACTGAGTTGCTTTTCTGTGGTACTGTGGGTTAATCAAAGGCCTTTGTTATCGTTGTTTTAAGCACAAATCTCCAATTTATTATTTAGTTCATCGCTCTTATTAACTTATTTGAAATGCAAATAGCAGCAAAACACAGGTCAACAGCTGCAGCTGTGGGTTGCAGACAGTGGGGGCCAAAGCACGAGATGGAGATGGGATTCCTGGGGACAGCCAGCCGTGGGCTCCCATGCTTTCCCAGGGATTGACTAGGGAGGATATCTTTGATTACAGGGGAGGGGGGAGGATCTGGGGGACAAGTGGGCAGAAGAATCTAAAAGGAATTATTGATTGCAGTCCCCGAAAGTAGAAAAAAACGACCAGACGGCCCATACCTGCCTGGTAAGATTCATGGCCAAACCGTAATGGATCATTTCGACTTTGCTGGGGAAGCAAAGTGGAAACCTTACAGTAATTGCTTTTGGGCTAGGGGAAATGACAGTAGTAAGGGAGAAAATGCATGCAACATGCTTTCAACGATGCCTTGCACGTAGAAAGCAGTTACTAGATGCTGCTATTGGTATTCTTTTTCCTCTGATTTTTACTACAGTCCTTATAAGCAGATGTATTGTACAGGATAGTCCGAAACCCTAAAATGATGCAAATATAAATGAGCCATAAATCTTGCCCAAATTTCTCACAACTTTTTAGGCAGCTAACGCCATTGGAGAGAAGAAAGAGAGGCGTTTGGAAAATATGGCTGGATTCTCTTAAACATAGTAGCAATGGATACCCGAAGGACATGTCATGTGGCTGAGTGGGGGACGTTTGCAATAGTGTTTTAGTTATGTGATTTTAGAATGACTAATTCGAAGAGAATCACCAATGTATTCATTGATAGAGCAATGGCAACTTGGATTTTGGGCATTTCCTAATGAGATCCAAATCCTGGGGTCAGTGGAAATGAAAAAGGAAGATGAGAGGCAAGGTAATACAAGGCACTTGTGCTGTCTGGTTCCGGGACCGTCAGGGCAAAGCAGTTTAGGAGTGCTGCTGGGTGGAGGACCCTGAATGACACAGTCGGGGCATCTTTGAGACAGGAAGAAGGATTCTGGGGCTGCAGAGGTTTTACGTAAATGTATACAATTTGATTTTGAAAGGGTTCATTTATGGAGGAAGTTTGGGATTTGGGCAATCTACCCATTTCAATTATCATAGTGATTAAAGATATACCTATTTATTGAGCACCCACACACCAGGCTCCTATGGACAAGACCTCATTTTTCATTCTTCCTACAGCCCTACAAAATGTGGGTCCTGTTAGTCCCATTTACTGATGAGGTGCTTGAGGGTCAGAGCCAGAGAGGTTATAGCTAGCAAATTGCAGCGTCTGGATTTGAACTCAAGTTGCCCATTTCCACAGCTTCTTTCATTGCCTTTGGGAGAGAAGTTGCCATATGCAATCAAGCCTTAAAAAAAAACAACCCATCTTCTATAAAAGACTAAAGAAAGGTGATCCTTCCTTGAATAAAGATATTTAGGAATCAGTCACTATATTAGCACTTAATAATATATTAATTATATTAAATATATATATCTAATATATTTAAATGGCATACATATTATATTATATAACATACTTAGTATATGAAGACAATATATTACACCCCATTATGCCTACACTTGGACTTATTTCATAGGAATCCTTAAAAGCAGTAACAACTCTCTAAGTCTTTGGAGGGAATAAAAATGCCCAGGGTCTGAAAACTCCTGAAAAGGCAAATAGGATATGTTAACATAAAGAAGAGTGTCGCTAGGTGCTTATTTCCTAAAGGCTGGAAAGTGATTAATATTATCTCCCGGCTTTGTGTATGAAAGCATGCGTTTAAATTGACACTTTACATTCCTGAGAAACATCATTAGACCAGTGATTTGTCTTATGCCTGGAAGAAGAAGTGCCTTCCAGACTCTCTTAATGTTCGCTAAAAGCAGGCATTGATGGATTTTAGAATGAGTCTCGTAGGCATGGAATGATGGAAAGCAAGAAGGAACATTTGGGAAGGTTCCACATGGATTTTAGTGGCCTTCCAGGAATGAGAGTTTCATACCAAATTCATACGTGAGTCTGAGCCCAATTTTTAAAGGGAATCTTTTTCCACGAATAGTGTGGGATCCAGACCTCACTTGTGGTTGTTTGAGCTAGAGAAGCAGGCCCCACGCAGCCTCTGTCCACTGAAATAATACCTTCACCTGGTAGAATGATACCTGACTAGCTCCTTGGCATTGCCTTGTCTTTCTGTGGTATCCTGTAAAGCTAAAATGCAGGACCGCTTTAGTTTTTGTGGAGGAGGGCAAAAATGTGGTTTTGAACCGAGAAAGGGAAGGAGTGCTACCCACTGCGTTATCTTCTTTGTATTTCCATTTTCACTTTGAGGGGAGATGAGAGTCTGGAAGCAGGATGAAAGATACTGTCGATGAGGGACAGAGAAAATGGGCAGTGTTGGGAGCCCTCTTGTATGTTGTATGTTGAGAACTTAAAAAAACAAACCCTGAAAACAAAACAAAACAAACCCCTTCTTGTTACCATTTCCCAGCTGTTTTTGAAAAGACTCTGGAAAGCAAATAGCATCTTTAATCAAGAGCAATAGTATTAGATCTTTTACTATAAGTTATACTTTTCTTTCAGCCTGTATTTATTTTGTGAGGCTAGAAATAGCTGGAGTTATTTCAGCACCCATGACTATTGTCTAGGAATTGAGTGTAGGTTGGAAATAGCCTGGCTGACTACAGTGTTTAGAAATAGGCCTTTCTGTTTTGCCAGTCTCTTTAAGTCAGAAGGGTTTATAAACGTTCCTGTGGTTCACTGTTTCACGGTCCCTTCTCTTGCATCAATTCAGGAGCCTTGTGATGCCATCATTTTATGCTAGAATATATTGTTTTAGGTCTGTTGGAGAGTGACAGGGCTAGTCTGTATTCCTTGAGACAGGTTTAGAGGCAACTTCAGACTTGTAGGAAATCTGTTAAATTTCAGCAAGTAGAAAAAAGGCAAGGAAGAGGAATCACACCCTTTCCATCTCGGGGACCAGAATCCTCTGTGTGACTTGCTAGAGGCTGTTTGTCCTTGGACAAGATCCCAAAGGAGAAAGATACTGTCTCCCAAAGGAGAATCTTTGTCCCTTGGAGACCTTCAAGAATAAGCTACAGTGACCACAGAATTAGGTGCTCGTTCGTCCTGGGCCTTGGAATATTAACTGGATAGCCTTAGGCCTAGGGAATGGGTGATTCCATGTGCCAGAATGATGGCAGAACATATTCCGCCTGGTTGCTTAACTCCGGAGCACATCATTTACATCGGGTGAGTCGTTAGCAGTGCTCCCAGACCTTGGCAACATGGTGGTCCTGGTAAGAATATATTGCTTCTCCTTTAGAGTTTGGTATCATCATCATTCACAAGGATCCCAGGTCAGGTGAGAGAAAAGAGCACAGACCCTAGTCAGCCAGGGTGTTTGACTAGGTGGTTCTGGGAGGGCCAAGAGGATGAACTTTGACTCCAGATGCACCTGGGTTCCAATCGCAGCTTTGCCACTCACCAGCCATGGCTTTGGCCCAGGTACTGAATTTCTCTGTACCTTGTTTCTTCACATAGCCAGTGAAGTTCATTAAAAAGCTCTTGTTGACAATTAGAGTTAATGCTACAATATGCAAGAAACACACACTAAGCAGTCAATAAATAGCCGTATGGTTTGTGTGGATACTGGTACTAGTACTGGTGTTACAGTGAAGGAATGAGCGAACTGAAATGCTTCTCTCAGGCACTCTGTTCAACTCAAAGGACCTCCAGCCCCCACACCAGGAAGGAATCTGGTGGACAGACAGACAGGGAAAATTCCAGTTAGTGCGGTTGGTGATGTTCCTAACCTCCTCTCCCCTTCTTTCCTACCCTTCGGATTTCTGCACTCTCAGCTCACACTCAGCTTTATTGATGGCGTGGTGAAAAAGCAGGTGCGGAAAAGCCGGGATTGACAGCCAGTGCAGAGTCCTTACGGGCTGTGGAGTCTGAGACAGTGCCGTGGGCAACCTCACTCCGCACAAAGAGCCAGTGCACTCGGCTGATTTGGTGGTGCTTAAGGCCTGCTATTCTGTGACCAAGGACATGGCATGTCACTTGGCAAAACTGGGGTGATTGACAAGATGAGTGTCTGAGCTGGGGTCTGGGGTAAAAGGGAAGAGCTGAAAGTAGAGGCAGAAATGGTTTTTTTTTTCCCCCATTCAAGTCATTGTTAATAGGACAGCATAAAGGCTTCTTCGTTTTTTTCTGTGACATCTTCTTAGAGTTACTAACTTGAGAAATCTTTGATGTGGGGGCCATGACATGATGGGAAGGACATCTTCTTGTTCTCCGTTTTTATTTTGCTCCTTGGAGGAGAGATGAAAATAAAACAGTTCTAAGGAAAAGGAAAGCATTTTTTTTTTTTAAAGAAGAGAGTTAAGCTAAAATAGAAGGAAGTCACTCTTTATAAACAGTTCACTACCTTACTTCCTGTGGTTACGTGCATTACTGTATGGTCATGCTTATGAAATATCTCTAAAGAAATAGAAGGATGATCATACAATTTTTGTTTCTGACCATAGATTCTATTACCACAGTGGAGCCCAGAGGCTTTGCTGTTTCCACGCACTGTGAGGGACCCAACACAGTAGGGACTTGGTAAATATTACATCATTGTCATTAAAAAAAAACACCCCCTATGCCCCTGCTTGGAGACTTTTAGGTTTTTTGAACGCACATGGTGGAATATTAATTACAGCACAGCGAGCGTTGCTCAGGGTGATGATGCCACCCGGTGCGAAGCTGTCCAGTACAGTGTGTGGGGATTTTCATTTCATCTGTCCGTTGGAGTTTGCCACAAGGGGTCTCCGAGGGCTGTGAGAGCAAAACCTAGGGGATCCCAGGGAGAGGAGACTCACTGGACATCCTGTGTTAAGAGTTTCCTGCCTCCACTGTTAAGGCATTTTGTAAATCAAGCAGTTAGGCTATTTTTGAGAGAGAAACAGGGCATGAGCTGGAAGAGGGGCAGAAAGAGAGGGACACAGAATCCAAAGCTGGCTCTAGGCTCTGAGCTGTCAGCACAGAGCCTGACGCAGGGCTCGAATTCATGGATCATGAGATCATGACCTGAGCCGAAGTCAGACGCTTAACTGACTGAGGCACCCAGGCAACACTCATCACCTGGAGTTTTAAACTCATAAATTTTTTTTAAATGCTTATTTATTTTTTAGAGACATAGAGACAGAGCGTGACGGGGGGAAGGGCAGAGAGAGAGGGAGACACAGAATCTGAAGCTCCAGGCTCCAGGCTCTGAGCCATCAGCACAGAGCCCAACGCGGGGACCAAACTCACAAACTGCGAGATCATGACCTGAGCTGAAGTCGGACGCTTAATCGACTGAACCACCCAGGCGCCCCTTAAACTTAACAGATTTTAACTCTGACTCCAAGGATTCTGATTTACTTCTGATGGTCAGCCAGAGTCAAAAGCCACCATTCTTGGACTGCTAGCTGCTAGTTCCAGCTAGTTCCAGGTGAACTTTTAGCTCTTAGCTTCAAGTCTGTCTCCACAGGGGGTGCCTTACTACCTCATGAGATAACCAACCCCATTAAGTCTTTGGAAATGTGCCTCGACTCTAAAGTGCTTTAAATTATCAGTTGATTGGATTTAAAACCCATATTTGTAAGTAAAATACAGTCATTTATTTAATGGCTACATTCAGTCACTTACCTATTTTTAACAACTTGTTCCTGGGTATTTCTGAATAGGTAGACTCATAGCTTGTGTGGGATACATTTATGCAGCTATTTAAAAATATCTAACTATAACTTTTAGTCTAAATCAACCTCTATTCCTCTCTGCCTCGTTTGCAAAGCCTCTTTACAATTATTCTACATCCATTATTCAATCAATATTACTATGTTCTTTTCAAAAACCTCGAACTACAATTTCAATTAGGGAGGCTTTTTCACATGGTCCTCTTCACTCACGAATCCTAAATAAATGCCCAAGCATCCATCTGTAAGAACGCACTGGATTCCATTTTGAAATCCAGTCTCTGACATCGGAGTGGGCCTCCGCGTTTACCGCGTGGAGAAGCCCCGTGTGGTGTGTGTGGTTGTAGGAAGCGCAGTCGCCAGCTGCTCTGGGATGGGCACTTGGGGAAGATTTGCCAAAGGTGCTGCTGTGTCTCTAAGACCTGAAGGAATAATGGGAGCCAGTGAAGTAAGTGGGATGGGACAAGTATTCCAGACAGAGACAAAGCACGGGTTGGGGAGAGGCAGAGAGAGAGGGAGACACAGATCGCAAAGCAGGCTCCAGGCTCTGAGCTGTCACCACAGAGCCTGATGCGGTGCTCAAACCCACCAACTGTGAGATCACGACCTGAGCTGAAGTTGGACGCTTACCTGACTGAGCCAGCCAGGTAACAGAATGTTTTCTTTCCATTTTCTCCTGAGGTAACAGCTTCTATGGCTTATACAGAGCCTTCCTCTGAGGACTACTGCCATCCTCACATGGGAGTCCAGGAGAGTGAGGGCAGCATGTGAACCCATTTCCATTCCTAGCATCCGAGAGGAGAGAATTGGCCCCTGGTTCACGGTGGAGAGTATTCCGGGGTCTTGTTCTATGACAGGCGCCTGTATGTAAAATGGAATGTAAAGTGTTCCTGCTTCCGTGCACCCAGAGACGTGTCTCTCCCTTTCTCCCCCTGCTCTCTGAGGGACTGGCTTTAGCTCTCGTATTGTCTGCAGTCAGCAAGGCCGCTTGATAACGTGAAGCCAAGAGGATCCTCCCCATCGAAGTCCAATAGTGACAAGACTTGTCTTTCTGGCTGTTCTCTGATAATGTGTAACGGGGAAATGCAAGCCCCAGGCAGCAGTAGCTGGCTGGGTTCCAGAACCAAAACTGAATTAGAAACTCATTAAATACTTCGAGCCAGTAAAGCTGGCTGGGCTATGCAGTGGCTGGGAAAGCTGCAGGCAGAGGAAGGGAAGGGGCGGGCGTCTCTAGTTGGCAAATGGCAGGCTGTGAACAGGGCAAGACAGTCCAGGAAACAAGACAAAACAGGGCCGACTTGTCCTTCACACAGACATGTTTGTGAGTATGCTAGTTTGGTGCAGCCGCATAATGTATGCTAATTGCTATATTTCTTTTTTTCCCCCTTTTCATGGGGAAATGCTCAGTTGGAAAGCTCCAAAACCAAAGAGGCAACACAGAAATGCCAAAATGTAGACATCACAAAGGAAGAGAGAGGGAACAAAGGGAAACAGAGGATTCGAGTTTACAAGATGACTGAGCATTCTGCTCAGCCAGCACCTGTCTTTTCTGTGCAAGTTGTATAGAAAATCAGTAAGCAGAAGGGTATGCATTTCTATGTGTGATCTTTTCCACAGCATCTGTTCCGCAGTCTCAAATTTGTTAGTTGGATTTCTTTAACCATGGCAAAAATTCCACCTGTGGCATAAAAGGAGTTAGCAAGATGAATTCCTAGAGGAGTTACCGTAACTTCCAGAAAATAGGAGCCGGTTCCTTCTTTATGACTTCTCTGGACAAGACACCACTCTGTGTAGATTATAAGACTTAGATGCAAACTTGAGAGGGGGAGGGCACACAATTGAGCCCACTTAAATTAATTACCCATTAATAGGAAAGACTCACTCAATATTTTTTTGCCTATAGTGTTCACTAAGATATCCGTGGGCAATTGTCATTCTTTAAATCAAATAAAAACAGACCAAAGTATTAAAATAATGGTTTCTCTAATGAAGATTTTCATAGGGCATAGGTATTTTATATTTGAAAGAAAAATGGGCTAGGGAAGAAAAAAATTTTTTTTCCACACCTGACATCAAAATTCCAAAGGTTGAAGTATTGGTGAATGGATTTCTTATCTTACGGCAAGAACACTTAATTTTTTAGAATAAGAAAAAGATGTGATTTATTATTTTCTTTATGTATTTTTTTAAGTTTATTTTTTTAAATTTATTTTGAGAGAGAGAGATAGAGAGCAAGCGAGGGAGGGGCAGAGAGCCAGGGAGACAGAATCCAGAGCAAGCTCCATGATGTCAGCGCAGAGTCCAGTGCGGGGCTCGAATACATGAACCGTGAAATCCTGATCTGAGCTGAGATCAACAGTCGGATGCTTAATTGACTGAGCCACTAGGTGCCCCAAGGTGTAATTTATTCTTTAAAGCAATTTTATAGAAATGAGACATTTAGGAAATTTCATAGTGCATTTTACTGGGTGTGAAAAAAAGATGTTACAGTTATTTTCCAGAACACTGTAGAAAACACATTAAAGCATCAGCTTACCTCCTTTAAAGGAAAAAAAGTGACATAAATTTGAGCTTCTTTTCCAGATGTTTTAAAATTCTCATGAAACCTTTTAAACTAAACATTTACCTGCAGTACACAAAAGATACTAAATATATTGTCAAATGCCACTGGGGGGAAACTTCTGTTTTATATACTAAACTCCTTTTCTCATCCATTTTCTTTCTTTTTTTTTAACGTTTATTTTTGAGAGAGAGTGAGCGAGAGTGTGCGAGTAGGAGAGGGGCAGAGAGAGAGGGAGACACAGAACCCAAAGCAGGCTCCAGGCTCAGAGCTGTCAGCACAGAGCCTGATGCGGGGTTTGAACTCAAACTGCAAGATGACCCTTGTCGAAGCTGGACGCTTCACCAAGTGAGCCACCCAGGCGCCCTTCTCGTCCATCTTCTGTCCTCCTTATCTGATGGCAGATTCGTTTTGCAAGAGAAAGTGTATTCTCTTTACTTGGAGCTGACATTCATTTAGGAAGCTGCTTCCAGAACCATGTCCAGAGCCTGATCCAGAATAGTCCTCTGCAAGAGGGAAGCCTGTACAGGTCCTGGTACCTCTTCATTGAAAAAGGTCAGGCTTTAAAAGGAGGATCACATTGATTTGCCTGGAGGCAGGATGAAAAATGCCCCCCCCTTTTTAAATATTTATTTATTTTTGAGAGAGACAGAGGGTGCACAAGTGGGGAAAGGGCAGAAAAAGAGAGAGACGGAAACAGAATCCAAAGCAGGCTCCAGGCTCTGAGCTGTCAGTGCAGAGCCCAATGCTGGGCTCGAACCCATGAACCATGAGATCATGACCTGAGCCGAAGTTGGGTGCTTAACCAGTTGAGCCACCCAGATGCCCAAAAGAGTTCCTTTTCTTCCATGTGATTTGCATAATAACTGGACTCCCGTAAACCCACTGGTACCTGCCTCTCCATATAAGATAAGATAAACTTGTACCGAATTCTAAAAGCCAGATTGGGGAGAGTGCCAGGGTCACTCTAGTACAACTGTGCATCCCTGATCGTGATTGTCACTAGGCCCTGCCTTCTTGCAGTTAGGAATGTAGTAGACTATTCTAGTCTCTTAGAAAAAATGCCGAAGCCTTAAACCTGACCCAGTACCTATGTCACAATTTCCTACGTGCTGGGGTCCTTTTGTCCTTGGAGGAGCTGGGAATCAGGGAGAAGTTAGGCTCTCCTGTCCCTTGGACTGCTGACTTCAGGGGACAGGCCAAGCACTCCTCACCTCTCTTCGGCACCCATCCCTGTGCAGCTCACACTGCTCCTCAAGGCTTCGAGTCAGTGAGGACCCAGGTGTGCTCGGCCTCTGCCTTTCCAACCCTTAATTTTGAATCCTTGCCTTTTCTTGATATCTGAGTCTATTGAGTGAGCAGTGCCCTCTACAACCTTTGTGTGCCTGTCTCATCTTTGTAGCTTCTCCCAGGATAGCCTCTCCTCCTAACAGAGGGGAAAGTGTTCAGTGCTCCTTTCTGGAGCAGAATCAGAAGCTCTTTCTTGCAGTTATACTCTGGAGCTCTGGCGGAGGACACACTTTGGAGCCGGAGTCAGTCCCTTCTTCTCTAGAACTGGCTTACCCATCAGAATTTTTACTGATGTAAAAATTTACTGGTGTACATTGATGTACCCTCAATGTACACTTTTTTACTTGTGCAAAGAGCAAAGAGTAGTGCGTCCTAAGAACTTTGCTTATTAGCAGGTATATAGATAACTGAATTATATTCCCATAGAGAACAATGCAAGATAGGAATGTAGAAAGTGATTTTATGCGTGCTAATTTTCTCAGGAAAACCTGTTATTTCTCACGGAAAATCTGGAGATTTCCTGAAAAGCAAGTTTTTCCAAAGTCTCCAGTTTATTTGCCTTCTTGTCTGAACTCATTCTAACTTGGAATTTCAGTCTTTGTTAAAAGAAGATAGAAGACAGTAGAATTTACTTGACTTCCTGTCTGAATCACTTCTGCATGGTAGGTTTTGGACCTTTCTCTCCAGGAAAGCTATGGTTCAGAATACATTTATCAATGCCTTGAAAATTCACTTTAGCCAGATTTTATTGAATTGTGTTAGAAACAAATCTCTGCTTGTTAAGTAAATATTAACTAAATACATGGCCCTGAATTTATTCCGTTTCCTATATCAAAATTTGTCAGATCTGCAGATAGAGTTGTTCAGCTACAATCTACCAGAGAAAGTTAAGTGTGGTATGGCCACATGTGGTAGTACCCCTCCCTTGTGGTTGAATATAAAATAAAAACAAAATCTTCCTAGTGATGCCCTATTTTAATTTGTTTTTTTCAGGAATCATAGGGATTGCTGAATGACCAGAGGCAAAATTCAGTGTACTTGTGAAAAAAACCAAACAACACTTGACACTTTGGGACATTTGGGGGCCCTAATCACAAAAAAGAACTAAACAGTACTTCCTTTTTATTTATGTAGGGCAGTGAGCTTTCTAAGAACGGTGACTCAGGTGTATATTTCCCAGTTCCTGAAAGGTACATCACCTGACTTACTCATTTCTAAAGGTTGAATTTCAATCTACATGATTCTATTAAATCCTATTCAAAATTGCATGGGTGGTGTGTGCAACGGTCAGTATCTGTATTTTTAGTTGCCTTATTTCGAAAAAGACCATCAATACCTGATTACCTGTAAGCGGAATGCCTGATCTGGGTCCTCTGAGATTTTCAGGAAAATTGCCAACTTGACAAGAAGTCCAAATGAGATACTGCACATGATTTTCACAAGCATGCAGAAGCATTTTGTTAACTAAGACATTCTAATTTAGTTGGATACCATAGCTGATATAGAATTATGTGATACAGGGACCATTAACCACCATGAGAATTTTGAGGGAAGAGACAGCTTTGGGAGTTGAGGTGGACAGGAGATATTCCCAAAGGAAATAAAACGTGAGCTGGATCTGCAAGGGATTGATTAGATCTAAGTAGGTATGAAGCCTCACTTTGTGACATAGTAAATGGTGTCATCAAACAACACCCTTTATTTAAAGCACCCTTTAAGCCAACTGTCCTGCTGGGGTAAAAAAATAAATGCAGCGACCAATTGGCATGAATATCTGATATACTGAAAATTTCAGTTACTTAGCGTAAATTAAGTGAATACATAGACATTGTAAATTACTGGTTCATTCCATGTAGACTTTTTAATAGGACAACTCTTTGAAATTAAATGCTATTAGGTGAAAGGAAACTGAGCGGCTGAGTTGAAAGTCAAGGTCCTGCATCCTGCTCATTGTATGATTCCACATGAGGCCTGAGTTAGTAGCGAGCTGGGTTCCATACCCTACTCCCCTATAAAAACAAGCAATGGTATGAAAGGCAGTAAGAAGGCAAACTCTGTGTATGAAGTTCTTAAGAGAATACTGAATTAGTTCATGTAACTGCTCCCTTTGCTCTTCTAATCAATATTTTACTGCCAAGAGGTAGGGTTTGGTCTTGGTTGAGGGAGGAGAGGTGAGGGGTAAAGGCTGTAGCTGGAGAAGGGTCTTCTGATAAATTTTTCCTGCCTCTGGGCCCACCAAGAGGAGCTGGAACCACCCTGTACACAGGGGCTCAGTATCCTCTGTGACAGAATCTCTGAGGACATGCTCAGAGCAGTTAGCCTGTGAAGACCTCGTTGCATGGTCTTCTTCAGTTTTTAGTCATTAGGGCTCAAATATCTGCCCAAGGCTTTGCGTTCAAATATCTTATGCAGTGCTCAAAAATGGCTCTCTTTTGCTGCTGCCTATTAGAACAACACACAAAAGAGTGGAAAAGAATAACATGGAAGTGGCCAGGGGAGACTTATTTCTTCTCTGCTTAGAATAAGAGAAGGAGCGCACTAAAGAGGAAAACATGAGCAAAAGCATGGGGCCATTTGTCAGAGCACAGCAAGGGATTGAAATGTGGTAGAGATCATGAAAGACTGGCTAGGAGCCATGAGTTTAAAGAACAGACCTTTAAAAATAGAGAGAGTGTGCTCTGGAGTCAGTGAAATGTGAGGCGAGCACCTGACTGAGAGAAGGTGAGGACCAGGCTCTGAGTGAAACTTCACTCTGGGTCAGGAGACAGGGCACATAACTGAGGGCAAAGAACAGGAAGTACAGAGGAGTCAGGGCTCTGGCCCTGGTGTGCTGAGAATCTCCCTTCAACCCCAGGACAGGGAAGACCCCAAGTCAGTAAGAACTGAGTGTACTTTTTCTGAGCAGCCTGAGCGCCAGGCCAAGACCGGTTAACACGGACACAGTGTACGGTGGAAATATACAGTGCCGATTCCACCAGCATGTGTGAATTAGCCATCTCTGCCTCTGCCTTCTGAACGAGGCAAGTGTATAAATAAATAAATAACACTAAAACAAACAACAAAAGTCACACTTCCCTTGGTGTTGAGACTTTATGCTAAATGCGTGAAAAGATAGGGCCAGATTTATTCATACCAGCTGGAACACAGGATGTGAGTATCTACCTTTCCATTACCTGTCACAGAAGGTGGTGGCTGAGGCACCACATCAGCTAACATCAGATCTCAGGTCTCATGAGCCTCATACTTCCAAGTCAGGGTCTTTTTTTTTTTTTTTTTTTTAAATATTTAATTTTGGGTGTGAGAGACATGAGCTGGGGAGGAGCAGCAGAGAGAGAGGCAGACAGAGGATGATTTGAATCAGGCTCCATGCTCACAGCAGAGAGCCTTGATGCGGGGCTCGTACTCATGAACCCTGAGATCATGACCTCAGCTGAAGTGAGATGCTTAACTGATTGAGCCACCCAGGGTCTCCCCAGGTCAGGGTCTTGACCTTAAGAAGTACGTTCCTGGCAGATGACCAGGGTTGTTGCTTTGCCCTAGCCTGATGCTGCCACTGGACGTAGTATTGTCCCTTTGGGCCTTTACTGGGGGAAAAAAAATCAATTCATGCTATTTCTCCTTGGTCTAGAGCTAAGAGTGTCCAAGGGGTTTGATACTAGGTGTAATATTTGTTATGTCAGCTATTTATATATTTTTTTCTGTTTCCTTTTCAATAGCCAGGGCCAAAAGGACTAATGTGATTTCTATTTTAAGGCATCTGGCTTTGAGGGTGAATACTCTGATGATTTGGTTCTAAATAGTAGCAGACGAGGGTGAAAGGTCAGTGGTTTCTCTGGATTTGATCAATGGCAGGAGTTTGATGACAAATTAAATATCAGATAAAACTGTCAGATGATTCCTAGAATCAATACTTACTGTGAAAAGTTTGAGCTTTTAATGATCACATTTGCTCCCAAGGGAAATAATTCTAGCAGTACGTTCAGACATTAGGATAGGAATACATTAAAAGCAATGTAAGGATGACTTTAAATAAGATCACTTACTACGCTGTTATTGATCAATAGCATATTCTTTATACACACCGGCTTGTTTCTCAAAGAAGGGACCACAGAATGATCAGAATTCTCTGAAAGATTGCAGAAATGCAGAGTCCCAGGCCCCACCCCTGCCTTCTGAAGCAGACTATCTGAGAGTGGGCCATGCAGATCTGCATTTTTATTGAGTTCCTCAGATGATACTGGGGCATATTACACTCTGAGAACTCCCAGCCTACAGTCTTAGCTCCACCAGACAGATGTGTCCCAGTCAGAAAATAAAGCCATGCCCACCGGCTAAGCAATGGGATGCTGCTGAGGGTGTGTTGATGCTGCTGTGGTGTGTTTTGGGTTGAGTTTGAAAAGCACCTACGAGGTGTTATTGGCTTTTTTAAGGTCTTTGGAATATTCTTCATCTCCTGTCCTCTGTGGAGGTGGATTAAGTTTGCAAATCAAGATGGCACCGTAGGTACAGGTTACCTCAGGGGCTGGGGGTGAAGGGGAGGAGAGAAGGCAGTGGTACCATCATTTCCCTTGTGCTCTTTCTCCATCACCTTCATGGGCTTTTTGCTGCTTTTGCCCACCCTTTGTATAGTGGCATTTCCCAAGACTTTTTGCAGCAAAAGGCTCTCTGCGTTCTCTAAGAGCATCACCTAAAAATACCCTGATGCTTCCCACATCTGCTCCAACCTGTTGCCTCTTCCTCACATCCACATTGTTGCCTGCTTGTTGGACAGAACCACTGGGATCTTCCTTAGGGACCTCAAACCCAGAGAGCCCCGAATCAAACTGATTGTCATCTGTCTTCTGTCCTCCCTTTATTTATTTATTTTTTTAATTTTCTTTTTTTTTTTAATTTTTTTTAATGTTTATTTATTTTTGACACATAGAGACAGAGCGTGAGTAGGAGAAGGGCAGACAGAGAGGGAGACACAGAATCCGAAGCAGGCTCCAGGCTCTGAGCTGTCAGCACAGAGCCCGATGCGGGGCTCGAACCCACAGACCGTGAGATCATGACCTGAGCCGAAGTCGGTCGCTTAACTGACTGAGCCACCCAGGCGCCCCTGTCCTCCCTTTAAAATGTCTTGTTAGTTAAGAGCCTTGTCTGGACACCGACCACTGGGTTTCCATCCTGGTTTCACTGTGTATTCCCATGGGCTGTTGCTTAACTACCCAGTGCCTCATTTTCCTTGTCTATAAAATGGGAATAGGGCCTTCCTCATAGGATTAGTGCACAGATTTAATGCAATAACCCGACATAAAGAACTTAGGTCAGTGCCTGACCCAGGGCAGGTATTCAATATATCTTGGCTATTTTTATTATTCATTCCTTTATCAAATATTAATAGATTGAGCTCCTGCTGTGTATTAGATACTCCATCTGATTTATACTTCCCACATGAGACACTGTCAAAATTCCCAAGTGTCCCCATTAAACTATCTTCCCTTCAGGCTAGGCTAGCATCCCATCCATGTTTTAATCTCAATGCTAGTTTATGAAGGGAGCACTGATTTGCCCAAATTGAACTCTAGAAAACTGTGTCCTCTAAATGATTCACATTGTCTCAGTAAACAGAGAATACGGCATCTCTTACGGAGGCCAGGAGAAGACCAGTAAGATTAAAAAACATTCTCTGAAACCCTCTGGAAAAAATAAAGCAAACACTGAACATTCGGAGAGCAATGTGCCCTGCAGGAACATACATGAGAGGTGAAACAGGCAGAAACAAACAAGTTTACTTCCAACAGAAAAGAAACGCCATTTCCAGGAATATCAGGGGAAAGGTGGGAGAGAACTGGGCTTCGATTGTGCAACAGAAACAAAGAGGGAGTGAGTCTCGGGATGCGTGTGGGAGGCCAGCGTGCCTGCCGAGGGGTGAGGGAGTCAGCAGGCACTGGCTGACCAGTGGCTGACCCAGGCTGTGTGTTCAAAAGAGAGTCTTGGCGTCACAACTTGAAAACCCTTCTTTCGGACAGAGGTGGATCGGGAAGGGGGATGAGGCTGAGAGCTGCATGAGCTGACAAAAGTGAACGATGAATGAGTTGATTTTGATGTCTGAAGGCTCCTGGGAAATCAGACTCCTTCCAGCATTAGGGGTTTTACTTCCCTGGGGAAGGAAGCTGTGTAGGCTCCTGGTGATGGCTGGCTTTCCGTGTTCTGTGCTGACAGTGTTTATCTTTGGGGACAACCAGGGGGTACCGAGTCTCCTAGCACCTCTGTTTTTCTGAACATGTCTCAGTGGCAGGAGACTCGTAGTCATGTTCTCCCTCATGTCTGAGCGGATTTCTTCCTTATTCTAGGGGGTGAGGAGGAGGCTTCTGTTAGGTCAGACTCCTCAGCCCTCCTGCATCTAGTCCTGAGCCCTCATGCTGGGGCACCTGGGAAAGACATGGCTGCTTGTGGCCTCAAAGAAGCACCGTGACCATGTAACCAGTGCCCACCCCCTTTTCTCTCTGTTTTTCTTGGCTTAGACATGATGAGGTGGGAGAGAGAGAACACAAGGAGTACCAACAAAAGCTGTTGGGAATGGGCCTCTGCTGCTTGGAGGCTTCCTGGCTTGCCTCCCTCTGAGAAGGGAGCCGAGGGTTAGCTGCAAAGGATGGAGAAGGAAAGAGGATTCACAAGACCTTCGCTGATGCAGGAGTCTCCCCTCCCTCCATACCAGCTGTCTCTGTCTTCAGACTTCCCCCGTCTCTTAGCATATTTGCTTTGTGTTATCGTGTGGATTCCTGCAGAAAGGGGGCCTGGATGTTATTCCAAATAAAAAGATGTTATTAAAAGCTGCTGGCAGACCCATTGGGAAATAATTTTTAGTTCCCGCACTGAGTACCTTTCATTTCTTGATTTCATCCATTTAGCTAAACTTTACCCCAGTGAGTGTTTTTTACTCTTGAGGGTCAGAGGCGAGAGGTTTCCTCTTTGAAAATCCACTTCAGTGAGGAGGTAGAGTTGGAGAAGTCATTGCTTTTATTTTCTCTTTCCTTCCTCTCTCCCTCCTTCCCTACCTCCCTCCTTTCCTTCTTTCTTTTCTCCCTCCAATGAAAACAGACTTGAACATCAAGACACTCTGTGTCTGTGGCCTTTTCTTGATGTCTCAGCCCTTACTTTTGGCTGAAAAATCCCAGTCCATTACCCCAGGCTTTCCCTTTATAACTCTAGAATCTTCTTTAACCCTCTCTAAGTTTGTGCTTCTTCAAATTGGAAGTTTTTCTAGTGCTGAGTCACAATATCAAATTCTGTTTCCAAAAAGAATCCCCCTCTTGCTTTCACCTGGGGGAGGGGCAAGAGGAGTGGGTGGGTAAAGATGGGGGAACAGGAGGCAGAGGTGGGTGGGGGCGAGGGCTCTTCGTCTCCCCTGAGCTCTTGGCCCTGACTCTCCATCCTGGTCACCAGTGCATCTGTATCAGTGAGTCATGACCCTCCTTGTCTTCCTCCCATACTGAATAGGTATTGAGGTTTTCTTTATTCTTCGATTTCCATTTCTAGATGATGCTTGTAAAGTGTTCATTTTTCAGGAAAAGGAAGTGGTAGAAAAAGTTCTGGGTTGTGATCTTTAACGGAAATGGAAATTAAATGTTTGGTCTCAAGACATACAGAGCGATTGCCCTCTTATGGGCTTTCTGGAAGGTTTCAGCATTGCTCGTTGTTATTTTCATCAGGGGCTTCCCTCCTCTTTTCAGGGCTTCTCTGACTTCGGATCTGGCATTCTCTTCCGTGCGCTGGACTCTTTCATTAAGCAGCTGCCTGTCTGGGCTGAGACTGTTGGGGGTCTTGCTCTGGCCGCAGCTGGGCTGGTGTCACTCCTAGGCCACTGTGTTCCAGGACTGATGTGTGGGATGTGTATGGGAGAGAAGGCTCAGCTGGGTGCAAGAGAGAAGGTTCCCAGTCTTATGGGAATTGGTGGGTAGTGGGTGTCATTGAATTCCATCATGGTCAGCCTCTTCAGAAACGAGGAAGGAAACTGTGTGTGTGTGTGTGTGTGTGTGTGTGTGTATGTGTGTGTGTGTGTGTGTGTAGATGGATATTGAACTCTGTGGAGAAGAGATCCTATAAGCATCCTACAAATTACATACCTAAAGAATAACATTTTGATTTCAGAATCCCCTGGATATAGTACACCATAAACCACTAAAACAGCCCAACCCTTAAAAAACACATAGAATGAAATAATCTGTCAGACTTGGAATGAC
Organism: Paguma larvata; assembly: GCA_030068075.1. Taxonomy (NCBI): domain Eukaryota; kingdom Metazoa; phylum Chordata; class Mammalia; order Carnivora; family Viverridae; genus Paguma; species Paguma larvata. The sequence continues at coordinate 97,614,249 of CM057826.1, read as the reverse complement.
TGAATAAAGTCCCAGCAATAACTGAAAATTACAGGCTTATGTGAGGCTCAAAGATAGCCTTTGGGAGTGTACAGACAGAGGTCTCATTGTCTGCAAGGACCCTGCTGCTTCAGGGGTCCCCCAGGCCATCCTCTTTTGATTTTACAGACTTCTTTTTTGTCACACAACAGTCCCTGCCCCATTCACCCCAGGATCGAGCCCTCACAATTACAGTGAGTTTTGTGGGGAAGCCCTCAAAAGGCTTTTTCTTATCAAAGCAATAAGCGACACAGTCATTCCATCTCAAGCCCCTGCTTTTGCTTCCCTTGGACCAATGCTGAGGAGAGTTAACTATTCACGGGGGCTGCCTAATGGTTTGGCTGTGAGCGGTTTCTGGGGAATGCAGACTATAATGGTAGAGAGAGAGGCTGCAACCAGGTTGTCTTTCTTTCCTGGGAACTTCTTTTCTGAAGCAATTGAATGAGACCTTTGCAGGCGAGGGTGGTGGCCTCTCCTTCAGAATGCCTGGCCTGTTTCCCAGTGTGAAACATTCCCCAAATATGCAACTTTGCAAGCCCCGGCTGCCTGCCGCCCGGGAGAGCTGGCGTTCCACTGGGGTGCTGGGGCGGGGGCATGGGGCTCCAGCCCCTCTGGCAGCCCCTGCGCTCGCCAGATGCCAGGAAGGCCCAGCCCCTGGTTACATCGTCCAGGGAAAGAATCTGTCCAAGAGCCTGGCGGTGACAAGACCTTGAAGCTTCTCTCTCTCTCTCTCTCTCTCTCTCTTTAAATCCCCTCCTTCATTCAAATCCAATCCTATAAAAAGGCTTTTGTTGAAGGAGCAGCCATGGCATCTTGGTGCACGTCTGTGTCACTGCTCTCAGTCTTTCCAAAGATGGACAGAAAGAACATCGTTAGTTGAATTCCTGAGCAAACAGGTCTGAAAATTGAGTTGGAGGGAGTAGAGGTAACCGGCGGCTGTCACATGGCATTTGTTGTGTCTGCAAGTGAGGAAGCCAAGGAGGAAGGGAGCTTCTCCTGGATGGTAAGAAGCCCTCTGCCAGGGAGCGCCTGGCTGGTGGTGTCCTTGCTGTCTGTCTAGGGAAGGACATGCTTGAGCAGGCAAAGCTTGGGCTCCACTGGGCTGTGATTGCTTAAATGTGCATTTGGAAGCTGCGGTTAGAGAGTTGGGCACTGTGTAGATCCCTTAGGAAAGAAAGGGGCTCTGATTCCTCTACCATCTCTTGGGGAGGAAGCCACTTGTCTATACCGTGCTCAGGCTTCCCTTTGTGGGTTCCTACAGGCTAGAGCCAGGACTACAGTCCTACCATGGCATTGTGCTCCCTGAGTGTGGCTTTGTGTGTTGGAAATCGTCACGTCAAAAGTATGGTCAAGACAATGACCATTCATTTCTCCTTGGTCTTCAGCTTTTTTTTGCTTAATTTCGTCTCAACTTTGTGCTTTTGAACCTCCCCAACAGAGTCTTTGTTTCAAGGAGGCCACTGATGAAAGGACCTAGAAAGGGGGTGGTTTTCTGGGTTTTGCTGATTGTCATTTTATCATCTGCTTATTCATTTTGATGTTCTTTTGTTCTAGCTTTAAGTGCATATAGCTGTCCAAAGCAAAAACAACCAAGTCAAAAAACAATGCCCAACAAATTGTAGATTTTGGCATTCATAATAAACATTCTTTCTCATGGCTTAAATTATCTTTCTCAAAGCTCACTTCTTTGCCTGCTCAAACTGTGTGCCATTGTTCTTTTTTTGGGTTTCTTCATTTTTAGGCATTTTAGGTAAAATACCACACACTTTTTTTCACCCTCTTTTTTTGTGTGTGGGTAGTCTGCCGCCTTTGACTTTTTTTTTTGCTTTTTGCCAGTAATCTGTGAATACTTTCTGACTTCTTGCTTCTCGAAGCACATCCCTGCTATGACTCTTTTGGTTTTTCCCTTAGCTTTCCCCTGGTATTTATGATCTGCTGCACCTGTTTTTCCAAATCCTAATTCCAGTGACCACCCCCACAGAGCGGTGTAGCTGGGGGGCTGTACAGCCAGGTGCGCCGGGTTCAGGTCCTCACTCGAACACTTCCTAGTTGCATGACCTGGAGCTAGTTTGCACTCCTTGGCAGACTTTCTTGTCCTCAGCAGTAAAAGGGGACAGTCACAGTACCTCTGTCATAGAGCCCTTCAGGCAATGAAATGAGTTAGTACTGGTGAGGTGCTTAGAACTGTGACTGACATCATTATTGTTTAGCTTGGGCTCCTTCCATTTCTAATGTAGGGTTTATTGGGAAATATTAGCTCTTGGGAAAGAAGACAGTGGAGAATGGGTTTGATAATGTGATGGTGGTATTTCAGCATGTTGTTTCTTTAGTATTTCTGGTCCTTCGTGACATAAAGGAAAAAAAACCCTGTGTACCCCAGACTGGTTTCTTGAGGTACAATTCATATGTCCTACAGTTCATTATTTAAAGTGTACCATTCAACAGTTTTGGGTGTATTATTAATTTTGTTTAAGTTTTAGTAAAATATATGTACAACATAAAATTTGCCAGTATAACCATTTTTAAATGTACAATTTAGTGGCACTAGTTACATTTATAATGTTGTGTGACATCACCTCTATTTCCAAAGCTTTTTCATCACCCCAAGGAGAAACTCTGCCTATTAAGTAGTAGCTCCCCATTGCTTCTCCCCCAGCTTCTGGTAATTCCTGATTTACTCTCTGACTCTCTGAATTAACTATTCTAGATATTTCACGTAAGTGTAATCATACAGTATTTGTCCTTTTGTGGCTGGCTTACTTTGCTCAGCTTACTTATTTTAAGGTTTATCCATGTCGTTGCACACATTGGAACTCCATTCTTTTTTATGCCCGTGTAATAGTCCATTGCGTGGATAAACCATTTTTTATTTATCCAGTTATCCACAGGTGGACATTTGGGTTGTCTCCACTTTTTGGTTCTCGTAATGATGTTGCAGTGAACATTGGTATATAAGTATCTGTTCAGGTCCCTGCTTTCAATCTACCTAGGAGTGTAATTGCTAGAATGTATAGTAATTCTATTTTAGCTTTTTAAAGAGCTGCCCAGCTATTTTTCTGGAAAGTAGTTGCTTTTTGGTCATTTCCTATTCTTGTATTCCTTTCCTTTGGTGTTTATTTCCCCCCGATTTTACTTGATTCTTTCTTGTCACTCAAGTTTCCTTATACTTCCAAGCAGCAGACATATTCTTGTCTGTCCTCCAACCATGTGTCTCCCCTCCATGTGGTTGGGGGAACACCACTCTTTTCCTTGTCATTTGGTAGAGCATATATTGCTCACTGTGGCCACACATCCACATGGTCACTTTTTGTCTAATTGTCCAGGGAAGGAGGGTATATGTAGAAGATCATCTACAGGCCTCAGTCTACCAAGACTAGAGGTGGTTTCCGACATCCAGATGCCCCTAAAACCTTTAAGGTATGGGAAATCAGTGATGGGGAGCCAGAAGCCCTGCAGAATTTCCGCCCTCCTTAGACAGGCTCCTTCACCCTTGCAATACCTTGCTTTATTTTTCTCCATCAACTTTGCTTGTCTTTACAGGCAATTTGGCCACTCTATCCGGCCGGAGAGTTGCTCTCCACTCTTCATTTGCTCACCGTTTCCCCACTTTTCTATGAGCAAGTGAATTAATTAATGAATACTCCAACAGCCTGTAAGCCTGCCTCAGACAGCCATTCTGGTTGTTGGGTAATTGTTAGCTAGGGTTTCTGGATGTCATTCATCTCACAATTGGGCTCCTAATTAATCTCCGCACCATTCTCACCAGAAGAAAGGCTGATGCGGGGAAACATCCCCAATTATCATGAGAAAGGAAATGTCAAGAGCTCTGTTGAGTTTTCCTGGCATCCACCCCACGGCTCAGATGAAAACCGCCATTAATGCACTGAGGCAGCCTGGCGGGCAACCCTGAAAACTCGAGGGTTGTACGAGTATGAGGAGTCCCAGACACCAGGACCCAACTCTGGGAGGAACCTGCAGGGTTCATGCTCTTGTATAGAAACACAATTGTGTTTCCCAAGATAGCGTGGAGAATCCTGGTGCTGCATGTCCAGCAGAGTCTCTGCTGTCCCTGCAGTCAGCAGGGCAGTTTTAATCTGGAAAAGCTAAAGGTCTCTCCTTTTGTCTGTGTTTTTGTGTCTGTAGGACAAAAGATCCTTCATCACCGAAGTGACGTTTTAGAAACAGTGGTCCTGATCAACCCTTCAGATGAAGCAGTCAGCACTGAGGTAAGCATCTGGCTCTGTGGGGTCTGGGGCAGGGCCTCATGTGGTGGACAAAGACCACCATATTGGAAGGGCAGGGGTGGGTGGGGCAGGAGAAGGATGTGGGAGAAAGAAGTTCCTTACCCCCAGTCAGCGACTGGCTCTGTACTTCAGTACCACACCACACTGCCCTTCCTGGTGAGGACAGGGTGGAAGATGCTAGCCAGAACTAGAAAACTTTGTACAGGCAGTGGGGTATGAAATCTTGGGTATTTATGGAGGGTGTGCTGCCGGGGTAGCGTCTGGCTGGGATGTAGAGGAAATAGACTAAAAGCCCTCAAATCAGGCCATTCAGGACACAAATTTGGAGAAAAATGGTATCTTAGAGGCAAGACCCCTTCAAGCCATTCTGCTCCCCCGCTAATCACCATTGAAAGGAGGATACATGGTGATCAGGAGCATGGCCTTTGGTTCCAGACTCCCTGGGTTCTGTCACTTTTTAGCTGGTGGCCTTGGGGCAGATTATTTATTGTCTTTTTGTCTCAGTTTCCATCTTTGTGAAATGGAGATCACAAGAGTACTTACCGTGCTGTGATTAGAAGTGTCAAATGCTTAAAACAGAGCATGGCGTGTAACCACTGAAATATAAATGTTGGTTGTTCTTCTTATTAATATTATTATTACTGTCATTTGAAATTGTTGCCAAAAAGAATAACTGGGATTTCAGAGACTACTGTAAGATAAGAACTTGGCTGAAGCCAAGAATCCTGGCTCCCTCCAGGCCAGAGGAATTGATAGATCTCTGTTTCCCACTTCTTTTATTACAGTTTAGCACTTTTTCGAGATTGAGTTGCTTCTTGGACATTAAAGTTGCCATAGTCCCTGGGGGGGCCTTTATTATCCATGCATCTCTTCTGCCCATGCTTTGAGCCTATTTTTAAAAACTGAGAAATAATCCACGTACCATAAAATCCATCTTTTAAAGTGTGCAATTCATTGGTTTTTAGCATATTCACAAAGCACAAAGTTGTGTGCCTGTCATCACTGTCTATTCCAAAACATGCCCATCACCCCTCAACAGTCTCAAACCTATTAGCCAATAATCCCTATTCCTCCCAGTTGCCGGCAACCACTAATCTACTTTTTGCCTCTGTGGATTTGCCTATTCTGAGTATTTTGGATAATGGAATCATACAACATTCTCTATGGCTTATTTCACTCAGCATAATGTCTTCAGGAGTCATCACATTGTAGCATGTATCAGTACTTTATTCCTTTTTTATGGCTGAATACTATTCTGCTGCATGGATGTACCACATTTTGTTTATCCATTCATTAGTTGATGGACACTGACTGGGTTGTTCTACTTTTTGGCTATCATTACATAGCCTGTTTTTTTTTTTTCTCTCTCTCTCTTTTGTAGAGATTATTTGAGAGAGAGAGAGAGAGAAAGAGAGAGAAAGAGAGGGAGCGCACAAGCTGAGAAGGGGCAGAGAAAGAGGGAGAGAATCCCAAGCAGGCTCTGCATGGTCAGCATGGAGCCCTATGTGTGGCTTGAACTCACGAACTGTCAGATCATCACCTGAGTTGAGATCAAGAGTTGGATGCTCAGCCAATTGAGCCACCCAGGTGCCCCTGAGTAGCCTGTTTTTGTCCCATTTCCACTGACTCCAGATCAGCAGGACCTCTTTGACAGTCCATGAGGGTGCACGGTTGAGGCAAATGGTGGGCTAGTAGTCTCTCTGTGATTAACAGAATCAGGAAGTAAAGACAACTTGAAATGGAAGAGGAAAAATAAGGAATTCCTTTAAGGAATGGAATCCAGGCTTGCTTGTGGAGCACATGGGGCTGGAAGTTATTTTGGTCCATGTGTGTTTCCTTGATTAGGATTTAGGGTTCTTGGGGCCATGGGCCATGTCCTGTTTACTTTTATATCCTTCCCTTGGTGTCTAGCATGCTGCCTGGCAGTCAGTTTGTGCTGAACTGAACTGCGCTCAGAATGAATACCTTGGTGCTTGGAGCAGTGTGTCTGCTGAAGGACAGACTGGCTTCCTGCCACTTAAAGAACAGAGAGTTCTTTCGTGCAAACCACTTACAATTCTATTTAAAAGATTCCCATTTGGGGCAGCCTTTTGTTTATGTTCAATGTCAGGCACCTTGCTGATCCCATTGGAGATGGCATTTGGAGATGAACTTTTGGTGTATGGCTTGGAAGGAAAGGGGTCCTGTAAGGGAGGGGCTGATTTGGGACCCTCATGGGAAACCGGTGCTTCCTGACGCAGCAGTCAGGGGATCTGGAGTGTACTGGTGACTCAACCTGTGAGACATCCCTAAGTGTCACAGACTGTGTGCTGCTAGCAGACACAGCTGTGGAGCAAATGATTGCCAGCTGTAGAGACTGCTTTGAGAAAGGCAAGGAAGCTAGGGGTGAAAGTCAACTGCCACTCCTGCCTTGATAATTGCAAACATGGAAAATGGCGTTCGTGGGCGAGCTGATGACCATGGTCATTGGCTCTGTCCAGTTCCTTAGGGGAAATGAATGAATTTCGATGGTAAAAGATTTCAAGCCCTACCGGGGCCAGCCCTGTCCTGAAAGTGGGATGGTGGTGTTGGATATGGCTCATGTCCTGCTCCCTGTGCTTTGTTTCAGGTGCGTTTAATGATCACTGATGCCGCTCGACACAAGCTGCTCGTGCTGACAGGGCAGTGCTTTGAAAATACCGGGGAGCTCATTCTCCAGTCCGGCTCTTTCTCCTTCCAGAACTTCATAGAGATTTTCACCGATCAAGAGGTAGGCTCCTATCTGGAAATATCTAAGCTTTACGGTTATATGGTTACAGCTGTAGCCTTAGGTTCCACTTTGAAGGCACTGGGTGGAGCTAGGAAAAGGGGAGGGAATGTCACACCTCCTTTCAAATAAGCAAAACTGCATGATCTGAATAGGACCATTCTATGAATCATCACCAAAAGAATTTAGAGCACTCATCTATAATGAATTGGAGCCATTCTTAATGTGCCAGAGATACCGGTGGAGGGGGGTTGGTACAGGAAGCATTTTACAGATGGCAAAAATGATGCAGAAAATTGAAATGACAGAGCCCAAAAGAAAACCCAGGTTTCCTCTTTTCTGAAAGGGTACTACAAAGATCTCTTGGACTTTTGGTAGGATTTAACTGCCCTGATCTCTTTTCAGTATTTGTATTTACTTTTCTTGGTCTAATTATTTCTGATTGCTCTTACTTGTCATGCCTGTCCCAATGTTTGAATGTGGGCTGTTTGAACAGCGCAACAGACAGGGCTCAAGAAAGGGAGGCATGTAGGAAAATGGGGCTGATCCATGCCCCAAGAAAAAGATGGTTAAGGCAGCTGGGCATTAATATTTCTAATAAATACATCTGATTCAGTGATGATAAGGTGAGGTGTTAAATACCATAGGACATTAGTGGTATTTGGTAAAATCAGATTGAAGAGTTTAATTTGGTTGTTTCTGCTGGAGAATGTATCCTGGCTGGGAAAATTCTCTTTCCAAAATAACTGTGTCTCTTTCACTTTGTTTGTTTATAGTGGTTCGACAGTTCAGGGCCGCCAGCTTAGTGGGTTGGGGCCTGCCCATAGTGGATGACAGGTTCCTACATGGAGGAGTTGAGGGATGTGTGCATGGGAGGAGTCTACGTGTCCATTTGAAACCATCTTCCTTGAGAACTTCCTGAGATGGTGGCCTCTCTCCCATGTGTTGCAAAGGGCCATCTGTCTTTCTGCATTTAAGCTTCCTTAACCCTGGGGTTTACAGAGAGGTCCCTGTGTACCTGTCATCACTGACAAGAGTGATAAATAATCCTTCCAGCTTTGTGAAAGCTCTGGGCAGATGACCTAACAGTGTTTCACTCTCCCTCGACTGGGGGAATAAAAAACTGTGAAAAGGAACATTTCAAGTAATGTTTAAAGCCCCTGCTTTCAGAAGGTGTGACGTCAGCTGGGTTCTGAGGCAGACAGCCCTGGCTCCCCACAGCAAGAAGGGGCCTCAGGGTTCACTCATGGCTAGTACTCTCTTTACCACTTAAAACGAAGGCTTTCACCCCATCTTTCTTCAGAGCTTGTCGTCTGTCTACCTCCAAGGCTACTAGAGTTCAGCCTGCATGATTGGAAATCACTGGACTAGACCAATGGTCATTAGCCTTTTAGACCCATGATTGCCTACTGTGGCCTTGGAAAAAGGATTTGAGTTCAGAATGAGTCAGTAACAAAGGGACTGTGAAGGTCACTGGTGTTTAGTTTTGTTACATTTATCCAGTCCTTGATAGATGCTAGTCACTCCAGAGAAACCAGAAACACCGTTTTGGAAAACAAAATGATGCATTTTTTAAGAGTAAGAATAGCTAAAAATAAATGGACTGAAAAATATAATTATCACTACATTTTGAGCTTCAGGTTGTGGGAGTCTTAGTCACTGGAGGTCAACTACAAAACCAGAACTTACAGATAGAACAGTCATCTGGCTAACCCATTTCTCCCTGAAATCTGAGGATGGTGAAATCACATCTCCTGGGACATTTTTCAGTCTCTCTCTTAGTGAGTTTTTCCTTTTTTGTCTCATTGTATCTTCAAGGAAGGAATGTGCTCCCTTTTCCACTTGATGATGTCTCTAACACCCTTCGCCAATACTGCCAGTTTTTTTTTTTTCCTTCAGATTAATTATTTTCTGTTCTGCACACCGTTATTCATAAAAGAAGATAGTAAAAGTTTCTTACATTCTCTTGTCACTCTCCACCAGACCTGTTGGCAGGATGAGATGGGTATGGGAGAAATTCAGGAGTTGTCTTGGTCATGTTTTAGTGCCTTGGTATTATGAGACAATTAGATATATGAGTCAGGGGCTTAAGGAACTCAGAGCTGAGCTGGAGGTATGTGGAAGCCATCAGCATATTAAAAAACAGATAAAGTGATCTAGAGAGAGAAGTGTATTAGAAGAGGAAGGGCCTCTAGTCTAGTATTTAGAGGTCATGGGCAAGGAGAAGGAGCCAGCCATTTCAGTTGCTTTGTTCATTTGGTTCTAGTTTCTGTAAAATGTCATGACTCATACTGGACATTATACTCCAAGGGTCACTAACTGGGTTAGGACTGCATGTCAGTGACTTCTGTAGTTTTCAATGCAATTGTCTATTAAGTCTGAAAGTAACATTTGACCATCAACATCCTAATTAAATGTCAGTGGGGAGGGAATGCAGGCTTTGAGAAGTGCTATCATTTACATAAATTGGGGGCTCCCCTTAAGAAAAAAAATTATCAATACACAGTTAAGTACAGGGCTTTGGGAGGGGACCATGCCAGTAAGGAGCCTCGAAGTTTAAGCTCCTTTAGCTTTATGATCAATCCATTTGACTGTCAGCTACAATCCCTGAGTCTTTTCCATGAATGTTGTTGTTAAGCCGCATCTCCCAATCCTGTACTTCATCCAGCTGGTTTATTGGACCCTACATTTATCCCTTTAGAATGTCATCCTGTTAGAGTTGACTTAGCCATCATCATCCCAATGTCAAGAGCTTTCGTAAATGTTTTAAATCTGCCATCCTGCATTTTGCTCGCCTCCCATTTGCATGCCACCTACAGATTTGATAAGTATGTCTTCACCATTTTTATCCATGCCAGTGCTCACCAGGACATAAATGAGCCCTAAGGCAGCCCATTCTAGACCTCTGTCCAGGTTGACACTAAGCAGCAGGATTTATATGATGGACTTCAAATCCATCTAATTCTGCTATCATACTGTTCAGAGATATTATTAAATCGTCTTGCTAAAACCCAGAGATACATTGTCCACCGTATTTCCTCATTAGCCAAGCAAGTAACTTAATCACAAAAGGAAATGTAGTTAGAGTATGCCGCATGGTTTAGAAATTCAAGTCTTACTTCATTATCTGCAGTAAAGTCATTTATTTCCTGTATCTTCCTTCCTCTTCCAGTATGCCTGCATTTAATTAGAAAAATTAGTTAACAAAAAAGACTATCTTTGCCCCAGTATTTCTTCCAGTCATGTCTCTCAACTCTGTGGGAACAAGGGAAGGATACTGTGCTTGAGAAGTATTAGCAGGCTCACGTCACTTCGAAAGCAGCCACTCCCAGAGGACAGTACATATTGAACTGGCCAAGTTCAGTGCAGTTTAACAAACATCTATGCAGCCGATGGTGTATTAGGGACACACAGATAATGATACTGAGTTATGAGGATGGGTTTCCTTCTGTTGAGGAACTTTTTACTATAATGGACTATACTACCTACCATTTACTATGATGATAATTTCCAAACTCTTTTAGGGGAAGACTCTGTTTCCAAGTCCAAGATTCACTCACAGTTTTCCTTGCCACTGCTAACACTGTTGGCTCCTTATGGTTCTCCTCTATGAGTTGCAGAAGCATTGATTGAATGGACACTCTTAAGACTTAGTCTTTGGCCTGAGGCTCTCACGCCAGGATGCCTGTTGGTACAGGTCTGGAAGCTGGCTCGGGAATGGGCGGAAGCAGAGGCTGTTTCTGCTGTGTAGCTTCAAGACTGTGGCAGTTGTTCTTCCTGTCTGTCTCCTTTGTAACGGCATCTCTGTAGCCCTGGTCTCTGCATCCCTAGCTCCTCATGCCTGGTATGCTGCTGCTTCTCTAGAGGGACCAGATTTTCCCTTTTTGAAAAGAAACCTGTCCAATGCTGACTTTCTTTTCTGCTTTCCCTTGTATGCCATAGTTTTCTATTCACCAGGCTCTCTGCTCTTTTTCAGTACCCTTGACTTCCTCAAAATTCTGTGCAAATTTGCTTTCTTTTGGGGTCACATTTCCTTCGTTTCATAGGAACTTTCCAGCCAGAAGTGAAAAGATGGAAAGTAGAGAGGTATTCCTCAAGACTTTTTACCTTCTCCTTAAACTTTGTGATTAAAGACCCTCTACACACAGCTGGCTCATACCCTTAGCTGCCATACCCCTCAGAGTGGAATTTCAAAAATTGAAATGAACTAAATTTAAATTTAAATTTTCACTATTAAAGACTCAGCAGTTTAAGTTTTCCTAGATTTCTCCTGTAAAAGTATTATAAAGCATGAAGAGTTTGTATGTACTTTTCATGAAAATGAGGAGAGAGAACCCTATTTTGGCTATAGTAATGGCGATGAGGGTCTATGCTAATTATTGGATGACAAACCTATCTGGTGCTCATGTTAGCTTTGGTCAGCAGATAATTTGAGCAAAAGCTCCCTAGATGTGCTTTTTTCACTTTTCTTACCTTCCAAAATAGTTGATTCTTGAAATTGTTAAGTCAGAGGTAAACAGCAAAGTCAAAGCCTTCTTTTTCTTCTTTTTAAAAAACAATTTATTGTCAAGTTGGCTGACATACAGTATAGTCTTGGGTTCAGGAGTAGGTTTCCATGATTCACTACTTAACATACAACACCCAGTGCGCATACCAACAAGTGCCCTCCTCAATGCCCATCACCCATTTTCCCTGCCCCTCCACCCCCACCCCCATCGACCCTCAGTTTATTCTCTGTATTTAAGAGTCTCTCTCTTTTTTAAAAGTATGTTTACTTTTGAGAGAGAGCAAGAGAGAGAGAGCAGGGGAGGGGCAGAGAGAGAGGGAGAGATTGAATCCAAAGCAGGCAGGTTCTTTGCTCACAGCACAGAGCCCAACACAGGGCTCAAACCCATGAACCGTGAGATCATGACCTGAGTCAAACTCAAGAGTCAGATGTTTAACTGATTGAGCCACCCAGCTGCCCTTTTATTTAAGAGTCTCTTATGGTTTGCCTCCCTCTCTGTAACTTATTTTTCCTTCTCTTCCCGTATGGTCTTCTGTTAAGTTTCTCAAATTCCACAGACAAGTGAAAACATATGATATCTATCTTTCTCTGATTGACTTATTTCACGTATTCACTTATTTCACTCAGCATAATACACTCTAGTTCCATCCATGTTGTTACAAATGGCAAGATTTCATTCTTTTTGATTACTGAGTAATGTTTCATTGTGTGTGTGTGTGTGTGTGTGTGTGTGTGTGTGTGTATGTGTATATATATATAGGGAGAGAGAGAGAGAGAAGATGTGGTATATGTATATGTACCACATCTTCTTTATCCATTCATCAGTTGATGGAAATTGGGGTCCTTCCATAATTTGGCTATTGTTGATGGCACTATAGTACTTTACAGTGCTACTATAAACATTGGAGTACATGTACCCCTACGAATCAGCACTTTTGTATCATTTGGATAAATACCTAGTAGTGCAATTGCTGGATCATAGGGTAGTTTTTATTTTTCATTTTTTTGAGGAACTTCCATACTGTTTTCCAGAGTGGCTGTACCAGTTTGCATTCCCACCAATATTGCAAAAGTGTTGCCCTTTCTCTGCATCCTTACCAACATCCGTTGTTTCTTGAGTTGTTAAGTTTAGCCGTTCTTACAGGGGTGTGGTGGTATCTCATTGTGGTTTTGATTTGTATTTCCCTGTTGGTGAGTGATGTTGAGCATCTTTTCATTTGTCTCTTAGCCATGTAGATGTCTTCTTTGGAAAAGTGTCTATTCATGTCTTTCGCCCATCTCTTGACTGGATTGTTTAGTAGGTGTTGAGTTTGATAAATTTTTTAATGTTTATTTTTGAGACAGAGACAGAGTGTGAGTGGGGGAGGGGCAGAGAGAGGGAGACACAGAATCTGCAACAGCCCCAGGCTCTGAGCTGTCAGCAAAGAGCCCGACACGGGTCTCGAACCCACAAACTGTGAGATCATGACCTGAGCTGAAGTTGAACTCACAACCAACTGTACCCCTGAGGTGCCTCGACACGTTCTTTATAGATTTTGGATACTAACCCTTTATCTGATATTTCATGTGCAGATATTTTCTCCCATTCCCATTGTGATCTGAAAATATACATGGTATGATCTCAATCCTTTTATATTTGTTGAGGGCTGTTTTGTGACCCAATATGTGATCTATTTTGGAGAATGTTCCAAGTGCACTTGAGAAGAGTGTGTATTCTGCTGCTTTTGGATGAAAAGTTCTGAATATATCTGTTAAGTTCATCTGGTTCAGTGCGTTATTCAGAGCCATTGTTTCCTTATTAAATTTCTGCCTAGACGATCTGCCCATTGCCGTAAGTGGAGTATTAAAGTCCCCTACAATTACAGTATTGTTATCTATACATTTATTTATGTTTGTGATTAATTGATTTATGTATTTGGGTGCTTCCACACTGTGGGCATAAACATTTATAATGTTAGCTCTTCTTAATGGATAGAGCCCTATTTATGAAATAATGCCCTTGTTCATCTCTTATTACAGTCTTTGTTTTAAAATCTAGTTTGTCTGATATGGCTACTTTGGCTTCCTTTTGACATCCAGTAGCATGATAGATGGTTCTCCATCCCCTCACTTTCAATCTGCAGGTATCCTTGGGTCTAAAATGAGTCTCTTGTAGGCAGTATATAGGGGGATCTGGTTTTTTTAATCCATTCTGACACCCTATGTTTTTTTTTTTAATTTTTTTTAATGTTTATTTTTGAAAGACATAGAGGCACAGCGTGAACAGGGGAAGGGCAGAGAGAGAGGGAGACACAGAATCGGAAGCAGGCTCCAGGCTCTGAGCCATCAGCACAGAGCCCGACGCGGGGCTCGAACTAACAGACCGCGAGATCATGACCTGAGCTGAAGTCGGCCGCCTAACCGACTGAGCCACTCAGGCGCCCCACCCTGTGTTTTTTGATTGGGGCATTTAGTCTATTTACATTCAGAGTGATTATCTAAAGATGTGGATTTAGTGTCATTGTGTTATCTGTAGGTTTCATGCTTGTGGTGAGATCTCTGGTCCTTTATAGTCTTTGTTGCTTTCCACTCACAGAATCCCCCTTTAGGATCTCCTGCAGGGTTGGTTTAGTGGTCATGAACTCCTTTAATTTTTATTTGTCTCAGAAAGCCTTTATCTCTCCTATTCTGAATGACAGCCTTGCTGGATAAAGGATTCTTGGCTACATATTTTTCCTATTCAGCATGTTGGATTTTCTTGCCACTCCCTTATGGCCTGCCAAATTTCAGTGGACAGGTCTGCTACTACCCTTGTGTCTATCCTTTGGTTAAGGCCTATTTGTCCCTAGCTGCTTTCAGAATTCTCTCTTTATCTTTGTATTTTCCAGTTTTACTATGATTTGTCATGGTGTTAACCTGCTTTTGTTGATTCTGAACGGAGTTCTCTATGCCTCCTGGACTTGGGTGTCTGTTTCCTTCCTCAGATTAGGGAAGTTCTAAGGTATTTGTTCAAATAAACCTTCTGCCTCCATCTCTCTCTTCTTCTGGAACTCCTATTATTTCATTGAATCGTTTAGGTTTCTAATTTTCCCCTTGTCTAATAACTTCCTTTCCCTCTTTTTCTCTGCCTCATCATTTTACATAATTTTATCTTCTTTATCACTTATTCTGCCCTCTGCTTCTTCTGTCCTTGCTGTCACTGCCTCTAGTTTATTTTGCACCTCATTTACAACATTTCTTAATTTATCGTGATTATTTCTTAGGTCCTTGATCTCTGCAGCAATAGATTCTCTGCTGCCTTCTATGCTTTTTTCAAGCCCAGCTATTAGTCTTATGACTATTATTCTGAATTCATGTTCAGATATATTGTTTATATCTGTTTTGAGCACTTTTCTGGCTGTCATTTCTTGCTGGAATTTCTTTTGAGGAGAATTCTTTCATTTCATCATTTTGGCTAGTTTTCTGCTCTTTATGTGTTTTAATAGCTTGTTATGTGTCCTGCACCTGTGAGTAGTACTATATTAAAAAGGGGTCATACACTGTCCAGGGCCTGGCACTTCAGGAAGTGTTTTTTGGAGTGCTTTGTGTGCTCTCAGTTGTTGTGACTCTGGTTGCTTTATCTACTTATCGTGGTGGATTGTTTGGACTTTCCATCAGGTGTGCTTTGATTTGTTTGTTGAAGTTACCCTGGAAAAAAGGTAAAAAAGGGGGGTGGGGAAGCCTATCCTGTACAAAGAAAGAAAGAAAGGGGCAGAAAAAGAAAAAAAAAAAAAAAAAAAAAACCAGGCAAAGAATCAAAGAAACTATAAGGCTTAATCCACACAGAGAAAGAGAGAGAGAAAGAGAGAGAAACAAAGAAGGAGATACAGAAAAGGTATAAACAGAATAAAATGCCTGATGAAACAAACAACCAGAAGAGAAAAAAGAAAACAAAAGATATATTTATTTATAACAGGAATTGACCAAAAGTCAAATCAGAAACTATGAGCCTGATTCCAAAGGAAAGAGAAAAAAAGAGGAGGAGGGTAAAAAGGAAAAGCAGGGAAGAGAGAAGGAAAGAGAAGAAAAGTGAAGAAAAAAAATCCCATCAGCCTAACATACAAAAACTGCAGGACAGTTGTCTATTGGTGCCGTGGATCCCGGGGCTGTGCTGATCTGGAGGAGAGACCGTCTGGCTTGCTCAGTGTCAATCCTGCTCCAGTAGACACGCAATTACCAGGCACGGAGGGGCAGAGTTTGGCGTAGGCATGTCCCGCTTCCACTGGAGGCCGCTGTCCTGTTCCCTGAGGCCCCACCATATTCGTGATAGGGAGGAAAATGACGACACCCCAGTCTCTCCTCCCCTGACCAAAGTCTCAAACCACGCTGTGCAGGCAGCCCTCCCAGATCGGCATGGGTGGCCGGCTTGACCCTGCTCCACAGGCTCCCAGTCTCCTGCGCCTCTGACATGCTCAGCTGGGATTCAAACCCTGATATCTTAAAGGATCCTGCACCACATGGACATGGTTCTGGGGTAGCACCACTGCATCCAGCTGACAGAGGGCCTCTGGCTGGCCTCTGTAGGGTCTTTTCAACTTGGGGTGGGGGGCGGGCAATACACCCTCTTTCCACAGTACTCAAGGGTGGGGACTATTCTCTCCCAGAGCGTCCCTGAGATCACGACTGAGCCCAGGGGTCTGCTCCTCTTCCCTGAAAGGTGTGTGCACACAGTGGCAGCTCCAGTTCGGAGAACCCTCGTTCACCCCTGAAAATTCCGATCTTCAGCTCCTAAGGCTGTTTATAAAGTACAGACTGGCACGCTCCATATTCCTCCTTCCCCAGCCTGTGGTCTGGAGAGGTTTTCTTCTGTCCAAGCAAATACCACACTTCTACACCCTTTCTTTCTCTTCCTTTTGTCTCTCCACAGAAGGGGTTCCCCCACTCTGTGCCTACACCTCCTGTTTTATCTCCCCCACTTCACAAACACACACCTCTGTCCCACCAAGCTGTCTCTTTCCACCTGTGGAGATTTCCCGGTTACTCTGCAGCCTCGATTCCTGGGTGTTCCATGTGTTCTGGCCTTGACACAGCTGTGTTTGAGGGACAAGGGAAATTCCGGTCCCCCTACTACTCTGCGATCTTAACTCCTCTCCCAAAGGCTTCTTATTTTGCTATTTTGTGAACCTTCACATAAAATGTAAGACAGAAATACTAACAAAACAAAAATGGCTCTTTTACCGTAATCTAATGTAGGAAAATTCAAATTCTATAAATTATTCCTCTACACATACACATACTAGTAGCCACACCAGGAGGTTGTGTGAGACAGAGGACACCACTCTAATACTGGAAGGCAAGAGTTCCAACCTGCTTGCTTGGGAATGCCCGGGCCAAGTAAAGTCTTTGCTTCACCCTTTCATAGTTTGCCATCGAAGACACAGAGCTCTTCTCACTTGAAACTCTGGGCTGATTTATGAGCTTTGCTGTAACCTGATAGAAGACTGGAGTTTATGACATGATTCTTCTCACTCTTTACTAAGCCAAGACCATGAAACATATGGCCATCATATGGAGTGAGAAAGAGAATAGCATTTTTATTAAACTGACATTCTCTGCTTTTGTCCCAATTTACTCTTGTACATTCCCATCCTATGGTAGTAAACAATGTATTGAAAAAGTTTTGAGCCAAATTTGATCTTAGCCACTCACTCACATCCAGTCTGCCCTGAGAAGAGCAGGAGTTGTGACAGAATAGAATATCTTACCTTGAATTTAAACGTGACCAAAAGGGGGACAAACTGGGCCACTTGCTCATATAAGTATCCAACTGCTTTAATCATCATGACTTCAAAGTATTTGTATTTGCAGAGAATCTACTAGAGGGACCACTCACGTTTAAAGATGCCAGAACTTTTGTAGTGATGTGCAATCTAGAACTATCTGTCTCCAAGGGGAAGAAAATCACATCAAACTTTTTTCTTTTGTATCTACCAAATTCTAAAAGTAGTCAACAACAAGGGTACTAGATCTAAATTCCTTTAGTGTGTCAGGCCTTTTTGCCAAGCCCAATGGAATAAAAGAAAACACTTTATATAAGTGGTGAAATGACTCACATAGGCTTCTTCTGTGGTTGTTGAAAGGGCATTTTTGCAAGGCAGGTACCTGGGGGTGAGATCCAAAGTATTTCATAACCGCTGTGACAACGGCATGGATTATTCAGATGGTCACTGGTGCCAGAACTGGAGCTGAGGTCTGGAGTTCCCCTCCTGGGCAAGAACAGATGCTGGAGGGATCCCAGAGGAGGTGCTGGTGGTGAGGAAGGGTGGATGAGGCAGAAGGGAGTGAGTAGGAGAAGGAGTCAGGACAGAGGCTATTCACCTACCAGAATGGAAGTATTTCCACATTTACCCAACTAGCATCTCTGAAATCAGCCCTGTGCACACCCAATGATTCTGTAATACTTAGTAATGGATGCAGATGATGGAACAGTGATGATAGTCACTTAAAACTTTTCTTTCTTCCTTTATTATTATTTTTTTATATCCCAGATTGGGGAATTACTGAGTACCACCCATCCTGCCAACAAAGCCAGCTTAACCCTGTTCTGTCCTGAAGAAGGGGACTGGAAGAACTCCAATCTTGACAGACACAATCTCCAAGACTTCATCAATATTAAACTCAACTCAGCTTCTATATTGCCAGAAATGGAAGGACTTTCCGAGTTTACTGAGTATCTCTCAGAATCAGTGGAAGTCCCATCTCCCTTTGATATCTTAGAACCTCCCACATCGGGTGGATTTCTAAAGCTCTCCAAGCCTTGTTGTTACATTTTTCCGGGAGGGAGGGGCGACTCTGCATTGTTTGCTGTGAATGGATTCAATATGCTCATCAACGGAGGGTCGGAAAGGAAATCCTGCTTCTGGAAGCTCATCCGACACTTGGACCGAGTGGACTCCATCCTACTCACCCACATTGGGGATGACAACTTGCCTGGAATAAACAGCATGCTACAGCGGAAAATTGCAGAACTCGAGGAAGAACAGTCCCAGGGCTCCACCACAAATAGTGACTGGATGAAAAACCTCATCTCTCCTGACTTAGGAGTTGTATTTCTCAATGTACCTGAAAATCTGAAAAACCCAGAGCCAAACATCAAGATGAAGAGAAGCATAGAAGAAGCTTGCTTCACCCTCCAGTACCTAAATAAATTGTCCATGAAGCCAGAACCTCTCTTCAGAAGTGTAGGCAATACCATTGACCCTGTCATTCTTTTCCAAAAAATGGGAGTTGGTAAACTTGAGATGTATGTGCTCAACCCAGTTAAAAGCAGCAAAGAAATGCAGTATTTTATGCAACAGTGGACTGGTACCAACAAAGACAAGGCTGAACTAATCCTGCCTAATGGTCAAGAAATAGATATCCCAATTTCCTACTTAACTTCAGTCTCCTCTTTGATTGTGTGGCATCCAGCAAACCCTGCGGAGAAAATCATTCGAGTCCTATTTCCTGGCAATAGTACCCAGTACAATATCCTGGAAGGACTGGAAAAGCTCAAACATTTAGACTTTCTGAAACAGCCACTTGCCACTCAAAAGGACCTAACTGGCCAGGTGGCCACTCCAGCTGTGAAACAAGTAAAACTGAAACAGAGAGCTGACAGCCGAGAAAGTCTGAAGCCAGCCACAAAACCACTTCCTAGCAAATCTGTGCGAAAGGAGTCTAAAGAAGAAACCCCTGATGTCACAAAAGCGAATCATGTGGAAAAGCTGCCCAAAGTTGAAAGCAAAGAAAAGGTGATAGTAAAAAAAGACAAGCCAGTAAAAACAGAGACCAAACCTGTAGTGACCGAAAAGGAGGTGCCAAGCAAAGAAGAGCTGCCTCCGGTGAAAGCCGAGGTGGCTGAAAAGCAAGCCACAGATGTCAAACCCAAAGTCTCCAAGGAGAAGACGGTGAAAAAGGACACTAAGGCAAAATCTGAGGAAAAGAAAGAGGAGAAGGAAAAGCCAAAGAAAGAAGTGGCTAAAAAGGAGGACAAAACACCCATTAAGAAGGAAGAAAAACCAAAAAAGGAAGAGGTGAAAAAAGAAGTGAAAAAAGAAATCAAGAAAGAGGAGAAAAAAGAACCCAAGAAAGAGGTTAAGAAGGAAACCCCAATGAAGGAAGCCAAGAAAGAGGTGAAGAAGGAAGAAAAGAAGGAAATTAAAAAGGAAGAAAAGGAACCCAAAAAAGAAATTAAGAAACTTCCTAAAGACTCAAAGAAACCATCTACTCCTCTATCTGAAGCAAAAAAACCAGCTGCATTAAAACCAAAAGTGCCCAAGAAGGAAGAGGCTGTCAAAAAAGATTCTGTTGCTGCTGGGAAGCCAAAGGAGAAGGGGAAGATTAAAGTCGTTAAGAAGGAAGGCAAGACACCAGAGGCCGCAGCTGCAGCCATTGGCTCTGTGGCCGCTGCGGCGGCTGTGGCAGCAGCAGCTGGAATGGCAAGTGCCGGCCCTGCCAAAGAACTCGAGGCTGAGAGGTCCCTTATGTCATCCCCTGAGGATCTGACCAAGGACTTTGAAGAGTTAAAGGCTGAGGAAGTAGATGTAGCAAAAGACATCAAGCCTCAGCTGGAGTTGCTTGAAGATGAGGAGAAACTGAAGGAAACTGAGGCAGTCGAAGGCTATGTCCTCCAGAAAGAGACAGAAGTCATCAAAGGCCCTGCCGAATCTCCCGATGAGGGGATCACCACCACCGAAGGAGAGGGTGAATGTGAACAAACCCCTGAGGAGCTGGAGCCGGTCGAGAAACAGGGGGTGGATGACATTGAAAAATTTGAAGATGAAGGAGCGGGTTTTGAAGAATCCTCAGAGACTGGAGACTATGAAGAGAAGGCAGAAACTGAAGAGGCTGAGGAGCCAGAAGAGGACGTTGAAGAAAATGTGTGTGTGAGCACCTCCAAGCACAGCCTTGTGGAAGAGGAGGAAAGCGCAAAGGCTGAGGCAGATGTGCACATCAAGGAGAAGAGGGAGTCTCTGGCCAGTGGAGATGACCGAGCAGAAGAAGACATGGATGAGGTGGTGGAGAAAGGAGAAGCTGAACAATCTGAGGAGGAGGGTGATGAGGAGGACAGAGCTGAGGATGCCAGAGAGGAAGAATATGAGCCCGAAAAAGCTGAAGCTGAAGATTACGTCATGGCTGTGGTTGACAAGGCTGCAGAGGCTAGTGGTGTCGAGGATCAGTATGGATTCCTTACCACGCCAGTCAAGCAACCAGGAGCCCAGTCTCCTGCCCAAGAACCTGCATCTTCAATTCATGATGAGACTTTACCTGGAGGCTCAGAAAGTGAGGCCACTGCATCTGATGAGGAGAATCGAGAAGACCAGCCTGAAGAATTCACTGCCACCTCTGGCTACACTCAGTCTACCATTGAGATATCCAGTGAGCCCACCCCAATGGATGAAATGTCTACTCCTCGCGACGTGATGAGTGATGAGATCAACAATGAAGAAACAGAGTCCCCATCTCAAGAATTTGTAAATATCACCAAATACGAGTCTTCACTGTATTCTCAGGAATACTGCAAACCTGCTATTACATCCCTCAATGGATTATCTGAAGGATCAAAAACAGATGCCACAGATGGGAAGGACTACAATGCTTCAGCCTCCACCATCTCACCACCATCTTCCATGGAGGAAGACAAATTTAGCAAATCTGCTCTACGTGATGCTTACTGCCCTGAAGAGAAAGACATGAAAGCCAGTGCCACATTGGTGATCAAAGACACCATCTCAGCAGTTTCAGATGAAAAACTTAGCCCACCCAAAAGCCCATCCCTGAGTCCATCTCCGCCATCACCCATAGAAAAGACCCCGCTGGGTGAACGCAGTGTAAACTTTTCTCTGACACCCAATGAGATTCAAGTCTCAGCAGAAGCAGAAGCAGTCCCAGTGTCTCCTGAGGTGACCCAAGAAGTAGTTGAAGAACCTTGTGCTAGTCCTGAGGATAAGACCCTGGAAGTGGTGTCTCCATCTCAGTCTGTAACTGGCAGTGCTGGCCACACACCTTACTACCAGTCTCCCACTGAAGAGAAAACTAGTCACCTCCCCACAGAAGTGATTGAAAAACCACCAGCAGTTCCAGTGAGTTTTGAATTCAGTGATGCCAAAGATGAGAATGAAAGGGCTTCCATAAGCCCCATGGATGAACCTGTGCCTGACTCAGAATCTCCTATTGAAAAAGTTTTGTCTCCTTTACGGAGTCCTCCCCTAATTGGATCCGAGTCTGCATATGAAAGTTTTCTAAGTGCTGATGACAAGACTTCTGGTAGAGGTACTGAAAGCCCCTTTGAAGGAAAGAATGGAAAACAAGGCTTTCCAGATGAATTAAGTCCAGTCTCTGACATGACTTCTGCTGGTCTTTTACAAGACAAACCGGAAGAGAAAAGCACAGACTTTATACCAATAAAGGAAGACTTTGGTCAAGAAAAGAAAACTGACAATGTTGAAGCCATGAGTTCTCAACCTGGACTGGCTTTAGATGAAAGAAAATTAGGAGGAGATGTTTCTCCTACACAAATAGATGTCAGTCAGTTTGGGTCTTTTAAAGAAGACACTAAGATGTCCATTTCGGAAGGCACAGTCTCAGACAAGTCAGCTACTCCTGTTGATGAGGGTGTAGCAGAAGACACATACTCTCATATGGAGGGCGTGGCCTCAGTATCCACAGCTTCCGTGGCTACGAGCTCATTTCCAGAGCCAACAACAGATGACGTGTCTCCTTCTCTGCATGCTGAGGTTGGCTCTCCACATTCTACAGAAGTCGATGACTCCCTTTCTGTGTCTGTTGTGCAAACGCCTACCACTTTCCAGGAAACAGAAATGTCTCCATCTAAAGAAGAATGTCCAAGACCAATGTCAATTTCTCCACCAGATTTCTCCCCTAAAACAGCCAAATCCAGGACACCAGTCCAAGATCACAGATCTGAACAGTCCTCAATGTCTATTGAATTTGGCCAAGAATCCCCTGAGCACTCCCTCGCTATGGACTTTAGTCGACAGTCTCCAGATCACCCTACAGTGGGTGCAAGTATGCTTCACATCACTGAAAATGGGCCAACTGAAGTAGATTACAGTCCTTCTGACATGCAGGACTCTAGTTTATCACATAAGATACCACCTATGGAGGAGCCGTCCTATACCCAAGACAATGATCTTTCTGAGCTCATCTCAGTGTCTCAGGTTGAGGCCTCCCCATCCACCTCTTCAGCACATACCCCCTCTCAGATAGCTTCTCCTCTTCAAGAAGACACTCTATCCGACGTCGTTCCTCCCAGAGATATATCCTTATATGCCTCACTCACCTCAGAAAAAGTGCAAAGTCTAGAAGGAGAGAAGCTGTCACCAAAATCTGATATTTCTCCACTCACCCCAAGAGAGTCTTCTCCTTTATATTCACCTAGTTTTTCAGATTCTACCTCTGCCGTCAAAGAGAACATAGCAGCTTGCCCCACTTCCTCTCCTCCACCAATGGATGCAGCATCTGCAGAGCCCTATGGCTTCCGTGCCTCGATGTTATTTGATACAATGCAACACCAGCTAGCCTTGAACAGAGATTTGACCACATCTGGCATGGAGAAGGACACTGGAGTGAAGACACCTGGTGATTTCAGCTATGCCTATCAAAAGCCTGAGAAAACAACCAGGTCCCCAGATGAAGAGGGTTATGAGTATGAGTCTTATGAGAAAACCACCCGGACCCCAGATGTGAGTGGCTATTACTACGAGAAGACAGAAAGTACCACAAAATCCCCGTGTGACAGCAGCTACTCATATGAGACCATTGAGAAAACCACCAAGACCCCTGAAGATGGTGGTTATGCCTACGAAATCACTGAGGAGACCACACGGACCCCTGAAGAGGGTGAATACAGCTATGAGACAAGTGAGAAGACCATGAGGACCCCTGAAGTGAGTGGTTACAGCTATGGAAAGACTGAGAGGTCTTCTAGAAGGCTCCTGGATGATATCAGCAATGGCTATGATGACTCCGAAGATGGCGGCCATACACTTGGGGATTCCAGCTACTCTTATGAGACCACTGAGAAAATCACCAGTTTCCCCGAGTCTGAAAGTTACTCCTATGAGACATCGACAGCAACTACACGAGCCCCTGATACTTCCACATATAGTTATGAGGCCACAGAGAAAATCACTAGAACCCCACAAGCATCTACGTATTCCTACGAGACTTCAGACCAGTGCTACACTGTAGAAAAGAAGTCTCCCTCAGAGGCTCGCCAGGATGTTGATTTATGCCTTGTGTCCTCCTGTGAATACAAGCATCCCAAGACAGAACTCTCACCCTCCTTCATTAATCCCAATCCTCTCGAGTGGTTTGCCAGTGAAGAGCCAACTGAAGAGTCCGAGAAGCCCCTCACCGAATCAGGGGGAGCCCCACCACCTCCAGGAGGAAAGCCACAGGGGCGACAATGTGATGAAACCCCTCCCACCTCAGTCAGCGAGTCGGCTCCATCCCAGACCGATTCTGATGTTCCCCCGGAGACTGAAGAGTGCCCTTCCATCACAGCTGATGCAAATATCGACTCTGAGGATGAATCAGAAACCATTCCCACAGACAAAACTGTCACATACAAACACATGGACCCACCTCCGGCTCCCATGCAGGACCGCAGCCCTTCTCCACGCCACCCTGACGTGTCCATGATGGACCCGGAGGCCTTGGCCATTGAGCAGAACCTGGGCAAAGCTCTGAAGAAAGACCTGAAAGAGAAGACCAAAACCAAAAAACCAGGTACAAAGACCAAGTCATCTTCACCTGTCAAAAAGGGTGATGGGAAGTCTAAGCCTTCTGCAGCTTCACCAAAACCAGGGGGCTTGAAAGAATCCTCAGATAAAGTGTCCAGAGTGGCATCTCCTAAGAAGAAGGAATCTGTGGAAAAAGCAACAAAAACCACTACCACTCCGGAGGTCAAAGCTACACGCGGGGAAGAGAAAGACAAGGACACCAAGAATGCCGCCAACGCCTCCACATCCAAATCAGTAAAGACTGCCACTGCAGGTAGGTGGAAGGTGCTGGCGTCCTGATACAGGCCACAGCTGTTCTGCTTTGACTGATATCTTTGAATTGCATGTGACTTGGTACTGGGAAGGGGAGAGGGTACATCTCTCCCTTGCCTTTTACTATTCTCTTCTGCCAAAAAGTGTGGATCTCAGCCCAACGTGGCTGTAGGATCAGGGGTAGTGCAGCATCTTGCCCAGAGCAGCTCTGATTCAGCAGGTAAAATTGTTTGGGTTTGCTCCATTTTGCAACACAGCGACCACAGCCTTGTTCTAAATCTTCAGAACCAAGGATGTGTGTTTGAAGCTCCTCTGGAAGACTGTTGACACAGGCGTCAGAATCAAGCTAAAGTGACACACAGGCCAGGAGCTCCCAAAAGCCTATGGAGAGTCAGAGTGCCAAGCCAAGACTGGTGTGACCAGCGTGGACCCAAGATATACATTTAATTTTTTCATAAAAAAAATTTTTAAGTAAAATTGTAACATTTTTAAATGAAAAGTAACATGTAAAATTAAAAATTGGAAAATTTTTATTAAAAATAATCACCATTCTAGAGCTATATTCACATTAAAGGCAGTGCTGTTTTTTTATTGGCCAACAAATATCCTAATTTCAGTTCACCAGTACCCAGTACAAATTAAGAGAAAAGCATCAAAGTCTCTTCTTATCCCCACTCTAACGCCACATTGTCCCTAACAGGATTCTATTCCGGCTGAAATTCACTTGGCAGGAGGAGATTTGCTTGACTTCTGGCCATTTCTGTTTTGGTACCAGCTCCCTTATTCATCAAGTTCTCAGAATGACCTGAGTTTCTAAAGGAACAGGTCTCTGCTGGCCCAGCTTCATTTTGTTGCTTCAAACCAATCATAGGGTTTTGCATTAATACATTGTTATTTCCTTTATGTAGTTATTCAGGGATTTTAGACCTCAGTTCACAAAGGAATATAAACTGACTGAAATGTGTAAAGCAAAAAAATGATTTAAATAATATTTCTTCATTTATTAGGGAAAAATCTGATAGCTGAACTGTGGGACTCTCAAATTCAGTACCTGTTAGGAAGTATCACTTATAGCTGCCAAGTTTTTTTTTAAGCAACATGGGGGATCAATTTCAATCCTGACTTCTGGTCAGTTTTCCTCTTTGTACATGCATGCAGAAAACAAACTGAATTTGTTCAGGCTCGGAATTCATGGAAAACCACCAGGTAATTAACCTCTTGGTCTGAAACACTTGGCAACTGACCTGTACTTAGGGGACCATGTGAAACCCTTTCAAACAGATAAAAACCAACTGAAATTTGTTACCAAACTTGCCAAATATATACATTCTAGCCCACATAATTGGTTTCTTAAAACATTTTTTTTTCTTTTTGGTCATTTAAAGAGGTATTCTCAAGGCCAAGTGATAAATAAAGATGGGTTAATTTGAGTTTACTTTTCAAATAGATTTCTAAAACAAAACTGCATTATTAATTGATTTTTAAAACAAACCTGGGTTGACTGCTGTCAACTTCCCTCAGTTTCTGTTTCTATGAGCAACATTCATTTGGTTTCGATGGTAGTGATTTAGCATGCAAAGAAAAATTGCAGACATTTTTAATTGTTAGAACTGTAACTCACAAACTTCTGCTCTAAGTCAGAATTCTTTGGTAGGCCTAAACATGGACATTCTGAGGGCTTTTAGCTCACAATCATTGAAATGGCTAGTTATTCATTAAAATGAGTCCTTTTATCCAAATATCAGTTTGGCTGATTCTCATCACTCCCCTCTACAAGTAAAATTGGACAATTGATGGAATTTACTGGTGGTTTGACTCTGAGGTGACAGAAAGGAAAGAGGATTAAACATATAGGATCCAGCTGGTATTTTAAATACTTTATCGTAGTGGTCTCAACCCAACTGTACATTAACATGACCTGGGATGCTTTTAAAAGATAGTGGTACCCAGACCCTGCCCCAGTCCAGTGAAGCCAGATTCTGGGGTGTGGGGCCTGGGCATCAGGAGTAAGCTTGCTAATTGATACTAATTATGCAGCTAGGCTGAAGAACCACTGCCTTAGAATGCTAGTTCTATTACTGTTTCAAGAAGTTTAAACCTTCTAACCAGAACAAGTCAGAAAGTCATCTCATCAGACAAGGTGCCAGGAAAGTTTTGGGTTAATCTGAATCTTTACTTTGCTTGGGCTCTCTTTCATTCTTTTAAATGTTTATTTATTTTGAGAGAGATAAAGGCAGAGAGAGAGAGAGAGAGCACACACGAGCAAGTTGGGGAGGGGCAGAGAACGAGAGAGGGAGAGCGAGAATCCCAAGCAGGCTCCCCGCTGTCAGCACAGAACCCCATGTGGGACTCAATCCCACAAACTGTGAGATCATGACCTGAGCCAAAGTCAAGTCGGTCACTCAACCAACTGAGCCACCAAGGTGCCCCTGCTTGGGCTTTCTCTTTTAAACCAGGAGTTTAGACAGCCAGATGCCCCTTTCCCCAGTCTGGTATGTTTTGATTGGTTATAGAAAGCCTAGTCTTTCCGAACCTTCCTCTTGCCAAAGGGAGAGATGTCTCACTTTTCAGAGTACTGTGTTAGGAGAGAATACAGCATTTCATCAGTTTATGAACAAGGTGGAGTTGTGGGGGCCTTGGAGTTCATAGGAGGTTAAGATCTGAATCATTTACTAAGTCAAATATTGGGGTATAATTTTCAGCTCTGAGCAGAGTTGCTATCACATGAGATCCTAACATGGATTACTAACATTGCTTAACTATGGTTTGCCAAATGCAGAGCAATCCTTTTGACTTTCAAAATCTGTTTTTGGGGCGCCTGGGTGGCTCAGTCGGTTAAGCGGCCGACTTCAGCTCAGGTCATGATCTCACGGTCTGTGAGTTCGAGCCCCGCGTCGGGCTCTGTGCTGACAGCTCAGAGCCTGGAGCCCGCTTCGGATTCTGTGTCTCCCTCTCTCTCTGCCCTTCCCTTGCTCATGCTCTGTCTCTATGTCTCTCAAAAATAAATAAAAATGTTAAAAAAAAAAAAAAAAAAATCTGTTTTTGTTTAGATCATTTTCCAAATTAGGGTGCACACTTGCAGCTCTTTTAGGAGGAGTATTACTATTTAGTTCCATCTTTTGCGAAGGCCTTGAAATTCCTCTTCCTTTCTAATGGGAAGGAAATTTCCCTCCAAAGAGGGAAATCGTCCCATTCTTCATTTCTCCCTTTGAGAAGGGTATATTTTCTCAAATTGCAGGTGTTAAATGCCCTGTACGAGAGAGAGGGAGATGCCCAGTGCCCCCTTTGCATGTCCTGCAGGACCTCCTTGGGGAATGAGTAGGGAAGGAGTACCAGACCAGTGGGTCTCTTTGCACTTCTGTGACCCTGGTTTTTCTCTTTATTTACCAAAGGACCAGGAACCACCAAGCCCTCCAAGCCCTCAGCTGTGCCTCCAGGCCCACCTGTGTATTTGGACCTGTGCTACATTCCCAATCACAGCAATAGTAAGAATGTTGATGTCGAATTTTTCAAGAGAGTGAGGTCATCCTATTACGTGGTGAGTGGGAATGACCCTGCTGCTGAGGAGCCCAGCCGGGCTGTCCTGGATGCCTTGTTGGAAGGGAAAGCCCAGTGGGGCAGCAACATGCAGGTAAGAGCCCCAGACAGTGTTTGCACTGCACATGGAGCTGTGTCCAGAGGCGGAGGGAAGGAATCGTGTTTACTGCATAAGGTGCCCTCTAGGTCTGTCATACATGAAATATCCTGAGGACAAAGTGGATTTCACACAGAGAAGATAGTCTAGAATAGTATTCATGGCACCGCCAGCAACCATGTCTGGGAGGAAAGCCACTTAACCATCCCAAGGCATAATTCACTTATCTATTAAATGGGCCCAAGATTACTTGCTCTTCCCCCTAATATACCAAGAATATGTGTTTATGAATCAAAATGGTATTTCCATATGAGGGCTACTAAGGAACTGTCTTTACTCCCTTATGTTTCATGAATAAACCAAGGCTGGGGACATGGTCATTTAGAAAATCACCTGTGAAATCCCACAGGAGGAGCACTGCTGAAAATGGTCCCCAACAGGACACTCCCAGGTCACAAAGATCGTAACTCTCTATGAATCACTCTTATTATTTTGGCTGTGATCTTCACTAATCTCAGTTTTACCTGTGGTTTTGGATAGTCACCTAGTAAATTTTATTCGCATAATATTAATATTACATAGAATTATTTGCTAGTTAATTATATCAAATCTCAAGAGAAATACCCAGTGGCCTCTTAATATTACATAGAATTTTTAGTAGTTAAGCCAGTACCCACCCACCATCCCCAGCCCACATAAAGATACAAATCTTTGTTCTCAGCAATGATAACTAAAGCTCCTGGATTTAATCATCAGTATCCTTAATGCAAAATTTACCAGGTATGTTAAAGGAAATACAAGCAATTCCACCTTAACTGAAGCCCTTCTCTTAATGCTAAAGAACTGAAAAACTGATGATGACTATAGATGAACGAATTGACTAGTCAAGAGTTGCTTTTGGTTCTAGTCTCCAGCTCTCCCAGAAAAACTTAATTTCTTAATTTTTTGCAGCTTTATTTTGATTCCTGGAAAATGCAAGTTGAAAATTCCTTTGTATGTCTGGAGAAAAATAGAAAAATTTCCTTTCTTTCCCCTTTTTCTTTTAATGGTCCAATACCTTATTATTGTCTTATTTTTTTCATCTCATTTCTGGCTCTGCCCTTAAACAGCTATTTTCTCTCTACCTGTAGGTAACCTTGATTCCTACCCATGACTCAGAAGTGATGAGGGAATGGTACCAAGAGACCCATGAGAAACAACAAGACCTCAACATCATGGTTTTAGCAAGCAGCAGCACAGTGGTTATGCAAGATGAATCCTTCCCTGCATGCAAGATTGAACTGTAAAAACCAAGGCCAGCCGCACCACAGGATTTGAACTTTGTTTCCAGAAATTCTTCAATTTGAAACCACCTTTTCTAAAAAGTCAATTCATCTAAATAAGTCACTGAACTGTTACCTGCCAAACGCTATACTGTGTCATGGTGATGCAAGTCACTAATATTTCTTAGTTTTTGCTGATTGCTAAGGGAAGTAACAGTATTCCCACAGTAGGGTTCAAGTTACTGCAAAATTACCTACCCCCGTTCATCTCTGCTGAACATTTGGAAACCATGCACTAGCAAACCCAACTGACTTCTGCTAGGTAGAGGCATTTGTCTTAGAGAGAGAGAGAGAGAGAGCGAGAGAGAGCGAGAGAAAGAAAGAGCGCGCGCGCACAATGAGAGAGAACACAGGAAAGCGAGAATGAGAAAGATAAAGAATGCAGGAGAAGGAGATGGAATGGTAGAGAGTGTGGGTGAGATACCCAGAGAGAAAGAGAGAGAGCAAGGTGGGGTAAGGAGGAGAAAATAACCAACACTTAGGTCTGCATTTTCTCAGGCAGTCTGTATTCTGTAGTCTACATACTCAACGTTCTCAACTTGTGTCAGTCTGAGTCATCAAAAAGGTCTTAATTTTCTAAAACAGGTTAGCTGGAAGGAAACAAAAAGAAAACTTGTTATGAGGGCATGTGAGATTTTCACGCCTTAATTAAGCTCCTTCAGTTTGAAGGCTGCACACTGACATAATGTAGTACATGTAGACTGGATGTGCGAGTGGTTTGAACCCCATTCAGAACTCTCAGACTCTTCCGACACATGAGTAGATTGATCTAAGGCATGCTCCCAGCATTTGTCCACCCGGTTAGTCCACTCTGAGTCAATGAACCTGCATGCGGAAACACCCAAGTCCACCCCAATTAATAAGCAAATACCAAAGCGGTTGGGAGTACATACGGTAGACAATTCGCCTTAGAAAGTGACTTGAATGTACAAAGATACTTGATGCACTTAATTTTTTAATGTGAGACCGCAAGTTTATAAAACATCCGTGTAGGATTATAGATACTCCAGTTAAAGGAGCAAGTGTGTGCGCGTGTGGGGGTCCTAGAAGCTGATCTGATTGGTGCAGCGGTTTGATGCTGAGTCACGTGTGTTGCCTACCACCTCAGTGCACCTGTGGCCCCTCAGCCAAACAAGTTGAGCCTTTCATAGCTTCTTTACTACTGCAAGTTTCAAGACTGAAATGGCTTCTATGATCAGAACTGGGAAAACAGCGAGTCTTATGGTGGAAGAGGTTCTCGGCAAGTGTACAGTATTTACCTTCCTTTGTCTTACGTTTTTTTTTTGGTTGTTTTGTTTTTTTTTTTAGTTTTCCATTAATTTCAGCATAATTATGGGAACAAGTGTACAGAAGAATTTTTTTTTTAGATATGTGAGAACTTTTCATAGATGAACTTTTTAACAGATGTTTTCATTTATAGGAAAATGCAAAGAAAATTTCAAGTGGCAGTCTTTTTTTTTAGTCTTTCATAAGACAAAAAATGAAAAATGTTTTTTGAAGTTCTGGCGAAACTGAAGTCTGATACTGCAGTAATAATATTTATTAAAACCCATAACTATCAGGAATAGTGATACCTCCCACCCCTTGATCCCCATAACATGAAAATCTGAGTATGTGCTATTTGAGAGTGGGGGAGAATAGCATGGTAGGCTACTTTTCTAGGCCTTTACATCACCCAGTGATATTCTACATACTTCTTTCAAGATCTTTAACCATGAGGTAGAAGAGCCAAGACAAGATCAAAGAACCTTAGCAAAAATTTGCTTTGGGATTTCCTTTTCTGGAAAAAATGTAAAAGAAATAATTCATTGAAAGCAAATGAATTCCCATCTCCTACAATTCATCATGTAGAGTTCAGAGATCATTTCCATCATTGTCGTCATTGAACTACGAAGCTGGAAGCCAGATCACGATTAAAACTGACGTCAAGTTTCAAGTTGCAGATCAATGCACCCAGTGTTCAGATGTGGCAAACTTCTCAGTGACAACTGTGCTGTGCTCTGTCACGTTGTGTTTCCTGCAGACTCTTAAGATCTATGGAGTAGTGAACAATGACCTCATTTTATTTTCTATGTTAGTTATTTATTTCAAAATTAACATTTTAGTTTATTTTTGTCTGGTAAGTGTATGTTTTGCACTGCTAACTTCTATGAGGGTTTAAACAATGCTTCTTCAGGGTCCCTTCACTGAGGACCTATGCAGTCTACTTAATGCTGTGAATTACATTTTTCAAATGTTTTAATTTTTTTAAAATTAATATTCTATTTTTTTTAGGCTTCTCTAGAAATGCAGCTTTTATTTATTACCCCAGTTCTTTCAAGTCCTTAAAAACAACACATTGATAAAGGGTACAAAAACTTAACACAAAACGGAAAACTCACTGTAAAAAAAAAAAAAGGATTTTGTTGAGTATAAACTTTATCTACTTCAAACTTATTTTATGAGACAACCTAAGATACTCATGATAGTACTTATTTAATGATTAGTTATTAAGTTGAGTCGGTTGGGTCCATGTAATACATGGGAAGAAAAACTGATTTCCAGCCTTCTTGCCAAATCCAGACCGCTGGTTGATTTTTCTTTGATAGAAGAGGGAATTATTTTCTGATTTTCCAAATTAAATTTAACATGTGCATTATTTTGCTTTTTAAAAAAATACAAACATTTATAGCTGATCCTCGATAATAAGCATTCTATCCTACTCTTCTTCTTTCTTTTTTTTTTGCTATGGGATTTAATGGGAAGAATATACAAAAGCTGTCACTGGTCAGCTGGCTCTTTTTCCTATGAAATATATCAGTACCTTTTTCCATCCATTGTTCTCAGTGATGACCACAGAGCTTGAGTGTACCAGGAAAATCAATATGTGCATTGCAGGTTGCTCCTGTCTTTCCAGACACCTTTCCTACCTGTGTGACTAACCTAATTTTGCTAGTTCCATAAATAATTAGTTTAGTAACAGCCATCACAATGTACCATGTACATTCATGGTGAGAGCTAAGGATTGACACAGACTTCTAGGAGCTTTATTCATACTGATTCTTTAATCCAATTGTACAGATTGAATATTTGAGTGAAAGGAATTTACACTCTGTTTAAATGATGAGACTCCATCGAGAGGGCACTCATGATCATGAACTTTTTGGTAGTATTCTTAAGCAAAATTCTACAGAGACTAAATGTTAGAGATGATCCTCCACTTCCAATTTTAATGAATTCTATCCCCTTTCTCAAAACCCAACCCCCATGCATGCTTTCTCAGTCTTGTGGTGGGACTGGATACAATGACTGACACCCCCCCCCAACACCATTTTCCATGAAGTTCAAAAAAAAAAAAATTTTTTTTTAAACCTTACATATCCTAGTGAATGGTTTCCCCAGTGTATATGGATGTTTTA
Organism: Paguma larvata; assembly: GCA_030068075.1. NCBI lineage: Eukaryota > Metazoa > Chordata > Mammalia > Carnivora > Viverridae > Paguma > Paguma larvata. The sequence continues at coordinate 97,581,361 of CM057826.1, read as the reverse complement.
AGTGTCTCCAATAGCTTATGCAGTTTAGGAGCTTTTCAATACTCATTTAATAAGATTCAGTCATTTGCTAATGAAAATTCTACCACCTTCCATTTTCTGTTACCAAATTTCAGCTCTCAGGAGCTGCTCTATAATTCTGAAATTGCTTTTCTTGCCTCTCTTTAGTCACCTATCACAGGAGGTTCTTGCTCGGTAATGATATTGTGAGTTAGATTAATAAGTTGTTTCTTTCGTTCTTTTATCTTTTTTTTTTTTTTTTTGTGCTTCAGATTTAGAGGATTTGTTTCCATTTGAAAGAAACTGTAAGCTTTTTTCTTCTAACCAACTGAACAACACACCAAAAGCAGCCTAGGGACGAGCATTTCTTTGAAAGCAATTAGGTTATTCACCTGGTATTCAAACTATTTACTATTTTAAGAATCTGACTTTATTAATTTAAAAGGCAGCATCAAAAACTGAAAAAGGAAGGGAAAAAAATAAATAGCTTCTCTGCACTCGTTTGGAGCTCCCCAAACAGGAGCCATCAAGATGAGGCCTCAAGACCGGGCTGCCCTTTCAAGAACACCATGCAGGCGCTCGGAGTCCTGCTTATACGCGCTGCACGCAGCCCTCTTTCCGGCCCCGGAAAGAAGTCTTGAGCCTGGCTGAGAAGCACCTCCACTCCTCTCTCTTGTTCTGAATGGTGTTTGTGTCAGTCTGCAGCTGTGTATGGTATTATGTCTTATAATCCTGCATCACTTCTATCCTATCCAGTCATATCTAATGTAGAAAATTAGTTTTCAGTGAAAGTAATATGTAGTGCTTTTATGATATTTGTGTGCAATATCCCCTCTTCCATTGAGGATATTTGATGTAAAAGAAAAAAAACTCAGTTCCACAATAAAATACAAAAGTGGCAAAAGTTCATGTGTGTGCTGTGCTGTCTTTTGTATCGTGAGTCGGGCTCATCAGGAGTTGGGATTTGCTACCCACAGTGGGGGGTGGGGGGAACACATTCATTCATGAGGGCTGACTGTGTTCTTTTCAGTGGCTCCCTGGCTTTTGGAAAACCGCAGAGAGCCTTGCTAACATTTTGGTAGCTGCTACATCATTCCCTTTTCTAACCAACCCCTAGAGAATGTTGGGGCCTAAGGACAGAAACTGGGAGGTGAAGGAAAAAGATAATTACCATTATTTCTTAAGAAGAACAAGCAAACAGACCAGTGTAGATGAAGGAGGATATTGGGAGGGCTTCCTATACAAAGCAAAAGACAGGTTTTAATCCTAACTCTACCCAAGCCGGCTGCCTGACCTCAGTCACTTTATCTCTCAGAAGTTCCTTTACTTAACTGTAAAACGAGAGGATTTAACAGGATGGTTAAACCCCTCCCAAGACTGACTTTCCAGGGCTCTACAAAGCCAGCATAGTCAATAATTACATCCAATACCTTATCTCCCTCTTGGTTTCTTGCTCAGTTACAGAACAGGCTTATATATAAACTAACATAGTATTCTGTGGATTTGACTGACACCCAAGAACTAAAATCTATTTAGGAAAAGTGATTATAAATAACAAAGAGTATCTGAAAAAAGAAGGAATTCCTCTTAGTCATTCAAATATCATTGTACCTTCACTCTACCCAGTGGTGGGTAATACGGTGGGGATAAAATGTAAGTGCTGCCCTAAACTGACTGGGGTGATGAGCTCCTGAAATTCAAGGGTGAGCTTTGTTGACACAGGAGAAGCATCAGAAGTGACGTCTAAGCTGAGACCTGGACTGTGTGTACGTGTGTGTGTGTGGTACAGAAAGCAAATTCTAGGCAGAGGCACCAGCTCACACAAATGAGCAGGAGCAGTTATGTTGGGTGGCCCACTCGGCTCACAAAGGCAGAGTATAGAGTAGGAGGTCCTGGCATCCCTCTGTATGGCCAAAGAAAATATGCCCAGGAGTGCTCAGTAGAGACCTCCAGTACGTGGTCCTGTTTTCAGAGAGGATCCTTTGGCCTCATAGCATGTTCTGAGTCATAATGATGTCCCTTTGTCCCATACACTCCTTTTTATCTTATATTGTACCTCCAAAAAACTATGGGACTTCATTGACTGGTCCATTATAAGTTGCTCTTGGTTAGAAGAGACTTGGAAATGCCTCCAGAAATTCAAGGGTAAAGCAGGTGAGAACTCAGGATGGGAAATCATCAAGAGATTTTAATTACATTAACCATACTAAATATAATGTTATTTTCTATTCCACTGCAAAACTATTCAGTTCCAGGAAGTCTCCGTTGCCGGATCCTAGGGTGTGGGACCAAGTGGGTTAGCCCAGGTCTGCCCTAGTTTGGGTGCTGCATGTCCTGTGTCTCACGAAGGCGTCAGTCCCAGGGAACCCCCGACCGTTGTTCACCCTCCTCAACGCTCTCCGTGTGTTTATATCCGACTCCCTCCAGACCCAGGCACAGCGGGGATGGAGAGCGTTAATGCCCTTCCAACTGGTCCTTTTCTAGACACTGGAAGTAGCTTCCTTCGGTTTCTTTTTTTCCGGTCTTTAAGGCAAATCAGCAAAGATCTGGTAAGGTACTGATTCCATCTTCTCTCTCTTTAGAATTATACTCCTCATTCTAAATGTTTCTTTGTGTCCCTACGATGATCTTTCAGTAAACTCCTCACTCATGAATTCTTGGACTCTTGAATAATCCCAGATCACCATTTCCTCTTTGATCTTACACTGTGCATCTTGAAAATCCACTGGAGTCATATATGCAGACTGACTTTTGGTCACACCAGGTTCCTTTAATATGAGCAGTTCTTCTGGGTAATTCTTGGAGGGGGTACCTGGCAGTGTTTTCACAGGTGATGCAGCATCATAATGACGCCTGCTTCATGGGGTGATCTCACCATAAAAAACAGACACAGCTCCAATTTGTGGCTCAGACTCTCCTCACTGAAACCAAAACTGCATGTTATTCTAATGCAGTCTTAAGGATATGAATGCTGATGACTTTTACAATTTGTATCTCCAGTCCGTACCTCTTCTCTGATCTCCAAGTTCCTATCCAGCTGTCAATTAAGAGCCCCATGTGAATGGCCAATAAGGATATTTAAAATAATTCCAATCGAATTTAACATGCCCCCAAACAAATCCCTGATTTCCCCAAACTACTTCTCTCCCTAGGCTTTTCTACCTCAGTAAATGGCAAACACATTACTCCAAGTTGCTCAGGTAAAAAATCTCAGCCAAGTCTGCTGATTCTACTTTCCAATACACCCAGTCCTACCCCTTCTCCTCACAGTACTGTGACTACCTTTGTCTATGCCCATCATTTGTCTCCTCGATTACTGCAGTGGCTTCCTAGCTGATCCTCCTGTCTCCGTGTTCATTCACCACACAGCAGCTGGACTAGCAAACCCCCTGAAAATGTTAGGTCAGAGCATGCCACTGGAGCCTTCGGATGGGTTTCCATCTCACAGTGAAGGCCAGCACCCTTCCTAATGGGCCAGGAAGATTGACACCATCTGTCCCTCCCTGCGCCTGTCTCTCTGGCCTCTTCTCCAGCTCCTGTTCACCTTACACTTTCTACTCCAGTCACCCTGGCCTCCTTGCCAGTCCCGTGGCACTCTAGGCAAGCTTCCATCTGGGCCCCCGGGTGCTGGTTCCTCCGCTGCTACACCTTTACACAGGTAATACCATGATGCTCACCCTCACCCCCATGGATCTTTCTTCAACAGTCATCTTCTCAGAAGGCTTTCCTTACCAAGCGTTCTCTTCCTTGTCTTTGCTTTGTTTCTCTGCGACATATCACCACATGACATTATTATGTACTTATGAATTAAGTTTCCTTTCATAGAATGTAAGTACCATGAAGGCAGGCATCTTTGTCTATTTTGTTCCTTGCTGTATCCTCAGTGACTATTTTAACAGTGCCTGACATATAATAGGTATTCAATAAATATGTGTTGAATGAATGAATGTACTTAGTCTCACACTGGCACAGTGGTTATATGGTGTGGTTGTTGGAAAGTGGGTTTGGAATTGGACAAACTTGGGTTTCAAGCACTGTGAACCCACTTACTAATTGTGTGGCCCTGAGCAACTCATACAAACCTCAGTTTTCCCCTCTGCAAAATGAGGGTAATAATCCCTGACCTGCAAGGCTGTTTTAAGTATGTGAAATTAAATTAGGCAGAGAAGGGGATTCACAAAGAGGAATTGTAGAATGTAATTTTTGTAATCAAGATGGGTACAATGCTAAGCTGGAGCCTGGGAAACAAAGACATCCTAAAGTGGCCCAGCATATGGTTATTGGAGGGAGATTTAATGGACATTGGTTTTATTCCACATACTATTTTGGGCATATTAACTGTTTTAAGGATTAAAATTTTGAACTCTGCAGCGATGAAGCATTGTGGAAACCAAAAAAGCAAGTGACATTCTCTTACCACTGGGTACATCTGAGAATATAATGTAGTTCTTAGAAATCCTTTATAAGTCTTCCTTGTAGTCCTCAATCTAGCGTTTAAACCCCAACATGGAATTTATTTTCAGATGCTTCTTGTAAGAATATACTTTGTTTTCTGAACATAGTCCACCTCAGATCTGGAATCCCTAACATTCATAAATAATAAACAGCCTAGGAGTAAACTGCTTTAAACAAAGATCCCAGAGGTAACCACCACAATCTCAGGGGCTTTGCTACCATCTTTTTTGGACTTCCTTGATACCATACCATAATAGCATCCTCACCGTACCGTATGATGTCAGCAAAAAGGCCAACTCAACGGGGGAAAGCAAAGGTTATTTTCAAGCTAAGAAGCTGTCACTTAGAAAAAAAGGCAATTTCCCTGGCATAATGATGTTGAAAAGCATTCTTCTCACCCCATTTTCGAAAGTAAGATCTTAGTAAGTAAAAAATTTATCATTGTCAGAGTTTGAAAAATTCAGCTCTAAAGATTAATAACCATTTAAAGAAAATACAATCATGCCACATTTTCTGCTTTTATGATTCACTACAGCCAAAGCTCTGTGAGCCCGTTTCAAACTTCATCCTTTCCTAACCGTGCACTCCCAGCGAGCTTACTGGGTGCAAAGGTGTTGAGTCCCGCTGACTCCTAGGAGGCCACATCGCTGTAGATTCCCAGTCATGTATTACCAGATAGGAAAAGCATATAAATCATTATTTACCCTTTTCCATAATGGACTCTGTTTAGGATGAATAATGGCCCACCCTACGTTATTGCATATTTTATACTCATTTAGGTAAGAAACTCATTATTTTATTAAATAGTTAAATATTAAAATAATTAGATATGTTAGTTATTTTTCTATCCTGAGAAATGCCCTTTGTAAATAAGCCATTTGCAGACAAGCCCGTGAATGCCCTGCTCACACACCCTAGGCCAAGGCTTCTGACCTTGGGGCATGACTGACATTTTGGACCAGATACTTCTTTGTCATGGGGGCTGTCCTGTTGCAATGTATGATGTTTAGCAGCACTTCAGGCCTCTACTCACTAGATGCTATTTCATTCACAGTGAAAAAGTGACTTAAATAAACTAATTTCCGGGGCCTCTGACTGCACGTAAAACCTACAATAAAAATCCCACCTGCATATCTGATATCCATGACCAGCTACAAGGTATGAAAACAAAATGCAGAGTCTGGTGCTAAGGCAACGCAGCCCAAGAGGAAAGTAAGGCATTTTGCTGCTGCTCAGCAGTTTTCACGCTCCCCACTCTGGTAAAACTGGAAACGAAGGGTGGCAGGGACAGATGGGGAGGAAACAGAAGGCCAAATTATAAGTTGAAGTATGAACAAGATGCTTCATGCCATGAGGGTCAGTAATTTACTGAGCAAAAGGGGCCTTCCGATTTATCTTGAACCTTCCTCTGGATGTAATAAGGGAGTGATGAAAATGCCCTGCCCCTGACCAACCAAAATGTCACAAGTGACTTTTGGTCCTCTGGTCCTGACCTTCTGTCTAGGTGCGACTCAGCTTCGCCCACCCACAGGGCCTGCGTTGGGCACGGCCTGCAGGTGCGGATGGAGGTAACATGCAGGGTGAGCAGCAGTGCCAGACAGCTTCCTTGTTCAAGAATGAGGTTGCTCCGGCCTCCCTCTCAGGGTTGCCTGAAGTGTCGCCACAGTTAGTTTTCAAAAAAAGTTAACAGTGCCAAGCCTGATGGAGAAGAAAGGTTAAAAATATGTTGTTCAAAAATCAGAATCACCATACTGATGGTGTGACTTCCTCTCTTCCTCCCCCTGAAAGATAAAGAATACACCAAAATAATCTCAGAACATTTATTTCCACAGGTTCTCGATTAAAAGAGCACAACCTTGAATAAAAGTACACCACTGTACTTAAAGGCAAATTACACAGCCAGCAGGAGCTGCCCCAGACCCCTTTCACAGAGAAACTTCAGGAAGGAATTCCCACCTCCTGAGAGGTTCACAGTTACTCATGTCTCCTATGCACTACAAGCCCCATTCTGCCTCTTGTTTTCTCCTATTTCTCCAAATGCAATGAGTTTTCACAAGTTGCACATGTGTGCACACATGGACACTAAAGGCTCACTTTGCCTCCTTGAGGAAGGAGTTGAGACAATGCTTTGGAAAGAAGTTACCCCAACATGATGGAGAAGACAAGACCAGGAGGCTTCAGAGCTAGAACTAGCTTTCTCAAAAACCCATCCGTTCTAAAACTGTCACTATGGGTGCCTGAAGTTTGAATGCCAGTGGGTTCATGGTGTCCTGTTCATTCCTGTCCTCAATTTTTCCCCAGTTTATGTCTGCAGAGAAGAGACATGGGGGACGGAGAAAGTGAGACGTGTGGGCGTCCCACACCCAGTAGGGAGGACACTGAGGGGGACGAGGCCTCAGGATGTGCAGCTTGCCTGCTGGGGAGAAAGGCCATTCAGAAGCCTGTGCTTGAGACCATGCTGCTCGACCACGGCCTCTCCCTCCACCACTGCTATTTATCAGGAACTTTCAATGTTCAACACTGATCCCTGACCCCACAAACCCCACCATAAGCCTTGACATCACCTTTTAAAGGTGTTTAGCTGGGGCTTCAGTATGATCACTTGACACTCAGAGCTCCGCAGCCCTTCTCGGCCTCTGATGGGAAGTCACAGTGCCTTAGTAAGTCGAACACTGTGGCTTTGTCACAAGCGGCCTGCTTGAAGTAAAGGAGAAGACGGACAGGGGAAGCTGAGGCTGCCATCATGGTCACCATGAATCCTGGGACGGGGCCTAGTGAAGTTCCCTCTATGGAGGGGACTGGGACCTGTGGGCCTGTTAGGCAGATGCCTTTGCTGCTCTCCGGGCCTCATGCTCCTGCTTTGCCCTCTCCCTCTGCTCCTGTTCCCTCTGAATCAAGTGTACCCGTTCCTGATGCCACTGCTGCAGCTTCTGCTCATAGGTTGCGATGTCCTCTGCCTCACAGGCAGGGAGCTGCTCCTTGACGAGCTGGATGGTCAGAGTAAAAAGGTTTTCTGATTCAACTTTGCCCAAAGCCTCAAGCTTAGAACGTAAGTCCTGTTGGAAACGAAGAAAAAAAGAGGAGATGGGGTGAGGGAGGAGGGTGCAGGTGGGAGAATACAAACAGGTAAAGAGATTAAATCACTTGCAAAATGTCCACATATTCTGCTTGCAGGAAAAGGCCCTTGGTTGGGAACCTGTTATGCTGCCTTTCATCTAGGCACTGTTAGCATTTGCTTTTTTTTTTTTTTTTCCAGTCCAGCAATTTTGCTAAGATGCACCACATGTGATCTCTCTCCCCTCACTCACCAACAGTAAACGGTACTCCATATGCTGCGATTCTCAATGTAATTTCTTGTTTTAAACCACAAAGACAGCACAAGTATAACAAATCTTCATTTCCACTCTGACTTACAGCAAACCAAGCAGCAAACTCCCAGAGCAAAGAACTCTTAAGATGCACACAAAATGTCAGAAGAAGCTGATAATTGGAGCTGGCCCGTCTGTATCTTTTCCTTATGAATAACTGAGATAAATGCTTGTCTAGCCAGCATTCCCTTCAACAGATGGAAATCATTGCAAGGATTTTTTTACTAATGGCATGCTAAACAGCTCCCAGGAGTCCTCGCACTGTTATAAGCTTCCACCTGCTGTGTTCCAGTGCAGGTCAGCCTTTACCAACTGACTGCTCACAGCTCCATCTGAAATGGCATCTTGGTTTGGTCGGTATTATATTCCTGGAGAAGCAAAGTACTAAAAACACTAATATACTTAAGTACTTTAAGATGCAGATCATCAAGAGAGAGCCACTAATGGCGCCAGCTCTAGCTGAAACCACACATCCCCATGTTCCAAAAACAAATGCCATTCACTGGCTTAGGTGATGAGGCCTGCTCCAGTAAGGGGAGGAAGGCGGGCAGGATCCGTGCGTCAAGCAGTGGCCACAGGCCTTGTGTGATGGGTCAGGCCTATAAAAATGGACCCCAAATTACCTGAGACTATAAAACTCAGGCAACAGGAAGAAAAGGAAATGTACAATGAAAATTATTTCTGGTATCACTTTCCATGTGGTCTGAGGCCAAAGAGACAACGTGGGACGCCAGAATGAGGACTCAAATCTGAGTCAGCAAACTTTCGTCCAATCCCAAATCAGTCACTTACGGGCAAGATTCTCTCAGCCTGGTGTCATGTAACGTAGGAAGAGCAGCGCCCACCCGCAGAGCCACAGGAAAGATAAATGAAATGCAATGGTGCTTAATACACGGCTAGCAGCCAGTAAGTATTTGCCGCTTTCCATTTTGATTCTCGAAAAATTACATTTGTGGAAGAATGAGTACTATTTAATGCAGCACAGACTTCTATTCTCTGAGATGAAATATTATAAGGAACAAGAGAAAGAGGTGGTTATCTTTAGGAGTGTTGTGGCAGCCTTGGTCAATATGAATATGGTGGATAATAATCTATGGGACTAAGTAGATTTTTTTGTTGGTTCTTTAGCCTTTTTAAATCAGCAAAGTTAAGAGGAACGAACAGGTATGGAAATTCTTAACATAGCTGACAATTCTGTGTGCCTAATATTAGTCTTTCTTTCTTCGTTTTCAAATTATAAAAGAGACGTTGAACAATGACTTTACAGAAGTACCAGGAGCAACAGGCTGCTACAAGTATAGTGGAGTCCTCCCTACAACACAGGGAAACAGGTGTCCCTTAGCTGGTTCAGAATAATAATGAACAGATCTAAGTGTAATAATCAGGTAAAATGACACCTCTCTGTCTCAAAATGACACAAAAGGTCAGCTGGCATGGATGGGAAGGTTTTCTGTTTCATAAAGAGAATTCTCCTTTAGACAGCACGCTTTTCTCTTTGCACTAATTAGAAACAAAGCAAGGAAGAGGCCAAGAGGTTAACCTCTGAACACAGCTCTTCTTCCCTGACTCCAATCACAGAGGACGTGGGGACATGCAGGAGAAAGATACCAATGGTGGCTTAAGTGCTCAGATCTGTTCTGAAAGGACACGGTGGAAACTTGTTTACATCTTCCATGCAGTCCAAGTACGTGATCTCAGGGCCTAAGTCCACAACACAAAGCTGAGCAACAGAAGATGCCTGCAACTGATCTCCATCATACTCAGATTTGGATTTTTTTTTCTACTTTGGTTTTTGGGTTATTGAGCTCATTAGTGCAGTATGGGAAATGACCAGATCCTTTCCACCTGGGGCTGGAGTCAGGTGACTGCTCTGAGGAGGCAAGCTACTACTCACCCATCAGGCACATGTCAGGGATTAGTGGGTAATGACATGCTGCCCCAGTGACAAAACTGTGCCTGATTAGCTCACATACAAAAAGGAGCATAAAAATTCCATTTGTTTCTTTTAAAGACCACTTCCTGTTTGAAGCATGATTTTTGATGTCAGTTTTCATGCCTTTGTGTGACACTGATGCATGGAAGGGCTGCCTATCACCACAGCAGAGAAGCATGCTTAATGCGCAGCTCAGAGGGACTCAATTCTGCTATGACACACCTTAAATCGTTCCAGGTATTGGGGAAGCTTGGACTGTTCAGTTTCTTCCACATCCAACTGCTCCACCAGTTCTTCTGAGCCCTGGCTGTCTTCTTCTTGGGGCTGTTCCTCTGAAGACCCACAGGCTGGAGCGGTCACAGCCTTCAGTGCTCTGTCCAGCACATCCAGCTGTGGAGCAGACAAAAGGGCAGGGACTAAGCATCCTGTGACACATCCTGAAAATACATGGTTAAGAGAGGGTAGGGAAGGGAAAGGAAGAAACAGCTGGGATCTGAAGACTACTAAACTCTCTGTCTTATAAAATTATAGGAAATAGACATGGTTATATGATTTTACATTAGAAACATCCTGTCAGATGGTGTGGACAACTTAGTACAAAACGAATGGTGCAGATCAGCAAGCTCGGAATTATCTGTATATGAATCAGCACAATGGCATTTGATTTCATCTTTAATCAACTGGGCAGGAATCCAAAAACTATGTTCGAGGGGTACTCAAAGTAATCCCTCTTCCAGGTCATTCTTTCCCAACCAGTTTGGAAGTGGGAGGAGGGAAAAACTGCCACAGAGCACAACCAACAGAGGGCCATTCTGAATGCACAAGAGAGCTTCTGAATCCAGGCAAATGCACAGGGTTTCTGTAACTTAGGGAGCTGCACAACCCTCATCAGCTGCTGACAGAGACTTGACAGGCATATGTGAAATTCACAGTGAGGTGATCTCTGTGACTTAAAAAAGTAAGTAAATTATAAAAAAGGGTTTCTTTTTGTTTTGGCCTGTGTTGCCTACCACATTCACTTTGAAGCACATCTTCCCTTGACCACCGAGGGCCTAATCATCAGAGATTCTACAACCTTGAGGTCAGCATTAGCACCTGCTTGGATACCAATTAATTCTACCATGTCACATTAGAACAAAAATCTAGAAAATACTCCAAGTCTTTTAATCCCATTAATACATTATACCTAAACCTAACACATATCCCATTCTTGCTGACGTGTGAATCACATTCCTATTAAGAACGCAAATCTGGCTCAGACTGGAAGGACTAATTTCCCTGGCAAAGGATTTATGTATAATGCTGTGTTTTTTATCACTAGCACTAAAACCGGGTTAAATATGAATATGTATTTAGGAATGTGTAAGTTCTGTTATAAATATCTACCAAAGAACATGATGATTCACTAGACATCAGTATCTGGCCAATACAGGCACCTTGCATATCTTCATGAGGAAACTGGAGCCAAGGAGTGAGCCCTAGTGACTGGGGTCAAGGCAAAACAAAGAATGAGCTAAAAGTTAACTTGCAACAACCAACAACCAACGTCTGTCTAGGCCTCCCTCTGAAGATGTAAGTGGCTTGGACAGGAGCTGACACTGGCTGTCTGTGGCTTTCATGTGGCTCTAAGATGCTACGTTTCCTGTGGGCTGAGCAGGTCTGGTAGCTCCACAGTGTCAAGAGCCCTAGGTGACTGAGAGATGTGCTGGGGCCATGGGGAGACAGTGGCCCAGTCCAGGCACCGTGAGCCCCTGAGGACTCTGCATGGAGTGTCTGACCCACATCCCCCAGCACCATGCATTCACCACAGAATCATTTCATAGAAGCAAAACAAGACTGTGCCGTCTATAGTCCCCAGATTCCTCTCTTGAGGGTTTTAATGGGGGATAATAATTGCCATGTAGTCTCCCAGGACTACAAAGGTACAGAAAGGCCAAAAATTAAAAATTAAATATTAATATTAATTAATATTAATATTTTGAGCTGCCACTGAGATTTTACTGGGGGAGGAGGCGGTAGAGTGGACAGTGTTTTACTGAACTCAGTTTAAATTTCAGGAGGGAGGGATAGTTTTCTTCTATACAGTGAGCTAGAGAGTCAACAATAATCTTATTCTCTAACACTTCTGGTCAGGAACATTGAGAATGTGTGCGTTTTTTCATTACCTTTCTACTAGAGAAGTACATGATTCTACAGAAGTACAGAGAGGAGGGAGAGGGAGAAAAAAATGAGAACAGATTCACAGCCTGGCTCACAGTGAACAGGAGATGGTTAAAGCACACTGCATTAGAGCCGAAGGACGTACCGCTTCTGCACACAGCTTCCCATCCTCCGGGGACGAGGCCACCTTCTCCATCACTTGAAGGGCTCTGTCAAGGTAGCCGGGTTGCCAGAGAAGCGGCATATTATGGTACACAGCACGGAGTCCTCGCTGCAATTCCACCTTCCCTGTGGCCAAAAAGAACAATGAAGATGGCTCAGCCATGGTTTCCCACCACGTTTGAGACTGAGGACTTGAAAGCCCAATGAATATGTACCTGGCAGCTCTAGAAATGAACAAGAATCATTTCAAATAAGTGCCAAGAGCCTCATCCCATCCAGCGACCTGGTGCCATTTCAGATGGATGATGAATATGGTAAAATTCACCAAATCCACTTTTTAAATATGAAATTGTACTAATTTGCTGTTTTCTTTTGCATTTGGACTGGTGGAAATTATCAGGATATATGAATCACAGGGCTGAAGGAAATTTAGAGAGGTTGATATATCTGTCTCTTTAAGTGGAACTACCCTTATAAAACGAGTCAAACAAATGAAATACTATTTTTGTTTCAAGAACAAAATCTTCCTCAGAAAAAAAATTCTCACAATTCTACAGTGAAAGTCTTGTCAACATATGACAACTTTCCCTGCCAGCAAGTGTTTGACATTTTTCAAAACACTCCAAAACATCCCATCAACTGTCCTTTATTTGAGCTTCATCAGTACTTAAGTCATAAAGTCTGCATCATCCTTATTGGATCTTGGGACATGAATGTTTTTCTTGATTCCTTAAATCATCACAAGTGGAGCCCCAGATGTGGACACCAGACACCAGGGGCCTCAGGTGAGGCGAGGGGCTGTCTCTGTGTTCCCGGGGGAACAGAAGCCCTCTCTGCACTAATGGTCAAAGTCACCTTGAGCTGCCAGGTCTTAAAGCCACCTTAACTTATCATTCCTGGGAAGGAGGATTTGGGAGGACTATAGTAGGGCAGAAATAGACAAAGCTTATCAGGTGACAGCTAATTTTAGACTTTAAGATACTTGGGGCTGGAATGTAGTCACATTCTGGGAAAGCTGCTTCCACTGGGGCCGGGTGAGGCCGCGTAGCACATGACGAAGTGAGAGCAAAGAGCTTTTCCTCTGATGGCCTCCAATCCCGAAGCAGAGACAGTGGCGACCACATACATTTCCTCAGTCCTGACAACTCCCTGAACAATTCGCAAAGTATAACAATCCTGAATGATCACCTGAGGGCAAAGGCAAAACACATAAGCTAATAGCAAAAGGAGAGGGCATATAAGGAAAAAACAATTTTTACTGTATTTTTCATTAAAAAATTAAAAAAAAAATTTTTTTAAATGTTTATTTATTTTTGAGAGACAGAAACAGAGCACAAGCAGGGGAAGGGCAGAGAGAAAGGGAGACACAGAATCCAAAGCAGGATCCAGGCTCTGAGCTGTCAGCACAGAGCCCAGCACGTGTGCTTGAACCCACAAACTGAGAGATCATGACCTGAGCTGAAGTTGGATGCTTAACCGACCGAGACACCCAGGTGCTCCTAAAATTTTTTTAAGGTTTATTTTTGAGAAAGAGAGCATGAGCGGGGGAAGAGCAGAGAGAGAGGGAGACATAGAATCCGAAGCAGGCTCCAAGCTCTGAGCTGTCAGCACAGAGCCCGATACAGGGCTTGAACTCACAAACTGCAAGATCATAACCTGAGCTGGAGTCAGACACTTAACCAACTGAGCTACCTAGGTGCCCTGAGAAAACACTTTTTTTAAAAAAGTGGTCAATTCTTTTGCTAGTCTGATAGCCAGTTGAGAAACTCTAAAATTCCTCTGCCTACATCAGTCTATATCAGAATCAGCATCCGAGAATGCCACACCACATCTTGTTGGTGAAGATCAATTTCAAAACTGCTAAAACTTTGATGATTTTCATAAAAGAAAGGGAAGTCAAAGCGGTACATGATCAAGAGAAGGTGCCTTCTGAAATGCCTGTCTACTTAAGACAAAGAATGGAAGAATAATGAAATGATCTGCATTTAATAGACCTCTGTAAATCAGGACACATTTTATGGACACTCAGACTGGATGCCCTTTGTCCTGATTTCATACGACCCCAGGTTCTGAGGCTTCATCCTCCTGACTTGTCTTTTAATACAGTCAGGGTATCAAAGTAAAGCAACCAACCCGCTGCATGGCAGAGTCACACTGTGCCAATGAATCTCTGCTTTCTCAAAGTGCTACTAGATGTGCTCTCTGAGCTCCCTTCCCTAAACTGAAAACAATACCAAGGATACCAGTTCGACTCTAATTCTTTTTTTTTAATTTTTTTTTTAATGTTTATTTATTTTTGAGACAGAGAGAGACAGAGTATGAGCAGGGGAAGGGCAGAGAGAGAGGCAGACACAGAATCCGAAGCAGGCTCCAGGCTCTGAGCCGTCAGCACAGAGCCCGACGTGGGGCTCGAACTCACAGACCGTGAGATCATGACCTGAGCCAAAGTCGGACGCTCAACCGACTGAGCCACCCAGGCGCCCCTCGACTCTAATTCTTAATTTCTTGCCTCCTGAACTTTAGGTCTAAAAGAGAAAGATCTTTGTTAATACAGGGATATATTTTACTGGCTGGCTGGTTTTCCCAAAAGAAGGCCAGAACTTTCCATTCTTTATCCCTTCCTCACACCAATTACCACTAAATATAATCCAAAGCCACAAGAACTAGTTTTCACCTTACCAGTGGTAGCAGGTTTTAGAATCCTCTTTACTGTCTTTTAAGGCATAAATCCATGATTGTACGGCTACCAAGGTCTATTTTTATATCTAAAAATGAAAGCTGTAGCATATGAATATGATTATATATATGATATCGTATGAATAAAGCTATATGAATAAAATCACTAGTACACTAAAATCAAATTAAAAATGTATTAGGAAGTAGAAGAATGCATCCATTGTATCCACGAAGAACAATATTTGTAAAGATCACTTAGCTTACCAAGAAGTGCATAGCCATACAACTGGGAACTCAACCCCACTGAGTTCTTTTGCTTTAGGCCTGGAAGCAGTAGCGATGCACCAAAGTTCCTCTCCTCTTCCCACTGCAACAGAATAAACCAGATCATGGCCTAGCCAAACAAAGAATTTGATTTTTAATGATTTTTAACAGGGTGGAACAACAGGCTATAGAATTAAAAAAAAAAAAAAAGCAAAATAGCAAAGTTGTAGATTTGCTATAATCCTAATTTTATAAATAAAAGATATGTTTACTGGATAACACATAAAAGAAATACCTCTATATTAACAGATTTCTGGGTAGTGAAATTATGAGGATTTTGGTTTTTTTCTTTATACTTTTATTTTCCACATTTCTGGCAATGAATAAGAGTTCCTTTTGCAATCAGAAAAGCAAAACAAAAATAAAGAGTACACTCTGGACCAACATTGCCTTGAGACAACCACTAAAGATTACACATGCTGTCAGTCCAATATTCACCCATACTGCCATGACATGCTGGGGCCGGCTTTTGAATTTTAAACAATTCAGCAATGATAAGACTCCTTCTACTTCACAGTGCAAAAATAAATACAACTATTAGGTTGCTTTTAGATAGATTTGTGCCTCTTAAAAATAAATTGGACAATCAGAAACACTTAGTGATCATTTCTTTCAACCCAGGGTGCAAAATTACACTTCATTAAAACTGGAGCTTTTTGAGACATGGGGGAAAAAGGGGAAAAAAATACAAGCATTGCTGAGCCTGCTGCAGGGCAGCAAGAGCAGTGAAAAGGGGCTTGCGGAGATGCTGGGCTCAGAGGATAGCCGTGGCAGCCCCAGACAACAAGAGCTGTGATCTTCCTGGTGCCATATGAGTGCATATCGGCCAGGGCCCTTGTCCTGGCTTGAAAATAAAGAACACAAAGCTCAGGGTGCCCTGCGCCGGTCTCTGCAGTCAGAGGTCAGGAAGGAAGCAGAGAATGAATGAGGTGTACAGGCTACAATTGTAAGCCAGGTGTAAGTGAGGCACCCAAGAGGTTAATGGGCACCCAAGCCTCTTTCCTAGGAATGGCCTTTGTGTACTACAAGTGTAATTTCCTAAGGTTTTTCTCAACCTCTGAAAAAAGGCAAAGATCTTGGGAGGAAAAACAAAACCTCCTCAGGCACTTGTGCAGCAGAGATAAGTAAAAGCGCTGGTAATTGAGGACCAGGGCATTTCACTTTCAAAAGCAAATCATCCTAAGGTTTGATTTTCCCCCAAATAAACTGCGTGAAAAGGGACACGGTGAATAATAAATAATGAGCGTTAAATTTTTTTTCTTTTCTCTAGGGAAAAGCATGATGCATTTAGTATCTAAATGCGATAGGGGTGAAAAGCCAAAAGAGTGGTATTCTTGCTGCTCTAGGAATTGTGCAGGGGTGGCGATGGCAGCCGAAACAGGGACACTTCTGAAGGCACTTTTAAAAAGATGGATGAAAACCAACAAATCAAAGACTTACAGATTTTTGTGGGATGATTCTCTGAAAATAATACAACCACCACTGCTTATATGAGAAATTATTTATGCGTTAACGTAAGAGATCAGGTCTCTTCCAAACCCGTAGCTTCTATTATATGCACTGTTATGGACGAAATCAGGTGCTACCACACCAGGATCCTCAAGGTTTTCCTACTTGGTGCCTGTGCCTTTCCCATTAATACAAAGCAAATCTCATTCTCCCACTCTCTTCTCCATTCCCCTTCACTTCTAGGTATCTCAAAGCACCGGCCTTATGCTAGCTGTCTCCTTTCTGCACCTTTAACTCAGTCCAAAATCCACTCTAATTTCCTTTCCTGCTCCATTATTCAATGGAAACACAGGTTACAATTGAGTGTCTTTAGGGCACTAAATTCAATGAATTTTTTAAAAGTCTTCATCTTACCTACCCTCCAGAAGCATTCTAAACTGTAAATCACTCTCTTCCTGTGGTTTATGTGACCCAATGCGATTCTGATTTCCCTTTTTGCCCTGTGCTTCATCTGCAGAAATTTATACCTAAAAGTATAAATTATGTCCCCAGCCCAAATGTTTCCATGAAGATCTCAATTTCCCTCATGAAATCTCTTGGTTGTCTCAAAGGCATCTCAAAATGCAGTATGTTCATAGCCAAATTAATGACTTAACTCATAAATTCCAATATATTTCCAGAGGTCCCCTTGCAAACACGTGACAACCTTTCCATCCAGATACACAGGTCAAAACTGAGGACATGATTTCACCATATATTCCCTACCTCCACATGTAGTTTCCCACCATATTACATGCCTCTCAAATATGTTCACTGGCTACTCTTAACTCCATACGTTCTGGTCCCCACCTTACCATTACTGCCTGCTGAGACAACCACAGTAGTCTCCAACGTGCTCTGACCAGGAGCCATCATGGCCCTGATCGAAATTTCCTTACCCACATTATAGCCTATGTATCTCTTCAAAATACAAATTGGATCATGTTACCCCTTCTTTTATAAAACTTTTCAAATGCCTCTATTTTTAGGATGTACATAAAACAGCTTAGCATGAATTACATTCTCCAATCTTACCTCAACCCATGTCCTTCCTACCATTCTCTCTGTTGTTCTATCTTTTTCCAGCCCCTTTCTGCTTGCCATGTTTTTTCTGCCACAGGGCTTTTGCATGTGTTATTTCCTCTTTTTGGACTGTTCTTACCCTCTTCAACCAGTTAATTCCTATTCATCTTTCAAGTATTAACTCAGGAAACATTTCCTTAAGGAAGCCATTCCTAAGCTAAGTTTAGGATACAAACAAAAACTCCCCTAAAATAGAGACTTTTCATACAAGAGGTCTTTGTAGACCCAATGCAGTTATAATTTTAAATGCATGTATTTTGTTTTGTTTTGCTTTGAATGCTTGTATTCTTCTTTGGCTGGAAGCAGGAAATGTTTATTTACCATTGTATCACCAGTACTTGGCAATGTATGGAAGGCAGCAGTTGCCCAATATAAATTTAATGAACTAATGAACATGAGCTGGATTCGATGCTTTTTCAGTTCCTACCCAAACAGTATTTTTTGATGTTACATTGAGGCTAGACTGTACGGCCAGACTGCCTGGCTTCTCCAGGTGGCTTCGGCATCTACTAGCCAGGTGGCTATTATGTAACACTCTTGTGTTCCAGACTGCTCATCTGCATAGAGCTGTGAGGATTAAATGCATTAATAAACTTAAACACCAAGAACACAGCCTGCTGTAAAGTGGACACTATATAAACATCAGTTATTGTTGTTATTGTTGTTATTCTTAGGATAACAAGAAACATTGATTAAAAAGCTGCATCTAAGAGAGGTGAAACTTGGTCTTCTGGACTGACCCAGAGGAACCTTAGGAAAACACTGATGCGGACTGAACACATCCAAGCTTGTGGTCAGTTAGCTGCCTCATTGCTTCTCTGATATGCAAGTCCCACTGTCAAGGAGGATCAGTTACCCAGTTCTGAATGTCTGAGGTGCATTCAGCTTGGCTCAGGTTTCAAAATGTGCCAAAGGACTTTCACATGAGATTCTTTCAAGTGGAGGGACATCCAGTTCCACGCTGTCAAAAGCCAGTCACTGAAATGTATAGAAGAAACACTCATTCCTGGTTGTTTGGGGTCTCAGAGCTGTATGTCAGATGGCTTCTTTCAGATTCTGGTGGCAGGGGTTTCCTTAGTACTACTTTACGGTACATCACTTACACTCAAGTCCGTCTTCTTGGCCAGGCAACGGTATAAAACATAGAGGGACAGAAGCTGGGTGGAAGGGGTTTCAAAGGCTTCTTGCAGCATGATCTCAAACACCACGGATAAAGCATCTGGAAAGATGACCAAGTAAAAATGAGAGGAAATTAGTTTCAGGTAACATCTCCAAATCTGTATTTAATTATAAACACTCTTAAAAAGTGGGGCATGATAGGGGTGCTTGGGTGGCTCAGTCGGTTAAGTGATTTCGGCTCAGGTCATGATCTCACGGTTCGTGGGTTTGAGTCCCACATCAGGCTCTGCGCTGACAGTGCCGAGCCTGCTTGGGATTCTGTCTCTGCCTCTTTTCTTTCTCTTTCTCAAAAATAAATAATAAAACTTTTTTTTTCCCCTTAAAGTAGGGCCTGATAGAAAAGCAAACAGAATTAAGAAGCAAAAAATGTGAGTCTGGATCCCTGTTCTTTCACAAACTAGATCTTTCCAAAGTCTTTAGCTTCTCTTGTACTTATTATTAAGTACTAAGTCAGGTGCTTTTGCACCAATGTTTTCAAGAACACTGAATAATCTTAATTTCTCTTAAATCCCTTCCAGTATCACCTTCATAATGATATACCATTTGGCCCATCTATTTCAAAAGTCTGTTGGACAGTCCATCAAGACAGTACATAATTTATGATGCCTCATAAATTCTGAAGCAAATTTAAGGCATCACGTCCATCAGTTGAAGGAGCTAAGGCATACAGAAAGGAGGCAAATATATTTTCCAGGTCACCCTAACAAGCAGAGCAGAAGCCGGGTTGACTGTTCCATTCTTTCTGGAACTCTCTCCCTGTTGGGGCAAAAGAAAGCAAATGCTAGAGAGGATCCTAAATCCCAGGTATTGTTTTAGAGTCAGAAAACTAATGGCTATAAAAAGGATAAACAGGCTCAGTTTAAAAAGACTTGAAACAATGGAAAGAAAAATGCTCATTCATAAACTATAAGCCTCTGACTATAACCTACAATTTATGTTTCCACATGAATGCTGATCATAAAAGATCAGATCTTGAGCAATTTTTATTTTCCTTTAAGATTCTACAACATAGATGGAAGCCAAGAAAATCAAGTTCAGACAATTTATTTCCCTTAATATTTGTTGTTAGAGAATGTTAATATTGGTTTAAAATATGGTGCCACCACATAACACAGGTGCAACACATGTTTTTGACCGAGTTGCTGTGTTAACCAATTTTTACATATAATCATAATTATAAGAGCACTGGCTTGCAGCTGTTCCTATCCAGCTGGTTTTGTACATGTTGTTATGGTTTCTAATGAGGCAATAGGCAAGAACTTCTATATTCTTTTTGCAAACAGGAAAACGGAGACATATAGACTGACCAGGAAGTCACCTACTAAGTCAGTAGCAAATAAGGACCTGGAAGAGATTTAAAACAAACAAACAAAAACCCCAAACAAACAAGTATTTTAAATCTTTTTTTTTAAATTTTTTAATGTTTTTTTAATTTATTATTGAGAGACAGAGAGAGAGAGAGCATGAGCATGGGAGGGGCAGACAGAGAGAGGGTGAGACACAGAATCTGAAGGAGGCTCCAGGCTCTGAGCTGTCAGCACAGAGCCCAATGCGGAGTTTGAGCTCACAAACTGCGAGATCATGACCTGAGCCGAAGTCGGATGCTTAACCAACTGAGCCACCCAGATGCCCCCAAACCAGTATTTTAAAAGAACACAATTTTAAGCTAAAAAATTCAGCTTAAAAAAAATCTGTTTTGAGAACAAAGGGTTGATGGGGGGTGTGGGAGAGGGGAGAGTGGGTGATGGGCACTGAGGAGGGCACTTGTTGGGATGAGCACTAGGTGTTGTATATAAGCCAATTTGACAATAAATTATTTTGAAAAAAATAAAAAAATCTGTTTTTTCAACTGATCATTACTGAATCCAGGATTACACAAGAAAAATAAATCAAAATTACTTTAACTTTTATTTATATTCTGGAGTTCATTCAGCCTGGGAAGTGTAATTTAGACTGGCTTGTATAATTAATTAACTTTCCCTCCAAAATCATTTATGTACTTTGATATTTCCTATCCTATTAATGATAAAAAGTATAACATTTTCTTTTATTATTATTATTTGAGAGAGAGAAAATGAGCAGGGGAGGGGAGCAGAGGGAGAAAGAGAGAAAATCTTAAGTAGGCCCCAGGTTCATTGTGGAGCCTGGTGCAGGGCTCCATCTCATGATCCTGTGATCAATCGTGACCTGAGCCAAAATCAAGAGTTGGATGCTCAACCAACTGAGCCAACCAGGTGCCCCCAAACTATAATAGTTTCTAAATCTTTGCCATAAATGATAATAATCTTCATTAAAACCTTATTTTTGGAAACCTTCAATATTAAATATGTGCTCTGCATTTAGGGCAAAAAAAGTCCTTTGACCCTCTAGCATACCCTTTAAAGAGAGAGTGCAGGGTGAAAACTGCTTCTAATAATTTTCCAATGATATACTATTAAATGTGATGTTCATGGAGCATAGATTAAGAAATAAGGAAAAGCTAATTGTCTTCCACTTGAATTCAGGAAATAGAGGTTTAAAACTAGGTAAGAAATAGATAAGGGATAATTGCTATTTCAAAAAATAATATATAGCAAATATTCTTTGCAGTCAACAACTGTAAGCCTTTTGAGGGAGAAGATAATGCAGAGATCCAGAGAGAAAGGAGAGAGGTGTCCACACTTGGGGCAGAAAGGTCCAGTCCCCAGCCTGAGCAGCAGAAAAGGCCACTGGTGCTGGTGTGCAGGATGGAACCCAATGGCAGGAAGCACAGGATAAAAGTGCCTGCCAGTCCACATCCACGTCCCTGAGGTAGCAACTACCCTAACACAGGCCTAGCTCCCTCGTAGCTTCTCAGTACCAACCCTGAGGATACAATGGTAGAAGGAGAAAGCCGGTGTGTGTCTTTACACGACGGCAAGGCTCCTCTTTCCTTCTTCACTGTCAGCACAGGCATGGACACAAGCATGCTGTAATAGGATTCCCTGTCCCACTGAGACTGGCCAGGGTCCACTGAACTCCTCTGTAGAGTCTGCTGCAATCCCCATCTCTCCTTGGACTCCCTTATGGCAGTGGAAGTTGAGTCACTTTGAATTAATGGCACAGGATCAGAGAATTTTAGGGGTAAAGAGGTCTCCGAGATTACTCATCCACTTATTTTACAGATGAGGAAACAAAAGCCTGGGGAGGTAAAATGACTCTCCTTCATAGCAAGTACACTGGTTTTTCCAGGAAGTCAACTGATTTTATGTCTTACATTTCACAAAGAAAAACGACTCTGATTTAAATTGAAGTTAGCAAATGGTACTGAAAGGAGTCAAGCTAATAACTGCATTACTATAATCTCCACCAGCCACGGCAGCTTGGCAAGGTTTATTGTGAAACTAAATTCACTGTCCTTTGTACAAAGAGATATGAACAAATAAACCTGACAAACTCTGAGGAAAAAACCTGGATATGATAGTCCTATCTGGTCAAGTAGTATGGTAAATCAACTATGTATCTATTTCTGACTGAAAGAGCGATGTAAAGAGATGTCATTACAAAATTTCAAAAGGGAAACTGCCTATATTTACTTACCTTTAGGAGCTGAAGCTCCATTATAAATGGACCTGGATTTGGTTTCTTACCTTTGTAATTTTCTTTCTTTAGGAAAGAATCCATCAGTAAATTGAATGTAAAGTTATCTGGAAAAATTCCATATTGAACCTGTAATGGTAAAGAAAATAAAAGGAAAAGAAGAGAAAAATATCCACTTTCACTGTTTATAATATATGCCTATGCATTATTCATGACAAGACTAGCCACCATTAGCTTTCAGACATTTGACTATCATTTTACAGCATCTGTGACGGTGAAATAAAACCTGTGACTCAGGAGGTTTGGTAACTGGAACTTGATCAGGGTAAGAAAGCTGTGAGTGGGTGTCTGATTTAAGACAACTGATATGTGAAAAATAAAGCTCAATTCTAACACCTCATCAAAGCTAAAACAATAACAACAACAACAACAACAAATAAAGTCAAAAGAACAATCCTCCCCCACTCTAATACGCCACTGGTTCTGTGATTCTTTATAAGGTATGATTACCAAAGCAAAAATGGACTCTCATGAGAAAGTACACATTATCACACTATGCAGCATTTTCTGGTCTTTATTTTTTTCTCCTAACTTATTGAGCTATAATTGACATGCAACATTATGCAAGTTTAAGGTGTACAACTTGATGATTTAATGCATATATACATTGAAAATGATGATGATTACCACAATAAGGTTAGTTAACACCTCCGTCATCTCACATAAGTACCACTGTGTGTGTGTGTGCGTGCGTGATGTAAGAACTTACCTTTTAACTGAAACTTTGTACCCTTTGACTAATATCTCTTCATTTTCCCCATCTCCCAGACCCTGCAATCCACCATTCTATACTCTATTTTTATGAGTGTGGCTTTTTTGATTCCACATATAACTGAGATCTTAGGGTATTTGTCTTTCCCTGACTGATTTATTTCACTTAGCACAATGACCTTAAAGTTCGTTCATGTGGTCACAAATGGCAAGATCTCCTTCATTCTGATGGCTGAATAATATTCCATTGCATACATATACACCACATTTTCTTCATCCATTCATCCATCAATGGATGGGTTGTTTCTATGGTTGGCTATTGTGAATAATGCTGCAATGAATATGGGGGGTGTAGGTATCTCTCTGAGATCCTATTTTCATTTCCTTTGGGTCTATACACAGAAGTGGGATTGCTGGATCATATGGTAGTTCTTTTTTAAATTTCTTGAGGAATCTCCACACCATCTCCCAAAGTGGTTGCACCAGTGCACATTCCCACCAACAGTGTATAAGGGTTCTCTTTTTGCCACACCCACACCAGCACTTGCTATATCTTGTCTCTTAGACTGTTTTTTAAAGACCTTAGAAATATGCCAACAAAATACTACTAACTGAACTTCTGTTGGAGCAGTTAAATATTTGAGAATCCAGATTTCCCAAAGTATGGATCCTTTGGCATCTGCCTAAGAATTTTCTAGGAGTGCTTCAAACAATGCAGATTTCTAAGGTTCAGACTTAGAGAATTACAATCTCGGGAAACAGGACAAAGAAACTAGAGTTTTAGTGAGCTTTCTATGTGATTTTTATGCACAATCAAGTATGACTACTAATGATCTAGATTGCGGTTATGTATTTATTTGTTTTAAATTCTTACTTGAGTAGGATTAACTATCCTCCTCCCTCCTGCCCCATTCTTCCTCCATCAACCACCAGAAGCACCTGAGGAATTTTTTCAAATTATACACACCCACTGGGGGAGTCTAATAGTCCTGACCCCCCAGTTGTGAATCACTGCCGAATTGAGTCACTGTTACATAGGCTGTAAGGGATGCCTCAGATATGCTGAAATGGAAAAATGGTTTAGAAGCCACTGTTTTAAAGGGTGGGGCTCATGGGAAGTTTCTATATTTCTCAAAGCAGTTATCCAATTCAGTACTAATCCCAAGGGGGCACGGCAACACCAAAATATATTAGAATGATAAATCATTAAAGCTAGAAGGAACCTTAGATATCAGTCAGTGATTCTCAACCCTGGCTTCAAAATGAGAATCAACTTGGGAGCTTTAAATGGATACCAATGAAGCACGAATAGGCAGAGCACAAAGGATTTTAAGGGCAGTGAAACCATGTGATACTATGTGCTATTATAATACAAATATATACATATCATTATACAGCTGTCCTAACCCATAGAATGTACAATACCAAGAGTGAGCCCTAATGTAAACTGTGGACTCTGGGTGATTATGATGAGCCGATATAGCTACATCGATTGTAAAAGATGGATCACTTTGGTAGGGGATGGTGATACTGGGGGAGGCTGTGTACGTGTGGGGCAGAAAGCATACAGGAAATCTATCTTCTGCTCAACTTTGTTGTGAACCTCAAGCTGCTCTAAAAAATAAAGTCTATTAAAAATTTTTTTAAGACATTAAAAAAAAAAAATTAAAGCCTGTGCTCCAGAAAGATCAGTTGGATTAGAATATTGGGGGTGGTAAAAAGCATCTCTAAGTTTTAAAAGCATCTTGTGTGATTCTAATGGGCAGCCAGGGTTGAAGAGCACTGATTTAGTACAACTCACTTGACTCAGAGTTGAAAAAACTAAGACCTAGACAGGTAAAATTATTTGCCTGAAGTTATGGGCAATTGGTGGAACTTAATGAGGTTACAGCCTGGCTCTTCTGACTCCCTGTCCAGAGTTCTTCCCATGAAAAGACTCGAGCAGCAGAAAATGAGATAAACTTTTCTGCCTTTCTATAACCCTTCTTGTTTTGTTTTCATAGAAACTTTCTGTGAGTATAACCTGTGTCATTAAACTCTGAACTGATGAGAAAAGGATTTGATTCATTCCTTCCTCTGTGGACGAATACACTTATCAGTAAACCTGTTTATCTGCATTATTACATAAGCCTCCTGAGGAAAAGGATAGAATATTGATCATTTTTATAGACAATGCGATACCCAGGGCAATGTCTCACATACAAACTATCTGCAATGTATATTAAGTTGAACTGGGTCCAAGTCATGTGATCAAAAGCTACCAAAACCAAAACTTTTATACTCTTTTGGGTTCTAACATACAAGGTCCAGTGACACTATACAGCTAATATGTTTTCAAAGAAATATTGTAAAAATCTTTTTATGGTCAAACTAGAGTTATAGCTTGAGTCTCACAACAATAACATTCAAATATTTTGCTTATTTTATACTTTATTTCATACTATAAAGGTAAGACTCAACCCTTGGTGGAATGTAATGTTCAAAAAAACCCTAATCATAGGGGACTCTGGGGCTCGAGGAGAAAAGTCAGGGAATTCAGAAGAAGACATGTTTTGAGTAGCCTAGGAATACTTGTCTTTTAAAACCCGTGTAAGGTAGTCTGAATATTCTGGAGATCATATTCCAGCAAAGTGGCCATGTCTTTTTCCCTAAATATCACTAAAGGGAACTGGGCTAGAAAACCATGTCTTAGGGATCAAGAATGAAATGACCATCAGTGCAGAATTCTTGTGACTGAATTTCCTTTTGCTTTTACCTGTCCATTTCCGAGTCACGATCTCCAAGGTGCGGAGAAGCACAGGCTATGGGAAGTTTTACATTTAATTGTTGATTAATTTCTATTCGGTTCCATTCAAAAAGGATATATGAGAGCAAATAAATATCAAAAGTTATTTCTTGTCCTATTCTTTGCTGTACTATAATAGGTGTATCATCTAAACTGAGGAAAGAAGCTACAAATACCAGGAAAACACTCACCTTATTTACAAGAGTATATAAGGCTTTCTCTTGTGCACCGTATTTTAAACATTGTCTAATCCAGGTGTGGATAGTCCAGTCTCTCAAGTACCAGCAATTGGGGCTGTGTCGAAATCTAAATAAAGCATAAAGAGAGAGAAACTGGTTATTAATTCTGAAACATTGGTGCCAAAATACATCCTCCAGCATCAGGTCCTTCTCTTAGGTATTTATAGATGTGCAGTTAGTGTGACCAAAAGTCATAAAAGCCAACAGTCAATAAAAACCTGAGGATAAAACTTGTTAGCTATAAAGTATGAAATGGGAAACAGAAGTCAGAATAATAATAAATAACAAATAAAAGTATTACAAAAGTTGTATTCCTTATTTAATGCCTCTTGATTCAATATCTTGTTTTAAAATAGGAAATTTAGGGGCACCTAAAGAGCGTCCCACTCTTAGTTTCAGCTTGAGTTGTGATGTCATGGTTCGTGGGATTGAACCCCATATCGGGCTCTGTTCTGACAGCATGGAGCTTTCTTCAGATTCTTTCTCTCTCTGCCCCTCCCCTGCTCGTATGTGTGTGTGTGCGCGTGCTCTCACAGTAAATTATCTTAAAACAATTCAAAATATGAGATTTGTAAAAAATTATCTGAGGAAAATGCTCTACTAACTATGGCATATAAATACACATTTCATTAGAAGAGAGATGTGAGGCTGAAGCTGACACTTTTGAAGTTTAAAATAAAACAGGTGAAGCAAAAATGAAGAAAGGAATGACATAGCCACTCTGGAGGGGAATCAGCTTTGGGTTACACTGTTATTTCTTGCGGCATGTATTATTTCTTGCGGCATGTAGAAGATATTGGGATACTCTTCACTGAACCAAAAGAAAGCAAAAAAGCAGGAAAAAAAAAAAACAAAAATTAAGCAAAACTTAACATCCAGGTAGTCCAGGATCCATACCCCCGCTGCCTTCTTCAAAGCTTCACCCCAGCTCTTCAGTTTTTGCATCTCCTCTTACTTCCAGTAGCTCCCGACAGGGTTTTAAAAAGCCTAAGCAGGCAAGCTGAGGTGTATATGGCAATGCTAGCATACAAAGGAATGCTGAGGGCTGCTCTTGCCTCAGCTTTGTACACAATGGTGGCACCTGGGATTGGGGCGACTTTTTGCTCCTGTGGGCATCCCTGCCACAGACTGAAGGAGAGAGGAGATAGGGCCCTGAAGAGGGGTTTAAAGAGCTCTGTGGTTCTTTTTTTTTGTTTATCTGCTTTGATTGAGATGCATCCTCAAAAGTCATACCATGTCAGGGGAAGCTCCCATTTTTTAATTGTCCAGGAAGCACATCAATCTCTGGGCTGTACAAAAATCAAACTGTTTTCTTAAAAAGGTAAGACAAAACTTGGAGCAAAAGGACTTTGTGCCATATATGAGTCAAGAATACAGCTAATACTAGTGTTTTTTAGAAGCTGGTTATTCAATCTGCCACCTGCTATTTCCTGCCATCTGCTGTGGGGATAGTTTCCTACTGAACAGGTTCTCTGCCAAAGTAAAAGCTGAGAAAAAGAGAGGAAGTGTGAAGTAGTATTTAATTTAGGATATTTATTAGTGCTCTGGTGAGAAATTTGGCAAAAATAAGATCTGAAGATGTTTTACGGATATGGAGTCACCCAGACCTGTCCAGACTTTTGAATATCTTAGGTTTTGCTGGAAATTATTTTTCACTCTTTCTCTTTAAAAGAGAAAAAGCACAAAGACTAGATCGGGCACCTGGCTGGCTTCGTCCGGTACAGCATGCAAACTCTTGATCTTGGGGTCATTAGTTTGAGCCCCAAGTCAAGGGTAGTTTACTTAAAAAACTAAATAAATAAACAGCTTTTAAAACATAAAAGCAGAAAGAGAGAAATATGCCAAATTATGTTCAGGATGAGAATGGCCTAACCAGAGAAAGGCATAATAGGTGCCCAAAATACTAGATCTAATGAGATGCTCTGCATAGAAATGAAACAAACTACATCTTCTAGTATTTCATGCTTTCCCTCACATTTTATTTTATTTTAGAGAGCAGGAGAGACAAAGCATGAGTGGGGGAGGGTCAGAGAGAGAGAGGGAGACACAGAATGAAGCAGGCTCCAGGCTCTGAGCTGTCAGCACAGAGCCCGACGCGGGGCTCGAACTCACAGACTGTGAGATCATGACCTGAGCCGAAGTCAGACGCCTAACCAACTGAGCCACCCAGGTGCCCCTCCCTCACATTTTAAAGTCAATAGTTGAGTTGAGCTACTTGAGTTCCTCTGAAAAATCTGAGATTTAAAGCATAATAGCCAGTTAAAAGTTTATTTTATTTTTCAAAGAATCAATTCAAGAGATATACCAGGTATACTGCCTAAATAATGGTGATGCTATCTTGTTGGCCTGTGAGCTTCCTGGGCAAGGAGGGACACGTCAACCTGCCCCACACTGATTCCTCAGTACCGGACACAACTGGTGGCCCAGAGAAGGTTTTCAGCAAGTAAAAAACGAGTTCAATCAACAAATGTATAAAATGCTATTATGTGCTGATCATTCTGCTAACATGTATGGCATATACGAAGAACGGTCAATTCCCTGTCAGTGTGAGGCGTTGATCATTTATCATGACACGAAAACAAAGTACACTAACATAGTTTAACAATAGTACAGCTGGAACATATTAAGTGCTAAGGAGACAAAGGGCACTGCTAGTTGCTTAGAAGTGTTTTGAGTAGTAGTGATTGTTTGGTTCAGTTCATTTTTCCTTTAAAAACAAACAAACAAACATAATTTAAAAAGCCGATTGCCTTCTTCACCCATGATTATTTTAAACTTGAACTTCATTTTAAAATCTAATCTTCTGCCTTAGGATGGCTCCAATGACTACAAAAGTTACAATTTTTCTTTCTGATAGACTGTAAGAGCACCATGACCAATTCCAACCAAATATTCTTTTCTTTTATTCACAATCAACAGACCAGCAGTTTTAGGCTCTGAAGAAAACAAAGATAAATAGGACCTAGATAAAGACCTTCAAAGCTCAAATTAAAATCTGTGTAGTCATTTGCTTAAACTTCTGAGGCTAACCTTTATACACGGAAGAAAAGAAACATTTTATCTTCTCAAAGGTCTCTTCTTATACTTATTTCTTAGAAGTATAGAGGGAAAGTTACACAAACTTCACGCACGCAATATAATCATCTCAGCACAGTAGCAGCCTTTGAGAGGTCTGTCAACAGACTCACTGCGGTCTTTAGGAAGTCCACCCTCTCCCTCACCCAGAAACAGGGCTGTATGATCTCTTCTCATTGAGGCCAGTAATCCAGAAACACACCAAGTCTATCGGATGTTCAACTAAGTGATCACATTAAATCAATTCAGAAACAAGAGGGAAATACACATATAACATGAAATATGCTGTCCAAACTGCAATTTCTGCACTTCCCAGCCAGGCAGCATATAAACTCCTTTCTAAGTCCTCGCTGTGCTAAAAAAGAAATTAGCACACAACTTATGTGTGTTATCTAGCTGTCTAAAATATAAATGACTCAAAACACTGAGAAAGGAGGGTCCATCCAACTTTGGATGGTGATTTTGAGAAGAATGCCTCTAACGATGACGTTTCAAGTGGTTCAAACAGATAAACTCGGGCCCTTTTCAGAACTGCCGGCGGTAATATGATAGGCCAGTAGGTCTCTGGAATGGGTACTTGCCTCGAATGATTCTGTGGACTGCTGGACAAGCATTCTCCCTTTCAGCTAGGAGTAAGGCAAAGAGATGAGAACACAACTAACACTCTGATTTTCCAATCTGCCTGCAAACAGACTGGCTTTTGTTCTCGCCTGCTCTGACCACCGGCCTGGCAGATTACAGGCGGCCACTGTAGGAGTCCCCTCTGTGCCCCATGCCATCAGCTGTTTGCTCACCTCGACAGAAGCTTTATTATTGTCCAGGCCAACAGGCTGCCAAGCTAGGCAAACCGTGTGAGTGTGGAAAACATAAATGCAACCCAAACAACCGCAACAATGCCTGTGCTCATTGAAGGCCAGGGACATTCTGAGTTTCCAGCTTATAAAAATGTAAGTAAACTTACAACAATCCTAAGGACATGAGTATCTGCTGAGGTAGGGAGGGACGCAAGAAGGAGAAGGAGAGAATTAAGGAGTACACTCTCAAGCTCTACCTCTAGTTCTCAGAGGTGATATATCCCAAGGCTGAAGACACTCCTATCCATAGTGCTAAGTAGAGTTTTCAGGTGAAGACAGAACTTGCCTAAAAAGCCAAATCATTGCCAATCAAATGGCAGGAACTGGTAAGCATCCTCTCCTTACAAATCAGTCTATATTCAGGGCTGCTCAGGGCATTCGCCTGTACCACTGCTCATTCTAGATTAATGTCACCAGGAAGGAAGCAGAGCAGAATCACAGGCTGCAAAACTGACTGGGGGCAAAAATCTTTGATACTTTAGAGAATTTTTAGAGGAGAAGAGAGGTTATGTCAAAGAAGTCAAGAGTGAAAAAAACAGAACACCAGAGACTTAGTGTCATTACAAAAAAGGCACTTTACTGTGTGAAAAAGTCACATAGGAAATCTATTTGTAATCAATTTCGTCATTTCATTGGAAAATAAAAAGTGGGAAACAGTCTTTTTTTCTGTGGGATTCATATAAAGGTTATTGTTGAAGGCAAATGTGGCAATGCTCCTCAGCTCTTGTGAATAACAAGTGAAAGTGCTCCCGGCTGGGCAAGGCTGATGCACAGACGCCAGAGCCTGGAGCCCAGCGGCTCCACCATTTAGCTGCAGCACTGGCTCTTCCATATGAATGAGCAAGCTTTCCACAACGTTTATCTGATTATGAGAGCCACCATCCTGAAACATACACACGCCGTTTTCCCTCCTCCCTAGTGAATTCTGTATCCTGCGGCAACAGGCTTTACAGATGGAAACCTGTGCCTTTGAGCTGGGCAGACATGGAGATGAGTGAGGGGGACAGGGTGAAGAGAGGAAAGAAAGAATGCCAAGAAGAAAATACAGCTGGCACCAAGGCCTGTCGTGTGGACTGGGAATCTTATCTGTGAAGCAAAGTGTGTAATTATTAAAAGGTTTGAGCACTTTCCTGAACTAGAACCAAAGAGTAAGAGGGTGTCATGTGACTATTTAAACCAGAATATGATTCAGTTACTGCCACAGACTTTCTCAAAGGATAATTACTTTCTTTTGCATCCTTCTGGAAATTCTGCTTTCATCAATTATTAGTTGCCCCCCAAAATCATAAATAAAATCAAATTTTGATGAGATAATTTTCTAATGACTTTTATATTGTTATCAAGTATTTAAAAAAGTAGAGTTTACTATAGGAACTGATAATAAAGACACAGTATTATAAATTAAGATCTCTTCCCTGCTTGAGATCCCGGAGTCTTAATCTTACAGAGGAACTTCAGTTAATTTTAACTTTCAGGAAACATGTCCTAAGCATGCACTAAGAGAACCACCAAGAACAAAAGTCCGCTCCAAAACGTTCCCTCACATGGGCAACCAGTGTGGGCTCAAACATTTCCAGTGAATTCATTATCTACCTCGCAAAGCAGATTAAAACAATAGTGGTTTTTTTTTTAAAGTTCTAATACATTTTCTTTTTTAAAAGACAGGTTTACAGAGATAGATAGTATACAAACAGTAAAATTCATACTTTTCTGCATAGTCTATTAAGTTTTGACAATTATGTCCAGTTGTGCAATTACCACCACAATCAAGATTGTCAGAACAATTCTGCCACCCCTAAAATTCCTTAATGCTTCCTTTGTCGTTCACCTCTCTAGGCTGTGCTGGTCAATTCAAGCAAATTTTATATACATAACCTCCTCAGGTTTCTTTCTACCCCTGCGGTGTTAATTTTATGAAAGGGAAAGCAAATAAGGTAATAAACCTACAATTTCTATCAGTTAGTTTATAATTCATATCCTGCCAATTTCCAAAAAGAATTTGAAAAAATTAAAACCCAGTTAGCATAAGACCTTCTGGTATCCTTGTTTGCCATTCTAAAAAGAGTGATAAGTAAGTGGATTTTTGGTAGGGAATAACACAGGCCTAGAATTTTGCAAATGTGAAGTGCTAAATAAATGCAGCATAATAACACATTTTTTGAAGTGAAGATGGCTAACGGAGGGACTCGTTAGATATCAAAGTCAAAGTCTAAATTTGTCAGACTCAGAGCTTAAAAATGTGTTTTACCTGGAAACAACACCGGTATGACATACAAGAAAGTAGGAGAAATACTCAATTTTCCATGAGTCCTATCATGGAATAGTAAGAAAGCAATGATAAAGTAGGATATGATGGTCCCCAATTACTACCTCTTTCTCTTCTCTCTGATCTGTCTATGGTTTTGCCAGATTGACCTTTCTCAATGCAGAAAACATATTTTGTATTCATGAAGTAAGTATTTACCACATAGCTACCCTGTGCCAGGAAATCCACATTCTGTCCCAGTTAGTCTACTCAATTTCCTTGTACTCCAGTCCTGGAAGATCTTCCAGTCCTGAAGATGACCCATCTCCCTTTCTGATACAGAGAAAGCAGTTGAGAGAAGCAGAGCAGAGGCGGTCTGTTGTTCTTTCTCTCAAGGTATATAATATAAAGGTAAGGAGCTAGCCAGAATGAAGCGAACCATTCCTTGTCTGAAGCCTGGAACTCCTTTTTTATCAGCCTCCAAAAGGTGGTGCATGTGGATGACAGGGGAGCATTATTTGTGGGAGAATGGGAGAAGAAAAAACACAGTGATTGCTGGGGTGCTTGTTTGTGATTGTCCTAAAAGCAGAAAATGGCTGTCTTTCTGGCCAACGATTGACCTGTCAGTGAAACTACACCCAGAAGCACATGGTGGGGCTCTTCAGCCACTTTAAATCTGGACACACAGGTTAGCTTCACACCTGAGATACAGTCACTAGAGGGCAAGGTGAAGCTCAAGGGAGGAACAGGAAGTTCTCTTAGCGAGGAACAGGAAGTTGAAAAAACTGGATCTTGGACCCAGTCTTATTTATAGAAGCACATAAAGCTGTGGGAACTGGCTCGGTTTAGGCAGAGATAATGGAAATATTTTTGGATTTGGTAGGAAATCTATGAGCAATAAATGAGTCAGTTTCAAAAAGATGTAAACATTGCCTGATGTCTTCTATAGTTTGGCTAGGAACTTCAGACAAACTTTTGCAAAATCATGAATAATATGACTAAGACAGGAAAATCACATATATTTATTAATCACTGGTAGGCTGTACATATGAATAGTTCTGAGGAAGGAGACGATGAGAAACAAAAAGGAGAAAAACAAAGGCATAGAAATCAGAATTTCTGGAGTATTCTTGGCTTAGTTGAGTTGTCAGGATTAAGTCGGCTACAAAAAGAAATGAGCAGGCAAAGACTCCTGGCCCAGGGGATGAAGCACATCAGCAAAAAAGCAGGGAAGCATTAAGCTGGTATTGAGCTGATTTATACGTGTTTTTGTATGTGAGATTATGGATTTCTTTATGGGTATTTTTGAGGGAAGAGAAGCTCAGCATTAATCTGGGTTTCTTAAGAATCAGATTTTTTTTAATAAAGAAGAAAAGTATCGCAATGTTTTAAACATTCTGATTCTCTAATACACAGAAAAGTTGAATTCCCTGAGGATTCTCTGTTTATAGCCAAAGGTAAGGTTGGATTTACTTCAATTATACAATCCATGGTCACAGCTAGTTTCTATTTCTCTAACTCCAATGCCTTCCCTATAAAGCTTTGAATCTCTTAAAAGGTAGGGAAGAAATTTTCTATCCTTGTGTCCTCCAAAAGGAGGTGTGCGATGATTTGGCAACAGTGACTAGGCCTGCTCAAACTGTATAAATCCCAATAATATATGTTGAAATTCATACGCAGTGTTTATATTTGAAACAGTAATCCATTTTCAGTTTTGAAATATCATCCTGCCTATAAACAGATGAAGCCAGGAGGAAACGCTACCTCTTTTTGTACAAGGCAGGAGGCGATCAGAGATGGCAGAGAATGTGGAATCATGTGGTCACTCTGCAAAGCCATCTACTCCTCACTCCCTCTGCCTGCTGTTTGCCTCCTATCAAAAAGATCCATGGATTTTGCAGTGTAGTAGTTTCAGGAACAGACGAGCTGATGGGAGAGTGAAACCACAAATATGAGGATAGAAGACAGAATACATGGATTCAAAGAACTTCCCTAATGAGTTCTAAACCAAAAAACCTAAGACTCCTCTCAAGATGGGAAGAGATTCTGAAAACCATCTAAGCCAAGTAAAGAGGGGATAGGAGAAGGAAGAAACATTTGGTATACAATTAGAGAATCTAATTTAGTGCTGATAGGGACTTTCAATACCCACTGCTCGCAGAACTATTTATTGAGAAGTTACTGTTTTCTTTTCTTCTTCTTTTATTAATGTTTATTTATCTTTGAGAGAGAGAGAGACAGCGAAAGAGAGAGAGAGAGAGAGAGAGAGAGAGAAAGAGAGAGAGAGAGCATACAAGCTGGAGAGGGGTAGAGAGAGAGGGAGAAATAGAATCTGAAGTAGGCTCCAGGCCCTCAGCTGTCAGCAGAGCCCAACATGGGGCTCGAACTCAGGGACTTGCAAGATCATGACCTGAGCTGAAGTCAGACACTTAACCGACTGAGCCACCCAGGTGCCCCGAGAAGTTACTATTTTCTAAGCCCTGTACTGGGTGATGCGAAACTGCCTGATCTAATCTCTTTATTTTATAGATGAGAAATCCTGGTGTCTAGTGAGATGAAATGATTTAACCAAGATAAGCACGGTTTGTAACAGGACCTAAACTAGATTCTTCATTCTTACTATTCCACCATGCCTCTCAGTTTATTTGTAAGATATCTTTAAAAAGCATCTCTGCAGTTTGACAAAGGTCTCTAACAGTGAAATATAAATAATATCTCTTCTAAATGTAGAAGAAGAACTCAGAGAAAAATACTCAAACTGTGAAACTCAAACTGAAACTGTGTTTTGGAATTGCCCTGAACTAGCCACTTGACTTAGGGAAGTCACTTGATCCTCCTGGGCTTCAATTCCTGCAACTGTTAAAAGAGGTAGGATTATCTGGAACTCAACTGTCCACAGGGGTCAATTAGTTAATACAAATGCATGAAGAAAGAACCATGTAAGACAAAAGGTACAAAGCTGTTTGTAATACTATGAAATAAAGTAGCTACTATTTTTGAAAACACACTAGAAAAGGTGAACAAATACTTAGACTGTGGACTGGACCAGACCCCCTGAAACTCTTTCCAACTCTCTCGTTTAATGACTATGAAGAATAAGCCTAATCCACTCATTAAAATATCAACCATTTACATGTTTCTATTAAGACATAAAAATGGCAGTGATACAAATAAGTGAATACAGATTCAAAGATAAACAAGCAACCACAATCCACAGCTAATTCTACTCTTTTCCACTAGTCACTAGCCTCCATTCCCCTACCAGCTGAACACCACTTAACCGTTTGGGCAGTCAACATAGATTATTACGGGGATAGCAGAAGTTGCAACGTGGCATCTAAAATTTCAAGACGAAGTGATAAAACCACTGAAGTTGAACTCAAGGTCCGGAAAGTAGATTTTAATTGGAGATCAAGTTCTGCAGGAAATAAAATTTTCAGCAACTGATCCGTCCATTAGTAAAACATTTTCTACTCCAATGAATACTTTATTGTATTCAATTTATATCCAAGAGTTGGCCATCCAAAGCAACTTCCCTATACAACACAAATTGTTTCGTATGTTGCTATTTTCTCCTACTCCTTAAATAAATTACTCCTAAGCAGTCTTAATCACCCAAAGAGCTTACGATCATAACTTGCTTATTTTTGGTATCAAACCCCTATGATCTGATTATTTATAGAGCAGAAATAGTTGAATCCCTTTAAAAAAGGGGGAGTGAAATAGGAGTGGTCATAGGGATATTAAATTATTTGCCCGTTTCTGGAACCATAAAAGGGCACAATCCTTTTTTTGTAGCTAAAGAGGAAAGACATTTGAAAGCTGAGATTGAGATTTGTCAGTGCAGTTGGTTTTCAGGAAGCTTTAATTTATCACTTACAACAAAACAAAACAAAAATCCTTATTTATAGATGAAGTTAGGAAAATTAAGGTGACCTTTCTTTCTTTCTTGTGCTGCCAAATGGCTAAAATCAGCATGACTATACCTAATCAGCAGCTCCTCTATTTAGCTCAGGCTAGCCCTTCCCCACCACCAACCCTAATAAAACTAAAAAAAAAAAAAAAAGGAATTATTTGAAATTCTACAAACAAACATAATATATTAAGAAAATTCTTAAGGATGTCCAAGTGCACACTTCATTCCATAGCAATGCTATGGGCCTGAGATTATTCCTTTTAATATGATAATCATAAGAAAGAACAATCACAAATTTTGAACAGTGAGAGCTAATTCTTTAGTCCTACACCAAACATAAAGATTTGGTTCAACTGTTCTGGCTGGCAAATCTTCCATAAAACTACCATGCTACAGCTAAACAAAAGCTCCTCGGCTGGCCCCAAAGGAGGGAATGAACAATTTGAAAAACATCTTTATTCCCTAAGAAAGTTTTTAAAAATGTCTAAAACTGCCAGAAGAGCTGTCTCAGTGTGACTGCGGGCAGCTTTCCAAAGTCCCTCTGCTTCTCTAAGTATGAGTCATAGGGAGAGGAAGAGAGAGCATCTTGGCAAAGATAGTCTTTCCTCTTTGGTTCCACCCTCCCGTCCCCTTTTATTAAGAAAAAAAAACCAAAAAACAAAACCTTTGATGGATAACAGTTAAATAGATTCCAGACAGGCTTAACTGCAGAAGTTTGGACACCAGAGAGGCAAAATATCATTGCAGAAGTCTCTATTGTGTGCCATTGTGAGCCACAGACGCAGGGAAGGATCTTCTGCATCCTAAAAAGGGCTGGACCCATTGATCATGTGTCAGATCATGGCTGTGCTTTGTGGGAGAGGAGAGAGAAATGAACCAGGAAAATACCTCCCCTTCCCTAGCTTCAGAAACATTAGCTCATATGCTGGACAATTACGGCGAGTTCGAAGGGGCAGCAGCTCGTCGTTTATGAGTGCACATTAAGTGGATTTCATCTGCAGTAGCTGTAGGCTATCCATCTGTATACGGCTGCTACAATGTGTGCAGCCTTCAATGAACAGGTACATTTTTTCCTTTTGCTAATTTTAAGCAAAAAAGCAAGAGAGCTAGTTAATTAAAAAAATAAAAATAAAAACAAAAACAGAGAATACTTAAGGAAAAGCTGAATGTTGAATTACAGAGAGAAGGGTTCTAGTCTGGTACCTATAACAAACAG
Organism: Paguma larvata; assembly: GCA_030068075.1. NCBI lineage: Eukaryota > Metazoa > Chordata > Mammalia > Carnivora > Viverridae > Paguma > Paguma larvata. Next base: position 97,543,877 of record CM057826.1, on the reverse strand, counting down.
AATGGAGCATTTAGGGATGGCAAAGCTGCTCTCTTCTGCACGTGCTCATCCACCAAGCTACTATGAATCAAGATGTTACGCAGGGCATTAAGTTAAAGAGATAAACAACTCCTTGCCTTCAATAACTTAGATAGGGATTATCAAAACACAAGTATTTTGTGAGCATCTAAAACAAGCTTAGAAGGTTACTTCATTACCATCAGTTCAAGTCCTCATTAACTTAACACTGATTATTTTATAATGCCCTGGTAAAGAAAGCCTTAAAAGCTGGCTCTCAATAGAAAAGTGAATCCAACATTCCTCTCCTCTTCTTAGTATGTCTTTTCTTATTTATTTGCTTTCTTTGGACATATTTAAGAAATAAAATGTTACAAATATAAATAAAGCTGTTCCCTCCTCCTGCCACTTTCTGAGGAAGAACGTTGGTGTCCATCACACTCATGCAAGTTTTCTTTTTTTTTATTAAAAAATTTTTTTTAATGTTTATTTTATTTTTGAGCGACAGAGACAGAGCAGGAGGGGAGACACAGAATCCGAAGCAGGCTCCAGGCTCTGAACTGTCAGCACAGAGCCTGACGTGGGGCTCAAACTCATGAACTGGAAGATCATGACATGAGCTGAAGTCAGACGCTTAACTGATTGAGCCACCCAGGCACCCCTCATGCATGTTTTTCTACCTTTATCATCTAAGGATGCTTCCAATTTATTTATCTGCCATTTAACTCTGCATTCAAGGCCTGTCTGATAGAGAACTGCACCAAACCACCATAATAAATATGTGATTCTCCAGGGGCAGAAAAGTAAGGACAGAAGTGACAAAATTACGGCTATCTCATATATGATGGGGGAATCACATGCCATGGTTACTGTGAAAATTAACTGGCACTGTTGCCAGGAAAATCCCTGACAAGGTGATTGCTCTACAATTGACTGGAACTCAGCTCTGACTCACTGACCTGGTTAAATCAACCTGAGAATCAATTTTGTCATCTATAAAATAAAAAAAAAAACCTTTATCATTGGGTTATTGTGAAAATCAAAGGAAAATTAAGTAAGTATGTTGGCAATTTTTAATCCTCTTTGGAACAAGCGGAGTACAAATATGCAAAAAATGAGTAATATCATTGTTATGGTCTACTTGATATAGTACTTGATGGCATTCTGTCTGGTATTGCTTACTAATTGCTATAAGTGTGCATCTTTCCTAAGACTAAGGTCTGTGGCAAAACTGCTCTTGGAAGCAGAGTAGTGGTTAAGATCTAAGATTTGGCATCAGGTAGACCTCATTCCTACATTATGACCCCTGGGAAACTGACTCTAATCCTGAGGATGCTAACCTGTGATATAGGAATAAAAGTTGTATTCACCTCACATGGCACAAGTCTGGATTGCTCTGAGCACTGAGGAGATAAGACATGTAAATTCCTTAGTACAATGGCCAGCAAACAGCACTTTCGGACAAGCTGGACAGAGCAGCTAACAGGAGCCATGTGCAAAAGCCCACCGAGTTAAATGTTAGCTCTTACGACTACTACTCTCTCCACATAGGATGTGACTTGCAAAGTGCTAGGCACACATGAGCAAATACCTGACTGTCATCAGCCAACTGGGAAGGGACAGAGTAGGAAGGACAGGGTCAGTAAAAGGGTGAAGCATCCCATGCACCTCATTCCTCTAGAGACAATCTCAAATGAGGAGCTGGAAGGCGACCCAGAGGGGAGGACAGAGAGGCTTTTCACAATCACAAAGGCCCAAAGTCAACCAGTACAGGGGTGTGCCAGTCAGTCTGATGACTGGTGGTAAGGTTTCTGATCTTATTTACGATACAAAAAGGTCCAGGCAAGGAGATGGGAGTCGGGAGGTGACCTAATAAGGAGCTAATTTACCCATTCCTGCTCTTCTACCCTTGGACTGGTTTTCACAAGTTTGGCAAGGCAGACTTGCAACACAACAGAGTTCATGCCTTGAGTCTTCTGTCGGTTCAGTGCCCATCGGCCTCTGGCTGGAGTCAACAACTAAGGAGTGTGAATACCTACTGAAGATAAATTGAACCACTCAAAAGAGAAGCTGCCAAGCACTGCTCATGGCTCTGATCTATGCTTGGGGTAGAATCTCAGAAGAAGGAAATAAATATCTATATGGGACATACCACCCATCCAAGCCTAGGAAATACAGGAAAAAAACAACAAAGGCAATGCATTTGCTGCTGAGGAAGCTGTTGTAATCTCTGCCACCTCAACAACCCCCCACAGCCATGAGCCCTCTTTTCCTTGTCTTATCCACCAGTGGTAACCTAAAAAGACTTTAAGACTGAAAGCTCCCATTCCTGCCCCCAACCCAGATGGATCCATCAGCCCTTTTGGCAACCTGGAAAAACCAGCTGATGGCAGCCACATGACAGCAAAGGGCCAGAGTTAACCTTTTTTTCAAGTTAAAAATATTGTGAATACAGCTAACCACTAATAACTGTGTTTTAGGATCCTATGTTAAGATAGGCTCAAAAAACGAGAGAAAGACAGAGCTGTTGCTATGGTGACCACCATATTTGATCATCTGTAGGATTTTCCATAATCCCATGCAAGTATAGATAAGTCTAATTTATTAGCCACACTTGTACTAACAATATCTTTAGGAATGAATGCTTATAAAAGGGTGCAATATACTGAGAAACGTGATTTTTCTGGAATATTTAGATCTTAAAAAAAAAAAAATCACACTGAAGGGACACTTCCTTTTCCTGAATCCTCATCTAACTATGAGAATGATGAGGAGAATGAAAATAAGTAGCAGCATTGTTAATTAAACAGTACTGAACACTTCTTGCTGCATTATCCTAAGTACTTTATATACACTTTTTCGTTTTTACGGAGTAGGAAAGTGAAAACTAAAAAGAATACAAATCTAGCCCAAGGCCTTGCAATAAGGCCAACCCAGGTGGTTTTTAATTTTTACTACAGTGTTTGAAAAATACTACTGGTTGCTGTCAAGCATCCGTAGTTAGCTTCATTTAGATAGCCTGCTTTATAAGAAATGTGTCACCCTGAACACTAGAATTGCACCTGGCACGGCAGGATGCTCATGTTACGAGAGGAACATGGAAGTGAGGACAACAGGTTCTCATGCTAGGGCAGGCTGACAGTGCTATTTTGTTTGGTGACTTCCCCACCCTGCACCCAGCACCAAGAATCTACAGGTCTTTTCTCTTGGGGTGTTCAGTTTCCCCAGAGATGACTCATCCAGGCTCCTCTTTGAGTGAGAGAACAATCGTTGCATCCCCAGGTCCAGAGTCCTTCCGGTTTAATTTCTCCAGAAGAAGACAATCAATCTTCTGCTAGGTTTGGAGAGAAACACTCTGGATATTTCACTACTTCTTATGAAAACTTCCAATCAATCCTCCTCTTGTACTGCTTTATCTTTATGATCTAAGGTCCTATAGTATGGACGCTCTTGTTGCCAAATTTCTTCTCTTGCCAGATTCGGCGGAAGCTTTCTCTTTCTGCAAATTGTGTTACCTCTTGTCCATCTATTTTCTAGCTTTCATAATTTTGTTTCTGTTGTCTCCTCTTCTGTTCTCTTTATTTTGTAGTTTTTGTCTTTTTTTTTTTTACCTTTTATTGTCATTTTTGTGGAGGTTTCATAAGGGAATAGAGATAAGAACATACATTCCATCTGTACTGTTTAATCAGAAGACTTCTATAAGCAGTTGATCTCTGTGAACTAGTCAACGGATTGCACCTGAAAGCAATGATGTAAAGAAAATGTACTTCAAACATTCAAATGTATTTCAACAGTAATATTCTCTGTTTAAAAAAGAACATGACTTGAGGAAGACATTTAACTCCCTGGATATCCATTTCAGTAAATTACAAACAAAAGGTTAGATCAGAGAACAGTCTTTTAATAACCCTTTTAACTCTAATATTCTTCGACAAAGGCCCGAAATAAATCACAGTGCTACAATCTGAATTATTTATTCCATCTAGAAAATTTTATTGAAAACATCTGGGGGTTGCCTGGATGGCTCAGTCAGTTAAGTGTCTGACTTTAGCATAGGTCATGATCTCATGGTTCGTGGGTTTGAGCCCCGCATCGGGCTCTGTGCTGACAGCTCAGAGCTTGGAGCCTGCTTTGGATTCTGTGTCTTCCCCTCCCTTAGCCCATCCCCGCGCGCGCTCTCTCTCTCCCTCTCTCAAAAATAAACATTAAAAAAAAAAAATCTGTGTACATATATTAAAAGCCCAATATGTGGATGGTATGCTAAGTGTCAAAAAACATTAAGACACAGTCCCTGAAGATATGTGCAGAAGACATATCAGATAAAGAGTTAGTATCCAAAATGTGTAAAGAACTTATCAAACTCAACATCCAGGAACCAAATAATCCAGTGAAGAGATGGGCAGAAGACCTGAACAGACACTTTTCCAGAGAAGACATCCAGATGGCTAAACAGACAAATGAAAAGATGCTCAACATCACTCATCATCAGGGAAATACAAATCAAAACCTCAAGGAGATACCACCTCACACCCATCAAAATGGCTGAAATGAACAACTCAGGAAACAACAGATGTTGGTGAGGATATGGAGAAAGGAGAACACTTTTGCACTATTGGTGGGAATGCAAACTGGTGCAGCCACTCTGGAAAACAGTATGGAGGTTCCTCAAAAAGTTAAAAATAGAACTACCCTATGACCCAGCAATTGCACTACTAGGTATTTATCCAAAAAATAGAAAAATACTGATTCAAAGGGGCACATGCACCCCAATGTTTATAGCAGTATGATCAACAGTAGCCAAATTATAGAAAGAGCCCGTATGTCCATCAACTGATGAATGGATAAAGAAGATGTGGTATGTGTATGTATGTGTGTATACATGTTTATATATATGTGTGTGCGCGTGTGTGAACAATTAAATATTACTCGGTTATCAAAAAGAATGAAATTTTGCCATTTGCAACAACATGGATGCAACTAAAGTGTATTATGCTAAGTGAATATAATAAGTCAATCAGAGAAATACAAATATATGATTTCACTTATATGTGGAACTTAAGAAACACAGCAGATGAACATAGGGGAAGAGAAGGAAAAATAAAATAAAAAGAGAGAGGGAGGCAAACCTAAGAGACTCTTAAATACAGAGAACTGAGGGTTGATTGAGGGAAGGTCGGTGAGGGGATAGGCTAAATGGGTGATGGGCATTGAGGAGACCACTTGGGATGAATACAGGATGATGAATCATTAAATTCTGCTTGTGAAGCCAATATCACACTCTACGTTAATAACCTGAATCTAAAAAAATAAAGAAAAAAGAAAAAAAAAATGTGGTACCGAAATTGTGATATTTCCTCTTTTTTCTGGGGAAAAACAAAAGGATAACCACATCTAACAACGTTATTCAGGAAAACTAGTTAAATCGAACTTGGCAAATTCTCTTTTAAGAAAGTAGGAAATTATGTAATACTGCAACAATGTCTTAAAAGATGAAACTTTAGCAATATTCATAGAATTTCTCCTTTTCTGATGATTTTTTTAAATAAGTGTTTTCTCTATTATATAGGGTCAAGAAGTAAGAAGCTAGGAGAATGGATCTCACAAAATTGTGAAGCTGGTACAACAGGAATTATCTAACTTAGGTTGAAGCTTACCAGAGCACCAAGGCACTTATGTGTCAAATTCTTATAGCAGGTTAGCACAAGACCTGAGAAATTGGGGAGTACATTATGCACAGCCCGGTTTCCTGGCTTATAGACATAGTCATCTATATATCAGAAGAGGGGGAAAAAAGAAAGGGAACAAGGGAACAGGGGAAGCAATCGCCGTCCCTACTTACTACCCTTACGGTTAAAACAAAGTTAATCTATTTCCCGCAGTCCTAGAATTCTATACATGGACCTCCTTACTTTATATGGAAAGGACAGCCAGAGTCTAAAAGAGATAGAAAAATGTCAGAAAATTTAATGAATACAGTGCCATATTAGAACAAGGAACAAGGCCCTCTTCCTTTGCACACGTGGAGAAACACTGGTCTTAGGGCACAACACAGCACATATAGCACCTGCGTCCTCGAGTACATACACTGAACTTTTCATTCCTTATAAATGCCACACAGGATGTGATATTACACACAAGCCATGTCATTAGCTGTATTTTGTACCACCTCAAGGGATAATAAAAACTCAAATGGTTGAGTTAAAAATTTTACTTCAGTGAATTCAGATCATTCAAAACTCGGGACTGTTTCATATGTTTAATAATCTATTACTTTCCGGTTACCACTGCCCTTTGCTTCAGAAAAGTACCTGCCTCCAAGAAATGTGAATATAATTATATTTACTGAATCAAATCAATATGCAAGATTTAGTAGCACTGTAAAGAAGAGCTTATCGTTCACATCTATAATGTAACAAATTTATTGATATGCATTCAATATACACATATACATCTGAAATAAGGATGGTAATCGTGGACAAAGGGCTAAAGCCTATATATTAGGTCAGTACCCATATGTCCCTGATATTACACTCATCAAGTAATAGTACTTTCCTACTGCCCGATGCCATGCCTCAACAATTCTTCTCTCTGTAGGCCCTCAAGATGACAACACCTACATGATATATTCAATGATAAAATAGTGCCCAACATTTCTGAACTCTTATGTTTTTCCAGTCACTGTGTTCACCACTTTCTAAAAATTATTTCATTTATGTATCAGAACAACTCGATGTAAGGTAAGTATTTTATTATCTCCATTTTACAGATGAGGAACCTGAACATTAAAGAGTTAGGTAACTTTCCCAATATCACACAGTTAGGATTTAAACTCAGTCTGACTCCAGAGCTCTTAACCACTGATTTATACTTCCTGTTAGTATAATTATGTGATTTTATTTATTTGTGTTTTAATTTTGTGACAACACTTTATTTTTTTAAGTAAGCTCTACACGCAATGTGGGGCTTGAACTCAGGACTCCGAGATCAAGAGTTACATGCTCCATTGAGTTAGCCAAGCGCCCATAATCAGGTGGATTTTAATTTTTAAAAAATTATTATCTTTATTTATTTAGAAAGAGGGAAGGTGGGGGAGGCAGAGGGAGAGGGAGACACAGAATCCGAAGCAGGCTCCAGGCTGTGAGCTGTCAGCACAGAGGCCGATGCAGGGGTTCGAACCCACAAACCATGAAATCATGGCCTGAGCCGAAGTTACACGCTCAACCAATGGAACCACCCAGGCACCCCTAATCAGGTAGATTTTAAAGGCAAAATTTCTATTAACTTTCTACCAAAAAAACTTGGGGACTTCTTAATGCTCCAATCAGGGCATCAACAACAATACAGGAGGTACTATTCCAATTAAGACTATTCTCTAGAAAAAAGAGCCTCTGGCCAGAAAATTTGTCATTTTCAGAAATTAGAGATAAAATCATTTGCTTTGACTTATAGTGAATGACAGTTATTGTCCTTTCTTTCCTGATTCCGGAATGTGATATTATAAGTAGATGTTTAGCAGGCTACCTCAGCCCTAGAATTTCCAATATTATTCACTAATGACAATCAAATAAATGTCACCAGTTGCTATCACATCCCTTTAATGACCATAATGCCCCTACTGATATCACAGACCTGTATATCTGTGTATATTTGTTATATTCCATGCATAACAGAACTATGTGTTTCACTCCTACATGTTTATACAGATAGTCACACATAAGATAATGCTATCAAATGGAATAATATGCACCTTATATTTAAGAAGCAGAGCAACAGTCATTTCAAAACTTTAAATACCTAAAGGTATTAACAAGTGAACAGGCAAAATAAAATTTAAGGGGAACGGTAGGTAGAGATTTAAAATAAAATTTAAGAGGAGAAAAGACCCATGCTAACTTAGTGGCAAGGCCTCCTATTGTAAGAAAGTTATAGAGCTGTTAAGGGACTCTTCAACTTATCCATTCAACCCCTTCACTTTCTTCATTATAAAAAAGTGAGCTTGGAATGGATAAGGAATGATAATGCAAACTTGGCTAAGAGCTCTTTGACAATTTCATTACGTAAACTGTATTAACTAATAAGCCTTAGTGTATTGCCCTCTCTCTTTTTCCCCAGTTACCCAAAGTCATTTAGCATTGTAGTGAGTGTGACTGCAGAACTATATGGGTGAGGCAGAGTGGAAGCAGTTCAGAAAGAAGCCTCACTGAGAAGGGGAATTATTCCATGTGCCCTGAAATAGACACTTGCCTAAATGACCGTCAAAACAATCAGTCTGTAACAGTGCTCCTTTTCTCATAAAATGCCCACCAATTCAGTACTCACTGCCTCTATGCTGACTCATGCTCTGTTATCAGATCTCAAGAATACGAAGAAAACATTAAGAGACTCCTTAAAGTCTAACACATCCATCCATTGATCATCAGAGGATAATACTATTCTTACAAGATGCTATGGTATGTCTTGTACAGAACAACCAGACAGGCCATTCTTGGTCACCTCAGGATTTTAGGCAGTCTCTAAAATTATTTCCTAAAGAAATACAAATATAAGTACAATAGATAAGTATTATAGATATGTAACTATACGTCATTTACATACCACTAACAAGAAGTAAACCCAACCACCGTAAGGTATACCACATACATGAAACTTGAGCTTTGACTCTTCACCCCACATCAAATTCTATTTAAAATTGTACTGTTTGTTTTGATGGAATTTTTATATAACTGTACCCTATTACAAACAGTTATGTACCTTTGGGAAAATCTTTTATTCCTTCTCTCTTACAGTTTCCAGCTCTGTAAATTACATTATTTTGAACAGCTCGCTCAAACAGACTATGACTCTATATATAACCCTGTCTTTGGAAGACCATAAATGCTTATATTATTTTTTCTCCACACCTGAAAATGACTACAGACTTTTTTTCCTCCTGGCTAATCAGTAAGCCTTTCTCTTCTCTCACCCAGGCCTGCTAGAGAAAAACCGATCACTGTGTCTGCTACATTTGCCCACAGGCCTGAATCAACTGAATCTAGCCTAGTGGTAGTTCTATGGCTCCTATGGAGACATGTGCACAGGTTTTATGGCTAGTGTGTTTCACTAAGACCAAAATTTCATATTCCAGGCTTGGTGAGAACAAAATAAGAATCAGACTTTTATGACACTTCAAACACAGTAGTATTGCACTTTTGTTAGTATTAATTTAGTGTGGTTTAAGGTGGTAGTGGTAAATAGAAGAGATTTTAGAAATGGCTGTCTCAGTTGAGATGGAATTTGGTCATTATTTAGAGTAGCAGATGCCCTGCTTATTCTCCCAAGGATTTGATTTACAGGAAGATCAGAGACATGGAGAGTGAATGTGAAACTGACTGACTCCTGCCACCAGAATATCTTCAAAAATCAAGAGTGCAAGACAAAGAGAGATGACATCAAGAGAACATGACCAGAGAAGCTGCTAGAAAAGCTCATGAATCCAAATGAATGGACCTGCTGTTCCGTAATGTACTAATGGGTCATGTGTGATATAAAGAAGCCTACTATGTTCTCTGAGCTGTGTTTTTAAAGGCTTATCGAATAAGGGGAGACAATACATTCTGTGGTTTCTAGGATCAAGGTTGAATGAGAACCATTTTGTTTTCATGATTTCAATGACTAAAAAGACTCTGGGTAGAAATGTAGGTAATAAGGGGCGCCTGGGTGGCTCAGTCGGTTAAGCGGCCGACTTCATCTCAGGTCATGATCTCACAGTCTGTGAGTTCGAGCCCTGCGTCGGGCTCTGTGCTGATGGCTCAGAGCCTGGAGCTTGCTTCGGATTCTGTGTCTCCCTCTCTCTCTCTGCCCTTCCCCTGCTCATACTCTGTCTCTATGTCTCTCAAAAATAAATAAACGTTAAAAAAAATTAAAAAAAAAAAAAGAAATGTAGGTAATAAGATAAAATAGCTTAGATGCAGATAACTACTGAATCTACATCTCTAGCCCAAATATGGCCCACAGCTAAGGATCCATATATTCAACTGCTTCCTAGACCTCTCCATTTGGACCTCACAGGTTCTTCACACACACCATATTCAGAACTAAGTATATCTCTACTTTATCTCCCTCCCTCAACGATGGTTTAAACTTTCTGTATTCTTGATATTTAATGACCTAAGATCACTTAAGATCACTAAGATCACCCAAATTCCATGATCTGAATTCTACTACCAGACCTCTTAAATATCTCTTAGCCTCTGTTCTACTCAGTTTAAAAGTCTAGCTCCTCAGTGGCTTCTTTACAAGTTTGACTTTGAAAGCCGCCTCCCCCCATTTTTAATTGTAAGAAACTATCTTTTCTGATTAAAATGGAGTAATTTTCATGTAAATTTATTCAGTATAGAAAAGTACAGAGAAGTAAAAATCATCTGAATTCTTACCACCAAGAGATAGTCTTCTATTACTGATTTAACTAATCCTCTAGACATTTACCCAATCTCTTCATAATAGGCACATTTCACTATTATAAATAAAAATAGTTAATTTTTTTGAGCTATGTACAAATTTCTCCTTAGGATAAATTCTTTCTAAAAGTACCAATTTAATTTCCTACCAGAGTTTGTTGAGAATGTCTGTTGCCATGAGAATGAATATTGGTCCCTTTTAATCATCCTCACTATGACAGGTAAAAAGTATTCCATTATGTTATTTACTTGCATATTCTATTTGGTGGCAAGGGGGGAACAGCTTTTCATATGCTTACTGGGCGCTTGTCTTCCTTGTTTCTAGGATTGCCTTTGTAGGTTTTTTTTTTTTTTTTTTTTGGTCTATTATAGTTTAGAATGCATTATTTATAAAAGTTATTAATAAATAACTAATGTTTTAATTGCTCTTTCTTATTTTTTTGCATCATGTTACTTAGATTAAGGAACTCTGCCTCTACTTTAGTTTTTAAATTTTCTTATGGATAAATTTGTCTTTTTTGTGTGATTTTTGACATTCATGTCATGTTCAAGAAGGTCTCCATGTGTCAAGATTACAAAAGCATTTGCCTATTGTATTTTCACATACTACGATGGTTTCAGTTTTTAAAGTTAAATCTTTAGTCACTTGGAATTTATTCTAGTATGATGATATAAGAACACCTGAAGAGTATCTTCCCATTATATATTTCTTAAGTTATTTCTTAAGTTATATGTCCGATCTTTCAGGCAATGATTTTTGTTTTCCCTACTGTTTTACTTCTCCTTTCTATATACTGACTCCTAATTCTAAGGTAAACACACATAGCTTTCTGTCTGCTGTGTTCTGCGGTCAACACATACCATAGAGAGGGAAGTTTACCACAATATAATTAGAAAGGGAAGAGGGCATCTCCCGCTCCCTATCCTACAAACTTTAAATAAAACCTATTTATCTTCTTGTGCTAAAAACAGTACAGAGGTAAAGTGGATGGCCGTTGAGAGAGCGTGTAAAATCACCGCATAATAAAATATGGATCAGATATAAAAGAATCTAGTCTTAACAGTGAAGTAGTCAAGTAGTCAAAATGTTATTACAAGTAATTAGGTGGTTCAAAATATACATGAAATACTCAGCCAGTGTTTCCAGGGCAACAAAACACCAAGTTTCATACTAGTTTCATACTAGTTAATGATGTAATTAAATCATTTACATTTAAGCGGCACCTTCCCCAGGCTTCTGAAGATTGCTACACTGGTATGATTAAAATGCTGATCATAATTACAAAAAAAAAATGCTGATCAGGAAACTGTAATTTAAAAATATATATATGCAGCTGCTATACACTCATGGAAAAAAAAAGTAAAAAAAAAACTATTAATACGTTCTGGATGCTGTACTACATTTTTTTACTAGATTATGAAGGCATAATTAACAGTAGAAAAACTGAAAAAATACTTTTCAGCAGCAATGGCTCTGATCCTCATATAATATTTATGAGTATTATGAGAGAATTGCTGACAGGAAGTATCTCTATCATGAAGCAAAACAAAGAGCAGTCACAATTAACCACAACTTCATTCTTGTCCATTGCCCACTACCCTGCACTCCCCCATGGCCTTAAGACCAGTATAACACAGATTTCATTTGTAGGCCAATTCCAGTCTGTTGGCAGTGGTCAGTATATTGTTGTATTAAGGATTCTACGGCTGAGTCACAACAGCTAAAACGTGTCCATAATCAAAGAGTATTGTCTGCTGAGAATAGACAACAACTGGGGTGATACAAACGTAAGTTATCTGCCATGCTTATAAAAACACCGATCTCCTCTGCCCCTACAATCTGTGTATTCAGCAAGTTCAAACATACACCCATGCACACTACATTATCTTCTATTTGGGAAAATGGCATTGCATTATGGTAAAAAATTGAGCTTTAAACTCTTCTGGCCTAGGTTTGACCTCATGGCCAGCTACTTCCTAGCTGTGTGGGATTTTAGGCAAGATACTTAATTTTTTTCTGATTCTTGATGTCCTTATCTACAAAATAAGGAAAATACAAGGTCCACTGAAAAGGTTTTATGGCAACTCAATCGGTAACATTTGATAATACGGTCAGCACTTAAATGAGGGCTGTTGCTGTTCCTGTTGCTGTTATCATCCCCATGAAGTACTGTTTTGAGGGGCCTGTTATCTTGTAGCATCCTCTTACCCCCCAATCAAAAAGCAACCACACCCATAAACAAACCCAGAAAAAGCATTTCAAAGCTCAGCAGTAACAGTTCAGAAAACAGTAAATACTCACTAGATACTAGGCTCTGCTGAATGCTAGAGATACAAAGATAAATACTAAAAAGCCACCTCTAGACTGCTGTTGTACACCCCATTAGAAGGCAACCAAGTATTATATGAAAACTTCTACACTCTAGTGAACATTAATGAACCAATTCTTCATAAGAAACAAGGGTAATAAGATCAACTGGACAGAGGAAAAGGAGACGAGAGCTCCATCTTGTTGATGGAAGAGAGAATGTACCTTCACAGGAAATATCCCAGGAATGCCTGCCTCTCATAAGCTGTGTGATGATGAACTTTATGTGTCAACTTGGTTGGGCCACAGGGTATTTGGATATTTGGTCAACATGATTTTGATACGCCTATGCAGGTGTTTCTGAATGACACTAACATCAGAAAGGTAAAGACTGCCCTCCTCATTGTGTGGGGGTCTTATCCAATCTGTTCAAATCCTGAATAGAACAAAAATGGCTGAGTAAGAGAAGATTCTCTCTTTGTCTAATTGTCTTTGAGCTGGAACATCAGTCTTTTCTCTTGCATTTGACTCAGACTGGAACTAAACCATTGGCTCTCTTGGGTCTCCTGCTTGCTGACTCACTTTGCAGATATTGTCACTTCCCAGCCTGCATAATCACATAAGCCAACTTCTTACAATAAAACAATCTCTCGCAGCACCTGGGTGGCTCAGTTGGTTGAGTCCGACTTCAGCTCAGGTCATGATATCACAGTTTGTGAGTTCAAGCTCCACATCAGGCTCTGCACTGATAGCCTGCTTTGCGTCCTCTGTCTCCCCCCTTCTCTCTGCCCCTTCCCAGCTTGCTTGTGCTCTCTCTCTCAAAAATAAACAAACATTAAAAAACCCAACAATCTCCCAATCTCTCTCTCTCTGTATATATATGACAGAATACAAATAATAAGGTATTATATTAAACACAACCAATAGGAGACACACACACACGCTATAAAATGGATGAACCTTGAAAACATTTTTATGTGTGTGTGTATCTCCTATTGGTTCTGTTTTCTCTGGAGAACCCAGACTAATATAACCTGTAAGTACTGAATGAAACCCCTATTTGGTTAGATTATTTGCATGACCAGTTTCACCACATTACCACCCCCATCCCCAAAAACACAGGTAAGGTTTATCCCTATTGACAACAAGGTTACCGAGTTTTGTGATTATGAAAGGCACTCTGGATTATAACACCTCGTAAAGCATTTGTTCTTGATTACCTCCTAGGGCTTTTTTGTATTAGTAACACAGTGAATTAAAGAACATTAGATTATAAGGACTTTGAGGGCAGGCACTCTTCAGTATTTGTGCATAGTATCCGGTTTTGTCCATATTAGGAATATAAACTCAAAACAGATCAGTGATCTAAATATAAGACTTAAACCCATGAAACTCTTAGAAAAACACATGGGGCAAATCTTCAGGACACTAGATTTAGCAATGCATTCTTTTTTTTTTTTTAAATTATTTTTAACGTTTATTTATTTTGAGAGACATAGAGACAGAGTATGAGCAGGAGAAGGGCAGAGAGAGAGGGAGACACAGAATCCGAAGCAGGCTCCAGGCTCTGAGCTGTCAGCACACAACCCGACGAGGGGCTTGAACTCACAGACCGTGAGATCATGACCTGAGCCGAAGTCGGCCGCCCAACCAACTGAGCCACCCAGGCGCCCCAGCAATAGATTCTTATATATGACACTAAAAGCATAAACAACCAAAGAAAAAACAGATAATCTGGAATTCATCAAAAGCAAATTTTATGGATTATCGGGCATTACCAAAAGGCAAAAAGACAACCTTCAGAGTAGGAGAAAATACTTAAAAATCATATATTGATAAGGGTCTAGTATTGAGAATATATAAAGAAACTAAGACACAATGAAAAAAGTAAGTAGGCAGTAGGCTTAGAGAAGGAAATAAAGAAAAACATGGAAGAGCAACTAGACTGTGAAGAGAGCCCAGACATGAAATTAAGAGCACCTTTATGGAGACAACTAGAAAAAAAAAATGCTTAAGAAAGCAATAAGGTTTCATGGAAGAGTTGTGGAGACTCATTTTATTGAACATTTATTGCATGTAGGAGACTTTTTAAGGCCTTTTGCTAATTTTCATTTCATTAGATACGGTTTACTCAAAATGTAGATAATCCCACAACCTGATATTTTTACAAAGCCAGGCCACATGTAACCAATGTAACCTGAGTGATGCAAAACTAAGTACTACCAGTGTGCAAGTCGGGGGCTACTGCTGGCTGTAACGAGTTGAAATGGGATCATGGAGTCTGGACACTTAATATCTGGCAGACTTTTAAAGGGAAAGGAATGAATCCCCAGGGCAAGAGCATGGCCCTTACGGAGGAAATACAATTAATACTTGTTAAGCAAACTGAATGAGCCAGAAAAGATAATTCCATAAATGCAGGGTTTTTGTTAGGCATTAGTGATACAAGGCTGGAAAATTAGGTTGGAACCAAATTATATAAATAGTCTGGGCTATCTTTGAAATATGTGGCATCAAGAATAGGACTGGGCCATAGGGGTGGGGAGGTTGGATAACCATTTTATTCCTCTTATCTAGTAAATGATAGTGGACCTACTGATGAATGTCAGAACATATGAGTCACCTAGCTTTATCACCTCAGGAAACAAAGTTTATTTGGATAGGTGTCTTCCCAAGAGTTATAAAATAAGTGGCTGATAATGTCCACGGTTTTATTTTACCACTGGGAACTATAAATCCAACGAGCTATACATTTAACTTGTAAAATACAAGCAGTATCTTAATTTTAAAAAGGAGCTTGGTAGTTTTGTTACGAAAACCGAGAATACGACTTCAAGTATATGTACGACATTAATGAATTTAACTAAGGTCAAATATCTTATTTTATACCAATGATTACAATTTTGAAATGAATGCAGGATTCTGATTTGAAATCTGTTAATGATATTTTCTCTTCTTTGAATATTTGCTGTATACAAAATTTGAATATGGACATTGGAAAGAAAAACAGAAAACAGGTTAAAGCTTGACCTATGATTATATTCTGTAGGACAGAGAAGGGGAAGACACAAGATTGTGGAGGAAGGAAAATATAGGCCTTGCTGTAGTAGATAAAAAAATAAGCCAAAGATGTTAGGCTATTTCAAGTAAATCATGAAGAACAATAGAAAGGGGTGACAATTTGAGAGAGTACATATATCTACCTATGTGGCAATTCACTTATTTTCAAAGAACTGAAAAGATACTGCATCTAGCAAATCAGATATCTGCACTGCTTCCTCTTATTTTGAAGACCCACACTTTTCTCGCCTGACGTACTCCTGATGTGTCAAGGAAGGGGGTATCTCTATCAGCTTCCCCCAAGGACCACTAGTATAGTATACACACAACTGCCCCAACTCTTAACCCTTCCCAAGGCCTGGATTTGAATAGGGATGGCTGTCCCCAAATGGGCACCATGTGCTTTGTCATCTCCTATGTATCTGCTGCTGACTGAGTTCATAGTCATAGGCAGTGAAATGATAAGGAAAATGTTGCTGAAGTATAGGAGAAGCAGCAATACAGAAGGAACTAGAAACGTGCTATGTGTTACCACTAGGTTCATGAACCTTTCTTCACATAAAAAAAATTCTGAGTTTTATGGCAAAATCTGCCCAAACTGTGGCTCAGAACTCTAGGGAAAGCCATCAAGAAAGTAGTACCCTTTTGTACCTCTAGAAAGTTTTTAACCTTTCCAGAACATACCTACATGTATGAGCTAAGTGATTTCTATATAACCTTCTATCTTTATTTTAAAGATGAGAATACTGAGGTCAGCAAAGCTAAGTGAACTGACCAGGATCAGACTATCATCAAGTTCACAGAACCACATGGAACTTCCAATTCCAGTCTATGGCTTACTGCCAACCACGCTACTTCTCTGTCTCACAATGAAATTTATTTAAAATGTCTAAAAAATTTATCCTTATTTCTTATATGGATTCAGACAATGCATAAACAAAGGAAGACCACAACATGACAGAATTTTAAAGGACATTAATTTGCTACAGACTTCAATCCATCATTCATTTAACAAGTATTTATTGAGAGTCAGCTATGTTCCAGGCATGGATTAAGTGCTAGGAATACAAAATCAAATAAGATATAATCATTATCTTCAAAAACTTCACCTTAGATTGGTGGTTCTCCAGAAATGCATTTTGTTTGAAGTCAAAAATACCTATAATGAAAATCAAATTTACTGTTGCCAAATACGCAGATATCAAAACAAATTAAAAAGAATCTGTACCATCTTGCAATAATAAGATATCAAGATTTTTAAAAGCAGTGTGTGTTTAGATGCTGCTTTCCAAATAAAATCCAGGTGAACGATGTCAATCACTATAAAATACTTGGCCAAATAGATTTGACAAGAGTGTCCAAATGATCATTATCTGAAAAGAAAGGTAATATTTAGAAACAGAGAGAGAAAGAGAGAAAGGGAGAAATCTGGAGGCATTAGAAACTACTTTCACGGTGACTCCCAACTTCAAAAACAAAACAAAAACAAAAAGCTTCAGTACTTTTCCTACTTGGTTCCAAATCTATATCGTATCCTTACTTGAAAGTTAACTTGGTTTTATGGCAGAGAAAGACCACATTAAAAAAAAAAGAAAAAAAAAAAGAATTGAAAAGTCAACTCCTTAAAATATGGTAATTTATAGAATCATAAACATGACAAACTTAATTTATCATAGGACTACATCCATAATGTAAATCTTACTCTCAATATCATTTTCTTTCAATCTTCTCAAAGTCCCAAGGCTTAAAGACCTCTATTAACAAATCAAAACAAATAGGAGGCAACTTCTGTCTTTTCCTTAAAAAGATATTATTATTCTCTTTGTATCACTATTTCTGAATAGGAAGTATTCTGGCACCACTAAGGAAGGGTGATATGAATACGCCAGAAGTATGAGAGTGTACTCTCAGGAAGATAAAACATACCACAATTTAATGATGACATACATTTAATATGCCTCAACCTTGTGGAGTTAGCAAATAATGTTTTTATGAAATAGTGTGACATGCGTGAGAAATAAGGATTCTTTCAGGTTTACGGGAAGAACTTCAACTTTCAAAGGATGTAAGATCCAGTAAGCTGTCACTTACTAACTGTTTGACTTTGCAAATGTTTCTGCTCTGGCTGACTTCCTTTCCCTACAAAAGAAGGGCGAAAATACCTGCCTTTTCAGTTTTGCAGACTTTTCCAAGAGGATGATAAACAAAAATGAGATGACAGTGTACTTTTGTAGAGATACAGTTATTATTATTTGACCTTTATCGTGATGGCCCACAGTGTCACTCCAACTGATTGGTTGGCCAACTGGACTTTCAAGAGGTTTATTTACTCTTATCCCAATCTGGGCATTCCTGAAGGCAGGGAGTTATTTACAATGAACAACCACTTATACTCCCACTTAAGGAAGCACATTATTGAATGATGTAATTAGCCAGCTCTGGGGCTAGCAGCTCAGATGGGGAGGAGGAGGCAAGGGGAGGAATATGCATCTGGCTTTCCTGGTAATTCTTTCCCTGACTACATTATTTATTTGGTGCAGCACAATTCAAGACTGTTATGATTGTAAAGTGGTTCATTTTGAGTGAGTGCTGCCTAAAGATGTGAATAGAGACAAAACCCAGCCCTAGCAACTGTGTAATCAGGTACAAGGCTGTATCTTTTAGAAAAAGGTACTTTCCCCCTAAATTATCTGTGTAGAAGGGGCAGTCTATTTCTGGTTTGCATAAAGATGACCTACACGCTATGTGAGGCCCTGGTCACATATCTGAGACTCAAGCCTCCCTACTACAGGAAAGGAGGAAGGACTGTATATTCAAATAATGTATTTGAAAAACATGTGTAACAATTTAACAAGGTTATTAAATATAGGAGAAAGGAAAATAGTGGAGGTTGAGCAGAGAGGTGGACAGAATTGTGGACTTCCTCATCAGATATTAAAACATATTCAGAAGCTATGATAATTTAAAAAAGTGTGATGCTATTGGATGAAAAGGTAGATCAGTGGAACAGTACAGAGTTCAGAGACAGACCCAAACACTGACAAACAAGGAATCAGTATATGCTAAGGTGGCATAAAATATCAGCAGGCAAGTGAGGAAATACTCAAAAAATGGCATTAGGATAACTGCGTAGCCATTTTTTAAAAATATGGGTATGTATGTATATACATACATACATACATACATATATATATACACATACATACATACATACATATATATATACACATACATACATACATACATATATATACACATACATACATACATACATATATACACATACATACATACATATATATATATATATATATACACATACACACATACATGGATGTGGATCTGTACTTCACATAATTAAACCAAAATAAACTACAGATGAATTGTATATTTACATGTTAAAAATGAAAGCATACATTCACCAAAGGAAAATATGAGGATGGAGGTCACTCTTAGTTTGATATAAAAACCATAAAAGAAAAGACTGATAAATTCAATCACATTTTTAGAAAAAGTCTACATAGCAAAAACTACCATAAAGCAAGATAATTTATAAAAACAAAAAGATATGAGAAAAATAAAAATATTAATCATTCAAAGTTATTCCCTAAACATTGAGAGGTCCTACAAACTAATAAGAAAAACATCAACAATGCAGTCGAAAGACAGGATAAAAGATAAGAAAGTTCAAAGAAATATGAATGACTGTTAAGCATGTAAGAATATGTCAACATCACCAATAAGGAAAAATACAAACTAAAATTATATTGAGAAGACCTATGTCTGTTCAAAAATACACATTTCTAATTAAAATCTTCTTAAGAAGAAAACTCCGGGCTCATCCAGATGACTTCACTGATGAATGCTATCATATATTAAAGAAATGATAGAAAATAAAAGGAGAGAACACTTCTCAGTACATTTTATTACATCGCATAATTCTAATGCCAAAACCTCACAAGATGTTATAAGCAAAAAAATTTAGAGGCCAGTATTAACAACACAGACACAAGTATCTCTGATAAATATTAGCAAATTTACTTTAAGAATACATCTGAACAATATCTTCTTGAGAATCCATCCCAAGAATGCACGGCAGGATTAACATCTGAAAACCAAAGTACTTCACTATTATAACAGAATGGAGGAGTAAACCCATATGATTATCTTTATCTTTGTAGAAACAATATTTAACAGAATTTAGCATCCAGTTATGATAAAAACTGTCAGGAAACTAAGACTCAAGGTGAACTTCCTCAACCTGATAAAGGGTAACTATGAAAAACCTGCAACTAACGTCATTTCTGAAGATAAAATATTAAATACTTTCTGCCAAGACTAGGAACAAAAAGCAAGAATATCTGCTTCCACTACTTTTATTCAACATTGCATTGGAGGTCCTGGCTAGTGCAATAGGCAAGAAAAAGAAATTGAAACAGCTAAAATTTGGAAAGATATAAATGCATTTCTAGTCATAGACGACAAGACTGGATATGTAGAAAACACTAAGGAATCTACTACTAGAATTAATGAGAACGTTTATTCAAGGTCTCAGGATATAAGGTCATGAGATAAAAATCAACTAATTCTAGATGCAAAGATTTGGAAAACAAAATTCAGAAAAATAGCTTCACTTACAGTAACATCAAAATCCCTAAAATATTTACAAATAAATTTAACAAAAGACTTGCAAGGTCTCTACAATGAAATTTATAAAGCGTTGCTGAAAGAAAGAGGCTCGTAAAAAAAAAAAAAAGAGTTAAACCATGTTCATGGGTTGGAAGATTTACTATTTTATGACATTGTATAAGGACCCAATTAAGACGTCAATCTTCTCAAACTGATCTATAGATTTAACAAAATTCCAATCGGAATCCCAGGAGGCTTGTTTAAGAAAAATTGACAATCTGATTCCAAAATGTTTAGGAGAAGGTAAAGGACCTAAAATAACCAGCATTATATTAAAAAACAACAGAGCTGAAGGACTTACACTATCTGGCTTCAAGACTTACAGTAGTAGGCGTATAGTATTGCATTAAGATAGATGAATGGAAAACAATACAGAAACCAGAAACATCCATAAGGAAGAACAAAAAAGAACACTCACACTCATACCATAAGCAAGAATTGGTTTGAGATGTAAAATTAAATTGATACATAAAATCTAAAATTATGACATTTTAAAGAAAAGAGTATCTATGACTAAGGAGCAGGCAATAACTACTTAAGACACAGAAAATAATAACCATAAAGTAAAAGAGAGCTAAATTAGAGTTCATCAAAATTAAAATTCTGTTCACTAAATCATGCCATTACAAAAACAAATAGAAAAGTCTTATATTGGGAGACACTATCTGCAAAACAGATAGATGACAAAAGATATTGAGAATCAGATTTTTCACTGTCAGAAGAGAATGACAAAATTAGAGAAGGGAGAGTCTGAAAGGAAACCTGAATTGTTAGACTGGAATTGGAAACGTCTGGAAGAAGATGGTTTAAAAATACTTATATTTTATATATTCCACATGAATGGATAGATTGATTTGCTAGCTCTGTCCACTGAGAAAGTCTGGGAAAAATAAAACCCCAATAGCAAGGAGCGTTTCCTATAAGCAGAATTTGACTTCTGAATGCCATTCTCCCTCTAAAAAGAACCGAGCTCTTTAGAAAAATAGCTGATTCCAAGGTTGGGGCAAGTATGGTGTAAGATGACACTAAAAGATCTTTTTGTCTAGAAAATTAAAAAATGCTCAAAGAAGGATAGAACATATCAAAACAACAAGAAGAAGCAGGGTCTCCTACTCACCATATAGGGAACATTTTGAGTCTCAAAATAAGTGGATTATAACTTACTGAATAAAATCAAGTCATGACATCTGGGAGATACCAACTTAATAAGGCGATCAAAATTAGCATCACCAATACTGGAATGAACCATCAACATGCACCTTCTGATAAAATACGCTGAGAACACAACATCACTTCTGTGGCACTCCTGTCCACAAACTCTTTCCTTCCTAGGCAATATCATAACTGAAATATCAGAGAAACATAACTGGGTAACATTGTACAATATAACTGGCCTGTACTCTTAAAAATGTCAAGGTCAGGAAATACACACACACACACACACATTAAAGCTGAGCCAAGGATTTCAAATTAAAGGAGACTAAAAAGATATATGACAACTAAATATAATGTAAAACCCTAGTTTGGATCCTGGGCTAGGCAAAAAGTAACACCCATAAAGAACATTAATGAGGCAACTGACAAAATTTGAATAGAGAGTATATACTAGATCACACTATTGTAGTACTGTTAAATGTTCTTATTTTAATCATTGCATAGTAGTTATATAGGAGAAATGCCTAAATAAAAGGTCAACTTATCAGTATTAATAAATAGTATCTGTGTAAATTGGGTATCTATCAGTTAAAAAGGTCATCTTTCTTCTTCTGGGACCTAGGTTAAAAAAAAAAAAAGCACATGCCAGCCATTTGCTATTGTCCAGCATTTGTTACGGGGCTGATGAAATTTATATCTATGCCCCTCATAAGATACAGAATAGCCATCCAACTGATTGTTCCCCCTGGAGTTCCAAGTTGCAAAATCAGATAGCTCAGGAGTTAGTTTATATATTAGTCTTTACTTCTTTCCCAGCAAAACAAAACAAAACAAATCCGTAAGGATGGATGAAATGACATCAAGGGATTTTTCTATTAAAATTTTAAGGACAGGAGAAAGTAAGTGAGGGTGTCGATCAAAGGTTGGCAAATAAGGACCTATGGACCACATCTGGACTGCAGCCTGTTTCTGTACAGGCTCTGGGCTAAAAAGTTTTCACATTTTTAAAGGACTGTACATAGAAAAGAGCCACATGAGGGCCAAACATATAAACACATCACCCTATCTTTCTTGCCAAAGTGGACTCTGCTCCAAGCTGGGCCAGTCCTAGCTCAAGATTTTTCAAGGAGGAAGTAAGAAGGAAGTATCCTCAAATCAATTCATATAAATTTCTTAACAAATGTAAAAATGGATTTTACTTCCTCTGTGTGGTGGGAGAAGAGTTTAAGTGTAGCTGAAGCCTCCTTATATACATCTCCTGATCCTATTCCTACCTCACTGTCCTTCTTCACAGGTAAATAACATCCTGAATTCTTTGTTTTTCATTCTAAAGCAAGTTTCCACACTCTTATATTTTATACATGCATCCATATAAACATATAAGCCAGAGCAGAGAGAGAGGGAGAGACGAGGATCTGAAGGGGCTGCATGCTGACAGCAGAGACTGGATGTGGGGCTCGAACTCACAAACCATGAGATCATGATCTGAGCTGAAGTCAGATGCTTAACCGACTGAAATACTCAGGCACCTCTGTATGTATGATTATTCACCATGCTTTTTTCCACTTACTACATTTTTGAGAGAGCCAAGCTGAGATGTACAGCTTTAGTTCATTCTTTCTCACTGCTGTACGACATTACATTGTACAAGTCTATCATGCTAGTTTCCATATGCATATAGATGCATCTCAGGGCTCGCTCCATTCGGTTCCAAGAGTCTAACAAGACATCTCATTTTTAGTTACCAGAGCTTTCTAAGTCTTGTTATTTATCTAGTAGACCAATCATTTTAGTCTTTTTTAAAGTGTCTTAGTTATTTTTGACCCTTTACTCTTTCATCTGTATTTCAGGATCATCTTCTCAGGTTCCACAAAAAATTTTGCTGAGATTTTGGTTGGAATTGCATTGGCTTTATAGAAGAAATCTGAGAGTAAGCGTCAACTAGTTTAAAACAAATTAAATGAAAAGATGTAGTTGAAAGCCTGGTGGCTAAAAAGAAAGTGATTTTTCTTTTATAAGTTGCAGCCCAATTTTCTAAAACACAATAGGCCACACAAATAGGAATTATGAGTTCCTACATGGGGGGGGGGGACTAGGAAAATAAAATATATAGTGCAGAATTCTGACAGCATTAAAGATCTTTAGACATTCTGAGCTGCTCTTGTGCACTTTAAACATCAGAGCTAACATCCCTGGAAGCAGTCCCTCAGTTTCTCTTTGAACTGTTTAAATGTTTTCCTGTCATGCTCCAGCCCTCAGAACAGACCTCTCCTTTCAGTTCTAATGTGCACTGTGATAACTGATTCAATAACATCTTATCAGAGATCGGTTTTGGTGCAGGTGGTTCCTAACTGGCAACTGATCACCTTGGACTTCTCCCCCTTCTCCACAGATGAGAAGCAGATGACTTTCTGCTGCCCCCTTCTGGTTTTTGGCCACTGTAAGCTTAACGACATGGGTAGATCCATGAGACCTTGAATTAGTTCTCTTTTAGGGTCAGGCAGCATCTCCTCAAATTGTGACATCCTTTCCATCTGAGTGTTAAACTAGGAGTATTCATAAGCATCTATTTCTCCCTATCCCTGAGTCTTGATACTCTTTGCACCTTGATGCCCTAGGTGGGGGTAGTGACAATGGTGGAAGACTACTAAACAACTGAAATTAGAGTTTAAAATACGTTTTTCCTAAGGAGAGAAATTTTGGGCAGGAATAGTCCTTGCATTTCAAGATGTTAAAATGCAGAACAGACAACACTAAAGCTAAAATTTACTGAGCACCACCCTTCTCGGTCCCAAGACTCTTCTAGGGACCTATTCTAAAGTATGGGAATTATTTTAATCCCCATTTTAATGATGAGGAAACTGAGGGGCAGAGAATATAAATAACTAAATCAAACAGCTAATAAATGGCACATTTGGGATTGACATCTAGACAGATTGGCTCCAGAGGCCATACTCTTATCCTTTTTTTTTTTTTTTAACGTTTATTCATTTTTGAAAGAGAAACAGAGCGTGAGAAGGGGAGGGGCAGAATGAGAGGGAGACACAGAATCCAAACCAGGCTCTAGGATATGAGCTGTCAACACAGAGCCTGACGTGGGGCTTGAACTCACGAATGGTGAGGTCATGAGCTGAGCTGGAACCAGATGCTTAACTGAGCCGCCCAGGTGCTCCATCTACAAGCTCTTACCTACTATACTATACTGCTCCTCAAGTAAAGAAAAAATAAGAAATAAGTATTTCTGACTAGTCAAAGAAAAAAAATAAACCAAGTAAGCACCCCTTGAGTAGAGAAAAGAAAATTCTGTGGAAGAGGATCAGAGAGGTCACATTCGAATGGTGAAAATCAGGGCAGATTTATGGATGTAGCAGTATTTGGGACAGGCCTTAAAAGACAGGATGCTTTTTATCAGAAGGTGATGGGGGAGAGGGCAAAGAGAAGAAAACATCTGGTGCACTCAGAGAATAGCAGCCCATTTCTGGCTAGAGTCTGCAAGCTCTGTGGAAGTGTGCCCTCCGTATTAACAGTCCTTGCCATTATCTCAGGAAATGGAGAACTGTAACAAGCTATACATATATGAGATCCACAAATTGCTCATTTTAACAAATAATTTCAGTTTTCTTCCTATCAAAACTCTGCCTGGCTTTCATCAATGAAGACAAATGGCCAATCTGAATTTCAGCTCTTGGTAACATCCATCACAGAGCCATCTGACAGCCAACGTGTCATAAATATACTGGTTATGTTCTATACTGGCCTGGAGTTGGGACAATCTGGTTTTAAGTCCCAACCTTGCCCATTACTAGCTATGAAATGTTACACCATGGGTCTTAAAATCAGCATCGTTATTAAAAAGAAGAGCAGAATAGATCCCAAAATACAAAGTCCATAAGGTAAAATATAAAGTCTATAAGGTAAAAACAAACATAACTGGAAATCTATGACAAAAATCACTGCGGCATGGGCACTAAAGAGAATTCACGTCAAATACTTCTAGGTCCTCAAGTGTTCTCTTGCCTAGACACACGGCATCTGAAAACACTTAGGAATTTACTTGCCAGTGGCCTCAAAACTCATGATGAAATCAGTTCTCACAAAGGTCTTCTTGCAACTTCTGTGTATGTACTCATCTCTCCTTTAAATACTGTACCTATTCTTGGGAAGATTTCTTAATTATCTCTAAATCACACTGCCTTACATGCAAAATCCTGCTGAAGACGCTCTGTTTTAAGCATAAGACATTACCGTTATGCCTTTCTCTCTGTCCTACAGCTATAATTTCGGCTACCTTGATAATGGCTTTGCAGTTATGAAGACAGCCAAGAAAATGATTTTTTTTTTTTAGAGCAAAGAACTTTATACTCTGGAAAAAAACAACTTGGGATATATCTTTTTATATGTAACTACAGAAGGTTTTTTTTAGGTTTAATCCACACAGGGTTCAGCAGCTATCAGAATAGATCTATTTTAGCTCTCTCCTTTTAAATTCCATGTATATGCAAGAGATCAAGAATATGTACTTTGTGGGTTCTCCAGAGAAAGATAAAAGGAAAATATCAAATACATTAAAAAAACAAAAAACTAGCTTCCTGGAAAATAAGTGAATACCCAGCTTCTTATACCAAGAAATTTACTAAAAGTATTTACGAGTAAGACCAACGAAGTCTGTCACCCAAATCCAAAAAAGATTAAGAGATCCCCTTATACTTTCTGTTGTTTATCTATATCCACTAGTTTTTTTGTAGATATTCATAGTTAATGTGGCTGAAAGTTCAACTTCACTGTTTAAGTAAATAAAGTTCTGGGTACAAAACTAAAAAAAACCCAGAATTTCAGGCTTTCAAAGTCTGAGGTTTCTGGTGATAAGGTCTAGCTTCTAGATCAATGGGATTAAGAAACACAGAATTTTAGATATGTATGGTGACTTGGGAAGCATCCAAGATCATTTGCTCATTTGGAAAGCTAATGTCCAGAGAGTTCATTAACTGGCTCCAAGTTACAGGTGACATCCATGTCACCTATTTCCTGCCATCCAGATTCCTTCAGGATCTTTATAGCATCTTTTTTTTTTTCTTCATGACTGTGGGGGTTTTTTGTTTTTTTGTTCTTTGTTTTTTTTTTTTTTTACAGTTGTATATATATGCTAAGTGTTTTTCTGAGTTTAATTAGTTTTATGTTACTCTGTTATAAAGTATGTAACTATTCACTGAGTCTTCATGTTCTGCTTTATTCCCTAGACTGCCTTAGGACAAAGAACTGGCACAATGAGATACACTGGTCTAAATGATGAGCCTCTGAATTGGAAGTGAGGCCTTCATCTGCAGCTAGTGATTGATTCTGTCATGGGGCTCACAGGAAATTGCTTAGCCTTCCCAAGTCTCAATTTCACAGACTCTGAAAGTTCAGAGTTCAGAGAATGCCTACTCTAAAATTTCCCAGCTGGCACTAGGACATCAGGAAGACCCTAATGTAGGTATGTTTTGGCAGCTGTTCTTTCTCCAAAAGTCTGTAACCAGTTCCTCTGAAACAGCTCAAATGTGGCTAGTAGATAGAAGACGTGATACAGCAAACTCAGAAATCTGTACATGTATAGTGAAAAGACCAAAGAAAAACCCACCATCTTGCTGTCTTCTAAATCTGCTTCCGGTTCAATACTTCCATCAATGGACTAGCCATTTTCTCATTAACTGAGGTTCAATTTTCACCTCGTTTTTAATCCTCCTTATCTTGTATCGTCACATTCAACCTGTCATTAATCCTGTTGATTTTTCCCCCTATGTGCAAAACGTTTCTCTCTTCATTTCCACTGTCAACTACCACAGAACAAGCCTTTTATTACCTTATGCAGACAATTAATTTCCCTTCAACACTTATCCCTTTCAGTCCAAAATTTACTGTTATTAATATTCCTGAAATACTTTTATTATGACATATACTTCTCAAGAATCTACTGATAACTATATCGAGGATATTTTTAAATATTTTCTTTGAATAAGTAATATATATCCATGATATAAAATTCAGAAGGTACAAGAGAGAACTCAGTCAGTAGGCACCCAGGTCTCTTAAAAAAAAAAAAAATCACCCAGGACTCTTCCCTCAAAGAAACAAGTATTACTGCTTTTTGTGTGTATATGTATACCATTCCAGAGACAGTCTATGCATATATACGCATTTATACAAATATGTATCAAAGCATGTATATGCATATTGCATATGCATAGAATCTACAATGTAACAAAAAGTTCTATACTTTGTTTTTTTCACTGAATGCATTTTATAATTTGTTCCAGCAGATATGAATAAAGTTTTCATTCTTTTCATTGCCCTGTATTGTACTGTTAATAATTAATAAGGCCTCTGTAGAT
The DNA here is from genome assembly GCA_030068075.1 of Paguma larvata. Lineage (NCBI taxonomy): Eukaryota > Metazoa > Chordata > Mammalia > Carnivora > Viverridae > Paguma > Paguma larvata. Next base: position 97,515,864 of record CM057826.1, on the reverse strand, counting down.
CAACATAATCTTTTAGTTTTTGTAATGGATATTATTTCATAGCTGTGTGATGCCAAATTCCTAGAGGTGAAATTACTGGGTCAAAAGGCACATAAATTTGTAACTTTGATATATGTTGCCAAAGTTCTCTATATAAGTTGTACCAATTTACCTATCTACTAGCAATGTATGATAATGACAGATTTTAAACTTTCCTTTCTCCCCTGCCAGCATTCTGTTCCCTCTGTATTCTCCTACCTTATTTCTCACTGTTCCCCGGTCCCTAATAAGTCCTTTGTCCCCCATAAAGCCAGTTTTCACACTACCCTTTTAACTCTCGCTCTCCTCTACTGCTTGTTCCATCTTGAACATTTGTTCCTGCTCCTTCTACTTAATCCAGTCTTCAAGACTATCTCATGTTCTACCTCTTCTATGAACGCTTTCTGATAACATCACTCTTCAGTCCGCCCGAAGCATATTTTCTCCAAAAAACACAACTTGATATATAAATACAGTCAATTTACCCATTTATTATATCTTGGACTTGTGTTTATTTTGAATTATTTCACATATCTAGTTATGTCCAACCGATTTATAATCTTTCTGATTGTAATAATTATATCATATTCTTCCTTTGAATACACCACAGGTCTGGCAAATTAAAAAATACTTTTCTTAAATCTTCGACTGGTTTCAGAACTTCCCTTATAAACAGAACTGGGAATCACTTCTCTTAGAGACTGAAATTTGTCTTCATGTATTTCCATCTCAAACTCTGTGAGGGCAGTTTAAATTTGCCTTTGATGGAAAAAGAATGATTGCTGACTTTCATAAAATCAATTTTCCTTTCGACCCCTTACAATCCTCTCTTATTTTTATTTCTAAATATATACTAGGCATTCAGTACAAATTTCTTGAATTGAGTTTGTTCTAATTTCTGTACACTGAAAATGTAGGGGTGTGTGTGTGTGTGTGTGTGTGTGTGTGTGTGTACACTGTGGGTGTGAGCACACAAACTAAAACTGATACAGGATGCCAAAGACCTGAACCAACCAAAGTGATTGTGAAAAAGAACTGAGTTGGAGGACTTAGAATAGCTAATTTTAAGACTTACTATAAAATTAGAGGCATCAAGACAGTGTGGTACTGGCATCGAGATAGCAATGGAACGGAGGTCAATGGAACAAAACAGTACTGAAATAGACTCCCACATATACAAACAACTGATTTTCCACAGAAACTCAAAGGTAATTCAGTACAGAAAGAATAGACTTTTCAACAAATGGTGTTGATACAACTAGGTATTCCTATGCCAAAAAATTACCTTTCATTCTTACTGCACGCCATATACAACACATAACCCAGAATGGATCATAGTCCTAACTATGAGGCCTAAAGCTAGGAACTTAGAGGAAACGCAGGAGAAAAATCTTTGTGGTGTTGGCAAAAACTGTCACCGATGGCAAAAGCACAATCCATAAAAGAGAAGAACTGACAAACTGGACTTCCATCAAAAATAAAAACTTCCCTCTGAAAATCACTGTTAAGTGAACAAAAAGACACAACTATGAGAAAAAGAATTCTCAACACCCAGTAATAAAAAAACAAGCAATCCAATAAAAAGAAAAATAGGAAAAAGAGTTGAGCAGACCCTTCACCGAAGGAGATGCAGGGACAGCAGAAAAGCACATGAAAAGATGCTTCACACCGTGAGTCATCTAGGCAAATACATTAAAACCACAATGACATACCACTAAGGCCTATTAATAAGACTAAACGTGCTGGCAACCATGTGGAGGATCTGGAACTGCTGCTGGGAGGGTAAAACAGTATAACCACTTTGAAAAACAGTTCGAAAAATGTCTACCTACCATATGCTCCACCCATTCCGCTCCCAGGTATTAACCCCAAAGAAATGAAAGCATCTGTCCCTACAAAGTCTTGTACACAGATGTTTGCAGCCAAATGGACTGCTATGGACTCCTAGGAGGACGGCCTCCAGGGGACTCAACACTCCGTAAGAACAAAATAAAGTACCTATATAACGTGTCAGAACTCACTGGGAAAGCTACGTAGCATGAGTGGACAAAAGCCAGGAAAATACCCTTGAAGGTCACCCCTCTGGTATGATGAAGGCCCAGGCTGCAATGAGACTGGTCGGGAGACAAGTGCACAGTCTGAAGGAGTGGGGCATGGGCGGGGAGGCCGGGGGACAGTTCTCACCCTATCTCCCAGCACACAGCTCCAGTGGGTCTTTGGCAAGGTGCAGACAGTGCTCCTGACAATGGACTATTCTCTATTGCAGAGCCATTAACAGTAAGAAACTGTCTCCTAGGCCTATGGCAAGGATTAGCAAATAAGAAGTAAATAAAGCACTTGACAATATTAAAGAATGGAAGTGTCTTTTTAAAATGCTGTTACGAGTTATTTCCCTCCCCTTGGGCTCTTACTCTTTTCTTAGTAACATTCAAACATAATGACACCTGGCAAAAGGCTAACAGAAAAATCTCTAATTTCCTTTTATTGCTGTAATACATGATCTCCATGCCCGCGAAGGAAAATCACTACTGCTTAAACTCCTAATCAGCTCCCACCTTCTCTTCTTTCGACAGGCATACACAAATTCTCAAGATGGGCCTAGGGTAGTGCGCTCACCTTCAAGGAGCCACAGGGATATTTTTGTTTATTGAAAGAATGGAGCTATTTTGGTCCATCCTTTTTTGGACTGGCTGCCAACCTGGGACCTGGAGACATGCAGGCTGCCATCTGCCTCACCCCAGCTGTTCCTGACCCGCCATCCGTCCCTCACCAGGGACGCCTGCAATCTGCCAGGTCAGTTAAGCAACTCACGAGAGATGCTTGAGTCTAAGGTACGGTGTGGATGAATGTGTTGGTCGCACACAGCCTGCCACACTACCTTGACTTCTGCTCATTAATGGGTGGCAGGTCACTACCCATGACAACACAGAGCTGTCTTCTGAGAAAAAGAAACCTTCTCATGGAGCTCTGTGACAATCTCTTCTTAAAAGGCAACTAATACAGCATTCTTCCCATTTCTGCTAAAAACCAAGTCTATTTTAAAAAATGTTATATTCTTAAAATAGAGCGAATATGTTATATACATCAGAAATTTCTATCACTTAGCCTTTAAGAATAATTCTGTTGCAGATTAAATTATCAGTTCTGATTACTGACACTCTGACAGTAAAAGGAACAAGTTTAATTTTATGCATCCTAAACTGCCATGGTCCCAAAAGTATTTGAAAGTCTAAATAAGACTTTAAAGATGTAATTTGCCAACATTCTTGGTGAAGAGGAAGATACCACAAGGAAAGAAGGAATTTTTATGGCCTGAGTTTGCATTCAATTAAGTCAGTAATCAAATACCAACAGAGGAATTGTTAAAGCTTGTTAGAACCAAGAAATCAACGACTTTTACTGATGCCACAATTCATGACCTACAGTTTTATCTCCTGAAAACGGAGATGAGAGCCTGCCTTAGGGACCACACATATACATGTGGGTAGAACACATAGACTTGGGGAGTCCTGAGCTCAGAACCAGTGACTAGGTGGCCTGAGAAAGAGACGCTGTCCACCAAATGATAAAGGAAAACAAACTTTAGACAAGCTCACTATAACATAGACTTCAAGTTGATAGATCCTAAAAGGGGATCTCTTATGGAGAAAAAGCTAAGACCACAGCTTTTAGAAACCAAGCACCACCAACAAACCACAGAATACAAGAAATATAACGCATTTCCTCCTATCCCATAATTTTAATTTTCTCCTGCTTTACCATGCTCTATACTCTGGTCTCTATGGAATCCCTTTTGTCTCAGTTTTCGTGGAAAAAAAAAAAAGTATACTGGGATCCTTACTTATACTACCTTGCACTGGGCAAACACTACTGTTTTCATAGTACTGTCCCTCTGTTCACATTCCGTCCTTTTGGCTTCCCTTTTCTACCTGGGATAGGCAGCGGCTTATATGCACACTATCTATGTTGGCTGTTCTCAGTGAATCTCTATGCCTTAGTCTCGGCATCAGTAAAGTAAAGATATAAATCTAATTCTTAGGAATGCTATAAGTTTATAGTAAAGTAAAGATAGAAAGACATTTTTCTTCAAAAGCCAAAGAGACGGTATATGAGTAGGAAGCAGAAATTAATTCTATGCCCAAGGGAAAAAATATTTTGTTCAACTCTTTTTAACACTAACATAAGACATATAAAATTCTTCTTGACAAATACAGAGCATAACTCAGCAGTCAGCTTCTTATGCCCAGCAGTCAGACGCCCTCTGAATGGCCCTTTCCTCTTAGCAGCCATCAGTTGCACAGTTACTTTTCTCCTCAGTGCCTTGAAACCTCTGCACACTGCTGAGCAGTATCATGGCTTCCTTGTGACCAAGCCCAGAAGATGGATCGGTGGTGATACCAAAACCCAACAGAAGTGTTCCTGTTCAGCCCCGCCCCTGCATTGATCTCCTGCCTACAGTATCTCTGGCCAGTCTTTGGCATCTCTTCACTTCCCCCACACTTTCTTCCTGCTCTGTGGGGAAGCTGTAAGAGACTGGCTGTATTTAAGCTTTCATTTGGAAAACAGCACAACTATAAACCGTATGTTTGTCTAAAATAAGAAAAGAAAGTCTTTTTTGTAAGAAGAAAAAAAACAAAGACCTAGAAAATTTCAAAAGGCCTGGAGGAAGCAGCAGGAATAAGCCTAAGCAAAGGACCTTTTTTCGAACACAATCTCATGGCGGGGTTCTTGACCTTTCTTTGTGGCATGAACTCGCTGGCAGTCTGATGAAACTCACAAACCCATTCTCAGAATGATGTTTTAAATGCATAAAATAAAAGCACACAGAATCACAAAGGAAACCAGTTACAGTGAAATACAATTACCAAAATATTTTTTAAAATCCTTAAGATGTAGGAACATGTGCTTCACTATTAATGCATGAACTAAAACTATTTAGCAGTTTAATTCTAAATGTGATGTTTATGTATTTTTTGAGAGACAGAGACAGAGACAGAGAGAGAGAGAGAGAGAAAGAGAGGCAGAGTGTGACTGGGGGAAGGGCAGACAAGGAGGGTCTCGAGACACAGAATCCGAGGCAGGCTCTAGGCTCTGAGCTGTCAGCACAGAGCCCGATGTGGGGCTCAAACTCAGGAACCACAAGATCATGACCTGAGCTGAACAAGCCACCCAAGGGTCCCCCAAATGTAATTTCTAAGGAGTGGTGAGCATTATTTGTCAAGATATCTGTAACAAATGTATGACATTTGAAAAATCTGCTTTTATTAACAAGAAAGACACATGTTGGTTATGATAGTGTGATCTGTTGCAAATATTCATAATTGAAGGAAATGCTAAATATTACCGAGAGGTTAGTGAAAATAAATACATAGCTTTATTCTCATCAAAGTTCACACCTCTCTGAATTCTCTCTGCAGACTCTGATATATACATAAAGCAGCTGGAGGCACAGCTTCCCCTAGCTTAAAGAGAAGCAGAAACAGAAGCAGAGGGCTGGTGGCAGCAATGCCTGGCTTCTCTGTCACTGCCTTTTCCTCCCCAGCCCACACCCCTGGCGCCCCAGTGAGCAATCAACTCCAGAGCTTCTTGGAAGCAGCTTGAAAACCACTCACAAAGAAGGTGCTGAGAGTATTAGTGCAATAGCATGTCTATGCCTGTTTTCCGCTCTCCCGGCCGTATCTATACACATTGTGTGAATACAGTATGTGGAGGATCGGGTTCTCCTTTCTTCATTTCCTTTTTCACTGTTTTATTCTATTTTAGTCTTGTTTCCTTTATTTTTTTTATAGCCCAACAGTCTTTAGCATGCCTTCTCTTGTTTCTTACTGGCGGATTTTGTTTCTTGTACTTCAGTTCAGCATTTGTGCTGTTGTAATCATTTTTACTCTTGTTCTATTTTCCCATTAGATGTGTAGAATATTATCAGAGACTCTTTTTCTTGTCAACCCATATAGTGTCTGTTATTAACTGCTGTAATCACGTTTAGTTCACATTATTCCTTTGTTTAAAGCATCGTTTCCCTTTCCTCGTTTTTGGTTTTGTTCTTGTTTATTTTTTGTTGTTGTTAAGGAACAGTGGAGGAAAAGATGACCATCAGGTTGCAGGCCCCAGGGAACAGACCGCAGGCCAAATAGGGGTGTTTGGATATTCTTCTCCCTCATACTCTCTCAAAAGCAGCCTTTCTAACTCTCCTTAAATGATCCCAGGGACTCTCAATCTTGAAGCCCCTAAACTTTTAACCCTGTGTCCCTCAGGAGTTTCAAAGGCTGAAATTCTCCCCTGGGACCATAGAATGGTAACAAGCGGGCCTGTGCCAGCAGCACCCTGAATGCTGGAACTCATGCACCTGAGTCAATGGCAGACGCTCAGGCAGCTCTCCACTGACCACGCAAGGCTCCCAACTTCTCTGGCTCCAATACTGTTTACATCCTCAGTGGGGAGACTGACCACTAGAAGATGGGAGAATGCAGCAGGTAGGCTCTGCTTGCCGAGCCTGACCTGCACAGGCTGAGGCAGAGAGAAAGTTGAGCTAATGACAGAGGTGGCAGCCCAAAGTCCTGTTGTGGGTCTTCCCTCAAAGATGGTACTGCCCAGGGAGTGAGAAATCCTCCCAAGAAGCTGTCGGTTGTTTGGGATTAAGAAATGGCTTCATTTACTCATCCTAGACTTGTGATCCTAAGTTTCTCTAAGAGGTCTACTGTCATCTCATGTGGGGATGCTGGGCATCACAACGACTACACGCTGAAGACCTAACTGGTGGAAATACCAGAAGCCCTTGGTGTCTTCGGGACTGACATTCCTGACTTCAATTAATGGAGAGAAACCTCGAGAGTTCATAACTTGTAACTTCTAATTTTGCTGAGACACAACCTTTATATATCCTCTAAGGCTGGAAAGCAGGAATGAGACATTTAGCTAATGAGTTAATGTAGCCACCCTCCATTATCTACATCTTGATGCAATTTTTGGAGTTATACCTAGTCCCATACACATAGAACAGTAATCTCATGAAGTCACAAAATGTTTATTTCTTTAAAAAAAAATCTGAGAAAAAGAGACCCAATTTTCTTGGCAATGGAAGGAAGGTGAAACGACATAAATAAAGAGATGTCATAATTAGAACATTAGTTGGTTTTTTACTGAAGTATATAGTTGACATTCAGTATATTAGAATATTGGTTTTGATTAAGCAAAGGATGGGATGTCAAATTAAACAGTGGCTCATCTTAAGATGGATAAGAGTCTTCTACATGATCTATCTGGGAACATGAAAAAGAATGTATGAAACTCGCAGTAAAAATCTAAGCCTAACAAAACTGACATCATGAGAAGAATCATGATGGTCTTAAAGGTGGGATTTAAATTTCTCAGTTTAATGTATGAGGAATGGGACAGTCTTTAACTTGATTTCTATATTCCAAAACCTTGGACACTGCCCATGCATGTAACAGGTACTCAGTAAACACTTGCTGAAAGTTGAATCACTGAAATCAATTATATACTACAGAGGTATTTGTAAATTTGGGATATATTTCTTCCAAAACCATGGCACTGTGTCCCACAGGACAGAAATCTAAGAAATAATTTCTCTTTAACATTGGGACTATTTTCTGCATTTTGCCATCAACAAATCAAAAGAATGGGAACTTGGAAGATGCTAGCCCGAATACACTTGCCACTACAGGCAGAAACAACTATCAAAGGAGCCCTACAATGCCAAAGAACCACTAAAAAAGGCAGGGCTTACTCTCTTCAAGGAATACATTTATATTTATCTTAATGAAGGGTAGGAGGATACTTGCAATTATGATTTCAGGACCTAGAATTTAAAATTAAGACATTGTTAGAGGCAATCTTAGATTTAAAAATAAATGTTTTTAAGGGTGCCTGGGTGGCCCATTTGGTTGAGCGTCTGACTTTTGGTTTCAGCTCAGGTCATGATCTTACTGTTCATGGATTCGATCCCTGCATCAGGCTCTGCACTAGCAGCAGAGAGCCTGTTTGGGATTCTCTTTGTCGCTCCCCTACTACCGTGCACACTCGCTATCTCTCTCTCTCAAAACTAAATGAACTTTTAAATAAATAAATATATATATAAATTTCAGGTGTGAAATCTAATGTACTTAAGATTTACATTTGTACAGGAAACACCAAAACGGTGGCAGAATTTACCCAATTCACAAAGAAAAAAAAGGCTCATTACTATGTAGCAAAATCACATAAAAGAAAATTGAATACATTTTCCTTAATATCATGAAAGCTTTAAAAAATGTATCGGGGGGGCCTGTATGGCTTAGTCGCTTGAGCATCTAACTTTGGCTCAGGTCATGATCTTCGGTTCATGAGTTCAAGCCACGCATCCAGTTCGCTGCTGTCACCACGGAGCCCGCTTGGAAGCCTCTGTCCCCCTCTCTGTCTGCCCCTTCCCCACGCATGCCCTCTCTCAAAAATAAAATAAACATTAAAAAATAATAATAAAAAATACCCAGATGGAAAAAATAAAAACTCTCTTAATCAAAACAAAGGGCAAATGGCAAATTCTAATGTAATGCTTACTAAAAACATTTTAAGTTTTTTTTTTTTTAAGTTTATTTATTTTGAGAGAGAGAGAGAGTGCAAGCCAGGGAGGGGCAGAGAGAGAGAATCCCAAGCAGGCTCTACCTTGTCAGCACATAGCTGGACATGGGGCTTGAACTCATAAACCATGAAATCGTGACTTGAGCTGAAATCAAGAGTCAGATGCTTAACCGAATGAGCCACCCAGGCGCCCCAAAACATTTTAAGTTTCAATTTGAGTCTGTTTTTGAAACCCAGGAATTGAAACGAATCATAAAACAGATCTTTAAAATCACAATAAGGAATCACAATTAAAAGTTGTAAGGTATCATTTTTTTCTGAGAGATGAAACACCAACTATAAGAAAAAATCAGAAATTATTTGGCCAGTACCTTATTTAACAAGCTTTAAGTTATTCACATCTTTTGCTACTACAGATGGTGCTATAGTGAACAAGCTTCTTTTTCTTTGTACACAAGGGTGAGCGTGTCTGTAGTACACAGTGGGACTGTTCACAGCTGTGGGAAAGTATGCAGTAAATGTGGTAATGTCCAGAAAGTTTTAAAATAGAGTGTTAATTAAAAATAGGTGCCGAATAGTGCATATAGACCGTATTTCCATTCGAATAAGAAAGGTAGAGAAGAGATACAGAGAATTGTTCACCTATCAGACTGACAAAAAATCTCAGAGTGTGAAAACACCTGTTGGCTAAGCTGTAAAAAGCGGCCTTTCTACTCCAGTAACGTCAGCTGGTGAAATCTCAATGGAAAGCAATTTGGCAGCAGCTATTATAATTACAAATGCATACACTTATGAGGATTATGTGTAAAATTACATGCGTATAGGGTTAATTACCATACTACACCTACTATAAAGAAAAAGCAAATGACCTAAAGGTCTTATAATAGGGAACTGGTTTAAATAATATATTCACAATGCGGAATATGATGCAGTTATAAAAAATGAGGAAGCTATCTATATAACGATATGGAAATATCTTCAAAACACAAACTTAAAAAGCAAGGTGCTAAACATTATGCATAATACATACCACCCTTTGTGAGAGAATATATTGTCAAATAAAATGGAAAACTTACTTGTAAAGATAATACTCTGCATGGTCTATCTCTTCTCTGGATGAAATGTTGTCCACAAACTAAAAGACAGAAAAATAAACTCTGAATACAGATTATGCTATATATTGGGTCTGATTCATACAACGACCTTAAAAAAGAAAGGACTTCCAGGGGCACCTGGGTGGCTCAGCTGGGTAAGCATCCAACTTCAGCTCAGGTCATGATCTCACAGTTTGTGAGTTGGAGCCCCATGTTGGGCTCTGTACTGACAGCTTGCAGCCTGGAGCCTGCTTCGGATTCTGTGTTGCCTCTCTCTCTCTGCCTCATCTCTGCTCGTGCTCACTTGCTCTCCCTCTCTCAAAAATATAAATAAACTAAAAAAAATGTTTTTTAAATATAGGACATCCATTTTATTGCAACACTGTTCACATAGTATGGCTCCATTCTTGAAACCCTTTTGTACCAATGCAAAGAATACACAAGAGCTTCTCTATTTTTCTATGTATAGATCAACCTTGGTAAGAAAAACTGTTTGAAAACCAACATGAAACTTGCTCAGAACAAGAGCGAGCGCCTCCTACTAGGTTTATAATTAGTTATCAGTATTTCCCTTCATCTTTAAATCCTGATATTTTCTGTCTGTTCCAAGCTCCAAACATGAGAACAGGCAGGTAAAAGGACAGACTCTAATGGCTGAAAAAATATGGCCCAAGAGATGAAAATGTAAATTTAGAAAATGCAGCCTTATGACCATTTTTCCTACTCTGATTTCCTACTCTGGTTTTCTGCTCTGGCTCTGCTCTGAACCAGTCAACCTGTGATCCTTCCACCAACAAAGTCTTCCTCTGAACCATAAAATCCCTGTGTATGTTCCCAACTCCAAAGTAAAGAAGCAAACAAAAATAAGTATTCCAAGGATGGATTCTATCCTAAAGGAGAGCCAAAGGCAAAAAGGATGGAGTAGAAAAACATGCATGTTGTGCCTATAATTAAAACCTGATGAAGAAAAAGAGTAAAAGCGGGAGACTTTCTGAAAACGTCTGGGACTTAAGGATTTTATAAAGAAATCTCATTAAGAAGCAGATAAAACACACTTCAAACACAGGACTTAAAGTTGAGAACTTGCTCTCCTGAATGCTTGCTGTGTGGCACAGATAGATGACACAGCCACTCTTGAACTTAGCTGCTCCAACTGCATGAACAGAATAAAGGCACCGACACTGAAGAGTGTGAGACACTAGGACGAAAATGTACATGAAAGCTCTTTAAGCTCTAGAGTGCTGCTTAAACAAATTCAGGTATTATGGCATACAAAAATTTTATCCATCATGTAAGAGACGAGCAATGGCTTTTCAGTCTCCCTCTGAAAATTGAGGCTACACAATTTAGGTTATGACCTAGTTAAAACTGTTTCTCTACTAAGAGGGAAATATCAAGAGGCAGAAAGAAAAGACTCAGACTAAAAAGGATAAGGATTTTTTTATCTTTCCTCATGGAAATTTAAAAACATCCTGAATTTTATGGTGCCATTAATTTCTACAAAGAATTTTCACAATTAAGATCTCATTTTAGCATTGTATGAGCCCTGTGGTGGAGAAACTATTGATCCCACACTGGAAAAGAGGAAAATGAGAGAGGCCCAACTGCCTAAATGTCACAAAATGAATTCACGATAAAGAAAAGATCAGATCTACTTGAGGGAGGCAAGAGACAAGGACTCTGATGTCACAGAGATCTGTGTTTGAAGCTCAATTTTTCTACTTATGAACTGTGTGAATCTGAGAACTTATCAACCAGTCTGAATCTTACATATATAAAATACAGTTAATAGTGCTTATCTCATATGGCCACTTATACGAATTAACAGAGATAATGTATGTTAAGAAGCTAGTACAATAGCTGGCATGGAAAGTGGTCGGTAATGGTTACTATCAGTTTCTATTCTTTTTTTTTTTTTTATTTTTTTTTGAGACAGATCATGAGTGGGGAAGGGGCAGAGAGAGAGGGAGACACAGAATCTGAAGCAGGCTCCAGGCTCTGAGCTGTCAGCACAGAGCCCGACGTGGGGGCTCGAACTCACAGACCGCGAGATCATGACCTGAGCCGAAGTCGGACACTCAACCGACTGAGCCACCCAGGCGCCCCTCAGTTTCTATTCTTAATTCTCGGCCTCGTATTATTCTCTGCTCCAGGGCACTGCAGTATTTAACATTAATATCCATTCTTAGACAGACTTTCTCGAGTACCAAAATTACTTCCAATATTAACAAGTGAAATACTGTTACTTTGAAGGGTGTATCAACATAAAAAAAAATCATAGTATCATAGAACAGAATATCATATACTGGAAAAATTAAAAAAAATCAGATACATAACAATGATCACTGACATCAGAGTCTGATAAATTTATTACTTTTTATTTCAGTTATAGAAATTTGCTACTTTACCATAAAATATCTACTAGTAACTAAAAAAACATACCCTACTTTGCAAAAATATTTCCTATGAAAGGTAGTCTTTATTCATACAGCTTCATCTAAATAAAGAGCCTCTCATCTTCCTCCTTTGAAAATATAGATGTTTAAGTTGTCTTACCCGTGATATTGTTAAAGAGCTAACAGGCAACTTTCTCTCATACGTTTTATCCATTAAAGATGCTAGATCAGCTGTGAAGACAAAGAAGGAAAAATAAAGTTGTTAAATACACATATTTCTTAAGAAAAACCTAACAGATACAACTCCTACCAGATGGCTGCCAATACTGTAAAGTCATTATTAAAACAGATGCTCTTTTTATAAATCATTTTTGTATAAATTAAAAAGGATGAAGGAGTATTAGTAATATTTTCAAAAATTATTTACTTAATTGCAGTAAGGATTATTTTTCAAATCCTACCGTATATTTAGCTTTTCAATTTTTTAAATTTTTATTTATTTTTGAGAGAGAGAGAGATGGAGTGCAAGCAGGGAAGGGGCAGAGAGAGAGACGGAGACACAGAATCCGAAGCAGGCTCCTGACTCTGAGCTGTCAGCACAGAGCCCAACGCAAGGCTTGAACTCACAGACCATGAGATCATGACCCGAGCCAAAGTCAGATGCTCAACTTACTGAGCCACCCAGGGCGCCCATTATATATTTAGCTTTTAAAAAAAATGGATCAATAAAGTACCTCTGGAAGGAGATAAAAGTATTATCATTGACGCTTTCCAGGGAAAGGAATTATACAGTAAGGAACCAAGGAAAGGAGACCCTTCATTGCTTACACATTTATTCCTTTTGCATTTTGAACCAGGTAGCTAGCTATATTAGCTCTTCAAAAATTTAAAGGTTGGAATTTATGAAATAACTTTTATACATTTTCTGAACAAATCCGAGAGGCGCTGTGACTACATTTAGTAATTTTTGGCCTGAACTAATTCCTATTCTGGTTCCTTTGAGCAGAATATCCACAGAAATAGCTGGCATTCCTGAGATTACATTGTTATCTCAGAGTCTAAAAAGATCTGAAACACCAAGCAACATTCTCTCAAAAGAATTATTTCACACCTTCTCGTTGCTTCTCAAAGTTACAATATGTTCTTTCCCCTTCTTTCCTCCCCTCAGCTCATGGTTTTGTATCTTATTTCCCTGAGTATAAAACAGAAGCAATCAGAGAATTTCATCCTCCTCCCATCAAGTCTCTAGGCTACCAGCATCTGTGCACATATACTCTGCCTTTTATTTTTTAATAAAGGGTGAACTTTATCAAACGAACGAAAAAACAACAAGACAAAAACCTCCCTTAACCTCGTATCTCCTTCCAGATACTCCTCCTTTGCTCTGTTCCCCTCAGCAGCATGAGTTCTCAAAACAGTCATCCCTGACACAGCTGTTACTACTTCCTTAGGTCCATTCTCTCTTGAACTCATTCAAATCAGGTTTTAGTTTCCATTATTCCACTAACACCAAAGACCACCTCCACACTGTTAAATCCAACATTTCATCCATATCTTACTTGGCCTCTCACTAGCATGTTAATACAATGAACCATTCTATACTCTTTCTTGTCTTTCTTGGGTTCCTTTGCAAAATCTCCTCTTACTGACTTCTAAATGCTGTAGTGCCTAAGTCTCAGTGGTAGACTTTTTACCATCTGCTCAGTCCCTGGGTGCTCTCATGCCTTCTCTCCCATAACTTTAATCATCTCCAGATTATTTACTCCACGTGTATGTGCCTACCCTGACTTCTTTCCACCTGTAACTTCAGACTTGAGTCTGAACTGCAGAGGTGACATCTCCATTGGAATGCCTAACAGGTAACTAAACATGGCATGTCCTCTTAATTTTCCAGCCTTCCCCTCAAACTTGCTTTTCCCTGAGCCTTTCGAATCTCAGTAAACAGCTACTACATTTACTGGCTTTTATTCAGGTCAAAAACCTAGGCGTCATCATAAACCCCATTCTTTTTCACTCTATTGTTGACCAAATGTCAACAATACTATAGGCTCTAGATTTGAAACATAAATATAAATACGTATTTTTCCCCACTACCACTGCTAATCTCTCACCTCCCGACTAGTCATCTTAACTACTGCCCCCACCCTTGCAATCTAAACTCCACACAGCAGTCTGAATAAGCCTTTTAAAAAAAGATAAATCAGATACTGTCATTTTCTTTTCTCAACCATCCAACAGCTTTCTATCATACTTGGAATAAAATCCAAAATGTTTTCTATGACCTACAAATGCCTACATAAGCTAGTCTGTGTTTGTTTCTTGTATTTTCTGTCTTTTACACTTAGATGAAGCAGAGGTAATCAATCGACAAGTAGTTCTTGAAGACTTATTGCTGTGCATTTAACCATTTTTTTTCCTCCTTCCTTTCCCTGGAGCAATGCTCTCAACGACTCAGTACCTACTGTTGGAAAGCAATATAAAACTGTAAAAACCTGATATAATGTAAAAGTAATTACTCTTCTTATAACTACCTTAAAGGGACTGACACCAGGTAATTAAAGAATATTAAAACACACACACTCGAAGTCTCTAAAACCTCTTCGCATTAAGGCAAATTAGTATTGTTAAACCTACTTGCTCAGACGGTGATATTAAATAGCAGTCTCATGGTACCAAATCCTTATAATAAAACACTGGGTCGAGTTGCCTTCTGTAATGTGGTAACTCAAGATTTCATTTTAATCCTTCACACCAAGGCATCTTCAGTCAAGTGAAATTGGTTGGGGGGTGGTGCTCAAAACAGCAACAGCTGCAGAAACAGCACCAGATGAATAACATTTGCATATTAGAAGTCCGAGAAGGGTTTGCTGCTAAATATTATATCACTTTATATATCACAATCACCTTACACGATGGTGCTGGCATGATGAATGAGGCAGAAAACTGCACAGAGCAGGGATGGCCAGGGAAGCTGCAGCAGCTGTGGCCTACACAGGGCCAGCGCCACAGGCTTCTGGACCACGGGCTTCAACTGCCAAAATCACACTTCATGTTTCAGCGAGGGGCCCACAGATACCCAGGTTTTGTTCAAAGAAATGTGCCACAGAAGACACCTCCTTGCCTGTCATTCAGTTCCTCAAGAATATACACTTCGGCGGACGGTTGAGGTCCACAACAGCTATATGGGAAAATGCATCTTCATTTAACAAAACGTAAAGCTGCACAGACAAAGTGAAACTATGTCCAGGAAACGAAATGTATACTAGTATAAAATGCTCTTCTGATCTGAAGAGGATAATAGCATTGATGATTTAAGGTCATAAAAGATCTTGTTAAAGGACCCTGCATGATTCCAAGTACAGGAGTACAATTGTTTACAAACCTGGTTGCGGATTTGAATCATGTGCAGGACTTTAAAACTCTAAAACTTCAAGGGCACCTGGCTGGCTCAGTCGGTTAAGTAACCGACACTTGGTTTTGGCTCAGGTCATGATCTCATGGGTCCATGAGATGGAGCCCTGCATGGGATTCTTTCTCTCCCTCTGTTGCTGCCCCTTCCCCACTTGCATTCTCTCTCTCTCTCTCTCTCTTCCTCTAAGTAAACAAATAAACTTAAAAAAAAAAGAAAAAGAACGTTAAAACTTCAGATTCCTATGCTTTACACCCGGAGGGTGATTTTAAGTATGGAGGCCTGAGGTGAGACCAAGGAATACAAATTTTTAAACAAATGCCCCAAGAGATGGCAACGAAGCCTCACCAGAACTAGAGTGAATTATGTTTGAGAATCGCCATGGAGTGAATACAAAACACATCTTCGATGTTGCTCTTAAGCTCAAGGGTGATATTAAACTGAATTCCATTTCTGGAATAAGGTGGGCAATAAAACACCTAAATAACATATTTTTTAAAAATTCAAATATATGACAGTTTTAGGTAAGAAATTATTAGGTGGTTTTGGTTTTTCATGATTTCTATGTAACTATATGTGACTGTTACCCAGTCAACACTAAATTCTTTCTGACCTTAAGAATATCTGTGTACCTTGGAGAAAATGGGTGAAGGGCATTAAGGAGGACATTTGTTGGGATGAGCACTGAGTATTACATATAAGTGAGGTATCACTGGATTCTACTCCTGAAGCCAAGACTACACTGTATGTTAACTAACTTGAGAATACATTAAACAACAATAAAAAGAATATCTGTTTACCTTATCTAATTTACATAATAAACTAGATACAAATTATTATTGCACCTCCCAGAAGAAGTGCTCAGAACAGTATTAAAAAGAAAATACAGGCACACATGACGTATATATAGAAGCAACAGAAGGGAGAAGGAAGTAGGAAACACTAACCTAGAAACCAGTTTGAATGTATTTAGATTTTCATGTATCCATTTGTCTGTGACCAGAAGCTTTAAAACAAATAGTTCCAATAAAGGAAAAATCTATGCATACATACTAAGAAAAAGAGAATAAAGGAGGATGATATGGAACTGAAAGATCAGCAAAGCTGGTTTCAGAAAATGTCTGTTAGGCTTCAAGAGCAAGGTTTGAAAAATCACTGCAACCAGCCAAAGGCCTCCACAGCTGAAATGACACAGCAAAACTAAACCTCAGCTAATGAGAGAAATGTTTGTAATAGAGGACCACAGTGCTTTGAGTCACCCTGATTCAAACGAGTCAGTGATGTATGTAATTCTCTTTGATTCATAAAGGGAGGTCTTAAAAAAAAAATACTGAAAACCTAGAGGTATCCCTTACTTTATAAGTACTTATAAACTGAAAAATCAGAAATACAATATTTAATTCAGTAGGGCTCAGAAATCTGATTCAGCACATCACCAGGGTCCTTACCCCCTAAGAAGGTGATGCAAGTGAGAGAACTTCGTCTCATAGAAGGCAGGAGCTTCCCCCATCAGGCCTGCCTGCCCTCTTACTGGCACCCTACTCAATTTGCCAAGAAGTGTTTCTCCTTAGTCCCATTCACTGTGGGCCCTAGTCTTTAATTCAAAAGCTGCTCACTGTCTAATGCTGTTAACTTGCACCCTCTACCTCCTCAATAGATCTGCATGGTTAGCGGAGGAATTTCAGAGATGATGATTTAATTTTTTTAAACATTTATTTATTTTTGACAGAGAGAGAGACAGAGACAGAGACAGAGTGTGAGTGAGGAGAGGCAGAGAGAGAGGGAGACAGAATCAGAAGCAGGCTCCAGGCTCCAAGCTGTCAGCAGAGAGCCCAACACAGGGCTCCAACCCACAAACCATGAGATTGTGACCTGAGCTGAAGTCGGATGTTTAAGCGACTGAGCCATCCAGGCGCCCCAAGAGAGACGATGATTTAATTCAGTGTTTATTTTAACTAGAGGGAAGCCCAGTACAGAATACAGTTTAAGACTGCAATCTTCGGACTTGAGCTGGAGAGCCCAAGAACTCCTAGGGGGTCTCTGAAGCTCGGGTGGTGGAAGCAAGGCCCTTTCAATAAAAGTATCAACTGGAATTGATTAAAATGTGTGGAAGACTTAAACCCATGAGTTCATAATGATATTTAAAAAAATTTATCACCACTGATCATTTTTGGAGGATGGTGGGAGGTCAAGCCATTATTTTGAAAGCTGCCTGTTTCATACAAACTGTATCTCAGCATAACTAAACTGCTGATGAAAGAGAATTCTTGTAAGACATTTTCTGGGTAATAAATGAAGAAGAAATAATAGAATTATAATAGTAACATTTTGCAGCTCCTAATAAAATAATAGATATAAGCAGTGGTCATGACTGGCCTTTAACATCACAGAGGGATAAAGAAATGTTGTGTGCCTCCTGACAAAAGTAAACACTACTTGTATTCATCCCAAAAGAAAAACAAAAAAACAAAACCTCTAAATCTGACCAAGTCTCCTACTCAAACTGCCAGCTTTATTGGACAAATGGAAGGTAGAGGAACATGTTAACCACCACCAAAAGAATGAAAACAGCAAATCCAGAATGTGGGAAACAAAGACCTCTATTTTCTTCAACAAATAACTGCAAGAAAGAAAGAAAGAAACTTATAGATTAAAAAATATTTAATTAAGAGACATCTCAACACATTATAATGTATGAACCTCACCCAGGTTCCATTTCAACAAATTATAAATTAAAAAGAAACTTATAAGACACTTGGTATATGTGCTGCCGAAGCGAGCACAGAAACTTATAAGACACTTGGAAAAATGTAAACATTGATGGCATATTTAATGATAAGGAATGACTAATTTTTTTAAATGAGAATGGTATTATAATTAGACTTTTAAAAAATCCTTATCTTTTAGAGGTACATGTGAAAATACACATAAAATGATCTAATAAATGTTAGAAAGTAAACAGGTCATGGGAAAGGGGATTAGTGAAACAAGTCTAGCAGGGAATTGACAACTGCTGAAATCGGATGACAGTACACAGAAGATTCATTATACCAACCTCTCTACTTCTATATATTTCTATAAAAAAAGATTTTAAAAGAGGCAAGAGAAGGGGAGGATATAATGAATTGCACTATAGGTAACTTATCTGCATACTGATTCAACCAAGCCATTAAAAAAATTTATTAAGTATCAGGGTAATTTGAACACTGACTGTATCTTTCAAATTTCAATAATTCTTAAAATTTTGGGTGTGAAATGGTATTCAAAGCACCTTTATATTTGAGATGTATATATTAAAATATACTATGGATGAAATTAGATACTATCTGGGATTTGTCTCAAAATAAACCAAAGGATCAGGACAGTAGAAAAGAATTAAAGTAAATATTAGCCATGAGCTGATAATGGGAGCCACAGTTAGGGCTTCTTGAGGGGGAGGAATGTTTTATTTCTTACAGAGAGGGAGACACAGAATCTGAAGCACACTCTATGCTCCGAGCTTGTCAGCAGAGAGCCCCACGCAGGGCTCGAACTCACTAACTGTGAGATCATGGCGTGGGCTGAAGTGGGGTGCTAACAGACTGAGCCACCCAGGCGCCCCAAAAGGTATTTTTTTCTTAAAGTAAGAAATCCACTGTTCAGTGCGAGCGAAGACACTACTACAGCAATCACTGAGAAAGCTATTTTTCAGCATAAAGGCAATGGCCATAAGTGAATGTCAAAATATGGCCTCAGTTTCCTCATCTATAAGCAGCAGCTGCATTAGCTGGCTGTTGTGCGCATTAAATGGGATGGTGCGTTTGAAGTGCGCAGCACAGAACCAGCAACGAATGAAGGCTGCCTTTCAACTCTTGCAATTACCCTCCTACTGGGGCTGGACAGATCCCCATTAGCCCGCCCCCAAGACTCTAATAGGAAACCACTAATGAGACGGAGGAACCAGAGCCTAACGCCCGTCAGAGAAAACACCGAACACCTAAGTCATCCGCAAGTACCTCGCGTGGAGCGAAATCACGTAAGTAGATGGAAGCCTAAGCCCTACACCCACACCCACGAACCTTACCTCTCCCACCCCGCTCCACTCCACCCCACGCCCTCCAATGAAGACGCTCGGAGTAAAAGCCTCATATCGTCCCTCCTCCCTCCCCCAATCAATGAGGCCGCACCAGGTCCCAGCGCCCAATCACTGCGATCCACATGCTAAGGGCAGCACTCCGCGCACGCGCGTAAGGAGGAAGCTTCCAAAGAGTCCGCACCCAAATGCCAGGTTCCAAAGGCTGTGCGCGGCCGTCTCCACAGAGGCGGCGCTGCCACCTACTGCACGATCCTCGGGATGCAGCCCTGGGCGCAGTGCCTCAATTCTGAGGACCCACAACTCAACCCAAACACTCAAGAGTTGGGAAGAACATGCAGTAATATCACATAGGTGCGAAAGTTTTAATTACATTTCGTTACATAGAAGGAAAAAAAATACTGTCTCAAACAGCCTTTTTCTTCCAAGCGGTTTGAGCTTTAAAACCTTATCGCTCCTCATAACCGAATCTTTCATATAGTGTAGAATCAAGGAGCTGGGGATTCATTCAGTTTACCTATTTCTGGAGCACCTATTATATGTCGGGGTATTAACTGAGGCAGGCTTTATAATCCTCCCTAATTTATAGCAACAGGAACGTGGGTTAAATGACATAGTTTCTGAAAGCTGTCAGAGCTTGGGCTAACATCCAGATGTGTGCCCCTAAGTGTATAAAGACTTTTCTTCACATCGAACGACACAACGAAGGTACAAAGTGGTGCAAGAATATAGGGTGAGGAAAAAAACAATTCTGACTGGATAGGCATCCAGGATGTACAGAGGATATTTTAAGCAGAGAAGCATTCAGTAAATGGTAGCCGTTACTGCTTTTCCAAGTATACTAATCTTAACAGACAAGACAATTACCTACATTGTTGCAGACTTATTATACTCATTCTTTGGCAAATAGCTTCTGCTTATTCAGGAATCTATGACAAAGGTCCCATAAATTTGTCCCCTAATAACGACGAGTTTACTATATCCTATACCAAGGCACCAAATACAACGATCTTTTCTAAATTTCCCTTCATACCTAGGAAAGTGTTAACAATAGCTTTCCTGAAATTCTTTATCTTCTTCTCTGTACTTCCATAGCACTTTTTTTTTTTTTTTTTACAGTTCATACAAGGCATACCAGAACAACCTTGCATTATAATTAATGGAGTCCATGCTGGTTTCATTCACTGGAATGGTGGTTCCCAAAAAGAGCACTATTGGCCCCAGAGGGCATAAATGCCCATTTGCTAAAGAAAAATGGGGGTAATATTTTGATTGTCACAATGACTGTGGGAAGTATTGATGATCAGAAGAAAATTAGATTACCTGCAATGCAGAGACTGTCCCTATTGGCAGCCGGAATTTTCAGTATAGAAGGCTGATACAAATATGGACTAGAGGAATGCAAGGAAGAACCTCTAGGGATGAACTGGAATTGGAGGTTTTAGCATGAATTAATTGTAAAATATGTACATGTAAGCTTATATGCACGTATGTGCATATTATGTTTATGTGTATACATACCCTTATCTTTACTGGCTCTATCTATTGAATAGACCAAGAAGCAAAAATCCCATAGTAGCAAAAGGACAACTAGTGCACAGATCTTGGTGTCTAACACCATTCCTTACTAAAAAGAACAAAGACTCCTTGGAGAAATAATAGATTCCTGGGCTAGAGCAGGAAAGGTACAAGATGGAACACTGGGAGTCAGGTTGAAACCAACCAGCCAACTCTGAAATAATTTGACCACCAAAATAACAAGGATGGTAATGAATCATTAAAAGAAAAAGAGGAATCTGCCACCCACAAGACTATAGTAATAATAAACAGAAAAAGAAAGAAATGGGAGAAAAGGGAGGGCTCCTGCTTACATTAGAATACTGAGTACTAATTACTAAACGTGGAGGTATTAATGGAATTGGAAAACCATTGTTTAAATTTTTTTTTTTAACGTTTATTTATTTTTGAGACACATAGAGACAGAGCATGAACAAGGGAGGGGCAGAGAGAGAGGGAGACACAGAATCAGAAGCAGGCTCCAGGCTCTGAACTGTCAGCAACAGAGCCTGACGCGGGGCTTGAACTCAGACTGCGAGATCATGACCTGAGCTGAAGTCGGCCGCCCAACCGACTGAGCCACCCAGGCGCCCCTTAAATTTTTTTTTTTTTTAACGTTTATTTATTTTTGAGACACATAGAGACAGAGCATGAGCAAGAGAGGGGCAGAGAGAGAGGGAGACACAGAATCAGAAGCAGGGGAAAACCATTGTTTTGCAACCATTACAGTCAAGATTGATTCAGATAAGAAGCTGAAGGGATAGTAAACCTAAGGGGAAACTTTTGATAAGCAGCAGGACATTGGCATGATATTAAAGTTTCTCCCCACAAATTGCCCATTAGTCACAAGGGAGAAAAACAGTAACTCTCCAGTGGAAAAATCAGACACATTTGACTGGCTGATCAAAGTTGACCTCACCAGTGAAGGCAGATGGACATCAGGTGTCTCCAAAGGAGAAGTTGTCCTGAGGACACAATATCACTGACAATATTCTGGCCAAGGGAGCCTTTCTGAATCTAATTATGAAAAAATATAAAACAAACCCCAAAAGAAAAAAATTCTATTAAAAAAAGGGACTGGCTTCTTAAGAAACATCGGGTAGTCTACACCAAAGCACTCAGCTTAAAGGCAATAAAATATTCAACAAACTCCCAAATGTTAAAAAAAAAAAAAAAAAAGAGAACACACAAAAAAAGAATGAGAACACAAAAATCAAACGGTCAAAATGATGACACCTGGTGAATTCAGGCAGAGAATAGAGATGCTCTTTGTATTATCCTTACAAATTTTTTTAAGTTTAAAATTTACAAATAATAAGTTAAAATACTTGCCCCACATACCATGACATCTAGGACATGGCAGACAATTACATGATTAAAAAAAAAATCAACCTATTGATAATTAACAGAACTCCATTTTACATATAAACACAAAGTACTTTTTGGGGCGTAACTTGAAAATAAGCTGACTTTTTCCACAGATGCAACTACCATGTAAATTGAAGAAAGCATTTGAATTTTTCAGAACTTTAACAGAACAACCAAAAGTTCAGAACAACCAAAAGTTGTTACCATTTTGTGAATAAATCTGTGTCACTCACGATAATGCCACTCCTGGTATTGCCAGTGTACCACATCTGTATCCATCTGCATTTCTATCTACTCACAGTGATTCGACGTTTTAGTGCAAGTACATAGTCATAGTGGCTCATCTTCAGATTCTCCACAGCTCTGCTGTGGTTAGTCCCTAACTACACATCCATTCTGGGACACACAAACCAACTCTGCTCTTGCAATAACACTATCAGGGGAGAAAATGAGTTCTTTGAAACCCCTACCTCTATCCCAAGCTAGCCATTACAGACAGCTACAAAAGAATGTCTCCCCTCCGACCCATTATGAGAAGAATCCATAAACACAAGAGGACTTTATTCTTTAACATAAGCCCAAAAATGCAGAGAAAGAAATCTGAGGGAGAAGAGTAGATCAGCAGTGGAACTGACAAAAAATTATATCAATCCCCTAAAACTATCACCATCGTCTGACTTTATTTTTTTTAAGTTTATTTCCTTATTTTCAGAGAGAGAGAGCAAGCAGAGGATGGGCAGAGAGCTAAGGAGAGAGAGAATCCCAAGCCCAGAGCTCGATCCCACAAACCATGAGGCCATGACATGAGCCGAAATCAAGAGTCAGGCGCTCACCTGAAGGAGGCACCAAGGTGCCCCCCCTTTTTATTAATTGTCTGACTTTATTAATGTCCTGATGATGTTACGTATAATGTATATTACATACATGAAGTATTTACATTTCTACAAAGTGCTCATATGGTCGGTGATTTCTTCTAGGCCTTGGTATTTTAGAAAAGAAAGACTGCTATCTGTGTAATATGACCTAAGGAACAGGGAAAGGGAAATATAATTAGAAGCCTACTGCCCAAGAAGATGTTAGCCAACTATTTTCCCGAAATGGTTTATATGAGATTGTAACACTGCTTTCAGACATATTACCTGGTAACAGAACAGAGTCAGAAAGAACTCTGAGGACCATGAGTCAAGAAATGACAGTAAAAAAGGATGAAAATATAAAAATTTTTTTCTCTGCAGATAATGTAAAACGGAGACAAGCTGCACACTAACTATATCACAAAGGTGGGCAAAAAAACAAGAAAGAATTGTTTACAAATTTAGGGACACTAACCATCAAGGCAAAAATGAAAAAGGTATTTGCAGGATAGCAAAAATGATTTTGCCATGTGTAAAATTACAGTCTAATTCTTTTTAAGACTTAAAATGTGGAGAGAGCTGGACATCTGGCTTGTGAGCGGGTACCTTCGCTTCACGCACAACCAAAGAGCGATTTAAAAATGGGTGATGTTGAGAAGGGCAAGAAAGTTTTTGTTCAGAAGTGTGCCCAGTGCCATACCGTGGAAAAGGGAGGCAAGCACAAGACTGGGCCAAATCTCCATGGTTTATTTGGGCGGAAGACAGGTCAAGCCCCTGGATTTTCTTACACGGATGCCAACAAGAACAAAGGCATCACCCGGAGAGAGGAGACACTGATGGAGTATTTGGAGAATCCCAAGAAGTACATCCCTGGAACAAAAATGATCTTCGCTGGCATTAAGAAGGCAGAGGAAAGAGCAGACTTGATAACTTATCTCAAAAAAGCTACTAAGGAGTAATAGTTGGCTGTTGCCTTATTTATTACAAAACAAAAATGTCTCGTGACTTTTTATGTGTACCATATTTAAATTGATCTCATACACCAGAGTTCAGATCATGAGTGGCTGATAGCATCTTTCTTTTGGACAGTCCTGATTTCAGTAAGATTGGCTTGTGGTTAAATGAACATAATTAGCTTTTCTAACTTTGAAAGTAATTCTGGTTCAACAAGTGCTGTCACTGTTTCCCCTGCAAAAGGTATGATTGGAATTGATTAGATGTTTAGCTTTTCACAGAGATGGTAAATGCTATCTCTAAACTATTAGGAGATTGGTTTTATATTTAGATTTATATAACTGGTTATATTAATATATTTAAATACTGAGGAAATCCCTTTACTGTATCACAACAGCAAGACTCAGCTGTGTTTCAAGTTGCGTTTGTTAGCCTGTTAAAGGCAAGGGCTGAAGATAAGCTGACAGTGTCCACTTTATCTTTCTAGTCTTAACTATGCCAATTTAATTAAAATTCCCTGCATTTAAAATGTTGCCTTTTGCTTAATGAAAGGCATTTTAGTGTGGTTTATGTACAACATTAAATAAAGAATGTTAACACTTCTCACATTTTATAGATGATCTGTAAGGTCAGATGCTTTTAAATTCAGTGTGATAAGTTGTAGCAGCAGATTTGGCTTGTGAATTCTTTACTAAATTGTAATTCAGGATTGTATTCTAAACAGCTATTCAAAAATAACAACTGTGGAATTACCATTTATGTATGATCGGTAATGGTGCTTTTGCCAACTCGTTAGAAGGGTTAAAGTAGAGGAGTTATATCATCAGCACAAATTTGTAAATTATGTGATAAGGCTTAAGATAATTAAAAACAAAATCACAGATCAAAAAAAAAAAGACTTTAAATGTGCTTATCTGAATGGTACATCATAAAAGCATCATTTCATAAATATATGAACATGATGGTAAACATATAGAGTGACTGACATGACACATATAACAGCTAATAGGTACCTACCAAGGTGACAATGTTCTTTTTCTCTTGCTTCCCATTTTTGGCTGTCCACATATGCTGCGGAAAGCAGGCATCTTTTACCTGAGGAAAAAGTCAATTATCAAAAGGTGCAATTTCACAACAGGTTGAGTTTAATATGTCTTATTAAACATATCTTTGTCCTATTTTCAATGTACTAGATTATAAAAAGATTCTAGTATGATACTTTCACCAATACCACA
This sequence comes from Paguma larvata, assembly GCA_030068075.1. Lineage (NCBI taxonomy): Eukaryota > Metazoa > Chordata > Mammalia > Carnivora > Viverridae > Paguma > Paguma larvata. The sequence continues at coordinate 97,490,330 of CM057826.1, read as the reverse complement.
CAGTTTATAATTCACTTCAAGACAACATGTATTCAACATGTGACAAGTAGAGGATGTGGAAAAAACTGAAAATATCTAAAATGATGTTATGGATAAGAATGCTGGTAATTTTGTTCCTGTAAGTTTGGACTAGAGCCATTTGCTGCCCCTAAATTCTAGCCTAGGTGAGCCCTAGAACTCCTCAGAACCCAAATACTTGCTGAACTATTGCTTAACACAGAGAGAATCATTATAATAACTAGTCCTGAAAACATTTCCATCTGACTTGGATCAGCATATTTACCCTAACTTCACCTAAAGCAGAGTATCTTGCCCAGTAACCTAGCACCCTACTTCTAAATAAGAAAAACTTTACAAGCTGGATTTGAGGTAACGCACTGGATGGCATAGCTGCACTCAGGGCACCTGGCACAATGATGGTATGTGGCAATGCTCAAGAGACAGGAGTTCAAGGAATGAATGAGAGAGAATGAGGAGCAACTTAATCAAAACTAGCAGCTTTTATGTTTCAAAGGACACCATTAAGAAAGTGAATAGACGGGGCGCCTGGGTGGCTCAGTCGGTTAAGCGGCCGACTTCGCTCAGGTCATGATCTCGCAGTCTGTGAGTTCAAGCCCCGCGTCGGGCTCTGTGCTGACGGCTCGGAGCCTGGAGCCTGCTTCGGATTCTCACTCTCCCTCTGTCTCTCTCTGTCCTTCCACCACTCGTGCTCTGTCTCTCTCTTTCGAAAATAAATAAACATTAAAAATTAAAAAAAAAAAAAAAAGAAAGTGAATAGACAACTTACAGAATGGAGAAAATATTTGCAAATCATTTCTCTGATAAGGGACTTGTATCCAGAACATGTAAATGGCTCTTACAACTCAAAATTTAAAAAGACAAATAACCCACTGAAAAATAAGCGAAAGCTTTTAACAGACATTTCTTTAAAAAAAAAATGCACCAATAGCCAACAAGTACATGGAGAGATGTTTGATATCATTTGCCACTAGGGAAATACAAAATACACTTCATACTCACTAAGATGACTATAATAAAAAACAGATAATAGCCATTGATAAGGATATAGACAAATTGGAACCCTTGTATATTGCAGGTGATAATGTAAGATGCTGCAGCCACTTGGAAAAGTTTGGCAGTTCCTCAAAATATTAACATGGAGTTACTATGCACCCCAGAAATCTCACCCCTAGGTATACACCCAGGAGAAATGAAATCACGCATGCACACAAAAAAATCATATACAAATGTTCATAGCAATATTATTCATAATAGCCAAAAAGTGGAAACAACGCAAATATCCATTATCTAATAAAAAATAAACGTGATATATTCTTAGAGTATTATTTGGCAATAAAAAGAAATGAAGTACTCAAACAGGCTACAACGTGGATGGACCTTGAAAATATTATGCTAAGTAAAAAGGAAGCAAGTCACGGAAGGCCACATTTATATAAAGAGTCCGTAATAGGCAAATCTATAGACAGATCTGTAGTTGCCCAGATCTGGAGGGGAGGGAGTCAGGAAAGCTTGTAGGAAAATGGGGAGTTGACTGTTAATGAGTATGAGGGTTTTTTTTGAGGTGATGAAAATGTGCTAAATTGATTGTGGTGATGACTGCACAACCCTGTGTATGTAAAAAAAAAAACAAAAAACAAAAAAAAAACAAAAAACAACAAAAAAAAACCACTGCATTGAATTCCTGAAATGGGTGAAGTGTATGATATATGAACTGTATCTCAATAAAGTCATTAAAAAAAAAAAGAAGAAATGGCAGAGAATTACCTAAAGGTCAAAGTCCCTAACTCGACAGCATGGAAGCTGACTAAACACAATATTTGCAAGCTATTGTTATCCTCTAGCCATCTCCCAAGTAAAATAAACAATATAAACACATTTATGTGAGTTTATACACAAACCAATTCCTTCCCTACCTTAATTACACGTCAGACCTTTACTAGAATAGTATGCTAAATTTGAGGTCTAAAGCTTAAGCAGTAATGTGATAATATGAAAAGCCTCCCAAAAACTATCTCAAAGAGGAACTAAGATGTTTTTTAAAGAAATACTATTAAAAAAGATCTACATTTCAAGCGGATTATTAAACAATTAGATGTTTGGAGCACAGCATACATTTTCCACAGAAACAATGTTATAAATTGTTAGTTACATTCCCAGATCTGCCAAGAAGGATGAATAAAATCCAATGGCATTAGCTATGTAGCTGTACCAAGTCAAGGGTGAGGAGACCAGAGATTCGGTTTGAATTTTACCAGCTGGTAGAGAACTAGAGATCCTGCGGATGAAGGAGCTGAACTCAGTGATAAAGAAGATTCCTTCATGTTCTTACATAAAGCCAAAAGAATAAATTCACATAACCCAACCATAAATTTATAGCAGCATTTCTATGCAAACTGAATCCCAATTTCTAAAACCAAGAAGGTCTCAGGGCGCCTAGGTAACTCAGTTAAGCATGTGACTTCAGCTCAGGTCATGATCTCACGATGAGAGGTTTCAAGACTCGCGTCAGGTTCTGTGCAGACAGCTCAGAGTCTGGAGCCTGTTTTGGATTCTGTGTCACCCTCTCTCTCTCTGCCCCTTCCCTACTCACTCTCTCTGTCTCTCAAAAATAAACCTTAAAAAAAAATTTTTTTAAACCAGGAAGATCTCTCTTTTCTGTCAGAAACATGAACAGCCCTTCTCTATGTGAGCAAGAGCTAAGGATAGAACTATTAAACTATATACTTCAGGATACCAGTGACTTATTTTCTACTTATTATAATTTCTTATTCTCTATTTTTTCTTCTAGAATATGCTTCATTCTAGCATAAGAAATCACCTCTCCCTATTCTAGAGTCAGAAAAGACAATTATCTACGTCAATCAAGAATTTCGAATTGGGAGATAAGACAAAAGCAGGAGAGGTCACAGAGAGGAAAGGTAGTTCAAGAATGCACTTTGTGTGCAGTTGTTCAAGGGCATCACATGAACTGAAAACAAAAATCAAATGAGGACCAGTAAATCCTCAAAAGGTAAGCGCAGCAAGCTTTATAGATATCAACTGTTTAATGTTTGCTTTTTAAGACAGTAACCAGTAATCACTATCCATCTTCATTGAGTGTAAAACAAAAGTATAAGGGTATAAGGATGAAGAATTTAAATTTAGCAAATGGAAAACTTTCCTACAACAATAGAAACAAATGATAAAAGTAGAAATGTGTGGCCAAATTTGGTAGGCAGAAAAATGAGGTCCAAAAGAGGTCCATGTCTTAATCTCCAGAATCTATGCATGAGTTATGGTAACAGCTAAGGAGGATTAAGGTAACGGAATTAGGATCAGCAAATCAGCTGATCTTAAAATGAGGCAATTGTACAGGGTTATCCAGGTGGCCCAATGTAATCACAAGGTGTTTAAAAGTGGAAGAGAGATACCAAGAAGCGTGAAGGATGGAGTGATGTAGAGACTTGACTTGCTCTTACTCATGTTAAATGTATCTGAAAAAAGGGAGCATCAGTCAAGGAATTCAAGTGGTTTCTTGAAGAGAGAAAAGACCTGGAAACAGACTGTCCCCTAGAGAATGCTGAAAGGAACTTGTCCTTTTCAACACCTTGATTTCAGCATAGCAAGGCCCTCTGTTAGACTTGTGACTCACAGAACTGTAAGATAATAGTTGTATTGTTTTATACCACTTCATTTGTGGTAATTTAAGACTACAATAGGAAATTACTGAACCTTAAGACATTTCTGTAAGCCTTTTAAAGACAGTAAGAGCTTCACAGGTTTAGGTGTTTGAGCCTGATTAATCCCACTCTGAATATGCCACCCAGCAGTATTTACAAACCTTACTTGAACTTAATTATCCTTCAGCCAGTTAGGTTTGGTGGCAACCATATTCTCTAAAGTAACTATCGGCTATAAAAAGAAATAATTTCTCCATTCAGTCCTGAAAAGAGACCTCCAAAGACCAGAATCTCAACATTTAGTGAAAAGCGATTGGCTCTATCTATATTCTTATTTATTGTATAGTTACTTTGGCCTTTAGACCGATGTCTCCAAACATGTTTTCCACCCAAAGAAAAGCAGTGTGATCGTCAATACAGATAGCCTTTTAGAGTCACAAAATCTTAAGTTGGAATCCTTGGCTTGCTAAGAAATGGTATGAAACGTAGGGAAGCTCCACAATCTGAGCCCCTTTTATGATACAAAAGATAGTGCTTACACTGTATTATTTTAAATGAAGGCATATTATGTGTTTACTCTAATGTTTATTATGTAGTAGGTGCCCAGTAAATTTCCTTTCTCTGTTCTCTTTATGTATTATTTATTTTTAAAATACTTTTTTTTAAAGCTTATTTATGTGGAGGCGGGCGAAGATGGACAGAGAGAAATGGAGAGAGAATCCCAACCAGGCTCTGCACAGTCAGCACAGAGCCCGATGCGTGGCTCGATGTCATAGTTCGTGAGAACGCAACCCCAGGCTGAAACCAAGATTCAGATGCTTAACTGACTTAGCCACCCAGGCACTCCCCTCTTTGGGTATTTAAATCACTTTTCTAATTTGTATCAAGTATATTTTTTCCTCTCTTACCCTGGAATAGCTCAAGATATTTTCATGACTTAAAAGTCAAGCTTCTTATCAGCATTTTCAAATCCTGAATGGGTTATGTAATGCACTATCTTATGTACTCTTTTATTTCAAGTTTTTATTTAAATTCCTAGTTAACATATATGGTAAAAATGAGTTTCAGGTATAGAATTTAGTGATCACTTAACTCATCCCAAGTGTCCTCCGTGATACCCATTACCCATTTAGCCCATCCCTCACTCACCACCCTCCATCAACCTGGCTTGTTCTCTCTAGTTAAGAGTCTCTTACAGTTTGCTTCCCTCTTTTTTTTTTTTTTTGTTTCCCTATGCTGATCTGTTTTCTTACATTGCACATAGGAGTGAAATCACATGGTATGTCTTTCCTGGCTGATGTTCCTACATAATTCTATTACTTGCCTTGTAGTTTCCGGTTACTGATTTCAAGACTCATCTTTTCTACTATCTAACCTAGTGCTTACTTCAATAGAACTTCCTACAACGATGGAAATGTTCAATTCCGAGCTATACAACTGTAACCACTAAGCATAGGTCTCTACTAAACACCTAAAAAATGTGGTTAGTGTGATTAAAATTGAATTTTTAATTTTAACTAATTTCAACAGCTACATGTAGCTATGTAGCAATCACAATGGAAGAGCACAGGTGTAAATTACATGTTGATCAGTTTAACAACAAAATGCTAACTGAAAATTCTCTGAAGTCACCCTTACCTAATTTCCATTCAGTTGTTAGAATGATTGCACCAAACACTATGCAACCATCGTGGTCTCTCTGATAAGCAATTCAAGGTCTTGTTTAAATTGAAAAGCATATGATAAACACCGTTATTAAACATGCTAGCAAATAGGTACAGCAGCGAATTCTGAATCAGATGCCAGGTAGTGTACATACTTTACTTAACATTTTCACCTGCTAGGCAACTAATTAATTCTCAGAAAACCTGGGCTAACAATGAGGTTTCATGCCGATAGTTAACGGCTGTTGCTAAAGATGTGTGAATAGTTTATGTGTTGGTTTTTAATAGGAGCTAGAGGAGGTATGTTGGGAACGTTAACAGTGATTATTGCATTTTAGTCATATAATCATACTGTAAGAATACAGTATATAATTACATAAAACATAAAAAAGTGTTAATGGACTGTTTGTGATGGGTAATTTTGGAGGAGTCAAAACTTAAACACAGATTTTCAACTGCCTGGTATCATGCCCCTAATCCCCATTCAAAGGTCAAAGGTACTTCCAAAGTACCTATTGTCTCTACACGTGAAAAACTGGCACAGTAAGGTCACTCACAAGTTGTGCCCCAGATCATTAAGTAATGTGAAATTAGTACTGAAATGTTTATCCCAAGTGGAGACCAGAGGTCTGGCCAAATGTGAGGTGGTGAGGTTTTCAATGCCCCTCCAAAGACACTTAAGCGGAGAAGAAAGCTTCTGGCTCTGGGATGGGCACATTTGGGCTCTTGGTGGTCAGTGGAGAGACGACCACTCTAACACAAACCCAGCAAATCATAGGCAAAAGCCCTCATTCCATGACTTCCTCTACTCTTCAGACTTTTGGACAGGCAGGCACTATACTGGGAAAAGATATGGGTTGGAGACCTTACCTCCCCCTTCTGTGCTCCAAACGGTTTCTCTAGCAACTAGAATCCAGAAGCCTTTCCTGTCCTATTGAAAACCCACAGCTCCTTTCACTTAAGGAAGAGTTCTCAGGTGCCTAATGAAGTAGCCCCACAAAAGCAGAGCGTCCACAAACCTGCCAGGGAGACTGGGGGCAGAGACACTCTCCGCGCCAGAAGAAACCAGCGCCGCGCTATGGGGGCTGCCATCTTGGAGCATACCAAAAGGATGAACGTGCAGGGGTTGCGGGAGAGGAAGGGGTGGGGTCACAGACTGATGCTCCGCCCCCTTCCCCGGCACCCGTAGTTGTTGCGGCCCGGGACAGCATGGCTGCCACAGTTCGGCTTCCGAAGCATGTTTTGCTGTTTACGCTGCAGAGTTCCCTGTGTCCCGGGGTGGGAGGCTCAGGCTCCACAAGCTGCCGCTGCCCTCTCGGAGGTATCCGCGGCCACTGGTCGTGAAGGAGGGGAGAAATGGGACAGACGGGAAATTGATACCTTAGCAGGCATGGCTTGGGGGGAAAAACAATCGCCTCAGTCGCTCACTGGCCTGGAGCAGCTTATGCTCTTGTGTCCTTGGCTTGTGCGCGTGTGCAGCTCTGGCCCCTGGGTGTCGTCGAAGCCCCTGTGCCTGGGAACCAGAGGACAGCCAGGCTGGGGTCTTGACCTGCGGGCTATAGTAGTCCTTCAGATGGGTTGACGCTGTTGTCTCGAAATCCCTCTCCCCCGTGGGTGTACTGTTCTACAAAGTGTGGGAGTCGAGGTCTTAGACTGAGTTTGGTGTCCCAACTTTAGGGCTAACAGTGTGAAAGACCTTGAGCAAGTTTCTTCATTTGTAAAATTGTCCATTAATAGCTTTATGGGAATGATTAAATTTGATTATGCTGGTGAGTGATGATAAAATATTTAAGTGCCAGCTATTACTCTACATTTTAAGTATATTCCATTTCTCTTGAAACCACCCATTGAGAGAGGTACCATTTTTTTCTGTTTTCAAAGGTGGAAACAGCAAGGCCAAGTAATTAGCCCAAAGTCAGAGGAATCTGGTAGAGGAGGGATTTGCCCTCAGGCAGCCCAACAGTGTATTCCTGCTGTAACCACTTCTGTGGATTGCCTTCTCATAAATAGACAACACTTCTTTTTAAAAAAAATTTTAATGTTTTATTTATTTTTGAGAGGGAGGGACAGAGTATCTGAAGTAGGCTTGGTACTAACATTGGCCAGCCTGATGTGGGGCTCGAACTCACGAACTGTGAGTTCATAACCTGAGCCAGAGTCGGATGCTCAACCAACTGAGCAACCCAGGTGCCCCAAGACAACACTTTATTGTTAAGCTGTTACTGCAGTACAGAGAGGTCTTTTAGTGGATGTTTCTTTGACAACACTCCACTGAATGCACAGCCAAATATTCTAAAGAAATGATGTTTCCCAAGCTTACCTTTCTACTAAGCTGTGGTCAGTGGTTTCTGATGTACTTTGATACCGACAGTCCAAATCTGAGAAGCTAAACTCCTCATTTTCAAAAATTGCAGTGCAGGGAATTCCAGTGGCCACACTGTAGCTTTTTCGTCTATAGTATATGCTTTTTTCTGGATAAACCAAACTAGGTATACCAGCTTGACATTTGAACAGTAACTTTTAGTTTTGTTTTTTGTTTCTTTGTTTGTTTTTTTTCACTTGTTATCCTGTAACCAGATGGGACATGTCCATTTGTATTTCACATCCCAGATTCCTCTCAACCCATTTCCATACATAGTTAATTACTAGCTCCTTTCACACACACAAATAAAACTTGATGAGAATTTGCCTTCTCTGATAGTTTAGAGATTTTTTTTTCCCACTAGGGTGACATTTGTAGCTGTCCAGGTGTATTATTTACATTAAGTGAAGATCAGTTATTAGAAAGAGACAACTCCCTTTTTTTTTTTTTTTAATGGTTATTTACTTTTGGGAGAGAGAAAGAAGTGGAGGAGAGAGAGACAGAGGATGAGCAGGGGAGGGGCAGAGAGAAAGGGAGACAGAATCCGAAGCAGGCTCCAGGCTCGGAGGTGTCAGCACAGAGCCCAGTGTAGGACTCAAACATACAAACCATGAGATCATGACCTGAGCTGAAGTTGGGCACTTAACTGACTAAGCTACCCAGGCGCCCCAGAGACAATAAACTTCTATTCATGTTCTTCACTAACTGTAAAAGAATGAAAATGATTTTGCTTTTTTCTTTTATTTGTAGCTAAAAGATATCTACTTACAGATAATGTTGTGAAATTAAAAGAATTTCAACATAAGAAGGTCGTTATTGCATATCATCTTCCTGGCTCCAAAGGTAATTGAATCGATTTTGTTAGTTCTTTCACTGATGTGTCATTAGGGTTTTTTTTTTTTTTTGTCTTTATCCGTTTGGTCTCCTTCGATGACTTTACGTCCGAGAAGAAATTGACATAGTTTATTCTTGATTTCCCAGTCTACTCTTAAATGTACTTTTCATCTCACTTTCTGCTACTATAGAGCCTATAGCTTTCCTCTTGTCCCTTTTCCCAGGATCCCAGAGAAATACTAAAACTTTTGTTGGAACCAGTTCTCTCTAGATCCCTGTCACCCAAACTAAGGGTCAAGGATTAGCAGCACCTGGGAGTTTCATAGAAATGCCCAACTTATGGCCCCAGATTATTAATATACACAATAAAGTCTGAGAACTGCTCACGATGACTGGCTTTAACGTTTTTTGAAACGCCTCTGAGTAAAAAGTACATTTTGCATAACATCTCATCTATATACATACATATCTATACAAAAACACAGTGAAACAAAACCATCTCATGTGGGATGCATTTTCATATTTTTCTACTTTGCTGAAAAAGTCAGGCTAAAATGAAGTTTTTTTTTTAATTAGCAAAATATTGGTCATTTTGGAACCTAGGCGACGTGCACATGGGAGGTCATTATACTGTTCTCTTTCTGGTTTGGGGTATGTTTGAAAATTGTTATTACAAAAAGCTGAAAACACACCACTACCCTAGTTCTTCTTCCTGTCAGCATCTGAGAACTCTTGTTGAATTCATTCCCTCTCTCCTGCACATTTTTCCAATACTTTAAATTCCTTGATAAGCATAGCAAGACTTTGTTAATAACAGGTTGGTTTGTCCCTACCGCCTTTCTCAGATCTCCTTCCTCTCACTGTCAAATGTTCATGAGCACCTAATAAACACTGCTTCCAGCCCTCTGGAAATCAGTCTTTCCTCACCTCTTTGCTAATCATATATACAATATATAATATACCTTCTATGGAATAAGAAGATAAGCCTTCAGAGTGAGGGAGAATATATTTATCTCCAATGGATATTTTACTTCAGATTTTACTCAGTCTGGATTTTACTTCAGTCTTCTTTTTACTCGGATTTTTTGAGCTTTGGAAAGCTGGCAGAGTTAGGGCTTCATTTTTTAGTTACATCCAATTGTTGTAGTGTTTCTAAGCCTGTCACAGTTGTGCATATGTTCCAAAAGGCAATTAATGTAGTGAGTGCCAATCTACTCCATGGTCAGAGTGATACTTATAAAATCCTGTTAATATTTCTTCATTATAAGAACCCACAGTGGTCCTCTGTCCTAAGAAGAAATTATGATTTCCTCTTAATTTAGTCACAGTTCTCCCCTCACCATCTTCCTCTGTGCCCAATTCTATGCTATTATTCATACTGATTCTCATACCAAGAATGTTCCCCTCTCCTGAGTTTCTCCAACCCAGTGTAGCCACTTCCTTTCTGGTACCTTTCCACTTCCACCAGACCTGGTCTGTTTCGGCCACCCTGATTTCTTTATATAGTTGGTCATCTGTCACCTCTGCATTGTTTTCAAAAAATTTTTTTTTAATTTTTTTTAAACAGTTTTATTTATTTTTGAGAGACAGAGACAGATCATGAGCGGGGTAGGGGCAGAGAGAGGGAGACACAGAATTTGAAGCAGGCTTCAGGCTCTGAGCTGTCAGCACAGAGCCTGATGCAGGGCCTGAACTCACAAATTGTGAGATCATGACTTGAGCTGAAGCTGGACACTCAACTGACTGAGCCACCTAGGTGCCCCTCAAAAAAAGTTTTTTATTGTTTATTATTTTTGAGCGAGAGAGAGACAGAGACAGAATGTGAGCCAGGGGTTGCGGGGGTGGGCAGAGAGGGAGGACACAGAATGCGCAGCAGGCTTCAAGCTCTGAGCTGGCTGCACAGAGCTTGACTCAAGGCTCGAACACACGAACTGTGAGATCATGACCTGAGCAGAAGTCAGATGCTTAAGCGACTGAGCCACTTATGTGCCCTTCAGTCATTGTTTTCAGATAGCTTTGCATAACTCTTATCATGTTTTCTCAAATAGGTTAAGATTCTTTCAGGACAGAAACCCTGCCTTAACCTTTCTTGTTTTGCTCACAAGCACTTGAACTTTGATTATTTGTTTTAAAGTGTAAATTACATCTTTTGAAATTTTGGATTCTTTCAGGCTTATTAAAAAGTGTAGGTCATCCCATTAAAATTCTTTAGATTAGAAATTGTTTGGAAATAGTTAATATAAATTCTCCTAAGTCTAATAAGTGATGTAATGAAAATGAGAACAACGTGCAAGATTTACTGGCAGTTACTATATGCTAGGCCCTGTGCTAAATGCTTAACATACATTATCTCAGCATACCCCATGAGGTAGCTCTCACGATTCTCACTTAAGACATGGAATCAAGTCTAACAGACAAGGGTCTCCCCATAGCATGCAAGTGGCAGAGCCTAGCTTATAGCCCAGGTCTTTCCATCTGTAAAACCTTTAACCATGATGTGGCTCTCCAAATAAAGATTGGATGGTACACAGCATTCACTTAAACCAAGCAGGCCTTCCTTTCTTTAAATTGAGAACAGTGTCTGCCTCAGCTTCCCAGTCTTGTGTTTTAGTATATATTGTGCCATTCTTTTAAACAGCCTTCCTTCAAAGCTCTGGGCCTTGGAGCAAAACCCATAGACTTTTCTTGGCAACTCCTGATACTGAGAACAGCTCTGCCTTCTAGAGAGCAGATGCTTCTTTAGTGCTGGCCTTGCATCTCGCCCCACACTCTGCCGAGAATCTGATCCCTTCCTAATGCCAAGAAGCAGTGTTTTCTTTTGGTGTTTGACTGTCTGCACAGTTGATCAAATATAAGAGAGGGGACAGAGATAGGTATAACCACTTTGAAATGATTCTTTTACCAAGATGTTTGCTGCTGTTGAGAGGACGGGTTTTGTTGTTGTTGTTGTTGTTTTTACCCTGTGTGCATTTTTATGTAGTACCGTGGCATGCTTTCTAACAACTGAGTAGAAAGACCAAAGAAATGAAAGGTATAGTTGAACCAAATGAAAGAGACTTAAAATATTCCTGAATCGCATGGATCAACTACTAGGGCAAACCCATCTTCGGTACAGTACACATTTTCCTTTCAGTTTTCCTGCTAAGTTCCCTGTCACCTGATGGTTTAGATATCTTGGTTCCGTTGTTTTTTTTTTTTTTCCTAATGTGTCACCTGTTGATAGTTTTTCAGACTAAGCCTCTGGGACATTAGTTCTTAAACTTTAGTGTGCAGAAGGCTCAGCCAGGTGGTCAAAATTGCATATTCCTGTGTTCTTACTCTCAGGGATTGTACGTTAGGAAGTTCTGAGTGGGCCCCCATCCTGTGCCCCTGTAGCACAGGTGGTTTGCTTCATAGACCTTCTGTGATACTGCTCTTGAGGACACTCCTCAGTGATGGGAGCCCCTCTCAGTGCCTCTTTGCGATGTGCCAGAATCCACCTTCCCCTTCTCCCTGAGGTCAGACTCCTGACAGTCCCAGTCAGCCTGAGTGATGGCCACCACACTCTGCTTTCTTCCAGCAACGTATCTCAGAAACATGAAGGAGAAACTGACCCAGAACAAGCTCATCTTGAAGGACGAGTTGAAAACCTTGCTTCATTTGTGTGATTCTCGGGATGATGTGGAACTGGCTAAAAACGTCATTTACAGGTGAGGCATTTCTGTACAGTTCTGCCAGGTATGGTCTCTTTCTCACTCTGTTCTTTTTCCTGAAGAATCTCATCCACTTAACCAGGATTCAGGTGGCAACTATACATCAGTTACTTTCAGATTTCTTGTCCACGTGCCTGCCCTGAGCTCCCCACGTTTGTATTTACTTAGCAGACACTTCCTGGATTCCTTCTATATGCCAGGTACTGAGGATAGAAAACCAGAATTCATGTCCTAAGAAATCATCAGCCTGATGAACTCCACTTCACATTCAACTTACACAAATTGCTTCTTTTTACTGTTTTCTGTCACACTGACCCTGCAGGACGGTAACTGGGAACCTCTTTCCTCTAATCTTACTTGCTCTCCTCCCTGACAGATTTAAAAAATCCTACTGCTTCCTATCTCTTGTCTCTCGCCTCGTGCTCTCTGTCCTCATTACCAGTGCCTTAGTTCAGGCCTCATCATCTCTCGCTTGGACCGCTTCATGGACTCCTGGCTCATCTCTCTCTACCCCAGGTGAATGCCTGTTTCTCCGACCCACTCTCATTTCCCATGTCAGGTTAACTCCCCGAGTACTTATAATCTGCTGTTAGGAAACCCAGTAAAGGGCTCACTTACTCAGAAGCGTATGACCCGAAATCAACAGGCTTTGTTTCTAAAAGTAAATTCATGGCTTTTTTTTTTTTTTTTTATCATTCTGGAAAGATAGATTTCGATACAAAGACCTGCATTTATAATGTAGAGAGAGTAATACAAGGGTGTTCATTTATGGAATACTGGAAGAGAATGTACCAAAAGTCAATTGTGGTTCTTTGGGAATTACACATTTTTTGGCTTAAATAGGTACTTTTTTGATTTCTCAAACTTGTCTATAGTGGGCATTATCAATTTTATAATACGAAAAATTAATGTTATCTTTAAAAGGGAAAAAACACAAAATTACACACAATTCATTGCAAAGTGGAAAAACACCAAAAAAGTAAAAGAAACATATCACAGATTCTGCTGTTTCTGTTGTCTCTTGTTGTGTTGGAGCCGCACACCAGAATGGCTTAACATGATAACTATTTATTTTTTCTCTGTTATCTATTATTATCTATTATTTCTGTGGGTCAGTAGTTGAGGTGTGCTAGCCGGACAGTTCTGTATTAGTGTCTGCTAAAGTCGCTTGCTCTTCTGTAGTCAGCTGCTGGCCGGTCTGAGCTGGAAGGCCCAAGAGGCTTTATTTGTATTTCTCGTGCCTGAGTCCACATGGCCCCTCTCCCCTTGGAGCGTCTCACCATTCGTAAATCTAGCCTGGGCTGCACCAGCACCAACAGGAGTGGAAGCCGCGGGCCTTGTAAACCGGCCTGGGACTGGCACAGCTTCACTTCTGTCATGTTCTCTTGGTCAAGGTGAGTTACCTGGCACGCCCACACTCAGCAGCGAGGGGCAAGGGCTCCATCTCCAGATGGATCAACCGCTGTTGACATTTGATATGTTTTCTCACTGATTTTTTAAAAAAAATTTTTGACTGTTGATTTTTGAGAGAGAGAGAGGCAGAGCATGAGTGGAGGAGAGGCAGAGAGAGAGGCAGGATCCAGGCTCTGAGCTGTCAGCACAGAGCCCGATGTGGGGCTCAAACCCATGAATCACGAGATCATGACCTAAGTCGAAGCTGGATACTTAGCCGACTGAGCCACCCAGGCATCCCTATTTTCTTACTGATTTTTTATGTGCAAAGATTGTGTGGTTTTGGTAGGGCTTACTTACACATTTTTAATAATTACTGTATATATAATGATAGTGTTTTCTACTTAGTATTATAGCATAAGTGATTTTGTTTGATAATAATATACTCAGGAGTTACATTTTAATGACTTTATGATATTCCATTGTATGTCAGGTACCCCTCTTGTTGAATGTCTCAATTATTTGACATTTTCACCAGTATGAATAATGCCGTGATGAGCGAGTCTATGCATAAAACCTACCCTTTCTGTTTTGGAGGTGATCAGAGAATATGAACATTTTAAAATTTGTTGATAGAAAATGCCAGATTATTTTCCAGGTTGTGCTAATTTACATTTGCACAGTATTAGGAATCCTAATACTATCTCAGTTTCACAAAGATGAATCATTTTAGACCCTCTGGCTCATTTTACTGTCACTTGTTACTACCCAAATCTTAATCATTGGTGATAACTCTGCCCAGTTGCTATCTCTTCCTCTACTGGTGGACAGCTGGAAAAGCGGGAAAATGGACAGGTCCATGGCCTAACCTCCCTGTTCTTGCTGAGATAGGCACCCCACTACTGGGGAAGTAGAGTAATGAGCCAGAACATAAGCTCTTTATTGAGTCAAAAATGAGGAGCAAATTAATCCCTCCATAGTCGTGACCACATGCTGCTATGTGGTTAATTAGGGGTATTTTAGATTCTCTGATTTGAACATTTCTTGTCAAGAAGAGGTAATACTTTATCTCTGTGAATTTCTAGCACTTTTATTAGCGTAAATATCCTCTAAATTGGGAAAACTTTTGTTTTTGCATTATTTTATTATTAATCTGGCACAAAATTTTCATTACCCTATTTTTGGAATATATTGATTTTTAAAGATGTTTTCCACAGCATGGCTTATATTTTATAAGAGTTAACACATATGGAAGATTTTCTGTGTGCTAGTAGGCATGTCATCTTAATGTATACAAAAACTCTGAGTTCAACTTTTATCTCCATTTACAGATGAAGAAACTGAGGCATGGAGTGGTTAACTAACTTGCTCATGGTTATACGGTTACTAAGTAAAAGAGCTGGGACTTGACCTGTCCACTTGGAATCAGAATCTAAAAGTCCTTAATCACTATACTATATTGCCATTAAATAACCTAATTTTCCCTCCAGTATTATTGAGGTATGATTGACAACTAAAAATCACGTATATTTATGGTGTACAACTTATATAATTTGATTCATAACTTGTAATGAAGCATTGAATATAGTTTATAAGTTCTATAATAAAGGTACATATCGTCATTGTTTTTGGCAGTAGGTATGTTTAAGATACACTATCCATAATGTTACTGTGACTGTCCTCAGTGATTTGAGCAGAAGGCTAAAAAGCATTCTGGTTTTAAAGTCAGAGCTTTGCCCCGTGGTATGTGTGATTTATTCACATAATGACTCTTATTAAAATTTGGTTTACAGGTAATCATGAGATACTTATTTTGTCACCAGATTGTCTTCTTGGTGTCTAAAACTAGAAGAGTTAGTTATTGAAAGGAAATTTATGCTAGCAGTTTTCAGTTCTGCATCCTAACTGGTGGACCGACTGCTTGTAAAAATCTCAAGCCACGTATAAGATGTCATTGTCTGAAATTAGCTTTTTCCTAAAACTAAACTGCAAAACAGCATTTAATTTGTTTAGCAAGGCGACGGTAGCTCACATATGCCTTTGCCGGAGCAGAGAAGAACAGCGACAGGTCTAAATCGTAAAGTACATCTGTAGGTTGTTTGCTATCCTACATGGAGCAGTCAGACTTGAGGAGGACAGAGCGTCACTTTTCTCCTTTGATCCGTTCCTCTCTAGACGGGGTCCATACAAAGACGCAGTGCCATTCTCAGGAGCTTGTTGGTGCAAGATTCCTATTATTCCTTCATGTATGCTGACACTCATCCTAGCAGGTTGTTGATAAATTGAGAAGATGATTACAATGTACGTTTTTCCATTCTTTGATTTCATGTGGGTCTGTGGGCCTCTAACAAACCTTTTCTATTTAAATGCCTGCTATACTTCACCCCAGAATTCCTTTGATAGTCCTCATTTCTGCACTTCTCTCCCTCCAGACCATGAGAGTACCTCATTTTTTATTGTCTCCCCAGCAGCCTGCAGAGTATGCCGCAGTTTGTCCTTTTCCCTGCATCCCACCATTTGGCTCACTGAATCATTTTCATTACCAGGTATCATGCAGAGAACAGAAATGTCACTTTGGGAGAGTATAAATTTGGACCACTTTTCATGAGGTTGTGCTACGAGTTGGATCTTGAGGAATCTGCCCTGGAACTCATCAAAGACCAGGTTATTGTCTCCTCATTACTTTCCCTGTCAGTGTGATTTCCTTGTGCTGAGCATGGGGTGTTTTTAGTGATGTTAAGGAAGGCATCTCTCTTACACACATTATTCCTGGCTTCGATTTTTCAGAGCAAGGTTGCTGAGCTGAAAGAATGAGCTCTTACCTGCATTTTAAGGTTTGCTTGGAGTCCATCGCAATGAACAGGCCTGGGTCTTTTTAGACAGAGGCATAGGACAGGTGTGGAAGAGATGTACGTACAAAGTATAAGGGATCTACTTTCCTTGCTTGTGACGTGGGACTGACCTCTCAGAGAAGCTTTTAGTGGAGGATAGTTTAAGACAGGTGGCCCTTTTAAGATTCCCTTTCCTGTTCCTCACCTGTCCTTCTCCTTTTTATATTTGTTACTTCTTGTTGACGGCCACCTCGTATAGTGCTTTTCTGGTTTTCAGAATACTTTCACGTCTTTTGATTTTCTTTTCCTAAAGACAAAAATAACACTAGTTATTTCTGTAATTATGTCTTGAATTTTTACTGTGTTCTCAGTACTGTGCTTAGGCACTCCGCCTGTCTGATTTGTTTCGCACAGACCATGGTGAGGTGGATACTTATTCTCTCCATTTTACAGATGAGGAAACTGGGACTTAGAGACATCATAAATTCATACATGGTCAGAAACATTTATTTTGGGGCCAGGGCTGGCCACCTGAGACACTTTTGTATTTTTACAAAAGTTGGCTTTCTGTCTTGTACACTTCATAGAAAGTGTTCTTTCCATAGTGGAACTGTTAACTCTTGACTAGCCCCTCTTTTAAGGACATCCATGGTGTAGAAGGAGGATTATACTGTATTAGTAACCAGAGAAAAGGGGGTTTTACAACAGTGTGGATTGGTTTGAACTTATTTTTTTCCTTACGGAAAAATATACATACATATTTATATTTTAGTATATATCTGTTAAAAATCTGCAAGGATCTACCTGAAACCCCTACTACTTATCTTTAGGGGGTAGAATTACAGGAAATTCTTACTTTTTACTTTATAAGTTTTTGTATTATTTGACTGTTCAATAATCATGAGTTGTAATTAAAAGAAAATGAAGGAAAATGAAAACTTTACTGTAATGACAGCCTTGAGTATAATGATAAAAAGCAAAAAGAAAGAAAATGCAACTTCATTTGTGTTTTTGTTTTTTTAAACTTAGACCCATGCATGAAATAATCACATATAACCAAGTTTCCGGGAGTAGCAGATTAAACTGAATTTGAGTCCAGTAAGATTAAAGCCTAATCCTGTTTCCACTCTTAATTTATTGTGTCCCCTGCCCTGAACCCTGTAGTGCTGCTGGTATCGTAGCCACTATCCACGTTTATCTATGGAGCCCTTGGACTGTGGCTAGTTCAGATTTCATTGGCTCTAAGGGTAAAATGCATGGTGGATTTCACATGCTTGATATAAAAAAGAAAAAGTACGTAATTTTTTTTACTAATTACACATTGAAATTATATTTTGGATTTAGTGGGTTAAGTAACATTATTAAAATTGAATTCACATATTTTTACTTTTTTAATGAAGCTACTTGAAAATGTAGAACCACATATATGGCTCACACTGTGGACAGGGCTGCTCTGGGCCTTCCCATCACACTCGGAGGAGAACTCGGACTCCTGACCGTGACTTAGAGGCCCCTTGTAGTGTCTCATCATCTGCCATCCCCCTTGCTCACTCAACTCTTGGGCTTTCTTATTCTAAGACATGCCATACCCATGGCCTCAAACTAGAATGGCCTACACCCTCATCATTGAGGCTTTCCTTTGCTTCATCAAGGTCTCCTCAGAAAGCCTTCCCTGACGACCTGTCATCTACTCTATCCCTTTTTCCTACTTCATTGTTCTTCGTAGCTCTTATTGATAACTTGAAATTACATTTTTACTTATTCAGTGGTTTTTCTTGTTCATTGTCTCCCATGCCAGAATTTAAGCTTTACTAGATTATAAGCCCCACTAGAGTTAGGACAAGGTTCTGTGTCTTGTTTATTATTTCTTTATTTTCAGCCCCTAGAACAGGGTCTGCATAGCGGGCTCTCAAAATAAGAACAAACTAGAGCAAGGAAGCTTTTAATAGTGTATTTGAATAACATGTGTTGCATTATCATATTAAAAATGTTGAGAAAAAAGTGTCAAGAACCACTGTTCTAGTGAATTATTTCAAAAAGTGAATATTATTCATTTGCCAAAAGAGGATCACAGCTGTGTACAACTCTTCTTGCTTAGTCCTCACGCATACTTATATCTGCCTTTTCATATTTTTTACCGTTTTTTTTTTCAGTTTTGAGAGAGAGAGAGAGAGACAGAGAGACAGAGAATGAGCAGGGAAGGGGCAGAGAGAGAGGGAGAAACAGAATACGAAGCAAGCTCCAGGTTCAGAGCTGTCAGCACAGAGCCCGACGTGGGGCTCGAACCCACAAATCCCGATATCATGACCTGAGCCGAAGTTGGACGCTTAACCAACTGAGCCACTCAGGCACCCCATGCCTTTTCATATTAATATACTGCCACCCACATTGTAGGACCCCCTCACCAGGGTTAATTGGCTTGTTTCTTTTCTCCTAAGCACAGGAGAACCATGTATAATGAAGATGTTCTTCACTGTATTTCTGAAACTTACAGAACTCATGCTATACTGCTTGCCTCTTGTTTGTGTGCCCATTGCCAAAGGCATGACAGCCAAAAGAGTGGGTGGGCAGCATGTGAATTTTTTTGAAAAATAAACCCTGGTATATCAGAGATTTATTAACGAATTCAGGAGACCAAATGAATAAAGTATACACAAAAATAAGTCCTGGATAGAGAAGGTGGAGTGTAAGAATACATCCTCACTTAATAGTTAAAAACTTTTAACCAAACTGTTATTTTTTTTTATTAGCATTTACGAGGTTTCTTCTCAGACTCCACATCATTCAATATTTTGATGGATATGTTATTTATCAAAGGCAAATATACAAGTAAGTATTAGAATTTGTTGAAAAATTCTGTCTTTGGTGCTATAGTAGTTAGGAAAAACAGTGGACAATGCAAAAATGATCTTTATATTCCTGGCGAATGACTGATCTCTGGACCCTTCATTCTTTCAAGTTTGAAAACAACATTATTGCATTTCATGTCATGCCTTAAACACCCTGATTTTACGTAAGCCGAAAGTATAAATATGTTTAAAATATTAACTCTTGCTGTATGATTTGATAATTTCTTTGAAATTTAATTAATTGCTAAATGACTTTGACTGCTTTTACGTGCTACGTTTCAATAGATGGTACTGAACAGATTAGAACTCATAGAATCAGTAGTAAAAGACTCTGAACTCACTTGAATGCATTTAACACTGCCCGCCCCCTTCTCATTTTTGGTAGGTGCGCTGGAAGTGCTGATAGAGATGAAAAACCAAGATGTGAAGTTCAACAAAGAAACCTATGTCCTTGCTTTTGCAATTTGCTACAAACTGGTAAGACTGTCTTCCCTTAACTTTGAGAGCACTTTTTTTTTCACTACATAGAAAAATTTAGTACCTCCAGAGTCTTTTTCCATCTGGTGCAGACATTTCAATTTTAAATGTGTTCATTTTTAGAAAACTCAAGTTAGCCACGTCAGTTTTATCATGGGAAAAGCAATTTTATCATCTCTCGCCCTTCTTTGGCAATAGCGTGGATAGGGAAAACAAGAAACACTATGTTAGCCGGGTTCAAGGTCTATGGAAGGTCCTCTTGCTATCAGGCTCGTGCTGGACTTGACAAGTCCTCTCCGTAGTTCTCTCCCATGGAAATCTGACCATCCTTCATTGGTGAACTCAAGGGCTACTCTAATTTTGTCTGTGAATCTTTTCTGTGATTCAGAATTGGAAGTAATATCCTCTAATTGTGCTCTAATTGTATCACCTATGTGACAGTTATCACTGCTTGATATTTTTCTTAGAGGTATGTTTCATCCTCCCCACTAGAGGTTAAGTTTGAGGCATTTTGTGTGCCAGCACCTAACAGTGCCTGGTACACAGTTGATCTTTCATAAGCATATTTGACACTAAAATGAACTCCTTCACGACAGAAAACATGACTTAGAAGTCCATATGTCATTACTGTATCAGGATTGTTTTTTCGCATATAGAAACTGTTCCTCATTATCGAGCGAACGAATCAGTCCGTAAAGGACACCTGATGTAGTGCCGTGACCAGGGTTGCATGCTTTACTGTAGACAGTTGTGTTATTTAAACTTTGGAAACTTTACAAAACCTTTTTATGATGAAAAGGAAGGAACACCAGGCAAGGTGGAAGAGCATGGTCCTTGAAAACATTTCGCTGAAAAGTGGACCAATACTAATTTTCCGAAATAAGGGAGACAGCAGGGTTATAGCAGAAAGAAAATCATCTGGGAAATTGAGAAACGTGGAGTATAGTCTCACCTTTAGCCTTAATTTGAAGTGGTCATTTAATTCACTTATGAAATGAAAGGGTTGAATTTGAGAGCCCCAAGGTTTTACTATAAAAGGCCAGATAGTAAACACTTTAGGCTTGGAGGCCACTTACAGTCTCTACCCCATGTGGTCTCTGTCCTGTCACATATTCTATCTTTGTTTTTATTTTTTCAAACCTTAAACATTTTGAAACCATTTTTAGCCATAAGCTTGACTTGGCCTGAGGGTCTTAGTTCACTCCTTGCTGGATTATTAGGTGATCCTTTCCAATCATACCATTTTCTTATTCTGTGAAACTGAAGGCCGAGCACACAACAGCTGAGCATCAGTTTATTCACCTCTGTAATACTGAGCTTTCTGATGTTTTTAGAGGTGCCTTCTTGAGTGTGTGCTAAAGCAGAGAGAATTTAATTCTGCTACTTCGGAAGGCCAGAGGACTTTTCTCCCCTGTATTGTGTCTAAAAATAACTTGTTTCACTCAGTGGAGACGAGAGTTGAAAAATTGAACTAGTCAACCATTACAAATTCCCCGCCGGTTTTGGGAACTGTCCTAGCTCATCGAATTCAGGTTTTACTTTAGGTTATGAGTCATGAATCACATCATGACAAGTATACATAGATAAAAAGCTAATGCTATTCTCACAAGCCTAATCCACCTACAGCAAGTACAAAGGAAGACATTTCAGTTTTACCATTGACGTCTGTTGGTTTGTGTGTCATTTAATTCTTGGATTTTTTTTTAAGGTTTCAATCCGTTAAGTGGCTTGAGATAGGCTCTAGGAAATTATTTTAGAAGGAAATCTGAAATACTGAGCACTGTCAGTCATTTTATTAAACTTAAAGGTGCATGACATTTATTTACTGAGCCAATTCTGTCTCCTGCCAGAATAGCCCTGAATCTTTGAAAATCTGCACTACGTTAAGAGAAGAAGCCCTAATCAAAGGAGAAGTCCTCTCCAGGAAAGCATCCTGTTTTGCTGTGGCATTAGCTCTGAATCAGGTAATAAGGCTTCAGGGCACGTAAGTGAATGGGAGTGGGAAGACTTGACCACTTTCATCAGTTCTTGCTTTTATTTACTTTTTTCCATCTGACTGTATCCTAAAGAAAAAGTTCCCATAAAGATGCCAATGCCTTTGGTGCCATGGCAACCTACATCTACACCTATGCCCCCAGAGGATATTTCTGTTTACAGTTGGGGACCTCACATGCATTGCTCTTTAGAAGGGGCGAGCCAAGATTTCTGTGGAGATTCAAGTAAGGGAAGCTCTATTGAGAGAAATTTCTCAAGTAATTCACATGAAAATTTTAAATGACTGTTTTACCATGTAATATTTTCAGAACATTTTAACTTAATGCTCTCTCAAGTGGAATGTACTTCAGATGAATGAGGAATCCTGGTCAGTTTACTGTTTAAATGGAGTCATCATATATTTTTTAGACCCAAATACTCTATTTGGAAGAGGTTTTCGTGATCTTTTATCTTCTCCACGTCTCAGGGCAAATGAAGGCAACTGAGGTCAGGGAGAAGAGAGGACCTGCCTGCTGTCACATAGCAGTGAAGGACAGTGAGAGCTGGAACCCTGGAATACCCCCTCTCCTGAGGTCCCTCCCACGATGTCCTATTCCAAGGCTTAAGAAAATGTGAAATACGTAAATGTTTCATAAGTGGTAAAACGAGATTTAATGACAGCAAAAATAATTAAGCCAGTTTATCCAGTTGCTAAGTTTGTCTGGAGAACCCTTGTTTGTCATTAGTTAGAAATGAAAATATCAAGGCAATATATACTGCCAGGAAAGTCCTTGAAGGACAAAGGCTGAAGAGGATACACAGTTGCTAACTTCCGTTGTGACTTTCCAAGTTTGCCCAGCCAGGGGCACTGCTTTGTCCTCCCTGTCTGCCGTGAGCTGAAGGTGATGAATTAAAATCTCTTTTAAGGAATGTTTGTTTCTTTCTGTAGCTCCTGTAGTTTTTAACCTTTATGTGTGTTTAAGTTACACCATTTAGGGGGCACCTGGGTGGCCCAGTCGGTTGAGCGTCTGACTTTGGCTCAGGTGATAATCTCGCAGTTCGTGAGTTTGAGCCTTGCATTGGGCTCTCTGCTGTCAGCCTGTCAGCACAGAGCCCACTTCAGATCCTCTGTCCCCCTCTCTCTCTACCCCTGGCCCACTTGCACTCTCCCCAAAATAAATAAATCTTAAAAAAAAAAAGTTAAAAAGTTATGCCATTTGGTGCTTAGGGACGTACAGTTATGACCTCTCCTTGGTGTGTGTGTCATTGTGAATCTCTCTGCCGCATTACAAAGTACCTCTTTTGGATTTGTTTGGAGTGCTTCCTTTTGGGATTTCATCTTGTCTAATGTTAATATCTCTCCTACCACACCCCAGTTTTTGTTTGCCTCTTTGGTTTATTTAGGTTTACATTTGCCTCCTATACACCTTTTCCTGTCCAAAAAAAGATTTGCCATCTTTTCTGAATTGTTTAGTGTGTATCTCTTGTATACTGCCTAGATTTGAACTTTGTCTCATGATATGCTGCTAGGCTTTCTTTTAATATCCTCCATCTAGATAGACATGGATTTATTCTTAGGTTTCAGTTATGCTTTGTTTTTACAACTTTTAAAATTACGTATGGTGTGTGGTGGTTTTTGTTTTGGTTTGTATTTTTGCATTAGTGGTTACTTTAAAACCGTAACTTGATTTAATCTTCTTAGTCTTCTAATTAATTTGACAGTACCTGTTAATTCCCTACTGTGAGTAATGCTGAAATTGGTATATAGCCCCCTTTTTCTCTCATTTTCCTCCTTCTCCACCACCCAATCTTGGTTGTGTTACTTTTCATAATACTCATTTTTCTCTTAAGTATTGATTGTTTCTCAGCTTCAAATGCTATTTTTCTGACCATACATAATAAAGACAAGGCAATTAAGCATACTTTCTCTTACATTCTTTCTCCCCTTGTCCTCATTATCCAACTGTATAACACTTGTGCTTTATTCTGTAACCATATTCCCCAAATGTTTTAGTCCTATATATTTAAATGTATATTCTTAGGTATATTCATATAATCATATATATGTGAATATATGTTCACATATTCATATATTTAAAAATATTCGTTTACTATTGGTTTTCCAGTCATCCCTTTGTTGATTGAAATGGATCTTCTAGTAAACTGTCTATCTTTTTCAGAACAGTATTTCCCGTGTTCTTGATATTTAAAACTATTTCTCTGGTTTTTTGGCTTGAACTACCATTTGACCAGATACATAATTTTGAGGTGATGTTTGTCTCTTGAGTTTTTGTTTTTGTTTTGAAAATGTGTATGCATGCGCGTGCAAGGGACGGGCAGAGGGAAAGGGAGAGAGAGAATCTTAAGCCGGCTGCATCTGTAGCACGGAGCCCAAAGCTTGGCTCACTCTCAGGAGAGATTATGACCTGTTCTGAAATCAAGAGTTGGACGCTTCACCCATTAAGCCACCCAGGCGCCTCTCTTTCGAGGCTTTTTATACATTGCTCTTCTGTCTTCTAGTGTAGAATATCGCTGTGGAGAAATCTGAGGCCTGCCTTAATTTTTCTTTTTCCTATTTCTGAGTTACTTGATCTTATTTTCTCATTACTGTCCTCTACATCCATGTTGGGGTTTCTTCATCTGCCAGTTGTTTCTGATGCTGTTTTGCTATGTCCCTTTTCTCGGTCTTCTTTTTCCTCATGGTATCTTTATATAGATTGTGTGCTGGTTCATTTTTGAGTATTCATCATTGAAAAACAAGTTTCTTAAACCAGTCATTTACAGAAAATCCATGAGAGAGAAAGCAGAGCCATGTTGTCATGTTCTGTACTAGTAGGAATTTTTTTTTTTATGTATGAGTTTTTCCTA
Organism: Paguma larvata; assembly: GCA_030068075.1. Classification (NCBI taxonomy): domain Eukaryota; kingdom Metazoa; phylum Chordata; class Mammalia; order Carnivora; family Viverridae; genus Paguma; species Paguma larvata. The sequence goes on along the minus strand of CM057826.1, from coordinate 97,465,707 downwards.
TGAAAATACATAGGCCTTGTTTCCCCTTGGCTGATGGGAATAGGCATAGAGGCGGTTTTCAGTAAAGAATCTCTTTCTGCCACTGTTGTAGCAACAGACTCTTTCCTATGAATGTGGCTTCTCTGTTTAAACCCTCACCTTTGCCACAAAAAGGATCCAGAGGACTTCTCCTTACTAGTCCTAAATTCCATTGCCATCACTGTAAACAGGAATTACGATTTTGTACTTTAGATTGTGCCCCTCACCTTTGAGAACTACTTTATGGGCTCCTAAGATAGGCAACAATGTTCTCTGCTCACTGCTTTGTCCGAACTTACCCTGTTCTCCGTCTCCCATGTTGTTGGCAATACTTCCATCTCTTCTGAGATTTGAGGTTTCTGCTCTTCTAATTATGTTAAAGGTGGAGTTTGCTTTTCTGCTTCTCAATCTTGATTTCTTTTTCTTTTTAAAACTTGTCCAGTGGGAGAAGGAGAAGTGCCAACTTTATGCCTCCATCTTAAAAACTAGAACTCTGTGTCACTCATCATCAGGGAAATACAAATGAAAACCGCACTGAGATACCACCTCACACCAGCCATAGTGGCTAAAATGAACAAATCAGGAAACTATAGATGCTGGCGAGGATGTGGAGAAACAGGCACCGTCTTACACTGTTGGTGGGAATGCAAACTGATGCAGCCACTCTAGAGAACTGTGTGGAGTTTCCTCAAAAAAATGCCAATAGAACTACCCTATGATCCAGCAATAGCACTGCTAGGAATCTACCCAAGAGATACAAGAGTGGTGATGCATAGGGGCACGTGTACCCCAATGTTTATAGCAACACTTTCAACAATAGACAAATCATGGAAAGGGACTAAGTGTCCGTCACTGATGAATGGATAAAGAAGATGTGGTATATATATATACAATGAAATACTATGCGGCAATGAGAAAGAATGAAATCTGGCCATGTGTGACAACATGGATGGAAGTGGAGGGTATTATGCTAAGTGAAATAAGTCACTCAGAGAAAGACATACCGTATGTTTCCATGCATAGGTAGACTTTGCGAGACTTAACAGAAAACCATGGGGGAGGGGAAGAGGGGAAGGAAAAAAGATACGGAGAGGGAGGGAGACAAAACATAAGAGACTCTTAAATATTAAGAACAAACTGAGGGTTGAGGGGGGTATTGGAGGGGGGAGAGTGGGTGATGGGCACAGAGGAGGGCACGGGTTGGGATGAGCACTGGGTGTTGTATGGAAACCAATTTGACAATAAAAAGTTAAAAAAAAAAACAACTAGAATTCAGAGGTGCCTGGGTGGCTCAGTTGGTTAAGCGTCTGACTCTTGATTTCAGCTCAGGTCATAATCTCACAGTTCATGGGTTTGAACCTCTGTCAGTGCAGAGCCGACTTGGGATTCTCTCTCCGCCCCTCCCTTGTTCACGCACTTTCTCCCTCTCTCTCAAATAAATAAACATTAAAAAAAAAAAAAAAGCTGGAACTCAGTTTATTAAAACATTCAGTAATCTTCCAGATTTGGAATGTATAGATCACAGGATGAAAGGCACACCATAGGGATTATAGTCGATAGCCTTGTGATGGCATTGTAATGTGACAGATGGCAGCTACACTTTTGGAGAGCACAATATAATGCATAGACTTGTTGAATCACTATGCCGTACACCTAAAACTAGAGTAACATTGTGTGTCAACTATACTTCAATAAAAATAAAGTATTTTGGAAACTATTTTTAGAATTCAGTAATATGCAACTGTAGGAAACATTTTGTGAAAGTTCTTTTTTTTCCTCCAATCATTTATTTATTCATTTATTTTGAGAGAGAGAGAGAGAGAGTGAGCATATGAGGGGGGGGAGGGAGAGAGAGAGAGAGAGAGAGAGAGAGAGAGAGAGGGAGATCCCAAGCAGGCTCTGTGCCAGCCACAGAGCCCATCTCGGGGCTTGAACTCATAGACCATGAACTCATGACCTGAGCTGAAACCAAGAGTCAGATGCTTAACCAACTGAGTCACCCGGGTACTCCAGGAAGTTCATTTTTGATAATCAAAAAACCTTTTGCTTTGTGGACTTTAAAACCCCTGGGACACCATGAATAGGAATATCCTGCCATCTTTAAACAATCTTTATGATAGCAGAGTAATGTTCATATGATTTGAAGTATAACTTGATTTTCTTTCTTCTAGAACCAGGTGGCGAAAGCTGTATCCATTTTTTCTCAAATCATGAAGCCGGAAAGCATAATCTGCACTAATTTAAATGTGAGTGACTTCTTTATTGTTTAAAGTAAAGTTTGAAAGGTAGTAAGATGATGTTTAGATTTTTTAAATCTGTGTATGATGCATTTTGATCTCCAAAGATCTTGATTCAATTCAGTGATTCATCGACTCTGTGTTAAAGTTACATTATAGTCCCTGTAACAGGAGCCAACACTGGCTGTGCTCCTAGGAGTTTATAAATGGGTGGAAAATGTAGATGTGCTCAGATACAAGATGTATCTAAATGCTGCAGGTTTAACACATGACTACAGAAAGCTATAGACACAGAGAGGAAGGAGATAGACTCTTAACTTTGTCTTGACTGAGACTTGAGAATAATCTGTGTGCTAATTGTATCCTATTCATGGTACCTAACTCAGTGAGTTAGTATACCTATGGTGCATAAAATAGTGCTTGACATGGTAAGCACTGAACATGTTAGGTATTTTCATTCTTGTGTTGCCAGCCTGCCATGGCCCATCTGTCCCGGTAACCAGAGAGTCATCTTCACCTTACTGATGCAGTTGATAAGATGAAGAGACTGTTGTCATTAAAGACCTCATACACCCCATTCAGCTAACCCCTTCTGGGGCCCTGCTTGTATGCTGAGTACACTTGTGTTCTGGGGAGTTGAAAAGAAAGCCCCTAACTTTCAAGAACTTAGTCTCCTGAAACATCACAAGGTCAAGATGAGGAAAACATTGTCAAATGTGTTAATGCCAGTGTGGTGTGAACTAGGATAAGGGCTCACAGTCAATGCAGTGTTGCAGCATGGGGAGTGAAGTGCTGGCTAGTGGGAGCAAACTGCAGGTCTCAGTTAAGCAGTGCCTGAAGGAGACAGGGCCACAGGATTGAAGGGATGAGGGTTAAAGGGCATTCTTCGTTAGGAGATTAGTTTTGCTGAGGGTTCCCATTAAAAGAATATAAACTTTTTTTTAATGCTTTTTTATTTAGTTTGAAAGGGAGGGGGGTGCAGAGAGAGTAGAGAGAGACAGAGGGAATCCTAAGCAGGCTCCGCACTGTGAGCACAGAGTCCGACCTGGGGCTTGATACCACAAATCAGGAGATCATTACCTGAGCTGAAATCAAGAGTAGGATGCTTAACTGACTGAGCCACCCAGGCACCCCTGTAAACTTTTAATTGTAACCACTTCTTACTACCCTAAGTCCTCAGGCAACTTATTTAACCTCTATGGGCTACATTTTCCTTTAATCTGAAGCAGCAATAGTAATAGAAATATTACCATCCTTTCAATTTGAAAATTGAAAGAATAATGCATATAAAGTAGTTAACACAGTACCTGGCATATAATCAGTGTTCACTGAATGCTTGCTAATGCCAGAAGCATTTGTTTGAAATGAAGTATTTTACATAAGGAGGAATATTTATATTTAACAAATCTTAGAACCCAGTGAATAGGAATTGGGCATAACTCCAAGGTCCCATGGTTTTCTGTTCTTCCATAGTCATCAAAATCCAGTAGCCAGCAGAGAAGGCACAAATGTCACCCCCAGACCAGGGCCCAGATGACTTTCAAGAAAAGACTAAGGGTGCCTGTGTGGCTCAATTGGTTAGTGTCCAACTTTAGGTCAGGTCATGATCCAACGGTTTGTAAGTTCAAGCCCCACGTTGGGCTCTGTGCTGACAGCTCAGAGCCTGGAGCTTGCTTTGGGTTCTGTGTTTCCCATCTCTCTGTCCCTCTCCCACTCACATACTCTCTCTCTCTCTTTCTCTCTCTCAAAAATAAAAATTTAAAAATTTTTAAAAAAGAGAGAGAGTGAAGAACTAGATGAGCCTTTCGGGTAAAGTTTGGAGAATAAGGTTGCCAACAAGTCTAAGATAAGAATACTTTCTATTTGACCTCACATTGACTTTTCAGAGTCCTTTTGTGTGAAGGAAAGATGACTAGGGAACCAGAAAAATGGATACAGTGATAATAGAGAACCTGAAAAAAGCATGGTTTTGGAAGGGAAGAGACTAAATACTAGAAAAATGTCCAAAAAGAGATCTCGTAGATTTTCAAGGGCAGGAGGCTAGATGGAGGGTGAAAATCACAGCTGTTAGTTAAGAGCTCATCTGTATAAAACTGGCAGTGGATCTGATTCAAACTGACAAATGCCACAGAAAAGTGAAGTAAGAGGACCCAGAAGTGAGTTTAGTAAGACATCAGTGGTGAGCAGAGGCATCCCCAGAAAAAAACAGGGAAGATATAGCACCAGAGCCAATCTCTTCCGCCCCCACTCCTCTGAAGGCTAGTTTATGAACCTACGGTTAGGAAGCATTTTGACAACAAACTTACAGAAATCTAAGAAGACTGATAGCCCCGTCTGTCACAGCCTGCTGCAGACAGCCCCTATCCCAAGACTGGGTGCCTATGCAGAAACTGCAGGTCAGAGTAGGTGGGTCAGCCTGAAAAGCTTACAGGCATGAGATCTGGGAGGTCAAGGTGGCAAAGGTCCAGAGTCCAGAAGTTCAGGTCGTTTGAGCCAACAGTATCAGTAAGCCAAAGATGAGGAAGCCTGGTCTTCCAGCAGGTGCTGTGCGTGTTGTGCCTTCTCTGTGCCTGGAGTTTGATGACTCTAGGTATCCAAATACATAATTGCTTCTGAGAGAGGAAGTGGCCTGCAGATGAACTCCTTTCAGGATTGGATAGAAGTAGAATTGCTAGGATTCCAGGTGGTTCATAGCATCAGATAGGAAAGAGGTGTATTCTTTGGATCATTGGTAGCTTTTCCTAGAGTTCAAGTGGGGTTGGGAGGATCAGCAAGGATTGGTGGTAAGAAATTGAAGAGGTACAAATCAGCATAGTTTTCATTTAATTGAGCTAAGGTACCATGCTAGTACTTAGTACTCATTGGTTCATTTTATCCATATAGGAACAATATTTCCACATATCATACATGTGGAAAAATGGAGATTCAAAGGGTAAATAATTACCCAAGTTCTTGTAGCTAATTATGTACAGTCAGGCTGTACCAAAAACACATCTGTTTGATTACAAAGCTTAGGGTTTCCCCACCACTCCAGACCTACAGAGATAAGGGTTGTGTCTTTTTATTCAGGTCTAGGATTAGCTGATCCTCCTGAATGATGAAAAGGAATAGGATCGGATGTCAAAAAGCCAAGTTGCTGGTAGCGCACGTCCTCATGTTCTTGTGTCAAGAAGCTTCATCTCTTGAAGTTTTTGGCTGTCACATTTATTATGAGAATCTAGTAATAATTGTTTTTTCCATCTGAGAAACTGCTTTGGTGGAAATAAAACATAGCCTGAGAGTAAAGCTGTCCACTCATAGTAGGAGGAGAAATCCAGAGCCCAGAACATGGTGGGAAGTGCGCCCACCAGCCAGGGCAGCGGGACTAACTTCTTTTCTCTGAGAGCTGGGAAGGAAAGGCAGCCATAAACTTGGTGGAATGGGCATGTTTTGGGCAAACACTATGTAAGGAACCTTGAACTCATCTTGAATATGAATTGTCCCTCCATGAATTGGGTCACAGAAGTATACATTGTTCAGATACTTAAAGACCGTTTTATTGTTTAAAAGTGCTCACTCAAGAACGTCTTCTAAATATCCAACCAAGTTTCTTATATTTCAGTGTAAACCTGTTTTGGCTTCCTTAGGGATATTGAAATAAGATGGTGCCATTCTCAGGTTTAATAATCTTTCAGATTCAGATCTCTGTTATTAGAGCAGGTTTTTAAAAACTGATTTAATGGGCCCTGGCTTCTCTAAGGCTGAGTCATCTACTTGGAATCCCTAAGGGCAATTTGTTAATTATTAAGAAATGGAAACCTGACAAATAGGCTGTGTAGAAAGTTCAATCAGGAGCAGAAATAAATGAAGGGTTTTTTTTTTTCCTGATCTACTTTAAAAATTAATGTCTTCTACTAAAATCTTTTCCTGCTGCCAGCTGGAATTCAAACTTACCTATTTTTTCCTCCTCAACTTAATTTTCTTTTCATCAAAATTGCTCCTGCTGCCAATATGACCCGGAGGGCCTGATTTTCCATTTTCCCAGCTAATACTTACTACATACTGCATTGATTTAGCAGATGACCTCATGGAGGCACATGCATATTGGCTCTGCTGTCTGAATTCAAACCCGTCAATTTCAAAAGAACTACAGCCCTTCTTTAGCAATGTTAATCAGTATCATAGGATTAATTTCCACTTCTACACATGTTTGAAAATAGCTGAGACCAACATGGGATAGCTTTCCACCGATACTATTTGAATCCCAATCATGTCTCTAGAAATTAGGCATTTCTCCAAATGGATACCAGTTTTGGAATTGAATTACTCTGCAGGGGAATTGACAATTGGTTACTTTTGCTACTTTTATCGTTATTTGTTAACACAGAAAAATGTTTTTTTTTAAATGTTTGTTTATTTTTGAGAGAGAGCGCGCATGTGTATGTGTGCTTGTGTGGACGACGGGAGAAGGGCAGAGAGAGGGGAAGAGAATTCTAAGCAGGTTCCGTGCTGTCAGTGCAGAGTCCAGTGCGAGGTTTGATCCCATCAACCATGAGATCATGACCCGAGCCGAAATCAAAAGTTGGATGTTCAACTGACTGAGCCACCCAGCCTCCCTAACACAGCTAAATGTTTTAATGCCCCGTTCTCCAGTCACTAAGGTCACCCTAAAGTTATAGCCCATGCTAGGAAGCCTCTTAGGCTGCATGGGGTAGGCAAGGAGATAGGACTCTTTCTCATAAATCCCTTAAGATTTTGGAATTTACGAATTGCATTTTGGTTAAGAGCAGTGTAGGCTTGAGAAAAAAAAAAGGAGTCTGTACAAATGAGAAGCTTTGTTTTCCTCCATGCCTAAAACCATGTAGATGGTCAGTCTGGGTCCGATGTGACATTTTATGATAACATCAAGGACCCCAGCCTCTTTCCATGTTTCCATACCACCATCCTAAGCATATGATTTTTATCTGTTATATCTTTTTCAGCAAGATAGAGGAAAAATGAAGGACAAAGACACTGGACTCTTTTGAGTCCAGTGGCCTCACCCAGCCACTTGTACTTATACGTTATTGGCCAGAACTGAATCCTGTAACCATACATAGTAGCAAAGAAACCTGAGAAATACAGTCTTAGAATTCCGTACATGGCAGCATCATGCCGGGGTCCAGTTCCGGCGAATCTAGGGGTCCCCGAAGGATGGACGGTCAGGTGAAAGGAAATGAGAGAGCCACGAGAGAGATGTAGTCTAATGACCAAGCAGGCAGCCCTGGCAATTCTGGCATCTCCACGCTGCCGGTCTCAGTGTCTTTATTTAAAAGTAGTGAGTTACATTACTGCAATGAGTGACATCCCATCAGTAAGCATAGTTTGAACAATAATGTGTTTTATCAGTAAAGCGGGATTTCCTCAATCTTGCAAGTTGTTTTCAAGTTAATTAGCATATAAATTTAAGACTGGGGGAGAGAGCAGAAAGTTACCTAGGACTGCCTATGTTAATTATCTATAAACAGGCCAGGAGTCATTCTGCCTACCTATTCTTCCAGCTACAATGGGGGAGGTGCAAACAGCAAGGACAGAATTCCCAGTGCTTGTCTTTTGCTTGTAAATGAGTGAATTTACATAATAGGGGCCTAACGTTTACACAAATCACACCAATATTCAGCCAGCTCATAAACTGCTTCAACCACCTTTTCCACACAGGGAGGGGTCTCAACCTGTGAGCCCAGAATGGCTCCCAACAGCATCAGTTGAAGTTAGGGAGTTCTGTTAATAAAAAGAAGGAGAGGATGGATATTGTTTAAAAAACTAGCAGTCTCTATAGCACTGATATTCTGCTTCAAATATAGCTAACTTAAAAGACAAAGACTAAATGCAATTATCTGTATATTCAGGGCTTCTGGTCCTTTATTTTGGTCAAAGGCACCCAATGACTTGTGAACATTTCTTAAGGTTTCAGAAAACCAGAGGGACAGGAGGTGTCCTTCTGTAGTTCTTGGAGTAGTTTTTCGTACCTAAATTCCCCCTATTCCTTGCTAATTTTCTTAGCCTTTGGTTTGAAATTTGTAAGATTAGAGCATTGTTCTATTCATTGGTCTAGTTTTCCTTACCTGTACCCTGAGGTTTCAGTTTGAGACTAGTTCTCCTAGCTTTAAATTCTCTCTTTGCCTTTTATCAGTAACTGCCTCATCTATATTGTCCTTCATCAATCTATTTCGAGGTATTGAACTTTACTCCTGAAATCCCTTCTGAATCACAGATACTTGCTGGAGGCAGGGAGGGAAATTGGGAAGATTTAAGAAGAGAAGTTGAAACCTTCCAGGAGCGCGTCATTAATAGATCCTAGCATGGAGCTCCAGGAGGTTTATCGGTATAAATTGCTAGGGGACCTCTGCTCTCCTTCTTATTCATTTTTGGCAAGGGTCTACTAGGTTACCAGGCACTCGAGACCTAACACCTAACAAGGTCAACTTCTCCTTGCCCTCAGTAGGCCAGACAACTGGCAACCCCATCAGAGTTGGTTATTATTAATATAAGAGTTTGAAGTACTATTGAGACTCAGAGATTTTACCCTACTTTTAAGCTAACTAGTTAACCTTCCATAGTTTCATGGGTGCTGGTAGAGTTCACAAGGCACTAGGAGGTGAAGGACATTTTCTTAATCAGGGCAACAGTAGTAGCCACAACGTTAGCATTTTTGCATCAGTTTCTTGAACCCAGTTACCACATGGCAACACAAGGTCTGTATGCCTCTTATACAGACAGAAAGTTATACTTAAAAGAGAGGATGCTTGGCTTTGGAGAACCCAGATTTCTCAAAATAGCAGTAAGCACACCTGCCCTTTTCTCTGTATGTGGCACCATTTATGTCTTTCCAGGTTGTCGGTTATGTGAATATCCTTGAGAAGATAATCTGGAATAAAGGCAGGTAGTACGTCTGCTTGGATGTGAGAAACTTGTGGAGTGTTGCCTTGCAGTGAAAAGTGTTCTCATGATTTTTTTACCTGTGCTTTAGACCACTGAACTTAGATTAGGTTCTTTGGATTTAGCCTACTTGGAATCATTTCATTCTGTTCTTTGGGACCAAAGATAGCCCCTTATCCCGATCAACTGCTCAACAAACAAATTGTTATAAAATGGTCTGTAGAAAGACCTTAGCTGGTTTGCTCTATGAAAAGGAATATCTCGTCCAGAAAAACTACTTTTCCAAAAGATCAAGAGCCTTTAAAATGTTTACATTCTTTGACTTTATAATTTCACTTCCGGGAGTTAAATCCTAAAAAAATTAAAAAGGTTGTTTTTTTTAAATGTATGCATTTATCAATATATTAAACTTATCAATATATTGAAGAGTGGTATTGCTTAAATTAATGAATTATCATATATATGATGGATTGCTATGCATTCATCATTAAAAATGACGTATTCTTTAATTTCTTAATGAGAAAATATTCATTGTATAATAGTTGTCAGAAAGTAGAATCAGATCTGGGGGAATAGTAATACATTTGGAAGATAATATATGAAATTATAAACATTGGATAATATTAGTGGGGGAATCCTGAGTTCTTATTTTCTTTAACCTTTTCTGTATTTTTCAAATTTTACTATTGAACATTGGTAATGGGGGGGATATATGTTTTTTCTCGGGTTAATTGTGTGTGTCTGATGGAAGGTAGATAGTGGTACCATTTTAAATGCCAAGTACGGGGCGCCTGGGTGGCTCAGTCGGTTGAGCGGCTGACTTCGGCTCAGGTCAGATCTCACAGTTCGTGAGTTCGAGCCCCGCATCGGGCTCTGTGCTGACGGCTTGGAGCCTGGAGCCTGCTTCAGATTCTGTGTCTCCCTCTCTCTCTGCCCCTTCCCTGCTCGTGCTCTGTCTCTGTTTCTCAAAAATAAATAAATCTTAAAAAAAAAAAAAAATTTTTAAATGCCAAGTACAGTACCCAGTTTTAGAAGTTCCGTAATAGCCACAATGTAAATAGGAGTACTTGAACCAGCTTCCTCTTGATACCTGTACCAACTGATTTGCCTGCAATTTCCTGAAAGAAAGGAAGAAAGGAATGAAGGAAGGAAGGGAGGGAAGGAGGAAAGAAGGAAAAGAAAAGAAAAGAAAAAAGAAAAAAGCTATAGGCAAAGGTAAAGGTATAGGTATAGGTAAAGGTATATTTCGCCCCACAGTCAATCTTAGGAGATTGTCGGATAGTCCTCTGCTCTGAATCTGGAAGAAATAGGAAGAAACTGATACTAACGTTTGAGTACCTCCTGTGTGCTAGTATTTTATTCGATATTCACATTTACTTCAAACGTGAGACGTAAACCTGTTTTCCTCATTTTACAAATACAGAAGTTGAACGAGATTAAATACATGGCCAGAGTCACATAGCTGTAATTGCCCATGCCAGGAATCCAGCCCAAATATGCCAGACTCCAAAATCCATATTTTCTCCGTTTCTGCCTTTAAGTTTTGAAGTCGAAGTGTTTTGATTAGCTGTTGGAAACCAAGTTCTGGCTGACAGACATATGTTCTAAACCATCTTTGAACTTGTGCAAGAAAATGGATTAGGAAATAACATGAAAGCAGGTAGATCCCTGTAAAGGTAGAGTACATACATCATTGTTGAGCACTGGCTCAGTCTTTTTTTTTTTTTTTTGCTTGTTTGTCCTTTGTATTCAGGTTTTGATTCATATCCAGTCAGATATGTTGAAAACCCTGATAAAGATACTAAAGGATGCTGCAGAGGGAAATTTATCAAAATTTGTGAAAAGGCAGGAGTTCTCAGAAGAAGTGGTGAGTATGAGATTGCTGCAGAAATGATTTAAAGGTGAAAGGACATTCATTAGAGTGTCCAGTTACTGTCTTCGGTCTACAGGCCGCCACCTTAAAGAGTGTCACATAAGGAAGCCTCTCTCTTCTTCCTGTTAAAAGATTTCTGTATTTGGGTGCAAAGATTTTTCTCTTCCAACAGGAAATATCCTCTGAAATTCGAGGAAAACTTGGTGCTCTTACATTATTCCCCCCTGTCCCTGGAATACTGTTTTCCTGGGTCCTGGCTCTCCTTTCTCTTTCTCCTCAAGCCCTCCAGTACCTTCTCCCCACTCCCCCACCCCTGTCCCTGACTCGTGGAGGAAATCAGAGCAATCAGGAGAGAACTGCTGCCTCGACAACCGCCTCCTGTCCCATCTGCTCAGCTTCCTTCCTGAAGCCAAGGCGACTGCACACACCTCTCTGGGGCAGGTTCCCCCAGTGAGCCCTGGAGCCCATCCCTCTGGCCCACCACAGGACATCAGTTCAGAAGATGTCTTACCCTCTTTTGAGCATCATGAACATCCCCTTCCCTGGGGATCATTCCCATCAGCAAACAATAGGCTACAGTAGCTCTCATCTTAAAAAAAAAAAAAAAAAAAAGTGTCCCTACTTACACAAATGAAAAGGTGCCCTATGTGTTGAGATAGGAAGACTCAACTCCATGAAGTCAGTTCTTCCCAACTTACTGTGATAATGTAACCTAATGTAAGTGCCATTAGTTTTGTTTCTGTAGTTGAGATTTAGTAGAAAGAACAAACTAGCAAGATAAACCGGGAAAACCCCGTGAAAGAGCAGGTAGAGGCCCTAGACCAGCCAGACATTAAGCCATATTAGAACTCTGGTTTTAGATACTGAATAGACCAACTAATGGTACTGTGTAAAAGTTTTTGTAAAACTGTAAAACAAAACTAAATAGAAATGATAAGCAGTTTCCAAAAATTGAAAGCAAAACGAAACAAAGGAACCCGTGTCTCACACTGATGGCTGAAGCACACAAAGAGGAGCTACTGTAAGTCATTTGAAATTTAGTAATTTGTACATTAGTAGCTACAGGGAAAAAACTATAAGGAAATCGTAAATTCCTGGCAGTGATGAGTTTGTTACTAATGATACTGGTATTGTCATTTTGATTAATGAAGGGGCCTGTTGATTGGTTCTGCCTTCCTGCTTTTCTCCCTTCTTCCCTTGCCTTCTGACAGTACTGGCCCCTGCTGGTTGGCAGTAGAGGGCAGCAGGCTCCTTTCTCCCCCACCGACACTCCATTGCCCTCCCAGCCCTACCCTTTTTTGTACTTCCACCCCAAGGCTTCTTCCTGCTGGCAAAGGGAGCTTGTCAGGAAACTAACTGGATATGATTAATTTAAAGCTTCTATCTGTTTGAATTCTTAGCTCTGTGGAGGTTGTGATCCACCCAAACCCTTTCGGAGTATGTTTAGAAAAGTAGGGGAACTGGAAACGTAAACAGGTTTCAAAGTGCACATTTGTGTGCATGTGCGTTCATTACTGACACAACTTCAGTTTCCCCAACAGCACTAATGTTAATCACTCTACTTAGACCTGGTTTATCAATATGTTGTCCTGATGATATGACTCAAGCATCCAAACAAACTCCACCTTGAGAAATACTGATTTTTATCTGATTCTTTCCCCAAAGTCTATAAGATCGATTTATTTCCAAAACTCCCCCTCTAGCTGAGTGTGTTCCTGGCTGTTGGGAGGCTGCATGGGGAACTGCCGTTGAGAAATAAATGAACACTCTAACTCCAGTAACCTTTGAACCAGCTCTAAATACGCTTGTAAGACTGTGTGCAGTCTTCCATTATAAAACCTGCATCTTACAAGTGCTCTGGGTAGTGTTGATACCAACAGCTATTAAAGATGTCTTATTTGTGGAGATAAGGTTATACCACCAGAGGAATGTTGAAAAGAATTGTTGGTTTGTTGTTGTTGTTTTTTAAATTACTATGACTAAAACCGCTCCAAACATTCACTGTTTCTTCACTGATTTCTTTTTTGAAACTAAACTAGCAGTGGAGTAAAATCTCTTTTCTGCTTAAATTGTAAAATGGTCCTAATGACACCGTTTGGTATTTGGGTAGTGATGGAAGAGAATTGATGCAGTATATGCAGTTAGAGCAAAGTTCTGTCCAGCTTGGCATGTTTGCTTGGCTGCTCTTGGAAACCACATGCTGCCCATTAGGTCACGTTCCCTTCACCATTGGGCAGGGACTGAACAAGCTATTCTTCTTAAGAATGACAAAGTGCTGAAACTTCTTACCTGAAGGTTCACGGGAGCCCTTGTTTGAAAGGAAGGTGTGCCGGCAGCAGATAGGGTTATGATCTATCTAGAAGGTGACCAGAGGATTTCTTAAGGACCTTGGTCACAAGTAAATTTTATCAAGAAATATTGTTAGATCGTATCATAAATAAGGATTGAACTAAGTCATGTGTTGATTTTGTTCAAAAGTAGCTTTACGTTGTTATTTAGAGCTCACCCATTTTTGTAGAATTAAATACCATTCATACACTGTGACTCCAATGTTTATACCTTAGCGCTCTCCTCCATGCCTCATATTTGTGTATATCCAACAAACCCTGGACTTACCCACTTAGAACTTTCACAGGCATCTCAACCAGAACGCTTGATGTTTTTACGCCTCCCATCTTCCCCATCGCCAGTAATTACCTCACCCATCACCACATTACTAAAGCCCAAATTGGGAAGATGTCTTTGATTCTTCCCTTTCCTTGACCTCTTCTACAATAAATCCCTTCAGCTTAACCCTAGAGATGTGTACTTCTACATATTGTGTCTACAGTTTCCAGTTTAGACTGGGATCCTCTCTCACGTGGACTATGATAGTAGCCTCTGGCTTAGTCTCCACCCTGCCTTTCTCTACACATGTTTAAACATTATCTGCAGATGTTTAAACTTAAATCAGATCCTGTCCTAATTTGGACCTTCTGACAGCTTCTTGAATACATTCCAGAAAACTTAACCACGTATAAAGCCCTACATATTTGGCCCTGTCTCCTGCTCTGATTGTTAAATTTGGCAAACATGTTTCCATTGCTGTTTGACTCCTTTTCCTGGTGTGTTTCATTGTATAGTATGTACCACATAAACACCCTTTTTATGAGATACCAGGAATGATTTTCAAGTACTAATTGTGAATTTTGTGTATAGCTTATGGAATCCCTTAGAGTCATTCATACTTCTATGTGGCCCGGTACCCTGGTTTTCACCATTATAGATATACACTATACATTTTCATACATTTGGATCTCTGCTTCTTGGAGACTAAGAAGAACAAGGAAGAAATCTTGCCTAGAGATAATGATCTGCTCTCTGGCTTTTTCCCAGCTGACCAAAGCAAGGAAAAAAGTGAAGGATATGCCCACCCTTCTGGCCAAATTTGATGAGATCTATGAGAAACTCCACATAAATGGCCAGGTCACCACCTGCACTTTGGATACTCTCCTCTGCCACACCCCTGGGGACAGGAAATCCCACATGGTACTGTTAAGTAAGAAGACAGTCAGCCATCGGACCGTCCAGCCTCTCAGCCAGTCCCTGTGGGCTGAATAACCCTATGTTCAAATCACTCAAGGGTCTGAGCTGGAAGGGGGCTCCCAATGAGTTAATGGCTTCCTAAGAAATCAGGCATTGTACTCCAGTGGATGCTGGATTAACAAACACTTGGTCTCCTTAAATTTCTGACTTTATTGAGAACTGACATGCTGATCTGAGAAGTTAATGTTGTGCCACTGTGAACATCTAAATAAAGTTGAGCAGAAAGCTCTGCTCCCTCACAAAGGACACCTCCCCTGTATAAACTTCTAAGGATCCTTGAAGGAACATGGCTGTGATCTCCAATCCAACTACCGGTACCAGCGGAGAATCCAGTAAGCACAAGTGGGAAGGAAGTTTCCTTAAGTGGTCAACTCCAGTGAATTTTCAGGGGAGTAGTTACTTGCAGATTATATCCTTGCTGAATTCAGGAGGTCTGAAGTGCTATTTTGCCACTGTGGGCGATGGCCCAGGATGTTCTCACTGCTTCTGTCATCATGTATTTATGACTCTAAATAAGATGCTTGTGAATCTGCGAATTGACTTGAAATTTTCATTTAAGTTTCATTAGGGTCAAATTTTCTCAAAAATGAGAAAAATAAAAAATTCCTAAGAAGACATCTTGAAGTTATGTTTTGTTTTCTCAGCAGCACAAACTAACCCAGGACTTAGATCTCAGAAGTGATACGTTAACCAAAATTTAAATGGTTACTGCTGTGGTCATAGGCAGGCCAAGTGCTTTTCAAAATAAGTGCCAATAAAAACCACATAATGCTCTCTGTATTGCTTTGTTTTTTTAAATATTTGGTCTTACATTTCATCTTATTGATGGTCTTCTCTTTTCTCTTGGGATGCTTTATTTTTTGTAAAAGTAAACCTGTCAGCAGGAGCTGCCTCCTTCTGATGTGTCCCGTGATAGTTTGAAACACAGCACCGGTGAGTTTGTCTTTTGTTTCTCAAGGCCCACATGATGCTCACGCCCCTCAGCTAGCTTCCTAGAGTTCTGTACACTCTTTCTTCAGTGCTGCTTGAAAAACTAGAGTTTGGGGCGCCTGGGTGGCTCAGTCCGGTAAGCGTCTGCCTTTGGCTCAGGTCATGATCTCACAGTTCGGTGAGTTCGAGCCCTACATCGGGCTCTGCTGACAACTCAGAGCTTGGAGCCTGCTTCACATTCTGTGTCTTCCTCTTTCTCTGCCCCTCCCCCTGCTCCTGGTCTGTTTCTGTCTCTCTTTCTCTCAAAAAATAAATAAACATTAAAAATTTAAAAAGATAAGGTTTGCTTTTAACTGATTGTTATTGAGAGGCAAAAATTGTTCATAGAATCAGCAATTTTAGAGTATGAGGAATCTTCTGAATCTCCTAATTTAACTCCCTCTTTCAGGTGAAAGAAATGACTTGTCCAAATTGGTATAATTAGTTGGAGGTGGAGCCGAGATGAAAATCCCGATCCCTGGTCTGATGTCCTTCCCACTAAAGCACATGTCTCTTCAGTGTTAGAATACTAAGGGAGGGCTCCCACGACGCACTGTGTGGCCACGGGCTCATTGCAGTTTCCTTGTTTGTTAAATGGGCTCATCACACCCACCTCCTAGGCCTGCTGTGAGAGTGGAATGAGGTGATGAATGTAAAGCAAGCAGAACAGTGGCTGGCACGAGTAAGTGCTGCATGAGCGTTAATTATCGTCATTACTGTCAATAGCACTCAGAATGTGGGTACCTAACTGAAAAGTTACGTAAACAAACGCGTTCTTCCTTCTGTAAAGAAAACCCAAAAGAATTTCTTTTGCTTATGCTCGGTGAGGTCTTACCCCTTTTCAAGAAAACTCCAGGTCTTTATAGAATCTTAATTGTATTTTTTGTGCCTGCTGTTTGGATTTCTCTACCTTCAGAGTCTTAGAGAATAATAGGGCCTGCTTCCTGTCCCCCAACTTATCTTTTATCTTCTCTGATTTTCACAAAGAGCATTCAAATGCCTTTTATGCGCTCTGTGAATATGGTCCTGGTTGTTAGCTAACAACCATTCATTATTTAAGAAAAAAAAAAAAAAAGCAATAAAGAGCAGGCATGACCTTCCCAAGCTCTGCGGCTCTCAACAGCTGGTGACTATGGTGGCTCTGCTGACTGCAGAAGCTGGCCTATTCCATCTATTCCCAGCAGTGATGCTGAGAGGCAGCAGCACGGCGTGAACTCATGAGCCTCATGTTTACTCCAAAATAGTAGATGGTTCTGAAGGCTAAAACTCCACGAGGGAAAAAGTTTGCTTAGTGGATCAGGAGCATTTCATTCTTGAAAATTTCATAATTTCCTTGAAAAATGGTGTTTTTTTTGCAATCGATAATTTGCCTAAAGCATGCATTTACTGTGTTAATGAAAATATTTGGACAGAACATCTTATTCTCCAACCCTGTCATGTGCCTTCGTAGATTGTTCCATTTATTACAAATGTCTGTTGCTTCAGAGTCCAAATGTCATCCTGGGGGTGCAGCACAGTGTGAGGAGTGTGAGAAGATCCGTCTTTCATTAGGTGTTATCAGGACAGTTTTCTGATTAGCTCTTGCTATGTCAAAACATTAGAACTTAGTGGCTTAAAACAACACCGATCGTTTTCTCATTATCATTAGAATTGACTGGCTCAGGCTGCTGCTCTTACTCTGGGTCCCAGGTGGTTATCACTTGTTGGTGGCTGGGATTAGAGTCGCCTCAAAGGCTTCCTCACTTAATATTTGTGGCAGTTGATGCTAGGTCGTCATCTGAGGCTGAGGCAGGAACATCTACATAGAGATGATGGCATAGTGGCCAAGTACTAGGGAGTGTGCCAAGAGGACCAGGCAGAAGCTGTTGTCACCCTTTATGACCTGGTTTCAGAAGTCCTGTGGCAGCACCTCCACTCAAATCGCAAGCTCATCCACATCCAAGGGGAGGACACAGTCATTCCAGCTTTCAGTGGTGGCAATGTCAGGAAAATACTGACATGTTTAAACTGCCAGAGACTTTTTTCCAGCAAGCTCTTTAAACTTTTTCCCATTGCTGCTTCTCTAATTAAAGCCACCATCATTAGTCCTCTTTCGTCTATCTTCTCTACTACAGCCCATGAGGTTTCCAAAACAGATTTGTCTTTTTCTGTTTAAAACCTCCTGAGGGCTCTTCACATCCCTCTGGAGAAAGCTCTGTCTCTTCAGCATGGTTTAGAAGGTCCTTTGTAATCTGGCCCAGCCAGCTCCATCCTTTGTAATTTGCCCAGCCAGCCCCATCCCTTGCTACTCCACACTCCTCCTTCCCTCAAGACTCATTTTTCAGCCCATAACTTAGACATCTTTTCATCCGGAAAGGCTTTCTCCATCCACCCGCCTACCTCAAACTCAGGTTAAGTGAACGGCTTCCGTGCCCCTGTACCTCACATATCAGCACACTTACCATGCTGCTGCCATTGTTGTCCATCTTTCCCTGGATTTAGGTGTCATGTCTGTCTTGTTCTCTGCTGTTTGCCCAGTACCTAGCGTGGTAGGGACCATGTCAGAGGATGAGTACTCCTCAACTCACTAACTCATCTATATTGTGTAATCATGTTGGTTGTCATCGTATTTCCTATGAACAGCTTTTTCTCTCCAGCACCTTCCACTCAGTCCCAGACACTCCACATTTAGGCCTGACCCCAAACTTTTGCTCAGCCTATAATGTATCCCTTTCTCCTCCCAGCTAGAATGCCCTCCCACGTTATCTGTCCTTTTCTGCCCATTTTCATGATCCATCTCATGTCACCTCTTCCAGAAGACGTTCTCAAGACGGAGAACCCTTATGGATCCTCCATTCACTCATTCACTAAATCAGTATTGAGCAGCTTACAGTGGACAAGCTCTATGAAAGGCTCCCAAGTTGCCGCAGGAAGAAGACACCATCTCCCTTTCCCAAAGCAGAATATTTTTACCCTGCCATGTTGAACTTAAGGTCCTTTTGGCCTAGTCCTTTGTTCTTTGCTCCTACAGACAGTACTCCTTACGAGTGATCAGAATCTTTCTGAAGAATACTCCATAGTGAAATAGATCTAATCCTAAGCAATTTGGGCTGACATTTTTTTGACAGTGATCTAAGAAGTTACAAAATTGAGCTAATTCCTAATGGATATTACTGAGAAATTATAATGGGGAGGTAAAGATTTATCTGCCATAATTCAGGTAGGCAAAATTGTAGGTTTCTCTATTTCTTTGCAAGCCAACAAATTTCTTCTTCTTTTTTTTAATGTTTATTTGTTTCTGAGAGAGAGAAACCGAGTGCGAGCAGGGAAGGTGCAAAGAGAGAGAGGGAGACACAATCTGCTCCAGGCTCCAGGCTCCAGGCTCCGAGCTGTCGGCACAGAGCCTGATGCAGGCCTCGAACTCACAAACCAGGAGATCAGACTGAGCCACCCAGGTGCCCCACAAGCCAATAGATTTCTTTAGCACTCTCTACTTTTGAAAACCCCAGAGAGGAATTCATCAAAGACTTGATCCTGCTTAAAGGATATGTTAAGATTTGATATTTTTTTTCCTTTAGGTAAATATTTGATCTTTCTGCATAGCTTCCTTTTACTCCTTTTCATAGCCAAAATGACAGCTGAGTATAAGGCGGTGGTTCTCAGACTTCAGCAAGCATCAGAGACACCTGGAGAGCTTATTCAAACCCAGATTGCTGGGACCCATTTCCAGAGTTTTTGATTCCAGTGATCTGGAGCAGGGTCCGAGAATGTGTATGTCTAATAAATTCCCTGGTGCTGCTGTCGCTAGTCTGGGGACTGTAGTTTAAAACCACTATTTTTTGAGAAAGCTTGTTTTTTATGTGCATGGGAGACTTTGACTTCAATCTCCAGGTCTTCTGGTCTCCACTGTGACAAGGGGAGAAGAGCAAGCAAGTGTGGCCTTGTCCCTGGACTCATGAACAAGCACCTGCTGAGGTGTGTGTTGTCTGCCCTGTGCCTCTGCTCCTGAGGACCCTTACTACTCTCATGTTCACCCACCCCCACCTCGGGCCCTCTCCACTGGAGTCAAGGAGTCAACAGTTCCAGGTCATTATGATTTAAGATCAATGAAAAAAGTATTTAGTTTTTTCAAATTATATACACACACACACACACAAATGTATAAATATCCATGTAAACTAAGGCAACATATGGCAGAATAGCACATAGCTTGACAAAAATAACCCAAGATTTAAATGTACTTAATAACATTTCTATCTACAAATGTGACATACATCATGCATTTGAAAATGTGTGGTGAACCAAATCACCAAGGTGTGAATTAACATCGTGTGAATTAACCCCCAATGGAAATATTTCAGAAAAGTAAAAGTAAAAAAAGTTTTTAAAAGGAAATGGTCTGTACTGCATAAATAATGAATTAAGGAGTTGGCTCGAACAGCATTACCTCAAAAATATCTGAGTGGGGCGCCTGGATGACTCGTTTGAGCTTCCAATTCTGCTCAGGTCATGATCTCACAGTTCATGGGTTAGAGCCCTGCATCGGGTGTTGGGCTGACAGCTCAGGGTCTGCTTCGGATTCTGTTTCCTCTTCAACTCTCTCTGCCCCTCCCCTGCTTGCCCCTCCCCTCTCTCTTTCTCTCTCAAAAATAAATAAATACTAAAGAAAAGATATGTATATCTTGAGCAAAATTGATATTGGTGTAATTCTGATTGAAATCGCTTTTTTGTTAACATGGAGTCAAATCAAGGGGATTAAAAAATGCCCTCTGTTTTCATGGCATTCTCCAAGAGGAACAGACGTTAAATGGGTAACCGTGCAAATGACCACATTGTTACAGTTGGGATAAGGCAGTTACATCCCTCTGTGGCATAGATAATAAGTGGCATGCGTGTGTACGCATGTGCACATACACAGCAATAGGAGGACCTTTTCTGGTCTTTCATAGCACCAATTGTGGTGTTCATTTTGACATGTAAAGCACATTGCCTTGTGTTGTCACAGAAAAATTTCCAAATACAGTACATCTAGTGTCTCCTGAAGGACAAACTGTCCTACCCATGTTTTATGGCCCCAAAATGCCCATGTAGCGTGTTACTATACTTTGATTTTATAATGTGGCCTTAATATTCTTTGAAAGGGTGAATTAATTAATGGCATGTTTTAGTTAATATGTACAGCCTGCCAGGCTGTGCTTTCAGTATTTCACAACTTTCTCATAAACTGGTTGCTCTTTCTATCTTAGGTTTACATAAGATAGCCAAGACCTAGAGAAGAGGGATGCCCAAGAAGGGCGTGTAGGTGACTAGTGCATTAACACACTGGCCAGAGAGCACTTTCTCTTAGTTTGACTCCACGGCGTTTTCCCTCCAGTATTTCCAGGCTCTCAGCTCATCTGAGAAGTGATTTGGGGAGAAAGGGGAATAGAGGGAGGATACAAGAGTTTACTCAAGTTTTTCCAGCTGTTAATGGAACGGGATCAGAACGCTGCTGAACTGCACCTTCTACCCACTTACGTCCCTTACTCGGTAGATCTTTTAAGAGCCTCAAGGGCAGCTTTACCACAGTGATTAAAGGTGGGGTCTGGAAAAGAATGCCCAGCGGAAAGAAAAGAACTCCACATTTGGCTGCTAATCACTGCCCTGCAGCTGAAATACTCCAAAGCTGAGTGTTTGGGATAGAAGAAGACCTCATTTAATTAGGTTCTGAGAGCAAAATGCACCAGCAGCCCCTGAGCCCACCTGGAAGGCATCAAGGAATCGTGGTCTGTCACCTGCAGGCCTGCCTGGAAATGCATTGCCTGATTAGTGATGCTTACATCCTTCATCTTTCCTGATTCCTTTTTCCTACCCCAAGTCAGGCCAAGCTCCTCATCCAGAAGAGCCCGGAAGCACCGTGTCACAGAATCCCACAGATCTCCCTTTTTCCCATCAGCAAGACCGTCCTGTGTGTTTACGAGTGACATCACAAAGGAAGACATAACCTGCACAAAGTGACTGCCCTATAACTTGACTGGCTTTTGAATCCGCAAATCCACGTCACATGCCTGGCAGCTCAGTAGCGGAGCCTCCTGGTGTACCCCACTGCACTCCAGGGGGGCACATTTTGTAGCCATCAAGGTTCGAGAGGATTAGGAACCTTCACTTTCATGGCAGGAAATCACTGAATTAGTATCACTTTAAAGAGTATGTTCTGATTGTAGCCAGTGGCACCATGGCTATATGCACTTCCAAAGATAATTCAACAGGAATGCTGCTCACTGAGAAGCCAGGAGAGATCAAGTAACTCCACGTGAGGCTTTGGGGCCATAGGGTTTATCACCCTGTATGAAACTATGGAGAGCAGAGGAAATGTGATTTCAATTTGGATTAGGACAGCCATTTCTTTGACACATTGGTGCTGAAGTAACAGAGAATTTAACAACAACATGGCTTTGTATGCTATGGTTTATAAAATTAAAAAACTGCTAACACATGATGAGACTTAATGATTGCGAGGCTCTTTACCAAGCACTTTGTAGGCAGTATCTCATTTCACGCTCAGGAAAGCCCCATTTCACAGATGAGGAAGCAAGCTCAGAGAGGTTAAGTTTTTGCCCATAGATCTAATACCAGGGAGTGGGCAAGCACAGCTGGCCTGATGCCAGAACTCGTGTTTTTAATTCTGTCTCTGTATTGTGTGCCACCAAATGGTGGCTATGTGTATATGTGTGCATGCACATGCTCATGTGTGCACCTTTCAGCATAACCTTGAAGGAGCCACTGAGTGAAAAATGTTAAAGTATATATGCGTACATTCATACAAACATATATGCATGTGTTAAATACACATAGGCACACATAAATACTTAATGTTTGTGTAAGGTGTATATTTGGGTTTTTCAGTAATCCCTCCCTCGCTTCATACTTTGCTCTTCTCACTCAGCTGAAGAACTTAAGTAGACAGCAGAGGGCGCCCAGAGTCACTATTTTTAAAAGATGTTGGTTTTTGAAAGCATCTTCCATTTCTGGAATTCAGGGAGAACAGAGGGCCACGTCGCAGGCTAGAAGCGAAAGGTAGAGACGTCAGGGAGGAAGCAGAATGTTCCTTCACTCAGAGTGAGAATTCTCATGTTGAAAGGATGTTTCTAGAAGAGAGAAAACAGGATGATCCTCTGTAGATAGCATTCCGATGCAAGTGTATGTGGGCATTTGTTAGATATTTCATGATATAACATCTTCAGCTTCTTATGAAAGAAAAAGAATGACCTTTGTCTCACTCAGGAAGGGGTTTCCCCCCAAGTTAAGAAGAAAAACCCCAGAATGAATGGTTTGCTGTTATTTACTAAAATCATATTGGCATGAGAAAGAAGTAATAAGGAATTAGGCTCGGGATGTCTGGGTGGCTCAGTTGGTTAAGCATCTGACTTCAGCTCAGGTCCTGATCTCACAGTTCATGGATTCAAGCCCTATGTTGGGTTCTGTGCTGACAGCTCAGAGCCTGGAGCCTGCTTCAGATTCTGTGTTCCCCTCTCTCTCTGCCCTCCCCTGCTCACACACACTCTCAATAAATAAAACATTTAAAAAAATGAACCACACAAGGATGTAGGCTCTTAATTATTTGTTCTGTCTTTCCACCCTACTCAAATCCATCAAATAACAGCAACCTATCTCTTCCTGCCGTCCTCATAGAGTTACTAAGTCTTGGAGCTTTCTGCTTTAAAGTAAGGGGGATTTCATATCCTGGTATACTTAACACTACCCATTTCTAGAAGTAGGTCAGAGATCAACTTTTCATGATCACAAACCTTTAATATATATTAGGATTTCACAGAATACTAATTATTACCATGGGTCAGGGTTGGGATTCTGGTGAAAGATGTCCCTGACAGACAGATGTCCCTGACAGACCCGAGGCCCAGGAAGAGGAGAGTGGCAGATGTTCTCGCTGAAGATGACTTGCTCACGTGTATTCAGTAGACAACTTTTGGGAACCACCAAAAGTAACCTGGAGGAAATTCTGTGCAACTGGATTATTCTATAACAATTGATGAGGATAAAAGAAAGAAACTGTTAATTAGTCTAAGTGTGGCCTACTGAGTTGGTGTGGGTTGGGCACAACAGCTCAGGGATAAAGGTACTAAAAAAAAGACCCAGGGGAAAATCCTGTAGTACATCCTCTTCCGCACATATTGTCTTCGATTTTTCTCACTTATGAAATGAAAAACTCCCCATCCACCTGGCTGGTGGGCATTTGGTCAAACTCCTCTAGGAGTCTGGAGAGGAGTGGCCAGAACTAAATTTTTTTTTACACGCTGTGTTAGCAGGCTTTTATCCCATCAGATGTTGGATGTAGAGAGAGGGCCGTATGAAGGCAGTGTTCCACTATGCTGCACAGAGTGGAGGTGATCTCACTGTGACATAATACGTATATTGCAAGTAAAGAATCAGTGTCATGAGGCTCACGCAGGCAGGATCCATTGTGACAAGGTTGAGAGCTAAGCAGTTAACCAGTGAACCAATTGATATGAATGGCAAGTCTGGTCTTCTGTATCCCTGGACTTCCACAACCTTTGTTATCATCCCCTTAGAGTCAAAACCCTAATCTCAGTGGACCATGGGTCCGGAACAAAAGTGTAAATCTATTATTCATGTGGATCATTCAGGTTCATTTTTAAAATCTTTTCCTCCTCCAAACCATCTCATTTCCTCATTTTGGTTTGCATTTGTAGACATGGCTTATAAGTTATTGATTATTTCGCTGTTGAAATCTCAGGTGCAAAATGTTTGGATAGACAGGGGGAAACAAAGATAACCAGCACACCATCAGTACTAGCAAATCTCCTGACTTCATTTTACAGATTCTGAGATAAATAGTTAATAGGAGTCCCCATGTCTTTGAGTTAAAGTTTTGGCAGGTAAACTGGGCTGAAGTAGGTTGGGTGTGATTGTGCCTTCTGCTCACATTTCAAATGGACTACTGTCTTACAATTTTTTTCCTCCTGAATTCTACTTCCTCTTTCTTCTTTCTCTGTTCTTCTATTTTGTGTCTTCCCCATCATTTTATTAATGCTTCTCTTTTGGGAAAAAAAAAAGTATTTTAGATCCCTTTTTCTGGGGCTCTTCGGTGACGGAGTCTAGCTTCCTGTGCCCTCACTGTTTCACTCCCTGACTCAGAGTGGAGGCTGCTTTACTGGAACTTAAGAGAAACCTCAGTTCGTTTTCAATCCTGTTTTCTCCCTAGCATAAAGCTCTAATTTCAAGGGAAAAAAATCTGAACAGGCCATATTGAAGGAAGCAAGCAACAAGCCTAAACCCCATCTTCCTCACCAGCTCCTCTGGGGCTATATTCTGTAGAAAGGTAACAGAACCATTTGGAGCCGCCCATTTGCTCACCAAACATAACTCCAATGCCCAGAGCCTTATGCAGCCTTCGACATGAGTTAAGTCCCTCAAAGCAGGACTTGGGCAAGATTAACCAGCTAAATTATCTTTTACTGCAACTCAGGGTACAATTCAACTTTCCCAGTTTGTTCAACAGATAATATTTAGCAAGTGTCCATTTTGCCCAGGAAACAGAGAGGTCAGATTATAAATAACAATGTGTGTGCCAATTCAACATTTCCAGACCTAATATTCAGATACCTACTAACAACTTTGAACTTCGCATCCAAGTTTAAGGTCCAACTTTGGGACTATAGTTCCCGTCCTCTATTATAGCTTGGAAGATGCTTATTAGCACAAAATTAATATTATTTCATCACTTTCATCTTTATTGTTTTAAGTCAAGATTAAATTGCATTTGACCACGGCAACTAGGAGAGGAATATTTATTTTGGAGTTGATCCCATTTGCTCATCCTTAGAAATTGATAAATGAATAGAAGATGCTTGCTCAGACCTGTGGGTAAAAAGTCAAAGACTATATGCGTGTGAGATTAGGGAAAATCGTGCACCTAATAAAGACAACAATGGGAAAGGAATGAACCACGATGCTCATTATGACTCAGTCGACAACACTTTTAGGTAAAGTCCACACTGTTTGGAAAGCACATTTTCATCCCTGGTGTCAAAACCTCCAAAAGCACGTAGAAAAGTAAAAGATGCTGGCCCACGATGAGTTTGTCTAGGGTTATTTTGGAAGCCCCTGTAGTATTTAATGGTAATGAAAATGCATTTCATTTCTCCATCTTGTCTCTCAGACTCTCTGTCCAAAACAGTAAGTAAAAAGGAAGGAAAACCAACCAGCGAATAGCCCATGACTGGATTTGTTCCAGTCAGATCCAATAAAACCGGCCACATAAGTTGCCAAAGAAATTTACCCACTAACAATGACCACTGCACAGCAGCGTTAGTGTCATATTCCCCATAGGTACTAGGCTATTGTGGCTCAGATTTTGAGAAATTTAACCTGCATGTAAATGTGTGACAGGGCTTTCCTGGCAACCTGTATTTCAACAAAGAACAGGAAGTGAAACCATCATTGTCACCACAAGGTTTCTTTTACACAAGTTTCCATAACTTAGAGAGGTACCTTGCTGCTTACTCTCTGTCCTATTTCATCTATATTGCTCTGCATTACCTCAAAATGAAGAAAAGGAAGTGCTTGTCTGAGAGGTGAAAGGTGTCAGGCATTGGATGTGACCCCTGGGGAAAAGGAACGGGCACCTCTAAGATTCAGCACCCCACTGTTTGCCTCAAAACACTAAGCTGGAGCCCCAGAAGCCACTGCTTTAATTTGCATACCAAAGATGTGAAAGTTCATCACCTAGAAAGTCAAGAATACTATTTGATGCCATCTGATGTGGAGTTTCTTAGGTAACTTGAGTAGCACATAAGACTAAGGACTGTGATGTACAGCTGTCCAAGTTGTATCCTAACCAAGGATGCTTGGCAGAGGGGCTAAGTGGACTAAAATCCAAGGCTGGATTTTCCTTTTCCTAATTGACCCAGATCCACTGTGCGGACAAGTAGGGGGTGTCAAAAGCCACCCTGACCCCTTCTTGTTGGTTATTCCTCTCTTAAAATCTCCATGGGCTTCTCATCACACTGAGAATCAACTCCAGGTCCACATGGTAACACAGTCTGGTCCCTTTGACCTCTGTGACCTCAACTCTTACCTGCCTTGCTTGCATCTTTCCTGCTGCAGAAGCCTCTTACTGTCCCAGAAGACCCCCAGCACATTCCTGCCTCAGGGCCTTTGCACTGGCTATTCCTCTGGCTCACTCCCTCGCTTTATTCAGATGTTTATCAAATGTCATCTCCTCAGAGATGCTTTCCCTGACTGCTTCAAATTCCACCCTCTCTCCTCTCTATTCCTTATTCTGCCTATTTTTTTATTACTTGAATTTTATATTTATTTGTTTATTAGTTGACTTCTCTCTAAAACTGAAAAACTCCATTATGAGGGCTAAATCATACTTGCCTATTTTTGTAAATAAAATTTTCTTGGTATACAGCTACTCTTGTTAATTTACATGTTATATTTGGTTGTTTCCACACTACAACTATAGAGTTAAGTAGTTACAATAGAGACTGCACAGTCCCTGAAGCCAAAAATATTTATATTCTGGCTCTTTACAGAAAAAACTTGCCAACCACTGCTCTAGAATGTAAGCCCTATGAGGACAGGAGATTTAATGTCTTTTGCTAACTCCTGTATCTCCAACACTCACATTACCTGGCACTTAGTAGATACTTGATAAATATTTGTTAAATGGTTGAGCATATGGATGAATGAGTATCCAAATGTGTCTGGAAAATTATTTTCTTGATTCAGTAGTTACTGAGCACCAACTTGTGCCAGGCTTTGGACTCCTTGCAGAGGATAGCACAATGATGAGAGACCAGTAAATTAAATGGTGCTATGAAGAATGTCATGTTCTTCTTTTATTTATTTATTTATTTAATTTTTATTTATTTTTTTTAATAATTTATTGTCAAATTGGTTTCTATACAACACCCAACGAGTGGTCAATCCAACGAGTGCCCTCCTCTGTGCCCATCATCCACTCTCCCCCCTCCCACACCCATCTCTCCCCTCAGTTCTTTCTTATTCTTTGAGTCATGTTCTTCATGACAGTCGTTTTGGGAGCCAGAAAGACAGATACCTGACCAGGGCATCCAAAGATAGTGGTCCCTAGGGATGAGTTCTCCAAGCTAAGAGAATTGTGAAGGGCATTTCAGACAGATGGTAGGACATGTATTGGTCCAGAGATAGGCACCCACAGTCGTCTGGGGATCCGTAGTTTGTATGTATGTGAGAGTTGTTCGAAGAGGGTTTGAACAATTTCTTTATAGGTTTGAATAATCACTCTCTTCATCTTTCTGACTCTTATTTCCTTGGTTACTATTTAAAATTTGGAGAAAAATAATGATTCTCTTCAAAAAACCTACTATTCTCCTGCTGATGTTTTTGGCCCAACCGAAAACACACTAAAGGCATTTTTTAAAGAGATGTCTGGGATACATTATACCAAGATTTCTCAACCTTGGTACTAATGAAATTTGGACCAATAATTTTTGTTGCGGAGGTATCCTGTGCATTGTAGGATGTTTAATAGCATCCCTGGCCCGTACACACTAGATGCCAGTAGCACTCCCACAGTGTGACAATCAAATTGTCTCCAGATCCCACTAAATGTCCCCTGGGGGGCAATATCCCTCTGTTGGTTACCACTGCATTAGATGGTGCCAGTAACCCACACTGGGCAACCTGGGTCTCTGGAATAAAAAATGCCTATTCTTTTTTATCTCCAGATAATCACCCAGCATGATTGTGACAAGTAACTATAGAATTAGAAAAATAAACATTAAGTACTTCTTCACTTGGTTACCCAAGCGCCATTTCTTCTAGGGGAAGGGCTTCTGGGGCCTGTGCCATACTGAAATGTGCTAAGTTAAGTGTGCATTGGGACAATAGAACCCTACTCAGCAATCAACAATAACAAGGAATAAGCTTCTGATAAATGCAGCAACGTGGATGAGCCTCAAAGACATGATGCTGAGGGGAAGAAGACAGTCTCAAAAGGTTACATACTGCCTGATTTCATGTATATGTCTTTCTGGAAAAGGCAAAACTATAGTGAGCACAGATTAGTGGTTACAAGGGCTTAGAGTAGTAGGGGGAGTGTGACCACAAGGGGATAGCATAAGAGTTTTGGGGGTGACAAAACTGTTATGTATCCCGATTGTGGTGATTGTTACTTGAATCCATACATATATTAAAACTCATAAAACTGCATGTCATAAAGCTTAATTTTACTGTATGTTAATTTAAAAAAACATAAGAATCATTGCTGAAGAATATGATGGGCTCTTAATACTTAACACATGTCTTCTTCTAACCACAGTGAAGCGTTGTGCCAGGCACAACGCCTTGACCACTGGTATTTGGAGTGTTCAAGGGAGAGGGGCAAGTAGATATTCTGGAACCAAATGAAGAGCTTCAGCTTCCTTGCTTCAATTCCTCTTTCACTTTCCATAGAACGAGGTGATCTTCACTTCCCAATCCAAAGTTGCCAGATTTCAACCCAGAATTGCCTGAGCCTCCTTGGGCAGAAGAGAGAAAATATTTCCAAAACATGATGTGTATGGGAGCAGGCTTACCACCATCCTTTGGGGTGTATACAATGTCACAACATTGTATCAATCTGACACTTTTGTGCAGTGATAAGAGAGAGCCTAAAAGTGTAGGGCTAGGTTCCTAAGGCCCAGGGCAAGAAAAGGAGCAGAGAGCATAATGGAATGAAGGTGACATGATTTTAAAAGAGATCAATATCCTGTTTTATTATTCGTAGGAATAATGTTACCAGATTCATGCGTATATGAAATAATTGTTATTTCTGAGGGATTTTGTACTCCCCAAGGCCCAGGGTATATATGGGAAAGTAGTGGTGACCTTTATCTAGAATACTACTCCATGAGCATCCAGTTCAGGGTAAGAATAGTCAGCATCTCTCTGTGGTCAACATATGTATGAAAGGACTGTTCACAAGAAAATATTGCTCATCTGCTTATGCAATAATAATAGTAAACCACAGGATTATCATATCAGAAATGAATGTGCTTGACTTCTCAGAAAATGAAATGCATGGCAACAGTGAACATCAGAACGTGTCATCTACCTAGTCCTGAAAGCTACACAAAGCACAAATGATGTCACAGTTACAAACATATTTCTTTCTCTCTGTTCATCATCCAACATTTTCAGCAACATGGCTTCAGATGGACAATTGAAGTGTCTGTAAAGTGTTTCAGAGGTAGTCTGTTACATCAAACATCCTCAGGAGCTATTCCCCCCCCCCCACCCTGGCTAACTGTAAACTGTGAAAATGAAGTAAAAATGACAGCCTCTCTGTGTCTGTATGGCGGGGACAGGACAGGGTGGCAGTGGTAAGAAATACGTTACAGAAGAACCAGCTCATGATGACTTCAGTCTTCTTGAAAGCAGAACTTTGAACTTTCTAATTCTGCATCTTTTAACTTTTTTGATTGTCATCACTACTCTCTCTCCCCCATGATGTAGGGAAAGATAACTTTATGCCCATTTAACAAAAACTAGAGTCAAGACGTATGTACTTGAATAATTTCCCAGAGGTCACTTAGGGGGTTAGTGGAAAAAACAAGGTGTACAATCTGTGTCCTGATTCTGGAACCCCATGGCTCCATTCGCTAGAGCATATTATCAAGTGTCGTCCGGCTTCACCAAACATACACCAAAAGCTCGGAGTTGAAGATGGTAACCCTCTGTAAGAATCAGCGGAAGTCCCACTCCTATTCTCAGGCCTGCATTCATAGTTGAGAAAGTGTCTCATCTCTTTTAAGATGCATATCAAGTATCAGGCCTACAAGAAGGATATTCCAAGCCACGAAATACTGAGTACTTTCTTGGTTGAGCCCCACCATACCTTAAATACAGTGCTATCTTTGTGCATGTAACTCTTTTTAAAAAAAAATTTTTTTAAGTTTATTTATTTTGAGAGACAGGGAGACTGAGCAGGGGAGGGGCAGAGAGAGAGGGAGAAAAATCCCAAGTGGGCTCCACACTGTCAGCACAGAGCCCGATGCAGGACTGGAACTCACAAACTGTGAGCTCATGACCTGAGCCGAAACCAAGAGTTGGACGCTCAACCTACTGAGCCACCCAAGCACCCCACATGTAACTCTTTCACATGCCTCAGAGCCTGGTCTTGCTGTTCTTGGATTCCTAGATCCTAATACAGAGCCTGTTTCATAGTAGGCACTCAGTGCTTGTGTGGTGAAAGAAAAGTGTGGCATGAAATTTATTCTTTAGAAGTGCAAATCACGGGCAAGGTGGGCATGGAAAAACCTTGCAAAAGTCATTTACCTCTTCAAAGCCTCAGTTTCTTCATCTATAAAATGGGGATGATAAGAAATATCCCTTCAGGGTTATTGTATGTAAAATGCTTGGCAAGGTGCCTGTCTCACAGTAAGCTCTCAGTAGAGGGTAGCTCAAGTTGCCTCTCAGTGACTTTCACCTGCTGGTATCCACAGTTCCATCTCACACTGAATAGAGCAAACTGTGTGACCAATAGGACATTGGAGGATTGACAGAGTGGCTTATGAGACTAGGTCATAAAAATTATTGAGCCTTCTACCTTGTTCTCTCTCAGACCATCTGCTCTGGGCAGAGGGGTGGGGGGAGCAAGACACCATACCATGAAGATACTTCAAGCAGCCCTATGGAGAAGTCCATGTGGTGAAGAACTAGACTTCCTACCAACAGCCAGCATCAAGTCACCATTCGTATGAGCGTGCCATCTTGGACTCTGATCCTCCAGCCCCAGTCAGTCCTTCAGATGATGCAGCCCTAGCCAACATCTTGACTACAACCTCAAGGAGACTTTGAGCCAGAAATCCCCTGTTAAGCAGGTCATGGATTCCTGACCCACAGAAATTGTGTGAAATAAATTCTTAACTGTTGTGGATTTTTTTTTAAATTTTAAACGTTTATTTACTTTTAAGAGAGAGAAAGAGAAACAGAACTCAAATGGGAGAGGGACAGAGAGAGAAGGAGACACAGAATCTGAAGCAGGCTCTAGGCTCTGAGCTATCAGCATAGAGCCTGATGCAGGGTTTGAACTCACAAGCTCTGAGATCATGACCGGAACTGACATTGGATGCTTAACTGACTGAGCCACCCAGGCGCCCCACCTTATTGTTGTTTTAAGCTGGTAGGTTTTGGGGTAATTTGTTACAGAGCAATAAGTAAACAATACACTGCCATTGTAAATGGTTGAGTGAGTATCAATAAAGAGATATGTCCCACATGGTCAATCCCGGTTCTTGACCTACCTCAGTTCACAAGAGCTAATGGGTAATGAAGGCTGGTTTTAACCAAATTAGGACTATCCTTCCCCCAAACGGAAGAGGTAACTGAGGTAGACATTCTCAGCAACCAACCTGAGGAACGTGAGATGGTCCCCTTGGTGCTATTTGCCACATTAGACAGACGTTGACTCTCACTGTACAGTGAATTGGATAGTCTAATGTTATTTAGTCATGTCAGGCATGTAGATCATCTCTCTAAATAGTGGGACAATTCTGATCCCAAGAGCCAATCTTGGACTCTCCTTTCTCTCCCAGACCACCTGCAGCTAGCATATCACCAACACCAGTCCTTTGTGTCCACTTTCTCAATCCTTTTATACCACAAAACTTGGATGAAAATGGCAATGACTTTAAAGGGGCCAACATTTCACTGAATATTGAGAAACCCTCATTTTTTGGGCTACACAGGCCTTGGCGATATTTAAAGCTTGGATGATGGGCGGGAAGGTATTTGGCTCTGATTTTTCACATGGTTGTGTTACTGTAACTCAACCCAAGTCCTTCCCTTCCTCAGTGATCCTTGGTATCTTGAAGGATTTGCCAGTGCTGTTAGACTGTTTCATTTCTCATCAAAGGCTTTCATTCTTTCCTGCCATCTCCAATTCTTCTGTAGTCCCTGCTCTGCTCAGTTTCTCTCAAAACTAGAAGGTTTGTACGCTAGCCCCCACCCCAAGCAAATACAACTTTTTCAGATAACTGAATTGTCTGACCCTTAAGTGACCACAGACATTGAAGACCCCTTGAGGCAGCCGCTGTACAGGAATTTACTTGGTCCCTGGGTAGGAAGACTCAACTCCCTGTTGTACTCAGAAGCATTCCTTGATTATGAAAAATCCATGTCTCAAAGGGAATATGAGCCCTCCTTCACATCAGAGAATTCTTTGCCCACTTGGAATCCCTCTTCCTGCTGAGTGGATGGCACAGACCCAGTCTCCACTCATTGTTCAGGAGATCAGCAGATCTACCATGGCCAGCCTGCCCTGGTTCCTGGAATTCCTACAGACACAAACCATATAGATATGACCATCACGACCGCCCTGGATTAGGACTAGATACCAACAGAACTGTACACAAAGCTTGCCTGGACCAATTCCATTATGTTGAATAGATCCTATTTTTCCCTATTGCTTCCTAAAACTTTTAACCCTTATATCCACCCGATCTATGTATGATGGGATCAAGAGGAGGACATGGTGATTCTAGCCACCAGATTAAGGAGTTAGTTTAAGGGTCACCCAGCATCTGGGCTTCTCCCATGTCTGACAGCAAAGTCTCATGACTTGATGGCCAGGGCCTGCTTTCACATCCATAGAGTCCCCAGAAAATGCAGCTTTTTAAGGAATCCATGGGTCTTGTATTGTCTGAAATATCTAATGGCCTATGCTTTAAGCACTAGACAATACATAAGTTGACTTCAGCACTCATCAGAGAAACCACTGGGTAAAGAGTGTGTCCTTGGAGTTGTTAAATAGAATTTAAAATCTTAACAACTTAGCTCTGCTTCAATACTGACTAGTACTATGACAGGACAAAATTTCTCTGTCCCTAAATTTAAGGAAAGATTATTCAGTGTTGGTAGCATAGTGTGGTACATATTGAGGGCAGCCAGTTAAGGTTTTTATTTGGTTTCATTAATATTTCATTAAGTGGGAGGAATCACCAGTTTAACTTTTGCACAGAGGACTTCTTCCTCTGTTTTGTCAAGGTTTTAAGTTTGT
The DNA here is from genome assembly GCA_030068075.1 of Paguma larvata. Classification (NCBI taxonomy): domain Eukaryota; kingdom Metazoa; phylum Chordata; class Mammalia; order Carnivora; family Viverridae; genus Paguma; species Paguma larvata. The sequence continues at coordinate 97,432,100 of CM057826.1, read as the reverse complement.
TTTAGGACTTGAGCTATTTCAAGGAAGATAGACTCCAAGGTTAGCCTGGGATAAAAGGAAAAGGCAGGTCAACCTGTCACCATTTTTATCCACTGGGATTCCACCTTATATTATTATTACACAACCCCTCAGGATCTAGGGGTTAAACTCTCTCTTCTTTAGTCTTCTCAGCACTAAAGCTGACAAACCAACTCATCTCCAAACTTGATACTTACTCTCTAGTGACAGGAAGACTTGTTTCAGTGCCAACATTATTTATGTTGTTTGGCATGCCCAAATTAAATAAATAGCCTCAATAGCTGCAAAATGCAGGGAAGAAAATAAAATTTACCGATTTTCACTCTTCTCAAGACAAATCCACGAATAGCTTAGCCGGATTGCCGCAACTTCTTGTAAGCAATTTCATGGTAATTTTACTATAGAAAAGAAAAAGGAGAAATAGAAGGTAAAGTCCTAGGAACTTCTCCTTTATCTCAGTCATCCATCTCTTCTCACACTTGGAGTGACAGGAACAGAGAACAAGGATGGAAATGATATGATTGATACATATACAAAATCTCACCAGTGGTTAAGACTTTCAGGGGAAATTTAGACCACAGTCTCAGCTTCCCAGTGCTCACTACCCTTTGGAGCAGTTCTGTTTTTAAAAATAATAATAAAAAAATACCACACTTGGAAGCTTCAAATTGGATACATTATGAGAAATGAATACCATTTCTCTCCATCAACGGTGATGCTTTATAGGAAAACACAGTTCCCAGAGGACTGACAGTTTCAAGCTTGTGATTGTCACAGAGAAGACGAGGAGGTAGAAGACTTGAGAGGGGTCCCTGCTTCCGATGATGAAGCCAGCTGTGAGACATGCTCTAAGATTACAGGGACCTACCAAAGCTCTGCATGCCTAAATCACCTCCACTCTTTTCCTACTCCAATCCTTCTGACACCTGTCTCCAGACTAATCCTTCTAATCTAAACAGCTGCTTTGGTCATGTCATGCTTCGTCTTTAGTGACTCCCCAAGGCCTCCAAAAATGTCAGTTACACCCTAGGCTGGCCTTTATATTGTGCAAGAATCTGGCTGCCTCTGACATTTAATCTCCCTCTCTCTCCTGCAGGAATCTGCCATTCCTGTCAAGAGTCTCTGCATCACTTCCTATTTGCCTGCCTCTATACCTTTACCTGTGATGGTCTTTATCCTCTTCACCTGGAAGAGCCTCCTCTTCCTACCCCACTCCTCAACACCCAACTCCAAGGCCTGATGCAAAAAGTGGGATTCGGAATTAGGTAGATCTGGGTTAAATTTTAGCCCCACTACTTGCTTGCTGTGTGTCGTTAGGCAGGTGCCTTATCGGAACTTCTGTTTCCTCAACTACAAAATGAGGATCTTCACATCATGTTCTTCATAGATGCTCAGTAAAGGTTAATTCCTTTTTTCTGCATATATACCCAACCCCACACACCCTCCCAAGGTCCTAATTCCTATCAAATGGGCCACAAAATAAAGTTTACCTTTGAGAATAAGATTCAGGTGCAGTAAAGTTAATCATCAGGAATGGGCCAGGTCAGGAATGTAAAAATTACAAGACCCTCTCAGGACAAAACTCAGAGGCCAAGGCACATGGGTTCATTTTCTGGCAATGACACACTGAAATTTCAGTTTCAAGGGAGTGAACCCAATGCAAGTACTTGGAAAAGAGTCAACCAGTCCATAGTTGGGAAATCACAGTATTGCCAGAACTCACTGTTAGATAGTTGAAAGAATTCCTGAATAACACAGTTTTCTAATTCCTTAAAAATTGACAAAAGATGCCAATTAACAGATTCAGTTCCATGATACTTGAATCTTAAAAAGAAGCAGAGGCATTAGATGTGTTTATGATTCCTCAGCCCCTTTGAAAGAAATTGACCCGTTAACAGACCCTAAATTGGCAGTCAGTGCCATGTGATGGAACCCCTCTTGTGCACATCTGATTGGCGCAGGGGTGGGCACCTGACCGAGGGGCAGCCAATCCCATAGTCTTGAGGCTAACTATGACTTGTGGTCTAGTGCAAAACTATGAGCTAAGTCAGTCAGATTCCCTGTCTTTCAAGAATTAGAACTAGGAAACATAGGAGGAATGGACCCACAGCAACAAGAGCAGAACCAGTGAAGATGCTCTGAGGGAGAGTCAGGGACATGGCAAGCAAAAGCCATGAGCAAGCCGGAGTTAAGAAAGTTCAGAAACGTCTGATAAGCAGAATCAGCCAATTTAGTAGAGAGAGGAGAACTGAACAGAAGTACAAGCAGAAGCAAGAAGCTATAAGAAAGGGATAGAGAGAGCAATAGGTCCCTGGAGCTGACCAGTTCCTCAGGCTGTCTCAGTCTTTGGAACTGTCTCAGTTCCTACAGTAAAACCCCCATCTCAAACTAGTGTGCACCAGTATTCTTTATAAATACTGAGCTTATAAATAAAAGAACCAGCTTACGCAGCAGGAAAGCTACTTGAAGAATATAAATACACCTATTCTGAATATACACACTATTCCACAAGTCACAAAACCAATGGGACCATGAGGATTATTTTCAGTAAGACACAAGGTGCAGGGTTAGACTACCTTACAGGACAGATTAACATTTTCTCAGAGCTCTGGCAGCAGGGAGTCTCTTATCGCTTCACTTCTGAAGGAAACCACCACAGTCTGACACTTTGAAAATGTTCCCACCTGCTCTGAGGACTGGGACCATCCCTAGTGGGGGATGCCAGGGTGAGTTGGAAGAGAGAGCCATCTTTAGCAAGGAGAAAGCATGCCAACTGTGCCCTGTGATTAGTAACCCTGAGCAAGTCACTCCAACACATCTGATCGCTAAAGTGACTTCTGGAATTAATAACATATGAATGTCCTAGGTAAAATTCTTCCTCCAGTTAGATAAGAAAAAGAAATAGTGTAGAAGGAAAAGAAAGACTCTGGACCAGGAGTAAGGAAACCTGCATTTTAGCACTGCTACTCCCTAGCTAGTTGGCACACGTGACCCTTCTGGGTCTTGCCCATAAAACAAGGGAGTCGGTTTGTGTCTTATCAAAAGACCATTTTCATTCCAAATTCCATGTTTCTAAGATCTCCAAACATCTCAAATCTATGACTCCAATGACTCCTTACATTTGTATTTAAAATTCCTTACCTTGTTTTTCTTTCTTATCCCTGATGATCCAGAAAGCTGTCTGTGACACAATTCTTAGGAAAACTTACTATTTCAGGTTGTCCAGCTACAGGCTAAGTATAAAGAATGTTGAGGGGAAATCTGGTGTTTTTCAGTCCAAAGCTAGTTGGAACAGACATGTGAACTAATTTGGGTTCCTAGTGGCACAAATTCTCTCGGTTGCTGATGGAGAACTGTGAAGTCAAAATAGGAAGACAGACCATATTCAAAAGGCAAGATATGTCTCCTTCCCAGAGAACCATAAATCCATAAATAGAAAATGAAAGTGTGGAGCCCAAAGCATTCCACAGGACCTTTTAAATTTTCTTCTTTAAGAGATTAAATTGGTGGAAATTAAGAATTTGGGGACCCACAGATCAAGGACGTACAGGTCAACAGAAAAAGATCAGGAAAAAATATATGTAGTTATAAAAGAAATTAAATGCCCTGCAATTTTAGTAAAAACTGTAAGGCCCAAATGACTCCACGATACTGAAGGTCACTGGCTTTCTTTGCTCTTCTGATACAGCAAATGCTCTAGTAAAATGACGGCATAACACTACGGTAAAATTTTTAGTGGCCCAGAGATGCAGTTGACCCAAAGTATTCAGACACAAAAGGTGTAAACTAATAATTCACAGAATAAATACCTATAGGCAAGAAAGATATGAAAAGGAGTTCAACCCCAGTCATAATTAAAGTTTTAAATGAGATTTTTTTTTTTTAGGCCATCAGACTCTCAACAAATCAATTGCATCCAGGCTGCTAAGGGTGCAAGCAAATAAGTCAACCTTGTACACAGTGGGTAATGCAAAATTTTAAATATGCATAGTCATTGACCTAGTAATATCAATCCTAGGAATTAAGCCATCGGAAATTCTTCTATGGGTATTTACTTAACGATGTCCATTTGCTTTTACTAGCAAAAATTGGGAGGTTACTCACATCAAAAGTGGATCAGTTCAACAGATTTTGTACATCCAAATAATAGAGCGCTATATAGCTCTTTTTAAAGCAATGAACTATCTCTAAATGTACTGATGTGGGAAGATCTCTATGTGAAAAAACAAGTTTTGGAAGATAATCCATAGTATGATCCAATTTCTTTAAAATGTGCACAAGTGCGTACATGTGCATGGGCACACGCACATGCACGCAGTGCTCTGAAAGGTCCCTGCCTGCTTCCACCTTCACGACTTGCCAGGTTCACCTCACGTGCCTTCGTCTGGTGTATACAGAATCCCCAGCATCTCCACCATGTCCAGCATTCTCTTAAGAACAGATGCTCTCTCAGCCCTGCCTCCCTGCTCCATGCCTGCCTCCTTCCTAACCTTAATCCTATTGTAGTGCAGGAATCTGGGAGAGTAGATACCAAAGTGTTAACATGGTTATCTCCGAGGCTGAGATGACAGAATATTTTTTTAAGTTAATTTATTTATTTTGAGAGAGAGAAAGCGTGTGTGCAAACAGAGGAGGGGCAGAGAGAAAGAGAGAGAGAGAGAGAGAGAGAATCCAAAGCAGGCTTCCCACTGTCAGCACAGAACCCAATGTGGGGCTCCAACTCACAAACTGTGAGTTCATGACCTGAGCTGAAGTTGGACACTTAACCAACTGCTCTGCCTCAGGTCAACACTCTGTCGCACCTGCACCACAGCCTTATATCTTGTCTTCTTAGTCCGAGCAGTCTATTCTTCACACTATAGCTGGGCTAATCTTTTTCAGTGCAACAGTGACCTCAGTTTTTCTTACTTTAATCTTTTTGGTGCTTCCCCAGTGCTCACAAGGCAAAGTCCAAACTCTGAGTCAACAGTGAGGCTTAAGGCAGCCCTCCTACGAGGACCACCTTGGTTAAAGCAGTGATTCTCAATCTTAAGGTTTACCAAAAAAATTTAATGCTGATGCATTTTGAAAGTTCATTCCAGGAGATTCTACCTTACTTGTCCAGATGCCTATACTTAGAGAAGCACTGATGAGACATAAGGAATAAGGAAAGTCAGAGGTACAGGTGTGGGTACTACCTGGAGGTTTGCATTAACCAAAACTTTCTAGTCCAGTTAAGCCACTGTTCTTGGGATCTGCATCAAAAAAGACTCATTTCATCTCATCCTCTGGCCTAGAAGGAAAGTTCTAGTCACAGGCTCCACCAAGGGGCTCTTTCAAAAAATAATGCAGGGGCTCCTCAGTTGGTTGATCATCCAACTTAGCTCAGGTCATAATCTCAAAGCTGGTGAGTTTGAGCCCCACTTTGGGCTCGCTCAGAGGCCAGAGCCTGTGTCTCCCTCTCTCTCTGCCTCTTCCCCGCTTGTGCTCTGTCTCTGTCTCTGTCTCTCAAAAATAAACATTAAAAAGTTTTTCAAAGCAATGCAAATATTGGAACTTTCCTGTTGTAGGTTTATAAAAAGTGAATATTTAATAAGCAGCAGTGTGGCAATTTTAATTTGGAATCTAATCTGTTTTCAAAATCCAAGAACAAGATTCCACAAAGGCAGGACCACATCATATAAATCCTGAGTCTCCAGCTCTTCTCCTAGCACTTGTTCGAACATGTGTTGGGTTCAGGGCAGGAGCAGGAAGTACACTGCACAGATTCCCCTTATCCCAGAGTTCCTCATTGAGCTTATTATCTCTCTGTCTTCATGCAGGACTGAAAAATGGTTCCAGACAACGTGCATCTGTTGAATGTTTGAAAAAGAACCTGAGGAGAGAGTCTCTCTTAGGTAACTTTGCATTCTAATTTCTAGGTCTTATTACAAGGGAACTTTGTATCTATATTATACTAATTATCTCCTTTTGTCATTATTATTACTCTTCAAACTAGATGGGCCTAGGTTTGAATACCATCCTGCAGGGCTACTATTTTATGATTCTGGTCAATTTACTTTCCCTCGTCTGTTCTCTGGTTATTCTTTTTATTTAAAATAAGTAGGTAGGACCTGCGAAAAACAAGTCAGGTGCCCAGTGAAAGTTAGTGCCCCTCGCTCTCCGCTCTCCCCGCTCCCTAACTCCCTATGTACCATAGCATCACCTCTGGATAGTATTTTTGCAGTTGATAATTTCCTTTTGGTCTAGAACTGGCATTCATTTTCTTACAGTTAGGCATTCTGTGATAATTTCAGTTCAAAGGAAATGTTTGGCCCCTGGGTGGTCCAGTGCAGTATCCTCTAAAGAGAGCTACTGGTTAGCTGTCAAGGGGCCTTTCAAAGTGGCATTTATCTATCCCATGGGAAATCACAGTCCTCCAAGACCTCACCTTCAGGCTTGTAGACATGGAACCTGATTTGTCCTATGCTGCTGGAGGGCATCTCTTTCTCTGGGACTCTGCATTAACCGTAGTCACAGAGATTGATACATATAAACTGGAATGCTGATTCTTCAACTTATGGTGAAAAATATACCAGTGGTGGTGATGCTAGTGGAAGAGGATGGACAATTTACTCGAGGTCCAAAACAAAGGAAATTGGCTCCACAATGTCAGTTTTTAGCAGGCCCTGACAACATCCTCCCTCCTTTCACAACTAGAGCTTGCTGAGGTGGCCACATCCAGCTTCCCATATTCTAGATTCCATTTTCTAAGTTCTAGTCTGTGCTTTTCCGTTCATGCATCATTCTCCAACTAAAGCAAAATAACATTCCAGTCCTATCACCTTGAGTTCTCTGGGGGTGAAATCTTGGGTGCCCTCCTCTTCAAGTCACACAGTTAGACTCTATGGTCTACTCCTCACTGCACAGGAATGCTTTCCCCACTGGCTGATGTTTCCTTCTTTATAAGGGATTCACGACGATTCCTAGCCAATCATGACAATGGCCTAGACTTTCTTTCACTCCCCCTTCACTCACACTCACCCCCCCTCCTCCTCACCCCTCAGGCAGATGTAGTGGCTTCTCTACTTGGTAAATTTGGGGAACAAATGGGTGTAATGGATGTACAAGGTTAGCTCCCTTTTTTTTTTTTTGCAGTAGACCTTCTCACAGAGAGTGGGATTTCTCCTGTGCGCCGAAGGTCATGCTTCCCATGTGAGAGGTTCAACACTTCCTGAGTGGGAAAGTCTACCTCATTCTGGGGTTCAGTATTAGGGAGACCCTCCCATAGATAAAGGCTTCTTCCATGATGTAGGTTTCTCAGGGAAAAAGGTGACTATTTTGACCCCCATCTGTCTTTCTTATTTTATTTCCCAATTGTTTCAGAAGTTGAGCAGGGGATAAATGATGCTATTTATTAGGCCCTATTGAGCATCCTGTGGCTGTTAGATGTTCACCACAGCCACTACCTCTTCTGGCAGCACTACACCGATCAACTCTCCTCGTTCATCCGGAAGGGTGGGCTTCAGGTGCTAAAAATGGGACAGTTCCAAGCAAACCACCATGGTTGGTTACCCTACTGGGCACACAGGGAGATCGTATTTCCCAATCTCTCTCACATTTGGTTGAAACCGTGGAATGTGGGTATTAGTGAGGCCCTGTTGTATTTTCCATTACCCTCTATGCCCTCTTTCTCTTTTATCTGCATGCCTGAAAGTAAAAGACTCCAAGATGATGGGGCCATTCAGTGCAAGAAGCCCCTGAATCATCACTTGGAGAGGAGCCTCACAATCCATATCAGATGGACTGGGAGCAGTAAATAAAGCCTTAATTGTGTTATGTGGCTGCGATTTGGGGATTAGTTGTTTCAGCAGTGAGCCTGTTCTGACTAAAGAGCTCTCTATCATCTGTTGGGAAGCCAAATGTCACTTTCAGAGGAAAGCCTAGTTTGCTTGTGGCTGAGTCCAACAACATCATATTATCCTTTCATGGGTGGCATTTTGGAAGGAGTTTGAAGATTGTGTAATTCTGTGTATCTGTGTTCAGATCCAGTCCTCATGTGGCTGCATAACCTTGTACCAATCATTTGGCTTTCCAAGTCTTATTCTTCCCATATTTTAAATTAAGGGGATAGATTATATCAGTAGTTTATAAATATCTCTGAGTCATGATCCCTTGAAAATTGGATGAACGCTGTGTTCTCTCTCTCCAGAAAAATACACATACATCAGATCTCTATAAACTGTCAGGAGGCTCCTATATCCACCTGAGAGTTGTCTTTTTAATCTCCCTCTGTATGTCCTGCTCTAAGCTAGAATATGTTGCTTTCAACACTTAATAAATTAAAAAATTTATCAAGGTCCTACTCTGTGCCAGTCATTGTCCTGAGTTTTGGTGTAAAAATGGGGAACAGAATGGATGTAGGCCATCCTATCTTATTATCAAGTCTTATTTTTGTATTCCTGGGAAGACGCTGAATAGTATCTGACTACAGTACATTTTTATGCTAGAGAAAGCTCTGAGCCTTTAAATCAGGCAGATCTGGAAGGAATCTCGGCTCTGCTACTTATCGGCTGTGTGTCCATAGTCAAGCCAACTAACTACTCTGAGCCACAGTTGTCTTAAATATTAAATTTCTTTATAGTTAAAGTACGTGATGTATTATGGTAAGGATTAAATAAAATAGTGCATGTAAGGTATTAATAGAGAACCTGGAAGTAGTGATCACTTAATACATGTAAGTAGGCACTTAATAGTGTAAATAATGTAAAATATAATAACCTATGTGCTACCTTTCTCCCCTAAACGAAAGCTTCTGGAAAGGAAGGACCACATCTATCTTTCCTAAGGTCATAGTAGGAGCTTAATAAAGGGTGCACCAATGGCTCAGTTGGTTAAGTGTCTGACTCTTGATCTCAGCTCAGGTCATGATCTCATGGTTCGTGGAATTGAGCCCCACATTGGGCTCTGCACTGACAGCATGGAACTTGATTAGGATTCTCTCTCTCTCTCTCTCTCTCTCTGCCCCTCCTCTGCTTGCGCACATGCTTTCTCTCTCTCGAAATAAATAAATAAACTTAAAAAAGTGTTTTTAAAAAGCGAAGCTCAGTAAATGTGTGTCGATTCGACTGATTAGATATATGATATGCACAATAGACCCTTATTTTAATTAGACTTTTGTCAGTAGCAACAATCATGGCTACTTTGTTTCAAAAATATGGAATTATGTAGCTAATATAAAGTATGTCTTGTAATAGCTTTATGGTTAATTTTATATATTTTGTATACAGCTTCTCATAAAATAACAGTGATTTCAAGCTATGATTTTGATGAAATCTTCACAAATATGCAAATAATTTTATTGTTGAAAACTAAAGAAATTTAAACTCTGATTGCTTTAATACTTTTATTTGTGTGAACACATACAAGAAATCACACTGATTATAAACATGAATGGAAGGCGACATTGATATAGAAACTTAAGAGAAGGTGAAAATATTTTCCTTATTTAAAAAAGAAAAAGCCACAGAGAGGGAGGAAGACATAACATGAGACTCTCAAAGACTAAGAACAAACTGAGGGGAGAGGGGGCTGTGGGAGGGGGGAGACTGGGTGATGGGCATAAAGGAGGGCACTTGTTGGGATGAGCACTGGGTGTTGTATGGAAACCAATTTGACAATAAATTATTAGAGTTGTAAAAATACTCTTATTATTTTTGGGTACAGATGTGCCAATGATTCTGGAATTCCCATTGTTTCAAATAAAATGAAGTCATCATGAAAAGATTTGGTTCGAGAGAGCTGAGTCATACTTTTGTATCCTGTCCTACCAAATTGCTCCCTGATCTTTAACCCATCAGAAAAATTGGCAGTTGCACCCCTCAAAGTGATGGAAAGTGAACATAAGCAACACTTCCACCTCAAAGCTGGCCCTTTTCTATATCCTACTTCCTTGATGTTGTCCTAGAATCTTTACTTACAGATTTTAACTGGAAAAGAGTTGATAGATTGAGGCTACTATTGACAGATTGTCCAGTAAATTAAAAATTGATAATGTTAACAAGAATGTTAGTGCAGTTTTTGATAATGATGACTCATACTCATGATATGGTAGGAGTTCATTACCTAGGCTTTCATAAAAAAAAGAATCCAATGACACTTGTTCAGGATGGTGAGGCAGACTTTATTTGGCACTACAGTAGGTGTAGGGACCACTTCAATAGAATTTTGCAGTGGGGGAGAGAGATTGGATTCAACTTTGAGTATCCCATGGGCAAGTGGACATTTATAGCCAAGGAGTAGAGTGGGAATCAGTGCTTGGAAAATTACTTAGAGGAAACATCAAGAATCATTTTGGCTAAACCAACCTAAGAGCATTCTTACTGAAGAAGAATGGCTGATGAGACATGGCTTGGAGGATGGAGAGGGATGATCAGATATAGAGGGTGGGAGGTTCTGGTTAAACTGACTCAGCAAGGTTCTTGCTAACACTGGATTTTACAAGGAAGTGCACAGATGGGGTCTAGGAGGAGGTTCAGGAGCCTGACTCACGTTTGGTCAAGCAAAGAATCTTTGTCAGTTCCCTAACCTCTACGGGTTCTGGTGAGTCCCCAAATGAAGCATTCGCAACACAAGCTCTAATGGTCCACCCCACGTGGAATTTTCAGTCGCCTGGGGAGAGACAATAAACAAGTAATTACAGAGTATAGTAAGCAGTAAAAGGGCACCAAGAGGAAGCTGTAAGGGAAAATAAGGGGGGGCACTTTGGTAAATCCAGCAGCGGAGGCATTTTGAGGAGGCTTTGAGTAGAAGAAAGAAAAGGTGCTGGTCAAGGGAACAAGCAGAGGGAGAGTTCCCAGGCAGAGGAGAGCAGAGCAAAGCACCAAGATGGGATGAGCCTGGTGTGGTTTCTGAAGTTGGGGGAAGCCTGCGTGGCTGGAGTGCAGGGGGACCTTGCCGAACGCTGAGGTGGAGAGGGAGCTGCACCCGTGTTTTATTTGACAGACAGTGGTAAACCGGTGAAGGGTTTGTGAACCAGGTTGGGGTTGAACCTGGTTTACCTTTTATTTATTTGTTTTCCCATACAAGTAGATGTTCATAAAATGTACATCACAAATAAAAACACCAGGATCAGACGGTCTAACAGGCAGATTCTATCATTCTTTTATTATTATTATATTATTATTATTATTATTATTATCCTTGTTTTTTTCTTAAGTTCTTATTCAAATTCCAGTTAGTTAACATACATGTAATATTAGATTCAGGTGTACAATACAGTGATTCAACACTTCCATGCATCACCTGGTGCTCATCATAAGTGCACCCCTTAATCCCCATCACCTACTTTACCCATCCCCCATCCCCTCCCCACTTGTAACCATCAATCCCTTCTCTATAGTTAAGAGTCTGTTTCTATGTTTGCCTCCCTCTCTTCCCCCCACCCTTTGCTTGTTCTTTTGTTCCTTAAATTGCACATAGGAGTGAAATCATATAGTATTTTTCTTTCTCTGACTGACTTACTTCATAGCTTTTTAAAGTGATTGCTTTGCATTATACAAAGACAGCCAGTTGTAGTGGGGCCAGAACAAAAGCCAGGGAGACCAGTTAGGAGCCATTGTAGCAGTGAGTGAGAGGTGAGGGGGCTTCTGTAAGGCTGATGGCAGTGGGGCCCTAAAAATGCACAAATAAATATATCTCATAGTTAAATAAATGCTTTTTAAAAATAATGAGAATTGAGTGTTTTAATGTTGATGTTGACCCCAAGAAATGCACTAACATTATGGAACAAATAATGTCCAATTTCCACAAAAATGCATAGAATTGGCATGTAATTTTTATTTTTATTAACTTCCCATGCCTGAGTGGAAGAGAACACCTACACCAACCATAACCAGAGAAGCTGAGAGACAGTGACTGATTCTTCTGCCAAGCAAACTCCTGTTCTCTGTGATTAGCAGAGCCTGACTCATGCAGGCAACAGGCCATTTATATACAGTTGTCTTAAAATAGGCCGAACAGTAGAAGGAGGGAAGAAGGAGGAAATCATACTCCCAAGCTGCTCTTACTAATATCCTTTTTGGGGCAGTGGGTGCGTGATCTGTTATCAAAGATGTATCAGCTCATCCTGGGAGGATGTAGCAAATGAAGATTCCGTGTGCATCTGTGTGTACCTTGCTGCTTTAATAACCCAGACGTCACCATAGCTAACTATAAACCAAACAAGTTCACAGAAATTCCATTAGTGAAAAGGTTTCAAGAAAAGTGTCTTCATTTGGTGACATAAATACCCCTCCCCCCACCATAGTAAACTTCATGTGTATCTAAATTGCTTGGCAGCAAATAAAACAGGTTTGAAATAAATAATTTGGTCAAGTCCCTCTATAGAAGCTATAGTCTATAAGGCAGAATTTGGGCTTGTTCTCTGGGTAATGAATTTATCACATAAAATAGTATTCTTTGTTTTGAGCGTTGACAAAACAGAGAGACTCAGCACTCCTCTTCACCTCGACCTTTAACCCCATTTCCTCTCTCGAGGCTGCAGGCTGTGGCTTGAGTGATTGAGATGTTGGAGGCAGGGAGGAAGGGGACTCCTACCTGAGTCCAGAATGAAAAACTGGGGTCAGCTCAGCTCTCACTTTCCCACAGTGCAAAGCAGTCAATTTGTTTATTTAACTTACTTACGAATGACATTTTGTGCATGGGGATGAAAGGAAAATGCTTACTATAAGATAATTTATTTTATAAGATTTTAAACATATCAGTCAAGTGTTATTCCAGGATGTAGAACATGTTTCCCCCAGACCCCCTGCCCTGTGTGATTCAGAAATTGGTGTTAAGTGTTGAGGGAATGCTGGTAAAAATTTCAAACAATTCAGAAGCGTAGAAAAAATTAAAATTCCCTTTCTCCCTTCCCATACCTCCTCCTCCACTCAGAGCAACCACTGTTACATGTGGTTGGAATCCTTTCCCATTGCTTCTAAGAACATTTAATTTTGTGTATAATAGGTAACATACATCTGGCACATAGCATATAGCATAGATATTTTAAAATACAGACTCTGCTACATATATTATTCTGCAAACTACTCTTTTATTCTTGAGACACTACAAGAGCCACTTCATGCTTTTTAATGAATGGATCACTATTTTGCCAGCATCCCATTGGTAAACATTTAGAGAAAGTTACTTTCAAATAACAACTTTTCTATGTAATGGTAGGATTCTTTCTCTGTAAGGGGAGAAGGTACACACCTCTGCTGTGGTATGATTTTTATCTAAATGCTGAAACCAACTGTGGATATGAACTGAAAACCATTCGAATTTACGGAAAACAGGCCCTGAGACATTTAGGAACTCGTCCAAGGTTGAAGGGCACGGAGCCGTCTGCCGGCTTCTCAGCCTGGGCTCTTGCTTTTTGAAGCAACTGTCCCCTGGGGATTGGAAGGGCACCGAGAGGGGGAAGAAGCTTTCAGTGGAGAAAATAATACAAGGAAAGGAGGCAGGAAAGTGACACAACGGGCAAGGGAAGAAGGAAGGACAAAGGGAGTTGGTGACCTTGCCAGGGGCCCCGAAGCGAAGAGGGAGACCACAGGAGGGACTAAGGAACTATGTGGAGATCCTTGGAAACATTCTTTCAAAGGATATTTTGTTGCCAAAATAAAATTTAAGGAAGAAGCCAAAAAGCATTCACGTAGGAAGGACATTGTGAAATTTTGATTAAGCCCTGGCAAATGACTCAAAGAACAGTGCCGTGACTCAGATTGGAATAAAAGAGCATGATGCAAGGTTTAGGGGGAATGATGTTTTGTGTATTATTTTGGGGCTTAAGCATGATGAAGGTTAATTAAAAAAACAAAAACGAAGTATGTTGCCTCCTGGCCAAATTGTAGAGGAGGTTCCAACCCTGTCTGGGTCCCCACTTACTCACCCTCAGCTTTTTCCCACTTTGGACGGCATCCTCTACCATCGAATGCCGAGTCACAGTGACAGCTCCCCAATTTCTGTAGCGGGGTGGGGCAAGGGGGCTTAGAGACTGCAATTTGAGAATGTTATAAAGCAAGACAAATAACAGAGTTTCCAGAAGATGTTTTTATTCACACTCTACAAGTATTAAAAGAAAGTTCATTATTCGCCTCAAACAGTATTTCTCTTACTTTATGTGAAGTGTTCCGGGGATTGGAGAAAGTGAAATCCTCCCCAGGTCACATACTTAATCCTTGGTACTGCTGGCCATGGTCTTCTTGTTCTCCGCTTCCTTCTCATCAAAACTTGCTTGGAGGACAGGTTAGGCTGAGCTCGGAAAAGGCACTTCTGGATCATAGACTCGGCTGCTGCACTGAGTGGGCTATCTGCATTGTGTCAGGGAACAAAACCTAAGCCGAAGAATCCATCTATTTGGGGTGCAGTATGAGTTGGTGGAGTGAGTATTCTGGAAGAGAATTTGGTCTTCACAGGCTCTGATGTTTGTCTACCTCTCCGCCTGCTCCTGAGGCCAGGCCAAATAAGTATCCAGAGATGTAGCCAGTGCTTTCAGGATGGGGAGAGATTATACTGTCATTAGCCAAGCAACTAAAATATTGGATATATTCTTGAGTATATAAACATATATAAATGGAGTGTTCTTCATTATGGATGAAGTGTGCTATTTTAAGTACATTGGGCCTTCTTCATGTGATCAAGGCACAATAAGGACACAGGAGCTCTGGTGAGGGGCTCTGCAAGGCCTGAAAATAAGGACTGCCCCCAGGGGGGTTGTAAGAGGATGTTAAAATGGAAGTTTCAGCCTACTCGTTGATGTTCCAGTGAATTTCATTCTCTTCCACCTTTCCTAAGTGGAGGAGATGGGTTAGTCAGAGACTGTTTGCAGGAAACAGAAACATGCTAGATGTTTTATCAGTATGAAGTTTATTTCAAGGAATTTGGTGGTTGGTAAATTTTAGAAGGGCTGCAGGAGTGGACTTGAGGCTAGGCCTGCAGAAGTGACTTTCGGATCAGAGCCAGTGAGTGGGCCCCCAGAGGAGCTGCTGCTCTGGCCACCATCCAGAGGTGAGGCGTCAAGAAGCTGACACTAGAACTTGAACCATGATGTCAAGCGCCTACCACTGGAGGTGTGATCCAGAGATAAGGAAGCCTCTGCTATGACTGATGTAAACACTTCTTTATGTCCGTGAGGATGATGGGTGGACCCTGGAGCACGGATGCAGCGGAGTGCCATCTCCATCTCTATGGCCTTGCTCGCACTGAGAGATCTCTTGCCCACCTCTCTGGTCCATTCTCCCTTCTAAATCTTGTTCGAGTGCCATCAATTAGCAGAACCTAATTTGTATCCAGAGCCCTAACTACAGGAGAATCTGAAAATGATTATTTTCAATTCTGCAATATAGGAAGCTCGCCAGAAAAGAAATTGGAAGTGATGCTTGGGACCAATTCACCATAACTGCTATAGAAGGCAGGACTGGGTGGGAGGTCGTGTCAGGGGCATGATTCCCATTTCCTTCAGGTGCAGGAAGGTGAGCTTTAGGGACACTAAAAACGTATTCTTTGCGGTCTGCAGTTTCAAAGGGATGAGGGAACATGAATTCTGGACCTGCCTGGGAAACTAAAAGTGAGAGGGGCTCTGACTAGAGGAACAAAGGTGATTTTTGTGCCTCATCATGACTGGCCTGTTCTCCCAGAGTTTGAGACTGAAAGGAAGGAAGCAAAAGGAAACATGAAGATCTCTAATGGATATAATGGCCCCCACTCAAGAGTAAGTTGGTGTGGAATTGACTCATGTCTGTGCAAATGGGTTGTCCAGAGCAGACAAGGCGTTTCGGCAGGAGGAGGATGAAGTTCAGCCGTAAATTCTTAGGGACTGAGCAAAGAGCCATAAGCACAGAGCAGGAGAAGAGTGTAGGCAACCACCTCAAGAAGCACTCCCAAGAACTGACGAACTTTCACCCGGGTTTTACATTCAGCCAGGCCTGGGGAGTGTGCTGAAGGCTCAGGCCAGCTTCAGATAAGTAGAAATGGTCCTGCTTCCTTAACTTTCCTCAGTCCCCATATTTATGAGTCAAAAATTAGGTACAAGAAGGGAAGGAGGAGGAGCAGCATGGGGACGAAAGCGAGTGCTGTGAACTAAATTGTGTCCCTCACCCTCAATTCATATACTGAAGCCCAACTCCCCGTGTAGCTGAATTTAGGACAGGGCCTTTAAGGAAGTGCTTAAAGTTAAATGAAGTCATAAGGGTAGAGCCCTGATCCTATAGGATTAGTGCCTTTATAAGAAGAGACACCAGGAGCGCCTGGGTGGCTCATTTGGTTAAGTGTCTGACTTCCGCTCAGCTCATGATCTCACGGTTTGTGAGCTCGAGCCCTGCATCGGGCTCTACACTGACAGTGTAGAGCCTGCTTGGGATTCTCTCGCTTCCTCTCTCTCTCTTCCTCCCCAACTCATACTCTCTTTCTCTCTCAAAATCAATAAATAAAATTAAAAAAAAAAGAGACACCAGAGAGAGCTCTCTATCCACCTTGTAAGGGCACAGCAAGAAGGCAATTGCCTACAAGCCAGGAAGATAGTCCTCAGCAGGAACTGAACTGGCCAGTACCTTGATCTTGGACTTTGCAGCCTCCACAACTGTGACAAATAGATTTCTTTTGTTGAAACTACCCAGTGTACAGTATTTTGTTGTGGTAGCCTGAGTAGACTAACACAGTGAGAAGCCATCCAAGCCCTTTTATCTATCTGATTGTAAGCTGCAAGTTGGAGGAAGGGAAGACTCTCAACTTTAAAATGAGTTTGGAGTTTCAGTGATTACATAAAGCTGGATATTTTGCTTCCTAAACTGAGACCATAACCTATTACATGTTCCCAGAAAGTGAGCAGAAACATTATGGGATTGTTCTAGATATTTTTCCAAAGACTAGAGAAGAACTATCACTAAGAGTGAATTTAAAGAGACAGTGGGGACAGAAGAGAAAGATGCTTGATGAGGACATCCCAAGAATTGTTCTTGTTTAACTTATTGATTATAAATTAGTCCCAGAAATCAATATATCATGTTTCATAGTCAAGATAACCCACATATCCCTAAGGAGATGGGATGACTACAGGCCTCTTAGAAATGACTATCCCTGGCTGAGTGTGCCAGTCAGAACTGGATTGGCTCACCGCAGAAACAAAGAAAAGGGAGTGGGAGAGCAGGCTCCAAGTCCAGCACAAGGGAGGGATCTTGGCCCAACAACCAGAAATGTTTCCATTTCCATAGCAAACTGTCCCACTGCTGGGTGAGAGGGCATCCATCTTTCTAAGTAGAGAGATACTCCTTAGGATTGATTAATTACCATTGTGATCGCATCATCACCATTGGGTAAATTGGCTCACCACGTAACAAGTTGAGAGAGAAAGAGAATGAGAGGGGTGCAGCTGAGGTGGGAGGGGGTGGGGGAAGGAGAGATGGTGCATTGGGGGAAACCTAAGATTATTTCAGCTTTACAGTTGTATTTCTCATTGAAAATGAACACAATGGACACACTGGTAATTTTGGTTATACCTGGGCTTCCCATGGCTGGGGATGAGAGCAGGATGCACCGATTTACTAACAGAAGTTTTTGAGTCTAAACAATGTTGTGACAGTTCATGGTAAATTCACGAATAGACATTCTGGTTTGTGTTTATCAGTCCCAGTGAGCTTGGTTAATGTGAGTCTGCCCCTGCAGGAGTAGTTCATTCTCAGTATCCCAAATATCAATCAATCAGCCAAGCAATGGATTCATAACATTTTAGCTTTAGGACTGATACCCATGTACTAGTAACTTATCAAGGTAAATACTTTATTAGCAGTCACTTGGCAACCAGCTTGCTGTACTTCTGGAGACATGCATTATCAAAATGCTTTTCTATTTTCAAATGTACCAATGACCTATATAAACAGAGGGAGAATTCACTCTTGTGAGCCCTCAATGAATCCTTGAAGATCATGGCATTTAAGGTGGTGTTGTTTAATGAATCACAACCTAGTTTCCTCTCTTGTTCATGACTATTTCGTGGTTGCTGAAAATGTTTGCCAAGCAAAGAATTTTGCAACTTCTTACTTTAACATACTAATGCATTTAGTATATGATAGGCAAATTGCCTCAGGTATTCAGTACAGAGACCAGTTATAATCAATGTAGAAATCACAATTGTGTAGATAGTCTGATAAGGAAATGTAATTTCTTTTCAGGTACCAAAAGCCAACTCAAATCAAGGAGGGTGTATCCATTAGCCTCCTCTTGGCTGGTTTCTTCTACCGCTCTGGCCCTTTTCCCAAGCAGGATAATTCTCATTTCTAAAATAGCACAGCTCTAAAGCAGGCCACATGATGCTGAGATGGGGTGAAGACCTGTGACAAACATTCCTGACCTTTTACCAATGTGAAACCAGAATAGGTTAATGCCCTCTTTGCAGAAAGAAACCTAATCTGGTGGGTAATGGAGGACCCAGATTTTGATGAGAAAAGTTAACCCTCATGAAAGCAAAATATGTGGTCTTTTTTCACCACTTGTCTTTAAATCTCTTAATTGACTAAACAAAATGAAACCATTCTTGCTGGCTTAGGAGTCAGCATTTCAAATATGTCAGTTTGTTTAATGTTAGATTTTGAATATGCTAACATTATCAAGATCTCGTATATTCCCTAAAGGAAATCAACGTACACTTTCAAGTCTAATTGTAATTTAGATTGCTCAGTTGCCAAACAAGAGACAGTGTAATGTGTTTGGATTTGCTCTCCTATGTGATCCTAGAATTTTACTGAAAATGAATAAATGCATAGCAAAGTAGTGTGGGCTTATAGGTTTAAAAGTCAATAAAGCTAAAGATAAAAACTTAGCAAAATTGAAATAAAGAACAATTCTCTAATTTACATACCATAACATTTACCCATTGTGAGTGTTCAATTATTCTTAACCAATTGGCAGTTGTGCAGCCATCATCAGACCCAGTTTTAGAACTTTTCTATAGCTCCAGAAAGTTCTCTTATGCCAATTTGCAGTAAATCTCCACTCTAGCCTCAGGCTCAGGCAATAATCTAATTTCTGTCTCTATAGATTTCATATAAATGGAATACAATATGTTCTCTTTTGTACATTTGGCTTCTTTCAATTGACATAATGTCTGACTATTATGAATAACACTGTGATGAACATTCTGTATAAATCTCTGTAGATGTTTGATTTTTATTTGAGGGGATAGATACTTCAGAGTGGGATTTCTAAATTGTATGGTAAAGTTACGTTTAACGTTTTAAGAAACTGCCAAATTGTTTTCCAAAGTGGCACTACCATTTTCCATGCCCATCAGCAATGTATGAAAGTTCCTATTTCGCCATGTCCCCTCCAGCACTTATTATTGTCTGTCTTGATTTTAGCCATTCTGATGAGTATGAAAAGGTAAATCATTTTAATTTGCATTTCCTTGATGAGTAACAGCATGTACACTTTTGCACATGCTTATTAAATATTGCTATATCTTCTTTGGTGAAGTATCTATTTTAATCTTTTGCTTATTTTTTTATTGGGTTATTTGCCTTATTATTGAGTTGTGAGAATTCTTCGTATATTCTGGATACAAGTCTTTCATTAGTTACATGACTTGCAAATATTTTTTCCCCAGGCTGTGACTTGTTTTTTGTTTTCTTAGTGGTGTCTTTTGGAGCACAAAAGTTTTTAATTTCTATGAAATTCAATGTATCAATATTTTTATTTTATGGATTGCCTTTTGGTGTTACTGGCTTTTTCTTTTCCTTTCTTTTTGTTTTTCTTTCTTTTCTTTTTTTTTTTTTTTTTTGGTTCTACCATAAACTGGTTCATGGGAACATATATTCTCCTCTGTCCCCTTTGCTATATCCCTAAAATTGCACAGAAATATTCTTTCTTTTAAAAAAGTTTATTCTCTTATTTATTGAGGGAGAGACGGAGGGAGAGAGAGCACAAAGGGGGAGGGGTAAAGAGAGAAGATAAAGAGAATCCCAAAGAGACTCCACACTATCAGTGCAGAGCCCGATGTGGGGCTCAAACCCACAAATTGTGAGATCATGACCTGAGCTGAAATCAATAGTCAGATGCTTAATTGACTTACCACTCAGGCGTTCCATGCACAGGAATATTCGACTGAAGGAAAACTGCAGTAGGGAGGAGTTCCCAGACTGGCATGTCTCTAAAAGAATGAAGACAAATGAGCTTGCATGAGATGTAGTGGGAGCAAAACTTAAAGCATGGCACGGAAGTTACTGTTATAGAAATGGTGTGGGAAACCTAACATTAAATTAATAGCCACAAGAGGATGGAGGAAAGGGGGGGAAGAAGTGGCTAAAAAATTAATACTGTTGATTCTTTCAGAGAGTTAAAAGAAAAAGCAGAGGCCTCTGGGGGGTCTTGGACTCTCGGTGGGCCATGTGAGGGGCTGGTGATGTCTCCCTGTCTACCATTCCCTTACCTCTCTTCTGGTGAAACAGATTGAGTGAATTAGTAGGGTGCAAAAGAGTGGGGAGAACAGAGCACTCAGTCAGCAACATATACAGAAAATAATGTGGGAATGTTGGAGTCAGAAAACTCAGGCTTATATCCTGGCTCTGCCCCAAGCTAGCTAAGTCGCTTGATCTCAGAGTGTTGGTTTCTTCTCTCTAAGATGGGAACAATAATTCCACTTTCCAGGGGGTTGTGAGGATCAGGGGTGATGTGTTTGGGGGTGGGTGCTTGTGAATGTGCCTGCTGCACAATAGGAGCCCAGTCAACTCATCCATAAGCACCCAGAGAAGTCCTGGAGCAAAGCATACTTAGGTGTGGAAAGTGTGCTGGCATTAGCTCCTGCAAGGCAAGAGATTAAAATAACCATTCGTGGCAAAATTCTACATTCTTGCTGTAAATTTACCTAGCCAGACACTAAGGAAAAGTGTCGTCAACCCAGTGTCACGGGTCATCTGATTTAAGGAGTGAAATATAGGAAAGTCTCTCTGGGAGAAACAAACTCCATGGGTTTTTTTTGTTGTTGTTTTTATCTGAAGTTATTATAGGTATAGGCAATCTTAGACTCTAATTGAAAGATAAATGATACTGGAGGACAAAGAGGAAGAGATTAGTTGTAATCTAAGCACTGTCATTAAAAAAGAAAGAAGCGGAAAGAATTTTTCTCACTAGCCAAATGAAGGGGTTAACGTAGCTAACCTCTGAGACCATTTCTTGTTTATAATTCTACCATGAGGACAAGCTTTTCATAGAAGAAAGACTGTACTTGCCAGAAGGAGAGTTTCCAGAGAGATTTTAAGGGGGTTGATAAGAGAGTTGCCCAAAAAATTCCCTAAAGAGGGAATGAATTTTGAATAAAATAAGAAAGCAGAAATAAAGAATTCCTACCTTAAGACACAACCCAGTGTTGAAAAATTATCATCTAGAAAACACAGAGGACATATTTAATCTCCTTTATATAGGAATTCATAAAATATTGATATTTTGGAATGTGATGGTAGGGATGGGTAACTTTCAAATTGCAGTGTTAGGCATAGTAATTAAAGTTGGAAGGGCCTGGAGATTTACAATGGGTTATGTGAATCAGGAAGACAATTGAAGGACAGATCATTTAAAGGGCCTGGACTTATACCCGGGCTTGCAAGAATACCGTGGCCCACATATGTCATAATTAAATAGATTGTCATTGAAAAGAGTATTTCCAGAGACTGGCAGTTTGCCCCTAATTCTCTAGGTCTGCAAACCTGGTTGCCAGCACCCAGCCACCTAGACCTTGTGGAATATATAATGGCCATGACAAAGTTTTAAAATATATGCTTTAATACTAAATATGATGTTCTATAAAAATATAAGTACTAAAATAACCTGGTCCTCACACTTGTGCTGACTATTTCTCATTCTTCCCTATATATCTTTTCTCCACCTTTTACACTCTTCTCTCAGCCCTGGGAGGCTGCCCTATTTGGATTGCATCGGGTCCTTTGCCCCCTAGATCCCTGGAGGGATCCTGGAAAATACCATACCTTAGTGCTAGCTTAGGAAAGAAACCTGATTAAATTTATCATTCTCAGGAGAATGGGAATTTTGTCTGAGTGTGTTTGTGTGTGTATGTGTGTGTGTGCATGTACCTACAATAGCAACATATGCTGATTTTGAAAAATTTCTGAGTATATCAAACTGTATAGAGGAAACATTGAAAGGCACCTTTTCCTTTTGAATCAGAAGTTCCTAAAGATACATCAAAATAACTTACCAAGTTTTAGTTCATAATTATCGATACTGTCTGTATGCTCAGTTTTCATAGTGTGGTGCTCACAGTTCATGGTCGTACACTCACAGCTGAAACCCAAGTAAAGGGAATGCTGACTTTGAGCAATACTCTCTCTCTGAGATTCACAGTCTCTATCTCTCTGTTCTCTTCCTCTTTCCAGTGAATAACCATTTAGTTTTGAAAATGTTGATAGCTGTAATCTTAGAGGAGTTTTTTCCTTCTGAACAATGTAAAGATATTTTTGAGTAAAACAAATATTTTTAAATTTCAAAAATAGTACCTTACTATGAACACTTTAAGCAAAAATAAGTAAAATAAAATGTAAAGGTGCCGTGTTCCCCTCTCAGTCCTCACCCCCAAACCACCTCAGTTCCATTCTCAGGGGTAACTGTTGCTTAAACATATTTTGAAAATAGGTGAATAAGCAGAACACATTTTCTTAAGATGTTTTTAAGTTTTAAAAAAAGAAGTTGGAGTAAGAGAATTAGCCTGTATCTTGCCCATTTTAGATGGGCAGAAAGGATAACACTGATACAAAATGGGTTCAAGGTGAGAAAGAAGCTTGCAGAAGGGGAAGCAAAAAAGAGTAACAGCCAAGGTTAAAAAAAACATTCTGAGAGAAAAGTGTACCCCTATAGAGGAATTCAGTTTGTTGGAGGGAAATGAAGAAGAGATTCAGTTTTACCAAGTTTTAAGAATTGAAACTTCCAGAGAGAAGTAGAGATAGAATGTGGTTCACACGGCATGGGAAATGGCTCAGGCAAGGGAATGTGAACAGCTCCAGCAGGAGAGTGACAAGGGTCCCTCAAGGCTGTCAGTGAAATGAAGAACAGAGTAGGTGACATCTGTTTGCTAGATGCTCAGTTTTAAGCCCTTGGGCACAGCCCATTTAGCACAGAGGCAAAGGGATGATGGGATGGACTAAAGATAAGAAAATATTAGGCAGACGCCAGAAAGCAAGATGTGAGAAGAGGGACATTAATGACCCTAGTGTTACACTGATGTTCTTAACAGAAGATTCATAATAAGAAAGTGTGGCTAAGAAAATGAAGACTGATATTGTCAAGGGCACATGTGAAAATCTTTCTCTTTTTTGTTTATGGCTCCAACCATTTGCAAATCCTACTGATTTGTAACCAGACTTTTTAGAATTTCTTTTTTCTCCCAAAAATAGCCCACATATTTTTGGAGATCATTGTGTTGAGATTAGAGCCCTAAAGGCGTTTTGCGTGAGAAAACATTTGAAAATAAGATCCCGCACCAGCTTTCACAGGACTAATTATGGGCTTGAGCCCATTTAGGAAAGAGAGAAAAATCCTCCTTAAGGGGAAGTGGGAAGAAAAATGAGGAACAAAACTGCGAGAAAGAGGTAGGCTAGAAATGTTTATGCTCAGTAACTTTGTGTTATCGGTTTCTGAGTGTGGTGTGAAAAAAATTAATAGAAATGACTGAATAAGAAGTTGGAAAGTGGAGAGAAATGAATGAATTGTCCAAAGTAGGGTTAAACTATTTTTGTTACTATTGTTGTTAAGCACTCCTTATTCATTGAGCTAGATTTTTTTTTAAGTATAGGAATTATGAAGATAAGAGAGTTGTTGTCTAGAAAAACATAAGGCTTGTTTTGTTACTTTTTTTAAGAAAATGTTTATTCATTTTTTTGAGAGAGAGGGAGAGAGAGCACGTGCATGAGTAGGGGAGGGACAGAGAGAGGGAGACAGAGGATTCGAAGTGGGCTCTGAGCAGACAGCATCAAGCTCAAGGTGGGGCTCAAACTCCCGAGCCATGGCCTGAGCCGAAGTTGTATGCTCAACTGACTGAGCCACCCAGGTGCCCCCATTACATTTTTTTTACGTTTATTTCTTTATTTTGAGAGAGTGCATGCACATGTGCATACACAAGGATGAGAGGGACAGAGAGAGAGAGAGAAAAAAAGAGAGAGAGAGAGAATACCAAGCACACTCTGTCCCGTCAGTGCAGAACCCATTGTGGGACTGATTCCAGGAACCGTGAGATCCTGACCGGAGCCAAAATCAAGTGTCGAATGTTTAACAGACTGAACCACCCAGGAGCCCCTGTTACTTATTTTTTAAAATCTTTTTTGTAGAACTTTTCACATTAGAGTATGTTGATCATTAGGTTGAAATCTGGCTTTGAAAAGTCAGCAACTATATTTCTCCTAATTATTCTGTAGATGGATGCCTAACTGTTAACCCTCAAAACCAGAGGGAGGACTTTACAGCAAGCATTTTTTCAAGCGGGCAGACCCAAACCAGGCAGTGAATAGTAGAGAGAGTGTTTAATAGAAGTGGCAGTAAATAAAGGAACAAAACTAGCTGCTTCCACCTCCAGTCCTAAGTAGCTGTTTAAACCCAGAGTATCAAAATGGCAGTTTAATTGAACCACTCTTTGCAAATCACATGCTTATTAGCCACATGCTTTAAAAGAATAAATAAAAATAAAAAGCCAACTTGCATTTCAGTCTGTTAAATATCAAAAGCGTCAAGAGCCCCTGTTATGTTTAGAATGCCTTTGATTATAAGGAACAATGCGGTCACATGCTAATGCGAGAACAGATCCACATGCTGAGGTCCAGGGAATCTGATCGCAAGCCGCGGGGGGGTGGGGGGCGGGGTAAGAACCACCCGGCATTGGACACTGGCTATGTTCTCTCCTCTCCTCTCCTGCTCTCCCCATCTTTCCCCTCCCCGTCTTTTCCTCCTTTCCTCTCCCCTTCTCTCATTTTCTTTTCTTGGCAGCTTTCTTCTTTCCTCTGTGGACTCAGCTGATTCAAAATGACTTCTTCTGGATAGCCCACCTTCTCTCCCTCAAACCGTCACCTGTGTGAGTGCTGCATCTTCCCCATGGACTGTTCTCCCTTCTCTTCTTAGCTTGATTAGATCCTGTCTGCTGCTTCAGAGTTTTCTCAGGTGCAGCCTTTTCCAAGAAGCTTCCCTTGATCCCCCAAGGCTGGGTAAGTATCTCACCTTCCACAGGTTTGCCCATGCTATTGCATCTTATGACTTTCCACTCTGTTTTGTACTTCCCTGACCACTTGTGCCTTTCTCCCACTGCACTGAGTGCTCTTTGAAGGCAGGGACTGTCCCTTGTTCCCCCAAAACTTTACACAGGGCCCAGACACATCTGTGAATGACATGCCCTGGGGTAATAGAGTGCCCTTCTGACCAGGAACTCAATATATATTCATTGAATGGATGAATGGGTGGATAAATGAATCTATTGCTCCCACTTCAGCATTATACATCAATTGGTTGTATTGTCACAGCACCTAGTCTTCCCAATTTTGTCTTCCTTATCATGGCATGGATTTACTTGAGTTTGGAGTTTAAGCCCAGTGATTTTATAGTGCAAATCAGTACAGGTCTAGCACCAAGTAAAATTGTGCTGAAACCAATAGAGAAGGACACTGACTCACTTCTTGTCTTGGATTCCCTGACTGAGAATTCCAGCTGGCAAAGAAACAGCACACCTATGGGGAGATGGCTCAAGATGAGTGGCTTTGTCCACATCCAGGTGACAAAGTCTGCTTTGGATAGCAAGTGACTTAACTGGCTGCTATTCCTCTTGAAAACTTCCATTCACAGTGTACAAAGAAAATAATGGTTTGTGATTTCTATTTTTGTGATTTTAAGAAAATTCCCAGGAGGCATCGTTGTGTTCATTCTTTCAGCAGGCCTATAAAACTCTTGATTTGGTCCTTTAGGTAGACTGCAGAAATTGGTTTTAATGTTTCTGATTTGACTTCATAGGCATAGCTAATATGTGCTCTTCATAGTCTGTGAAGAGCACACATGAGCCTTGTCTATAATGCAAAAATGGTCTGTTTTACAGTTACCAGTTCCTCCATGAGTCATTACTGCCCACTATAATCTAAGCTCATACTCATAGGTAAAAGGAGGGTAAAAAGTGGATTTGAACCCTAAAATATTTCACAGTCTAGTGTAGGTAACACTATTCAAGTTCCTTTCCAAAAGCAGCAGACCTTACTGTTGAATTTAGGTGGCATAGTCCCAGTGGGGCTTATTGTGAATTCTTGGGATATTAGCATAAATAAAAATCATGTTCTGTTTCTAATTCGAAGCAAAAGAGATAAACTACATTTTTATGAGAAAGTGGGATTTCCCTCCCAAGCCCCTTGGGGAAATTTTTGGCTTACATGATTTTCCTGCCGCAACCATGGAGGTTAAAATATCCTTAAGTATTTAAAACTATTTCCAGTTGTCAAACTCTGTACCAACTTGGATATTAATTTCTCTCATGGCTAGTTACAGTGCCATCGTCCATAGTTAGGTTTCATTCTCAAGCATCCTTTACTCAAAATAAGTACCAAAAAAATCTTCATAGTAGCCTGAGGGACAGTCCTTACATATGAACACAAGAGGAGTTTCCAAGAAGCAAGTGATGTTCTGGGATGGGAAGGTCAGAGAGAGAAGTGGGTTAGTCTTGACTGAAAATGACTACTTAATCAGTGAGACTTTAATATGGATAAGGGCAAGGAATTTCACTTTTATGAAGCCATGTAGATGTCTACTAGATATTTTGTTTCATTAATTTCAACTCGGCTCTTGTTTTCTGTGACATTTTGGATTTGAAGAAGCTGAAGGGAGGTATCTTACAAAGTAAATTATTTCCTTTTGCAGTATAAATAACCCAACTGGGGGGTGTGTTGGCTGATGGTAATACCCACTATGAAGCTCCAAGCCAAGATTTGTTCTTTTCTGAATTAGGATTTTTCCAAATTTTTAAGATTTTGCCACATTTATGACCAACTGCATCCTTCCCTTATTAAGGCTTGAGCGATTGAAGGAGGAATGGAAAAGGAGGAAGCTTGTCTGTCTGCAAGGTCACTACATATTTCATTCCCAAAAGCCAACTGGCACTTGGTCAGCCTTCAGAATTGAAAGGCCACAGAACACCTGAATCAGGTGTTTTCTTCCTTACCTTAAGGGTACAGGTGCCATATACTCAGACAATATTGAATGTGAACTGACCATTCAGTCTTCCAAGTCCTCCTGCAAATCACATGTCAGGCATCAAGTGATGCTAAGAATACTTTTTTCTAGGTAAAAACATCTTCCCACTTTTCAGTCCCTGATGCATGAAATTCCACTGGCAAAGATTTTTATCTTTATATTAAATAACTGGGTTTATAAGCCAGAGGTTTGGGATATGTCTTTGGGTTATTGTGGAAAGTCACTCAACCTCTATGAGCCCATTTCTCATCTAAAAAATTGGATTGATAATGCTATCTTTCAGGTTGTTCTCAAACTTCAGCACATATGAAAATTATCTTGGGTGTTTGTTAAAAATGTAGATTTCAGGCTTCCTTCAGAAGATGTTGTTGGGGTACCTGCGTGTCTCAGTTGGTTTAGTGTCCAGCTCTTGGTTTCAGCTCAGGTCATGACCTCACGGTTTTGTGGGTTCAAAGCTCGGGTTGGGCTCTGCACTGGCAGCCCAGAGTCTGCTTAGGATTCTCTCTCTCACTCTCTCTCTGCCCCTCCCCGACATGTGCTGTCTCTGTCTCTCTCAAAATAAATAAATAAACTTTAAAAAAGTCTTAAAAAATAAAAATAAAAAGTTGATGTTTATTAACTTATTCTATAAATGTAAAGACTTGTATAAATATAAGTAATTGTGCTTATCATCTTAGGCATTGTTAGAAGGGTCAATACTTTGGGTGGTTATCAGCCTGTTACACATCTGGAAAGGGAGTGGAGTTAAAGAAATTGATATTCATTGAATATCTAGTATGGTCTAGGCCCATTACCCACATTATTTACTTATATGATGTAGGGATTAGTATTCCCATTTTACGGACGAGGAAATTGTGGCCGAGAGAAGTGAAGATTCTTGTTCAGCATCAAATGGCAGGATCTATGAACCTGCCTCCAAAGTCCAGGCCCTTCCCACTATAGCCGAATTAATTAACTGGTAGATATATGGTCCTTTTCTAAGTGACCATAAGTGGAGATCAGGCTTTCAGAAGGGAAAGATGCAAATAAGAGGTCCTACATGTGTGGTTTACAGAGCAATATCTTTAGCATTATCCCATGAACTTGTTAGAAATGCGAACTCTTGAGCCCTACTCCAGGCTTTTGGATCAGACACTGAGCCTGAGCATGGTTGAACAACTTGCCCAAGGTCACACAAAACCAAGAGTCCTCTTCACTCTCTCCTTATGACCTCTTGGCAACCACCCCCACCCCCACCAATGAACACATGCACTCTTCTCATGGGCTAATGAAGCTTAGGGTCACAGTTCTTTCCATTGCATCCCAGTCCTGATGAAGCACCCTGTTCCCCAGCAACCATTCACACGTGTATTCAACATCATTGACTCCTTGGGTGCTAGACGTTAAAGCATGAAGGAGCTCCCACCTGATGCCCTCATCTATGGGTGGAAAAAGACATAAGCTAACATTTACAGTGCAGGATGCTTTCAGAGAGACTAGGAACATCAAACTTTACCTGAGGGTGTCAGGAAATGTTATTATGGCTAACATTTATTGAGCACTTACCACATGCCAGGAACTGCTCTAATTTTTTTATACTTATTTAATCATCTCAACAATCCCCTGAGGGAGAGACTATTATTATACCATCTTACTGATGAGAAAACAGTCACAGAGAGGTTATGTAACTGGTCCCGAAGGCACACAGTTAGTGTAGGCTAAACATTCCGTTATATTTTTTTGTAAAAATTCAATTCAGAGGACAACATATCTGAGTTTTGTGGCACTGTGATTCTTAAGAGCTGTTTTGTTAGAGCTCATGTTTGATGATGTGGTAGGTAGGGTTTTGTCTGTGGAGAAAGAATCAAGTACAGACGTGCCCAAGGAAATGGCTTTAATTTTTAACAGTGTGGTTGGCTTACCCTTGAGAGTGAGATTGGGGGCAAGAGAGTTAACTTGGCATAGACATGTCATTTTCAAAACTGATAACTCCAGGCATCTGGGTGGCTCAGTTGGTTAAGTGTCTGACTCTTGATTTTGACTCAGGTCATGATCCCAGGGTTGTGGGATGGAGCCCCACGTTGAACTCCGTGCTGAGCATGGGGCCTGCTTAAGATTCCCCCCCCTCTCTCTTTTTCTCTCTCCCTCTCTCTCCTCACCCTGCCCCTCTCCCTGGCTTGTGCTCTCTCTCTAAAATTAAAATTAAATTAAAATTAAAAAAATAATTAGAAAAATTTTATGTGAAAAAACAAAAACAGAAAACAAATGAAAACTGATTTCATTTAGGTGCTGTTGTGCCTGGATAAACTCTTCACTCCTTGCACTGGCCACCCAGCCTTCCTTCTGGGAAAAGCCCTGTTTTGCAGTTAGTCAAAGACTATACCCCCCAGTCAGTCAATTTGCTTCTCCAATGTGTGACAGTGGTCACAAGGGAAACTAGTATGGATGACTCAACATGACCATCACTGCCACTAGAAAAATATCCCAAACCAAGACTTACTGGCTCTGATTTCCTGGTATCATTTATCTAAAGAGCAGTATCATCTCATTGATCCTAAAGGAATCCCCTCCAGAAAGGGGATTTCACAGAAGTGCCTAAGTATGCAAGATTAACAAGAATCCAAATTTGACATGGATGAGATCTGTGAGAGAGGACTCAAGAGGCATTTCAGAAATAGGTTGGCTTGGAATGGAATGTAGCCTGGGCAGGGAAGACAGAAATGATCTATTCTAGGAGAAGGTTTGAGATCTGTTATCACAGAAGGACTAACAGTAGGAGCTGGAAAAGGGAGTCAGGAGAGTAGAAGCTTCTTGGGGCAGTTTTCACTCTCTTGTTTTCCTTCTCAGGGAACTGGCTCCTATCACATGGTTGGGCTCTGAACTCCTGTGTCCAAGTTATACAACCCTATTCTTTGTTAGGCATAGTTGATTGCTATAGGGGACCCCTGAGCTAAATGAAGCCAATGATATTTGTCTTTGAAGGATTTGGAAGTTCGAACTGAGAAGTACAGATTTCAGGAGTACATGCTGCTGAGCGAGGGTAGTGGTCTGGAACTGTTTCTAATGCTAATGACCCATCTGCCTTGGGTCCAGCCCCACTTCAGGCTGGTTGTTCAGTGCTTCCCGGGATTTCCTTATTTATTTGTTAGTTACTTACATGGTTATGTTTAAGTTAGCTAGGTTTGATTTCTATAATTTGGGATCAGAAAAACTGTATCTAAGTCTTTCCACAAGTTGGCAAACACCTCATCAGCCTTCAGTGCTATCTTCTCAATTCTGATGGAAGGAAACTAACTCTTGTAAGTAAGATTGACATTTAATTAGCTGGAAATTAAGACTCTATTGATGGTTGAGACTACTAAAGAATGGAAACCAAGAAAAGTGGCCTCTTTTTTCCTCTCTCTCTGTCTCTCAATTTAAATTATATCTCAGAGAACAAGATTAAGGACCAACTGTGATTGACTCCAGCCACAGGTAGCTGAGCAGCCTGCCACCTGATGATGGCTAAGATTTCTAACATATTACTGGCTGCTAAACCAAACTCGTTGCATCAGAATATGTAGGGTTTGGGAACATTCATTTTGCAGGGGTAACATGCATTTTAAATAAGCTCTTACTACGTTTTACACTACTTTAAAAATTTTTTTAATGTTTTTTATTTGAGAGAGAGAGAGAGAGAGAGTGAGAGAGAAAGAGTGAGTGGGGGAGGGGCAGAGGGAGACACAGAATCTGATGCAGGCTCCGGGCTCTGTGTCAGAGCCCGATGCAGGGCTTGAACCCACAAACCATGAGATCATGATCTGAACCAAGGTTGGACGCTTAACCAAATATATATATATTTATATATATATGTATAGTATATATTATATTATATATGTATAAATATTTATATATGTATAAATATTTATATTTATATATAGTATATATATGTATAATTTGTATCTATATGTATAATATGTATATATTTGTATATATACAAATATACATGTATTTGATAGATAGATAGAGCACTTAGTTCTTCTAAAACACTTATTCTCAGACTGCTGAACAAATACCACAAACTAGGTGCCTTAAAATGACAGATATGTATTCTCTCACTGTTATGAAGGTTGGAAGCCTAAAGCCCATGTGTCGGCATGTTCATGCTCCTGCTAAAGAGTCTAGGGAAGATCCTTCCTTGCCTCTCGTAGCTTCCAACGGTGTCTAGCAATCCTTGGTATCCCTTGGCTTGCAGCTGTGTCCCTCCAATCTTCATCTCCACCATCACGTGGCCTTCTCTCCTGTGTGTCTGTCTGCCTACTTCCCTCTTCATATAAGGACACCATTCATTGGATTAGGGCCCCATTTAATTGAGTATGGCTAATCTGAACTTAATTATACCTGTAAATACCCTATTTCCAACTATGATCACATTCATAACTACCAGGGATTGGGGCCTGAACATATCTTCTTGTGTAACACAGTCCAACCCACAAAACTTCCTGTTGGACATGTATGTTATTTCTAATTTTTTCCAAATGATAATGCTACAGTGATATAAATCTTTGATGTCACAGTCTCTGATTATTTCTCTATGATATGTTAGTAAAAGTGAGTGGTGGGCCCAATGGAATATCGATCAGAGTCTTATCTGGTAAACAAAAAACATGCAAGCTTTTCTAGCAATGGGAAATTCATGCCAAAAAACAAAATGTGTATACAGGTTCTAGAAGTAATATGTGGAGCCACTCAGGGCAAACGAGGCAACCCAGAGTTTGGGGTTGAAGCCACTACTACCTCTGTGAGCCACTGATGGAATCTAGAACTTCACTTGGCCTGTTGGACAGGAGATGGATCCCTAGCAATGGAGTTTGGAAGTACCACTCATGGTAAAAAGAGGGAGGGGAATCTGCCTTCTCTTTTCCTCCCACCCCCAGCTTCTCATTAGTATCTCCCAAAGCCAAGTGACCAGGGAGTCTAAAACACATGACTCACAGGGATCAGTCCTCTGCAATTGAGAGCAGACCAGGCAAAGGCAGAAGTGACTTGGGGGCAAATGGACAGAGGCTGGCAGAGATGTATGGCATTGTAAGCATCTGCTGCTTTGCTAAATACTTTCCAGAAAGTGTCTATCAACGTACACTCTCATAATAATAAATGAGGGCCTATATCATAATACTTTTGCTTGTAGTGAGAATTTAAATCTAATAAGTAACATTTTCCTCTAATTCCAGAGGTAATACCTTTTTCCTGTAAGAAATTTGGAAACTAGAAAAGCAAACAAAAAATATTAAAATCTTCTCTAACCTTACCACTCAGTAATAACCACTGTTAAGAAGGTCTCATACACATCAGCAAGTGTTCAGTAAATATTCTAGAAACTGAATGAAATTATGTACTAATGGCCTTTTACATGCAAACTGAGAGTTGCTGTTCACAACAGTGGCTATTTTTTAAACATTTTTCTAAATATTTGCTCTCCCGAATTCTTGAACTTGAATTCTTGAACTGAATTCTTGAACTAAAAAAATCCAGCAAGGAATCCCACAGATTCTGCATTCTGGTCCCCCAGTTTAGTAATTCATCTTGCTGGATGGCCAACATTCAGAAAGCCTTTTCTTTTCAGCTTTATATCCCCAAATCCAGCCCAGTGTGAGGACTATAGTAGGTGTTCTGTATATAAGTATGTGTGAGTTTAATGATAACAGAATGAGTGCATGAGTACTCTCTTTGAAATTAACCACATCAGCACCATCAGCATTACATAAAGTCAAAAGTAAGATAGGGAATCATTTTCTCATGGAATAGCATAATAAAATTACCATGCCTGGCAGTGTTCTCATTTCAAGCTCTGAAATACGCCACAGGTACTGGAGTTTACTCTTCCTCAGGTAAGGCAGCTTCCTATGTCTGCATCTGAATAGATTTTCCAGTAAAGCAATATATGTACACATCCAAGATTCAGACCAACAGACAATACTTTCTTAAGTAAACAAAAGCCTACAGGATCTTCAGAAAGAGAGGAAGTGGTTTGTTCATGTTCATTTACAGATAACGGAGGCAAAGAGAGCACCTTGTCCCTGGCCCCCAGCCCTCAGCTCTCAATATCAGAGACTCAGGCAAATCAAAGGCAGAGGCTGCCTTTGAGTTCCCATCACTGGACTTTGCTTTGTATTTTACCTCCCCACTTTACTGAAGTGATGGCAGAAAGGCACCACGGGCACTGTAAGAGATGCAAGGCATTTTGCAACTTTGTCGAGCCCTTGAAATAATTTCCAGACACTTGTTCTCCAAATGAGACAGACATAGTCGACCAAGATGGTGGGCGTCATGTTAGACAAGGTTGTGAGTTACCAAGGAAGGAGGGAGAAGGATGCTTTCAGGTGTTTGGTCTAAACCAGGTGCATCGCAGGGGATCCAGGGGAGCAAGGCTGGACAAAGGGGACT
Organism: Paguma larvata; assembly: GCA_030068075.1. NCBI lineage: Eukaryota > Metazoa > Chordata > Mammalia > Carnivora > Viverridae > Paguma > Paguma larvata. The sequence goes on along the minus strand of CM057826.1, from coordinate 97,398,470 downwards.
AGAATCAGGACATCGGGGCTGTAGAAGTGTAGCTACACCTCAGAGGAGCAGAGGAACAAGAGCAAGACACTCGGCTCCTCTTGTCTGGGGTTTTCATGGAACTGAGTTCATCTTCCTTTATGATCAAGCTGCTGCCCAAGAGTAGTTTTTCTTCCTTCCCTTTTTAAGCCAAACAGTGGGAAACATCAGGGATCAATGTCAAGGCCAAGAGGTGCCCACACAGATTGGAAGTTCTGGAACACTTCTAAGCAGTTTCCATTGTTCCCTGCTCTGCTCGTCACTCCAGCATCTCTGCAGTTGACTGAGACTCACAGAAGAAGGGGCTATGGCTCCTTTCCTTGCCCTGCCACACTCGAACATCACCTCACCCCTCTACCCCGAAGGTGTTTAAGAATTCAGAGAATGTAAGAAGATCTCCTTAGATTAGACAAGTGATTCTTTCCAAAAATATTTACTGAGTACTTATTCTGACTCAGGTTTTGCTCTTTTTGGTGCTGGCAGTGCAACAGCAAGCAGAACAAATCCCTGCATGTATGGGGCTTATGATTTTTCTGGGGAGAGCCAGACAATAACAAATACATAATATGTTAGATAGCAATAGGTATTGTGGACAAGCAAGGGCAGAACAAGGCAAGACAAAAGGAGATGCAGGTGGGGTGGGGCAGGGTGGTCAGGAAAGGCCCCTCTGATGATAAAGGACATCTGAGCAGAAACCAAAAGAAAGTGAGAGGATAACCCATGGGATATGTGGGGGGAGAATATTCTAGGCAGAGGAAATGGCAAAGACAAAGGGCAGGAGTGCAGAGGGAATGTGGCTTGTTCAAGAAGCAGCAAGGAGGTCAGGATGCCTGGGACATGCTGAACACAGGAGGCTTCTGCAAACATTCCACCCAGAGACAGATGGTGCGGCTTGGCGGGAGGCAGTGGTAGTAGAAGTGGTTGAGACATGGTCAGACTCATGAAATTTTGAAGGTAGAGCTTTCAACATTTCCTAATAGATAGGAGAGTAGAGGATTAATAACTTGGAAGCAGTGGAAGGAAATCAAGAGGATTTTTTAGTTGTTGTTGTTTTGTTTTTTTAGGTGTATTAGTTTGAGATATCCTTTAGATATTCAAGTGGAAATGTAGAAAAAGCAGTTGACTGTAGAGGTCTGAGATTTAGGGGAGATACTGATTGGGGTATATGAGGTCAGAGAGATGAGGAGGCTTCGGCAGGGGATAATGAGAAGGAGCTTCCAGTGAGCAGGGAGGAGAGGGGAGAGGGAGAGGTCTCCTGGCGTCTACCGGCGCCAACTGAGAAAGTGTTGGAAGAAGGCAGTTGTGACGGGCTCTGTCCAAACTGAGGAGAGAGTAGGAGGAGGCCGGAGGAAGGGGCAATGTGGGGGTGAACGGTGCCCCCGACAGTGGTGGTGTTGGTGGGGTACAGGGAGGGAACTCAAGAGAAAAGAGGGACTAATGCGGAAGCAGCAGGATACGATTTGCTCTAAGTGGAAATAGGAGATAGGGCAGAAGCTGGAAGCGACATGGGGCTAAAGGAGTGTTTCTTCATGATGGGAGGTAGAAGTGTTAGTTTTTCTTCCACCTTGTGTTCCTTTAACTATTAATTACACAAGGAAGACGTCTTTCTTGTAACCACATTAGGAAATACAGAGAAGAAAACAGGAAGAATAAATGTATCGATGAAGCCCTTGATCCTACCATGGAGCCCTGGAAGCCTTGTAAACCTTTTGGTGTGTAACCTTCTGGACCTTCTTCCATGCTATGCAAGCTGCTTAGTAACTTTTTAAATTTCACAATATAATCTGAATACTTTTTAATGTCAGTGTATATTTCCATCATCTTTATTAAGTGTCCACACAACATTCCGTTTAATTGAATATACCTAGATTTGTTTAGCAAATCTCTTATTAAATATTTAAATTGTTTTCTTCTTTTAACTATTTAAAATACTTCTTTGTACCTACATCTTTGTGTACCTGTCCAATAATCTTAGAACTGCTAGGTCTAAGAACATTTTTATTTTTGTTTTTTTTTTGTTTGTTTGTTTGTTTTTAATGTTTTATTTTTGGAGAGACACAGAGAGAGAGAGAGAGAGAGCATGAGCAGGGGAGGGGGAGAGCAGAGAGAGAGGGAGACACAGAATCCAAAGCAGACTCTAGGCTCTGAGCTGTCAGCACAGAGCCGGATGCGGGGCTTGAACTCACGAACTGGGAGATCATGACCTGAGCCCAAGTCGAACACTCAACTGACTGAGCCACCCAGGCACCCCTGAACATTTTTAAAAGATATTTAATATGTGGCAGATAATTCTAATATCCTAACTGTAATGTCCTATATTTCCCAAGAGTATAAATAGTAATGTGATTATCACGTTCTCCATGGCCACTCTAGAACTGAAAGCTAAAAACCCTCAGGTTTTTTAATTCAGAAATTAAAATGGAATCAAAGATCAGAAGGTTTTAATAGTAAGAACGTTGAGGAAAACAGAAACTTTGATGTATCGACATAAAGCTTTGAGAATAAAGCTTTTATACAAATGAAGATTAAAAAAATGTTCAGATTGGGGCGCCTGGGTTGCTCAGTCAGCTGAGCATCTGACTCTTGGTTTCAGCTCAGGTCATGATCTTGTGGCTTTGTGTGTTCGAGCCCTACATGGGCTCGCACACGAGCAAGCACAGAGCCTGCTTGGGATTCTCTCTTTCTCCCTCTTTCTCTGTCTCTCTCCCATTCAGGCTGTTTCTGTCTCTCTTAAGGTAAATCAATAAATTTCTTAAAAAAATAAATTAAAAAATTTTTTTCAGATCACATATTTTGAAGATTCTGAGAAAATAAACTTAGGTTGTGTAAAATTTTATTAAAAAGTGTCAAATATGCTCTTACTCTGTGTCTTATCATCATAGAATTCAGTCCTGGCTGGCTCGTTTATAAGAAACTTTTCTATGAGCTGCTAACTGCCATTGCTTATGATTATACAACCTTGTTTTCAGATTGTGATGCTTGTTTTCTTTTTGTAGGAAATTTTATTGACTTGCACTTTTGTTAAAACAAATGGATTTTTAATTTATTGAGCAACTTTATAAATTTTAACTCACTGAGTATGACCTCAGATGATTGATCTTGTATTAATAAAAACAGTCAGTGTAAAAATTCTTCTGATTCTCCTAGAAATAAGAAAAATTCACCCCTTTTGCATCATGTAGAAGCTGCTAATGTCTGTCATTTCCTTCGCTTGGACTTGGACAGTGGCTCCTTATAGATGTGTCTCCAAAGATGTGTGTGTGTGCGCGCGCGCGTGCACGCATGTGTGCATGTGTGTGTGTGTGTGTGTGTCTGTGTGTGTGTGTGTAGGAGACAGGAAACTCATCTGGTTTTCATTTTCCACTGATTACCTCAGCATCACTGCACCTTTTCCTACATACTGCTGTTGTTATGAACTGGCCCTCTGTTTGCTGGTGAGGCCACTCTAGACAGGTTTCAGCGGATCTGTGCCTTCACTAGAAGTCTGGACATAAAGTCCCAGTTCTGCTCTGAAGGCCAAGCAGAGTCATTTGGCATCTGGTCTCTGTAGACATCACATAGGTCCAGCAGGTTGAACCCTCCTCCATGACAACCCACAAGCCCTACCTCTCTCCTAGTATTCTGGAAACCAGTGAATCCCATCAGAAATCCTCTCCTCTTTTATCTTTGAAACACAGAAGGCTTTCTCCATGCAGGATGATACCTAGGCATTTGAAAATAAGGGCTCTTTGGGGCTGCCTTCCTAGTCTGAAGATTTCCTTCTCTCTTAATCTCTCTCTTTCTTTCTCTCTCCTCCTCTCTCATTCTGTGAGTGTGTGTGTGGCATTACTGAGGCATCTAAAACCAATGTTAACTCCTATTTCTGGGGAGAACGGGATAAAAATCCCCTTTTGTTTCTTTCCAAAAGTCTAGAGTAAGGAGGAGAAAACAAAAAGGCGACAATTCATGTAACAATAACCCCTCTTGTTACATGTTAATCCTGCCAGATTCAAAATCAGGTCACATCTGGATTCCAAAACTGAAATAAATATGAGCCAAAAGAAAATAATGGGGTGGTGGGGATGAGAGCATTTATGCTAAAAGCAACTGCATTCCTAAGGGGAGAAGGCAGGGGCCTACTGCATGTCTAAATGCTCAAAGATCTAGATTCCTAGATTCTAAAGAGTGGAGAGAATCATTGAGCCTTGAACTTCCCTTCCAATTATGCAATCTGTTTCAGGATATCTCTTGCAAATAATGACCTCATCTCAGACTACGTGTGCACAGTGGGAAAGAGCCTACTTCGGTGGCTCATTCCATCTCTGGACAGTTCCAACAGCTTTTAAAGTTCTTCCTTATCTTAAATCAAAAACATTGTGTATTTTGTCCTTTAGCCTTAGTTTTGCTTTTTAGGAGCAATGTGGGGTAGGGCAGCACTGCATTCAAACATTTAGAGCCAGCTTTTACACTCCCCCACCTGGTTCCCTGAGTTCCCTAATGTCCACAGCTGGAACTGCTTGCTGCCCCTCACTGCTGGTCGGTCAGGGCGATACACAAGTGAGTGCCCTATTTAATCCTCAGAACCATTCTGTGAGGTAGGTACTATTTTTATTCCCATTTTACAGGTGAGGAAATTGAGATCACACAGCTAGTTATTGGCAGAGCTGGGATTTAAACCCAGGCATTCTGGCTCTGCAGTTCACATCCCTTCATCACTAAGCCAGTGGTTCTCAAACTTGAGCATGCATTAAAATCACAGAGGGTCTGTTCACATATAGATTGCTGGATGTTGTTAATGAATTCAACAGGCCTTGACTCGGCCCGAAAATGTGCGTTTCTAACAGGTTCCAAGGTGTTGTTGGTGCTGGTAGTGTGAGAGCTACATTTTGAGGACCCCTAGTTGGTGCTAACTAAATCTTACTCTCGATCCACATTTTGAGTTCTCTCATTTGTTGCCCGCACGGCACTCCAATGCCTCAGGAAGTGGACAGCTCTTTCTAAGTTCCAGAGTATGACTGGGCTCCCGTGCTTTGCTCTGAGATAACCCTGATATTACGGGTTTTCCTGAACCTCTGTCTGTTGTTATCTGCAAGGTGTTCCTGTTCTCCATCATCCTTCCTGAGCCTCCAGCTGCTAGAAATCTCTGCAATCACAGCCACTTGATGGTGGGTTTACCTTTTCTGTGGATTCTACTCTGTCCTGTCTGAATACTGACCAAGCTGTGGCTATGAGAGTTGTCATCCCTTAAATCTTCTCTGACATAGGGTGTCTGGGTGGCTCAGTTGGTTAAGTGGCCGACTTCGGCTCTGGTTATGATCTCACGGTCTGTGAGTTCGAGCCCTGCGTCGGGCTTTGTGCTGACAGCTCAGAGTCTGGAGCCTGCTTCGGATTCTGTGTCTCCCTCTCTCTCTGCCTCTCCCCCACTCATGCTCTGTCTCTCTCAATCTCAAAAATAAATAAATATTAAAAAAAAATCTTCTCTGACATAGAACAATTAACATGGGTCACTTGTTCACAGGTAATGTGGTCTTCAAGCCTGTCACTGTTCAGCTGACCCTCCTCTGACCTCTCTCTAGGACATCAATATTCATTTAGTCTACAGAGCTCAGAACTAGACACTGTGCTTCGTATGAAGTCTGACCACAATTCATTGGAACCATCACTTCCTTTCTTCCTGACTTTTATATTCTGTTAATACTGTCTGTGATCCCATCAGTTTACCTTTTGGCACATATGGATATTGGACCCAAGACTTTCAAATATTTTCAGATAAACCATTCCAGACCCATCTTTCCTCCATTTTATGCTTCTGTAAAATCTTTTTACTTTGATAGAGGACTTTTAAGTTACTCATGTTAACTTTCATGTGGTGTGTTTTTATATTGTTCCAGTCAATGGATTTTTTTTTTCTTTTTGAAATAAATCTCTGTTATTTTTTCTTTATTTTGAAAGGAATACTTCTTCATTACCAAAAATGTCCTAAGATATATACAAAAATAAGAACATTAAAAATTTTATTATGCCACTCACCAAAGTTAATACCTTGGTGCATATCTTTCCTCACTCTTGATAAACATCTTTCCAAAATGTACATACATTTCTGTACATAAATGATCCATAGAGATTATTTTTAGACTCATTATAAATCCAATATATGTTGTATTCCTTCTATCTCAGTAGCCACAAAGTGACTTCTGTGTTTTGTTGCTAAAATATGTGCAGGATGAGCAAAAACAGGATCCTGCAGCATAGCCCCAGATCCTGCCCTCCAGAAGGCTACTGATTCATCATTCAACATTCATTGGAAAGCAGTTTTCAGTCAGAAATCCATGTGTTTGTGCCCTTAGTCCAGTTCTCCATCTTATTCTGATGGATAGCATGAGAGGCTTCACCGTGCCACCTGCACATGTGATCTGTCTGGTAATTCCTAAATAACCAGGCTTCACATTAAGTTGGCAATCGTACTTTCCAAAGCCCAAATTATACTACTCTCCCTCCTTTTAGGAATACAGTAATTTTCCATTTCCAATTTTCAGACACCTTTTCCATTCTTTTTGATTTTCCAAAAATTACTGGCAGTAATTCTGTATTTTCTTTGGTTGGTTCTCTCAACACCTTGGGCTAGATAGAATTCATCCAGGTCTGAAGAATGAAGTCTTTAACAGAGGCTTCCTGTTCCCTTACTATCACAGCTCCTATTTTGGACTTCAATTACCTCTTAACCATTGTTCGTTCCACACTTTCAGCTTTGAAGATCTTTCACTTTCATAGAGAAGATGGAAGCAAGAGTTGTGAGGAAGTTCTGCACTCCCCAAACCACCCACCCCACCATCATTTGTTAGAACACCAGACTCAGTACATTCTTCTGGCCACTTTGCTCTGGTCATATCCACCAAAGACCCCTTTTGATGCCTCCCAAGTTTTTCCATGTGCTTTGATTCATTTTTTTTTCTTGGCTTCAGCCTTCCAGATATAATTTTAACTCTTTTATACCAACCTTTCTTCTTCCTTTAGTAATGTACTATTCTCTGACCCTGTGTGTGTGTGTGTGTGTGTGTGTGTATGTGATCTTTCACAATCAGATTTCATTGAAGTGGCCCATTATGTATTCATTTGCTTCCTGACATTCCTCTCTGTTTTTTTTTTACACGAAGGTCATTTTTTAAAATCATATTTTCAGATTTATTGTTTTGGTAGAGTCATAAGCCACTTACCTATAGACTCGGAGCTATGTCAACATACCTGTCTCTTCTTTGAGTTTTTGAAATATCAGCTAGATGCCTCACTATTCCCTCTGTTTTACTCTGGGCTATCACAAAGATGATTTGGAGAGACATATTCAATAAGGGGTATATGAATGTCATACTTGGCTATTAGGTTAGTAGCAGTAGAAATAGATGATGGCTAAGTTAAACAAAAATGGAATTTGTTGGGAGAGTTGAAGGTTGAAGCTGATGAGAAGATTCGGAACCAGGCTGTGAAACAGACAGAACCCAGGTGGCTCCAAGAGTTCACTCAGCAGGAATTATTCTCTCCTTGTATCAATCTACTTAAGATCAAAAATTTTAGGAGAGACAGTGCATCTGACTGGCCCGACTGTATCTGACACCTATCCCTTAGCTAGGGGCAGGCAGGAAACCCTGACCGACATACCCAATAAGACTGTACTCAGTGTGTGTGTGTTGGGGGGGTGTAATCACTTCATGGGGAGTCAGGATGCATTTACCTGTAATGGAATGAATAGAACTCTGGAGAAGTGCAAATGACCACTAGTTTCTGTTTCCCAAGGTGGACCTCACTTCTACTTTACCAGTACCTGCTACCTTTTTTTCTTGGAATTAAGCATTGGTCAGTATTGGCTTTATTGATCCATCTGCTTCTGAAAAGAAGGTCTTGTTAACAAGGGGTATTAGGAATTTATGAGATGCTCTGCTTTTAGCAACAGAAGACTTCCCACAGGTATCTAAACAATGTAAGTCTCAGGAATACCAGTAATCTCTGTGTCAGTTTTAACAATACCTCTGAAATTTTATTTACCTTGTGATCTCAAATCTTTTAGAAAAGAGTTATCCACAAGCAAATGCATTTATATCATATTAAAATATTGAATTACTCAAACAATTGGCTAATCAGACATTTGGAATCATAAATATTGTTCTTGAACCTTTCCCATTATTTCTTTTTGAAGATTATGAGCTATCTCCTCAATAATGTTAATAACCCCTCCATAAGATTGCTGACTCTGGACTTCCTCCTACTCTGTTTCATCTTTCTTATTTATACCTAGGACCATTTATAATATTTGATATTACAGTTTTTCTTAGATTTTTTCTCCCTTCTCATCATTTCAGGAATATCATTTATCTTTATCCTATTAAATGTCTTCCTTCAAAGCTCCATAAGTGGTCATCAACTTTTGCCAGGAACTTATGCCAGCCATGTAGCTAGCTGATCATTTCTCAGGACCATCTCCCTTTAAAGATAGAATCTTCAACAAGGAGGGATAAAAATTATTGTGAGGCCTATCTAGAATCAGAGATATGAACATTTCTTTGAATTTTACCATTTACTCCCATGTGGTAGTTGATGGAAAGGAGGCTTTCCTTGTCAAATATCCTCCAAACAGACAACTCAGTTCTAAAGGGGCCGGGACAGGTTAGGTACAGTGATCTCCTTATCCCTCACTATGGTTAAGCTCCACAAAGTGCATCTTCCACCTAGAAAATTGTTGGACATATGGATGTTGGAGGAATAAGAAAAATTCTTAGAATCATTGATTCAAAGACAAAGTCTTTGGAGATGGTGATACTGGTTGGAAATACAAGAGTAAAGGAGAAACATGGTAAACAGAAAAGAACAAAATTCCTGATGTTTTTCTATAAATGAGTTTCTATTATTATCCTGGAGATCTCCCCTGCTTAACAAATCAGAGTTACAGTAGAACTGGGAGATTATGAGAGACTCTCAAAGAATAAGAACGAACTGAGGGGAGAGATGGGTGTGGGAGGGAGGAGAGTGGGTGATGGGCACAGAGGAGGGCATTCATTGGGTTGACCACTGGGTGTTGTATGGAAACCAATTTGACAATAAATTATTAAAAAAAAATAAAAAATAAATAAAACTTCTGACTTCCAGGGACTGTATTTGAAATTGAGGCAAGACACATGAATAGTCCTAAATGTCATACACAAGTGTTATCTATCCCAAAAAGGCTTAGACTTATCGACCTGAAAAAGGCTTAAAGAAACTGATGACTCTTGACTCAACTCTCAAGGAGTTGAGAGCCCCATTCGAAGTTTACATTGGGACCTGTCATTGGGTCTGCTTTGAGTTTCAGAGACATACTCATCTGGAAATTGGAAACTTGCCCATGACTCAGTTTCCTTTCTTTTCAACTGTCTTTAATGAAGTTACAGGATTTGACAATGGCCAAGCAAGCAGCCACAGATGGTTCCCAGACCCTGGCACTTACTAGGCAAAGGAGTTTTCTGGGGTACTTACATGTGAGGGAAGCTGAGGGTAAAGTAACATCTGTCTAAAAGAATGCTAAGAGTCAAACAGGGGAAGCCAAGTTCATGGTCCAGGGATTCAAGAACAGAAGGAAAGAGGAGAAAAGGCAGAAGTAGGAAAGGTCATTTTGCTCTGAGTGGGGCTAAGATACCAGAACCCTCTTTTTGATATGACTGACCGATTCTCTAGGGTGTGGGTAGGGCATCCTGGGTTGAAGGCACTGTATAGACTGAATAAGAGCCCCTGGTTTTATAGAAATATGCTTCATTCTCTTAACCTAACAGCTAAGTACAAATCTAGAGACTTCCTTCTAGAATCCTCCATGAATAGGAGCTGAAAAGGCAGAGGGATGGCTTGTTGTACAGTGTATCAAAACCAGCAGCCACTCCTGAACGTCCATCTAGGTTGGTCTTGGGAATGAAAACGCCGTTGGTAGAAGAGTCTAGGCTTAACTGAAGCTAGATTTAGTTAGATTGCACCTTTATTTTGAGGCAGCTCTGAAGTTGATGGAAATAGGGGTGGGGTCAGAGTCCTCAAACCACTTCTTGGCACCATTTCCTTCCACAACTAAATTAGTTTACTGATGATTAAGGCGTGTTGTGAAAGATGCAGAGAAGGGTGGGGAAGATGTTTGCAGGGGGCTGTGATGGTGGTGGAGGACAGAGCACATAAAGATACTGCCTGACTCCAACAATTTAATATATACCGATGATTGCAAGGGAATACAATTCAGAGTTCCAGGCTGTATTCCCAGTTCATCCATGCAAAATAGGAAAAAAGTAATGAAAAGAAAGGTGAAGTAAAAAGATATAATAGGAATAAGATTATTTAACTCTATCAAGGAAAAGGGAGTGAAAGCATTAATCACTAAGTTTAAAAGGGATACTTGGTAAGTAATAAGCACATATTCTCCATGCCCAGGACAGACATAACAAAAGAAAACAGACTGCAGCCACAGCCAGAGGGGACATTAATCCGGGTAATAGAATTTCCTCCTCAGTAGTTCTCTAGAACAAAAGAGATACCCTTGTTCTGATATGGTTTAGTAGCAGCCCCAACCCTCACCACTGTTGTCACTGCCTCCGGCGTGGTAAGCATAGCCTGTCTTCTCAACAAGATGCACCCTGCCCCAGACTCTGCCCGACATGCTGGCCATAACCGACATGCAGACCACAAACTCATGAGAAGACCATAAGCCAGAACAACCCACATCAGCTGCTCCTGAATTCTCGACCTACAGGATGATAATGCTTATTGTTGTTTTGAGCTGCAAAGTTTTGGGATAATTCATTACAGTAAATAAACAATAAAACAACTAGTGGAACAGAAGGGGCAGAGTCAAGTTTGGGCCTAGGGAGCAGCTGAGCTGTGATCACCTCAGCCAACCCTGTGAGAGTTTCTGAAGCTGGCATGATCCTTTAGAGTCACACGTATTCTTTTTTAAACTATAGCAGTTTTATTTTTTCTGCCTATTGGAGATCATTCCACATCTGTTCATAAATAGCTTCCTTATTCTTTTCCACAACTACATAGTATTCCTCTGTGTGGAGGTAGGTATTATATCTTATTGAGACAATGTCTTCTTGGTGGACATTTAGTCTTGCTATTTCAAAACATGCTTAGAGGTAATTATGTATACCTCCTCTGTGTGCACACACACAGGTCAAAGCATAGAGCTATGCCCTAGAGTTGGAATTGCTGATAGGCAGACTTCTCACTCATTGGCTAGCACTGATCTGTAGTTGCTTGGCCCTTTATGCTCCATCTCTCTACCCCTGGTTCTCACCTAAGTGCCGGAACCTTTCCCCTATGAACTGCCTGGAGATCCTACTGCACTCATTACACAAATAGCTCTTTATGTGAGCTTGGAGAACATACTTGAAAATATTTTGGGTGAGTGATATCAAGATATTAATAGAGAACTATCTCAACAAGTCCCCCACCATGTCCTGCACAGACTCTCAGGTTAATACAAGGTTCTCAAACACTTATTGTGATGAGACTCTGTGAGAGACTCAAAAGAACTGAGACTCAGTCTTTACTCTTCAGGAACTGAAAATCAAGTCTACCCATGAATTGGGACCCAGAGGAGCTGAATCCAATCAGCTAGTTTTTCTTCCTCACTGATACAGCTCCAGTTACCAGGGGGAGGAACTGCCCTGAGGTCACTGAAGCTGTGAAGACACTATTTAGTAGTCTTTCCCTCCCTCCCACCACTGCCCTGTCTCCTTCCTTCCCTTTCTTCCACTCTCCATCCCCAACACCCTTTTTGTGATAAAGTAAAATTATGCCATTACGAATAGAAGGTATTGGTGGAACAACCTGGGTTTCCCATTATCTTCATTTAATTCTTTAATTCAGAGTGGGTGTTTTCATTTGTTTTGTTAAAATACACATATATATTTCTGCACATCTAGTATTTCAATGGCTTTCAAACTATTTGACAATGACCAATAGTAAGAAAAAACATTTACCTTGTAATCTATCCAAGTATCTATCTATCTATATATATCTTTCTTGAAAAATACAACCAAAAGCACCTGGTCTGATATGCATAATACTTTAGAATAGATCTTTCCTATTCTAGTCTATTCTTTTTTAAAAAAAATGATGGTCTTAACCCACTTGATTTCATGAACCATTAATGGGTCGCGACATGAAGTTTGAAACACACTGATGTCTCTGCCACACCCCAGGCCTGGAGTAAAATTCAGGTGTTTGCCTTGCATAATACAAACCTTAAAAACCAGTGCTGTCTGCCTGCCAAATTGTTCTTCCTTTAAAAGTTAAAAGTTATCCTCACTAAATGTACTGGAAGCAACATAAATCTGAGACTTTCTCAGAAGTTGGCATTAATGCGCTGTAATTTGGTGCCAGCGCTGGGAATATCAGTAAGTGCACCTGGCTCTGTCATTCTGCCTGATTGTCTGTCACAGTTGGGAAGGTACTTTCCCTCCAGATGCCCTTCGATGCAGCTCACTTGAAAAGAATGCAAATGATAGTCAGCTCTGGCCAAGACTCCATCGCCCTGGAGCTGATTGGATTACATGGCAGAGAGGGATGTGTGTCCGTCACTGGGAAGAGTGATGTGCTATGTGGGGAAACAATGGGAGAAGGCAAGGAAAAGAGGGCAGGTATGGGAGAATTCTCCCTAACCGTATGCCAGCACTCCCAAAACAGTATTAGGGATCCCACATTTGTATTCAGGTCAGTCCAGGAGGATAGGGAAGAGAAGCCGACATGACCTGCAAGTTACCTGGGTGTCAGGCCCTTCTTTTGGCCCATTTCCATGTGGTCACTGTAGTAAGGAGCTAATGTGTATCGAGTTCTTATTTTGCTTTAGTTGTTTATGTGCATTATCCTGTTTTAATGTCACAATTCTATGAGGCAGAGGTTATGTGAATCTCAGTTTTGCAGATGAGAAAACTGCAGCTTAGGGAGCAAGAATAATTTCCTCTAGGTTACACTGCCAGTGTAAGAGGAAGCCAGTACCAGAGCCCAGACCTTCCCGAGTCCAAAACTTGTGCTTGTCACCACCAGTCCGCATAGTCTCCATTGGGCAGATATGAAACTGGCTCGGAAAGGTTGTGTCCAAGGTCACACAGCTAACCATGGAGTCTGTACTGACACTGTGTTCTTTGACTAGAACCACTCAGCACTGCCGTATCCCAAGCCCACAGTGACCTGGAGTAATTGAAGGGGAGATGTGGTTCTTCCAGGAACGTCAGCTCGAATAGGGCAGATGAGATAATCGCAGGGCTGCTATTGAGAAACATGTAGTCTAGTGTGGATTCTCCACAAGCTTGCTGGGGGTGGAGAGTGAGGAGGGCAATGTCTCAGATAAATTATCCTGTGTCTTCAGACAACAGTAATAATTCAATCTCCTGGACACTTCTGAGCTCCCTAAGGATCAGACCTAAAGTTGGGAGGGTTTTGAAAATTTTTTAGTTCAGTAGAAAGACTTGACTCTTAAAATTCCTTCTTAAGCCATGTACCTTATGAGAGGCCAGGATAACTGTTATATTCTTCATTGCTCAGATAAATAGAAACAAATTCCTGGACGACAGGAACCATGCTGCATGGAACTTATACTTAGCACTGAAGTCTTTCTCCACTGTTACCTTGTAAAGCCCCAGAAAAAAAATTTCTAGTGCCAGGGAAGATATTTAAAATTGGGGTGGAGGGAGGGAAGTGGCAACCCCTACCAATACGACTGAAGGCATTTAAGCAATGATTGTAATAGTTGGTAATATTATATATAGCTAATTAACATAAGTAGAATTCTAGAGTCATTATCTCAACAGGAACTTAATTATTCTGATTATAATTTGGAAACTTTTCCATATAATGAATGTATTGTTGTTTATTAGGGTACTCATGTCCATGCCTTTTATATATAATGGCCTCACAAGTTTATTTAGGACAGTGACTGTGTCTGTAATGCTTACTCTGGTGTCTCCAGAGCCCCCCAGCACAGTGCGCACCACATAGCAGGCGCTCGATCAACATTCACTGAATGAGTGAAGTTGTCGCTATTCTCCCCCTTTTTTAGTTCAAATGGGAAAACAATGGTTGACGAATACCGCAGACACATTTTATCTTAAGAGTGAGTATCAACGTTTTGATGAATGCTCTTCCATAGTCCCAGAGGCTCCGTGTAAGCTTTTATCACTAAACTTAACTCACATTAGTACTAAATTAGCCACATTGGTTCTTGCTCTCTAAACAAACAAATGTCTCGTAGAGGGCTTTGGTTTGGGGAGAGTTTTTACAGTTTAAAATTTGCAACCCTGGACAAGAATATAGTTCCCAGGAACTTGAATCGTGGCTGGATGTATGTTCCTTCCACTGCTGCTGCGTGCATGTGCGTCACCACCCTCCCTGCCCCCACCCAAATGGAAGATGCATTTCTCCCTACTGTTTACAGACAAGTCCCAGGGAAGACCTGGGTCTCTTAGGTACAAGTTTTACAAGGGCCACCCAAGGGTACGGCCAGCTTACTGTAGCTGTTAGGTCATCTGACAATTCAGGGCCAAGGGAAAATAGGATCAGGGGCCAAAAAAGAAACAGTCTGGTAAAACGGAGTAAAACAACTGGTATAAAGACTTCCTTTCAAAATTCAAACAGAGTCCTCACCCTTTGAAGGATAAGAGGTACAAAACAATGGCAAGACAACAGGAATAAAAGCCACATAAATCACTGGCCTATTCAGTTTCTATTTACAAAGAAAAAGCTGCAGGTCATCCTTTATTTTCCATGTTTATATTCATGAGAAAAAAACCAAGGAGACTATAAAACTGAATATAGATCTCAGCATTACCAGGTGAACAGATGAAGGGTTTTAAATATGTTAATTTAAAAATTATGATCACAATGAGATACCACTTCATACTCGTTAGAATGACTGTTATCGAAAAAAATGGAAAATAACTAGCTTTGGAGAGGATGTGGAGAAATTGGAACCTTTGTGCGTTGCTGGTGGGAATGTAAACTGGTGGAGCTACTGTGGAAACAGTCTGGCGGTCCCTCAAAAAGTGAAACATAGAATTACCATGTGACCCAACAATTCCACTTTTAAGTATAATTCCCAAAGATTTAAAAGTAGAGACTCAAGGAGGTCTTTCCACACACTATTCCTGGCAGCACTGTTCACAAGAGCCAAAAGGTAGAAACGACACAGCTCCTCATTACTAGAAAGGTGAATGGATAAATGAAACGTGATCTATACATTAAATGGAATATTATTTAGCCTTAAAAAGCAATGAAGTTTTGACACATGCTACAACATGGATGAACCTTGAAAATATTAATTCTGAGTAAAATAAGCCAGACACAAAGGACAAATATTGTTTAATTCCACTTAAATAAAGGTATCTAGAGTAGTCAACTTCATGGGGCCAGAAAGTAGAATATAGGTTACCAGGGGCTAGGAGTAGGGACAGTGGAGAGTTAGTGTTTAGTGGGTACCGAGCTTCTGTATGAAACATTTCTGGAAATGGATAGTGGTGATAGTTGTATGACCTTATGAATGAACTTCATACCACTGAATTAAATACTTTAAAATTGTTAAAATGGTCATTTCTATGTTATGTATATTTTATCGCAATAAAAAGGTTATGTCGTAAAACCTGTGAATATATTCATTACATTTGCAGCGTTGTATGTTACCACCAGCTGCTACCGCCTCCCGGTGAATAGGGCTTACGTAGCACAGAGGCAGGGAAAGTGGGAGCTGCCAGTGTTCATGGGCTGCTCAGCTGTCCTTGAACCGCTTTCCTCCACCAGCAACCAGGGGAGATGGAAGCTGCTGCTTGGCTTCCAAATCCCCTGGAATAGCACTTCCACAGCACAGGGAGGTGCTGCACTCACCGGACGCCCCCATCCGTTCCTCCTTACCAAGCAGGGGCTTGGGGTGGGGAAACTGACACCGCTTTCTGGCCACCCCCGCTTAGGTTTGCTCTGAGCTGGGGAAACGGGAATTGCCATTTGGCCGTCAAGCTCCCTGAGGGAACCTTCCACAGCGTGGATCTGGGTGCAGCCAGTCTTCCGCTGTTCCTACTGAGTTCTGTAGGTTTTGTCGAAAAAATATTTCAAGCCCTTTGGTCATCTCCAGAGATTTTGTATGATCCTCTTTGTTAATTTTTACCAGTTTAACAGATATCTCTCCAGAGATGAGGTTTCAGTGAGATCCTCACACCACCATTCTGGAAGGTGCTCCTGCTCTGTAGAGCTTTAACGAACTGTAATGGAAATATACGTATTTCTGAACAGCAGCATTTTGTACAGGTCTCTTTGACGGATCTTCCTTGTAAATTCATGTATCAATCTTATACCTTTCTTTTTTTTTTTTTTTTTTAAATTTTTTTTTAATGTTTATTTAATTTTGAGAGAGAGAGACAGACAGAGCATGAGCAGGGGAGAGGCACAGACAGAGAGGGAGACACAGAATCTGAGACAGGCTCCAGGCTCTGAGCTGTCAGCACAGAGCCCGACGCGGGGCTTGAACTTGGGAACCACGAGATCATGACCTGAGCCGAAGTCGGATGCTTAACTGACTGAGCCACCCAGGTGCCCCAATCTTACACCTTTCTTATAGTCTTCCAAGGAGAAACAGACATAGTGGTCATATCCAATCTCAGGTTGTCTAAAAACTTGGAGATGATGTTGTGGTGGCCAAGCCCTTTGCTCAGAGAGCTAACAGTCTGAATAAGGAGAAAGATTTGATTAGATAAGCCTGAGATCAAAAGTAAAGTGTCCCTGCAGGAAGGTAAGGGGATTAACAATGTGGAGGCATGCAGAGCTTTTGGAAAGACAAGCCCTTTGAAATCCACAAAATTGTCTGTGTCTCAGATGGGGGCTTAGAGTGACTTCTGAGGGGATTAGACCCTGTCTGTGGTGTTTGCTTCATAGAGATGCATCATTATTCTCAATGATGTTTATTGAATGTCCCCTGAGAGGCTGGTGTTGTAATTATCTGTTTCTAAGTCTCTGCGTAACCTTGCTTTGATTTTGCTCTATTTTTTCCTTTAAAGTCTTCGCTATTACTAGCGATTTAATATTTCTCTTATTTCCAGTTGGTTTTTAAGAAGAGGCAGTTGACGCAACGCTGTGTATATACAGTCTTGTAAAACCACAGCTGAAGATTTCAAGTGTTATCCTGCTTTGAATAACCTGTCACTCTAAGGCAAAGATGTTTTCTTTGCTAGTCTTGCTATAGGTTGGAAAGGAAGCTGTCCTTCAACAGTGGCAAATGACACAGCTATCATTTCTGCAGGTCCAGAATGATTAATAGGTTTTACCTCATTCATCTCCTCTTCTGACACAGGTTGGAGAACAGTTTCATTATTACTACTTTCTGGAAGAAGAAACAAAATTATTTGCCAGCATGCTTAAAATGATGAATTGCTAAAATGAAAGAAGTATCTTTATAATCCTTTTAGATGTCTCTTAATGTAGCTCTTCATTTTCCTTCCAAAAACCGTTTTGTTTATTAAGATCTACCCTGTGAAGACTCATGATGCATATTTCAAACATCAGTTTAAAATGATTCTTCAGTGCAATGCCAGTAACTTTAATAGCCCCCTTTGCAATGCTTCTGTGATCTCCGGCATGTCCTTCCAAGCTCCCTCCTGTCTCCCCTTCCCTACCCAAGTGCATTCTGAATAACAAAGAGCTTCTGGCTGGACTTACTGTTTGGGTCAAGTTCAGAGAGTGTCCTTGTGTTTCTTTCATCATCTTATAAAGATGTGGGGTGGTGTGTGCAGTGGTCAAGGGAAGCACGTCGTAGAGAGGAAAGGCAAGTTGAGATCTTTGATTCAAAGACTATGGCCCCATCACTTTCTCTTACATAAAAATTGTATTCATCCCACACTTCCTACTGCAAATCACTCTGGTACGACGTGACAATGCAGCAGATACACAAGGACCTTTCCCACATCACACTACAAACACAGTCACCCTCTCTGGGGAACCTAAGAGAAACTTTTGGGCTTCCACTTCCCCCCCATTTGTTTGAAGGATCAAGAGAACACAGTTCCATTTTCAACAAAAATTAAAAAGGAAAATCATGAAAAGAGCCAGCCTCCTCTTTTTTTCTCTCTCTTAATATATTGTTGCATCCAGGGAAGAGGAAGCAGTGAGCGCCACTGATACTGGGTCCCTAGGGACCCTGTAAGGGTCACTCCCCAGCTATCAAATGAGCATGTCTTCCTCCACTTGCACAGCAAGTTTGTAATGGGACTGGAAGTTACTTTTGGCTCAGCTGTGCTGTGCAAAAATATGAAATACCAAAGTGCTTCAGGGATTCAGGCTGTGTTCACACCTGGGTTTTCACAGGGAAGACAGTTTTCAGTTTTCAGGCTTTGGAGATTTGAAAAATCATTAGCCATATTCCTGCCAGCCTCCATAGACCTTGCTAAGAAGTGTGTGTTCCTTAAGGACAGGAGAAAATTCCTTCCACACATTTTTGTTTTTTATTTCTTCTTTAAGTACTGTCTGTGGTGCCATGGGCCAGTTCAATTTGGGACTTAAAATATGACATCTCATTTATTCTACATTGCTGCAAAATAATTTATGCACTAGTTAAAAATTTTTAGATGACTGGACTGTCACCCTTTGAAGAATTTAAAATGAAATGTATTTTAAGTGCATTTAGTTAATAAAGAGGTAGAGATGGTTAACTGTTCTTTGACAATGCAAGTTCATTATTATTAACATGCTTTTACTGGCTGCATCAGAGAGCTTCTTGGGGCCTTAGGGATCAAAAGGACTTTTTGCAGCCTCTGCTATGGTCTTGAAGTTCTAGTGAGTTTCCTTGGTTTTCTGACTTCTAACGTACTCATTTGTCCTCACTCCTGCCATTTCTTCCCAGGATCTGTGTCTGACAAACTTCATTGTCTTCTTTGGTCCCGACTACTTCATCAGCAACTATAACCCAGAACAAATCTGAGAGAAACCAGATGGCTTAATTCTACATACATTACTTGGTAAATATGCTCTCTTGTCAACTGAGTAAAGAGCTTAGGTTTTTACTGAGACTCTGATTCATCCTTCTATCATTATATGAGGAGACGGACTTTATATTAAGTTGCATTTTGTACTTAGAAAAATGCACATTTTTGTTATACACTAGTTTAAAATTATTATTTTTAGTGTATATTTATTACACTACTATTAATAATAGTGTATTTTGTTATACACTAGTTAAAAATAATTATTATAATTAGCCTTCAACAGAACGAATCAATTGGACCCCCAAAACAGATTTTGAACCACCCACTTCTAAGTCTTCCTTGCTCCCTCCTTAATCAAGGTCAATGTTGTCTCTCACAGACTATTAAAACTGCCTCTCAAAGGTCTCCCAACTTTATTCTGGCTTTCTTCCAACCCATTCTCCACACTTTAGCCAAAATGAATTTTGGAACATGTAAATCTCATTATTTCACCCTCATTGCCCAGTGGCTTTCCATGTCAACTTCACCTTACATCACTCTCCCTCTCCTGCTGTGTGCTGCCACACTGTCTTCTCTCCTTGGCCGTGTTCTCTATACCACAGCCCTTTGCACATGCTGTCTTCTCTGTCTGGAAGCTCTTCTCCCAGTTTTCCCCATGGTTGGCTCTTGATATCCTTAAGTGTCAAATTAAATATCACTTTGTCAGAGAGACAGTTCCTGAATTAAAGTAGGTATTCACTATTAATGTCTTATCTAAGGTGGATAGACATATGGGAGTGAACACAAGTATGAAAATCTTTGTATCACATGTTAACGTCCATTGGGTCACACGTATCATGGAAGAGACGTTTAAAAATCAGGCAGACAAAGGCTTTGCCAGTTGACTTCAGCCACTCCAGTGCTGAAACAAAAACCATGTGAATGAAGTGACCATAGTAACAGATATGGGGCTCTACATGGGCCCAACAGCATGAAGTATATTTACCAAGGCTGATCTAACTCCTATCACTGCTGAATATCCAACATGCCAGCAACAAAGACTGATGCTGAGCTTCCAATATGGCATCATTGCTCAGGAATATCAATCAGTCACTTAGTGAGAAGTTGACTACATTGAATCCTTTTCATCTTGAAGAGCGGTGGCCTTTTTGTCACAGGAATAAACCCATACTTCCAAGGGTAGGAAAAGGAGTGGTCCTACCTGTCAACAGTGGGACACACAGTGACACACTGTTCTACTTTTCATCCTTGTAACTCTACATTCTGCAGGGTTAGAATTATCATCCTTAGAAAGGGATACACTTTCACTTGGGGACATAGCAAGAGTACCGTTGAATTATAAGCTACAGCTGCCATCTGGACATTTTTCGCTCCTTGTCTTCAGGGACCAGCAAACAAGGAAAAGAGTCACCATTTTGGTACAGGTAATCAACCCAATCATTAGGAGGGAGAAGGCTGTTGTTACAAAACAGGTCCTGGAGGAATAAATGTGGAACCCAGGTAACCCATTTGGGTTTCTTTTGGTACTTCCTTTACCACTTGTGACTAAAACAAGTGCAGCAACCCCATTCTGAAAAGGGCATGTGTCTTAGTCCACTTGGGCTGCTGCAACAAAATACATAGACTGAGTGGCTCAAGCAGTAACATTTATTTCTCTCAGTTCTAGAGTTGGGAATTTCAAGATCACGGTGCTGGCAGGTTCTTTGTCTAATGAGGGCCTGCTTCCAATTTTGCAAATGGCTCCCTTCTTGCTGCATTCTCAAATGCTGCAGAAAGTCCTCACATGGCTCTGGTCTCCTCCTCTTCTGGTAAGGACACTAAGCCTATTATGGAGGGGCCTCCGTCTTCATGACTTCATCTAAACCTAATTACCTCCCAAAGGCCCTACCTCCAAATACCATCACACTAGGGTTAAGGGCTTCAACATATGAATTTGGGGTGGGAGGACTCAAACAACATAGCAACACGGTGGTCAAGGCTCAGATGCTTTGGGGATGAGGATCTGGGTCACATTACTTGAAAAGCCGCTGAGACAAGCAGAGGTGCTATCTGATGGTGACAGGGATCCAGATAGGTCATGGAGGAAGAAAATATGCATCAGCTATTTCTCCTAGACTCATTACAGGAGTGGGGGCTAAAGTTTATCCCACTCATCTTCCTCTTCTAAGTTTTCCTTCAGAAAGAGAGACCCACTGGTATCCTGGTGGAGATGCCCCATGAATGTACATGAAGAAGTGGATTGGAATGAGGCAAAGGGTGGGTGGTAGTAGACACAGAGATGAGTTAAGCAGTGTCTCTTCAAGGAAGGACTTGTACTGAGTTGTGGGGACAGCTTCCAGTCACTGGCTCCTTCAGGGTCTGTCCCTGCTACAGGGTCTGTCCCTGGTACAGAGTCACACCATCCTGAGATCTTGCCTTTCCCGGGGCAGCCTATACCTGAGCAAGGTGGATGTAAAAGGCCAGGACATCACTGTCCAACATGGCATAACTCTGATGGGCAATACTTGCCCAGAACTGCCGGCTATGCTGGGTGAGGCTTGGTCAGGCCTACCTCACAGTTTATCTTCTCTTTTTATTCAGTCTTCTTTTCTGCCCTTTCTTTTCACTGGTGCTAATCCCTATTAAACATCTTGCACCCAGATTTGTCTCATCATCTACTTGCAAAGAAACCAACCTGGTATAGGCTACATGCTTTTGCAGCAAATGAAACTTGCTAACTAGGTCATTTGGAGCAAGTTATTTTACTCTGTTGAACCTCCATTTCTTCTTCAGTAAAATGGAAATAACAACATTTGCCTCTCAGGGTTGTGTGAGGTTGAATAAAATCAAGTGTGTAATTACCTGGCATGGTGCTTGGCAGATAAGACGGTATAATGTTTAGGAAAGAAGCTGTCTCAGAAATATCAACTTCCCATTCCAACACAGCTTTGTGAGTTCTCTGTTGAGAAGGGGAGCTGAATGTTCAGTTTTCTAGCCACTTCGTTGATAACAGTGGCAAATTCTTACATAGCATACACAGTGAGCCAAACACTTTTCAAGTCTTGCATATATTAACTCATTTAACCTACAAACAACTTGGTCAACATATAAATTTGGGATTTATATCACCTAATCCCATTTTATAGGTGAGGAAACTGAGGCACAGAGGTTCACAAACTGGTCACAGGTCTCAAATATTACAAGTAGCAGAGCTTGGCTTTAAATCCAGGAACCTGACACCAGAATCTGTGCTCATGCCCAGTATAGTACATGACCTGTTGGTTGAACTTTATCCTAGAAAGAGCTTGATTCAGAATAAGGCAGTCTTGCTGCTAACCTCCTACTTCCTCATGATGCCCTTCTAGAACTAGTTTTCCTTCATGGGAAATAAAAAGAGAATGAGGAAGGTGTCACCTGCCTGCAGATGGTCTGAGGTTCATCAATCCTTTGTGAAGCTTTGGGGCAGGGAGAATGCAAAATCTATGTCTTCCTGGGATTGAGGCCCCAACCAAAGAGAACCTCCATGGCTAAAGGTATGAGGGCAGGGATGAGACACTGACAGTGGCAGTTTCCTTGCAAAATTTTGGGCATTTGCAAATAATTAACTCAGGATTTTCAACGAGTCTTTATTTGCTTAAATTAACAAAATATAGGTTACATGGTATTTTCAGGTAAACTGCTTTATGACTGAAGCAGAAAGTGATATTCACAACTTGGGTTGCTACACACTTGGAGTTTTAGTTTTTAAATAGTGAGCCAGAATTCTGTACAAAATCAACATTTGGTGTAATGTTGTCCAAATATGTGAAGGATTTTAAACATTAGCTCTGTTACATTTTGTTCCAGCAAAGCAGACCAAGATCATGATTCAAAACGCGATGTTAATATTTTATTAAATGCCTTTAGGACTTAATAAATACAGTATGCACACTGGGCTTTCTCATGCAGCTACTCATATACAAATATACCGGATACCCTTGTGGCATTATATGAAAGTTCAGCCTCAGTCTCATGGCCAATGGGGAGTCAAATTTTTAAAAAGAAAGAATGAAAGAGGAATTAGAAAGCAAAAAGAGGGGCAAAATCATAGGCCTGAATAAAAAGGATAAAAGAAAAATATGCCTGCCACTCGACTGGTCAGTCGGCTGTTTCAGAGTGACAATGGTCAAAAGCCTGGAAAGCATTTGGTAGTGACCTATTTTCAGAGTGTCATAAGGAGATGAATGCCATGCTGTCCTGGCCCTTAGAGTGCTGGTAACCTTGGATGGTTTTATTCCTTAATTCTCCATGGACTCTCCTTCAGGTTTGCATTCGGGTTAACTAGCTCATTAGGCAAGGTGGGCCAACTCTACCCTTAGCTCTGCAGTTAGGCACAAGGTGTCCATATAATTGATCACCCAAATTGGGATACTTTTTTAAAATTTTATTTCTATTTATTTTGAGAGAGAGCTAGAGAGCAAGTAGGAGAAGGTTAGAGAAAAAGGGAGACAGAAACCCAAGAAGACTCTGTGCTGTCAGTGCAGAGCCTGATGTGGAGCTTGAACTCACAAACCATGAGATCATGACCTGAGCCAAATCAAGAGTTGGACACTTAATTGACTGAGCCACTCAGACACCCCTAGAATCCTATTTATTTTTATAAGTTTACTTGTTTATTGAGAGAGAGAGAGAGAGAGAGAGAGAGAGAGAGTGAGCGCATGGAGTAGAGGCAGAGAGAGAGGGTGAGAGAAAATCCCAGGCGGGCTCTGCATTATCAACACAGAGCCCAACGTGGAGCTCAATCTCATGAACCGCAAAATCATGACCTGAGCCAAAACCAAGAGTCAGAAATTCAACCAACTGAGCCACCTAAGGCACCCAAAATCAAATCCTTTTGAGAGTTAAGGTGGCACTCTTAGCAATTACCCCAGGACAAAGGTATAAACCAGGGTTGTTCCAAGGAAACCAGATGTTGATCACTCAACAAGATTTTGGCCATATTTCTCACCAAGTCAGTATATATTTACCATCAGGCTAGATCTAATTAAGTCTCTCATACCCAGAGTCAAGAGCTAAAAACAGGCTTTATAATACACTTCATAACACTTCTTACTTTTCTTAGACATTTTTTTCTCCTTTGAAAAGGAGACTTCATGTTAGTACTTGGAAGGCTAACATGAAAAACAGATGAAATTTGAGCCACTTTTAATGAAGTGGCCATGAAGGCTAAGAGTCTCTCCTTCTCCCCTAGCAGCTCTGGAGGGGCCCAAGAGGGATCTCTGGCTCCTCGGTCCACAATTTGGAAACCACCATTCTAGACCATGCTCTCTCCATCTCAACATGAACTTGTTCCTCAAACATACCCACATGATTCATTTGGTTGGAAAAGATCAGAGCTTGCTATTCTAGATTTCCTGGTTCCTGTTCCAGCGAGGCATACCCAGAACAAACTGGAAGTCTGCAGCCATTATGGTATGTCTTCAACACAAGACTACTGAAAGAATGAACATGTAAGAGGACCCCCACAGCTGTAGGCCTCACGGACATGCTGCCAGCCTCCTGGATGATTTCATTAGAGGCACTAATAAGCTACATTAATAACGAATAGAAGGCAAGTTGCCCCTTTGAGGACTTGGAACGGTTTCCTGGAACAGAGCTGTGCTTGCACCACAGAATCCCACCCGATTGCACTTACCATCCCCTTTGCAGGTGCTTGACCTCAGGACATGGGGGCAGTAGGAAACCCAGGCAGCTCTGACTCTTTGTCATGGTGGTGGGGCTGAAAGAAAGAGCTTCAACCAAGGCAGCAGGAGAAATGCGTCAAGGATTGACAAGGCCCTCAGGTGGATAATTAGAAGTAGATGAGGCTGAGGGGGAAGCACTTTGGCCGAAAGAAAAAGCTGCATCCAGCAGTCAGAGATGGGCCAGTTCTTCTAAAGAAATGTACTGGGAACCTTAGGAGGAGAGAAAGCAAAATAATAAACAGTACCTAACTCTACGAATAAGAGTTGAAACTACAAATCAAGAGGCAGTTTTTACATAAACATAGACACAGTACCAGAGGGTTACTGCTTATGGCCAGTCACAGGTATGTGACATCCTGTAAGCATTGCTTTATTCGTCACGCATGCCGAAGGAAAGCCTACTGCTGGGCTCAACCCACCCATGGTAGTCTTCACCCCTGACTAGAATCATGATTCAAGCATCTAGGAAGAAAGGATTAGTCACTGTAGGCAGGCGATGTATTTTTAAACATATTAAGTGACCATAAACATCACAGGCATCATCTTGTAGCACAAAATTGTGTGATTATACAAGAGCGTGTGTGTGTATGTGTGTGCGCGCGTGTGTGTGTGCATGCATGTGCGTGTTTACGTCAAGAGGCTCTTACAGAAAAGGTAAGAAGCCCTAAGTCAGCAGTATGATTTCAAGGTCTCCTCCTCTCTATTTTAATGAATCTGAAACCAGAAACGAATATTTATGGAGCCCCTGTTTTAGCTTTGTCAGTCTTTCTCAACCCTGGCGGCATATCAGAATCATCTGGGGGAAGCTTTTAAAAAAAATACCCATTCGGGGGCTCCACTAGACCAGTTAAATCAGAATCTCAGGGCTGAGGCCTCAGCCTTGGCATTTGTTTTTAAGGTTCCCCTAGGTGATTCTGATGTGCAGGCAGCTTTGAGAACACAGCCCAGAATCTGCTTACCAGTAATTACGTGACGGTTATTGTAATACTCTAAATAAGCAGTGCTCAGATTTCGAGAGTCCCTCCCCACGCCCCTGGCTCTGGCATCGAGAAACCCAGTGCACTTAAGGTGACAACTCTTCCTGCAGCCGCTTTGTGGGGCATGAGGCTTCAGAGCAAGGTCTCCAGGAGGGAGCTCCGCTCAGGACACAAGAGGTGAGCCTGGACACACTGACCACTTTGGGGACCATCTGAAAATATACGCCACATGCCACATCTGATCACAGAAGCTGCTGGGGAACAAGGCAGACCCAGGCAAGGATCTAAGTTCTGCTGGGTTTTCATTAGTTAAAATTATTCATGATTTTTAAAATGTTATCTTTTATCTACAGCAACTACTTGAGAATATTCTCTTCAGTGCCTCCCCCTCCTTTGTCATTTTTGGCATTTTGGATGGTTCAATAAAGGCAATTTTTACATATACAACTACTAACATTTTCATCTATCAGGAAAAATATTTTAACTTCCACACATTCAACTAAATCATCATTAATAAGATAACATGTCAAGCACCATAGTTTTGCAACTAAAAAGAAATCTACCACGTATTACATATTAGTCAAAGGAAAACAGAATTTCTAAAACCACCTTAGCATCTGCTTATAATCAGGTATTTAGAATATGTACAGTTTATTATACTGGAGAAGCATGAAATAGCACTGAAGAAGCCCCCGCATGCGTGTTAAAAATCAAGGGCCCAAGGAATGACCTGAGAAGCATTTGTATTAGGGAGGACAATCCTTGCTCCTTTAGTCCGGGCCATTTGTAAAGATCTGCACCATTTGCCAGTCTCCAGCAAATGATAGCTCGTGCAGAGAGCTATATTTGAACTGCCTCGTTCTCATTTTCCAAATGTAATTTTAAAGCTGTCCACTTAGATACCTAAAAGCACTGCTTGTTTTTCCATTTTCCTCTCCAGTAATTCTTTTAAACTCTCATCTCTGTGCTTGAAGTACAGGTAATCAGAAAAGGAGGGGCCCCTCCGAGCACTCTGCAGAGCCCTGAAGCGGAGACACTCCGCCCTGTGCGCAGATTCTCTCTCCTGGCTGCCCTCTGCCCCCGGGCTGTCCTTGCCCCTCTCCTGGTGCTCTCCCTTTGGCTTGTCCTCCTTCTCCTCCTCCTCACAGGTGTCCTCCAGCGCCCTGGGAGCCTGCTCGGCCTGGGTGGTGAGATCCTGGAGGGTGCAGGGCTGCCCGGACTGGGGGTCCGGGCCGGGGCTGTCTCGCCCCACTTCGTAGCTGTTGTCCTCCTCCTCTTCCTCATGGCAGGAGCTGCCCCGGGCGCTCTCCCCATCTGACTGGAACGCAGGCCCCTTCGCCCCACGCTTCTGGGAAAGGTCAAAGGGTTCCTCCTGCTCCAGACCCCTCAGCACTCCCGCCGTCTGCGCCAGGGCGAGTCGCCCCCTTCCAAAACCTGTGAGAGCAAAAGCAACATTCAGGCCCCGGGAAAAGCTGTGAAAATGGGTCATCGGGTGGTACCCAAGGCCATTTAGTATAGTTTGATTTTACATTTTAAAAATAAATTCCCAGTAAGGCTGTGGAGAGATGGGCCTTGTCACAGATGAAGTTTGCATCAGTATAACTTCCTTAAGGTAAATTTGGCAACATGTACCAAAAGCTTAAAATAAGCATATCTCTGACTTAGCAATTATGCCACTGAGAATTTAAACTATGAAAATAGACAGGTGCACAAAGTATACGGTAAGGACGCTCATCACATTTTTTATAGTGAAACTGAAATGATAGAGGTTTGTTTAGATAAATAATACAATGAACCATGTGTAGAAGATGTAGAGCCCTACGAATGGTTATAAAAAGGTATTCTCTATATATTATTTCCATATATATTTATAGTGTAGACCCAATTTTATCTATCTTTATCTAAATATCTGGAAGAATTTACATCAAAATCTGAAAAATTCAGACATTTTTCTCTTCAATTCTAATGTATTTCTTATTTTCAGTGAGCATATATTTTACCAGAAGAAGTAATAAAATCATAACAAGGGTATTTTCATCTTGAAAAAAAACCCCACAAAAATACACGATTTGGGACAAAGAGGCCGCCCCATAACCGGGCCTCCTAAGAACAAACAGAGTAGAGAGGGCACAAAGAGCCTCCCCTGAGGAGCTCCAAAGCCCCTGTGTCCAACCACAAGCATCCCTGCTGTTGGGCACAGTGACAAAAAAGGGTCTCACTTTCAGTTTCACTTTGAGGACCCTATAGGAAGGGACTTTTCAGGAGCCAACGACACATAGTAGGGCTCCACCGGATTTGATCTTGCAGGTCTCTGTCCCTGGTGAGCCAAGAGCCAGGCCCCAAGAAGGAGGCGGGCAGAACCGGGCTTTTTGGGTGGGGGCAGATGTCCAGGTCTGCCTGCCTTATCGTCAGGCAATGAATCTGTCTTTAGCTTTAATCTTGTCAGGGGCATGGGAGGCTCTTTAATCTGAGTCATGATTTTTGAGCCATTTCAAACACTAGAGTGAAAAAGCGCTAACACCTTTTGTAGATGAAAACATTAAAATTGTTGAAAGTCTGTTAACTTTCAAAGCATCTCTCTGATACATAGTGATGCTCTTTATTTTTCCAGAAGAATGACAGAGTCGTTAAGTGCCTTTTAGGATTTGAGCATCCATATGCGGTAGGTAAGTCGTGGTGACGAGGCTAAGCTTTCAAGTGGATGAATGTCTCACCATTGCCTTCCGTCCCTAACCCCAGTGACTGAACAAACTTCACTTGTTCTGGAAAAATCCAGGCTTACGTTGGAAATTGGTTCAGGCAACTACAGATGCAAGGAACAATTCAGTAGAAAACCAATCTCGGAGAAAGAAAACTGCTTTTGTTTTGTAACCAGAATTTTTTCAGGGCTTTTGCATAAAACTCTGGGCTTTGTTTTATGATGACCACAGTTCCCTGTCACTCAGGAGCACTATAAACTCAGTGGGTGAAAAATTTGGAAACTATAATCATTCTGTTTCATGCTGCGGGTGTATGTGTGCATTTTATTTACGATGGTATATGCCTGCTTGACCACCTCTCTGGAAGGACTAAGAGATGCAGGCAACATGAACAAATTCATGTTCACCTGGTGTGGTAAGCACGGACTTAATTCAGAAATTCCTGAGTTGGAATCCCAGTTCTGCCTTCAGACCTGTGGTATGACACTGAGCCCCTCAGCCTTGGTCTCCTCTTATATGAAATGACAACAACGCAGTCTACTTTGGGACACTGTGGGTGCAAGCAATAGGATTTCTGAAGTGCCTAGTGCCATACTTTAATCATACGGGTATTGGCAAACAGCAGTTAACATGATTTTGTAAGTTGCATAAATGTGTGTCTTCTCTCCCCTCACACAGACTTTCTAGGGATCAAGATGGTCTCATCCTCCTGGTATCTTCCATGGCACCTAGTGCAACGCTTTGGATAGAAATGCATTTATTGTCTGTTCAATGAAGGACTGCTTGGTTAAGTAACTAAAGAGTGACCTGCTGAACTCAGTGGCTCTGGAACATAAATTTGTCACAGCTAAGGGCCCTGGCACTAAAGTGAGAACTTCTTAGCAGTTCAGTTAGGGCTCAGTGGAGAAGATGGAAGCCCCTGCTCTACAGATGGGCCAGTGAGTCCTGCCAAGCAGGAAAGCCACCCCTGGGTGCATCTGGTTGTGAACAGGAGGAGACCCAGCCTGTTACACACATCCTTCTGTGGAAGCAGAGCTTACATGCCTGTTTTTTAGAAAGGAAAGAAAAAGAAAAAAAACACATGTCCTTTAACAGCAGTGTGATGAAATGGATACAATAAAGGCTTTAATGTCAGGATTAAAGGTCTGTGTTCAAATCCTGACTCTGCCACTTTTCAGTTGTGCATCTTTGGGCATATCAGTCTCCTGAAGCCTCAGTTCTCCCCATCTGTAAAATAAGGATAATAGAAGTTCCTCCAGCCTTGAGTTGCTGTCAAGGTTAAAGGAAGCAAGGCACCTGGTGTGGCGTCTGAAGCAAGAACTAATCATCATACTGACTGGCATGCTTACGATATTCTCATTTGTCCCTGTAATTCACTTTTATTCAGTACCTTCAGATAGTAGCCTTGTATTAGTTAGAGTAACATTGTAAGCCTGCTTCGGCTCCTCTCCTATGGTCTTGAAACTATGATCCCTTTTTAAACAAGAATAATACCCCCTGCCAAAGCAAAGCCCCCTAAAACAAGTTTAGCTCCCTTTTTTGTCATCCACCAGCCCCAGCAGCCTAGGGTGCTTCCTAGAAGAGTGATTACCTTGAGAATGGAGGCCACGCTCCATGACCCCATGCTTGACTTTCATGTGGCGCGTCAGGTTCCCCTTTAGGGTGAATTTGCTCGGGCAGTAGAGACACTTGAAGGGTTTGCTGTCAGAGTGCAGGTGCATGTGGCCCATTAGGTTGTGCATCCGGTTGAATTCCTTCCCACAGAGCTGTCAGAAACAGTGATGAGGATGAGACAGGTTACCCGCGGCGATGGGCCCTGCCCAGGTGAATCCACACCCAGGCCCGCATGAGGACGGATGTGCTTTCACTTTGCTTAGATCTTGGCATTTTAAGTGGACTCCAAGTAAAACAACCCCAGTGAAGTCAGGGAGGGTCTGGATTGTGCCTAGGCCCAGAAGGTGGGGCCGGGAGGGATGGATTCATGGCTTGTGTTCCTATCACACAGGGATTTTTCAACTCAAGGCAACACTTGGAAAGCTAGTAAAGCTTCTTTTGAATGCAAGCTGCAGAAAAGGAGAAAGGCTGATCTGAGAAGCAATTGCTCAAAGTGTGCTTCAATGTAACAGTAAGTATATGATTACCTGTTTAATATTTATGGAACATTTATAACATGGAAGATACTGTCCTAAGTCTGCCATGGAATATCACATTTAATTATATCAATCCTATAAGATGGGTGCTATATATCACCCCCATTTTACAGATGGACAAACTGAGGGATTAAGGCACTTGGCCAAGGCACACAGCTAATGGGTGCTGGAGCTGGGATAATGAACTCAGGCCACTAGACACCAGAGGTCACATAGTCAACCACCACACCAACCTGTGTGCCCTCTATTAGACTGTATCATGCAATGCATTTCTAACTTTTTAATTTGCTTATTATTGGGATGGATAGCAAAGTTAGAAGGAACAAAAGAGAGATCCAAGGGAAGGAGTGTGTCTTTTTCTCTGGGTAAAGATTTGAAGTCCTGAGGATATTATCTCAGGTGTAAACATGTTTTATTCATTTCTTTCTTTTCATCATTTTGTCATTTCTATTTCCAACAAAGTGCAGATGCATGATGGATCAGAAAAGTGGTTCTCCAACTTCTTTGGGGAGAACAGAACTGCCTTTTCAAAGGCAATTCATGCAGATGCAGAAGGTGTAAAACACAGTCCACTGCTCTGGGTGCCTTCCATCCTCTTCCTGTCCCCCAGCCCTCACAGAGCAGGGTTTGGAAAACCTAGCCCTTTCTTGGCTGTGCTGGGAGGAATACAGAGAAGGGTTTCATGTCTGTGCTTGGACTTGAGTGTTAAGGAAGGAACAATTCCTTCTCTCCCTAACCTCAGAGGCCCATGTCATAAGGGCAGTGATATGGAGTGAAAACTTTGGAGAGAGGACTCAGGGTACAGCGGCCCCTGAGGCTGACAGTAGTTTTCCTTTCACACTGAGAGACATTTTCAGGACCAATGTTGGGGGTACTGCATTGAATGTTTATGAATGAAGGCACCGTTTTCTTCAGGTGGCCATGGAGATGGGAGTTACACTGGCCATGGAAGAATGGGTAGACCTAACGAGCAGAGATCTTGCGAGACCAGCTACAAATAATGCTGGGTGGTAAGAGGCAGCCAGCTGGGGTGACAACTTTGTCGCAGATAATCTATGCATGGATAATGAATAAATTGTTTCTGTGTTTTTAAATGACTCATATTTGGGACTTTTAAGTACTTTTTTCCCTTTTTACTTCCTTACTGGCAAGAATGAACTTGGCATAGTGGTGTCCCACACTCCATGTTCAGAGCAGCTGCACACCACATTCATTTGGAAAAGGTGACCCAAGAGGGGAAAGGCTGAGGGTGTTGATCTAACTTTAACATCCTGGGGAGAAGCCCTAGATGTGGGATGGATACTTGCTTTCTTTTGTTCCCAACAGAGACAGTTTCGTAAGATGCATCAATCTGTGATTCAACTTTGTACATGTGTGAAAGTTCTGGCAAAGTATTATTTATTAGCTTAGTTTAGTTTATCCAGTTCTCTATCATAGCCAAGGGAAAAGAAAACTCTGAATCTAAAGATTTGAATTAGCTTTGAATCTACATTAGGTATTTCCAGTCTTGAGTCATTTTAGAAGAAGTAGATCTCATTTGGTTCGTGGGATGGTTCCTGATTATGTGGAGTGAAGCTGCAGCAAAAGATCTGAAAATGGCACAAACTATGGTGATTAAACATAAGACACAAAGGAGGAGATGAGCAGGAGGCTGGAAGATTAATTAGACTACTGCACTAGTCCAAGCTTGGATGAGTCTCAGGGTCGTTTAAGCCAGACAGAATTGAAGAGATGGGTGCCTTCTGTACTCGGCTCCTATAAAGGGGAGGTTCTACTTTTAGTTATTATCTCTAGTTGCTAAGATATTAGAAGCTGAACTAGTCTGAAAGGGTTTTTATAAAGGAGAATTTTAGTCCAACCGTGAAGGATGTAACCTTGAAGGATGTATAGAATGCCATTTGTTTTTATTTTGATACAGAATAAAGTCTCTTCATTAAGTGTTTTCAGGCACTTTATTCAACCTCGAACTGCAGGCAAGATAGAAATCACGGTTGTGAAAATGACCAGCTGTTTATTGTTGCCACTGCTGCTGCACGTTGGCAGATCCTGGAATTCAAGGGCCCCAAGGTCCCACTTCCCTTCCCCATCCCACTCCCATCCCAACACACAGAGAGGTATGCACTCATCAGAGTGGCTACTGATAAATATTTTCCACATACTACCTTAGCTTTAGACAAGCCATGTTTTAGGATCCTTTAGCATAACCCAGTGTGTGTTTTTCTGCTATAATGTTTTTCTGACTCAATTCATTCACTACTGAACTTCCTGGGACATTTTTTGGTGGTGCATGCATATATTTGGATATTAAAATGATATTGTCCCCTGAAGTCAAGGCATATGCCACTGTAGGGCATGACCAGTCAGCTATATTATCTGAAGGTGAATGGTAAAGGACGAATTTTTGTGCTGTTGGTCACATCGATTTTTTGTGTATCAGAGTTCTTCACGGTTTGTGGTAGCCTATTGGGCTAACCAATAGAGAGCATTCGCAGGGTTGAATGGAGGTGTGTCAACTCTGAAAGAAGGTGGAGCATTAAAATGTGCTCTAGGTCATCTTCCGAAATGCACGGGCTTCCTTCCTTTTCTTTGTGGCCAACCTCAATGTCAAGCACAGGGCTACACACATAGTAACACTTAATAAATATCTAAGTATTTAGCTGGGGGAATTAACAAACAAGTCAGGAAAATATGACGACCCCATGCAAAAAATGCAAAATGCAGCCATCACCAACTCTCTTCCTTTCCCTCACTGTAATGTGTATAACCCTATATACACTAGTTTGTAAACCAAAATCCTCAGTGGCAGAAAGATAAAGACAGTTATCTCAGGACCCAAGGTACTTGGACAATATTCACATCTCTGTGGTAAGCACTCTTAGCTTCTTCCTTTCAGACTCTGACTCTTCCACAAAGCCCTTGGGTCCTTATCCAGAATACTTGGCCTCTTCATCTTTCTCAGAAGACCATCCTCACAAGACAATGCATCAGTGTAGAAGATATTTTTTGCCTATGAAATTCAGAGGGAGACTTTTCAGTCACTATTAGTGAAGAGAGGCCAGAGGAGGAGAACTAGGTGAATTAAACATGGCACCCTTGGGTGGGGTTTGAGATGTGAGCTCCCAGAAAAATTGTTATAGTAGAGAAGGGGAGGTAGCCTGGAAGGAAGAAGAGTTGGGAGGGGGCACCAAAACTCTAGTTTCTTCTCCTGGGAAAAGCAGTCAGTCTATGTCAAGGCCGCCTGTAATCATGACATGTGAGGCTAAGAGCTTGCCCAAGTCAAGACTTGCTGAATCATCTCCTTCCAAGGTCTGTGGGAATTGAAATAGAGGAAGGTATTGATACAGGAAGCTACTGGAGTGGTGATATCTCAGATTTCATGGGAAAGGTGTCATCTCAACCAGTCTGGCCCTCCTGACCTTTCAGCTGCTCTAGTGAGGGGTATTAGTGTGCCTCTGACATTAAATCTCAGCTTTTCCATCAAATTTATTTATTTATGTATTTGTTTGTTTGTTTGTTTATTTATTTATTTATTTATTTATTTATTTATTTAATTTGAGAGAGAGAGAAAGCGGGGAAGTGGGGCAGAGGGAAGGAAGGAGGGAGGAAGAAGGAGAGAGAGAGAGAGAGAGAATATCTTAAGTGAGCTCTATGCTCAGCATGGAGCCTGACTCGGAACTTGATCCCATGACCCTGGGATCATGACCTGAGCCAAAATCAAGAGTTGGACACTGAACTGATGGAACCACCCATGGGGCCCTATCAATACCGACTATTATGCCTACTTTTTAAATGGAGGTGAACCCCAACATTTAATAGAAAATTGGAACAAATGTTTTGTTTTAATATTTTTAAGTTTGATTTGTTTTGAGATATTTTATTTTATTTGATGCGGAGCTTGAACTCACAAATCGTGAGATCATAACCTGAGCCAAGATTGAGTCAGACACTTAACCGACTGAGCCACCAAGGCACTCCTGGAACAAACGTTTGGAACTGTCCTTTAAAAATGGGTTGCATGGATCATTGGCTTTGAGATAGCAGAGCAGAGAGGTGATGGTGAGACCCCAGAAGGATAGAGAACTTGCTCCATTTTCTTTTCTGTAAAATGCCAATGATAATAATAGTTTCTTATGAAGGTTCTTGTAAGGATCAAATGAGATAATTCATGTAAAAGACTTGGCAAATAGTAAGAGCTCAATAAATATTAGCTTTTATTACTATCATTGTCAGGTACATAGTAGACTCTTTTAAATTCTGGAACTAGAAAGATCTTTAAAGATAAGAGTACTTCTTAAACCAAATTATTTGGAGGAAATATGAAAGGGAGGATGAAGTAAGGAATCCTTTGAGTAAATACTTACCAGGTCAGTTGAGGCATACAGAAATGAAAGCAGTTGTACCAACCCAGCACTGAGAAATGTGGATGGAAAGAGAAGACTCATCCTGAATTGCAGGCTTTGGGAGAGCCCTTTATGCAGCACCCAGACTCTCAGTACAAGAGCTGGCCGATGCCCTGGTCTTTCATCCTTATAGCAGTTCCAAATTCTGGCCTCCCTGGTCCAGGGACAGAAACACCACAGGTAACTTCTCGTGAGCTGCAGTGACAACGTGGACAGCCAGCAACATCAAGAAGTCAGCTATGTGCAGAGACTGGGTGATGGCAGGGGGCGGCCCTAGACCAGAGGCCCACAAAGCCAAGAAGAGGCACACTACTTCGTGCCAACCAGCCTGATCTGAGCCCGAGGACTGAGATGCACCAGGAAGCCTGTGTTTTCCTATTCTAAGAGAAAAGGTCAAAGAGCTGAAGCCTGCGGCCGAGGAGAATGGCCTCTGCTAAACTGCCCTTCCCTTACATTCTTCTCTCTCTCTCTCTCTCTCTTTTAATAAGAAGGGTGTTCCTTTCCTCAAAGGGAGAGAGAGGGAGGGAGGGAGAGAGAGACTGTAAACTGTCCAAAAGGACCGTGAGAAAACAGGAAGCTTTGAAAAGTACAAGAGAAAGCAAGATGAAATCTATTTGCAGGCGGGCCCCTGGGGACATGTGAGGCATTGTTAAGCAGGCAGTTCATACAGCTATATCCTTCCTTCTGCTGAGGAGGGCTTTGCTGCCAAAAGGCTGCTATCTGGTCACTGCCTTAACCCCCTCAATGCCAGCCTGAGAGCCCTGACCGAAAGTACTGGGCCCCTAAAAGCCCCCACCTGGTTTGTCCCCCGTGGGGCATCCAAGAGCTGGAGCAGGAAGCAAAGCCGTGGTGGCAAAGGTGACGGGGACCCTTTTCAAGGAGACCTCATCCTCTTCTATCAGCTCTGCCCTCCGCCTTCAGGCCTCTACTTGAGACGAGGCTGCAGATGACCTGGTGATTCATAACTTAGGCAGCTCCCGGCTTCACCCATCTCAAAGGAGAATTTGTCCCGGAAATTCTGGATGGTTGCTTTTCCTGGACAGGTTTCCCAAAGACGGCAGCTGGTTCTTTGCTATTATGGAGTGTGGCTGCTACAAGGATAGCATCCAAATCAACCCCTGCGTGCTTACGCAGAATCTGGGAAGCATATTTCTGAAACATGGCTTAAGTCTACAGACGCAGGTCTTTGGAGATACTCCAGCTGGCTCCAAGAAGCAGGGAGTCCAGAAGTGGAGCCAATAGCATAAGAGCCCAGAAGGGCAGTAATTTTTTTTTTAAAGAAAAAAAAATAGAAACATAGAATGGAAACCTTTCCTCTCCTCTAATTTTCCATCCTATTGTTAACGCTTGATCTCTCAGTAAGCGAATGTTTCTGCTTGCTGTGGACAGCTGTTTCCACTGAGCATGGGGCAGAGAGAACCATTTCATGTTGCAGCAGGGAAGACTGTATGTTAGGAAGGATTTTTAGTGGTGAGAATCCCAAGAAATTAGAACCTGTTATTAAAATAGTCTCCCCCTTTTTTAAATAAGTTTCTGGGTAAAGGAGACAGGGCTAACTCTTGGAGTATGACTAGAGCAATGCCTGCCTCTTTTTTCTAGTTATGTCAACCATGTGAGGGGAATAACTCTTCGCTGTGACCACAATAAAACTTGGGTTTAGTTGTCTGGGCCTTTTCTCCAATATCACTATGCAGTCAGCCAGCCACACATGTCTGACTGACTATGAATTCTGCAGCAAGGAGCAAATGACTCTCCATTCTGTACCTAAATCCTAAAGCACCATCAACCTCTACCCATTACCAGATCTCCAAGAATCCATAACAGCACTGATGGGGAGCAAAGGCTACAGGACACCATCTTGGGATGGCCCGCCCAAGAGTGGGATCTGGAGCTACTTCACAAACACAAAGAGCCCTGTCACATCACATGTAAACTCAGACATGCTCTGAGATTCCTCTGAAGTGAAGAAGGGCGCACTCTGTGGGGAGATGGGGACAGAGAAGAGGAACCTGGCAGTGCTTATGGCACTTCCCAGGAGGCAGAGGGCTCTCCATCAAGGAAACTGACACCTGTCCTATTCCAGAAATGTCTAAGAATGGAGGAGGGCCACGCTGTTTGACAGAAATACCCTCGACATCCAATTATTTTCATTCTGATAATAGACACGCTCTCCTAGCCAGCCACCTGACCCACAATGTGGTCTTCTGGGACAGCTCGTCCCACCCCCAACCAGAAAAAGGAGGCCTTTGCAGATGACCAGTCCGATTCTCGCACCAGTCCTATCTGGTACTGAAGAGTATAAACCATGCATCATTTCAGAGCTCGTAACTCACACTACAAGCCCTTCTCTTAAGGAATCTGGTCGTGTGAGCATACATCCAGAGCCTAATCCATCCTCAGGGAGAGGTCAAATTGAGTTTCTGAACCATGAAGTTGATCATCAGGCATTCTTTGAACCATGTATGGTGTACTATCATTGGGGTGGATGGAGGAGGAGCGGACAGTCATTCATGAAGGGAGACATAAAGCTTCAAGCAGGGCTGGCTCACTGCATCAGTGGGCCCAGGTTGCATTACAGTGTGCAGTCTTCTGTGCCCTGGTACCAGAGAGAAACCTCTAAATCCTCAGGTGCCACCTGGCCCAAGAATCCTCCAGGCCACTCTGAGCCCCTTGAAGTAGGCAAACAGAAATGCCTCTGTGTCCCCAGATCAAACCCAGCCTGCAAGCCCTTTTCCTGTATCAGCTTTGCTCCCTGACATATCCCTTGTTTCAGACGTATTTTCTGCCTGGTTTAACAATTACTCCTGGACCTGACTTGAAAAGGTGGAAGTGTGAATTGGTTGGACCAGACATGGGTGGAAGGGACCGCAAGCATGGCTCCCTTCATGTTTTAACAGTGTACGTCTTCTGCCACCAGTTGGTAAGGTAAAAAATACAGTTCATGTCGGAAGCCCAAAAGTAAACTCAGCACAGCAAATAAGAAGTGGCAAGTAGTGCCCGTTTGCACCTTCACTGTAGGAGACAGCAAACCCCTGACAGGTGGGAACAGCTCTGTTAAAAGCGAAGGGCTCAAAGTGGGAAGCGGGAAGGCAATCAAAGTTTCTAGTGAGAGAGAGAAGAGGTGGTATATGGAGTCCTTAGGCTCATGTGGCCAGGGCTAGCTTTGTAAGGTGTGTGATCCATGAAGTCACACAGGCCCCAACTCAGAAGGGTCCTGAGTTTGGCATAATGTTCTACTTGTACCAACTTGAAATTCTTAATTACGTTTGAACAAGGGGCCTCATTTTCATTTTGCACCAGGCACTATCAATTATGTAGCCCCTTCTACACACAGCTTCCTTTTCTTTCAGCTCAAATGACTCAAGATGGACATAAATTGACTTGCAAACCACTGGGAACTTGAAGAAAAGGAGGGGAAACACAAGTGGGTGGCAGGAAAAGGCTGGAGGGAGAAACCTCCCTCCCCCACCTGCAGAGAATGTCCACACAGGTCTAGGGAAGCTCTGGTTCCTGACCCCGCTCACCCCGTCCAGAAGCGGCCAACACAGGAAAGCAGTCAGCTTCACAGGGGGTTCCTTCAAGAAGGAGGGGACAGGGGACATGCCAGAGATGGATTAAAGCAGGAACCGCCCCTCGGATGGACAGAGTATCATCTGAACCCTGTAAGACATGCAGTGACAGAGAAGGGAAACTTCCATTTCAAACAGAAAGGCTCTAACAATATCTGAGCGTGTGATTTCCCTCTCTTTCCCCCTCAGCTCTCTCTTCATGATGGGAATGGCACGTACCAGTACATTCCTTGAATTAAACTACCCAATCCTCAGCCAGATTCCTTCTCATTCTAGAAGCAGAGAAGGGAAACGATGTGAGGAGCGGATGGCAAGAAGGGGGAAAGCCTGGGACGTGCAAGCATTTCTAAGTAATACCAGTCAGTGCTCTGAGTTTTACAGATTTCCAGCGCACACATTATCTCAGCCGATAAAATAGAAATTCAACCAAATGAATCTGATACATACATTTTAATGAAGATGCTCAATCTCCGAGTTCCACAGTACTTAGGAACAAAGAGACACTTCAGATGACTGCTCACAGTTATCCCTTGGCCCAAACAAGCATTTCTAAGGTCATCAGAGGACTAACCTTGGAATCTCTTTCATCCTGCCTCAGAGATCTGCCCTCAAATTTCACAGCGCAGTCCAAGTGTCAGGAGGGTGGTGGGGGGGGGAGGGAATGAGATGCGGTATGAGAAGGAAAGGGGCAGTGCTAGAAGACTCTTTGACTCCTTTCTGTGTTCCACTCATTGACTTGTAAGGAGAAGAGTATTATACCCGATTGCTCCTTTCTGGAATGGGAACTTTCCACATCACCTTCATCCCTTAACAACCTCATTCCCTAAATAGGTCTTTCACCCTCAGACCTCCTCTACTGGCTGCCTCCAGCCCTGGACACTGATTCCACAGTGAGACCAATAGAGCAGGCTTCTCATGGACCAGCTAAAGTCTAGTGTGAGCATTGATGTAGTGTAAAGAAGAACAGAGCAGCAGATGGGCCTGGGGTTAGCCACAGATCTACTCTGAACCTCAGTGACCTCACTGATGAAACACAGTAGGATGTTTTCTGGAGCTCTCTCCCCTTGGGCATTTGCACAACCCTCGGAGTCCTCCCTCTGCATCCCTCCCAGGCCCCGCTGCCCACCTTGCATTTGAAAGGCTTCACGTCAGAGTGGACGATCATGTGTGCCTTGAGGGTCTGTTTCTGCACAAAACTCTTGTAGCACAGGTGACACTGGTAGGCGCGGATGTTCGTATGAATCAGCACGTGTCTTTTCATGTTGGCCAACAGAGTGAACTCCCGCCCGCAAATCCCACATTTGTGCTCCTTCACGCCCTGGAGGGAAGCAGGATTCAAAAATACTGTAGTTAGCAGGTAACAGGCTTTAATCAGAATGGTAGTCTTCATTCTCCTGTTTGCCATACAAATCCATGAAGAGCCTGGTGACAGATATTGAGTTCCAAATGGCGTGGCTTTAGCCTTGTTAATTGCTGTTTTCTTGAAAGGTGTTGATTACAAAATCTTTTTTGTCTTCTGAAAACCATTAACTAAGCCAGACATTTAGAGGAAAAGAAAGCTACTGCTTTTGTTGTTCCTGATGCTATAGGGGTTAATTCTACAGTAACAGTTCTGGGGATTAAAAAGGTTTTGGTAGGAGCACTGCAGAATGATATGTGAAATGAGTCTATAATCTACCCTTCATGATAATGAAAAAAACCTCCTAAAGTGATATCATTTCTCATATGAAAACCAATGTTTTCTTGAGTTCTCATTAATAGTCTTGAAAATCCCAGAAGAACAATTCATATCTACAATAGGGCTCCCAAAAGTCATAGTGACCTCTACGTGATTTGGCTAGCTTCTGTCCTACAGAGAAATTTGGCAGAGGATAGCTTTCTGAATTAGAAAACAGGACAGGAGACTTTTTAGTTCTTTTACTGTTTGTGGAGAAGTATTTGAATACTTAAGCATCAGTGCCCTCAATTGAAAGCATTTCCAGGGACTCACAGCCTGAGTAAGAGTATTAGCTAGTCCTAACTAACCAGTGCTTCCCTGAAAAGGCCTTTGCAAGCTATCTTAATACAGAATAAGTTTTCAGAAGAAAAACTTAGAGAACCATGCATTAAAACTAAGGTTATGAAATTATAACAAGTCATTTAGTTAACGACTGTACCTAATAAAATACATATTGTCTTAATCCATAATGACCATAGAGAGGAGTTCCAAGCTTACCTCTGAGTCTCTCTGCCTATATGTCCATTTCTTTAATTTGGGACATGATAATAAAATACCATTTCTCAGTTTGGGTGGGCCCATGGCATCCAAGGGCAATTTCAGTTCTCTGCCCAGCCATTTACTGGCTATGTAACTGTAGACAAGTTTCATGGCCTTTTCAAGTGAAGGCTCTCCCATTTGAAGATGG
Source organism: Paguma larvata (assembly GCA_030068075.1). NCBI lineage: Eukaryota > Metazoa > Chordata > Mammalia > Carnivora > Viverridae > Paguma > Paguma larvata. The sequence continues at coordinate 97,357,609 of CM057826.1, read as the reverse complement.
TAGGTCATGAGCCAGGACTCTTTCCAGCTGGAATACTCTTGAGTCTAAATGATTGCAGATGAGTAGGGATATATACTAATGAAGAACTAAAATTTTAATGCCCTCCTAAGAAGATGAATTTTAACAGTGTGTTGCATATTCAACCAGTGAATTTAAATTTTTTAAATTAATGAAAATTATGTTCTTCATGGGTTTTAAAAGTTACTTCAGCATCAAGATTGCCTCTACACTCATCTATGATTCAGTTGACCTGGGGCCAAAGAGAAGTATCTATTTATCACTGTTTTTGGAATTCTCTAAAGAGAATTATATGTCCACAGTAAAATTCACATATGGGCTGGCCTAGAACTCAAGTGAATGGAAGTCCAGACACAACTCTGGGAACAAAGGAAGCCACCTTGTCATTAACAGGATTGGTGAAACCAGAGAGGGAAGCTATAAGGGGTTTTCAGAGGTGAGGGAGGGAAGGAGGTAGAGAAGAGGAAGACTTCAAAGTAGCATTCCAGAGCTCAGGTGCTGGAGTCTAAGATTCTGGGTCACCGCCCATGTCTCAGTGTCTTCATCTGGGAATCTGGAATAGTATCTATAGATAGCTCTTAGAGTTGTTGAAGAGGATTAAATGAGAGGTAAAGCACCTGATACACAGCAACTGTCCCATAAACACTACCTCTCACTGTTTGCTGACACTATGAGTTAAAATGCATTTTGTCTTCTAATTCAAATGAGACGTTTCAGATACCAGGTTTTGTCCATTTTGACCTCATTTCTACTCTCTTACAGGATTTTTATATGTTCTGCAATGCATCTTTGATTCCTTTACCACACATGTAGGAGCCCCTGAAATCAGCAATGGTCCCCTTTGTGGCTAACTCTCAATGCAGGTTCTTTGCTGAGGGTTCCTGCACTTGGCAGGGGCCTCTTCTCCGGATGGTATCTACAGGTGCCTTTGGTGGGGCAGGAGCTGTTTATACACTGCCCACAAGGCAGCCACACATTTCATCTCTGCTGCAGAGCCAAAAACAAAAATGTTTTGTCCTAACCTATCAAATGAAACACACTATGGCCGTATAGAGATATCTTGGCTGAGCAAAGTCCTCCAGTGACCTTTCTGAATTAAAGAGTGTTTTTAGAAACTTGCTAGAAGTCTCTCCTGCCAAGAAAATCACTTGAGGTCAAAAGTGTGAGGGTAGTCAGTGGGGCAAACCTCCCCTCTCAGAAGCTCAAAGCAGACCCAAGTCAGCTTAGCTGGGTAAGATTTCAGGGACACAACTGGGGCCTCACCATACTTCATTCTGAATGACCCCAGGGCTCTGGTTGCAAACTAGGCTGAATTTAGACACTTGTGTCTGTATATCTCAAGGATCTAAGCCCAGTGAAGATAAAACCAAACCAGACAAAGAAGGATGCTCTCTCATCCCTCCCTCAAAACAAATCACATGGCCCTACACCCTCCTAGGCAGGGTCTCTACCAGGGTGAGGCAGAGGCCTCACTGGACTCAGAGCCATGTGTAAATATGAAGCAGTTCTCACAGCTAAGGGAGAAAACAACTCAAAAGGTAGGCACTAATTCTGCAGCAAAGGACCAAGAGAAATCTCTAAAAGGCAGCTCCAATTAGCATATCCCAGGCACAGAACTGGTCTTGGGTAAATAATGCCTGATGGCACATGCATGCTAGGGCTCTGGGTAAAGTTTCCAGACACAGAATTTTAGGGGTGACAGGAGGCTAAGAAGCAACAGCACAAGGACCAGCTGTTTCCTTCAGCCTTCCTCGCCCTCCTTTCCAAACTGTCCACATTATTTATTTCTAGGCCCTTCTTAGACTCTAGAAGGCTGGATGGCAAAGGACTTGGTTGCTGGTCTCCTCAGCGTCCCCCATTTCAAGGTGAGGAAGGAGGTCAGGACTCAGGGAGGAAGCCCGTCGCCCAGGGTTACACCTCTCCTCACGTCCCAGGTGGAGCGCAGCCCCAGCTGGAGCGCTGCAAAGGCCTGCTGGCCCCGCCCCACCGGGGCTCCGCACCGCACCGAGCGCCCACCCCCGGCCAGGGGTCCCGGCTGTACCTTGTGGGTGAGGGAGTGCTGCTTGAGGTGGTGTGGCTGCACGAACTCCATGCCGCACTCGGAGCAGATGTAGGGCCGGATGTCCTTGTGCTTCATCATGTGGTTCTGCAGCTGGCTCGGGTACTGGAAGGTCTTGTCGCACTCGGAGCAGCTGTACTGGATGGGGCCCCGGTGCGTGGTGAGGTGCCTCTTGAGCTGGGCCAAGGTGGGGAAGTCGAGGCCACACTCCACACAGATGTTCTCACGGCCGCTGGCGTGCTTGGCCTCGTGGGCCTTGAGCTCGCTGGGGTAGGCAAAGCCCCGGCCGCACACGCGACAGTTGTGCGGCTTCACCTCGCTGTGCTGCATCATGTGGCGCTTCAGGTGGCTGGTCTGCGTGAAGGCCTTGTGGCACACCTGGCACTTGTGGGGCCGCGTGCCCTGGTGGGTGAGCATGTGGGTGTGCAGGTGGCTGAGCTGCTTGAAGAGCTTCCCGCAGCGGGTGCACGCGTGCGGCTTGATCCCGCTGTGGCCCAGGATGTGGGTCACCAGGTTGTACTTGGAGGTGTAGGACTTCTCGCAGGTGGGGCACTGCCAGCGCTTCTGCGCCCCGCCCACGTCCACGTAGTAACTGTCGTCGATGCGCACGTTCACGTCCACCCTCTCCACCTTCTGCTTGGTTTCCTCGCTCTCCTGAGGCTCGGCTTTGCGTGGCAGCAGCGCTTCCGGGGGCTGCTTGGGCAGGAAGGTGTGCCGGCTGAAGGGGAAGGGGGAGGCCGAGGGCACGAAGAAAGGGAACATGAGGCCCGGGGGGACCTTGGGGTAGTAGGGGTAGGGCGCGGGCAGGAACGGAGGGGGCGTCGGCTGGGGCCACACGGCGCTGGGCTTCACGGGCTCCTGCTTGACCGGCTTGCCCCCCAAGTGTTCGAGGGTTCGGTAGAACTGGAAGCCCACGTTGCACAGGTCGATCATTTGCGAGTCATACTTGGGGCGCGGGGGCTGCGGGAAGAGCAGAGAGAGGTTCGGAGGGCCGTGGCTTTTGCTCTCCTCAGAGTGGAGGGCGAGAGGGGCATCTTCCGCAGGGTGGTTGTAGGGCATCTTGGTGGGCATGCTCTTCCGTTTCCGAGACCCTCCTCCTTCAAAGACCCCCGGGAATCCATCTAGGTGTCCTGGAGGAGGTTCATACCGAAATTGGGAAAAAGGACCCCGGAGAGCTTCTGGGAAGGGGTGTCTTTGGGGAGCCTTCCCTCGGGAAACCACTGGCTGCAGGCAGTGGGGAAAGGGGGGTGCTCTCTTCACACCCAGATTGAAACGCACGTCCTCATCTTTGATCATCTTCATTTCCTTCTGCATCCTTGGCAATTTTCCTTCAAAGAAAAAGAAACTTACTGTTGTTTTTTTTTTTTTTTAGAGAGACCCTTTTCCCCTTAAGGGTTTTGGCTAGATGATCAGTACTAATTTGCAAAGAGTGATGTTTGTTTAATACTGACCCTCACGGATCCTAGGGCCGCTCAAAGTATCTGTTTTTTTCCCTCTTACATACCCATTACTAATGGGAAAGCACTGGCCTCTCGGATTGCGACCCTAGAGCTCCAGTGTAAATCCAGGGTCGCAGAACACCAGCTGAGGGTTGGGAGGCGTGGGAAGCAACCTGAGAACCCAGCCAGCCACTGCGCCCATTTAAGATGAGGGTACAAATGACACACTCAGGCCTATCCCCCCCCAGTATAGGAGTCAGAACTGGAATGTGTTCTACTGTGGGTTTTTCAGCCTAAGAAAGAAATGCATCTGCCGGGGGTGACTTAAATGTCTTTTGGGGTTGTTTCTGTTCTGAGGGAACCAATTTCCCCTGCTCCTCCCTGTCTTTGGGGCCTTTGCTGCTGGAGGAGGGGGAGAATACAAGCCCACACAGGTGAAGAGACTTTCCTGCTTCATTGGATCTCAGATTTTCTGAGTCACGCACTCCGAGCAAGGTGTCCTGCTGGGGTACATCAAGTGGATGAGAGCGCCGTGATTAAGAAGGGCCTATAACCCAACGTTACAAAGTCATATTGGCAATTTACGCATTTTAATCTTCCACCTGAAGCCACCTCAGGTGAAAAATTCCAAGACCGTGACTCGCTAAGACTGCACTTGTGTCTCCTCCTTCACACAGGTGTCAGAGTAGAGCTTGGCTTTCGGGACTCCTGAGGCACATGACCTTTCCTTGCAGAGCCAGTTACTGCATCCTGGTGACTACATCAGGTATGTGTGCAAGAGCCTGTGGGCTGGAGTCTAAACCAAGGCTGGGCTTCCTTTCCCATGTCTCCTTGCCATTTTTCTTTACTCCTCATATGGGTAGTGGCAAAAAGAACCAAGCGGTTGACTCTGTGTTTCCGTTGAGGGCCCTTTATACCCAAATCCTCTAAGCTTGAATGGGATTGGTCCTCTTTGCTCAACAGAGGCTTTCACAGAGCCAGTCACCCTGGCCAGGTATGCAGTCTGGCCTGGGACCGGACCACTGGAGACAGAGCTGGGATAGGGTCCCGATTAACTCAGAGCCCTGGCCCTTTGGGAATGGCTACATGCTGAGCAGTATAGGGTGAGGGACCCAGGGGTAAGAGGGCCAACAGCTGAGAGTTTTCTTCAGTCCTTGGTGAGGCAAATGCAGTTTCTGCACATACCCGGATCTTCCCCAAATCACACGTATGTCTTCATGGGAGGTTTGAAAACTGCAGCACAATTAAAGGAAAAATGGGCCTTTTTATACTGGGTTACCAATTCCATATACAGACAGTCTAATTGAGAGAAAAAACAAGTGCCTTTATTATATGACTATTCGGGCATTTCTTAATACTATTATGTTAAATCGTCAGAAAACTGAAAAAAAAAATAATGTGTATTAATCTTTGCTTTGTGTTTATGAGGTGGAAAGATAGCCCTGGTTTGTACTCTTTCTGTGGATTTGGGGCTTTGGATGAAGAACAAGAGCTTGCTTGTTTAGCAGAAGGAAAGCCCAGATCTATGTGTCCCATCCTTCCACTTCTTCCTAAAATTCTTAACAAAATGCAAGGTTCTATCACTGCTGACTCGAGGACCTGTCTGAGGTAAAGAGAGCAGCAGGAGAATGAGGTATCCAGCTTTAGGAGGTTGGGGAATGCTGCTCTGCTATTGTCAGGACGTAAGCGAGGATGATGAGGGCAGACGCTCTTGGGATGGTTTTCCACATTTACTAGGTCTCCCCTTGCACTTCAGTAGGTCCTGATCCCCCAGTTCACAAGCAGTTATAAAGGGCTTGTTGAGCCCGGGTATGAGACCTTGTTGCTCCTGTAAAAATAATTGGCTTCCAGACTAGGTTAATGTGTCCTATTGAAACAGAGAGGGAAAAATGGCAGCACATTTCTCTGGATGTATTTTGGCTATGGTTGGTTGTATACCCTCTGTGGAGAGAAGATTGTATTTGCCAAAAGGCTACTTGGACTGGACCTAAGCTCTGTTTCTCCCAGGTGCTAATACGAAGAATTCAAACCCAGATACCCTCAGCCTCCAAAGCAAGGCTCCCAGTTATCCCAGAGGCAGCTACTTTACGACTTCAGTTCTTCTTTTTTGAAAGAAGACCATGGTTGAGCCCATCCAAGTGCACACTGGTTCTGTCTGTTTTATTCTGATCTGGTTTAAAGAGGCAATGAAAGAGGCAATGATTCCTATTTCATATTAGAGAGCTTGATTGGAGAATTAGTAAAAAAAAAAAAAAAAGGGGGGGGATGAGAGACATATCAGAACAAGGGTCAGAACTTACTGAATTTTTTGTGTATTTTATTGTTAAGATGGTATTAGAAAATGTGTGACTAATGATGTCTGGTATCTTTATACCATGTGTTATATCTTATACTAGAAGGTGCTTAGTTGGAAATGAATGTTATCACTAATTTTGAAACAAAAGGTATTTTGGTGTATATAATCATTATTGCCTTTGTTTAATATTTTTGTTTTCAGTTGTGACATAGTCTACTAATTGAGTCACTTTATGGTATATTTCTAATGCAATACTAATCTCAAAAGCATATTTACTTTCAGTGTTTGCATTTTTATTTTATTCACTGAACAGAGATGATGTGTTCTTTAACATCAATGGCAGATTCGTGTACCCCAAATGCAGAGCCTTTACCTATGTACATTTTAATTTCGTCTCTATTTTAATATGATAAAAATCTCCCCCAGTTTCTGGCTTGTGTATATACACACCCCACCCCTAAAATAGTAGTGTGTCTGTTCTAGAATAAAATCATTAACTCAGGAGCTTTAAAAAGGCATTGAGGGCCATCCATGGACATTTTTTCTAGATCTTTAAAACAGCAGTCCCATCTGCAAAAAGGTCTTAAGGGACACTACCAACCCCTACAGAAGTCAAGGAGAACTAGATCTTCCTCTCGGTATTCTTGAGAGTTAAATCAGCTGTAGCTGCTGCTAGTTATTAATATCCCTGTCTTCTGAGCACAGGGTGCTTAGGAGAAGCCCTAGGGTGTAAAAGAAAAACAAAAAAGCAAACTCATTGGGGATGGGGAGGGTTGAAGGGAAGAGCAGGGAAAGGATGTCATCCTCAGGAAGTAATTTATCTTGAAATCAGTCAAGTTAAAACTCCCAGCGGCCTCTGCAAAAATATTAACAAACTCCTAGAAAATCTCACTGTGTGCCACCAACGTACTCCTCTCTATTTCTAAAAATAGGTCCACAGACATCCATGGCAGATAGGGATTCCCATGCAGGAGGCAAGAGACATAAGAGAGCAGGAGTGATCTTGGCCAAGGACAGAGGGCATTGGGGTTGCGGGTCCTCCCCCGGCCAGTAACCTGTGACTTCTCCCAAAAAACTGGCACGTTGTAAGACTGTTCCCCACTGGGATGAGCAAGACAGTATTCAAAAAAGAAGAACCAAAATTGTAAAGTAGAACCTCTGGGATAATTGGGAGCCTTGCTTTGGAGGCTGAGGGTATCTGGGTTTGAATTCTTTGTGTTAACACCTGGGAGAAACTGAGCAAGCTAATCTAGGGGCTTAGTTTTCTCATCTCTGAGGCGTAGGTTGGGATACCCCCACTGGGTTGTTGGAAACTTAAAATAGAGTATGTATGTGAAAGTGTGTTAAACACAGACAGTGTGGTGCTCTTTGGGGATAAGAAAGAGTGGACAGGAGGGGAAGACAGCTGCTGGGGTCAGTAGATAGATGCTGACTGACAGCATCTCTCTTATCCGAGCCGAAGCTCTTGTCTGCATTTGGGTCTGTGCTTCGCACATAAAAATTAAGACTTGACCGATCTGCGCTAAGTTGATCTTGTCACAGCAGTGAACGTCAACCAGGCTGAAAGAGGCCAGTGGATGAGGCCAAAAAGTGTGTATTCACTCAGGTGGAGATCAACCTTCTAATTTGAGAATATTCTCCCATCTCTTCTCTGTGGCTCACTGTTCTATTATGGAGATAACCCTGAGCCTACGTGAGTGCGGACACAAGGGATTGGGTGGACTCCTAAGCTATTTTAGCCAGTCAGTGGGACACTCAAGAATTGCCCCTGGTATAAGATCAGAAGTCACCTTCCCAGGGACGGGAGGACTTGTTTGCCAAACCCTAAGTCTCAGATACTAGGACATGGCTGAGTCAATACCGGCAAACTGACTCTTGGGACTCCTGCTGACTGTAAGGGCACGGACTGGGTCTCTTTTGTTCATTGCTGCATTTCCATTGCCCAGCATGGTGCTTGGTGCAGAGCAGGGGCTCAGTAAACTGCTATGGGATGAGAGAAGGAATGAAAAGTTCTTGTTTTTAAAGTCTCCACGTAGAACTTTTAAGTATATCATTTTATCTCAGTTTATTTAGACTGCAGGTGACTTTTTGAAACGTCCCTAATCAGAGCATGAGCATTCTCATAAACTCTTAAGCAGCTAGTGTGGGAAGAACTCAATATATACACCTTGAGTGCATTGTTGTTTACCCCCCTCAGTTTTCAAGAGCTCCGTTCTCTGAACTGACCCTCACATCATCGTAAACCCTAAACCCTGGCTATATCCATGATGGGAAATATGGAAAAATAATGCTAGAGAGCCATCCTCAAAGTGCCACAAAGTTCTACAACCCACTCAGAAAACAGATACCTGAAAAGTCCAACAGGATGTAGTAGATACAAAGACAGACCCTTGGATCTAGACTATGAAACACAGACCAAGAGTAGGTAGTCACCCTGCAGTGTTCCACTGAAAGGAGATGTTTGGAAAGTTAGTCACAGTCCACTTTTCATATGGTAAGGGTGTAAGGATGCGGGCTTAGAATAATGATACATTTTCATTGCTATGGTCAGAGAACGTTCTTGACTGTCTTCCTTGTATATTCAACCACCAAAGCAAATAGGTCTTGAGTCAGGAAGCACATAGCTTGAGGAGGAATATACTGGGTCGATCTGTGTTAGAGGCATCTGGGACTCAAGATTTCTTCTTTAACAGGGATTACCCACAAGAGTTAGTTAAGAGGAAATAGGGAATGAAAAGATTTTAAAACAAAAATAAAATCTGCTGAACCATAAGGACCAATTAGAAATGCAAGGCCTAAGATGAAACTACATTTAGTTTGGGGGGGAAAAATTCTTCTAATAATGCCCTTTAATCAGGAATTCACCTACTGCACCAAAATATAAATATTCCCCAGATAAAATTACTGGTATTTTGTGGTTCTCATTCAAATCGAAGGTCATTCCAGTAAATGCTATCAGAAGTCATGGTGAGTCAGCATGCCAGAGTCAGATCTACTATCTTGCCTCCATAACACTCATTTTTGTTGATCCTGAAATTCATGAAGGAATATTCTCTTGTATTCTTTATTCCTTGAAGATTTCCACGTTTCACTGGAAAATGTTACATTTTGCTATTGGAGACACTGGGTTCCCTTTTAATCTGAGAGAGTGGCACTCTCTTACGTGGTCTATCCTGGAGCTCTGCTCTCAACAAAGGTGGAAGCAGGGAGGAGGTGGGAGTTGAGGAGACATTTCGGAATAAGGAGCGGTGCTCAGAGAAACAAAGGGCAGGAAGTTGTGGGAAGGTAACAGGAAGGCAGGATGGGAGATGCATGGATTAATGACTCATCCCTCTCTGTCCATACAAGACGTTCTTGTTAGAACATTCCTCCAAAGTGGGATTTTATTGGATCACCTGGTTCTTCATGAATTTTTGATAACAAAGGGAGACTTTGAATCTTGGAATTAAACATTCTAATGATTGAACCCCAGTGTCTTAATATATATGTAGTTGTATTGCTAAGTTCTTCATTTGCATATATTTGACAAATAATGAGTCCGTCTTATTTTGCTGTAATTGGCAAGAATAGAAGGGTCTCTGTATGCAGCTAGTAGCTAGGGCAATATGTTCTAAAGAAGCGAATGGTCAGCCATGTCATTCCCTGGATTAGTGGGAGTGACGAGAAAAGGTAATCAGATACCTGGTAGCAAGACACCAGCTAGGGCCTTCCGGATGCCCTTGTGGCCCTTATTTAATTTATAAACCCCAGTTCCTCCCATTTTGTTATAAAAAGTAATCCGTCAACCTGCAGCATGAGCTGAGTCTTCTAGGGGGCCAGAAAATATTAATTGGTAATGAGACCTATCTACCTGTGAAATAGTCAATTGAACTCACATAATATATTTTTAAATTCCTAAATATTGCCACGACATTATAAAGGTAAAGTCAAGTTTAGTTTTTCAATATTGAAATTGTCCATGCTAGGTATGCATGTATTACACTCCACCCCACCCCCCAACACACACACACATATTTTTTGAAGAGGCCTTATTAAAATAACAACAATAAATTCAGGTACTCACTTGCATAGATTAAATAGAAGTGAGACAAATAAATAAATAAATAGATGTGGGCTTCATTTAGGAAAGTGTTCAACGCGTAAGTCAAGTTTCTGGAAAGCAGGAATAAATACAATTACTTGAGCCCTGGAACGGCTGCTAGAGTGTTGGGGTTATCTCTGTCCGCGTGACCCATTTAAAGGAAGGAAATGAATTGGAGTTGTGACTTAGCAGTTCTCTTTCCCAGCCCTCAGAGCTAATAAATCTCTTGTGGATAGAGCTCTAACTGGAATGTTAAAATTTTTCTCCTACTTTCAGGGGAAATGTCTGAAGAATACATGTTAATTTTTTTTCTTTTTTTTTTCTTTTATGGTCATAGATCAAGTAAACTTGATAGACCTACTCCTAGCTAAGCAAACATACACATCATGTTAGAAAGCTTCATTTTGTCTCTTTCTGGGGAATAACAGCGTATTTGGTTAGGTAGACCTTAGAATGGGTAGCTAATGCCAGAAAATATGACCATCAGTCATCAAAAGCGGTAAGAATTAGTACATAATAAGTGAGGTGAGCCATCGGTGGAAGGAACTATCTTAAAAGTATAACTCAAGGTAGTATTTTTGGGAGAGGGGAGTGAAGAACTGTTTTGTACCTTGATTGTGGTGGTGGTTACACAACTATGTATTTGTCAAAACTCTTAGAACTCAAGTGAATTTTAAGGTATGTAATTTTACAATAAGTTTAAAAATATTAAAAATTACCAAAAAAAATGCTACTCTGCACATTGTTATAAAAAAGAGTAACGGAGGATATTTGAGAAATATTCAACAAGTCAAGGAAACCAGACTCCACCATCTAATCAAGTCTTATCATTGGAACACATCTAATAACATGGGTATGGTAGATGAAGAAAGGAACTCGGTTGTAAGTATTTGAAGATGTTAGTTACTGCTCTTTCCAAAGGGGAAATACACCAGCTTTATATTTTGGTTTTTTTTTGTTTTGTTTTGTATGCTATTCAGCAGGAATATTAAGGGGTCATGGATGGTGCTTTAAGTTATCCTTCAAGGTCTAATCTTTGGCCCTGATTGCATATTCAGTCAAGAACGTTCTATAAGTTCTCCAACATTTTGAAATGTAAAGTCTACTGTCAGTGGACAGGATCAGTCTGGTCATTAGGAAATGTATTTCTACCTTTTGTAAATAAATAGATTGGTCTTGACATTCATGTCTATAGGTAACTCTTGTGACAGAACCATTTCCCCTAAGAGTGATTAACTGAGTATTTTTGTGAAATGGAACACGTGACTGTCGAAACCCACAGACCAAATCCTGAGTCACTACAGCCCCACCAGCTACTCCTCTCCCATGAAATCTACCTGAGCAGTCACCTGCCTTTTTTCTTTGATACCTTTCTTTGGATATATTAGCCAGACTGTCCCGAGATTGTATGGCATAAGAGGTAGAGAGAACCTCACCTACTGGAAGCTTGATGGACACTTACAGGTGAAACTTTCTACCAGAGCTGGAAGAAAATTCCTCACTTCTTTGATATTTATCACAATTGTCTATGTTTTACTCAGTGACTGTTTCCTGTGCTGGTAGCCACCTTTCTGTTAGGTAGGTATTTTATATTTCTAACAGAATCTGGAAAATCATAAATTTGCCTGGTGCCTTATCTATTGTTGGGATCCATTAATCACATGGGAATTTATCGGACAAGTCTGATGCTCTAGCTTGCTCTTCCTCCCTGATTCCAAGCAGAATTTTGATGTTACCTGAAAGAAGGAATAACTGGTTGACTTTCCCTTTCCTAATCCAGCATAGGCCAACTTCACATCATTAAGCTGCCAGGAACAACTGTGGTGAGGAAGGCGGTTTAGTTGAGACATAGCAATAACTAGAGTTTTGCTTTTCAGAAAGCATGGACCCCCATGCTTCATCCTGTTATGGAATCCTTAGCCTATGTGTGCCGTATGCCCTTGACCTGGAAGGTGGAATTCAGTCATCTTACACTGAAATAATTTGAATGAATGTGGGAGGGCTCTGGAAATGCCCATTGATCAATGCTGTGGAAGGAATGTGTCGCCATGGAGTAGAGCATGCCCACATTCTAGCAAACAATATCTTAGGAAGGAGGGACATGAGAATTTCTCTCAGTTATTCCACAACCGCAAGTTCCCCCATGATTCTTTGGGCAAATGTCCATTAGTCTCATGGAAATGCCTATCCTAATGGGAAGGGGCATCTGTGATTTCACCCTTTATTTTTATGTGGAGGAAATTCCTGCTCTATTTCTGTCTTCTGATGAGCGATCGCTTTTCATCCTGGATACCAGTTTTCCCCTCACACTTTTTAGTTTCAGATCTTCTCATTGCCCTGCTTCACGTTGATTTTTCTATTGATTCTGCTCACTAAAAGCATCCTAGGAAAGTACATACCTACATTTATTTCATCATGTACTTGTACCCATAGCCTGTCTCTGGAAGGAAATATAAGAATCTGGTAGTACTGGTTGCCTCTGAGGAGGAAGACTGCATGGCTGGCAGAGGAAGGCTTGGGAATCCAGGAGTCAAGTTACCATTTCAGGATGGAGCATTGCCATCCTAATTTATAGACAGTGCCCTGTGGGTGTAAGGTTCCCTGGATGGAGAGGAAACTTTTAACTGTATACCCTTCAACTTACATTTTTGCGCACTGTGGCTGACTTAGCTATTCAAATACTTACATTAATAAAGTAAAAATTCATATTGTCTTTCAAACAGCAGACATTCAGACAAAATTAGATTTGGTATCCCCTTCCTTTTGAGTGCTAAAGAATTCTCTTGAAGCCTTTCTTTGGACTCTTTAAGTTCCTACCCAAGATACCTAATGCCTCTAGCAGAGTTAACCCTGGTTTATACTTTGGGCATGCAGCTTTATGACACAGGGAAATGAGTGTAAGCAACTGCAAAGACTCAGACTTGGGGAAGCCTCCCCAAAGGCTTCACTTACCAAACTACTCGAAGTGCTTCCTATGTAACTGCACTGCGTGGGAGCCAGAGGACGATGTCTTATAAGCCAAATGCTAACCTCAAGGCATTCACTATCTGGGAGAAGAAACTGACAAACATATGTGGAGAAAAATATTCTAGAAGCTACAGTAGAGGATTCTTGAACCAGCAGGTCGATTTGCTGATGAGAGAACAAGAAACAGAATGGCATTTCTTTGACATAAAATATTTTCTTTCAAAGAGTGCCTGGATGGCTCAGTCAGTTAAGTGTCCAACTCTTGATTTTGGCTCAGGTCATGATCTCAAGGTTTGTGGGATTGAGCCCTGTGTTGAACTGAGTACAGAGATTCTCTCTCCTACTCTCTCTGCCCCTCCCCTGCACTCTCTCTCTCAAAATAAATGAACTTTATTTATTTTTAAAATGTTTATTTTTGAGAGACACAGACAGAGAGCCGATGAGTGGGGTAGGGGCAGAGAGAGAGAGGGGGACAGAGAATCCTAAACTGGCTCTACGGACAGCACGCAGCCCAGTGTGGGACTTGAACTCAAAACCACGAGATTATAACCTGAGCTGAAGTTGGCTGACCTTTAATTAATGCACTAAGAAAAGCAAGTGTATATAAGATAAAAATAAATTACCTTCAACCTTGGAAGTTCAGATAAATATGAGTCCGATGTGAAGAATCTCAGTAATTACAGAATCTAACACTACAAATATGACTAATCCAGTCTCTCCATTCTACCCATCCCTGAAAGTTTTTCCTTGGCTCCTTCCCCAGTGCCGAGAAGGAACTATGGGATGCTAAGGATGAAAACCCTTCAATTTGGGGCAATGTCAGGTCCTCCCCCTGGGCCCTAAGATAGTTAAGTTGTGTAAATGCTTCTTCCAGGGTAAAAGTCGAATCCTATTTATGCCACTGCAGAATCATAAAATGTCAAAGCACAGGCATGCTCCAGCCCTCAGAGAGAATTAGTCCCTCCTTCCTCTCAGCCCTCCCGATTTGTGCCTCTAACGACCTGCATCCCACAACACTGTCATCCCCTTGAGTTCCAGACTAATTCCTAAATTTTTCTGAGTCTTCACTGCCTTGAGAAATGACTGGGACTTACTAAGATTTTTAAGTGATAAATTTTCAAATTGCAATAATTTTCTAGTTGTAAAATGATCTTGTTCTATTTGTTAGCACTAACTAGTAGATAAAACGACACAAAAGTCTGTGGAATTCTTTCCTTGTACTCTTTTCCTTCTACCTCCCTTCTTACAAATAGGCAGAATGCTTCGTTGTTTAGAATTAGTCATCAAAAGAAACATAATTTGTTTTCAGATCTGGTTCATCTTGCTTTTTAATCACAAATGTATTTTATATTCTAATCTGTTGTAATAATCTGCTCTGTGTCGTATTTAGAGAGTCATCCTGGAGAGCAGTACTTACTTACATTCCCAAGAAGGAGTACATTCATATGAGAATCCATAACTTTGAATACAACTCATTTCCTTTTCCATACCTTGGGTGCTTATTACTTTAAAAGGTAATAATACTCCAGGATTTGTAATTGCCTCAACACGTCTCATTCTAGGATTTTTCTTTGTTAATTTCTCCCTTTAATAAGTTTTCTACTATACACCCCAAGTACTAACTTTATGTAAAAAAAAAAATAGGGAGGGAGAGAGGAAACCAAGACATCAGCTTGCCAGCACCTTCCATATGGACCATGCATTTTTGGGTGATTATTAGAAAATCTTGTTCACTGTTCCTTAGAAATGACTATTAGCTTCTCTGTTTCCATTGCTAGATCTAGGACTATCGTCTACGAGCACACTTCACTCCTAGGTTTACTTTCAACAGTTTCCATCCACTCTTCCGGACCTTTTTCTCCATCTTTACAAATTTTTTGAATGCCAATGTCAAATCCACCTTCTAAAAAGTCATCACGTTTTCTAAGACAACGCTCTGTTCTGGAACCTGCAACAATAGTGTATAGATATTGCTATACATAGTGTGTAGAGCTTGCTAATTGCTGTTTCAATACTCATTCCTCCTCCTTCCTTTAGAAACAGAACCCTGATTTTGCTTGTGGTGACAATGCGCCCAGGCAAAACGCTAGCCTTTTCAGACATCCCTTCAGTTAGGAGTTGCCTTGTACCACAGTTCTGGCCACTGAGACATAAGCAGCCAGTTGCTAGAGATTTCTGAGAAAGGTTTTGCATTTCTAATGTGGAAACCATTTGCTTTATCTTTTCCTTTTTTTCTTCTTTCTGCCTAGAATGTGGATAGGAGACTGGAAGGGGAGCAGTCATATTGCAACCATGGAGCAACCGGGTTAGTGACAATGCCTTAGAGTATAGTAGAGGGGAAGAAGGAAATTGTCAGTGTGAAACTCCTGTACTCTCATGCTGGTCTTCTTGTTATTGGTAAAATGAATCCTTTACTTGGTTAAGAAAATATATTCAGAGTTCTGTGGCTTGTAACTAAACACAGTCTCTACCTGATCCATAGAGCGATGTAAACTCTTCTCCCTGACTTTCAGGACCTTTAGAACAGAGCCAACTCAATTCCCCTCCTTGCTAAAATCCTCTCAACCCTCGTGAGACCAGGCTTTCACTATTCTGTACATGGAGCAAACCGATTTCTACCTCTTTGTTTAGACTAGTCAGCCATCCAGGAATATTCTTTCCACTGATCCATTCCATCCTTCCAGGCTGAACTTCAGTTCAGCTTCTTCCTGGAAACCTTTCCACCCTACTCTTATGCCCACTTACCTTCTCCTTCTTTGGAATCCTATTGTATTGCCCCACTCAATCCTGGGTTAAATACAGTTTTTTTCTTTCTTTCTTTCTTTCTTTTTTTCTCTGCTTCTTTCATGCTTAGGTTTTATTTTCCCATAAGCTCCCTTCAGCCTGGATTCATATTGTTCTGTCTGCCATTGTGCACAGTATTGAATGGAATGAAGTTACTCAACTCATCCCTGGTTGGGATTCCCTTACTATGCACTGCTGTATCTGCTTTTTTAAAAAAATTTCTTTTCAATGTTTTTTTTCATTTTTGAGAGAAAGAGGCATGGAGTGTGAGTGGGGGAGGGGCAGAGAGAGAGGGAGACACAGCATCCAAAGCAGGCTCCAGACTCTGAGCTGTCAGCACAGAACCTGACATGGGGCTCAAACTCACAAACTGTGAGATCATGACCTGAGATAAAGTAGGACGCTTAACCAACTGAGCCACTCAGGCACTCCTATATCTGCTTTAAAAACACATGTGTCTGTAGCTTTAAGAGGACATGTAAATTTAGACTGTATTTCCATCTAATAAGTTAACATTCCCATAGGCTGCCAATTCAGAATCAGTATGAATTTGCCAGTTGGAGAAGTTTGCAGCAGCAAGCATTGTCATTGTGATCATTGCTGTGATCATTATGTTGAAGTCACACATTATTGATAGAGTGTCTGCTGGCATTGGAGATAACTCTCCAGGCCTTTAAATCTGGGTTTTCAGCATCACGAAGATGTGAGATGAGGACTCTTTGGGACCCATTTCTCCCTGCTTCACAGGGACTACAAAGGCCAGTTAAAACACTCTGCTTGGGTGAAGAGCCACACATCTGTTGTCAGTCTCCTCTGCTGAGCTGGGCTGCCACAGGGGGCTAAGCCAACCCAATACTCTCCTGAGAGGGTGCCATTCCTGGTCTTCTACTGAATGCAAAGAAAGAAAGGAGAGGAGAGAGGCAAAAACGGTATCTTTGATTAAACCTCTGGGGATTTAGTCACTCTTCTATGAATTAGAAATAATCATGGGACTTATGGACAGTTTTGTGTCCTTCCTTGGACACTTCAACTGTGAAAACCAAAAAGGACATCAGCACAAGGATGGGGTTCCAAATTCAGAAATGAAGTTTATTGTAATTGCTCACTTTTCTATATTAATTTTTCTTCAATGAGATATCACCAGATTAATATACTGGCTTTCTTTCTGTCTCAAACATACACATATATGCATGCAAACACCCACAAGCCACGTAAAGCTATATTTTATCCAAGTTGTTACATTTTTTGTGCGTCATATTAACAAATATAGCTATTATGGAAATATGTATGGAGGTTCCTTGAGAACTTAAAAATAGAAGTACCATATGATCAGCAATCCCACTTTTGAGTATATATCTAAAGGAAAAAAACTATTATCTTGTAGAGATAGCTACACTCTCATGTTTACTGCAGCATCAGTAAGTCAAGCACAATAGTCAAGAAGTGGAAACAACCCAAGTGTCTGTCAATGGATGAGTGAATCAAGAACATATATATAATAGAATATTATTCAGCCTTAAAAAAGAAGGAATCCTGGCATTTGTGACAACATGAACGCACCTTGAGGGCATTATGCTAAGTGAAATAAACCAGACAGTGAAAGATAAACACTGCGTGATATCACTCGCATGTGGAATCTACAGAAAAAAAAATTGAATTCGTACAAACAGAGAGTGGAGAAGTGGTTGCCAGGGGCTGGGATGTAGGGGAACTAGAGGAGGGCTGGTAAAAGAGTATGAACTTTCAGTTATGAGATGAAAAATCTGAGCATCTAATGTAAAACATGGTGACTATACCTGGTAACACTGTACTGTATATGTGAAATTTGCTAAAAGAGTAGAACTTAAATGTTCGCATCGAAAAAAAAAAGGGTATGGGGCAGGGGTAAAGAGGTGGGGTAACGGATGTGTTAGTTAAGTAGATGGGGGGAATCTTTTCACAATGTATATGTGTGTCAAGTCATCACATTGTTTAAACATCTTAGAATTTTATTTGCCAATTATACCTCAGTAAAGCCAGAAAAAAATAAGGAATTCTCTTCAAAGATAAAGTCCTTCTAATCCCTGAAAACATTGGCATGAGTGTGTCTTATAGAATAACAATCCCTAGTATAAGAAATTGCAATGGTTTTGTTATTTGGTGTATTAATCTCTGTTTTAAAAAATTTCATTAGTAAAACAAGCAAATAAAAATGATGGGGAACATGAAATAATCGTTCTTTTTGGGACAGACTTTGGGGCAGATACTCATAGGACCCATTCATAAATGGGTCTGTGAATTGCTTTGGGGGCACTCTGTGGAGTCTTGGTGTTGCTTAGCAAAAACCCTACCGGGCAGTCTTGACAGAAGAGAACAGAGTAGAAGCTTACGAGCAGCAACACTGGGGCTTGCAGGACTCACAGGATTTCTTGAGGCCTCAAGGGCTCAGTGACTGCCAGGCACCTCCATAAATTGATCTCTGATACATCTGTTGCTCATCTCAAGCAAGGCCCATGGCGGGTGAGGAAAGAAGGGACTCTCCTGCAAATGTGTATAAGGTGCAATGCCTTTCTTAAGGGAGCTTGCCACCTAGTTGAGGAAACAAGCTAGAAACTGTAGGATCACAGATTGTCTGAGTTGGTGGGGATGTAAAAAGTCAAAAACATAAGCCACATTATAAGTCTCTTAACCATTCAGGTTCTTGGTTTCCACATTTATAAAATGGGGCTGATGTTGCCTACCTTAGTAGTGAATTGAATGAGATCATGGATCTTGTAGAGTGTCTGTCGATAATAAGTGTAGTTCAATGTGCTTTTAGTATTATCATTATTATAAAGTCAGAAAATTGTGTTCAATAAATGACGCTGATGATACGATATCACTTCAGAGTGGAGCCGTCAACTTATAGTGGGTGGAAGAGGAAAGAGGGAGGGGGTATGCTGGCAGTAAATAACTGATGGTAAGGTATGCCCTTTGAAGCTGCTTCTGGTTACAGTAATGGATCTGGGCTGTCCAGTGATGGTCTCCCATGGTGAGTCAGTCTATCAAACTGGGCTCAGGGGACACAGTGACACCATGTCCTGAACAATAAGCAGGCATCTAACCACAGCCCTGTCCCTAGCCCTGAGTGCTAACAGAGCTTACTACATACAAAGAAGTAAAGTATGACCCCACAGTGATGATGCCTGGATCATTCTAAAGTTACATAATCTCCCATCCTCCAGCTTTTTCACAGCCCCAAGCTTTATTTTTCCAGTGCACTATCAGAAAAGATCTTTGCCATTCATTTATTTACTCTCTGTCTTAACCCAGTGGACCATAAATTCCATGAGACCAGGCCCTTGCCTGTTCTGTTCACTGTTGTACCCGCCTAGAAGAGCACCCTGCACATAGTAGGTTAGCACATTGGAATCACTGGGGAACTTTTAAATATACAATACCCACCCACTCCCATATCTAAAAACAATGCCATGCCTAGATCCCTTCCCAGATCTAAATTACACCAGGATCTCTGGGGGTTGGGAATCTGTCATTGGTGTATTTTAAGAGCTCTGTAGGTGATTCTCAAAGCCACCCAAGGTTAATAATTAATTCAAGGAGGTTTGCAATAAAGCTCTGTTGAGTATAAATGACAGAACGTATAAAGTAAGGGAAAGGTAAGTGGGCGTAGAGTGGTAGAGGAATGATTCTGATGGAAGAAGCCGTCTGACATCTTTCTCTTTATCCCACACAACCAGGCTGCTAGAAATGGGTCTAGAGGTGATAAGATTGTTCTTTATGACAAGGCTGGGTTGATGAGGCATAGCCCATGCAGCGGCCATTTTGGGGTCCAAGTAACCCACAGCGGGAAGCATCCTGGGCAGGTTATGCTGTACCTAGTGGTGGTGGGGTACCACCAGTGCACCATTTGAATGTGTATGAGTCTTAGACTAGACAACTTTCTCCACCACTTTTTTTCCTCCCAAGCCCCCACCTATCCCAAGGTCCTGCCTAGCTACCTACTAAGAAGCTGGGCTGCAGATTTGTTCCCCCGTTAGGAATGGTTCTTCTTGGCTCTTCCAACCTGCAGAGCTTGACAATGAGGAAGAGAGTTCAAGAAGGTTTTCTCCCTGCATGACTATGATACTTCTGAAAGGTTGAGCTGTGGGATTTTTTTTTCTCACTTCTCTCTTGGAAATCACCTCCATATGCTGATTGGACTGTAGGATAAGACTTCTTCTTTACATTGAGAAATCATTTCCCATTATATTTAGGAAGCAAAGTGGAGCTGCTGTTTTTTCAGCTTCCTTAGTGGCTTTTAATGCCATTTGTTAAGTTCGGTTGTCTTTGAGAAAAATATATTTTTTCGTTTTTGTACAATAAACGACTAAATGCAGTCTTCCCTTGTACTTGATTGATAGTTCACACCTTTTAGAATGTCCATCTCATATTTTTAGAAAGAAACAACTGGTACTATTGACATTTAATTCCATTAAAATGCCTCATCCAATTTCCCGTGTCCCATATAGGATATACAGGTTATTGGAAAATATTCAATGACACTAATTCAAATGTCTGTATTAAGTGTGGAGGAAACATAGAGTAATGCTTTTAATATCCTGGAAGCTGAGCTAATGATCAAAATGGCTGATGTTTAGAAAGCCATCGTGGCAGGAAAAGGTGACTATTTTAGGTGCTATTGATGTCTACAGTGGATGGGTGGGGGGGTCTTTGAAACTGGGGTTGAACAAGTAGGTTTTTATTCCTGGGTCAGTGTGGGTTTAACACAAAGGGTTTTGCTATAAATCAATGGTATTAATAGTAAAATAATAGCTATCATTAACTGAGGACTCACCACATGCAAGGTTTTTAATATGTATTATCTTGTTCAGTCACTACTATTATTAATCCCAATTTACAGATAAGGAATTTGAGGCATTATAGGTATAAATTATTTAAGTTCACTTAGGCTGAAAGTAGCAGCTCTTACCCAGGTATTGGTAAACTTTTACTGTAAGAGTCAGAGAGTAGATATTTTTGGCTTTGTGAGGTCTACAGTCTCTGTTGTAGGTATTCAACCTGCTATGATTGTGAAGAGAGCAGCCATAGTAGCCGTGGAAACAAATGTGAGTGGCTGTGTTCCAATAAAACTTTATATACAAAAACAGGTGGTGGGCTGGATTTGGCTTTGGGGCTGTCGTTTGCAAACTCCTATGTTTAGCCATGACACTAAGCTCTCTTTTGAGGATTAGAACAGGATTCTTCTGTTCTGATAACCCTCTTTAAAGATCTTTTACATTTACATATGGGCTATTGCAAACACTAATCAAGCCTACTTACACAATGGCCTGCCGGGCAAATAATTGAGTTTTTTGATGAATCCTAATTCTCATTGCCAGCAGCACTCTAAATGTTATGATGGGAAAGGGCTTTTAGATGAGTGGGATTATAAACCACACAAGGACTCTTCAGAGGAAAGCCTCTAAGTGCATCTTAGCTCTCCGCAGTTTGTGAGCTGGCAGGGTAGAAGAGGAGTTAGGTTTTTGCAGCACCCACTCTGCACCAGGCGCTGGGAAGGGGCTCTGCATGCTGTTCTTGAGCGTCTTTATGTACTACTCCTTCCATGCAAGTTTCAAGGTGGCACTCAAAAATATACAATACCAACAAGGTAAGAGAACTAAAGAAGATGGATCATTACATAACTTAATCCTCACATCAATCCTGCAAGATCATTATTCCTTATAGATGAGAAATAGAAGCTCAGAAGAGAAGTTACTTGCCTGAGGCCAAAGAACAAGTAAGTGACTGAGTTGACATTTCATCCCAGATGTGCCCACTTTCTTTGCCTCTATACCTTCTGTGAGGTCACGCTGCCCCCTTCACAGTGGACTGTTCCCCTCACCTTGCTTCAAAACTCAATCACAGACTCACTTAAGTTTGGAAAGTCAGTTAAATTTGATACTCTATTTACTCCTTTCTCTAGAAGGGAGAATAGGAGAACCTTGGTATACCCTACTTGCTTCACGTAGTTGCTGTAATAATCAAACAAGGTAGAGCATGTGAAGGAAGGATACTTGCAAAAGGTGACACACACTATAGATGTTCATTGGGGGCATCTGTCAGGGAACCAGTTGTAGTTCTGGTGAGGCAGGCCCTTTCTCCTCCTCACCACACTGCTGGCCACTGACAGTATTCCCCTGCACCCAGGGGACCCTGGCTACTGAATCATTCAGATTGCCCAAGTCCAGGAAGTAATTGGTCCTCAAAAGTCCCCTGAAATCAACCCAAAGCCCAGGAACTTGGAAAAGGTTACAGAATAGTCATCCAATTTCTAGTCACATAAGTGACTCTTATAAGCATTCCTATTAAGCATCATTGCTATCTCTCCCCACACTGCATTCATCCTACTTCTATTCCTCTAGTTTCAGAATGGACTTTTTTCCCTTCAGATGAGTGTAAATCCAACCATATATTCCAGACTGATCCCCTGCCTGGTTGTTTCAACAACATGGTAGGGAGCGATTGTACCCACTTCATTCAAAGCCTGGATCTCCACTTCACTGGAGAGAGGCTTGCATGTGTCTTTGCCTTAAACCTGTCACTTTTTATTTGTTTATTTAAGGTTATTTATTTATTTGAGTGAGTCAGAGAGTAAGCATGAGTGAGGGAGGAACAGAAAGCAAGGTGAGAGAGAATTCCAAGCAGGCTCCTCATTGTCAGAGCAAACTGCATGTGGGGCTCCGTCCCACGAACCTTGAGATCATGACCTGAGCCGAAACCCAAGAGTTGGATGTTCAACTGACTGAGCCACCTAAGTGCCCCAAACCTGTGACCTTTCAAACCCTTGGCTAAATAAAACTAGAAAAGGTTGAAAATAATTTGATTATATAAAGAAAAAAAAATCCTGTATGTCAAAAATCATGTAAAATGCAAAAGGAAATGGCAGACTGGAAAATTAATTGTAACATATGACAGAGAAACAATATTATCTCATCTCTAAGAACTTCTACAAATCTGTTGCAAATGTGAGTACTTAAACTGGAAAATTGGGCAAAAGCCATCAAAACAGAATGCACATGAATAGTTCTAAAGACAGATTTAAAACAAAAAAAAAATTTTTTTGGCTAGTTTCAAGTAACACCAGACACCCAATTCTCATGGAAGCACCAGTAATAGAAATGTTTTGACAAAACATACAGTATCATATCTGGCATACATAAATCGTGTGTGTGAGCATGGAAGTGTGTAATCTCTATATAAACCCACACCTGTCTGAGACAGTTTAGGTGATTGAAGAGAATGATACCAGAGACAAGGATTGAACTGAGTTTCAGATTTGAAATTTATGAAAATATACAGGTAGAACCAATATTTCATCACTGATAATTTTGACAAAGGGAGAAACATATATATACATATATATATATATATATATATATTATATGAATTTTATAATTCTTAGAAATTACATATTTATAGAGCCTCACAAACTCTTGTTTTGCAACAATGTTTGGAATTGAAGTATACAAGGCCTGAGGCTCATCTGAGGCTAAACTCACAGAGGGAGAAAATCTATTCATGAAACTAAATCATCCTAATGCAAATGACATTTCATGAGTAGAGAGTACAACCAAAGTGTGAAGGACAGTTTCCAAATCAGCGTAAAAGTGTGAAGAAATAGCTGGATCTAAAGTGAGTAAGAATTGTGTGACAAATTGATGAGGTGGTGAGGAAAAGTCAATTAAGATACCGACAGGCTTCCTCTGAGAGTCTGAATGCTATAGGACTGAATCTGGAAGATTCTGGGTAAAGATTATTTCTTTGGAAGGGTTAGCAAAAGAAAGAATTCTTTTAAGTGCTTCCCCATATCCTATTGTTTGTTCGTTGGACCTTTTTGACTTTCAGCGGCTGGGAATAACTTGGTTTTGGTTGATCTCTCTGTCTGTGTGTCTCTCACCTCTCTCCTCCACTCTGTACTACCAGAAACAGGATGATTCTGTTAGATTATTAACCTTTTCTGTTTTTTTTTTAATAAAAAAGGTACATTTGATAGATAACATCATTTAACAGGGTGTTTGGGAAATAGCCCCTTCAAGTTTTCATCTTCATTTGTGCTGATTGAAGAAATGCTGAGACTAATTTAAAATTAGCTGTTTGAAGGACTAAACAATGCAGTGAATAAATAATACAAAACCTTTTGACTTATATCCAGTAAGAGGTAACTCATTTGATTTCCATTTCATAACAAAATATGAGCAAATTCAATCTCAAGTTTAGAGAATTATCTTTAATTTCTGATACCTTTGGTTTTTCAGTGTAAAAGGCTATTCTGTAGGCGTTCATGGGAAATGTGATGTGAGTGGAGAATACCTCTGCCTGAGAACTTTTTAGGGAGAATCAAACAAGCCACACTTTAAGAGTGTTGCTTAAGGGGCGCCTGGGTGGCTCAGTCGGTTAAGAGTGTTGCTTGGTAGGTTTTATTCTCAAAGACATGAGTCCTGGGCCAAGTCACATCTTGTGAACTTCATGTGAAGAAAGAACGTTTGGGATATTCTAGGAAAGAGCATCATACGTGGACACTCTAAAACCGACCGGTAAATCAGCCCTCTGGGTATCCTCTAGGCTGCTGGCAAGTGCCAGGCATAATATAAAGCCAACAGAGTGTTGTGGATAGCAGAAGAACAAGAAGAAAATCATGAAAGCAGTTGAGATAAGCTGACTATTGGTCAGGATGAATTAAAAGACAAAATGAGCTAGCACCTCAATTAGATGAAGGTGAGCAATGCTATACGATTTATTTTTAATAACCTTTAAATAATATGAATTCATTACTATTGTAAAGTTTAATACTGGCATGTTTGAAGATGAAAATGAGAATAATGCCATCACCAAGAGTAACTGTTAACATTTTGGTTTGTTTCTTTCAAGTCTTTTACAAGTATGAACATGTCTTCTTTTCCATCTCTATTTACCATATGTCTCTATACCGTGTACAATATCACTGCAGTAGATAACTTTTATACATAGATCCTGGTTGAGTCTCTATTATTTCCTTACATTAGGTTCTCTATAAGTAAGATTATTGAGTCAAAGGGTATGAATCTTTAAGTCTTAGTACATATTACTAAATTGATTTCCAGAAAAGTAAACTACTCATTTCCTTAAATGCATTTTTTGCCTTCTGTGAATCCTTTCATTTTCCACCTGAAATTAAACAAGCTGCTAAACTTGAGCCAACATTTTCTTAATATGAATAACAAATAATGCCAGGTTTATTGAAAGAATTATTTTGTTATATTGTGGTAAATTACACTGAGATAATTCTCAAGTGGTAAAAATAAGTTTCATACCCACTATTACATTTAGTTCCCACAAAATCCTCTTGAGATGAAGAGAATTAATTGTAGAGTGTTTCATGCATGGGAAGAGATTTCAGGCATCATCTTGTTCAGATTGTATTAATGTTTCTGTGTGACAGAGGCACAGTGGGAGATAAGAGTTTTAAAGTTCCAGAGTCCAAGTGTCTAGAATCTCAGTTCATATATTACTTCCCACTGGATGACCTTGACCATATACTGGCTCTTGTAAGCCTTTTGTTATTCCCAAGTTCCTTCTTCCCTACACTTTTTTATCAATCCATTGAGAAGTATACCACTTAGTCTCTCCCTGTCACATGGATTTGCAGATAACTGTAAATCTAGATTCAGACTATAAGCATAGATAGAGCAGTCTGGAAATGACCATTTTTATCTGTGATGTATATGATGACTTAGAAAAGAAGCATATGGGTGAAAATGAGCCAATGGAGTTGAAATAGTCAAGTCTGAACTTTGAGTGAACTTGATAAACCCAGTGGTCAAGGGACGCTTAGTAAGAACAAGTCTAGGGGCTCCAGGCTCAACATACTTTACTACCAGACTGTTCTGATCATGAGGACTGATGAATGCTAGAACATGCTGACACAGGGGGAATTATTTCTATGGATAATTTTCATTTGCTCATGTGAATTAGATAGTACAGGTGAGTTGTATCAACAGACAGGAAGAATCCTCAATTAAAATTGTCAAGGCTTCTTCTACCCCAAATATCTGTACACTCTTTGCAGATTATCATCTGGTTAATGCACTATAGGATTCCAATATCTTGCTTAGAGCTAAAACAGCACTCTGCTGATGTTTGGCAGTCCAGCGGTCCGCCATGGCCTCTGGTCAGCTGTTGCCTCATTTTATTTAGAAATGTCTCAGTAGTATTCCCACTTTTGGGGCGTGTAATTTTAATTAAAAAAAAACATTTCTTAAAATGCTTGACATTTAAGAAAATCTGGCACTGGATTGCTACCACTGAAGCCAAGTATCATGTGTGGAAAGTAGCATGGCTTAGCATATTACGTGCGCCAGATCTTCCTTAAAATTAACATTTGTGCCATATGTTGGTACCCTAAACTCAATACTCTTTTGGCTGATGAAAATGCAAAAGGAAAACATTCTCAGACTAAATCCTGTTCTCTTTCTTTGTATACACTTTTGTGTAGTCACAAGCAATGATACTCTTTTGGGAGTGAAATCCCAAATTTACCTGCCTTGTAATTCTTGATGAGAGGTCAAGTACCCAAAGGCTTGAAAGTGGCAAGATCTGAGCTTATGAGGCAAGGGTGCCCGAAGGTATCGAATCTGCAAGATAGTCCTACGTTCTCAGTTTACTATCCAGCTCCTTTCAATTTCTTGGGCAAGAACTTGGAAGTAGACTCCAGGTTCCTCATCTCCCATCACGATGTTTGGGAGGGCTGGGTGGATAGGAGGTGGCCAGAAATCTCTCACGGGATTTAGAACATTACACCGGAATCTTACAAAATGCCCAGGCAACCTGAGGTGACAAGGGATCTATACTCATACATCCTCCTTTGTGGGTCTTAAGCGCTATGCCTTGCAGTCTTTGAGGTTATATCCCCTCTGAGTTCCCTCCTCTGCTCCTGCCTATCTGCCTCACATGTAGCCTCCATGATGTGAGGAAGAGGTAATGATCTTTATGCCTGTGGGCCAAGCATCTGCACCATTCTGGGTTTGCAATATACTTAGTCTCTATGATTTATCACTATGCTCCCTGAGCCCCTGTGAGGCTCAAGCAGAGGTATGGAGATACCCTTGATGCCGAAGTCACAGGCTTTCCCCATATATATATATATATATATATGTTGATCAGGATCAACATAACAAAGGGTACAATGAAAGGGCAAAGTCACGTTACTACTAAAAACAAGGGAGGTTTAAACTATGATGGGAATTTTGGGCCCAGGGCTTTGTTCCACTGCAGTATTAGTAGAACAACAAGAGTTGTGTGTTCTTGATGCTTAGGTAGGCTTTTTCATTTGTGCCATGAAGCATATACAGTATTTAAAGGGAATGTTTGAAAATCCTACTTGTAGTAGTACCTAAGAAAGTCTGAAAATGTACCTTTGAAAAAAACCATGTTTATTATATAAATATTCAACCTATAAAAGTAGAGAGAATACTACAATGAATCCCCATGTCTCACACCAAGTTTCATTTATGACAAACCATATTTCATCTATTCCCCACCTTCTTCCCTACCTCCTAATTAGGATGATTTTGAAGTAGCTTCATGACATCATATTATTTCATCTATAAATATATTTTAGGGTTACCTCTTAAACAAAAGGATTCTTTCTTAGAACATAGCCACAGTACTACATGTAATATCTAAAAAATCGATAGTTTCCTTAATCATCAGATATCCAGTTAGTATTCAGATTTCCCAAGAAAATCCAACTTTTTTTTTTTTTTGCCTTGGAATGAAAATCATTCTTGGAATTTTGTCAGTTCACTATCGAACTAGCCAATTTTGCACCTTCAGATGTTACAGAAGAATTTAGAAGTTTGGAAGGAAAGATTTCTTTGGGAAATGATAATTAAAATAAAAAGAAGGAAAAATCATTTGGATTTCCTTAACCTGGGGTCAATGATTGTTAAGACTGAAAAGGTTGGTACACTTATGCAGCACCACTGTGGTACCTTTTTGTAAACTGAAGCATGGAAAAGAAAACTGACTACCTTGAATTCACACAATTAATCATAAAGTATTCAATTTGGAAATTTAAGAAGCTCTATTTAAAGTAGTTCTTATCTTTTTAAATCACTCTAGAAGCACCTATATTTACAGTGTTTTGTACATGGATTTAAGATCTGTGTGGCTGCCGGAATGGTTTAGAGCCATGTTGTCCAATTCAGTTCTCACCAGCCATGTGTGGCTAAATATGGCTAATCAGTCATGCTGTACATGTAAAAAGCACATCGGATTTCAATCATTTAGTTAAAAAAAGTAAAATACTTCACTGATAATATTTCATTGATAATTATTCTATTGATTACAGGCTTAAATATTTTTTGATGTATTGAGTTAAATGTTATTCAAATTAATTTCATCTGCTTTTTTTTTTTTTAAATATGGCATTTAGAAACTATAAAATTACATTTGTGGCTTGCATTATATTGTTTCTCTTGGACAACACTGGTTTAGAGATTGTGTTTTCTTTTTTTTTTCTTTAATGTTTATTTTTGAGAGAGAGATTGAGAGAGAGAAAGTCACAGAGCTTGAGCAAGGGAAGGAGGGCAGAGAGGGAAGGAGACAGAGAATCCGAAGCAGGCTCCAGGCTCTGAGCTATCAGTACAGAACTCGATGCGGCACTCAAACTCAAACCATGAGATCATTACCTGAGCCGAAGTCAGACCCTTAACTTAACTGAACTACCCAGGCGCCCCAAGAGAGATTGTGTTTTCTATGCAGGACACTATCAGTTGATTATACAACCAGGCCATGGGGCCAGAGAAGACTGGGAGCCATCATTTGTCTCACCCTCTCTTTCTGGTAAGGCTGGACACTAACTAAACCATCCTACAAAAAATCCTATTTTTAAATATTTGTGGAAAAAATAGATGTTTTAACTTACCCTGGTCTAATACCTTGGTCTAATACAAGTAGGTGAGTTCTACAAATAGAAGAGGTTTACATCCACTGGTACAAGTATTTTAATCAAAGAACTGGAAATTATTATTGTACTATCCCTCTCTGTCACCCCTCATGGCCGATCCAAACCCAAGATCTACTTTTTAAATACCTCTCAGATCTCAGCCTTCATCCTCCTCATGACCGCCGCAGCTCTCTCCCTGTCCAAGTGAGCACCAAGCACCAACTCACCTGAGCTGTGGTCTTTGTCTTGTATGTGTCCTTCCACATCACTCTTACTCCACTCAGCAAGCACATGGGACCATCATTACCCTGCTTTAAAGCCTCCAGTTGTTTCCCATTGATTTCAGGGCAAGGTTCAAAATCTGAACACGACCCACAAGCCCAACAGTCTGACCCTGTCCATTTCTCCAGCTGCATTTTGCTCATGTTCCCCAGGCTCTCTGCATTTTACTCATATTGGCTTTCTCTCAGTTCCTCATCCATACTGTACTCCCCCTCCTTTATGAACCTCCGTACATGCCATTCCCAGGGCCTAGGACCCATCCCCTCCCTCTGCCACCTTTGTCTGGTTGGCACATTGTTATTCGGATCCCAGCTCAAGTGTTCTTTCCTCAGCACCTTCCCACCAGGGCAGGCATACCAATTTTGACACTCAACAGGTAGCAGAGTGTTCATTTTACATTTGTTTGTGTGATTAATCACTTAACATCTACCTCCCTTTGTAGACTTCTCTGTAAGGGCAGTGATCCTATTAGTTCACATTCATATTCTATCCCAACACAGTGCTTGGCATATAATAGGCTCTCAATTAACAGAAAGGAAAAAAGACAAAAGGTGAGGTGGTTGAACCAACAAGAATCCTGCCTCTTCTTCCTTTCCTGGAAGTGAAGAAGGCACATCCTTTGTCACCATTCCTTCACAACTCTCTTAAATACTCCTGGACAGCCGTCCAGAGTACCCCAGTATATGGATTACCAAATTTTCTGAGTTCTGTCTTCATTGCCTATGCAGAATCCAACCATTTCTCACCACCTTCACTGCCCCTACCCTGGCCCATGCCACAAAAGCCTTCTTCCAGGAACTTTGGCTTTTACTCTAAAATGGATGTCAAATCACTTCCTAATAGCCTCCTACCTTTTCTCCTCACTTCCAACCTTTGGCTCACTTTAGGCTACTCTTAACATAATAGTCAAATTGATTCCATTAAAAATGTAAGTCAGATCTTGTCACTCCCCTGCCTAAAATTCTCCCGTGATCTTTTTAGAGTAGAAGACAAAGTCCACCCAGTGGCCTCCAAGGCTGTCCATGATGCAGTTACCCCTCGGACCTCATACCCTACCACATCCTCCGTTGCTTACTCCACTTCAGCAGCCCTGGCCTTTGGTTGTCTCCCACACACAGCATGCATTCTCTGACCTCCCATCCTTTGCACTTGCTGCTCTTTCTTCCTGGATAGCTGTTCCCCAGATACCTGCATGGCTCTCTCTTTTGCTTCCTTCAGGTGTTTGCTCAGTACTGCCTTTTCAATGAGGCCACGCTAACCCTGCCCTCCTCAGCACTCTCTATTCACTCTCTTCTCCTGCATTATATGTCTCCATATCTTCTGACCTAAAACTTACTTTATTTTATCCAGTGTCCATTTCCTTCTGCTAGAATGCAGTCTCAATAAGCATAGAGATGTTTGTTTTTTGTTTCCTGATATTTCCCCAGTGCCTAAAACAGTGTCTGCCAGGACAGGTTGTTGGCCAGATAAACGTTTGTTGAATAAAAAAGACTCAGCCCACGCACCAGAAAAATAGGCAGGCTTGAAATCAGCCATCTAGTGTGAACATGCAGAACTGGCTTTTGTTGTCAGCAGTCTGATTTGGCTCTACCTCAGAGCTGGTTCAGGAATCTTGGAGGTTCCCTAAGCCCAAATCAGGTGCCCAACTTCTCAGCTCCATTCTGGTAACTGTCTGTGAGGCCCAAGGAAGCAGTTTGGTTCCAGAGTGCATCTAAATGTCTCCCCCCTCCAACACCCCCAACGTCTTTCCTCTCCACCTCCTCCTTCATCACACACAAATATACCACACAACCCTCTCACTTTCCAAGGACACAACTCAGGCTATTTCTAAAACTGAGATTCTGATCCAAAACAGTAGCCAACACATAGTGCATCTCCACGTGCACAGGAAGAGACAGGAGACCTCTGAGCAATTTCCTGGCCCTATATTTTTCCATTCCAGTAAATGAGGCCTTCTTTAGCTCAGGAATCTCTCTCTGAACCAAGCCAATGCCTTAATGGTAGATGCTATTTGTCACTGCCTGGGTTTGTTTCTTTGTTCTTTTATTTACTATTTTAACTGATAAATGCCTGGATCCCTTATGTCAAAAATCTTTTGACATTCAGCTCTACCAGCTGTTGACTACTAGTTAAGGCACATGTAATTCTAATGGAGAGTCCCTTTCCTAAATAGGCATATTATTTAATAATACGTAATACTTAAACTGCAATCTCTGTCTTCAAAGGGTTTTGCAAGCTATATACTCTGTCAGGCTGAGCAGCACTTGAGTTCATGCTTTGTGACTCAGAAACCAGCGAGGTTAAATAATTTGCTTAGTCTGTAGCTAGCTGTGCTTCAGACAAAGCACTTTGCTTTGGTTACATATAAGGAAAATATGACCAATAAAAAATATTCTTCTTTAACAACTGTCTTAATAAATAAGTTTCGAGTTCTTTCTATATGTTTTAAATTTTTTTTAAGTTTATTTATTTATTTTGAGAGAAAGAGAGAGAGCACATGACTGGAGAAGGGGCAGAGAGAGAAGGAGAAAGAATACCAAGCAGGCTCTGCACTGTCAGCGTGAAGCCCAACCCTGGGATCATAACCTGAGTCAAAATCAAGAGCCTGATGCTCAACCGACTGAGCCAAGCCATAGTTGTAACTTGTCCCCTTGGCTGTGCTGACTCCTCCTTCTTTACAGATATCATTTCATGGTCCTTTTCTCCCTTCCTCCCTACCCCTTCTCTTCCTCCTTTTTCTCACTTTTATTCTCTCCTAGTTTCTAGGGGTACTCTAGCTGTCAAGGGAAACCCACCATACCCTCAGGCCTAAAAGTAACCCTTATCTTTGTCCCTCTGAGGCTCATTTTCATGTGATAAGCGTATTGTTGTTCATGAATGGGGAAGGCTTGAGGTTAGGTTCCTAGGGGGTGCTAAAAATCAAGAATAAGTATGTTTTTCTGGATTATTAATTTTATTTAGTGGTGAGTCATTTAAAACATTTTTGTTAAATGTTTATTTTTTGAAAGAGAGAGACAAAGAGAGCAGGGGAGGAGCAGAGAGAGAGAGAGAAGGAAAGAGAGAATCCCAAGCAGATTCCACACTGTCAGTGCAAAGTCTGACATGGGGCTCGATCTCACAAACCATGAGACCATGACCTCAGCTGAAATCAACAGACTGACTAAACCACCCTGGCGCCCATAAGTCATTTTAAATGCAAACAAATGTGGACGTATAATGAAGCAGAATGCAAAACAACACATACACACACACACACACACACAGAACTGGTCAAAGTCTGAAATTGCCCCTGTGGCAGACCACTTAGGATTTCTTTTCTCTCCCATTAGAAGTGCTTGGATTAGAAAAGTCTGAGGAGAACTAACATAGCATAGCATTTCCTCTGGGGTTCAGAGAGATGAAATATTGGGATTGATTTTCTAAGAGCTGGTACAGTTAGTCTTTTTATTTCATTGTTTCTTTGAGCAAGAATTTTTTTTTCTGGAGATTATCCTGCAAGTAATAGAATGAATCTGGGACATTCTTTCCCCTGGACTTTGAACATCGACCGGGCAGCAGCCTCACCAAACTAAGGCCTGCGTGGCCCTTTTCTCACTGTGCACCAAATAAAAGCAATAAGCAAGGAAATGTGTTATACTCGTTACTTTGATTGGAAAGAAAAATCTGGCATGTGTTCAAAGATGAAGCTTCTGTCACATAGAGATTTCACACCAAGTGTGTTAAAGACCTTTACAGAGAGTAGAAATGGGGATAGTAAAGTAAAAGCCGAGCCATAGTAACTTTGATTTGACTCTAACCTGTCCATACCCAGGTGCATGCACATACCTCCTTCTTGGCCCCAAGGACACTGTATTTGGAGAGAAGGTACAGCTCTGCGTATGTAACAACATGCTCGTAGAACACACTTGCCATAGGAGAGCAGAGAGCCCAGGAAACCAAGTCAGGAAACCTGACTTTGAGTTCTGACTCCATCAGCTACTGATCTTCCTAAGCATCCATTTTCTCAGCTATAATAACGCTTTATTCATCAAATATTTAGCTCCCTGCACATACAGTTGGATTGCATTTCTCTATTCCCTTTATATATAGACTGGCCTTGAGACTGGCTCTGGCCAACAAAATGTGAGCCTTTGTGACATATGTCATTTCCTTGTGGAATCTTTGAGAAGTAGTTCATGATTTTGCATGATTTTCTATCCTTCTTCCATGGTAACCTGAAATATTTCTGGTAATAGCTGTTCTGTCAGCCTGAGTCCTAAAGTTAAGATGACCCGGAATGAAGCTACAGTTGATCCATGTAATGAATATGAAATGGAAGTAAGATATAAATCTCTTTTTTCTTTTTTTTTTTTTCACTTTTAAAGCCATGGCAATTTGAAGGTCGTTTGTTATTAAAGCACAATCTAGTATATATCCTGACCGGGACACTATTTCATGGATCTGGGGAAAGATTAAAATGAGATACCTAATAGGTAGTATGCATGGCCCATAACCAGTGCTAAGTAAATGTTAGTTCCTCCCTCCTTCACCCAGTTCCTCTGCCTTGATCCTTCTCAGCCCCTCCTTATAAGCCCTGAGCTCTGCTACTCTATAGAGAGTGATTTTAAATTAAGAAATAATGAAAATGAACTTTAAGACTTCTTAAACAATTCCCTAATACCCTTTAAAAAGTGAGAGAGCCAGAGTGGGACAGAATGGGGAATTCCCAGGATGGGAAGAGAACCTCCTCTCTGAAATTTATAAAAGAGAAAAGAGCTAAGGGTCTCATCAAGGAATGTGGCAAGAAAGTAAAACAATTGAATTGTGAAAATATCCGACCACAGATAGGCTCCCACCCAACAGCATCATGCTGTTATCATGGAGCTGGAATCAGGGTGTTGACGGACATCTCATGGGATTCCAGTTCTCACTCTCCTTTATTTTTTTTAATATAATTTATTGTCAAATTGGCTTACATACAACAGCCCGTACTTATCCAAACAAGTTCACTGTCCTTTAACAAGTTACCTGTCTTGGAGTGAAGTATATTCCTTGATCTACTTAGTACCAATTTTCCTGACATTTCAACAAGAATTATGAAACCAGCCAGACTTCCAGCTTTTAGCATTTTTCTCACTGGTTTCTTTAGGGGCCTCTCCCTTCCTCCCCCACGACCCAGACTGTAACTTCCTGGATCTGAGAGGGGAATCCAACCAGGGCCACTGATGCTGCTTTGACAAGATCACTTAAAGTTGATCACTTCACAATTCATCCATTCAGGCCATCGACCTAATACCTACTTAGGGTGTTTAAATTCACTTTAAAGGAAAAAATTTTCTACTTAAAGTTATTGTAGACAGCCATGTCTTTGAGCTTCACTAAAAGGGTAAATCATAATTGATCAACTTAGAAGGCATTCATCAGGGCTGTAAGTCTCCAAAGTGTTGAAAATTTTGAAAAGGGGGGAAGGAAAGGGGAATGGATGAGACAGCTATATGAGGTCTCCAAGTTTAAAGTTGCTTCCAGAAATTAGAGGCAAGCTGGACAACCCTCGTTCAGAATCTCCAGTGGTAGAAGAGATATGGAGAAAATGGGAACAGTGACAAAGGAGAACATTCATTCAAAAGACCTGTATTAATCATCTCTGGAGGGACAGGTACTGTGCTGGGCATGGAGGGACAATGGCAAGAAGACAGTCATGGCCCTGACCTTCTCAAAGGGGATATACATTATTGCTGTTTTGTGTGGGTTCATGCAGAGCTTTACCAGGCCTGCCCATCCCCAACCACCAGTGGCCCCTATTCATTCTGATAACCAAAAGGTATCCTCCCTATTTTCAGATGTCTCGATGGGGGACTAGACTGCCTCCAAGTGAGAACTACTGAACTTGGGTAATGATAGTTACTGAAGGTGATATAACAGAGCCCTCAAAGTGGCATAAGGGACCCTAGTAAGGGTAAAAGGAGTGAAAGAGGCCTACCCTGAGGCCCCCTTCCTTTCCCTGAGATGGCTCTTGATGTCTACATATTTCCCCAATGAAGACAAAGGATGATAGGAAAAAGGGAACACATTCATTGAGCACTCAATATGACTGGGTAAAGTACTCAGAATGTTCAAGGGTGTTATGTTAGAAAGAGGCTGAGGAATATATGAAAAGAAGCACAAACTTGGAAGTCAGGCAGCCCAGGGTTTGAATTCTAGGTCTTCCACTTATCATCTGTGACAAGGCACTAAATCTCTGCATCCTGGTTTCCTCAGTTGGGAAATGGTGATTAAAAAATAAATAGCCCACCTCACAGGGTTATTATGAAATCTCATAAAATAAGAAATATAAAGCACTCAAATAGTAACTATCATTTACTAGTATTAGGGCTTCCTAACTACACTGGTAAGAAGATATTCTCATAGTTGTAAAGAGGAAGGAAGAAGACCTAAGACAAGATCAGGGATAGGAGCTGGAAAAATAATAAGGCAAATCAGTAATTCTCAGTTCAAGTTCCTGGATTTTTACTTTATCTGAACTTTCTGAGAGAGAATCCCGGAAGTTATCATGGCCCTAAAAATGGTCCCCCTGGAGACCAGTCTGTTGCATACTGACCAGACTACTGGGGTGGCTAAAGGGGACATTTTGGGTCAAACAGGATGGACAGGGACAAACTAGAGTTTGCTGAGGTGTGCAAAATGCTGGCAGGGAGGTCTTGATTGAGGTGACCAAAGGGACCCGTGGGTTATGAAGGAGGTGTGTTGGAGGCCTGGGGCTTGGTAACATAGGTTTACATGCTTTCAAGAGTTGATACTTGAAGGACTGTTCTGTGTGGTCCCTGGGGGCAGGAACAGGGCTAATGTATGGAGGTGGCAGGGATGTATTCATCTCCAGTCATTACAACCATTAATTTACTGAAAACTTCTGAAAGGCTCGAATTGGATTTTATTCACTTTAGTGATTGTAGCACCAGCCCAGAGCCTCACCCACATGGGACAGCCAAGGAGTCATAGATGCTAGGATTATGACTGGCTGATCTTAGAAAAAGCAGCCAGTTCTGAAAAGCTGATTGTCTCTTCATCTGAGACTTAGATTAAAAAACAGTATGTCATCCAGCACTGAAACTCAGGACAGCCCATCTATTAAAGCCTAACAACAGGTACTTTATTTACCCTTACCTTCAACACTGCACTTTGCAGACACTGAAACAAAAATAAAAACCCCACTATTAGGCTCAAATATTGTTTATGTAATAAAGCCA
The DNA here is from genome assembly GCA_030068075.1 of Paguma larvata. NCBI lineage: Eukaryota > Metazoa > Chordata > Mammalia > Carnivora > Viverridae > Paguma > Paguma larvata. Next base: position 97,321,517 of record CM057826.1, on the reverse strand, counting down.
AATAACTATCCATGGGATAATCTGGAAGTGAAATTTTAAGCTAGATAAACATTTAGCCTGCTATGAAAGTTCATTCTAACTTCCTTTGACCCTCTTATAACTGTGGTCCTCAGCATTTTGGTTTGTGGTAAGAAAGCATTGCTTCTCTCCTATCTAGAAGGTCTACTGGGCCTGTTTCCTCTTGCAGTTTTTAAAGAGGAATATAGCCTGCACTTCAGTTCCAAGCCCAGCTCTTTCTGCCTGATCCCTTAAATGCAGGTCTCTATGCATCTGACACATAAAGTTGATAGACTTGTAAAGTCTGCGGGACCAGAAGAGACAGAAGCACCATTTTCTCTCTAGCTTGAGCTCACTGAAGTAAAAGCTCCCAAATAAAACATCTGCATAAAAGCAACTGTCCTAACTGCCTGCCTATGATGAAGGAAATACAGAAGAGGAGTCACATATCTAGAATTGCCCTCTCTTCCTATTTCACATTTTCAGTTATTCGTCATTCATTCTAAAAATGTCTATCAAGTCCTGACTATGTGTCAAAAACAATGGTAAGTGGTAACCAACACAACAGTAATATTTGCTGAGTGTTTCCTGTGTGTCAAGAATGCATGAAAGGCATCACATGCATTAACTCATGTGACCATCCCAGCATTGTATGAGGTAGCATTGTATGAGGTACCCGTCTTACCAATGAGGAAACTAGGACACAAATACGTTAAACAAACTTCCCAAGGTCACACAGATAAAAAGGAAAGGAACCAGTAGTTTTTTTGAAGATACTTGTTAGATGAAGAAATTAAACAATGATGATGCATACTTCCAGACACATTTTAGACTTCTGTCAAATATACAAACTGACTGTAGATAGCACTTTAATAATGGGAAAGCCACTTGCCACCAAAGACCTAGATTACTTAAAGTGCCTCCCTGAATTTTATTAGTGAACCCCAATTTTGGTCTCCAGTGATTCCCAGGCTTCTCAGCATGAAGACTCCCATTATAAACTATAAAAATAAACCCACTTTCAAAATTCCCAGTAGGTTAGAAAAATACAAAATAACCCAGAGCTCTCTGAATTCAGTAACATTTTAAAATTAATTTCTATTTTATTAATTACCCTCATATAGTTATATTTGAAAAGCAGAGGTACATAAACATTCACAACATTAATCAGTAAGCAAACATTAAGCACTTAACATCTAAATACCGACTCCTTGACTCCTTCCCCTGTGTCCTCGGATCCCTGGAGATTCATAGAGCTGTATCACTTCAGCCAAATTGTTCCCTTCTCTGAGCCTCAGTTTTCTCATCTCTAAAGTGGAGACAGCAAGAGCTTTTTCAGAGGATCTCAGGGAAAATTAATGTGAGGCCAGCAGGACATTGGAGGGCTCTTGTTCTTGGTACAAAAGTGCTTAATAACACAGTCCCTGACAAACATGGTTCCAGTTAGGGAGAACAGAAACATGTGAAAGAGTTAGTGAGCTGGGCATTCCGCTAAAGTAAACTGCCTCCTGTAACCCAGCCATAGAACGTGACTTGATAATGTATAAGGCACAAAGTGTGTGCACAACGGGTTCACTGTTAATTCACTTGAAAGCTATCAATTTTTCATTGTGTTGGGGTCAGTCTACTCTCTCTGATGAGACATTTGAAATCAAAGGGACCCCAGGGGGTCTGGGTTTAGATACATTCCTTGCTTGTACTGCCTCCCTGGGGAGTGTGAACCTGTGCACATCGTGGTAATGGAAGATGTTTGGTTTGGTTTGGTTTGGTTTGAAGCCGCAACTCACATTTATTGAATGGCTACCGTGGTGAGGACGTTATACAATGGCCCTAATATTAATATTTGATGATGTTTTGATCCAGATATAATTTAAAGCACATTTATCATGCAAACTGATATTTGCTCTTTAACTTCGCTGGCTCAATCTCCAGCCGAAGTCACAATCTTCCACTTTTATAGCCTGCATTCACAAGATTTTCAGGATATCATGGACTCCAGGAATAGAACCTTCTAAGCTTCCCTCTGTGAGAGTGGCTTGGGGGCAGCAGAAATTACTCCAGTATCTCCCTTTGGGTTCTTATACTAAGAAAACAAACCGTTCTTTCACCACCCACACTCTTAGTTCATGACTTTAGTGAGCACACAGCTGGATAACCTAGCTGCCTCTCTTATTTCCACTGCCAGGAAAGTAGGTCCCATGAGCAGTGGAGTTCAGATTAATAATTAATAGGCCAACATTTATTGAATATTACTGTGAGGCAGGCCCTGTATGAAGCAGTTATGTGAATTATCACCCTTAATCCTCAAAATAAACCCTAAGAAGGTGGTGCTCTTTCATACCCGTCATGCGGATGAAATTAGAACTGCCCGTTTGTTGATTATCACGCTGCTGGCAAGCAGAGGGTTGGGACTTGATTTCAAGCAACTACCCCCAGGATGTGAAGTGTGAGCACGCCTCTGTATGGTGGTGTCACTCCTCCCCCACACACCTCTCTTGCTGGGATGCTTTCTCTCCCTGGCTGACGGCCATATTGTATGTGTTGCCTGGAGGATGGAGACCAGATACATTGAGAGGCACGAGAAAGAACAAAGCCTTTGGTTGTGGCTTTATATATGGAAGTTGGTGATGTACTGGCAGGGAAAGAACTAGAGGGATGTGATGATGTGAGATGATCATCTTAAAGAAATCCTCAGAGTTTGGAACTTGAAATCAGAACCATCCTTAGAGATCAACTGGCCAAACTCCTTCATTTTACAGATGAGGAAATAGAGGCTCAGACAATTGCCCACAGCCATGGAGCTGGTGTGGGACTCCAAACTCATTTCTCTCTATCTCCATGTCTCCTCTCCTTATTTTTGATTAAGTACTAAAGGATATTTGGTGAACATGTTTCCTCTATACCCCTTCCTCTACCCCAGCCATCCCACTCCTCTGTCCAAAGGCAAATCCTATTAGCAGGACTATTGTATCCTTTTAGAGATACTCTCTGCATATCAAAAGTATACTTCTATTTTGTTTTTAACAAAATTGGTAGTATTATGTAACCTGGCAGAATCTTGCTTTTTTATTTTTTATTTTTTATTTATTTATTTATTTATTTTTTTGCTGATTTATTTGTATTTATTTTCAAAAAGCATCTGGGGAAATCATTGATTTTTTTTTAATTTAAAATAGTTTATTTTCAAATTGGTTTACATAAAACACCCAGTGTTCATCCCAACATGTGCCCTTTTTTAATGCCCATCACCCCCTCTCCCCCCCATCTCCCTCACCCTCAGTTTGTTCTTAGTCTTTGAGAGTCTCTTATGTTTTATCTCCCTCCCTCTCTGTGTCTTTTTTTTCTTTCCCCTCTTCCCCTCCCCCTGGTTTTGCTTAGTCTCACCAAGTCCACCTATTCGTATCTTGCTTTTTTAACTTAACTATACAGGTTGGAGATTGTTCCATTATTACAACATATATTTTTCTTTCAAAATTTTAACAGCTTTATTAAGATGCAGTTTACATAATATAGAATTCATATATTTCCATCTGTCATTGTGATGAGTTTCAGAAACTTTGTATAGCTGTACAATCATTACCAGAATCTACTTTTGAAATAATTTAATTACCCCACAAAAAAGTTCATTATGCTTATTTGCAGTCACTTCCAGCTTCTACCTCCAGCCCCAGGCAACCACCCAGCAACTTTTCGTCTGTATAGTTTTTTGATTTTCAAAATTTCTTTTTTTTTTCACTCCAAAAGGTTTTATTAGCTCTTTTATTTTTTTTAATTTTATAATAGTTTATTTTCAAATTGGTTTACATATAACACCCAGTGTTCATCCCAACATGTGCCCTTTTTAATGCCCATCACCCCCTCTCCCCCCTCCTTCATCCCCCTTACCCTCAGTTTTTTCTTAGTCTTTGAGAGTCAATGTATGAAATCATTCGATATTTGTTCTTTACCTAACATTGTGTCTGCTTATTTCACTTAGCAAGATTTTTGAGATTCAGGGCACCTGGGTGGCTCGGTCGGTTAAGTGTCCGACCTTTGATTTTGGCTCAGGTTATGATCTCACGTTTTGTGAGTTCGAGGCCAATGTCGTGCTCTGCTCTGTCAGTGCATAACCTACTTGGGATTCTCTCTCTCCCTATCTGTTTGCCTCTCCTCCACTTGCTCACTCTCCATCTCTCTCTCTCAAAATAAATAAATAAACTTTAAAAAAAAAGGATGCTCTTGAGATCCATCCACATTATGCATATAACAATATAGTTCCTTTTCATTGCTAGGTAATACTTCATTGTAGAGATGTAACAATTTTTATCTATTCATTAATTTATTGGCCTTTGAATTGTTTTCAGTTTGGGGCAACTATGAATAATGATGCCGTGAACCTTTGTGTATAAGTCCTTCATATGGACATTTGATTTCACTGTTGAGGGTTAGTTACCCAGAACTAGAATTGCTGGGTTCCATGGTAAGTATATATTTAAGTATTTCAGAAACTGCCAAGCTGTTTTCCAAAGTGGTATACCCTGTAGCGTTCCCAGTGGCAGTATATTTGGACTCTAGCTTCTGCACGTCCTCAAGAACATTTGGTATTTTCAGTCTTTTTGGTTTGGGACATTTTACTGGATGTGTACAGATATCATGATTTTAATTTGAAGTTTCTTTATTGATATTACTTATCTTTTCGTGTGCTTATTTGCCATTTGTGTATTGTCTGTGGTTAAGTATTCAGAATTTTTGCACAGTTTTTACTTGGGTTGTTTGTCCTATTATTGAGTTGTTAAGAGTTGTTTATATATTCCATATATATTCTTTATCAGCTCTGTTTTGTAAATATTTTCTTCTAGTTAATAGTTTGTCTATTTTTCTAATGGTGGATTTTTTTGAAAAGCAAAAGGTTTTAATTTTGACAAAGTCCAGTTTATCAATTTTTTCATTTATTTTTTGCTGTAACTGAGAAATCATTGACTAACCATGGTTACAAAGATTTTCTCTTATGTTTTCTTTTAGAAATTTTGTAATTTCAACTCTTACATTTAGGTCTATAATCTACTCTAAGTTTTTTTTTTTAATGTAATTTATTGTCAAATTGGCTAACATACAGTGTGTAAAGTGTGCTCTTGGTTTTGGGGGCAGATTCCCATAGTTCATTGCTCACATACAACACCCAGTGCTCATCCCAACAAATGCCCTCTTCAACGCTCATCACCCATTTTCCCCTCTCCTCCACCCCCTGCATCTGCCCTCAGTTTGTTCTCTGTATTTAAGAGTCTCTTTTGGTTTGCCTCCTTTCCTCTCTGTTTGTAACTATTTTCCCCTCCCCTTCCCCCATATCTTCTGTTAAGTTTCTCAAGCTCTGCATATGAGTGAATACGTATGATATCTGTCCTACTCTAAGTTAATGTATGTGTATGGTGTGAAGTAGGAGCCTCAGGTTGTGTTTTCTTTTGAATATAGATATTCAGTAGTTCCAGTGCTATTTGTTTCAAAGATTGTCTTTCCTTCACTGCATTACCTTTACACCTTTGTCACAGTTGAGCATACCTAGAGTCCCTTCCTGGAGTTTATGATATTCGTTCTTTTTTAGGGCTACATAATACTCCATTCTATAGATGTACTATTCTTGATTTCATCAGTCCCTTCAAATAACACTGTGGCAAATATGTTACATTGTAGGAATGTGTTTTTGCATCTTAGAGCATTAATTCGCAGGGAAGTCAATTGTACATTTTGCTAGGCATTTACAAATTACTTTCTGTAATAAGTTTTGATCATTCACTATCACACCAGATATATGACAGTACTCTTCCAGATCCCCAGAAACAAATATGCTAACAAGTGTTTCATCTTTTGCTTCATCAGTCATTAATTTGTATTTTCTAATTATGAAGTATTATGAGTATCTTTTATCCTTTACAAATTTTAGGGCCAAGTATATTTCATTTTACATGAAATGTGGCTCATATCCTTTGCCTCTTCTCTCATGATATTAAGTTCCTTGTGATACACATATGTTTCTGCTAGTTTTGTGTTTGTCTTATGACCTTGTGTATTGAGTTTTGGCTCTATAGAAGCCTTTTATTTTAAGTGATAATGTATAATAAATTTAAGGTTTCTGGGTAAAACCAGAAAGACTTTCCTTACTCTGAAATTAGAAAAAAAAATGAATCCTGTTTTTTTTGGTATTTTTTATGTTCTTATTTATAAGATTTAAAAATTTTGATCTATCCGGAGTTTCTTTTAGTTAAGGAAATAAAATAGGGATGTAAGTTTTTCCCCCCAGATAGCTACCTAGTGGCCCTAATGTAGTTAATTATATAATCCAACATTCTCTAATATGCAACGCTGTTTTCGTCATCTACTAAATTTCCATATGCGTTTGCATTTACTGATCTGATTTATGTGTTAATAAGAACACTCAAACCTCTAGTCTCTGACTCCTTCAGTCCTGTGTTACTTATATTTTCAAAATAACACAGTGAATGAAACACTTTATGAATTGCTTACAGTAACACTTAAGTCCTTTCTCACCTTCTATCCCAGTGTTACTAGCCAACAAAATTCAAACTCTTTTTTAACATCCTGAAGGTAAACATAATTAGGATAGTATGTCTATTTGGAAGTATAGGCAAGTAATAATCAGATACTATATTTTTTAGTCAAATAAATAATTGGGTGTTAATCCATGGTTTCCTTCTAGAACAACCAATGATTTTTGGATAGGATGTATCTCTGTGTGTATATGTGTACATTTACACACATGTGTGTGATGTTCATGTGCCATGAACAGAAGAAATAGCCCTTTATTAAGTAAACCAAATCCTCCTCCCCCCAAATCCGTGTTGGTTGAAGAACAAATAAATCTGGCACTTTATGTCTTAATCATTCTGGGGTGGGATTTGCTCATGATTCAGGGTCTTTCCTGGCCTCGTGTATGAAATATGTGATGACAGAATCCCCTCCTAGGAGGGTCAGAAGGAGCACAAAAGAGGCAGTGTAAGCCATAGTAAAGAGTGGGATGTCTGAGCACTTAGAGGTTGTAAAGGTACACTAAATAAGATTGCCTTCTTCAAAATGATGTAGTCTTGGACTGTCCTTCTCATCCCAAAAGGGGCTCTTTACTCCTTCTCCAATGTATCTGTATAGACCTGAGGCCCAGGCTGCAGCTAGGAGATCAGAACTCTCTATCCCTGGGGACCTGGCCAGAGCCAGAGCTGGGTCATTGTGCTGAGGTGGGACTGGGTGGCAGGAACACTGTGGACAAAGTTGGAGGAGATGGCAACTTGCCTGCTGTGTTCCTGGATGTCTCCTGAGTGTCAAGAAAGATGATGTTCAAAATAGTCCCTCCTTAACCAGCTCTCTCAAAAACCTGGTAGAAGAAGAGATTCGGCATATACCTATGAGTAACTGTGTGGAACTTTTTTAATGTTTTTCACCCTTAAAGTTCACGGTCTAATAATTCAGGAACCCAATCTTGATGGATTAAGTACAGTTCTCCTTAGCACCTTAAAAGTGTTTATATATATAAATAATATATATTTAATATATACATTTTATATATAATTATTTATATACATATATAGTGTATATATATGTATATATATTATATATATATACACTTTTTTAAGGATAATGATGGAAGATCTCTCTTTATCTTTCTTTTTTAACTGAAAAAGTCCTGTAGGGTGGGGGTTGGGTGAGGGAGGATCCACTATGCTGTGAGGCAGAAAGCTGCCTGAAGTAGAAAAACAGCAAGAAACAAAGTGGTGGCATACTGTAGTGGGTATTCAGTAAAACTGGGCTGAAGACGTGTTCTTCATCTCCCGGCACTTCCTGTGGAATAAGGCCAGAGGGCCTTGATTAAGGGGGAGAAGCCACCATCTCCATGCAGGCAGAGTCCTGGATGAAGCAAACCAGAGGCTATTCCGGTCCTCTCCCTCGCTCTCTTCCGGCCTTGCTTCCTTTCCCCACCCCTCCAACAATAGCCCCCTCTTGATTTCTGTTCCAAGAAAGAACGGTGAGTCCAAGACAGAACAGGGAGTGCAAAGGAAACTTGAAAGATTATTTCCACAGAGTTTTCTGACTGGGAAAAGTGAGGTGTACGTGTTGGCCTCTGCTCCTTGGCAGTGACACTGAGACCAAGGCCTCCTTCCTTCTCCCAGGGACAGACTCAAGGCAGGTAGCAGGGTTTCTTGTCCCAAGTCTCCATTATTCCAAGGAAGAAGCTAGTAGAGAAGCTCTTCTTCTTGGAAGGACTCTGAGGTTATTCTCTCATAAGTGGTTTTAATCTTTTTTTTTCAAGCTGCCGAAAAGCCGAATGTCTTTTGCGGCTGATGTCCCCAGAGATACTTGTCACTATTCCTGCTGGGACTTCCTTACTCTGAGCTCATAGCTTGTAGGATAGGCAGATCCTCAGCCCCCTCCCCAACATTCATTAGATCTGGGGAAGTCCTGGGAATCTGCCCCAGGTGATTCGGATGTTTGGTGCTCAGAATACACTTGAAAAATAATACCCTAGGCCTTTCCTCTCTCAGATTATCAGGGCCCCTTGATGTGGAGTTAACTTGTTTGGTGAGACCACAGAAATCATGCTTAATATTGCTCTCAGAGGTGAATAGACTCAAGACTTGGCCAGTAACCACTATAACCACTCTCCAAGAGGGACTTATGTTGTCTTGGATAAGGTCAAAGTTAACAAGTGGCTTTGTAGCTCTTTAAAACAGGAACCTACTTTCTGAAATCTCTCTGTTTACAACAGGTCAAAACCCTAAGGTAGTGCTGCTCAAACTTGAATTTGTACCTTCATCACATGGAGATCAGGTTAAGATAATGATTCTTTTTTTTTAATGTTTATTTATTTTGAGAGGAAGAGAGTGTGTGCAAGTGGAGGAGGGGCAGAGAAAGAGAAAGAGAGAGGGTGCATCCCAAGCAGGCTCCTTGCTGTCAGCACAGAGCCCAGTGCGGGGCTAGATCTCACAAACCATGAGATCATGACCTGAGTCAAAATCAAGAATCAGACGCTTAACCGACTGAGACACCTAGGCACCCCAAGATACTGATTGTCACTTCAGGAGCTGAAGGTTGTGCTTTTCTAAGAAGAAAAATCATCATCCTGAGTGATGCCATGCTGTTGGTTTTTAAACCACATTTAAGGAGCACTACCTTACCGAATAGTTAATTTTTAAAAATATCATTAGCTACAGGTAACACTTAATGAGAAAGCTGAAAACAAGCCACATCAATTTAGTGGCCTTGAGTGAATCACTTACTTTCTCTAGTTTATCTGTTAAACAAGGTGGTTGTCTTTTTTCATTTCTGAAACGAGCACCAGAGAGCACTTAGTTCTTAGAATGGGAGTGTTAAGTGAAATGATGTATATGAAGTTCTTGGCAGGCCCACACTTGGCACTGACTCCTCCATAAACACTGCTATTGGTGGTGGTGGTGCTCGTGCAGTGCTCAATCTCCCATTTGATGTCGGTGGCCATCACAAAGTGAGGTCCAAGTGAAATCATAACATATTATTGGAAAATGGGAGAGTGGGTCAGAATTGCCTTTGTGTGCTCTGGCCCTTGGCTTTTTCAATGTGAACAGAGAGTGCTTTTTCAGTTTCTACTACAAATAACAGAAACCTTGGACCCCTTGGGCCCCTTGTTGTTATTATATATTTATTTATATTGACCACCTTACATTGGCCAAATAAGTGCAAAACTACTTCAGTATTTATTCATTCGATTGTCTTCATTGCCTAATTATATAACGGAAACGGCATTGTGCTCCACAAGGATATCACATTTCCCACCCTGGATTCACCCCTTCATGTTTGTGTAAACTCTGTCTGAGTGGTAGCCCTGTACTTGAATTTACAACCCTGCCTATAAAAAACCAGACAGCTCTGAGCATTTCCTACAAGGCTGAATTCTGGCTCACAGCTCTTTTAGCCAAGGAAAAACAAATGATCTCTCTCTCTCTTTCTCCCTCTCTCCAAAAACAATTTGCTAATCCATCGTCTGCCCAGAAAACAAATGAAAAATAAGATGCAACCAAGTCTTTTTTGTGTATCCGATAAATGTTTATCTCCCATGAGCAAGTGAGTGGGGTCCTTTCCAAGATGACACATTAATATCCATGTAGTAGCCCCACACACACAATGGTGCATGGAACGAACCATGATTCTAGTCAATTCAGGTGGGGAATAAATATCTCAACCTGGTGGTCTGATATTGTCTAGGCACCAAAAAGTTTGACTAACTTTTTACTTATTAACTGCCACATTTGGCTTTCTATAAAGATAGCATCTTCCTTTCTTTCTTTCTTTCTCTTTCTTTCTTTCTTTCTTTCTTTCTTTCTTTCTTTCTTTCTTTCTTTCCCTTTCTTTCTTTCTTTCTTTCTTTCTTTCTTTCTTTCCCTTTCTTTCTTTCTTTCTTTCTTTCTTTCTTTCTTTCTTTCTTTCTTTCTTTCTTTCTTCTTTCCTCCCTTCCTTCCTTCCTTCCTTCCTTCCTTCCTTCCTTCCTTCCTTTCTTTCTTTCTTTCTTTCAGAGAGAGCACGAGCAAGGGAGAGGATCAGAGAGACAGAGAGAAAGAGAATCTTAAGCAGGCTCTATGCTCACCGCAGAGCAGTGATCCCAGTAGACCGTGGGATCATGACCTGAATCATAATCAAGAGTCAGACACTCAACTTACTGAGCCATCTGACCTCTTCTAAAGATAGCGTATTTCACTCTACAGCCCACTTATGTATTATCTATTGAACAAATATTTATCGTGCATCATATGTCGTGCACATATGTTGTGTGCTATTCCAGGCTCTGGGTACATAGCGGTGAACAAATGAAGTCCCTGTCCTCATGGTACCTACTTTCTAGTAAACTCATATAGTACACATACCTCCTGATAAAGATATGTTCTTATTCTTTTTCTGAATGTCTTTGTTTTTATCTAAAAGTATTTAGTATTTTAATGGTCAAAAAGGAGCATCCATTGCTGCTCTTCTTAGGTAGAAACACATGAGAAGAAAATTGAGTGATTTAGGTAGAAATTAGAACAAATTTTTCTATAAGTTTCAAAATTTTCTTATAATTAAGGTGGACTTAACATGGCTTGTGGGTGCTGGTTTTTTAAACACTATTATCTGTCTTTTCCCTTTCCATGTCACCATTAACTTAGGGACGAGGATCTAATGTCTAAAATAGGCTCAGCAAGCACAAATTATAAAAGTGTAAAAATAATAAAAAGCTTATGAGATTAAATCTAGCAATAATTTTTTAAACTTGAGTAGAAAAATTTGGTATCTGGGTGGTTTTTTTTGACTAAATAAACAACACATACTCACTATAAGATGAAAAGAATGTAGAAATGCATCAGGCAAAAAAAACAGTGCTATGCATATGGCATTACAATATTTATACCCTTAGGTAATTTCTCTTTTTATGATTTATAGATGGTCATAGAACATTGATTAGTCTCATCAGATTACTTGGCTGGTTAGCATATTTCTTACTTTATAATACTAACAGCTTCTAGAATAACAATAAATTCAAAACTAGTTTCTAGAAAGAATATCCACTGCTGAATAGGAATTCCTCTTAAAAGCATAGTTCTTAAAACATACATTTTTATTTAATGTGAGCGCAATCCTGAGAAAAATGAAATAAGACACTTCCCATTCATTTTAGAGAATCATAGAATGTCTGTATCAGAATCCCATGTATCATCCAGTGCAGTGAGCAGGGGAGAAGAGTGTAAACCGCCCCCCCAGGTGAATTCCGATACACTCTGCACTGTACACACACAGACCACCGTGAGAGTTCTCAATTTGGTCTGACTCCATCATTTTGCAGATGAGAAAACTGAGGTCCAAGCAAGTAAAGAAACCTTTCAAGTCATACATACGAGAATGGTGGAGATCAGACCAGAACAGAACAAAGGTGTTTTGACCCCCAGTCTGCTCCTTATCTCTGCTACACCAAGCCACATTAGAAGATACCTTTTGCACAATCATGTAGAACAACCCAACTTCAATTTGTTCTCCAAAGATCAAGTTGTCCAAACAAATCTACATTATATCAGCACCTCTTTTTTCCAACAAAAGAACCTCAAAGTTTTACATTATTAGTGATAGATTACTCATTCCTGTTGTGGTTGAACGTTTTCTTCTGGAAAGTAGAGATGGAGGTTTAACCAAGACCTAAGTTAAAATATCATTATTATTTGACAAACTAATCAGCATGTAGGTTTTAAAGTTGAGAGTGAGCAAAATAGCAATTAGATGAACTTAACCCCCCCCCACCTCCAGCCACACACACACTATAGTGATAGTGGTATTCTGTTTATCCGTGTGAGGTTAAGTGGCTCTTTACTAAAATGTTTGGCGAGAGAGATCACTGAATTTGCTTTGCCCTCAGTAGGGAGAGAACATGTCATTTCAAGTCCTTTCTTCTGGCTAAATCATGGAACTGCCACAATGGTCTCCAAAAAACATGTCTCCAGCCCTCCATGGCCAGGGAAAAGGTCACTGACAACACAGAGCTCAAGAGCTGGGGGAAGTAGGTGAAAGGGAGAATGAACATCTACAGCATAATTGCAGTCTCTTCAAACATTCGTCTAGGTTGAACACTTTTATTCCAAGGCAACCTTTCCCCTGCATTGAGCGCTGTTGAACACAGCTGGCATTTTAATGAGACTAAATCTGGTGTTTCTGCCATTAGCGGAGATGAACATCAAAGCATTAAACTCTACCTTCCTTTGTTTTATGAGAACTTGGAGTTCAGGACACCTTCACTAAATATGTGTCCCACTCTAAAGCTATGAGGAATACTTTTGTTCTGATAGACCTTTGGCATAGTATTGATCAAAGATAATGACACAAATTACAAAAGATGTATTATCGACATTAAAAAATACAGTACCCTTAAGTATTAGTACCCGACTTAAAAAATTACAACTGACATTGATTGACTCCTAATCCTTGCCATGCATTGTCGGTCCTTGCTACGGTTAATTGCCTTGCATAAATAATCTTATTTAATCCTCACAACTCTATTATATGGATGCAGTTTTACATTTGAGGAAACTGAGGCTTAGAGAGGTGAATAACCTGTCCTAAGGCCCATGCTGGAATTTAAACTCAAATTTGTATGACCAAAAAGTCTGTGCTTTTGATGCTCTGCTTTCTCCAATTTGATTCACATCCCAACACAAAGACCTATAGGACACATCCTAACATATTTAACATTTATTTGACAAACTTCTAATTTAATTATAGGCACAGTTTGGGCACAAATTAATTAATGAAATCTTCTTTGCATCAAATTCTGGATCATTCCAAGCTGGAGTTCCCCTAATGATATCACAAAAGAGCCTCTGATGACCCCAAAGAAGAATCATACAGTGGAAGTTTTCACACAGGCTAACTCACTCCTTGAAGTTGAGTGGATACAGATTGGTAGCAACTAGACTAAATGAGTCAATGGCTTTTTTTCTTTAGGGATCTGAATTTTCCTCCCCCCGCGTCAAACAAATATTCTCATGGCAAAGGCTTAACAACTTAAATAGAAATAATGAACATATATTTTTCTTTTAAAGAACATACCTGAGCTCCTTAATCTCTGGCCCCAGTGAAGATGCGTGCAAGAAGTGGGGCTGTTTTCTGCGCCATTGTCCTCATGCCCACCTTTGGCCTTACTTGTCTTTAGTCAGTGTGACTCTACTGTCATTTTTTTGTCATACCATATTGCATCTGATGCTTTTATTTAGTAACTAAAACTACAGAGCATTCTATGATGTTGTTTTAATTGAGCACAAAATTAAATACGTTATCAAGAAAAAATGAAACTGAAAGAAGCAAGTCAAGATCGCAACCAAAAGCTTTCCACAGGGGTCACAGCGGCTGATAAAAAAAATGCAAAATGCCCCAGTCAGTCAGTCCTGGCTACTTTTCGACCTGAAGATCTATGAAATGGGTAGCTAGGGTAGGTGGTCAGGGCCTGGAAGCCACATTCAAGTGCTCTTAGAACCATTTTGCTTCCTCAGGCAAGCAGACGCTAATCATGTCTCTCTTATGTTGCTCATTTTATAGTGCTCTTAAGGAAAGCCTCTTGAAAAGAGGAGAAGAAAAAAGGAGTCTAATGGAACAAAACCTGCATAACAGCCTAGTTGTATCCTTTATTCTCATGATAGGAGAACGATAGGATGATAGTTCAGTTTTGACTAAAGATAAATTATTTGATGATGGTTAATACACAGTCTGGCCAAATTAATTTATAAATGAGAGACTGGTTGTTTTTATCACACTCTTCACAGCCAAGGTTACTTCAATCCCTAAATTTTATAGAAATGAATATTTAAAAAACTCGGCATGATCTTTGTCTTTGACCCATTCAACACCTCTCTGAATTAAATGATTAATATGAGTAAATATACATCGTCTTTCCAAACAACCTTGCTGGCCTGTTTTTGACAGCATGCTCTTAGCTCCCTCATGGCTTGCCATACATTATCTTTTCTGACAAATTTAACTGAAGCAAATGAGACTTTCAAAAACTAGCTGTTTGCCTAAACTTGACCATTTTGCTATGGAAAACCAGGTGCTGGGTGAATATTTTTCAGTTGTGTCCGTAGCTTAGGTTTTCACTCGTACTGCAAGAGAAGATCAGTCTTAGTCTTCCTATTCTAGTCACACGTGGTTGTCCAAAACTAAAGCTGTATGCCCCCAAATCTTTGCCTTCTTTTGTGTGACAGATGACATCTTCCATCAACAGCGGATAATAAATTTACGCTCAATCCCCATATGGAACTTGAACACATAAGCACCCCACACACAGTACAATTCAAAGTGACATTCTCTTCTTTTTTTTCCTTCAGACTCAGTGATGCAGAATAACAGTTATACATTAACATTACTTTGGGGGGAGGCAGGGAGGATCTTGAATATAAAGAAAAGAACACGAGAGGGCTACCCTCAGTCTAGACAATGAGTGACAAAAATCCCAGAGCAAACCATAGTTCTTAGCAACACCCTCCTAAGGTTCCCAGGACACAGCACTAAGGAGGAGTGAATTCTCCAATGAGACACATCACATACTCTAGGACTCCTAGTTAAGCCAGCCACGTTATCTGTGCCAAAAATCAGATTTAACACCCTGTCCTCCTTAGCCCCAGTGCAATTTTATTTCCCGTTCTGCCAGCCTCAGCTCTGCAAAGCATCAGTATTCTCTTAAGAAAAAAAGTAAAAGCTTAAATTCTGGGCCATCCATCGGTCATACCATTTGATTAAGGATTCTACCCAGCAAGGTATTTTCTGTTGAAGGTGCCCACGTCAGTATCCATCCCGGGGACATTGAAATGGAAGTAGAAATGATTGCATGGGTAACTTACCAGCTCCTGAGTCTGAATGGCTGCAGCAACCCTCGTGCTTTACCTGATCCCTTGCTCTCTGTCTCTCTCCCTCTCTCTCTCCCTCTTTCTCTTGTGTACAGATTGCAGGGAACTTAAAGAACTCGCGGGGACAATGTTTCAAATGACTTAAGAAAGAACAGGAACAATACTTCGTTCTCTTTTTCTCAGATGAGTACCTTCGGGAAGAAGGAAGGAAGGGAGGGGAGAGGGAGGAAGTCAACAACCCTTTGCTTTCCTGAAAAAAAATAAGGAAACAGAAGATAGACATCTCATTTTCTCTTAAACAAAATGTTGGAAGGGGCAAAAAAAAATCTTTGAAAAAAGGAATTCCTCAAATATGCTCTCTGCCCTAAGAGCTTTAAAGAGATGAAAAGCCTTACTGGCCTGTCCTGTCCAAACAAATGGTGTTCCAGAAAGGCAGGCTCTCCTGAGCTTGCAGCCTCTGGTATCTGGTTTGCAGAACTGACACAGCCAAAAGGGAACAAATCATGTCATGTTGCCTCCGAGCAAAGGAACCTTTGGTCTGCTGTGCTAACTGAGGCAACCCTCCAGCCTGCGAGGCTGGGCAGGGTGCCGGTCAGCCAGGATGTTTGGCTCTTCCCAGGCTCTTGGAAACACCAGTGTTGCTGCAATTTTTTAGCCTGACTCTAGATCCTTAGAGTTCTTCCAGGAACAAACAGCAGATTTATGCACTGGTCACAGAGCTTTATGCAGTGGGCCAAGTCAAAGCTTCCATCTTTGCTGATGTTTTCAAAAAGGAAAAAAAAAAGCAACTAGCCACACTATTGGACATAGTTATCTCGTGTTGGATTTAGTCACCTCTGGAAAATCTGAAAGGCGATTTCTAATTTGTTTTCAAAATACTGTGAAGGAGTATAGGTCTTAGATAAGTCAGCCACAGTTTTTGAAAAGCAAAGGGGAGGCTGACTAGAAGGAGGGAAAACCTAGAATGTCCTTTAACAAGTTAGTGGTGCTTGGCAGTCCAGTGGGTGGGTGTGAGCTCTGTTTAGAGTAGTTGCGCTCTGATTGTACTGTGTCTCTTGTGCCTTTCATTCATCTGGTTAAGACCATTTTCACCGCAAACAGGAACCAGCAGTTATGTGGACCTTTGTGGCAGCAGAAGAAAAACCAGCTTTAAGGTACTTCCTTCTTTCAGTCAATTGTGAAAAAAAAAATGGGGTGGAGAGTCACACCTGATCCCAAGGAGCAATTAAAGAGAGATTCTGGTTCAGTCTAGTTGAAAGGCATTTATTGGGTTCTGTGGTCAATAAGGTTACTCTTCTATACCCACAGTTTTCTTCCTCCATCTATCACCTATCTATCTATCTATCTATCTATCTATCTATCTATCTATCTATCTATCTAAATATGTATGTGTGTATATCAAAGAGGACATAAAGAGACTGTTAGTCAGTAGGTTTGTAACAGTCAGAACAGAGTCTTATTCCTTGCGTTCCCCAGGGCACCACTGCTGGCACAGCTTATGGATTTCTGGCACAGGTTGCCCCAGCCCCATCTACAGATGAGAAAACTCACACCCAGAGAGGAATCCATTGTACCACTTGCCCAAGGTCACACACATCAGTGGCAAAAGCCTACATGCTCCTCTGTCTCCTCAGGCAGCTGTACTGCCCTTTGCCCCCTGCTGGCCTTCCTCTGTACCCTCTCTTTGTAGAAATGGGAAGGAAACTCACAATGAACATCTAAGAGAACAAAGAAGAGCACAAGAGAATGGAGCAGAGAGGCAATGGGTGCTGATTTTTCTGAAGGAGTAGCCATACTGGGGGCCAGCGTCTGAGTGATCGTGAGGCTGCGGGAGCCCTCTGCTGAGATGGTCAGTGGAAAGTGGAAGTAGGTGGGAGTGAGGGGAGGGTGAGTGAGGAGAAGTAGGGAAAGGCTGGGCTAGGTTTCTGTGGCATCAGTCAGCAGAGGGAGTGAGGGGAGGTGAAGGAACAAGGAAGCTCAGGCTACAGAATTCTTGCAGGAAGGAAGATGTGTCTGATCACCTGAAGACTCAGTGACAGCCACAGGCACCCTTCACATATTGTTGTTCCTCCTGCAGCCTCAGGCAAGGCCAGGGCTGAGCCCCAGGAGCCCAGTCAGAGTCCAGAGGATTTCCCTTTTAAGTGCACAGAATGTGGGAACTGTCACGTTGAGGCCTGTTGTTTTCTCCAAGCCGGCTGACCCGCCCAAAGACAGGCCGACTGGGACTGGCCGGGGGCCTGTGCCATCCCAGCGGCTGTGCAGCTTTGATGTGGTGGAGCCGCGTCCAGTCAGGATCTGGCGACGTCACCTCTGGAAAAACTGGAAGGCCGTTTCTAATGTTTTCAAACACGGTGAAGCAGCACAGGTCATAATACAGCAGCCACAGTGTTCAGAAGAGAATTCTCAGCCCTGCCCGTGCCAAGCTGTTCCATTCGTACACCTCGTTGTAAGCCTGCCTGTGAGGTTTCTAGGAAAGGATTCCCCCTCCTTCCCTGCTCTGCCCATCACACGAAAAGTCATCCTGTGGTACTTGTAAAATCACCACCGGGTGTCTAGAAGCTGGAATTCCTGAGCCCCTCCCGTTACATTTCACAGGAGAGATTTCTAATCAGGTCCCTCCAGCTGGTGCAGCTTACTGCCCAGCTCTCTCATGGCTCCTGCGGATTTTCACTGAAAGCGAAGGGGATGGATGTTTGTACTACAGACAACTGAGGAAACGTGTGTGCCAAAATGGAATATGTTCTGGCCACTCACCTCTCAGGTAAGCCCCACATTGCTCTGGATATCATAGAGATCATTTGAGTAGAAAGAGGGCTATAAGACCCTGTGACTGGATCAGAGGACAAGGAAAAAACCAAGATATGAAATTTGGTGAGGCCAAAGCAGTGTCAAGACTCAGAATGAGAGGTACAGAAATAATGATGTCTACTCAAAATGGCTTCCCACTTCTGAAGCATCCTGTTCAGTATTTCTCCAGCTTCTGTTTATGCAGAACTCTAGGGCCATCTGTTTACCCCAGGACTAACTTAACCCCAATCATCAAGGATGAGGAAATGAAAGGTGGACTGAAATATAATGTATGGTCAGAACAGTACACAAAAAATAAGTGTCCATGTCAGTGAACTTCCAAAATGAACACATCTGAGTAACAGAAACAGAAGACCTGCCCCAACCCGGGGGGACTCCAGCCACTACCTCCTCTGAGGGGTCATGAGGTTCTGACTTATCACACCTGATGCAGACGTGAGTTACTTGGTTTCTAATTTACAGAACAGATGACATCAGATTGTATTTTTTGTTTGGAGTTTCTTTACCTCAGTATTACTGAGACTCACCCCTACTGTAGAGTGTGGTTATGGTTTATTTATTCTCTTTCTAGAGAGTATTTCGTTCTGTGACAATACCGCAATTTGTATATCTACTTTACTGAAGATGGACATGCCCTAGTTGGGCGCCATTACAAATGGGCTGCCAGGAATTCCTGTCCCTACCAGATGTCTTTTAAAAAGTCTATTAGAAGGATCACCTCTTTCCAGGATGATTGTCCACGAGAGATTCACAACCTTTTTGCTTAGGTTATTTGTTTGGCATTTGCTTCCTCTCACATGGGATGTATGGCATAGATTTTTTTTTAAACTCAGATAGATTCTGTTTGAGGATGTGATACCATTGGAGATACTGGTAGAGTTCCTAAGCAGCTTTGGAAAGGCTTGGGAGCCACATATCTGACTTCCTCCTGCAGCCTGGAGATGCTGTACTGAGGCAGGCTCCATCGACTTCTCCTCTCACATCTACATTCTATGGAAAGTGGCTCTGCTCTGCCCCTCTGAGCTTCTCATGGACATGCTAAGGTTCAGTTCATCATATCAATGTGCAGAAGACAGCACCCAGTGCAGGGCTTGAACCCACGTACCCAGGAGATCATGACCTGAGCACAGATCAAGAGTCAGACCAACTGAGCCACCCAGGTGCCCCCTGAAATTGCTTTCAAACTTCCTTTGGTCCTTTGCTTTATACTCTGTCTTGCCAAGTCCCTCTCTGAATTCTCCAAGTCTCAACTCTCAAAATGTGAGAATATTCATTTCTTTTTTCCTTTTTAGTTTTTTTCTCAGCATGCAAAAATTATTTGAAAGATTATTTAAACAAGTTATTAAAGAAAGTCTTTTGTTATGCATCTAGTTCCCTCCATTTGACAAATGGGTATAAGAACATAATTCCTAGTTTCCATAGTGTTAGGAGTACACAAGAATGGTTAAGGTCTTTCACATACTTACCATGCACCAGGCACCCTTCTAAACACACTACATGTCACAACTTTATCGTGCCATTATTGTCCTTTCCCTCTTTTTTTGTAGATGAGGAAAACTGAGGCAGGGAGAAATCTACTCCCCCCAGTACCACATAATTAGTAAGATTCCAAACCTTGGGACTTCTGGCCTAGACCCCTAATTCTTTTTACCACAAAGCTAACTTTCCCTGTCCTCTAAGCAGACACTTCCTGCCACATAGTAACAACTCAATGAAAAGTCCTTCGTATTAGAAAATAACACATTTTATCACATAAAAGGTAAAAGTGCAGAGCACAGAGGCTTCTTCTGAAGTCATTTTGTGAGCATGTCTTAGGAATCAGTAAGCCCCATGCTAGGCATGGTTAATGTGCTTCTCGATATTACTGCCTGGTAGAGGAGAGACCTATCAAACCAATTGAACAAATTGTACCTGAATATATAAATACAGTGGTAGTCAGTTCTCTGAAGAGGAAATATAGAAGTTAGGAGAGCTTAAAATCAGGTACTAAACCTGGACAAAAGGTCAGGGAAGGTTCTTCTAAGAAAATGACCCAAAAAATAAAAAAATGTGACATGAAAATTGAGCAGGTGTGTGTCAGGCAAAGATGGGGCGATGGCAGTGTATGCAAAGAGAAGCCTGGTAGTCTGAGTTCAGATTCTGAGATTGATGCTAAGATGGATGGGAAATCATTGAAGATTTTACATGGAGGAGTGACATACTCAGTTTTGTATTCAGAAATCCTAGTTTGATGACAGTGCTAAGCATGGATTTTAGAGGGGCAAGAGTGAAAGCAGATGAACAGTTGTAAAGTCTAGTGTAAACCTGATCATGCCATGAAGAGTTTATCAGGAGGGGGGCTTGGGTGGCTCAGTTGGTTAAGCCTCTGACTTTGGCTCAGGTCATGATCTCACGGATCGTGAGTACAAGCTCCACGTCAGGCTCTGTGCTTACAGGTCAGAGGCTTGAGCTGCTTCAGATCCTGTGTATGTCTCTCTCTGTAACCCTCTCATGCTCACACTCTGTCTTTTTCTTTCTCAAAAATAAATAAACATTAAAAAAAAGGTTTATCAGGAGATGCATTGGATGTGTTGATGCCTAGAGAGTTCATGGGATGATAACATTTGAGAGCTATCTTGATATGTTGTAAGAAAAGAATATGTTGGAAAATGAATATTGGCAATGCCTGGCACAAAAACAGCTGGATTGTGAAAGATTCATTCCTTTGAATTCAACACCTTCTATCACATCCCTACCCCCATCCTCAATATCCAGAGCCTCCAAAGCTGAGTACTTCCCTTCCCTGCTCCACCTCAGCCTCCTGTCTGTCTTGCTGTCACTGTCCTAAGGTGTATCCATGTGCCTATTTTTTTTTTACTTTTAGAGAGACTGGGGTGGGGGGAGAGAGAGAGAAAGATAGAGAGAGAGAATCCTAAGCAGGATTCATGCTCAGGGTAAAGTCTGACACGGGGCTTGGCTTGATCCCATGATCTTGGGATCATGACCTCAGCTGAAATCAAGAATCAGAAGCTCAACCCACTGAGCCACCCAGGCATCCCCCATGCCTAAATTTCTTAACATTCACTCAACGGAGTTCCTTTTCCTCTAGCATACAACCAGTGCCATTATTGAAAACTAGTGGCATCCTCAGACCTGGCCCAAGAGTGGTGAGTTTGTGGGATGGAGTAGAACTCAGTGTTTGAACTACTAGGGTTGAGGTAAATGTGCTCTAGGTATTCCATGTTAGAACCCAGGCTGGAATTTTCTAAGGAAAGTCTGTTATATATGGTAGATTCATAGCATTATGATTCAATTTCAGCATACTATGGGTCTTAAGGACTGGCCTGTGGAATTAATCACCAAGGAACATATGCTTTCTAAGGGAACATGCATTCTGAGCTCTCAATATCTGATACAAGCAAATGGGCATTTTTAAAACATTTTATTTTAAAGAGAGAAAGAGAGCAATAGAGCACATGTGCAGGGGAAGGGAAGAAAGAAAGAAAGAAAATCTTAAGCAGGTATCCATGTTCAGCACGGAGGCCATTGTTTAGCTCAATCTCACAACCCTGAGATCATGACCTGAGCCAAAACAAAGAGTTGGACACTCAACCAACTTAGCCACCCAGTGCCCACAAATGAGCATTTTTTAACTTACAGAATGGCAGTAGTTGTGTTAAAAAACAAAAACAAAAACACCTGCAGATTCATTATCTTGCTAGAGGTGGGCAAGCATTCTCCTTCAGTATTCATTTCCACAATCTAGTGGAGCTCATCATTTTGGTCTGCCTGCAAAGTGGTCACAAAGACCTTTTTCTCCACTTACAAGCTCTCTCCAAACATCCTAGGATTGTATGTGGCTGTGGCATGCAAGGGACAAGAAATAACTTTCTTTATATTTATAAATTAAATTAAATATGATGAGGGCACCCTCTCCATGATATCGCTGGCTAGCAATTCTGTATCATCATTTTTCACGGCTCTCAGGCCCCACCTTAGACTGTAACTTTAATAGTGATAGGAACGGCACTGAGACTTGGTATACGTTGGCTGATTCATGGTCCACTCAGCGGTGGCCGATTCTGCTCAAGGCTCTAGGCCCTCAGTGCCAAGTTCTGTGCAGAAATGTCCACCAAATCTTCCAAGACCATATTAACTAATGCCTAGTTAATCTCTAGTGACCCTTGTCATCTCTACAACCCTACATGGGTGAGACCCAAGATTGCTACTACTCTAAGAAAACCTACCATCTGTCTCATTTCATGACCTTCTGGGATTCAGCTCACACATGTTCCTTTCCTCAACCCCATTGCTACAGCTTTTAGCCTTCTTGGACCTAGATCAATGGTAAACCCAAATATTAAACTAACCAAGCAGGTAACACAAATCAGTTCCCCATGCGTAATACAAGAGGGTATAGTGGGGAGCATGGCAAATCAGAGGGTCCATGTCCCATCTAAGGTGGTTTGTGACGATGTGAGAACATAGGCCTAATGTGACTTGGATTATCAATAATAATAATAATATAAATGATAAAAAGTAAGAAATATGAATTTTGATGTAGAATCTCTTAATTTAAGATTTTAGAATTGAAAACATTGCTTTTAAGAGATATTAAGGAATTATTAATTTGAGGGGGTTGATAATGATATGGTGGTTTTGCTTTTAAAATATATATAAAATCACATAAAATGTGATTTAAGATTCTACAAGAAAAATTAAATTTTATATGCAAAAGGAACCTAAATTTGATGGTTTTAAATTATGTCTATAAAGTCTTTGATATTCCTCTCTTTAAGAGAAGATGGGAACTAATTGTCCATCCTTTGAGATCTCATCACTTAGACTTAGTGATTTGTTTCTGAAAATAGAATAGGGCAGATGTGCTGGGGAGGGACATGAGAGATCGGTCATAAAAGGCACTGAGTTTTCCTCCTCATTCGCTCTCTCTTAGATTGCTTTCTCTGAGGGAAGCAGGCCAGCTGTCCCGTCATTAGGACACTTATGTAACCTTTGGAAAGGGCCACATTAAGAGAAACTGAGGCCTCCTCTGACAGCCCTGTGCCCGTACCATTTTGGCAATGGGCCATCCAGCCCAATCAAGCCTTCAGATGCCACATTCCAATGAGAGTCTCCTGATAGCTCCTGAGCCAAATCACCCAGCTCAGCTCTTCCTGAATGCCTCACCCATAGAATCTGTGAGGTAATAAATGTTTTTAAACCACTAGGTTTGGGGGAAATTTGTTACACTCTGAAAGATAATTAATATATTAACAACAGAGTGGCTGCTAGTTTACTTTTGACCTCAAATTTTCAAACCAAAAATCCCAGATGGGAATCACAGTTTGACCCTGAAACTCCACAAGGCTAACTGCTCCAACCACTTCCACTGCCACCAAACAAAGAGGATCAGTTTTTAAAGTATTCACATACTTACTGAATTCTTCCTGGGATACCTGAGCGGAGAATGTCCTAGTGACCCCTGCTATGGGTATAACAGACAATGAGAGTTCAGTTAACCACCTGTACCTCCCTTTGTCTCTATATTTCTCTCCTACATTTGCCAGTGAGTGGAGACAATACTGTCTGGGGCAAGTTCTCTTTTTAGGTGTCTTTTTTTTTTTTTTTTTGGATAAGTTTCAAACTGCCAGGGGTTCGAAGATGAGCAGCTAATTTGTTGTGCATAGTGGCCAAATCCGCACTTAGTGTCATGTGTGTTTGGTGAATATCAGTTAATTCTTCGAAAGTGAGATACAGGAAATCCTTTATTTTTTTAAAAAGAAAAAGAACTAACAACCGTTTTATCAAAAACATACTCTTAGAAACTAGTACAGATGACAAATTATTAATTTCATGGAAACCCAGACTTTGCTGATTCATTGTTGTATCTCTAGTTTCTGGAAGTTACCTGGCACATGGAAATTGCTCAGTGGACATTTGTTGAATGAATGAGTGAATGAATGAATGAGCTCGAAGAGAAGAAGGTCCATTGGAGAGGAGAGTGGCATACCATCCATTAGGCATTCACCTTAGCCCTTCCTTCCCCCATCCTCTCTCAAATGTCATCATTGCTGAGGCACCTTTAAGGAAGCTAAGACTCCTTGGGAAACAGGGTTTAAATGCAAGATCCAGGAAGAACCCCTTGGGACTAAACATGAGAAGACCTGGCTCCCCATCTTTCCACTTACTGGCCACAAGGCCTGGAAGTAGGCTTCACCTCGCTTCTTTGATCCTGATTTCTTCTTCCCCAATACAAGATAGAAGCTTCCAGCCTTCATTCCAGAGGTGTCTTGAGCTTTTCCAGGCTTCCCCTTCTTTTAACACTCACCCCAAAGGAGGCAAGTCACCACTTGTGAAGTGCTTTGAAGCTGACAAAACGGAGGCCTTGGGGTGATGTGACCAGAGGCGCACAGCTTGGCAGATCACTTGATATGACTGATGTTCAAAGCAGCTGTCAATGAATAGAAGGCAGCCCGCGCAAAGGAGCCAGCCAAAAATAATGAGGGAGGTGAAAAGAAAAAAAAAAAGAAAGAAAGAAAGGAAAAACACACAGGGCAGGGCTTGGGGTCACTTGTGTTTCCTCTGGTCTCACCTCCTCCCTGTCCTCCTCCACCCAGTCCTCAAACAACCCCCTTCTGCCTCCAAAAGAAAAGTTAAAAGCTTTCTTTTGGAAAAAGGGTAGTTTGCTTAGACTGCTGCTGTTTACCTTTGGTAGGACAGCCATTGGTGGTGAGTTCAAACACAGGAAAAGGCCTCTGCTTACAGGAAGAGCTGCAGACAGGCCTGGAAGACTTGCCGCGATGCTATGAGCTTGCACCTTTCCCATTGGTGTGCAGCCCTGGGACCTGACACTGGGTCCTTGTCTCCATGTCAGGCAGCCAACCTTCGTCCATTGCCTACCCTGCTCTATACTCCTCTCTTCCCTCAGCATTATTGATCCTGAAGCATAAAGATGGTGGAGGGTCGCAGGTGGGTGGCCAGGGAAGAGAGAACAAAAAGAGGAAAAGAGGTTTACATCACAAACAAACTATAACCTTACTTCCAGTCTAGCATGGAAAATATAATTAGAAGCAGCAAACTTTTGGTTTACAGTAGGAGTTTTATTTATTTGTTTTCAATCATTAAAATCTTCCTCTATGAACTAAAGAGGGCACATCTGCCAAAACGAGGTGATAACCCCTCTCTGGAAAACTGATCTCTCTACAGCTGCTTAGAACTCTGTGATTTATTCATGAAAGGGAAGGCAAAGAACAATCTGCCCTCTTACTTTTCAAAGCACTTGCTCCTGAGACCTGGCCACCCTGAAGGGTTAGACTACAGTGCTGGAGAAAGGAGGAAAATCACACTGAGGAAACAAATGCTAGCAAATAATTAAAATCTTCTGGGGCTTCCCCATTCCCCCCAATTTCTTTCCTCTAATTCCACTTCAGAAATTCCCCTGGCTCCAAGAAGCACTAGACTTTCTGGTCAGGCCATTCTCAAGTTTACCATGAGGATCTCACTTCTCTCTTTCCCTGATTTTTGAGTTATTTGTGTCAAAATCTTTCTGTCTTCAGAGAGCCTATATCATTTTGTTTCCCCCCAAACAAAAAGAGAAATAAAGGGCTGTTAATGTTCCCACCTCTACTTTGTTTGAGACTCCTTGTTAGTGAGCTCCTGACACACCTGAAGGACCATGTAGTGGAAGGCAGCAATTTCTCCTCCAGGGAAAAATTTTCCCCGGTACTTCAAGGTCACCAAACTTTGGTTGCAGTATTTTACCTGGTGTGGAATGTGTTTTTAAAAGTTCTTTGGTTCTTTCAAGATTTTTTCTCTTCAGATTTCATTTTTAGTGGTTTAACACCAATATCCCTGAGTGTGTGTGTGTGTTTGTGTGTGTGTGTGCATGCGCAGCACACACTTAAATCTGTGCTCTGTGGGTTTGCTTTCCTTTCTAAATCTGTAAATTTAAGTCCTTCTCCTAATTTGGAGATTTCCATCTATTCTTTTTTCAAATATTCTTTGCTTCTACTTTTTACTCTTTCCTGCTTCATTGGCTCCAATTGCACATATATTAGACCTTTTGATAATGTCCACAGGTCTCTGAAGATTTGCTCATTTTTTCAATCTCTCTTCTCTCTGTTCTTCATTTCTACTATTTTTTGAACCGTTTTAAAATTCACTGATTTTTTTTTCTACTCTCTCTATTTTACTGTTAAGTCCAACCAGTAAATTCTTTTCAGTGTTGTAATTTTCAGTTCTAGAATTTTTATTTCGTTCTTTTCTTTAAAAAATCATTTTTTTTTTAGAATCTCTTCCTGATCTTTTACCACATATATCTGTGAAACAGCTATATGAAGAATGGTGAGGTATTTTTCTTGGTCCTATTTTATATCTAGAAAAACCAGGGAATTGAGAGGCTAAACAGATGTGTCAAGATTGGAAAGGCAGTCATAAATAGAGCCAAGATATATAATATATAATATATATTACATAAAATTGAGGAAGATGGAGAAAAGAAAAGAACAGAGGGAGATTAAGGAGTGTGGGAAAGAGGCAGAGTTTACAATTTCAAATAGGATGTTTAGGGAAGGCCTCAGTGAAAAGGTGAGGATAGAGAAACATCTGAAAGAAGCAAAGGAAGGAATGAAGGCTGTTACTCAGCGGGAAGAGCAAGTGCCACATAGGATATGTTATGTATGTATGTCATATATGATCACTGGATCTTCCGTGATATTTTTACAAGTTGGTGGGACACAAGTTTATCATGCTAAAGTCCAGGGGCCAGAAGTAGTCATGATGTTAAAATTTCTTATGAACTATTTCATATTACACCAGATGAGGTTCTTTGAAAGGGTTTGATGAGTGCTACATAATAATTTTGGTTCTGTAGGATAAATTACATTCTTGGCATATGCAAAATGCTTTTTAGGAACTAACAAACTGATAAACACAAGTAAAAATAAAAGACTATGAAAAATTTCCTTTCCACTGATGACTAGATCAGTTATAACTGCTAACCCCAGTAACTGATGACTGGGAAGTTTTGACCAACCTTCCCGTTAAAAAAAAAAAAAGAATTAGATGAAAATGAAAAATATCTTCTTAAAAGCATTGAAATGTCAACTAGGTAGTGAGGCATTTAAAAGCCAAAATCTAAAAGAGGAGAACCAGATAATAGAACTGATACTCAAATCTGACTTTGCCTGCTATGCATTTGCCAGTCCTGAAGACACAGCTGCAAAACTGAGCTATACTTCCAACAAATTCCTGGGGCTGGAGGCAAAAAGAGAGACCTATAACCTACCAGAGGTGGGGGTTCTAGTAAACCACCTTCTCTTTAACCTGCGACCCCAAAGAGTTACAGCTTCAGATAAGCTGAATCATGAGTAAACCTTTCCCTGCAAACAATTTCCTTCTGCCTTTATGCCATGTGGGTGGTCTAGGAAACCTCAAGTCTTGAACATGGTTTGAGTTGGATCTAGACTGAAAGCACCTCAGGTGTCTGGCAAAGACAAATTAAAATCTTTTTTGGAAGAAGATACTATCGTGCTAAACTTCAAATTACTTTTACAAATAATTTTTAAAATACAGTGTCCAACACACTGTCAAAAATCACCAGTAATTATGGGAAAATAAAACACATTGAGCAAGAACCAGCAGAAAAACAGACAACTCAAATAGGCCCTTAAGCACTGGAGATAATGTCTGTTGGAACTATAAGCCATAAACTATAAAACCACCTTGCTTTGTTTAAAGAAGAAAATAAACTCTTGTTTGAAGGCTATGTTTAAAGAAGAGAGGGAGTGAAACGTAATGTTTTAAAACAGCTGAGAATATTCAGAACTAATGAGAGACATCTTTCCATAAATTCAAGAAACCTAATAGATTCTACACAGTATATTTACACAGCACTTCCAGACACATTGTAGTAAAAACACGGAAAGCCAAAAAAATCCTGAACTGTCTCTATATAATAAAAGCAGCCATAAGGAAAATGATATATTGCCTTCAAAAACATAAATTGACAGCTGAATTCTAAAATCAATAATGGAAGTCAGGGGGCACCTGAGTGGCTCAGTCCATTAAGTGTCCTTCTTTGGCTCAGGTCATGTTCTGACACTTTGTGGGTTTGAGCTCCACATCGGGCTCTCTGCTGACAGTTCAGAGACGGCTTCGGATCCTCTCTCTCTCTCAAAAACAAAAATAAAAACATTTTTTAAAAAAATTATGGAAGTCAGAAGAGAGTAAATGATATTGTTAACCCGCTGAAAGAAAATAATTGCCTGCTTAGAATTCTTTTCCCTATATATATATGTCTAGAATTATATATTGATATATGTAGAATGTATTTATCAATTATATACTGATAAATGTAGAGTTATAGAATATATGTTGATTATATATACATATATATATATATGTATATATATATATCAGTAACAAAGATTAATAAAGACTTTTTTTAAATGAGAAAATTTGGGAAATTCTAAAATATCTATTTCAGGATAAAATAAAATCCAGATAGAAAGTCTGAGGTGCAGGAAAAAATTGAATAAGTTTAACAATGCAAGGTTAAAACTATAATAAATAAATAGCAACCAAAAAAGTTTTTAAGCTAACCACTAAAAAAAAGAGGTAGTGTAAATCTTCCAAAATAGTAAAGGGGAAAAACTAATGATAAACAAATCTTAGTCAATTCAAAGGGAGTCAGAAAACAGAAGTAAAAGAATTATTGAAGACGTAGGATATATTGAAATCTTGAAATAAGATGATAGATTAAAAACCAAAAACAAGTGCGTGTATGAGGGCTGTGAGGAATATGAGAGTGCCTTGGGCTGAGGGTAGGAGGCCTGAATTCAGGTGCTGGCTTAGTCATCAGCTAACCATGGAATCCTGAGCAGTTCTCAGGATCTTAGTCCTCCCAGGAATTGAGGCTATTAAGATGGATAAAGAATGAGCTTCATTCAGCTCTCATAGACAAAGAGACTGCTCTTACGACCTCTTAAGTCCCAGGTCTTCAGATAGCCTCTTGTTGCTAAGGGCTCATCACATTCCTGGAAGGAAGGGACGCCCTCTGCTGAGATAAAATTGAATTCTCTTAAACCTCTGTCAGCTACTGGGCAAGATATCTGAAATGGCATATGGAAATGGCATATGTTAGAGATAGAGAGGCCTTAGTTAAAGGTGAAATAAATGCCCCTTTAAATGACTGTTCATACCCTTGCTAGAATCTACAATAATCATTTGCTTGAGTTAGCAAATGAAAAATACAACTTACTGGTCTCTAAAGAAGAGGGCACAGAACTCCCAAAGCTATTCATATTTGTCCTGCCCATCAAAAATTTAGATTTATCAACACTTAATAGATCTTATGACACTGATGCCCTCACTTATTCCACATGGAAGATGGTCACAGTTCAAACAGAGCTGGAGTTATCCTGAGGGAAAGCTGGGAAAAGGGTGACCCTTACACCATCACTCCTTCCCTGGCTCTCAGTGTATTACAACCTAATGCAGCTTGTATGTTGCCAACTAATAATTTGGACATTTGGCTTCAAAGGATGCCTGCCAAAAAAATTACAAATTGAATAGGATATTAATAGTCCAAACTGAAGCAAAGAACAAGAAAACAACACAGCTGACATTTTTCCTATTCCTTCAACCATATTACAAAGTAAAAACAGTGATAGTGTAATCAGATCTGCAAAGAAGCCTGCCAAAAATACTAAACACTATCTAGAAGGATTTGGAAATATAGATTTATACCCGATGTCAATGATGACAACCTCAAGTAGTAACAGCTGTTATCAGTTCTTGATGGAATGGGACCATCATAATTAGTAGAAAACCTTGAAGTATGTTTCACTACATTTTTCTCATCCTTTTAAAAATTTTCTTCTGTGTATATTTTATAATGAATATCACTTGTGTGTAGAATTCGTAAACAATCAGACAAACAGATATTTAGAACTGTATGCTCAAATAATGGGGGGGGTGGAGGGAGCGGGGGCAGGAGGGGGATTATATAGATAAAGAAATCTGAAGACCTCGGGCCTAGTTAACAGCCAGATCACTGGGGCTTACCTTGAGAATGACATGAACCTTAGGGCTACCTGGGAACTGAGTGGCCTTGGGTCCTTGGACTGTAAGGGTTGAGCCCTGTGGCATAGTAGCTCTGAAGGCTGACAGAGACTCTAGTTTCAGTATGGGGGTCTCTGTGTAAGTGGGACATTTCTAGTCATTACTGGGGGTGGGGGTCAGACACAGCTATTTCAGCACCAGCTTTCTGGTTAGAGGTGTTGTCCCAGCACCCTGCCTAACTCCAAAAACCTGGTCCACCATGATGCAGCGTTCACACGGCCCCCATTGCCAAACGAACTCTGACAGGACCTAGTTTCCACATGTCCCATGACTTTAACTTTCCAAACATTTGCTGTTTTTATTTTACAGAGATTTTTCCTTTTGTTTCTAAATATGTGTGATTTTGTGGTATATAATAAGAAATATGTGTATTTGGTTTTCCTCTACAGTTTCTGACACTGTTTCTTTTTTTTTTTTTTTTTTTTTTTTTTTAAATTTTTAATGTTTATTTATTTTTGAGACATAGAGACAGAATGTGAGCAGGAGAAGGGCAGAGAGAGAGGGAGACACAGAATCCAAAGCAGGCTCCAGGCTCCGAGCTTTCAGCACAGAGCCCGACATGGGGCTCGAACTCACAGACCATGAGATCATGACCCGAGCCGAAGTCAGCCGCCCAACCAACTGAACCACCCAGGTGCCCCTCTGACACTGTTTCTAAAACCCTTGGAATTTCCTATGCCGAGAGCTAAAAGGTATCTTTTGTTACGTTAATGAGGTGACTTTTGGACAGCACCTGAGGAGGAGAGCTGGTTGCCGGTGAAGCCAACCATATGAGTAGAGGGTTAGAACTTTCAGTCCTAATCCCATCCCAGAGAGGGGAGAGGGGCTGGAAGTTAGATCAATAGCCAATTGCCATGATTTAATCAATCATGCCCATGTAATGAAGCCTCAAACCCAGAAGCCTTCCTGCTTGGTGAACACGAGATTCAGGGAGAATGATGCACCAGGAAAGGGCACAGAAGCTCTGACTCCTTTCCCCACACCTCCACCCAGGCATTTTTTCCATTTGGCCATTCCTGAGTTATATCTTTTTTTTTTTAAGTTTATTTATTTTGAGAGAGAGAGAATGCAACAAGGGAAAGGACAGAGAGAGGGAGAGAGAGAATCCTAAGCAGGGTCTGTGCTGTCAGTGCAGAGCCCAATGTGGGGCTCGAACTCATGAACCATAAGATCATGAGCTGAAATCAACAGTCAGATGCTTAACAGACTGAGCCACATAGGCACCCCTTGAGTTATATCTTTTTATACTAAATTGGTAATCAAGTGAGAAAACTGGTTTCCTGAATTCTGTGAATCACTCTAGGAAATTAACTGAACCTAGAGAGGGTGAGGGAGTGTCACCGGAACCTCTCATTTTATAGCAGCTTGGTCAGAAGTATCCATGACCATCTGGACTTGTGATTGGTGTCTGAAATGAGGTTGGGGCAGTCTTGTGGGACTCAGTCCTTACCCTGTGGGAACTGACTCTATCTTCAGGTAAACAGTATCAGAGTTGAGTTGAACTGTAGGATACACAGCTAGCTGGTATCCCAAGAATTGGTTGGTGGTATATAGAAATATCTCCCTCCCCTCCACGGCCCCCAGCCATCCCATACATACATACACATTGGAATCGGGTCCCAAACTCTTTAGTATGATATCTGTTCTTTTAATGTTTTATATTTCATTTATATCACCATTTCTATGTGTTCGTATTAGTAGAGTAGAGAGAAATACCCTTGTAATTACTTTGCTGTCTCAACTCAAAATCTTTGGACATTCATTTGAAACCAGCTGAAGCCCCAAGTTAATGGAACTTCACAGGTACCATAGTGAGGTGTTCTTAAAACCAAGTTTCTTGGTGAGGATACAATGTACTCTCCAATTCACCACATTGAGCTATGGGATTTTATTTGCTTTGTTTGTCTTTTCATGAAAAATTGTTTATTAAGCTTTAGTAGCCTAGGGATACAAACATAAAAGCATTTCTTTTGTTTTTTAGACTAAAGCAGTTCATTTGGGATAGCAGAAGGTGTAGTGGCCCTGTGCCCTCACCGTGAATTGTCCAAGAATATTAGGGGTTGTTTGCTCCACAGTAGCCATTCCTACTGCCGTGGTGCTCGCTCTTCTCTCCCCAAGATATATCTCACTCCAGATTACTCCAAGTCATTCAGTATCCAATTATTTAGTCAGCGAGTGGCTCAGCATGTAATTTGTGACCCAATTCTGGCCAATTAATCATGAGAGCAGGAGGGAGAGGTGGGACAGGAGGGACTTCTGGAAAAAACTTTCTCACTCTTAATAAGAGAGATAAGACAGGAAGCCTCTTGTTTCCTCTGGACATTGAAAATGTCTAGATGTGACTTTGGGGAATTCCACAGATACAGATTGATCTTGAACTGAGCCAGATGAAAGTAGAATGGAAAAATGAGAAGCACTGAATCCTCATGATGCTATTGAGCATCATTAACAACCCTAGCACTTCTCAGCCTCTGTTATCTCTACAAGATAATACATTTCTTTATTATTTGTTCCACTCTGAGCTGAATCTTCTGTTACCTGAACACTAAAGCATCCCAGCTGATTGTACCTGCTTTCCAAATGGCTCCGGCAGTGAGAATAGAATCATCTAGGCTAGCACTGTCCAAGAGTGATACAAGGCAAGCCACCAATGTGGGTCACATATGTCATTTAATACTTTTTAGTTTCTATAGTAAGATAAAATTAATTTTAATAATAATTTAAACCTACTCTATGCAGGATATTATCATTTTGACATGTAGCCAACATAAAAATTGATATTTTACAATATATTAGCATAAAATACCATAATATGAACTGTAAGAGAATTTTTTTAATTGGATTTCATCAAAATTATAATTTTATGTTCTTTGGAAAATACCATTAAGAAAAAGAAAAGACGAGTAACATTCTGGGAGAAAATATTCATGATACATGTATCTGATGAAGGGCCAGAATATATATAGAGCTCCTACAATTCAATAACAAGAAGACAAGTAATCAGTTAAAAATAGGCAGATTTGAGCAGTCACCTCACAAAAGAGGACATAGGAATGGCACATAAGCACATGAGAAGATTCTGAACATCACTGATCATCAGAAAATGCAAATTAAATCACATTGAGCTACAATTATAAAACCTCTAAAATGTCGAAAATGAAGAAGACTGAAAATACTATGAATTGGTAAAGTTATGGAGCAACTAACCCCTGACCCATTGTTGTTTGGTACAGTTTATTATATTCCATTTTCAGCTTTAAGAAAAAAAAGAGTTAAGCTGATGAAGTTTCAAAATAATGGTAAATGATTTACATGAAAAGCAAAAACCAAAAATTACAAAGGAGTAATGGAGTTACTGCTAATATTTAAAGAGGCGCTTTGCTAAATCTTTGCTTTGTTTATTTCCTCATTCAGTCTTGAAAAAGAGCCTGTGAGGGAGGTGTACTTATTATCTCCATTTTAGAACTGACAAGCTTATGGAGATTCATTGGTCAGGCCGGAGATAATGACACTATCTAAATTCTTAAGCATTAAGCAAAAGAAACTGAAATTAAAATTAAAACTAGATTAAGGGTGCCTGGCAGCTCAGTTGACTGAGCGTCTGACTTTTGATTTCGGCTCAGGTTATGATTTTGCAGCTTTGTGGGTTCAAAGATAGGCTCAGTGCTAGCAGTGTGGAGCCTGCTTGGTATTCTCTCTTTCTCCCTCTCTCTCTCTGCCCCTCACCCATCCCTCTCTCTCTCTCTCTCTCTCTCTCTCTCTCTCTCTCTCTTCCTCTCTCTCTCTCTTCCTCTCTCTCTTTCGCTTTGTCTCTCTCTCTCAAAAATAAATAAACTTAAAAAAGTTAAAACCAGATTAAATGTGGTAAAAGAAGATGGTTTAAGGAGACTAGTTCAACAGTGTCTTCAGAGTAGAGTGGCTATTCTGGTTCGGGTTCTATGGCTACTGTGTCTTCTCTTCACATTTTTTCATTTGTAAAAGAGAATAAAATGTCTCCTTAGAGATTTATGGGAAGGATCAAATAAATTAATATATGTAAAGTTCCTGGCACACAGCATGCACTAAGATATATTTATTTTCTTCTCCTTCCTAATGGAAAGCAATATATTTCATATTCCGATAGAAAGTTAACCAATAGGTTATGTTGCAGTCTTGAGTCCAGAACAAACTTCTTTGGTTTGGATTTTGAGTATTCATACAGATAACCCCATTTACATTCATCCCATACTCCCAAACAAAACTCCATCTCCATATAAATGGTTCCAAAAGTGAGAAATGCTTATTCTAATTAATCCTTGATGTTTGAGAGTAATCAAAACATGCTCACATCACATCATGCCCACAAATCTGGGTACAAATATAGGAAGAATCTGTGTTGGGTTAAGCAGATGACTGTCTCTTTGAGCAAAAAGGTTTAGTAGAAGTTACAAGGACCCAGGTAGGTAGCAGGTAAGGTGGATTCTGCAAAAATTCAGACTGACCCCCGTGCCTTTCCCTAATGCACTTCTATTCCCAGTTCTGCCAAACTCAGCTCTATAAGCCTCTGATTGCTTTGTCTGTCCCATCTCTCTAGGTCTGGCTATCATGTCCTTCATATGCATTGAGGTTAGGACAAAGGCCATTTCCCCAAAGATGATCCAGCAATTAGGTGGACATCTATCACAGCAAAAGAAAACCAGTCTTCAGTTAATGCCTCAATTTCTCCAAATTTTGAAAAATATAATGGTAGGTGGAGTTACACTTGACAGCAAGGAGCTACTAATGTGAGTCAGGAGTAAGAAACATTCTGATCCAGCCTTTAAGAGTATATATGTGTGTAAGAGACAGAGATGGAGAGAGAAAGAGAATGAGAACTTTGAGGACATAAAGAGACTGTTAGTCAGTAGGTTTGTAACAGTCAGAACAGAGTCTTATTCCTTGCGTTCCCCAGGGCACCACTGCTGGCACAGCTTATGGATTTCTGGCACAGGTTGCCCCAGCCCCATCTACAGATGAGAAAACTCACACCCAGAGAGGAATCCATTGTACCACTTGCCCAAGGTCACACACATCAGTGGCAAAAGCCAACATGCTTCTCTGTCTCCTCAGTCAGCTGTACTGCCCTTTGCCCCCTGCTGGCCTTCCTCCGTACCCTCTCTTTGTAGAAATGGGAAGGAAACTCACAATGAACATCTAAGAGAACAAAGAAGAGCACAAGAGAATGGAGCAGAGAGGCAATGGGTGCTGATTTTTCTGAAGGAGTAGCCATACTGGGGGCCAGCGTCTGAGTGATCGTGAGGCTGCGGGAGCCCTCTGCTGAGATGGTCAGTGGAAAGTGGAAGTAGGTGGGAGTGAGGGGAGGGTGAGTGAGGAGAAGTAGGGAAAGGCTGGGCTAGGTTTCTGTGGCATCAGTCAGCAGAGGGAGTGAGGGGAGGTGAAGGAACAAGGAAGCTCAGGCTACAGAATTCTTGCAGGAAGGAAGATGTGTCTGATCACCTGAAGACTCAGTGACAGCCACGGGCACCCTTCACATATTGTTGTTCCTCCTGCAGCCTCAGGCAAGGCCAGGGCTGAGCCCCAGGAGCCCAGTCAGAGTCCAGAGGATTTCCCTTTTAAGTGCACAGAATGTGGGAACTGTCACGTTGAGGCCTGTTGTTTTCTCCAAGCCGGCTGACCCGCCCAAAGACAGGCCGACTGGGACTGGCCGGGGGCCTGTGCCATCCCAGCGGCTGCGCAGCTTTGATGTGGTGGAGCCGCATCCAGTCAGGATCTGGCGACGTCACCTCTGGAAAAACTGGAAGGCCGTTTCTAATGTTTTCTTTTTTTTTTTTTTTTGTTATAATAGTTTATTTTCAAATTGGTTTACATATAACACCCAGTGTTCATCCCAACATGTGCCCTTTTTAATGCCCATCACCCCCTCTCCCCCCTCCCTCATCCCCCTTACCCTCAGTTTTTTCTTAGTCTTTGAGAGTCTCTTATGTTTTATCTCCCTCGTTTCTAATGTTTTCAAAACACGGTGAAGCGGCACAGGTCTTAATACATCAGCCACAGTGTTCAGAAGAGAATTCTCAGCCCTGCCCGTGCCAAGCTGTTCCATTCGTATACCTCGTTGTAAGCCTGCCTGTGAGGTTTCTAGGAAAGGATTTCCCCTCCTTCCCTGCTCTGCCCATCACACGAAAAGTCATCCTGTGGTACTTGTAAAATCACCACCGGGTGTCTAGAAGCTGGAATTCCTGAGCCCCTCCCGTTACATTTCACAGGAGAGATTTCTAATCAGGTCCCTCCAGCTGGTGCAGCTTACTGCCCAGCTCTCTCATGGCTCCTGCGGATTTTCACTGAAAGCGAAGGGGATGGATGTTTGTACTACAGACAACACAGCCATGGAACGTACCATGCCTCTGCCCCCGCAGATACGTTCCAAATTATATGGAACGTACAGTTTGACTAAGAGCCAGAGGTCTGAAAGCCCTCGAATGGGGTACGCAGAAGGAGGCAGTTTTCATCTGATGGGGTGGAAGTAGCACCAGCAGGACTCTGAACCCACACCCCTGTATCCTAAACTACGCAAGCAGCTTCCCACCATCCAACGTGTCTTTATTCCTTTATTTCCTTGTTTAGGTCCACTTACCCAGACCAGCAGGGCCATCATTCAGCCCAGGACTAATTTAACACTAGACTACTGCTGTTTTTTTCTTTTAGAATTTTAAGCGTAACATATGTACGCACAAATCATAACAGTCAGATTTATATACATCCAGGTCCTGACATGGAGCTTGACCAGCACCCAGGACCCCCTCATGCCCCTTTCAGTCTCTGCCTCCTCAGGTATAACCATGACCCTGACTGACTCTAACCATGACAGTCTGCCTATTCCTGGACTTGCTTAAAAAATAGAATCATATGGTGCATACTCTTTTATGTCATTTTTGTTACTCAAACTTAGATTTGTGAGAGCCAACCATGTTGCGTGTAGCTGTGGTTTGTTGACTCTTGCACTCATTCTTGTAAGTATTCTGTTGCTTAAACATGCAGGATTCATATATCCCTTATACCGAAAAGGGCATTTCGGTGGTTTGGTTTGTGACCATATGCCTAGTGTTGCTATGAACGTTCTAACACATGCCATATCATGTTTTATTTTTTAATGTTTATTTATTTATTTTGAGAGAGCCAGAGAAAAAAGGAGAGAGAGAATCCCAAGCAGGTCCACACTGTCAGCACAGGGCTTGACATGGGGCTTGAACTCAGGAACTGTGAGATCATGACCTGAGCTGAGATCAAGAGTCAAATGCTTAACTGACTGAGTCACCCAGGTACCCTGCCATAACATATTTTAAACTTTTGATGCAGGACTGCCCATCATTGCTCTGATCCCTGTTACCAGGAAGATGGTTCACTCCTACGATTGACAACATTTTTTGAGTTGTGATACACTATTTTATTTCATTAGTCACCTACTTCCTCCTGAAATGAAGAATGGCATAGATTTTTTTTTAAATAAAATTAACCTGATTAAGGACATAGCAGTAACATTAGCATGTACTCACTTCTTCGTGGCCTTAGCAGCTTGTCCTGCACAAAATAAATAATTTCATTTGTTGAATTGCAATGAATTGTTTGAGAAAAACCTCTCTCATACATAGACCCTTCAAAATTCACACCTGTCTTTATCTTCTCTAAGCCAAATTCCATCACTCCCTTAACCATTCTTTATACCAATTATATTCTGTTCTTTTGCTCTGCTATACCCAGGGTAAAATATTTTTGGAAAATACCATGTCCAATCGGATTTTTAAGCTGACATCCAAAATTTTTATTGTTCAAATAAATCAAAAAGTAGAATTTCTGCTATTATTTTTTAAATATTCAGGTGCTAGCTATTTATTTATTTATTTATTTACTTACTTACTTACTTACTTACTTATTTATTATTTTTAAAGAGGTTTCATGCCCAGTGTGGAGCCCAATGTGGGGCT
Organism: Paguma larvata; assembly: GCA_030068075.1. Taxonomy (NCBI): domain Eukaryota; kingdom Metazoa; phylum Chordata; class Mammalia; order Carnivora; family Viverridae; genus Paguma; species Paguma larvata. The sequence goes on along the minus strand of CM057826.1, from coordinate 97,283,281 downwards.
TAAACCTCAAAATCAAGACCTGAACTAAGATTAAGGGTCAGATGCTTAACCAACTAAGCCACCCAGGTACCCCACAAATAAAAGCTAATTTTTTCCCTCAATGTGGGGCTTGAACTCATGATTCCAAGATCAAGAGTCACATGCTCTACTGACTGAGCCAGCCCCTCTGCCATTTTTTAAAATTGTTCAATACCTTAAATATTTTCTTTAACTTTGAAACTGTAAGCTTAGCTCATACAACTTATAAAAAATATCTGCCATGTTACATGATTGGCAAAACTGTCCTCCTGAAAATTGATTAGCCAATTCAGACTTAATTTCATTCACATGTGGCTTGTTTTTATTTTTATCATTTCAAATAAACCTATAAATACCTATTCCTTGGAAACATTACAACTAAATTTGAATTGTAAGCCTCATGGATGGACAGATGGATGGGTGAATGGGTGGGTGGATGGATGAAAGATGGATGAAAACTCACCATGGCCTTATCCCCTGAGTGAAACAAAGAGCCATGCTTTGATATTTCCTCCCAGTGCTTTCATTGCTTTGCTTTGCTTTGCTTTGCTTTGCTTTGCTTTGCTTTGCTTTGCTTTCATGTGACTCTCAGATAGGATGAATTCTTGGATTGTTTGTTTGGTACCCAGAAGTCTTTTAAGAACACTCCCGAGTAGTAATACTCCACAGTAAGATCCAGAATGGGTGAGAGGTCTGTTTTTCTACTTTGTTAAAGTGAGAGAAGGGAAAGGGGAGATGGAAAACTGTGCTCTGAACCAATTTGCTCCATACTTTCTTTCTAAAATTCATATGGAGGAGGAAGTTGTGTTTTAAAGATGTTAGGTCACTTTATTTTCTCATGCTTTTAAATAGGCCAACCTGTGATGCTCAGTTTCACCTTTATGTCAGGTTTAAAAGCCCCATGGGAATCCAGAAACTAGACAAAGGATAGGTTTTCCATTCTCTCAAGAAAATAGAGTATAAGAAATTTCCTAATAGGATATTTGCTTACCGGGTATGTGGGAAATTTAAAATTCTCCCTCTGAATTATTCTATTTTGCTTGTTTATACTGTGTTTGGGTGTTTTCTAGATAGTGTTAGAATCAGCACTATCATCAGTTCTTAATTATCTAAAAATATTTATTCTGTTCATTACCTGAGGTCAGTTTTTAATTTGGATTTGACTTTTTTCCTGAAATTTAGCACAACAAACATCTTGGCTCATTTGCCCCCTACAGCTCAACTAGTTTGAGCTCATGGAATGCAAACTAATTTTAAAATAAGCAGGAGACTCCAAAGAGAAGATTTTGCTGCCAAAAAAAAAATAATGCATTAAGATCCAACTGATATTACTCTGACATCTGGTACCCCCCATTCTCCACAACATCTGCAAAACTGAAAACACCCCCCAAAGCCTCTGGGAATGAACACTCTGGAAAGATTCAAACCTTGAAGGTTACAGAAGACACAAGACAACTGTTCTTGCCCCAGACAACAGTGCATTCCTGGTAGACCAGGACCTCTAAAGGTCATTAAAGCCAGCCATGGAGAATATTAAAATACAGAAAGCCCAGGAGAATTAGGTGGGGGAAAATGGAAAGAGCAGAAAAAAAGTGATGAAAAATGAGAAGCAAGTGGCAAAAGAGAGAGGCCAGGGCCAAGCCTAGAAATGTTGATGATTCAGGAAGAAATACATTCCCTATGAGAGAGAAGAGACTTGGGAAAACCCAGAAGACAACTAAGGAAAAGCAGTAGCAACCCAAAGAGAAAAGAAGGCTAGAAGCCTTTGGCCCAAAACACCTCAGTCTTCTGTGGACTCTCCACGATCTTCGGTGAGAGTCCCTGTTATATTTCCAACTTTTGGGCTTTAAGGATCAAAGATCCACTCATGACCTTAGGGAAAAGAGGAAGTCGCTGAAACAATCCATGTTATTAAAACACAATTTAGAACTGGAAAACTATCAGGAAGTAAGATGGCCTAAGCAGCTATTCCCTCCTCTTTCTGGATCACAGGATCCCCACAGACCCTACTTCTCTCTGCATATTGGCTTCTTGCCCTCCCCCAATCAGCCCTGTATCTGCTTCATCATAATTACTTCTTCCTCATAGCTGTGCTTACTTATAGACCATCAGAGAGTCTTCAGCTCCAACTTTTAGGTCACTCAGCTTGCCAGTCCTTTACCATATCTGTTTAGACCAGAAGTGCTTTTATTATAATTTTATACTTTAATTAATTTATAGGTAAACTCGAAGCATATGAATAGAAAAAAATTAATGATTCTACAAAAACTAATTTGAATGCTTTGAGAAAACTCATAAAGTTGGATTTCACACATAACAAAAACCTCGCTATCAAATAAGGTATGATAAAGACAATTCTAAAAGACTAGGTGAAAATACCAGAAAAATCTATAAGTACTCTGCACTCAGCTTACTTAAAAATTGTCTTTAAATTGTTGCTTCACTTGAAAGGTATCAAAACTGGAAGTGGTAGATGATTCTCTATGAGTGTGATTTATTCCAGTAAGATAATACAGAACTTCAGTGAGTCAGTCAGTAATCAAAGCAGAGGTCTTAGCCTTACATGAAAAGATGGCAAGTAAAATTATATGTATACATATTTATATTAACTCGTGTGTTTACACATTAATCTAGATATACTTGTACATTTAAAACTTTTAGGTGGTATTAATTTTTTAAAAAACTTTTCCTCAGTAACTGCCACCATCAGTGCAGTCAGATTGAATAGGCGGATTTCTGCTGCAATTTTCATCCATTCTGGCTTTCCCCACTTAGTGACTTGCTTAGCACCAAGTACATAACAGGCGCTAATGAATCCATGTTCCTTGACAACCACAAAGGAGGTAAGTAGGCCAAGCAGTGATAACCAAAACTCTGGCCCTAAATTATTTTTCTGGCCCAATACTCCTTAAGCGGTGAGCCAACTGTAAGCAATAATGAACTCAACCCAGTTCCAAGAAATAAAATAATGTGGTCTTTTGTTTTGAATTCATTGTTAGAGGATTTGGCATGCTTTTAAACAATCCTCCCAAATACCAAGGAACCTGCCCTAACCACCGCCCTATCCCTGGAGGTAGGATAAGCCAGAAAATAGGAGTAATGCAAAAGAGAGAGCATCATTTTTTTGCTACCACCTAGTGCAGTGAGTAAGAGCACAAATCTACAGTCTGAAACTTCCTGGCATTAACTTGAGAACCCAACAACTACCTAGTCTCAGTTTCCTCTTTGTAAAATAGGTTGTCATAAGAACTAAATGAGATAATACATAAATGGCAAGATAAGGTTTTCTTTTCCACTCCTCTACTTTTTTCTTTCTCTAAACACTCAGTCACATGGTAGAGGGGAAGGTGATAAAGAGAAGAAACACACCCCCTAATAAGGACTAGAGTCATATGCAGAGTGATTAATAATAAGAAGAAAGAGGAATATAATTATGTTTGCTGTACTCTGAAGAAAAGAAGGGCCTAAAATGCCCACAGCTTACTGTAAAGCCCACAGCAGGAGCACCTTGAAACTCTTCTCCAGGATGCAATCGTTCATTCATTTAATGAGTACCATTTATGTGCCAGGCATTATTTCAGGCACAACAGTGAACAGAACCAAATTGAATAAAAACCAGAAACTAGGACGTTACCCATGAAACCTATGTACAATGCTTGTTGCAAAGTAAGCACTTAGTAAACACCAGCAGTGTTAATCATTGTTGTTATTAACCCAACAGAAAAATCTAATTTGGGATTATTAAAATGTGCTTCTTGACTTCACACCATATAGAGGATTTTTCTACCTGAAAGCTGTACCCACTTCACACCAGCTTTCTCACCAGCCAACCTCAGAACCCCTGTGTCTTTCTCAGCCCATAACTCCTTATTTTTCACTACCTTTCCCTCCCCTACCTTCCTATCTGTTTTCAGAAATCACAGCTCTTTTCCCAGCTCTCCAGAGGTTAAGCATGGAAACTGGGGAGGACAGAGCTATAATGTTCTATTAAAATATGAACAATTGGTGTTTTGATAGAGACTGCATTGAATCTATAGATTGCTTTGGGTAGTATGGACGTTTTATATCTTCCAGTCCATGAGCATGATATATCTTTCCATCAGAGTATAAGTCTTTCATCTCCCTGGTTAAATTTATTCCTAACTATTTTATCTTTTTTAATGCCATTGTAAATGGGGTTGTTTTCTTAATTTCTTTTCCCCCTAAACCCACTTTGTTGAGATTTTATCATCAACAGATGTTATATTTTGTCAAATACTTTTTCCAGTATCTTTTGATGATCTTATGGTTTTTATCCTTTCTCTTGTTAATGTGCTGTATTACATTGATTGATTGCAAGTATTGAACCACACTTGCATCCCTGGAATAAATCTCTCTTGATTGTGTGAATGGTTTTTTTAATGTACTGTTGTGTGCAGTTTGCTAATATTTTGTTGAAAATTTTTACATCCATGTTCATCCTGGATATTGGCCTATAGTTTTCTTTTTTTGTAGTGTCTTTGGTTTTGGTATCAGGGTAATGCTGGTCTTGTAGAATGAATTTAGAAGTTATCCTTTCTCTTGTATTTTTTGAAATAGTTTGAGAAAAAATGTGTATTAACTCTTCTTTAAAAGTTTGGTGAAAGTCACTCTCTTTCAGAAATAAATAGGGTGCCTGGGTGGCTCAGACAGTTAGGTGTCTGACTTTGGCTCAGGTCATGATTTCATGGTTCATGAGTTCAAGCCCTGCATCAGGCTCTGTGCTGACAACTGAGAGCCTGGAGCGTGCTTCAGATTCTGTGTCTCCCTCTCTCTCTGTCCCTTCCCTGTTCTCATTCTGTCTCTCTTTCTCTCTCTCTCTCTCTCAAAAATAAACATTAAAAAAAAATTCATCTGTGAAGCCATCTGGTCCTAGATTTTGTTTGTTGGTAGTTTATTGACTACTGATTCAATTTCAATACTAGTTACCAGTCTGTAACCAGTCAAGCTATGGAAGCAACTCCAGGGTCCATCAATAAAGAATTGATAAATAAGATGTGAGCTACATGTGTATGTGTATATACATACATATTTATACATACATAGACACACACACACTCCTAGAGGGTATTATGCTAAGTCAAATAAGTTAGACAAGGAAAGATAAATACCATATGATTTCACTTATATGTGGAATCTAAAAAACAAACAAAGAAGTAATCTCTACACCCATCATGGGGCTCGAACTATTGATCATGAGTCACATGAGTCTACTGACTGAGCCAGTCAGGCACCCCCAAAATCAAACTTTTAAGTACAGAGAACAAACTGGTGGCTGCCAGAGGAAAGGTAGGTGGAGGGATGGGTGAAACAAATGAAGGGGAGTAAGAGGTACAAAAGTCCAGTTACAAATTAAAATTTGTAAGTATGAATAATTTATGGTCCACCTCCCTCCTATTCTAGAAGTAAAAGATCACCTTTCTGCAAGGGTCTCCAGCTCTGCGCTAAGCCTTTAACACAAAGAAGTGGCACTGAGCGGCTGCCCTGGGACAAAGGCAGCTGATCTGCACAGGGCCTCGTTCCCACCTGGCAGGTTTGTATTGTGTGGTCTTCAGGGCTGCTATCTAGCCGCTTTATTTTAAACTGTAACCCCCCCACACTCTGATCCCCCTTACCCACTTGTCTATATTGTGACGTTACCTTCTAATGTGTGATTTACATATTTATTAGGTTCTTTATTTTCCCTTTCCTCCATGAGAATGCAAATGCTCTTGAGGGCAAATATGATAGGTTTGTTCATTAGAACAATGCCTGGCACATATTAGTCACTCAGTAAGTATTTGTGAAATGAATGAATTAATTAAAGCTTCAGGGGAAAAAGTTTCCTTTCATTCCTAGAAAGGCCTTGGGGCCCTTAGTGGAGGCTCTGAAGTACAAAAGCAAGTAAAACTTAGACAACTGACTGAGACTATTTTCTCATGTAAACTGGAAAGCAAAAGGAGTGGAGGTAGAGGCTCCAGTCCTTACACCCTGCAAAGGAGGCCAAGGCTGCAAAGCAGGGTAATGATGCCCCTTCAGCTTTCTGGAATATTGGCTGTGTTTCCTGGTTGTCTTGTTCCCATTCTTTTGACAGCCCTACTCCTGGATTTCTCTTGTGAGCTTGTTCTTTCAGTATCATGGCCACTGTGGTTAAATAAATTGACTAGGGATGAATGCATCCTTTTCCCCTGTTGCAGCGTGAATAGCAGTTAGTTGGGTCCAGTAGACAGGAAACACACATACATGATGAAACTGGGATTTCAAAGCACTACCTTCAACTACAGGATCTGCTTCTTGAGAGGACTGACTACCATGCCCACACAAGCCCAGCTGCAAGCACAGCTTCATTCTCCACCCTCTATGTGCTGGACCAGGCACGGCAGGGATGAGAGGAGAGCAGGCAGCGTGGGGGACATGGAAGCGGAGCACCAGCTCTTTACTCATACCTCATCCACCCTCTATACTCCCCCCTCCCCCCATTAACTGGAAAAGGCTGCATATTCTGGGCCTTCCATGGTTTCATAGCTGCTAAAGCAACAGCAGGTAATCAGTGTAGTGAGAGGAGAGGACAGTGGGAGACAGCTGCATGGAGCCTGGAGCAGGGGAAGGCCAAGCCACAGTGGGCTGGGTGGCCAGGGAAGCTCTGCCAGGATCCTAAGCTCCAGTGTACCCCGAGGACGAGAGTATACTCGCTGGGAGAATGAAGGGTCACCCTGTAGAGCCATCTTTGCTCCAGGTCCTAGGACTAGGGCAGAGGTGGGGTGGGAGAGTGGGACTCTTCCCCTTCCTCAGGCCAAGAGAGAGAGACTGTCTGCTCTTGGCTCCCCTCCTTGCAGACCTGGCCACAAGGCTCTCCTGGTAACCTGTCTACTTCCCTTGCAGCCTCTTCTGCAGACTACCTTGCCTCCTTGGGATCCCCCTCTCTGAATTGCTGCAGCACTTTTAGCAGTTCACATGATCTCTCATCTCAGTCTGAGTCTACCCAGTTAAACTGTAAAACACACAAAGAGCCATTGTTTTCTTAAGCTTTCTTTTTTCTAAGTGCTCCTGTAGTTTCTGTTGTGTTCAACCCAAAGTAATGATCCTCACCAGCTAATTGGGTGACTTTAGGAAAATCCTTCTGGACGGTGTTCTCAGGGACAAAATGAGATTTATAAGGTCCCTCCCAGTTTCAAATCCAGGGACTTTCCAAAGAGCCTTAAAGTTTGTTTACTGGATAGAACTGATCTGGCTGCAGTGGTTTGGGATCTAAATGCATTGTTTCTGGAGGTCATGGATGGATTAGTATCTGTGAGCAGTCATCAGGAAGAGTAGCCAACATAAGCCAACCCTGGCTTATTCCCTCCTGGACACTGACTACCTGCCCCAGGTCATAACATGTGACCTCTCTAATACTGGCTGGGTATAGGAAAAATCTCTTCTCCTGTAAGTTCAACAATGAGAAGCAAGAAATTTTTCAGGAAGACCTTTTTCTAGGAAATTATAAAGTAGAAAAACGCAAAACCACAGATGCATCCAGTCAGAGCCCACATTTGCTGAATAACTTTAATAAAAGGCAGACATTGGTTAGCTCATTTTAGGCAACCATGAGTCCCAGGTCATTTCCCTGAGCTGAACCTTGAAGGGGAAAGATGTCAAGCCAAAGATACAGAATCTTCCACCATGCAACATATGTTACCCACTTCCAGGGTCTATATAGAGGAAAGGACAGGAGCTCAGAGTTCATTCACATGGCAGTGTGACTTCAGTCTTGGCCTTTAATGGCTGGCCGTCCTTAGAAAAGCTTCTTAAATTCTCTGATTCTCACTTTCCTCTTTGTCAAATAGGAATATCTTCTATCCTGTTGAGTTAAATGAGTATTAAATAAGAATGTGTGTCATTCAGCAGTCTTCATTGTAAGCATGTACTTGCCCCTGTGGGCTTAATAAACACAGCAGAAGTTTATTATTATTGGAGGCAGTGAAGCCAGAAGGGCTTCCCAAATTATACCAGCAGGTGCTCCCAGGAGGCCCTCCTACTCCAGCAGCTGGCACAGGACCCATAGACTACACCACTGCTCCTAGGCCTGCAGTCCTCATGGTGGCTTCTGCCACTGCTGCTTCCCAGAGCTAGACTTCCCAGGATGCCACCTTCACTGCATCACTGCCTTCCAAACCAAAGTCTTACACAATCCAATATATAGTTCCCTCTGTTATCATCCCCAGAGGTCTCCCTCTAGCCCTGGCAAAGTCCACCCTCTCTGGCCCATTTTTTTCCATCTTTTTTGATTAATTCGAGACAGTCATCTGCTTGTTTTTTAGGTTAATTGGACCCTTGGGTGAAATTCAGCTTTTTAGCTCTTCTTCAGGAATAAAACAGCATGACCATAGAAGCTAAGACCAGCTTCCCCTGCAAGCTTACACTTTACTCCCTCTTTGCCCCAAGTTAGTACCTTACCCTTCCTGTTATAAAGTGTATACCATCTTTACACCTGATACATCCCTATGTTAAGTTCTGAGTCAAGGTCACTTAACAGCTGAGCCACCACTTGGATGTTCTTTCATGCCCCTGGGTGCATATTAGAATGAAAAGGGTGTGGGGGAGCTGATCCTTGGAGAGTCTAATTCATTTCATCTTGAGTGAGCCCAGCTGTAGGCATTTTTTTAAATTTATTTATTTTGAGAGAGAGAGAGAGAGTACAGAAGCAGGGGAGAGGCAGAGAGAGAGAGAATGAGAAAGAATCCCAAGTAGGCTCTGTGTTATCAGTGCAGAGCCCGATACAAGGCTCGATCTCATGAACCATGAGATCATGACCTGAGCCAAAATCAAGGGCTGAACGCATAACCAACTGAGCCACCCAGGTGTCCCTGAGCTGTGGGCATTTTTAGCAGCTCCCAGTTTATTTTACTAGGGAAACTGTCTTCTTAAATCCCATCAAGACTTTAGTTACAATACTGAAAGCTACAAGCAAGGGGTAAAAATTGAGAGCATAATATGAAACAAGAGGGGATGAGGGAAATATATACTCCCAATTTCTAATAACTACTGACAAATACTAATTTTTGAGTTGACATTTTTTCAAGTAGCAGAGATGAATTAACCTTTTGGGGCCATTTTTAGCTTCTGGGTTTGAAAGTCATGCATATTCCTCATAGCTCACGGGGTACCTATTAATACTGAATTTAAACAGAAAATGGGCTGGAAGAGAGAAAGGGTCTTTGGGGGATGTGGCACAGTACCTGGTTGTCAGGTATCTCTAAGATAAGTAAAGAATGGCAGACGCTAAATTTTGTTTATCTCCCATGTTTGATTCATTAAATAACATGAGTCATCTGATGACAGAGTGATTGAGGCCAAAATATTGACAACTATGAGAATGCCAGGGTGTTTATTATTCGTCCCTGACTCCACACATCTCTTTTCAATTTCCTCATTTATGCACCATTCTGAACTGTCAATTACAGTGATAAGAAAGGAGCAGGAGGCATCAATATTCCTTCAGTGAAGGAATAGGCAAAATGTTATAGAATGATGGAAAGGTATGGAAAAAACATCTCACCATGACTCACATTATGTAGCTGACTCACAGGCATCATGAGGGTGTAGTGTGGATATCCATGAGAACACGGACATGCTACTGCTCCTGCCATCATGGAAAAAGCTGAGAAGACTTGCCTAAACTACCATTTGGTGCACAATCAAGCAGAAGTACAAGGACGAAGGAACAAAAGGAACCCACTAGTGGTGGACACATGTCATTCCTTTTTGGCCAATTATTCTGAATCCCTGTCCTATACTTGAGAATCGCCCACCTCCCACTATAGAAGCTAAGAGAGTCAGGAGCTCATTTTGCCTGCTGCGCTTGTACCCAGGACACAGGCATAGAGACCTGATGCAGGCTCCACCATCAAAGGTGACCTCCAGACAGAATCGGAAGCCCAGTAACCAGAAGTGGTGCATGATGGCATTAGGCAGCGGTTCCAGCAGATGGGCCAGCAGCAGCGGCAGCACAGCCAGGACGGCTACTGCACTGAAAGATGTCATGCTGGCAGTGGGAGGGCAGTGCAGAGCCAGTTCCACACTGTGATGGGGTTGGCAGTTAGACTCAGCTGTTTGATGAGCTGCCCAATATCTATTTAATAAAAGTTTTGTTTCCTCCTTAAATGACCCTGGATATTTACAGCAGTCATGTAATTGTTACTGTACCTCATACCTTGTCCTTCTATAGTCTGCTATCAGTGAAGGACTAGAACGTTCCTGTGAAAATATCAACCATGACATACTATTTCTCAGCTCAGAACCTTCCAGTGGTATCCCTTCTCACTCAGAGGGAAAGCCAAAGAGGGGCCCCTGGGTGGCTCATTTGAGCTTCCAACTTCGGCGCAGGTCATGATCTCATAGTTCGTGAGCTCCAACCTGTGTCAGGCTCTGTGTTGGCTGCTCAGAGCCTGGAGCCTGCTTCAGATTCTGTGTCTCCTTCTCTCTCTCTGCCCCTCCCTGCTTGCACTCTGTCTCTCTACCTCTTAAAAATAATAAGTTAACATTAAAAAAAAAAAGCTTTTTTTAAGCCAAAGATGTCCAGTGGCCTAAAAGTCCACTGGTCATCCCTCTGAACACATTGCCATTACTATCCCTCCTCACTCAACCTGTAACAGCCACTCAAACATTCCTGCCTCAACGACTGTCCACTTGCTGAAATTCTCCCTGGAAATTTTTGTCCGTCTCTCAGCCACCACTAGAATGTAAGGTCCAATAGGGCAGGGATCTTGATTTTGTCTGCTGTTGCATCTACACTGCATCTACACTGGAAGAGTGAATGTGTGACACCGAACAGGTCCTCAGTAAATATTTGCTGAAAGAATGATGAATAGATGGATGGAGAGGATGTTAACAACTAGTGACAAGTGTAAGTTTACCTGAAAAGAGAAAGGTGGCAGGAATGAGAAGATGAACTTGTAGATGCACACTGAGTGCTGTAATTGCCATTGTATATTCTGAGGTGAGAAGTGTTGTGCCGTGAATGGTATCTTGCAAGGCACAGTCATTGACAACATTTGAGGACTCTTTATTTTTACTTTTTATGGACTAGGATGGATTTTGAGAGGAAGTCAGCAATCAGTCTTGGTTGTCAGAAATTCTGACATCGAATAAATAATTGTGCAAACTAATTTGGGGAAGAATTGGGACAGTTTAACAGCAGTAATAATAATAGCAGCTATATTTATTGAGTGTTTATCAAATACTGGATAGTTCTTTAAGGACTTTACGCTGACTGGGATGCCTGAGTGATTCGGTTGGTTAAGTGTCCGACTCTTGATTTCAGCTCAGGTCATGATCCCACAGTTTGTGAGATTGAGCTCCGCTTTGGGCTCTGTGCTGACAGTACAGAGCCTGCTTGGGATTCTCTCTCTCTCTCTCTCTCTCTCTCTCTGCCCCTGCCTGGCTTATGCTCTCTCTCTCTCTTAAATAAAACATTAAAAAAAAAAAGACTTTACATGGACTATCTCATGTTGTCCTTGCAACCTACTTATGAGGTAGGGACTAGTGTTTTTTCCATTTTGCAAATAAGAAAATGAGAGGCTAAACAATTCACTGAAGGCCATAAATCTAAAAAGATTTCATTTAATTATTTGGTTATGTTTTGAGATGACACAAGAAAAAATTTTAGAGTGATCTGGCTATCTTATATTCCATGAATGACCCTACAGAATTATAGATATCAAGTATGATGTTGTAGAACATAATCGGGCAGATGGGTTTTGAACATCAGTTCTGCCACTCAATGTCTTTAGACATGACTTTAGACAAGTTACTGATCTCTCTGAGTTGATTCCCTCATTTGTAAAATGAGAGTTATCATGATTAAACATAATCACACATGGAAACACCTAATATAATGTCCATCCCAAAGAAGTCACTCAAGAAATGGTGTTATTGTTGTTGTTGTTGTTCTTGTTACTGCCGCAGCTAATACTGAAGGAATTCAGAGTCTGGCCTCTTGGCTCCATACTGTGAATTCGTACATCTGTGCTTTTGAAACATTAGTGGATAGGATTTAGAATCTACTAGACGGCAGTATAAAATGCAAATTACTGAGTTCCATCCCTCAACACTCTAATTTAGTGTATATGATGGGGGCTAGAAATGTCACTCTTGGATGGAATATTGACCCTGTCTTAAGAACTCCAGAAAGAGAGAGAACATCTACCTCTCCGTTCTAATATGCCAGCTGAAATCCTTATGTGACACGGCTCTCTCAAGCAGTGCGGTCTAATTGTTAAGGAATTGGCCTTGGAATCCCACAGCTATGGGACATTGGGTAAGCATATCTTTATGTGTAAAATTGGGATAACAATATACCTCTTAAAGATGAAGCAAGGCTTAAAATAAATGTATAATATAATTAGAACAAGCTTGGCATAGATTAGGTTCAATAAAGTTAACTGTTATCTTTTGAATCTATTTCCCATTCTTCAGACTTGAAGAATTGAATTGATGGAAGGATTTAAAAAAAAAAAAAGTGGAAACTTTTCCAGTCTCAAACTCTGCAAACACGAATCCCTGATCAGTCTTCATGCTAAGAGGCAACACGCCAAGCCCACTTCTGCCAGGTCCTTGTGCTGAAGCAGGTCAGGCCTGCTGAGGGCCCCAGACTCATCCTACAGAGCTTTTGCCAATATTTCATATACACGAACTTAGGATCTTACAAATTAGTATTCCCCATATGTTAGTGTGTGAGAAAGAGTATGTGCATCTATCTCCCAAGCCGCTCAGGGGCTCCATCACTTCCTGCCACGAGTCTCCCTCACCTGCCAGAGGCCACAGCACTTTTCCTCCACCTGGGGTCAGATCTGGACCCTTGCCATATTTCACGTGAAAGTTTACCTGTGTCAAGGGACCTTTCCTGAGTACATGCTCAGAGGAGCACCTCTGGCCTCCCAGCACCTAGATGGGCACACCATCACCCCCATTTACTCTCTTGAAGCCCTCTCTCTCCTTCATAGCTCTTATCGCAAGACCATCACATAACTTATTTCCTGCTTTCCTGTTTTCAGACTGTGCTCTCTCCACATGTACACAAGTCCACAGGAACACAGGGCTCACATCTGTCTTATTCTCTCTCTTTGTCACCAGCATCTACCTCAATGCTAGCTCTCAACACATAGCAGCCCTCAACAAATATTGAATGAACAGTGAATGAATATAACATCTTGAATCTAAACAGGCTTTTTCTCTGGACTCTTCTTGTTCTATCTGAAAGAAAAGGTAGTGGATGGATCTGAATAAACAGTAAAGGACAAAATCATTAGGCACAACCTCTGTAATTTCCCAGAGTGTAGCCATCTGTGAGCTTCATTTCAACACTTTTAAGATCATTCAGTGAAGATTTCCCACTTTCAGTGTGAAAACCAGTAGCTACACAGAGGCTGCTAACCTATTGAAGTCTTTGAAAGGGATTATGAGTAAAATAAAGTTCAGTATCTTTTTTTTTCTGAAAAGAGAAAAAACTTTGATGAGATCTAAAATTTCCTGATCTTTCTGAGAGGAGAGAAGTCAGGTCCTTTCTTCTCTTTACCATTTTTGTCATTTTGATTTGTAAACTTAAATTGCTCCCTCGCCTTCCAATTGAACCATTATCTAAGCCCTGGGTACCCTCATTCCCTCCCCCTACCTGTGTGAGTGAGTTTTGGAGTTGAAGTAACTTTAAAAATAATCTTGTCTAGTCCTTCCTTTTGTTGAAGAGGAAAAAGAAGTTCAGGTCATACTGTGAGAGGGTCTCAGGACCCAGGCCTCCTGAGTCCCCAGCTAACCTGCCACTCCTCCATGTTGAATTCAGCTCTCTTTGACTTGTCCCCTCTGACACAGGGCCTGATCTACTTCTCAGCCACAGTACAATAGTTTATGAGGCAACTAGTCAATATCTTGTCTTCTCTGAAGATAAGAACAACCCCATAGATGTCATCCAAGACCTTTCTTTTCTGGCAGCACTAAATGAGCCTTCCTTTCTCCAGTCAGCAGCTCCAGCCAGAATATTTCCAACTAGGAGCTGTCACATCCCTGAAGATAGTTTCTCCTCTCCTTAATCTCTGGGTTTGCTCCATAATCCCAACAGGCATTGGGAATGGAAGTGGGCCTAGAGAATGTCCCGCAGCGTACATCCTAATCCTCAGAAAGCCGTGCTTTTCTGCCCTTGAGACCGCGAAGGCCAAGGTTACCTCTTCAGTCCTCTTTTGTCCTGTTCCCACTCCAGAAGAAAAGTGGGCTCCCCAAATGCTTTGGCGAGGTAAACAATAGGTCTATAAGTCCTGACAGGCCTGGTGAAGGTTGAGGAAAGACTATGTCCTCCTTCACAACCAGGCTGGGGCACTGCTCTGGACTCCCGAGTAGTATGGGACAGAGTTGAGTCAGTTAGTTCTCCCCTCCCTTCTCTCCTCCTCTACTGCAGAAACTGAGATAGGCCAAGAAATCCTTGTCTCGCTAGAAACTCTGTTCACTCAGCAATAAATCCTGTGGGCAGTTCATTTTTTTTTTTTTTTTTTTTTGCGTGGTTCCATTTATTGCCTAGTCCCAGTTTATTCATGCTTTTTGTGTTGGTTGGTTTGGGATTTGGGGCCAGGTGTGTCAGGGTGCAGATTGGGGGACAGTAGGATTTGATGATTTTAGGACAAAGTGACTTACCTTCCTCTCCATCTCTAAAATTGTCTTTGAGCTCATTTTCCCTTAATTACTTGATTCATCTGTTCACCAATACCAGTGTTTGGGTAACTGATTGAGTTTATTGTTATTGTTTATGCGTTTTTCTTTTTGTTTTATTTTTGTGAAAGAGTTATTTATTTTCAGATAAGGAGCCCACCTTCATTTCTAGAACAGTTTATTCCAAAAGTTAGATTCCCTGCAATGCTAGTTTTCCAGGCACCTTCAGTGGCATCAGCATCTCCAAGTTCTCTCAGTTTGTGAACTAGATTATCTTCATCTCCTTCCTCTTTTCTTCTCTTGGCCACCCATTTTTCTTAAAAGAGTTTCTCATAAGAACTTAATTTTGAGGAGAACCTGGGCGACTCATTCAGTTAAGTGTCTGGCTCTTGATTTTGGCTCAGGTCATGCTCTCATGGTTTGTCGGTTCAAGCCCCACATCGGGCTCTATGCTGACAGTGTAGAGCCTGCTTCAGAATCTCTTTCTCCCTCTCTGCCCCTCCCCACTCATGCGCTCTCTCTCTCTCTCTCTCTCAAAAATAAATAAACATTAAAAAAAGAAATTAATTTTGATAACTTCCAGCTTTGTATTCCTCATAAATGGTACAAGTTATTGGTGTGGATTCTAGTCACGATTGTGTTGTAAGTTCAAATCTTGAGGCTTTGTTTTGCCTCAAAGACACTGCCGTGATATCTATAAAATAGAAAAATAAAAACAAAAAAGCATGGCCATCTTCAAAACAAGATAAATATTTCTATGTATTATAATCAGAAGAGAAACAAAAAATGGAAAGTAAGACCAATGGCATCTGAATCATAAGTAAGCAGAGAAGTAATTCTAGCTCCTGGGGTCGTGGGAACCAAATTCCCCAGAGAAGGTAGGGACAGAAGTGCGTCCCCTGCTGGTTACCCATCCACAGCCCATTCTAAAGGGGCAGTGCTAGGAAGCCATATTCTGTACCATATCACCCTGACCTACTTCCACCAAAACTGCTGACGAGACCAAGCATGGGCACCTTACCCAAAGGCTTCTATGAGGGGAACTAAAGTGAAAAGTTCTATCAAACAAAAAAGAAGTGGCCCTATAGGATTCTTATTTCAACAAAATTAAATTGGGACATATGTAGAGAAGAAAACAATTGTCGGTAGGAACTAAAGGTGAAAGATCCTGGGGTGCCTGGTTGGCTCAGTGTGATTAGCATCTGACTCTTTGGCTCAGGTCATGATCTTTTGGTATATAAGACTGAGCCCCACATGGGGTTCTGAGCTGACAGTGTAGAACCTGCTTGGGATCCTCTCTCTCCCACTCTCTCTGCCCCTCCGCACCTCAAAATAAAGAAATAAAAACGTTAAAAAAATAAAAAAGTAAAGGCAAAAGATCCTGAGGCTTAGAGGGGGCAAAAGGGCTCTGATGGATTATTATCAAGCTGAAGTCATGAGGAAGGAGAAACTCTGAGATCACAAAACAGAGAAGCTGAGAGTAGAGGATGAAGACTCCACTTGATAGCTAAAAGAGGAAAGCAGACCCGTGGAGGGATTTGGAGTCATATTAATGTGGAAAAGGAAGGCGCGGTTCTGTAACTCATACCACTGAGATCCCTAGGAGTGCTCCAGATTCTGAAAGTCTTTCTGATTTCAGCTTCCCGGAGACCCAGCTGTGTAGTCATGCCAGCCTGTCCTACCAGAGGCTGTTTGCTTGGCTTCACCTCGGTTACTATGAAGCTAGGCCCCAGCCTCGGGCCTCTATTTCCTTGGTCCCTGGGTATCTTTATGACTGTCTCTTGTCTGCCATTCCAGTTACTAAAGCTTATTTGAGTGAGACTACTCCTTACAACTGAAACATATGTTAAGTCACTTAATCCTTCCAACAACCCTAAAAGATAGGAGTAATATTCCCATTTGTAAAACTGGGGACTATAAGACATAAAGCAGCTAGAGTGCATAAGTCCTGAGCTGGTCTTTTGCCTGTTTGCTCTCATCAGTATTTCCCAGCCCTCTCGTGCTTTGCTGGCCGTGCAAACTACATTTCCCAGGCTCCCTTGCCAACTGGCTTCTGGCTAACAAAGAGGTCCACTGGCAGGAAATGAAAGAGCAAGAAAAAGGGAAAATCTAGGATATTTCTCCCTCTCTGTGCTTTGGGCAGCATCTCTGTCAGTGATTGCATCTTTTTCATGTCCTAGATCCCATGAGAGTGCCATCCTTACACATTCCAGGCTCCCACTGGGCAGTGCAGTCCTCTCTTTGAACTTTTAGGCCTAGAAGTGAGAGCAGCTTCCTACTTTTGCTAAACTTTGGGTGGTCTCACTGTCTCCTGTGTAGCTTTTCATCTCTTTGATTCCATTTGTAATTAGTTTGCTCTATTCAGTTTCTTCTGTTAACTGGGATGGCTTTGTTGTCCTGCTTAGATCCTGACTCATGCAGTAGTTATAAGTAGCTGAGAGAGGATTCCAAATTCAGTCTGATTCCAAAACCCACACTCTGAAGACCACATGATATTGACAGTTAAGTCACAGATTTCTCTGAAGTTCAATTATAAACTAAGTGATGTTTCCCCCAGAGCACGCCTATAGACAGGGCTTTCCACTTTGTGTTTTCACTGCTCACTGTCACAAGTGAACTCTATAATGCCACCAACCCAAAGATCAAAATCAGGCCAGGAGAGTTCATTTCTAAGGCCTTCTCTGGCACCACAACCCTGTTCTCATCTGGTCCCTGAACCCTCAGGGAGTACTGGATTTGTTAAGTCGTAGCACTGGATTTGCTAAGAGATGAGGAATTCTTATGGCACTGAGACAGTTTAAAATCTCAGGTTGCTCCTCAGGCTTGCCACTGCTTGAAAGCAATGCAGTCTCTTACTAGTGCTCTTGGTTCTGGCTCCTCCCCTAAGCTTCAACCCTTGGAGACCCCATTCTTGCACGATAATTCATCCTACTTGCATTTGCAAGTATTTTGTTTGTGCCCCCCTCCCTCCTCTCCCTCAGATTTCTGACTTTCTGACCATCTGACCTCTCAGGCTCAGAGATGCCCGCTAAAGCAAATCATGTGTAAATAGTTCTCTGTTGGTCAGTCATCAAGATTCATGTCACTCCCGATGAGCTACCATCATCTATTTAATGTTGCATAAGGTCTGGCTTACTACACTGTATTACATTTAGAGGAGCCTAGAAATGGGTGAATATAAGATTTCTCAAAACTAGATGCTCTTCCAGAGGGAGCAGAGTGTTCAGATCATCTTCCCTGAAAAATCTAAAAAACAAAAACAAAAACAAAAACAAAGAAAGAAGCTTCAACTTTCTGGTCTTTAAATAAACCTATAATTGCTTCCCTAATTGTAAATGCCTTTTGCACCTGGTCTCAATCCTTTAAATACTAAGTTTAGTCCATTCATGGGTGAAGGTGGGTAATTTCAGCATTCAATTAACAAGTGTATGATGGGAAATAGGCTAAGCTCTTGAGGTTTGTACTACACAATATCCTGTAACTACTGACAAGTGACAGTCTATGTTTTATAGACCACAGTTGAACAATCTGTACAATCATTTGTAAAAATAACCAAGTCCTTTTATAAAATCCAGTGTTATCTTTGGCATCTCTCTCCTTACTCCCTCCAGCCACCACCTCCCACATCCCAGCTGTCTCCTAATTCTGTGAGGGTTTTTGTTTCCCCAAAAAAGCTTTAGTGGCTTCGCTCTTCTTCCTTTTCTCTCTCTAAGGAAATCTCAGTGTTACCAGAGACTAAAACGAATGGCCATATGTCACCGAGAATGAAATCTCTTTCCCCAATCCCTGTCTTTTGAGCTGACCTCGGAGCCTTTCCAGTAAGACAGAAGGCTGGACTATATGCCCTGAGGAAGTCTCCTCACCCCACCAGCAGGTAGCTAACTCTTGTTCACTCAGGTCTCAGCAATAGAATAATGTCCTTGGGAAAATATTCCTTAACTCCCAGCCTAAGTCAGGGTCTTAAGAGTAATTATCTCCATTTACGAATAGATCTTTGTCTGTTTCACCTGGATAATAACTATCTACTCCAATAGTCTGCAAGGTCCATGAGTATTTGTGTCCCCAACTGTATTTCATAAAAATAGTGGGGGTGGCACTGCTTTGGACTACGGCAAATACATTTGGGAAATGTTATTTTCATCCAAATGAAGAAAATGTATTTACTGTAGGACTTATTGAAGCATTCAAAATGCCAATGTGGGGACACCTGAGTGGCTCAGTTGGTTAAGCGTCTGACTTTGGCTCAGTTCCTGATCTCACAGTTTGTGAGTTTGAGCCCTGAGTCAGATTCTGTGCTGACAGCTCAGAGTCTGGAGGTTGCTTTGGATTCTGTGTCTCCCTCTCTCTCTGCACCCCGCTCCACCCCTGCTCACATTCTTTATGTATTTCTCTCAAAAATAAGTAAACATTAAAAAAATTTTAATGCTAATGTGTGTTAATAATTTCCAGTATTTCACAAACCATATTAACCATGAAACCATTCTTCATAACACATGTAAACATTTGGAGGAACCTAGTGTTCTGTAGAGTGTAGTTTGAGAAGGGCCAATATAAAGTGAATTCCAATTTCTGCCTTTAACATTAGAGCAGCTTGGAAATTGTCGCTAGTAAGCACATTTTAAATGACCTTGGGAGCTGCAGTAGAAAACTGACAAAACATCAAAATGAGATAATCTCATAGAAAGAGATAGCTAGGGTCACCTGGGTGGCTCAGTTGTTTCAGCATCCGACTTCAGCTCAGGTCACGATCTCATGGTTCATGAGTTCGAGCCCCACATCAGACCCTGTGCTGCTGACAGCTTGGAGCCTGGAGCCTCAAGCCTCCTTCGGGGTTGTGCTCTTCTTTCTCTGCCCCTCCCTGACTGTGATCTGTTTCTCTCTCTCTCCCTCCCTCTCTCTCTCTCTCTCTCTCTCTCTCTCAAAAATGAACATTAAAAAAATTTTTAATAAAGATAATAAAAATAAAAAGAAAGAGATAGTTGGGATAAGGTAAATTTGAGGAAGATACCCAAAAAAGGGGGAGGGTATGAGAAAGAAAGCTGTTTTATAGGGTATGCAATGATGGCGTTCGAATTAAAGTAGAATACATGCCTACCGGCAAAGTCAAAAGAGAGCGGTAAGATTCTCCTCAATACTTGATAGTGATGACTCAGAACCAGTGTGACACTGGCTGACCCCTGAGACAATAAAGGAGTGGTGACCTTGGGTTTTTCTGGCTGTCTTTTATATATAACAGAACTGTATGGTTAGCTTGTTTGCAGTAATGTGAATGTCAAGATTGGTGAATTTCAATTCAAATTCCACAGGTTACATTATTCAGGAACATGGTGATATACAAAATTATACTTGATTTTTTTAAAAACAATATAGAGGCGCCTGCGTGGCTCAGTTGTTTGAACGTCTGACTTCGGCTCAGGTCATGATCTCACAGTTCGTGGGTTCAAGCCCTGCATCAGGCTCTGTGCTGACCGCTCAGAGTCTGGAACCTGCTTTGGATTCTTTGTCTCCCTCTCTCTCTGCCCTTCCCTGCTCATGCTGTCTCTCTCTCAAAAATAAATAAACATTAAAAAAATTAAAAAATATAAACACATAAAATATGTCATTTTTTACCTTTGGGAAAGTCATCTAAATAATTTTAAGTGAAAATGTATAGGTACTACTATGAGCTATTTTTATATGTGTGAGATAGCAGTAGATGTTTCTTGATATTCCAAAGGGCTGCCTCAAATCCTTTATGGAAATAGAGGTATAGACTTAATGAATGAATGTAGAAACAGTTATTCCAATTTTTATGGCTAGGCAAGTGATGTCTACGTTACCATGGCTACAGATCATCTTTTGGGGTTAATCCAGTGAATAAGGATTTTCTTTCTGAGTTTAATTTCTCAAGGCGTATGATCACACGTGAACAGTGGGGGCTCAGAGTGGAAACCTTGTTTTGAAAATCAATTAACATTTAGTTTTCCACTTCAGCCACTCCAGTGAGATGGCAGTTTCACAGTGAAGATTCAAACCAATGTTAAGTAAAAGTTGTCTTAGTAGAAAGAACATAGAAGTTAGTTGTTTGAGAGTCTGAAGGCTTTTAGACATTTGCATTACTGCTGAAAACAAACTTAATCCATAATTTAATGTAGGGTACTTCTGAATGATCCATAAACACAGATATATAGTACAAAGGCAAAAGTAGGAGGAGATCTTTGGACAATGCTTAATGGTAGGGATTTGACTTTGCTGGAGCTGTCTTTTATATCAACCCCTAGAATCTATCAGTTTAGAAGTTTAATATTAGGGGCACCTGGGTAGCTCAGTTGGTTAAGCGGCCAACTTCGGCTCAGGTCGTGATGTCATAGTCTGTGAATTCGAGCCCCGCGTCGGGCTCTGTACTGCCGGCTCAGAGCCTGGAGCCTGCTTCAGTTTCTGTATCTCCCTCTCTCTCTGCCCTTCCCCTGCTCATACTCTGACTCTATGTCTCTCAAAAATAAATAAATGCTAAAAAATTTTTTTTTAATGTTTAATATTAAAACTGGATTAATTCGAAAGAATGGCCACCCTTTATAAAGGTTCTTGGGTCTTGACAAACAGATGCAGAAGTAGAACTTGCATAGTCAGGACATTGAGGTTGATTATAAAAGATTTTTTTAAGCCTCTGTGTTCCGTGATTGTGGCTATTTCACTAAGTTCTGAATTGAGGAACCTGAAATGCTGGGTGAGAAGTCAGAGAAAGAGTTAGTGTGGAAGGAGATTTGGACATGTCCCTAAGGGAACGTGGTTTGGCTGGATACAGTGATCCGGCGTGAATCCTCTCTGCTTTCTCATCCCACAATCCCCCTATCTCTGTCCTCCATCTTCCCAGACTCAGGGCACTCCTTCCAGTAACTTTTGGGTCCAGCTACTTCTGCCTCATTGACGCAGAACCTACCCTCTGTCTTCCTTAACCCCCTTGAAGGACTACTCACTTCAAACTTCCTCAGGGGGCTTGAAAACATGTAAGCTCTTTACTTCACCTGCCAGAGGGAGAGATGTGTGTGTGTGTGTGTGTGTGTGTGTGTGTGTGTTTGTAAGGGGTGGTTCTTTTAGCACAGTCTGAGAACTTCTCAGACTTTAGAAACATGGCACTAGCCTCTCGTCCTAGAGGAGAGGCTAAAGACTGGTAAGGCTTCTCAATACCTCACCCTATTGTGTGAAGAATAAGAGCCTGCTGTTTGGTCTCCAGTTTTTAACCAGATTTCTCTGCCTACTGAGTGGGGATTGTGGGAGCATGCAAAACACAGCACCTGCCCCATCCTCCTGCTCACACATTTTTGCTCTTGCCTCCTCCATCTTTTGGATCTCCCCAGCTTCTCCCATATGTGCGTCAGGATGCTTGCTTTTCTGGCTCTGTCCTCAGGATTCCAGCTCTAACAGTGCCAGAAAGCACTCTCAAGTCCCAGGAACCACAACTGCCTTGGGACATTCTAGTAGAAACAGACCAGACACCTTTCAAAATATAGCCTCCAGAGCAAGAGGTGTCTTTATCCTATGTCCTCAGGGAAAGCAAATCTCTCTCAGGGGTGACAGATGCATGAATAATTGTATTTCAAGCCTTATTACCAGTTCCAGAGCATCCTGCACACTTACTGTAGTCACAGAACCACTGCCTTCTAACCCACTGCAGGCCACTTTGGACAAAGTCAAGCTCTCTCTCTCCTAAGGCTCAGCCTGGCTTTTCCCAAAGGGGGAAGCTGGTGTTGGGGCCACAGTGCCTGAACCCAGTGTGGAGTTCCCCCTCCCATTTTCTGTCTTTCTCAGACCAGGAGCCTACCACCAATTGTGGTAAAAAATTGCCCAGTTCCTTTCAGTACCCCTTTCATAGCCATCTTAGGCCTTTAGGTTTGGCTTCTCTATGTATAGGACACATAACTATGGGCAGAGTCTCTTTTCAGCTTGGTTGGCAGTCATGTTACACACATGATGTACAAGCTGTCATTGAGGATGGAATGGGCCTTCCAACCAGCCTTCTAGACCATATATTGGCTTAGGTAGCCCCTCTGCCACAAGAGGTCAGAGACAGGGCATGCAGTCTTATGCTCCATGTCAGCTCTGGGACGTTATGAATATCTTCACCAGATTTTGGGGCCGTTGTTTTGTCCCAGGCAAGCAATAGTTTTTGTTCAAGTCTCAGACCGGGAAAGTTACATACCTTTATAACCTATATTCTCTTTAATTCAAAATGAATACAGCTTCCTGGATTCCTATGGAAATGTGTATTTCAGCTTAGTTTACATTAATGAATAAGTAAAAGAAAAATTGTCATAGCCATTTAGGCACCAAGTGTTCATGTTGACATGTCTAAGAAGAAGTAACATGGAGGCAACTTTCTGATCTTTTATTCTGAATGGGACTGTGGGTACCATGGAAAGCATAGATAGGCCACTTTCTCCCTGTGTGCTGCCCATCATTGGCCTGTGCCTGGGATAATGAAACTAGATCTAACACGGTCCCAAGCCCTTCTTCAGGTCTTCTTCCTCCTGCTCCAAAACTTCAAACTATAGGCATATTGGGGGTGACTTTGGGAGTCAGGTGCAGGCTTTGGGGACATCTGGAGTCGTGGGCTGGCCTGGGTCCTTCTGATCTTTAAAAGGTCCTAAGGAGAAGCAGCTTCGCTTTCACCATTGAGAGCCACAAAGACAATGTGGCTTCGTCCTCCCTCTGTCCTCGGAGGCCCTACTGTGCACAGTGAGTTGAGTGAATGAATGAGTTCTCCAAAGTGAGATTCCTGGAGGTTATCTTACTTTTCCACTTAAAATAATCCTTAAACTATCTTAATAAGTTTTTCAACATTTCAATTCATTTCATTTATCTTCTTAAGATAAGATGGAAAAAAGTTTTAAAATTACCTCCAGTCTCTTTGAATCAACTAGATAAATGGGGAGGTCTGTGAGAGGTTAATACCTTACAGCCTAATCTTTCTTTGGTATCCCATCAGGGCAACTGTGATCTGTTTTAATATCAACAGGATGACTGCAGGTCTCCTGGAAGGAGTTATCAACGAATTTCAAACTAGAGATAAAAGCCTGTGAGATATGCAAACGCTCCTTTCTAATTAAATAATTCACTCAACAAATTTTGTTCAAATTTAGTTTCCCCGTTTAGAGCAAGTTCTATCCAATACCCCAAAGAGAGATGGCGAGATGGGTGATAAATAAGTCTTTGGTGATCAAATTTGGTGATTATCTGCTCACAGATGGTGTGGCAACCATCTGTAGAGATTATTAAGAGGACTTTAATGACTTTTTAAAAATCATGTTTTGGTCTCTGCCCCATCCATGCCACAAATCTTTTACAAAGAATCAACTCTCAACCGTACCAAGGTGGTAGGAGGCTCGGCTTCCACTGTGGGACATTCTACAGTTTTTGTAGAGGTTGGGATTTGGGGGACAGTGCCATGAAGGTTTGTATATATAGGACTACCAACCATTCAGGGAGTTCCAGAAAAAGAGGTCAAGCTGGAAAATAGTATTATAAGAAATGGCTCCATGGAGGGGGGCCTTACCTCTTGATCTGGGAGTTTATGCTGAGGCCAGGAAACATTACATAGTGCCTGGGTGGCTCAGTCAGTTAAGCATCTGACTTCAGCTCAGGTTCGTGGGTTTGAGCCCCGAATCAGGCTCTGTGCTGACAGCTCAGAGCCTGGAACCTGCTTTGGATTCTGTGTCTCCCTCTCTCTCTGCCCCTCCCCTGCTTGCACTTCACCTCTCTCTCTCTCTCAAAAATAAATTAACATTAAAAAAAAAATTTTTTTAATGAGACATTTATGCTCTGGCTCTAGGAGTGAAATTTGTTCCAGTTTTTAAGAGTACAGCCCAGTGGTGAGTCCGAAGGAAGAGGGGGTTTGTCCCATAGTGGGAAAGACGGGCTGCCAGTTCCCACAGGGGTGTCCCACCAAGGGAATGGAGCTCCCACTTGTGGTCACAATTTCAATCAGGGGTCACACCAACCTGAAAAAGGACTGGACCTTATGCATGGCAAATGACCACTGGGGTAAGGAGACTACTGACCAAGGAGAGGGTCACAGCAAATGGCAATAGCAGTCCCTGCTGGGACATCACCAAGTGCTGGGTGGCCAAACCAGGTGGGAAAAAGGAGGGGGTAGGCTCCCCATTCAGAGGGGTAAGGACATGTTTTGCCCGTAGATCTCTGGATCCATCAGAACAAAAGAAAAAGGGAGGGGGACCTAAAGAAGCAAGGTAGCTGAGAATCAGCCAGTGTCAGGAAAGGGTCCTAACTGAGTCCATAATGTGGGCAGATTTACCCCAGATGACCTGCAGATGGAGTGGGAGAAGGGACAAAATGGGTCCCCTTCCCTCATGGGCACTGGCAGTCTGACCTGCTCACCTTCAGAGTGTCACACCACACCAGGGAGCCACCTTGATCAGAGACCTTCAATTGTCTGAGGAATACTAGGGTTACACTGCAGAAGGGCTGGAAAGTGAAAGGAGAGGGAGGGAAGGATCCCTCTGAGGGCATGAGGGGAAATCCCTCCTCCTCCCAGGCAAGGGTGATCCACTGGCTCATCCTGGGGCTTTGGATACTCCCCAAGGAGTAACCTCTGACGGGGGTGTCATCAATTACCCAAGGAGAACTAGAGTCCTCCTCTGAGGGAAAGTTCTGAGAAATTCCCAGAGCATCCAGGGAGGGCGCTGGACCAACAAAGCGTCCCTGGATGGGCTACCAGATGTGGGGGCCTGGCAGCAGGAGTGGAGAAAGAATTCACCCAGGCAGAACAAACCTCAGGTGAGCAGCGGACAGGACAAAACAGAGAAACTGTGATGAGGGTGTGGTGAGGGACCATAGTTAATGGCGGAGTGACAAAATATGGGGATCTATGGAATTTTCCCTTTTTTTCGTAATCTTAGAAACTGTGCCTGCTTGTAATTGGTCAGTTAGGGCCTATGGTTGTTTTGAAAGGGGGGTTACTTAATAAGCCTGTTTGCATCCAGGTCAGTGATCGCTCTGGGCCCTTTTGCCGTGCTCTCCACAAGCTACCCCATGACTCCCCAGATGACTAGAATCGCTTGTGAAATGGACTCCTTTCTTCTCCCTTTGTCTCCCTACAGTGTTCTCAACACAGTAGTCAGATTGGTTCTGTGAAAATGTGAGTCACATTATGCAATTCCTTTGCTCAAAACTCTCCAAAAATTTCCCATCTCGCCCCAAATAAAAGCCAAAGCTTTCAAGGCCTACAGGGCCCTTCCTAATCTGCCATTCACCCACAGCATGCTGACCACCCTCTTACTCTGGTCAGCCACTCTAGTCTCTTTGCCCATTTTCTTACTTCCTTCTGTTTTTTCTTATAGTCCTCTCAGTGAGTCCTTCTCTTACCCCTTTTGTTTACTATCACACCCCTCCAGTTTTCTCGGTTCTTCCCTGCTTTATTTCCTCTGAAATACTTCTCACCATGAGACATTATATGTT
The DNA here is from genome assembly GCA_030068075.1 of Paguma larvata. Taxonomy (NCBI): domain Eukaryota; kingdom Metazoa; phylum Chordata; class Mammalia; order Carnivora; family Viverridae; genus Paguma; species Paguma larvata. Next base: position 97,257,139 of record CM057826.1, on the reverse strand, counting down.
GCATATTCATCTTTATTTTATTTTCTTTCCAATCCCCATCCACCGCCCCACCACCACCTAGATCATAAGTTCTAGGAAGACAACCATTTTTGTTCCTTTTCTTCACTGCTTTATCCACAGGGCATAGGTTAGTGCCTGGCACATGTTAGGCGCTCATTTAATACTTGTTGAATGGCTGGATGACTTGCAGCATGAGTCAGCCACTTGGAAGGCTATGTGCAAGATTAGTAAGCAGAGGAAGGTAAAGGAAAAGAGAACACACATGGGGCAGGGAGGGAAGCCAAGAAAAAAGACTGTGAACACCTGAGAGACAGAAAGAATAACCTCCGTCTTCAACTTACCAGTTCGAGTTCTGACTCCCATCAGGTCTCTAACATGCATTTATTTCCTGTCTTTGTATGGGTCCACATATGTCCATAATATTACCCACTTTATCTTTATAGCAACACTTTTTTACTTGATCCAGCTTCAAAGGGAGAATACAAAGAGATAGACATTAGAGAAATAGGCAGCCCAGATCACCTGGGGGCTTATGGGCCACTGTAGATACTTTGGCTTTTGCTCTGTTTGAAATGGGAGGCCACTGCAACATGTTTTTGATCAGAGGACTGACATGCTAATTTTTATTTAAAGAAGCTGCCTCTAACTGCTGTATGTAGATAACTGTTGTGAGGAGGTGTATTAGGATTCTCCAGAGAAACAGAACCAGTAGAGTGTGTGTGTGTGTGTGTGTGTGTGTGTGTACAGAGAGAGAGAGAAGAGATTTATTTTAAAGAATTGTCCCACACTGTTGTTGGGATTGGAAAGTTTAAAATCCATATTGCTGGACAGCACCGTTTCATACCCATCAGAATGACTATTCTCCAAAAACAAACTCCAGAAAATAACAAGTATTAGCAAGAATTGGAACCCTTGTACACTTTTGATGGGGATGTGAAATGGTATGGTTACTGTGGAAAACAGTATAGTCATTCTTCAAACAATTAAAGCAGAACTGTTATATGACCTAGAATTCCACTTCTGCGCATATACTTAAAGAATAGAAAGCAGGGTCTCAAAGAGGTATTTGTACAGTAATGTTCACAGCAGTGTTATTTACAGTAGTTAAAACATGGAAACAACCCAAGTGTCCATCACCAGATGGACGGATAAGCAAACGGTGCTATATATGGACAAAAGAAGGTTATTCACCCTGTAGAAGGAAAGAATTTCTGACATCTTCTACAACATAGATGAACCTTGAGGACATTACACTGAGCAAAATAAACTAGTCACAAAAGGACAAATACCGTATGGTTCTCCTTACACTAGGAACTTAGAGTAGTCAAAATCAGAGAGACAGAAATTGTAATGGTGGTTTCCAGGAACTGGAGGAAGTGAGGAACGGAGAATTATTGTTTAATATATAATAGAGTTTCAGTTTTACAAGATGAAAAGATTTATGGAGATGTTATGGGGTCATAGCTATATAACACTGTGAATATATTCAATACCAATAAATTGTACACTTAAAAATGGTTAAGATGGTAAATTTTATGTTATATGTATTTTACCACAATAAAAAAAAATGGGAGGCAAAAAGAAGAGGTGATGTTGCAGTTCCAAAGGGGAAACTCAGGTAGAATTTCTGTATTGCAGGGTGGAGGCAAAAGTGTTTATTCTTTGGAACCTTCGGTCTTTGCTTTTAAGACTTTCACCTTAATGGATAAGGGCCACCCACATTATGGAGGATAATTTGCTTTACTTAAAGTCTACTGATTTAAATGTTAATCACACCTAAAAAAAAAAAAAAACGCCTTCAGAGCAGTATCTAGACTAGTATTTGATCAAACAACAATAGCCTAGCCAAGTTGACACATAAAAGTAACTGTCACAGGATGCTAGGGTGGAATCAGGGAGACCAGCAAGGAGACAGGACAAATCCAGATGGGCAATAGTGGTAGCTTGGACCAGGGTAGTAAGCAGCATAGATGATGAGAAATGATAAATTTTGGATATATTTTAAAGGTCAAACTGACAGCATTAGCCAATAAATTGGCTGTGGGATGTGAGAGAAAATGAAGAATCCAGGATGATTTCATAGCTCCTTGCCTGAGCAACCAGAAGATATTGTTTCCATGAACTGAAATGGAAAGGCTGCAGGGGGAGAAGTTTGCAGGAGAATGAGAGAAAATCAGGAGTTCTATTTCAGACCTGCTCTGTTGGGATGCTCAATACCCATCCATGGGAGACAGAAATGTAGACATTTCAACATATACATGTAATGTTAAGGTCATGAGACTAGTGACTTCAGCTGTAGCTATTTTGGTGGAGTGATGGGGTCACAAGCTTTATTAGAGGAGCTTCAAGAGAGAATAAGAAAAAGATATGGTAATGAGTCTATAGACAGTTCTTTTCCAGATTTTTTCTATAAAAAGAGCAGTAGGATAGTGGGGTCTGCAAGGGCTTTTTAATTAAATATATAATGGTATATTTATATGCTTATGGAAGTGGTACAGTAGAGAGGGAAAAAATCAAGGCTTTAATCTTTACTATGTGCCAGGAGCTGGGCTAAGTACACATGTCTGGCTTCTCTTGATCATCACAGCAAGCCTATGAGATTGGAACTGTTATTATCCCCACTTCACAGCTGAGAAGACTGAGAAACAGAGAGTCAATGTCATACAGCTAGTGAGATAAGAGGCAGAGTGAGAACCTGAACTCAAGAGTATCTGATTCCAGAGCCATGAATCAGACCCTACACAGACCCTACACTTAGCCTCCATTCATAGAATCCACTAAGGATATGAAGAGATATCTCAAAACTTTGTCTAAAATTTTAGTGAATTTAATGGAGAAAACTCTGTGTTATAAGGACGTTTGCTAAATTGAGGATTCTCAAAGGAAAGTGTCTCTCTCAAACATTCAAGTCTGGTGTTTTAGGGTCTCCAGAACACATCCTGCTCTCCCTTACCTTCTAGGTTTTGGGGTAGCCCTCAGTTGGGTTAATTCCAGCGAAGCTCAGTTACCTTTTTGAGAGTCTCCTTAGTCATTCCCCTGTCTGCTCATGTGACATTATAGTATAAGCTCCATGTTTGGACACTTTCAGGCAAGGATCTACACTCATTGTGTGTGCCAAAGTCTACTACCTGAAAAGCTTTCAGTATATCTTTGTCAAATGATTAATTGATCCATTTAGATAAAGCTGACAATCCCTTGTTCTCAGAGATGAGAAATTCTTGGTGAAGTAGGGGATTCCTTCCCCCCACCATGCCTGAGGATATCTGGCAATGTCTCTAGCATTTTTTGGTTATTGCAACTAGAGTTGAAGGATCATGAGTGGTGTCACTTGGATAGAAGCCAGAGATGCTGTTAAGCAGCCTACCATGCACAGAGTAGTTCCCCACAATGAAGAATTATCTAGCCCAACTGTCAACAGAATGGAGTTTGAAAAACTCTTTCATAGATTAAAACAGAAAATGAGGTTCTGAGATATATACCAACAAGCATTTTTTCTGCCTTTTTTTCTTTTTCTCATTCTGATTTTTCCTAAGCTAGGGTGAGATGCTTATTTCATCAGATCTTGAGTTCCTTCTTCATCAGCTGTAGCCTAGACATCTTGTCCCAAAATGGAGATAATTCTCTAAAGCAAAGAGACACTAGCCTGTTACCCTTAGAAGTAAGTTACAGCTCTCCAAATGAGAGGCTGAAAACAGCTCTTAACTTCCAGATTCTCTTAGGGATTTTCAGAATATTTAACAATAAATATATCAACACTAACTTCCTACCCATTCTGGAATACATTGGGGTCACTACTGTGAATAATCTGTGCACCAATTCCCTCTAAAGCCACCAGATTCCAAAATCCTGTAGACAGGTCTCCCAAGCTTCCTCCCATCTCCAAGTACAGAAATGGAAAACAGAAAAAAATCTTCCGTAGATTTGGCCCCCTCCCCAGCAAATACACAGGAACATTGGATAAATATTTTAACAATATGTGTCAAGTTCAAAAACAAAGAGAAAGGTCTAGGTGCCAGAAATGAAGAGGGGCTCCTTGGTCCTGAGTGGAACTGGGGTTTGTGACCTACAGGACTAAGCAAACTCGATATCAGGTTTTCTTGCGTTTTAGGGATCAGGGTGTGCAGGAAAGGGGGACAAGAGCAGAGGCATGGGCCCTAATCAAATGAGGAAATTGAATTAACTTCCTAAACAAAACTGGGAGTTAGGGAAATCTTTGTCTGCAGTTAAAGGGCTTGTTTTGGATGCAAGGGCCAACTCCTCTTATTGGAGAAAAAGTTATTTGTTTATTTTTATTTTTTTAATTTTTATTTATTTTCTTATTGTTTATTTATTTAGAGAGAGTGTGTGTATGATCAGGGGAGAGGGACAGAGGGGGAGAGAGAGAATCTTAAGCAGGCTCCACACTCAGTACAGAGCCCAATTCAGGGCTCAGTCCCCTCAATCCCATCTATTGAGCTCAAATCAAGAGTTGGATGCTCGACCAGCTGAGCCATCCAGGTTCTTAGAGAATCATTCTTGAAAAGTTAGAACCCCCAGGCTGCTCTGTATGCAGCTGTGTGGCCAGACTTTTGCACTACATAGAGAGACAAACAGACACAGAGAGACAAACACAGCTTGGAGAAATTGGCAAACCTCTTAACACCCTGTCAGAGGTGATCTCAAAACTGTGCTAAAGAGCTGCCTCTACTACTCATCAGTGCATAGGATACTTGAAGAAGGTAATTTCCACTGAAAATGAGCTAAAAAGCAAGTAAGGAAATGAAGTTTGCTCAGAAATAATCGTCTGGTGCTAAAATAGGGGAAATTAAACCCAAAGAACTACAAATATTCTTAGGTTAATCTGAAAGTGATATCAAAATAAATATGTTTAAAGTGTTCATCAAGACGAGGAAAGAAATAGAGCTCATTAGACGAGATGGGGCATTTTGAAACAAAAGAGCAGAGAGATTGGAAAGACAAACAAATAATGAAAGAAGTATTTTTAAAAAGAGAAGCTCTCTACAGTGGAGAAAGCAGCAGCTAGAAAGACTTTAAGAGCCACTAAAACAACAAACTGCCAATTATTCATATAACCAGTTACCAAGGAGTGGTCTCAGCTCACTGGGGTATAAACATTTAAAATTTAAAATTTTTCCTAATTACTTCTGAATAGGCTCTGTTAACACGTGTCTTTCCTGTCAGGTAGCTGGTCCAGAAATATCTCTTGGCTGGCTTCTGTAACACTGTTATCACTTATGGTTATTGGAACCATTTCACTTTGACATTTAAGACTAATCTTATTTTAAAACTTCATTCTGGTCTCATCTCTTCTCCTCCCCTCAGCTCTGGGATTAAAGTAAATGCAGGGTTCTCTTTACCCTGTTTTTCTTTTCTTTTCTTTTCTTTCTTCTTTTTAATGTTTATTTATTTATTTTGAGAGAGGGAGAGGGAGAGACAGAGGGAGAGAGAGAGAATCCCAAGCAGGCTCCATGCTGTCAGCACAAAGCCTGACGTGGGGCATGGTCTCACAAACCCTGAGATCATGACCTGAGCCAAAATCAAGAGTAAGACGTTTAAGTGACTGAGCCACCCAGGCGCCCATTTTTCCTTTTTTACTATCTTTGAACTTTCTGCTTCTCTATTCTTCAGACTGTGGACCAAGCTTTTGCCTACTTCTGGTGGCCTCTCCTAATAGGTGTTCAACTGACAGATGGTCCTCAAGGCATACTTAGTGTGGTGTCCAGCTTCACTCTAGCCCCTCTGCTTTTGAACTCCTCTCTCCAAGGGCCAGCCATATCTCAGTTGGAACCCATGCATTCACTGTGATTCTTCTGCTAGGTTGGGCATCCCTTTGTGTAACCAAGCTGCACAACTCCTGGTCCTCCACTACCCTCTGAGCTCCTTTATGTATACCTAGGGATCCACATCCAATGTCCTTTCAGGTCTATGGATGGGGTAGGGTGTGCCCTCTTTTCCTCCTAAGCATGCTGGCTGTTCATTGAACTTGGAATGCAGAGTGCGCAATGCCTGTTGTGCTTACTTTTGGTTCAGCTGCAATCCTGGGACAACAGAAACAGTCCCACTTAGCATGCACTTCCGCACTATGCCATGTCTACACTGGCTGAAAAATCAAGGCTCGAGGAGGTTAATAAATAACTTACCCAACTAGTCACCTGAGGGGCATGGATACAAATACAAATTTTTCTGACTCCAACACCAATGTTTTCCACTATGCTCTGCTGTAAGAGAAGATATTCTAAGTCTAGAAAAAATTGGAGAAAATTAAACAACTTGCTACTCTGGGAGAGTTAGGACAAAACTGCAGCAGCAGTAAGGCATTAGGGGAGGAAAAACAGGGCTTTCAAGCCATGGTCCATTGTGGAGCCCAAGCTTTATAGCTGGGAGTCCTCTGATCTAAGGAATCTGGGGCTGTGTGATGATTTACGGCGGAGGCACTAGGAATTCTGGAGGATCAAGAGCAGAAGTATAGAAGAAAGGACTGTCTTTTGTGCTTTGGAAGGTAAGCCCCAAAGGAGAGGAGCAGTGATCTCTGTCCTCCTGATGTCTCTAGAAGTAAAGGAGCCTCCTGATTCTCTTCCAGGCTGTCCACATAGGTCACAGTATCAGGAGTGGGAGGAGGGAATGCAATTGGGATAGTAGCCAGGAGTCAATACTATATATTTTCTTTAAACTGGCATTTCCTTTAAACTCTCCTCCAGGAAGTATGGGTAGAGTGGGCATCCACAGTTTTCAGATGAAGAAATCCAGACCCAGAGAGTGAGCATGACTTGCCCAAGATGCACAGAGTCAGGACTTAATCCAGGGTGCAAAATCTCGTTTCACTCACTCTTGAGGCTGGTTGCCTGCTCTGATGTGCCTTCCTTCTTGTGTCCCTATTGGGTTCTGTTTCTTAGCAAAGGAGATACCGGGCGGTAAGAATCACAAGTGATGCTCAAAAAAAATAAATAAATAATATCTGTAAAAACACTTTAAAACTGTAAAGCTATATAGATGCAAGGAAGAATTACTATCAAGTATGGAAATGGTTTATATCATTATTGTTCCCTGTAATGACTAATAATTTTAATTATTTATAATTAAATTATTATTAAATTAAATTATAAATGATAATTATTTAATAATTTCTCATCTTCCCTGAGAACTGAATATTTTGTTAGGACAAATATGACATATGGTAGATGAGGGGAGTGCCAAAAATGGAATATTTCAAAGAAAGATTGGCAAAGAAATTGGAGAAGGAGCCCATCTCTCTAGGTGACTTCTCTTGAATGCAAAACAGATCATGAAAACTCATTGTGGAAGAAATTCTGACGATTCAAAGAGGAGCTATCAAAAATTATTTTTTCATGAAAATGAGTCTTATTTTTTCAAAGTGATTTGCTTGGGGGTACCAGCTACCTAGCCAAGAAAGAAAGGAAAAATATGAAAGCTTCAGGAAGAATTTATGTGCCACAAGAGTAAATGATTGGCCAAACTTGGGGTCATGTGTGAAAGAATGAAAATAACATTAACCAAAAGTATTTCCCACTTTCTCCCAGAATCCTCAACTGGCCAGGAAAAGAAACAACACAATCCCCTTTAAGGATTTTTTAAGTGAGAAATGAGGTCAATCATCATCTAGCTGCTGAAGGCTGTCTATTGAAGGGAAATGAGACATGTTTACCAGTCTCAGACAGATGCATTTATGAGTGATTATCTAAATCCGACCCCTCCTGTCCAGCTTATGTGGTACTCACAGGGGAAAATCTAGGTTATTTTGATGGGCTAGAAAGCATAGAACCATGAAATGTTAGAGCTGGAAGGGTTAGAGAGCATCCAATCCAGTTTCTTATTTTACAAATGAATGATAAGGGCCCCAGAGTGATTAAGTGACTTACTCAGCATTACATAGAGAGTGGAACAGCTACACGAACCCAGATCTTCTAATCCCCAGTCCAATATTTTTCCTATCCTCTTGACAATATTTCCCATAAAATGCCATTGGTTTGGGGTGCCTGGGTGGCTCAGTTGATTAAGCGTCCAACTTCGGCTCAGGTCATGATCTCACGGTTTGTGAGTTTGAGCCCCGCGTCGGGCTCTGTGCTGACAGCTCGGAGTCTGGAGTCTGTTTTGGATTCCACGTGTCTCTCTCTACCCCTCCTCCACTCATGCTTTGTCTCTGTCCATCCCTCAAAAATAAATAAACATTAAAACAATTTTTTAAATAAATAAATAAAATGCCATTGGTTTTATGTAGTTGGTTATAAGACCTACCAATGGAAGAGCATGAAAACTAAGTGTTTATTTCCTGTGGGCTGAATTATAAAGAGGATATCGGCATCATTTGCTTGATCTGAAGCAGTGCTAATCAATCAGTAATTGAATCTTAAGCTGTTCATTTGAGGAATTGTTAAAAAGGTTTAAAAGTCTTTCCATATTTTCCCCATTACACATCATATTTTTATGTGAAAGATTACACTATTTCTTCTTAGCCCAGAGTTCATAGTGATTCTCAAAGGAAAGAAATTTCACCGTGTAACAGGAATAGTCACTATGGAAATCAGAAGGTCCAGTTCTCCTGAGATTCCCCCCCATGGCCAATTGTGTTGGCAGCTGTTATTTTCCATCTATTTCCTGTCTTCCTGCTCACAGCCTCCTAAGTGCAGCCAGAGGGCATCATGCCACCATGTGCGCTAGGTGTCCCACAGACCCAGACAATCAAACTTCAGCTGCTTCCTCTCTACCATCCAGGAGCATTGGGGTCATACCCTCTCAAGCTGATTCCAACAGCTCTTTCACTTTCCCATGTTCTCAAGCTCTCTTTCTTCTTGGTCCCTTATGTCTATAGAATGATCTTGCCCCAATTTTACTGAAAAACAATCAAAGTCATTCAACATGACATAACAAAACTTACCTTTTCTTCACTCAAAAATGTCTCTTGATCTTCTGACCTTTTTCAAAGGAAGAAAGATTCCTTTTCTCTTCAAAGTCTAGTTCTCTATTTGTGCTTGGGAATCCCTCCTAGGACATTGCTCCATCAGTTGCATGTTTTCTTCTTCATTTCTCTTTTCTCTCTTCTCTTTATGACTCCTCTCTTGCCTAGAAAAACACTCACATTTTTCCTTAACTTAGAAAAGAATCTTTGGCCAATTTCTCTCAAGCTAAATCTCATCTCTACTCTTCCTTTTATTGCCAAACTTGGTCTACTCTTACAACCTCCTTAATGCCTTTAATTTCCATTTTATTCCATTTGTCTCCTGAAATCATTTTGTGGAAAATGAAAATAATTGAAATTTAATCATAAGCATCAATGGTCTGTTCTTAGTTTTTAGTCTTTCTTGAGCTTGATGTAGCTTTTGTTCACTCAGGAGATACTTACTAAACACCTGTATTGGCAAGGCCCTGAGCTCAGCCCTGTGGGGAATAAAGATGAGTGATGTCTTGCCAGAACCTTATAAACAACTGGAAGAAATAAATACAGAAATGCATCAGCTGAGTGCCTTTTTCCTTTCCTGGGAATTTGGTTCTATAATTCAATGATATTTTTCACATTATTTATGTATGTGTCCGATCACCCAAGTTAGAATCTAAGTTGCTTGAGGAATGAGATGCTTTCTTCTGTCCCTACTTGTGCCGTGCATAGAACCTTGGCCCTGGTAAGTGTTTGTGGCAGTCAGCCTCTGAGGTGGCCACAAAGATCCTCACCCTCTGGTACTCATGTTCTTGTGTAGTCCCTTTCTGTATTGAATAGGGCTAACCTATACCACCAGTAGGGTATTGAGTAAATTACAGCTTGTCACTTTTTACGCTAGTTCATAAAAGACAATATAGCTTTGTCTTGCTTTTTCTTGGATCACTTACACTAGCAGAAGGCTGTCATAAGAACACTCAAGCAGCCCTTTGACTGAGGCCACCTGCCAGTAACCAAGTGAGCCATCTTGGAAATGAATCTTCCAGCCCCATTCAAGCCTTCCAGTGGCTGAAGCCCTGACTCACATCTTGACTGCAATATTATGAGAGAACCTGAGCCAGAACCTCCCAACTAAGCCATCAACAAATTCCTAACCCACAGAAGCTGTGTGTGATTATACATGTTTATAGTGTTAAGATGTTATATTTTTGATAATTTTTTATACAAGAGTAATTAATTCAGGGGCACCTGGGTGGCTCAATCAGTTAAGCTTTCAACTTTGGCTCAAGTTATGATTTTATGGTTCATGAGTTTGAGCCCCATGTCGGGCTCTGTGCTGACAGCTCAGAGCCTGCAGCCTGCTTTGTGTCTCCCTCTCTCTGTGTCCCTCCCATGCTCATGCTCTGTCTCTTTCTCTCTCTCAAAAATAAACAAATTTTTTTAATGTTTATTTATTTTTTTGAGACAGACACAGAGCATGAGCGGGGAAGGGGCAAAGAGAGAGGGAGACACAGAATGTGAAGCTGGCTCCAGGCTCTGAGCTGTCAGCACAGAGCCCGACACGGGGCTCGAACTCACAGGCCATGAGATCATGACCTGAGCCGAAGTCGGACGCCCAACCCACTGAGCCACCCAGGTGCCCCAACAAATTTTTTAAAAAAAGAGTAGTTAATTCAAATTTTAGTACCTAAAAGTGCAGCAATATTACTATAGTAAAAACGTAAAACCTGGGGGTGACTTTTGAATTGGGAAGGAGACAGAAGTTGGAAGGACGTAGAAGAAACTATGAGAGAAGCCTGAAGAGCCTTGAAGGATCTGATAGTAGAAGTTGATCGCCTTTGAAGATGCTGCAGAGGAGACTTAAAGGGCAATAAGGAAAAGGTTATTGGAAACTAGAGGAAAGTTGGTTCTTCTTATGAAGTGGTAAAATGTGCAGCAACCAAGTAGAAATTAGAAAATATACCTGCTGAACTGGCTGACCTATCCAAGGAGATTTCCAGTCAGAGTGTTGGTGCCACCTGGTTTCTTCTCACTGCTTATAGTAAAATGTAAGAGAGGAGAGATAAGCTAAAGGAAGGACTGATGAACAAAAGGACCCCAGAAGTATTGTATTTAAAGTTCCCCAGTTTGCCCAGAATTCTAGCACACTCTTCTGAGTGCTCTCAGAAAAACATGATCTAAAGATGAAGCCAAGGAATTGACTATAAAATCCTCCATTAAGTTCTCAGAAAGACCTAAGGCTGTGCTTCAAGAACTATTCATTCAAACAATATGGCTTCTAAGAAGTCTAAGATGGTATGCCCTAGCAGTCTCAGAGAAGCTCAGGAGGAGAAGGGCTTATCTTGAAGCAATTTGTGAATGTGACCTTTACCTAATAAAGTGAACCCCAATAAAAGTACAAACCCACAATGTTTTGTCATACCCACAGATTATATTATCATAAATATGGCCAACTTCACATGTACCCCAATGTTACAGCAACACTTTCAACAATAGCCAAATTATGTAAAGAGACCAAGTGTCCATCAACTGACAAATGGATAAAAAAGATGTGGTTTATATACACAATGGGATACTACTTGGCAATGAGAAAGAATGAAATCCTGCCATTTGCAACAGTGTGGATGGAACTGGAGGGTATTATGCTGAGTGAAATAAGTCAGTCATAGAAAGATATATATTTTCACTCATATGTGGAACTTGGGAAACTTAACAGAAGACCATGGGGGAAGGGAAAGGGAAAAATAGTTTCAAACAGAGAGAAAGGTAAGCCATAAGAGACTCTTAAATACAGAGAACAAACTGAGATTTGATGGGGGGAAGGGAAAATGGGTGATGGGCATTGAGGTTAGGATGAGCACTGGGTGTTGTACGTAAGCGATGCATCACAGGAATCTACCCCCAAAACCAAAAGCACACTGTATACACTGTATGTTAGCCAATTTGAAAATAAATTATATTTTAAAAAAAAGTGACAGGGGCGCCTGGGTGGCTCAGTTGGTTAAGCGGCCGACTTCAGCTCAGGTCATGATCTCACGGTCTGTGTGTTCGAGCCCCGCATCGGGCTCTGTGCTGATGGCTCAGAGCCTGGAGCCTGCTTCGGATTCTGTGTCTCCCTCTCTCTCTCTGCCCTTCCCCTGCTCATACTCTGTCTCTATGTCTCTCAAAAATAAATAAAAACATTAAAAATAAATTAAAAAAAAAAGTGACAGAGGAAATCAGAACCAAGACATCATCCATGTACCACAGGAGACTGTAGGAATTATTTCTACACTGGGGCAGTCCACTGACCTTTCTTAATAAAGTAAAATAAACTGATTTATGATAATAAAAAAATATGACCAACTTGTATTATAAGGGGCAGAGCTGGTATGAAAGGAAAATTGGCCTCTAGATCCCCAAACTTCTGCAGGAGGAAACAAGCTGAGACAACTATGCAGCTGTCCACACAGGTTACCCGTGATGGAAAAGGAGGAGGGTGGAGCCAAGAGCCATTGAGAATCCTTCTAGGAAGGAATAGCACTGACTAGTGAGGCCTCTTAGGAACAGCCTGTGAAGAACTAAGACCTCTTACCAATAGCCGTGTGAGTGAGCAGTACTGGAGTGGATCCTCCTGCCTCAGTCAAGCCTTCAGATGACTACAGCCTCACCGATATCTTAACTACACCACAATCACCAGGCTAAATGGATCCCAAATTCTTGACTCTCAAACACTCTGTGAAATAATAGATGCTTATTTTTGTTTCAGGCCACTAAGTTTTGGGGTACTGTGTTATGTAGTAATTGATAACTAATATAGTGTTAAATAAATATTTGTTGATGAAATGAAATAAATCATATTTCAAGAAGGAATGTAACCAAATTCCCATTATGATCCATAATTAAGTACAAGGAATCTGAAATGTATACAAGTAGGCCCTTGGCAGGAGAAAAGTTGACTCTTAATCATAGTTCTTCCGTGTAGACCCATAACATGAAGAGGAAGCATGTGAAGGTATTACAATTCATGTCACCAGCTGACTACTCTTGTCCTCTTGAATGCTCAAGGAGTGTCCAGAGCATATGTGAAATGGCATGGCAAACACATTGTGACCCAGGAGATCATACTCTCATATTCCACAGGAATTAAGGTTTATCATACTCTCATTCTCCCTTTGTTCCTCTCATTTAGGTCTGAATTTATCTTTATTGTCATTGTTTAATTTCCCAAGATTACATGAAAAGACCAGAGTATGACAGGTGAAAGCAATACAGCCAAGAACTGCCATCTTATTTTTATACTTATACAAACATTCCTTAGAACAGGAAGGATTTAAATACTAGTCCCCAAGAGAGCAAACACAGATGAACCATCCCAAGAAGGCAGTAAGGAAGATATAATCCTGCCTCTTTCGTAAGTCCACAGGAATCAATGGAAAGTTATCTCCCAAGAAGAGAATTGTCACCAGATGGAGAGGTTGAAGGGCCCGATGAGAACAGCACTCACAGTGGCTCTGTATTCATGGGTCTGGTGCACAGTTCTTCCAAGGAGTTCATGTCACTGTCTGAAAATTCTTAATGTAAATTCTTACCACAAAGGGATATAAGACTCACTGTTGCCATTGTTGTTTTACTTGTACTAAACCCAACAGCATTGCTGAAGAATTTTACTCTCAGCTGAAAAAATCCTAAAATTAAGCTTATGTTTGATTGCATACACAAAAATCCTGCTGGAAATGACTTAAAAAGATGGGAGTTCTTTTTAAGGTCTCCAGCGAGTTCTCCAGTGAGAAGGTGCTCAAGGAGTGGACAACCCGAGCCACCTTTGTTTTCCTGTTCTGCCGTCCTTCAAACATAGCTGCTCCAGATCCAGGTGGGCATGTCAGTCACCTTCGATGCAGGAATGAGGGAGAGGGAGAAGGAAAAGGGGGTAAAAGGCAGAATGGGTATGCCAGTCATGTCTGTCCCTTCTAAAAACTTCCCTAGAACCTATATCCAGCAACTCCCACTTAAATCTCTTGGCCAGAACTGCATCACTTGACCATTTATACCTGTGTAGGAGTCAAAAAAGGTGAAGTTTTAGTTCTCTTGCCTCTTCAACAGAGGCAAGAAGGGAGAGGGGAGTTGTGAGTGACACACTGAGGAATATAAGAGGGCCTGGGTACTCTGCTAATCTGTCCTCTGCCTCAAACAAGATTATTCCCCAAACATAATTCTCTGTAGTAGAATCTATAGTGAATAGTGGAATAAAGAGAGATCTCTGGCCCACTCCCCATTTGCAGCAGAACAAAACAGCAGGATTTGTCTTTTAGAAAACAGATGCCTTGGGAGTCACTTCACTGGGGGTCAAACCTGTCCTTTCAGCAGGCATAGGTGATTATTTTTCTTAATTACATTGCTTCGCATCTTGTTATGTGAGCTGTCAGCGTCTTAATTTAGCTAAAGACTCTCCACAATCATATTAGATTTATTTGGTACCTAATTTACTTAACACAGTTTTTGCTGTGAGAGTTAATCAGAGGCCCCAAAACTCTTAATAAGCTCAATATTTTACAGCGAACACTACCCTGAGGAATGCTTTATGAAAATGATGACAAGGCACAGGGTCTGTAGCCTTCAGAATCAATAAGTTACCGACTAATGAATTAAGAAGGTCTTGAACTTATACTTCATTACAGGCTTCATGTAGCAGATACACAAATGAGCTTTTGTAAATGCAGCTTGTTCTTAGTAGAAAATTTCTCTTAACCCAGCAGCTAGGTGTAGGAGAATCTCTGTAGTCTTATAAATAACAACCAAATAACATTTACCATTCAATAATTTAAATAATCTGGGTTTGCCACTGTTTCTTTTGTGATAGAACTTTTGTTTTATTCCCATGCTTCTAGCAGTCATGAATTTTTTTTGAATGTTTATTTTTTAGTTTATTTTGAGAGAGAGAGAGAGAATGAGTGGAAAGGGGGCAGAGAGAGAGGGAGAGAGCAAGAATCCCAAGCAGGCTCCACACTGTCAACACAGAGCCAGACATGGGGCTCAAACTCACAAACTGAGATCATGACCTGAGCAGAGATCAAGGGTCAGAGGCTTACCCACTGAGCCACCCAAGTGCCCCAGTCCTGACTTTTGATATCAGTGGAAATCAGAGAGGAGGGTAAAAATACCCTGCTGAGGTATCTCTCTCCATGTATCAACTAAGGATGAGTTCAGTGCAAGGACCCAACATTGTGTAATTTATAATCCAAGACTAAAAAGACAAACATAGAGGAACACAGGACAATCGTAAAACAGATATACCATTTAAAAATACAAATAGCCACAACACCAACTGTAAAAACCTTGTGTGTATCCTCCACCTTCACCACTAAACATCTAACTTATGTCCTACAAAAAGCAATAGCTCAAGGAACATTTTCTGAATAAATTATTATTATAGTGGTAGAGAGTAAAAGGAAGGGAAGAGGAATAAGAATAGTCAGAATATATGTCCTTGGGTAGGCAAGCAATAGGTGCTTGTGGCAAGGCTGGGATTGTTCTTTTTCTCCCAGATAAAGAATTTTATAGAAAACTTCAAGTTAAAAGGAGCAAGAGAGAACACTTACGTTTAGGGTCAGATGAGAAGACCGACCCAAGTGTCCAGGCTCTAACCTGGAAGGCATGGAGGATCCAGAAGGACCTGAAAGATTGACATGTGGGCCTTCGGGGAAGCAGAGAGAAGCTGGGGAGTTGGGAGAAGACATCCAGCGCTCCTGGCTGCTGAACCTCAGATTCCTCACTTTAAATAAGAATATTTGCTCTGCCTGTTTCAGAGGTGTTGTGAGGATTGAATGAAATGTTGTTGTGAAAGTGTTTTCAAAACTTTAAGACACTCTGTTAATACAATAGGTCCTCTTAAAACTAATTTTGGCAATGTGACAAGTGAGCAGGTGCTCACAACATGATAAACTCTGCACAGAGGCAAGACAGGAGGGGATTATAGCCCTAGATAGAAATAGCCCAGGGGCACTTTAAAGGGTCATAATAGGAATCTCAGATACCCTACACTTTTTAGGGCCCCAAACTTCCTGAGATGTTTTCATATAAAATTGTGTTTATCACCAGCAGGACTTTATGTGGGATAAGGAGCCTGAGACTCCAGAGGCTAAGGTGGAGGCACATAGAATTAGTTAATAGCAGAGCCACAACTAGAGAAAGCTTCCTGGCTCCTACTCTAAAGCTCTGGCCACTCCGGAAAAACTCTCCAGCATGATTTAAGTCCTTGAGTGCCAGTTTCCTTTGTTTCAAGCCCATACAAATTAATGAACAAGAACAAGAAGAGATGATATAATTTCCCTGTATTTCTGATACCTCACCTATGAAGAGTTTTCACAGGGAAGGTAAAGGGCACCATGTTGCATCTAAATTGGTTTCCTTTCTGCAAAGCCAAATCCATCTATTTTCAGGGGAGAAAAGCTTGGTGCTTATGGCTTCCCTGTGGAGTCTACATGGAGATTTGACAAGATGAGAGTATCATGATGGGCTCTTCTAATGAAAGAGCTAGACCAGTATTAGATTGCAGAGGGGTCCCATTTGTCTGTGAGGTTCTCTTCTTTCAGCTACATTTCTTTATTTTGAAGCTGGCCAATACATTGATTTAGATTGCTTTGCTAAAGGGATGCCTCGGTGGCTCGGTCTGTTAAGGGTCCAACTTTTGATATCAGCTTAGGTCATGATCTCACAGTTCATTGGGATTGAGCGCCACACTGGGCTCTGTGATGACAGCACAGAGCCTGCTTGGGATTCTCTCTCTCTCTCTCTCTCTCTCTCTCTCTCTCTCTCTTTCTGCCCCACCCCTGCTCATGTACACATGTGCTCTTTCTTTCTGTCTTGCAAAATAAATAAACTTAACAAAAAAAAAAGATTGCTTTTGCTCAAGAGTTTGTCTTAATCAGCTATGTAGTAAACACAATCAGTGGAACTCACTGGAGTGGAAAAGGGAACCTGCAGTGACCGCTAGGTTTCAGGGTGCTATAACAAAAATACCATAGACTATTTCTCACAGTCTTGGAGACTGCAAAGTCCAAGACCAAGATGTAGGTAGACCTGTTCTCTCTTGAGGACCTACCTCTTGGCTTGTAGATATGTTATCTTATCCTTTATACTCATGTGGCTGAGAGAGAAAAGGTCTTTTCTTACGAGGGCACTAATCCCATAAATGTGGGCTCCATTATTATGACCTAATTACCACACCTCCAAATACCAACACATTCAGGATTAGGCTTCAACATATGAATTTTGGAGGAAAACGAACATGCAATGCATAACTCTATTACCTTGCCTGTTCGACCTGATGTTGACTCTGTCTGATTTATATCCCTCTAAGAAGCGTAAGCAATAGCCCGTTTTTTATTTCAATTACACAGACCATTTTCCTTCTTACTGAAATGAGAGTTGGATGAATATGCAATAAAATAAGTAGTTTTGTGAAGTAAGCACTCAAACTAATGAATGCTTGTTGCCTAACAGAGGTGACCGCCTTCCCCCTTCACAGTATAAGTAATAGCATTACCAAGGCAAATTTGCATTATAAACTTTTTGTCAAAGAATTACATATGCATCATTTATATGTGCACACATATTGATAGATTTTTATGAACCTTTGAAAACCTGAAAATACAATTCAGATTGCTTTTTTAGTCTATACCACACAATTAAGCACTTAATTATGCAGTAATTCTTTTCACATGTTAGTTTTGAAAGCCCTTAGGAGTTGAAGGTCATGTACTAAACTTTTACATCCTCCGCCAGACCTAACACAATCTTAAGCATGCAGAAGGTGTTCAAGAAATATTTTTTAATTGGTTGATTTCAACAGATAAAATATTTTTCCTGTTCCCAAATAGCTGGAGAGGGAGGGAGGATCCAGTGGCTGAAGAACTGTTAAGTGCCATGTCAAAGAAGATGTGATCATATTTTCATTTTAGGAAGATGACTCTGAAGGCTGTGTGGAGGGTGGGGCTAGAAGGGGAAAAGAGGTGCAGGTGATGGGGGCAGAAAGATCTTTTGGAAGCTGTTTAACGGCCCAGGTGGGAAAATGTCTAAATAGTGGCAATGATGGGACATGGAAAAAATAAGACAGATGCAGGAGCTATGTAGTAAATACAATCAGTGAAACTCACTGGAGTGGGAAAGGGAACCTGCAGTGACCCCTCGGTTTCAGGTTTAGATAGTTGTGTCATTATCCAAAATAGGAAACAGCATGATGAATAAGTCAGGAGTGGGAAGGGAGAAAGAATTTCATATTGGACCTTTTGAGTTTGGGGGCCAGAATAAAATGTAGATAAAAATTTCGAGTTAGAAATTATAAATGTGTGGGCCCATCTCATGGAGAAGAGGGAAGTTTGAAGCACAGATTTAGACTTGAGGGTTTTCAGAGCATGGATGGTAGTTGAAGGTGTGGGTGTTGATGAGAGGGAGTGAGGACAGGAGCGTGTGAGGCTTTATGGCAGGCCCAGGAAGGAACTTGAGAGGAAGCTACTGGCAGCATAGGAGAGTGAGGGTGGGGCTCTCAGGCCTTGTGGGAGTGGGCACACAAGAGGTGACTGCAGTCAATAAAACCCAAGGCCCTGGGTCTCAGAGAGATCAAACCGCTGAAGAAAGGTGACTGGTGATTAGGACTCAGAGAAAGTGGATGTCAGATGATGGCAGTGCCCAGGTTGCAGCTGGGGGAGAAGCTCCTGTAGGTTCGCTCCTGACACATTCCTGCACTGCGACCCTTCACCAAAGTCTCAAACTTCCCCTTTATCCTTTGTATTCACACCTTCCTCCTTTCTCCAAACCTCACAATTCAACTATAGTCTCATTCTTGCATGCAGTCTCTCTTCTGTTCCCAACATAGGTTCTGTTGTTTGTTTTGAAATTGTGCAAATGGGGCTGTATTTGTTCGACAAAAAAAAAAAATGAGGCTGTTTGACCAAAAGACAAAAATGGGTTTCTACAGACAGAAGAAACCAATCAGCAATTAGGAGGGAAATTGTGGTTCAGTATAAAAACACTTGTCTGTCTACATAACAATGACATTGTCAGCATGGTTGGGGTCTGTGTCACCTATGCCTAGAAACATCCAGGAATAGAGGTGATAATAATATCTCTTATTTATATCCTTTTTATAATTTCCAAGGTGCTATACAGGGAGACTCCCTTTCTTGGCTTTGTGTTTGATGACCTTGCTGATTCTTCCTCATCTACTTTGGTCAAGGACTTCAAACTGAAAACAGATATCCTGATATGCCCACTGCTAACCACTGTCACAGACACTCGAGTTGGTTTCAGAAAGTCCCAAATGGTTTTTGACAACTGAGCAGCATTTGTTGAACCAAATATATTTTTGCACATGTGATACTCATTCATTCATCTGTCCAGCCATCTCACATTTACTGAGCATCCGTGAAGTGCCAGGCACTGTCCAGGTGCTAAGGATGCAGAGAGAAGAAAGGGAAGCCACAATTCCTGCAGCAGAGGGTGTTTATGCCCCAGTAATAGTCTATTCATCTTGGAAATCATCTGCCGACAGGTCCCATCTAGGCTAATGGCTTCCAGCTTTTCTATGCCTCAGTGTGTTCTCTGGCCATAGCATACTTGGCCCATGCACAGGAGCGTTCCTCTGCCCATGATAGGAGTAAGTTGGTGAATAAGTGCCCCCGCTTCCCTTCTCTTTGGTCAGACAATGTGAGGTGTGATCTTTTTAGAGCGTCCTAGGCTCACCAATAGAACTGAGCCTAGTTCTTTTTGTTTGTTTGTTTTTGTTTTTCAAATAATTTATTGTCAAATTGGTTTCCATACAATACCCAGTGCTCATCCCAACAAGTGCCCTCCTCTGTGCCCTTCACCCACTCTCCCCCCCTCACACCTCCCTCTTCCCTTAGTTTGTTCTTAGTCTTTGAGAGTCTCTTATCTTATGTCTTCCATCCTCTCTGTGGCTTTTTTTTTTTCCCTTCCTTCCCCTCTTCCCCTCCCCCCTGGTTTTCTGTTAGGTCTCCCAAAGCCTACCTATGTATGGAAACATATGGCATCTGTCTTTCTCTGCCTGACTTATTTCACTCAGCATAATACCCTCCGGTTCCATCCATGTTGCCACACATGGCCAGATTTCATTATTTCTCATTGCTGTGTAGTATTCCATCGTATATATACCACATCTTCTTTATCCATTCGTCAGTTGATGGACACTTAGTCTCTTTCCATGATTTGGCTATTGTCGAAAGTGCTGCTATGAACATCGGGTTACACGTGCCCCTATGCATCAGCAGTCCTGTATCTTATGGGTAGATTCCTAACAGTGCTATTGCTGGGTCACAGGGTAATTCTGTTTTCATTTTTTTGATGAACTTCCACACAGTCCTGCAGCAATCTGGCTGCATCAGATTGCATTTCCAACAACAGTGCAAGAGGGTGCCTGTTTCTCCACATCCTCACCAGCATCTATAGTTTCCTGATTTGTTTATTTTAGCCACTCTGACTGGTGTGAGGTGGTATCTCAGTGTGGTTTTGATTTGTATTTCCCTGATGATACGTGACATTGAGCATTGTTTCATGTGTCTGTTGGCCATCTAGATGTCATCATTAGAGAAGTGTCTATTCATATCTTCTTCCCATTTCTTCACTGGGTTATTCGTTTTTCAGGTGTGGAGTTTGGTAAGTTCTTTATAGATTTTAGATACTAGTCCTTTATCCAATATGTCATTTGCGATTATCTTTTCCCATTCCGTTGATTGCCTATCAGTTTTGTTGGTTGTTTCTTTTGCCATGCAGAAACTTTTTATCTTGAAAAGGTCCCAGTAGTTCATCTTTGCTTTTAATTCCCTTGCCTTTGGAGATGTGTCGAGTAAGAAACTGGTGCGTCTTAGGTCAAAGAGATTTTTCCTGCTTTCTCCTCTAGGCTTTTGATGTTTTCCTGTCTCCAATTCAGATCCTTCATCCATTTAGAGTTTATTTTTGTGAGTGGTGTAAGAAAGTGGTCTAGTTTCATTCTTTTGCATGTTGCTTTCCAGTTCTCCCAGCACCATTTATTAAAGAGGCTGTCTTTTTTCCATTGGATACTCTTTCCTGCTTTGTCAAAGATTAGTTGGCCATATACCTGAGGGTCCATTTGTGAGTTTTCTATTCTATTCCATTGGTCTCTGTGTCTGTTTTTGTGCCAATACCATACTGTCTTGATGACTACCATTTTGTAATAGAGGTTAAAGTCTGGGATTGTGATGCCTCCCGCCTTGGTTTTATTCTTCAGTATTACTTTGGCTATTCAGCGTCTTTTGTGGTTCCATACAAATTTTAGGATTGTTTGCTCTAGCTTTGAGAAGAATGCTGGTGCAATTTTGATTGGGATTGTATTGAATGTGTAGATTGCTTTGGGTAGTATATCCATATTAATGATATTTATTCTTCCAATCCATGAGCATGGGATGTTTTTCCATTTTCTTGTGTCTTCCTCAATTTCCTTCATAAGGTTTTTATAGTTTTTAGCGTAGAGGTCTTTTACATCTTTGGTTAGGTTTATTCCTAAGTATTTTAAGGTTTTTGGTGCAATTGTGAAAGGGATTAGCTTCTTTATTTCTCTTTCTGCTGCTTCATTGTTGGCGTATAGAAATGCCACCGATTTCTGTGCATTGATTTTGGACCCTGCAACTTTGCTGAATTCATGGATCAGTTCTAGTAGGCATTTGGTGGATTCTGTCAGGTTTTCCATGTAAAGTATCATGTCATCTGCGAAAAGTGAAAGTTTGACTTCCTCCTTGCCAATCTTGATGACTTTTATTTTGTTTTGTTGTCTGATTGCTGATGCTAGGACTTCCAACACTATGTTAAATAGCAGTGGCGAGAGTGGACACCCCTGTCGTGTTCCTGATCTTAGGGGGAAGGCTCTCAGTTTTTCCCCATTGAGGATGATATTAGCTGTGGGCTTTTCATAAATGGCTTTTATGATGCCTAAGTATGTTCCTTCTATCCCTACTTCTCGAGGGTTTTTATTAGGAAAGGGTGCTGTATTTTGTCAAATGCCTTTTCTGCATCTATTGACAGGATCATATGGTTCTTTTCTTTTGTTAATGTGACTTATCACGTTGATTGATTTGCAAATATTGAACCAACCCTGCAACCCAGGGATGAATCCTACTTGATCATGGTGAATAATTCTTTTTATCTGCTGTTGGATTCGATTTGCTAGTGTCTTATTGAGAATTTTTGCATCCATATTAATCAGGGATATTGGCCTGTAATTCTCTTTTTTTGCTGGGTTTTTGTCTGGTTTGGGAATCAAAGTGATGCTGGCTTTATAGAATGAATCCGGGAGTTTTCCTTCCGTTTCAGTTTTTTGGAACAGCTTGAGGAGGATAGGAATTAACTCTGTTTTAAATGTCTGGTAAAATTCCGCAGGAAAGCCATTTGGTCCAGGGATTTTATCTGATAAGAGATTTTTGATAACAGATTCACTTTCTTCACTAGTTATGGATCTATTCAAATTTTCTATTTCTTCCCGTTTGAGTTTTGGTAGCGTGTGGCTATTTAGGAATTTGTCCATTTCTTCCATGTTTCCGAGTTTGGTGGCATATAATTTTTCATCGTATTCTCTGACAATTGCTTGTATTTCTGAGGGATTGGTTGTAATTACTCCCTTTTCATCCATGATTTTATCTATTTGAGTTCTCTCTCTTTTCTTTTTGAGAAGCCTGGCTAGAGGTTAGTCTATTTTGTTTATTTTTTCAAAAAACCAGCTCTTGGTTTCATTGATCTGTTCCACTACTTTTTCTGTTTCCATATGATTAATTTGTGCCCTGATCTTTGTTATTTCTCTCTTTCTGCTGGGTTTGGGTGTCTTAGTTGTTCTGCTTCTAGTTCTTTTAAGCATGCTGTTAGAATTTGTGTTATTGATTTTTCTTGTTTCTTGAGGTGGGCCTGGATTACAATATATTTCCCTCTCAGGACTGCCTTTGCTGCATCCCAGGGAATTTGGTTGTTGTATTTTCATTTTCATTTGTTTCCATGTATTTTTTAATTTCTTCTCTGATTGCTTGGTTGACCCACTTGTCTTTTAGTAGGTTGTTCCTTAGCCTCCACGTTTTTGGATATTTTCCAGAGTTTTTCCTGTGGTTGATTTCAAGTTTCAAAGCATTGTGGTCTGAAATTGTGCACGGTATGATCTCAATTCTTTTGTATTTATTCAGAGCTTCCCTGTGCCCCAGAATGTGGTCTATCTTGGAAAAAGTACTGCGTGCAGTTGAGAAGAATGTAAATTCCTTTGCTTTTGGATGAAGGACCCTGAAGATGTCAGTTAGGCCCATTTGTTCTAATGTGTCATTCAGGGCCATTGTTTCTGTGGTGATTTTCTGTTTTGTGGATCTATCCAATGCTGAGAGTGGAGTGTTAAGGTCCCCTACTATTAGGACATTTTTATCGATAAGGTTGCTTATGTTTGTAATTATTTGTTTTACAAATTTGGATGCCCCTGAATTCAGTGCATAGATATTTATAATTGTTAGCTCTTCCTGCTGGATGGTCCCTGTGACTATTATATAATGTCCTTCTTCATCTCTTATTACATGGTTCATTTTAAAGTCTAGTTTGTCTGATATAAGTGTGGCTACTCCAGATTTCTTCTGACTTCCAGTAGCATGGTAGATAGTTCTCCATCCCCTCACTTTCAATCTGAAGGTGTCCCCACGTCTAAGATGAGTCTCTTGAAGACAGAAAATAGATGGGTCTTGTTTTTTAATCCATTCTGTTACCCTGTGTCTTTTGATTGGCACATTTAGTCCATTTACTATCAGTGTTAATATAGAAAAATATGGGCTTATAGTCACTGTGTTATCTGTAGGTTTCATGCTTATAAGGCTGTCTCTGATTGTTTGTGTTCTTTGCAACCTTTCCTTCATAGAGTGCCCCTCAGGATCTCTTGTAATTCTAGCTTATTTGTGATGAATTCCTTCAGTTTTTGTTTGTTGGGGAAAACCTTGATCTCTCCTTCTATTCTGAATGACAGACTAGCTGGATACAGGATTCTTGGTTGCATATCCTTCCTGCTCATCACATTGAAGATATCCTGCCATTCCTTTCTGGCTTGCCAAGTTTCTGTAGATAAGTGGGCTACAACCCTTATGTGTCTACCTTTGTATGTTAAGGCCTGTTTTTCCCTAGCTGCTTTCAGGATTCTCTCCCTATCTTTGTATTTTGCCAGTTTCACTATGATGTGTCGTGCAGAAGGTCTATTCAAGTTACATCTGAGGGGAGTTCTCTGTGCCTCTTGGATTTCCATGCCCGTTTCCTTCCTCATATTGGGAAAGTTCTCAACAATGATTTGTTCAAGTACCCCTTCAACTCCTTTCTCTCTTCTTCCTCTGGAATTCCTGTGATACGGATATTGTTTCATTTGAGTGCATTGCTCAGCTCTCGAATTCTCTTTTCCTGTTCCTGGATCAGCTTCTCTCTCTTTTTCTCTGCTTCCTCTTTTTCCATAATTGTATCTTCTAATTCACTTACTCTCTCTTCTGCCTCTTCAATCCACGCTGTGGCTGCCTCCAATTTGTTTTGCACCTCATTCAAGGCCTTTTTTAATTCTTCCTGACCGTTTTTAAGGTCCTTGAACTCTGCCGTGTGGGACCCTTTGCATTCATCTATGCTTTTTTCAAGCCCAGTGATTAGTTTTATGATTATCATTCTGTATTCATGTTCTGTTCAGTTGCTTATATCTGTTTTCATCAATTCTTGAGCTGTCACTACTTCCCTTAGATTCTTTTGAGGAGAATTCTTCCACTTCATCATTTTGGCTAGGTATGTTTTGGATTGTCTCTTGAAGTCACCCTGGAAAGGAAAACAGACTGACAGACAAACAAAAAACAGAAATATGCAATGTACTGACAAATGATACAGACAAGCGGTTCACCACAGAAAAAAGAATAACAAATGACTCTCTGAGGGCAATGTCCTGAAGTACCAGCTACACATTGAGGACAGCGTATGCAGTGTGCTGGTAGCAGAGCATATACAGAGAGGATAATGACAGATGCGTGGGGAAGAAGAAAATGGACTTTGCCCAGGTAGAGTGACTAAAGGGCTTAATCCAGACTGAGAGAAATCAGAATAAAGAAGGATGCTGGGGAAAAGGAATGAAGATAGATGTTGCCCAGATGAACTTATGTGGCCTGGTTATTCCAGAGAGAGACATAGGAAAGTACAGAAGGAGGTACAGAACAAGCCTTGTGAGAGTGGGTTAAAAGTCTGTTTAAGCCAGCCAGTACCCTGGATAGCCAGCTCAGGGGAGAGGATTGGTAAGAAGGAGAAAGGGAAGCATATATTTAATAAAGAAGAAATGACCTGGATTTACTCCAGGAAGCAGTCTGAACTTGGTGTTAGTAGCTCCCACTGAAAGGTGTCACTCCTGTGAGGAGGGGTGTGGTTTGGTGTAGGCGGGTCCCACCTCCACTGCCGCAGGGATGGCTTTGGGGGTGACTTCCTGGAGCTGGTGTTTGTGGGCTTGTGAGAAGCAATGGTGTCCCTCCAGTCCCTTCTTCCCAGCCCCGGAGCCTCTATTCGCCCCTTTATTTCTGTCCTCTCTCTGCAATAGGCGCCAGCGGCGTAGTGCGGTTTGCTGGGTGGTTGCGCACCCCACTCACTCTGCCTGCTACACCCAATTACGTTGTAAATTGTGTGCCTGGATTAGAAGTGCTCCCCAGGCAGCTCAGCGCCTCTGCGTGACTCAGGCTGACTGGGCCGCCTCTGCCGGTCCCAGTGCAAGGAGAGTTCTGCTGAGAGTTCTTCTTTTAGCCACAGAACTTCTCTTCAAAAGCTCTGTATTTAGGAACTGGATGGTGGTGGTCTCACCCTCTCTGTCCCTCTGTTCGAACGTGGCCTGTTCCGCACTTTCCCAGCTATCTCCGAAGATGGCTCTCCCTCCCCTCAGCTCCATATTCCAGTTCGTTTTATCCGCATCAGAGTAAACTCAGGGTTCCTGGGACGTTTTCTGGGTTTCGCTTTCCATTCCTTGTAGACTACGCCACCTTTCCTCCCCAACTCTTGGGGCTGAGAGTCCTTTGGTTTCAGTCCTTCTTAGTTTGAAAGACAAGGAGAATGCTGGTCCCCCTACTCCTCTGCCATGTTGGCCCCTCTTTGAGCCAGTTCTTGAACCCACAGCAGCAATGTTGTTAAAGCTCTGTCTCTTGTCTCTCCTCCATTCCCTGTCTCACTTCCTCACTCAAAAACTGTGCTTCTAAGCAAACACCAGGGGGAGGGGAAGAGGGGAAAGAAAAAAAAGACACAGAGAGGGAGGGAGATAAAACATAAGAGACTCTCAAAGACTAAGAACAAACTGAGGGTGAGGGGGATGAGGGAGGGGGGAGAGGGGGTGACGGGCACTAAAAAGGGCACATGTTGGGATGAACACTGGGTGTTTTATGTAAACCAATTTGAAAATAAACTATTTTAAATTAAAAAAAAAAAAACTGTGCTTCTTGGGAGCATCTTGCTTGCACCAAAATCCTTAATTCAGGATCTGCTTTTGGGGGCACACGTCCTCAGGGGGCTTCCAACCTAATGGGGCACATGTATTATTATTAAGGCTACCAATTGTCTTGAGTAAACCGCACTGAGAAAATCAGAGGCACCTTCCTTAGGAAGGACAAATACATCATGTGGCTATCCCTTTCAGTGCCTTTACGACAGAATTTAACATAGAAAAAGACACTCAAGGATACCTGCAAGGCAAAGCCAGTCCAGAGCACCTGTACTGAGATGTGAAGCCCTGGCACAAAGAGATGGAGTTTCCAAGTGTTCCAGAGGCACCACCATGCAGCACATGTACAAGAGGAAAATGGGGAGAGTACAGGAGGAAAAAGAGCGATCATTGTAAAGTACCATGTAAAGGCCTCATTTTAGCCTCTGGTTGTCTTTGTCTTCACTGGCGAGCACACACATTGACTCAGTACCTTTGTGTCCCTGGACACAAGGTCACTCCTGTGGCAGCTTTGGTTGTTGGCTGATGGTTGGGGGAAATTTGAAAACTCTGGGACTTCATGCTCCCAAAAGAGCACCATCATGGAGAAGGAGAAATAGCATCTGACAGACAGCCTAATGTCCTCCTTTTGTGCCAATGTCCTTGAAACACAGGTATAAGTGATTAGGATCACAACCACAGCCTTCTCTAAGGCCATCTGGTATCCCCTCGTCAGACATGTCTTGTGCTAAAAGGATCATTGTGAACTTCAGGGTTTGCTCCCCATTGAATTCCAGTTAAGTTTAAGCACATCTCTCAAACTATTATAAAAACTTCAAGACCAGTCCATATCATAAGCTGATTTGCCTGTGAGCTTTTGCTGTTATAGGGAGAAAGCTTGAACTCTATTTTCTGGGGCAAAGAAATCAGACATGAAGTGCCTATCTTCTGCCAGTCCCTAAGAGATGGGTCATTCAAGCCCAGTGGAGAGGACTTGAGGAAGGGCCAGGAGGAATTGTTACCCTGAAGCACCATGTGACTGTGAAGGCCCAAGCAGGGCAGCTTTTGGCATGTGTTAGCGATGGGTCAGAGTTCAGAAAGATGATCCTCTCCATTTCCCTCTGGACACAGCAGAGCAGTGAGGCCAGAGGAAATGTGGGACCATGAGATCATTTGATGGGGTCTCCGGAAGGGGGCCCAGAGGCAGAGGGAACCAGCAGCCATGCTCCTTTGCTTGCTGGTTGTGTTGCAGCAGGCACACACCCCCATATGAAGAGGCTGCAGAACACAATGAGGGGGCTGGAGAGGAGACATTAGAGAACTCTGGAGCTCCAGTAAAATACCCACAGTGATCCCAGGAATGACTGACAGACATTTTGTACTAGAACAGAGAAAGAATTTGTTTCTTTTTTTTTTCCTTTTTTTTAAATTGAATTTATTTATTTATTTTTGAGAGAGTGCATACATACACACATGCGAGAGCATAAGAGAGACAGAAAGACAGGGGGAGAGAATCCCATGCAGGCTCCAAGCTATCAACATAGAGTCTCACGTGGGGCTCTAACTCACAAACCATGAGGTCATGACCTGAGCCAAAACCAAGAGTCAGATGCTTAACCAACTGAGCTACCCATGTACCCCAAGAATTTGGTTCTTTTACATGGACATAGGAGTGAAATTTGCAGTTTAAAAATCCTAAATAAAAGGTTGGGAAAACTGTTCCAAACTTGTATCCGTAGATGGTGGAAAGGCTAACCTAGTCAAGTGCTGCTCAGAAGCTTCTAGGAAACCATAGGCAGGTCCATCTGGTCTTCGAAGGTCCCAAAAAGTTAGATCTGGTCTCAGTAGTGTGTGCCATCTCTGGGCATGGACAGTGAACTACTGGCCAGGGAACCCAAATGTTTTCAAAGGCGATTTGTTCAAAATTTGACTTTAAAGGTGTCCAAATCCTCTTCAGAGTTTTAAACTGTTATTATAAACTTGTTTTAATTTTGAAGCTTTATCTTTAGCTATTCTATGCATAGGTGCAAAAGCAAGCTACTTTTCTAGGATTTTTATCGCTCTGAATTAGGGGCACCAGATTGAGCTGATAAAGTACAAGACATCTAGTTAAATTTGAATTTCAGATAAACAACAAATAATTTTCATTATAAAAAATTAGCCTGCAATATTTGGGACATATTTATACTAAAAGTTATTCATTATTTATGTAAAATTCAAACTTAATTGTGCATCCTGTATTTTATCTGGCATCCCTACTCTGAATAGATCTCTCCCTAGAGAGCAGAGCAACAAAACATCTGGAATAAAGAAGTTCTGTGGTCTTTTTTCATACTGGGTAAAACTTCAGTGGCTTATTGATTTGTCTTTCTTAGGTTATAGTCTCCACTTACTTCCCAAAAGGATTACAATAGCATAAAACAAAAGGCACAGTTAGACTATTAAAATAGAAACTCAAAATCGAAAGAAATAGAAAAAGATGGTGAAGTTTGAATTCCACAAGCCTAGACTGATAGGTTACAGTTGATCTTTATGTTTGCTTCTGAACTTTTTGGCAGGTGAAAGCCAAGAGAAAACATTGCCTAATACAAGGACACAGACTATTCAAGTTTTTTTCTGGTCATAACTCTTATAGGACTCTACTGCATCAGTCATTATACATAGAACAGCATGCTAGCCAGTGTGGTCCAAAGTGATAGTGAGGTAGGGAGCTCCAATACCTATAACACCTCATCCCCTCGCTTCAGCTCTCACCTCATTTACTCATCTATAGTGAGGCATCCCCCACTGAGTACATTACGAACATAAGATATTGTTACTAGAGCTGGGACTAAGGATGTCAACATGGCAATAATAATAATGTGTTCTGCTAGGGTTTCATAGAAGACGCACAAACATTCTTCAAGTAACTATTTTGACACAAACCCTTGATTTTAAAAGACTGGGACATAACTTTCCAATGTAATTCAGCACAGGCCTTTCTTGCAAGGCAGGTCATAAAACCAAATATATCCTGGCTGACCATTTGCCTCTTGAACTTTGTAAACGGGATGAAGAAGCTCAGGGCAGTCTGTGGGTGCTGTGACTTCACAGAGCACCAATATACCAAAGAATCTTTCCCTTACCATTGCTCAAAAATCTCCCCAGCCTTGAACCAGAAAAATTGTCTGAATTGAAAAGGAAATGGGAGTGCCCATCCAAACCCAAGGCAGGACTGCAGGTAGTCCTTCTCTTGAGAAATTGGCAATGCTTGGCCACAGCGCCAAGAGAAGAAAAGATACATGTCTGTGGCCTGGATTTGCAGACAGGCTATAGAATGCCATTGTTTAGTCACTGAGGAATGGTCGCCAGGAGCCAATAGAATATCAGTATGGCTACCACTGGGTTCCTTCTGCATCAGCCACATTTGTGTGTTGCCTGCTTCTCTTTTAAAGGGGAGGGTCAGAGGGCTCCTGTTCTGCTCACAGAATCCCTACAGATAACATGCTTCATCCTGTAAATAATGTAATAATAATAACAGCAATAATCATTAGATGCTGTGCTGTTTTATATGCCTGTCCTCATTAAATCCCAATAAGAAGGTTCTAATATTACTCTCATTTTACTATAAAGAAAACAAGGTTGAAAAGGATCCTTTCTACCAGGTGACTAGGGGAGAAAAAGACCTCTAGGACTCAGGAAAGAAGACCATTAAATTTTCTGTTCTTATTTGCAAGGCTGGTTAACTGGGAGTGGTGCAAAACCTGAGGGCCATTCATTCACAAATTGAAATCACGATTAAGTCCTTAGTACGAGACTAGCATCAGGATAACCTCACGAAGAATGCACAGATGGCTGCTGTCCACACACAATCTAGTTCCGTTTACAAATTAACTGAGGTAGAATATACCATTGGAAAGGTATCTACAAAACCTCGGGTCACCCTGCCACCCCTTCACACCCTACCATCAGCTTTGCTCAGATGCTGAATTTGAATACCATTGGCAGCCAGAGGTGCTTGATAAGGGGACCTTATTTTGCACCTGACTGATTCCTTCAAGATAGGGAGGTTTAGAGGCCAAGTGTAAATCGCAGGGCCTCACAGTTTGGTCCAGCCGGCAGACTGTGTCCCTGGCACCTTTGAATGAGGCCCCTGATTTTTCTAGATATATGGAGGCCGTTCAGACTTGGGGGGCTTCAGATTAGCTTCATCCGTTTGGAGATACTGGCCTACCTTATTTTTTTCAAAAATAGATACCATCACCCCTTGGGCAGAGAATGGAGAAGGGGTGAGGTGGGTGCTGTAACTCATTCTAAAAACAGACCGCACTGGTCAGTGAGGGTGAGAATGGTTGGCCACAGAGGTAGGGGGTGTGTGGCGCTTCTCTCCTTAGGAAGGGTGTTCCTTAGTCGGGCATCAGAGCCAGAGACAGCCACCAAGAGCCAAAGCTCTGGAGGACAAACAAGCCAGCCTTCCATGGGACCACAGAGCCCCTTCGCCAGGGTTTGGAGTAACTTGTGGCTTTCTCCGTGGGAGCCTCCCTAATTCCTCCTGTTTTCCAAGCCAGTAGTCTGCACTGTGAAGAGTTCTTCCTTTGCTTTGTGTACTTCTTGCATTTTTAAACAGCAGTTTCTCAGAACAGATGCTCTCTTCCCTCCTTTCTGGTGGCCTTTCTGCGCAAACAGCAGATTGTCTGCTTCTGTCATCTTAATCGAGGGAAGGAGAGAAACATGTTAATCATGTTATTTTTCTCTTCCTTCTGCCTGCAATTAGTTATGTGAAGGCCCCCTCTCTTCTCCTCAGCCTCTCCCTGTGCCAGCGCCCCACGCAGGTGATTTTCCTGTGCACAACTAACCAAACCTGCTTCCCTTTGATTGGAGGGGTTCTTTTCAAACAGACACCTTGGTTTCTTTTTGAGATTCTGCTGCCTTTGACCTCCCCAGAAGTTCGGTTGCCTCATAGTCCCTGGTTGTGTCTTGATTTCTGCTCCTCCTGTATGTTAAAGATCCAAGACCAGGCTGAAATCTATGGGGACCATCCCATAGATGCACCACACAGCTCCAGGGGGCATCATTCACACAGACTGTGTATCTATCTGATGGTCGCGCAATATGATGCACAGATGTTGTGTAAAACAAACACAGTACTACGCCATAAAACAAACGTAATGAAGTGCAGTATAATTGTGGGGGGTTTTCTCATGATAACTGCTTTAAAGCTTGTTTTGAAATTACACATTTAGATTCCCCTCCAACACTCTTTGTTTGGTGCTGTAAACTCATGAGAAGCCCACCGACTGAATAATCCAGCACTGAGCAAAACCACCAGAAGGCTCCTTGCATCTCTCTGCTTTGGCAGGTGCCCCCATGGGCCAGAGAACTAGAATGGGCATATTTAATCCTGACAAAGAAAAGAGTAGGATAAGCATGAAGATTTGCCTTCTGGAGGCACCTGGGTGGTTCAGTCAGTTAAATGTCTGACTCTTGACCTCGACTCAGGTCATGATCTCACAGTCTGTGGGATCAAGCCCTGTGTTGGGCTCTGCGCTGAGTGTGAAACCTGCGTGGGATTCTCTTTCTCCCTCTCTCTTCCCCTCCCCACCCAAAATAAATTAAAAAAAAAAAAAAAAGATTTGCCTTCTGGAAGAGTAAATCACCATAGACTAGTATGTGAAAGAATCAATCAAAACAAGGTAGGTTCTGACACCTTCCATCAGCCTAGCAAAGTGGTTAAATGATGTAGTACATAGTAGGAATAGGGATTCTCTGCCTCTAATAGGTTCTCAACCTACATAATTTGCTCCAGGCTTCGTTTTGGGGCTGCTCTGAGGAACAGTGGCCTGGAAAGTCTCCTCCCCATTCCCAGCAAGGTAGAAAGGTGGACTCTGGTGGGGTTCTGTGTCACAGTGAAGGTATGTCAGTTGGCGCCTAACCAGGGAAACAGAAACCATGCAAGTACTTAAAGCAGAGGGGATTTAATATAGGAAGTAGGTTATGCAGGATTCTTGCTTGGGGTTCCCAGGAGGCCCAGAGACAAGAATTCAAATGCAAGTAGTCTCACTGGGAAGTGATTCCAGGGCATAGGAGTAGAGAAGTACAGCTAGTTGCTAAACACAGCCGTTATTAAAAATTAAATCACGTGAACTTCTAATTAAATATATTTTCTTAAAAATGGGTCATAAATATTTAAAACACATCCGTATGTAATCATTTTACTTTTGTCCATGTTCTTTGGATGATTTATGTCTATTGTACAGTATAGTAGAAACACTATATAAGGGTGTGCCAGCCACTGTGCTTTTCTTATCAGCTCCATGTTCAGTGATATTACACTGAAAGCCTGAAATCAGTCATGATGGGAGTATTTACACCTTGGAAATCAAAAAAATGCTATTAACTCAGACCATGATTTATTATTTTATTGTTTGTATAGCCTTATGAAAAAGAGAAAATGTTGATAATGTAGATTAAACTTAAAAGTTGTCATTCTATAGACATTGCTCTGTGAATAGCCCTCACACACAAATTGAGAAAATATTCTTCTAGTATTCAAGAACTACAGTCCGATTCAGTGAAGAAATTGGTAACATCACTAATGGATAGGTGAAGTTCTGGCATGCATAGCACCAAAACATATTCAGTGTAATGGATGTAGTTTGTGCAAAGCTAAAAGGTACTTTAACAATAGATTACATATCAGAGTAATGATGTTAACTTTATGGGGAAAAAAGTTAGGCTGGGAGGGAGTTCCATTTGTTAAATCATGGTTGGCTGCAAATACAAGAGTTCAGCAAAAGTCAGTTAAATCATTCCATGTGTGCTGCGCATCCTTTATCCATAATAAACTTACGTTCATGTAGTGTATTGGATATTTTCTTTTTCCTTGGAAAGCTAATTGTTAAACCTTTGCCAGCATACTACTGGTGAAGTACATACATTTAAAGGTGATTCTGCCCCACAAGTTATACTATATTAAAACCCTGAGCTGTGTTGACACCTCAGAGCCTGGAGCCTGCTTCTGATTCTGTATCTCCCTGTCTGTCTGCCTCTCCCCCACTCACACTCTGTCTCACAATAATGAATAAGTGTTAAAAAAATTTTTTAAAAAACCCTGAATATCTCATCTGATGCAGATAACTGTAAATGTAGGAAGGTATTTTCTCTCATCCAGAGAATCACATTCCAGTGTTTCAATTTCATTACCAAGTATTTATTAAACATCTATTGTGTATTAGAATAGTTTCATTAAATTATAGGAGCTTAAGAAATCTTTGAGACATTTGAATTTAACCTCATTTAAAAAATTTTTATTTATCATTGAGGTACAGTAGACGTACAATGTTGTATTACATTCAACATAGCGATTTGACAATTTCGTACATGACACAATGTTCACTACTGTGTAGTCACCATCTGTCACCATATATCATCATTACAATGTTGACTATATTCCCTATGCCGTACTTTTTCACTGTGACTTATTTATTTTATAACTGAAAATTTGCACCTCTTTATCCCCCTCACCTATTTCAGCCATCCTGCACCCCACTTACCCTCTGGCAACCAAGAGTTTATTCTCTGAATTTAAGAGTCTCTTTGTTTGTTGGATTCTACATATAAGCAAAATCATTATGGTAATTGTCTTTCTCTGCCTGACTTACGTTACTTAACATGATACCCTCTGGGTCCATTCATGTTGTCACAAATGGCAAGATTTCTTTCTTTTTTATGGCTGAGTAATACTCCATTGTATATCTATACCACATCTTCTTTATCCATTCATCTATGGATGAACGCTTGGGTTGCTTCCAGATCTGGGTTTTTGTAAACAGTACTGCAATAAACACAGGAGTGCATATATCTCTTCCAATTAGTGTTTTCATTTTCTTTGGGTAAGTACAAACAGTAGAATTGCTGGTTCATATGGTATTTTTAGTTTCAGTTTTTCCAGGAACTTCCATACTGTCTTCCACAGTGGCTGCACCAAATTACATTTCCACCCACAGTACACACAAGTTCCTTTCCACATCTTTTCTAATACTTGTTTATTCTTGGCTTCTTTAGTAGCCATTCTAACTGGTGTGGGCAGTATTTCATTGTGGTTTTGATTTGCATTTACCTGACAATTAGTGATTTTGAACATCTTTCCATGTGTCTATTGGCCATCTGTATGTCGTCTTTTTTTTTTTTTTTTTGCCTCCATGACAAATGTCCTTTATTTTTTTATTTTATTTTTTCTTTTGATTTTATAATAGTTTATTTTCAAATTGGTTTACATTTAACACCCAGTGTTCATCCCAACACGTGCCCTCTTTAATGCCCATCACCCCCCTCCCCCCTCCCTCACCCCCCTCATCCTCAGTTTGTTCTTAGTCTTTGAGAGTCTCTTATGTTTTATCTCCCTCCCTCTCTGTGTCTTTTTTTCCTTTCCCCTCTTCCCCTCCCCCTGGTTTTTGCTTTGTATGTCGTCTTTTTTGAAAGTATCTATTCAGGTCTTCTGCCCATGTTTTAATTGTACTGTTTTGGGTTTGATTTTTTTTTAATTTAAATTCATGTTAGTTAACATACACTGTAGTCTTGGCTTCAGGAGTAGAATCCAGGAATTCATCTCTTACATATGACACCAAGTACTCATCCCAAAAAGTGCCCTCCTTAATGCCCATCACCTATTTGACCCATGCCCCCACCCAGCAACCCTCCAGCAACCCTCAGTTTGCTCTCTGTATTGATTATTTTTAAATTTATTTTCTTTATTTTCCCACAGGTTTTTTATTTTAATTTTTTTGTTTTTTGTTTTTGTTTTTAGTATAACTGGCACACAATGTTACATTAGTTTCAGGTGTATAACTTAGTGATCTTACACGTTTATACATTATGCTGTGTTTACCAAAAGTATAGCTACCATCTGTCCCATTATAACCGTATTACAATATCACTGACTATATTCCTTATGCCGTGTCTTTTATTCCTGTGTCTTATTCGTTTCACAACCAGAAGTCTGTATCTCCCTCTCCCCTTCACTCATCCTGCCCAACTGCCCATCCCCTCCTCGCTGGTAACTATCAGTTTGTTCTCTGGATTTATAGTTCTGATTCTGCTTTTTATTTGTTTATTTGTTTATTTTTTTTTTAGATCCACTTATGAGTGGAATAACATGGATTTGTATTTCTCAGTCTGACTTATGTCACTTAGCATGATACCTGCTAGGTCCATCTCTGCTGTGTAAGTGGCATGATCTCATCCTTTTTTCATGACTGCGTAAAATTACACTGTATATACATATACCATATATACATATATTCCATATATATCACATTTTCCTTATCTATTCATTAGACCACACGTGGGGTTTTTTGGTTTTCAGTTGCATAGGTTCTTTTCATATTTTGGATGCTAATCCCTTATCAGATATATCATTTACAAGTATTTTCTCCCATTGACTAAGTTGCTTTTTTGTGTTGTTAATGATTTCCTTTGCTATGTAAAATCT
Source organism: Paguma larvata (assembly GCA_030068075.1). Lineage (NCBI taxonomy): Eukaryota > Metazoa > Chordata > Mammalia > Carnivora > Viverridae > Paguma > Paguma larvata. Next base: position 97,221,346 of record CM057826.1, on the reverse strand, counting down.
TCTCATTTTTTTTTAACAGATAAAACTCATATAACATAAAATTCACCATTTTAAAGTGTACAATTCAGGGGCACCTGGGTGACTCAGTTGGTTGAGCATTTGACTTCAGCTCAGGTCATGATCTTGTGTTTCATGGATTCGAGCCCTGCATCAGGCTCTGTGCTCACAGCTCAGGGCCTGGAGCCTGCTTCAGATTCTGCATCTCCCTCTGTCTCTGCCCCTCTCCTGCTCATGCTCTGTGTCTCTCTTTCTCAAAAATAAATAAATATTAAAAATAAAAATAAAGTGTACGATTCAGTGGTTTTTAGTATATTCCCAATGCTTCACAACCATCACTAATATTTAGTTTCAGAACATTTTTATCATCCCCAAAAGTAACTCTGTACCAATTAAGCAGTCACAGCCCATTTCTCCTTCCTTCGGCCCCTGTCATCCCCTCATCCACTTTCTATCTCTATGGATATGTCTACTATAGCCATTTCATATAAATGAAATACTATAATAAATGACCTTGATCTCTGGTTTCTTTCACTAGAATGTTTTCAAGGTTCACTCATACTGTAAAATGTATCCTTTTTACAGTTTCATTCCTTTTTATGGCTAAATAGATCCATTATATGGATATAATACAGTTTTTAAATCATTTTCATTCATTCATCAGTTAATACACATTGTGTTGTTTCTACTTTTTTGACTCTTTTGAATAATGTTGCTGTGAGCATTCATGTACAAGTTTTTGTTTGAACATGTTTTTAGTTCTGTCAGGTGTGGCATTGCTAGGTTATATGGTAACTTCATGTGTGACTTTTTGAGGAACTACCAGACTGTATTCCACAGTGGCTGCACCATTTTACATTCCCATTAGCAGTGGATGAGGAAAACACCTCAGTTTCAAAATGAGGATTCCGAAGGTTACAGGACTTGCACAAAGAACTAGAGCTACAGTCAAAGCTCACAGTGGACACTCTGGTGCTCCTTTTAGCAGTGGCCCTGCTCACAGACCAAGGCAAAATGCTCTTCCTCTTGTATAACTTAGGGCAGCAAAGTGGACTTTGTAGAAAAAAATTCAACACTGGTAAAAATAGAAAGGATGGGTTTTCAGATAAACTGAATTAACTGGAAAATTAAATTAATCGGAACCACTACCTTGTTTGTCTCCCTATCCTGACCTCGCACTTCACCTGCATTGATTCAGCTCCTCAAAGCTCTGCTCTACTAAAGCAAACTCTTCTATTTTTTTTAATTTTTTAATTTTTATTTTGTTTTAGTATTTATTATTTTGAGAGAGAGAGAGAATGAGTGAGAGAGGGACAGAGAGAGAGGGAAAGAGAGAATCCCAAGCAGAGTCCACACTATCAGTGCAGAGCCTGACATGGGACTCTATCTTACAAACTGTGAGATCATGACCTGAGGAAAATCAAGAGTCAGATGCCCAACCAACTGAGCCACCCAGGTGCTCCTTTTTTTTTTTTTTTCCTTTTGAGACAGAGAGAGCATGAGCAGTGGACTGGCAGAGAGAGAGGAGAACAGAGGACCTGAAGTGGGCTCTGCACTGACAGCATTGAGCCCAATACAGGACTTGACCTCATGAATCATGAGATCATGGCCTGAGTCAAAGTCAGACCAACAACAGAGCCATCCAGGTGCCTCTAAAGCAAACTCTTCTAATAACATGCTGGCCTTAGCATAAACACTCAAGAACAATAAGATCACTGTTTAAGCCCATTTTTACAGTATTTTTCTGAGAGAAAAGCCTTGACTCTTTTTCTTTATTTCTAGTTCTTATTCTACTTTGGGCCCTAGTCATTCTTTACCCAGGCTTTTACAGAAGCATCTTCTCAGGTCTCGGTGCTCCTGTTTTACCCACTGCCCTGACACCTATATCCTACATGTCTCCTGCCAACTATCCAAAGACTAAGTTCTGCTATAAATAACATCAAGGTTTTTCTCAGAGTTCACCATCTCTCAACATGCCCAGCATGTTCATACTTTCAAGGGTTTTCCAAATTACACTTAACCTAAAAAACAATAGTAAGAGCCTTCTATTTGCCAATCTAGGAACTAAATTAACACATTTCCTGCCTTCAGAGAATAAACTTACCGCTACCACTGTAGGTGAAGCTCTCATTTAGCATATACTAACAACAGAATTTTACATAAAATAAATAAAACTTTTATATAAAATAATAAATTTGCAGGGTGCCTGGGTGGCTTAGTCACTTGAGCATCCAACTCTTGATCTTGGCTCAGGTCATGATCCCAGGGTTGTGGGATGGAGCCCCACTTGGGGTCTTTGCTGAGAACAGAGCATGCTTAAGATTCTCTCTCTCCCTCTCTCCCTCTCTCCCTCTCTCCCTCTCTTCCTCTCCCCCTCTCCCCCTCTCCCCCTCTCCCCCCCGCTCTCTCTGCTTCTGACCCTCTCCCCTTCTAACACTTGCACTCTCGATAAGATAAGATAAATTTGCAAAGTCCAGAAGTAGAGCAAAGTAAGAAATTATTAACTCTCTCTCGGAGTGGTTCATAAAACCAGAGGATGTCACAGAGGATGTAATGCCAGGAAAAGTCTTTGAATGATGAAGAGGAGTTCCCAAATAAAATAGAAGAAAAGCAATCCAAGCAGAAGGAATAGCCACTAAAAAAGCAGAGAGGCAAAAACAGAAAGATATGAGGGAATTCATGGAAGTTCTGGAAAGCTGAGCAGGAGACAGACTGGAGAATGGCAGGAGTTGGCCCTAGGAGGATGTGGCTGTGTGCCAGACAAAAGACTTGTGTGCCAACTAAGGAGAGTGCTCTTTGTTTTAAACAGAGGAACGATAGTTTGTGTTTAGCTAGATAATACAGGAATCAGTTTAGGAAGTGGATCTGAGGGGCCCCAAAGAGTAGAGGCAAGGAGACTGATGAGGCAGTCCAAGTAACAGACAATGAAGACCTAGCCTAAGACAGTGGGGTGATAGTGATAGAGCAAGGTGACCTTCTTCGCCTGGTCACCCATCACCTCCTAGAGCTCCCATTACCACTGGTAGAATTAACCACAGCCTCTTCTGATACCTAGCACTTTGTACAAACCTCCACCACAGCCGTCCTCTCATGCAATGAGTTCTCTTTAATACATCAGTCCTCCACACACCTTCAGACTATAGATCTGGAAAGGTAATGGCCAGGATACCTTGTGTCTCCAGCATTCAGTACCCTCTCTCTTCCTACAGTGCTTCTCAAACTTTGATTAAGACACAAATTTTGGTCCAGTAGGTCTTGGGTGGAGATAAGAATCTGTATTTCTAGCAAGCTCCAAGGGTCCATTCCATAGACTATGCATTGAGTGGCAAAGATTTAGCACACAGACTTGTTGTATGGACAAGAACTGCTTCCCGAACCTGGGCTCACAGAGCACACCCCTCCTCTGCTTCCTGGTCCTCAGAAAAGGACTTCATGTCATGTGGCATTGTGTCCTCAGTGAAGAGGAGAAAAATTGTGGTGGCAATTCTTTGTAACTAAACCCTTGTCTTTAATGGAAATGCACACCACTCTTGGTTGGGTCAGAATGGTGAGCAAATCCGGACCCTTTGGATGGACACTGAGTAACAGGGCAAAAAAAAAAAAATCAGTACTCAATACATTAATGAATGTTCTTGGTAGCCATAGGACCCTTGAATAATTGATGAATGGGACCGTTCAGTGTTTGCTGCAGTTCTGGCCAACAACTGCTCATTACGGGAGATGATTCACTCTATTCAATGGAACAAATTGTTCCAAGGTCTAACTCTACTTCCCTTGTCATTTTTTTTTTTAATAAAAAGCATGCACCTGTGGAATTCATATGCATGCAGTTGTTTCCAGAATAGAAATGGGAGAATTAATTCCTATCCCTTGGCCCATAATAGAGCAACCTTAGAGGACCCTGTCAGGAGGCTTAGCATTAGGAACAACTTCTTTCCTCAGAGAAGAGGAAAGATATAGATATGTCAAGTCTTTGCTCATTGCAAAGATTTCATGAACAGGATGAATTGCAAAGAGACCACCTTCCCCAATAAGGCTTGTTATTTCCTAGCTTTGGCAAAGAAGTGATTGGTATTCAAACTGTATGCCTATGTTTTAGACTGTGCATCTGGGAGCTAATTTAGTGTGTCTGGTTTCTGTTAGCCATGTGTTTCTAAGTGCTTAGGGTTGCCTTGTGAATTGGGTGCAGAGGACAGTTTAATTTTGATCTCAAATTCTGATGGTTTAACAAGCACATGTCAAGCTGCTACGGCTTTTCTATATTCCTTTTCTGTCCCGAAAGTTTGGAAATTTCTCAGTTTCGTTTTTCCAGTTTATCATGTTGATGAAAAAATGCATTTGTTTCATAAAACCAACCATTTCTCTGAACATATTTCTGTCATGGCTGCCATGTGTGCAGATTCAGCCTCATGAAACCCCAGGTGAGAGAAGAAGGTAATGGCCCAGGACGTACGGGTTTCCTATTTATACAATCAGACAGTCTTCAAAATTGAGAGAGTTGGGTGGTCCGGCAAACCTAATGGTGCTGAACCCAAGCATGAGCTCTGGAAAACATCATCCACCCCTTTCTAGTCCACTCCACAGATGCTAAAGACTTGGCCCAGTCCCCAGAGTACAATCTAGGTTGCATTGGACTCAAACCTGGACCTTGCCATGGCTCTCTTCTCACTGTCTCCAGCAAGCCCTTGGACTGACCCAGGCTCTGGACCTACTAACCAAGGGACTCAATTTCCTGCTAGATTGGAACAAAAATCCCTGAGGAATCCCAGAGACTCAGTACGACTAGCTTCGGTGGAAAAGACCACCAGGAAAGAAAGCAGCCTTTGTTATCCTCACTTTCTGACCACATTCTTAGAACCTAATGAGCCACTGATCCTTTGTGAGTAGGAAATCTGTGCTTTAGGATCTTTATTCTACTACTTCCGGGGAGATTTTCAAAAGTTGATTAAACATAGGAGCTAGAAATGTGGAAAGGTAAAGATCTTTCATCTCTTCTCCTTGTTCTTTGGTTGCTGTGGCATCTACTGCCTGTTGTCAAAATTTAGCCTGGCTGGCAAACTCTCTTATTGCCTTCTCTGGTGCATTTGGAAGGACCAGCGTCTGGATTGCATCCATTTGTCTTCTGGCTGATTCTAGAGCAACTGAGGATATTGGACCAGATTCTCAGGTCCACCGGCTCTTCTTTGTTCCCACCTCCACTGTTGCTTTCAATTTCAGGTTCCCTTTAATGCCCAGATGTGTCAGAGTCCTACAGAGATGGCACAGACAATAAAGAGATGACAGCATGTGCAGGTTACGGATGTCATATCAGGCATTGCTCCTCTACAGTTCTTCCTCTGCAGTGGAGGATGACCTCTTCTTTGGCCGAAGACTGGGAGGGTCCTTCACCAAGATGCAATTCTGACCCCAAGTGAAAGACAGAGTGGACAGATTGCATGAAGGCATTCCAGACTGTCATGCAATTCAAAGAAGTTTCAGCAAAGCCTTTGGGAAGTTCTTGAGTCCCAGGCTTGCTACCAAAGGAGTCCTGTGTTTCCCTGGATGTGTCTGTGGTAGTATCCCTGCCACAAGTGGTCACTGGCAGGGAGCAGCCATGGGAGGCACATCCTCAGTGAAGATGCAGCAATGGTGTTTGTCTCCCTGTACCCCACTCACCCCTCCACATACACCAGGTCTTTATAGGCTCAAAAGTCTAGCTGCCCCATCTCAGCCTAGCATTCCCCCCCAGAACAGGAGAGAAAGGACGACCAGACATTTTAGCGGAGCTACACTAGAGCAGAGCAAAGTGGACAAGCCTGGGGAGCAGGAGACTGCAGAAACTCAAGCGTGCCTCCTGGGGATACTTAAAACATCCCCACAGGGGATGCTCAAAGATCACAGATCACAAGGTTCAGGCTAGTCCTGGTTGGAACAGGAAGGCTGTTTGTTGGGCCTATAGCATTTCAATTTAACCCAAAACGTTATCTCTGCTTATAATAAAAACCCAGTCAATATAAGTGCCCAAAAATTCTTTCCTGAAATCCATTCTCAATTTTCACCTAACCCCAAATGACACATTTAAAAATACTGATCAGAAATTTGGAGGGTGGGTTTCCAATGGAAATAGATGATTTAAAATGCCCACTGGTTCAAGATTCCATTATTTCCCTTCTTTTTAAAAACAGCAGCAGTTCTGGAGTAGTTGGAAATGGCTCTTTTGGAAAACCTTGGGTAAAAACATCATGAAATGGTCAAGTCTCATACAGATTCTTAGCGACAGTGTATAGCGTCATGGCCATCAGACTCATCAGTTTGCCTGGAGAGCTACTTGCATTCAGGCCCTAGGGCCTCTGCTTGGATAGTTACAGACCTTCATCTCTAGCCTCTGGCTTCTAATGTCTTTATGATGAGACTGGGGTGTTACCATGGAAAACATTCCCAGCTAGTGCACCAAATTCAGGCTGTTTTTAGGTTTGAGTCTGGCTGATGCATATTATCTTGTGGCCAGGCTTTGCTGTAACCATATTCAGAGATTCACACGCGCGCGCGCACACACACACACACACACACACACACACACACCATGGAAAGAAAAATAAGGAACAGCTTCTGATGATATTCCATGAATTTCCCTCACTCAGTTCCAATTTCGATAAAATAAGACGTCTGAAATTTAGGAATATTATGAATCAAAGAATTTCCTGCTTTCTCTTAACATCCTGTATAGTGTGGCCAGCATTATACACCGAGGAACTAGAGGAAGTAAATAAGAAAAAGGAGTTTTAAAAGAGGAAAGTTATGGTTTAAAGTATAGATTCTACTCCAGTAATGGACCAAAGATCCATACAAGGACACAGATAATACATCTATTGGAAAACACAATGATTTTAAAATAGTGTCTTCTACAACAACATGGATGAATATTTCAAGAATATTAAGTTGTGCAAAAGAAGCCACAAACAAAAGAATACACTATGTAGTACCATATATATGGAGCTGAAAACTAATTTTTGGCAATAAAAGTCAGAATTGTGGTTGTCTAAGGCAGGTTGAAGGGTAGATTAACTGGAAAGGACCAGGAGGGAATCTTCTGAAGTGATGAAATGTTCTCTATCTTGATTTGGGTGATAGTTATACATCAGCAGTAGGCTGAGTCTGGCTCTTATGCTCCTGAGAGGCAATTCCTAAATAATCAGGATAATTTTGTGAGCCAGTTGTTAAACCATTGCTAGCTTGAATCAGCCATGGTAGGAGTATTTACACCATGAAAATCAATAAAAGTTACAAATCAGGCTTTGTTTTTTGTCCAGAATGCCAGGTGACCAGCACATCCCTGAATGCATTTATCATGTTCCATCACAGCATATACTTAAGGTTCATGAAGTTTCCTATATATAAATTATGCCTCAGTAAAGTACTAATGCAGGAAAAGAAAGAGAGAAAAGCTTTTAAAACAGTGTTTTGAACTAGGGATCTAGTCCAGTTCTTCATCCATGAATTTCACGCCCTCTAGTGCCTTTTCAAACCCTCATGGAGTTGTTTTTTAAGACTGAGGATCACAGTAACGAATTGCATACAGCTGGTTTGGCACCAGGTCCTCTTGAAGGCTTTGAACTTATTTAACTCACATAGAACTACTTTTAATAAAATATTTATCCTAATTTTTACCCCCGCTCTTAAGAGATACTAACATATAACATAAAGGTGCACCCCACTTTTAAAAAAAAAGTTTAATATGTAAAGATCTTAATATGCCAAACGGAGCAAATATAATTTTCAGTAATATTATATTGCTGAATATTAACTTAGTTCACAAAGTATTCTAATTAGGCAAATCCCTGGTAGGTTTTATGTTTTATTTTCATTACTTTTTGTGAGTTTTTTAATCCATAAAAAAGGGGACATTGGCTGCTGTCCAATTCAAAAAATACAAAAAGACAAAAGAAAATGTCTCTCCCCAGACTCTATCCCAAGTACCACTCTGTAAAGGTAGCCATGATTAAACATAAGGAGTTATCTGTTCAATCTTTTTCTATACCTATATTGCACCCGAATCAAAACATATAAATACATACACATAAACATATACGCTCATTATGCATAATGGCACATGACTTGGTCTGTTTATTTAATATTCTGTGGTCACCTTTCCTTTGCAACATAGATTAGCTCTACCTTATGCTTTTTAAAAGCTTCATAAGACATGCGCCACTGTTGATCTAATCAGTCTCTTTTGCTAAACATTTTGGCTTTTTCCAAACCGTCATCATTGCAAGGTGCCAAAATGAACACCCTTGTGTTATGTGGAATCATTTGAAATTACTGTTTTTGTGTATGAAAATGGTTGATCACAGTAATTGCATATGATTCAGGCTATACATTTGTGTTTCTATAGGATACACTTCCTGAAGTATGATTGGTGAGTCAAAGCATATGTGCATTTAAAAATTTTGTATCCACTTCTACACTGCCCACCTAAAAGGTTATACCAGTTTACACTATGCTCATTTCCATGACATTATGACATTATGCCCATCCCTTTTACAGTAATACATGCTTTTAATCTTTTTAGTTTTTGCCAGAAAAATTACACCTCAGTGTTTTCATTGGCTTATATTATTGTTGAGAAGACTGAACCCCCTTTTTTTTGCATATTGCTCCCAGAGCATTGAAAATATCATTTGATTCTCCTGCAACTCTCCAGACACACTTCTATTTTTAAAAAGAGTATCAGTCTTGTTTGTGAAAGAATTAAAGAATATATACCTATCATTTAAAATAATCTTTAGAGAAACTGGAATGGATTGTTTGTCTGCCTTCATATTCTCATTTGTTTCTGTTACGGACATAGAGACATGGGTTGTTTTTACCCACAGTGAACTCCTTTGACCTCAGTCTTCTGTTTTCTGAATTGGAATCACTTGGAAAGTCCGTTGGGCTTTGGCTCTAAGGAGATCCGGCCATAGGCTCTCTGTAAGGCTGGTCGGCTTTGCAGTCATGTGGCCTTCCTGCCAGCAGGGGGCCTCTATAACTCTGCCGGCCTCCTGGACTGAGCTCCATTTTCTCCTAAACGAGCTTCATCTCTGGCCCTAACACAGAGACAGTTGCCGGCTTCTGCTTAGGCAGTCTAATTTACTGAATTAGAGTCGTTTGGCTTCCACCATAGCAATTAGTATGCAAATTACCGGTATATTACCTGCCGAGTCATAAATTACATTGACAAACTTAATATTCACAGATTCAACATTCCAGTGTGGGTAATTTTTCTATTTTTCAGTAGTTGTAGACCAGGGCAATTCATCGCCCTATTGAACCGTTACACATTAAATCAACAGTTGAAAAATTAAGCATTTTTCAAAGCATTTTGTTATGCATTTATTTCTTTCAGCAAGCAGTAAAGTGGAACATTAAATATGCAATGTGTTTGAGTGTACTAAATGGCTGGTAAATACATTTAAACCTAAAAAATTTTTTTTGTAACTTTAAAAAAGAGACACAACAAAGGAAAATCTATACCATAATACAATCTATTGAATCTTCTATCATTAGAACTAAATATTTCCTAGTCCAGGTTCCCACAGATGTGAAGAATCATTAATCCCCAATATGTGATTTCAAGCTAATATTGCTCACAACTGGAAAGTGTCTAGTCAATATGATTTAAGTTTTTTAAGTTTTCACCAAGGTGTTTAACTATGACATAACATTTGAGCATTGGTCATTAACACTAAATTAATTATATCCACTTTATTATTTGTTTTGAGCAAATAAGTAATTGAGCCTTTAAATTGGGAAAGGAGTGGGGTGTTCTTAGTGGGGATGGACATGTAGGCAGGGTGCAAGAGCAGCTGGTTCCAGGGGTCCCAAACACACCACATTGGGCCATTTGTCCCTGCCAAAATCCAAAGGCAGAGATGTGGGTGGTGGTAATACAAGAAAGGGATTTATTTCAGTGAGGCCAACACTGGCAAAACAGTGACCAGACTAGCGTCTGAAAGGCTGTCTCCAAAGTGCCAAAAATACTTCCAGGTTCATATAAGGAAAATGTGGGACCAAGATCTCCGGGTACCTGCAGGTGGGCAGTAAAGGTCAGGTCAGTCATTGTCTTCAGGTCAATCATGGGCTGGGTCTTGTTGGCTCAGGGCAGTCCTTATTGCTTGAGGGGGTAGTTTCAGTTCCCCTCAGGGGAAGCTTTGCCTGCAGGGTCCTTTGCCTGGATTAAGAGATAAATTGGAAAGAACCTATCAATTAGAAAGTACAGACTGAGGTCAAAATGGAGGTAGTTGAAGTCCTCTTTCAGACAGGTCAAGTCCAAACACACTGACACAGTCCTTTCTTCAGTCACCCATGAAGCAAACTGAGGCTGTGGTCTGTGCCAGGTCAGTGGGACGAATCCTATTCCCAGGGAGACTGAAGGATTGTTAGGTTCAAAGTCTCTTAGCTTTTTACCAGCTGATGGAAGAGCATTGGGAGCACTAATCACTCAAGAGTCATGGGGACCCTTCGGACACGGAATTCCTCGTCCCCCCCCCCCCGCCCCTTGCCCCCAGCTTCTCTCTGTACACTCCAACAAAATAGAACTGCCTTTTCTTCAAGGTTCTAACCTTGCTACTAAGGCAGTCAAAAGACATATTTATTGATCAATTAAGCAAGGAGATCTGAGACAGTTACTAGTTGACAGGAGTATACTGAGAGCCATTCACAGATGTGTGGATAATGCCAAATTGTACATAAACCATGTGGCTGATATATTTGGTGCTTAATTTTGAAAAAGGATTTGATTCGTATGGAGAATATTTTCTTTCAAATCAAACAAAAATGCCTGCTGTGGAAATGGTATGAGGGTTAATCTTAAATGTCTACTTGACTGCATCACAGGATGCTCAGATAGCTGGTTAAACATTATTTCTGGGTGTGTCTGGTGAGAGTATTTTCAGAAGAGATTAGCATTTGAATTGGTGGACTGAGTAAAGCTCCCCGGTGTGTGTGGGCCTCTTCCAAAGGTCTGGCTGAACAAAAGGAGGAGGAAGGAGGAAGTCACTGTCTGCCTTACTGCCTTAGCTGGAACACTGTCTCTTGCACTCCATGCTCTTGGTACCCAAGATTTCACACCCAGACTGGAATCTATACCATTGTCTCTGTGACTTGCAGGCCAGAGAAGTGAGGATAATTATATAAGCAAAAGGAGAAAATATGACATGTGCATCTAATAGCTTCCTCCTCCTCTCCACAATCAGTCAATAACTGCAGAGCATGGAGAGAGACATGAAAAGAACAGACTTACAGCACCAGCAAATAGTACTGTCCCTGTGCATAGATTGGAAGCTGAGGATATCTGAGCTCTTGCGCCATCAAATCCCACCATGAGCTGTGGTCTGTGGCCTGTGGCCTGTCTTCACCCAACGGGGAAAGGTGGGGGACTCCTTTCTTCCTTTAGAGGAAGGAAATATCTTTGCTACCTAATTGGCTCCAGAGACTTTGTCTCAGCCAAGTGTAACCTGGGACCACTACCATTTTGTAAAATTTTATTTCAAGCAGAGAAGTCCATATCCTTGTGATGCAGACAGCTGGCTTCAAGGACCCAGAGAGGGGCTCCCGCAGGACTAGCCAAGAGGGTCCTTGGCTTCATTCAGGGTGGAAATCAAACATGAGCCAGCAGCATCCAGGAGACTTGGAAAGGAAAGGAGCATGAGTCTTGTCTTTACTTGGGGTCGAGGATTTTTATCGGCAATTGTGGCCTGGTGCACATGTCCTTTTAGGCATCCAGGAACTGGTCAGAGCAAGGACAGGGTCCAGGTGTCCTTCATAATTCATTCATTCCCTGAAGTTAGGGGACTTGGTGTCAAGGCATTTGGAGTCAGTGGTCTTGGAGAATATTTATGACCACCCTACCTAGTCACTCCTTAGATGTTACCTCTTTCCTTGTCTTTATATGACAAGGTAATAATACCTCATTATCTCCTTGTCTTTTATAAGAGAACATATGCTATTTGCATTACAAGGTATGTGTGGAGTGGGGTTGGGGTGCAGGCTCTAGCAAGAATAGAAGCCGGAGCAAAGGAAAAACACAGCTTTTTCATAAGATCCTTTCAGTTACCCTGTCTCACTTGCACCTCTGATTCCATTTCCTCGGGAACTTAGGTCTGTTGCCCAGTGCCCAGAGAGGGACATGAGGCTATGCCAGTTCTAAGGTGAGCTGAGAGGTTGCTGCACTCCAGGATGGAATACGAATCTTTCTCTTTGAACTAAAGGTGGAATCCCAGCCTCACAAGGTGTGGGTCTGGAGGCTAGAAATGACCTCAAGTGACAGTGACCCAGACTGCTGAAGAGAGGTAGTGATTCAGCACACCCAGAGGGTTGATAATAGTTCATAAATGATAGGAAGAAAATCTCCCATTTCTCTATCTCTACATAGACTGGGCACACATTTTTAAAATTTGAAAGAAATAAATGGAGCATACATGCAGTAACTAAATATATATATGAACAAATTTTCCTACTGTGTTGTGGAGACCAATTAGTTTTACCATCTAGGAGTTTCTGTCCCTTGATGTTAGCCCTGCCTACCTGCTGTGTCATTGATGAGAGAGCAGGAGAGTGAGAGGAATATTCTCACTTTCTCTGCTTGGTCCAGGAGTTAGATTACAGTCACATGGTTCTAGAAATGTGGAACCAGCGGATTTATATTTTTAGAGGCAACTGGCAAAGTATATATGGAAAAGAGGTCAAAAGTGATAGGGGCAGGCCGTAGGCAACTTGTAGTTACTCACTTCCTTTCCTAGTGTCATCTTACTTTGCAAATGTTAACCATGTAAGCATTTCTTGTTTCCCTTTAGGCACAGAGAAACAAGGGAGACAGGGACCAAGCAACTTGAGTCAACCTAGCAAATTACTCCCAGTGGTTGAGAATTCAACTCTACTAACTTCAAGTCTATCCTCTTGCCTTTACAGACATTTCCTCTTCAGTGAAATAAACTTTGTTGGGGCTTATGGAAAGGAACTTTCAGGATCCAAAATACATTTCACAAGAGTAACATAGTCACCCACTGGAAGTTTTTTATTAGAGCAAAATACATTTGTTTATCACCCAAAGAAAAGATACTGGAACTTCCTGTTTCCTTATCTAACAGTGTTTATCACTGTCTACCCCTAAATGAATGAAAGCAGTTTTCCAGAAAGGGAGAGGGATGCAACCCAAGTGCCCCATTCATTCAGTGCCAGGTACTTGATTAGAGAGGCCAGATAGGGGCGCCTGGGTGGCTTAGTTGGTTAAGCGTCCAACTTCAGCTCAGGTCATGATCTTGCGGTCTGTGGGTTCCAGCCCCGCATAGGGGGCTGTCTGTGCTGACAGCTCAGAGCCTGGAGCCTGCTTCAGATTCTTTCTCACTCTCTGTCTGCCCCTCCCCAGCTCATGCTCTGTCTCTCTCTCTCTCAAAAATGAATAAACATTTTTAAAAAAGTCCAGGTAGAGTCACAGTAAGGAAGCTTCATGTATTCAGCCAAAGGAGAAAACCTTTAAGCAAGTTTTAATACATTTATATGTGTATATGATAGTTATTTTATATATATAATATATACATATGGTATATATGTGTATATAATGTCATATATACATAAAATGTGTGTATATTAATATTATACTTATTATATTATATTATATTATATTATATAAAATGTATCATAAGAATAAGCAACAGGAAGATAGCCTTAAAAGTCAGGACATTTATTCATCACCATGAGGCAAAAACATTCAAATTTTTCTGTCTTCTCCCCAGCCTATCAACAGCAGAAGTCTGTGGACTCAGCTGAGAGAGAAAGAATTACTACAGCATAGAGGAGATACACCCACCAATATAGCTTAGTTGGAGCTAGAAGGAAGGAGGCCATAGTGTTGGGGAAACTAGAGAAATGTCAGCTCTGTTCCTGCCTTAGAGAAATTGGAAAGAGGGCAGAGGAGAAACGAGAAAAGTCAGAAAGGTAAACAGACCTGTTCCTAACTTCTCCTCTCCGAGCCTTGGCCTACAGGAAAGGGGATGTTAAAAACATTGAGGGTAGCATCGAGGGCAAGGTTGTGTTCCCTTAGTTACCACGTTGAATTCAAAATGCATGGTCACACAGAGAGAGCATCTGTTTGGCCCTCACTATCTAACCCCGGTTCCTGCATGGGATAAATACTATAATAAGAGCCAGCCATAAGACCCACTGTGGTGGGACAAGCTAACCTAGGAGCAGTGGCTGGGATGAACCACCAGCCGAGGGTACTTGATGATAGAAATCCTATGGTCTGCCTCATGTGACAAGGAAAGTTGAGTCATTAAGAGAAATGGCTTATCTTTCATGTGAGCACATATACATTGAAAGAATGGATCACAAGTTCCACTGGTCATATACAGCAATTTTGGAGGCCACCAGACCATTCAAAAAGTCTAAAGTCAGCCACTTTTAAGGCCAATCAAGAATGAGCTAGTGCAAACAGAGGACCAGCATGAGGCTCGTCATCCCATCTTTGCCTAAGGCTATCATGACACAGAAATTCCTCTCCCTCTTGGAAGCCATCTTCGGAAAAGCAGCAGCAGGTGAAAGCAGCTTTCAGAGACTGACTGTATTCAAATGACGTGATTTCCCAGGCAAATGGTTTAAATTATTGTATCAGGCCGATTTAGTGTAAAGGCTTGGTGGAAAAATCAAATTAGTGATTATCTGTTGAGCACTTAATTACAAAACAATTAAAGAAGTTCTGGTTTCTCCATTCCTCTGAGTTGTACTACATGCTAAAGTTTGCAAACATCCAGTATGGTTTGAGCCCTACCTTTCGCAGCTCTGTTGTTTTCTTGAGATACTAGCTAATATGTTCTATACTATTATCTTCAGGTTACAGCAGAAGAAAGTATACATACCTAGGAATACCAGTTTTAAAAGCAGATCCCAAACCAGGCGGTAATGATGGGGAGTATGCTTTACTGACAGCACAAATACATCTCAATAGCTTCAAATGAATGAAATGCAGATCTTGGACTAGAAGGCCTTACAAAATGACTCAATAGCATTTTACTTTTGTTTTCTTTGTAAAATAAAATTATATTTAGCCTGAAAAAGGCTCAACAAATATGGCCATGTGTCCTGAATGTGTTCAGATCTCCTTGTCAAGAAAAAAATGCCTTCCAAGATATGAAAAGAGCTTGCATATGAGGGTACCCAACCACTGTCACTGACGTTTCTTTTGAGGAATTGGAAAGCTAAACATAATCACATGTAGAACAGATGCTTAAAAAGGAGAAGGTCAATGCTGTAAACCAGAAAATAGTGACCTTGATATTAATCCTAGACCAGAATCTAGAAGGGAGATTTAACATAAGAAATTTTGCTCAAAGACAACACAAGTTCACAGTGAATAAATCATGCCAGACCGTTCCTTCCTGCTTTCTGTGGCAATAATGCTAGACTCAATAGAAGCATGCTTTAGAAATTCTGCACTTGAATTTTAGCAAAGGATTTGGCAAGATCTTCATGATGGACAAGAGGAAAAACATGTGAGCTGAATCACAGCACCATGAATTTGTAACTTGATCAGAGTGGTGATCAATGCCAATATGATAGAGAGTCTGGTGTGTACTGGGGGGAGGGGGGTCTTTCTTTGGTCTGGTTTTATATTTTGAAGCAATGACTTGAATGAGAATAGTGATGGCAGCTGATGAAAACATGGGTGGCATAAAGCTTTAAGGGAATAGTCAATATATTGGGGGACAAGACCAGGATCCAAAAGATCTCAGCAGGCTAAAAAGATGGGCAAGTCTAACCTGATTTATGTTTAATGGTTTTGGTCTTCGATATTGTCCACATCCCCTTTCTATGAAAAGTTAACAACCAAAACATCACACCAGTACAGAAGGCAGAACAGCATCAAGTTTGAGAGTACTTCCTTTGGAGTCAGAATTATTTAGGCAAGTCTCTACTTGTGTGAGCCTCAAACTATCCACAATATGGTCTAAGGATACTTACCACGTCATTGGGTTGATGTGAGGATTAAATGAGATGCAAAAGATGCAAAACATTTAGCACGTTGCCTTGCCCATAATAAGCATTCAACAGATAATAACTATATATAGCTATATACACACACAGTGGCTTAGCAGCAGCATGTGTGAAAAAGACTTGTGGTTTTAATTGACTCCAACTTCAACATGAGCCAGTGATCTGATGTGGCCCCCAAAAATAACTGATTCAACTTAGACTATCTTTCAAGAGTCATGGTAGGCCAAATAAATGAAGCGATGATTCTTGCCAGATTCCACGTGGACAGAACACAATGTGAGCCCCATATTCTCCCAGTATCTCACCATTAGAAAAGACCTTTGTAAACTGAAACCCCCGCAGCCAGGAAAGCCTAAGAAAGGAGCACTTAAAACCATGGCCTGCAAAGAACTGGACTTGTTTAGCCTGGAGAGAATACTTAAGGGCATCACGACAGCTGTTTCAAATATTTTTAGGACAGTCACAAGGGAAAGGAATTAGTGTTGCTCAGTGTGGAGCCAAACTGGTATGAGAACTCTTTCTACAAAGGAAATGCCAGGGGTTTGGAAGAGAGGCACTAATTGATTGAAAATATAAACAACAATAATGAAATAAGATTTCCCTGTACCTTGAAGAAAGTCTAGTCCAGCTTTGAGCCTTTTTAAATTTTGTTTTGTTTTATTGATCATTAAGCATAGGGGACCATTCTCTGAAAAAGCCCTTTTCCAGAGATTTAAATCAGCCCTATGATTTGGTACATATCATCACCATCACATTTTCAGGGGGTGAAAATGAAACAAAGGAAAGGTGCTTCAGTGGTTTTCCCCGTTCCTCAGGGAGATTAGAATTCACCACTCCATCTGTCTCACTCTTCACCCCTCTAGCTGCTGAAGTCGATGGGATTCAGTGTCTCTTAAGTTAGCTGTCTCCTTGGAGTTATGAATAGGACAGTGGTTCCAGATAACATTCCTCTCCACCACCTCACCTTTGTTTAAGGTGTCCTTATTTTTACACTCTTAATTTTTAAAATGTAACAGCCAAGAAGAGTTTTAGGAAAACATTTCAGTGGAGAGGTATGTAGCCAGCTACCATGAAACCCAGAGCAGTACGCACTGACTTCAGCATAAATGTGCATGGTTGCTTGAACACCATCTCAAATTCTCATCTGTGCCTTGCCCTCATACTTTCTCTGTTTTAAAATAAGCTATGTTTCTTAAATAACCAGAATCGAGTGATTCGTATTCTGGTCACAGTATAGGTCTTTGATGGAACAGGCTCACATCTCTCTCACCTGATCACTGCATCCAAATGAGAAAAAATGGAATCTCGTTCACAATGCAAATATTACTGAAAAACAGAAATCCTTCTGCCTTATAATCAAAACCAGAAAGCTGTTATTGTAGCTCTATAGCATTTCCTACAGACTATTAATTCACTGCAGAAATCCTGTTGTAAAATGAAAGTCTGGGCAGAATGACATTGTTTTTGCTAAAGAGCCACTTTGTCTTAGTGGCATCATTTCCAAAGTCATGGAGGAAACTGACAATAGCTGATTAATTTGTGTGCTTTGTTCTGCTCACATATTTGTTTGGAAATAAGAAATTAACTTCAGTCAAAGCCAGACAGAAATTAAGTAATTAGGACAATGGCTGGCCTGGTGACATTTATTAAGGATGGAGAATTAGAGAGTTTTCTTGAGTTAATATTCTATTTTATAATCAGCATGAACTTCGTAAGGTAAATCTAACAACATGACTATTGATTCTGAATATTTAAAGTCTTGTTTGAAGTTTCTCTCAGGATTTTTTTTCTTTTTACATTTTTTCACAAGGCATTATTTGGCAGCAAACTTCAAAGGATCCAACAGTGATTTTCAATTATATTTATTATTAGCTCCATAATCAGCCGATGTATTAAAAAGAGCAAAGGCAGTAACTTGGACCACTTGGGAACTGGCATCAAGTTTCAAAGTTACATTTGGCTTTTATAGAGAGTAACAGATTTGGTGAAGATTTTATCCCAGTTCTATTTTGTTTTGTTTTGTTTCATTTCAATCCTTTACCAATAGTTTTCCAAGTTTCAGACAGCACTGTTGCCTTTACTGAAAGGTTAAATCAGATAAAAGTATTTGAGGTGTTTTTCTTTTAAAAATGTTTCCTGGGTCCTTATGCTACCAGTCTATCTCTCTTTGTTATTTCTCTTGGACTTTTCTTTGGGAGGAGGGATTTAGGATTCATTTTGATACATTATTAGATCTTTTCTAAAACTTTATGAAATTACAGTGTCCTGATTTCAATGATGCTGATTGCTACCGATGTAGTAAATAAATAAAAAAAAAGTTTTAATAAGCATAGGTAAGTGAGATCACCCTGAATGGAGAGTCCTAAGGGGATAGGATCAGTGAGTCAGTAGGTGACGCTGTCTTTTTTCAGGATTTCAAATAATGATTTCTAAGCATCATCTCCAACTTGAACTAGAGACACCACCTTTTGTCTCCACTCCTCACACTTCAGTGCCAGAGCCCTGTGAGTCCACTTCCCAGAGGGAGGCTGGGATTTATTCCACAGAGAAGAGGATGTTGCTTATACCAACAGCCACATCAATCAGATGCTCTGGAATTCAAAATAACCATAATGACTTTATTCATGAAAGAACGTTATGTTCTTTAAAAACCAAGGCAGTATTGTCAAGGGGAGGAAAAATAGACAGACATAATGAAAGTAAACAAGGGAGTGAGGGATGGGGCTTGAAACTGAGATCGAGAGCAAGGCTCTGAGGCTGGCACCCTACTCTGAATAGGACGGGTTCAGCTGTTGGTATCTATTTCTCTGTGGTTTCCAAGCAGAAAAAGGACTTCAAGTAACTAGCCTCTGATAGAGGCTTTCACAACCTTCTAGGATTTATAACTGAGTTGGAGTGGTTATCACTGGGGCAGGCCCAACTGCAACTCTCAAACTTAACCGTGTGGCAGCAGCCAAACTTCACAGGCTAGTTATAAAATTCATACTGCGCGGTGATCATCCGTGGGCTTAGAGTGAGTTGAACATTTTGAAAAGTCCAGTGCTTCAGTTTTCATTTGCCCCAAGGCAAATGCTCAGGGATGGCTTCTAGGTCGAGAGCGCCTCCGTCCACAGTAGCTGCCGCTGACTCTGGTTTTAGAGGCAACTGGTGTAGATTTGTTGGAAGCGTGAGGTATGGCTTGTCAGGTCCCATTTTTCCCTTGGCCACTTCATAATGTTGGAACGAGGCCTTAGCTCTTCATCTGATTTAGTTCTTGGAATGTGATACTCAATGTTCACTAACATTGAAATGAGAACATTTTGCACATCCTCAATTATAAGCTGGTGGGGGCAAGGCCTTAGTCAGCAAAATACAGTCTAACACTTTTTCTCCTGCTGAAAGTGCAAGATATTGTTAAATGTGCTGACAGTTCACAGCACTTTATGAGATATACAGGTTACATTTTCAAAGTGTACATCTCCTGCTTTATTGTGTCATTGCAGACAACAATTTTATTTACTACCAACATGCACAGGTTGAATGAAGAGAGCAATATTCAGTTAAAAATGAAGAAGCAGAGTCTCAGGTTAGCCAGAAGCCAGTGCTTTTCCAGTGACAAATCAAGGCCCAGAAGAAATGCATGGAGAAATCAGCCACCTCCCAGTCCTTTGCTCTCTTACTTCATTCATGTTGATGGTGAATGTCAAGACCTTTGGTTACCATGAAAGAGAGAGCTACAGAGACAGGCAAATAAAAGTTCTGCTGGTTCAAGTAATTCATTACCATGGGGAAATACATTTTTAATATATATTTATTCATTTTGAAAGAGAGAGAACCGGGGGAGAGACAGAGAAAGAGGGAGAGAGAGAATCCCAGGCGGGCTCTGTGCTGTCAGCACAGCTCAATCTCACGAATCATGGGATCATGACCTGAGCTGACATCAAGAGCTGGACTGACTGAACCACTCAGGTGCCCCTGGAAATACATTTTTGAAAAGACCATGAAAAATGTAGATCAACCAAAGTAGAGGTTGTTGCCAACAGACCTCTAGTCTTTGTTCCACACAAAAAAACTCAGTATGGCCTGCAGAAAGAAGGATTCTGAATCTGAGTTCGTCTCAACTAGTAAACAGACCCAATGGCAACACAGGGCCCCCTCACCACCACCCCCAGGGAGATTCAGTAGCCAATAGAAAACTACATAAAGGCTATGAATAAAACGAATTTAAAGAAATAAAGATTAAGAAATTAGTGCTGAAGATTTATGGTTCATTGAGTTTTCTGGATAGAAGGCGTATTATAAAAAGATAAACATATACTGTTACCAATTGTCGCAGACTTCACATGCTCTCTAAGTCTCTCTATCTTTCTTAAAAATGGCATTCTTGGAGCACCTGGATGGCTTAGTGTGTTGAGCATCTGACTCCGACTCAGGTCATAATCTTGTGGTTTGCGGGTTCAAGCCCCACATCGGGCACACTGCTGTCAGTCCGTCAGCATAGAACCCACTTTGGATCCTTGGTCCTCCCCCTGCCCCTCCCCGACTCGTGCTCTCCAAAAAATAAGTATGTTAAAATGGTGTTCTTGGGACGTTTCCTTTTTTAATCAAAGTATAATTATGATACAGCGCTGTATTAGTTTCAGGTGTACAACGTATTGATTCCAAAATTCTGTACATTAGTCATTGTTCACCACGATAAGTGTAGTCACCATCTGTCACCATATATAATTATTACAATATTGTTGACTATATTCCCTATGCTATACTTTTCATCTCTGGGACTTATTTTATAACTGGAAATTTGTACCTCTTAATCTCCTTTATTTCACCTACCCCTCATTCCCTTCCTTCTGACCACCACCAGTTTATTCTCTGTATTCGAGTCTGGGTTTTTTTTTTTTATTTTTTTAGATTCCACATATAAGGGAAACCATATGGTATTTGTCTTTGCCTAACTTATCACACTTAACATAATACCATCTAGGTCCATCCCTGCTGTCACATGTAGCAAGATCTCACTCTTTATGGGTGAACAATTTTCTGTTGTGTGTGTGTATATTTATACCATGTCTTCTTGATCCATTTATCTCTCCGTGGACACTTGGCTACGTCCATATCTCAGCTATTGTAAATAATGCTGCAGTAAACATAGTGGTGCAAAATCTTTTTAAATTAGCACTTTCATTTTCTTTTGGTAAGTACCCAGTAGTGAAATCACTGGATCACATGGTAGTTCTATTTTTAATTTTTTGAGGAACCTCCACACTGTTTTCCACAGCGGCTGCACAAGTTTACATTCCTTCCAACAGTGCAGAAAGGTTCCATTTTGTTCGCATCCTCTTCAGCACTTGTTATTTGTCATCTTTTTCAGTCTAGCCATTCTGACAGGTGTGAGGTGGTACCTCACTGTGGTTTTGATTTGCATTTCCCTGATAGTGAGTGATGTTGAGCAGCGATTCTTGTGTCTGTTGGCCATCTGAATGTCTTCTTTGGAAATTTGTTTTAATTTTTATTTACTTTTGAGAAAGACAGAGACAGAGTATGAGCAGGAGAGGGGTAGAGAGAGAGAGAGAGAGAGAGAAACAGAATCTGACACAGGCTCCAGACTCTGAGCTATCAGCACAGAGCACAACTCAAGACTCGAACTCACAAACCAGGCGATCATGACCTGAGCCGAAGTCAAACATTTAACTGACTTAGCCACCCAGGTGCCCCTTGTCTGCCCATTTTTAATCAGACCGTTTGGGGATTTTTTTGTTTTTTGGGTTTTTTTTGGTTTTGAGTTGTATAAGTTCTTTACTTAGCGTGGCTATTAACCCCTCATTGGCTATATCATTTACAAATATCTTCTCCCATTTACTAGGTTGCCTTTTTGTTTTCTTGATGGATTCCTTTGCTGTGCAAAAGCTTTTTAGTTTAATGCAGCCCCAATAATTTATTTTTGCTTTGGTTTCCCTTGCCTGGAGAGACATATCCATAAATATGTTGTTAAAAGTGATGTTCAGAAGATTACTGCCTGTGTTTTCTTTTAGGAGTCTTATACTTTCAGGTCTCACAGGTCTTTAATCCATTTTGACTTTGTTTTTGTGAATGCTGTATGAAAGTGGTCCAGCTTCATTCTTTTGCATGTAACTGTTCAGTTTTCCCAGCACCATTCATTGAAAAGACTGTCTTTTCCCCATTACATATTCTGGCCTCTTTGTTTTAGATTAATTGACCATATAGGTGCGGGTTTATTTTTGGCTCTCTATCCTCTTCCATTGATCGATGTGTCTATTTTTGTGCTAGTATCATACTGTTTTGATGACTATAGCTTTGTTGTATATCTTGAAATCTGGGATTGTGATACCTCCAGCTTTGTTCTTTCTCAAGACTGCTTTAGCTATTCAACTTCTTTTGTGGTTCTATACACATTTTAGAATTATTTGTTCTATGGAAATGCTATTGGTATTTTAATAGGGATTGCCTTGAATCTGTAGACTTCTTTGGGTAGTATAGACATTTTAACAGTATTAGTTCTTAGAATCCATGAGCAAGATATATGTTTCCATTTGTTTGTGTCATCTTCAGTTTCTTTCATCACTGTATTATAGTTTTTCACCTCCTTGGTTCAGTTATTCCTAGGCATTTTATTCTTTTTGTGTAACTATAAGTGGGATTGTTTTCTTAACTTATCTTTCTACTACTTTGTTATTAGTATATAGAAAGATAACAGATTTCTGTGTATTAATTTTGTATTCAGCAACTTTACTGAATTCATTTATTAGTTCTAATAGTTTTTTTAATGTTTATTTCTTTACTTTGAGAGAGAGGGAGAGAGAGAGCACAAATGGGGGAGGAGGAAGAACAGAGAGAGAGAGAGAGAGAGAGACGCCCAACATGGGACTCAATCCCACAAACTGTGAGATCTTGGCCTTAAATCAAGAGCCAGAAGCTCAACGGACTGAGCCACCCAGGTGCCCCTAGTTCTAATAGTTTCTGGTAGAGTCTTTAGGGTTTTCTATATATAGTATCATGTCATCTGCTAATAGTGATGCTTTTACTTTTTCCTTACCAATTTGGGTGCTTGTTATTTCTTTTTCTTATCTGATTACTGTGACTAGGACTTCCAGTACTATGTTGAGAGTGCACATCTTTGTCTTGTTCTTAATTTTAGAGGAAAAGCTTGTAGTTTTTCCCCATAGAGTATAATGTTAGCTATGGGTTTGTTTTTTTTAATATGGCTTTATTATGTTGAGGTATGTTCCCTCTAAACCCACTTTGTTGAGAATTTCTGTCATGAATGAATATTATATTTTGTCAAATGCTTTTTCTTCATTTATTGAGGTGATCATATGGTTTTTATCCTTCCTCTTATTAATGTGATGTATTACATTAAATGATTTGTGAATATTAAACCACCTTTTTATCCATGGAATAAATCCCACTTAGTCGTGGTGAATGATTTTTTTACCGTATTGTTGAATTCAGTTTGCTAATATTTTGTTGAAGATTTTTGTATCTATGTTTATCAGAAATATTGGGGCGCCTGGGTGTTACACCTCCATGTATACGTGCTCTGGGAAATAAACTTTGCAGATAATGAACAAATAAATACACACATACACATACATACATACATAAATGGTAGAGTTGACCTCGAAGCCATCTTGTCCTGGACTTTTGTTTATTGGGATTTTTTTTATTACTGATTCAATTTCATTACTAGTAATTAATGTGTTCAAATTTTCTGTTTCTTCCTGGTTCAGTTTTGGAAGATTATATGTTTCTAAGAATTTACCCATTTGTTATAGGTTGTCCAGTTTGTCAGCATATAAGTTTTCATAATCCTTTCTTCTAATCCTTTATATTTCTGTGGTGTGCATTGTTATTTCTCCTTCATTTCTGATTTTATTTATTTGAATTTTCTTTTTTTCTTTATCACTACAGCTAAAGGTTTATCAATTTCATTTGTCTTTTCAAAGATTTAGCTCTTGATTTTAGTAATCTTTTCTATTTTTTTTTAATGTTTATTTATTTTGAGAGAGGAAGAAAGAGGGAGGGAGGAACACAGAGGAAGGGAGAGAAAGAATCCCAAGCAGGCTCTGCATTGTCAGCAGAGCCCAACATGGAGCCTGATCTCACGAACTGTGAGATCATGACCTGAGCCAAAATGAAGTGTCAGACACTTAACCAATTGAACCATTCAGGTGCCCTTCTATTTTTTTTTTTAAATATCTATTTCACCTATTTTTATTCTAATCGTTTTATTTCCTTCCTTATACTAGCTTTGAGCTTTGTTTTTAATTTCTAGCTCTTTTAGGTATAAGGTCAGGTTGTTTATTTGAGATTATCCTTGTTTCTTGAAGTAGACCTATATTGCTATAAACATCTCTCAGAAGTGCTTTTGCTGCATCTCAGTGATTTTGGACTGTTGTGTTTTCATTTTCATTTGTCTCCTACTATTTTTTGATTTCCTCTTTGGGGCTTTTTTTGGTGGTCTTTTTTTTAAATTCATATATTATTAACATACAGTGTTATATTAGTTTCAGGTATACAATATTGTGATTCAACAACTTTATATATTTCAGTGCTCATCATAAGTGTACTCTTAATCCCCTTAACCTATTTTATCCACCCAACTGCCTCACCTCATTTTGTTTTCTATATTTAAGAGTCTGTTTTTTATTTTGTCTCTTTTTTTCTTTGTTCATTAGTTTTGTTTCTTAAATCCCTATATGAATGAAATCATATGGTATTTTGTTTTCTCTCACTCACTTAATTCTCTTAGCATTATACTTTCTAGATCTAACCATGTTGTTGCAAATAGCAATATTCCAATTTTTTTTATGGCTGAGTGATTTTCCATTGTGTGTGTGTGTGTGTATATATATATATATATATATATATATATATATATCACATGTTTTTTACCCATTCTTCTATCAACGGTATGTCCTCTTTGATTTCTTGGTTGACCCATTCATTTAGTAGCATGCTGTTTAGCTTCCATATGTTTGTGCTTTTTCCAGGTTCTTTTTTCTTTCTTCTTTCTTCCTTTTTTTTTTCTTTTTGTTTTTTGGTAACTAATTTGTAGTTTTATACTGTGTGGTTGCAAAAGATGTTTGATATGATTTCGGTATTTTTGAATTTATCGAGACTTGTTTTATGGCCTAACGTGTGATCTCTCCTGGAGAATGTTCACCGTGCCCTTGAAAAGAATGTGTATTCTTTGTTTTTGGATGAAATGCTCTGTATATATTGTTAGAACCATCTGGCCCAATGTGTCATTCAAAACCAGTGTTTCCTTGTTGATTTTCTGTCTCAAAGATCTATCCATTGATGTAATGAGGTGTTAAAGTCTCCTATTATTATTATATTGCTGTCAGTTTCTCCCTTTATGTCTGTTAATATTTGCTTTATGTATTTAGCTGTTTCTACGTTAGGTGCATGGATATTGACAACCGTTAGGTCTTATTATCAGACTGATCCTTTTATCATTAATGTAGTGTCCTTTGTCTCTTGCTACTACCATTGTTTTAAAAACAATTTTGGGGGCGCCTGAGTGGCTCCGTTGGTTAGCGTCCGACTTCAGCTAAGGTCATGACCTCGCAGTCTGTGAGTTCGAGCCCTGCATCGGGCTCTGTGCTGACAGCTCAGAGCCTGGATCCCGCTTCAGATTCTGTGTCTCCCTCTCTCTCTGCCCCTCCTCTGCTTGTGCTCTGTCTCTATCTCTCTATCTCATAAATAAACATTAAAAAATAAATAAATAAAAACTATTTTGTCTCAATAAATTATATTAAAAAAATAATAAAATCTATTTTGTCAAGTATAAGTATTGTTACCCAAGGGTTTTTTTCCCCAATTCCATTTTCATGGTATATGTTTTTCCATTTGGAAGGAATTTCTAAGACTTTACTGGTTTTGAACTTCACAAGAAAACCTGAGGGCATTTTTTTTTTCATGGAAAAACAATAGGTTGTCTTTACATTTGGCCTATTATTTGATTTCAACTGGTTTAACTTCCAAGGTTAGCAATGTAATTTTAGGACAATGCCAGTGGGAGGGTTATTCAATGTTTTAATTGTCTATTGCTCCTGAAAGTCATACGGAGTGAATTTGCCTAATACAAGTTCACTTGTGTTCATAAAATCTGGTAGTTTCCTTGCAGTGGAAGGGAAAACATTTTTTTTATTGCATACAAAGTCTATGACTAGTTCCATAGTTACCATGATGGAGCATGGTGATCTTTCCCCATGTAAAAACCATCCTTTACATTGAAGAAGGCCTTTATGTTAAAACACCTATTTAAAACACACACACACACACACACACACACACACACACACACACACACAGACACACTACTAACGATTTCTTTCTCCCTAAGCATCTCATTTAAAAACAAATCAAAACAAAACACTAAAATATTTCTTAGGTTAAATTTTTTTTCAAGAACAGATAAAGCTTTGTCAGGACAGGGAAATGTGAAAGAAACTACTTTAGTCCTTCATGGGACTTTCTAAGAATAGAAAGGCAATATAGTCTCCACTGTGTGCCTTTGATACTCTTCTCTTGCAGTAGGCCTTTGACTCAGAGCTTTGACAGAGCCCCATGTCTCTCTCCTAAGTTAAATGTGACACCCATCAAAGGACAAAGCCTTTCTGAGGCATAATCTCTGCAGTTGTCAATTTCCAGTACACAGGAGAGTACAAATTGGCTAATGTATCCCCCTGTCATAAACATCATAGATGCTGTCCCTACCCTGACATGCTTACATACAGTTTATCCCATTAGCAAAGAAAATAGAAAATGAAAATAGAAATCTCAAACCCATACATGCCTAGTATTCACTTACACATATTCACACGCACATACATGAGCAAGATATTTCAATCCTAAAGTATTTTACTTTATTGCTTGCAAAAAAAACTGTCATGCCTATTCTAACAATTATGAGATAGATGGGGTGCTGGTGGATGAGACAGCTACAATTATCTCCTTTTTTTTTTCAGGTAAACCTAAGTCTTAGACAAGTAATGGTGATTTTTTTCCAGGGTCTTTGAGCTAAAAAAAAAAAAAAAAAGATGGAGTCAGGACTTTCTTGGATTATCAGGCCCTTACTACAATTGCCTTAAACCTACAATTCACTGTTCCTCTGTTTTTAATTTTTACTTTCTGTACAGCCTTTAATCCTTCTGGAGTTTCCTCCCTATTGAACTAATTAAATAGACAGATTTGAAGAAACCCAGGCTCCTAAAATATGAGAGAACCCACACCACAAAGTGATGTGAATCAGAAATGATTGGCATTTTACTCCCTGGGTCTAACTCCATGCCAAAGTCATGGAATTCCTCCTTCTCTCCAAGTTTAGGTCAGCCGTGCCTCTTGTGGGTCACAAACTGCATTGTCTTCCTCCATCATGAAAATTGAAGCAATTCTGCTGGCTGCTGAAGAGTTTAAGGAAAGAACCTCTCAGCCACCACACATCAATAGAAACCCCAACCCAAAGCTGGTGTGTTGATGTGTATCCAGAAGTTCTAGAACCCACATGCTGAATTTCCAGTGTGTGGAGCAGCATGACTCTTCTTTAGGAGAGGAATTGTGAGGACAGAGAAAAAATTAAGGTACAAGAACAGAACCATTTCTGAAAGAGACAAGTCCATTCTGAGGGTAGAGAGCGCCATGCTGGTCATGCAGTGGTCTTTCTGAGAGCAATGGCTATTGCCTGAATTTCTGAGTATCAGACTTAGCCAAGAGCTAGTATCTAACTCCTTCTTCAGCTTTAAATGCCACACACAGAAAATTGCTACTGAGGACCTGGGTGCCATGACCCACTGCTTCCCCACCACCTGTTCCTTGAGGCAACAGCTGATTTGGAGGAGTCACCTTGCCAGGAGGACTTTCCATATAGACCCCTTCTGTGGCAGGAGGCTGAGAACGGCCATCATTTAGACATTTTTCACACTGTGTTTTCCAAGCACTCCTAAGAAAAGATGAAAAATTGATAAGCTTCCTAAGTATAGTTGGAAATGAGTGATGCTGATGGGGCACAGTATGGCACCTTCTGGTAAGCGACACCTTGCTGTGAGGAATCTCCTGGCCTGGTTAACATGACAGTCCCAGATGCCCAACTCCAGTGGCAGTGTATCCCAAGGCCAGTAGCTTGAAAGCAACTCACTTATCAGATTTACCCCTTAGATGACTTCCCTCTTAATAAGGAAAAGCAGGCCGCAATGCTGTGCTGCTGTGTGCCTTCAAAGGCAAAGGAAGCCACGAAGATCCCCTTAGAAGCTACATGCTTGCCCGTGATACTGACAAACCATATTGAAATCAGGTATATAATTCCAAGTTAATATATAAAATAAATTTATATCTGTATAAAGCTCACATTCCCCACTGCTTTTACATGCATCATGCAATAACTAGAGCAAATTTCACTACTCTCATTTGAGGACAGAAGACATTCAAGCTTTCTGGTTCCTGATCACAGGTACTTGTGCACATGTGGCCTGTGTAGCTATTTCTTCATATCTAGCTTACATTTTTATTATCCCCCTAAAGGAATTTTTCTCATCTCTGTTCTCTCTCACCAGCTGCATTGTCCCACACTCCCACACATGAAACATACAACAAAACAGAAGGGTGTACTCCTGGAGACGGGAGGTAGGTGGGAACCAGATGCTGCCAACATTTTCTGCTGGCTACCTTGAGGTAATCCTGCTGGGCCTCCTCTCCCATTTCATGTTGGCAAGTCCTCAACATACCAAATGAATAGGGTTGGCCTTTTCCGAGCTTTCTCCCTCTGCCCCCAGAGCGTGCTGGATGTTTTAAATGGATTGCATGGGAGTGGATGACTCACATGTGGGATGGTAATGAAATTTTGGAAATGAATACCTACAGAAAAGCAGAAACACTGCAAGCCCTGCAGGACTCGAGGATGCTGAGAGCATATCCCCTGATGCAAAAGAATTACAAGAACTCTCAATTTAGACTTATTAAATAAGGGGGCTAGGAAATAATGTAAAAATATGCCACAGTAATTTGCTTTTTAAAGAGGCTCTTTGTCACTCTCCCCTTCTTTCCCTGTCTCCCTCTCTTACTAGCTACACACACACACACACACACACACACACACACACAAATGGATATGCATGCTCAGTAATTCTGTTCCCAATACAAGATGAGCTCCTCTCCTCTTTACTGTAGCCCAAGGGGAATTTTAGCATAATGATTAAGGTAACAATTTTTGAATAATAGTTCTTCAGATACGTAGAGTGTTGTGTTTCCAGATTATAGACTCAAAGCTTGGTAAACATTGTGCTATTCTGAAGCCTTCTCAAGGGTTCCATAGGAGTAGGCACACACAGTGTGTGTGTATCTACACACAGTAGATACACACAGTGTCCCCGTGCTGCAGCAAGAAGACTGTTGGGAAAGAGAAGTTGGAGAAAGATCTATGTCATGGAAAAGTACTAGCCTGGGAGTCAGGAGGGCTGGCGGCTGGCTCTGGCTCTGCCACCCATCAGCTCTGCAATCTCAGGTGAGTCCTCAGACCTCCCTGGGACTCAGTGGATATTCTGGCTACTGCCCAACAGGCCAAGGTAATCGCCCAGCTCTCTTCTGGCTCTGACAAGCATCAACAAGAAATCTGAACCATGTGTTACAGTTTACAAAGCCTTTGCACGTCTATTAACTCAGTCTTCACCACATCTTGTCTTACAAATTGGGGAAACTGGGACCCAGAGATGACAAAGGATTTGCTTGGGGGTCACAGAGCCTGTAGTTAGGAAAACCAATTTTGAGAACCAGGCTTCTGACTCTAGAGCCACATTTGTGTCATAACCCCAG
Source organism: Paguma larvata (assembly GCA_030068075.1). Classification (NCBI taxonomy): domain Eukaryota; kingdom Metazoa; phylum Chordata; class Mammalia; order Carnivora; family Viverridae; genus Paguma; species Paguma larvata. Next base: position 97,191,529 of record CM057826.1, on the reverse strand, counting down.
GCTGCCTCTGAAGGAAAGGCCCTCTGTGCTTTTACTTTCTATGGTAGAAAACTGAGAGTTTTCAACAGTAATTAAAACAAAAACAATGAGTTTTCAGTGTACCAATCCAAATATTATAGTCAATCAAGAGCAGTAACTTTCCAAGGGCCAGACCGCGAACTGCCTCCAGAGGATAAGCCTTGACCCCCCTGGAGGAGACTTCAGTGAAATGTGTACAATCCACATCCATATACCATGCATTCAGTCTTATGTAATGGGGGTGTCCCTGGAAATGTTTTGTTTGTGAAAATATATTTGGTAAGTCAAGTTAGAGATTTTGATCTCACAAAGCACATCTGTACTTTAAAGTGGTCATCTTAGAAAATTCTTGTAGAGTTTAAAAAGAAAGAAAATATTTCCTAAACCAATAGTTCCCTACCTGGTCATACTCCTGGCTAAGTAACAGAGCAAGTAGGCAAAGCGGGGAGACTTTGATCAAAGGAGACATAGAGAATGAGCTCCCAGTGGTCATTGCTGCTTACCACCCCTTCAGGATGGAAGCCCTCACTCCCACAGCTGCTGCTGATGGTTGGGTGTTGCTAGCTCACAGCTGAGCCCCCATTCCAGCAACTGCCCAAGTAGAAGATAGCTGCCTAGCACAAGGCCACTCCCCAATTCCCTGGTGCAGCCTGGTTAATCATCAGTACACACAAGTAGAAAAGCCTGAACCCTTTGCCCCAACTAGGGACAACCCTGCAAGGCCAGTCCAACTCTAGAGCCCCACCATGGGCTGGACTGCACCACAGCCCAGGTTATCCCTCTGTCCAATCCTGCTTCCCTCGCTCCCCATAAATATATTGCAGCCATTCTCCATCTCAGATTCTGCTTCATGGAAACCTGACCTGCCACATGTATCTTCTTGCCTCTTGATGCTGAGCCTAAAGACTTTCTCAAATATCCATGTATTTTTAACTGTAAAAAGCAACTATCTTGGAGGGGCACCCAGGTGGCTCAGTCGGTTAAGCGTCCAACTTTGGCTCAGGTCATGATCTCATGGTTCGTGAGCTCAAGCCCCGTGTTGGACTCTGTGCTGATGGCTCAGAGCCTGGAGCCTGCTTTAGATTCTGTGTCTTCTTCTCTCTCTGACCCTCCCCTGCTAATCCTTTCTCTGTCTCAAAAATAAATGATAAAAATTTCTTAAAAATGTATTAAAAGAAGCAACCACCCTGGCAAGGACTCCAGAAGTAGAACATAGCATTGAGGAGGACAGGGAATGGATGTTTGTGAATACTGATTCACATGATTTTGGAAATTGAGAATAGCCTTTCAAGCCAAAGCCTTACAAAGAATAGGTGATTTGGCATAAGGAATAGCCTACAGAGAAAATTATGTTGCACCATAAAGAGGCTATTCTACTGCATATTCAAGAACTTCAGCAGAAGAAATCAAAGCCCTGTATGACTTTTTCCTGAGGATCCCCATTCTCAGGCCACGCCATGTCTGTTGCAGTGTGATTACACTCACCTTCCGTCTCTCATGAGCAAAACAACAGTGATGACTTTACTGATGATGTAATTCCCGTATGAATTTTTCACCCTAAATTTCAAGGCATTGGTGTTGGTCATTTGATCAGCTAACTATGCTATGTTGTGCACAGGGAGTCACAACTCAGTGACGCTGTCTAACCTTTTGAGTCTCTGCATTTTTTTTTAATTTTATAATAGTTTATTTTCAAATTGGTTTACATATGAGTCTCTGCATTTTTAACTATACATTGGAAAGTATATATTAAAAAAAAAGAAAAAGAAAAAAAAGTGTACCAGACTCTAACAATTGGGTCAGTTCTAATTTAATGGTGAGAATGTTAGGTATAAATTGTGACGCATACTTTGGAGAAGGCTCTGAGATGGAAGTCTGATTTTGGATCAGTTGGATAGCAGGTTTAACTGTTAGTGTTGAATGACTAGAATCTCCCAGAGGATACTGACCATGGTACAACATGTTTGCACGTCAGTGAATATGAAGAAGAATGAGAGGGCAAAGAAGGACCAGTTAGGAGAAGCACTTACAGTTAGCATCACTCCGGAGCCCAGGAGGAAACAGAAGTACACCCACTGGAGGATGCTCCAAGGATGGATTGTGTATGAAAGTGCATTCAGGGCATCAGGAAACCATAAGATAGTAGTGCAGAACTCCAGGGCAAGGGACAGTGGAGCTGCTGCCATTCCTAGAGCTGAAGGAGACTGGGGAAGGAGCACTTACTGGAACCCACATTGAGAAGTGGTGAGAAGAGGCAGAATGTAAGAGAAGACATAAACTTTAGTCTAGAGAAACAGCCAGCCTTAGATGATGAGATGACCCCAATTAAAGGAAACAGGAATAAATATCTCAGTCTCCATCTCCTTTCTTTCTCTAATCTGCTGCTCCCTCTCTCTCATTAGCCAAGACCAAATGGAGCCCCTTTATGTGGCCCAAGCAAGTGAGCCTTTTGGCCAGAGAGCAGGTAGAGAAAGAAATTCTGGAGGGACCAAGGAAGATAGACACTACTCCAAAAAAGGGAAGCCCCTCAGGATGCAACAATACATCGAGATTGGAGCATAAGCAACAGACACTTCTCCAAAGAAGACATCCAGATGGCCAAAAGATTCATGAAATGATGCTCAACATCACTCATCATCAGGGAAATACAAATCAAAACCACAATGAGGTACTACCTCACACCAGTCAGAATGCCTAACATTAATAACTCAGGCAACAACAAATGCTGGCAGGATGTGGAGAAAGAGGATCTCTTTTGCACTGCTGGTGGGAATTCAAACTGGTGCAGCCACTCTGAAAAACAGTATGGAGGTTCCTCAAAAAATTAAAAATGGGACTACCCTACGACCCAGCAATTGCACTATTAGGTATTTATCCAAGGGATACAGGTGTCTGTTTCAAAGGAACACATGCACCCCAATGTTTATAGCAGCACTATCAACAATAGCCTAATTATGGAAAGAGCCCAAATATCCATCGATGGATGAATGAATAAAGAAGATGTGGTATATATATACAATGGAGTATTTTTCAGTAATCAAAAAGGATGAAATCTTGCCATTTGCAACTACGTGGATGGACCTAGAGGGTATCATGCTAAGCAAAATTAGTCAGAGAAAGACAAATATCATATGACTTCACTCATATGAGGACTTTAAGATACAAAGCAGATGAACGTAAGGGAAGGAAAGCAAAAATAGTATAAAAACAGGGAGCGGGACAAAAACATAAGAGACTCTTTTTTTTTTTTTTACTTTTTAAAAAATGTTTATTTATTTATTTTTTTAATAGTTTATTTTCAAATTGGTTTACATATAACACCCAGTGTTCATCCCAATACATGCCCTCTTTAATGCCCGTCACCCCCTCTCCCCCCTCCCTTACCCCCCTCACCCTCAGTTTGTTCTTAGTCTTTGAGAGTCTCATAAAAGACTCTTAAATATGGAGAACAAACAGAGGGTTACAGAAGGGCTTGTGGGAGGGGGGTTGGGCTAAATGGGTAAGGGGTATTAAGGAATCTACTCTTGAAATCATTGTTGCACTATATGCTAACTAACTTGGATGTAAGTTTTTTAAAAATTAATTTAAAAACTTGAAATAAAAAAAAAAGATTGGAGCATGAGCATCATTTCCCCCTTTCATTCCAACCTCTGTGTTAAAAATAAGTAAAATAAAATCAGTTAAGTAAATCTTCCTGGAAATAAGCTACTTTTTAAGAAAGGAGGGAACATGGCTACAGTCATGAAGAACTGTAGTCAAGAAGACTGTAGGAGGAGATGATTGACGTTGCTATCATCTTCATTTGGATTCCAAATACTGCAAAAATGTATCACCTGGTATATCAAATACAAAAAAACTATGTGCTGTCATCTTCCACATAGTCTTTGCTGTATTTGAAGGCAAGTGTTCCAATGACAGGCCAAAAAGAAAAGAGGAGGCAGACCTATGTTTCAAGAAGCTGCTTTTCCTGTGCTTCGTAATGCTTTGCCCAGACCTGCAGCTGTGTGAAGGCAGACTGTCGATCTTCTGAGGAAGAAAATGTGGACAAGTTCTGATTCACCAGCAGTGGGACCAAACATCTTGAAGTCCCGCTCTAGAATTACATAGGCTTTCCTAGATCTGCACCCTGGCTCAGCCACCTAATAACTGTGTGATCTGGGGTCAAAATTTGGAAACTCACTAAGCCTTAACTTACTTATTTGATAACTGGGGACACAGTACCTACCCCTAGTATTGTAATGAAGATTAAAGAAAATAACATATCTGTATTAATAAAAGTTCTTCGATTGCATATAATAACATCTGCTTCTGGCTAGTTTAAGAAAAAAAAAAAAGGTGAGAAATGAAAGAGGGGAAAGGAGAGAAGAAGCAAAAGAGAAGAAGAGTATTTGTTAACATTGGGTTGTCTCAGTGTTCAAGGAGGAAGGGAAGAAAGAGTAGATTAAATGTTCATATCACATACAGACCTCACCATAGTTCTTAATGATTTCAAGCTTGGCAAATGTCTGAGAAGGCAGAAACCGGGACCACTCTGGAATCCCGGCAGCGGCTATTGTCTCCCTTCTTTCTGCAACAGATGGATATGTGGCTCAGTTTCAGTGATTACAGTCCATGGCCTCTTCATTCCCAATGCAAATGGCAGGGAGGGAGAATCTCATTGGCTCAGCTTGGATCAGGTCAGTCAACTAGATCAACCAACAGCAGTCAAAATAGAGAAGGGTCTTATAGGGGACACAGCTCAGCAGGTCCACCTGTGAATGTCTAGAAAGCAGTCCTGAGGAAGGAGGAATCTAATGAGCCATGCAGCCCTGGTACCTATAGAAAGCTGTAGCATATAGAGCCCACCACATAGAAGTCTTCATGAGGCATTAGCTGTTGTTATTTCAATGGTGTGACAAAAGGTAGCATTTAGAAATTTAAGTTTCTTGTCTCTGAAGATCTTTTGCAATCCATTAACTGTTACTATTAATATCTATACATTAAAATTTTTGGATTTATCTTCTATCTCTCATTAGATTATAAATCCATGAGAAAAGGAAATATTATATTTCCCACTGTCTGTCTATATCCTCATTATTTAATGAACAGTGGGTGCCCAATAGATGTGGCCTACTCCTTAAAGCTCATCAATCTATATTGATATCAGAGCTCCTATAAGCAAATTGTGCCCCCATTTGCTCTTCCTTAAAACCTAACCCATAAATCAGTGTCTTTTCAATAAACTGTATATTTATGTAGTTTATATTACTAAAAAAAAAAAAAACCTCAATATTTCAATTTGAAGAAAAAATGTCATTTCAGCCCCACTTAACATTTTAGGAATTATTGGAAAAGGCTTACAATAAATGCATGTCTGCTGCCAATTGTGATCAAACGGTAAGAGCTGCCTGGCACCATGTCGAAAGGTTTATGAGAAAGAGGCTGACACAGAGAAAATGCCATCATCAATTATTAATGTCTGGCATGGACACCGGATTGGGAGGTAGTGGCCTGTATCTCAACTATTTGGCATTCCTGGGCCATATTCAGAAACTGAAACAGGGGCACCTGAGTAGCTCATTTGGTTGGGCATCCGACTGCAGCTCAGGTCATAATCTCACAGTTTATGAGTTCGAGCCCCATGCCAGGCTCTGTGCTGACAGCTCAAAGCCTGGAGCCTGCTTTAGATTCTGTGTTTCCCTCTCTCTCTGCCCCTCTCCCACTCATGCTATCTCTCTGTGTCTCAAAAATAAATAAACATTAAGAAAAATAAAAACAAACAACAGCAACAACAACAAATAACTAAAAAAAAAAAAACACCTAGGGACAAATTCACCATTCCAAGTTCCCACTGAGGGCAGGCCACATTTGTAGCAGCATCTTTATGACAACTGCAGTCAGCTGAGAGTCACCCTTGAATATGTCCTCTTTGACAGTGAAGCCAGTATATTGCATGTAAATGTAACTTTTTAAAACCTGAGAATGTAGAAGTTTCTACTCTTTCCTTCTAGTGATAATTATCAGGTTGCTTTTGGGTTTTTGTTTGTTTGTTTGTTTTTACTTTGAGTGCCACAAAGCTGCAGAGAACCACCATATTTAGCATAGAATGTGCTGGTTGTCCATCTAATCCAGGAGTCCTGCAGAGTTAAAGATGGGCAAAGCATCTGGAAATAGTAGAGGCCCGAATTGTTCCCCTTACATCTGATATCCTTGTGACCAACCACTGGCTCACAGTTCTCTGGGAGCATTTGAACAACTCCATATTCATTAGTTTTTATTTTGCTAACAATTATGTGGCCTGCATTTTCTTTCTAATTATTGCTTTATAGTCATTTTGCAAGGCTCTTGAAATAGGAACAAATTTGATTTATGTAGTGGAACCTAACATCAACAGTTGATTTAATTATGGGGCAGAAATGCATATGGAAATGTTTAAAAGACATTCCCGATGTCAATTAGTTCTTGAAAACAAAGAAAACTCAAAATTTTAAATATAAAGAGGTACACAGTAGACTATGGAAGGATATCTTAGGACCAACAATATGTAATTTATTTCCTTTGTTTATTACTACTCCCGCCCCTGCCAAAAAAACAAAAAAAAATCTTGCTATTAAAATGTTTCAAAATATGTTATTGTCTATTTGTTTCCCAAATTGAATTACAACCTGATGGATTAGTTTCATTAAAATGTTACAAAGAATTGAGGAGAAAATCCAGTAATAATGTAGATATAAATAGTAAATAGTAAAACATACAACCAAATAAAATAATAAAGACAAGTAGAAAAGGAAGCAAAATACTCAAGATACCATTATCTATATGACTCTCGATATCCCTAATTTGAGTGATTCATAACCCATTTCTAGAATACTGACTGGATGTTCAATGAATTCATTACCAATTCAATTTTGGTTTTGATTAGTTCCCTTAGAATTTATGGGTCAAATATTCAAACATAGCAATTCCTGGCTTCTGTCTTTGCAACTTAAAATAGCCATTATTTAGCCTGTTTTCTCTAGGGACTCCTTTCAGACTTGAGGATATAATTGTTCCCACTTCATTAATTTCCTAAAGAGCAAAGTATTATTCTAAATATATTGAGAGTTCTGCACACTTTTTTGTTTAAGCATTTCCCATTAGGCCTTGCATGTTTCTCTCTGCCCATTACCAGTCCAACTCCCAGGACCTGAGAATTCAGGCAGAAATGATCTTGGATGCCATTATTAATATTTGTAAGATCATGTGATCCATGCACTTTAGAACTTGAAGGAAACCAATAGGCTTGAAGATCTATCTGGTATTGTGAGATCTGTGCTCTGACTCTTCATTGAATACTTAATCCTATTTATTGCCCGGACTGCATCATCTCATAAACTTTCCAAATGAATAATCCATGATCTACCCACTGTGCTGTTTCACTTCACCTTTTCAAAGGTGGATTTATGAGAGAGAAAGTGACACCATTTTCAAAAAATTTGTCCAAATTTCCCAGCACATTTTTAAGCACTTCAAGGTTATAGTCTAAACATGATCAAATACCTTTTTTTTTTTCATGAAATTCTAGAAGCATCCAAAATTCTATTGCTATACTGATGAACTACTTCCAGCATCCATCCAGGGAATCTAATCTACATCATCATAACTCCTCAGCTGATGGAAAATGACATGTAAGTCAATATCACTCTAAAGAACTTCTGCGTGCTTACTGCTTATAGACTTATTTTCAAAACATAGTAGTAATCTCTAACCCACTCTGAGCTCCCACTGAAGGCATAGATATAATTTTCAGCCAATACATCACTTAGCCTGAAAGCCAACTTTGTCACAATAGTGCTATTCTAATTTTAAACCACAAATCCTTCTCTAAAATAAAATCCTCTGTCTTGTGTGTGCAGGAGAAGAAAGTGCATTCTGGGCACGTTTAAAACCCATTGGTTTGTGAGCATCTGTCAGCTCTTTTTTCTTTCAAACACCCACCAAAACCCCCAGCTCCTCCACAAAAGCTCCCATATCTTGACAGCAATGAAGCCCAATGCCATGGCCACCAATCCAGAGAGGCCAGCACCACAGAGCCCAAAATAATCCTTTTAAAGAAAAAACTATCATTGTGTATACTTGGTCATTTATCTTACTTTTGTTCTGTGAGAATTTATCTTGATTCCGCAGCACATAGCATGTAAAGATTCTATATTTATTTTACTTTCTTTACTCTGGGTTTAGATTAAACCTGCCAACGACAGCTAACTAACTCTTAAAGTACCCAAAGTGTTATTCTATGAGATTTCTCACATTTGAGGGTATTTAATAAAGGCTGAATTCAAGTGCATCTGGGTGGCTCAGTCAGTTCAGCGTCTGACTCTTGATTTCCTCAGGTCATGATCTCAAGGTTTATGGTATTGAGCCCCGTGTTGATCTCTGTACTGACAATGCAGAGCCTGCTTGGGATTCTCTCCCTCACTCTTTGCCCTTCCCCTTCTCTCTCTTTCTCTCTGTCAAAATAAGTAAAATAAACATTAAAAAGACTGAGTTCAAATCTATTTTTTTAAGGTTTTTTTTTTTGAGAGAGAGAATTCAAGTGAATGAGGGGTAGAGAGAGAGAGGGAGAGAGGGGAAAAGAAAGAGGGAGAGAAAGAGAGTTCAGAGTCCAAAGTGGGACTCCCACTCACCCAATGTGGAGCTTGAACTCCCAAATCATGAGATCATGACCTGAGCCAAAGTTGTACTCTTAACCAACCGTGCCACCCGGGTGTTCCAAATCTCCTCATTTTTTAACTCAAGAAAATCAATACATACACCACAAATAACCACTGCTTTCTAGCTTACAGCTCCCTGGCCCTCTGTTATTCTCTAGTTGAGCTAACCTGACAGATAAGAAGGACCTGGGCTCTTACTTAATGGAGGTGGACTACTGCCTATATGTTATTTCAGAGATCTGAGTGATCAAGGAACACAAGAATATTACCTGCCTGCTGCACTGGAAGGACTTATTTACTCCTGTATTTTGGTGAAGGAAGTTTGATGACTGTGTCTAGTTCCTGTCACAGAGCTCTGGAGTCTCACTGCATGAACTCAGATCTCAGCTCTGCCACTTCCACTGACCTCAGTGTTCTGACTGGTGAAACAGGCACTGTCCCCATAACAACACACCTTACAGGGCTGTGGTTAGCGTGAAGAGAGACAAGATGGCAGTTTGCACAGGGGAGGTGGCCTCTGGATATCTCATCCATGTTGTTTTCCTGCTGCTTTCAGAATCCAGGGACTAATTGCAGACATCGCAGAGTGAAGAATTGCTATCATCTGAGCATTTACCCCATGTGCAGTCAGCGGGTCACGCAGTGAACTTGTGTGATTTGGCAAGTCCCATTTATTTCCTCCACAGCTTGAACCTTCCTTGTAAGGCTTGAAAGGCCATGTTGGAGTCTTACCTGTTTTTATATTTCTACCTTAAGGCCATTGACAGTCATATTCATTCTTATGATCTCACAATCTACAATTCTAGCTACCATTATTAAGGTCCTACTATGTGCCAGACACTCTGCTTGTCATTTACCTTACATGAAACTGCAAATCGGGAATTCTTTTTTCTTCCTTTTACCTTACAAAGGAAATGAAATTCAGAAATGTAATAACTTACCCAAAACCACACAGCTAGGAATGGGTCAAGCAGGTACTTAAAATTAGGTCTGAGTCCAAAGGCCATATGTTCTTCACTATACCAGAGAAGGCAAATAAATTGGAACTGATATGCCCAACTTTTCTGTGTTAAGAAGCATTTTGAGGCTAGGCCTAAGGTCAGGAGAGAAATTCCTGTTAATTACAAATAATGTCTGTCCTTGGCTCTGGCGGGGAGAAAGGCAGAGGGTGGTGGGTGCCAACTTGACTCCCAAATATCATGCAACCTATAACCACTTTGTTTCTACTCACTAGAAAGAAGAGGTTGGGATGCCAGGGTGGCCCAGTCGGTTAAGCGTCTGACTCTTGATTTCAGCTCAGATCATGATCTCACTGTTTGTGGGATCACGCCGTGAATCAGATTCTGTGCTGACAGTGTGGAGCCTACTTGAGTTAAAAAATTCTCTCTCTCTCCCTCTCTCTCTCTGCCCCTTCCCCACACACTATCTCTCTCTCTCAAAATATATAAATAAACTTACAAACTATTTAAATAGAAGAGGTTAATTTGCCTCCTTGGAATACACTTTATACCTTCTGGCACTTTTCTGTCCCTTTTTCATCAAAGGAAAACATCCCTTTTTTGAGGCTTTTACCCTCAGGAGATAGTCTTTCTGCAATCCCCTTTGTTTCGTGCAGATTCTTTATCTCCTGGACTGCAGGGAGACCAGAGGCAGATTGGTTTCATGCATCTCATTTCTATCCGGGTTTCTTCCCTTCTCCCCATCATTTTGCTGTCTAGTTTTCTGACATGGGAGCCTACCTCTGTATGCAGCAACTAGATTTATGGCCTGGACAAATTGTTTAATCCCTCTGTACTATAGTTTCCTTACCTATCTTTATTTTTAAATGTTTATTTTTGAGAGAGAAAAAGAGAGAGAGAGAGTGTGCACACACACACACACACACATACACACACACATGCGTGCCGGCAAGTAGGAGAGGGGCCGAAAGAGAGAGAGAGAGAGAGAGAGAGAGAGAGAGGTTCTGAAGGGAGTCCTGGGCTGACAGCACAGATTCTGTATGGGGTTCAAACTCACGAACATGAGATCAGGACCCGAGCCAAAGTTGGAAGCTTAACCAACTGAGCCATCAGGTGCCCCTCCTCACTTACCTTTTGAAAAGATGTGTGTGTGTGTGTGTGTGTGTATGTATGTGTTTACGTGTCTATGTCTATATGAGAGAGAATGGAGACGGATACAGCAGGTAGATAATGATTTTCAGCCCTTTTGCACATCAGAATCATCTGAGCAGCTTTATAAACCTGCTGGTGCCTGGACCCCAGTCTGTGTCACTTCAGTCAATCTCTGGAGTTGGGGCCCAGAGATAAGTTTACTAAAAGTTCCCAGGGGCACCTGGATAGCTCAGTTGGTTAAGCATTCGACTTTGGCTAAAGTCATGATTTCACCATTCGTGGATTTGAGCCCCATGTTGGGCTCTGTGCTTACAGCCCAGAGCCTGGAGCCTGCTTCAGATTCTGTCTCCCTCTCTCTCTACACTTCCCCACTCACACTCTGTCTCTCTCTCTCCCTCTCTCTCTGTCTCAAAAATAAATATTTAAATAAATACATGAATAAATGAATAAATAAATAAAGGTTTCCAGATTATTCTAATATCCATTCAAGCTAAAGAACCGCTGGACTATTACTAAATACTAATTCACATGGCATTAATGGCATTGATTAATATCATTTATTAAATAAACCAGCTGGCTTGGGGTTCATGTCCATGCCTCTTACAAGGGCTAACTAGCCCCTCTAAACACTTACCTGCAAGATTTTTTAAAAATTAAGTTTATTTATTTATTTTGAGAGAGAGAGAATGTGCATGTAGGGGAAAGGCAGAAAGAGTAGGGGAGAGAGAGAATCCCAAGCAGGCTCTGCACTGTCAGCACAGAGCCAGATGCAGGGCTTGATGTCACAGACCATGAGATCATGACCTGAGCCAAAATGAAAAGTCAGATGCTTAACCAACTGAGCCACAGAGATGTCCCTGCAAGTTTTTTAAAACACAGATTTTAGACAACTATTAAATATATTGGCTTTCCCATGGAACTGTTACATAATTCTCTTGTTGGGTTTATTAGGATTCCTCCTTTTGTAATGTGTAGTAGACAGATTCATATGGCATGCACCACAGCACTAGACATACCTGGGAGTTTCTTAAACACTGCCTGATCGGTGTCATTGTGGAACATAGAAAATACTGTGACATTTGTGCATAGGCTTCTATTGCTATTTTTTAAAAAAGCATACTCTTCCACTTTTACTTAACAGCCTCTGCTAAGCAAACTACTCTTTAATTGAGGAGAGCTGCTGAGTGTGTGTTCTTGTTTGGTTTGGGGTGTTCCCCTCCTTTTTAACCACTTCAGTTAAATCCATATAGACCTTGAGGTCAAGAACAATGGCTCTTCTCTGGCTAGCTGTGTAAACAGGCTTAGCCTTAAGGACTTGTTCCTGCTACAGAAACTAACCATCTAGCTGTTGTGTAGGGGAAACAATGTGGCCTCAAAGTCTAGGTTGGAATATAGAAACCCCACTCTAATGTGTAACTAACTCTTTGCTGACAAACTCAGAGCTAAGCACTGGTCCCTGGATTCCTTGGTACTTGGTATGACTTAGAAAACCTGTCTGGTACCTGGTTCACAAAGCCCAGTCATCATTAATGAGCCAATGGATATAAAATCTTTTTAATATCTGATGTAAAAGCCCATTTCATGTACAAAGCAACTCTCATACTGCATTAGTACTGAAGTGACTTGTTTTGGCAAATCTGGGATTCAGTTATGATGTTTTCTAACATGTAGATTTCACTACAGAGGCTTTCAGGAAATGGGAATTCATGTGTGAGTAATTTAAATGATGATAAAGTTTAGTTTTCATAAAGCATGTTTCCCTCAAGGAGGAAAGTTTTCCTCCTTGAGCTTTATGATCATTTTAAATTAGGGAAGGTTTATAATGATGTCAAGAACTGGCTTTCTCTAGAAAATGACCAGCCACCCCTAGCTGGTTCCATGAGGTCATATTTTCCTGTTCCTAGTGATTTCCTGGGATGAATTTGAGTCACTTCTGTAGTCTTAAACAAAATTTAATTTTTTAAAGGATTCTCATTTTTACTTTATATTATAATAATGAAGCAAGGAAACCAGACTATCAACCTTATTATCCACATGAGCATCTAAATATATTGCCTTTGGCCGCCAGATTCACCTATTCAGATGCCCCTTGGTTTCAGTTTGTATGCATTTGAGACCAATAGAACCTGGTTTAGGATAAAATGAGCTCATTCTCCTGGACAGAGGGAAACCAAGCTTGCCAATTCCAGTCCTAATCTCACTCTTATATTGTTATGAGGCTTCAGCCTAAAACCCTAAAAGCTTCATCTATTTTAGAATTCAGATGTCATCTCTGGACTTCTATACAGATAATAATAATAAGTAATAATTTCATAATCACCCTTCCTAGAAAAGGCTGGCAAAGCTGTCGATCATACGTAGTGCAAACAACAGCAAACATCCGGTGGCACTATGTACCAGACACTTTGCAAGTGCTTCATATATCTTATTTTATTTAGTCCCTACTGCAAGCCCTGGAGTCAGTACTCCTTATTATCCCATTTTATAGAAGGAACCAAAGCACACAGGTGTGCCACAGGTAGCAGTGGTCACAGGAGCAGTTTGAATAGGTCTTTCTGACTCTGGAGCCCATGCTCTTACTACACGATAGGTTAGATTGTTTTTATAATAAAATTAAAATATTATAACAATATTAATTGAATGCTAGCCATATGCCAGGCCAGGTAGATACACTTTACATGTAATAACTCCTTAAGAAAATATTATAGTCAGTATTTTGCAGATGAGGAATTAAGGCTGAAAGAGGCTTCTCTGCTCTGATAGCCAAGAATAACAGAGTCACAAAGATTCTGTGGTTGTGACATAGAGAAAATTCAAATGGTCAGTAGTGTGCAGCTATCTCTCCTGGGCACACAGGAGGAGCAGGGCTCTCACCTGGAGGAGGGGGCTCTCGCAGCTGAGACCAGACATGAAAGAGAAGCAAGAGTAATTTCACCAAAGCCGCGGGGCAGGGAACTGAGGAACAGGCTAAAGGTCAAATGCAACAAAGAAATATGTGGACAATGGACAGACTTAAAGCGGCCGGGCAGAGAGGAATAATCAAATCTAAGGCAGAAGAATTTCAATCGAGTAGCAAGACAGAATAGGCAAGTCTGGGAAGATAGCCACTGGCAAGACTCTGAGGCCTGAGAGAATGGAAGCTGAACCCACTCGTGATTTACAAGTAGGTGGTCAGAAAACCCATGGGATGAGGGGGAAGGATGGACCTCCTCCACTGAGCTCGCCAGACTCCTGATAAACTAAGTTAATCCAACCCTGACTAAATAAAAATCATGATCATCAGGACTTTATTTGTAATCTCTTCCCTATAGAAATAGATAAAGAAGTCTATCATCCTCCCTTGCAGAGCTAGCGAACATTCCCATTTGCCATTTACCCAATTTACTTTGACTGGAACAGCCATCCGCTGAATTCATTAAAGGTTTCTGTTGTGAGGCTGTCTTGACTCTGGTTAGCGTCTTCAATAAAACATGTCTCACTTTGTTCTCTCTCAGTCAATCTCCCTGGACACCCCACATAATCATCCTTTTGTAAACAGAGCAGGCTTTGAAGCTGCGAGGAATCCTGCAAGGCTGAGAGAGAGAGAATGAGCTACAGGCTCCCTGGTGGAAACCGGAGACTGAAAATCTTTCATAACCTTCATTGTTTTCCCTGATTGTGAAAGTAGCAAATGTTCTTTGTAGAAAATACACCAAAGCATCAAGAAAAGAACTCCTCTCCAACGGAGAAAAGCAAACATAACATCTGGTTTAGAGTATTTTGGTGTGTGTGTATATATATATATATTTTTTATTTTACACATATATATTTAATTTAGCATTAAATTTTGTGCAGTTTTACTTCCTGTTTTTTCTTTCACTGGACATAGATGGAAAAAAATTTTTTTTTCTCCCATGCCATATCAGTTTTCACTCTCAGCATTTTTGGTAACTCTGTATTACATTATGTCACCTATTCGATGGAATGTCTGGTAATTACATGGAAGGGTTTCTTTTTTGCCTTTTTATATTAGGCTGCTGTATTTGTTCTATGATTACGTATTCAAACCCTGCCTTATCCATTTCTTCTCTATGCTTTCTGAAATTTAAGACACTAGTTCTGAGACCCAGAAGACCCTGCTAAATAAGCACTGAGAAACAGAAATTCTAGGTTTTGTCTTGAGCTCTGCCATCAATTCCCTAAGCAGCTGTGGTCAAATCCCACTTCTCTGCGTGTCATATTCCACATCTGTCATGTTGCAGTGTCCAACTGAAACATACAGTGGGTTGGTAAATAAGAAGATTCCACCCGGCCAGCCGGGGCACTAGACCACAGAAGAGCCAGTGTTTCCCACAGAGAAATGGTCATGATGGCGTGTGCCAGGCATTGTGCTAAGTTACCACATACCCCTTACCTCGTGAGCTCCTCTCAATATCCCATGAGGTATAAACGATTATTACCCACATGTGATAGAAGAGGAAGTTGAGGATCAGAGAGGCAGAGGCCTAGCAAGTAACAAGAGGGGTGTCCAAACCCAGCCCGGACTCATAGTCCCCAGTGATCGCTGTAGCATCTACTGGGATAAAATCCTCTTCCCAAAAGACTCCAAGCTCTGTGACCGTGACCTGTGAGAGAGTGTTTGACGAGCTGCTTTTCCAAGATAACACATCTGTCTGCACAGCTTAGAAGCCAATGAAATAGTGTACATGAGGCACTTTAAATGTTCAAATCAGGTGGAAAGCACTGAAAACAGATGTATGAAACAGGAAAGAAAAGTGGCCCTTCATACCCAACTCTGGAGAACTGAGACAACTCTAGGATCCAATTTTTAAAAGAGCCCGAAGTCCTGACATTTCTGAAGGCCCTGGTCTTCATTATCTTTCCTGAGTATTTTAATTGTAAAAGCGTGTACCTCTTTAACATCTCCCTTGTCCCTGTCATGGAGGGAAATGGTATTTTGAGTTTTGGTAACCAGCCCACAGATATGGGTCTATTTCTGTGAATCCAGACATATCCCTCCATTTTCCCTCAGCACCCCTCCTCCATGGAGTTAGTCCCTCCTTCCTGCCCCCCATGTCCTCTCACACACACAAAGGCCCTCAGGGAGGCTTCAGAAGAGAGTACCTCACCCACCCTGCCGCCCAGCCTCCCTGCCCCCACCATGACTCATGCATCACACAGAGCCACCAGAACAGAAGAGAACTGGTCACAGAATGAGCCGGTTGCCATCCTTCTGTCTGAACTTTCGCAGCTGCCTCCACCATGGCAGCTGACCCTCTGCCGGACCTGCTGCTATCTCTGTTCAGCCTCCAAGTGACATCCACATCTTTCTGGAAGAGGAACAAAATAGGGGAGAGATGGAGGACAGCTTTGGCCTGCTGGAATGAAAGTGGTGCCCCCCAGTTCAGTAGCCCCTGGTCCCATGTAGTTAGGGAGCACTTGAAAGGTGGCTTGTCCCCAAGGAGATGTGCCGTAACTGTACATTACATACCAGATTTCTAAGATTTTTACATGAAGAAAAGAAAGTAGAATATCTCAGTAATAATTTCCTGATTGTGTACATGTTGAAATGCTAACATGTTGGGTATGTTGAGTTCAATAAAATGTATTATTAAAATCATGTTCTCCTGTTTCTTTCTACTATTGTAATCTGAAAGCTGAGAAATGGAAACTGCATATATGGCTCGTATTATATGTCTATTATGTGTATCTTGGGCTGCTCTAGAGATACTAGCATTTCTGCTGCCTCAAGTAGGTAAGACAAGACTTGAGTTTGCCGCCTTTGCCTTGGCAACCATGGGACCTGTCAGGTCTCGCCTCAATCCAGCCCCTGTCTCTGCAGGTCTGTCTTTAGGTACATTTGGATGTCTTTGAAAGTCAGCACATAGCAATTCCAGGGCAATTGTTTTTTTCAAGTCTCTAAAGCCCAACCACTCCCTGCCCTCTGCTGAGGTGAGGGGTAGGAGGTGAAGGAGGTTAGGAGGTGAAAGTTGCCATTTGCAACCTTTTGGTGAAGTTTTTTTTATTAATGTTTATGTATTTATTTATGAGAGAGAGCAATTGTGCAGGGAAGGAGCAGAGAGAGAGAGAGAATCCCAAGCAGGATCCATGCTGTCAGCACAGAACTCAATGTGGGACTCAAACTAATCATGAGACCATGACCTAAACCAAAATCAAGAGTCAGACGCTCAACTGACTCAGCCACCCAAGCACCCCCTTTTGGTGAAGTTTTTTACTTTTTGGTAGTTTCCCCTTTCTTTTTGTCTACTGTGGCCATTGAACATGAGAAACAATGGGCTAGATCCCAGAAAAATTGAAAACAGGATCTCAAAACAGTTTTTGCACACCTATATTCATGAGCAGTGTTATTCACAATAGCCAAAACGTAGAAGCAACCTGAGTGTCCATGAACAGATGAATGGTTAATAAAATGTGGTGTGAACATCAATGGAGTACTCTCAAGCCTTAAAAAGGAAGGAAATCCCCACGCCTGCTACCACGTGGATGAACCTTGAGGACATTATGCTAAATGAAATAAACCAGTCAAAAAATAAATACTATACAATAACAGTTAGATGAGCTATCTAAAATATTCAAATTCATATAGTCAAAAAGTAGAATGGTGATTGCTGGGGACTGGGGGTAGTGTGAATGAGGAATTATTTAATGGGTGTAGAGTTTCAGTTTTGCAAGACGAAAAGAGTTCTGGACATTGGTTGCAAGCAATGCAAATGTACTTAACACTACTAAACTATGCACTTATGTCAATTTTATATTATGTGTGATTTACCCCAAGTAAAAATTTTTAAAAGAACAACAGTGGCAATAGATGAAGTACACAATAAGGCAAGTCCTCATGGAGGTTCCATTTTCATGCATCCCAACCTTTCTGGCAGCAAGGCCATGGTACAAGAGTACTTGACATTCAAGTGTGTCTCAAGCTGAACCCTTGTAAAGGGGGGAGCCGTTCTGCTCCACAGCCCATAGCTGCACCCAGTCAGAATTTATCCTGTTTCCCACTTAGGTTCCACCTGGGTTGCTAAAGCCTTCTCTGCATGAGACACCTGAGCACACACCTGAATGACCCACTGTCAACACTTAGATAGAAAAACCTACTGGTGTGTTACACACTGTATGGAAGAGATAAGAGACTGCCCCTAACTCCACTCTGACTGGTTCAGACCTACGAGGATACTTGCCACTGAGGAAGCTGTGGATAAAATCTTGTCCTGACACTCTCCCAAGGCCATGATCACTGAAGAATGCTGCTTTTTTTTTTTTTTTTCTATTTCTAACTTCACTACCAGGCCCTTATGTGCCCATAAGAAATAGCACAGCAGTAGAGTGGTTCAAAATGGCTACTAAAGAGGCTCTGGAAGCATTTGCACTGCCTTTTATTCATTGTTTTCATATGAGCACATTATTTAACTCTTCTAACGTTTGTCTTAAATGGGAATAATGATATAGATGCCTGTTTGGGTTTAGGGAAAATTAAAGGAAGGAGATTCTGCTCAGGAACCCTTACCCCAGAGCCTTCACACAGGAAGTAGTCGATAAGTGAGGACTAACACTATTCTCTTTGCCCAGCCAAATCCTATGCATGATTCAAGTACCAGCTTCAGCCCCTTCCGAAGACTCCATAAAGTACTCCAGGAGCCCACCATGAAACAAAAGCCTATCACGAACTCTTCTATAACACCAATTATTTGCACCCTTTATCTTTTTGGCAACTCTTCAGGGCTCAAGCCTCATCAGGCCTCTCCATTTGGCAGGGTGCACAGGATTAAGAGGTGTCATTCTTAGAACTTCCAAATAATAAGGAATTATAAGCAATAGATCATGGATTACACATAGCTGATAGGACAGGAACTCAAAACATGGTGTTGTTCATTCTTGCATCTGGGATTAACCTTATTGTATTCTTTGATTTGAGGCATACCAAAAAGACTGCCACCCCCAAATCTCTCCACACCTGCACAGAAGTCGTTCTTTGGGTTCATCGATCTCCCTGCTCCCTCTTCTTTTAAAGGTAAAATCCTTGCTGAAAGGGATCTCACATTCACCTCACCTGAGTGAGTTTCTTGATTTTTCTGAGATAGTATTTTAATTATGAATTAAAACAAGGGAGATGGATCCCATAGAAAACGTAATCTACTCTATAATTAATCCATCTTTCTTTCTGCCCATTTGTGTACTCATTCAGTAAGTATTTCTTGAATACCTCCTGTGTACAAGACTCTGTCTGCTCCTGCAGGGGTGACTCTGCTAGGAAAGCCCTCTTCAAGAGTCTCACCAGGGAATTCTCAGTCTTCTCATTGCTTCTTTGGAAGCCATTGTATCAAATATCTCTGCCTGGTTATAAGAGAAATATAAAGTCATTCAACTGAACAACTGTAGTTCGAGGGCAGTGATTTATTTATATCTTATCTTGAGTATCGCATATGTTTCCTGGCATTTGGTAGATTGGTAAGGTTAAGTGGATGGATGGATGGATGGATGGATGTTGTAGATAATGTGAGTATTAATTTGAGTTCCTCAGAAGCAGATCCTGAGACAAGGATTTGAACACAAGACATTTATTTGGGAGGTGATCCCAGGAAGTGCTGATAAGGGAGACAGGTAAGAGAAGGAAGCCAACAAAGGTATGTTATCAAGCAGGCTATCATTCTGATAAGCACTTGGTTACTTATCAGGCATTGAATACTGAATGTCTCTTCTGTCTTCCTTTCCCCCTGCTTAAGTGAATGATCATGGAATTCAGATGTTCTAAATGAGGATGTGTCAGGAGCCGTCATGGGCTCACAGGTTGAGAAGCCTCCCTGTGTGGATAAGGCAAATGTTGCAAAGTCTCTTGCTGACCAAATGGTGTCCCAATACTACCTCCTTCTAATAACCTTTCAGGCCTGGACTTCTTGAACTGCTCTGGTTGGCCTCAAGTGATATAATGCTTTTTTGTTTTATGGCATATGGAAAAAGGGACCTGGAGTATGATGCCTTGATGGATAACATCTGAATGAGAGTAGCCTGGCTAGAAGTAACTGCAAAGCTGCATCTTGGGGAAGGGTTACACAAATTGATCATACAAAATAACAGTTATGAGTTGGCTAAAATTAGTGTAACTTATGTAGACGTTAGGCCTCTGTTGTATAAATTCACTCACTCATAAGCAGAGGAACTTAGGCAGGCATTAGAGAATTATGTCCTTGCCAAATGAGTTACACTTCCCCCATTGTATTTTAGGAAGCTAGACAAAGGGACTCCTGACCTGTCTATAGATGATTGGCATGGATCTTAAGGTAACAATGTGTGGTGCCACCTGCTCACTCAAGGTTACACTAACAACACTGCTTTCTTCCTGGCAAAAACAGTGTATAATCTTAAAATAGCTAAGATAAGACTCTCCCTCATGGTCTGGGGAATCGACATAATACACACTGTCTTCTTTCTTTAACTATCTTCTAAGGAAAAGTAATGCTCACTGATGTAATGTAACTCATTACCTTAAAATAAAATACTGAGACCAGAAAAGCAGAGTGGTCTGCTGGTCCCAGAGATAAAGCAGCTCTCTTGAGTCATTCTTCGTGCTGACACTGTTCATCCATGGGAGATTCCTGGACTAGCTGGAGCTGGACTCCGGCAAGGATGCAAATGCACAAATACTATATATGTTGGTTGCCTTCAAATAAGGGAGCATCCTCTTTACCATCCCCTAAGACCAGAGGCTTCCTAGAGACTGCCTGAGATCTTGGGTGAATTCATCATGTGCTTGGGCAGGTTTAAGTAGTTTCTAGAAAATATATCTCTTTGTTCATATGAAAAGAAACAGCTTTTGTTCAAAGTCACTCTCCTATTTCAGGACAGGATAAGTTACTTTTAAGTCTACCTGACTTCATATCCCATCATCACTTCTCAGTTGTGTGACTTGGAACACGTTACTTAAACTCTCTTGTATGAGGTTTTGGGGTGATGGGGCTTCAGAGTTGATGATCAAGAAAGAATTCTTAAAGACATCTCTGGTGCAAAAAAGGGATTTTATTAAAGCACAGGAACAGGACCCCTGGGCAGGAAAATCTGCATGGGGTTGTGAAGAGTGGTTCCTTACATACTGTGGGACCAGGGGAGGGAAAGTCAAAAGGGAAGTTTTCAAAGAGACTTTCATATGTTAAAGACTCACAGATTACTTGAGGCCTAGCTATGTCAAGCTAAGGTTGTTTTTCACTCTAGCAAAGCATTAACATTTAGACAGTAGGGACTTCCTGGACTTTAGGCTATTGATGGGATCGTGTTTTTCTTGTAAACTGATGGAGACTCTTATCAGTTTAACCACTTTTTTTTTTTTTTTGTCCTTTCCTGTTTCTGGATAGCTGGGAATGTCCAAGGAATATCACACATATCCCACCTGGGGTGGAAGATGAGTTGTGGGGAGAAGGTGTGCTAGCTTGTACTTTGCCCTCAGCCTGCCTTATGCTCCCTCCTCACCTTTGTCTCAGTTTTCCCTCCTGCAAAATGGCAGTAGTAGTATCATGTCTCTCAATAGGGACGTTGAAGTTATGAGGCTATGTTTGTTAAGTATTTATCAGTGACTGGCAAAGGGTAAGGGCTCAGTAAATGCAAACTGTTGGTATTATTACTGGGAATGAGTAAAATGTGCACTAGGTGAATTTAAAAATTCTAAATTGCTTTAATATTATTAAAAATACAACTATAACAGGAACATGCAGATAGATAAAACAATCTAGGTTTCTTTAAGTTTATTTATTTATTTCGAGAGAGAAAGTGTGTGCTTGCACACAGGTGGGGCAGAGAGAGAGGGAGAGAGAATCCCAAGCAGGCTCCGCAGTATCAGCACAGGGCTCAATCTAATGAACCCTGAGATCATGACCTGAGCCAAAATCAAGAGTCAGACGCTTAACCAACTGAGCCACCCAGGTGCCCCAAGCAATCTGGGTTTCCGATAAAGGTTGTATGCATTTGTGAGCCTTCTACTAAGAAAAAAGATTATTCGGGCTCATCATCTAATGCCGAAAAGCTGAAATAAAAAACTTAATCCTGTTAATTTAACTCCCTGCTGTCAAACCTTAGAAAGACAGGAATTTAAGGGTATTTTAACCTCAGCTTTCCTATGGAGGCCATACAAAGAACAGGCAGGTTTAGTCAGCTTTTCTTGGTCTATACTGGGAATGATTAATAGGTGTCTTGGGTTTCAACATTAAGTTCTCATTTGTTAGATTTCTGTGACCTTCACTTCTTGACATTCAAGGGGAAAATTAGATCATTTTATGCACTTTGCTTCACATCTATTAGATAGATCAACTAGAAATTGTGTTCAGCTACTAGTATCTGTGACTTAAAATACTGTTTTAAATCAAGCAGAGGTATTTTCCTCCTTATACAGTAAGAAGTGTGGAGTTAAGGGACACCTGGGTGACTCAGTTGGTTAAGTGTCTGACTTTGGCTCAGTTCATGATCTCACAGTTCATGAGTTCAAGCCCCACATCGGGCTCTGTGCTGATAGTTCAGATCCTGGTACCTGTTTCAGATTCTGTTTCTCTAACTCTCTCACTCTCTCTCTCTCTCTCTCTGCCTATCCCCCTCTCATACCCTGTCTCTCTTTATCGAAAATAAATATTAAAAAAAAATTTTTTTTAAGTGTGGAGTCTGAAGTAGATACAGTGACTCCAAAATGTCATAAAGGACCTAGGCTCCTTCCAGCTCCTAGGATATGATCTTTGTCCTCATACTCATAAGGTGAATACTGGAGCTCCAGCCATCACTTCGGTGTTCCAGGTAAAGAGAAGGAAGATGCAGGGAAAAGACAAGTGAGGCCTTCTGGCCAGGTCATCCCCCTTTAAAAAACTTTCCCTGTAAGCTCCACTCACTGACTTCCAGTTATACTTCATTGCCAATCCTCAACCACATACATAGCTCTAAAACAAAGGCTCGATGTTTAGTTGGCACCTTACCACACCAAGCAATATAGGGGTTCTGTTAGGAAAAAGAAAGGGAAAGATTATACTGGTTAGACATCTAGCAATCTTTGCCACAGTGAGTCCTTAATAAATTGTTTTAAAAAGACAAAAGGAAAAGGAGAATAAATAACCTGCTAACTTATCCCTTTGGCCTCCTTTGAGTTCCCTGAAGCCAAGAGAGCTCTGCCCCATTCATCACTGTGTCCCCAGGGCCTAGCTCAGTACCTGGCACACAGTAAGTATTCAATAAATAGGAGTTTGATGATTGAACTAGAGAATGAGATATGTGTATAAAATAGTAAGACTGATTTTACATGCTTGCATACAAATCCATCTCCTGAATCCAGATACTTCGCCTTTAATGAACCATTCTCACAACAACTCAACAAGAAAATATTATAATTATCCTCATTTTATAGATGAGGAAACTGAGGCTAAGAGAACTTAAATAATATGCCCAAGGTGGGACATTTTCGGGGCATGGCCTCATGTAATAGCAAATGAAGTTGTCAGACCTTCCATCAATGTGGAAATGACCCAGTATTCACCAGGGAGACGCAGAGCAGTGTCAGCACAAGCAAGGAAGCCCAGCAGGGAAGCCAGGCAGCATCCTGCTCTCCTAATGCCCTCAGCCAGCATCACGTGCCCACCATACAGGCCCTGGCCTGATGGCCTGATGGCCACCGCCCCTGCCCCATGGAGCACAATAATCTAGATGGATTATCTCAATTGCTTCCTGTTTTACCGATGAGGACATTGGATTCCCACAGAAGTTAGACTTCTTATCCAAGGTTACACAGCTCAAAGAGGAAAGTGGAAATTAGAACTAGGTATACCAACTCCCAGTCTGGTGCAAAATAGGACCCCAAGTTTCCATCAGCACCAACCTCTCAAGAAATCAGTGTGATTGCTCAGAAGTAAGACTAAGATGAATGTTGCTCTGCTCAAGGTATGGCTTTCTACTACCTCCGGCCAACACGTTCCACTCCTGGGGAGCATACCACAGCATCTGTGATAGGAGATACAGTGTAGGGTCTCAGACCGCAGATTTCAGTAGCACTTGGGAGAGAGGAGGCATTAACAACGATGGGGATAGGGAGTATCACCAACATTGCCATCTTTCCATGCCAGTATCCTCTAGGAGCAAACTCCTCAGTCTTGGCCCCACAGATGGAAGATGCAAATAGTAATAGGATGACCAACCATTCTGGTTTGCACAGGCCCATCCTGGTTTAGGACTGAAAATCCTACATCCCAAGAAATTGCTCAGATCCTGGAAAACAAGATTCACCCATTATACCTCTGTTGTTTTTCATGGGCCATAAGTTTAAAGACTTTCACTGGAACCTTTCACGTCCTGCCTGGACGTGAGACATAGGCACTCACCCAGCACCAAGTGAAGGGCTTCTTGTGGATGAATGTATTAATCCTCACCGCACCTCTTGGAGGCAGATCCTATTGTTCCTCTACTTGCAAAGAGGGATCTGAAGCACAGGGAGACTACAGAATGTGCCCAAATTTAAACAGCAAAATTGTGGTAGAGGCATGGTTTGAGCCTGGCAGAGCGATTCCAGGCTCCATTTGCTCCCTTCTTTGCACTGCCTCCCAGAGGACAGATGGCCAGCAGCCTGGTGCTCGCTTCAGCAGCACATATATTAAAACTGGGACGAAACAGAGAAGATTAGCATGGCCCCTCTGTAAGGATGACATGCACATTCACAAAGCGTTCCGTATTTTGTGCAGTTCCCCAGAAAACTACCACCATTGGCGGATTAACTCAGAGGAAATGGCATGAGTCAAAGCAGAACGTGAGGCACTGAATAATGAAATTGTGACATTTCCCTAGAAAAATAGTCCTGTAATGCCATCTATGACATGTAAATGAAGCTGAGTTACACCTGAAATTTATGTGCCCACATGTCATTTCTACAGATCTCAGAAACAAGAAAATGTCAACTTAACAAAAAGAAGCTGATAGCCTGGGAGGCAGGACAAGGCAAAAGCTCAAACCCCTGAAGGAGTAATAATGATGATACCTTCACTGGCATTCATTGAGCATTGATCATGGGCCAGGCCTTTGCTCAGCCTCTACACAAAATGTCTCATTTAACACTTATTACCAGGAGCATGGTACTATCATCTCCATTTACAAAGGATCAGACTGGCTGAGAGAGGTCAAACACCTTACCCAAAGTCACATAGGAGGTGGACATGGGATACAAAAACAGAAATCTAATCCCATGAGAGGGAAGAACTCGGTAGTAGTTAGGAGCTCTGGCTATTACTCATGGGCAGACTAGGTAAGGGCCAGATGAGAGCCACTAAGTAAGTGCCCTGGATGTTTAGCTATTCCTGTCTTCTTGTTTTGTGTGTGTGCCAAGCAGTACAGGACAGTAGTCTTGAGCCCTGCGCTGTGCTCAGCTAGCAGCCCCAGAACTGCTGGTGGCCGCCATTGTTTTACAAGGTGATGAACCAAAAGCCACCCTGAGAGCTTCACAATGCAGCACAGAACTTTCAATCCTGCCATAATAGTTTTTCTTTAAGAATAAATGCCACAGCATGGTGCTGTTTTGGGAAGCAGCTTTCCACACCCACCCCAGCCTATCCCTCAATTGTTGGTGTTTGCTTCCTGCTCCAGAGAAACGCTGAAAACACATTATCTACCTACACACAACAGTGGCAGGGAGGAGGCCTTGTCAGGCCCAGCCCTGTCACGGAGCTGCACGCTTGGGTTATTATCACTGCATAAATGAAAGACATTATTAGTAGAGACATATTCCAGAAGCAACTTGTTTAAAAACCATTCATGGGGGTGGATACCTGAGAATATGTGCTGCCTTTATGCCCACAGAGCTCTCCTGGCAGCAGCAGGTTCTAGGATCTCCAACCTCCCACTGGAGAGCCACATGCAGATCTGCAGGGCACAGAAAAGCTTTCAAAAAGAATTCCTACTCCTTTACCAGCCTGTACTGACTGTGAGTATAACTGAGGCTCCTAGACAGTGGAATGGTCTCGAAGAGGGGCCACTTCATCCAATCATCAAGATGAAACTGGGCTGGGGTAAGAATTGGGTTCTTTAGAAAACAGAATGAAGCCTGCTGCTCCTCCCACAACCAAAAGGGGGAAGTGAGCCCCAAAGCAGAGGGGAGTGTTACCTCTCGACAAAGATATAAGCCACCCCCAAAGGTACTAAGGCCATGAAGGACCCTAACCTAGTCTGTATTAGACCTAGAGAATCTGGTGGAAAATCAATAGTAACTTCCCTGATAAAGCCAAGAACACTGGGGCTCATGTGTCCTGTTGATGGTGATTAAAAACAATAATCATTTTTTTTGCCACATGCCAGGCACTAATCTAATTGCTCAACATATGGATTTAATATTTGTGATAACCCTATTTGGTAAGTTTTATTATCATCTCTCTTTTACGGATGTGGAAGATAAGGCACAGAGAAGTTAACTTACTTATTCCAGGTAACACAGCTGGAAAAATGGAAGAACTGGAATTTGAACTTGGGAGGTCCAGAGAAAACTCTGGGAGCATACCTAAGGAGTATCTTTAAGGGTATTATAAAGCCATGATGTGTTGTGGAGTTCTGGGTGACTACTGGCCTATTGCAGAATGTGAGTATTGGTTTTCCTTTCTTGCAACAAAGCTGCCTTCTTGGGCCCTGTACGCAGGTGGCAAGAGGCCCAAAACACTGCTCAATGTAGAGAATTCCCCAGATTCTAACTGGGAGCTGGAGCAAGAAAAGTGTGTCATCTCTGACGTAAAAGTGTCTGACACCAGGATACCTGTAAATACACTGTGTTGCCCTCCTTCATGACCTGAATGAAATAACTCTCTTTTATCTCCTCAAACCAAAGATTTTCTGTATCTGTGCAAAGGAGATGAAAGAGCAAGAGTCACCTGCCCAGGCTGAATTTGAAGAGTTCTAACCACAGGCCTCAAAAGTATCACACTTCTGTCTATTTCTTCTGGGACCTTGTGCCTTCTCCTTACTGGCCACTGCCCGAATCAGTTCAAAGAACAATGCAACCCCAGAATTGCCTGGGCACTTCTTCAGAGACCAGCTAGTTGTTTCCTGGCTCACGGGGAATGGGGGTGCAGGGCGGACCAGCCTGATTTACATCCACTACTGAGCAAGACTCCATTCATCTAAAGAAGGAAACCCAGGATCAGAAGCAGTGTTCATGATATACTTCTAAATTTAAAAACCAGGTTACGAAATAATTTGTAAGTTGTTATAGTATTTTGGGAGAAAAAATAACAATAACAGTTAATGTTTGTTGAGTGCTTACTGGGCACCAGAGATGGTGCTATCTCTTCCATTATTCTTCAGAGAGACACAATGAAGCAGCTATGGTGTGAGTTAGGTATAGCATGAGGTAGATATGGCATGAGGTGAGTATGGCATGAGGTAGATGTGGTATGAGCTGGGTATGAAAACTCTTGAGACTGAAAAGATTAAATAAATCACTCAAGGTGTAAGAGATAGTGTCAGGAATTAACCCCCACTGACTGACCACATGCCCTATTCACATCACCGTTTCACCTTTCAGCCTCCATAGTTGTCATCTTTCCAAGATTGTTTATACAATAAAAAGCCTTCGATTATAGAACTTTCCCCCTCCAGAGCACAGGCAGGCTTGCTTACTGGCCATTGTAAAATACCTTCATCCCTTAAGCTCAGGATTCTTCTGTGTAATGCAATTCAATCTCTGTGCAGGTGTCACCTGGTCCTAGTGGTTTTATGCTATGAGAAGTAGGGTTCAGGGAACATCCTTATTATTGCTGGTACTTTAGCTGTTGGTATTGCTGTGCGTAATAAGCTATTCTTTGTCTCTAACTCAGGAGTCTCATATCTTCAACCAGCACCCATGAAACTGGCAGCCTAACTCATTACCTTTTAAGGAAAGTAACTTTTTAGACACTTCATAGTTTGTGATGCTTAGCCAGTGGTTCTACCATGATGTAGTCTACTTTTCTCCATCTGAGGGGGCACTGTCCATTTTATTCATTCAGCTGAGATCTCTTATCCTGTCATTATTTTCTTTTTTGTAGATAGTTTTGATTAATAATGAGTGGGAAAAAAAGAGTAGATAAGTGACCATGCTCCAGGTGCTGAAAGTAAATTAAGAGATAATCCCACTGGCCATTAAAAGGTAAGAATCATGGCAACTCAAGGCTCTTTCATGACAGTGGTTAGGAAATCAAAGGTACAGATCATAGGAAATAAGGGATTGGTTAAAATTCTCTGATGTAAAAAGAGCATTAAAACACCACTGTGCTTATGGAGGATTGGCCAAAAGTTGCAAAAAGATTTGAAGAAAATAAACAATAGCCTACGTACACCACCGAGAATGCATCCTGCAGATACTCCAGGAAGACCAACTCTCACTGATTTCACATAGAGATTCTGTCCTCAGGAGTGCATTTTCTAAATAGGATGTGCCTTTGTTCCAGCCTATGGCATAGATAGGTACCGTAGAATGTGTAGACTGGCGTCTCTTTTTGATTCCAGCCCTGCAGTAGGACAAAAGAGCATATATAAATGTGGCCATATTGAGGTTTTTGTCCTAAAATATGGCTGAGGAAAAAAAGTAATTATAAGGTTTACTCAAAAACATTTCACAGTTATTCCCTTTAATTTTTTCCAGCTATGGGAAGTCATGACCATGTTACCAATAATAATGAGCTCTGAAAATAGACCATTCAAGGAAAGAATTTAGTAATCAAAATGCACGATAAAATTAATCTGACTCAGATTTTCCAGTACAAGCAATCATTGTGCCACCTGGTAACCAGGCATAAGCAAATCATGTAAATGAATGTAATTAGTATTACTTTGATACAAAAGCCAAGAGTTTGTAATTCTTTTCTTTTCTCTCATTTTTAGGACCCTTTAACCTCATACATGGGCACTGAAGAACACTGAAGGGCTTCTATATTTCAGTATCAAGATTTACTGGCTGTGAAAAGGGGGCCCAAATTAAGTTCCTTCTCTTAGTTGCTTCACTTTGGAATGGAGAACTAGTAATGAGCTTCTTTAGCAACCCAGATGCCCTCAAGTAGTCAGAGTGAGAAGGAACTCAGTCCTGGGACTGAGTGGCCATGAGACTCACACATATTCAGCCCAATTTTGCAAAACTGAAGAGCAGAAACCAAAACTGGGAATGAAGAATGTGCATGACAGTTGACCTTGATGTTCTTAGATGAATTCTCTGCAAAGGCAGGTCTTCGAAAGATAGAAGTTAAGGGTAGAAGGGGCAGGATAATCTTAGTCTACAGCTCGATCAACCTCATTGGTTTCCCATTTACCATTTATAATGCAATTTATTATTACCTACCCACCAATCTCTCTCCCTCTCTCTTTTTTTCTCTCTCTTTCTCTTCTCCTCTCCTCCCTATTACATACTTATACTTTCATCCTTATTGAAACACAGTCTCCTTGGCCCTGGTCCCAGACACACATATCTTTGTGACTGTCCATACCCACATCAGGTTGGTAAACACTTCTCAAGAGAAGTGAGCTCTCAGTTCCCTGAGAACTCAGAAGCCCTGCTTCACTAGACTGAAATATAAATGTATTCAAACTATGACTTTCTGAGGACTTACTGTCAAATCCCTATTCCTCCCATTTAAGGAGTTTCCTCTTGGCCTTCTCATTTTTTTAATAACAGTTTTATTGAAATATAATTTACATGCCCATTAAAAGTACAATTGAGTCGGTTTTAGTATATTCAAAGAGTTATGCAACCGTTGCTCCGATTTTAGAAAATTTTCATCACCTCAGAAAAATGATGCCACTCCCAATTCTCCCCCAACCTTCCCCCCTTCTCCTCCCACCCCAGCCCTTGGCAGTCACTCATCTACTTTTGGTTTTTTAAGGATTTGCCTATTCTGGACATTTGCATGAACGGATCATACAATATGTGATGTTCTGTGACTGGCTCCTTTCACTCAGCATAGTGTTTTCAGAGTCCAGCTGTGCTGTGTTGTTGCATACATCAGTACTTCATTCCTTTTTATTGAGGAATATTATTCCATTATATGGATATATCACATTTTATTTACTTCCTCATCAGTTGATGGGCACTTGGTTTGTTTCCACCTTTGGCCTCTTATAAACAATGCTGCTATGAGTAGTCTTGTAATGAGTTTTTGTGGGGAGTATACATTTTTATTTCTCTTGGGAATGTGTAGGAGTGGAATTGCTGTGTCATATGGTAAGATTGTGTTTAACCTTCTGAGGAACTGTGAGAGTGTTCTTCCAAGCAGGTGTATCATTCTATAGTCCCACTAGCAGTGTCTGAGGTTTCTCATTTCTCCACATTCTCACCAGCACTTGTTAATATTTGGTTTTGATTGTAGCTATCTTAATGGATTTGAAGCAGTGTGATTTTGATCTGCATCTCCCTGGCTAATAATGTTGAACCTCTGTGCATGTACTCATCCATCTTTTTTATGTCTTCTTTGTAGACATCTATTAAGATATTTTGCCCATTTCTTTGAGAGAGAGAGAGAGAGAGAGAGAACACACATGTATGTGAGTAGGAGAGGGGTAGAGGGAGAAGGAGAGAGAGACAGAATCCCCAGCAGGCTGTACACTCAGTGCAGAGCCCCATGTGGGGCTCCATCTCACAACCTTGAGATCATGACGTATGCTAAAATCACGAGTCAGACACTTAACCAACTGAACTACCCAGATGCCCCTATTTTGCCCATTTTTAATCAGGTTATTTATCTTTTATTATTGAGTCACAGAAGTTCTTTTTATGTTCTAGAAATATATCCCTTATAAGATATAGGATTTGCAAATATTTCTCCCTTTCTATGGGTTGTCTTTTCACTTTCTTGAGGATATGTCATTTGAAGCAAAAAAAAAAAAACTTAAAATTTTTTTTGAGTTTATTTATTTTGATAGAGAGAGAGAACGAGCACAAATAGGGGAGAAGCAGAGAGAGAGGAGAGAGATAATCCCAAGCAGGCTCTGCACTGTCTCTGCAGAGCCCAACATGGGACTCAAACTCACAAACCATGAGATTATGATCGGAGCCGAAACAAAGAGTCAGATGCTTAACCCACTGAGCCACCCAGGCACTGCCCCCCAAAGACCTTTTTAATTTTTATGAAGCCCAAACTATCTATTTTCCTTGTTATTACTTGAACTTGTAGTATCATGTCTTAAAAAAAAACAGTGTGTGTAATCCAAGACTATGAAGATTTACAAGTTTTCTAACTTGTTTTATAGTTTTAGCTCATACTTTTAGGTCTTTGATTTATTTTGAGTTAATTTTTTTATATTTTATAAATTTTGTATGGAAGTAGATGTTTTACCTGGATTTTTAGGTAACCAAAATTACCTTATGAAACTAAAACCTTTTTATTTTGGGGGGAGAAGTTATAAGGTGGAATATAAGAACCCTGTTACTGTAGCACTGTCTCTTAAAAAAGATTACACACAATGTCAGTGGGCCAACTCCAGCAACAACTATTTTCCTTCTGAGCTCTGGCTTGGCCATCAGCGGCCTCCATGCAAAGTTAGCATTCAAGAAGGTAGAGTCAAGCCATAGGAAACAGCAGTACAACACGCTGAAATTAGCGCTTTTGATCTCAAAAATACAGAAAGATCTACTCTTCCATGTATTGTTTTCAAGTTAGGGTGATGAGAATATTCCATTGGATAAGAAGTTGTTACCGGGACACGTCATCTGGGGCCCTTTGCTTACCCTGGGTAAGCATTTGGAAACGTCTTCGGTTATCTCTGTCACTAATGCCTTACTTTTCAACTTCACTCAGGATCTTTACTCACCTGAGGTGCTTATTAAAAATCTATCTTTGGGGTGCCTGGGTGGCTTAGTCAGTTAAGCATCCAGCAGGCCTGGAGCCTGCTTCAGATTCTTTGTCTCTCTCTCTCTGCCCCTTTCCTGCTCACACTCTATTTCAATCTCTCTCTTTCTCTCAAAAATAAGTAAACATAAAAAAATATTTTTTTAAATCTATCTTCTGGGGTTCTAGGATGGCTCAGTTAGTTCAAGCACGACTTAGGTCATGATCTCATGGTTGATGAGTTTGAGCCCGGCATCGGGCTCTGTGCTGAGAGCTCAGAGCCTGGAACCTGCTTCAGATTCTTTGTCTCCATCTCTCTCTGCCCCTCCCCTGCTTGCAGTCTCTCTCTCAAAAATAAACAAGCATTTAAAAAAATAGATCTTCCTTGGTCCCACCCCAGAATGGAAACTGTTTGTCTAACGAGTAGCCCAGGTGACTCTAACATGGGCCATTCCTAGACCCACTTTGGCAACCCCTGTCCTGAAGATTACCTAAAGACTCTGAATTATATTTAACTCGACACCTTAGTGTGGCTTTCTTGTGGCCCAAGTGTCACCCAAGTCTGTGGAAGGGGGGTGAGGGTTCTAGGGGCTGGGAAAGAGAAGAGTAGAGTATCAGTACAAGTGAAATGGGAAAAAAAGAGTTCAGAAGAGAACATCTGGAAGCCTTTTGAAGATGCTCAGATAGGACAGAAGGTAGAGAAAACTTGCTACATCTAAATATCACCTATATTATTATTATTTATCTAGTATTTTTCTTTTATCAATGCATGTAATATTGCACCCTCGTTTAGACTTGTTCTGAGAAATAGTATCCAGGTTAGGTAATTTTTTGCAAATACACATTACAAAAAATATTTAATCGTTGATATTTTTAAAATTATCTGTGTGCTCTTAAAGTCTTTATGGAACTACCAGCAACCACAGCACCATCCTTAGGAAAACAGCCTTTTACTCTGTGAGCTTCTAGAGGGCAAGAGATCATGTTCATTCCCTTCGCAGTTCCTTGTGATGCCCATTCTTCCTCTAGGGCAAAGAGAGTTTTTAACAAAACCTGTTTTCCAGAGTC
The DNA here is from genome assembly GCA_030068075.1 of Paguma larvata. Taxonomy (NCBI): domain Eukaryota; kingdom Metazoa; phylum Chordata; class Mammalia; order Carnivora; family Viverridae; genus Paguma; species Paguma larvata. Next base: position 97,158,880 of record CM057826.1, on the reverse strand, counting down.
AAGATTAACCTCTTGTCCGCCTTCTAAACACGGCATAGTTCTTTGGAAGGTGAGGCTCCTGAACAATTCGATTCTCCATATCACGTACATATATGATTGTCACTGTAAAATGCAAATACACTGCAAAGTAAAAGCTAATGCTAGCTCTCCAGAAGGTATCAGAATTACTATCAGTGCTCTACTCTTTATTTCTTTACTTTAAAAGTTCAACCTTTTAGGAAGGGCTTTAGAGTTAACAAAGTATATGTAATATTCCCAACTGTATAAATTCAAAATACTTAGTTTTCTTGAAATGAGAAAAAAGTGCAAATGTAAGTTTTTTGCAGGTTTGAGTTCTGTTAAACACATACAAAGGAATGTGTTCAGATGAATTTCAAATATGTCTTTATCAATAGCTGTGTCTCCTCCTCCAACATTCCTTAATAAAGGAGGTTTTAAGGAGGCTGCCTGCATATGCAATAGTAAATTCATATCCTGGTCTTCCAGGAACATAATGCAATCATAGTTTGCAAATGCAAATTTAGGGGAGACACTAGATGCAGTAAATAGAGATTTACGAGATTGTCTCATTATATTTCTTGGTAGCAGGTATTACACAAAAGGGGTGAAATGAAATCTTCTATAGCATTTTGAGCATCCTACTCATAATGAGATATGTAAATGTTGCAAATCGGGAAGGATATAATAATGTTTTACATACTAATAGGATAAGTTCAGTCCCGTTTATTACACATTTGGTTATGTTTCTTGCATGAGTGCTGTATTCATGCCAATTACCATTTTTCGGAACTTAAAATGGAAGCGTACATTGATGTTTCTTTTCCTGGCTTAACGTTTTCACAGTGCCAATTGAGTAAACATCTGCAGCAAAGACGCATATGCTTTAGGCAGAGCAGGAATCTTGTATTTTTATCAAAGTGCTAGACCCCTTTTGTTTGCAAGCCAAAAGAAGAAAAAGTATCTCTGTATACTAAAAACACACTGGGGTGTAAAACCCAGAAGAGTTTGCTTTCTTTTCTTTTAAAGGATTTCATTATGTTTTGCAATATATATATGTGTGTGATGAGCATGGTTTCAAAAAGCGAAATGCCCCATCAGGACCAAATGAGACCAGTTGCTTAGAGAATAATACAAATACATATAAGATTCAACTTTCTATACTTTTCTTGGTGGAACAAGTATTACTATCCCAAAGACATTGGTGATTTCTTTAAAATATGCTTACCCTGGATACTTCAGGACATGTGCACCCAAACAAAATGTTCGAGTCTAGGGCTTTGTTTGTCATTTCTCTCATATCTTTCAGGAAAAGTCCTAACTAGTATAAAGATTTCATCAGATCCTAAAAAATAGCTAACTCAACTTGAATGGACAGTTCAGAAGAACCAGAATCGAAAGTAAGATCCTTATTTGTATATTTACTTATGCAGTGGAATAACTTGACTGAGAAATTATACTGGGCTGTCATTGCTTAGCAACAGGCTTGAGAAGAAAGTGAGTGGTATTAGGCCCTCCCCTTCTAAAGATAATAAGGACTTCCTTCTTTCCAGGGCAAAGTACAGAGCCTTTGGATTTAGTGTACCATGTATTAAATTCTACATCTCAAAAGAGGTAGAACTCAATCACCTAAGAAAGAGGAGGGATGAAAGGAGCAGGTGAGGAAGGGCAGAGCGGTAGTCAGTCTGAGAGGGTTAGGAATGGATGCCTCTTCCATATAGCATTTGCAAGATGGCAAGACCTCCAATGAAGAGCCCATGTGGAGCCACATACTGAACACCATACATCCTGGTCTTCCTCAATCAAGACACCACAGGCCAAGTTTGAGTCAGCTTGGCTGGACCATGGCTGTCAGAGGGAAGTTTTAGTGACTATGAGGAGACTTTCAGTGTGAAAGCCTTTCAACAGGATACTCTGCAAAGTGGGAAAGGTAGGTCCCTTGGCTTGGAATATCAAGCTTGAGTTCTTATGCCTTACTTATACCATTGCTATAGCTCTTGTCATATCATTCCTAACCGATAAGATACCTTAACTACAACTAATATTGCTCTTTAAAAATTGTTCTAATACCTCTTTGGATACCATACCAGTTTCAAGATGTTGATTCAGATTAATTTACTCACACCTACACCACACTTCTCAAACTTAACAACTTCTGAGTTAAGTAGCACAAATCCAACATAACATTGTGGCTTCAAGAGAGTCGGTGCCAAGAGCAGCAGCATCTCCTGCCTTCAAGTTGAAACCGCAGGTTTAGACAGGGATTATCAATGGACTGAGGACAAGAGGCCTTTCCCCAAGTTTCCTTGATTTGTTAAACCCCCAGATTTCATTATCCTCTGGATTTTGCAAGCCCCAGGGAAGGGGGACAGAGTCCTTAGAAATTACATTTATATTCCTTGACCCAAATGATTATGTGTCCAAGCTAAAATTAAATTGATTTAAAAAAAAAACGGTGTGACATTTCTAATGCATGTTAGGACCCAAATTTGAATCTATTACATTGGTTTAATATCTGTCTCCCTCACTAGTTTGTAAACTTCTTAAATGCTAGGACCAAATCTGTCTTGTTCACCACTGTATTCCACACCACATTATATACTCTCAAATGTTTGTGGAAAGAAGGGAACAGGGGAAGACACAGGTGAAGGGAAAGTGGGGAAAGAGAATGGGTGGAAGGAACAGTGTTAGAATAGAAACACCATAACCGAGACCCCTGCCACCCACCCAGTGTGCCTCACTGTCCACTCTGAGAATTTCAACTCCAGGGCTCCATGTAGTCCTTCTTCAGTATGTCACAGGCCCAGTGACATCTCCGAGACTAGACAAGGCACCAGAATAGAGTGACTACACAATAGTCCTGTCTTCTTAAGCTAAAATAAATTCCTATGTTTAAAAATACTCAGAAGGACAAAGAGCGTGCTGAGCCATAAATCCAGAGCTGACAGACACAGGTGCCAGGCTCATGAAGGAATATGCACCCTGTATCAAATGTCCAGGCTAGAAGGTGGCTGCAAGATCTCCTGAAGCAACTCTGTCCCTTACGGATGAGAAAAACTGAGGTGCAGAGAGGCTGATGAGTCTCTACAGGCACAGCTAGGATGACAACCGATGATTTCTAACTAGTCCGTGTTCTTCTCACCATAAGAAGTCCTTGGGATGGATTTCTTCAAAAGAATGGGAGAAAGGCAAAGATTAGAAAGGAAAAGATTGGAGACAGAAGATTTAGACATCTAAGGTAGCAAATACAATGGAATGTAGAAACTGACCGAAGGGCATGTGGCAGAGTGAAGGACCTGAAATCCCTGCTTCATAACATCTAATGCTCAATAAAATATATATAAATCATAGATGATGAAGAGATAGATACTTTTAATTGAATGTCCAAGACTCCCAGAAGCTGACAGCATATTCTGCTGAAGTCTGAAACAAGAGTCTAGGAAGGCAAGTGAGCTTGGAAGCCACTGGTCTGCAGTCTTTGGGGTGTTGATGGTGGGGGGAGGCTCTGGGTGAGTGTGGTAAGAGGGGTATATGGAAACTCAGGATACTTCCCACTCAATTTTGTTGTGAACTAAAACTTCTCTAAAAAAATTAAGTCCACTGATTTTTTTTAAAGTTTATTTATTTTTGAGAGAGAGAAAGAGAGCATGGAATGGGGCAGAGGCAGAGGGAGAGAGAGAGAGAGAGAGAGAGAGAGAGAATCTCAAGCAGGCTCTGCACCATCAACATGGAGCCTGATGTGGGATTTGAACTCACAAACTGTGAGATCATGACCTGAGCCAAAGTCAGACACTTAACCAACTGAGCACACAGGTACCCCCCCTGCTAATTTTTTTTTAAAGAGAAATCATGAAAAAACTTTAGTGGATGAATTAAAAAGCAGATTAAACATAGATGAAGAGAGAATTAACCAAAAAGAAATTACATACAATGAAGCATAAACAGACCAAAAATACACACACACACACACACACACACACACACACACACACACACACACATATACTTCACATGTAGAAATAAAATCAGATTTACAGAGCTATGATAAGAAAGACCAACATATGTTTACTTGGAGTTCCACAAGGAGCAGAGGAGATTATAGAAAGAATAAAGGAGAGGCAACATTTGAAGAGAATATTCCATGCATTCTGAAATCAAGAAGCACTATGAATTCCAAACAGGATAAATAAATGTAAAGGCACACCTAAACACATCATAGTAAAATAGGGAGAGAAACTTGGGAAAGAGAGACTATCTTAAGAGCAAGGAGGAACAAAAGAAATTATCTACAAAGGAGAGGCAAGTGGACTCAGAGTTGACTTTTCAACACCAGTGGTGGACTAAATTCTTGAGTGTGCTCAGATAAAATAAGTAGAAGTGAACCTAGAAGTTCATACTTCAGAAAAATGCCATTGAAGAATAAAGGTGATATAAAACATACTCTCAGAAGAACAAAACCTCAAATTCTCCATAAATAATTTCTGAAGTATGTACTTCAAGAAGAAAAAGTTTAAGAAGACAGTCTGAGATACCAGAAGAAATGTTGATAAAAATAAACCCTATGATCATGATATAGATAACTCTAAACAAACACTGACAAATTAAAACAATTATCAATAATACTGTATAATTTATAGTCTAAAAAAGATGAAGCTAAAATATCAGAAGCAAAAAATGCTTGTATTCAGAAAGTAAGGATTGTGGTTTTCAAAATCTTAAGGTTCTTGTATTTTTCTGGAAGAGGAAAAGCATGTCCAGTAACATATGTATTATTTTATTAAAATTTCAAGAGTAAATATAAAATTATAGAGACCCACTGAAGCTAGAGTTGTTCTTTAAAAGTCTTAAGCAAGAAATTATCAGAAAATAAAAATAAAAGCAATATCAGGAATGAAGCCAGATATAACTCCAGGTAAGGAAAAGATTTTAAAAACAGAATAATAACACTTTTGGGGTGCCTGGGTGGCTCACCCTGTTAAGTATCTGACTCTTGATTTCAGCTCAAGTTGTGATCTCACAGTTGGTTAATTCAAACCCCCAGTTGGGCTCTGCACCAACAGTATGGAGACTGCTTGGGATTCTGTCTCTCCCTCTCTCTCTGCCCCTCCCCACCCGCACACACTCTTGCATGTGTGTGCAATCTCCCTCTCTCTCTCAAAATAAATAAATTTAAATAAATAAACAAACAAACAAATAAAATTTGAAAACAGACAAAATGAAAAACTCTCTGGAAAAATATCTTGCCAAAATAGAAAACCTTGATGGTCTTCTATCACTAAAGAAGTCAAAGCAATAATTAAAATCTTCCCCAAAAGAAAATATTAGATACATCAGATAATTTCAAATATTTAAGAATTAAATCTTTCCAATTTTATGCAAAATTTTTCCAAGTGTGGTGGGGTGGGGGAATGGAAACAGTCATCAAGTTTTTCTAAAAGGTAGTATAGTCTTAATACAAAATTTAGATAAGACTGATTTCAGGAAGGAAAATTATAGGACAATAGCATTTATAAATATAGATACACATATCTTGAACAAAATATTAACAAACCAAATTGGTTTTTCCTAGCAAAAGTATTGCAAACAGTAAAAAATTTACCATGTTAACAGATAAAGTAGAAAAACTATACAAGAAGCACAACAGGTACATGAAAGTATTTGTCAAAAAATATTCCTTTTATTCTCACAAAAAACTTTTAAGAAAATTTGGCATAGAAAATAAATTCTCTAATATAATAAATGATAACTAGTAAAAAGTCTGCAGCAAACATTATACTCCACAGTGAACAGTTCTCTTCTAGAGACTTCTTGCTAATGATTTGGAATAAGACAAAAAAATATTCCTGAATATTCCTGATTCCTTTGTTATCAGGAATAAGAAAGATATCTGCTGTTTCACTACTTCTCTTCTATATTGTCCTGACTTATGTAGGAAGATGAGATAAAGAAATATGAAGTATAAGAATTGGATAGGAAGAAACAAAACTGTCATTATTCGTCAATATCATGATATCCTTCCTGGGGAAAACTACACTAAATTTTAGAATTAAGAGAGTTTTGCAAGGAAGTTGTACAAAAATAATTACATTTTTATATATTAATAATAAGCACTTAAAAACGGAAATTGTTTAAAGTTGTCCTTGTTCATTTTGCTGTTCCATTTTTCTATATATTTTAAACTTTTGAAAAAAAAGGAGAAATATTCAGAAAATAATCAAAACACAGATGTAATATTGGCAGTGGCCACAAAAACAAGAAGATTCCTAGGAATAAATCTAACAAAAGAAGAATGTAACTTTAATAAAGGAAATTACAAAACTTTACTTTGAAAGTCATTACAGAATACCAAAATAAAACAGAAAATCATGTTCATGGAAATGGAGACTCAATAACCTAAAGATGTCAGCTATCCTTCACTTCATCTAATTGGTTACCAACCAGAATAATAACCCAAGCACCAGATAGAGCAGAGTAATTAAGACCAGCTTATTGCACAGAAGACAAGGATCACATCTATGACCCTCCTATCCTCTGGGCAAAATTCATCACATCTCTCTGTGTGCAGTCATTGTGCATGCTTCTATTATGGCAGTGGTAACCATTCTTTCTTGCCTAAAGGCCCAGGCACAACTTTTAGTGCAGGATTTCTCAACCCTGGTGCCCTTGACATATTGAGCCAGATAATTATTTGTTGTGGAGGCTGTCCTGTGCATGGTAGGACATGTAGTGGCCTCTACTCACTAGATTCTAGTAGCATCCACACACACATGCCAGTTGTGGCCATCATAAATATCCCCTGCAGGGCAAAATCACGCCCACAAGTCCTACACTGTGACAATGGACTACATTTCCTATGGATTTTTCTTTATTCACCTGTGTTTTCACTGGACTTTTATCAGTCAATCACCAAATGAGACATCTCAGATGCAGAGAATTCGGAATCAGAAATGTGGAAAGCCAGAACACGAAAGAGGAATGTCTTTTAAAACTATAAGCAGAAATGATCTCCAACTGTAGCTAGATTGCTACCTACTGTTCATAATTTTCTTGTTTCTCCTCTTCTACCTGAGCATGCAAGCAGACTACATTTCCTAGTTTTTTTTTTTTCATGTATACAGTCCCTGTGGATTAGTTTTGACCAATGATATGCGGGTGAAATGAAAGCTACTTCTAGGCCAGACTTCTAAAACCTTTCAGAAGATCCTCCACGTTCTTTTTCCTTTTCACCTGGAGGGATGCAGAACACCTAGGGAGGACTCCAAGCCCGGGTCGCAGTCTCCAGATGGAAGAAACCCAGGTCTCTAATCGCTATAGAAAACTATCCCCTAAATAACTGCATTTAATGATGAATAGAGCAAAATTTCTTGTGTGTTAATCCACTGACATGTGAGTGTTGGGTACCGATGACTGTTTGGTACAACAGTTAGCCTATTCTAACTAACACAGAACCTTGGGATCCTGTACTCATACAAATCATCAATTAAATCAGCAAAGAGGAAGACAAGAGAAGCAAGTAAATTTCAAAAATTTTATCTCCTCTGAATCCTTTCCCAGAAAAGCAAGTAGAGGATATACTCTATTAAAACAAAGCAATTGTAGACACCAGACAGCTAGCAATCTGATACAGGAGTCAAAAGAAGAGAATTCACTGGGTGGTGGTGAAAAGCCTGGGTAAGACAGTTGGGTGGCAGACTAAGAGAGCAGGAGGACAGCGGCTTCTGAAAGGACTGTTAAAAAAATGGAATCAGTAAGTGATCCGGAGTCTTTGTTTTATACTGGTACATTTTGTACAGTTCTACCAGAGTCTCAAGCTCCATTAGTGATAAAACGTGAAAACTGAGACAATCAACTCCAAGGAAAACAAACAGCTGAACAAGAAAGGAAATATAATCATGATACGCTTTGACATTTAGCTGTTAGAGTGTTTACATAGTCATAGAGATATATATCCTGAACACTCACTTAACACCCCAGGCATTCCACATCTATAATGGGAGAGTGGGAGGAGGAACACTTTCCAGGGGCGCATGAGAGGGCAGAGGGGGGAATTTCATAAGACAAGTAAGTTCTCCTCTTCCAAAGTAGCAAGTCCATGAGTAAGGTCTACAATAGAAAAATCAAGAAATAGCAGTATAAGCATATTATTTAGAAACATTGAGGCAAATTGCTCCCTCCCGCCAAAAAGAAATAACTAAAAGGAACAAAAATGGTTACTTATTGGGAGAAGACTCAGGGGCAGAAAGGGTGGGAAAGGACTGATGTTCTTTGTTATTAGCCGCTTAGTAATATTTGACTTTTATTTTCTTTTAATGTTTGTTTAATTTTTGAGAGACAGAGAGCATGAGCAGGGGAGTGGCAGACAGAGAAGCAGACACAGAACCTGAAGCAGGCTCTAGGCTCTAAGCTGTCAGCACAGAGCCTGACACAGGGCTCGAACACACAAACTGTGAGATCATGACCTCAGCTGAAGTCTGATGCTTAACTGACTGAGCCACCAAAGTGTGCCAGTATTATTTGACTTTTAAATGATATATGTCAAAATTACTTTGTTTAAAAATTAGATTTAGGTACAACTGAGTGGCTTAGTTGGTTAAGCACCTGACTCTTGATTTCATTTCAGGTCGTGATCTCACAGTCATGAGATCAAGCTCTGTATCAGGCTCTGCTGGGCATAGAGCCTGCTTAAGATTCTCTCTCTCTATCTCTCAGCCTCTCTCCCCCACTTACACTCTCTCTCTCTCAAAAAAAAGTAAAAAATGAAAATTAGATTTAATATTTAGGAGATAAAAAAAGAAAGAAAAAGAGAAAGAAAGAGAGAAAGAAAGAAAAAGAGAGGAAGGGAGAGAAGAGAGAAAGAAAGTGGGGTAATTTACAACAGGAAACAGTCAATAATGATACAAAAAATTATTTACTTTCAATCAAAGAAAAATAAAATAAAATAACATTTATTTTAATTAAAACTAGGAAAGGTTAAAAGAAAGAAGAAGAAGAAAGCTATTCCAAGTTGGGCATGGGAAAACACCCTTCCTGCCACATGAATTTGCCTAGCCTCTCAGGGAGCCAATCTGGCTTCCTGCATTCTCCTACTCTGCTAAGCCCATTCCAAACGTGCAATGTAAGTATTACTTATAATCCATGACGCTCTTTCCAGCTAGGCTTAAACTAGAGCTTCAGAATCTTTCTCAATACAACCTTCAAGGTAATCATAACCAATTGATCAGAATTAACACATAAGATTAAAGAAAACTATTTGCCATCCTGGGATAAAAATACAAAACTAATACTGTCGTAGCCAAAATTCTCTAATAGAACTCAAGCTAAAGCTTTTGAGGTAATGCTTTGCTAGAGGTACAATCTTAGTAAAGCATGAATGAAGGAAAAAGGGAAGTGATTCAGGGAAGGAGGGGCAGCAAATACATTGTGGTGTGTATCAAACAATATAGCTGTTTGCTCAAACAAAACCTCTCCAGAAAAGTGACATGTAACACTGCTCCTCAGAACAGCCCATTGAGTGGAGGAAGGATGGACAGCTTTTCTGCTCATCCTTTCTTATCTTCCTCTCACTCATTAGAGTCTACCCCATAGGGCACTGGCCCTCACCCCCCTTCTCGATTGTATTACCTGACCTCTCCAGACAACCCCTGGGAGTGCAGTGACCTCTGCAGGTCCAGTCCAGCAGGCGCCAGGAACAGCATCCCTCCTTCCAGGTGGCGAGGGCAGTGGTGCCTCTGAGACTTGCCGGGGCAGCTCCATCAGGGGAGCAGGGCAACCAGGGCCAAAAAGACTGAGGCGGTGCATAAACCAGGTTTGCTACAAGTATGATCCCATTTTTGCAAAAATGTTTAAAATTTATATACTATGGGTATTTACATGTGTATACTTGCATAGGAGAATCTGGAGGAATATGCACAAAAACATTTACAGAGGTTACATCTAAGTGATTTTGGCTTATCTATATTTTTTATATTTTCTAAGATTAACTTTTAATTCCTGTACAAAATGAAGAAGGGAAGATAAATCCTGGTGATTAAAAATCTTATTTTAAAGTATAATATCATCTAATAAATCACAAAAAAATTTTAAAGATGATACTCATTAACAAAATTTGAAAGTAAAAAAGACCTTTAAGAAGTTTTTGGAATAAACAACAGAAGGTTTATATGGCCAAATACATATTGAATAATGAATACCAGAAAAATGGACACATGGAATAAATAGAAAATCTGTAAGAAAATATGTATGTGTATGAAATAATTATTACAATTAGAACCACAAAAGACAAAATTTTAACCCATCAAACTGACAAATATTTAAATGATAATATCCAGTGTTGGCAAGGGTTCGGGGGAAAACTCTTCATACATTGATGGTAGCTACATAAACTTTGTATTCTCTGGAGAACAATTTCAGAATACATAGTGCTATAAATCAAACTGTGTTTCCACCCTTCCCCCCCAAATCTATTTGTTGAAGCTGTCACCCCCGATATGATTATATTTAGAGATATAGAGCCTTTAAGCAGGTAATTAAGATTAAATGAGGACCTAAGGGTGAGACCCTAATCCACTTAGATTAGTGTCCTTATAAGAACAAGAAAGAACTGAACTCACTCTCTGTGTGTGAGGAGAGGAAGATTCATGTGAGCACACAGCAAGATGGCAGCCATCTGCAAGCTAGGAAGAGACACCTCACCGGAAACTCAACCCCTGCCATCACCTTGATCTTTACTAGTTAAGCTGAGAGGGTCCAGAAATGTGAAATGAGTTTCTCAATGTCACAGAGCCAATTACTATTATATGTAAGATGGACAGCTATTTATGCATAAAGAAATAAGGTCTTCATAAAGAATGGAGAGTCAAGACATACATGGCAAGTAAAAGAGACTGAGAAGGCAATGACAAGAATATTAAAGAATACCTAACACTGAAGAAGATGTTTTGAGAAAATAAATTCCCATCATTAAAGCCTGTGGTATCAGGTATGACTTTGGGCAAGTTCCTGATTGCTTTGTTTCTCAGCTTCTCCATCTATACAAAGGGAATAATATTATCTACCTCACAGGACTACAATGAAGACTAAGTCAGATAATGAGGTTATTGTAATTGAGGGCTACTTTAAGTGGTAGCCACAGAGTGGGTACTTTGGATTCAGAGAGTCAAAGGATTTCAGACAGGGTCCAGCCTGCTCACTTGTGCAACCTGTGTGTTCACTTGTGCAAGTGACTTGTGTGCTTAGTTGTCCAAGTCATTTTACCCCTTCCACCTTCAGTTCTTCACTTTTTTTTTAACATTTATTTATTTTTGAGAGAGAACACAAATAGGAGAGGGACAGAGAGAGAGGAAGACACAGAATCTGAAGCAGGCTCCAGGCTCTGAGCTGTCAGCACAGTTGCCAATGTGGGGCTCAAACCCACGAACCGTGAGATCATGACCTGAGCTGAAGTAGGATGCTCAACCAACTGAGCCACCCAGGTGCCCCCAGTTCTTCATCTTTAATGAGAGTTCTGACTAGCTGAACTCCAAGGATCCTTGTGACCCAAACCTCATAGGAGGGAAATCTGCATCACATCAATAATGGGAGGTTTTGTGATTTTAAGCAGTATAAAGAGAATATAATAAACTGCATACGGATACTCTGCTCTTCTGGAAATAAGCAGTCATTGCCAGCCTTCCGTGTTAGAGGAGATTTTCACATTAAACAATGCCATTGCCCATGTGATAGTTTCACAACCACTGGTTACAAACATACATCATGACAAAAGTTTTAAGCATTGGGCATTGCTCTTTGATTGATTTTTATTTTAGTTATTTTAGTTAAACCCAATAGCAACCTCATTTACTTGAAAAATAGTAACACTTACATGGGAGACACTTCCTTTACCTCATTTGCGGGTCATGCTTGGTACCCCGTATCCTCTTGCAGACCCCTCTAGACTACTCAAAGACCCTCAACTTAAGAACCACTCAGAGGGCAACTTGGGAACCACTAACAAAGAGGATGTCTTTCTCAAGGCTTTTCCAGAGAATTGAAGGAGAAAGATCTTTTCTTTCAGTGTCTGTCTCCAATTTGAAATCAAGCCAAAAAAAAGTACAGTATGCTTGTAGCCTCTGGGAAGACATCTCCTGGTTGGAGAGTCAGACACCGTTTAGACACCTGTGTAGCCCCTGGGCATCCGTGGGGACTGCCTTTGAGGTGAGTAATCCATCCTGAATCCAAGAAGAATCACCCTTATAGAGCCAGAAGCATGAAAATGTGACGGATTGAATGGTTTCCTCTTTGGATAATCTTCACCATCAAAGAGAGACATTACCCTTGATTCCATGAAAGCCTCATCCCTTGAGCTGAAATCCTTTTGTTCGTTGTGATTTTGTTACTGAAAACACTGGAGCCTGTGCTTGAAATATGCAGTTTCCAGTCACTGTCTCTTAGTCTCTATTTCCTTACCGAAAAAAATGAGTGAAAATAATGCCAAATTCAATGAGTTGTTGTTAATGAGATAATAAAAAGCCCTTGATAAACTCCAAAGTGCTATGGAAATGCTAATTATTATTACTAGTAGTATCATGTAATTTTTCAAGTAAAAAATACTTGTTTCTCTTTCCATAGAAATCTGGCAACCCAGAAAGTTTTTTAACAGCATACAAAAATGACCAATTTAATCCCTAGGAAAACCCATGCTCGATCATCAGCCTGTCAAAGGGGCCTTATGTGCATAAGAATGATCTGTAGAAGCCTGAAGGTTGATTATAAAATCTCAAGTGTCCGCTTGCCTCGAGCCATTTTAGATGAGCTATACAAAGCACATCCAAGTAATCAGTTTGCTCTGATAGACAGGAATAACAAGGAGGAGGGCTTGATTTCCCCTGCTGAAGACGAGAGACATCCATTGTTGTCTACCTTTCCATAGATCACATATTCAGCTCTTTGTTCTTACTTAACAATATGGCTTGAGGCTTAAAATCTGTGTTCAAATTTGTTTGCTAGGGAGGACCATGTTAGTTACTTTACAAAGAATTCCAAAAATTCACAGGCAGAATGAAGCCACCCAACTCTGTTGGTATGCAGTCTTTTCAACAATTTAAGGGCATATTTATATTTTTGGAAGGGAATAATAATTTTATATGCAAATATGATAGTAAGTTCATAAAAGTAGACTCTTACTAAATGCATCATCAAATATTTACTCTGGTCTTGTCTGTTCTGTCTTAATGAGAGAATACTTCCCATACAAATTATTAATTAATATCCATTTAAATCCCAAAATCTTGTTAACTGGAGCTTGGGTGCACTGGGCATGTCCTGGTAGTCAGAAGTCATCACAATACACTGACGGAGCACGGAATTCAGACCTGGACTGACTGCGTGTTATGTCAACTTGAGGAAGTCTATGTCATTTCTCGAGTCTCCATTTTTTCATGTGTAAAATACGAGAAAAATGCTTCCTAACAGAATGAAATGAGAAAATGGAGGTAAAAACATTGTCCTCATTATATAAATGTTAGTGATTGTTGTTGCTATTATTGGCAAGCTATAAGGACAAGAACTGTTGACTCAATTATTTTTGGTGGCCCAAATGCAGTGATTGATACTTGCATTATTGTCACTGCCCTCACCACCTCAGTCCAGTATGAAGAACCTTAGGAAAAAGATGGGTGTGTTCTGAAATATTTACAGATGAAACTATATGATTCCCGGGGTTTGCTTCACAAATGAAAAAGCAAGTCGTAAAACAATGCAAGCTATATGCTTCCTCAGAGATAGACATAAACATAAAAATAGACATGAATATAGATACATAGACCACAGAGAAACTGATACAGAGATGAGTGTAGGTATAATGTCTAATAATATAGAGGGGTTATATGTAGATGTAATAAGAGAAGAGTTTTTCTCTTCTTTGTGACATATCTATATTTCCCAATTCCTTTGTAATGAATGAGCATTTTTACTTCTACAATTTTCAAATGGGTGTATTTTTTTCATTTTTTATTTTCTTTTTCAAAAAGACAGTAGAAAAAAAAGTTCAAGTTGCAGTATTCACGATAAGAATGCAAAGCACTAACTCTACTCTGTTGTAAAACTAACAAGACCTCCTGGTAATTTTAGCCTTGCGCAGGCTAATCCCTCCACTTGGACCATTCTCCCAGCTCTACAATCAACCCTGTCTTGCCTTCACGTGAGTATCTAAATGCATCTTCTCAGAAATCGCCTAGCTGGTCTCTCAAGTGAAGCTCATTGACTTTATTCATAGTGCCTGACATAATTTTATAATTATATATGCTTTTGTTTATTTCCTTGTTTATTGGCAGTCTCACTTACCTGTGAGACTCAAAGCACCAAGGGACAGAGACAATGGCTTTTTTCCTTTATCACTGTGTACCCAGTGCCCAGCATAGAGCCTGGTGCATAAATATATATTGATTGATTGATTGAATGAATGAATGAATGAATGAATGAATGAATGAATGAATGAATGAATGAGTGAATGAACAAACCAACCAGGATCCATGCAGGAAGGCAGATGTCTTTACCCAGACAGACTCAGGTGCATCAGACTCCTAAGGTGACGGCAGGGGTTAAGTCAACAGGCATCAGAAGGCTGGCATATCAAAAATATTTGCCTGCTGTACTAGAAATGAAAATTGAAGTGGTCATGAATGACTTCTATTTAAACTCAAAGACCTCCTCAGGGCAAGGCTTACTTGAAAAGTCTGGAGCTAAAACAGACCTTTAAAATCAAACTCCTGCAGACGGAGAAACTGAAACTAGAGAAATCTAATAGCCAAGATCCCTGGTCCTGGTCCCATGTCCCACCTGCCAGGCCAGCAACCTCTCAGCTGCCCCTCGCTGACTCCAGTGGCTATATAACCCAGGCACTCACAGACCGCGAGCCTCCGAGATTCTTCTTGGCATCTGCTAGCACAAGGAGTCTGAAAGTAAATGAATAGACTTCCTTTTCCAATGCCCTTTTTTATAGGTTGTTTATTACCTAAAATACAGATTCATATCTAGTTTGACACTACCTTTCTTTTTATTGCAGAGCTGTCTCAAATCCCAAACCAATACGAAACTCACTTTCTCCCCAGACTTTTCTACCACACAAACTCGCCTAGTGTCCCTCAGAGCCTGCTCCGGGCTTAATCATTATTCAGCTTCTCTTGGCGTTTAATAATATATTTAAATACATGTAGTAAGTGCTTACTGTATGCCAGGCACTACTTTAGACACTTCCCGTCTTGTGATCATTCAAAGTCCACAGCAACCCTGTAAGATAGGTGATATTATGTCTATTTGAAATGTGTAAACTGAGACAGAGAGAGCTTTAAATAGCTTGCCTAATTAGCAAGCAGTGAAGCTGGAAATGGACGCAGGCATTCCGGCGCCAGAAAACACGTTCAGAACTACACATGTTGTTTGTTTTGGGGGGGGTGTTGTTTTGTTTACGCTTTGTTTAAATAAAACACATGTTTATTTCTGCATTGTGTATTATAGCACAGGGATACATGATCCAGGACTGCAGGGGAGAATGTTCTTTCCTCAACGTGTGGCTTTTATCTTTAAATGCAAGGCTGTCACTCAACTCACTGCTGCTTTCCAATCAGGGAAGGTAGGAGGAGGAAAAGGAAGGCAAACAGCTTCCCTCTCTTCCGGCAACTTCTCATTTTGAAAAATTTCAAACCTACAGAACAAAGTAGAAAGATTGTTTTAAAAAATGGAACCAAGAGCCTTTTAACTAGATTTATTAATTGTGGGTATTTTGCCATTCGTTTTAACTCTATATAAGTAGGATGATGCTGAAAGTTACACAAAGGAGTATTTCTTACCATATAAAAGAAAAATCAACAAGCCGGTTAGAAACATTACAATGAAAACGGTTGATTTGATAAGATGGAATACTGTGGGTGATTTTCCTTTTTATTTCCTTTATTATTAGAATGCTTGCCCCACAAACAAAAACACATATAAGAGAAGATTTTTTTAAAGGAGGAAAGCATTAAAGTCACAACATGAATGCTGGCCGCCTAGCCTCTCCAAATGATAGAGAAAATAAGAAGTTAGGCACCTGGTGAGGTGGAAACAGAATGGACTTCGGAACTGGGTACGAACCCCAGCTCCATCACTTGCTGAGCTTTGCAATAATGAGGCAAGTTATTTAGACTTTCTGAGCCTGTTTCCTCATATGTAAACTATATGAGGACTTAGTGCAAATCTCTATTTCCGATGATTGTAGGGTAGAAGCCAGCAGTTGGCCTTTTTAACAAATCCAGTGTAAGTGGTCCACACAGCAATATTCTGAGAAACAGTGAGTAGGAAGAGAGCTAACTAACGAATCTGGAATGGGGGAAGAGGCCCTTGACACAGTGTCCTCAGCTCTCTTTCCCCACCCCGACTGCCTGCTCCCTTATCCTCTCCCACATTGGAGGCTGCACAAAATTTTGCCTCTATGGCTCCAGTTTGGTCTTCTTCAGGTAAAATCCTCCTATACCTTCTTCTCCACCCTGTACACCACCGCAGCTCATTCACCTTTTCCCACCGGTGTCCAACAAAAAGCTTCTGCTACAGACAGCCCGGTGTGCTGGGCACCATTAAGACCCGTAACACCTCCCACTGGCCTCACCCTCTACCTCCTATTCAGACCTCAGCTTAGGTTTTCTTCTTCCAAGAAACTCCCTACTACAGCCACCCCGAGGCCTCCCCTCTACTTTGCACCTAATTCTACTTTGCTTTATTCTCTACCCAGACCCTTGTTTTATTCTAGGCATTGCTACACATGCTCTGAGCTCCATCAGAACAGAAGCAGTGATTCTCCTTCCTCTTATTCTTTGTGACACTCAGCACACTAGTATAGTACACATAGTAGGCATGCAACTCAGGCTATACTGACTGCCTGATTATTTAGATGACTTACTGAGGAAAATGAAATGCAATAAAGGGTGAGCACAAATGTGGAGCCTCTTATAGTCTGATGAACCCCACCAAGGGGCCATTGAGTATGGCAGAAACAATCTTCAAGGGTGTTTTAAATAATGAGCTATATGTGGCTGAATAAAAGCAGAGTTCAAGATAAAATCTGAAATAAATGAAAAGCAATTGGTAAACAGCTGCTGTCACATGCTCTGTTGTGTCTTTGATGAGTTTCAATTAAAAATAGCCCTAATACATCAAAAAAAACCATGCCGAATTCCCTTTATTGTCCCTTTATTGTGTTACTAAGGAGTTATTGGTATCATTTCATGGCTCCAGCACAAATGCCTCTAGGATTTATTGCTGGGTTCACATCTCTGCTCTTTTATGGATTTCTTCCAAGAGGGGCTTGAATACGGGGCTCCCATTATATGTCCCTTGTGGTAGGTTGGCTAGAACAAGCTGCATCAGCAAATGGCAATAAAGCTCACCAAGGCAACAACTGTTCCTCACCAGTGTAGTTTGATTTAGAGCAGAATGTTTCCAGATGGGTTCTGATGTAACCCTTTTACTTCCATCTTTCGACAGCACTGAAACTGAAAAATCAATTACAGCACCCAGGTTTTATAAGTTGCTGAGTTTTGCTGAGGGTGGGAGGGGGATGGTAAAAAAAGAAAAGATGCATACTCATATATACACATGGATATGTATATATACAGTTCCCCATAGACAAAAGCACATTTTGTAAATAACTAAAAAACAATGGGAGAACGCCCAGGAAGGTGATCGGTGTGTTTTAGAGAGCCCAATTACAAATAAGTACTATTTTAAAAGACCCTATTTATTTAAGAGCTTAAAAAACAGCTTAAATCACAAACCCTTAGTTTGTTATGTGAACAGGCTGTCAATAAAAATCCGGTTCCTGGGTCAGTAGAGTCACTAGTGCATTCATCAGTCCTGCTTCTTTAACCAGAGGCAGAGGCCAAATCTCATTAGCGCGCTCTGTCTCTGGGAGGAGGGAGATGATCTATCAGTTACGTTACTGCGTGACAAACCATACAAAAAAGAGCTTTAAATCTGCTGGTGCTCTAAACCCAGAAGGAGAGGATAAACGTCCTTGGATATCAGCTCTAACAGAAAGAATCTGCAGAAGGCAACCGGATGATTGCATGCGGGTTGGGCTGTAGGGCTGTTTTGTTTTAAATCAGCCAATGATTGCAAACTTCATACAGCAGACCTGACTTGCCCTTTCTGGATGTTTTCTAATCTTAATCTCCATAGAGGACTGCAAAATGAATGTTGTGAAATTAGCATGAGTTTAGTGACACTGTAATTAGATAACTTTCTCCCGTGGAAATCCAACTCCTGAATCACTAAACAGATGTGATGGGCTGTTCAGTGTGCATCTGGCTATAAAAGCAGGCAACAGATACAATACGTTTCTAATTATGTAAGTGACAGTGCAAGGAAGGACCATGCTCAGATTGCTTTCTTCATTTTAATACCTTCAGGTGACTTTCCTTTAATAAAAATCAACATGCCATTTGAGCAATATTTTATTTCCACCTTATCCAACTTGTATTTGTCGAACCGACTACCAGTCAAAATTGGGTCATAGACTACCCCACCTGCCAGATGCGTAGCAAAAGTCTCAGTTCATTTGATTGTCCACTTCACAGAGCCTTTCTCAAATGTATTTACAAGTCACCTGGGTATCTGGGTAAAATGTAGATTCTGACTCAGGAGGTCTGGCGTGGGACCTTGAGAGTCTGCATGTTCTCAGGTGATGCTGATGCTGCCAGTCTGAAATTCACACTTTGGGCATAAATCACATTAATAATATTCTCTAAAATTTCCAACAGGAAATATAAACACAGTTACGTAATTTCATGTAATTTGTTTCCTGAAAGATAAGACTAGGTTTAAAGAAAGTCGATATCGGACATGAGTTTTAAAACACAGCAGTCGCCCTAAATGTTATCTCCATGGATAAACATCTTTTGAGACCTCAAAGAGGTCCTTTAAGGTCGATGAATATTGACTTCAGGAAGTGATCCAAAACAGAACACAAACTGATTCATTTAAAGCAAAGCTCGAATTCAATACTTTTCCCCAGCTGCTCTATTGATGACTGCTTGGCTTTTTCTTTGCAATAAAGGTACATAAACAAATCAAAATATGCTCTCCTTACTTTTAAAAACCTCTTCCTGAGAATAGGATTCAAGTTCATTTGCTTACCTACAGCATCTACTGTGTAACATTTATTTAAATATGACATTCTTAAGTAAGATTTCTGTTATAAAAACTAATTCCCTTTAATATTGATTAACCTAATACAGATTCAGCTGTGGAGACGAATGTACTAAACCAAGGTATTCTAGTTCACCTTTCATCATATTAGGGCCCCATACTTAATAACTACTTTCTTCTGAGGTGCTCATAACACTTCAATTCATCCTCCCACTAACCTTTTCTGAGCTTGGTAAAGAAATGTGTTCTTTTATAGATCTGGATTTGCAAGGCTAATATCTAAAGACTATTTAATTTTTGCGTAATTTGAGTAAGTAGAACATAGGAAAACCTTGGAGGTGATTCTCTTATTGAGCATAACTCATTTTTCCAAAAGCATGGTTAATGGATTCTTGGCACAAGGACAATTTCCTATGCTCAAAAAGAACACTGTAATAAAACAGCTAAATATACTCACTCCACAGATATTTATTTAGCATCTATACTACTACTGCTAATAATAATGCATATAATAAACTAGAGACCATTCTAAGCACTTTACACATAAATTGTATTCTTTACAACCTACGTGGTAGATACTAATATTACCCCCATTTCACAGATAAAGAAAGTGAAATACTGAGAGAATATAAATTTACCCAAGGTTATAAGGCTAGTAAGTGGTTGTTATGGTCTAAATGTTTGTGTCTTCCCAAAATCCATATGTTGGGGTGCCTGGGAAGCTCAGTTAGTTAAGCATCCGACTTTGGCTCAGGTCATGATCTCAAGGTTTTTGAGTTCGAGCCCCACATCAGGCTCTGTGCTGACAGCTCAGAGCCTGGAGTCTGCTTCAGATTCTGTGTCTCCCTCTCTCTCTCTCCCCCTCCCCTTCTCTCTCTCTCTCTCTCTTTCAAAACTAAATAAACATTAAAAAAAAATTTTAATTCATATGTTAAAATCCTAACCCCCATAATTATGGTATTAGGAGGTGGGGCACCTGAAAGGTGCTTAGGTCATGAGGATAGACCTTATGAACGGTCTATATGTTTTATAAAAGAGACCCTATGTTTCTGAGAGACCCCAGAAGAGGTATCTCACTAGAACTTTACCATGCTGGCTCCTTTATCTTGGACTCTCAGCCTCCAGAATTGTGAGAAATAAATTTCTGTTGTTTAAAACCCACTCAGTCTGTGGTATTTTGTTATAGCAGCCCAAACACATCAATCTGACTAACCCTGCTCAGATCAGAATTAAAACCCAAACAGCCTAGCTTCTGTGTCCAAGCTCTGTCACGTGCCAGATACCATGCTAGATAATGATCAAAACAAAAGTGGTTATGGGGATAGCAAACATGTGGTATTCACAATACCTTCATCCCACTTCTAACCACCAGTAGCCATTACATCCTATAAATTTAGATTGCTATCTCCCACAATATAAATACATTAAGGTTTTAAAATTTTTATTATTCAAAAAATCATACTGAAGAAAATATGAGATTTTAGTTTTACAGTCATGGGGAGAGGAAACATTTCTCAAGTATGACCAAAGTCCATAAAATATAAAAACAGATTTCATTGTTTAATATTGCAAAACTTCTGTACACAAGGATACTATAAGCATAAATAAAAGATAAATGACATTTCCAAATAGCAGAGGTAATGGTGGCCACCTAAATCTGAATTCTCTACGCATACTGCAAAAAACTATACAGGTCAACAAAAAGAAAAAAAAGCATACATAAATCCCGCACTGTTTTGATGCAGGGCTCAAACTCACAAACCATGAGATCTTGACCTGAGACAAAATCAAGAGTCAGACATTTAACTGACTGAGCCACTCAGGTGCCCCTTGAAGACTCATCTTTAAATGTTTCCCTTTTTGTGGTAAGCCATGAAGAGAAAAAAATAAAATTAGAGGAAGGAAAAGAAGTTCTACTCCCTCATTCATTTATTCATTCAACAGATACCTGTTAAAGGCCTGCTAAGTAATCTGCATAGTGTAAAACATGAATAAACAAGACACAGTCACAATCCAAATTCTATGCTTTCTGTATTATTTCATTTAATAATGTCATGACTTGATTAACTTCCGTATGGCTTTGTTCCTTCTATCTTATCTTCTTCCTTCTATAGACAGACTAGGCTATGCATGTTCTTCTCATGCCTTAAATGGCAAGGGCTCAAGAAAGTGGAATCACATAAGCCCTAGGCTTGGAACGGACACGGTGTCACTTCTACTCTGTTCGCTTCAGTCCAACAAAATATCACAGGACAGAGAAAATGTACTTCACCAAGGCGGGTGAGGAGAACTACAAATTCACACAGCAAAGGACATGGACACAGAGTTGAAGAATTAGGGCCTATGCTGCAATTTACCACAGTGGAGGAAAAAAAAAAACTTAAATGTAGTTTTACTATCTCAAAGTTAATATTTCTTTGTTTTTAAGTTTTTATTTCATTCATTCATCCATTCATTCATTCATTTATTGACAGTGCTTGTCTGCGCGGGAGAGGAGCAGAGGGAAAGGGAGACAGAATCTTAAGCAGGCTCCAATGCCCAGTGCAGAGTCTGACGTGGGGCTCAATCTCATGACCATGAGATCATGACCAGAGCTGAAATCAAGAGTCAGATGCTTAACCTTGATTAAGGTTAAGCTTAACCACCCAGGCACCCCTTAAGTTTTTATTTTAATTCCAATTAGTTAACATGCAGTGTTATGTTAGTTTCAGGTGCACAATATGGTGATTCAGCAATTCCATACATCATCCAGTGTGCATCACAAGTGCACTCCTTAATCCCCATCATCTATTTCATCTATCCTCCCACCCGCCTCCCCTCTGGTAATCTTCAGTTTGTTCTTTATAGTTGAAAATTTTTGTCTGAGCTAATATGTGACCTATTCTGCAGACTGTTCCATGTGCACTTGAAAAGCATGTATATTCTGTGTTTTAGAATGGAACGTTCTGAATATACCTGTTAAATCCATCTCTTCCAGCGTGTCATTCAAAGCTATTGTTTCATTCTTGATTTTCCGTTTAGATGATCTGTCCATTGATGTAAGCGAGGTGCTAAAGTCCCCTACTATTATTATATTATTATCAATTAGTTGATGTAACAGTGTTATTAACTATTTTATGTATTTGGGTGTTTCTTGTTGGATACATAAATATTTACAATAGCTATATCTTCTTGTTTTATTGTCCCCTTTATTATTATATAGTGTCCTTCTTTATCTCCTGTTGCATTCTTTCTCTTAAGATTTATTATTTCTGGAAGTATTGCTGCTCCAGCTTTCTTTTGCCTTCTATTTGAATGGTAGGTGTTTCTCCATCCCCTCATTTCCAATATCTAGGTGTTTTTAGGTCTGAAATGAGTCTCTTGTAAGCATCATATAGATGGGTCCTGTTTTTTTTTTTTTTATCCATTGTGTCATCCTAGGTCTTTTGACTAGAGCATTTAGTCCATTTACCTTCAAAGTAATTCGTGATAGATTTGTATTTATTGCCATTTTATTACTTGTTTTGTGGTTGTTTCTGAAGATTTTCTCTGATCTTTTCTTGTCATGTTTTGCTGATTTTCTTTAGTGATATATTTGGTTTTGTTTCTCTTTGTTCTTTGCATATTTATTAGTGGTTTTTGATATATAGTTACCATTAGTTTTGTATATAAGCTCTTCTGAAATAGTAGTCTATATTAAGTTGATAGTCTTTGAGGTTTGAACCCATTCTTTTCTCTCCTATCCACATTTTAGGTATATGTTATTATATTTTATATCCTATGTGTGTGTGTGTTCCTTGATTGATTTTTTAGGGAAATATTCATTTTTTATTGCTTTTCATGTTTCCTACCTTTATATCATCACTGTTGGTCTCTCCTTCCAATTCAAAGAATCCCCTTTAATATTTCTTGTAGGGCTGGTTTAGTGGTCATGAACTCCTTTAGATTTTGTGTGTCTGCAAAACTTTTTATCTCTCCTTCTGTTCCAAATGATATCCTTGCTGGATAGAGTATGCTTGGCTTGCTTTTTCCCATTTAGCACTTTGAATATATCATTCCACTCTTTTCTGGCTTACAAAGTTTCTGTTGAAAAATCTCCTGCTAGCTTTATGGGTTTTCTCTTGTAAGTAACTCACTTATTCTGTCTTTCTGCTTCTAAAATGTTTTCTTTATCACTATATTTTACAAATTTAGTTACATTGTGCCTTGCTGTGGGTCAGCTTTTGTAGATTTTGATGGGAGTTCTCTGTGCCTTCTGGATCTGCATATCTGTTCCCTTCCTCAAATTAGGGAAGTTTTCAGCCATTATTTCTTCAAATAAATTTTCTGCCCCATTTCTCTCTCTTCTTCTGGGACTCCTATAATATGAATGTTATTACATTTGATTGAGTCACTGAGTTCCTTAAGTCTGTTCTTGTTTTGCATAATTCTTTGTTCTCTCTTTTGTTCAGTTTGATTACTTTCCTTTACTCTATCTTCTAGGTCATTAATTCATTTCTCTGAGTTTTCCTTCCTGCTGTTCATTCCATCAAGCATGTTTCTCATTTCCTTTATTGGGTCCTTTATCTCTACTATGCTATTCCTTATCTCTGTGTTAAGGGTCTCATTCATGTCTTCCATTCTTTACTCAAGTCCAGTGTGTATCCTTATGATCATTGCTTTAAATTCTCTATCAGGCATGTTACTTACATCTGTTTTGCTTAGATCTCTGGCCATGGCTTTGTCCTGTTCTTTCATTTGGAATAAATTTCTCTGTCTCCTCATTTTGTCTACCTCTCTGTGTCTGTTTCCGTGTGTTAAGAAAGTCGCTTATGTCTCCTGTTCTTGAAAGTAGTGACTTTATGTAGAAGAAGTCCTGGAGTTCCCTGCAGTGCAGTATCCCTGGTCACCAGAACCTGACACTTCAGGAGAGTATCCTACATGTGTTGCTTACACCCTGCTGCTGTGTCTGAGTCATCTTGTAGATTACTTCACTGACTCTCTGCCTGTCGTGGACTATGCTGGCTCTCTGCGTTATTAGTGGAACTCAGGCAGGCCGCTCTGAGGGGGCATGCCCACTGGAGAAGTTGGAAGCAGAGGAGGGATGTGAAGAATATTTTGTGCTGGGCCACTATTCCTGTGCCGTATTCCCCAAAGCACTACAGTGGCTCGGGACTACAGGCTGGGGTAGCTGGAGGGATAAGGCTGTGTACAGTGCTCACAGTAACAAAATTTGCCTGGAGCTTAGGGCCGAGGCTAGCAACTTTGGAGTGGGTAAGTCCTCAAGAGAACACATGGGAGTGGCACACTGCTAGCTGGTTAGGTAGCAAGTGTTTATGCTGCACCATCTCCTACAGGTGACTCTGTGTTCATTTTGGTGGGCTGGAAAGGAAAATGATCCCTGCCAGCTCCCTCATGGAGAAGCCCCCCAACAAGCTCCAGAATCAGTATGAACAGATCTGTCTCCGTGTCGCCACCCCCCACCCCCAGTGTTGTATAAACTGTTATTTTTACATGGCCTCTCCACATAGGTTGCCCGCTCTTTGAGGGTGGTGACCTGGCTACCATTTGCCGTCCCGGCTCACCCAGTGCTGAGTCAGCTGACTTTCAAAGCTCCGGGTGCCAGTCCCACTGGTTTTACAAACTTAGAGAATTCAGTCCCTCAGGTAAAAGCCCGATTTTATAGGGATTAGTCTTCCCTATGTCAGAGCCCTGATGCAAGGGCATGTTTCCCTGCCTTCTCCATGTATGCAGTTCCCTCCCGCCTGCTGGAAGCTTCCCTCCACCTTTCTGAGCCTTCCTAATCTTTCAGATGCAGCTTCTCCTCTATATTTAGTTGCGGAGTTTATTCTGCCAGGCTTCAGATTGCTCTCAGGTTTACTGACTTGGATATGGATGATACCTAGTTGTAAACTTGGGACAGGGAGAGCTCAGGGTCCTCCTACTCCACCGTCATCCCACCAGATTAAGATTTCTCAACATATATCCTCAAGTTAAGTGAATGACTACAATAACAGAATCAAAATTGTCAATGATGCAAAAAAAGATTAAATAAGACACCAACCTCATACGGTTTATTTTTTTCAGTGTATTTTTATTAGAAGAGCAGCAATACAAAATTTAACTATATTAAAGCAATTCATTTCTAAAGACAACATTTCAATGACAAATGCCAATAAATGACTTTTACTATCATATATATTACACCTTTTATAGCTGTTTTAGCAAGAAACTTTTCAGATGTCTTCATTTATCTTTTCTACTTCTTCTTAAAAGGAATTTTTCTGAAACATAATACTTCTTAAAATCAAGTCCCGATCCAATAGATTTAAATTTCTACATTCTGTATACTCCAGGGGAAAAAATAATTGGATTATGCTTTCTCATTCATGACTATTTAAATATTCAGTTTCTGAGGTTACATTTTAGTGTGTTTTTATGTTTTATTCAGGACACAATGTTCCAGCAAATATCACAAACCCAAATCAATGGCTTATACTGACATTAAATATGCCATTAACATGCTTGCTTCCAGAAAAGTTCAATGAGAAGCTGTCAACAAACCTGCAGAGAAAGCCTTAGTGCATTCAAAATAAATGATAAAAGAGGAGCCAGAAATAACTTAAAACTTTTAGGATAATGAAGAGAAGAAAACATAATCTGAAAATATCTAACTCTCTGCTTGACAAAAAAAATTATTCCAATTTTCATATGCCTCGAGCTGACAACAAAACAAAGTTCGTGTCATTTCCCACAGTAATCATGAGGTCGTTCCTTTCATCTCTGTGACTTAGGAGCTTACAGTGTAATACGACTAGCACCAGAGCCCTGGTCTTTAATGTCCCCATCACCATAAGCAGCAACGAGTTCCCACACAGCAGCTCTTTAAAAGCATCAGCAACTCGAATATAGGGACAAAACTTGAATAAAGGGACAAAAGCTTGAATATAGCATCAAAAAATCAGCAACTCAAATATAGGGACAAAAAAGAAGATAGCATATCTCAGATTATAGAATTGTTTTTTCATTCATTCATTTACTAAACAGAGAATGCTTACTGGCCAAGTCTTTGAAAGGCAACACATGGACCACTAGCTGGAATTTACCTTTAAAAGGAAGGAGAGAGAAAGCTGGGTATAACCCAAGGAAGCTAAGTGACTGAGAGCTTCTTAGTACTGGAAAGTGAAGAATGAGATCCTCTGCTGAGATGGCCTGTGGGCTCTTTTCTGTAGAAGAGTTTGGCAACACACCTGGGGCCAATAGTGCATTAAATAAGGTTTCGTTGCAGAGGGGGATGTGCTGTTGACAGGAGGTCATGGAAGCTGACAGCAGAAAGAGAGGCCAGAAGAACATGAAGAACAGACCAAATCCCAGGTACAGGCTCAGCCATTTATGTTTGTCTGAGTTCATAATATATAATATATCTATTATGTTAAACATATATATGTGTTTATATTTGTTTTTGAGAGAGACAGAGACAGCATGAGTTGGGGAGGGGCAGAGAAAGAGGGAGAGAGAGAATTCCAAGCAGGTTCCGCACTGTCAGCACAGAGCCCAGACGAGGGACTTGAACTCATGAAACTGTGAGATCATAACCTCAGCTGAAACCAAGAGTTGTATGCTTAACTGACCGAGCCACCCAGGCCCCCCTGTCTGAGTTCATTTTTAAGGCTGTCTAATAATAATTCACATTCATAATGATGACCCCAGAGTCACTCAGAAGGTATGAATCATATTCATTTAACTCTTTTAAGAAATGCAAGATAAAGGAAATTCCTTTTTGAAAGATTTTCATGAAAAAAATGTTATTTATTTTTAACAACTTCATTGAGATATAATTTATGTACAATAAAAACACATATTTAAAGTATATACTTTCAGTAATTTTGATGTAAGTATATATGTGTGAAACCATCACAACTAAGATAATGAAAATACTCATTAACTCTGAACAAATATGCATGCCCCTTTCCTGTATCTCTGTACCCACAACCAATCCTAAGACAACTACAGATCTGTTTTCTATTACTGTAGATTAGTTTACATTTTCTATGGTTTTATATAAATGAAATTATACATTACATACCCTTTTTTGTTTGTCTTCTTTTACTCAGAATAATTATTTTGAAATTCACATATACTGTGTATATCAGTAGTTCATTCTTTTAAAATTGCTGAATTAAATAAAAAATAATAATAAATAAAAATAAAATAAAATTGCTGAATAGAATCCCATTATATGAATATACCACAATTTCTTTGTCTTTTCACGTATTGATGGATATTTAACTTGTTTCTAGTTGAGGTTATTAAAAATAAATCTCTAAGAACAATTTGGGTATAAGTCTTCGTGTGAACATAGGATTTTACTTCTCTTATGTTAATAGCTAAGATTGGGATGACTGGATCATACAGTAAGTATTATTTAACATTTTAAGTAACTACCAGACTTTTTTGGTTTTTTGGGGTTGTTTGTTTGTTCGTTTGTTTGTTTAGTGGTTGTAGCATTTTACATTTCTGCCAGCAGTGCATGAGAGTTCTGGTTGTTCTTCATTCACACCAACGCATGGTAGAATCAGTCATTTTATATTTAGGCATTCTAATAAAGAGTGTAATGGTATCTCAAAGTAATTTTAACTTGTATTTTCCTAATCACTAATGGTGTTGAGCATATTGTCAGGTGCTTATTTGTCATCCACATATCTTTTTTGGTGAAACATCTGTCCAAATCTTTTACTCATTTTTTAATTGGGTTGTTTGTTTACTGATTATTAAGCTTTTCTTATTATTAAGAGAGTTCTTTATATAGATCTTCCTCAACTTATAATGGAGTTATGTTCTGATAAACCCATCCTAGTTGAAAACATTGTTAAATTGAAAATGCATTTAAAATGGTTCATAGTTTACTTAGCCCAGCTACCTTAAACATTCTCAGGCCACTATATTGGCCTTCGGTTGAGCAAAATCATTAAACACAAAGACTATTTTATAATAAGGTACTGAATTTCATGTACTTTATTAAATATTGTACTGAAAGTGAAAAACAGAATGGTTGTATGGGTGCAGACTGGTTGTAAGTTTATCAGTTGTTGACCCTTGTCATCGTGTGGTTGACAGAGATGTGGCTCACTGTGCTTCCCAGCATCATGAGGGAGTATCTTCACTAGCAAGGAAAAAATCACAACTCAAAATTCGAAGTATAGTTTCAACTGAATACATATCTCTGTCATGCCATCATAAAGTGGAAAAATTGAAACTTAAACAATCCTAAGTCTGGGACCATCTGTACATTCTCGATATGTATAAATCTTTTATCAGATATATAATTTGCAATTATTTTCTCCCTATCTGTGGTTTGTCTGTTTATTGTCTTAGCATTGTCTTTTAAAGAGTAGACGTTTTTAATTCGAATCAAGTACATTTTCATTTGCTCTTTTATGAATCATGTTTTTGACACTGTATCTAAGAAGTCTTTGTCTAATTTAAGGCCAGAAAGATTTTTCTCCCATGTTTTTGTCTAGAAGTTTTTTGGTTTTGGGTTTTACATTAATGTCTGTGGTATATTTTGATCCAATTGAATAAATTTTTGTATATGATGTCAGGGTTATATTTTTCATATCCTATTGTAACAACATCATTTGTTAAAAAGGGTTCTTTCTCCGGGCACCTGGGTGGCTCAGTAGCTTGAACATCAGACTTTGGCCCAGGTCATGATCCCACGGTTCATGGATTCAATCCCCCCATTGGGCTCTATGCTGACAGCTCAGAGCCTGGAGCCTGCTTCAAATTCTGTATCTCTCTCTCTCTCTGCCCCTCCCCCACTCGCAGTCCATCTCTCTCTGTCTCTCAGAAATAAATGTAAAAAAAATTTTTTTTTAAGAGTTCCTTTCTCCATTGAATTGTCTTTGCTACCTTATCAAAAGTCAGTTGACTCTATATGTATAGGTCAATTTCCAGACTCTCTACTGTGTTCTATTGATTTATTGGCCCATTGTTATGCCAATACCACATTGACCTGATTACCATAGCTGTATAGTAAGTCTTAAAATCAGGTAGCATTAGCCTCCAACTTTGTTCTTTTGGAAGTTGCTTGGCTATTCTAGTCCCTTTGCATTTTCATATGAATTTTAGAACCATCTTATCAGTTTCTATTTAAAACCTATGGGAATCTAGATTTGGATTGCATTGAATCTATGAGTCAATATGGGAAGAATTGAAATCTTTAAAATTTTGAGTCTTCCAATCCGTGAAGACAGTGTATCTCTCCATGGTTTAAGTCATCTTTAATCTTTCTCATCAATATTTTATAGTTTTCAATGCAGGGTCTCACCCATCTTTTGTCAGATTGAATACTTTTGATGCTATTGTAAATAGTATTTTTTTTAAATTCAATTTCACATTGCTTACTGCTGGTATATAGAAATACAGTTCTGTTTGTATGTTGTTCTTGTAACCTGAAATCTTGCAAGCTCACTTACTAGTTTTAGCAGCTTTTTTTTGTACAGTCCATAGGATTTTCTATAAGACATAAAAAATGTGAATAAATGTACAATCCATAGGATTTTCCATAGACATGATCTGTGAATAAAGACAATTTTACTTCTTCTTTTTTAATCTAGATGTTTTTTACTTCTTTTTCTTGCCTTATTGCACTGACTGGAACATCCAGTTGTATAGAAGTGTGATTTAAAAAACAACAACAACAACAACAACAGCAAAACGTTGTTGCTTATCTTAGAAAGAATTTTGTATTTTTGCATTTAAGTATGATGTTAACTCTATATTGTTCATAAATGCCATTAATTGGTTGAAGAAGTTCCCCTTCTATCCCTAGTTGTTGTGGTTGTTATTGCTTTTAATCAGGAATGAACATTGACTTTGTCAAAGCTTTTTCTGCATCTTTTGAAATGATTGTATGGTTATTTTAAAATTTCTTTTAAATGTTTATTTTTGAGAGAGAAGCATGGGAGGGGCAGAGAAAGAGAGAGACACAGAATCCAGAATCCGAAGCAGGTTCCAGGCTCTGAGCTGTCAGCACAGAGCCCAATGCGGGGCTCAAACTCATGAGTCATGAGATCATGACCTGAGCCAAAGTCGGACGCTCAACCAACTGAGCCACCCAGGTGCCCCTTATATGGTTATTTTTAAGTTTGTTAATATAGTGAAATATATTGATTATATTAATGTTCAAATGTTAAACTTGCTTTGCATTCCTGAGATAAACCTCTTGATATGACATATAATCTTTTTTTTTATATTGCAGGGTTTGATTTGCTAAAATTCTGTTAAGAATTTGTATCTCTGTCTGTGAAGGATATTGGTTGTAAGAGCTGAACTGAGCTGGAGGGAGCTTAGCTGCCAAGTGTCCACCAAGAAAGGCCAGAATGAAAGTCATAGTCAGGCCTGTAATCAATTACTGTAAGCAACAGGCTAAACAGGAGAAAATGCCATTTCCTTCAGTGTTCCACTTTTTTCCCCAGGAACATGGCCAGTGAGGGTCAGATACATCAGCACAAACTGAGAGAACGGTCTCACTGCTGAGAGAGCCCCATTCAAAAGACTGCTGCCATTTTAGGGACTCAGAGAGTGCGGTTGAGGAGGAGGGAAGGGCTTGGAGTGGAAAAGTAGTGAGTATTGAGTGAGAGTGGAGAAAAAAGTCCTCCCCTTCCTCTTTCCATCCCAGTAAAAAGAGAGACGTTGGCAGAGATGCCTGAAAAAGGCCTTGACCAAAGGACCCCAATAAAGAGGCCCTAAGTGGAGGCACCTGGGTTAGGAATGCATCTATGGTTAAGAGATTGGCCAGCCAGGGAAGTCTGAGTCCTTGACTGCAACTTCCTTCAGGGACTGCGGTCCGCTCTGGAGGTGGCGGCTTGTTCCCATAATGCCTGCGAGGTAAAGCCTTTGTAATTACCTATGGTCAGACCTGGAAGATCTGGAATTTTGGTCAGGAGCCAGACCTTAGGTTTTGATTTTTTTTTTCTTGTAATATTTTTGTTAGATTTTGATGTCAGAGCAATGCTGGCCCCATAAAATGAGTGAAAATATTCTCTCCTTTTCAGTGTTGTGGAAGAGTTTGTGTAATTTGGACTATTTATTTCTTAAATGTTTGATAGAATTTACCAGTGAAGTTATCTGCGACTGGAGTTTTCCTTCTGAGATGTATGTACTACAGACCTGAATTTAGTAGCTTATAGTGATATTTAGGCTATTGTTTTCTTGAGAGAATTTTGATAATTTGTGTCTTTCAAGAAATTTGTCCATTTAACTGTTGACTTTACTGTCAAAAAGGTATTTGTGCTTTTCCCTTATCCTTTTACTGTTTCTACAATCTGTAGTGATGTCAACTCTCTCAATCCTGATCACTCTGGCTGCAGGGTTATCAATTTTATTAATGCCAGTCAGGTTTTTGCCTCATTCATTTTTCTTTATTGTTTTTCTCTTTTCTTTGTCATTTGTTTACTCTTCTTTTACAAGATTCTTAAGGTGGACACTATGGTCATTGATGTGAGACCTTTATTCTGTTCTAACACAGTTAATTAGTGCTATAAATTTCCTTCTGAATCCTGCTTACACTGCATCCTACAAATTTCAATATGTTGTATTTTCATTTTCTTCAGTTCAAAATACTTTGTAGCTTCTTTTTTAATTTCTTCTTATCGTTATGGCTTCAGATTTGCTACTTCTGTAATATCAAATCTGCCATTAATATGATATAGTACATTTTTCATATTATTGTCATTTTCACCTCTAGAATTTCAATTTGGGTCTTTTTAAATATATTTCATGTCTCTACTTTATATGTTCAATCTTTCATTTAACCTTTTGAATATATAGCATATAGCTATTGCTGTTTTAATGTCCTTTTCTACTAATTCTATTATTTGTGCCATTTTTGGTCCATTTCTTTTGATAAGTTTTTTAACATTATTATGAGTTGTTTCTTTGATGGTCTTGTTACCAGATGCCAATTATTTACCATGTTGTTTAGCTTTGCTCTGGAACATAGTCCAGTTACTCATACACTTCAGGTCTTACTTTGAAGTTGTATTAGGCAAGACCAAACCAGCATTTAGAATAGAACTAATTTTGTTCTGCTACTGAGAGAAAATGCTTCTGGGTACTTCACCTCATGCCCCAGGAATTACATTTTCTACCCCTACTGGTGAAAACGGGCACTAGTCTCTGTGCTGAGTGAGCCAAAGAGATTGCTCCCTCTACCTGTTTTGAGTGGTTCTTTCCTCCATTGCAGTTGGTTTGTACATCTGCATGAGTGGTTCAGGACTTCACTAATCCTCAAAGGGAGCCTGAGCAGACCTCTGCATTTCTGTGTGCATCTCTCTCCTTTCTGGTACTCTGTCCCTTGAATTCTTAACTATCTTAACTGCCTGGACTTCTGGCTTCGCCCCTTATATTCAGGGAGCCTGCTCAGCTCTGGCCTGGGTTCCCGTCTCCGCACCATAACCTAGAAACTATGTTAAGACGCTAGGTTGGGCCAGGTATAGGACTCATGTTGCTTGTGTATCATCTCTCAGAGATCACTGTTTTTCATTATCTAATGTTCAGTATCTTGATAACCATTATTTCATGTATTTTGTTCTGCTTGTCACTTATTTCAAGCAAGAGGGTAAATCTAATCATTATTACTCCATTTTGGCTAGAAACAGAGGTCCAAAAAATAGGTAAATATTGTAATATCAGCAAATAGCTTTTTAAAGTATTTAAAAATAAACTTCCATTACACAAACGTCTACTTTTTCCTCGACGATGGCAGGTAAACCAGATTTTAATATAAATTGTCATTCATCACGAAATTGGCCAGCCGTAAACACCAGGAAATAATGGAGTCTGCACTAAGAGTTTTATAGATCTTGATGCACATTTTCAAGGAGCAACAGGAAGAGATCAATAAACAATTAACTTATTTGAGAAGTCAACCTTTGAGATGTTACCAGACTGTTGAGCTTTGAATATCTTCTCTAGAATGGTGCCTAATAAACACGAAGAAAGCCTCTGCACCTGGGCATACACCCCCGTGTGAGGACCTTTTCTTCATTTATTTCACCTATTCAACAAATATTTAAGTTCCTACCATCTGTCAGTGGCTTTTCAAGGCTATGAAGATAAAGTAAGGAACAAAATAAAGGTCTTAATCTTCATGGAACTTGGTAGATAAAGCAGACTATAAACCAACATAAAATAGTCCCATTGAGAAAGATGAAATCAGAGTAAGAGGTTGAAGAGCTTCAATTTTAGCTTGAGTTGTCAGAGAAGACCTCTCTGAGCAACTTACACTGGATCTGAATAAAGTGAGAGGATGTAAAACTCTACAGAAGAACATTCTGGAGAAAGGGGATGAGTGCAAATATCCTGAGGCACAAATGAGCTGGACTAATGTAAGGATTCTGGTAGGAATCTAATCTAAAATCAGCACTAGAAGGAACCACTTACTTTTGTTTACCTACCTCTATTCATTCATTTATTTATATAAACTGCATATTAAGCACTCTGCTGTTTGCGTGAATGCAAGGATGAACTTCCAAAAAAAATGATAAACACAACTTAATAGGAGAAAATCTGGGACATAAAAAACAAGAATGGTCATAATAATGGGTGTAATTGGGCTTCAAGTTTAAGGGTCTAAAAGATATACTAATTGTAAAAGGTCTGCCTACTTGGCCTTGTGTGACTGTCCCACAGGGCCCTATTTTCATGAAAGGCAAAAGTGTGTGCTAAGCATGGGAATTTGGAGGACATGATCTGTGTAAAGATGAGAAGCAGCTGTTCAAAGAGAAGAGTAATTCTGATCAGAGCAAAGGGCATGTTAGTCAGAGCCCTTGCCCTCTCTAGGTTCATGCCCACATTCTTGAGAAGAGAGATAAAGGGCTTTACTGCTGAAATCTCTGTAAGAAACCAGAGCACCAAGCCATGCTGCGTGAGGAATAGTTCACACTGAGCCCCCTTCACTGGAGTGGCTACTGTAGAAATGGGGACAGGGATGAGGCAGCCAGAACCACCATGGACAGAGACCCATAACAGCCAGGGCCAAGAGTCCGAGCAGCCCCACAGGGCCACAGTCTGGGAGAGGAAATGGTTTTGCAGCCAGCAGGGCTGTGCTACTGAGGACTGCAGGACATTCCTGGGGACTCCTTAAATTAGTCCCTGAATTTTTCCTGATGCAAATATGTGCCTTTGGGATTATAAGTACTTTGGTTATAATCTTACAACAGCCACTTCTCACTTATTAGCTGTGTTATCTTGGGTAAATTAGTAAACATCGCTAGACCTCATTTTTTCAACTGTTAAATAGTGATGATAATACTTGTTAGGTGTTAGGATTGCTGTGAGGTTTAAAAAGCATATGGTTGGGCCACCTGGCCGGCTCAGTCAGTAGGGCATGTGATTCTTGACCACACTGAAAAAATTCAAGCTCCATGTTAGGTGTAGAGATTACTTAAAAATAATAAAAATTCTTAAAAATAAAATTTAAAAAAGCATGTGGTAAGTGCTTAATCAATGTTGGCTGTGTTGTCATTATAATTGCTATTATTAGAAGTAGTATTAGTATTATTAAATTTTAGGAAGTGAGGATTCCCCAAAAGTTGGTGAGTGAAGATTAAATTAATACTACTTAAAAACTACTATTAGGATCCAGTTCTCCCCTCAAGCTCTTGTGCCCTGGGAAGCATGGGATAACATTTCAAGTAAGTACATGGCTTGGGCAATTTATTTAAGCCCCTTGAGCTCACTTTCTGTGTAACAGAGTATTAGTAATATCTGCCCTTTGTCCCTCCTGGGGTTTTTGTGAGGTCCCCTTCCAACGATGGGCACAGAAAGCATTTTGTAAAGACCTGTTCAAATATCACTGATGTCCAGCTGTCGTCTCTCTCACCAGCTCTGCTTTATGTAGCTCTTGGGACAGAGAAAACTCATTTTCAGGCTATTTTAAGGTCTGTAAGCTACAGCTGCTCAGAGTCGATCACTATATGGCTAGAAGGTTCTATAAGCCACCTGTTAAGGCTGCTGCATGCAGAAGCCCTGGGCCAATCTTCACTTAGCTCCTGACTCGTGTTGCTCAAGGGACCAAAGGTAAATATCTTTTTCCTACTGTTTTGCTGTATTTACTTCTTGTTGCCTGACTACTTGCCTCTAGCATCAGTAAGAGCCTCCAAGCCCTTGAGTATATTTATTTTCCATCCTCTCCTTCCCTGCTAGCAACAGCATTAAGGTGCCCCTAAAGATCCAAGTTCTGGAAATTATAGCCCAGAAAAGCACTCAAATTACTAGAGGGATAATTTTCTCCCTTGTGTTCTCATACACTGAATAGTGTGACCCCAGGCCTCAGGACCCAGAAAAACCTACTTGAAACCACTGGGCTCACTTTTCTTGCTCAGGTGAATACATGCAAAAGGGACAATACTGATTCCCTGAGAAGAAAATTAAATCCAAGTAAAATGCTTTAAATAACATTTAAATTTAGAATTTGAAGAAGGAACATTTGAAGAAGTAAAAAATGCAAGAAGAGAGGATATAAGACCTTAGAAATTTGAAATACGACAGTAAACCAAAAGAGATGTGTGTTTATATAATTAGAAGGAAACACTGAAGATGTTGTGTAGCTACTCGGAAGCTTAAAAAAATACAAGAAGGAAAACCAGGATGATAGAAATCACAGTCAGAGATGCTGAGAATAGCAGAATTCGGAGTGGAATACAGATTTGGGGATGGAGAGGGCAGACTCAGAAGAAGCTCCTTCCAATCTTTCATGATACTGAAAGAAACAGCAGACAGGATCAGCTTAACTTTCAATGGGAAGGATTTAGAACAGATGTTAGAAAATATCTGGGTATAAGAATTGTGAGAAAAATGTGGAAACTCCATCTCTAAGGGTGTTAAGAATTAATAAGGGTAGCCACTGTCTTTTAGTAGTGGTTTAAAGGCAAACCTGGATATCTGAGCTTTCATGGATACCTCCATCCATATGCCATGATTCTGTGTTAGGTTTTCTGCACTCCAATTCCTTCTTTATCATAGCGTAATATAAGGAGAGCTCTTACAAGTCTTTGCTATTTTCTGAGTTTATCTATCCTGAATCAGCTTTTAAATCTAGTCTACTTCATCGAATGGTTTCCGTACAACACCCAGTGCTCATCCCAACAAGTGCCCTCCATACCTTACCATTCAGAGAAATTCAGAAATACTGAAAAATGAAAAAATGTGATGTCTGATATTTGTTTCAAAATACAGCTGAAGAGAGTATGTGAGGTATAGAAAAAGAAGTCCATGAATTGATAATTTTTAAGGCTTAGCAGTGGGTACAGGTACTCATTATAGTATTGCCTGATTTTGTATGTTTGAAAAATTCTATCATGTTCACAATGATTTAAAACTCTTTCCCAGGTAGTCTATCATTAGGAAAGTTTCCTAATGAAATAAACAAATGGAAGAACTTGATGACAAATAAGGACTGCAACAGAAGTGAATATTATGTGTCGTTAACATTAACAATAGGGTAAACGTCTATGAAGTCTAGTTGGGCCATTTAGTCTAATGTTCAGAACAACTGAAGTGTTAATAGTTTCCTAAGATGTTCTAAAACTACATTTCTGTTTTTAAAATAACTGAAAGATGCGCAAATCCTGATCTTCTGGTCTGCTCAAAACTCTGCATAGAAAAGTTTAAAAAATGCATTAGTGAAAAAAAAATCTAGCCTACTTCGCTGACTTGCATCTCAAGTTCTTCTTAAAAATGTTTCCCATAGATCTTTAAGGGCAAGAGTCTGTATTTCTCTCTGTATCCCTGGTCCACACTGTGCCTGGCACATGGAGAGTACTTGATAAAGAGCCTCCAAACAACTTTCACCTATAAGAAGTATAGAAAACAACTGCAATAAAGTAAAATAAGGGTCATGGAAACATCAGCAACAGCAAAGAGAAATGGATTGATTCCTGCCTCCTCCAGAGAAAGTTGGCTGAGAAAAGCCCTTGCCTTTCACCCATAAAAAGGCTACAGGGCAGAGATCCCAGTAATTCTGCCTAAGTATTTATGACTGCCAGTCCTGAAGGGGGAGAACTGACCCGTCAGGGTCCTGGTTGTCTGATTCAGATAACTTTATTGCATTTTTGAGCACTCCAATCTGGAATAACTAAAATTGCAGGAAGAGTGCTAAAGTCCCAGAAAGTGAGTGAGCACTCTTCCAACAATAATTGACACAGACCAGCACATACCTCTGGCCTTACCTCTAGACATCAGGCCCAGCAGGGACCCCATCTCCCCAGTGCCAGTTGCTTGCATATCATCTTCAAGATTTTGTCTTCTCTTGGGGCGACTGGGTAGCTCAGTTGGTTGAGTGTCCAACTCTTGATTTCGGCTCAGGTCGTGATCCCAGGATTATGGGATTGAGCCCTATGTCAGGCTCCATGCTGAGTATGAGAAACCTGCTTGAGATTCTCTCTCTCTACCTCTCTCTCTCTCTCTGCCTCTCTCCCTGCTCACATGCTCTCTCTAAATAAATAGGATTTTGTCTTACCTTCATAATGCCTGTTCCTGTTCCTTACTCAGTATTCCTCTTCATTACTTAACATTTGTCTTTGCATTGTCTTTAAGTCAATCACCTCTGAATTTTGGCTTCTATTGGTCCTATGTTATAAGAAATTATGGCTTTATACACTGGTCACAGTTTTTTTAATGTGCCTTAAATTAAACACATAATTTTTTTAATTATTTTTTTAAATTTTCTAACGTTTATTTATTTTTGAGAGACATAGAGACAGAGTGTAAACAGGGGAAGGGCAGAGAGAGAGGGAGACACAGAATTTGAAGCAGGCTCCAGGCTCTGAGCCGTCAGCACACAGCCCGACGCGGGGCTCAAACTCACAGACCGTGAGATCATGACCTGAGCTGAAGTCGACCGCTTAACCGACTGAGCCACCCAGGCGCCCCTAAACACATAATTTTAAAAATAAAAATATATATGAATGTGCTACCCAATATTTTCCCCAGGGGTAGGAAATTCTACACAGGGTTAAATTTCACACTATAGACTAGACCTTCTCAACTTTTTTTTTTCCCACCAAGATATCCATAGGCACTATTCACAAGGCCACCACACTCCCACCTGAGTGCCTGAACTTCTGGGTAACTTCTCACAGAAAATCTGGGGCACCGCTCTATTTTTCTCTCATTCAAGGAAGTGTATCAGAATGCAAGTGAATAAGCACAATTATAAGGATAACCATGAAATAGCGAATATCTTCCTCACAGAGCTGTCGAGAGGCTAGAATAGAACGATGAGCATTTAGCATGGTGCTTAGCACATAGTAGGTACTCAATCT
This sequence comes from Paguma larvata, assembly GCA_030068075.1. Classification (NCBI taxonomy): domain Eukaryota; kingdom Metazoa; phylum Chordata; class Mammalia; order Carnivora; family Viverridae; genus Paguma; species Paguma larvata. The sequence continues at coordinate 97,120,439 of CM057826.1, read as the reverse complement.
GTTCCTTTTTGCTTACATGAATTATTCATCAATGTTGCTGACTTTTATTCGGTTAAAAAAATTGAAAAGACCTCATTGCTTATGGTCACTGTGTCTGAAAACCCTGGCCACTGCTCACACCAACAGGAGTTGCTCCAAGAGGATTGTGGTCACAACCCTTGCAAAGAGCACTTTCTGCTCATCTCCAGGAAATTATTTTTCTGTTAATTCATGAGCACCATGAATCCATATTTATTTTCTACTTACATTTGAGCTGAGAAAATTGAGATCCTTACAGAATCTTTTCCTTCTAGAACTTAATCTTATTTCTCCATGTAGAATTATTCTGGCTCTGACATGCTAGTGGTTTCTTTTTTCTTTTTTAAAAAAATGTTTATTTATTTTGAGGGCTCGAACCCCATGAACCGTGACACCACGACCTGAGCCAAAATCAAGAGTCAGATGCTCAACTGGCTGAGCCCCGCAGGGGCCCCAGACATGCTAGTGGTTTCTAAAGAAATCAAGAATCACATCATTAAGAAAAATAGGAGTTTATGTTGGGATTTACAAGGGATAAAATGGTTACCTCAGCTTCTATTACCACTTGTAATATATGGAATAGGAAAAGATAAACCCCAAATTTTTATTGTAAATGAAGCCACTCTGAGATACAAGCAAACTGTGACCAAGTCTAAAATAGTCATTGTATTCCAAAAGAATATCCATTTATTCTTCTATTAGTTCATTTTGTTCAATACGTAATTTTCAGACCAATGTTTTTTAAAGGCACTGTGATAAAAGCAATAGGGAATACAGAAACATTCTTTTTTATCAAATCACTTACAATTCAGCAGGGAAGACAATACATGTGTAATATTAAGCAACATTAGATAAACGTCTTAACATCTGGTTTCTAACATTCCATCAGGAAGACACCCTCAGAGCTTTGGGTTTCAGTGTTTGTGCACCCCCTAGGAATTTTTACTGAGTGCTCTAAAGTACACACAGTTAAGTACTAGTGAGCCAATAAATTTTGTCTTGGCACAAGGCATCTTCAGACATACACCCAACACATCTCATCTGAGTTTTTTACATTATTAAATATGTCAAAGAAAAACAAAATTAAAGAAAATAATATAATAGACACCCATAACATTTTGCCATATTTGCATTAGACTTGTCTTTTCAAAAATAATTAAATAAAACATTACAGATACTGCTAAAGCCTCCCTCTGATCCTTCTCCATCCCTTTCTCTCTCCCCACAGGAGGTAACTACTACTGGGAAGCTGGAATCATTCCCAGGTATTTTTCATATTTGTGCTGCATATGCCTAAATCTATAAACAATCTATGCTATTGTTTTAAGCTTCAATTTTTACATAAGGGATATCATACCTTACATATCATTTTGCACCTTGCTTTTTTTTCTCAACAATATTTCAGTTTTATGCAGGTAGACCCCTGTTCATTTGTTACAATTACTTCAGATTATTCCACCATCTGAAAAACCATAGTTTATTCAGCCATTTCCCTACCAAGGAACAGCTTGTGTCCACTTTTTCTGTACAAGCATTGCTCCACTGAACGTCCATGCTCTTGTCTCTTGACATACGTGTGCATGTGTTTCTCTAGAGTAGCTATACCACAGTGGGTGCTATTTTATAGGAGATAAACATCTTCAAATATACCCAGTGTTGCCAAAGTTGCTGTACAAGGTGATCCTAGCAGTTCATACTCCCACTTACAATATAAATAGTAATAATAATAACTCTTTCCTTATATTCTTGCTAACATTAGTGTTATCAGGGTAATTCATTTCTGTGAATTGCTGGGTGCGAAGTAAATTTTGTAATTTTACTTTGCATTGCCCTACTGCAGAGGTGAGGATCATCTTTTTGTATGCTCATTACTTGTTGGGAATTTCTTCTTCTATGAATTGCCTGATAATACCATTTGCCCATTTATCCAACAGGTTACTGTTTTAAAAATTGATTTACAAGAGGCCTTTTTTCTTAACATATTCTAAATACTTATGTTATATACATTACATACTTAACAGATATCTTCGCCAAGTCTGTGGCTTGTCATTTAATCTTGTTTATGGTGTCATTTATCATATAGTTGCCTTACTTCTAATATATGCAGAAGTATGATTCGTGCTTTTCCTCTTGATTGTAACCCCTTCCCTAGTCCCAAGTTCCTTAAAAATATTCTTTTCCTTGTACTGAAAGCAGCTGAGTTTTTAAACCCTGCTTGTTAATGGTTACCATCCTTGGGTTGCCATAGTCTGTCGTATGAAGGGCTTGGTCTACAAAGGGGAGGAAGAATGTTTCCATATTTCTTGACACAAGCCTCCACCAGCACCGGGAAATGTAGGTGGTGCTGCACAGCCCACCCTGGCCCGTAGGATTCCCCCTGTCCATGTCCCTTTGGGTCGTGTTCCTAGACTTATACTCATTAGAAAGAATGTGCAGCAGAAAACAGAGCCAGGCTCATGGGAGGCAGTATATAAGAGGGCTACTGCACAGATTCTTACAAGAAACAAGGACCTGCTAAACTCCATGAAGAGACTGTCCAAGGTACCCTGCCAAATCCACTAAGGCTGCAGGGTGGGCATGGGCTTTGTTGCAGCAGCATAATCAGTGGAAATTTCTAGACTCAGCTTTACCATACTCCTGGGTACCCACCTTTGTAGCAAGGGGCATAATTTCTCCAAATGAAATTTCATCTGTTAAGCAGGTGGGCTACCCTGCTTACATCAACAGTTGTTGGGGAAATGGAAGGAGACGGTGTTTAAAACTTCTTTTCATTTTGTGGCCTCGACTTCCTCAAGATGATTAGATTATCAGCAGTGAGGATAAAATGCCATGAAGGAGATGTTTTCCTGAATTTGCAGGTCTGCTGGAAGCACCACTGAGGGAAGGACAGTATTATTTCAGGCTCCTCAATTATATTATAACCCTCCTCATCTGTACAGCCGAGAAACACTAGTACTGCTAAGGTGTGTTCCATTGACCAGAGACACGTGGTAACAATATTCTCTGGTTCCGAGACAGACCCCCATGACAAGTTGTCCTCTCCACCCGCCTTGTGGGAAAATCCATTCTCCTGCGTGAGGGAAGAGATACCTCATCAGGGAACCTGAGCAGCCCCACTACAAAATATTATTCTTTTAATTCCTAAACTCCTGATACTTTAGAAAGTAGAAAGTACTCTGCAGGTGTGAGTCACACATTAGGATTTCAGGACACAACAGAATGGAGAGATTGTGTCCTCAGATGACAGCTTCCAGCATGCTCCAAAGCAAGCTAGCCTCACTAATGCCGTCATTCCTCCAAGAGATCTGTAGTGACACAGCCTTCCCTAAAGAGATTAAAGAGAGACTGCGCTACACTCCCGAGGCTGGTCCTAAAATAAAACTCAGCGACAAAAGCACTGGAAACCGGTGCAGGTGTGAATGTCTGCAGTCTGAGTTGCTGAAAGACGTGTATTCTTTCACTGGGCTCGGGAGAGACACTGGACTGGAGTATTGGGATTTGATTAAATTCAAGAACACTGGGGATTTTTTTCTCTAAGTACAACCAAGTCAAGAATTTATTATATCATTTAGGAGGGGAAGCAATTTTATGTACTTAAACAAAGAAATTCTGCAGGTCCTGCTTTCTTCTTCAGCGGTTTTGCAGTGAACATAATTTTCTTACTGTGCTTATCAGCCTCTAATTTTGTGCTGCTTAAGATGTGTCTTTGTGGCTTTATGTGGGAACCAGCTTGAAAGGGCATCACAGGACAATGGAAGAAGAGATGTGGTTTTAAAACCTTATTAGGATTCTCTAAGTATAGGTTCCCTTCCTAAAATCCCTTTTTCCCAATTTAGAATCAATCATCCTTTCCCTCTAGGAGAAGGTGTGTTTTTTCATTCTGACCTGTCTAGAATGTAAAGCTTTTGACGGCTGTCAGAACCCTCCCCCTTGTTGAGGAAAGGAATCATTCCTCCTTTAGGTACGCCACAGCCTCAGGGACTCTACTGAATGTAAAGTGAGAAAAGCAGCTTCCTGAGAGTGCTTAATATCACATTTTTCATCCTAAATTCTAAAATTACATCTTCTCCATTGCTCCAAATGTACTATTTTGGTTAATGAACTTTACTTTTTTTTTTTTTCCTGCTAGTAATCTAGAGATGAGGCTTTGGCCAGAGCCCTGGACGTGGAGTCAGAACATCTGGGTTCCAGCGTTGGTTCTTCCACTTACCTGTTGGCAACAACCCAATTTACAGCTGTGAGGCAGGAGGTACTGGTGTCCTGCCCGCTTGCCCAACTCTCCTGCAGGTGGAAAGAGATGCAGTGGTCAAACGCACACAGCATGGAGAGCACCGTACATATAAGAGACAACGAGAGAAGCAGGGTGCCTGAGAGTGAGAAGCACAGGGCCTGCAGCCAGGTGCTTGGGTTTGAATCCCATCTGGGCTACTCACCACCTGTGTGATCAAAGGCAAGTTACATCCCTGCTCCGTGTCTTTGTTTCCTCACCTGAACCAAAGGAGATGCCGATGTTGACGGGATCCGTATCATAGTGTTGTTGTGAGAACACACCGAGTTAACACCTGGGGAGTACTTTGAACAGTGTCTAGACACATAGTCCATGCTCAGTAAAGGTCAGCATGATAGCAGAGGCTTCCTTCTCCTTTCACCCGAGTAGTAAATCAATCATCAAATCTTACCAAGTCTCTCAAAAACAGCTCTTTCTTCCCCTTCCCACTATTCCCAGTTCGGACCTCTATTGTCCAACTCTTGGGCCATTGAGCAATGGCAGTACTGGCCTCCTTCCTCTCCCTTATTCTAATCCCTCCTGCACCTGGTTTAAGATCACCTCTCTCAAAACGTCACTTTGAATCAATTATACCCTGTTTCAAAATCTAGGTGACTCTCAAATACTTACAGAATAATTTTAACCCTTTAGGCTGTAATTTAAGGCATTGTATAAATGAAGCCCATCTTTCTGTCCCTGTCAGCACTCTCAGACATAACCTCTCCACCTGAGCAAACCAGTTTTCTCTCGTTCTTGAATAGAGCTCTGGATCCAGGCCCCTGTGTTGTTGCTCATTCCTTTTCTCTTGCACGGAACAGCCTCCCTCCCTGGCCAGCTAATGAGAGGCCGTGTGCCTAAGTGGGTAAGAGCCCCAGTCTGGATGTCTGTCGGGCCTTCATAGCTCCCCAACTTCCTGGCCAGGTGACCCTGAGCAACTTTTATTCCTATTCCTATTTTATTCCTAAGAGTGCAAGAACACTCTTATTACCAGTAGAGGAAAATCCATTTTACAATGATTATCTATTGATTTGGGAGGTGTTTAATTAGTTTTTAGTTAATTGATGTTTTACCATAATGTGTGAAACAGAACTCAAAACAGAATTAAAGTTTTTCTTATCTCTATAGTCTGAATACATTTTCTGTTTTTTTGCTAAAGAACATCAGACTCATCAGGAACTTCATCAGGAATTGAAAACCTTCTGCTTACTTCAAGGCTAATTCCTTTATGCTCTTACTCTGCACAAAGCTAATCTAATTAGTCTTTCTCAGGTCACCTGAGAACAATGACCCAGCTTTCAGATTAGCTAAAGCAGGACACAGGTGACTCTGCTCTGGGAGCACAAGTGCTCTGCAGCGGTCAGGTTAGGAGTATCAGCTTCAAGAACCCAGCAAAAAAAGGTTGAATAAAATCAAAGAGAAATGACCTAGGCCAGAGCATTGTCAACAGATCAGTAAAGGAGAACATGGAAAGTTTGCTTTACTCCCCCTCAACTGGAAACATAGGACAGGTAAGACACCACAGCAAAGTGGGCCTCGGCCTGGTTCCCCCTGCTTTGTTCTCCCTGATACATTCCTTGCAAGCACTGAAAGAGCTTTTTGGCAAAGTTAGCCTCAAATTAAATGCACAGAAACAAGTTTACCTCAAAGTCTGCCTCTCTTTATGTCTCTGAACCTGGAGTCCCGTGACAAGAGAACATGGGTCATCCTCAGGAGACACTCTTCATTGCCCGCCTGCTGCTCCACTCACCTCTTACTCACCCATATTCTCTATTCTCTTCCTCCATGCTGGTCCCCCCTTTTTTTTAAATTAATATACAGTGTTTTATTAGTTTCCGGTATATGCAACATAGTGATTTGACAGTTCTATACATTACGAAATATTCACCACAATAAGTGTAGTCATCATCTTTGTCCATACAACGTTATTACAATATCATTGACTACATTCCCTATGCGGTACTATTCATCTCTGTAGATGTGATGGGAAATTTGTACCTCCGAATCCCCTTCATCTGTTTTATCCATCCCCCACCCACCTCCCTTCTGGCAACCACCAGTTCTCTGTATTTATGAGCCTATTTCTGTTTTTTTGTTGGTTGGTTGGTTGGTTGGTTAGTTGGTTGGCTTTGTTTTTTAGATTCCACATATAATTAAAATCATATATTTGTCTTTCTCTGATTTACTTCACTTATCATAATACACTCTAGTCCATCCATGTGGTCGCAAATGGCAAGACCTCTTTATTTTCATGGCTGAGTAATATTACATTGTGTATATATACCACTTCTTCTTTATCCATTCATCTATCAAAGGACATTTGGGTGGCTTCCATATCTTGGCTCTTACAAGGATTGTCGCAATAAAAACAAGGATACATATATATTTTTGAATTAGTGCTCTTGTTTTCCTCAGGTAAATACTTAGAAGTGAAATTGCTAAATCATATGGCACTTTTATTTTTAGTTTCTTGAGGAGCTTCTGTACTGTTTTCTGCAGTGACTGTATCAATTTACATTTCCATCAACAGTGCATAAGGAATGACTTGTCTCCACATCCTCACCAGCACTTGTTATTTCTTGTCTTTTTGATACTAGTCGTTCTGACTGGTGTGAGGTGTTACCTCGTTTTTGTTTTGATTTGCATTTCCCTGATAGTGATAATGAGCACCTTTTCATCTGTCTTTTGGCCATCCGTATATATTTGGGAAAATGTCTTTCTAGGTTCTCTGCCCATTTTTTATTGGGATTATTTGTGTTTTGGGGTGTTGAGTTGTATGAGTTCTTTATGTATTTTGGATATGAACTCCTTATCAGATACATCACTTGCAAATATCTTCTCCCATTCAATCAGTTTCCTTTTCATTTTATTTTTTTTTTTCTTTAGGATTTTTTTTTTCTGAATACTATTATTTTTTTTTTATTATTATAATAGTTTATTTTCAAATTGGTTTACATATAACACCCAGTGTTCATCCCAACATGTGCCCTTTTTAATGCCCATCACCCCCTCTCCCCCCTCCCTCATCCCCCTCACCCTCAGTTTGTTCTTAGTCTTTGAGAGTCTCTTATGTTTTATCTCCCTCCCTCTCTGTGTCTTTTTTTTCTTTCCCCTCTTCCCCTCCCCCTGGTTTTTGCTTAGTTTCACAAAGTCCACCTATTCGTGGAAACATATGGTATCTGTCTTTTTCTGACTGACTTATTTCACTTAACATAATACCCTCCAGTTCCATCCATGTTGCTACACATGGCCAGATTTCATTTTTTCTCATTGCCACGTAGTAGTCCATTGTATATAAGTACCATAACTTCTTTATCCATTCGTCAGTTGATGGGCACTTGGTCTCTTTCCATGATTTGGCTATTGTCGAAAGTGCTGCTATGAACATTGGGGTACACGTGCTCCTATGCATCAGCATTCCTGTGTCTCTTGGGTAGATTCCTAGCAGGGCTATTGCTGGGTCATAGGGTAGCTCTATTTTCATTTTTTTGAGGAACCTCCACACCGTTTTCCAGAGTGGCTGCACCAGTTTGCATTCCCACCAACAGTGTAGGAGGGTGCCTACTTCTCCACATCCTCGCCAGCATCTATAGTTTCCTGATTTGTTCATTTTAGCCACTCTGACTGGTGTGAGGTGGTATCTCAGTGTAGTTTTGATTTGTATTTCCCTGATGATGAGTGACATTGAGCATCGTTTCGTGTGTCTGTTGGCCATCTGAATGTCCCCTTTGGAGAAGTGTCTATTCATATCTTCCGCCCATTTCTTCACTGGGTTGTTTGTTTTTCGGGTTTGGAGTTTGGTAAGTTCTTTATAAATTTTAGATATTAGTCCTTTATCCGATATGTCATTTGCGATGATCTTTTCCCATTCCGTTGGTTGCCTATTCGTTTTGTTGGTTGTTTCTTTTGCCGTGCAGAAGCTTTTTATCTTGATGAGGTCCCAATAGTTCATCTTTGCTTTTAATTCTCTTGCCTTTGGAGACGTGTCGAGTAAGAAATTTGTGCATCTTAGGTCAAAGAGGCTTTTTCCTGTTTTCTCCTCTAGGATTTTGACGGTTTCCTGTCTCACATTCAGATCTTTTATCCATTTAGAATTTATTTTTGTGAGTGGAGTAAGAAAGTGGTCTAGTTTCATTCTTTTGCATGTTGCTGTCCAATTCTCCCAGCACCATTTGTTAAAAAGGCTGTCTTTTTTCCATTGGATACATTTTCCCGCTTTGTCAAAGATTAGTTGGCCATATACTTGCGGGTCCATTTCTGAGTTTTCTATTCTATTCCATTGGTCTATGTGTCTGTTTTTGTGCCAATACCATACAGTCTTGATGACCACCGCTTTGTAGTAGAGGTTAAAGTCTGGGATTGTGATGCCTCCCACCTTGGTTTTATTCTTCAGTATTACTTTGGCTATTCGAGGTCTTTTGTGGTTCCATACAAATTTTAGGATTGTTTGCTCTAGCTTTGAGAAGAATGCTGGTGCAATTTTGATTGGGATTGCATTGAATGTGTAGATTGCTTTGGGTAGTATTGCCATTTTGACAATATTTATTCTTCCAATCCATGAGCATGGGATGTTTTTCCATTTCCTTGTGTCTTCCTCAATTTCCTTCATAAGTTTTTTATAGTTTTCAGTGTAGAGGTCTTTCACATCTTTGGTTAGGTTTATTCCTAAGTATTTTATGGTTTTTGGTGCAATTGTGAAAGGGATTAGCTTCTTTATTTCTCTTTCTGCTGCTTCATTGTTGGTGTATAGAAATGCCACCGATTTCTGTACATTGATTTTGTATCCTGCAACTTTGCTGAAATCATGAATCAGTTCTAGTAGGCTTTTGGTGGATTCTGTCGGGTTTTCCATGTAAAGTATCATGTCATCTGCAAAAAGTGAAAGTTTGACTTCCTCCTTGCCAATCTTGATGCCTTTTATTTTGTTTTGTTGTCTGATTGCTGATGCTAAGACTTCCAGCACTATGTTAAATAGCAGTGGCGAGAGTGGACACCCCTGTCGTGTTCCTGATCTCAGGGGGAAGTCTTTCAGTTTTTCCCCATTGAGGATGATATGAGCTGTGGGCTTTTCATATATGGCTTTTATGATGTTTAAGTATGTTCCTTCTATCCCGACTTTCTCGAGAGTTTTTATTAAGAAAGGATGCTGTATTTTGTCAAATGCTTTTTCTGCATCTATTGACAGGATCATATGGTTCTTATCTTTTCTTTTGTTGATGTGATGTATCACGTTGATTGATTTGCGAATATTGAACCAGCCCTGCAACCCAGGGATGAATCCTACTTGATCATGGTGGATAATTCTCTTTATATGCTGTTGGATTCGATTTGCTAGTATCTTGTTGAGAATTTTTGCATCCATATTCATCAGGGATATTGGCCTGTAATTTTCTTTCTTTGCTGGGTCTCTATCTGGTTTGGGAATCAAAGTGATGCTGGCTTCATAGAATGAGTCCGGGAGTTTTCCTTCCGTTTCAATTTTTTGGAACAGCTTGAGGAGGATAGGAATTAACTCTGTTTTAAATGTCTGGTAAAATTCCGCAGGAAAGCCATCTGGTCCAGGGCTTTTATTTGCTGGGAGGTTTTTAATAACGGATTCTATTTCTTCACTAGTTATGGGTCTGTTCAAATTTTCTATTTCTTCCCGTTTGAGTTTTGGTAGCGTGTGGCTATTTAGGAAGCTGTCCATTTCTTCCAGATTGCCAAGTTTGGTGGCATATAATTTTTCATAGTATTCTCTGATGATTGCTTGTATCTCTGAGGGATTGGTTGTAATTTCTCCCTTTTCATTCACGATTTTATTTATTTGAGTTCTCTCTCTTTTCTTTTTGAGAAGCCTGGCTAGAGGTTTGTCTATTTTGTTTATTTTTTCAAAGAACCAGCTTTTGGTTTCATTGATCTGTTCCACTACCTTTTCTGTCTCCATATGGTTAATTTGAGCTCTGATCTTTGTTATTTCTCTCTTTCTGCTGGGCTTGGGTTGTTTTAGTTGATCTGCTTCTAGTTCCTTTAGGCGTGCTGTTAGAATTTGTGTTATTGATTTTTCTTGTTTCTTGAGATGGGCCTGGATTGCAATATATTTCCCTCTCAGGACTGCCTTTGCTGCATCCCAGAGCGTTTGGATTGTTGTATTTTCATTTTCATTTGTTTCCATATATTTTTTAATTTCTTCTCTGATGGCTTGGTTGACCCAGTCATCTTTTAGTAGGTTATTTCTTAGCCGCCATGTTCTTGAATATTTTCCAGGCTTTCTCCTGTGGTTGATTTCAAGTTTCAAAGCATTGTGGTCTGACACTGTACACGGTATGATCTCAATTCTTTTATATTTATTCAGAGCTTCCCTGTGCCCCAGAATGTGGTCTATCTTGGAAAATGTGCCGTGTGCAGATGAGAAGAACGTAAATTCCTTTGCTTCTGGATGAAGGACCCTAAAGATGTCTGTGAGGCCCATCTGTCCTAATGTGTCATTCAGGGCTATTGTTTCTGCGGAGATTTTCTGTTTTGTTGATCTATCCAATGCTGAGAGTGGAGTGTTGAGATCCCCTACTATTAGGACATTTTTATCGATGAGGTTGCTAATGTTTGTAATTAGTTGTTTTACAAATTTGGGTGCCCCTGAATTCGGTGCGTAGATATTTACAATTGTTAGCTCTTCCTGCTGGATGGTCCCTGAGACTATTATATAATGTCCTTCCTCATCTCTTATTACATCGTTCATTTTAAAGTCTAATTTGTCTGATATAAGTGTGGCTACTCCGGCTTTCTTCTGACTTCCAGTAGCATGGTAGATAGTTCTCCATCCCCTCACTTTCAATCTGAAGGTGTCTTCAGGTTTAAGATGAGTTTCTTGAAGACAGCAAATAGATGGGTCTTGTTTTTTAATCCATTCTGTTATCCTGTGTCTTTTGATTGGCGCATTTAGTCCATTTACATTCAGTGTTAATATTGAAAAATATGGGCTTACAGTCACTGTATTATCTGTAAGTTTCATGTTTGTAAGGCTGTCTCTGGTAGTTTGTGTTCTTTGCCTCCTTATTTTCATAGAATGCCCCTCAGGATCTCTTGCAGTGCTGGCTTATTTGTGATAAATTCTTTCAGTTTTTGTTTGTTGGGAAAAACCTTGATCTCTCCTTCTATTCTGAATGACAGGCTAGCCGGATACAGAATTCTTGGTTGCATGTCCTTCTTTCTCATCACATTGAAGATATCCTGCTATTCCTTTCTGGCTTGCCAAGTTTCCGTAGATAAGTCTGCTACTACCCTTATAGGTCTCCCTTTGTATGTTAGGGTTCTTTTGTCCCTAGCTGCTTTCAGGATTCTCTCCCTATCTTTGTATTTTGCCAGCTTCACTATGATGTGCCGTGCAGAAGGTCTATTCAAGTTACGTCTGAGGGGAGTTCTCTGTGCCTCTTGGATTTCCATGCCCGTTTCCTTTCTCATGTTGAGGAAGTTCTCAGCAATGATTTGTTCCAGAACCCCTTCGACTCCTTTCTCTCTCTCTTCTTCCTCTGGAACTCCTATGATACGGATATTGTTTCTTTTGAGTGCATCGCTCAGCTCTCGAATTCTCCTTTCCTGTTCCTGGATCAGCTTCTCTCTCTTTTTATCTGCTTCCTCTTTTTCAATGATTTTGTCTTCTAAGGCACTAACTCTTTCCTCTACCTCTTCAATCCGTGCTGTGGCTGCTTCCAGTTTCCCCTGTATTTCTTCCAATGTCTTCTTTAATTCTTCTTGACCGTTTTTAAGGTCTTTGAACTTTGCCTCGTGGGACTCCTTGCATTCATCTAAGCTTTTTTCAAGGCCAGCAATTAGTTTTATGATTAACATTCTATATTCAAGTTCTGTTATGTTGCTTATATCTGTTTTCATTAATTCTTGAGCTGTCACTACTTCTTGTAGACTCTTTTGAGGAGAATTCTTCCGTCTCGTCATTTTGGCTGGATGTGTTATGGGTTGTTTCTTGAAGTTGCCCTGGAAAGGAAAACTGACAGACACACAGAACACAGAAATACTCAAACGTACCGACAAATGGTCCAGACAAGCAGTTCACAACAGAAAAAAATAACAAGTGACTCTCTGAGGGCAATGTCCTGAAGTAACCGCTACACGTTAAGGACAGGGTATGTAGTGTGCTGGTGGCAGAGCATATATAGACAGAATAATGACTGGTGCAGGGAGAAGAAGGAAATGGACTTTGCCCAGGTAGAGCGACTAAAGGGTTTAATCCAGACTGATAGAAATCAGAATAAGGACAGGTGCGAGGGAAAAGGAATAAAGATCGATGTCGTCTAGATGAACTTATACGGCCTGGTTATTCCAGAAAAAGGGCTAGGGAAGTAAAGAAGAGGTTGTAGGACATGTCCTCGAAGAGTGGGTTAAAAAACAAAACAAAAACAAAAAACAAAAAACAAAAAACAAAACAAAAAAAAACCCAAACAAAACAAACAAACAAACAAACAAAAAACAAAAAAACAAAAAACAAAAAGAACGAAAAAAATGATTAAGCCAGTCAGTACCCTGGATGACCAGCTCAGGGATGGGGATCGGTAGGAGTGAGAAAGGGAGGGATAAATTTAAAAAGAAGAAATGACTGGCGTTACTCCAGGCAGCAATCTCCACTTGGATCAGTCGCTCCTGCTGATAGGTGGGGAGGGGCGTGGTTTAGTGTAGGCGGTCCGGCCTCCACTGCTGCAGGGATGGCTTCTGGGGTGACTTCCTGGCTTGTGAGACAACAATGGCGTCTCTCCAGACCCGCGCCACCAGTCCTGGAGGCTTTATTCGCCCCTTTATTTCTGTTCTCTCTCCACCGCCCACGCCAGCCTAGTGTGGTTTACTGGAGCCGCGCCTGGGGCTGCCTGGGTCCCTGCGGCGTGCGTGCCCGGAGGCGCTGGGCGAGGGTGGCGCGGTGGCGCGGCCGTCTGCTACCCCCCGATTTGGCTGTGACTGTGCGGGGGTTAGAGGTGCTCCGCAGGAGCCGCTGCCTGGGTCCCCCCTGCCTGTCCCGGCAGCGCGCGCGCCCCGGAGGCGCTGGGCGAGGGTGGCGCGGTGGTGCGGCCGTCTGCCACCCCCGATTTCGTTATAATTGTGCCGGGGTTAGAGGTGCTCCGCAGGCGGCGCCGCCTGCGTCCCCGCTGCCAGTCCCTCCCGCGCGCGTCCCAGTGGCTCAGGACGGGGTTGGTGCGGTCCCAGCAGCGCGCGGGGATTGCTGCTGTTTGCCACTGAACTTCTCTTCAAAAGCCCTGCATTTAGGGGCTGGATGGTCGCAGTCTCACCCGCTCTGGCCCTCTCGTTCAGATGTTGTTTGATTGGCACTTTCCCAGCTATCTCCGAAGACACTCACCCTCCCCTCAGCTCAACTTCCCAAGTTCGAGTTCGTTTTATCCGACCCAGATTAAACTCACGGTTTAGTTGGGCCGTGTCTGTTTCCGCCTTAGTTTCTTGTCAGCTCTAGCACCTTTTCCCCCCGATTTTTGGAGTTGAGAGAGAGACAATGGTTTCAGTCGTCCCCCTTTAAAGGGCAAGCGAAATACTGGAGCCCCCTACTCCTCCGCCATGTTGCCCCAGAATCTCCTTTTCATTTTATTGACAATTTCTTTTTGCTGTGCAAAAGCTTTTTAGTTTGATGTAGTCCTAATTGCTTTTGTTTCTCTTGTCTAAGTTAACTTATCCAGAAAACTATTGCTGAGGTTGATTTCTAAGAGACTACTGTCTATTTTCATTTAGGAGTTTTATGCTGTCAAATCTTACATTTAGATCTTTAATCCATTTTGATTTTATTTTTGTGCTTGGCATAAGAGAGTAGTCCAGTCTCATTCTCTTGCATGTAGCTGGCCAGTGTTCATGGATTGAAAAATGAATATGGTTAAAATCTCCACACTCCCAAAGCAATCTACAGATTCACTGCAATTCCTGTCAGAATACTGCTAGCATCTTTCATGAAACTAGAACAAAAAAATTTTTAAATCTGTATGAAACCACAAAGACCCGAACAGCCAGATCTTGAGAAAGAAGGACAAAGCTGGAGGTATCACAATCCCAGATTCTAAATTATACTACAAAGCTGTAGTAATCAAAACAGTATGTTAATAGCATACAAAAAAGTATACTAATCAATTAAATGGAATTGAAACTCCCAAAATAAAACATTATGGGTGATTAATCTATGAGAAAGGGGGAAAAATATACAACTGGGAAAAGACAATCTCTTCAATAAATGGTATTGAGAACACCAAGCTCCCCTTCTTTTTTCTCCCCTCTCTTTTAACCTTCTCCCTTATAACCCCATTCCAATGTCTACAAAACACTTCCCAACACCTTCAAATATTTTGCTCTATCTTAGCTCAACCAATGATTTTCAATCCTGGCTGCACATTAAAAGAACTTAAAAGAAAAAAAAAATGCCTGAACTTCACCCACTGCAGAGGCTGATTCAGTCAGTCTGGGGTCTAGCCCTGGAACGATTGGCTTGTTTGTCGTAATCTCCCTAGGTGACTGCAGTGTGCATCTAAGCTTGGGAACAAACAGCCTTAACTGAAACCTGGATTCTCCCCTGGAAAACAAGTTTCCTTTGGCCTCTTACTAAAGATTACACATTCTCCCACACCTTGATACCACCAGACAAGAAAAGGCAATCAGCCGCAGCCTCTTCCAGACCATAGGTCCTTCATCTCATGCAAAAAAAAAAGAAACAAAACAAAAAAACATCTTTACCTGAAAGTATTTTATTTACTCACCCATGTCTCCTCTACTTTCACCACCACTCCTGTATTCCCACCTTTATCTGCCTGAATAACTTCTATTATCCATCAAAATTCAACTAAAACATCACTTCCTCCAAGAAGCCTGCCCTGAGAGGCTGAGTGATCTAGGTACCTCCTGTGTTCCTACTATGCCCCATGTATGTTCAGTCACAGCTTTTATGTCCTTGTTCATAGTAACTTCTTACTTTCATGTCTGTCTACCTCAATAAGCTCTCAATTCCTTAAGAGTAGGAACTGTATCTTCTTTATCTCTATGTCCCCACAGGGTAACTTATGCAGTGCTTGACACATGGTTGACATTCAGAGATCCTTGTGAGAGAGCAGGCAGGAGAGAAGAGATTGAAAAGGGAATTTGAGAATGACAGTGGAAAGAAAAATCTCTCTCCCTCTGCTGTCAGCCTCCGGCTTCCAAGGATAAAACTGATTTTATTTAGCATACTTTGGGGACTATAATGTAGAGGCAAAGCACACAAAGTAAAAATACAAGGAAACTTTCCATTTTTAGAAAAAAAAATAAATTACATGAAAGCTAGCCCATACATAGAAAGTACTTTTAAAATATATTCTTGGGGGCGCCTGGGTGGCTCAGTCGGTTGAGCGTCCGACTTCGGCTCAGGTCATGATCTCGCGGTCTGTGAGTTCGAGCCCCGCATCGGGCTCTGTGCTGTCAGCTCAGAGCCTGGAGCCTGCTTCACATTCTGTGTCTCCCTCTCTCTCTGCCCCTCCCCCATTCATGCTCTGTCTCCCTCTGTCTCAAAACTAAATAAACATTTAAAAAAATTAAAAAAAATATATTCTTGGTCATCTAAGGACAGTATTATTCATCCCCAATTTCTGTGTGGTTGGTAACCTAAATCCTCTTTGACAATCTCATTCTGTTTATGGTGACTATATGGTGGGCATAATAATGCCTTAATAATGCCTCTCAAAGTCGTGCATATCCCAAACCCTGACCTTTGAATATGTTACCTTACCTAGCAGAATGGGATGTGCAGATGAAATTAAGGATCTTGAGATGTGGAGAATAGCCCGGATTACCCAGGTGGACCCAATATAATCACAAGGGTCCTTATAAGTGAATGAGGGAGGCAGGTGTCTCAGTCATCAGTGTCACTGATAGAGCATGAGAATAACTTGACCTTCGTTACTGGCTTTGAAGTTAGAGGAAAAGCCAAGAAACACAGGCAGTCTACACAAGTTGGAAAAGGCAAGAAAACAGATTTTCCCTTAGAGCTTTTTAGAAGGAACACAGCCGTGCTGATACCTTGATTGTAGCCCAGCAAGGCCCATTCAGACTCATCCCATGACTAGAATTGTAAGTTAATTTGTGTTGTTATTTTAAGCCACTGAATTTGTGGTGATTTGTTACAGCAGCAATAGGAAGCTAATACAGTGGCTGTAAAAAATGTTTCTAGAATATACTCACACCTGTCAGAGCTTGTTTTCTGTTTTGAATTAGTGTCACCTCTGCTACAGCTGTCGTGGAATAATCACTGAAAGTCTTGATAATGACCTTGAGTCATTAGACCCTCAATCATAAGTGAAAGAGTAAGTGGTTGTAACCCCAGAAGTCCACATGCTTGTTCATGGAAGACATACAACCCATGCCCCAAATAGACAAGGTGATCAAGCACAAAACAAGAGCCTAGAAAAATTCATGAAATAGTTCCTAACTTTGGATTCCAACCGCACTGAGCAGCTCAGCGACCACAGACCAGAGACTTCTGGTACACTGGTCATCACCCCTTTCACTCTCCCAGGTCTCCTGCTAAAAGGATATCAGGCTTTATCGTAAGGTGAGGCCCTTAAAGGGTGAGGGCAGAGGAGAAGGGGACAGACTGAAGACTTCCCAGTGCTCACTCCCCGGGTAGATAGATGCAAAATAATCAGATTTGCTCCATTGCCCAAACTAATCATCCAGTAGGCCTCTCCTGAAGGCCATTATGCTAAAAGGTGTCTGTCCCTTGTTCCAGACAGTCTGGAGGAGGAGGAAGGGAGAAGAAAAAGAAAAACCAGCATATCAGTGGTGAACTCATATATATTTTTCAATGATTCATTAAATTTTAAAAGGGAATTTGGGTTAACCCTAAAGTAACCAGAAATGTTATAGAATCAGTATTCCTCATTTTCTGACCTTTCTGATCAATCATTATTTTAGCATACAGCTAATCGTTTTAGTTTGAAAGACTTTTTCTTTTAGCTTCTATAATACACCCCTCCTTCTCTTCATGGAGGCACAGAACCAACTGAGAGTCCTAGGGATTAAAACTTCAGTTTTATTACCGACGAACTTTTCTGGAGAATACCCCTGATGTGTGGGTGCAATAGCAGGTTTTTTTTATAGCACCTCTGAATTCAGCAAAATGGCCTCCTCAGCTATGGCCGCCTAGTATGAGCGATCCAGCCCCAGGAGCAGCGCTGCCCTCCATCAGATCCCAACAAGAGTCCAGAAGGGGCTGAGATAAGCTTGCCTGCCATCTCTCTGCCTCACTGATTGCAAGGAGGGTTGTTCCAGGGAGGAGGAAGTGAGGGGCATGAGAGAGGCCAGTAGTGCTACACTAATAAGAGCTCTTCGGCATGGATTCATGAAGATTAGGGAGGGAACATGCTCCACCTGATAACTTCTTCTAAATGATATCAAATAAGTTATGCTGTAATTAAGCTAACTAAGTAATTATATCTAGGGAAATCCTGAAAGCAAAATGAGCAAGAGCTGACGAAAGATCCATCACCGCAAAGCATGCATGGAAGCAGCAGCCTCCCACTCAGTATGACACACGGCTTGAGCTGTGTTGCTATTAATAAAGTACAGACGTGACAACCTCTTCAAAATTTTTCCTATAAATGCATGAGTGGCTCAGTCGGTTAAGTATCTGACTTCAGCTCTGGTCATGATCTTGCAGTCCGTGAGTTCGAACCCCCTGTCGGGCTCTGTGCTGACAGCTCAGAGCCTGGAGCTGGCTTCAGATTCTGTGTCTCCCTCTCTCTCTGCCCCTTCCCCGCTTGCACTCTGTCTCTGTCTTTCAAAAATAAATAAACATTTAAAATTTTTTTAAAATCTTCCCTATAGTAACATTATTCCTACTCACCTTGTTTCAGGTCTGCTTTCTTGAATGGCAGAAAAAGGCGAGGAATTACAGATACCATTCCAGAAATTACACGTAGCCCAGTCTTTCTTATCTGTGAGGAAGCTCACAGTGAAGGGTTTTTCATAGTAGTATTGATAGTTTTGCAACTGTGAACTATTGAAGTACCTGTGAGTTGCAATTTTTGTAATTGTTTCTGTTTATTTTTTATTTTATCCAGAGATGAATTTGATTAAGAAGGTGAGGTGTTTTTTTTTTTTAAGCACGAATAGCAACAGAACACATGAGCAAGAGTGACCTTACACTTTTGGTTAATAATGACAGAAGAACTATGGTATCAGCTAAAAACCGCACCATGTAATGAAATATGTGAAATTTTCAAGAATAGTATTAATATCATTATAAAAACTTAATGCACATGTTCACATAATTTAAACAGTAAAATAGGAAAGTTTTTGTTTAATTCTCCTTTTGTACATAGTTGCTCATAAGGAGTTTGGATTCAGATTCATTTCAGTTAGGATTCATTTTTAAATTAATTTTTAAAAGATTAGTAACCCATATTTATTTTTATTGTAAAATGATGGCTTCAAGGTTTTTAATGGCTTATAGTTCATTTGCTTATAAAATGACTTCATGAAAACTTTCACAGAGATTCTCCCATAAAAGAGTTATGTTTCTTTTTCCTTTATTTCCCTGCTACCAACTCCCTCATTTGATGAGATTTGTCCAATTCTGAGAATATTGTATGTTATGCTTGTAAACTGCCAAGAAAAAAAGTAGGAAAAATGAGCATTCTTTTCTGCTTGAGGCCAACCTCAATCCTTCTCCAACACTCTATCCTCTTAGGAAAACTTTAGGTTGGCCAAGAACAAGATTTTCCCTTAGCAACGAATCAGCGCTGTTGCTAGGTGATTGTGACATAGGAAGAGTAACCTCCAATCAAAAAGAAGCCCCAAAAGTCTGATTGTGGCATATCAATACAAATATGAGAGCTCTCCCCAACTCTTAGGCCCTTCTCCTCTCCACTCGTAACTGACAAGGAGACTAACATCTGCAATGGCCAGACCCACCATCAGAAAGAACAAGTGCTCCAGAGGACTTCAAAGCCCAGCCTCCAGAAAGAAATCACATTTCAGCATCGATTTTGGCCATAGAAATTATTCACTCTATGTAAACAGGGTCCTAAAGGAAGTGGTTCCCCAGAAGGGCATATCATCTCTGACCTTGGACATCATGAACACCCTGATCAACGACATCTTCGAGCGCATTTCTGTGGAAGCCTGCAGTGTGATGTGTTCCCGAAATCGCTGTACCCTCACCCCTGAAGATATCCAGAAGGCAGCGTTCTTGCTATTACCTGGGAAACTTGCTAAGTATGCCGTGGCTTTCGGAAGTGAAGCTGTCCAAAGATATGTCCAGTCCTAAACTCCACGTGCCAGCTTGATTAAATCTTGGGGAAAGTAAATCAAACTTACTACCCAAATGATCACTTCACTATGGAATTCACTCTTCTTTTTTATAATGTAGCGGTGTTCCCTTGTTATTTCCGCATCCCTCTTATCTCTAGAGAAGGATTACTCTCTCTCTACTTTACCTCTTAACAATTTGGTTATTCAGGTTTTCCTGACACCTGCTCCCTGCCCAAGTCCCACCCAGAACTCTTATTTTTCCTGTGACTGTGTAAATCTCATTGTATAAATTCAACACTTATTGTATGGTTAAGCTATCGTTAACTATATATGGGATGATTTAAACTAGTTCTTCTGATCCCCCAGGTCACACTGACTTTGAATTTATGAAGACAAACATTTTACTCAGAAGTTTACCAGCACTGATAAATTTTCACCAAAAAAGCCAACTGCAACCAATTCAGTTCCTTAATGAAGTCTTTATACAGCATGTTAATGATTTCCTTTGTTTTAATTTTTATTTCCTGACTTTCAACAAGTTCAGTTCATATCCGTGAAAATTTTATCTTTACGTGTAATTGACCTTCACATTCAGATTTGGTTCTCTAGGATTTACTCTTCTACCTTTGTGCTGTAATAAGAACAACACTCAGGAAAGTATACTCAATTTATAAACTTTAAGAACTTTATGAATGTCACTGGAGGTGCTTCCCAGTCCCATCTCCCTGTCCACTATTCTGTTTTGTTTCTTTCCCATTATCTTGCTTTTCTCTGTATTTTTTGCAAGTATCTCTACATAATAAGCTTAACTTTGCTTATTTCATAACATGGGGGGTATACTATTTGTGTTCTTCTGTGCCTGCCTCTTCCTTTTAAACTGGTTTCTAAGATTTATACCTGTTTATAACCCCTTTATATATATAAAACTCTTGCTAATTCTTTTCACTGCTAGGCTGTATAATATTCCATAATAAGAATATACCACAGTGTATCCATCCCCTCTTGGTGGACGTGTTGGTTGTTTTCAGTTTTTCTAATTTTGAACAATGCTGCTGTGATGATGTGTAACAACAGCTAAGATGAATATAGGGCATTTGCTATATGCCCAGCATTTTATGTAGGTTAACTTACTGAATCCCTGCAACCTTGTGATGGTTAATACTTATCCTGTCCTACAGATGAGGAAAATGGGGCACAGAGACAGAGCAACTGATAATTTGTCTGTGGTCACACTGCTGTGTAAGTGGCAGAGCTGACCAGGTTAACCAGAGTCCACTGTGGGCATGTGTTATCTGCCGTGAACATTCTTGTGCACATATCTTCCGGTACAAACGTACGAGAATTTCTGTAGGTAAAATATCCAACCATGGGACTGCTGGGTCATTGATTTGCTCATATTCAACATTACTAGATATTACCAGACCGTCTTCCAAAGTGTTTGTACCCATTTTCTTTTGCAGTAAATGAGAGTAACTCAGATTCTTCCGGCTGCAAGGAACATAATACTTAAATTTCATCAAGAAAAGGAGGTTTCTTGTATGTAAACCTAGGAGGGGAACTGAGGCTATTCTAGGTGTCTCACTCTTTACACCCGCTCTGTTTCTCCTAGGTCGCTCACTTCCAAACGCTTCCTTCTCAGAGTTCCCGCCAGGTCCGTTGGATTCCACTTACATGAAATACCACAGTAAGCTTTTATCACAATAAAAAAACTGGTTTAAAACATTTTTAAATGGGTATTTTATATACATGCATTTATATAATCAGACTCGAAACTACTCTATTTGAGTTAGGCCCAGACGGAGGTTGCCGACCTCGCTAAAAACTGGCTGACCATGATTACATAGCTGCCCACATCTGCCACTCTGTTGTGGGCTGGCCCCAGAAGGACCTCAAAGGTCTACCAGGGGTCAGCAAATAACAGCCATTGAGCCACATCTGGAAGCAGCTCTTTTTTGTACGGCCTCACAAACTAAGAAGGTTTTTAAATTTTTATAGGGATATTTTAAAAGAAAATAAAACACACAAGAGTATTCAACAAGTCTAATGCGCTGCACAAAGCCTGAAATATTTATTGTCTGGCTCTTTGCAGAAAAAGTCTCTGCCTGTGGTCTGCACGGTGCTGCTTCTCTTGTAGTATGTGATAAGGCAGGTTTTCTGTGGCTTTGCTTGGGACGCACATGTCCGTATGAAAAGTTCATAGTTGGCTTTTGAAATCATTGCAGTAAGGATAGTACATATAAATGGGACTCAGCAATTGGGACAATGGAATTACCATTCACAAAAACAGGCTTCTAAGTTGAGGTGTTTCAGAGATGGGTTAAGGGAATGAAAGTGTTCTTTATATGTTATTCTCTTTACCTCTGTGTATGTTTTTGAAATGTTTTAATAGAATTTCAAAAGAAGATCAAGATTCTTGGCAAAAAACTCACTGACACTGGTTTTAAGTCATATTATATAAATGCATGTGTGTAAAACTACATTTTCAAAAAACTTTAATCATCTTTTATGATGGCAAAATATATACAACATAAAATTGCCATTTTCATCACTTTTAAGTGTACAGTCACTCTAAGTCCGCTCACATTGTTATGTGGCGATCACCACCATCCATCTCTAGTACTTCATCTTCTCAAACTGAAACTTCATAAACATTAAATAATAACTCCACATTTCCCCCTCCCCCAACCCCTTCCAAGTACCATTCTGCTTTCTATCTCTGTGAATTTGACTGTTCTAAGCTCTTCATTTCAGCTGAGTTCAACAGTATTGGTCATTTTGCGACTGGCTTATTTCACTTAGCGTAAAGTCTTAAAGATTCATCCATATTGTAACATGTGTCAGAATTTCCTTTATTTTTAAGGCTGAATAATATTCAGTATGTGAATTTATCACATTTTGTTTATTCATTCATCCATTGGTGGTCACTGGGTAGGTTGCTTCTACCTTTTAGCTATTGAAAATAAGGGGCACCTGGGTGGCTCAGTCGGTTAGGCGGCCGACTTCAGCTCAGGTGATGATCTCACCGTCTGTGGGTTCGAGCCCCGCGTCAGGCTCTGTGCTGATGGCTCAGAGCCTGGAGCCTGCTTCAGATTCTGTGTCTCCCTCTCTCTCTGCCCCACCCCTGCTCACACTCTGTCTCCGTCTCTCTCAAAAATAAATAAACGTTAAAAAAATTAAAAAAAAAAAAGAAAAGAATGCCACCATGAATATGGGTGTACAGATATCTCTTCAAGTCCATGCTTTCAATGCTTTCAGGCATATACCCAGATGTGGAATTGCTGGATCATATGGTAATTCTATTTCTAATTTTTTGAGAAACCACCAAATCATTTTCTACAGTGACTGTTTCATTTTCCAGTCTTACCAGCAATGCACAAGAGTCCCAACGTCTCCACATCCTCACCAATCATTGTTATTTTCTTGTATGTTATATATATATAATAATAGCCATCTGAATGGTTATAAAGTGGTTTTGATTAGTATTTCCGTAATGATTAGTGAGGTTGAGCATCTTTTCATGTGTTCACTGGTCATTTATAGTTTTTCCTTAGATATATGCCTTTTGTCCATTTTTAATTGGTTTTTATTGTTGTTGACTTGAGGGAGTTATTTACATATTTCATGTATTAATCCCTTCCCCCAGATATATGATTGGTAAATATTTTTCTCCCATTCCATGGGTTGTCTCTTGAGTGCGTTGATAGTCTCCTTTGACACACAGAAGTTACTAATTTTGATAAAATCCAGTTTGTCCTCTTGTTCATTTTGTGTCATGTGCCACTTAATGTTTTTATTGTTTCTTTATGAGAAAATTATTTGCAACATTATGTGTATATAATGTTTATATACTATATATGTTTATATTATATATATAATGACATTATAAAATCTATATTGCAGCATTATATATATATAATGTTATGCATATATATATAATGTTATGCATTATATGTATATATATATATATAATGTTTGTTTATTTTGAGAAATAGCATGACACAGGGAGGCACAGAGTAAGAGTGAAAGAGAAAGAGAATCCCAAGCAGGCTCCATGCTGTCAGCAGAGAGCCTGAAATCAAGAGTCAAATGCTTAAGCAACTGAGCCATCCAGGCACCCCTGAGCCACCCAGGCACCCCTCTATATATTTTTAATTTTGTAGTCAATTCATAGTGTCAACACAGCTTCTAAAATTTGAAAATAGTGTCACATTAGTTAACACATTAAAGAAGGGTCAAAAATATCTCAGTGCATATTTTTTACATCAATAGGACCATTTTACCATTTTTTTCAGCCTAGGACCCTAGTTAGCTGAGACAGTTAAATGACAGCAAGAGAAAAGTAGTACACACTGGTGATAGTCCTCAATATATATATATTTACCCCTTCTTCTCAGAAATAGAACCCCAATTTTTAGCCGAGTTCATAGCCACCCCAGACAAAGGCTACATTTCCAACCCTTTCTTTGACTAGTGTGTCCATGTGACCAAGTGCTGATGAATGGGAGAGTATACACAACTTGTGAAAAGTTACCTTAAATTTCAGCAAAGTGCTCTTTTCCCTTTTCCTCTCTCCTGCTGACTGGACTGAGGATGTGGAAGCTGGGGCTGGAGCAGCCACGTTAAACTAGGAGATGAAACCTGTATATTAAGGATAATAGAGCAGAAAAGTGAAAGAGCTTTGGTCTCTGATGATTGAACTGCTGGGCGGCCTTGCACGGCCTGTGTTTACGTGAGAGAGAAGTAAATTTCTAACTTGTTTCAGCCAGTATTATTTTGGGTTTCTATCATTCATAGTCAAATCTAATTCTAATGTAGACATCCAGAAGATAACGGGCTGCTACGCAATGTGGTTAGTCTCAAAATGGTTGTACACTTATTAAATAAAAATGTAATAATCTACAAATGGAGGATGATGAATGTCTGTGTATTTACCAGAAGGTGTTTCTGTGAAATGAAATCTCATGCTATGTAGCAGCCCTTTCTCAGAAATGTGTAATGCAGTTGGCAAGAACGTGCCTGTTGTTAGTCTGTTGAACACATGATGTGATTTTGAAACAGCACTTAAGATACAAAAATAGTAGGAGATTCAAAGAAGATAGGATACAAATTTCCCACTAAGCCAACAACATGACCAACCTACTAATTCTGTGGTAACTGGAAGCTATTGATATACAGTGTCATAAAAGATGTCTCCCACTCCCAAGAAAGAATAGTGCTGATTTTGTAATACAAATTACTCGAATAATAAATTTCTAGCAAACTTAGATTATCCTTCTCTGAGTTTAGAAATCTTGTTTTGGAATTGAGTAGTATAATCTCATACAAACATATATTGTCTCTATAATTATTTAAAGTCTTACCGTGCACACTGCTAGCCTGTTCCCATATGAACTAAATGTGTTGGAAATTACCAGAGGATAGAAGAGTACCATTAAGTATCATAGCTTGCATGTGGCACTTACAGTTCATTTATATGTTCACAGAAACACTTTCTTTGCAATAGATGCTGAGAAAACAAAGACAAGGTCCATCCCTTGAAAAGCTTAAAATCTTATGGAAATAATCGAAACTAAAATTATTGGGAACAGCTGAGAACAGTCTAGGCTGTGATCTAGGCATTTTTATAAGTACTCCATCTATGTCAACTCAATACAAAAAGCCAAGACAACAGGAGAGACCGTTATCATTTTGTAGTCAGGGAAACTGAGGCATTAAATAGGCCAAGAAACTTGCCAGAGGTCACATAGCTAGCAAGAAAAGAAATGTGATGAAACCCACTTACTCTGGCTCCAGAGTCTATAACTTAAAGC
This sequence comes from Paguma larvata, assembly GCA_030068075.1. Taxonomy (NCBI): domain Eukaryota; kingdom Metazoa; phylum Chordata; class Mammalia; order Carnivora; family Viverridae; genus Paguma; species Paguma larvata. Next base: position 97,095,089 of record CM057826.1, on the reverse strand, counting down.
ACAAAGCATCCTGCCTTTCACATGGAGAAAGACATGTGGAAGGTCGTGTGGAGCGGGGGAGGGGCATCTAACCCAGAACTGAAAGAGGTCTTACAGGAGATAACACCTGCCTTGAAGCATGAGTAGGAAATGGACATAATGTAGGAGGACTGATACTTGCAAAAGCACAGGGCATCAAACAGTATAAATTTAAGATAATTGCAAATTGAATGGCTGCCAACAGTGCAGGAGGAGGGATGGTGGAAATGAGGTCAGAGAGGCAGGCAAAACTCTGTGGGCTGACTTATAACTTGAATGTGATCCTAGAACCTGTGAGGAGACCCATGGAGAAACATTTCTTTTCAGAGAGAGAGAGTGTGAGTAGGGGAGAGGGACAGAGGGAGAGAGAATCCCAAGCAGGGTGCATGCTAAGCTTAAAGCCTGATGCAGGGCTCAATCCCACGACCCTGGGATCATGACCCCAGCTGAAATTAAGAGTTCGACACTCAATCATCGGAGCCACCCAGGCACCTCGGAACTTTAGACAGGAGAAAGATGTGCTTGCATTTGTATTTAGAAGGATTATCCTAGCAGCAGAGATGAGGAGAATGGATTAAAACAGGGAAAGACAAGTTGACATATTGGTTGGGGTGATCCATGAAAGACGTGAAGAGGAGTGGAATCAAGCCGTGGCAGGAGGAAGCGGTGGATGTGGAAAGTACTTAGGAGACAGAATTCTCAGAAGACATGTGGGATTCCCAGGGCCCTGGCCCAGGAGTCTTGATATAGCCAAGACACGAAGCTCGGTTAATTTAGTACTGACACATAAAACGTCTTGATAAGGTGTAAGCGCCTGCTGTAAATGGTGCCATGTATGGGGCATCGCAAGAACGCTCCAAGTGCAGAGGATCTAGCAAAAGTCAAAACGACCTTGGGAAGGACGTTTAGCACTGGTCTAAAGCTTAGAAGAGGGCAGCTTAAGTTTTTAATACTCGAGCTCAATTTTTATCACAACCTTGTGCTATGCCACACGTCACATGTGGACAGATTTGCTTAGCTTTGACAGCTGATTTTTTGGGGAGTATGGGGAGAACCCAGCAGACTGTGTAAACCATGGGGCGAAAGTAGCAGCTTGTAAATACAAGGTGGAAGGTTAGTTATATTCAAGACAAAGAGTGCAGAAGAATAAAACTGCTGCTTGTCCTTGTGTGTTCTTGGAGGAGAGTTACTCCGAGGCAAAGAGGATCTGTTTCCATGAAAGACTCTGTGATGATCAAGGTACAGGCTGTGGGGCCACAGGGCCCTGGCAACGCATGGGAACATAAGAGGTAGACAAAGGGCTGTTCCTCCCCTGCCCTCCCCTGCTCCGGGACCAGAATCCCAAAGTGGAAGCTGCAGACAGAGCCTCCAAGAAGCTTGTGAGGAGGAGGGAGAATAAAGCAGGGTCCTGCGAAGCTTATTCCCAGTGGGCTGGTTTGTGGGCCTGTGAGGCCAGGCCTCCTTGAAAGAATCACAGACATTTCTGTGGGGAATTTTGCCAAAGGGTGAGTCACAGGAACTTTGAGTTACTAAGGTTGTAACTGAAGAGAACTCAGGATTTTACCCCACATTCATAAGTTCTTACACTAGGCATCTCTTTTGTTTTTGGTCTTCATTTTGTGGTTTCTGCAGCAGAGAAGGCAGAAAAAACACTTGACATCAAATGGCTCTTTGCAGAGTTGCATGCTGATCCCCAATGAAGTCAGCCTTTTAGAATATTATTATTAAAGCAAGTATACCTTGTCCCGGTCTAATATATTTTCGTTTGGGCTACTCCACAGTTAAAAGACTTTAAAGAAAAATAACCAGTACTACTTAATGTGGCAGTCTCCAGGATGGCTCCTTACTGATTCTCTTCTGGTGTACATGCTCTGTATAGTCGCCTCCCACAGTCTATTTGAGTTGGTCTGTGTCACCAGTAGAATACAGTAAATGACAGTGTGTGACTTTCAGTGCTGTTTCGTTTTTAAAAAAGGCAAACAGTGCCACTTCAGTGTTTTCTCTTGGATTACTCACTCTGGGGAAACCAGCTACCCTGTCATGACAACATCAAAGCAGCCCCATGGAAAAATGCAAGTGGCAAGGAACTCAGGTCTCCCACCAGCAGCCGGCGTAAACTTGCCAGCCATCCGAGCAAGCCACCTTGGAAGTAAATCTTCCCTCCCCAGTCAAACCTTCTGAGGACAACAACTCTGGCCAACTTCTTAACTGAAAACTCTGAAGAGACTCAGAGGCAGAACCAGTCAACTCAGCTGCTCCTAAATTCCTACCCTCAAAATGTCAGGAAGTAAAAATTGGTATTATTGTTTCAAGTCTGGGATAATTTGTTAAGCAGCAATATTTAATCCATAAACTTCATTTATATCCACATGAATAAGACACCTCACCAATGTAATCCCCCCAAAACAAATAGGTTGCCCCCACAACAGGTTTTACCTTCTACCTTTAGGCAACTAAAGCAAATTTCTGGTACTTTTCAAATATAGTCATGTCTTGGTCCCCACTTAGAGACAATAATGTTCAGAAATATTAAAGCATAAGTCCAAACCACCCATTATAGTACCATATAGGTAGCTAGCTGGCTGTAGGGTCTGCTAAATCAATTTCAAAAAAGCAGGCAAAAAATTAGTCTAGACAGTATCCATGGGTAAACAAAATCATTACATTCAATTATCTGACTGGAGAAAGAAGGCAAAAAAAAAAATTCTGACAGTAATTTGATTTTAGGAAAAGGGAACTATGATAAAATGCTATTATTAAAGAAAAACTGAATGGTGTATTTTCCAAAGCGGAATCCCTACAGCAACAGGAACACATTCAAAACCTGTGATTGAAATCCCAGGGAAAATCCTGGCCTCCACATAAGGTGAGGCAGACCTCTCATCTCAGAGGATTACTTACAATGTTGGAAGCAAACTCAAGCAAAAATTCAAGCAAAAAAAGTGCAGACATTTCAATTAACACAAAAAATAAAAGTAACCAGAACTAGACACAACTATCCAAGTTTGGGAGGATCTCAAAGATGAGATTGTACGTCATTGTGCACAGCTTTATACTGTAGTTCATGATTTATGTAACTGTCTCTTGACCTAAACTGTAAGTTCCTAGAAGGTATGGGCTCAGTATCTAAAGTGACTGCCTACAGTTAGTGCATTAGTCTGAGTTCCCTAGAGAAAAAATGATTCTGAAGCAAAACTTCCTTCGAAAGTGCATCGAGAGTGAAAGAAAAGACAAGTGAGTCAGAAGAAGATGGGAAGAAAATGCAAGGTAATGCACTGACCACGCTGGCTACTGTTCCATAACAAGCAACTGCTTGACTGGTGTTGCAACGTGACCATACAGGACTTGTCTGGGCAGATTAAATGGAAAAACCATGACTCAGAACAGTCTATGGTAGTGCAGAAAAAATGGAGAAGGAATTTATCCACTAGCTCCATCCTGACTTCCACTTTTCACTAATCAAAATTTGTTCCATGAAGAGTTTATGCCTCTAAACACCAGGTTGTGGCTCCTTCAGCAACCACTAGGGAAACTACATCCTATGACTTCTGACATAGGACTTTGTACAAACCTGGAAAGGTAAGAGGGACCGGAGATCCTGGACATTTGTACTTGGTAAAAGAAATGCAAGACCCTACAGAAAGTCCTTCATCACAGTGGCCGTGGTGAAGACGTACAACCCTGAGGTGTCAGGGGTCAGGTGAGCTGGAAAAATGTATTCGATATAGCCAGTGTTCGTTGATATTCGTGGATAGAAACTTCTTGTCATCTGAAGGACAAATAGGAGAGTAACAAGTATCCAGTAGAGCCGTAAAGTCAGCTTTACCCAATTTCATACATAAATTTAGCTTATCTCTTCAGCTCCAGCCTTTTTCCTCCAACAGCAGCAAAGCACTATTGTCTCAGAGACAGGGCTAGGCGATGAAGGGTTCTTACTGTCAGTGCTCTTTCTAGGCTGACGTCTTCAGGAAGAATCATTAGGTTTTGGCCAAACTGCTCTTCTTAAGCCTTCCTCATGATCCAAGCTGGCCTCAGAATCCCCAAAATGCAGCCCTCTTCTGGGTAGCAGCACAGGTTAATTCATTTGCTTCTATTTTATGCAAATTTCAAGTACATGACTTTGAAATATAAATAAGGGCACACTTTATGCATAAAATCTGAAATATCTCAGATGTACTGATTTTAAAAGAAATTATTGATAATTGCATAATGCTGAAGCTGGTGAACTATGCTTTTCCTATTGTCACTTATTGGGACTAAACAAGCAAGCGCATGATCATTTTTCAGAATGAGTCATGGACTATGTGAGATCTTTCAGGAAAAAATACTCACAAAAGACATCTGCCTGGTCCTCTTGCCAGTGTTATTATTTTGCAGATGAGGAAACTGAGTCATCATATGATTGAATTTGGGGACTCAAAGCCAACTCCTCAGTCATCAATGCCCATGTCCTTTCCATTGTTCTATCTCTCCCAACTTTGTGTTACTATCAAATGTAATAAGCAAACCTGACTTTCATGCACGGCGTCAATAAAAATATTGACTTAGCCCACAGTACTGGACCTAACATGTTCCTTTAGGTTGACATAAAGCTTTTAATGGATATTCTTTTTACAGTGTGGTTCGATCACCCACCCACTTAGCTACTTTAAGTGTCAACAAGCCACAGGTCACCGTTTATCCCGAGGAAAGTATAATAGCAGTAACAACCACACGAATACTAATATTTACCATTTTCTAGCACCAGATACTGTCTTAGAGTCTCCACATATGTCACTTCACGGCGTTCTCACAGCAGCCCTGTGAGGCAACGCTATCATTTTTCTCATTTTACAAATAAGAAAACTGAGGCCCAGAGATATTAACTAATTTGGCCAAAATTACACAGCTAGCAAGTCCACACTTAGTTCCGGGCCCGGATTTTTTTCCACTGACCCAAACTCCCTTACACTGGCAAAGTACATTAAAGCTAACAAAGACTTGTTTCTTTTTGCATGTGCATTAGCACTTCTCATCTTGATCACTACTTACTTTGTAGATAAGGAAATCGAGGCTCAAGAAGTTTAGATAGCTTTTCCAAGTTCATATAGCTATTAAGTGTCGGAGCTGGGAGTAAAAGCTGAGTTGGAGTTTTTTCTCTTCTCTGCTTCTCACTGGAGACTATCAAATGCTTGGTTAAAGTGACAGCTGCCTGTGTTCAACTCAGTGTTTGCTAATTTAACATCTTAAACACACTAAAAATTAGTTTCTATAAATCCTATTAAATAAAAAAAAATCACTTAGAACAATCGTCTTCATGAGTTCCTACCCTTTGAATTAATGAGAAACCTCTATGTTCATTGATGTAAGTGTCATTTGATGCTGGGGCCTCATGAGGATTTCAGAGAAGAGGCAGAGAACTAAGGAAATTGTAAGACCCATACAGAGAAACTGAATATAGGAGTCTAGCAAAAAAAGATCCTCAAAGCAGCTGACTTCTTAACAGGGAGCCTAGAAGATTATCAAAGGAGGGAAGATAGTGCTAGAAAGCTGTAGATGAATAGCAACAAAATACCACAAAATGGAAGTACCTTAATAGACAGATATAGTTTTCTTGAAAAGTTTCTGTTACTTTCTTAGAATATTTATTAGAATTGGGCTTGGCTGCATATAATAAAAGTCCAAACTGACCTTAGAAATAAGGTAAAAGTTTGCAACTCTTTCAGGTAATGATGAGAAACTGGTCATTCAAGACTAATATGGAGGCTACATACAGTGTATCCAGGGACCCAGTATCTTTCTTTGTAACCGCTTTGCCATTCGTGACTTCCGTTTGCAAAGCCACCTCACAGCCCAAGCTAGCTGCTGGAGCTCCAATGTTTGTATTCACATTTCAGGCTATAGGAAGAAGGAAGAGGGGGAAATGGAGGTCTACTTCCTCCCTTTTAATGAGATTTTCCAGAAATAACTCATGACGCTTCCACTTATATATCATTGAGCAGAATTTCATCATATAATTACCCTGACACCTAGTTGCAAGGAAGACCTTTTTAGATGGGTATACTGTCCCCATCTAAACGCAGAGTTATGTTACTGAGGAGGAGACAGAATAGATATTTAGGTGTGCAATGAGCAGATTCTGCCACAAATGGTAAAGGATTAATTAATAATAATAATAATAATAATAATAATAAAAGTAATAAACTCATTCAATCTACCTACCTGCTCAAAGACATCCACAACAGGACATTCCAAATGCCATAAGTAAATTGGCATCTTAGCACAATTTTCTGTTTAGAAAATTTTTAAAGCGAAATCAATTTAGATACTTTTATAGCAAGAACAATGAGAATGGATTGACTATAAAGCCAAAAGAGAGAAAGTTTGAGTTTTGTATTATACTAAAATCATAATATTCCTCTAATCTGGCAGTTGGCTTTTGTCCTCAGGCTGTGAGGGCTGGAACCCTATGATAAGAAACCCTTTTACATTCAATGTCATCTATATGCTCATGTTGTTACACTGCAGATTGCTCACACTGAACTTGCAGTAGCCCTCTATTCTGCTTAACTGTATTCATATTTCAAGCAAACACCACAGTATTTCAAGGGAAACTATCGAAAATGGTATTTAACTCCTATACATTCAAAATACTACAGCGGTGCCTGGGTGGTTTAGTCGGTTGGCTGTCCTACTTTGGCCCAGGTCATGATCTCACAGCTTGTGGGTTCGAGCCCTGAGTCAGGCTCTGCACTGACAGCTTAGAGCCTGGAGCCTGCTTCAGATTTTGTGTCTGCCCCTCCCACACTTGTGCTCTGTCTCTCTCTCTCTGTCTCAAAAATAAAACATTAAAGAAAATACTGCAGAGAAGCTAAATACTCCCCTGTTTCTAAAATTGTATAGAAATAAGCAACATAAAGGAGATTTTGAAAAAAAAATAAGATGTCTGATGCATTCTGGTGCAAAAAAAAGTGTTCTTTTAAATGTATTGTTATTTCCAGTAATGATAATAGCTAACATTTACTGAGTGATTATTATGTGTCAAGAGCAGAGGTGAGTACGTTATTTTATTCATTCATAAACTGTAAGAAGAGCTTCAGTGTATTTTCTTAAGCTTTGGCTTCTTAGGCTCTGTCATTCATTCATCCTTCCATTAATATTCACCAAACATTTGTTATGTATCTAGCACTATGCTAAAAGATAGGGAGACAGAGATTTAAAAACTACAGATACTATCCTAAGGAAATTCACATTTTAAAAAAGTGAATAAAGGGAGAAGTAAAATGAGTACTTTTAATTCCTACGTGCATGGGTTCTGAGACAGGCCATCAGGGTTACATCCTGACTTTGTGAACGCCTAGCTGTGGGACTTCAGGCAAATCATATAACTTCTCCAAGTTTGAGTTTCCTCATTTGAAAAATGGGAATACCGAAGTACGGAATGAGATAAACCATTTAAGCACTTAAGTCACTGTTTGGCACAATGTAAGCACTCAATAAATATTATTATCTATTTGTGTCATAGCACCCAGGGTCTTAAAGGAACACTAAGAAAGATGCTGAACTCAGACACCAGGCAGAGAAGGCCTTACGATGATACCTTAGTTGAGCGTTTAAGACTGTACAACTCAGGGGCGCCTGGGTGGCTCAGTCAATTAAGTGTCTGACTCTTGATCTCTGCTCAGGTCTTGATCTCAGAGTCATGAGTTCATGTCCCACACTGAGCTCCATGCTGGGTGTGGAGCCTCCTTAAAAATAAAAAATAGAAAAAAAAGACTGTACAACTCAGGTACTCTCCTAAATTCTCCAGCTCTCTGGGGTCAAACTTCTCTTGTGCCCAAATAAGCCTGACACACATGCCTATAAAAGCAGAAATCTCATCTTTCACTGGGTTACCTCTCAAGGAGAGCGGTGGAAACTTGAGGAATAAAGACATGTTCCACCGATCCTCAGGCTCCCCCAGCTAGACGCTCTCTCTAGATTACTGCTCTACTTTGTGCACAGGATATCTGCTCACACCTAACCAACCTCCTGTCCCCACCCCTGCCCCGTGCCCTCTCTGGCAGTTTCTGCTTTCAGGTTTCACTTCCTCTCCAAGCCTGGACAGAGCTGCCTTCATCGATACTTCAAAGCACATCTCTGAGAAGCTGTCCTTTTAAATAAGGCTTCGCTGAAAGATGAGGGAGAACAGAAATACAGTAAAACCTTGGATTGAGAGTAACTTGTTCTACGAATGTTGTGCAAGATGAGCAAAACTTTCTAATAAATTTTAACTTGACAAATGAGCAATGTCTTGAAATATAAGTAGTACCTGACACGAAATGTCACATGATCACAACTAGGCCACTGGTTCTTGAAATTCGCTTTGATATACAAGTGCTTTGGATTACACGCATGTTTCTGGAATGAATTATGCTCACAAACCAAGGTTTTACTTACTCCAAAAGGTAGCCCACAACTAGGACTACAGGTGGTTGCCCTGAAAGTCACAGCCAAACATAAATTGACTATCCCTGTCTCGCTAGCCTCCACAGCTCTTTTCCCGATGTGAGTAGGAGCCAGTTGCACCCCATCTACAGGGATTTTCGGGTACCTCCATATTCCAGCATCCAAGTTCAATCCTCTTTGTGCCCTCAGGGAAGATGGAAAGTCTCTTTCCCCAGGCTAAGGTCCTTCTCTTTCCCACCTCAAGATGGCAGGTGCACATGCAGGGTGCTGTGGCCCTCATCTCAAAGACAAAGCTGGGACAATCATGTCAGTCCTCAAACATTGCCCCAAATCAAGGTTATCCATCTTAACTCCTGGGTAGGACACCAATGGTCCAGCCCATCTAGTGCTGCTTCTTGATAATCTACACCCACATCATAGACTTCCCTTGGCCTTGAGGTGAAAGATGGTCCAGCCTGCACGACCTTCCTGGTGGTTCCTGGTCTTGTATGGACATTGCTTTTAGATAAAAATACATATAACTCCACCCACGCATTGTTTCCAGGCAAAGTACAGTACAAATCCAGATATAGGAATTTTTTCATTAACTTGCAATTATACTACATTTACATTATTAAACAGAACACTTAATAAGTTACTCTGAGGGTTTTGCCTTTGAGGTTATTACACTACTTCCTGGGATTCCCTAAGAAAAATGGATAGGTATTTGCCTTACAAATACATCACTAAAGGGATTCATTCAAGTGGTCCATTCTCAAACGAAGGGAAGTCTCACCCCAAAGACAAATGTTTACAAATGTCTCATTTCCTCAGAGTTCTGCTCTCAACCCGATTATCTGTGAGGTATACTTTGCTTTTTATATGTGTATGATTGTGTCATTTAGAATGGAAATAGCCCAGAGCACTTTACAAGCAATAAAAAAATGTCTTATTAAAAGGCATTTTAGTATTCTATTACTATTGAACACAATAATATCTCTTGGCCAGAAACTCTTTCAGGGATATTAAACCTATAAGATAAAGCCCCTATCTAGAAGCCAAGGAGAACCACTTTTTAAATAGTCAAGAATCCTTTGGCATTTGAACATGTATTCAAAAAGATTTTTATTAATATTCCTCAAGCAATCATTTAAAAGTTAGTGTCTCTATGGGAGCCTGGGTGGCCCAGTAAGTTAAGTGTCCAACTTCAGCTCAGGTCATGATCTAGTGGTTTGTGGGTTCAAGCCCCATGTCCAGACGGCTCAAAGCCTGGAGCCTGCTTCAGATTCTGTGTCTCCCTCTCTCTCTGCCTCTCCCCCACTTGCACTGTGTGTCTCTCAAAAATAAATAAACATTAAAAAATAATAATAGAAGTTAGTGACTCTTACATTCCTAGAATCATAGCACCCAGGGCACAATTCAAACTGTCTTCCATTGTCTGTTCCCCAACATCTCCCCTCTGCTTTACACAGGCAAGTTTAGACAAGTTTAGACTTTCCCACCAATAGGTCAAGTTTTTGTCTTTCTTCTCTGCAGCAGGGAATTAAAAAATATTTTTGTTACTATTAAGTGTTACTATTTAACTGAAATTTTAAAAATAGCGTTTTGCCAGGTATTTCAATGGATTGTTGGAAAAATCGGCAGAAGGAAACAGGTAAGGCACAGAATAATTTTTCAGAAACTGTAGACCATGTATAAATGATTATCATTATTGCTTTGTTAAGGTGGGAGGAGGGTAGATAAGTCTTAATTATACAGATGGCATTTAATACATGGCCTGGAGAACTGGAAGGAAGAGGAGCTAACTCATACTGAGACCAACTTTGTAGTCACTTAGTCTTTCTTAATCCTCACAACCAATCTCTGAATTAGATATTTCTATTTTACTATAAAGGAAACTGAGGATAGGAAGGGTTAAGTGACTTGTCTTGTGGCCACACAACTGTAAGGACTGAGTGGGACTTAAACTCAAAAGGGAAGGCTCCCAAGGTGTTAGCAGAAAAGTAGCAAGAATGGAATTGTCCAACCTGAATCCCACTATTACCTGGTCCAGCTTCATCTGGTCCCCCTCCTACGTGAGGAATGTGATGGCCTTCCTTCTTCAGCCTTTCCTGCTTAGCCTCAGCCCCTACGATCACCCAACCAGGTTGGACCCTGGCCAGCCAACAGTGAAAGGAGGACCAGCACACGGAATTGGCGTGTGGAGTGTCTGGTGGACTTTTTCTCAAGCCCTGAGCATCCACAGACCCATGGTGCTATAGTTGTTTCCTGCTTCCACCATATTGTCCAGATTATACACCTAGGGTTCTTCCAGACTTTCCTACCTTCCCATTTTCCTGCTGAGGTTAGAAGCTCATCCTGAGTTTCAGTACCCTAACTTCTCACAGGTTGGAGAACTTTTCCCTTGGATTCCAAGACAAGTAGATGGGCCTTCTTGAACCCATGCATGGCCCCTTATCAGATTTTTAGTATTGCCACCAACCAGAAACTTCTGTTATGCTGCCTTATACATTACAGGATCTCTTTGGGCAAAGATTCCTGGCTATGTCGGTTCTGAATTGTTTGCTTTGGCTTTTTTGATGTTGCATGTTGGCCAACAGCTAACTCCTTTGGGTCCAGGTCAACCCTCCCTTTCCTTTACTCTCTCCCCAGGCTCATGAAAACTCAATATGCCTCATGGCTAAGGCATCTGAGTTAGGGCAGGGTGAGGCGTTGCCTCACCATGAAGTCCCTATAAGGGTTTACTATAAATGAAAAGTGCCCAAGCTGAAAACAGGTGACTGGCTGCAAACACCAGGAGTGTCACAATTTGTCAAGACATAGCCTAACTGAAGAGTCACAGATTAAGAATCCAAGTCTGAAAAGAAGTAGGAATGAGGAGCTTGTTCCACTTACTAGTTCTCTGACCTTTAGCCAGTGCCATTAGTGTCACTGTGACTCCCTTTCTTTATCCATAACATAAGGGCAAGAATACCTGAGTCAGCAGGTTTTTATAAGAATTAATTGAGAAAAGGCACCAGGGTAGCTCAGTTAATTAAGTGTCTGACTTCGGCTCAGGTAATGATCTCGCAGTTTGTAAGTTTGAGCCACACGTGGGGCTCTGCACTTACAGTGTTGAGCCTCCTTGGGATTCTCTCTCTGTCCCTCCCCTCTTGCGCACGAGTGCACATTGTGCGTGCTCTCTCTCAATAAATAAACTTAAACATAAAAGAATTAATTGAGAAAATGTTTGTCGAGGTCAGGAACAGAACCTGGTATACAGTAGACCCTCAATAAAGGCCATATGTAATCGACTCTAAAACGCACACTCATTTTCACATTTTAACACTGAAACTGGAACGAACCTTATATTGTGTCACAGTTTAATCAACAGGGGTTTTTGTCTTCTTTTTTCATGGTACATAAAATAACAGTACGTCTTACAGTCAGTGACATCTTAAGTTCTATGAAATGCAGGACAGATTCCTCCCAACTTACAGTGGTTCAGCTTACAAATTTTTGAATTCATAGTGGTATGAAAGCAAAATGCATTCAGTAGAAACTATACTTAGAATTCTGAGTTTTGATCTTTCCCCTGGTTGGCGATAGGCAGAAGATACTTTCAGGAAGCTACGCAGTGGCAGCTCAATCAGCCATGTGAACACAATGACAATCACTCTGTTTCTCACTTTCAGTACTATATTCGATGAATCACATGAGATAGCCAATACTTGATTATAAAATAGGCTTCATGTTAGATTATTTACCTAACTGTAGGCTAATGTAAGTGCTCTGAGCGTGTTTAAGGCAGGCTAGGCTAAGCTATGATACTCTGTAGGTTAGATGTATTAAATGCATTTTCAACTTAGGATATTTTCAGCTTACATTGGGTTTATCAGGATGTGACACCATCAAAAGCTAAAGAAGAGCTGCAATATATTTCTCTTACCACAGTATCCAAGGCTACATTTTTACTCCCTGCCAGACCTGACAAGTCACACGGCGAAAAAAAAAGGAGCACTATAATAGATGATGCCTTATAACCATTTACAACAATTGAGAACAATTTTTCCCAATTTTGCCTGACAATTCCACTCAGGGTTGTGAAAAGAACAATTGAGATTTTCGTGAAATAACAGGATCTTTAAAGAGAGTTCTTCATTTTTGCATTTTTCACAGACAGGCCTTGTTTTTCCAAAATTATTAATTGCTAATTCTAGATAATGTAACTCTATGAGAAAAAATACGGTCTCCTTGTTTAAAAATGTTACACTTAGACTATACCAGTTGGTTCTGTCAAATCATCAAACATTTCTAAACAGATAGAATTGTTTTCGTCCAAGTCCTGGTTTTAAAACTGATTCACCCATGAGCAGATGAGCCCCACAGCTATACCTACTCTCTCACGGGTTACCGGTCCCTTTCTTGGGATGCCCTTTCCCTTTGCCTCCCCATCTGCTGGATTCTTACCTAAGAGCCAATTAATGAAACAAGAAGCCATGGAACTTTAGAGTTGAACTGAAGCATTCCCAGATATCCCCAACTCAAAGCCAACTGTTCTTCTACTGGGTTTCCAAAACCCTTCAGCCAGTACTTAATCTGCCACAATTATTTTTTTAAGAAGTCTGTGTTTCTTTTTTCTCCTCATTGGCTTTGGAAGTCTTAAAGGGCAGGGGTGCCTGGGTGGCTCAGTCAGTTAAGCATCAGACTTTGGCTCAGGTCACGATCTCACAGTTCATGGGTTCAAGCCCCAGAAGCAGAGCCGGTTTGAGTTCTGTGTCTCCCTGTCTCTTTGCCCCTTCCCCGCTCACACTCGGTCTCTTTCTCTCTCAAAAATAAACATTAAAAAAAATTTTAAGTTAAAAAAAAAACAGAAAGTCTTGAAGGGCAGGGCACATCTATTGCACATCTGTATCCCCACGGTACCTTATAAAATATCTTAAATATATTAGTTGATCTATTTTAGCCAAAATGTATTGAATTGAAATGGACTATCTACGAGTGCTTTTAACCAAATACAATGGACTTTTGTCAGTATTGTTACAATATGAATAATATCAGGGACCCCACGCAATCACAAATGAATACGTATTCTGATTAAGGAAGTGGACCTTTCTTGAAACTTAGTTGGTCTTACCCACAAGACTATTCCCAGAAAACCCTAGATCCTCCATAAATATTGAACGAAGGAACATCTACTCTGCCTTCCTTCTCACTATCATCCTATTTTTCTAAATATTCTTCCAGATAGTTATAGCATTTTCCTTTGTCTACTCAAGCAAGAAATAGCAGACTTTCTTTAATTGCCACATCATAACCACTGTTGCTATGACTGTCAGAGCCCGACACCTGTCTGCAGTCCTCCTTTTCCCTTCTCAACCCCAGGTTCTACAGCTTCAGGTTGATACAGCTATTTAAAATTTTTTCTAAAAAGTATTTCTAATGAATACAGGGTGGCTCAGTAAGTTAAGCATCCAACTCTGGATTTTGGCTCAGGTCATGATCTCACAGGTTCCTGAGATCAAGCCCCATGTCCAGCTCTGAACGGACAGCGCTAAGCCTGCTTGGGATTTTCTCTCTCCCTCTCTCTCTCTGCTCTTCCCCCGCTAGCACTCACATGCACTCTCCCTCTCTCTCTCTCAAAATAAATAAACATATTTTTTTTTAATTATCTATGGGAGAGGGAGAAAATAGAGTCAGAGGCAAAAGTTACACTTCTCCAAATAGATTTTGTATATTTATATATTTTATTTTGTATTTGTATTTATATTTATTTTAGAATTTGAGGCCCTGTAAGTATTTTATGTAATTATAAAAAAATTAAATCTGAAAACAAAGTCAAAATTTAAAACTTAATCAAAAATTATTTCAAGTGATTTTACAACAAATAATTTGATTGTGCAACCCTAGTAGGATAAAAAGTCGTAAAAGACAAACAATTGTAAAATTGTTTTCAGTAAATATATTTTTGGTATAGTGATGATACCGTTATTGTGTTGAGTATATTTTGTGGGACAAAATGAATGGGTAATGATGTAGGTATCACTAGGAACCAACCAATCGTGGCATGGGAGAAAGGAGATAGGGGTGACGTGAGACTGACAATGTTAAATAAAAACTCTGGAATCCTAAGTTTGAATTGTAAGTATCAGTATGGGGGCGCCTGGGCGGCTCAGTCGGTTAAGCAGCCAACTTCAGCTCAGGTCATGATCTCCCGGTCTGTGAGTTCGAGCCCCGCCTCGGGCTCTGTGCTGACGGCTCAGAGCCTGGAGCCTGCTTCGGATTCTGTGTCTCCCTCTCTCTCTCTGCCCTTCCCCTGCTCATGCTCTGTCTCTCTGTCTCTCAAAAATAAATAAACGTTAAAAAAATTTTTTAAAATGAATTGTAAGTATCAGTATGAAATCACTATATATGTTATATTCTAAAAAAGTTTTTTCTCAGTTCTGTCCACTGAAAAAGACTAGAGACCTGATTGTAGTCTGAAATACCATTTTTTCACTTAAAAACACAGAGCTTCTTGGAGAAATGACTGATTCCTGGCCTAGGGCAGAAAATGTGCCAGATGAAGCTGGAATATCACATCGTACCGGAAGCAAGGAAGTGTAAGAGAGTAACAGGGTCTCGTCAGAGGGACTCAGAGCCAACCGGAAGATGCTCTCACTGGCCAAAGGTGGGACAATTTGAGCATCATCGGCAAGGATAGAAACAGATCAAATAAGTTTGAATCCAGAAATTCAAAATGATGCTTTATTCACTGGTCACATTTGAAGGATGCTGGCTAAACAATGCATGATTTCGAAAACTGGGAAATACAGGGAAAGAATCAAGCATAAAATTTCTATTTTATACATATCATATCTCAGACTACAATTATCTCTTATATAGAGAAATTTCTCCTTATAGAAATAGTCCAGGTAATAAGTAAAGAATGATACAATTTAAATACAACCATTTTATAAGCCCTCCATGAAATAATGTGTCTTAAAAAAGATTATTAATGGCTGCTCACATCATGCAAAAAAAAGACATTACTGTGTCCAGATGGAAGTACCCAAGACCACTTATGAAGTAGCCACATACCGAATAATCAAACTTAATCTCTCAAAGCTCTATATTTAAATACCAGGTTGCAGGAATACGAGGAAGAGCAGAACATGTTAAACAACACCTCGGGAAGCAACTACCAAAATCCAGACCACAGATAATTCCACAAGACAAAAACCCAATTTCTTCAATAAATCTACTGCAAATGAAAAAAGAGGAAGTAGGGCAATTCTATATTAAGAGACTTAACTAGGTATACCAGCTAGTAAGTAGTACAAGGACCTTGTTTGGATAGAGATTCAAACAAATTCTGAAAAAACATTTGAGATCGAGAAATTGAAATAACTGTTTTACAATGTTTAGAATCATTGCTAAATTTTTAAGTGAAAGAAGAATACCCAAAATTTTAACAATACCTATTGAAATATTTGCAGATAAAACAATATAATGTCTTGGATTTGTTTCAAAAGAATCAAGGACTGAGGAAAGTGGGCGGAGGTACAGATAAAACTCAGTAGTGAAATTATCGAAGCTGAGTAATAGTTACATAAGGAGAGGTTCATTATACTATTCTCTCCACTTTTGTATAGATTTGAAATTTTCCATAAGAAAACATGCTCCTAATGTACCACTGTAAAAAGTGCTACAGCTTATTTCACACTGAAATTAAATGAATCCTGTAGAGTCTTCAAGAATTACTAGAGATAGCATGCATGCCTGTCAGCGAACTCCTGTTTCTTCAAGGCGGTCAGATATTTCAAGACAAAGGACACCATAGCCTGAAGGAAGTACACGTTTAGGTCAACATAAACTTACTCAGCTCCACTTTTTATCCAAAAATGCACCTTTGGATAGATTTGGCTCCAAACACACCGATTCTCGTGCATGATCACTTCCAGAAGCTTCTCGGTCATCTATAATACCAGTTGTGTCATTGGAACCTCTTGGAGACAATCCTGGGTCTCCTGGCACTGCTAAGGTTGTTCACCGGCATCTGTAGCCTCACATTTGAGACTGCAAAGATTTCTTACATAATCTTATAAAGAAGATAAATATCCCTGGATCCTCTTCTCGACTATTTTGCTCACCTTTTCAAGGCCTTAGGCACACAAAATTATTTTATTTACCTGACCAAGTCTGCTTGGCTGGAACACAGTTCCGAATTGGCAGCAGCGATGGTCACTGAGCAGAAGCAGTGGCAACAGCGGCTATGGCTGCAGCCATGGGAGGCAGGAGGGGCTCTCCAGGCTGGCACCGCGGGGACCCAGGGTGGGAGGCTGGCTTGCCCATCAGTTCCAGGAGCCGGGCTGTGGCATCTGCACAAATATTAACTCTGGCCAGACGACGACCAACCGGACAGGAACTGCTGGAACGCAGGCAGTCAACTTTGTTAGTGTATTATTACAAAATAGAACCTTACACATCGACACCGCAAGAAAACTTGTCGAAGAATGATTATAATCCTTTGAAGAGTTTAGAATCTCAGTTTTAAAAACTGCTTCAACGTGCAAAGCTCATATCCACAGACTTAGAAACAGAAAATAAATTTAAAGACTTAGAAATTTAAAGAAATAAAATTAAAGACTTTTGATAGTAGAGCATACTACATTCATCTTACAATTACTAATGTGGAATAATAATTTTAAAATTACTTTTTCCATGTAGCAGAAAATTCACTGAAAGAATGCATAAACCAGAGTTTTGAATTCTATACAAATCATGAAGGCACATTTGATTTCTTGTACAACCTCCACAAGTTACAGGAAATGTCGGAGGAAACATTAAAATACCATTGCATAAATTTACATTTAAAATTAAATTTTAACTTACACAAAACTGATTGGTATGAAGAATGAAATATTTTTAGAAAAGTTCCATGAGAATTATCAGTTCTACATGTGCTAAAATTTTTATTTCAAAATAATTTATCAGACACGTACCCCAAATGTTGTCACAGCCTATAAAATACTCTTAACAGCTTCGATAACAATTGCATCAGTAGAAAGATCCTTGTCAAAATTTAAAATTAGCAAAAATTACTTGCAATCTTCTATGTTTCAAGAGCAACTAATGTCTCTTTCAATTGCATCAACTAAAAATAAAATTGCTAAAAGTATATATTTTAACAATCTACTATATAAGTTTGGAGAAAAGCAAGCCACAGAATAGTGATTAATCAAGATAACACATTAATAAAGTCTTATTTAGTGTATTACATAAAATTATGATACCAAAATATTTTTTACACTTTGTAAGTTATATTGTTACTCATAAATCACTATTACCTCTGTTGTATTTTATAAGTAAAATATTTTAAAAGGAAAAGCTTTATTTCTAATACTTTTAATGGCACTTTTTCCCTGCTTTTTCAGCAAGTACCCTGCACTTTCATTTTGACTGGGCTGCTCAAGTTATGTAGCTTGCCCTGTTCATTAAAAAAAAGGGTGCTTTTATGTGTTTCATCTGGTTGGTAGGGGGGGAGGGCAGCTATATTTCTAAATGTAATCATGGCCTTTAAGGCAGTTTCTAAGCACTATTACATGGGAGAAGGGAAATGTTATAACTGTTACAAATGTGCAACCAATTCTTTTTTTTTTAATTTTTTATGTTTTATTTTTTATATTTTTTGAGAGAGAGAGAAAGGGAGAAAGACTGAGTGTGAGTGGGGGGAGGGGAAGAGAGATGGAGATAGCATCTGAAGCAGGCTCTAGGCTCCCAGCCGTCAGCACAGAGCCAGACGCGGGGCTTAAACTCACGAGCAGCGAGATCATGACCTGAGCTGAAGTCGGACACTTAACCAACTGAGCCACCCAGGTTCCCCCGTTCAACCAATTCTTGCAAGCCCAGTATTACAGAAGGTTCTACTTGGTAAGGGTGGGGAGACCTTAAAGATCAACAATTCCATCATATCTAGCAAAGCCGAGCCACCAAACTGTGATTGTTAGAAGTCACAAGTGATTTAGAAGCAGAGTTGGAGGGGCTCCTGGGTGGCTCAGCCAGTTAAGCATCTGACTCTTGGTTTCGACTCAGGTCATGATTTCATGGCTCAAGGGTTCAAGCCTCACTCTCAGCAAGGAGTCTGCTTGGGATTCTCTCTCTCCTTCTGTCTCAACCCTTCCCTTGTCCTGCTCACATGTTATCTCTCTCCCTCCCTCTCTCTCAAAATAAATAAACTTAAAAAATAAAAAAGCAGACTTGGAACTAAATCTCAAATGTCTCTAGACTACCTGGTACAGTTTGTACCACCAGTTCTTTCTGATTATATCATTAAGGGTTCAGGAACTCAGAAAGCACTCTCAGTATTTCAAACAGAATAATATGAGTGATGGCCACCAAGAAGGACGGTGTCTTCAAAGGGGCCAGAACAATGGAAGGACACACAGTTATTGCCAGAGCCACCACCAGCAGAAAGGGGAGAGGTACTCTGTCTTCTCCCCTCCTCCCTCCCTGCCGTTCATCTTTCCCTATACGTTTCCATTAGCAGAACTGAGCTGGAAGCCTGCTGACAGAAGGGCCTGGAAAACTAGTCTGTGGGAGCCAGCCTCCTGTGATTGAGCAGTGAAGGGCAAGGGTGAGAAGCAGATCTGAAAGCAAACAAGCAAATGACTGGCACTCTGAATAAGCCGCGGAGAGTAACTTCTTCAGGTCTGAATGCCTGAAAATCTGAAAAGTGCTGGTATCCAGACGTCACTGGCAGTTCTCAATGCCGACGCTAATGTACATAAAGCCCTTAGCACGGTGCATGGTATATAGTGAGAGGAGGTTAACCTTATCACTGTCATCATCGTCATCATCATTACTGTCACTATTAGGACTATTAAACGGAAAGAAGTTTAAAAAATGATGAAAAGAATCAGGAAAGTTTGTCAAACAGTGATGAGACCACATTCAATATGTGAAATAAAAAGTTACAAAGCTTGATTTATTGATTCCTATAGCAAGGGGAGCTACACTAGTCAGGCACAGTCTCTCCAAGCAGACCATCTGCTGACCTTATAAAAGCTCTTTGTTTGGGGAAAGCATGGAGTGCCGGGAACTGACAGACTTTCAGCGGTGTAAGTGGGTTGACATCCTCTGTAGCCCATGGTTACTCAGGTGAGACTGTGGTTGATTAGTCGGCTCTCAGAGAGGTGTTTGTTGGAGCGAATCTGCCCCTGATTGGCTAACTTACACGAGGGGCTTACTGAGGCAGAAATCTTGATCCATTGAATGAGTTTAAAATTGGTTCTTATGGCTATTTGTTCCCTTTGCTACGGCAAAAATCGGCTTTTTCTAAGTTCCCAGGAACTTTTTTATTTCCTTTTTTTTTTCTTTTGGTCTTTATCCAATTAAAGCTGCAGGAGAGGGGCACCTGGGCAGCTCAGCCAGGTAAGCATCCGACTTTGGCTCAGGTCACAGTCTCATGGTTTGTGGGTTTGAGCCCCGTGTCGGGCGCTGTGCTGACAGCTTAGAGCCTGGAGCCTGCTTTGGATTCTGTGTCTTCCACTCTTTCTGTCCCTTCCCTGCTCATGCCCTGTCTCTCAAAAATGAATAAGCATTAAAAAAAAATTTTTTTTTAAGCTGCAGGAGAGACCTTCAAGGATTGTTCAGGTCTTTACCACTGTTGATTTTCCTTGAAGGGGAGTTTTCATCAAGTTTACAAGTCTATTGGCTTGATTCTTTCTGGGCTTGTTTTTTATTTGCTTATGTCTGTTGTTTTTGTTCTGTGTTGTTTTATTTTTGTCTTTAAATCATTCGTTGACTCATCTCTGAGGACAGTGGCTGCACAAAAGCACTTAAGACTGGAAAACACACATTGAACAACAGTAAGATAAGTATGACTGGAAGGTACTAGAAGATATTTTAGAACACTGATCCCAAACCTCCCAGATCTCGTAATGAAACAAGTCTCAAAGGTTCTTTGAGTCTCTTTCTATAGCTAAGTTGCCTTTTCTTTTAGCTTAGATATAGATGATCCCAATTCTCTTGTCATGTGTATGTATAATACATAGTGCTAGCAGTGGTTCAGAATCCTCCCTGGTTGGTAAAAAAAAAAAAAAAAAAAAAAATCCAAGGCCATTCTGTTATCTATAACTACTTGGTTTAAGGAATTATAACTGACTTGTTGTCCACCAGAGTTTAAGCTGTATTGTTTACAGTGTCAGCCAAAGCAATGGAACAGGTTTTTGAAGAATGCCTCTCCTTTAACTACTATGGGTAGGATCATTATTCCAAAGGATTCTCTCCCCATAAGAGGTTTATAATTTTGTGCTCCTTGAAAGGAGACCTAGTCCATTTAGGATGTTAGGGAATCATATTAATTATCTCTTGTTCTAAAAAAGTTATCTCAAACCACGTAGGTTGAAAACAAGAATATTGAGTATCTCACGTGGTTTCTGAGGGGCAAGACTCTCGGAGCAGCTTAGCCAGGTGGTTCTGGTTCAGTATTTCTCTTGAGGTTGCAGCCCTGATGTCAGCCAAGGCTGCAGGTCTCAGAAGTTTTAAATGGGGGTGTGGCATCTGCTCCCAAGAGGGCTCACTCACACAGTTGTTCACTGGACACTTCAGTTTCTCACTGGCTATTGGCAGGATGTCACTGTTGCTCACCACATCAGCCTCTCTGTAGGGTTCACACCACATGGCAGCTACCTTCCCCTAGAGCGAATGGTATGAAGGTAAGGCAAAAATCACAGTATCTTTTTTAACCTTACCTTGGTAGTGACATACCCTCTTACTACATTCTATTGGTCACACAGATCCACCTTGATAAAATGTGGGAGAGGTGCTGTGTTTGAGGGCATGAATACCAAAAGGCAAGAATCATTAGAGTCTATCTTGGAGACTACTAATAATGCAACAGAATGATTAACCTTGGTCCTGGATTGGCATTGAAGAGCCTGATTCCTTTACAGGAAAAGAGTAAAAAGCTGTACATGAGATACTTCAATTTTGATGGAGCTGCAAATATATCGTCTCTAACGATTGTGTGACAAACCATTATTATTATTTGCATTTTGTAATTTCCTTGGTACAAGGACATTTTCTTTCATTTATGTATTAGATGCAAATAGTATCATTAGTGGTAAAGTTTTTTCCAGATCTTATTTTCATGGATCCCATAACAAATCATTCCCACTGTTTCTTTCAAGAATTTCAGCATCCAGATTTTACATATCCATCATGGAATTCTTGAACTTTCCCACGGATTTATTATTGTTTTGTTATTTTTGTTTATATGAGGTCCTTGTGTAAGGACTTTAGTCAGTCTGCTTAGTGTGCTACTCTACTATTTCAGTAGTATTTCTAAAGATCTATGGCATGTTGTACTAGCTTCTATAACACTTCTTTTACTGTGAGTCTCTACTTTGATCACAGTAGTTATTTTAGATACCCTGAAGCCATCTCATAATTAATGTATTTGTTGTTTATTTGCTGTTTATTTTCAAAGAGTACCTAAGATCTTAAAACCTCTTTTTCATGGCAGTATTTTTATTTTGTTAATTTTATTTAGTTTTATTTTTAAATGTTTTATTTTATTTTTGATACAAAGAGAGAGACAAAGAGAGGCACAGAGTGTGAGCAGGGCAGGACAGAGAGAGAGGGAGACACAGAATCCAAAGCAGGCTCCAGGCTCTGAGCTGTCAGCACAGAGCCTCATGTGGGACTCAGATTCACAGACCACAAGATCATGATTTGAGCTGAAGTTGGACACTTAACTGACTGAGCCACCAGGCACCCCTAACTTATTTTTAATGTTGAGAGAGAGAGAGACAGAGTGCAAGTCGGGGAGGAGCATAGAGAGAAGGAGACACAGAGTTTGAAGTAAGCTTTGGTCTCTGAGCTGTCAGCACAGAGCCCACACAGGGCTCAAACCTACTAACTGTGAGATCTGACCTAAGCCGAAGTCGGACACTTAACCGAATGAACCACCCAGGTGCCCCCCTTTTTTTTCGAGAGAGAGAGAGGCAGAGTGCAAGTGGGGGGTGGTCAGTGCGAGAAGAAAGAGAGAGAAAGAGACACAGAATCTGAAGCAGGCTCCAGTCTCTGAGCTGTTAACACAGAGCCTGACAACGGGCCTCGAATTCATGGACCACAAGACATGACATGAGTCAAAGTCGGATGCTTAACCGACTCAGCCACCCAGTTGCCCCAAAAAGAATACCACTATTAATTTATATACTAATTACTTTATTTTAGTCATTTGAAATGGCTTAGAAAAGACCACAGTTCAGTCATTTGCACAATTTGAACACTTGGTAAGGAATGCGATTTTATAAGAGAGCATTATCTACTTATTCTTTTGGTAAAAAATGTGTAACATGTAATTTACCATCTTAACCATTTTTAAATGTATAGTTCAGTAGTGTTAAGTATATCCACATTGTTGTGAAACAGATCTTTAGAACTCTCTCATGTTGCAAATCTGAAACTCTGTCCCATTAAGCAATTCCCCCACCCCTCTCCCCACAACCTCTAGTAAACACCTTTCTACTTTCAGTATAAATTTGACTACTACTCTATGGAATCATACGGTATTTGTCTTTTTGTGACTGCTTATTTCATTTAGCATAGATCCTCAAACTTCATCATATTGTAGCATGTGGTAGATTTTACTTCCTTTTAAGGCTGAATAATATTCCATTGCATGTACATACCACATTTTGTTTATTTGTTCATCCAACAGCAGACCCCTGGGGTGCTTCTACTTTTTGGCTGTTGTGAATACTGCTGCTATGAACATGAGGATGCCACTACCTCCGTGAGATCCTGCTTGCAATTCTTTTGGATATATATACCCAGAAGTGGAATTGCTGGATCATATGGTAATTCTGTTTTTAACTTTTTTGAGAAATCTCCATACTCTTTTCCTTAGCACTTGTACCATTCTACTCAATGCAATGTGCAAGTTTGAATTTCTATACATTCTCGTCAACATTTGTCATCATATATTTATATATATTATATGTATTTACTATCATATATGTTATCCTAATGGATGTGAGGTAATATCACATTGTAGTTTTGATTTGCATTTCTCTTTGGTGATTGTAAAATTATTTCATGTGCTTGCTGGCCATTTGTGTATCATCTTTGGAGAAATGTCTGAGTCCTTTCCAATTTTTTTAAGTTTATTTTTTTTTTTTTGAGAGAAGTGGGGAGGGGCAGAAGGAGAGGGAGAGAGAGAATCCCAAGCAGGCCCCATACCCAGTGCGGAGCCTGACACGTGGCTCATTCCCACAACCATGAGATCATGACCTGAGCTGAAATCAAGAGTCAGACATTAACCAAGTGAGCTACCCAAGCATCCCTCCTTTGCCCAACTTTTAATGAGGTTATTTGATTTGTTGTTGTTGAATTGGAGTTCTTTATATATTCTAGATATTTACTCCTTATCAGATATACGACTTGCAAAGTTTTCTACCTTTTTACTCTGTGTTCTTCGGTTCATAGAAGTTTTTAGGTTTGCTGTAGCTCATTTGTCTATTTTTTCTTTTGTTGCCTGTGCTTTTTTTTTTTTTTTTTTGCATCATATCCAAGAAACCATTGCCAAATCCAATGTCATAAGGTTTTCTTCTAAGAGTTTTATAGTTAATAAAATTGTCAACTCATTTTATGTTAATGTCTGTATGTGGTATTAGGCTTCATTGTTTTGCATATGGATAGTCAGTTTTCCCAACACCGTTTGTTGAAGAGACTGTACTTCTCCTACTAAGTAGACTTGGCAACATTGTGGAGTATCATTTGACCATATACCTGAAAGTTTGTTTCTGAGGTCTCCGTTCTAGTCTATTGGTCTGTTTGCTGGTTTTCTTTTTAGACCCATCAATAAACAATACTGTCAGCATTGAGTATTAGAGCAACAAAGAATATTAAGTCAGCAGTTAATACTGTAGGGTTCAAATATTCTAAGCATGAAATTAATTATTCTCTATTGGATAAAGGTAATAGAGGTGCTGAAGTAAGAGTATTCCACTGGTGACTGATAATAGGAGAAAGAACATTCACATTTTATAATTAGTTAATTGATTTAAAGGTTATCACAATACACTATCTGAAGATGTTTTAACGTATTTAATTGAGGCCCATAATCGTTCTGAGGCAACTAAGCTATGCTTTAGCTACTGAATTCAGGGATCAGTTTTAATAGGCAATAGGTCTTCACCGTGTGCCATGTGGGTGAGTTAAGACCATTAGATCATGGCCTAACTTTCTCATATTTGTTCAAAAAATGAAGGGTTTATATAGTCCAGGAAGACTTTTAAGAACTCTGTTCTAACTATTCTGCCTGCGTTCATGGAATCTTTTGCCCATTGGCATTCTGGACCATAGTTATTTCTTCAGTGATTTCTTGAATCATACATAATATAGATATATTATTAACCACATAAGCTATAATTTTATTGGGTGCAAGAAAATTTCCAGGATTTAAAAAGTTATCTTTTTGCAGAACATTTTATATAGGCACTTCCGTTTGCAAAGTAAATCCCTAGCCATTAAATTTGTAGGAATTGTTTCACAGAGTTGAAAGGAATGTCCTGATAATGATTTCAAACTGTCAGCTACAGGTTGGGACCTGGGGAATGACTTACGATTTTTAGAAATTTTCATTATTTTAGTGCTTCCCAGAAACCCAGGTAAAAAAAGCTTGTTTTTTCCTGATACCTTCTTCGATGTACTATGTACCTTTAAATTTGTCTTTTATTATCTTCTTCTACCATCTGGCACAAGCAGTCATTTTTACTTTAAGATAAAATTTCGCTCTTTCTTCCTATTGGAAGTCTTTCTCAGTTTTTAAACACCTTTAGAATTTTGCTCTGAGGGATCTGATGTTCTATAGTAAAGAGATTAGTGGTAGATTTAGTGACTCCCATAGCAACAAGAAAGCCACATTTGTTCCTCTGAAAGTTTAGAAGGAGCAAAGGGGAGTGTTGGGACTTAATGTCACCCTCGTAGCAGCTTCAATGGACACGTGTGGATAATTGTCCTTCTGTTTCTTAGCCGTTATGGATCATCAATTCTTTCAATTATCATCGTATTTAAATATCCACAGGTATTCTTACCCATAAGCTCTCAATTTTTAGAGGGCAGAATTTTTTAGTTATTTTTCTTAACTAGAGAGCCACTCTTTTGAGTTTCAGCTTATTTTCCTCCAAAGGCTCTGGAAATATCTAGCCGCACACTGAAAATTTTCTAGATTGGAATTTTACATTTCCATTTCTTTTTTAGCATCAAATTTTCCCTTTCAGATTTGATCCCATTTACAAAGGAAGTCACATCTCCACTTTAGCTGTGGTTTTACTCCAGCTTCTAGAATATTTACTAAAGTCTATTTTTCATCTTTGTTTTATTTACAATTTAAACCTTTTCATGATCTTTCTCTTAAAATAATTATCTCTGAAATTGCCTTATCTTGCCTTAAGTCAAGTTTTTAAGATGCTATGTAACCAAGTACTTTAAATCTTTTCTTTCCTATATTTCTACTTATTAAGGATTTTTCCTATCAGAGAGGCTAAGTGTTAGCTGAGCAGATCTACAGTAGAGGAGATTAACTACACAAGAAAGATTAAAATCTGTAACAAAATTCTGCCCGTATTTTCAAGGTTTAGGAAAATCAATTTTGTCCCGTAACTTGGCTCTAGAGAAAAATTCAAATTCAACTTTCTGGTCTAGAAATTTTATAATATCATTGCTTCCCAAAGAAACCCCTGGAAAAAGAATAGCTCATTTAGAAGGTCAAGTAAAGCTGAGTGAAAAACAAAATGCAAAGTGAACAGCTTTCAAAAGATTAAAAAATCTTTGAGAGAAACTGTCTCAAGTTAGATTTTTGGGCCTTCACCTATCAGTTAAAGAAACTTACTACTGATTATTTGGTATTTTGTCTCCCATTATTTTTAGAGTTTGTCTTAATGATATTAATGTAGACATTTGGACATTTCCTCAGGAAAGTGCAAAAGTTAGAATTGCAGCACTTCTTAAAGGAAATAGAATCCTTTAGTGCTTTTGGGCTTTTGACGGGCTCTGGGTTCTGCAAGCAGGCAGAAACTAGAAAGGGACTATCCACTCAATAATCTGACAGTCCCTGAGTCTTGAGTATGGAAAAAACAAAGTGAGATTCTTTCACAAATTAATGAGAAAGGGGGTGTCCTCATGAAAGTTTAGTGGAGGACCCAAACCTTGTTTGACAAATCCTTTTTAACAAATGGATTTCTGATCTAACAGACCTCTAATCATTAGCCTTCCACACTGGCCTGCCTTGAGCTACAAATTTTTCAGGCTTATGTTTCAATCTGTTCCCTTATACATTCAAAAGAAAGGAGCCAAGCCAGGACAAAACAAAAACACATGAAAGAATACTTCGTACATCTAGACGAGCAGCAGCAAAAACAAGGTAAGCGGCAGGAGAATACACAGGTTCGTGGCAAAAACATTTCTCAAATGACATAGCTCTATAACAAAGGTCTAACGATCTTGTACAGAGAGGTAGGTCTAATCGCTCATCAAATGGATTACCTCTAAACCAAACGGTGCAATTGCTCTGCACAAAGATCTAGGCCTAAACAAAGAGCTATTTGGTTACAAATCCTAGACTAACAAAAGACATTTAGGAATATGAACTCAAGAAAACTAGCCAGAGATCATATTATTATTGAGATTGACTCATTCACACATCTGAAGAGTAAAGAGAATTTTGGCACAAGATGCCAGTGAGTGCACCCAGAATGCTGGAATCCAGGGTTCCCTGGAAGGCCGCCAAATGAGGGTCTTCAAAACAACCTTGGTGAAACCTCCAAAACCGTCCAATGAGACCATCACTCAACATCTGAAATGAAAAGGCTAAAAACTAACTAATCGCTTGTTATGGTAAGAGGTGCCAGTCAGACAATCTATTCAAGTGGAACAGATTGCCAGTTTTAGGTAAGGTTTAGGGGAAGCATGACGGTCAGGAATGGGTCAACTCTCAGAGGCATAAGTGAGTTGCCATCATCTATAGAAACAAGCTTGTGCGGGGGAGGCTTTTGTTGATTAGGTACTGCTCAGAGGTGTGCTGTTGGAGTGAGTGTGTCCCTGACTGGCTGAGTTTCAAGACTGAGAGACTGATAGATGGTTGGCTTTCAAAAGTGCGTTTACCAAGGTGAGTTGTTGGTTGACCGAACAGGTTTAAAAGCAGTATGGGGGGGGGGGGGGTGGATTTGTTACATGACTTCAGAATAAGCAGCCTTTTCCTACATTTGTAAGAACTTTTTCAGTCTCAGGTTAAAAAAACAAGATAAAAGAAGGAAGAAAAAGTAAGAGAAATTTTGGAAGCTACTCTAATATCGAAAATGGTCCAGTTTACCACTGTCAAACAGGTGCCAGGCTTTGAGTTAGATGGAGTCTTTGGCATGAGTGATACTTCTGTGTGTTTGGATACTTTATATGGTTGAGCTAGTAGAAGAAGGAAAAAAAAAGGATGCTTCTGGAAAAAGAATTGTGATTTAAATCAGTACATATATACATAATTTCAAAATTCCATTCCCTACTGTCATCACTGCTTATTGTATGCAATATTCCTTTTTATGAAATATATTTGTAAAAAATATATGTAAATTTGTTGAGAGGGTGTTCTGTATTCTGCTTCTATATTCCCTTACTTGTTTTTTTTTTCTTTGTTTCATCTTTACAGCAAGATTCTCTTCAGAGAACTTCATGACTTCACCTTTTTTTTAAATATTCAGTATTAATAATGTACACAACTTCTAATTTTAATTAAGGATACCCTCTTCATTTCCAAGGCCACCAGTTATGATGTTATCTGCAATCAGAGAGAACTCCATCATAGAGCTAAACATTCAAGAAAGTAACTCTCGTTTGTTTTTAGAAAAAAGGAAGAAAAGACAACATCACTATGATTAACCTCTTGATCTTCAGTTTCAGACAGATCTGGGTGTAAGTCCTGGCTCTTCCATTTTTGAATTGGGTAACCTAGGGCAAGTTAATCAACTTCTATAAGCTTCCGTGTTCTCATCTGTAAAATGGTGATAATAAATAACACCGACTTTGCGTGGCTATTGAGAGGATTAAAAGCAGTAAATTATGTAGAGAGCTTAGCATAGTTCCTGGCACATGGTAGACATCTGACAAATGGCATCTATTATTTTTGTAATTAATAGGAAAAAACATGAAGTACCGCGCTAAAATAATTTATGTGTTTTTCTTATTTTGTTTCAATTTTGTTACTGTGTAAATAAAAATTACTTTTAGTATTTTGAAATTCTTTTTCTAACATTTACAATGCAAAACCCTACTTAGATCTTCACAGCCCTTTAAGGTAAGAAATATCTTGGTAACTATGTTAATGCATTTATTGTAAGAAAGTGCTTTACTTGGTTAGGGTAACAAGGCTACAAATACAAGGTCAAAGAAATGTATGCATTCATTAAATGTGGCTCAAGTATCCAGGGGAGATGGTAATTTATATTCCTAAAGGACTTTCACTCTAGCCACACTCAGCCCATCTAATGACAACATGTGGAGGCATGGGCTTCGGCAGCAGAAAATAACAGAGTGGCCAATTTGGATGGGGCCTCCTGACCCTTATGAATGGCTCAAAGATACAGGGACAATGAGAAGGTTTGCAAAAGGACAAGTAATACTTTTGTGAAGTTGGTGGCTCATTCCATTGCACCCTGGGAAAACAAAAGTTCTGCACAGCTCTGGTGAAATAATTATCTGTTGAATGAATATACTATAACGTGTTTAACCATTTCCCTTGCGGAATATGTAACTTTCCCTCAACTTTTTTTATATTATACATGATGATACCACAAGCATCTTTGGGTACAGAACTTTTTCCTTCCATCAAAGCATCATGATGCAGTGATGATGAGTCCAAACCCCAGAGCTTCAAATCTCAGCTCTGCCATTAGCCAACCAGGCAATCCTAAGCAATTTTTTGAACTTGGGGCATTCTTCAGTTTCCTCATCTCCAAAATGATGAATAATAAAAGTAACTACTTCATATGGCTACTGTGAAGACTAAATGAGGTAATATATATGAAGCACTTAGAAACATCCCTGGCAGAAAATAACATGCTAGATGGTATAACTACTGTTGGTGAAATTTTGTCTTAAGATGTATCTGAAGTTGTAAAGGCATTTATATTTTTATGCTCCTAATATTTAATGCTAAGTCACTTTTAAGAATTACTGTTATTCCATCAATTTATGCCGACAATAGGAATGCCTGGTTATTTTTCTACAGCCTGATCATAGTTTTATGATTTTTCTTATACTTTTAAGTTCATTAAATGTGAGATGTTACCTTATTGTTGCTTTTAATGCAAATTATTTAATTGCTACTGACGGTAGTTTTTAAATTTTTTAATGTTTATTTTATATTTGAGAGAGGCAGAGAACGAGCGGGAGAGGGTCAGAGAGAGAGGGAGACATAGGATCTGAAGCAGGCTTCAGACTCTGAACTGTCAGCATGGAGCCCAACATGGCTCGAACTCACAAACTGCGAGATCATGCCCTGAGCCGAACTCAGATGCTTAACTGACTAAGCCACCCAGGCGCCCCATTACTGAAAGTATTTTTTAAGTTTACTCTTGTTTGTTGCTCCTCGTGTCCTTTTAATCCCTTAGGGATTTGGTATTAGGCTTTAGCTTTGACAAAGACTGTCATATTTAAAATGTTTTTAGCTCATTTGTCATCGTTAGCCCAACTCCCTTAGTTTGATTTCTTTTTTAGCTTCCTTTATTAATTTTCATTTTATAGAGATTTAAAATGTTTCTATAGTCATATAGATCTATCTTCTATTTTTTTCATTTCCGTTTCTTCTCCCATTTTTCTTATTTTCTTATACTTTGACTTGTTAATATTTAACTTCCTGGAGTTTTCTCCTAAAATGTAGAGACTCACTTTGTCATCATTGTATCTATATGCCTAGCCTAGTCGCAGCGCAGGGTGAGCTGGTAATAAATATTTGTGGACTGTATGAATAAGTGAAAGGGCAAGTTCACAGACCACACAAAACTAGGATTACTTAATAAGGTCACATTTCCTTTAGTAGTCAAATTATAAAAACTATGAACCATATCACAGGCTATAAGAAACCCATTCTTCCTTGAGACTTACCTCCTACAGACCCAGTACATATTCCCCTAAGTCAGTCCTCATGGTTATTTATTGCCCCTGCTGGAGTCCAGAGGGTCCAACCATCTGATGACCGGAATGCCATCCTTCCCAACCAGTGTCTCTCTCAGGACCCGCACTGATTTCTCCCTTAACTCACCCAGGCCCAGTTAAGACAAGAGTAAAACAGTTAACAAAAATGTACTGTGGATTCAGGGATGCAATAACAACAATACGGTATAGATTACGACCACTTCCAGGATGTATTACTTTCAGAACATGCACTGCTACAGTGGCCAGGCATCTCCACACACTGGAATACTGGCCCTAACAACCCATATGGTGGCAAGGGGAGTGTGACTGTGTATATCTTCATCCACGTATGCGTGTGGGTGGTTGTGTATGTGCATATATAGGAAAAAGAGAGGTAGAGCCAGAGATATTCACAGAGAGATGTCTCCTCTCCAAATCCATGCCCTGCCCCCTATGATGCTGGTGAAGATTCAGTGAGTAAAACAAATTGAACAATTGACAGTGGAAACACTCATGCACTCAGAGTGCAATCCAGTTCCCACGGCTCACACCAGGCAATGATAAAGATCAGCAGTGCGTTTCCCAGGTCGGAGTTTTTCTGTCTTAACTAACACTGTGTGAAAGGCACCAATGGTCCAACCCAAGCGTTACTGTACCGAGTTCAGTCTTGCTGATTCCCTTCACACTTCTTATCTCTACTATAAAAAGATCAGGCCTACCCAAAGGTCCAGTATCATAGTCTCCTATAAGCATTCAGTTGGCCAACACACACACACACACACACACACACACACACACACACACAATATCTATCTATCTATCTATCTATCTATCTATCTATCTACCTACCTACCTATCTCTTCCAAAAAAAGAGTACTTGCAGGGACAGGTCAGCCTAAATCCACATTCTAAGGTACTTTTGTTTGAATATTTGCATCCCCCTCACCCAATTCATATATTGAAATCCTAATACCCAATGTGATGGCATGGAGCAGGTGGGGCCTTTGGGAAAGTACATACATTAAAGGCTGGAGGCCTTATGAATGGGATTGTACCTTACAAAAGAGGCTCCAGAGATACTCCTGGGCCTTTCCACCATGTGAAGGTACAATGGGACATCTTCCACCAGGAAGAGGGCCCTCATCAGACAGGCCGACGCCCTGATCTTGGACTTCCAGCCTCCAAAACTGTGAGAAATAAATTTTTGTTGTTTATAGCTACCCAATCTGGTATTTCGTTATAGCACCCTGAACAGCCTGAGACACGGGGTTATATTTTTCCCCTCTGGTTCCAAAAGGACATACACCAGTGAATAAAAACAATTTATGCCTCAAAATCAAACTTTTCAGCTTACTGGAGACCTCGGTTTTCTCCAAAAGCAACAATTGTGTCCTTGTTCTATTAAAAGGGTCTATTCTGGTGCTTTTCTCAAAACTAAGAGAGCCTTCTTCAAAGATGAATAGGTGACTCCACCTTTACAAGAAGAAAACTGGAAACTTTTCAATAATGCCAGCTTTCAAAAATGGTAAAATTCTGATGGGCAACCTCTTGCAGAAGGGATAAAAATGTAGTGTGAGGGGCGCCTGGGTGGCTCAGTCGGTTAAGCGTCCGACTGGCTCAGGTCATGATCTTGCGGTCTGTGAGTTTGACCCCCACCTCGGGCTCTATGCTGACAGCTCACAGCCTGGAGCCTGCTTCAGATTCTGTGTCTCCCTCTCTCTCTGCCCCTCCCCCACTCATGCTCTGTCTCTCTCTCTCCCTCAAGTATAAATAAATATTAAAAAAATTTTTTAAAAATGCAGTGTGAGGTAAAGGCCTAAGTTGATTTTTCTTCATATTAATACCTAGTTTTCTTACTAGTTCTTTAATCATCTCCTTTCTCCATCATCTAAGACTGAGTTTATGTATTAAGGATATATATAAACTAGGTTTCCTATTCCTTTGTGTACCTCTTATTTCATTTATGAACTCATATCATATCGTTTCCATTCATTTCCTTTAAAATTCTAGTATCTATGAAATATTATTCTTCTTCATTGTTCTTTTTCTTATGTAGAGAGAGACTATCATAGTTGACCTTTGACCAATGTAGGGTTTAGGGGCGCTGAACCCCTGCACAGTTGAAAAACCACGTGTAACTTTGGCTTCCCCAAAACTTAACTACTAGTAGCCTACTGTTGACTAGAAGCCTTACCCATAACATAAACACTCGATTAACACGTCTTTTGTATGTCATATGTATTATATACTGTATCCTTACAATAAAGTAAGCTAGAGAAAAGAAAATGTTGTTGAGAAAATCATAAGGAAGAGAAAATACAGTTATAGTACTGTGCTGCATTTATTTTTTTAAGTTTTTATTTAAATTCCATTTAGTTAACATATTTTAGTTTTAGGGGTACAATATATTTACTGTATTTATTTTAAAAAATCCACTTGTATGTGGACCCATCCAGTTCAAACCTGTGTTGTTCAAGGGTCAACTATATTTGATAATTCTGTCCATTTGCTTTGCCAAAACAGTTCTGGAGTCATTTTATTGAGCTCTGTAAAGTATTCTTTAGTTTCTAATGGGAATATGTTAAATTTATATATTAATTTGGGAAATACCATCTCTACTATCCACAGTCATGATATGTCTCTGTGTCCATTTGGTTTTTTGAACTCTTCTTTTAAAGTGTTTTTAGTTTATTTTATGTGTCTTTCATTTTCCATATTAATATCCATATATTTTATAATTTACTGACATTGTGAATAAGATCTTTTTAGTTATCTTTTCTAGTTGGTTTTTACTGATATTCAGGAAAGATATGTGTGTTTATGGCTTTATCTTGTGTTTACCCATTTCATTAAAGCTTTTGACATTTCAAATACTTTTGAGCAGGGCCCTGGGAATGGCTTAATTTCTTTTATTTCTTCAAATAACATGTCTATTTCCCCTCCCACACCCCACCAATATTTAGTTGTCATTTCTTTTGGAGATCCTACCCTAATAAAAATAATTTCAGGATCCCTGGGTGGGTCAGTTGGTTAAGCATCTGACTTCAGCTCAGGTTATGATCTCATGGTTCAAGAATTCAAGCTCTACATCAGGCTCTGCACTGACAGTGTGGAGTCTGCCTGGGATTCTCTCTCTCTCCCTTTCTCTCTACCCCTCCCTACTCATACTCTGTCTCTCTCAAAATAAATAAATAAACTTTAAAAAAAAAAAGAAAAAAATAATTTTGAGGGTCTCCTGGCTGGCCCAGTTGGGAGAGCAGGTGACTCTTGATCTTTGGGTCGTAAGTTTGAGCCCCACATTTGGCATAGAGATTATCATACATATATATGATAAAATAAAATTTTTAACAGTACATTGGAAAATACTGGTGACAAAGAGTACCTTTTCTTTGTTCATTTCTTAAAGGAAAATATTGCTATATTTGCTCTACCATTATAAAATTAACTCAATATTAATTTTTTTTAATTTTTTTATTGTCAAATTGGTTTCCATACAACATCCAGTGCTCATCCCAACCCGTGCCCTGCTCAGTGTTCGTCACCCAGACTCCCCCCTCCCATACCCCCATTAACCCTCGGTTTGTTCTTAGTATTTAAGAGTCTCTTATGTTTTGTCTCCCTCCCTCTCTGTGTCTTTTTTCTTTCCCCTCTTCCCCTCCCCCATGATTTCTGCTTAGTCTCTCAAAATCCACGTGTGCATGGAAACATATGCTATCTTTCTCTGACTTATTTCACTCAGCATAATACCCTCCAGTTCCATCTATGTTGCCACACATAGTCAGATATCATTCTTTCTCATTGCCGCATAGTATTCCATTGTATTTATATATACCATGTCTTCTTTATCCATTCATCAGTTGATGGACACTTAGTCTCTTTCCATGATTTGGCTATTGTCGAAAGTGCTGCTGTAAACATCGGGGTACACGTGCCCCTATGCATCAGCATTCGTGTGTCTCTTGGGTAGATTCCTAGCAGTGCTATTGCTGGGTCATAGGGTAGTTCTATTTTCATTTTTTTTTTTTTTGAGGAACCTCCACATAGTTCTCCAGAGCAGCTGCACTAGTTGGTGGGAATGCAAAAACATTCTTTTTTTTTAATGTTTATTTATTTTGAGTGAGGGAGAGAGAGAGGGAGAGAGAGAATCCCAAGCAGGCTCCATGCTGTCAGTGCAGAACCTGATGTGGGGCTCGATCTCACAAACCATGAGACCATGACCTGAGCCAAAATCAAGAGTCAGCCGCTTAACTGACTGAGCTTCCCAGGCACCCCAATATAAAATCCTTAATTTTTCCCTTTTTATGTCAAGAAAGAGCAAGTCTACACCTCACTTTTAAGGTGTTTAAGGCTGCATATTGAATTTTATCAAATATCATTTGGGGCTTTTATTGCTATGACTCTATGGTTTTATTATTGAAATTATTGACATGTGACTTTTATTTTGATAATTTCCCTTCTACTGAATCATTCATTAATTCAGAGAGAATGTCTTTGCTTCCCCAATCTTGAGTAGCCTCCCATCGCTCTGTCACATCTCTCACTGTATTCTCTTGTGGCAGTTACTGCTCTCTGGAATTATCGTGTTTATATGTTTATGCATTTATTTCTGTCCCCTGTGGGTAGAGCCCTTACTGCTGCTCTGAAATCCTGACTGGTCAGATCATCATGGCCGCATTACGTTGTTACATACCATGATCTAGCATTACAGAGCCATCTCGGAGCTAATGAAATCCAAAGCTGCTTCCTAAATCCTAGCTTTTCCTGCAGCTCTATTTGCATGTCATCTCTGTGCAGAAAGAAGTGGCCTTTCACTCAGGAGACAACACTACATGGAACTGACAGTATTCAATTTCTTTTTAATTTTTTTAATGTTTATTTTTGAGAGAGAGAGCGAGAGAGAGAGAGAACGCGCGCGTGCGCACACACACACAAGCGGGGGGAGGGGCAGAGAGGAAGGGAGACACAGAATCTGAATGATGCAAGTTCCAGCCTCTGAGCTGTCAGCACAGAGCCCGATGCGCGGCTCGAACTCACAAACCATGAGACCATGACCTGAGCTGAAGATAGACACTTAACCAACTGAGCCACCCAGGTGCCCCATATAGTTTTCAATTTCTGAGCTAAAGTTCTAAGCTGCTGATAAGTCTTGCCACCACTGGACACAGTGAGATTCGGAATTTATATATACTTTTATTCAGAGATTGTACAAGTAAGAAGACACCATCCTTTAAATATTTTTAAAAAATAAAAACCATTTCTAAGCAAATAATAAGATCAAGATATCACCACTGGATAAGAAGTAACACTTGGATTCCAGCCCAGATATTTTCATTTATTTACCATGTGACCTTGGTCAAGTTATTTATCCTCTTAGATTTCTCCTCTGTAGAATGAGGGAACTGCATTAGATTTATCAATGCCTTCTGGCCGCAAGTCAAAATGAATAATTCATTGAAGAACATTTATAAAATTAATATTAATAAAATAATCTGTTTATATCTAAGAAGTTAAAATAAACCTTGGTAAACCTTTGGGTATGGCCATCTTACCAGAATGTGACAGTAGTTTTGTGGGATTTTTATGCCCGAACATCAAATCATCTCTTCTAATTAAATCACATGAATCAACTGATTTAGAGATATATCTCTGCTGTAGAGAACTCTGAGGTAAATCTCCTGGGTCCTAATGCTTGTTCTAGAAAGTGCACCTCCCTCTTTTTCTCCCTCCCACTGCAATGCAGCCACAGCAGGGCAGTCCTATTGCAACATGACTCTTCCTTCTGGCCACAGTTCATCACCTGTGGTCTACGTTGAACACCTTATTCCTTCAGGGCTAGTGAGTCCCTTCCACAGGAATTTGGGTCTTAGGGAGGAAAGAAAATGGAGATTTGGTCCCTAATGCTTGAAGCCATAGACTGTAAACCCCTGGTATACTAGGCAGGCATGTTCGCCATGGGAAAGATGGTCTATAGAAACAGGAAGCAAGCAGACATCTAACATTGCTGGTCCATAGACAAACGCTATTACTATCCCTAGAGTAGACTGTTTAACTCTTCCTTGAGACCCCAGTGTACTTTCAATAAGTTACTTTTGCCTTGGCTGGTGAAAATCTGGTTTTGTTGTCCCCCTCCCCCCACCAAAAATCTAAAGTAACACAACTTTTACCGAAATAAATCAGATTCTCTTATCTTCAGATAATCTCTCTGCCAGGGATGACTTCTTCTCTCATAGCCTTGTTCATCTCTGTGACTTCTCTAATATTGCCTTGAGTTATCTGTTCATGCTACTTCTTTTAAACTGAAGGATTTCTATTAGTTTAACTAGTAAAAGATGTACTTTCTTAAAGTACAGCTAAAATTGATCTATATGATTTCAAGATATTTTCACCTTGTTTCTTTCACAACTGAGCCCTTCTCTTTCAGATTCTGTTCCACAGAGCACTATAGTTTCCTTAAAAGACAATTCTATAGACACAGATCAATAGATGGTATTTGTATCTACTATCTATATATTTCTGCTTCACTTGTAAGAAGGACCTTCATTTCACTTACTCAGATCATGAGCTGAAAGAAAAAAATAAAATATGTGTAAGATATAATTATTTGAGGGGCTCCTGGGTGTCCCAGTTGGTTAAGCATCGGACTTCAGCTCAGGTCATGATCTCACAGTTCGTGGGTTTGAGCCCCACATCGCACAGAGCCCAGAGCCTGCTTCGGATTCTATGTCTCCCTCTCTCTCTCTCTCTTTCTCTTTCTCTCTCTCTGCACCTTGCCCACTTGTGCTCTCCTTCTCTCTCAAAAATAAATAAACATTTAAAAAAAAAACAATTATTTGAAGCAAGACAACTCAAGATATACTAGAATCGTGATAAATCATGAAAATAGCCCTGTAGTGGCATCCTGTGTCCTCAGCAATCCAAATTCCAGTAATAATCCATTTTTAACAGTGTAATTATGCACTCTGTATATTGGAACGTTCTTCTGAGGGAGGAACACAAATTATATGAGCAGAAATATTACTATCAGGCAGAGAAAAAAGGTTAATGAGGAAATGGGAAAAGTGTTAAGGGGTATAAATTAAGGGCTTATCCACAACTATTATTGAAATTTTCCTTTGTTTTGATTTTTTAGATGTCTTATCTGCTTACATGGGCTTCATAATAATTCCCTAACAGTTTTCTTTCTCATTTATGTGAATATGCATCCCCTCAGAAAAATACGATTCCAAGATTAGAAAGCTTTCCTTCTGTTCAGTCCCTAGAGACCAGGAGATATGTTTTCCTCCAGAGGCGACACACGTCCTGTGAAAAATGCAAGCTTTTATGCCTTAAAATTCATTTACCTGGATGTACAATCATGACCAGTGTAGGAAAAGCAAATCCAAATTACCACTACCACTTCAGGCCAACTAAACAAGAGATAGCCGTCATTTTAGAATTCTTTAAGTGTTCCGGGCTACTAGGAAGCATAACATACGGAATCACAAATGGGTCCTTTGACAAGCTGCCAATCCAGTGACTCTTAAAGGAAGAACAACAGTGAATACCAAGAACGAGACAAAAGTAACAGCTGAGGGATGGCGGTTGAAAATCGAACTCAGCAGCCAGAGAAAGGTCGAGGAGAGAAGAAGCCAGTCCAGCATATATGTAACTGTAGAGCACCAAGAGAAAACTCCACAATGAAGTCTTATATTGCTTTAAAATTTATGAATAAATAGAGCAGAAAGTCCCTGTAGTTTGGTGGAATGCTTAGATCTGGTGCAGAAATTGAAAGTTAGAATACAATTTTCCTATTTTCTGTCTCCATGGAAATGATTTCTTCGAACAGCTGTGCATATGTATTTAATTTGTAAGTTTTGCCATGACAGTCTGTGTTTAAAAACATAAATCTGTCTGGGGCACCTGGGTGGCTCAATCAGTTAAGCACCCGTCTCTTGATTTCAGTTCAGGTCATGATCTCACAGTTCGTGGGATGGAGCCCCATGTTGGGCTCTGTGCTGATGGTGCAGAGCCTTCTTGGGATTCTCTCCTTCTCTCTGACCCTCTGCTGCTCGCCCACTCTCTCTTTCTCTCCCTCTTAAAATAAAAAAACATTTTTAAGAAACGTAAATCTGGGGCGCCTGGTTGGCTCAGTCGGTTGAGCGTCCGACTTCAGCTCAGGTCATGATCTCGCGGTCTGTGAGTTCGAGCCCCGCGTCGGGCTCTGGGTGATAGCCCAGAGCCTGGAGCCTGCTTCGGATTCTGTGTTTCCCTCTCTCTATGCCCCTCCCCGACTCATGCTCTGTCTCTCTCTGTCTCAAAAATAAATAAACATTAAAAAATTAAAAAAAAAAAAAGAAACGTAAATCTGTCTCGACACAATGTCTTCCTCGTATGAAAGGTGACGATTCACTTGTAAATTAATTCTGGGAAGAGTTTTCATGACATACAAACATGAAAAATTCATTTGGATTGATTTAATGTAATCCCCCATGGGCTATAATACAATCATAACACTGACTCCTAAGATATCAGTGGAATTAAGCCTAAATTTAATTTTTTAGTATTTAATTCTCAATTTCTAATCTAACCTGACTCAAATTACATACACTGAAATACTTTCTTACTCAAAATTTAAAATGAAACTATGTCCAGTATCTCATTTAATGTTTCCTTTTTAAAAGTAGGATCAAATATTCTGAATTAACCTGTTAGACATTTTTTTCTCCCTTTTATGAACCCCCCCTGAAAATGGCAGCAAGAGAAATTTTCTAAAAGGTATAAATCCACTGGCACAAAGAGAGCTGGCAAGACACTACAGCAGACAAGGAATGCTAACAAATGTGTGAAGATGGAAAGCAGATGAAGAAGAACAGAGAAACGTCAAATCTAAGTGCCTAAATACCAAACTGAAGCATGCCGACTCTCTCTATGGAGTGGAGGAAAGACTCAAGAATTGGAGGTACTGAAACAGGCAGAGATGCAGAGTCTGTCTGACAACAGGAAAGCCAGTTGAAAAGAACTCTGGAATCCTGCCCTGTGAAGCCAGATGACAACTCCTGTCTTACCTTAGAAAAATAGGAGGTTTATTCTCTCTAGTAATTGAACTAGAGGCCCCAGACTGAAGAATTCTTCCTTCCTTCCTTCCCTTCCTTCTTTCTTTCTTTCATTCATTTCTTTTTTTACCGTTTATTTATTTTTGATAAAGAGTGAGCCGAGTACGAGCAGAGGAGGGACAGAGAGAGGGGAGGCACACAGAATGTGAAGCAGGCTCTAGGCTCCAAGCTGTCAGCACAGAGCCCAACATGGGACTCGAACCCACAAACTGTGAGATCATGATCTGAGCTGAAGTCGGAATCTCAACCAACTGAGCCACCCAGGCGCCCATTCTACTCACTCTAGAGGGCAGGGATGAGGCCCAAAATGAAAATAAATCAGAGTTAGGCTTAATGAACAATGCAAGCTCCTCCATCCATCCCTGCAACCCTTCCCAGTGCCTGGAATTCCAGAAGTCACACTCATTCCTCCCAGTCAAGACATCAGAAAAGTTGTCAACATAAAAGTTGCCTCAGAGCCCCGCCACACAATGAAGATGCCCACTTATCCACAATTTCTCCGTCACATGAGCTCCCAATTTGCTTTCCAGTGCCTTAGTCTTAAACATACCTGAATGGTGAGCAAGGTCTCAGCAGACATTTGAGGAAAGCTCTGAAGTGAAAAGATGAAAGGCAGAGAGAAAAATAAACAAAAGGAATTGGGGTGGGAGGGGCGGGGGGGGAAATGCATGCAGTAGAAGAAAATTTCATTTTAAAATTTTGATGAATAACCCTCAAGAGACAAGAGAAGACTAACCCAAAATGATTCCTCCCACGCCCACCGTAAAAGAGCTGGGTTTGAGATCTCTTTAGGTACGACTCGCACTAAGTTCTGCCACTATTTGCCACTCTTTCTGCCTTGTTGGAACTTGGCAATCTGCCCAACTCAGCTTTATCTTTAGTAGGGTAGAACACAATTACTCAAAACATTGATCAAAACAGGGACATTTTTACAAAAAAAAAGTTTGCATCCCTCTATCATATGGTTAATAATATTAGTAGGATTAGCATTATTTTCAGTTCACTCGGCAAAAATCATTACCCATTCCAAGCAGTAATAATAATGATGATGACGGTGATGGTGATCACTGGCATGTAGTGAGTGCCTACTTGTGCAAAGCGCGGTGACGGACAATGTACACGCAGTCTCTTTTCATCTTCTCCACAGCCTTAGCAGGTGCTTACCTATTATTCTCAACATACAGATGCAGAAACCAAGGTTTCCAAAGGTCAGTCGACATCGCCAAGATGGCAAAGGGTTTGAAACCACCTATTCTTGGCACTAAAGCTTTGCCTTTAACCTCCATGTTCACTACTTCTTAAAGAAGGAAAAGGAGATCAAAGTTATATTGTGAGGAAACAAAATGGGGGGTGTTAAATGGTAAACTAGTGATATATGCCACGTATTCCTCAAAAGGTTTACAAATTGAAGATAAAAATAAACCTAGAAATGTTATGGAGGAAGCAGAGCCGTTCTCCGAGGCAGAGCCCCACACAGGGCCTTTCCCTTGATATGGTATTGATAGGGTTACCATGGTCCAAGGTTGGCAGTCCTGACTGCTATTCTAAGAAAAGGTGCCCAGTAAAATCAGGAGTCACCTGGCAAGACTCTAAACCCAAAGACAGACCTCCCTCTCCAGAGCAAACTCCCATTAACCAAATGCAGGGAAACCTCTGCATTAAGAACCAGGATGTCAGTCAATGTCCAAACCTGCCTAGAATGTTTCTTTCTTCATTAATCAAA
Source organism: Paguma larvata (assembly GCA_030068075.1). Taxonomy (NCBI): domain Eukaryota; kingdom Metazoa; phylum Chordata; class Mammalia; order Carnivora; family Viverridae; genus Paguma; species Paguma larvata. Next base: position 97,053,701 of record CM057826.1, on the reverse strand, counting down.
TTTGTGTGGAAACCACACAAGTTAGAAGTTTTAATCAGAAAGTTACAAGTTATAATCAGAAAGTTGCTTTGTGAGTGTGGAATAAAAGCCAAAAAGTTAGATTCTCTTAATATGTCGTTTCACCAAGTGTTAGAAGGTGGAGATGGGGACAGTAAAGTATCATCCAGACTGAGAAGGAACTTTGAGACCGAAAAATGAAGCAAGCCACTCCATACCATTTACACTGAGTTTTACTCAAGGTAACTTACTGATGAAGTAGGGGAGGGGATTGGGTGGACAATGATCTAGTTGCTACACAGCTATTCTCTGCAAAGCGTGGACCTTAATCCACACATTTATAGAGCAAAGGGATGTAACTATCTAAGGTGGCATCATCCACGTGCCAGAGGAGAAGGAGGGGAAGCTCGCTCTATAAGTTATATAAACAACTTTACTGAAGATCAGAACAAGCCTTCCTGTATTCTGGTCAAGCATACATTAAACCTCCAAGGAGCTTGGAACATATAGCCCAGAGGGAGGTCATTGAGAGGACATGAATGAGATGGAGGGCCGAAGCTGGAGACAGTATTGTCAGTACTACACCAAGCAAGTCACCCACTCATCCATTCATCCACTCAGTTATTATTTATTGAGTACTTACTTTATGCCTGCCATTGTTCTTAATGCTGGGGATGTGATTGCTGATAAGAGAGACAGAAGTTCCCATTCTACCGAAGTTCACAATTTAGTGAAAGAGGTGGACAGCCTCAAACAAGTAGAGAATATGATTTTAGATAATGATAAGTTCAATGACTAGTATTTCATGGAAGATAGAGGTTTAATAGGTTGGTCAAGAAGTATCTATGAGGTTATCTGGCATCTGAAGAGGTAAGAGAGATTAATTGTGTTAAGTCCTGAGGGACAGCAATCCAGCAGATAAAACTTCAAGTGTAGACAGCCAAAGGCAGAGGTGAGCTCAGTATGTTTTAGGGACAGTTGTGGCTGCAGTCAGGTCAGCAAGTAACGGACAGGTGGGAGCTGAGGTCAGAAAGTAGGCAAAGGCTAGCTCATGTAGGATTTCATAACTATCATAAGGATTTTATTCTGGGAGTTACTGGAGGCCATTGGGAAGGTTTTCAGAAAAATGACAGAATGCAATTTCTGAGAGTTAAGCCTTGGGCTGGAGTAAGAGATAACTTGTACCTTCTTTGGCACTGGAGTTAGGCCTAGCTGCTAAGCTAGGTATGTGACATGTGACAAGTGACAAAGTTTTAGCTGATGACAAATGACAGTGGTACGTGCAATTTCTTAAAGGATGGGTGGTGCACCTGTCCTTATTTTTTCTCCTTCCCAGTGACTAGGATATGGTTGTAAATCGCTAAGCCGAAACCTGGGAATTTACACTGCACCCTGAGGAGACAGCTTATTATTAACGATGGAAAAGCAGCAAGACGGGAAGAGCCCACATCCCTGATCATTTTGAACCTTCCATACCAGCTGTGAACTGCCTATATTTACCTGAGAGATAAATTACTATCTTGTTATCAGTTTTCTGTCACTTGCAGCCGAATCTAATCCTAACATGCTTTGTCGTTAGCTTGCTTGAGAGTGCATAATGACTAGAAACTTAAAAGCCAGGACACTTACTGGAATCTTCTCAACAATACAGATGGAACATACTGAGCTCTATTCCTAGTTTATAATAGAGAGGCCATAACTTGGCAGATTGCTCACTGTGACCAAACTCCACTTAGTAAGCAGCCCTGATCTGTTCACTGAAGTGTGCATCTTCTATTCTGGTGAACCACTTGATAGAATGTTGTGTTTCTTGGACATAAGGTATGCAGATGCAATCTCTCTCCAACCCTAGAAAGACTTTTGAATTTGATAGAATCTTGCATTCTTTCTTAATGTAGGACTCCACAACTCTTAAAATATTAAAATCATATCCAGTTGAAATTTGGAAACATTTTGGATCCAATGGAGAGGGAGAGGTTGAAGATAAAGGAGAGAGAAGACTGGAAGATCAAGCAGAGGGGAGTAGCCTTTGATAGAGGAAACCTCAGGTTGGCTTTTCTCACTCACCGTTCTGTGGAAATTCTTCCACGTTGTTGTGTGTATCAATAGTTCGTTTCTTTTTACTGCTGAGTAGTATTCTATGGTAATCATTCATCCATTGAAGAACAAATGGGTTGTTTCTAATTTGGGGTCATTACAAGTAAAACTGCTCTCAACATAGAGGTTTTGTGTGAAAATTAGTTTTCGTTTCTCTGGGGTAAATGCTCAAGAATGCAAATGCTGGAATATATGGTAACTGCATGTTTAGTTTTTGAAGAAAATGCCATACTATTTTCCAGGGTGGCTGTACTGTTTTATATTCCCAACAGCAATGTGTGAGTGTTTCAGTTTCTTTGAATCTTCACCAGACTTTAGTGTTGTTGCTTTTTTTTTCTTTTTTCGCCAGCCATTCAGACAGGTAGATACTGAAATCTCATCTCTTGTGGTTTAATTTGCATTTGTCTGATGGCTAATAATATTGACTAGTTTTTGAATATTGAATCAGCCTTGCATCCCTGAAATAAACCACACCAGGTTATAGTGTACAATTCTTTTCATATATTGCTGAATTTTATTTGCCAATATTTTCTTAAGAAATTTCGAGCCTATGTTGAGTCTGTGCATCTGTAAGAGATACTGGTTTATAGTTTTCTTTCTTATACTCTCTGTCTAGTTTGGTAACATTAGTTACATAAAATGAATTGGCATGTGTTCCCATATCTTTAGTTTTTCTGGAAGAGGCTGTGTATAATTTGTATTAATTTCCTTAATGATTGGTAGTATTCTCCGGTGAAACCATGTGGGCCTGGAGATTTCTTTTTGCAGAGTTTTTAAATTATTAATTCAATTTCCTTAATAGTTATAGGGCTACTCAAATTATCTGTTTCATGTTGGGTGAGTTATGGTAATTTGTACTTTTTAAGGAATTGGTGTATTTCATATAAGTTCTCAAATTTATGTGTGCAAAGCTGTTTAAAACATTCCCTCATCATTCTTTTGACATCTGCAGATCTTTAGTGATATCCTTTTTTTCATTCCTGGGTTTGATATTTGTATCTTCTTTCTTTTTAGAAGTCTTGCTAGAGGTTTAACAATTTTATTGATTTTTTTCCCAAGAAGTTTTTTGTTTCATTGATTTTTCTCTTTTGTTTTCAATTTCAGTGATTTCTGCTCTTATCTTTGTTATTTCCATTTACTTTCAGCCTACTTTTATCATTATATTTGAAGCAAGTTTCTCGTAGACAACATACACTTGAGTCATGTTTTTTGATCCACTTTGCCAGTCAAAATACAATGATGTTTTAGACCATTTATATTTAATGCAATTATTGATATGTAAAGGCTTTAAGTCTGTCATTGTACTTTTTATTTTTTGTTGTTTTTTTTATTTTTGTTTTTCCTGACTTTCTATGGGTTACTTGCATATTTTATTGAATTCCATATCGATTTATCTGTAATGTTTTTTAGTATATCTCTACATAACTTTTTGAGTTGTTGCTCTAGGTATTAGTTATAGTTATAGTTATATATACTGTATGTGTTATATATATAATATATATGTTGTATATATAATATATATTATGAATGTATGACTTATCCCAGCATACTGGTAGTGTCATTTTACCAGTTAAAGTGAAGTGTAGAACCCTTATCCCCCTTTATGTCTATTTACCTTCTCCATTTAAATACTATAATTGTCTTAAATATTTTTCTTCATACATTTAGAGTCACATTGGATAATGTTATAATTTTCGTTTCAACCATCAAACATAATTTAGAAGACTCAAGTGGAGAAGAGAAGCCCATTATATTTACCCATATTTTTGCTTATTCTTTCTTCCTTCCCAATGTTCCTATATTCTTTCTTTTATAATTTCCTTTCTGTTTAGGTAACTTCCTTTTATGAAAAGTCTGCTAGTGACAAAAATCTTTTCATTTTCCTTCATTTGAAAATGTTAGGATTTGCCTTTCATTCCTAAGGAGATTTTTGCCAAGTACAGTATGCTGGGTTGATAGTTCCTTCCTTTCAATCCTTGTAAAACATAGTGTTAGTTCCCTTTGGACTCCATGATTTCTGATGTGAAATCATTGTCATTCATATTGCTTTTCTCTTATAGATAAAGTGTCATTTCTTGCTCCCTGTTTTCAAGGTTTTTTTCCTTTGTTTTTAGTTTTCAGAAGTTGAACAGTGTCTTGGCATGGATTTCTTTGGGTTAATCCGATTTCAGTTTCATTTGTTTATTTTTCAAATAAGAGTTATATTGAGATATAATTCATGTACTATAAAATTTGCTCTTTTAAAATGTACCATGAGGTGGTTTATAGTATATTCACAGGATTGTACAACCTCCACTATCTAATTTTAAACTGTTTTCATCACCTCCAAAAGAAACCCTATGTCTATTGGTAGTCACTCTCTATTTCCTCTCCTCTAATCCTTGGAAACTACAAATCTACTTTTTTTTTTTAATTTTTTTTTAACGTTTATTTATTTTTGAGAGACAGAGCGTGAGTAGAAAAAGGGCAGAGAGAGAGAGAGGCAGACGCAGAATCTGAAGCAGGCTCCAGGCTCTGAGCCATCAGCACAGAGCCTGACGCGGGGCTCGAACTCACAGACCGTGAGATCATGACCTGAGCTGAAGTAGGCCACTTAACCGACTGAGCCTCCCAGGTGCCCCTGAATCTACTTTCTGTCTCTACCTTTGCCTATTCTGGAGATAGATGGAGATATATGTACATCTGTATAGATATATCTATGGAGATATATATTTTACATATGAAAAATATATATCCATATATTTTTACATAATATATATCTCTGTATATTATATATATATATCTGAAGAAATATAGAGAGATATATAGTGGTGTAATATAAATATAATCCCACCATATGTGGTCTTTTGTAACTGGATTTTTTCACTTGACATAATGTTTTTAAAATAGCATGTATTAGTACTTTATTCCTTTTAATACCAATTAATATTCCATTATGTGGATATATGATATACTATATTTTGTTTATTCATTCATCAGTTAATGGACATTTGAGTTATTTCCACTTTTTAGCTCCCACAAATAATGCTGCTGTGAACATTTGTGCACAAGTTTTGTGTGGACACATGCTTTCATTTTCATTAGGAGTGGAATTGCTGGGTCACAGGGTAACACTGTGTTTAACTGTTTGAAGAAATGCCAAACTGTTTTCTGAAGCATCTGCAGTATTTACATCCCCACCGCCAAAATATGAGAGTTCTAATTTCTCCCCATTTTTGCCAATACTTGTTATTATCTGTCCTTCTTATTATAGCTCTCTTAGTGGACATGAAGTGGTATCTCATTATTTTGATTTGCATTTCCCTAAAAGCTAATTACGTTGAACATCTTTTCTTATGCTTATCAGCGTTTTGTACAGCTTCTTGGAGGAATACAGATTCTTTGCCCATTTTTTAATTTGGTTATTCATCTTTATTATTATTGTTATTATTATTTTAAATAATTTATTGTCAAATTGGTTTCCATACAACACCCAGTGTTCATCCCAACAAATGCCCTCCTCTGTGCCCATCACCCACTCTCCCCCCTCCCAGAGCCCCTCTTCCCTCAGTTTTGTTATTATTGAGATGTAAGAATTCTTTATTCTAGATACAGGTCTCTTATCTGATAAATTCTTTGAAAATATTTTTTCTTAGTCCATGGAGAGTCTCTTTACTTTCTTTTTTGATTCTTTCTTTCTTAATTCTTTCTTTCTTGATTCTTTATTTCTTTAAATTTTGATGATGTCCAATTTATCTTTTGTTGTGTTTGCTCTTGGTGTCATATCTAACAAGTCCTTTCCTAAGTGAAGGTTATAAAGATTTACTTCCATGTTTCCTTCTAAGAATTTTCTAGTTTTAGTACTTGCATTTTGAGTTAATTTTGTATATGGAATGAGGTAGAGATCCAGATTTATTCTTCTGCATTTGGATACTCAGTTGTCCCAGCTCTATTTGTTGAAAACTGTCTTTTCCGATTTAATTGTTTTGACACCTTTGTTGAAATTTTCCTCACCTTCTTGAATCTGTAGGTTTATGCCCTTTGTCAAATTTCTGAAGTTTTCAGTTATTATTTCTTTGAGAATTTTTTAGTGTCACCCTCTTTCTTTTCTCCTTCTAGGACTCTGAGGACATGAATTTTAAACCTTTTGTTAATTCCAAGAGATTCCATTCATTTATTTTTTTCATTTTATTTTCTCTCTGTTGTTAAAAGTAGTAATTTCTATTGTTTTCTCTATAATTTCGCTGATTCCTTCCTCTGTATCCTCTACTGAGAGAGTGTTGAACTCATCCACTTAGTTTTTTATTTTGATTATTATATGTTTTAGTTCTAAAATTTCATTTGGTCCTTCTTTATGTCTTCCATTTCTTTGCTGAGACTTTTTTTCCCTGTGTTTCAAGTGTTTTTATAGTTGCTTAAAAGTATTTTACATCTGCTTTAAAATCTTTGTCAGATAATTCTAACATCTCTGTCATCTTACTTTTGTCATCCATTAGTTGTCTTTTGTTTCTTAAGTTTATTTATTTTGAGAGAGAGAGAGAGAGAGCGCATGAGGGAGAAGGAGAGAGAGGATCCCAAACACTCTGTGGTGTCAGCGTGGAGACAGACCCTGGGCTTGATTTCACAAACCTTGAGATCACAACCTGAGCCAAAATCAAGAGTCAGATGCTTAACCGACTGAACCACCTAGGCACCCCAATTAGTTGTCTTTTTAATACATTTTAAGATCTTTCTAGTTCTTGATATGATGAGCAATTTTCAACTGAAACCTAAACATTTGGGGTATCACGTTGTAAGACTTTGGATCTTACTTAAATATTCTGTTTTGGCTGGCTTTTTTCTGACAAACCACTGGAAGAGGAAGTAGGGGTGAGCAGTAGGCAACACCTCATTACTGCCAGGATGGAGAGTAGTCTAAGTTTCTCTTTTGGGCTCTACTGACACCCAAGGAGAAAGTCTCTGCTCTCTCTCACATTACTGGTCAGTGGGGATGAAAGTCCTGACTGTCTACTTAGCTTCTCTGACACCAGAAGATGGGAGGTAGGGTTGAGGCACCTTACTATATAGTCTGGTGAGGGTGGAAGTCCAGGCTTTCCATGAGGCCTCTGCTGACTTGAGCTGGGGAACGAGGGGAAGAGGAGTTCATGATTTTTTTCTGTACCTTCCGCTTTTCCATAGTTTTAGCAGTTATTGTCTAAATGTTTTTTGTCTGTCATACTGCCTCTTTCCTGATTCTTCAGCTAGAGAGGGCAGTATTTTGTGGGGGATTCTTTAATTTTTTTGTCTGAACCGTTGGTATTTCCAGGTTACCAGCTCCTTCAGCTTCCAGTCTGGGATGTATGAGGAAAAAGCAAAACCCAGGGAACTAATCAGCATGTTGTTCCTTGGGTCTTGAGGGCACCAGCTGGTCTGCCTTCTCTCCATCTTTCAGAGTCTTATGTTTGTCTTACATGTAATGTTTAGGGTTTTTAGTTGTGCCTACTGGGAGGAATAGGGGAAAAGTAGGTCTACTCCATCTTCCCAGAAATAGAAGTTTAAGTAGACCTTTTCATAAATAGAATCATATTTTAATCACTAGGGGATATTAATAGTTAAAGGAACTTTGAAGTTAATCCTTTTAACTGTCTAATAACTCTCTATCTTTTTTGTACATTCAAACTATATAGTGGGTTTGCTTCAAAGGAAAAATGCCTATAGATTTACACATTTCTAACTGTCGACTAGAACTGTTCTCTTTTGAAATTTGAATTCCATTCTTCTAAATAATCACTTAAACATTTTTTTTCCTTGATGCCAATTTGAAGATGTTTCAATGAAGGCAATTCCTTAAACTGTCTAGTATTAAAGAATATAATGAGAATTCCCATACCTTTCCAGAAGTATAATATGGGAACATTTCTCAGAAGCATTCTATTTTTTAAGATTGCCTGTATCTAAAAGATTATTTCACTTCTTTTACTGTGTTTCTATATGCTCACCAACAATTGACTATTAAAGATATTTAACAATTTTTTGGATTCTCAAACTTGTAATTTTTATGCAATCACAATTGCTCCTTCTCAAACATCTGTTCTTTCGTAAGTATTAACATAAAGTAACACTGTCTTTTATTGCCCTCTAACTACCTGCCAGGCACTCTGGTAATGAGCTCTTAATATACTTTATCTTATTTAATCCTGTTTAAGACAAGGAAAGTGAAGCTCAGAACGGCTGACCGGGAAGCATTGGTGAGTGGTGAAGCCAGTATCTGGATACAAGTCCTGTGCCTTCCAGTTTCATGCCTGTTGGACAATGCTCCATCTGACAGAGTGAGCAGCTTTCCCTTCCAAGGGGAAAGCTTCTAGGTAGGTTTCTCAATGCTATTTTGTAATTTCTACCATTCTCTGATTTTTTATCTTTATCAATTTTTTCACCTAAAAAAAGACATTTTAAATATAAGGTATCTATAGTAGGTTTGGGGATTAAAATCTAAGTCATTTACTCTTTTTAATTTACGTGTATGTCCTTAAAAATACAGACAAAGTTTTACTACAAGAGCTTTGCTTCTTTGTATTCGGGTCTAAAGAGAAAACACTCCTGGGTAGCTGCTATGTCATGTGCACCAGGGAAAAAGGGTTAACGAAAAACAGGAAAAATAAAATAAAATAAGCCATGTTATAAGCCTTCGTTAATGGTAAGAAGATTTACTGTTTAAAACGTGTATTTTTAATCTAACCTAGAAGGTAGAGACAAAAAGGTTGTATGTGTAAGCATCTCTTCATTCAATACAGAGCTATTCATACTAAATTTTAATTCACTTTAATTTAAATTTCTTTAAAATATGGATATTTAATTTTCTTAGTCTCAATTTCACAACATTTGATGATCAATATTTTTTCTTCCAAAAGATTTTAGGCCATAAGTCCTCTTCACATATACTAAATAATACTTCACTTTTTAAAATTAATTTCAGTTACTTCCAAGGTTATTCAGGTGAATTCCTAATTGTTTTGTCAGTAGTTCTTTATGTCTGTCATTATTTGCTGAACCTTTCCATTTAAAAAGTATTCCTGTTGTTTTTCTTTAGCAAGGTAAATTGCAGATACTACACATCCCTGATTTGCAATGATCAAGGCTTCCTTGATGTCCCAAAAAAGTCCCATGATGTGACTTTTCAAATGCAGAAATAAGCTCTTTTTGTTATTTGCATAAATATATGTATTCCAGGTAAATTTTCCTGCAGTCACTAAACTACATTTCAGAAGGTTTACATAAAGTTTTTTTCTTAGTAATCTATTTCCATCTGGAGGCCTCTTTTTGGCGTATGCCCCTGTATTTAACTGCTATCAAATTAACGTTAGAAAATGTTGGAATCCTGAGTGTTTTAGTTCCGTAAATTATTTTTTCTTGCTATGTTCCATTTCCTAATGATAAAAATAATCCTTCTATACTCAAAATTTAAATGAAATAAATTGTTTTGTAGAATGACTTGTTGCAAAAGGAAATTTTTAGAAAGTTTGTTACCAAAGAAGCTTTATCAATGTAAATTAAAAAAATCTTTCCAGTATTGGTACTTTTATTTTACCTTGAATATGCCTGGAAGGCAACAACTGCTACACATTTTCAGAACATAATATATACAGCACTTACAAATAGAATAGTAAAAACTGCCGACATTTTACACACGTTGATCTTATGAGGAAGGATATTATCAGCGCTATCATCACCAGGGGTTATAATGATCATCTGGCTATGCAAATTTAAAATATTCATATATAGCACATTTATATATAAGAATAATGTGGGGAAGGGAACTGTTATTTATCAGTTTATTATCATTATTATAATTGAGTATAAAAACATCTCTGTCTCCCATTTTGGGGATTATGTTCTGTTTAGAAAATAGAAGACATTTTAATTTTTCATGATGGCTGCTTACAAACAGGAGGGCTTCTTATTTCTCAAAGGAAGAAACTGGTTTTATTTTAATACACACCTGGACATGTAAAAATTTTATAAATCCTTTAATTTTGCATACAAAGCAGTTGACATGCTAGATACAGTATACGTCAAAAGTCGATCATGCAACATTAGCAGGCAGCCCTCTGCCCATATCTATCGACTGAAGTCGTTTCTGTTTTTTACCAGCAACGTTGGAACTGTATTATTGGGGGATATGCGGCACGTTCCGTGTTAAACGGGCTCCCGGGGCAGGGCTGTCACTTTGGAGATTATCCGGGAGTATGAAAGTTCTTCTGGGGTAAGGTCGTCATGCTAGGAGGCCCTGGACAGCCCCTAAGCATCCACACTTGCAGGGCCATTTTGGTCGAGGCCTTAGGGCGCAGAGCAGGCCGGCTGCGGCGCGGCCTGAGCCACGGTTGGCGCGCGCCGCCGGGCGCAGGTCCGCAGGCTGAGCAGGCCCAGGCCGCGGTTTTCCCAGCCGCGCCGCCGTTGCCTAGGCGACCGCCGCCGAATGTTCCCGCGGCGGGCCCCGCCCCCCGGCCAATCGGACCGGCGCTCGTCCGAGCCCAGATTCTCTTTGTTCCGCAGCCATTTCAGGCCCCGGACGGGAGGCAGAGCCGCTTCGGCAGAGGGCCCGAGCGCCGGAGGCCTCTGGGATGGTGTGGGATCGGGTAGGTGGCGTGAGGGTGCGCGGCCCCTGACTGGAGGGCGGGAGCGGAGGCAAGCTGTTCCGAAGCTACCCGAGGGGCCTCGGGGAGAGGCGCCCGACCCGCCGCCCTCCCGGCCGTTTGGAGCCCGGCGGCGGCGGCGGCGCGGTTCTAAGCCCAACAGCTGCCGGCCGGGGCGTCCTTCGGGACGCCCGCGGCGGTCGGGCAGCGCGTCCTCGGGTGTCCGAGATCTGCCTGGGACCCAGTAAGGGCGGCGAGAAGGGGAGAGTCTTCTCGTCGGGGAGCTTTTTGTTTACCTTGGTGTTTGAGGGCTTTGGTGCCGCAGTTGCGCCAGGACGGCTGCTTCTCGCCGGTTCTGGGCACTTTGAGGCACTGCCTCGCTCTGCTCCGGATGGCCCGTCTTTGTCCCCCGCCCGTTCGCCTTTGCCCGGGCGTCCCGGGCCCGCACACGCCTTCGCCTCCACCCTCAGCCGGCGGATCGCTTTCTCTGGGAGGTTCTCGCCCCTTGTGGCCTCTTGGCCTCACGACGTATTTACATAACTTTAAGGTTTGTAACTGTACGGGCTTTGCGTGGGTTTGTTTTTTGCACTTGCACCCTTTTGTACTTCTCCCACACGAACACGCAACAGAGAACAGCTGCCGAGGAGCAGACCAGCCACAGCAATTAAGAAAAGGCTTTCTTCCTTTAAAAAATGATCGCCTATTTGTCGACTGATGTGAAAACCCGCTGGATGTTGCAAGCGTTGCTTGCTATCTAAATCTAAGTCCAAAAGTTTTCTTAATCACTAATTAGTTTTAGTCCCTCAACAGATAGAGATGTAGAAATTTAAACTTGGCGGCTATTCACAAATTGATTTTGACAGTAGTTTTAAGAAGCTTCGTAACAATCCTACCTTGAAACAGTGATGACTAAAGTGATGAGTTTATAAATGGTACTTTTTTTTAGCCTAAAGAAAAGACGTTTATAAAAAAGAACAAGTTGTCTAACCGGTATATGGAAATATAAGGTCGTAAGATAGCTATCCTGATAGGCTTATTTGTATTTAGGATAACAAAAGTTCCTTTTAGGTTTTAAGTTTCACTTTTGTATCAAAGCTTCCATACTAGCAAGGCAAATAAGTGACACTGATTGAAGCAGGGAAGTGTTCCGTTTTGGGGGGAAACGGTTTTTGGTTTCCACTTTTACCCTGCCCTGCACACCTTTCTTGTGAACAGTGACTCCACTAAGTTGAAAACTTGCTTGCAGCCACAAAATGGGAAAGTTAGTTTGAAGGTGCAGATTTCTTTTTTACTCCCCAGCATATGCATGCATAAGTGCGTAACAGTTTAGCAGTCCAGTTTTTACTTCACCTAAGTTAATGCTAGCTCAATGAACTATTAGTGCTTCATTTTCTCTTTCTTGAAAGGGGCCCCCCCTGGATCACGCTTGCTATGGTTACGTTTTTGTCCCAGGCATTCAGGGAATTATTAAATTCCTCCCACTGAAATACATATAAAAATCTTTTAAAGTAATCAGGCTTATTACCAAAATATATTACGAACAGGATAAGGTTTTGGAAAAAAAAATACATATGATTCTGGTTGTAAATATTTCCATTATCAACACTTGATACCTTATTCATTGCTTTTATGACCAGTTTTTCTTTTTTATATAATGTTAAATCCATCACATGAATTCAAGTTTTCCAAGTACTATAAAAGAACTGCATTGAAGTGTAAATGTACTATATTTAGAAGAATTGCTTGCTTTTATTCATGTTGGATTCTGCAAATACTGTTTTTAAAGAAATCTGATTAATAAAGGAAGGCAAAACAAGTAGCATATGTCATGAAATAAATTTATCAAATGTAAACCCCAGAGAGGAACACAGCAGTAAGTGGGAGTTATTTTTATTGCCCAGAGTATAAATTGTGACCGTTTTTTTCCTGGGGTTGATACTTGAATATATATTGTTGCCAAAAAGGTCTTTCTCTCAGAAAAACAATTTGGTTTACCAGCCAACTGGTGAGAACGAGGAAAGAATCAGTGATTGATTAACTGATGATTGTTTTCAAAAAAAATGGAGAATAATGCCATCTTCAAAAATAGGGATCAAAGACAAAAAATTCCCCAAATGTTGGGAGTGTTTCTTAATTGTAAATGCCCTTCAGCCAGTGCCATGGTAGGTATCCAGTGAGTGTTGGCAAGTGAAAGGAGTCTCCTGGGTTGCAGGGTGGGTGAACTTGATGATGGAGGACAGATAGATGTCTGTAAGGGTGGTTAACTGTAGATTTGTTCTATGGTTGAGCGTTAGTGTAGGAGAGAGTTTCTAGAAGCCTCCTTTGGTTGCCTCAGGACCTCCTTACTAGGATTCTTAGAAGTACTGAAAGTGGGTGTAATAACTAAGAATGGTTAAATGAGTCTCAGTGGTTAAATAAGGTATTGGAACAGGAAATAGGGATGCAGATTGGTCTTGGAATTTTCTGGAGTGGATAGAATCCATACAGGAATGGTGGCTACATCTTGTTCCAAAATGGCACCCGATGGCAAAGCAGATACTTGAACTCAGAACTAAAAGAATGCCTAGAGCTAAAAGAAAGCTGATAACTTAAAGACCACAAGATTTGAGTTGACATTTGTCTTTTTAATGGTTAAAATTAAAAAGCAAATCATATCTTCGAATGTAGCAGTTAGGAACAGGAGGTCTAGAGTTGGGCTTCTTGGATTCAAATCTTGGCACCTTCTGAACTTAGGTATGGACTTGGGCAAGTTACTTCATTTCACTGTGCCTCAGTTTTCTCATCTCATAATGCTGTGAGGATTACCCGAGTCAATATGGTAAACTGTTAGAACTGGGCCTGATGTAGTAAACACTCCATAAATAATAACTGCTATTATCATCATGATCCTTGATATTTTAGAAAATAACCCATCAAATTATAATCACTAATATATAGTCTTTGAGATAATTACTGTAAACCCATTGATATATTTCCTTTCAGTATTTTTTCTCAGTTTATTTGATTTTTACATAGTTGAGACTTTATGAATAACTTTTCATTTCTGCTTTTTTCACTTAACATTAGCATTTTCTCCTGTTGTTAATTGTTTCGTTGGCATTTAAAAAATTTTTTTTGTTTTCATTTTTTTAAGTTTATTTTTTTTTATTTTGAGAGAAGAGTGCACATAGCATTGGAGGGGCCGAAACAGAGAGAGAGAGAGAGAGAGAGGGAGACTCCCAAGCTGACTCCGGCTGTCAGTGCAGAGTCTGTCATGGGGCTCGAACTCACAGACCTGAGCTGAAATCAAGACCTGGACACTCAGTCGATTGAGCCACCCAGGTGCCCCTGTCAGCATTTTTTTTTTTTTAATGACCTCATAATGTAACTTTCTCATAATTAAACATTTTCCTAGTGGGCAGTTAGCAAGTTTCTAATTTTTTTTTTTTTTTGGAATAGAAGAAACATTACACTGAACATCCTTGTACATAAAACAACTTCTGTGTTTTAGATTATTTCATTAAGATAGAGTCTCCAAAGCAAAAATACTGGGGTGGAGTGTATGAACATCCAAAGCTCCCATATTGCTTTTACTTAAGAGCATTTAATAATGGATTTAAAGCTGAGGAGCACAGCATTTATTGCCCTTTTTGCTTGAGATGGGAAGGAAGAGGGAGTGAATTAACATTTTTTCCATATAATATATTAGGCATTATTTGTAGGTATTTATCATACACTTGTACTTTTAGATGCATTCTGCTCATTGTCATAGCCCCTTCTTACACATGGGAGTTACCTATAGATAAGCAAGTACTTTGCCCATGGACTCAGAACGTTCAAGGCTGAATCTGAATCTGTATCTACCTGATTGCAAAGCTCATATCCTTTAATTGTAAAATTTCATGTAATACACATATTCAGAATCTTATGGTGAATATGTACACATTGAATAAATACAGAAGTAATGAATCTTATAATTTGCTATAACTTCGTGGATCTACACATTATGAAGATAGTAAAACTTGAGCTGGAGGTAATGAATGGGTAAATTACAAAGTTAAACCAGAGAGAGCTTAATTATCTGTATATTATTTTACAAAAGGAAAAAATATCCTTACCTGAAGGAGGTATAATTGGTAATAAATATATATATCCAATTTCTAAGATGAATGCAACAAGTATTTGTGGCGAAACACTCTTCGTAATGACCTCAAGACAAATAGGGAAGGAAAAAACAAATCCATCAAATTTGGGAGATCTATATAGGAAATGACAATGGCCAGGGCGCCTGGGTGGCTCAGTCGGTTGAGCGTCCGACTTCGGCTCGGGTCATGATCTCACAGCTCATGAGCTCCAGCCCCACATGGGCTCTCTGCTGACAGCTCAGACCCTGGACCCTGCTTTAGATTCTGTGTCTCCTTCTCTCTCTGCCCCTCCCTTGCTCACACACACTCTCTCCATCAAAATAAATAAAACATTAAAAAAAAAAAGTGACAATGGCCTATTAAGAAACCAAATTGAAAAATATCCTCAGTAAAACCCCTGCCAAACTAAAGTCTTAATAGAGAAATAACCAAAAAAAAAAAAAAAAGATACTCCAGTTAAGGAGAATAAGGCTACCCACAAGTTGTAGGAAATTAATTATAGACTGAAAAGTGAAGGGGAAAAATTAATTGCATTTTATAGTTGACTGTGAAGGACTCTGAAGCCATTAATAAAATAACATTCACCAGAGCCTTTTAATCCTCCGGTATAGAAGTGGCTGCCATAGATAAAATGGTCCATCCCAGAAAGGCCAAGTTTCCATTGCTTTTGTCTTTACTAAGGAAGGGATTAGAGCAGAGAAATACTTTACCAAATCATGGCCATACTAAATAGATGTAAATAAATGATTAGGAATAGGTGGTATCCACCAAAACTGTAAAGAAACACTTAGAAGATTGATCATTATGCTGCCATTAAAAATAGTATTTTTGAAAAATACTCAATGACATAAAAATAGTTACTTTTAGCTGGAGCATAGGAAAATGGGAAAATGATGAGAAAGGTGGCAAATTATGAAGGATGGAATTTATTTGCCATTTATTCATTCGCTGAATATTAATTAGTGCTGGGATTGTCCCTTGTCATACTACCGGAGAGAGAGATGTAAACAAAAAAGTACAACGAAGTGTAGTTACAGCTTTTACAGTACAAATCTGTGGCGTTACCCAGCAGGGCTGGTGATAGAGTCCGTGCAGGGAGTAGAAGTGGCTCAGGGCCTTCAGCGGAATAGGAGCAGCACTTCGGACAAGACATCAGGAAAGACGAGGACCTGCTGTGTTCTCGAAACTGCAAGCAGTTCAGGGGCCCTCAAGACACAGAGCAGGAGCCCACGAACTTTCCCTGTAAAGGACTAGGCAGTAAATATTTTCTGCTCTGTGGGCCATACCACCTCAACCGTAGTGCAAAAACAGTCATAGACGCAGTGTGGGAACTAACGGCTTTGACCAATGAGACTGGCGGACCTTAAATGTCTCCAGTATGTAGCAGAGGGGTTTGAGGAGGAGATACCCTTCTGGGCCTGGCATGAGACGTAGGAAGGTTTGAAACAAGGGATTTATAACATCAATTTGTGTGAATCATTAAGAGTGGAATAAAATAAAAACACAGTTTATTTCTAAGCACTATAAACCATTAAGAAAAGAGAAGATGGGGTGCTTTGGTGGCTCAGGTAGTCGAGCGTCCGACTTCGGCTCTAGGTCATGATCTCCTGATTTGTGAATTCAAATCCCGTGTCGGGTTCTGTGCTGACAGCATGGAGCCTCGGGTCTGCTTTGGATTCCATGTCTCCCTCTCTCTCTGTGCCTCCCCTGCTCACGCTCTGTCTCTGTGCCTCTCTCTCTTAATGGCCAAATTCACAAAAGAGGGGCACCTGGGTGCTCAGTTGGTTAAGCGTCCGACTTCAGCTCAGGCCATGATCTCACAGTTCTTGGGTTCCAGCCCTGTGTTGCGCTCTGTGCTGACAGCTTAGAGCCTGGAGCTTGGTTCGGATTCTGTGTCTCCTCTCTCTCCTCCTGCCTCCCTCATGATCTGTCTGTCTCTCTCAAAAATAAACATTAAAAAAAAATTTTTTTAATGTCACAAAAGAGAATCTCAGTCCAGCTAGTCAACATGAAATATTGCTCTGCCCCAGCAGTAGGGAAGTGCAAAGTAAAACGGCAATACTTTGTTTCCCATCATACAGGCAAAAGCGAAAAAGTTTTGCTAGTGTGTGTTGACAAAGTTGTAGTGAAAACTCCTATGTTGAATACGTGAGTAGAACCATTTTAATTTTAAAGCAAAAACATTTTGATGCAGCAATTTCCATTTCTTAGAGAAGCATGTGGGCATATTACAGGTCTGTGTGTTCGACAATGTCAGTATCCACAGAACCTCCAGATTTCCAGGTCACCTTTCATTGCTGCATTCCAGTTCATAAAAGGGTCTATATTTGTCTTTTTAAAAAACAAACAAAAACCCAAAAACCCTTCTTCATACCCTTCTGCTGTGTCCCCTGGAATTTACAGTCCATCATCTGCAAAGTCCAGGTTCAGCCTGTTCTTAAACATTCCCTTCACTTTCTTGTTCTTTTGGAAAGCTGACTTTTTGCCCTGTGCAGTGGTGGCTGTTGTTTCTGTAGCCCTTCTTATTAGTGTTCCTAGAGGTGGGAAAGGTGTCTGCCGTGCAGCTCCTTGCTGCTTTTGGACTCTTCTAAAAATCCTCCAATTGTTTAATCCATTACCCCTCATGGTGGTTATTAACTGTTGATAGTATAATTGCTGTCAGTGACCTCCAGATCCTTCCTCTTCATTCTTCAATTATTTTCGCTCCAGACTCATTGCCCCCCTCTTCAGTACTGCCTCAGTCTTTATATTGAAATTGAAAAAAATGTACATAACTGATCTTTCCAATATCCTGGCCTCTCATTCCTAGACCTTTCCTCCAGTGCTTGTCTGTCCTGGCCAGTCACTCACTCCCATATTGATACCCTCCTGCCTTGTCAGTAACTACAGTCCTTCTTTAGTTACAATTTTATGTGTCTATTCTATTTTCGTAGTTCACTACTTTTTTTTAAAAGTTTTTATTTATTTATTTTTGAAAGAGAGAGAGAGAGCAAGCACAAGCCGACAAGGGGCAGAGGGAGAGGAGAACCGAAGATTTGAAGCAGGCTCTGTGTGCACAGCAGAGAGCCTGATGTGGGGCTTGAACTCACGAACCATGAGATCATGCCCTGAGCTGAAGGCAGATGCCCATCTGACTGAACCACCCAGGTGCCCTGTTCACTCCTTCTAGTTAGCATCTCAGCCCCAACTATCTTTTGACCCCAGTGGAATCTCCAATATATCAATCCTGTTATTGTTTCCCTGCCACTCACCCTCTTGATATCTTCACTCCCTTTCTTCACTGAAATTTCATGGTTAATCATTTTTAATTTTTGTTGTTGTTGTTGTTCATTTTTGAGAGGGTGCACTTAAGCAGGAGAGGGGGAGAGAGAGAGGAAGACAGAAGAGAGCCCGATGTGGGGCTCAAACTCACGGAACTGTGAGATCATGACCTGAGCCAAAGTCAGTCACTCAACCGACTGAACCACCCAGGTGCACCCGTGGTTAATCATTTTAATCACTCCTTTGGATCCACTTCCTTGCTCTTTGCTTTTTTGGCAGAAACACAGCTCTAGTTAAAAACCAATTCTCTTCTTTGTACCTGTGCTTATGTAACTTAGTATAGCTGGAAGAAAACATAACCATACCAGAGTACTTTACTCGAGGGGGCCCTTGGTGCTGCCTCTTGACCGTACTATATTTTCTTAAGTCTATTCACTCTCCTACTCCTGCATGACTATTTCATATCATCTCTTCTTCAAACCTCCAGTATCTCTTTTCCCATCCTCACTTTTAGCTCATGCATGACCTTGCTTCCTGCTTCGTTAAGAAAATAGAAGCAGTCAGAATACTTAGACAGACTCCCAGCATTCTGTGTACCTACCAGTGTCTGCGCCAGTACACGCTGTCTTCCTGCTTATTACTTAGGTTAACTGTTCATGTTCTTAGGTCTGCGTTTGTACTAGATCCCGTCCTCTCTCGTGTGCTCAAGGACATTGATTCAGCTTCTCTCCTTCCACATCGTGTGTTTCCTTTATTGAATTATGTCTCTCGGCAAACAGACATGCTGTTATTTCTCCCATTATTTAAAAACAAAAAACTTGATCCATTCCTCACCACCTGTTTCCCCATTTTGAGGGATTCCTTTTGCATCATTATTCCTTGAAGAGTTGTCCATACTTGGTAATGCCAAATTCTTCCCTCTGGTGTACTACAATGAACCCACTCCAGTCAGGCTCTTGCCTGCCCCTTTCCTGCTAAACAGCTCATGTTCTCCAGTAACTTCCATGTTATCAAAATGCCATATGCCATTGAGTCCGTTCATCTTACTTGGTCTATCGGCAGCATTTGACAGGGCTGTTTGTTCCCTTATCCTTGAAACACTTTCTTCTTTGCTTTCCAGTATACCACACACCCATGCTTATCTTCTACCTCCTTCCTGGCCCCTCGTAATTCTCCTTTCCTTTTCTTCTCACAGACCTCGTTTGTTGAAGAATCCACGGTTCAGTCCTTGCTTTGTGTTCTCTTGTTTTTCCTATCAGTTCACTGATAATTTAACTCAGTCTCATGGCTTTAAATAACATCTAAATGCCAGCAACAACCAAACTTAGATCTTCAGTTCTTTTCCCGAATTCCACTCTTCTATGTACAGTGCCCCGTTAACATCTCTACCTAAATGTCTAACGATATACATCAGACTTAGCTTTTCCAAACTAAACTCCTCAACATCTCCCCAGTACCTACTCTACACGTGGACTTTCCCCATTTCTTTCTGTCAGTGGCAGCTCCCTCCTCTCAGTAGCTCAGGCTAAAATCTTCGAGTTACCCTTGACTTTGCTTTTTCTTTGACTCTTCACATCCATTCTTTCAGGACAACCTGTTTTTTCTGTATCATCAAAATATATCCAGAATTTTACTGTGCCTCTTCCTCATCACTACTACCACCTTGATCCAAGCTACTACTGTCATAAATACTATTTAAATCGGTTACTCAGGCCTCCCCATTCTACCCTAGTCGTTCCCAATTGTCTTTTCTCAATACAGTGGTGAGAGCTAGTCTTTTGCAAGTTAAGACAGTCCCAGTCACTTCTTTATTCAAAGGATGGCAGAGGCTCTTCTTTGATTCAGAGAAAATCTAGTCCTTACAGTGGCCCACAAGACTATAATCTGCCCAACCTACTTTTGTCCTTACCTTCTTGACCTTATTTCCTTTTACCACTTTCCCTCCTTGCATCCGGTCTCCTTGCTCTATGAAAAACATATGTTCCTACTTTAGGACCTTTGCTTTAGCTACTTATTCAGCTATCTGGAATCCACTTTTCCCAAATATCTACTTGGGTCGCTGACTTTACTGTCTGTTTTTTGCTCAGATGTTACCTCCTTTAAACACCTTTTTTTTTTTTTTTGAGAGAATGAGCATGAGCAGAGGAGGGGCATAGAGAGATAGAGGGATAGAGAGAGAATCCCAACCAGGCTCTGTGCTGTTAGCATGGAGCCGGATGTGCGGCTCAAAATCAGGAACGGTGAGATTATGACTTGAGCCAAAACCAAGAGTCAGATGTTTAACCAACAGAGCCACCCAGACACCCCCTCAGGCACCCTTTTTAATACTGCTTCCTACCTCTTCCCATTCCCCTTATCCTGGATTCTTTTATTTTTTCCATAGCACATACTACCTTTTACACTGCTATATCAAGGGTTAGCAAGTTAGAGCCCCACTACTCTCTGGCTTGTTTTTGTACATCCTGTGAGCTGAGAGCAGTTTTTACATTTCAAAGGGTTGTAAAACAAAAACAAAGAATCTACAACAGACATGTGGTCTGTGAAACCTAGAATATTTACTATCAGGCCCTTTGCAGCCAAAGTTTACATGGTATAGTCTTATTTTATTTCTCTTCCCACACAAACATAAGCTCCAAGAGGGCAAAGGTCTTGGTTTTGTTTATTGCTGTATTTACAGCAGCCAGAGCAGTGCCTAGAATATAGTAGGTATTCAGTAAATATCTGTTAAATGAATGAATTGCTTGTAGTGGTACAAAATTATAAATAGGTTAAGTATTCAAGAACTCATACTGCAATTAGTAATGAAGTAGAGCTATATGTAATGAGTAGGAAAGCATATTTTAAAAGAGTTTTTTAAATTAATAAGTAACGTCTGTACCCACAGCAGAGATTGTATACTCTACCAACAGCCAGCCAGCCAGGCACCCCTGAGTTTTATAAAACAAATAAAACATTATATCTATAAAACATATGTGTTTAAATGCACAAAACAACCGCTCTGTAAGCTTATGCATCAAATGAACATTAGAATACCTCTGGGGAGGAGACCAGAATTAGGTGAGATACTTGAAGGGAGCTAGAATTGAATTTGTATTGTTTCCTTTTTTTATACACTGAGAAGCAGTCACATATCAATTTTTCATATAAAGATTTTTTTTTAATGAAGAGAAAGGGGAAAAGAAAGAAATAGGTACTAACTAAAGGAGTAAGAGGAAACAGTAATGGAGTGGAGAGAAAGGGAAGAAAACATTGCATTTCTTAAATATTGCATTTGGTCAACAATCTGAATGAGAAGGAGTGAGCAGTATGAATATTTGAAGAAAGCATGCAAAAGTAAAGAATCTTGGGTGGAAATAAGCATAACAGCAGAGAACTACCGGGAAATCAGCACGGAACATACTGAAAAAGGATCAGAGACTACTAGGATATTAGTTCAGAGAGAGGCAGTAACACAGATTAAGTACAGTTTTGTAGGCTGTGGTAAGAATATGAGGTTTTTATTTTAAATGAGATGAGAAACCATTGGAAAATTTTGATGGTCAGAAGAGGTGATTTAATTGCAGCTTTAACATGGTCGTTTTTGCTGCTTTATCTCAGAGAATGGGCTGTAAGGGAACAAAACAGAGAGGTAAGGAAACCTATTGTAGTAGACCATTCTCTTGTAGAACATGGTGGTTCCCAGACTAAGGACTGGAGAAGTGGTCAGATTCAGAGTATATTTTAGGATATATTTTGATAGCGCTGGCTGATGATTTGGATGTGGGATGTAAAGGAAATCAAGGATGGTCTCTTCGTATTTTGGCCTAAACAATTGGATGAACACTTAGTAGTCTAGGCAAGTGGAGGAGGAGCAGGCAGGTTTGAGCAGGATGAGGAAAAGAATCAAGAGTTGTGTTTTAGCTAGCCAAGCTTAAGATGTCCGTTTCACAGACAAATGAGTATGGCTTGTAAAATACTGGATCCTTGAGCCTGGAGTTCTGAGTGCTATTTAATGGCACAGACTGGTTGAGATTACGTTTAGGTAGAGAAAAGAAAGGCAGGTAGGATATGTATAGGGGTAGGAGAGCCAGCAAAGAAGACTGACAAAGAGCAGCCAGTGAAACAAAAAGAAAACCTGGGAGATGTGGGGCTAGGAAGGGAAAGAGTGGTTGCCTATGTCCAGCACTGTGGAAGGATTGCGAGAAGGCCAAGAAATCACTGGGTTTGGCAAAAAGGAAATCTCAGTCTCATTGGAGCGGAGACATGGGGAGATGCTGACTGTACTCAACTTTCAAGATGTTTCTATGAATGGAAGGAAGTGGATCCCTGGAGTAGTAGTGGAGGGTGAATGGAGTCAAAGCTGTTTTTTTAAGACATCATTTTAAAATAATTTCAAACTTAGACGGAAGTTGTGAGAATAATTTAGGTAGTTCCCATGCACATACAGCTTACTTGGATTGACCATTTGTTTACATTTTGCCACATGCTTTCCTCCTACTCCTACACACACACACACACACACACACACACACACAATTATTGTTTTGATCATTTGAGAGTAAACTTCATACATCTTGCCCTTTTACAACCCTTAAATACTTAACTTGTGGGTCTTCAGAGCTGGGATGTTCTCTTCTAAAACCACATAATAGTTATCAAATTCAGGAAATTTAGGGTTTTTACAGTCTATATTACAATTTTGTCGCTTATCTCAGTAATATTCTTTATAACATTTTTTTCTCCAGCACAGGATCCAGCCTAGGGTTTTATATTACATATAATTTTCTTTTTTAGACAGAGGTTTTTGTTTCGTTTTGTTTTTAAATAGAACTTGACCATTTTATCCTCTTAACTACCCCTGGTTAATTATTCTTTCTATGACTAATAGGTGGCAAGGCAGGAGCTCAAAGTCAAGCAGAGGCACTCCAGCATTTGCCCTCTCACCCTCTATATCACAATGTCTCTCAAGTGGTGCACAGACAAATGTGAAATTCCCTGTTGAAAGTGGACAAATAAGTCAAATATTTAGATCAGAGGTAATGATCCTTATATGGAAAGAAGGTAACTTTCTAGATCTGGATTATATAACTCTTTGTAATGGTGGATCAGAGTTTTAGGACAGATGAGCATTAGGACAGAGCGAAGTAAGAGAAGTGAAGATATTTAAACTTCGTATGTGACAGCAGGCTTTGGCATAAATTATGTGTTTTCAGAGTTATTGGTGCTAATCGTTTAGAAAGGTAAAATAAAATGCTTGGATTCATTCTTTTTTGATAGAGTTCAGTTGGCAGTATATGGTTATAATATAAAGAGTTCTGATCTGTGTTTCAGAAAGAGTTTGAGCTCATAAAATGCTGCTTGTCAACCCTTATTAGAAATAATATGAGACTTAGTTTAGGAAAAGAGCATTAAACAGTGAATCATTGAAACCACAGGTGCTCCGGAATAGGAATTAGAATGCTCTCTTGGATTTTTAGTTGAATAATGCTTTACATAGTTTCTGTTACAGTTTTAAAAGGATAATGGGCAAAGTTTTGTTGGATAGAAACCCAAGTTATGGTGAAAATTTTTCTCTGATATTTTCAATTAAAGATTGTTCTTACTATTGAATGTGACTTCTGTAAGAAGTGACCTAAGCCTGACACAGAAACCCAAGTATTTGCTGAAAGAATCAAATGACATGTAACTTAGTCCCACAACTACATTTGAAAAGTTGAGTTGAATACAAGTTTCCCTGAAGGCTTGGAGAATTTCAGTAACAAGTATAAAGAGAAGAAGAAAATCTGGCTTTTGTATGTGGAATATGACCAGACCGATTATTTGTAATCAACCAAATGTTTCACATCTCGAAGCTCAAAGGACCATGGTCTTTAGTTGCTTTATAGGTGAGGAAATGAACCAAATGAGTAGAAGTGATTTGCCCAGCCAGCTAATCTTCCTGCAGAGAAGAACTGAGACAGGCATGTCAGATCTCTAACACGCCTTTTTTTCCTGTTGTTATTTTGGCTCTTTGTGGCACAGAAGACTTAAAAGACCCATCCATGGTCAGGAACACCTGGATGGCTCAGTCGGTTAAGCATTTGACTTCAGTTCAGGTCATGATCTCATGGTTTGTGGGTTCAAGTCCGCATCAGGCTCTGTGCTGACAGCTCAGAGCCTGGAGCCTGCTTCAGAATCTTTATCTCCGTCTCTCTGCCCCTCCCCTGCTCGTGCTCTGCTCTCTGTCTCTCAAAAATAAATTTAAAACTGTTTAAAAAAAAAACAAAAAGAAAAAAACCAAAACCATGGCAGAGTCAGTTTGTGCCAAAGCCCCCTGGAGTTACATTGAGTTTGTTAGCTCCACAAACGCTGTGGCTGTGATTCAAGTGTCTGTCCCCCATCCTTCTCCGGACCTGACACTTTATCCTAACATAGGCCAAGAATGAAACAGTGGAGAAAGTGTAAAGGTAGGAGGTTTTGCTAGAATCTTGTTTTAGTGTAAATAGTAAGCTCAGGATCAAGAGTGTGGTATGGTAGTTTAAGATTTGATGTAGAAATGTGTTGGGGAAGCTTAAAAGCCAGTAGAGAAATAAAAGGTTGAAGCATAAAAAGAAAAAGACTCTGATAAAAATCCTAGCTTTACTTTCCCCTTACGTCCTAGTTGGCTACTGGCTTTTGTGTTGGTATCGGTATTTGCTGATCAGGGACACAGCAGGCAACTCTTATTTATAAAACAAAATTGATACATTCCCCTGAGATTCTAGTAGAGTTGCTCAGCAGGCACGACAAAATTATGATCTCAGATAAAATTATCATTTTCTGAATCGTGGAAATACAAACTCCTGGACATCTCAAATGTTTCGGGTCAAGTTCCTCAAACGCCTCACCACACATTGAATTTTTGAATTTAATAACGTAAAGAAACATTAGGAATTTTGTATTTGTAGCTTCCAGCTGTAAAACCCTGCATATATCACTGCTTAGTAAATGTTTGCTTATTGATTTCATTGCTGGAGTTCCTTTCTTCTAGACTATGCATACCACTCCCGTAAGAATGCGTAATGAAGAGTTGACTGGAGAGTGTGTATTTTATTAACTGTAAATAATATGGATTATTTGCTGTATGAAATTTTTTTAATTGTAACACTATTTCATTTGACTTAAAGATTTGGTTTCTGTGTACCCAACCCCACTCCAAGGAAATTATGTAGGAAAAGTTTTTTAATAATAAATAAATTAATTTATTTTTTCTAAGAATCACTTTAGTGTAGGGGTGTCTGGGTGGCTCAGTTAAGTACTTAGTCTGAATCTTGATTTATGAATTATTTTTAATGTTTATTTATTTATTTTGAGGGAGAACATGCACATAGGGAAAGGAGAGAGAGAGAAAGAGAATCCCAAGAAGGCTCCACACTGTCAGCACGGAACCTGATGCTCGGCTCGATCCCACAAACTGTGAGATCATGACCTGAGCTGAAATCAAGAGTCAAATGCTTAACTGACTGAGCCATCCAGGCGCCCCATGAATTGTTTTCTTAAAATAAAGAGTAAAATAGTATATGACACAAATTACTGAATTGCAAAAAGAAAAGTACTAGAACTCTAACCTTTATAGTATTTTAGTATACACTAAATGACAAATTTATTTGTAGTATGTACTCATTTACTTCTGCAGTTGAAATTTTCTTATCATACATTAGTAAATTTTGTCATATTTGTAGTTATGATTATTGAGGGAATCTGTAGAATTTACTGCCGCAAAAGTTTTAAGAACCATCGTAGAAGAATTATAGACCCCCTTTTCTAAGCTAAATTTTTTTTAATTTGCTCTTGGCTTTCACATTTTCATGGGATTTTTTTTTTCTTCTCTTTCAGCATCAGGTTTAATCAAGCTATTCATTGATTTTTTTTTCTTAAGTACTATTTCTGGAATTATATGCTGCTGTTTTAAAAAATTATAAAATTGATGAGAGGTGATTGGAATTTTTTTTAAGGAGTCTCAATGTCGAATATGGGGCTTGAACTCACAACCCTGAGATCAAGCATCGCATTCTGTCAGGCCAGTCAGGCATCCTGACACTTTTTTTATATTAAGCAAAATTTGGGTATTCTTGTTTTAAATTTTATAGTAATCTTACTTTTCTATATTTTTTCTTAGTATTTCACTTAAACAATTAAATAAGTCCTAATATTAACTTATAACATCATTAAAATTTTTTCCACACACACAGGAAATTTAAACTGTAATCAAAAACTAATCACAAATGTAGAAATCATAATATTTCTCATTAAGTAAAGATAAAATTTCTATTTTTTTCTCTGTGACTAGGGGTCTGGGATTATAAAACATCTTTGGTATAATTCTGCTTTGCAGAGATTTAGTTTTTTCCCTTGATAATGAAGATTTTTTTAAATTTCCAATATCCTCTTTGTATCATTGTGTCTACTCATTTTAATGGCATTATCTGGGAAAAAGTTCTGCAAGTACATCAATTTTCTGTAACTAAAATTTAACCCTTTAAGTGCCATAACCTTTAACCATTTTCACATAAAACTGTCTAAATTATATTTCACACTTCTTGCCTTTTTAACAAGTAAAAAAGGTGTAATTTAAGGTTTTGATGATTCTGTTGTTATTATGAATAGTAAGCACCGTATCATAATTTAGTAACATTCTCTGGGATCTTTTGCCCTACTCTATGTAGGACGTCAAACACTTACAGTTTTGGAGACTTTTATTATTTATTTTCATTTTAAAGGGAATATAACTACAGTATTGAAAAAATTTTAAAGATAAAAGGAAAAAGTCCCATAATCTTAGCCCTCTAATCTGCTATCTTTTCATTGTTGTCTCTTTCATTTAACAATTCTCACTTTATCTTATACATATGTTTTACTTATTTCTTATTGTTCTCTACATACAATGTTTGATCAGCTTCTGGGGGATCAGTAATCTCCCTGGGGCTATTTCTAATACAACAATAAATTTATGGGTGAACATTCAATCGTTCAGTTATTATGCAGTCATTCAAAAGATGGCTGGGGCACCTGGGTGGTTCAGTCATTTGAGCGTTCAACTTCGGCTCACATCGTGATCTCCAGGTTAGGGAGTTTGACCTCACACCAGGTTCACTGCTGTCAGCTCAGAGCACCACTTTGGATCCTCTATTCCCCCGCCCCAGCTCTCTCTACCCCTCCACTGCTCACATGCGCTTTCTCTCTAAAACATAAATAAATATTAAATATAAAAGAAAGAATCCCAGGATAAAATCTTTGAGAATAACACTTTTTTCCCTTTATTTAGCATTCTTAGGATATAGTCTAAGAAGTGTAATTATGAGGTCAAAGGTTATTAAAATGTATATGGCTCTCAATACAGGTTGCTGAGTTGATTTCCGATAAGTTATATTAGTTTACCTTCAGTAATTTGTCATATCTTCAGCAGCATAGTGTATTGTTGTTATAAAATTATCTTTGCTAATTAGTCTAAAAATTTTACTTCATTATTACATTTATTGATTACTAATAAGATTCAGTATTTTCCAATGTTTGTTTACTATTGTATTTTGTCAGTTTTCTTTCATGTGTTGTCTGTTGCTTCTAAAATAGTTCTCTAGATAAGTAATTAATATATTACTATCTTGTTGCATCATCTAACTTTGTATTGCTCTCACATGGTAGGAGCTCCCTTTTATATTTGTTCAAATAAGGCATGTGTTTATCTACCACACTTGTAATTGCGTTGCCTCCTGGAAAAGTGTAAGAGATAGTGTCGCTTCTTCGACTGTCTTAATCTTGGGAAGCCAGTATTACTTGAAAGCTAACATCATAGTGAGGGTAAATTGCCACTATTCCAACATCTCTCACAGGTATAAATATGAATGAAACAAATATTATGAAGCAGTTTTTCCCTTGATGACAGCAGAGGCAGTGATTGCCATTGTTCAGAACCAAAATAGTATAATTTGGAATAGGCAAGGGAAGGGTAGAAGTAGATGAAGGAATTCTGCTGTCTGGAAAGAGGATGTACACCTGAACTGGCACCTGACTTGAATCTTGGTTTTGTCTGTTTTCCTACTCAGTTTATTCTCCACCCATTTTGATATATTCACTATACTTAGTATCTTCTAGAGACTTCCATGTCAGCTCTCAAATTTACTCTGGTTGTTCAATCTAAGGAAATTGATTTCCACAGTAGTCATCAGCTTCACTCTACCAACCCTCCAGGTCCTAGAGAACTCCTTAAAAAGTTTAGTTCCTTCCACTTAAATACATTTCGGAAATAGTTTGTTATAATATAATATTTAATATATATAATCATGTGATTATATATATAATAGTTATTTAATATTCCTATTATAACTAAGCTCTTTTGGTTCCAAGGAAGAGAACTCCCTCAGATTGTCTTAAGGGAAAGGGAAAGGCTTATTTTAAGCCATTTGTGGAAGTAGAAAACCATCAGGAATCATGACAGCTCCCAGGATAAGTTATTCTCACTTTGGTGGACCATGTAATCTTGCTCAGTGCTTTCCTCCTCCTCTCTGTGCCGTCCATTCTCCTTTCTGCTTGCTTAGAATTTCTGCCCCTTTATAATTTTGTCTCAGCATGCGGAATCTAATGTTGGCTGCATCATTGACATCGTAGCTTCTTTGAGAACTGGTAAATGATCCTAGTACTTTCTGTTCATATTTCTGAGAAAGGAAATCCAGTTGATGGAGCTCACCTTTCTGTGCCAGGATTCATCATGTGGAGGGTCAGGTACCCAATCTTGGCTTAATCATTTAGGAAATGCAGTCATGAAGTGTCAACCCTGCTCTTAGACCCAACACTTATGCATGGGCTGTGTACTATCCAGTTCCCTTTAGAGGAAGGGTTTGATTTTACTGGCAGATAACTATCAGAAAGTCAGTGTACTATGCAAAAATGAAGGGGGAAAAGAACATAATATAGAACTGAATGTTCTAATTATGTTTTTACCTATTTTTTACTTTTTTATTTAAATGTTTATTTTATTTTATTTTTTTATAATAGTTTATTTTCAAGTTGGTTTACATATAACACCCAGTGTTCATCCCAACACATGCCCTCTTTAATGTCCGTCACCCCCTCTCCCCCCTCCCTCACCTCCCTCACCTCCCTCACCTCCCTCACCTCCCTCATTCTCAGATTGTTCTTAGTCTTTGAGAGTCTCTTATGTTTTAACTCCCTCCCTCTCTGTGTCTTTTTTTCCTTTCCCCTCTTCCCCTCCCCTTGGTTTTTGCTTAGTCTCACAAAGTCCACCTATTCGTGGAAACATATGGTATCTGTCTTTTTCTGACTGACTTATTTCACTTAACATAATACCCTCCAGTTCCATCCATGTTGCTACACATGGCCAGATTTCATTTTTTCTCATTGCCATGTAGTAGTACATTGTATATATGTGCCACAACTTCTTTATCCATTCGTCAGTTGATGGGCACTTGGTTTGCTTCCATGATTTGGCTATTGTCGAAAGTGCTGCTATGAACATTGGGGTACACGTGCCCCTATGCATCAGCATTCCTGTGTCTCGGGTAGAGTCCTAGCAGTGCTATTGCTGGGTCATAGGGTAGCTCTGTTTTCATTTTTTTGAGGAACCTCCACACCGTTTTCCAGAGTGGCTGCACCAGTTTGCATTCCCACCAACAGTGTAGGAGGGTGCCTGCTTCTCCACATCCCCGTACAGAAATCGGTTGCTTTCCTTTACACCAACAATGAAGCAATAGAAAGAGAAATAAAGAAGCGAATCCCATTCACAATTGCACCAAAAACCATCAAATACCTAGGAATAAACCTAACCAAAGATGTAAAAGACCTTTATGTGGAAAACTATAAAAAACTTATGAAGGAAATTGAGGAAGACACAAGGAAATGGAAAAACATCCCATGCTCATGGATCGGAAGAATAAATATCGTTAAAATGGCAATACTACCTAAAGCAATCTACACATTCAATGCAACCCCAATCAAAATTGCACCAGCATACTTCTCAAAGCTAGAGCAAACAATCCTAAAATTTGTATGGAACCACAAAAGACCCCGAATAGCCAAAGTAATTCTGAAGAATAAAACCAAAGTGGGAGGCATCACAATCCCAGATTTTAACCTCTACTACAAAGCGGTAGTCATCAAGACAGCATGGTATTGGCACAAGAACAGACACATAGACCAATGGAATAGAATAGAGAACCCAGAGATGGACCCACAAGCATATGGCCATCTAATCTTTGACAAAGCAGGAAAGAATATCCGATGGAAAAAAGACAGCCTCTTTAACAAATGGTGCTGGGAGAACTGGACAGCAACATGTAGAAGAATGAAACTAGACCACTTCCTTACACCACTCACAAAAATAAACTCTAAATGGATGAAGGACCTGAATGTGAGACAGGAAACCATCAAAATCCTAGAGGAGAAAGCAGGAAAAAACCTCTTTGACCTGAGTCACAGCAATTTTCTACGCGACACATCTCCAAAGGCGAGGGAATTGAAAGCAAAAATGAACTACTGGGACCTCATCAAGATAAAAAGATTCTGCACGGCAAAGGAAACAACCAACAAAACTAATAGACAGCCAACGGAATGGGAAAGGATAATGGCAAATGACATATCAGATAAAGGACTAGTATCTAAAATCTATAAAGAACTTACCAAACTCCACACCCGAAAAACAAATAATCCAGTGAAAAAGTGGGCGGAAGATATGAATAGACACTTCTCCAAAGAGGACATTCAGATGGCCAACAGACACATGAAATGATGCTCAAAGTCACTCATCATCAGGGAAATACAAATCAAAACCACACTGAGATACCACCTTACACCGGTTCGAGTGGCTAAAATGAATAAATCAGGATACTTTTATTTTTTGAGAGAGAGGGAGCATGTGAGTGAGGGGCAGAGAGAAAATCTTATGTGGAGGAGAGAGTAGCGGGGCTCACCCAAAGCGGGGCTCAAACTCACATGATGTGGGACTCCAAGTCACGAACTCTGAGATCATGACCCATGCCAAAGTCAGATGCTTAACAACTGAGCCACCCAGCTGCCCCTAATTATGTTTCTAAAAGTCAAAGTTAAATTCTTTCCCTTAATTCAGTTGTAATGTTTCTGGGTTTTTATTTCCTCATTTTTTTAAATAAAAGGATTAGATAGATGTCTAATGTTTTCATTCTGAAGATGTTATGATTGCTATTCTCTAAGGACAGTTAAAGTTGATGAATTCCAATTTCATGGGATGAGGGGGATGGATGGTGATTAGGACGAGGTATTCAGTTGGTCAGTAACTCAATATCTCTGTTTGCAAGAGGACAATAAGATTTTTAACCCAAGATTCACTTTTAAGGGTATATTCTTATAGCCTTATACCACTTTCTTAGTATGTATAGTAAATTAGCATTATTTTTTGTGTCTCCGGTATAATGTCAGATTCCCTTACCATCTCACATTTCATTCCAGGTTTTTATATTCATTAATTTGTTTATGTCTCTATCTTGGTTGAGTCTTACTGTCATAGTAGGAGAAAAACAGACTTGAATACACAGAATATGCGGTACTGTTTTTTGTGCTAAATGGTTAGTTGTATAGTACCATTTGTCATACAACATTATTTCTTGCTTTTTTTTTCCATTTGTGGACTATCTATATAGAATTTGTTTTGTGATATCCTTTTCCTATCTCTTTTCATACTGTAAAGATTACCCTCAGTCAGCTACTTTATTTTTGTCCTTATAAAATTTTTACAGATTGATTACATTCATGTCTGGTTTAATACTCACCATTTGAGGGGTGCTGGTGTGGCTCATTAGGTTAAGCGGCCAGCTCTTGATGTCAGCTGGGGTCATGATCTCACAATTTGTGAGTTCAAGCCCTGCATCAGGCTCTGCTCTGACAGTGCAGATCCTACTTGGAATTCTTCCTCTCTCTCTGCCCCTCCCCTGCTTGCACTCTCTCTGTCTCTCAAAATAAATAAATAAATAAACTAAAAAAATATAAATTCACCACTTGATTTCTGATACTTTTATTCTTCTTAATCCTTCAATATTTCTATTTTGATTTTTACTTCTTTAGACTCTCATCTCATTTAAGTGATTCCAACACCCCATTTCTTTGCATATTCTTTGATAATATAAAAATAATTTCATCTTTGGCATGCCTGGCTGGCTCAGTTAGTGGGGAATGCAACTCTTGATCTCGGGGTTGTGAATTTAAGGCCTACCTTGGGTGTAAAGATTACTTAAAAATAAAATCTTAAAATATTAATAATGTCTTCTTCATCTTAATGGGTGTCTGATTGTACAAACTGCCATCAGTAGATCTGTTTTAATGATAATTTTAGTGGGAGGTGAAGAAAGAAGGGAATGAACATTACCGACTATTGCAGCAGTTTACAATCTTATTTAATCTTCTCTTCAGCCCATTTCACAGAAAATTCAACTGTGGCTAAGAGAGTTAAGCTTCTTTCCTAAAAAAGACAATGAGGAGGATTAGGATTTCAACCCCTGTTATGTATGACTCTGGAATCCATGCTTCCTGAACTCTGTCTTCCTGCTTACCAACAATAAGTAGTGTAGAACAATATTCAGCATAGGAACTAAAATTATAAAAATTGATCTCCTTTCATAAATTGTTTCTCCTGTCTCTGCCTTCCCACATTTGAAATCTGAATGATTTGTGCCCCTGTTATGTATGAGAAAGATTTAATCTTTTAAGCTAATGATAATCAGCCTCCTAATCACTTTACTGTTTTATTGACTTAAGTATTCTGACCCTTTTCCAATTCAGCCCTTGCCAATGAGCATAGTACTATGTTCCTTTTTCTGTTTATACTAGAGAATGTGAAATATTGAATCACCTCATTACACTGTAACAATCAAGGATAGTTCTAGACATGAATGAGAAATTCCTAGGTCCCTGTCACTTGAGAACTTTAGGAGCAGTCTAACCTCAATGAAACAATATACTTGCAGTTAACAAAATGATCTGTAATGGTTGTCTTAATGTGCGCTAATTTTTCTAAAATTTACCAGCTTAGATTTCTTTTTTTTTAATGTTTATTTATTCTTGAGAGATAGAGAGACAGAGCGTGAGCAGGGGAGGGGCAGAGAGAGAGGGAGACACAGAATCTGAAGCAGGCTCCAGGCTCTGAGCCGTCAGCACAGAGCCTGACGCGGGACTCGAACTCACAGACCGTGAGATCATGACCTGAGCCGAAGGTGGACGCTCAACCGACTGAGCCACCCAGGCGCCCCACCAGCTTAGATTTCTATCAACTGTACAGTCAGTGTCTCACCTTACAAACACATCAGGTGGGGACACTTGGGTGACTCAGTTAGTTAAGCATCTGACTCTTTGACTTTGAGTGGGGGAGAGGGGTGAAGGGAGAAAGAGAATCTTAAGCAGGCGCCCTGCTCTGCTTGGAGCCTGACCCAGGGCTCATTCCCATGTCCCTGGGATCATGACCTGACCCAAAATCAAGAGTCAGATGCTCAACTGACTAAGCCACCCAGTCACCCCAAACAATGTTATTTTTAAAACAAGCTACTCTTTTAATTATACTTATTTATTTGTGAACCATGAGTTAAAGAGGTAGTTTGGAGTGGAAGAAACCTTGGAATTAGAATAGGAAGGCCTACATTCCAAACCCAAGTCTTTTTTTGGGGTGGGGGGGACAGTGGTAAAACTTACTCTTATTTCTTATTTCTTATTTATTTAAAAAAAAATTTTTAGGGGCACCTGGGTATCTTAGTTGTTTAAGTGTCCAACTCTTGGTTTTGGCTCAGGTCATGATCTCACAGTTGTGAAATTGAGCCCCGCATCATATTCTGCCCTGCACTGTTAACGCAGAGCCTGCTTGGGAGTTTCTCTCCCTCTCTGACTCTCGCAAGTGAGCTCACAAGCGCTCTCTCTCTCTCTCTCTCTCTCAAAGTAAATAAACTTAAAAACATTTTTTAGCTTTACTGCGATAAAATTGCCATATGACATTGCATAAAATTAAGTTGTACACATAATTTGATATATGTATATATGATCCAATTACCACAGTAAGGTTAGTTAACATATCTGTAACTCATATGGTTCCAATTTATTATTGTTGTTAATATTATTTTGGTGAGAGCTTGTGAGATTTACTCTCTTAGCAACTTTCAAACATAACAATACAGTATTGTTAACTGTTATCACCATGGTGTACATTGCATCCCAGAACTTGATCAACGTTTAACTGGAAGTTTGTATCCTTTGACTATCTTCACTCATTTCCCCTCCTGTCCTTTACTTCTGGTAACCACCAATCTGCTCTCTGTTTCTATGAGTTTGGTGGGTTTTTTTTATTTCTCAAGTATTTGATATTATATATATACATGTGGATATATATGTACACACACACATTTTATGTTTATATATGTACATACACACAGTTGACCTTTGAGTGACACGGCGGCTAGCGGTGCTGACCACTGTGCAGTCGCAAAGCCACGTGTAATTTTTGTTTCTCCCAAAACTTAATTACTAGTTGCCTGCTGTTGACCAGAAGCCTTATCAATAACATTAAAAGTCGATTCACATATATTTTATGTGTTATATGTGTTATATACTTTATTCTTACAATAAAATAAGCTAGAGAAAAGAAAACCTTATTAAGAAAATACACTTAAAGTATTCATATCAAAAAAATTTTTGCATCTAAGTGGACCCATGCAGTTCAACCCCAACATGTTGTTCAAGGGTCAACTGTATATCACATTTTCTTTATCCGTTTATCTGTCAGTGGACACGGATTTATTTCCATGTCTTGGCTATTATAAATAATGCTGCAGTGAATATGAGGGCACAGATAACTCTTCAACATAGTGATTTTATTTTCTTCTGATAAATATCCAGAAGTGGAATTGCTAGTTCATATGGTAGTTTTATTTTTAAGTTTTTGCGGAGCCTCCATACTGTTTTTCCGTGGCGGCTGCACCAACTTATATTCCTATCAATATGAGTTCCCTTTTCTCCACATCCTTGCCAGCACTTGATATCTCTATTCTTTTTGATAATTGCTATTCTAACAGGTTTGATAATTGCTATTCTAACAGGTCTCGGTTTGCATTTGCCTGTGATAATTAGTGATGTTAGGCATCTTTTCAAGTACCTGTTGGCCATCTGAATATCTTCTTTGGAAAACTTGGGAGTTTCTCTCCCTCTCTGACTCTTGCAAGTGAGCTCACAAGCTCACTCACTCTCTCTCTCTCTCTCTCTCAGCTTCTTTGCCCATTTTTTTAATCAAATCATTTGGGATATATGAATTTCTTATATATTTTGGATATTAACTCCTTATCAGGTACATAGTTTGCAAAACTTTCTCCCCTTCTCTAAGTTGGCTTTTCATTTTGATGATGGTCTCTTTGACTTTGTAGAAGCTGTTTAGTTTGATGTAATCCCACTGTTAGTTTTCACTTTTGGTGTCTGTGCTTTTGGTGTCATACCCATGAAATCATTGCCAAGACCAATGTCAAGGAGGTTTTTCCCTGTTTTTTTTTAGGAGTTTTTTGGTTTCAAGTGTTATATAGTTCAAGTCTATCCTTAATCTTTTTCGAGTTAATTTTTGAGCGGTGTAAGATAGGGGTACAGTTTCATTCTTTTGCATGTAAATATCCAGTTTTCCCAACACAAATTCATTGAAGAGATTGTCTTTGCCCCATTGGGTATTCTTGGTCACCTTGTCAAATATTAGTTGACTGTACATGCATGGGTTTGTTTCTAGGATCTCAGTTCTGTTCCATAAGTCTATGCATCTGTTTTTATACCAGTTCCACAATGTTTTGATTGCTGTAGCTTTTTAGTATAGATCAAAATCAGGAAATATGGTAATTTTAGCTTTGTTCTTTCTTAAGATTGCTTTGACCATTCAAAGTCTTTAGTGATTCCATGTAAATTTTAGGATTCATTTTATTCATGTAGAATCTTGATAGGGATTATATTATCTCTGGATAACTTTGGGTAGTATAACGTTTTAATAATATTAATCCTTCCAACCCATGAACATAGGATATCTTTCCATTTGTTTGTGTCTTCTTCAGTTTCTTTCATCAGTGTCTTACAGCTTCCGGTGTACAGATCTTTAACCTCCTTGTTTAAATTTATTCCCAATTACTTTATTCTTTTTGATGTTGTATATGGAATTGTTTATTTCTTCTTTAAGATAATTTAGTGTCAATGTATAGAAATGCAACTGGCTTTTGTATGTTCATTTGTATCCTACAACTATACTAAATTAGTTTTTTTAATAGAGTCTGTAGGATTTTCTCTGTATAAGATCGTGTCATCTATGAATGGCGACATGTCTGTTTTACTTCTTCCACTGTGATTTGAATGCCTTTTATTTCTTTTTTGTTGCCCGATTGCTTTGGCTAGAACTTACAGTACATTGTGGAATAGGAGTGGGGTGAATAGGCATCCTTATTTTGTTCCTAATTTTAGAGGAAAGGCTTTCAACCTTTCACCATTGAGTGTGATATTACCTATGGGATTATCATATATAGTCTTTATTATATTGAGGTGTGTTCCTTCTATACCAAATCTGTTGAGAGTTACCATGAATGGAAATAGAATTTTGTTAAATGTTTTCTCCCCATCTCTTGAGATCATATGATTTGTATCTTTTGTTCTATTAATATGATATATCACATTGATTGATTTGTGCATGTTGAATTGTCCTTGCATCCCAGGGACTAATCCCACTTGATCAAGGTGTATGATTGTTTAATATGCTATTGAATTCATTGTGCCAGTAATTTGTTGAGGATGTTTGCATTTATATTCATCAGAGATAATGGCCTGTAGTTTTCTTCTAGTGTCCTTATGTGACTTTGCTATCAGAGAAATGCTGGCCTTGTAAAATGAGTTTGGAAGCGTTCCCCTCTCTTCAGTTTTTTGTAAGAGTTTGGGAAGAATTAATGTTAATTTTTCCTTAAATGTTTGGTAGAATTCATTAGTGAAACCATTTGGTCCTAAAGCTTTTCTTTATTGGGATTTAACTTGATTCAGGCTCCTAATTATCAGTCTTTTCAGATTTTCTTTCTTCATTATTCAATTTTGGTAGATTATATGTTTCTAGGAATTTATCCATTTCTTCTAAGTTGTCCAATTTGTTGGTATATAATTGTTCATAGTAGCCTTTTATGATCTGTTGTATTTCTGTAGTATCAGTTGTAATAGCTCCTCTTTCATTTATAACTTTATTTGGTTCCTCTCTTTTTTTCCTTAGTCTAGTTAAAGGTGTGTCAGTTTTATCTTTCCATAGAATCAACTCCTAGTTTTGTTGATCTTTTCTGTTGTTTTCTTAATCTCTATTCCATTTATTTCTGCTCTAATCTTTATTATTATTTCGTTCCTTTTTCTAACTTTGGTCCTACTTTGTTCTTCTCTTTGTAGTTCCTGAAAGTGTAAAGTTATGTTGTTTGGTATATTTCTTTTCTTGATATATGTATGTGCCTATGTCTATAAACTTTCCTCTTAGAACTGCTTTTGCTGCATTCTATAACTTTTGGTATGTTGGATTTCCCTTTTCATTTGTCTTCAGATATTTTTTTTTTCTCTTTTGCTTTCTTCTTTGTTCCATTGGTTGTTCAGGAGTGTGTTATTTAATTTCCATGTACTTGTGAATTTTCCATCTTTCTTCCTGTTACTAATTTCTAGTTTCACCATTGTGATCAGAAAAGATACTTGATGTAATTTCTATTTCGAATTTGTTGAAACTTATTTCATTGTCTAACATATAATCTATTGTAGAAAGTATTATTTGTGCTCTTGAGAAGAATAAGTATTCTGCCCCTGTTGGATGGAATGTTTGTTTGGTCCATTTGCTTTATAGTGTTGTTCAAGTCCACTGCTTCCTTATTGATTTTCTGTCTGGATGATCTATCCATTGTTGAGAGTGGGATATTACAGTCCCCAACTATTATCGTATTCCCGTTCATTTCTCCTTTTAGTTCTATTAATATTTACATTTTATATTTAGGTGCTTTGATAGTCGATGCACAAATATTTACAGTTAATATATAAACTTTTAATGGAGTGACTTTTTTGTATTAATATAATGAACTTACTTGTTTAGAGCATTTTTAGTTTAAAATCTATTGTGTTGGGGCACCTGGGTGGCTCAGTCGGTTAAGTGTCCAGCTATTGGTTTCAGGTCAGGTCATGATCTCATGTTTCCATGAGTTCCAGCCCTGTTTTGGGCTCTGTGCTGACGGTGCAGAGCCTTCTTGGGATTCTCATTCTCTGCCTCTCTCCCTCTCTTCCACTTTCTGTCTCAAAATAAAGAAACTTTAAAAAAATAAAAATTTAAAAAAATCTTTTGTGTCTAAATATTGCTGCCCTGCTTTATTTTGGTTACCATTTGCTTGAAATAGCTTTTTCTATCTCTTCAGTCTTGGTCTGTGTGTGTCCTTTTTTTTTTTTTTTTTTTTTTTTTTTTTTTTTTTTTTACGTTTATTTATTTTTGAGAGACATAGAGATAGAGCATGAGCAGGGGAAGGGCAGAGAGAGAGGGAGACACAGAATCCGAAGCAGGCTCCAGGCTCTGATGAGCCATCAGCACAGAGCCCGATGCGGGGCTCGAACCCACAGACCGTGAGATCGTGACCCGAGCCGAAGTCGGCCGCTCAACCGACTGAGCCACCCAGGCGCCCCATGTGTGTGTCCTTAAAGCTAAAATAAATCTGTTGTATGCAGCATACTGTTGGATTTTGTTGTTTTAATCCATTCTCCCATTTTCTTGGTGTTTTGATTACAGAATGTAATCCATTTACATTTAAAGTAATTACTGGTAGGTAAGGACATATTGCTGTCATTTTGATAAAGATTTTTGACTGGTTTGTAGAGTCTTTGTTTCTTCCCATCTTGCTGTCTTCCTATGTGATTTGATGATTTTTTGTAGTAGTGTGCTATAATTCCTTTTTCATAATCTACCAGATTTTTCTTCTGTGGCTACCATGAGGCTTACATACAATATCTTAAATTTATAACATCCTATTTTACAGTGATGAAAATGATGTGACCAAAAGTTGAGCATATGGAAAGTATTACTGCTATCAGTGTTTTATTTGATTAAAAATGAAAAATTTAGGTGTTCCTAGGTGGCTCGGTTGGTTAAACGTCCAACTTTGGCTTGGGTCATGATCTCACAGTTTGTGAGTTCAAGCCCTGCGTTGGGCTCTGCAGTAACAGCTCAGAGCCTGGAGGCAGCTTTGGATTCAGTGTCTCCCTCTCTGTCTCTGCCCCTCCCCTGCTTGTGCTGTCCCTCTCTCTCTCAAAAATAAACATTTTTTAAAAAATGAAAAGTTTAAACTCCCCGGGTTACCTGGCTGGCTCAGTTGGAAGAGCATGTGACTCTTGATCTCAGGATCATGAACTTGAGCCCCATGTTGGGTGTAGAGATTGCTTAAATAAACTTAAAAGGAAGAAAGAAAGAAAAGTTTAAACTCTGAAAAGGAAGGTGTAGTTGTCACACTTACACTGAAGAAAGTAGACACTAATCAAGAGAGCTGTTGACTTTTTGGTGATGCTTGGAGTAGAGAGGAAAAGAGAAATCTACCCAGGAATTCTGTTAATCATTAGTCAACATGTTCGTGAAAGTAGCAGAATGAGAATAATACGACAGACGGCATGGTCCAGTACACAGGCTCTGGGTCAGGTTCATCTGGGCTTGGGTCCTGCCTTTGTTCATTGTGACCTATGTGACCTTGAACACTTCACTTAAGCCTGTTGTTCTGTAAAATCGAGATAATAGTAGTCATGGAATAATAATCATGGAATTAAATGAGATCATGCATTTAAAGCACTTAGTATAATAACTGGCACATAGAAGTGCTCCATAAATGATAACGGCGTTGCTGTTGTTGCTAGGCACAGTCCAGACTGAAAGTACACAGATTTGGTTTTGAATGCCCAATCTGCCACATACTGGCCAGGCAAGTACTTAACCTCTCCCAACCTCAGTTAATATAAAATGGAGTTAATATGTACCTCCTAGTGCTGCTGTGAATATTTAATGAGCAGAAGTATATAGGAAGTACCTGGTTGTAGATTGGACTGGGTTTTGAGATCAAGTTTTCCTTATTATCACCCGCTTACTGTGATACTGGACTCCTTTTTTTTTTTTTTTTTTCATATCTGTAAACTTTAGCATTTGAGTCAGATGTCTCGTCGTCTTTAAAGGTCTTCTTGAAAGGGCACTCTAAGACTGTATTTAAGTTTTCCTTACTACCCATTTTCCATTTTTTTTCCTTGTTACTCTTTGCAGTTTTTAGATGACAGTAAATTGTGCCTGAGCTTTATAATTTTAACTTTTTTTAAGATCTTTTTAAGTTTATTAACTTTTGAGAGAGAGAGAGCACAGGCAAGGGAGGGGCAGAGAGAGAGAGGGAGACACAAAATCCAAAGTAGGCTCCAGGCTCTGAGCGCTCAGCACAGAGCCTGACATGGAGCTCGAACTCACTAACCATGAGATCATGACCTGAGCCAAAGTCAAACACTTAACCGACTGAACCACCCAGGTGCCCCAATATAATTTTACCTTCTTAGCGTAATTCTTCTGAATGGTGAACTAGATCATTCACCCTAATCAGTCAATCAATCAAGGATAGTTTAAAAGCAGCTCCATG
Source organism: Paguma larvata (assembly GCA_030068075.1). Taxonomy (NCBI): domain Eukaryota; kingdom Metazoa; phylum Chordata; class Mammalia; order Carnivora; family Viverridae; genus Paguma; species Paguma larvata. The sequence goes on along the minus strand of CM057826.1, from coordinate 97,013,006 downwards.
CCTAGTACCTTGTAACATCAGAAGGTCCATAAGCTCTGGTCCCTACCCTTTCATCTGTTAGAGCTCCTTTCTAGTAGCTTGAGCTGAACAGTTGGGTTTTGCTTTATCCACTTTTCTTTCTTGAACCTTAACCTAATATCTGATAACTTTATAAATCTCTTGTGGCTCAGTTGGTTGAGCGTCCAACTTCAACACAGGTCATGATCTCACAGTTTGTGGGTTCAAGCCCCGCATCAGGATCTGTGCCGATGGCATGTAGCCTGGAGCTGCTTTGGATTCTGTGTCTCTTCCTCTTTGACCTTCCCCTGCTTGCACTCTCTCTCTCAAAAATAAATAATGAAACATTAAAAAAAAATTTTTTTTAATCTCTTAAAGGACTTTCTAGTTTCACTGATAGCTATAATTTAAGATGCCTGTTGACATTTTGATTCTTTGACATTAAAAAGCCTCATTTTTTAAGTTATTAATAATTGGCTGCCTTTAGAGTTTGTCTTTCTTACTTTCATACCTGAACTTTGATTCAGTTTTTCATAAAAGTTTTATTAAGTAACTTTAAAAGAAATAGGATCTTTTTAGCCTTTTAGATATCTCTGATTTTTTTCTTCTTGTTCATCATAGTGTCTTTATGTAAAAACCCAGAATAAGAGACATTTTCTTTGGAAGTCTACAAATCTGATTCACATTCAGCAAATACCTTAAGCTATATTTTGTTTTATCTATTGGTCAAATGAAGATAATACTTGCCAACTAGTTCCTATAAAGGGATGTTGTGAAGATTAGATTTAGATTGTTTTGAACTCATGTACTCCGTCCTATCGAAATATCTCATTTTTATTATATGTTCATAATATACATACTATTGTATTTACTGTTTTATTTATTTTACGATAGCAAAATATGATTTTTTAAATTTATTTTGAGTGAGAGAGTGTGCGGAAAGGGAAGAGGGAGAGGGAGAAAGAATCCCCAGCAGTCTCCGTGCTGTCATTGTTGAGCCCATCACAGAGCTCAATCCCACGAACTCTGAGATCATGACCTGAGACAAAACCAAGGGTCGGATGCTTAACTGACTGAGCAACCCAGGCATCCCAGTGAAATATGATTTTAAATTTTCTCTATTGCCTCACTACAAAGGTATCAAATACATGTCATTCTTTTAGAATACAAATGGTCATGGTTAGTTCCCTAGTTTACAGAAATTGATGTTTCTTTTAGAAAGGCAGTATATCAGGGCTTAGAGACTGGCCTCTAGAGCTAGATGAGTTGGGTTTGAATGAAGAATTCATTTATTATGTAAGTAACCTTGGGCAAGTAACTTCTCTGTGCCTCAATTTACTGATCTGCAAAATATAGGTAATATTAGTAGATGATAAAGTTCTGAGGAATAAATTAATTGGCATATGTGTTTCGGACACTGCCTAGTACTCAAAAACATTAGCCATTGCTATTATTAACAAAATAATAGATGTGTTTATGCCTTTAATATTTAACCAGATTTTTTGGTAGTATTTTGGCTCTCTCTGAAATACAGCAGACTTTCACCTAACAGACTGGAACTCCATTTTAAATGCAGATTGGACAGTTAAGTCTTCTGTGGCTCCTGCCCCTTCCAGGGATTTCCCACATAGCAGTCCAATGGGTTTTATACATAAATCATTTTTGTTCTGAAAATACTATGCTTACTGTGAAAATAAACATAAGTCTGAACAGAAGAAGATTAACCTCTCCCTCCTCATTTCTACTTCCTAGGAAGAGTCATTCTTTTTCAGATTTTTATTTAATTTTGTCATCTATTAATTTATATCCTCCTTCACAAGCTTTCTATTAGCCTCAGAATGAATTCCAGCTCTTACCTTGGTCTGTGAGGTCCTCCTAGCCCCCTGCCCTCCTCTCACTTTTACTCTTTGGTAATTCCTGTTGGGTTCTCAGGTGAAGTCACTTCCTCAAGGAGGTTCTTTTCTGACCTCCTGTCTTGGTCAGCTTAACATCCCCGCAGCCCCTGTACTTTATCTACCACAGTGCTGCTGTCTGGGGGAGGGGAGGATTCTAGAATTTGGGAGGTGTTTTGGTATTTAGTGGGCAGTGCTGAGAGATTCTAGATGTTCACCATTAAGAATTGTCTTAAGGGGCGCCTGGGTGGCTCGGTCGGTTAAGCAGCCGACTTCGGCTCAGGTCATGATCTCGTGATCTGTGAGTTCGAGCCCCGTGTCAGGTTCTGTGCTGACAGCTCAGAGCCTGGAGCCTGCTTCGGACTCTGTGTCTCCATCTTTCACTGGCCCTCCCCCACTAGGTCTCTCTCAAAAATAATTAAACATTAAAAAATAAAATTAAATTAAAATTTAAAAAAGAGCAAAATCTTTAAAAAAAAAAAAAAAAGAATTGTCTTAAGTCCTGAATGACTTTTGAATACTCCACTACATGGTCACATAGGAGAAAAAAAATAACCTAGAGCCTCACATAGTTTTACCTATGCACATGGAATTTTTTGCAGGATGTTGAGTTTTCTAGGAATAAAACTACCATACTATTGAAGGAAGAGTATACTTTGTTTTGTTTGGAGTTGTTCACCATTTTGAGAAATCATGTCAGTGTTAGCAACACTTAGAACATTCATAGTAATTCACCTGTAGGTGGAAACATCTGGCTACTCAGTAATTTTTTTTTAATGTAATTGAAATTAGAAGAAAAAAAAACTCTGAACCAAAGTGGGGTAAAGCAGTTTTCTCTTTCCTGGCCGAATAGATTTGTGTTAATCTCTCTTCCTATTGTACTTTAGTCATAAGCTTCATTCATAGACTGCACATCTGTCTCACTAAATGAGAGCTTAGTGGGGGCAAGAACAATATTTTACTGACTTTTGAATCTCCATTACTTGTTGAGCACATGGTAGTTGCTCAGCTTAATATGCAGTTGAATTAATGGCAACAGCAATAGTATTTATTCAGCAAATATTTACTGAATCAGACTCCGCTAGGCAAAGAGGGCAAAAAGACACTATCTTCTCAAGGAATACACGATCTACTGCTAAGACAGACTTGGAAATAATTATAATATGATAGTTTCCAAAATGGAAATAGCTATAAACTTTGGATCTGTAATGAAAAAAACATTTAAGTTTTGTGGGGAGGTCCTAGAATAATATCATGGAAGAGAAATGGTATCCAGTATCAAGGATAGTGCCAAGGAAGACGCTCAGTAAATATTTAGAAATTGAATAGATGAGTATACCTCTGAAGAATGAGAAGGGGTTTGCCAAATGGCCAAATGTAAAGAGGACGTTCCAGTCAGGAAATCCTATTCAAAGGCTCAGATGTATGAGAGGCTCAATTGATATTGGTGGAGCGTAAAGTTTGAGGTTAAGTCATAAGAAATAAAGCTATCCCTAGAGGTGATGAACCAGATCATGAAACCAGATCCCTGAAAAAGAAGTTAGATTTTATCTTGCAGGCAGTAGAAAACCATTGGTGTGACAATTAAAACTACCGTATTTCAAATCATACCATATCCCAGGCAGGGACATATAATCCTATCACACAGTTGATATATTCTCATTTTAGAGTTGAGAAACTAAAGCTCAGAGAGATTAACTTGTCCAGGTTTTTACAGCTACTACGTGGAAGAACGAGGATTTAAACTTAGGTTGGTTGAGTCCAGACCTCCCATCTGCTTTTTAAACTATAATTTACAGCCCCTCCAGCAGGGAAGAAACTAGATTTATTTTTACTTTTTTCAACCAGTCTCTTTACCTCCCATGATTCCCAACTCTAGCAAATTCAAAATTTTTATGTACATTTAAGTTCTTAACAGTTTGGGACTCTTGAGTGTTCTGAAGGCCCCAAATAGTATCTTATAGTAACTTAGTATTCTTAGTAACTTTGTATTCTGGTCCATCTTCTGTCTGGCTAGTTCTGATAACTGTCTTGGCTAATGAAATGCCTTTGATTGGGGGCGGGTGGCAGTTTCACCATGGAATGTTGTGGCTAATCAGTCAATCAGCGTGATTTGCATACTCTAAAAGAGAAACATTGGAAGTATTACTTCCCTGTTTTGAAACATTTAGATCTCAGTCTTCAACATGGAAATAGAATAGTAATTACTTTGGGAAAATTCAGTGTTAATCTTGATACTGTTATTATAGATGTAGTTTACTATTTAAATAAATGATTTCTGCCTCAGAATTCTGGTGTCCTTAAAGTACTTCAGACGTTTCTTAGATAACCCTGTGATCCCTCTGGCTACCCAGATACTCGTCCTAATTTTAATGGCTATTAAAAGGTGGTAAGTTCTGGAGATACAGGTGGTGATTGTTGCACAACAATGAGAATGTACTTATTGCCATTAAACTGTACACTTAAAATGGTTACTATACTTTTTGTTATATGTATATTTTACCACAGTAAGAAAAATGTGATATAGAATTTCAGAATATTTGTTTGCAATAATTTGAGTAAGGTGTGAGGGAACAGTGTTATTTTCATTATACCTATCCCGTCCTCATATGTGGATCAAATTAAATGTTCTAAATACTACACTGTTTGAAAAGAAAAAGAATTCTACTTATTTGGGTGCAGGGATAAAGACGGAAGCATAATAATGATCTTATGGGGCTCTCATCCTCAGTATGGATGGGATGAAGATGCCTTTCTGACCTGGCTGCTATTGGCCCTGACTTCACTTTATTGAAAAGGGCAGCTAGGGAGTTAAGTAGGCTATCAAAACGTCACCTCCACTGGTGAGATGTGCATGGTCGCAGCTCCAATTTATAACTAAAGTCCAGATTTTTAGGTTCCCTCTGTTTTACCTTCCCCTGTCCCCTACCCTAGTATCAGTAGCAATTAAGCTTTCACCCATTATATTCACAAAAATGAAAAGAATGTGCTGGTGGAGATATGGGAAACATTCATATTCTCTGAGTGTGAATTGCATAACTGTTTTTAGAAAGTAATGTGGTAATAACTGTTAGAAATTTTTAAATGCGCATACTTTTGGCCTAATAATCCCACTGGGGTGCCACTACTGTGTAGAGACATCAGTACAAGAATGTTTTTTGGGGGCGCCTGGGTGGCTCAGCTGGTTAAGCATCCAACTTCAGCTCAGGTCATGATCTCACAGTTTCGTGAGTTCGAGCCCCGTATCGGGCTCTGTGCTGACAGCTCAGAGCCTGAAGCCTGCTTGGGATTCTGTACCTCCCTCTCTCTCTGCCCCTCTCCTGCTCATGCTCTGTCTCTCTCTCTCTTTCTCAAAACTAAACATAAAAAAGAAAATAAATAAATAAATAAATAAAAAGAATTCCAGTGGTTGACAATAACCAAAAAAAAAAAGAATGTTTTTTGGTGTGTTGTTCAAATAAAGAAAAAAAGGCAGCAGCATCCTGGAAGCCAATCAGGAAGGGGTTGAACAAATTATGTTCTATTCATTCTAAAGACCTATGTGCATCTATTACAAAGTGACTTAAATCTATATATTGGCTGGAATGATGGTATATTATGTGTTTAAAAGTTGTAGCATTAATAGAGTGTAATATGTAGTATGCTTTTAAAACAAAACCAGGGAGAGGCGGTGACGGGCACAGAGGAGGACACTTGTTGGGATGAGCACTGGGTGTTAAATGGAAACCAATTTGACAATAAATTATTTTTTAAAAAATAAAAAAATAAAAACCAGAACTATATGTATGTTTGAGAATACAAAAAGGTGTAGCAGGACTAATATCAGACTTAAAACTGATTCTGTCATGGATATAAGCTTGGAGGCAGGATTGAATTAACTTTCTGTGTACAACCATATTGTTTGATTTCTTACAATTTTTGTAATTTTTAACAAGTTTTTGAAGTAAAAAGGGAAGGAGAGATTTATATGATAGAAATTATAATAGGAATTACTGTGGATGACTGGGGATGGCTACAATGGAAACCTTGGTACTGGTAATGATCATAATATATTTTGATGTGGGCATTAGTTACACAGGCGTCTTCAGTTCATACAACTCCATTTAGTTTATTTGTATAAGTTATGTGTATTTGAAAGTGTATTAAAAGTATGGCACAGCAATACAAGGGAGACCATCATGTTTTTTAAAAATACTTCCAATAAATATTTAATAATATATGAAGTTGGGCAAGAAACAGCAATCCTGTTATTATAAAATATAATCTGCCTATAAGCACACAGAATGAAGACTGGAATAAAAACACTATAATATTAATAAATATGTTTAGATGATCTTTGTTTTTGGGGGGGGGTAGAGAGTTGTTTTTTGCATTGGGTCATTTAGGAAGTCCATAGGAGATGGTGAGCAAAACACATTACAGGATATTAACCAGAAAATAAGGGTGAAGGAGAGAGGAGAAGTTTCAAAAGAAAGGGAAAAAAAGGAAGAAAGAAAGAAAAACAATGCTAACTAGAGACCTCCGGTAAGGTCAGGTAATTTTAACCCCTGCTAGGAAGGGAACCCCTACTAGGAAGGGACTAATTTCAGCTGTCAAACCATCATGTAATAGTAAAGCCTTATGAAAAATTATTTTTCAGCATACTGTTTGATTTTTACAAATAATTCATGCTTGATACTTAAGTTTTGTTTTTGTTTAAACATTTAGTTCTAATGAAATTTTGTCACCGATATAATAGTTTCAACTAATTGTAGCAGATGCAACGCTTAGTAGCTTAAGAAACCTATACTCCGCCCAGTCTTTGCTAATTAACTGGGGTAATTTGCTCAGATCTTTTTGATCCATAATTGGCACATGGGGTCAAATAATACCTCCCCATGTTGGCTAGAGAATCTAAGTGAGAAAATGTTTGCAAGAACACTTTAATAGAATTCAACACAATCCACTTATAAAATTACTTAGTCCTTTTTCCTTCATCCCAACCAAAGCCCTTAGTTGTGAAATGTGGTTATTTCGGATAGAATTTATTTCACTTAAGAGTTCAAAACTGTAAGTTTATAAAAGAATGCAGTTTTTTCAATTACGTTGTGCAAAGGCAAATGCAATATTTAGTGTTTATCAAGGTGTGTGTTGTGATTGCAATACATTTTTAATATTTAGACTAAAAATTAGTGTCAGGTATATCAAATTGAAATGTAAACATTTTTATTTTTTCTAAGTATTGTTGAATTGTCAGGTGAATTAACAGGCTTTTTCCTCTATTTGAGTCACTCTTCATTATTCACCATGTTAATTTAAAATAATTAATACCCCAAATCAGATCTCTTCAGGTGTTTCTCAGGGGTTTTGATAAGGAGTCGACTTCTGATTAGTCCTTAAATCAGTAATAATCTGTACGGAACTCAAGTTGGGTTGGGTTGGAGAAAACTGCGTGGCACTAGGACCCAGGGGGCTCCCGTGAGCGGATCTAGGGGCCAGATTGCAAATTCGCGGTGACTCAGTCTGGTCGGCTTCTTGCGCTCGGCGGCCGCGGCGGCAGCAGCAGCGGCGGCAGCAGCAGACGTTGGCGGCCGAGCTGCTAGGATCAGTTTCCCCGGGTTTCGCCGTCCGAGACTTCTTTCGGGGCACCCCAAGCAGGTCCGAGGCGTCTGGGGAGCAAAGGGGTCGTTCTGGCGGGTAAAAGGGGGTTGCTCGGCGCGGGAAGCCCTCGGGCCTGTGCACGGGGAGTAACATTTGCTCCGTCTCTTCCTGTGTCTGGCTTTATTTGCAGCAAACCAAGATGGAGTATGAGTGGAAACCTGACGAGCAAGGGCTTCAGCAAATCCTGCAGCTGCTGAAGGAGTCCCAGTCCCCAGACACCACCATCCAGAGAACCGTGCAACAAGTATCCTTTCCGAGGCCTTGCCGCCGCCCGCGCAACTCGCCCCGCGCGGGCCCCGCTCCCGGCGGCCGGGTGGCTCCTGCCGCCCCTCCCCCTCCTCCCGCTCCCCGGATCCCTCCGCCCTTCGCCCGCCCGCCGGGAGAGGCCCGTCCGCCGCCGCCGCAGCTCCAGCCCGGCGCCTCGCGCACGCGGCCCTCGAGCCCGGGTCCGGGGTGTTGCCGCGGCCGCCGGCTTCCGGCCCGCAGGAGGCGGGGGCTCCGGGCCGCCGCCCGCGATCGCTACATGTGCGCCCGCCCGGCCGCCACGTCCCCGCCCGCCCACCGCTGACCTGCCCATGGGGCGGAGAGCGGCGCGAGCGGGCGAGGCCCGGGTGCGGCGCGGACCCCGGCTCCCCCAGCTCCACACAATGCGCCCCGCGCCGAGGGGGCAGCGGGCCGAGCGAGAGTCCGGGTGGAGGGCGCTGTGTGCCAGACGGGGCTTGCCTGCCGAGCGTCGGACCAGAAATGGGGTGGAGCTGGCGCGGGGTTTAAACTGCCGCCGCATGGGGCCTGGGATTTCTCCAGGGCCCTTGCCAAGAAAGGTAGAGACCTACAAGTAGGGGGTCCCAGGCCTCGCCCCAGGGCTGCTCGTGCTCACACCTGTTGCAGGCTTCCTGGCTCCCAAGTGAAATAGTCTCTTTGGCTCAAAAGGTTGACTGCTCAGTTACCCAGTGTTTACCGAGTTTGCTAGGGTAGCCGTCATATTGCTACGGTTTTAGAGACCGAAAAGGTTAAAAGCAGCAGCAAAACGTCTGTTGTGTGTGTTTCCTATGGTGCCCTCAACGGTGGGCAAATAGATATCGCATCATTGAATCCGATAAAGGAGACTAATTTACTCACCAAGTCATAAATAACCTTTTTATCCCTGTTACTTTGAGACCAAAGAAGTTAATCCCTTAAGCAATTTAGTCTGCTATTTTTGCAGAATATCTCTTGATTTTTATTATTAGGCAACAGCAAAACTATAGAATTTGGTAAGTAAGCTCTTTAGGGCTTATTTAAATAAAATACACTTGTAAAGGTGAAATTATACACAATTCCATGAGAAATTCTGATAAATAAGTGTCGAAGAAGTACTGCATTGCTGTAACTTAAAGCCTTTATTGAGGAGGAAGCACACAGCTTGGTTAATATAATACTGCTCATTTTAAAACTGAGAGGATAATACTGCTACTACCGAGGGAAGGATAGTAGTTTTGGGGGGTGTGTGGAAGCTTGTATCTGAAACTTGTGGTGGCCCCGTCTTAATTTGAGTTGTTATAGCTGTAGGAATGATAGGAGTTGATATTTAATTAATTACAGATATTGTATGACACACTTTTTTCTTAAGGTCAGCCAAGGCCATAACCACCTTGTAATTTTTTCTAATAGCACTATAGATCATTTCCTGTTTTGTACTTATTTATTAAATACCTTTTATATGCCAGATACTGTGCTTGAGCTAACCATCAAATTTACAGTTTATTCTGTGTGCCTGGAGCATAGTGTGCCTTCTGCGAAAGGAACAAATTAAATTTCAGTAGGTGAACAGTGTTTAAAAATACGTATTGCTTTATATTTTCAAAGTGCCTAATGACGGATGATTCTGTTCTTTTGTGACCTTAGGAAAGCATTTATTTCATCGTTGTTTTTGTATAGGCCTAATTACCTTTTGCAAGACCATTAATAAAATTTGGATAGATAGCTCAGGTTATAAGAAAGTAAATTTTATCAGGAAATATTTATGAAAAATTAACCACATCAGTATGTAACATGCTAGTCTTGGCCATTGACTAAAGAAAGAAACTATTAGTTTTTTCTTGGTCAAAGAAAGTAGACTTTGGAAATCTTCTAGAGAATGTTTTTGCCAGTTAATCTGACCACTGCCTATTGAGGGTATTCTAGTATGTGATAAATAGCTAATACGGTGTACCTAGAGTTTGTATCATGCATTTAATTTCAAAATAAATTTAGGTCTGCTGAGTAAAAACATTTGAATATTTCTGTCTAAGAAAACAATTAGGAGAATTATTAAACAGAATGTTAGAGGTTAAGAGAGCATGAAGAAAGATATAATAGAGTATTATGTCACTGTTGACTGCCAACAGAATGAAATACCTGCAAATTTATGTCACTGGAAATCTTATATCTTGGGGAAGGGGGTACAATTGTGGAACTGTTGCAATTCAGTAATTTCATACTGACCTTATGTAATAAGATTTGATAACAGACTTGTGTTTAAGTGGCATTTTATATTCAGTTTTTGAACTCTGTAGGAGGAATGAGTCTAGTAAAAGCATTTTTAACTTTAAAGTCAAAAGCCTATTTCTAAAGTTCTGTAAATGATCTTTAAAGACCTGTTTTTATTTCTTCAGAGTGCTTTTCATTTTCGTCATTATTTCTATACATAAATACCTTTCTGGTTAAGGTTTTTAAAGTTCAAATAAAACAAATTCTGTTTTGAATTTTTTTTTTGCTCTGTTGAACCTTCCGAAGGTAGAACTTGGCTTAGGTTGTATTGAATATAATTGATATAAAGTATTACGTTTAATGTTTCAGCCATAAAGCACCAAAGAGATTTAACGTAACCATTAGTGCATTCTTAGAATAGTGTATTGATGGTTTTAGTAAGATAATTAAAAAAAATGCAACGTTAAAAATATCACAGAGGAGAGTCCTGATTTCAGATTGAAAATGCTTAATTTCTTCCTTAGATACATTGAGAAGTTTCCTTAACTACTGTTTGTTCTAGAAACTGGAACAACTCAATCAATACCCAGATTTTAACAACTACCTGATTTTTGTTCTTACAAAATTAAAATCCGAAGGTAAGTTAAGGTTTGTATCGATAAACCTGTTTGGAAAGGTCTCCAAGATGTGTTAAAATATACTGAGAGTTACTAATTTCAAAGGTTTGCATTTTATAGTAACCACTGCTTTATAGATGTGGAATGAGCAGAGAGATTTAAGAGTCCATTCTAAGTTTAATTTAGATTCTTAACAAACATTCAGTTGTTAGAGTGTTTTTATAATAAACTCCTTCATATTTTTGAATGAAAAGAGTGTTACAAATTCTGCTTTGATATTTTGCTTGAATCCTTGTACATGAATGTCGTAAAGATTAATACACAGATCGAATGCAGGATTTACTGATTAACTGAATATATGTGGATTCATAGAAAACAATTGAAAGTTCATATAACCAAAATGAAAAATCACTTGTAGTTCTATCACCCAAAGAGAATTTATTATTACTCTTAGTTAATTCTTCAGTCTTAAATAGCTATAGACTATTTTAAAATTTAACTGAAATTGGGATCATTCTCTTCATAAACTTTCGTGACTTTTTTAAAACTTCTAACAGTTTATTAAACAGGGTAATGAAACTTTATTAACTGTTCTTCTACAACAATTGTATTTAATTTTTTTTAATGTTAGTTAATTTTTGAGAGAGAGAAGGAGCGTGAGCTGGTGAGTGGCAGAGAGAAAGGGAGACACAGAATCTGAACTAGGCCCCAGGCTCTGAGCTGTCAGCACAGTGCCTAATGCGGTGTTCAAACACTGCAAGCTCGTGACCTGAGCGGAAGTTGGACACTTAATTGACTGAGCCACCCAGGCACTCCCGGTCTACAACAATTTTAAACTTAAATTACTTTGTGGCAATTCACAGGCTGGAAACTAGTTTTATTTTTAAATGATAGTCATTTTTATTGTGTGTAATACAAGTCATGTGTCCCACTAGATTGTTCATCATTTCACAAATATTTATTGAGCACCACTTCATTTTCAGGCTTAGGGGCAACAAAGGTGAACAAAATAAATAAGAATCTCTGCCCTCATGGAATTTACATTGTAGTGAGAGGTGTTCTTCGTAGAGTTATTTGAATATTGAAGATTCCCTTCTTGTAACGTTGTCAAACACAAAAGGCACTAAAATATTTATTATTAAGCAACTGATTGGCCTCTAAATGAAAGCACTGTATACCCTATCCAGTGATGAGTGTTTCAGAAGCCATAGTGTAATTAGTTTTTTTGTTTGTTTGTTTGTTTTAACATTTATTTATTCTTAAGAAACATAGAGACAGAGCGTGAGCAGGAGAAGGGCAGAGAGAGGGAGATACAGAATCTGAAGCAGGCTCCAGGCTCTGATGAGCCATCAGCACAGAGCCTGACATGGGGATCGAACTCACAGACCCTGAGATCATGACCTGAGCTGAAGTCGGCCACTTAACCAACTGAGCCACCCAGGTGCCCCTAGTTTTTTTTTAAAAAAAGGGCACTTGGAATTGGGAAGTCTTGGACTCTGACACTGATACTGACACTGATTTCACCTGTCTTAGTTTTCCCAGCTATATAATGCCCCGTGTTAGACTGCCAGACCGTCTGTAAGGGTTAGGTGTCCAAGGCCATGGTGGGTAAATGGCCTTCATGTGTAGTAAAATCTCCCTAATCTTGTATTCAAATTCTGATACTCTTCTATTCAGATTTTGATAATTTTATACAGTAATTTGTTTTTAAATAATTTTAAATGTTAATTCTAGGGATTTTAATTTGCGGTTGAGGAATGTAATGGAAACTTTAAAACCTTTCTAAATCTAGAGTTTAAAAAACTGAAAATTCCTTTGGCATATCTTTAAATTCAGCAATTAGTATTCCTAGTTTGATAAATATACTTGATACTTGGTTTCATAATATAGAAATTTTATTTTTCCCACATACTAATTTGTAATCAAGTCCATGTTCCTCTTTTTTTTTTTTTTTAAAGAATTTTAATATTTAGGAACTGAATTTTTCTAAACTGTTACTGAAAATTTTAAACTTATTTTCACCAAGTTATCTACTCTATCCTGTCCGTGTCCACATCCTAAATTCCAAATATTAAAGACTTTTAATATATTCTTTCTTAAAGCTGTTTGGAGATATTAAGAATAAGTCAGAAGTATTTTTGAGAGCAAACAATTCAAATAGCAAGAGGTTGGGTGTAACGGCCTCCAATTCATTAGTCACCATTTCTCAAAGAACACAGTAGGAGCTTAACATTTGTTTAACAGTTAATTTTTCTTGTGTCTTATTTATTTGGGACATAAGCTTGCTGTATCTCATTTTCTCTTTAAAGAAAAATCTGGCCTTGGGGTCATCATATTAGGGAAGGAACGTAAATAACATCTTGAAGTGGAAATACTTAGTAATCTTTTTACCATTCCTCTTGTACATTTGCTTATACCGAATGAATCATGGAGTAAAATTTTAGATCTGGAAGAGACCTCAGAGATAAACTCATCTAATTCCCTTACTTTACAAGTCAGCAAATTGAGGCCCAAGAAAGTAAAGCTTAAACTTTAAAAAAAAGAGGGGGGGGAACGGTTGATCAGTGGCTCTTAATGGATTTAGGACAGAGGATGCTTTTTATGTTAATTAAAATAAATATTTTAATATAAAATATATTTTTCATTTTAAATCACTTCCGCCTTGTGTTGTGACCTATTAAAACTCCTCTTGTATCATTTATTGTAAAAACAATAGTGTGTATTATAAACAAATACATGTTATTTGAAATGAAACTATATGACTGAATTATTAAGGGCTAACTTAAGACCAAAAGATTATTGCTTGTAGAAGTTAAATATCTGGCTATTCATTTATTTTATGGCAGTTTTAAACTTTCAAGTGAATTTAGAAGTGTTTTTGTTTCATTTTAAGTTACTCATTGGAATGGGTTGTAATTGAAACCGAAAAGAAGTTATTAGATGGTGACATAAAAGCTTTTAGCCTGTATTACTGTGATGACCCGAGTGGGGTTTATGTGCAGAGAAACTTTGCTATCCTTTTGCTTCTCCATATGCTTCACCCTACAGTATTTCAGTGCCAGTCAGATTATGGGAGCATACTGCAAACTAGAACAAGCTCGGGGTATTTTATTTATTTATTTTTTTAATGTGTATGTATTTATTTTGAGAGAGAGAGAATCCCAACTGAGTAGGCTTCATGCTGCCAGCACAGAGCCCAGCACAGGGCTTAAACTCACGAATCCTAAAATCATGATGTGAGCCGAAAACAAAGAGTCATACACTTAACAGACTAAGCCACCCAGGTGCCCAAGGGTATTTTATTTTTTAAATAAGGTGTGTGAAACAGTAGTGCTGTAATAGCATATTCCGTTCACCACGCCAGCTCTTCATGTCTTCCAGTCCTTTGAGGAGGGAAATACTATAGAATGCATCAGTCAAGTGTAGGCTTGAGCCAGACTCTTGAGGTTCATATTTTGGCTTCCTCACTTAATAGCCTTGTGTGACTTTGGCAGAGCCCTCAGTTTCTTCATTTGTGCAGTGGGATAATAATTCCTGTCTCATGAGGTTGTGAGGATTAAAAGCACACTATTTGGAATGCACTTAGCAGTGTTTAGTACCAAATAAGCATTCAGAAGATCCTAACTAATTGCTAATATTGGTGGTGATGTCAATTGGTAAAGCATCAATTATTCTACTAGTATTAAATTTCTTCTTAAAAATTTGTTAACACCCATCTATGGACTAAACGTTTTAATGCAAATTCTCTCTTTAACTTCTGGAAAGTTTAAAATTGTTTTACCCTTTTTTTTTTTTTTTAGCTCAGAATCAAGTGAAAAACATGATATAAATGAACGTCAGTTATTTGTATGTGAAGGTGATACGATATATTCTTTGTCCACTTAATTTTTTAATAGGATATTTTTAGTCACTAATACTTTGAGATCTGTAATTTGATGTTTCTTTCTATCAGGTTCCAATAAAACTTGAGTCCAGTGGCCATATGTAAACTAAATTAACTCTTAAGCTATAGTCAGTGGTTCTCAACCAGGTGCAATTTGGCCCTCCCTTGCTACCCCCCCCCCCACCCCTGCAGCATTCCAGACATTATCTGGAAACATTTTTGTTGTTACAACTTGGAAAGGTAATACTGGCATCTATGGCCAGTGGTACTACTTAACATCATAGGATGCACAGGACAGCACCTGATAAAGAATTATCCGAACCACAATGTCAACGCCAAGGTTGAGAAACCCTGAACTACAAATCATGGAGCTAATCTTTTGATAATTATGTTTGATACTTTTTTCCTGGTTATAGAAAAATTATTGGAATGTCACAATCAATTTTTGAATAGAAGTATTTTAAAAGTTGGCGTTCTTGATACATTCTGAAAACTACTTTAATCAGTAATATTATTTTATTACAGATGAACCCACAAGATCATTGAGTGGTCTCATTTTAAAGAATAACGTGAAAGCACATTTTCAGAACTTTCCAAATGGTGTAACAGACTTTATTAAGAGTGAATGTTTAAACAATATTGGTGACTCCTCTCCTCTGATTAGAGCCACTGTAGGTAAGTTATGCTGTTATAGTTTTGCTAATCCTCTTTGTAACTGGGTTGTTTCTTGAGATGATAGACTGGTTTTTTTGGAACTTTTAAAAAAATTTTTTTTTTCGTTTTCTTTTTAAATGTTTGTGTATTTTTGAGAGGGAGAGTGCGTGTGAACAGGGAACGGGCAGAGAGAGAGGGAGACACTGAATCTGCAACGGGCTCCAGGCTCTGAGCTGTCAGCACAGAGCCTGATGTGGGGGCTCGAACCCACAAACCGTGAGATCGTGACCCGAGCTGAAGTCGGACCCTCAACCGACTGAACCAGCCAGGTGCCCCGAGATGATACATTATTGCTATAGGAATTTTTGTTATCCATTTCATGTGGAATTGTGAGGGGGGAATTTTTCATTGCCACTTTTAAATGTTTTGGAAATAATGTTAAATATTGGAGTAAAATCCCTTATTTAGTGAGACCAGGCTCACTGATGGTTTCTTAATCAAAGTTGGTTAAAATGGGGCATTAACAAAGGATACTAATGTAGGATCACTACCTTTTCTTTGAGTTCTTTATTATCTGGCTTCTTTGTATAATGCATGGGATATGATTCCCCATTTCCCTTTCTTTACATGGAAAGGAAGTTTTATAAAACGACTTAAGAATAGGACCTTAAATCTTATTATGTTCTCTTGTTTTTAATATTTGCTTTGTCTAATCACAGCAGTTTTTTTAGTCTTTTCAGAGTGTTCAGCTTGAGTGAAAGAATGACTACCCTTTTATCTAATAATGAATTAAGATGTTTAATTGTTTAATTATAATAGCTAGTATAAATAGGTTTGGGCGTAAACACAACTGACTGTTGATAACATCAACTCGTGGAAGCAGAAATAGGCAGATGGACTCTAGAGTGGCCTACTAATGGGCAGCGTTCAGTGTGGCATGGGGCTTAAGCAGCTAAATTTTACAAGGACCTGGAAAATTTCGGTTAATCTGGCAGGTTGGTTGAATGGAAATTGGTTACTGAAAACCTCCATAATGATTCATTCATTTTTATTAAAAATTCTTTTTTATATTTTTTGTCTCGTGGATTTGAAAAGTACCCAGTTCATCTTTTACTTAAAATAACCCAAGTCTCTGTGGCTTCTCTCAAGATATTCACGTATTAAATACTGCCATCGTGCACACTGATTTTAAATGGGATGGAGGTAGAGGGCATTTCTCATTTGAGAAAAAGGAATCCCTAGTTTATTCTGATGGACCCTCATATGCCTTCCCAGTGCTCTGCCATCTCTTGACACTGGTAAAAAGAATGGTGAGTGTATGCCAGACTTTTGAAAAAAATTTAATCTTACCAGTACATATTAGGAACCTTGCCAAGGAAGTTTACTTGAAAGGACCACATTTCATCAACTGTGTGATAATCCATTAGACAAATATAAAATTGCTTCTCTTGTTTAAGAACGTATGATTGATTTGTAATTTTACTATTTTAGTGACTATCATTTGTGTATGTTTATAAAATGTGGGAAAATTTCTTAGAATTAATTCTTAGAAGTAGCATTATTGGGTCAAGGTGTGGTATATAAACCTTTAAATTTTTTTTTTTTAATTTTTTTTTTAATGTTTATTTTTGAGAGAGAGAGAGAGAAACAGATAGAGCATGAGCAGGGGAGGGGCACAGACAGAGAGGGAGACACAGAATCTGTAACAGGCCCCAGGCTCTGAGCTGTCAGCACAGAGCCCAACGCGGGGCTCAGACTCGGGAACGGTGAGATCATGACCTGAGCCGAAGTCGGACGCTCAACCGACTGAGCCACCCAGGCGCCCCTAAACCTTTAAATTTTTAATAGGTATTGCTAAGCATACCAGTTTTCACTCCCACCTTTGTTGTATACACTGAGAATTCGAATTTTTCACTTTTTGCAGGGATGCTAGGCATTAGAAGATTTTTGGGGAGTGGTTGAAATTATATGGGCCAGTTAAATTTGAATTTGTTGGTCTTTGAACATTTAATGCTTTTCTAGCAAAAGTAATGAATGTTAGCAATCTGTTAGTGCCAAGTTGTAGCTTGGCTTTTAAATTTTATTACTGCTTGTTTTAAGATATGTTTGGTTTTGTTGAGGCAGATCCAGAGCTTTCTCTCTCCCTCAATTCTTACATATTTTAACTTTAGGAAAGAATAAACAACTACAAGGAGCAGCTCTACTCTTGGCCTTGCTACTTTTTGATCTTACTAGAAGACTGTTTTATGTCTGAAAATGCTATCAACACACTGATGACCTTACCATATAATTTAGAATTTTTTAGTGCGGAAGCACGTATCGACCAACAGCTTTACCTTTTTTAGCTCTCTGCCATTGAGAGCAACCTTCTCAAGACTAGCAGTGGAAAATCCAAAGACCGTATATATACACAAACAAGTAGAATTTGCTGCAGTAATTATCATGGAGTATTTATTATATTTATTATGTGCCAGCCGTTTTGTTTGCATATCTCACTGAATTCTCAAAATAACGGGAGAAGGCTCTTTTTTTTTTTTCCCCACTTTTACAAACTAGTACTTTGCAGTTTAGAGTACATGTAATTCACCTACTGTCAGAGTTTATGTAGATCTTACAGTACTAAAAAATCTTTAATCATCAAACATACCATATAATCTTACTCATGTTAAATTTGCTAGGGCAGAGGAAAACATTAACACAAAACTTGTTACATTGATACTGTGTTTGTACAACACAAAACTTTTGTGTTAGGTATTTGTATATTTGCAAATACATGAACTATCACGACTGATCTACACAACACAGTTGAAACAATCCAGTCAGAGTGACGTGATCAGTCACCATGTGGCCCTCAGCCTCCAAGATCCAAGATCACCTTGCCAGTGATTCAGTCACATAAGTGGGAATTGTCGGAGGAGTGTGTGGGTCTGTGCATACCAGAGGGATTATTGGGCACAGGATTGTTCCCAGTTGATGGCTTCTCTGCTTTTGTTCTCCCTACCATGGTCCTAGCTTCAGTCACAGAGTAGATTTCAGCTTTCTTACTGTATTTTCATTTGAAACTAACAGACTCCTTCTCATCACCCAGTGATATTAAGCACATTTTGGTATATTTCCTTTCTACTCTTTTTGTATATAACTTGTGTAAAATGGGAACACTTAGACCCTTGAAGAATACGGGTTTGAACCGTATGGGTCTGCTTATAGGTGAATTTTTTTTTTTTCAGTAAATACAATAAAGTACTATAAGTGTATTTTCATTATGACTTTAATAACATTTTCTTTCCTGTAGCTTACTTTATCATAAAAACAGTGTAATACATGTAATGCACCAAATCTATATTAATCAACTGTTTATGTCGTCACTGAAGCTTCTGTTTAGTAGTAGGCTGTTAGTTAAGTTTTGATAGTCAGCAGTTATGTGCAGATTTTTCACTGGGGGGAGCCAGTGCCTCTAACCCCCGCATTATTCAAGGGTTAACTTTAATTTTAATGAGGGGAACTACTGGTATTATTGGGAAAAGGCAGCAGTATTTGCCCTTTTTTCTATTACAAAAAGAGTAGTCTTTTGGTGCAGATAATTGTTAAAATACAAAAGAGAGTAGGTAAAGCGTTGGAAAATAAGATTAGAAACATCTGATTTATGCTGTGGTTTTTCTACAGATGTGCTGTTGTGGAGAGGAGGGGGTCCTGGGTGAACATTATTATTTACTTGGTGTGCGAGTCCTGCGCTGATTTGGGGTGTTTAAGTGAATGTGTGTGCATGCGTGCATTCACAAGGCAGTATCTGACATGATGCAGTCAGATTTCCTAAAGGTGTATGTTTTCTTTCAAGGTATTTTGATTACAACCATAGCCTCCAAGGGAGAATTGCAGAATTGGCCTGACCTCTTACCAAAACTCTGTAGCCTGTTGGATTCTGAAGATTACAACACTTGTGAGGTAAACAAACGTGTTTATTACATACTTTCTCTTCTCTGTTTTTCTCATCCTGTTGTGTATTTGTAATCTTTGAGAAAAATAATTCCTCTGAAACATAAAACTTCAAAACTTAGAAGCTTCAAGTTACCTTTTTGCTTTACATTAGTGGCCATTTATCTTACTGTTCTCTGTAAGGACTGTTAAGTCATAAAACCTCTTTAGTGTAATTCCTACAAGGATATACAGTCATTTAATCCGTGTGGTAGTTTTCAAAGATAGATTTTAATTTACCAACCATGAGTACTTTTTTGCTTTCTCTAGATTGTTTCTCTACCTCTTAGGACATGTCTACAGTATATGTAATCTAGTTTTAATCATGTAGTAATTACAGTCTCTTGTCTGCCACTCACTGATCAAATCAATAGCAACATTTTAAATATCTCTTTCATTAGCCAGCCTCCAATTTATGTAGAAATATGTTTTGAATGGAGACCATTTTAAGGTGTTTGCCTCTTCAAATAACAGGGACTCCTCTCCCTCTCAAGAAAGAGCAAGGCTTGTAGGCAGGGCAGGCACTGGAATAACCTAACAAAAAAATCAGGGGGCCGTTGACTCGGCAGTTTGTTGCCAGATCTGAAAGGGGACTGGATATCCAAGGGACTGGATAGAGAGTGAGTGAGCAGAGAGGTCTTTAAAGTCCCACTTCTCCCTCCCTAAAAAACAAACACAACTTTCCCATAAACACATTTTCCAGTAATGTCTTAGAAATACACTCATTAAAGTATAGAAGAACTAAAAGAGTAATTGTATTCAGACATTAAGAGATGACTAAAATTTAAACTGTGCTTCGATATAGTGGTAACAACATGAAAGGATATCAAAATTGTAAAAAACAAAGACTTAGCAAGATTTAAAAAATTAAAACTGTAATAATCATGAAATTATGGAGCTTCTACAGTCATATTTTAAATATTTATTTTGAGAGTAGGAGAGAGATAATGTGAGAAGGGGAAGGACAGAGAGGAGATCCCAAGCAGCCTCTGCACTGACAGTGTGGGGCTCGAACCCACAAACCATGAGATCACAACCTGAGCAGAAACCGGGAGCCGGATCCTTAACCAACTGAGCCACCCAGGCACTCCCATAAATCACTTTTAAAGAGAAAGTTTTCTTCTGTTAATTGTACCAGGAAAGGAAGCACCAGATTTCTGCTTCTGGTGTAATTACAAGCAATAAATTAGATGTTCGAGGTAGTTAGTAGGTTACATATTGTATACTGGCAGGAGCTCTAGGTTAGCCCCTTTGCTATAAAATGGATATAGGGAAATAGTTGCTAATTTGAATTTTTGCCCTTTTAACAACAGATTTTGTCACTGTTACCCAATGAATGGTTTTATATGTAAATAATTTTTAAAAGATTCTAAGAATTCTTTTTTACTTAAAATTGACGAGAATATTTTAGGAGAAGTTAGCTTTTTCAGTTAGATAATATTTATTACAGTCTCTGCCAACCAAAATATCGTCGAATTTTAAGGCATTAAATGCTAAGATTAAAATGTACTATTGTGTTTAAACTGAGATTTTAGAAAACTCAGTGGTAGGAATGATTTCTGTATTAAAATTGATGACTAAATTTATGGATTTTATTAGAGCTGAGAACATTAATTCATACAAATTAATCAGTATTCTTCAATTTGCTTTTAAAATGGCTTCATTTACTAAGTGCATGGGTGGCTCAGTTGGTTAAGCATCTGACCTGAGCTCAGGTCATTATCTCGTGGTTCGTGAATTCAAGCCCCGCGTCAGGCTCTGTGTTGACAGCTCAGAGCCTGGAGCCTGCTTCAAATTCTGTGTCTCCCTCTCTCTCTGCCCCTCCCCAACTTGTGCTCAGTCTCTGTCTCTAAAATAAACAAACATTAATAAATAAAATGGCTTTATTTTTCATTGATTCTAATGATTTAAATATCTTTCACAGGGAGCATTTGGCGCCCTTCAGAAGATCTGTGAAGATTCTGCTGAGATTTTAGATAGTGATGTTTTAGATCGTCCTCTCAACATCATGATCCCCAAGTTTTTACAGTTCTTCAAGCACAGTAGTCCAAAAATAAGGTATCTATGCAGCCAGTTTCCGACCAGTTTATAAACTCTAAGCCTGACCTCTCATTTTGTATTACCTCATATTTTTGTGATTGGCAAAAATACTGATATTCCACAAAGGTGAACTTTGGTAGTTGAGATGTACTCCTTTCATAGCAAAACCCATGAAATGTAAACTTTTTCTAATGAAATTTTCATGAAATATGATAGTTCTCTACCTTCTGGATGGTATGCTTCAAAAGTCCCTTGTGTAAGACTGAAATTCCTTGTGTTTTGGGGTTGTTGTCGTGTTGTTTTAATTTATGAATCTTGCCAAGTACAGGTATCTTCATCTGCAACTGTGTGGTAAAATTCCTCCAATAGGACATCTGAATTCTTTAGTAATTTCAGTTTAAGGGCTTTACATCTAATTAAAAGCACTTCGAGCATGAAGGTGGAAGAATTTTTGAGTGTACTCTGAAATCAGTAGGGCCAATTGGCCACAAGTTAACCTTGGCCTGCTTTGTTTTCCTTTATATTCCTAGTTCTTTGAATTCTGTTTAGCATATAGGTGTTGAAATATTATATTTAGAATATTAAATCAGCCTTCGAGTAACTTGATTATCATCACTTGTCCTGCCGAGCTATAATTATGGTGCTTTCACACTGTTGAAGTGTCTGGCTCCTGCTGTAACTTCACCAAAAGTTGCCCAGTCTCCTGTTTTCTTTTTTTTTCCTCTCCAATTACTTCTGTTTTAATCTAACTTTTGTCCTTGTTTATCATTACTGTGGAAAAGTCAGTACTCTTCTGATTGTCTGTTGCTCTGATTTTTATTGTTTCCCACTGTAAGTGCTTCATGCTTTTAGGTAGACTGATTAAACACCCTTATGACTATTTAAAGTAGAAATTGTGCAGGATCCCAGAGGCAGTTATTGAAGGATACCCAGCTGCGTGAACTGTATGCATTGGCTGTACCTGTTTAGATGTCCATTGGAGTTGATTCCAAGATTCCAAGCTGTATTCCAAAGGATTCTGGTTTCAGAATGTGACCAGAGGGTAATCGGGTACCCCCAATTCTTGCTTAAATTCTTTATTTAGTTCTTTTTCTTTTATCTTGATTTAATTTTAATTACTTTTCATCTTAAGTGGTACTTAATACAGTGTTCTTAGAGTAGAAACTTAGTAGATGCTTAATTTATGGTAGTGTCATGCAAACAATAACATTGTTGAAATAAAATGTTATCTCTTTCTGACATAGTTAAGTAGATAGAATTCATGTTCCCCTAGGAAGTCTTCTCTTAATCTTTCAACTACGGTGATGAAAGAAAATATAGTTATTTGCATCTTTTTCTTTACTCTTAAGAAACTCACTTTTTTTGTGATCTAATTCTTAACAATTAAAAGAAAAACAGAAAAATCCAAAAAGCATATCCCTGGCAGTTGGCATACCATTACTAGATAAAACGGTGTTTTGTAATTTTAATAATATTTTTTCGGATGGACATTTGTTTAAAACTTGATTCAGTAATTCAGAAATGTTTCTTCTTGGGGCGCCTGGGTGGCTCAGTCGGTTGAGCGGCCAACTTCAGCTCAGGTTATGATCTCACAGTCTGAGTTCGAGCCCCGCATCGGGCTCTGTGCTGACGGCTCAGAGCCTGGAACCTGTTTCGGATTCTGTGTCTCCTCTCTCTGCCCCTTCCCCTGCTCACGCTCTGTCTCTATGTCTCTCAAAAATAAAATAAAAACGTTAAAAAAAAAAAAAAAAGAAATGTTTCTTCTTAGTAAATGTTCATAATCATTCAAATCTACCACCTAGAACAAAAGCCTAAGGTCTTGACAACAACCTACATCTAATCCCAACTTGATCCTTTCCTTGGATTGTTAAAAAACAATTACTGAAAATGAATGTGATGTGTAAAAATTGTATGTCTGTGTGTGTTTGTTTTTAACTTTATAAATAATTTACTGCATTTAATCTTTGGTGACTTTTTAAATTTAAAATTTTGCTAAGATTCATCCATATGTTGTCATTATAGGTCATTTGTTTTGACTACTGTATAGTACTTCATATGAGGGTTACACAGTTCATGCTCTTCCCCTCAAACCACCCCCCCATAGCCTTTGAGGGGGCACTTCTGGGTACTTGGTACTGTGGATAGTGCTGCTGAAAACATTTATTTGCTTGTCTTCTTTTGTCTATTTGCAAGAGTTTCTAGGAAGATGTAAAATCTTTGGGAAGGAATTTCTGGGACTCAGGGCAAGTAATAAGGAAAGAATACCAAACTGTTTCCCAGGGTATTTGCATCAAATCATACTCTTCATTAACAAAGCAAAAGATTCTCTGGGTGCATATATTTTGCATTTAGTATTGTCATATATTTTAATTTTTGCCAGACAAATAGAAAATTGTGTTTCATTATGAGCTTGATGGTTATTTCTGTCATTGGTCATGTTGAACATCTTACAGGTTTATTGGGTATCTGGTACCTTCTTCTGTAGTCTTTTGCTCTTGGGTTATCAGAAGAAGAGGCAGACAGGAAAATCACTATAGTTTCATGATGAGTACTGTGGAAAGATGAGAATAAGGGCTTAGACAGTGATTTAGAGGTATTTTATGTAGAAGTGTCACTGTACAGGTAACATTTGTGCAGAGACCCTGAACAAAGTAAAGTAACATATCTTTCAAAGGTCAAGGGGAAGGACATTTAAGACAGGAAACAGCAAGTATACAGGTCCTAGAGTTAAGAACAAGCCTTTCAGGGGCGCCCGGGTGGCTCAGTCGGTTAAGCGGCCGACTTCGGCTCAGGTCATGATCTCACGGTCTGTGAGTTCGAGCCCCGCATCGGGCTCTATGCTGACAGCTCAGAGCCTGGAGCCTGCTTCAGATTCTGTGTCTCCCTCTCTCTCTGCCCTTCCCCTGCTCATGCTCTGTCTCTATGTCTCTCAAAAATAAACGTTAAAAATTAAAAAAAAAAAAGAACAAGCCTTTTACACTGACCAAAAAAGAAAATTTAGCAGAATAGTAGGAAATGTAGGGAGTAACCACACTATAGTGGAACATCGAGGCCAATAGTAAGCAAACCATGACCCATGGGGCCAAATTTAACCCATAACTTATGAACTAAAAATGATTTTAATCTTAAAAAGGTTATATTTCGGGTTGAGGGTGTACCTGCCACAGAGGTCTTACGTGGCCCACAAATCTTAAAATATTTACCATTTGAGCTTTTGTAGAAAATGTAGATTGTGTTTCATTGGAGCAATCTGAACAAGGGTATAATGTGATCTTGTTCCCGTGTGCCTAAAAGGTTGTAGTGGGGTTTGGCACCATGGAAGTCAGGAAACCAGTTAGAGCCCATTAGAGTAATCCTCCTAGGAAATCAGGGCTTGGATGAGGAAAGAAGTGATTGGATTATGGGTATGTTTTTAAAGGTAGTGCCATTAGGAATTGCTGTGGCATTGAGTTGACTATGTCTGAACACAAAGATCGTAGACTATTCCTCATTTTTAGTTTTAAAGGCATGTATACCTATTATGTGTATCCATTATGCCTCTGCCTACCCTCCCACTATTCAGAGGTATCCACTGTTAAAAACATGCACGTGTCGTTTCTGAGTCCCTCCACTTTCAGAAAAGTACTAATGTTCTGCAACCTGCGTTTTTCACTTAATGTATCATTCATATTCTGTGTGAAATACACAAAGAATTTGACTTACTCATTTCAGGGTGTATGTGTGTGTGTGTGTGTGTGTGTGTGTGTGTGTGTGTGTGTGTGTACCTTTATAGCTCTACATATACCATAATTATTTTACGGAGGAATATTTAAGTTCCTGTCAATCTTCTGTAAATAGAAAATGTTGCAGTGAGCATGTGTTAAATGTTAAATTTTGTTTCTAGGTCTCATGCTGTTGCATGTGTCAATCAGTTCATCATCAGTAGGACTCAGGCTCTGATGTTGCACATTGATTCTTTCATTGAGGTAAGATTTGCCTCTCTCCCCTTCCCCTACCCTTGCTTTTAGGAAAGTTAGAAAATGTTAAATTATTTGATAGTATTAAAGTTGAATACAGTGTAGACTTCGTGATTTTTGCTAACTAAAAATAAAAGCACTTTTTCTCTGTTACTGATTTTTTTTTTAACTTAGGCTACGAACATTGATTATGGAATTTGGGTGTTTAATATCTTGAGTATAAATTTTTTGTTTGGATATACTCTTTTGTAGTATTTGAAACATGAAATGTTGGTGAGTTTGAATCATCTTAACTTGATAAAGAATCTGAAGGCATAGACTAAAAGGACGCTGCTTCATTGATTTTAATATTTAATACTGATTTCCATTGTAAAATTAGAGGCATCAGGGAAAAAACTGACTCTTAAATCTCAGCAGGCATTTCTAAAGGCCCTTTTACCTTTTTGATAAAAGCAGAAAGAAAATAACAGCATTATTTTCTGGCTCTGAACCCTAAGAGGATTTTTTCAGAACTCCTACCACTTGATCGCCACAATTGTGAACAAGTTGTTAAAGTTCCTTAAGCACTTCATTTTTATTTTCATTATATCAAAGTTAAGTAGTCCATTCCTTTCCAGCTATTCTTAAATTAGAGGCCATCCTGCCTAGTATTTTTGTTGGGGAAGTGTAAGAAAGGAGGAAGAAATAGTGTCATCTTTTCCCTTATCACTTCCATTGACAAGCTTCTTTCTGAACATCTCTTACCAGTAGACTATGAGTAGTAGCCATAAGGATCCTCTAGCCATTTAAAAGTTGAAATTAAAACGTGAGTCTTCAGTAGATATTTGCCGAGTCCTACTGTGAATTAGGCATTGTGCTTGGTGCTAGAGATACATAAATGTTACGCCTTAAGGTGTTTCAATCTGGTTTGGTGTACAGGGTTGTGGATAATCTCAGAGGTCTGGTGTCAGACTGCCTGGATTCAAATCTCGACTCCACACCGGCTAACCTTAGGCACATCATTTAACATGTTTTCCGTTTCATCCTCTATAAAATAAGGCTAATAATCTACCTTGTTGGATGGTTAAAAAAAGACTTGCTATAACTAAATTGGAACAAAGCCTCCTGCATAATAAGCAACTCCACATATTAGCTACAGCTATTATTATTTTTAGAATTAGTAGTTTTAATAGTATTTTCTTTTAGTGTTTCATAGCTCGAAACAGGAACAGGGATAAATACTCCAACATCCTATACAGAAATAAGGTTTAGAGTATAAGATAATAAATTCTGTCTGAAAACAAAAATTCCATAGGACCATATTCTGGAAGTGGAGCAAGAACATTCCCCAACATTTTAAAATCTTTTCCATTAGTGTTAAATACCATTTTAATACTTCTTTTCTACTTGATAATCCTACAAGATTCAAGTATTTCTCCATCCTACAAGAGCAGTAAACTTCCAGAGGAAGCACCTGACACAGTAGGCCCTCAACCATTTCCTAAATGAAGAAATGGATCATTTATTTCTTGAGTTATCATCGCTTTTATCAGGGGCAGATGTTATGTTTCCTGAATCTGACAATGAAAATGTATGAATGAAATGTGTATTGGTTACTCTTACGTAGCTAAGACCTACCTTGGCAAAGCTAGATAGTCATACTTAAGACAACATCAGATTTAATGAAGAATGTGTATTGAACTTATAAGCCATACCGCCAGAGTATTCTTCCGTGTGTAAAACATGTATCTGATTAAAAGAGGAACTCTAGGGGTTTAAAACATTTGATGTAGAGGCAGCACTTGGGGAAATAGAAGTTTTTAAAATTCTACAACAGTACTTCATATACAGTCACATTTGATACTTGAACTTCTCCAGTGTCTTACCCTTTGTAGTAAGATTTCAAGTTCATCTATTTGGAAACGTTTCTGTGGGTTTTGTTTCTGTTTTTGTTTTCTATGTTCATTTTAAAAGATGGTGGAACACATTGAATTTTTCTTAATGTTTATATATTTGAGGGGAGTGCAGAGAGAGAATTCCAGACAGATTTCCATGCCACCAGCACAGAGCTCAGTTGTGGGGCTCAAACTCAGAAAAGTGTGAGATGATGGCCTGATCCAAGATCAAGAGTCAGACACTTAGCCAACTAAGCCATCCAGGCGCCCCCACATATTTATTTTAATGAACTTTTTATTACTTTAATTCATGTGTATATTTAGGTAAAGTAAAATTCAGGAATGAGATGGCAGAAGGTTTACTGTTTTTTCTTCTTACATCTCCACTTTGTAACCCCTACAAAAGACAGCTTGTTGGTATAGGGAAATGAATCTGAACTTAAAGTTCCATGAAAACCAAATTCAGATTCCCCCTGGGTGGCAAGTTAATGGAACTTCTGAACGTGTTTATCTGTAAAATAACATCTTGGAGAAGATTAAACTAAATAGTCTGTTGTTTATTCAGGCTTATTTTCCCCCCTAATCTTGGTGACAAATCTGTTTGGAAAAACATAATCTTGATTGCTGCTTTTGCTATTTTTTCAGTAGTTGACTTGGAGAACAATAAGCAATTTGGGGTTTAGTTGTTGGAAACTCAGCATACATTTCCCAGTTACTGATACTTGTAGAGAATTTGAACCTATTACTACCTTAAGAATCAGAATTGGTAGAAATAATCTCTTGATAGACAGTAATTTTGAAGGAAAATCAAATTATATTTTGAAGATTATCTTCTGGGTGAGGGAGATGAATGCTCCATATGCTAATGACATGGTTTTATTCTCACAAACTAAAATAACCTTAAAACACAGCCAATCAGGGGCACCTGGGTGGCTCAGTCAGTAGATCAGCCAACTTTGGCTCGAGTCTTGATCTCACGGTTCATGGGTTTGAGCCCCCTGTCATGCTTAGCACTGACAGCCAGGAGCCTGCTTCAGGTTTTATATCTCTCTCTCTCTGTCCCTCCTCCACTCATGTTCTCTCTCTCTCTCTCTCTCTCAAAGATAAACATTCAAAAAAACCACACCTTGGGGCGCCTGAGTGACTCAGTTGGTTAAGTGTCCGACTTCGGCTCAGGTCATGATCTCACGGTCTGTGGGTTCAAGCCCCGCATCGGGCTCTGTGCTGACGGCTCAGAGCCTGGAGCCTGCTTCTTCAGATTCTGTGTCTCCCTCTCTCTCTCTGTCCTTCCCTTGCTCATACTCTGTCTCTATGCCTCTCAAAAATAAATAAACGTTAAAAAAATTAAAAAAACAAAAAAAAAAAATCACACCTCACAACCAATCATACTTTCTCCAAAATAATGGCTTTAGGTCATTTACCAAAGTCATGGGTTTTGGCAATTATCGTCCTACATTTAATTAATTGTCTTAGAACCTAATAAAGCAGGCCAATTAATTCAGTCTTTATTTGTACCTTTTTAGAGTTTTTTAAAATGTTACCAGCTTGCAGATGAGTGGTTATTGTATATAAACCTTTTTAATATATTGAAATGCTTAACAGAAGAAAATTATTTCTCGTGCAATAGAACCTCTTTGCATTGGCTGGTGATGAAGAACCAGAGGTACGGAAAAATGTGTGCCGGGCACTTGTCATGTTGCTTGAAGTTCGAATGGATCGCCTGCTTCCTCACATGCATAATATAGTTGAGGTAATACAGACGATTTAAAGGCACTTTCCTCATTTTCCCCACAAGAAAATCCTTGGGGAAAAAATGCATAATGTCAAATGTATTAACACATTTGTTGGGGGTGAACTATGAAAACAATTATGGCCTTAAAATTATAAGTTATCTGTATGGTGACTTTTCTTTCATGAGATTTAAGATGCTTATAGAGAGGGAAAGTTATTTAAAGGGATAGATAACCTTTAACCAGAATAACTAGGAAATATTTAAATTACTTGTGTTTACCAGATATGGGTTAGACTAAACGATCACTAAAACTTTGGTAAATTAAATGGCACATTCTTGTGTCATTGGAGTTTGTTTTACACCCATTACTGGTAAAATTGATCTGATCCACTTAGGATTTATGATAACAGTGAAATTTCTGAGTAGAAAATACATAAACTTTACAGGTTTTTTTAAAAGACTCTTTCAATCCCTATGCAATTAAAATAATTTTACTAGGAGATTCTGAGTGTGTGGATCATAGGTTAGCCATATTTAAAGGAAGTAGTACATAGCACCAAGATAAAATTAATATTTGAACAAAATAAATAGTTTGGGCAGTACTTAGTACTGCTAGTGTCAAACTGTACTGCCTAATTTTCATGTATTATTGGATATAGTTGTGCATGAGCAGTATATAGCTTCGCAAGTGTATTAAAATGTTATCTAGGTCCTCCTTTTCACCTCCAGAGATTTATATGGTGTGGAGAGGGAAGATCTTGTTTTTAAAAGGATGGGGCCTAAGACCTGTTAGGAAAAGGCTAGCATTGATAGTGCACAGCAAGTCCTTTTCTTAAGCATAAGGGAGGCTCATTGTAGAGAAAAAGATAGGTAGCAGCACTAAATGGGAGTAAGGTACATTTTCTCTGATGAACTTATTTTCTCCGAAGTGCTTCAAAGAATCAGGTGGAGTTTGTTGAAAGTTGAGTGAAAGTTGGAGCTAACCAGAAAGTTAAAGACATTTCATCATTTGCTAGAGCCATGTCACAACTAAGAAGCCTCACCTAGAGTGCTACAGTTTTTTCTTCAGCGATAGAGCTTGGTAGTAGGCTGTGGTATGGAATGGAGTAGGGGCCGGCTTGTCACATCTGTTCTGTTGCCACATTTCGCCATGGGAGATGTTGCAGTCAGGCAGAGAGGACGTACAAAAGCTTCGTGCATCATTTGACCCCATTTCCATGCCTAGATACATTGGGAAATCATGCGTGCCTTTGATTGTATTTATTTTGGTTTTGCATATAAAGGTTTTTTTAAAGAGGGGTAGACACAAGATTTGGATAAATTTTAAGGTCAGATGTTCCTACATTTAAGAGTGAATTTGGCTCGGCATGTTCAGGGGACATGATAAACCTGTTTTCTTGGAAACTACGAATTATAGTAGCATTAAGAAATTGTCCCTAGTTCTTTCCAAATTAAAAAAAAATTAACTTTTGTAATTGTATAATATGTATATATCACTTTACATTTGTGAAAATACAAGGGACAGTTTGAGTTTGTTATAAAAAGATTCTTCATTTTAAAGAAAGGTATAATGGACTTTCTTATTTTCATGTTTCTAAGAAGACCATGTTTAATTGTTAATACATTTTTTAAATTTCAGTGGTTTCATAAAACAAAATACTCCTGTACGGAAGCAGGTAGGCCAGACATGCTTAGGACACTTTCCATTAAGCATCATTCTAAAGCAGTGGTTCTTAAGTTTGGCTGCATTTTAGAATTGACTAAGAAACTTACAAATCCAAAGCCTAGGTTGAGAACCACAAGGCCACACAGAGGATGGTCATTAACTTGGTGGAAAAAGGTTAGGTTTATTTTAATTGTATGATTTAACCTGATTAATGTTAATGCTTTGTTTCTAGTACATGCTGCAGAGGACACAAGATCAAGACGAAAATGTCGCGTTAGAAGCCTGTGAATTCTGGCTTACTTTGGCTGAGCAGCCGATATGCAAAGATGTACTTGTAAGGCATCTTCCTAAGTAAGTGTTCCTTCTGAATGCTACCTCGTTCGTACATTTAACAGTGAGTCCTCATTTTTTCATTTTTAGATCACATTCTTCTGCCTTTAGGGAATGAAATTCTAAAACAGTCAGACTTAATTTTACTTGGCATAACTGTCAGTTATAACTAAAGAGATTTTTCAAGAAGCAGTTTTCTGGAGTTTTTGTGTTTTTTTTTTTTTTGCTTTAATTACGTGCAAGTGGTATATTCTGAATTATCATCTTAATTTTGAATAATTTATGGCACGGTTCTTTTTTTTTCTCTTTTTTTTAAACCTATTAATTTGACTGGACTTTGGTGGGTTTTTTCCTCCTCAAAACTAATTTTTCAGTAGTTGTGATGCAATCAGATTTTTGGTTAGCATATTATTAAGCCTATTTTTAACTCTGAGTGCTGTTACATCATTTTTTAAATCTTTTTTCCAGTTTTATTGAGACATATTTGACATAAAACATCGTATTAGTTTTGATACATAATGATTTGATGCATGTGTTAAAATCAGTTACTTTTAAGGTAATGATTAACTTTCCTTTGAAAAATTGTTTTTCTTTGTTAGTACCATATACCAAATAACATTTATTCAGACTGTTTGGGGAATAATTAAATTTGATAGTATGTTAAACTATCATACTACGCTTCCATTGCATGTAGCTCTATTTAGTGCTTAAAAGTTTGGTTATATTGTTTTGTGGTTTGCTCTTTTCAGTTGTATGTTGTACAGTGTCCTCTTTGTCCTCAGTTTCTAAGCTTTGAGTACTATTCCGTCATGTGCATACTGTTTTATATTGGACAGTTCTATTGTTGAATGTTTACATTTGCCCTTTTTTTAATGTTTTATTTATTTATTTTGAGAGGGAGAAATGTGAGCAGGGAAGGGGCAGAGAGAGAGGGAGAGAGGCAGAGAATTCCAAGCAGGCTTCTTTGTGCTGTCAGCTCAAACTCAGGAACTGTGAGATCATGACCTGAGCCGAGATCAGAGTTGGCTGCATTTTTTTTTTTTTTTCAGATGTTTACATTACTTGGATGTTCTCATTTTCATATCTCTTGCATTCTTTCTTTTTTTCCCACCAAGAAAGTAGCAGTTATACCTGTATTTTATCTTAGTCAATCTGGGATTTAAAGTGCAAGGTGATGTCCTGAATGGATTTTCCTCCTTTAGGAAATCCAGATAATTAATTTTATTTCCTCTTTGTGATGCCACTTTTATGATGTGCTTAATTCTTACTATAGGGCCATTTAATTCTATAAGTCATATAAACAGGCACCTGGGTGGCTCAGTTTGTTAGCATCTGATTGTCAATTTTGGCTTAGGTCATGATCTCCCAGTTTGTATGTTAAAGCCCCACGTCAGGCTCCCTGCTAACAGGGAGCCTGCTTGGGATTCTCTCTCTTTCCCCTCTCTCTGTCCCTCCCCAGCTCTCTCTCTCCCTCAAAAATAAATAAAACTTTTTTTAAAATGATGTATAAGCAGACATTAATTGATATAAAAGCTGAAGAAATTGTATTCATGAAAACCCAAGCTGTAACATTAGGAAGTATTGGTAATATGCAATTATAACTTCATGTTCCAACTTGGTTATTACATTAATAAAACCTAAACATCCCTAAAGCAGGGAAGAACTTGGTATCAGGGTGAAAGGGCAGAACTTAATCTTTTTGCTATGTTAATTATTGCAGACATTAAATAACCTTAGGCAGTCATAACAGGGTTTGATAGATACATCTTCCAAACCATTGGTTTGGGAACCATTTTTATATAAAACAAGGCTACTTGTATTTTTCATTGTAATAATGCATTTTGAAGACTGGAGAATAACCACATTGATCTGATGCTGAGAAAGGAAACATAATAAAAGCCCTAGTTTTTCCTAGCACTGTTCACCAGACGCATGTTTATTATGAGCAAAAAATATTTGTTTAGGAGTAAAAATTGTATATGTAATGAGAACTGTGTTATTATGAACTCAAATAGAAAGCAGCAGAGTGACATGGGATGACAGTAAATTCTTTTATCTGTTTCTGGGCTTTCTATAATCTGTTCCTTTTTTCTTTTTTTAGCCAATATTCTCTTTTGATTACTAAATATTTGATAACATATTTTCTTTTTTTTTTTTTTTAACGTTTATTTATTTTTGAGAGACATAGAGACAGAGCGTGAGCAGGGGAAGGGCAGAGAGAGAGGGAGGTACAGAATCTGAAGCAGGCTCCAGGCTCTGAAACATCAGCACAGAGCCCAATGCAGGGCTCGAACTCACAGACCGTGAGATCATGACCTGAGCTGAAGTCGGCCGCTTAACCGACTGAGCCACCCAGGCGCCCCTGATAATATATTTTCTTATCTGACGGAGGAAGTCTTCATTTTTTTTATGTTTATTTATTTTGAGAGAGAGCAGGCGCATATGTGAGCAATCGGGAGAGGGTCAGAGAGAGAAAGGAGAGAGAATCCCATGCAGACTCCCCACTGTCAGTGGAGAGCTCCTTATGGGGCTTGAACTCAAACTGAGATCATGACCTGAGGCTAAATCAACAGTCAGATGCTTAACTGACTAAGGCACCCAGGTGCCCCTCATTTCTTTTTTATTCCAATTATTTTGGCTTTTCCCTACCTTTATCCTTATACATTAATATTAATACCTCCTGGCACTGTTGTTTGGATCAATCCATGTAAGACAAGTAACCTAATGCTCAGTACATATTTAAAGACTCAGTAAACATTCATTGTTGGTATTGACATCGTTGCCTTTCTGTGATGTTGTATTAAAAGTTTTCTATTTATTGGGGTTCCTGGCTGGCTGAGTCAGTAGAACATGGGACTCTTGATCTCAGGGTCATGAGTTCAAGCCCCATGTTGGGCGTAAAGGTTAATTAAAAAAGAGAGAGAGAGAGAAATTCTTTTTCATTGGCTACATGAGGCTTCAGGAGAAGGCTCCTTAACAATTAGAACTGAGAATAGTGGTCTACCTTGAAAGTTTGGAACACATGCCATATTGCTTACATGGTTGTGGTTAATTTCCATATCTCACTTATGGTTGTGGTTAATTTCCATGTCTCACTTTCCAACCGATTTTCTTACCCACTTTGCAACTTGATTTTCTTATCAGTCCCTTATTTCCTGCACATCTTTTCATTCTACCTTTCTCTGGCGCAGACATCACGATTCACAAATCAACTGTACTGACCATAAACTACTAGCTACCCTGCATCTCCCCTGCTCTGGACTAATAAACTGTCTTTGCTTCTCGTCAAATGGCTTTTCGGATAAGTTACACCACCAGGATTGATGGCTATAGAAATCCATGGTTTTCAATGTCAAGTGGGCCCTTCACATTGCCAGTTTTTCTTATTCAAGGTCACTTTATCTTCCATTCCCTGGAGCAACCATTCAAACCTTTATCGCTCTTCTGAATTCTCTTCGTCTGAGCACTTCTGCTTTACAGGAAAAACAAGTGACCCTTCATCTTGCCCCAAAACTTAAAGATACATTTTCGTGCAGGTTGTCTTTTACCTAACCAATCTTTCTATTAATGTCTTGAATATGTAATTTCTTCAGGGACCTCACTCCATCAAATAGATACATTCTCTGTCTGAACTTTCTTTCTCTTGCTGCTTTCTCCTTAACTAGTTTTTTTCCACCTTAAAAATGATTCAGATATATTAGGCTCACTGTCCTTACTTGTTTACCTGACCTCGTTATTTCACAGTCTGCTATCTGTCCTCCCCACTTCCCCCAAATTATTGACAGAGATGACTTAATTGTTGGTGATCCAAATGGATCTGTCTCTGCTGCAAAATGCTTGTAGCTTATAAAGTAGGGTTTTATTATAAATTTTATATAGTTGTGTTATATTAGTTATAATGTTAAATTGCTTCAATCTGTATTTTAGAATTTGGAAGGCTTTAAACATGAAAGTGTGGCTGGCCCATATTTTTTATACCTGTCTAGGAAATTTTAAATCCCGCTGCTTTGTTTTCCCTATTATTATTCCTTTAGTTAATGAGGGCTTACAAAATTACCTCATTGATGGTAGAGTTGTACCCAAAATTGGTTTTGCACGTTTATTTAATTGACATCAGATGATGTACCTCTTTGAAGTAAGGCCTCTACCAAGGCTTAAGACATTATTTGTAGAGAGTGAGAATTTCTTGTATCTCTTGTAGGGAAAGAAAATTATTTTTGGAGTCAGGCCATACTGGTTTCGAATTCTGACTCTCCCATTATTTAAAATTAATGACCTTGTGGAAATAATGTTAGATGTCTGAGCCTTAGCTGACTCTTCTCTAAAAAGGAGGTCATAATATCTTCCTCACTAGATTATAAGGAAAGTGCCTATTAATAAGCCCCACAGCTTGGTAGTCATGAGTTTCAGTTTCTTTTAGCTATTCACACTTCCCAAGCCACCCAAAACTATTAAAGGTAGAATTCAGAAGCAGAGAACTGTGAACTTTTTAAATGTTTCCAAAGTGTTCTCCTAACCTTTTATCCTCAGTAGATTCCTAAGTGTGTGAAGGGCCACTGAGAAAGGAAATCATCAAAGCTTAAGAAACCCATCAAAGCTTAAAATTCCCATAGCTACAAAGGAACTGTAGTGTTTTGACCTTTTTATTATGTGTTTTGATAATTTTTTAAACTATTCCTATATACCTGGGATTCTGTGTTTACAGACATCTTGGTTCTATTTTAATAACTACATGAATACTTTAGATTGGCTAGGGTATCCTGATTTAACTATTTTCTTACTGGAAATTAAAGTTCTTAATTTCTTAAGAAATTAAAATTTCCTGGGGCGCCTGGGTGGCTCAGTCGGTTGGGCGGCCGACTTCAGCTCAGGTCATGATCTCGCAGTCTGTGAGTTCGAGCCCCGCGTCGGGCTCTGTGCTGACGGCTCAGAGCCTGGAGCCTGCTTCCGATTCTGTGTCTCCCTCTCTCTCTGCCCTTCCCCTGTTCATGCTGTGCCTCTATGTCTCTCAAAAATAAATAAACATTAAAAAAAAAATTTTTTTTTAAATTAAAATTTCCTAACTTTTTTATCGAAGGCTATAATATCCTTGATAAAGCTCTTTTTGTTGTTGTTGTTTTAATGTTTGTTTATTTTTGAGAGAGACAGAGACGGAGCGGGAATGGGGGAGGGGCAGAGAGAGAGGGAGACAGAATCTGAAATAGAATCCAGGCTCTGAGCTGTCAGCACAGAGCCTGACTCAGGGCTTGAATTTATGAACCGTGAGATCACAACCTGAACTGAAGTTAGACACTTAACTGATTGAGCCACCCAGGTACCCCTAAGTTTATTTATTTGAGAGAGACCATGTGTGTACAAATGGGTGAGGGGAGGGTAGAGAATCCCAAACAGGCTCCAGGCTCTGTGCTGTCAGTGCAGAGCCTCACACAGGGCTCGAAGTCATGAACCGTGAGATCATGACCCAAGCCAAAACTAATAGACGCTTAATGCACTGAGCCACCCAGGTGCCCCATCTCTTTTTTCCTTGTTTTGCATTATTTCTTTTGGATAACTTACTTTAGACTTTGTTTTACTTTTTAAATATTATCCTCTCTTTTATTAAAAGGAGTACAAATAGTGAAGTTTCATTGTGAAAATGTCATACTATTTAGAAATAAAGTAAATAATTAATTTTACCCCCTTTTTAGCATATTCAGCTACCTCTCCAAAGATACCAGTTTCTTGTATATTTTTCCTAGTCTATTTATACAAGTAATTACATGGATAATCTCCTTATTTTTAACTTAAATGGAAACTCAAATGCTCTGTGTGTTTTACACGTTTTTATTTCATTTTAACTGTACTGTAATTTATTTTTAAATAAGTCCTAAATGATGGACATTTAGATTGTTTACGGTTTTTGTTACTGCATCAAGGAGCATTAGTCTTTAAGAATTGGAAAGGTTTATTAGCACGTTCAGGATAAATTCTTAAGGGAGAAATTGCTAACTTTTTTTGGTTACTAGTTCTTTTTCTAACCACTGTTGACAAGCTACCTTATTCTAAGATTCCATCCAGCAGATCCCACGCATGAATATGTAAAAGTCCTGGAATACTAGTCATTCTCGATGAATAGATGAGAAATACTAGTCATTCGAGAAGGGCAGACATCACAGAATATGCTCTAAGACAGTACTGTCAGAGGTGGTTGGCTCTTTCGTATTACTAGTATACAAAAGGTCATTAAGATTTCTTAAAAATTCTTATGAGATCTTTAGTTTTTTGTTTCATGAATTTCTCTTTATAGATTGATTCCTGTCTTAGTGAATGGCATGAAGTACTCAGATATAGATATTATCCTACTTAAGGTAAGGAAACCTTCCTGATAAATAGGGAAGCTTGTTTCTTTTGACATAGAGAAGCTTTGAATTTGACTAATAGAGCATTTGTTTAAAATAGACCATGTGTAAATATGTTTCCTGTTATGTATAATATGCTACAGAGGGCAGAGAAGCAAATGATGAATTTGGGTGATAACATTCTAACTTTATTGGAACCAGATGGTGACCCCAGTAGAGAAACTTCCTGTTGATTCAAATTATTCGTAGTTTATTTTGAAATATATTGAATATGATCTGAGTCTTATTCAGGTACTCTAGATTATACCTGCTGATGGGAAGCAGTATTATAATGCAGTTAAAAGTGCCTAACGGACATGTGTAATGTGATAGTTCTTTCTGTCCTTAACAAAGAACTATTTTCTGCATGGGAGAGTGGTTCTTAATGAAGAGGTATACTTCAGAACCATGTGCATGGCACCATCGCTCCTTATTCTGATTCTTTAATGCATGTACATATTGTTAGCTTATAATGGTATTTGAATATTGTCAAAATTTTTCTTAAAAAAAACTAGGGTGACGTCGAAGAAGATGAAACAATTCCTGATAGTGAACAAGATATAAGGCCACGTTTTCATCGATCGAGGACAGTGGCTCAGCAGCATGATGAAGATGGAATTGAAGAGGAAGATGATGATGACGATGAAATTGATGATGATGATACAATTTCTGACTGGAATCTAAGTAAGTCAGAGGGAAGAGTACGGTTGCCTGTTTGATAGCAGCTTCATTGAGAAATCGTACACATAATGTACAGTGCCCTCATTCAAGGGTATAGTCCAGTCATTTTCGTATATTCACAGAGTTATGCAGCCATCCCCACAGTACATTTTGGAATGTTTACATCACCCCAAAAATAACCCCATTCTTATTAGAGGTCGCTCCCCATTTTCTTCCATTCCCCCAGCTGAAAGCAACTACCAGTCTCTGTCTCTCTGGAATTGCCTGTTTTGGATATTTCCTATAAATGGAATCATACAATATGTAGTCCTTCATGACTGCTTTCTTTCACTTAGCATGTTTTCAGTATTTGTCAGTGTTAGGGTATGTATCAATACTTCATTTCTTTCGAATGTGGAAAAATAATCCATTGTGTGGATATGCCACATGTCTTCCATTCATCACTTGGTGGGCATTTTGTTTCTCCCTTTCGGCTCTTGTGAATAACTTTACATTTATGTAAAGTTTGTGTGCAGACATATGTTTTCACTTCTCTTGTGGATACAGACAGAAATGTGATTACTAGGTGGTATGGTATACCTCAGTGTTTAACCTTTTGAAGAACTACCAGGCTGTTTTCCACAGTGGCCCCATCATTTACTTTCTTACCAGCGTTATCTTAGGGTTGCAGTTTCTTCACATGTTTGCCAACATTTGTTGTCTTATTTATTATAGCCGTTGTAATATACGTGATTATGCTTCTTAAAGACTTCTTACCTGGCACTGCCATTTTTCAAAAGGATGTACATTTTGACATTATAAAGTAGGAACATTGGCCACAAGCTTTTCCTGTTTTCTTAACATAAACTTACTTTTCATGATAATTTGCCTGTTGATTATCAAGGATAATGCTAAAATAATACAAATTGCTTTGTCATTCTCAAACTTACACATGAAGTTAAGTGTAACTTACTTTTTTTTTTAAAAAAATCTCTTGTTAATTTCAGACTTCGCTGCAAATCCAAATCATCTCTTGAGTTGACATTTTGCCCCACAGGTTAATGAAATGAGCCTAAACACCTGTGTTTTGTTTTTGTGTGCTAGTCCTTAAAGCTTCCTGCGCTAGTTCAAGATTTCTCAACCTCTGCACAGGTGACATTTTGCCACATGATTCTTCATTGTGGTGGCTGTTGTGTACATCGTAGAACGTCGAGCAGCACCCACCCCCACCTCCGCACACACAGTTGTGATGAGCACTGGTGTCTCCAGACGTTGCCCATTGTCCCATGGGAGATGGAATTATCCCTAGTTAAGAACCACTGCTGTGATTCAGAGTGTTGGGAATTCTAATAACTGATGACACAGTTGAGGCCATGAATTATCAGACTCAGCTGTTGTCATTCCTCTGTTGCCCATTTAGTTTTCTGTCATAGTTCCTTAGAGTGCCCAGGGTGCCCAGCCCTAGGCCAAGGACTTGGCATGCGTATTCTGTTTAATCTTTACAACAGCCTTAGGTTGGTAAGGAAACTGCAGAAAGAGAAACTTGCCCAAGGTTGGTTAATGTAGCTAGTAATAATGGCACATTTAATCTTGGACTCCAGATCTCCCACAGCAAGAGGACATAAGGTCTTCACTACTGCCACAAATTATAGTAACCCTTGTAATCCATGAGGGAATGTGTTCCAGGACCCCCAGTGGGTACCTAAAATCACAGATAGTACCAAACCCTCTATGTACTGTTTTTGTTTTTGTTTTGTTTTTTTTGTGTGTACATACGTACATGCCTCAGATGAAGTTTAATGTATAAATTAGGCACCTTAAGAGATTAACAACAATAATAATAAAATAGAACAGTTATATGGGATTCCTGGGTGGCTCAGTCAGTTAAGCGTCCTGCTTTAGGTCAGGTCACGATCTGTGGTTTGTGAATTTGAGCCCCATGTCGGCCTCTGTGCTGACAGCTAAGAGCCTGGAACCTGCTTCAGGTTCCGTGTCTCCCCCTCTCTCTGCCCCTCCCCCTGCTTTTGTGCTGTCTCTCTCTCAAAAGTAAATAAACATTTAAAAATTTAAAAAGAAAGGATCATCTCCTTTCAGACTGAACTTAACCAAGGATATCTGAAATCATGGAGTACAAAACTGCACAGTGAAGGGCTACTCTGCCTCCTCCCAGTGTATCCCTGTAGGCCTGGGCAGGATGGATTCAGGTTATAATGTAGATAACTTTACAAAAGTAATAACGTTCATTGAATTGGGAAGGAACTACTTCCTCTTCACATTCCACCCATTTTTATATCCTCCCAGAAGTCTTTCCATGCACAGATGGAAAAAACATGTATATCTTTTTCTGACAAGAGGTTGACTTTCCAGCAGTGAAATGAAATTGATTTTGTGTTCTCCATTGGTTCTTTTCCACATATCACGTAACTCATTCTATATCAGTAGATAAAGATTTCATTCTCCTTTGTGGTAATATAATACTCATTTGTATGGCTCTGCCATTCACTATAACTAAGACTCTTATTGATGGGTAAGGTATTACTTCTAGCTAGTTTAACAGCCTTTTTTAAAAAGGGATTTTACTATTGCTTAACAGTTTGTGATCAAGTATTTAGTATGCCTGAGCACATTGGAAAAAAATTTTATCCTTAATTTTTGTTATCTTTTGTTTTCTTACGTATTGTGTTAAATGAAATCTGAATTGATACATAGTTCCTTTAGACTAATAGTTCTTTGTCTGGAATAAATGCTTTCCAGCATATTTTATGCTTCATGTGCTGGTGACTTGTTCAGATTTATTTACTTAACCTCCCAGTAAGTCATTATGTATTTGATTCTGAATGATCTACGACTGAGAATGTTAAGTAGA
This sequence comes from Paguma larvata, assembly GCA_030068075.1. NCBI lineage: Eukaryota > Metazoa > Chordata > Mammalia > Carnivora > Viverridae > Paguma > Paguma larvata. The sequence continues at coordinate 96,972,402 of CM057826.1, read as the reverse complement.
AGTAATAAAGGTACACATTTTGCTGCACGTTAGTTTGCTGATTCTTGTTCATAAAGTATTTCTTGTGCATAGAGACAGACTGCCTCCTATTTAATTGAATTCTTTGAAACTGTAGATGTCTGAATATAGAGTGGTACATATGACAAATAGTCATGATAATAGAGTTTAATGTAAAATTTTTGAATTAAATATTTCTTTAGGAAAATGTTCTGCTGCTGCCCTAGATGTTCTTGCAAACGTGTATCGTGATGAGCTTTTGCCACATATTTTGCCCCTTTTGAAAGAATTACTTTTTCATCATGAATGGGTTGTTAAAGAATCTGGCATCTTGGTTTTAGGAGCAATTGCTGAAGGTAAGTCTAACTCAAAACTGAACTCTGAAGTCTTTAATAGGCCCTAATGCACATGGGTCGCTTTAAAGACTGTTACCCTGTAAGCAGACTTTTCCGTCTAGAAATCACATACTTTGCTCTCTTGTGTTGCTGATGTGGAATAGACAGTCTTATGATCTACATTAACTTAAAAAAGATAATTAAATTCAGAAGCTGTCTTAGGATAAGTTATTACCTTGAACAGTGAACTATTATTAAACAGCCATCGGCTTATTTCTAACCCTACCCAGATAGTTTACCAATGCTTCTGTTACAATAAAGGGAACAAAATGAGAGGACTGATTTCAGAAGCATCCTTGTTGCTAGAAAAATCATTTTCTTATAGGTAAGGGTAAGAAACATGGTAGGAGAGTCTTCTCATTCTCTGTGAAGGGTTGCTGTGTCCTAGCTATAAGCCTGTATATACAAGAAATTGAAGTATTTTACAGGCACTTCTGAAAGCTGTAACTTATGTAGCAAAAGTAAAATGAATTTTCCTAACCCTACTAGAAGATACTTAGGAGTATTTATTTCTCATTTCTTTTTTTCTTTTGTCTTTTTTTTTTTTTTTTTTTTTTTAGTTTTGAACAGATTATTATAGTATATTATTATTATGGAGATAATCTAAATGTTTTTGTTGGATGCTTGTATGATTTTAGTATTCGACTGAAATAATTTTGTTTTAACCAAATGTTAGCACTTTCTGCAAGATTTTTTACTTTTTTTTATAGGTTGCATGCAAGGCATGATTCCATACTTGCCTGAGCTCATTCCTCACCTTATTCAGTGCCTCTCTGATAAAAAGGCTCTTGTGCGTTCAATAACGTGCTGGACTCTTAGCCGCTATGCACACTGGGTAGTCAGCCAGCCCCCTGACACGTACCTGAAGCCATTAATGACAGAATTGCTAAAGCGAATCCTGGACAGCAACAAGAGAGTACAAGAAGCTGCCTGCAGGTGGGACAAATCCATAATAGTGTTCATTGTGGGGCAGTGGAGTGGGTATTTCAGTGAGAAATTCATTTCTAACTTCATGATATGGAATATTGGTATCAAACCATCAGTGGAGCTTTTGTTATTTATAGTTTTTACCTGATAGTTTTACAGATTCAAATGTGAAGCAACTAGACCTCATTCTTTGCTGGTTCTTCAACTCTTTTTTTTTCTCAGTGGCTGTGACAACAGAATTCTCTTTCATCCTAATTCTCACAGACCTCTGAAGTGGTGATGTTGGGAGTCTTGCTCTTGAAGGAATACCAAAGTTTGAGGATTCACATCATTAGTTGAAAACCGCAGCTCCATACAAACTCCCACAGTGACCTATCCTCTGGCACTTAGTGAATCTACCCCCAGTAGCTACTCTCTTGGTCGTGTTTGGAGCTCTATGTGTTTTTATATCAGATCAGCAGTTAGTTTCATTACTATAAATACTCCAGTTTTCTGGGACAGACCTTTGTGTTCTAAAAAGGCCTGACGTATTTATAGGCCTTAACTTTTTAATTAGAATTTCTTTACTGTTGGCTTTGTTTATAAGAAGAAACACTTGCTGAAAAAGAGGTGCATAAATTTAAGTGGAGTTGGACTTTACCAGATGTGAAGCAAAAATAACTGGAAGATATCTCTAATTTGTAATATGATGAAAGAAAAATTGAACCAAAGGGACTTGGGTGATGAATAGCACTCCTTTCTTCTGAAAAGTGAGGGAAGGATACAAATTATATTTGCTTTCCTGCTAACATAATCTGTATTTTTTTTAATTCTCTACTAATCAGTAGGTATATATTAAATGCTGAGTTTACATTCCCTGCCATCTTTAAACTTAGAGGCAATTACAGAATACTGAATAACTATATAATTATAATTCCTGGCAAGTGCTGTAAAGGAAGTAGATAAATAGTTCACAATTTAAAACAAGGCTTTCGCTAACAAATGGCTTAAGCCTATCATAGAGTCGAGATAAATTTAGGTCTACATTGAAGTAAGTACTCAGACTCTGGAGTTTTTTCTTGTACATTTGTGTTAATAGATCAACCATATATAAGATAAATTTGAATAACAAACGCACTATGCATTCTGATGTATAATGTAGAACTGAGACCAACATTTTTAAGCTTTGTGAAGGAAACGTTGGCAAAAATCATATATTTAAAATGTACAATGGTATGACTTGATAAAAATATACATTATGAAACAGTAACCAAGATCAAGGTAATTAACACATCTTTGTCACCTCAGGTGGTTGACAAAGTCTTTTTTGTGTGGTGAGAATGTTTAAGATCCACGCTCAGCAACTCAAGTTGCTCAAGTATACAACACTATTATTAATTATAGTCACCATGCTGTATACAAGGTCCTCAATTTATTCTTGTAGTTGAAAATTTGTGTCCTCTGACCACTTGTCCTTTCCTGCTAAGAGAAACATGTAAGAAGTCCTGACACTCTATTCTGATATGCCTCAAGCTGTTAAAAGTGTTTCTGTCATTTTGTGACTCTTAGTGTGTTAAGCTGAAGGGTAGGTGCAACTTAAACATTTTTATTTCTGATTTCATCACTCTGGAACAGTCACTACAATTTAAGCTCTCGGAGAATGGGGGCATTGTTGTGTTCATTGTTCATTGCTGTATTCCCAGCACTAAATGACTAAATAGTAAATACCAGATAACTTTGTTGAATGTCTGAATATAAAAACCAACAACAGTTTTAGATTTTACTGTTGTAGCGAAACAGATGCCCATAGGTGACAGCCTCATTGAAGGGGAAAAAACAGTAAAAATAAACCTCTGGTGTGAGGTTAGGAGATAGGCATGTAAAGTATAAATAGATCTTGTATAAACTGTAGACTTAATTTCCTATCTCTACTACAAGCTATTCTTTTCCTGCAACAGCAATAATCTCTCTCTTTTTTAACTGTAGTGCCTTTGCTACCCTAGAAGAGGAGGCTTGTACAGAACTTGTTCCTTACCTTGCTTATATACTTGATACCCTGGTCTTCGCGTTTAGTAAATACCAGCATAAGAACCTGCTCATTCTTTATGATGCCATAGGAACTTTAGCAGATTCAGTAGGACATCACTTAAACAAACCAGTGAGTATCCGTGGTTAACTATTAGGAAAAAATATCTAGCTAAAATCAATAGGTTAACGTATATTTGGAAATGAAAATGTTTGGGAAGATGTGAACACTTAGTTACTTAAAGAATGTATATCTTAAAAGGCAGCAAGTATATTTACTTTTTAGATAGTATTAATAAATATGTTCTTGGTGTGGAAATTATATCAGTATATCCCATGAACGCACCAACACTTTTTAGAAAACAGATAGGGTACCTGGGTGGCCCAGTCGGTTAAGCATCCGACTCTTGATTTCGCCTCAGGTTATGATCTCACAGGTTGTGAGTTCAAGCACTACATTAAGCTTCGTGCTGACAGTGCAGAGCCTGCTTGGAATTCTCTCTCTGCCCTTCTCTGCTCTCTTTAAGTAAAAAAAATTTTTTTATTAAGGGATATAAAGCTTTTATACTGAGATTTCAGCTTTTACTTAATTCCAAGTATTTTTATGTCTACCACTTCATAAATATTGTAGCTTTAGAATACCACATCTAAACATCTTTGTTTTCTTGCTGGAACTTAACAGGTATGGGGAATATATACTAAGGTAAAATACCTAGAAATTGGATAAACTAAAAATGCTAAGTTAGTGGTATAGAAGAAATAGTATGTTTGGCTAAAAATCCAAACTGTTTCTGGTAGTGTTAAGAAGGAGATGATGGAATTGGATTTAAGTAGGATTAAAGTAATAGAATTTCATTATAGCTCAAAATTCCCAGCAGAAGAATAGATTACATGTTTATGATTGCTATATGAGAAGTCTTAAAAAATTGTCTATGTTTATATGTTACCGTTAAAATTTGGTGCAAGACACGTGGTTGATGGGTTTGCTTTGACTTTGGTTTTGTTTTGTGTGCCGGGGGATGGGGAGTGTTTTTCTAAATGTCTTAGAGCCTTTAGAATCTGTGCCCCTTGTTTACATGATTACTATTGTTCATTTAGTATTTAGTTATTTATGGATTCTAACATTTAAATTAAAGACACTTGAATGACTATGAATCTTTTTCTACAAATGTCTCTGTAAGTTTACCTGTCATTTATAACATCGTACAGCAAGAGCCATATTTCATGTTGCAAGTTGCGGGACTAAAAAAATTCAGAGTAAAACTTAACAGAAATGATCCCTAATTATGATCAAATAATTATTCTGTAGTATATTTGTGTGCATTTCACTTCAAGAAGGATAGAAGATGACTTAAAAATAGAATAAGATTATGTAAATTAAAAGATAAGGCAGAAAGTAAAAATTGTAAAGGTGCTAAGTGGAGCGGAGTCTTAGAAGGCAATCTGTAATGATTTTAACAATTACTCTAAATGGATTTTAATTTTCATAGACCCAAAATGTACTTCTTTACATATGATAGTGGAGCTTTATGTGTTTTCATCATTTATTAGGAATATATTCAGATGCTAATGCCTCCGCTGATCCAGAAATGGAACATGCTAAAGGATGAAGATAAAGATCTCTTCCCTTTACTAGAGGTATGCTAAGCTGCTAGCCTGTAGTTACTCTAACAGTATTTCATCAAAAACACATGTCTAGATATGAAGTGTGAGTGTATGTGATAAGTAAAATGTTAATAGATTTACATTCTGAACCGTTTCTGTTAAAATGCTGAATAAGTATGTAATCCATAATGAATGTGTTAGGCTTTTTTTTTTTTTTTTTTTTTTTTTTTGGTTAGATATAAGATTATATTACATGTTTTCTCATCTGCTCTGCTTCATTGATAATCATCTTGGTGATCCTACTACATCAGTATATATATGTCATGTAAATTTACTCACATTTGTTTATATAGATACAGGGCTCTACCGTGACAATTAATATAGTTCAAATTATGCGTTATGTATTGTATATACACACATATACTCAAACTTATATTTGAAGTAGCATTGGGACTTGGTGCTAATATGAGGGACCTCATACCCTTTCTGTTCAGTTTGAGGTTTGATATTTGATTTTCATTTATTTATTTTACTTATTTATTTTTTTGAGGAAACCTCTCCTTACCAGCAGCAAACTTAACAGCAGTGGGTGGCATCCAAAGGAGAGGTTTGAAAAGATAACCTGCGATAATAGAATAGTAGAGCAGGCTCATAAATGTCCAGAATTTTACTGAGTACACTCTTAAAGCATTTATCGTAATTTTATCGTACCCAGAAATTTACTACTGTAAATTTTATTTATTTATTATTTCTAGTGCCTATCTTCAGTTGCCACAGCCCTGCAGTCTGGTTTCCTTCCATACTGTGAACCTGTGTACCAGCGTTGTGTGAACCTAGTACAGAAGACTCTTGCACAAGCCATGGTATTTTTAAAAACTAATTATATCTGCCCTCCTGGCATCATAAACATTTTTCTAAGGATAGGCATAATGTATACACATTTTTTTTCATGTAATTGATTCAAAGTAAGTCTTTTAAAACTTTTGTCTAATTTCAGCTGAACAATGCTCAACCAGATCAATATGAGGCTCCAGATAAAGATTTTATGATAGTGGCTCTTGATTTACTCAGTGGCCTGGCTGAGGGACTTGGAGGCAACATTGAACAGCTGGTAGCCCGAAGTAACATTCTAACACTAATGTATCAATGCATGCAGGTGAGACTCATTAAATTATAATTAATTAACACCTGATTCTTGGTGTTACATTGGGGTTAATTTCTTCTTATTTCTTGTAGGATAAAATGCCAGAAGTTCGACAGAGTTCCTTCGCCCTCTTAGGTGACCTGACGAAAGCTTGCTTTCAGCATGTTAAGCCTTGTATAGGTATGAATATTTTCTACTGCTGTGATGTGATTTTTAACAATTAGTTTTACATCAGCTATGTTTTTGTATTTATTAAACTGAAATGGCATGGAATCCCAACATTTATAAACATTCATTTTACTGGTGAAAGGTGCTCTTAGTAAAGTGAATGGGATGGGAAACCCTTGCTCCTTTGAATTCATCATTACAGGAGCTCATTAAACGTGTGACTGGAGAAGAGCTGGAAAAGTATTACTTTAGTATTAAGAACTTGCCACCTGCGAAGCCTTGAGACTGTATGCTAGTTTATGGATAATCTTTGAATACCCTCTTTTTCAGTTAGAGGTAACCTAAAATAGTAACAATCAGGTTTTCTCATGATAAAACCGCATACTTTCTTGGATATCCTAGGGAACTTTTCAAACAATTTACATTAAAAGTAAATAATGATTTGTTTTGTTTTACTAGGATAGCATTTGTCTTAGCCTTTTGTGATGATGGAATTGCTATCAAAATCATGGATTAAATGGGTTTTGGGTTTTCTTTCATTTCTATATCCCAATGTTTTGAGTAATAGTTATTCATGATACACTTTTCTTTTGGCTTTTTTGGCTCCCCCTCACCCCCCCCCCCAGTTTTATTGAGATATAATTGACATATAACATTGTATAACTTTCAGGTGTATGACATAATGATTTGATATAGGTATATATTTCAAAATCACAGTAAATTTAGTTCACATCCATCACCCTAATATAGTGAAAGATTTTTTTTTTTTCTTAGAACTCTTAAGATCTGCTGTCTTATAATTGGAAGTTTGTACCCTTTAACCACTTCATCCAGTCCCAGTTGTGCTTTTGAATAACAACTATTTTTCTGAACTTTGAATAATATTAATTCTTAAACCCTCAAGTTTAAGCCTAAGTACTCTAAATGAAGGTGTAATGAATTCTTGTTTTATGGAAAGCTTCTTCTAGAGATATTTTCCACCTGATTTAGTTTTTGCGAATTTAAACTTGTATGAAGGGTTTCATTTCTTTTTTTTTTTGAGACTTTATAGGTGATGTTTTTCTTCTTTAGGAGATACGCCATGTCTAGTTCTCTCTCTCCGTCTCTCTTTATGATATCAGCTACGATTATTTTATAAGTTAGGGTTTCTCAAGGAGGGGCAGTTTTGACACCCTCGAGCCCCCCAAACATTTGGTAGTGTCTGGAGACATTTTGTTTAACACTGGGGGCGTGTTACTCATATATGGGAGGTAGAGGCAATTGATGTTGGTAAACATCATACAGTGCATGATACAGTTCCCTGCCCCACCCCAGCCCCCACCCCTGCCACCATCCCATGGCAGAATGATCTGGACCAAATGATTGGTATTGCTGAAATTTAGAAACCCTAGCTCAAATCCACTAATTTATTGGGAGTTTAAAAAAGGATGATACTCTAATTCTTCATTTAATAGTGAGAATGCATACGTAGAGTCCTTTTTCATACTGGTATGTTTATTACCGAGAGATACAAACCATATAGGGGAGGCAGGATAATTACTTCATTCTTTCTCTTTGTTTACCAGTTTTCAAAATAATGAATTGATTCCCAGCATCTTCCACAGGTATCTATATTGTGTTTCAGAGTTTAGTTTTTATTTGTGTTTGGTTCTCGAGTGTCAGTATGAATTCATGATGCTCAAGCAGTGGGAGCTCAATCACATGGGCTCCTTAGTCCTTCCTGGTATGACAGAATAGCTCAGGTTCGTTTTGTACATTTCCTGCCTTTAGCCTGCAATGAGATGTTTCTCTGATAGTCCTCATTCCTTTTAAGTGGAAAATGATATTTAGAGACTATAATCTGAGCACTAAGGTAAAAGCCCAAACCATTGATGTGTAAAAAAAAAAAAAAAAAAAAAAGGTGTGCGTGTGTGAAAAACTAGCTTTGAAGAAAGTTGTATCATGTTTTCCTCATTTTTGATTTGAATTTTCTCAGTCTCTGAGAGATTGACAAGAGAGATTTCTGGACCAGCTCTTTTTAACAATACCTCAAATAGACCAAAACTCATGTTTCCTGGTATACTTCATAGAAAATGCAATGCCCCTTTCACTTTCTTAAAATAAATATTGTCCACACCTTTTAAAAATTGCTATTTCTTTCCTAGATTTCAGTGTCCACATAGTAGAGTTCCTTTAAAGCACAATACACTGCTATTAAGAAGTTTACTACATGGTTGTTAAAAAATTTTTTTTCTAGCTGATTTCATGCCTATATTGGGAACCAACCTAAATCCAGAGTTCATTTCAGTCTGCAATAATGCCACATGGGCAATTGGAGAAATCTCCATTCAAATGGGTAAGATCTTTTTCCCCTTTAAAAGCACTGTGTAAACTGTTGGATGCCTTAGTATATTTAGAATTGCTTTTTCTTTATAATTCAAAAGCATTTTTATATACATACATATTATTAACTTGTGTCACAGTTAATAGAGGGAGCAAAGTCTTTTACATTGATATTTTAACATTCAAATTTTTCTTTTTTGTTTTCTCTTTTGGGGATGATTTAGGTATAGAGATGCAGCCTTATATTCCTATGGTGTTGCACCAGCTTGTAGAAATCATTAACAGACCCAACACACCAAAGACGTTGTTAGAGAATACAGGTACCATATGACTGAACTGTTATGGTGAAGAGAAAATTACTTGCTTTTAAGGTTAAGATGCGTAGAGAAACCAAAGCAAAGCTAGCTTTAGAAGCCCAGCTTACTAATAAGAGCTATTCTAGAATCTCAGTAATGATATGTACTGTTTTAACTGTACTCCGTAACCAGTTTTCAGAGACTTTCAAAAACACTTCTCTCCTATTCTTTGTATTTTAATACTCCCTAAAATGGACCCCAGCTAAAATAACTATTAAACTATGAATTTTAATTTTACATTAATTCAGAGAGTAACTGGCAGCTGGGAAGTAATTTCTTTTTTAATCTATAAAAATATGGCCAAAAATATCCTTCAGTGTAGTGGCTAATTGGTTAACAATGGCATGTGTACTTTGTATTTTACTGTATACTTTCCTTCAAATTGAGAACTTAGGCAGTACCTTGTAGGATTTTTATTCAGGAGGCTTGTTTCTCTTTTGCATTTGTAGAGAGCATGTTGATATTAAAGAGTACCTTCCATACTATAGAACACATTTCAGGGTGATTTTTTTTTTCCCACCCTGTCCAATTTTTGCTAATAGTGATAAAGGGTATAAATTTTATTTTCAATCAGGCACATTCTTTTATTTACCTAAGATAATTTCAATAAATATACTTCTAGCCAATGAGGGTTGGACCGAAATACTGGACAAAGATTAAAATAAGGTTTTCTAAATAAGGAAATCTGTTTTCAAAGGCATTTTAACTTTATATTTTTAATTAGAGAAAGTTTATATTTTAATGTGATGAAAATTGATATGTTTATTGGTATGGAAGGAAATCTTTTAATTATGAGACAGTTATATAGCTGTTTGGCTGTATGGGTACTGTTTATATTATAAAGTGAATTAGATTTTCTTGTATAGTACAAAAATCTGTGTATTAGGATGGTTATGAAATCTTGTTAGGTTTTTATCTTTAGAATGCAGTACCTATACATGACATTCAGATTTGGAACACTTACCATTATAAAATTACTGTTGAACCTAAAGAAACTTCCTATTTATTTTTAAATGTGAATGCATAACTGCAAATAAATGTTGAATGTAATGTATATTAAAGTTTCTTGTGGGATATCAGCTTATGAATTTGTTACAGTTCCTTTAACAAATTGGCTTTGTTATAAGGTTATATTCTAAGTATGATTCTACTCTAAATTAAAAAGTAGTCGATAATGCTCATCAAGTTGATAGATTAAATTGGTATGAAATTCAGTGGATTCATTTTATCACAAATGGCTGCAGAAAATGTTTCCGTTATTCCTTATCCAAAGAGCAGGGGCTAATTATTAAAATAAAACCATTGTCACTGGCTAATGGCAGTAGATTTTTAACAACTTAATTACCATTTTCTTAATATTTCATAAAGCCAATTCTTTAGTGTATGCAGTTATTTGCTCCTTTTCCAATTAGTATATCCTACACTGAACTTTCTCAATGGACCATCATCTGCTTTATCGCATGTTTCATTGGATTGTTCATACTTGCCTGTTTAATGAGAATGTTGCATAGTTTGTGTCTTTTGAACATAGGTTTTCTTTCTCTTGCTTCATATGAATCTGCTGGATTTTAGTATTATCTGTGTAGTTTGCTTCAAGTAATCCTTAAACATTTTTCTTTACCCCCTCCCCACCCTTTTTTTATAAAAGGTTAACCTGTAAGTTTTTGAGAGAACACCATTAAAGCACCTTATGGTTTGTTTTCTGTTTGTATTTTTTTTTCCCGTTGTGTATAAATGTATTTATATGTATGTACCTTTGAATTGCAGAATGCAGTTCTGAGTTGCACTTCTTTTAGCTCTTCGTAAGTTTAAGGACTTCCTGAGTTTTGATGGTGAATATGTTTGAGTAATTCCCACTTCAAAACTTTTTTAAGAAAAGTATTAGCGTGTAATCAGTATAATGTCTTATCTATTTTGTGCTATTGCCTTTTATAGCAAAGACACATTATTTGTTTATTTCTTTCGTCCACATATCACCTCATTACAGTGGACTATAAATTTCCTTCATGTCAAATACAGTTTGAAAATAGTGGGCTGTTATCTGAGTTGTTACCATTATCACCATCAGAGGTTTATTGGAATGGGATTTGACACCGCACAGCAGTTTTCCAATTCCTTCATTCAGTGTGTACTGCAAAACCTAAAATTTGACCATTAATTTGGTATCAGGCAACATGGCAATTTGATATCGGTCCACTGGTTTGTTTTAGAAATGTTAACAGACAAAAACATCTGCCTAAATTGGGATTAAGTTCCTAGATGATTTTCAAAGATTGGAAATCCCTTCTTTAAAAAGACATAGAGAAGTGAAGAAATTTTAACTATTTTAACTTCTGAGAACTGTGTTTGAGTAATCTTTCACATTTACTAATATTTCTTGGGGGAAAAAAACATAGATTTCATTATTAAATTCTGAAATTTCAACTGGTTTTGAATGGAGAATCTCTAAATCCGTCCATTTAATCGCTCATCTTTTTATTAACAGAATATCTTCACACTTGATTGAGCGAGAAAAGCAATTCATCATGGTTTTTGGTGTTCTCTCAATCTTTAAAGTTTTTTTTAATTCCTTTTGTTTTCCTTTTTCCAAGAGTATGCCATATATGTTGCTGCCCCTTATTTTAGGGGGTGGTAATAAACAGCACTGGTGAAATCTTATGTTTATTATCATACACAAATTCTGTTGGTTTCTGTTTCTGAGTTATTTGTTGTTTTTTCTTTATTTTTTCTCCTTCCCCCTCATTTGCTCATGTCTTGGTTGGCGTTTGGTGGTGTATAACCGTGATTGCGTTACCTTAGCAATAACAATTGGTCGTCTTGGTTACGTTTGTCCTCAAGAGGTGGCCCCCATGCTACAGCAGTTTATAAGACCCTGGTGTGTATTATTCAATCTTTTTTTTTTAATTCATTTTTCTTCACTCTTTCTTTCTCTTTCTATCTCACTTTTAGATATATTTTCAGTTGGTTACAAAAATCACAATCCTTAATCATTGCCAACCATGTGACTAATCTTGTCCTATCAGGTTTGTGAGGTTTTTCAGTAGCATCGTCATGTATATTTATTTTATGTTGTGGCTAACGACTAATTGATGCATGGGATAAGATTGTCACATGCTTGCTGTGTTAAAAGCTTGACTATACATGAAAAGCATTTAAATATCCACCAGTAAAATAAAGATGCATGCAAATTCTATAAATTTAGGTTTTTGCATTGTTTCTTTTTTAGAATTAATTTGAAAACTTGGATTGCATTAAGAAATACATATTTAAATTACGTTATGTATAAAAACCTTATTTGCTTGTTAATGTTAAAGATAAACATCTACACCATAAGTTGTATAATAATAGTTATATTGTGGCAGTATATCCTATATTCTGCTTCTTTCGATTGATAATCTTTCAATTCAAGTCATTTTTAGTAGTGTTTAATGGAATACAAGTCATAATACAGTTTTAAAAATTAATAATTTATTCTCAGCTAAACCTCCTTAATAGTTAAATGGGAGATTAAAAATCAACTGTCCATTTTATAGATGCAATCTATTAATAAGAAAATGTGAATTTCGATGTTTCCACTATGCTGAGATTAGATGGGCCCAACATACAGAAAGTATGAGAAACTTAAACTTTATGAAAATTCTTTGAATATAAACACTATCTATACTCTGCTGCTTATTCCATTAAATACTGTCCATTAGTATTGTGACTGAACCTACTTTTTACTTAAATACTAAACTCAATTCTATAATTTAATAGGTGCACCTCTCTGAGAAACATAAGGGACAATGAGGAAAAGGATTCAGCATTTCGTGGGATTTGTACCATGATCAGTGTGAATCCCAGTGGAGTAATCCAAGTAAGATGTTCACAAAGATTTTTTAACTTTTAATATTCTGAATAATGAAACTTCTTAAAGGGTCAACTGTTACTAACTCATGAAAATATCCCATATGTTACATCTTTTTTCAAAGATACTAAAAGCAAATTATGTTTTTAAGATGTGTATTAATATCTTGAAATGACAATGCTTATTTGTGATTTCCTAGATCCTTTTTTATTGTGAAATAAATAGCAGATTGGGATAATAAAGTTACATTCTTGTCTCAAATTAAGCCAAAGCATCTTTTATCCACATCCACTTTGTGCATGCCTCCTCTCATTGAATCTCAGTTTGTTGACTTTGCAGATATCTACACTTAACCGAGCGACCCAAATAGATTAGGTTACTCTTTCGTAAGAGTAGGTTATCCTTTCATTTGGAATTAAACTTAGAAATTCAGTAATGAACAAAAGAGAATAGTGAATTAGCCATCGAAACTGCTTTAACTTGGAGAGTTTATAGTGTATTGATCTTTATTTTGTTTGTTGTCTTAGTTTTATATAATATCTAGACATTTTTAGCACTTAAAAAAATTATTTGGCAAAAGTATCAAATATGAGTCTGATAACCCTTGGGTCCAAGTGTCAATTTGCAAGACACAAAACAGGAATGTGTTGGTTGACACCATGTGTATGAAATCAACAAAGTGCAGGCTGTGGGATTCTAGGTTAAGTATCCCAGGTTCGTCAACAGATGAATTGTAAGGAAAAGAAAGTATGGGATGGGTTTTCAAGGAAATATCTTGTCATTTCCAAGAGATATGCTTCATAAAACAATAACGTAGTATTGAAACAAGCCTGTCCTATTTTTGGAAATGATCCCTAGTTGCAAAATAACCTCCTGGCTTTATGTTTCTGGGATTTTTTTGGGTTTGTTTTGTTTTGTTTTTTTTTTTTCCTAAGTAACACATATGTATGTGGTCATTAAATCACTACCAATTTAAGAGCTGGTAGAAATTTTTATTTTTTATGTTTAAATTTTTAATAAATTCTAAATGTGTATTTAAATTTTTAACAACAGACTTTGATATTTGGAAGACAAGAAATCATAATTCTAATAAACCACGATTCCCAGGCACATGGGATTTTATTTGCTTAAATATGTGTTTTATGCACATACTTAAGTCAGTAAATTTGAAATTTAAGAAAGTGCACTGAATTTAATAATAGAATTTTAAATAGTTGACATCAGAACGTAAGCAATATCTTAAATGCTGTATATTGAACTGCTGTTCAAGTATGCTAGTCAAGATTGAAAATTACTTAAATGAAACATTTAAAACCTATACCTTTGTCACCTTGTTTTTGTAGTGAGAATAACCCAGTTATCTTTCAAGTAATAGAGCATTGGATATTATTGTGTTCTTTTTTTGCTCGGTTTGGGTTAGGTTGGATTAGGTATTCTAACTACATAATTAGTTTTTCTTCTAACTTTTGGTCATTTTAAGTTTCAATCTTAAGTTTAGATCTGTTAATTCCAGTACTTCCAAGCTTATTTGGCTTCTACTTAGTTAGCTTTAAATTATTTCTAGGCCAGTCAGAACTGTAAGATTATTGCATTTATGTATTCCCTCCCTCTTTTTTTTTTTAATTGTTTTTATTTGGAGAGAGAGGGAGAGAGAGAGAATCCTAATCAGCCTCCGTGCTCTCCATGCAGAGCCTGATGCGGGACTCCCCATGGTTCCTCACATGAACCAGGAGATCATGACCTGAGCCTAAATCGAGTCGGATGCTTAATCGACTGAGCCATCCAGGCACCCCTGTTTTTGTATTTCTTTAATTCGTTGAATGAAGGTTCTTAAAATTGGTATTCATTTAGTATTTTCAGTCCATTGGTGATGCTCATTAGACTGGGGTTTTGTGATATGAAATATGAATACAAAAGGGCATTAAGTTCCAATATAAACTGAATGAGTAGAGGTTCCTTGCTGGTGGAGTAATTGGGGCACCCATTAAGTAATCCTTTATAATTCCTTATCATAGTTCATTTTCTTAAAAAAACTTTTTTGGGGCACCTGGGTGGCTCAGTCGATTGAGCATCTGACTTCGGCTCAGGTCATGATCTCGCGGTCTGTGAGTTCAAGCCCCGCGTCGGGCTCTGTGCTGACAGCTCAGAGCCTGGAGCCTGCTTCAGATTCTGTATCTCTCTCTGCCCCTCCCCTGCTCACACTCTATCTCTATGTCTCTCAAAAAAAATAAAACAAAAACGTTAAAAAAATAATTTTAAAAACTTTTTTCGAGTTCGGATTTGATCATGATAGGTATGTTTTGCTATGTTTGACAAATCACAATCCTAAGATATATTTCCTGCTTGTTACAGGATTTTATATTTTTTTGTGATGCTGTTGCATCGTGGATTAACCCAAAAGATGATCTGAGAGACATGTTCTGTAAGGTAAGGTAACTAAAAAGTCTTTATGATGCATATCTTGGGACTCTTGCAATGCTGGTTGGAAAGATTAAATTAATTTTATATTTCATATGAAACTTAGACTCTTCAAATCAGTATTGGTAGACTGTATAACCCTTGGCCTTGGCAAAAAAGTTGGCTTGATCTGTTCTTAAGGTACAGCAGTGACTCAGTAGAGTACATACTTCAAAAATATTTGCTGAAGCAATACCACTGATTATTTTGGTCCCATTACCCACCTGTACAAAGTAGCATGTATTTTCAAAGATGACTGACCGAGATTTGGAGAATAAACTGTTGAACAAAGTAAATTTTAAGTGGTCTCCACAGGGATTAAACGTATGTATAGTTCTTTGTTTTAGTAGTGTCCCTTTGGATTAACTCCAGTCAGTACTCAACCATTAACAAAGTAAGAAATACAGTGTTACACATTTGAATCACCTAATGAAATTAATTGTCTGTTGTTGCATATGTGAACCCAAAGATTTGTATATTTTCAATTTGAAAAAATTTAATATGTCATAGAAATTTTGTCCCTTGATGGAGTTCTATACTTTTTTGTATTAGGTCAGAGTTTGCTTAGTATACATCTATTACTAGGTCACTTGCTGAATTCTATCAAAACTTTTCAAAGTCAAGTTTAGCATGTATTATGAGGTGCTTTTGTTATTATTTTTTAATGTTTATTTGTGAGAGAGCGAGAGAGAGACAGCGGGAATGGGGAAGGGGCAGAGAAAGAGGGAGACACAGAATCCAAAACAAGCTTCACACTGAGCTGTCAGCACAGAGCCCAACATGGGGCTCGAACTCACAAACTTTGAGGTCATGACCTGAGCCGAAGTCGGACGCTTAACTGAGCCACCCAGACGCCCCTTTATGAGGTGGTTTTAGATAAGACATACCAACACTGCTTTAAAATTTTAGAAAAATAAAGTCAGTAGTGTTTAACTTCAGAAGCTATACAGATTGGAGTTTTTCTCTTGTTACTGATAATTTAATGATTTTTTTTTTCACTTTTTGCAGATCCTTCATGGATTTAAAAATCAAGTTGGGGATGAAAATTGGAGGCGTTTCTCTGACCAGTTTCCGCTTCCCTTAAAAGAGCGTCTTGCAGCTTTTTATGGTGTTTAATCTCATACACTTAAGCTGCAGTCCCATAATTAGGGGTAAGTTGTAAGAAGTTTGGGTGTTTCAGGTTGAGGAAACTTAGGTCTGCAGTCTAAAATTACTGAGTGAAAATAAAGGTTTATGTTTTTCTACAGAGGTTGAGTAAAACAGCCTCATGCTATATCAGACTCGAAATTTAAAATCCTTAAAGGCTAGAGATTTTTTTTTTTTAACTGGCAAGCCAGGAGTAAAAAAAAAAAATGCATCGTTCTACTTTCAGTCCTAAGTGGAAGGAATCCTTTTCAGATTTTTTGCCCTGTAACAAATCTCCCCACCTTCACTTTGGCAGGTAGAAATGATTTTGAAGCATATCTGTGATTATATTGAGAATTTCTATGGTTGTGAGCTCTAGGGAAAAGCCCACTAGAATTAGAACTAGTTTTGGGCTTAGTAGATAGGAATATTTAATATTCATTTTTCAAGGTTGTATTTTATGGAGCACCTGCTTTGTGACCAGCACTGTTTTAAAATGGACAATGGAAGAGTGTATTTCACTTGGGGTGGTAGAGGGGTAAGTCCCTTTGGACTCTTGTTCCTTGAGTTTTTCTGTACTTAAGTAGAACTAATAATCCTGATCTCATAGCTTCACTTCTTCACTGAGTTATTTTGAAAATTAAATAGTAAACTATATGTGATGCCAGAACTTAGTATATATTGGTTAACACACTAAGTTGGCTCAGTAAATGTTAGGAGTATGGGCCAGTACAGTGAACCAGGATACACTTCTTTAGGTTTTGAACATGAACTGAGACATACTTGATTGGAGGGCCAGGGAGTATACTCAACTGTGTGCCCGGAAGATGTCCACCAACTTGAATTACCTTTTCTGTTGGGAGTTTTTGTTGACTTGTTTACTTTGAACTAGATTTTAAACGTGGAAAGATTTCAGCATCCAAGTTGTCAAAGCTGCAAGGCAGTAGAAATGGACTTGTATACAAGTTTCTGGAATATCTCAGAGCCCTCTGTGCATCTTATCCCCCTGTAGTTTTGAGTCCTTATGCCAATTTTGTGGCTTCAGCATTTTGGAAAAGTACATAATTCACTTTATGTTAAATCATGAGAATGTATTAGATGAGAATGATTCTTAACATCAAGGGGTGAAAGATAGAACAGTCAGCTGAATCTTTAGCACTTTCAGATTGAATATCTTCTGTGATCTCTGTCCTGTCACCAATTAGGAATTAACTGAGTTGATCATATTCTAAGATAGGGTATGACATAATTATTCATATCTTCTTCCCTTTTTTCAGAGGCAGAGAAAAGGTGTTGCATGTACTTCTCCACAGATGGGCTGTTGACCCTCTGTGAATTCAGATCAGTCTTCATAAATGTCCAGTGTTTGGTACAAGTGGTTAGTAGATTTTTGTTGTGAAAAGACCACTATCAGGCACTGATTACTATCTCTTAGGAATCTGTTTTTATTTCTCAGTGTGCTTATCGTTAAAACTGCTAGTGTCTTTAATAGGGAAACCAAGAGGTCTGAGAACATAGGAAATGACTGAGCAGGATATGGCCCAAAGAATTATTAATAAGCAACATCAAGAAGGCAGGTGTTAAAACTTAGTTTTTGGGATTTGCTGAATGTAGTAACCTTAGTGCAGTTTGAACACCGTTAGTGCCTCCTAAGCTAAAACATCAGACAACCAAAAATAAGTAATTCTTTATTTTTTGACGGATTGGGTTTTTATTTGCATAATATTGGGCATAGTGGCCAAAAAAAAGATAATATATTCACTCTCACTACGGAAAGGATTATTTTAAAGAAAGTGTTACTTGGCTTTGAAGAAAGTAAGGCAACTTGTTACATGTGGAATAATCAATTCTCATTGGGGTCACTTGTGCAAAGGGTGATCAGGAATGAGATTGATAGCATCCTACAAGATGTCCGTCTAAATTTCATCTGTATAAGGTGCTCCACACCTCCCGCTGCGTGTCCTCAGCTCGGTGTCACTTTTCATACCTGATGTAGATGACAGTTGAAAGCCATAGGAGAAGGCAGCGACATGGGTTATCATTGACGACTGGCATCATCTTAGGCAATTTATCCAGTTTGTCTTTTTCTCTAGTTCAAGGTAGCATTCTTGATTCATTTCGTGTTTCCCTGACTTTAAGAGAAACAATTGTTAAAATATAAAATTGTTTTCTTTTCTTACAGGTCCTTCAGTCTTGGAGACTGTGAGGGAGCCTCTGCACCCAGGGAAAATGTTACCCTTTACAGGGGGGAAGGGTAAACCAGTAGGGAATACAGTACAATCCCAACCCTACTGGGAGGGGCGGGAGGGAGGTGTTGCCGTCACTGTATTAAGTCGATGTTGGGAAATGTTTTAACATCTGGAGCCTTTGTGGGTGGAAATCTGTCTCCAATTACAACTCCGCACTGGATGTGAAGAAGCAAAAACAAAAACAAAAAAAAAACAAAACAAAACCTATTCAGTCTACTCACAAAACAGTACATCCTGGAATATTATGGGGAATTGTACCAAAACAAGAACCACAGAAATGATGCATAGGGATAAGAGAGAGGAAAAATTCTATAGTGCACAATAAAGGAAACCTAAGAATGGGGTTACAAACAGTAAAGAAGCTTTTTTTTTTTTCATAATTTAAAGATTTTTATAAATTTTCCCACATGATGGGGCCTTGTTTTTGCATGCTGATGAAGAACTACACAAATGAAGCTAATAGAATTAAAATCAGCTTGCCTACCCATAGTAGAAGCAGGTTCTTGGAAGTTACAATTTAAGGTACCCCAAAAAAGTTGGAAATAAAACAAAACAAATTTAAACAATGAAGCACCCTGTGAAATGCCAAATGAGTCACTCCTTTTACCTTTGTGGGGTGGGCAGGGAGGGAGGAATAAACGGGGTTGGGCATATCAAACTAAAGATCGACATCTTGATTTTGCATTAAAACATTAATGTAGTGGATATAATTTGATGGTTGTACTTCATTAGATTTAATTTCTAGGCCAAGACGTTCTTTTTAAAGTGCAGTTTAAGGTTCAGGCATGCATTCTGGCTCATAGTGATTGAAAGTACTTTAAATTAGTGGGAGAGTAGCATGCTTGCCTCACGTAGAGTGGGATTGGTATTCACTTACCTCTGGTGCGCCAGTTTGTGTTGCAGTTTACCGATTCAATATAGCCCTGCATTTAAAATTCCTTTTTAAGATTTGTGGATTTTTTATTTTTATTAAGAATATAGATATAAAGTACTGTAGTTTACAGCTAGGCCTTGAAATATCTTTTTAGGATCTTGTTAGGAGTAAGATTGATATTGTATTGTGTGTAACCTGCACAATGTGGAAAGCTGATATACCTGTGCAAAATCTTTGCCTCCGTGCTGTCAGTGTGATGTGCTTTCTGCATGGTTATATACTACTAGTGATTTTATCAAAACTTCTAAAACATAACATACATGGTAAAAGATCTGTAAGAGGCTGCATAAATGTTAGTTGGCACATAAAGACAATTGTAGAAGTTGAAGACATGATTGCTATATCTCAATGTTTATTCCCACTCAACATATTGCCTTCTAAGCTTTCTTTTTTTGTTCAAAGCATGATCTTAAAGATGTTTAAGTTAATGGATGTAATGCAGGGTTCCTACACTGTATTGGCGCATGTTGGTGGCCCTCTGTGCCCTAGACAGATGCACACAGGGTGCAAGTAAAAAGCTACAGAGTGAAAGTTGGTTTGGATCCTCTTCATTTCATTTGTTTAGCTTTTCTGTTATTTTCCTCTACTTACATGTATTCCTGTGAATAAATCCTTGTTAAGTTAACCCTTTACTTTTCCTTCCATGTGTATTTTCTTATATACTGTGAATGTGAAATCCTAACTGGTACACTTGATCTTGTGTCCATATGAAAGTGCAAGTCTTTATTAATCTGGATTGCCTGAACAGTGTATCCCATGATGATGAAGGAAAATGGAGAGATTTTTCTTTTTAACTCTGCTGGTCAGAGATGAAGCCACACCTTTCCATTTTTCAATGCTGCATATTTAATCTGCAACAAAAATGTTAAGCCATAACAACCTTTTTATATTTTAGTTTGTCACCTTTGCATTGCAGAATAAATCCTGAATAACCATTTTTATAAGCAGTTGCTCCTCTTTGCATGGTTCTGTTCTTCTAAAGGTGTTGAATGATACAGCCATTGCACTGAAGTTTGAGCTGTATGCGTGTGAATTTAAAAATACCGTTTCAAAAAATTTCAGATGCATGGTAGCATGCAGAAAGGTTTTGTTACTGTGTGTGTGTGTGCGTGTGTGTATGTGTGTATTTTTTTAAACATGTTCTTTCACCTTTTTTCCTCTACTTTGGCTTTGCAAATTTCAATCTGTAGAGCCCAAAATTAAGTCCTATTTTATAATGTCCAATTTTTTTTTTTTTTTTAATTATAAAGTTGGATCCAAAGGGTATGTAGCATTTTGCTTTCTACCTTGCTTCACTGGGATCTCCACTTTTGCTTCAGAGTCTTCAAAACCTGATTAGTATAGCTATTTTATCCTTAAATCCTAGTGATACTCTGTAGTTTATCAAATACGTTTTAGAATTTGATGTTGGAGTTATTTTAGTGTTTTGGAATAAGTAAAATTTAAGTTGAAAGAAATGGCAGAATTCTTCCCTAAACGTTTTTAAACAAACCTATAAAAACAACATTCATTAAGATTATCAGACCTGTGATTGACAATTCCATATTGATTGAAACGCAATTTGTCACCTCTTTGATTAAAACTTGGTTTTCAATTAAGCAGATACGTAACATAGAATGTGCCCATTTTCTGTAGTCACTTAACCTGTTTTTAAATGAAAAGGAAATTTAATTTAAGAATAGAAAGTCAAATTAAGTAAATATGACTGGCAACCTGAGATTGGGTTGGGTTTTTTGTGCTTTTCCGCCCTTGAGGTTATTGTTTTTCCCTAATTTATATTTCAGATACGTAGAATAGCTTAGGAATTTGCAGAAGCCATTTAAGTTCTCTTTTGAGGTAAGCTCTGATTTAGCATTTATTATTCTGATAAAACTTAAAACATCATGGGATATATATAAAGCAACTTAATTCTTGTGGTGTAGTCTTAATAGTTTTGAATGTTGACTGAATGTCTATGAAATTGTGTTTGTCTTTGTTACATTCCAGTGTTTCTGCCTCTTGGCATGCTTAAAGCACGGCTTACTTCATCTGCTCCTTCCACACTAAAGTGCTGTTAGTGTGCTCAACTACAGAAATAGCCGCTGCTAAGTGATGTAGATTTTCTACTTGAATATTTTTATGTTGTAGGAACCTCAGGAGGTCAGTGTTTACTGTTTTATATATGCCTTCTTTTTCCTGTTTGAGCTTCTCTCTTTGAAGGATTCTAACAGAACAAAAGCTGCTGATCAACCTAAGTTGGAAACAGAAAGTGTATTTAATATAATTTAAATGCATGTTTGGCAGTTCAGTGTTGTAGTCGGTCCATTAGCAGGTGAACTTAGTGCCACAGAATTCATTTATTCAGGAAAGAATTTTGCTTTTTGTATTGTCTAATCTCTTTAATAACTTCATACTGTGTAAAAAAAATCACTTTTTTATATTTTTTAGTTGGTTATTTCCCAAATAATCAACATGTAAATAATCTTTAAGAGCCAGTTCTGATGCTTTACATTATTGCTACTTGACTTTGTGACGCAAGTTAGGGTTCAGAAGAATAGATTTTAAGACACTTAACCAAGCCATTACATATTAAAAACGAAATAAGTAGCATACATTTTGTAATTAACATATTGATAAACACTGTGATTTTTTTTGTTAAGACTTTTTCATTGATCTGAATTGCTTAAATTGCATATATTGTAAAATAGGATCAGATGTATATTTTAAAATAATTTCAACTGACTTTTCCTCTCTTGAAATGCTTTGTCTACTCAGTTATGAAATATTCAGATACGAGTTTTATCTCAGGTGAATACTCTTGTATCCTTTTTGCTTTGGTGACATATGCTTATAAAGGGTCATCGTAGTTACTTTGTTTTTTAGTGTATTTCATGAAAAATCTTCACATTTAGTCGGTTTTTCCAGTCCTTACGTTAGCAGACTAGGGTGGTATAGATCCCTCCTGGCGAGCCTTCTGCATGCAGGTTTACCTTGAAAGTGGGTTCAATTTGGTCCTCCTTTTCTCCAAACCCTCAAGATAGGAAAATGGGTTTTTCTGTCCTGTATTGAATTACCCTGCATAGCTGAAATGCCAGAATTAAACTAATTATATCTTAAGCTCTTTAGTCTAAATTTAACTTAAGTCCTTTGCCATAAAGAAAAAAGTGGGTTTTTTTGCTTCATATAATTAATCTATATTATTCATATTGAATGTATTAACAGATAACGGTGCAAAAGACATTCTTCCGAAGAGAAGAGTGTACCATGCATAACTGCAGTTTAAGTCCTTCTTTAGTAGTACTTTAAAATATACACAGCTTTGCTTTTTGAGTTATTTTTGCAAATATTACAAGGGGGAAAACACTAACTGTTGCTACTAATACTGTTACTGAATTGTAGGCATTGAACTCTTAAAAACTATGGCCTTCAGATTAAGGGATAATCTAGATGAAAAATCAGATCGATACAGCCGTGTAACAATATCATCTAGTAATAATACCATGCAAGAGCACTGTATACCTACCTAGTAGCTTTCATACTGTCCTCGATGCGGAGAGATTTCTAATGCCTCTTAAAATTAAATTTTACATAAAAGTTTCATTCACTTGTACACTTTCCAGGTGACTTGTGACTAATTTTTTCAGTCTTGATTTAGACCTTTCCCCCATTGATATTACTTATATGTAGAGGATTCTTTACCTTTATGCCTCATTCTTAGACATACTAATTTTAAGGTATACATTTAAATTAATAGCAACTGTTTATTGTGATCTGTATCCCAGAATGTATTGCGTTTTTTAAAAACTGTATGCATGATTTTGAGGGAAGTTAAAATGGTGATTGTTTTTTTTTTCCTCAACTCTTGTACATTTTGAAACCAAACAAAATCTTTTTGCCAAGCATTGTATCAGTAATTAGGAAAATAGTATTTTCCCTTTTTGTTAAAATTTCCGTTCATCTAACATAGAATCCTCTTTTACTATGGCTTGGTATTATGCAGAATTAGCTATTTTGCAAGTCTCATTATCTTCCTCAAAGCCTCTTCTAACATGGTTAGCCTGTAAGGCAGTGTTTGTCCCCTCCTAATACCAGCCTCATAAAGGGGTTTCACTGTACTTTCCCCATATTACCTTACTGATGTTTTCCTGTGTGGATATATAACCAAATTAAGATTGGATGATTTCTATGGAGATAATAATTAGACAATACTCTATAATTAATTTTACTTAATAGATGATCATCTGTGAGAAGAGATGTTTAAACGTGGTTAACGACTTCACTTCATATTATAAAGCAGTTTTACAATTAATATTCATGTTAACATTGGGTGCAATAATTTAGTAGTTTTAGCGTTAGTTATAAATAACTGGATCTTTCTGCTGACAACTTAGGTTGTATGAGTTATGCTTAAAAGCTTTAAATCTGATGTTTCCTGTACCTGCCACACTATGTTAGAATGTGTCCTTCAAATAGATCCTCCTGCAACTTCTCAAACTGTACTAAATTGATATTTCTTGAAGTCTAACTCTGTGCTAACAGATCTTCATTTTAAATAGAATATGGTTTTAATTTTTGATAAGCTGCTGAATTTTAAAGAGAGTTTTTTGGGGCCACCAAATATTTTGGATCATGCAGAGAATATATATTGTACTGTAGTAATTTTGTATTTACATTTGTATGATGTGACAATAGATGTGAATGTTAATCACTGCTCGACTATGTTAATAAAGTTGTTTAACTATAGATGTTTCACTCTGATTTTTAATGAAAGGAAATGAGCTTTCTTTCCCTCCCTACCCCCCATTTTGGGTCCAGATCAGTCTTGTTGTGTTGTTTTTTGTTGTTTGGGTATTTGAGGTTTTTTTCTTACATTACACATAGTGCACTCTTGTTTGACAACCATTTTTAAATTGAAGTATTTTTTTAATTGTATAGTTCAGTAAAAATATCTGCCCCACATTTTAATTTCACTGCTATTGTTGGTGTATTTTCTAAACAGTAGATCTAGGTTCAGCCTCTGGTGGGAGAGGAGGGAAAAATAGTGCTCTGCAAAAGGAATTAAAAGATGAAGTTCTAAAAAAACATTGTAAGGATAGATTGCATGAATGTGTATGGGTGTGTGTCTTATTAAGGGAAGATTCAAGGATTTAGGACTTAGATTGTGGGAGAAAACACTCAAAAGCGCCTAATTGTTGATCATTCACAATCCTTATTTGCTGCTGTAATCTTGAAGAAACTGCCTGACACTAAAAACTTGGTTTTTTTTTAATAAGTCTTAATATTTTTGTGAAAATAAAATACAAACGTTATGATGTTTTCACTTGATACTTATTTTTTAACCAATAGGCATTTTTATCTTGTGATTTCATAATTTATGTGTTTTAAATAAGTTTTAAATTAAGTGATTCTTTACGAGTGATTGGAAAAGAAGCATTTGAAACTAGACAGCTCTTGAGTTTGGACTTCCTCCTTACCATACAGTTGAATATAGAAACTGAAGCTGTGACTGTCACTTTGTAATCCTTAATCTCAAGAGTTATGTTAACTGGATGTAAAACAATTTCTTGAAACATCCACACTGATTTCCAGTTTAACACAATTGCAAATTACAGTTCAGAAATTCAACACCATTTCTAAATCATTGACAGTAGTGCTTCTGGGGAAGTTGGTATTCTTTTTTTTTTTCTTTTTTTTTTTTTCAAAATTTTTTTTTTAACCTTTATTTATTTTTGGCAGACATAGAGACAGAGTATGAGCAGGGGAGGGGCAGAGAGAGAGGGAGACACAGAATCCGAAGCAGGCTCCAGGCTCTGAGCTGTCAGCACAGAGCCCGACGCGGGGCTCGAACTCACAGACCGTGAGATCATGACCTGAGCTGGTCGGCCGCTTAACCGACTGAGCCACCCAGGCGCCCCGGAAGTTGGTATTCTAAGAACCTTTCGGTTTCTGTGCTAGTCATTAATGTGATTCATTTTATGCCTAGTATAGTGATCTTACTCTGACATTGTTTTCTTCCAAGTATTCCTTTTCAAGCTTTATATTGCCTTTTTAAGAACTTCATTAAACAATTTAAGAATTGACCATTTCTGTGCACGTAAGAAGATAGTGAGTTAGCTCATTGGTTTTAGTATTCAAATTTGCCTGTGAACTTACATCGACATGATAGCTACGCTATTTCCATGAACAGTTGTGCCACCGTCCTACTACACTGAACATTCAGAAGTTCTCATTTTTCACTGTTAGAAATAAAGTCCCATCCACCCAGGAGCATCCAGGTGGATGGCTCAGTTGGTTAGTGTCTCAGGTCTTTGTCTCAGGATGGTGAATTCAGGCCCTGCATTGGGCTCCACGTTGAGCGTGGAGCCTTTAAAAAAAAAAGGGGGGGGGGAGAGAAGGAAAGTTGTGATGAATGTCCCTGTGCTGAAATGCATATGCCTGCAGTGATTTTTTTTTTTTTTTAGAGGAATTGCCATATCTAAAGGAGATGGCTGCAACCCAGTTTCCTTTCAGATCAAGTACTGACTTCGTATCCAGTAGCAACTTCAGTGGATGATGTCATATGCTATGAATTGTAATTTAATAGCAAGGTTTTCTAACTTCAGGAAGTTTTATACACAAAATTTGTCTTCATATTACATATTTAACGGTTGTCTTAAGTCTGTCACAGGCACATCCCCTGGCTTCATGGAACTTAGATGCTCTTGTAGAAAGGCAAATAAGTTACATGGTGGCAAGTGCCAGGGAGAAAAAGCAGACGAAAGGTATCAATGGTTGGAATGAGGCTTGCTATATTTAATAAGATGAAGGGAGATAGAGGAAAGTCTAGAGGGTGTCCTGGAAGGAGCCAGCCCATGGATGTCTGGGAATTAGTATTAAAAGTAAAAGGAAAAAGACCAGTGCCTTGAGACAGTAGTATGTTTGGTATGTTTTGCATGCAAATGAGAAGGATGTAGCTCCAGCACTGGGTTCAGAGAGAAGCGTAGTGAGATACGATCCAAGAGGTAACTGAAGGCCCAATGGTATAGGTCAGTTTTGCACTTGAGTGAAGTAAGGAGCCATGGCAGGGTTACCTGGGTATAGTTTAAAGGAGGAATCCAGATTTGCCAACATACGAGGTTGGGTTGTGTGAGGGAAGAAATCAAGAGGACTCTTAAGGCTTGGTCTGACTTAAGGAGCTGGAAAAATGAAAGTGTCCTTAATTAGAATAGCAGTAATCTAGCATTTGGTTTGAGATATGGGGGGCAGGGGGGAGAAATAGAATAGGCAGTTGGAGATCAGGGGAGATAATCTGGCTAACAAGCAAAACAATGTATAAGATCGTGCTTCAAACCATGAAACTGAATAAACATCATTTGAGGACTAGGGAAAAAGACTAGTCCTAAGAATTGATAAAACTCTAGGGGTACGTGGTATCCTGATGTACAGAACAAGAATTTACTTTGCATTTAGCACAATGGAGGTCACTGGGGCTACAGGAGACTCAGAACAGGAGCTATCTTCCTCCAAGGCTAAAAGTAGCCTCCAAGGGTTGAAATATCCTCAAGGCAAGGTAGTTCTGTGTTCTAGAAACTAAGTTGTTCGAGAAATGTGGAAGCTCGTGAAGAGTGAGCAGACCAAAGTGACCAGAGATACAGAACTTCCTAAATGATTAGCACCTCATGGTGTCAAAAGTTAAAACCTTTTCTCCAAAAGATTAGCAACCAGTTTTTATTTAAGGTTAGGATTATCTCAAAGTTGATATGAAAAAGCAAGAGATGGATGCCAGAAAAATTATGAAAGAAAGGTAGTAAGTATGGGGCAATCCCATTCAGGTATTTTCTTTTTAAATTATGGCTTCAGGAGTTAAGAACTGCTTCATGAACAGGCAGCTCAAAAGAACAATCCAGAAACTTCTAAATACACACGAAACTAGCGTACGATACTTAAGTGAAAAAAGATGATTTGACAAGAGTTGGCAAAACTGGGTACACATTGGTGAAAAAAAAATGTATTCCTACCTCATACTGAGAAAATTCTAGATATATCTACGCTGAAACCTTAAATTTTCACATATATGTATGTGTGTGTGTATATATATATATATATATGTATATACACTCATTTATATATTCTTAGCATGGGGAAGGCATTTCTAGATAGGATACCTCAAAAGTCTTGAAAGAGGAGATTCTTAAGCCTAAAAATTCTGCATGACAAAGTAAAAACCTGGAGGAAACCTTGGAGCTCCTTTCACAGAAAATGGTTAATTTCCTTAAATTATAAAGACAAGTCAGTAAGGCAGCCCAGTAGAAAAATAGGCAAAGGATATTAATAGCTCACAGAAGGCTAAATACAGTTGCATACATGTACTCAACTCCCTCAACTGAAATTTATACTTAAATAGCTTTCACACTGACAAAGGTTAGAAAGGCTTGGTGATGGTGCATTCTTCCCTACGGAATACAGAAACAGAAATGTGTGCACTGCTAGCAGAATTGAAATTAGTACAATATGAAGGGCAATTTAGAAGTATCAAAATTTAAAATCTGTATATCCTTTGACCTATAAATCATCTCCTAAGTATTTGACTTACATGATAGCCCCTAATGGGAAGGTGCCACATGTCTTTTCACATTCCTAAATTAGCTAAAATTGAAACTCCCACCATACAAGAACAAGAACTCGCACAATACTAATGTAATACAACTTTGAGAAACAATTTGCCATTGCCTACTAAAGTTGAACACTTGTATATGCTAAGACTCACCAGTTCTACGCCTGTGTCTGTCTCTTAGAATAACTCCATATATCTGCCAGGAAACACACAAGGATCTTCATATCAGCATTGTAATTGTAAAAATTAAAAAGGAACAGTCGAAATGTTCCACAGGATGGTTGAATTTTAAAAGTAGTGCTGAGCAGGGGTGCCTGGGTGGTTCAGTCGTGGAGCATGCGACTTGATCGAGTTTTAAGTTTGAGCCCCACATAGGGTGTAGAGATTACTTGAAATCTTTTTAAAAGGCGGTACTGAGGCAACTGCGTGGCCCAGTCTGCTCAAGTCGTCATCCGTTGGTTTGTAGGGTTCAAGCCTCACATCTGGCTCTGCACCGATGGCTCGGAGCCTGCTTGGGATTCTCTCTCTCTCTGCCCTCCCTTCACTTGCTCTCTATCAAAATAAGTAAACCTCTAAAAAAGAGTGCTGAGCAAAATAAGCTAGAGTTTGGTAGAATATCTATAGAAAAACCATTTATACAAAATTCAAAAACAGGCAAGACTAAAAGAATACATGAATAGGAATGCATACGTGTAATAGTACAAAATACACGTATAATACAAAATTAGGATGGTTACATCTTGGAGAGCTGAGGGTGCCGTCATGAAGAGTGAGCTGTGGCTACATTCTATGCATGCTAAATCTTTAAATGGTACATAAATATGTACTCGTGTATGTTTCCCACAAAACTTCATACATAGCAAGGTTATCTTTTATAAGAAGACCTAAAGGCAAGTTTCTGATCAGACTTCGTGTGTTAGCTCAACGTCATTTCAATCTAGTTTACTCAGGAACTAAAGATTCAAGAGAATTGTGTTGTTAGACTTCTGAGGCGTTCCGCACTTTCTACAAGGCCTGGTAGTATACTTCTCTATTCACCTTTCTGGCATCTTTACTGATAAATTTTTCTAAATACTTTCTTTTTACATTTTCACTTCAAAGGCACATTTTTCCCAAATAAAGTTTATTTAAGATGTTGTCGTCTTGGGGCAAGTGGGTGGTTTCGTCAGTTAAGCGTCCACCTCTTGATACCCAGGTCGTAGTTCAGGCCCTGAGTTAGCCTCTGAGCTGGGCATGAAGCCTATTTAAAAAAGAAAAAAAAAAAGAAGATGTCTTCTTAACATTAATTTCCTTATCACAACTTAGACGTCCAAAATTTAACTCCTGTTCAAAAGCCTACTCTTTATATGAGAGAAGGAAAGAATTAACGGTTACTAAGCCTTTCTTCCACGAACTTGGGGTTTTACAAGAATTTGTTTGTGTTAAACTTCATCATTTTTGTCAATTGTGGGTATGCACATTTTCTTTAAGATTCTTAACATGAATTTTAATTTTCTTGAGATCTAAGACCAGCTTAAACTGTACCCAAGTTTGACATGTCTGAGTCCAGACATTTCCACTAGATGGAGCCATTTACCTAGATTAACCCTGGACTATTAAAATATTTTGTAGGAGCATAAGGCACATACATAGAGCAGATTTCCACCCTGTAGGCTCACCCCCAAAATGTCATTTTTACATGAAAATAATCTCAAAATTTTTTTCCTGATGGCAATTTTTAAATTTCAATGTTATTCTCCCTTAGAACACAGGGAAACTTCAAAATGTTTCCTTAAGTTCAACTACAGAGTTTATGGTCTTTAACATGCATACATGTTACTTGACAATCTTGTTAAGGTGCAGAGCCTGCTTAGATAAGTCTGGGTGGAGGCCAAGATTGTACATTTCTTTCTTTTTTAATTAATTAATTTATTTATTTTGAGAGAGAGAAAGGAAGCGTGAGTTGAGCAGGGAGAGAGACACACAGAATCCGAAACAAGCTCCAGGCTCTGAGCGGTCAGCACAGAGGCCAATGTGGAGCTCGAACCCTCAAACCATGAGATCATGACCTGAGCTCAAGTCAGTGGGACACTTAACCGACTGAGCCAGCGAGGCACCTCCAAGATTGTGTGAATATTTCTAATAGATTCCCAGATGTTGTCGTGGTGCTTGTTGACGGACCTTACTTTGGAGTATCAAGGACCTAGAGAGTTCTTGGGAATCCAAAATTCCCTTATGACATGAGGGACTAAACGGTTAACATGTAAACTTTACAAAAGGGTAGGGGTTTTGGGTATTTTGTCTGCAATTACTTGAGCAATTCCTGAAACAAAATTAGATGTCCAATAAATGTTTCTTGAATGAGTGAAGGCAATGTCTAAGTGTTTTTTTGTGCAATAACTCATTTAATCTACTTGACCGTCTGTGAAATTAGCTTTTATTATTACCATTATTATTCCAGTTTATAGACGAGGAAACTAAAGCCCTATGTTGTGGAACCAGGATTTGAACTCAAATACGTAGTTGAACTTGTCAGTCTGGCTCCAGAGCCCGTGCTTTTGACAAAAATACTATACTGCCACTCATTTTTAGGCAACCCATCGCCAAAAAAGAGACGAAGTCCCAAAGAGATATAGGCACTTACTGTCCAAAGGCTTTGGAATGGACCATTTTATGGCCACTTGTTCCTGCCAGATTGGGGATTTGCTGTGCTACTCCATAGAATCCCAATAATGGGAGTCAAACTGTACATTGTCAGTGTGCACACCATTTCCCCACTCTCTGAGTTGACTTCCAGATTGGGGTGGGAAAGAAATAAGAGACATTCAAGTAAGACCCACTCTGGGTTCACAAAGAAACTGAGTGCCATCAGTCCTTACTCTGTTATCTACCTTAATTAAGTCTTGTAGTTTCATTGACCAAAAGAATGAATAATGATCGCACATTACAGACGACCAATAGACAGGGATCCCCTAAGTGCCCCTTGGTATCCAAGCACATGGAGTCATTTAATAACTATCTCGCAGGTGTCTTGCTGGGCCAGGATTCTGTTTTGGGCCATCTCTGACTTTTGGGAATTGCTATTCCAGTTATATCATCATATTGTCAAAAGAAACTTTTACTTTGTATTGTTATTTTTTCTAACTTCCTAGTCTTATAATCTTTGATCTTGTTTGCAGATCTCCCTGGCAAAAAGGAGGCAGATCAACTAGAAGTCTACCAGAAGTCACTCGTTATTTAAAGAGTTGTGGGCTGGGTTGTACTAGTAAAGTTCATTCACTATTACTTGAACAAATTTCCTACAGCAAATTCTGTTTCATGTGCTTTCTGGTTGAGACATAAATTTCTGTAGCTTTGCATTTTACCTTGAATTAATATGCCAGTAAAAACATTTTTTTTTAATTTTTTTAACATTTATTTATTTTTGAGAGACATAGAGACAGAGCGTGAGCAGGGGAAGGGCAGAGAGGGAGGGAGATACAGAATCTGAAGCAGGCTCCAGGCTCTGATGAGCCATCAGCACAGAGCCCAATGTGGGGCTCGAACTCACACACTGTGAGATCATGACCTGAGCTGAAGTCGGCCGCCCAACCAACTGAGCCACCAAGGTGCCCCAAAACATTTTTATTAAATAGTTTATAAAGACCCACAGATATTTCAGAAAGTACTTGTCTTCTTAGGACACTTAAATGACAGAGCCTGTATAAATTCAAATTTCCATAAAACCTTTTCCCTATTTTAGATGTTTTTGTTCCCTGTGATCCAAAGGTCCAATCACTGCTCCAATCTTCTCCCCTATAATGACTAACTATCCTAACTCAGTACTTCGAAGAAGTACTTACCATATTAAAATTGTTTTCTTCCTATGGATCATAGGGGCCAAATCAAATTGTCACAATTTTCTGTGTCCTCTGGCTCTTGCTACATTTCCCAGCTCACGTCCACCTCTGTCTTCAAGCTCCTGCCACAGCTACCTCATCATTCCTCAGACATGTGAAGTGAGGGAGACCTTACTGTCTTCACGATCTATTTCCCACATCTCCTCCTTTGGGATTCACGTGACTGGCTCCTTTTGGTCATTCATATTTTAGATTGAATATCACCTCCCCTCGGGGGAGCCTTTCCTCACCACGCAATGAACCTGCAACTCCAAATTGTTTTCTGTCATATCTCGATTTTTCTGCATCACTGGTTTAGTTCATCATGTCTCTTTGAATCTCCCTCCTCTGAGCTTTGAGTTTCTCAGTCTTTCCTTCTTCTTCATGACCTTGACAATTTTGAGGAGTATTTGGTGTTTTATAGAATTTTCTCTTATATTTCTCAAATTCTGGATTGTCTGCTATTTTCTTTTTAAACTGGGGTTATGGTTTGTTGTTGTCATTGTTTGAAGAATATGGCAGAAGCGAAGCATCCTTCTCAATGCATCGTAACATTGATAGGACTCTTCACTGGGGACATTCACACGGATTAAGGTATTATCAGCCAGGTCCCTCCAGAGTGATGTTACTGGTTTTCCGTTTCCATACGCCCTTCTTTTTAGAAGCAAATCTTTAAGTCCAGCCCACTCTCACACGGAAGGGAATTAAACCTCACCCCCTAGAAGGCAGAATATGTACATAGATTACTTGGAATTCCTCTCTAAAGAAGATGTGTCCCTTCTCCCTTACTTGTTTATATAAGTATAAACTCATGGATATTTGTTTTATTTTTTGAGTTATAACCTAATACCGTGACTATTTCTTGCTCAGATTGTTCAGTTTTGATTACTGGCAACACTTTCAGGTTGGTTTCTGTGTACTTTTGAACGTCCCCATCCTTTTTTATTTTTATTTTTAGCACGTCCTTACTTTCTGGAACTGAGTAATGCTCCAGGCTCATCTTGTATATTCCCTGTTCCAGACCTAGAATCAGCTATTTCTCCAAGGAGCCCCGCTTCCTTTTATTGGAGAACAGAATTGAAAAACCAAGACCTGGGTGCTGGATGTACTAATTGCTACTGGAGTATAACTGTCCCTACATCCTCTCACTGGACAAAGCAAGGAAATAAGTGTACAAATTTCAGAATTACTGGCCAGAACCACTGTGAGAAACAAATTTACCGCCTAGAGTACACTGCTCAGGTACCGTTCTCTCTTTCACCTTGCTTAGCTCAGCTCCTTTTTTAACCCTACACTTAGATATGCAGTTAGATTCACTTGTATCAATCTGCATTTCATACTTCGAATCTCCACCTCCCCCACATTTTTGGTTGATTTCTTAAAATCTGCTTCCGGTAAAAGTTCTCTGCGTTTTGACAACTAAGTAAATGTAACAAATCATTTCTCCACCACTTCAGAATGATAGAGAAGAGTTCAATACCTAAAAAAGTTCCCTCATGCAACTCCTTTGTAGTCAAGTACGCTCCCTTCCTCCGACCCGTGGCAGCCACTGTTCTGTTTTCCATTCCTTTGGTTTTGCCTTCGAAATAATATCATATAAATGGAATCATACAGTCTATAGCCTCTTCAGTCTGTCTTCTTAGCAAAATGCTTTTAAGATTCATCCATATTGCGTGAATCAGTGGCTCATTTCTTCTCATTGCTAAGTAGTATTCCACTGTATGAATAGACTAGTTTATTTTTTTCACCTGTTGAAGAACATCTTGGTGGTTTCCATTTTCAGAAATTATGAATGATGCTGCTATAAACCTGCACATACAGGTTTTTGGGTGAACAAAAGGTATTTCTTGGGTAAATATTAATGGTTACGTAAATACTGTTGTCTTTAATCTTTAAGTTTGGGGTAATTTGTTACAGAGAAATAGATAACTAAAACTCTTTTTTCCTGAACCATTTGAGAGTAAGTTAGTTGCAGATATCACTTTATCCATTAATACTTCAGTAGGTATTTCATAAAATACTCTCTTGTGTGACCACAAAAAGGATCACAATTAGAATCTAGTTATCTTGCTTACTCAAATTTTACTCATTGCCCCAATAAGGTCATTTATAACAAAATGAAATGTCCATATCACTCATTATGTTTAGGACAGGTGCATGTCTCTTTTTATCCTTTAATCTGGAAAGATTCCTCAGTCATGTCTTTCATAATATTGACATTTTTGAAGAGGATAAACCAATTATTTTGCAAAATGTCCCTCAGTTTGGGTGTATGTACTGTTTTCTCACTGTTGGATTGAGAAATATGCCTTTTTGGCAGAAGCAGTATTGTAGCAAGAAATATATGTCAAATTGTGCTGATATTAGTGATGTCAACTTTCATGTCTTAATTAAGGTGCTGTCTACCACATTTCTCAAATGTAAATTTACTAATTTCCTCTTAGTAGTTGATAGGTATTTTGCAGGCTGATACAGTAAAAACATACAAATATTCTGTTTCTTTTTAAACTCTCACTCATTCATCTCAGCATTTATTGATTATTTTTGTTTGAGTCAATTGTTACTATTGAGTTTTCTCACATTTTTTAGGTGGCATTCTATTATAAGGAACAGCTTTCCTTTCTCACTATTCATTTATATCAGTATGAATAAATGCATTTTAAAGAACTTTGGCTTTAGGGACACCTGGGTGACTTGGTTGAGCGGCTGACTTCAGCTCAGGTCAAGATTTGAGTGAGTTCAAGCCCCACATCAATCTCTGACAGCGCAGAGCCTGCTTGGGATTCTCTCTTTCTCCTCTCTCTCTGCCCCTCCCCAACTCATGCTTTCTCTCTCTCTCTCAAAATAAATAAATAAATAAACTTAAATAAATAAAGAACTTTGACCTTATATTTGTGTCTGTATAAAATTTGGTAATATTAAGTATAGGCTTTTCTTTCCTCTCTTCTGTCTCCTTCTTTCCCCTCTACTCTCCCCACACATAGGTTTCAGAGCCTCAGTCGGCATTTTGTGTGTGTGTGCATGTGGAATTTTTTCACTTAAGAGATGGCCTTAAAGAACTAAAGTGAAAAAAAAATCCAGTTGGATTTCTGAACAGATTTTTTTTTTAACCACCGATATAAACCATAACTCAATATGTTGTGTCCTAAGGACAAAATGTTGAAAGTATCTACTACTGATTTATCTTGTGCTGAATAGCAGTGGAAAGGGGAGGGTGGAGAAATCGGTCACTGTATAGGACGTATTAACAACAAGGCAAGGAAGAGGCCGTGATAGCTGCAACAATCCTTCTTTTCTTCTTCAACTAGTCAGAGCACCCATTGAGAGTATAACATCCTTCCTCCTCTACTCAATCCTCAACTCCTTCTCAGCCAGTACCTGGGCGTGTTGGTGCTCTTTAGCTGGTGAGGTGAACAAAACCTTTTCTGATGCTATACTCAGTGCTCAGGATAGGAGACACTCTTCATGCCATCCAGATTCTCTTTACAAAGCCCATCAGCCCGCCAGCCCCTAGCTGGCGAAAGGTAGGCCTGACAGCAGCCCACAGCTGCATTGTCCTCCTGAACACTGACCTCGGCTGCCGGGCACTGCCTGAGATGTAGGCCCCAACGGGGTAGAATCCAAGTGAGCAGTCTTGCATCACTCCCAGTGATCCGCCTGGGGGGTTTGCGTTTCCTGTTCCCACAATTTTATGCTCTGTGGGTCTAGAGATACTGTTTCCTGGAGGAAAGATGCTTCTGCAGGGATCACGGGAAGAGTCTTGCCACACTTAGAAACTGATGGTCACTTAGAGTTTTTCCTACCAGTAGACCAGCAGGCAAAAAGCCAGACTTATCTCACTGGTAGGCGTGATTGGCCCTGATAATCATCAGGAAGTAGGACTGCTACTAAAGAAAGGAGCAGGAAGGAGTAATTTGGCCATTCAGACGATCCATTCAGACAATTCAGTGGCTTCTTTCCCTATGTTCGGCGTGTTGATTCGAACTCAAAATCTGGAAGGATAACTCCGGTAGGCATATGGATGCGTGGGGACTACGGCTTGCCCCATCAAGTGCCGAGAGAGATCTACTAAAATCCGTCCCCGTCATTGCAGATTGCCTACTGTCCTTTGTAGTTCTGTTGATATTTGCTTTATACACATCGAAGAAAGGTTGTTACCTATGCGTAAATTATAAGTCATTATAACTTCCCAGAGAATTAAATTTTTATCATTTTAATACAGTTAAACGAATTACATTGTTAAATAAATTTATTAATGACACAAGCTTTCTTTTGGCTGGTATTACTTGATGTATATTTTCCCTCTTTTTTCCTCTCCATTTCTTTATGCGCATTACTTAAAAATGGTTATTAGAAAGCATAATTGGATTTGCTTTTAAAATCCAGTCTGACAGTTTTTTTCTTATACAAGAGTTTAATCCTTTTACATATGTGATGATTACTACTGTGTATGGATTTATCTCTATACCTGTCCCAACTTTTCTCTCCTTCTCTCTTTTGGGGGGATTGATTACACCCTTTTCTTCTTTCTTTAATCTCATTTTTTTTTCCTGTTAGTTTGAAAACGATATTCTTTTATGGTGATCTCAGCTATTTTAACATGCATACCTATTATGTCACTCAATCCTGTCTACGATTAACCAGTATCTTTTTTTTTTTTTTTTTTGGAACAGTACCAGGACCTTAAGATGTTGTGAGTCTGGTCATCACTCTCTCTCACTTAGGTGCCATTATTGAATATGACTTTAGTTCTTGCTCTTTTTTTTTTTTTTTTAACATTTTTATTTATTTATTTATTTTTTATTTTTGAGAGACATAGAGTGAGCAAGGGAAGGTCAGAGAGAGAGGGAGATACAGAATCTGAAGCAAGCTCCAGGCTCTGAGCCGGCAGCACAGAGCCCGACACGGGGCTCAGACTCACGGACCGTGAGATCATGACCTGAGCTGAAGTCGGCTGCTTAACCGACTGAGCCACCCGGGCGCCCCAGTTCTTGCTCTTAAAAAAAAAACAAAAACTCTATATTTATTTACTTTTATATTGGACTTTTGTTTAGGTTTATCCATATATTTGCTATTATCTTTCCTTATCATTTCTTTTTGTGTCTCAAATCTTTTGTCTAAAACCACAAGTCACAAGGAGATAGACTGGCTGTAAACCTGCCTCTGTGTTTTGTTTTGTTTTGTTTTTAGATTTTTTAGATTTTTTAAAAAAGTTTATTTATTTTGAGAGAGAGAGAGCATGCACAAGTGAGGAAGGGCCAGAGAGAGAAGGGGAGAAAGAAAATCCCAAGCCAGTTCCACACCGTCAGTGCAGAACCGGAAAGGACTGGATCCCACAAACCATGAGATCCTGACCTGAGCTGAAGCCAAGAGCTGGACACTCAACCAACTGAGCCACCTCGGTGCCCCAGCCTGCCTCTTTAAGTGACCTGGGATATAGCCTGCTGAGCTCCTGGGTGAGCCTGCACACCTGAGAAGGATCTGGGACCTGCTGCTACCTCTTTGTGTCAGTGCTTTGGGAGTTTCCCATCAGAGGGGAAACCACTGCATGCCTACCCATACACACACCTACTAGAATCCACCACCACCACTGACTCACCACAGCTGTCACAAGATTTCCTGGGTTGAATCATGCCTCAACCACTTATTGACCGTGTGACCTTTCTGTGTCTCTGTTGCTCCGTCTGTAAACTCAGGATAATAATACCCACTTTAGAAGTTTGTCATGACAATTACATGAGTTAACTCATATAAAGGCTCAGAACAGCGTCTGCCAATAGAGTTAACCGGAAGGAGATCCTACCCCAGAGACAGACTCACTCTGTTCTATGCCCACCTGCCCATGTTTCCAGGGTGAAGTAAAAGTTGTTCCTGGCCAGAGTGGGCCTTCCGAGTGTTGGGGTCCCTGTTGCATTGACCAAAGAGTCACATGGAAGAGATCTGGGACTGACCACCTTCTACTACCTTCTGAATAAATCTGGGCAGCCATCTCATTTGCTCACCTGGATCCTTCTGCTCTGGCCACCTTTGGAAGACACCTTCTACTCTAAGCCACTAGCTGTTCTCCACCCTGGAGGTAAGACACCTGCTAGGCTGCTCCTCTCTGGCCATTGAAATGGCCTCCACGAGCACAGCCTTGTGCTCCCCATTGGGAGCCCACGTGGAAAGGTAGACAGCCTCATTCAATTACCCAAGTTTCCTTAGAACTTTCCGGCAGCCAGTGGCCCTGGCTAGTCAAACCATCATTCAGGACAATGAGCTTCCAGGAAAACCAGTGATCGTAGCAGATCAGAATCAACCCAAAATAAGAGGAAGTGACTTCGAATGAAAACAAGACAAGATATGATGAAATAGAAGAGGGACTTCTGCTTTGTCACGTCTTTTTCAAATCCCAATTAAGTAGTGAAGAAATAGAAAAATAAATTCAAAAAAAGAAAAAAGAAAAATAAATTCAAAGCAACACAGCAAAATCAGAAAGCGTGCTTCCAGAAGACCAATATAGTAAGGAATTTTTGAAAAGAATAAAGGAGGGGCACCAGGGTGGCTCAGTTGGTTGAGTGCCCAACTTCAGTTCAGGTCATAATCTTGTGGTTTGTGAGTTTGAGCCCCGCCTTGGGCTCACTGCTGTCAGTGTGGAGCCTGCTTCCGGTCCTATGTCCCCCTCTCTGTGCCCCTCCCCACCTCTCAAAAAAAAAAAAAATTAAAAAAAAAGAAAAGAATGAAGGAAATGGGAATTGACTGACAGACAAATCTAGCAGAGCAGAAGAACCTAAAACTCTCACAGAGAACAGGGCACTGGAGCAGTTAATGAAATAAAGAGTTGAGCCGTACTCCTACAACCCTGCCAAGTCACCAACTCCTGAAGCTGCTCCTGCGGCAGCTAAGCCCTTTGCATGGGTCACATGAAGGCCATGGGGATAGTTTTCTGAAGTAATTACTTATCACAGCAGCCCAAGGCTCTGGGGAGTCTATGTGCACATCTTTTTCCAACTCCCAAGAGTGATATCATATCATTAGCTTGAAATTTCCTGGGGAAGGAAACTTTATAACATGAAAATCATCAAATGCTGCAAATCAAGGTGTGCTTCCTTCACTCCAGAGATGGTTGTTAAACATTTACCAGCATACCACTGCCCCAGCGTAAGCTAAGATTAGAGAAAAAGGACAATGCCCGCAGGGTCAAAGAAACTATGCTAAGAAGAGAAGTTACCCATAGTCTGCCTATCCCTCCACAATCCTATGAGGCAGATTCCTGTAATCAAAACATGCATTCACTGCTAGGTAAACAGGAGTTCTTATTTGAAGTGAACAAATGCATTCCAACTATGAATGAAGTTCAGTTTAGACCTGCGCCAACAAATAGGAACGGAAAACTAAGATTCAACAAACATGTTGGAAAAACCAAGATCATGAAAGACAGTAGCAAATTCAACAAACAGAACGAGCCCAGGATAAAAATACAGAGTTAATGGAAACAGATTAAACATAGTTAATATCCTCAGAGTTAGTTGAAAGAGCTGCTATGAAATACAACCAGAACTGAAGAAAAATTAAAAATATGATTGTTAAACATAATAGTTGGGCTGAATATGCAACAAATGAGTTGGAAAACCGAGTTGAGAAAATTATTCCAAAATGGTATGCCAAAAAATCAGAAGAAAAGAAAAAAGAAGAAAGAAAGAAAGAAAGAAAGAAAGAAAGAAAGAAAGAAAGAAAGAAAGAAAGAACAGAGGAAAAAAAGAGAAAACTAATGTTTAGAGAACTGGAAGAGAAATACAACAAAATTGTAAGTATAGGACTGTGAGAATGCAAAGGAAGACGTTATTAAAGAAATAAGAAAAAAAACATTTCCCAGAACTAAAGAGGGACTTGGACAGAAGAGGCCTATTATATGCCAACCAGAATTAATGCAAAATTAGCTTCTAAAAGATACCAAGTATTAACATGACAATGAAAAGTTAAGTCTTTCCTTCCTGTTTTTATTATTTTTTAAAAAATTTTTAATGTTTAGGGGCACCTGGGTGGCTAAGTCGGTTAAGCGTCCGACTTCAGCTCAGGTCATGATCTCACCGTTCCCGAGTTCGAGCCCCGTCGGGCTCTGTGCTGACAGCTCAGAACCAGGAGCCTGTTCAGATTCTGTGTCTCCTTCTCTGTCTGTGCCCCTACCCTGCTCATGCTCTGTCTGTCTCTCTCAAAAATAAACATTTAAAAAAAATTTAATGTTTATTTTTGAGACAGAGACAGACAGTGCAAGCAGGGAAGGGATAGAGAGAGAGAAAGAGAGAGAGAGAGAGAGAGAGAGAATCCAAAGAAGGCTCCAGGCTTTGAGCTGTCAGCACAGAGCCCGATGTAGGACTCGAACTCATCAAACTCACAAATTGTGAGATCATGACCTGAGCCGAAGTCGGACACCCAGGGGACTGAGCCACCCTGGCGCCCCTCCTTCCTCTGTTTTTAGAAACCACCCATAAGCAATGGGAAGAATTTTGCCAACTCCATATCTGATGAAACTAGAAGGCATCTAAAGCTAAGATAGGAAGAAATACCATCAACCTGGCACAGATCAATCAGAGGTGCAGGAAAGCATGGAGCCAGAGCTGCAGATCTGAGAAAAAGCCAGTAGAACCATGACTCCAAAGTAAAGTGCATTGCTTTAGGTGAATATTAACAGTCCCTCTTTTGTAACAACGGAGGTGGTGGGAACTTCTCTGGAATCAGTTTGTTACTGAGGAAAAGCTAAGGAAGTTGATTTAAGCAAGAAATATCATAGACTAATCATATTTTTCCAGAAGTTGTTGAGGGAGGAGGGAAAGGGAGGAAGACTGCATTGTGTCATCCCTTTGGTGCAGGCCTTAAGTAGGCTACAGAGAAGCAAAATCTAAAGGAACTGATACATACACAAAACCAACCATGTGTTTGTTATGAGGAAACTTCTGACTATGAATGTGTCCTGGTCTCTCTCACACAAAATTCCAGTAAATTGCCATCTTAATATCTTATTTAAAGCTGCATAAGTTAAAAAAAAAAAAAAAAGCTAGCATAGAACTATAGAAAGAGACAAGAAAGAAGAAGAGGAGGGTGGACAGGCAAAACAAACAATAGATGAAGAATTTTCACCATGGAGCAGATAAAAACTGAGGCCAAACAAATTAAGTTTTAAAATTTTATCTCATTTTTTTAAATGTTTATTTATTTTTTGAGAGAGAGAGAGACAGAGTGTGAACTGGGGAGGGGCAGAGAGGGAAACACAGAATCCGAAGCTGGTTCCAGGCTCTGAGCTGCCCGACATGGGCCTCGAACTTGTGAACCACGAGATCACGACCTGAGCCGAAGTCAGATGCTGAACAAACTGAGCCATCTAGGAGCCCCTAAAATTTTATCTTTATTAAATTAATCTTACAGGGGCGCCTGGGTGGCTCAGTCAGTTGGCTGGCTGACTTCAGCTCAGGTCATGATCTCGCGGTCTGTGAGTTCCAGCCCCGTGTTGGGCTCTGTGCTGACAGCTCAGAGCCTGGAGCCGGCTCTGGATTCTGTGTCTCCCTCTCTTTCTGCCCTTCTCCTGCTCATGCTCTGTCTCTATGTCTCAAAAATAAATAAACATTAAAAAATTTAAAAAATATATACAACATCATGCTTTAAAAAAAAAATTAAAAAAAATAAAAAAATAAATTAATCTTACAAAACAAGAGCATAAAGCAGATATATAAGATTTAAGGGAACATAACATAAAAACACAGAGACAAGTTTTTCTTCATGTTGATGACACAAGACAGTTGGGGTCACGGAGAAATGAAAAGAAAATAACAATTGCAAAGAGGGACCTGGCTGGATCAGTCAGTAGAGCATGTGACTCTTGATCTTGGAGTCATGAGTTGGAGCCCCAGGCTGGGTATAGTGACTACTTCGAAAAAAGTAAAAAATTGGGAAACACATAGCAGCTGATAGTGCAGAGCCTGCCTAGGATTCTCTTTGTCTCCCTCTCTCTCTCTGCCCCTTGACCACTTGTGCTCTTTCTCTCTCTCTCAAAATAATAAATAAACTTTCAAAAAATTAAAAGAATAGGAAGCAGCACAAAGGAAAATCGGCATTGCTGAAAACACAATGAGGTAGGTACACAGAAGGCAGGATTAAAAAAAAAGAGAAGCACAAAATATTTTTTAAAGTTTAAAAGGATCAGAGAGGGGTGACTGGGTGGCTCAGTCAGTTAAGTGTCTAACTTGGGCTCAGGTCATGATCTTGCAATTTGTGGGTTCGAGCCCCGTGTCGGGCTCTATGTTGACAGCTCAGAGCTTGGAGCCTGCTTTGGATTCTGTGTCTCCTTCTTTCTCTGTCCTCTCCTGCTTGCACTCTGTCTCTCTCTCTCTCTCTCT
Organism: Paguma larvata; assembly: GCA_030068075.1. Classification (NCBI taxonomy): domain Eukaryota; kingdom Metazoa; phylum Chordata; class Mammalia; order Carnivora; family Viverridae; genus Paguma; species Paguma larvata. Next base: position 96,930,073 of record CM057826.1, on the reverse strand, counting down.
CAAAAATAAATAAACATTAAAAAATAATTTAAAAAAGTAAAAATAAAAGGATCAGAGAGAAAAATAAGTATTTTGGAAAACAAGGGAAGGCAAATCTATGTATGCATGATTGGTATCTGTCAGTCTTAAACACTGAAATAAGATAGTTAAGATAACATTCAAATGAACATTTGAGAAGCATGTAAGATACAATTCAAAAGGATATTCCCAGCATGCCAGGGTGGATCAGTCGGATAAGCATCCGACTTTGGCTCAAGTCGTGATCTTGCAGTTCGTGAGTTCAGGTCTTGCGTTGGACTCTGTGATGATAGCTTGGAGCCTGGAGCCTGCTTCAGATTCAGTGTCTCGCTCTCTCTTTCCCTTTCTCTCTCTCTCTCTCTCCAAAATAAATAAACATTAAAAACAAGGTAAAAAAAAAAAAAAGGTTATTCCAGTAACAAAAGACTTATGCCAACTGACTGAAGATTGACGAGACACAAAATATCATTGGCCAAATCTGCTTGCCAGATACCAAAATTTGTTTTCCGCTTCTTCCAATGAGCTGGGCATTTCTGGAGCCCCTGCATCACTGTACGGAGAAGAGTCATCCTATGATTTGAAACACCTGTTGTAGACAGTTACCCTAGGGAGAAATAAACTTTATTTTGTTAGGACCATGTCATTTTATTTGGGATCTATTATAGTAATTTAGCCTATCCTAACAGATTCACAGGCAAAATGAATGTAGAACATCTCCAGGAAGTTATAGTGTAATAAATTTCTTTGACATCAAAGAAAAACAGATAGCCTTTTGAACAGATAGATTGAAATGATGATGTAAAAAAGGAAAACTAATTCAGGCTTATTTCAGACTTCTCCACAGGATATTTACTGCTAGAAGACGGTAGAACAGTGTCATAAAATCAAGGAAATAAAGTCTGACCCAATAATTGTACACAATTGAACTAGTCAACTAGTCACTGAAGTGAAAAAGGTAAGAGGAGAACACTTTACTTTTGTTCCGTTTTACCTACTGGTACCTTTGGTGGAAATGTTTGTCTTTTTTCCTCCCAAGCATCCAACTGATTTCCATAACTTTGATTGGTGCCCTCACCCCCAAATCTAGTTTCACCACCATTTTTTAACATCTTGGGAAAATTATTTCGATTTATTTCTTTTCTTTTAATGTTTAAGTTTTTACCTATTTTTATTTTATTTATTTCCTCTATGCCCCACATGGGACTCTGAGTCAGAACCCCAAGATCAAGAAAGAGTCACATGCACTACCAACTGAGCTAGCCAGGCACCCTGTGAGTTCTTATCTTTTTAAAAATAGATAGCACATTCACATGCAATAAAACTCAAAAGGTGTAAAAGCCAATCTTCTTCTTTTTTCTTTTTTGTTTTTTGAGTTTATTATTTTTGAGAGAGAGAAAGACGAAGGGGCAGCGAGATAGGGTGAGAGAGAATCCCAAGCAGGCTCTGCACTGCCAGAGCCTGACTCCAGGCTTGAACTCACGAACCGTGAGATCATGACCTGAGCTGAAATCAAGAGTTGGACGCTTAAACTGACTGAGTCCCCCAAACGTCCCCAAGATACAAACTTTGTTTTCTAAGGGATAGATCTGTGAATACATGGATCTGTGAATTCATGGAGGAAAGAAGCAAATATAAGTGAGATTACCCAGAAGGTAATGGTTTAGCAGTTTTCTTTTTTGAGAGGAGTTGTACTTGAAGACAGCTTGAAGAAAGAGGTGGTTTTAGCTAGCATGTGGGAAGTGGGAAGAAAAAAAAAACATTTTCTGGGCTTAAATGAAAAAAAATAATAACTACTTGGTGACAGTTTGTTCTTAAAACAGTATTTTTTAAAAGCATTTTAAAGGCAGATGTCATCCAGTGGAGTTGTAAGGCTAGAAGTGAAATTTTATGTTGTCACCTTTGGATCTGGCCAGTTTGGCCAGTCCAGTTGCCTCCCTGCAAACAGTTCATCAGGATTTAACGGTTTTTCTTAAGAATGTGCTAGAGAACATTGCAGTCATGTCTACAGACTGATTTGGTTGTCTGTTCCCTCTGCCCGTCAAAATTGATATATATATTTTTTAATATTTATTTATTTTTGACACAGAGAGTATGGATAGGGAAGGAGCAGAGAGAGAGGCAGACACAGAACCCGAAGCAGGCTCCAGGCTCTGAGCTGTCAGCACAGAGCCCAACGTAGGGCTCAAACTCACAAACCGTGAGATCATGACCTGAGCCAAAGTCAGACTCTTAAACCACTGAGCCACCCACGGGCCCAAAAGTGGCTGGTTTTTAATACAATTGCCAGACATCCTGTTTAGGTTGGGACAGCTCTAGATTTTTATTAGAATCTGAGTTTTTGGACAATTACATTTTTTGCATGTTTCAGAACTGACAGTAAGGAGAGAAAAGTTTTTTTTAAAGAATAAGATATAGGGGTGCCTGCGTGGCTCAGTTGGTTAAGTGTCCAACTTTGGCTCAGGTCACGATCTCACAGTTTGTGAGTTGGAGCCCCGCGTCGGTGCAGACCCTACTTTGGATCCTCTGTGCCCCCACCTCTGTCTCTCCCCTGTTTGCACTGTCCCCAAAATAAAGAAATATTAAAAATAAATAAGTAAAAATAAAAACCCTGATTCGATGAGTTTAACTTCTACCCTTGACCAGTCATCTTTCTTTCTGACCTCTTCTGTTTCTTGCAGCCTCCCCTACCTTCCTTTATAACACTTGCTTCTGTGAACCGTAGATTACCACTGTTAATAAGTTTACCACAACTTAACAGTAGTTTACCACTTGCTAGTGTTCTGACCTTGGCAATTTATTTAATCGGCTGGAGCATATTTTCTCATCTTTAAAATAGGGACAATAATAGTAATGGCCTGGTAGGCTTGACGTGAGGATTCGGTGAGGTAATACGAAAGGGGCCTTTCCAGTGCAAAGCTGTAATTGCATAAGCAGTTAGGGTTTTTATTTTCCCCAACTAGGTGATCAAGATCCTGTTAGACCTAAACAGGTCTAATCCAGAAGCACTCTCCTGAAGCTCCAATTGTTCTCTGGATCCCCTATCCTTTCTTCTACGTAAGGACCACATTTCTACCATTATCTTCCCTTTCTATCTCTTTGGCTCAACTGTGTGGCATCCAAGCATGACTTATTACTGCTCATCTTAACACGCCTCCCTTTCGCCTCCATTCCCTTTCACAGCAAAACTTCTTGAACGAGTCGTCTTTACTCGTGGTCTTTACTTCCCCTTCTCTCTTCAACCCATTCTAACCGTATTTATATCCCCACCACTTGCCAAAGCTCTCTCCAACCTGCTAAATCTGCTGGTCATTTCTCAGTGTTTGTCTTCCACTGATGAGCTCTTAAAACATTCTCCTGGCTTCAATGTCATCCTTTTTTTCTTTTCTTTTTTATAATTATTTTTTTATAATTTTTTAAATGTTTGTTTATTTTTGAGAGATAGAAAGAAACAGAATGCGAGCAGAAAAGGGGCAGAAAGAGAGGGAGAGACAGGATCCAAAGTGGGCTCTGTGCTGACAGCAGGGAAGTGGACACGGGGTGAGATGAACCGTGAGATCATGACCTGAGCCGAAGTTGGATGCTTCACTGACTGAGCCACCCAGGCGCCCTGTCATCCCTTTTTTTCCCTGACATTTCTTCTACTTTGCTTCTCTTTCTTAATCTCTGTTGCAGGTTCAGCTACTTCCCCTGGCCTGAAAGTGTAGAAGTGCCCCAGAGCTTTTTGTTCAGCCCCCCCTCCTCTCTTCTCTGACTGTGATCTCACCTATATTTGTTGGATGATCCTCACTGTTGTTTTCAATCCAACCTCTGTCCTGAGCTCCAAAATCATATTGCCAGTTGCCTGATAGACATTTCCACTTGGATTTCCAATAGGAACCTCAGCCTAACATGACCAATCAGAACCCCTTGGGCCCTCCTTCCTTTCTCCAGAACAGCACCTCCTCCTATCTTTTCCACCTCTGTGGCCCCATGTTACAACCTACCCCTCAGGCACAACTGCTAGATCATTCTTGATTTCTGTCTTCCCTTCACACCCCACGCCCAATCTATTAGCAAATTCTGTTAGCTTCACAATCAAAATAGATCTTAAGCTTGACTGCTTCTTCTTTTCACTTCCACAGCCGCAAGTTCCCGCCACCGTCCTCCCTCCTCAGGACTAGTGCATCTATCTTTTGCGTGTTACCACCCCCTCATCGTTTTGCAAAGAGCAGTTTAACGTGATCTTTTTAAACATAAATCAGATCTCTCTGAAGCTTTAAAACCCTCTATTGGCTTCCTACAGCAGTTAGACTATGAACCAGTCTTTCCATCCTTGACACTGCTTTTGTCTCTTCTCCCATTTGACCACTCCAGTTCTGCTGGCCTCCTTTCCACTTATTTGAATACATCAAGCTCATTGCTAACTCTGGGCCTTTGCATTGTTTGATCCTTGAACGTGGACCTCTCTGCAGATGTTTGCAAGGCTGTTTCCTTTGGTTCATTCAGCTCTCTATTCAAATGTCACTTCCTTAGAGATACCACTCTAGGTGGAGAAGAAGTCCCTGCTCCCCGCCACAATCTATCCCAATGATATGTCATAGCATGTATCACTATCCTTAGGGTCTGTCTTCCCACACTTAGTGCCATGAGAGTAATGAAGTTGTTTGTCTCTTTCACTATTGGACTTCCCAGTGTTTAGAAGAGGGCCTATATGTGTCCAGTAAATGTTTGTTACTCTTCCTTCCCCTCAGTTGTCCAAGAAACTCAGGGACTATCCTTCTTACCAGTACACTGTGTTACTGTTGCTCTTTGATGTGACATCATCTCTTCCTCCAGAATGAGAAGAACTTTCCAATGGACTCTCTTATCAGACTGTGAAAGAAATATAAAACACCTGACAGGTTGTTCAGGTTTTTATGGTGCTAGTGATCACAGGGAATCCAACACAGTTTTCAAAGTAAGAAAAGACAGGGGTGTCTTTTTTTTTAGTTTTTTTATTTATTTTGAGAGAGAGAGAGAGCAAGCAGGGGAGGGGCCATGAGAGAGGGGGACAGAAACCCAAGCAGGTTCCCTGCCGTCAGCACAGAGCCTGATATGGGACTCAAGCTCACAAACTGTGAAATCATGACCTGAGCAGAAATCAAGAGTCAGATGGTTAAGCTGTGGACCTGAGCCACCCAGGTGCCCCTCTTGTCACTTTTCTTGAAAAGACAGAAAAAGGGGCGCCTGGGTGGCTCCGTTGGTTAAGCGGCCGACTTCGGCTCAGGTCGTGATCTCATGGTCTATGAGTTCGAGCTCCAAGTCGGGCTCTTGCTGACGGCTCCGAACCTGGAGCCTGCTTCAGATTCTGTATCTCCCTCTCTCTGCCCTTTCCCTGCTCATACTCTGTCTCTATGTCTCTCAAAAATAAATAAACGTTAAAAAAATGTTTTTTAAAGAAAAAAAAAAGAAAAGACAGAAAGAGATCGGGTGGAAGAGGGGGATGGAGGAGAGAGAAAAAGAAAAGGAAAAGATTGCATTTCTTTGAGAGGTTCCGAACAAACAGTTCTTGTATTCATTTAATAAATGTTTATTGGTTGTCAACTCTATGCCAGATGCTCTTCTAGGGACATTATTTTGTAATCATCATCGTCTCTGTTGTTTTCTTTCTCATGGGTCTATATTAGATTGTGAATTTCTTAAAAGCAGAGGTAGTCTTTTCATTGCATTAAGTGCCCAATAATTGTCTACTGCCTGAATAGATGAGAGGAGAGAGTTAATGAAAGACTTAGTGAAGATTTGGCCCAATTATGTTTATATTCAAAGAAAACAAAAACAGTGATTGCTCTTTAAATTGTACTATGTTATTACATTAAAATAAATTTAGATGTTTAGTAATTGTCATAATCTCACCACCCTAACACACATACTTTTCATGTTTTCTTTTGATTTTTGTCCATTTGCATGCATATTTTTGTACACATAATTTTAATATATGTTCCATGTCATCTTCTGTCTTGCCACTTAACATTAATGACAAACATATTTGTATGTTTTTACATTATCATACATTTCACATTTATGACTTTCTGTTATTTAGCAATTTCTCTTTTCTTACTTTATAAAAATTAAAAAAAATTTTTTTTAAGTAACCTCTAACCCTCTAACCTCTAACCCAATGTGGGGCTCAGGCTCATGACCCCAAGATCAAGAAAAGCATGCTCCAATGCCTGAGCCAGCCAGGTACCCCTGTCTCTTCTTACTTTTGAAAACTGTGGGGGCGCCTGGGTGGCTCAGTCGGTTAAGCAGCCTACTTCAGCTCAGGTCATGATCTCACGGTCTGTGAGTTCGAGCCCCGCGTTGGGCTGCGTGCTGACAGCTCGGAGCCTGGAGCCTGCTTCGGATTCTGTGTCTCCCTCTCTCTCTGCTCCCTTGCTCCCTGCTCACACTCTGTCTCTCTGTCTCTCAAAAATAAATAAACGTTAAAAAAAAAAAAAGTTCCCTGTGATCCCTAGCACCGTAAACACCTGAACGACCTGACCTGTCAGGTGTTTTATGTTTCTTTCACAGACAGCCTGATAAGAGAGGCCAATGGAAAGTTCTCATTCGGGAGGAAGAGATGACGCCACATCAAAGAGCAGGCAGCCAATTCCAGGTGTACCCAGGAGAGAAAAAGGGTGTGCCTAGCAAGCTGCTCCCAGATGAGAAGAGCGTGTGGAGGGTGATATTTAGCTCCATTCTACACTTTGATTAGCATGTTTCTGTCTCCTGGCCCTCGTAAAGCAGCCTGTCTGGATACCATCTGCTAAGCTTTTGCGTTTCTTTCTGTTTTGTGTAAAGCGTTTGCTTTCAATATGCTGCTATTGAGTAGGGGAAAACAAGAGAACCTCACCAGGTTTCAGGGATCTACCTCTTTCTCTTCTGCCTTTTAATGGACCTTAGTCCTTTTGCAGCTTGTTATCATCAAGTACAAGATAAGTACAGAGGACTACCGGATCCGACACAGGTTGCCGCCCTTCAAGAAGTTAGGAAGTAGGAGAGGTTTATAGAAGCTTCTCGGCCCCTCTCATCTTGGAAACAAACACATTTGCAAGATGGGAAAAATGTGTTTCACTGTATAGCCAACTCTTCTGAAACGGAACCAGTTTTGTTTATTTAAATAAAATTTTTTAATGTTTATTTTTGAGAGAGAGAAAGAGAGAGAGAGAGAGCCAACATGAGTGGGGGAAAGAGGGAGACACAGAACCTGAAGTAGGCTCTAGGCTCTGAGCTGTCAGCACAGAGTCCAATGCGGGGCTCAAACTCACGAGCCACAAGATCATGATCTGAGCTGAAGATGGACACTTAACCCACGGAGCCACCCAGGTGCCCCTAGAATAAAACTAGTTTTAAGTGAAGTAATGAGAAAATGGCCTTTGTAATTAAATGTTGATGAAGGGGGTATGAGCTGTGAACCCAAGATGGGAAATAAGAGATCAAACTAAGGAACGAAAAGGGGGATGTTCTCTGTGTATCCTTTCCTTAAATCTTGGAGACAAGTCCTATTTTGTGAACCAGAGAATGTAGATTTAGTTTGTGTTAATTTCTCCTGTGTTATTTGCTACCACTTGTCAAATGGTATTATAGCTGTTATGTTATAGCTTTGGATTATAGCATACATATTCGGGGCAGAGTTTAATGTGGACCAACAGCATCCCCGGAAGCATGGTGATAGTAGGTGTAATTAGAGGGAGGTCCTACGAGGAAGACGAATCTGGTGGTGGGACACCCAAAAGTTGGAGGTCAACTTGTTTAGAGGCCCTTCCCAAGGGGAGATCTCCTCTGGGGGCCAATGTTGAATATTATTATCTCAATTTAATTTTGTTTTTATTACAAAAGGCAGCTGATCCTTGAAGAAGTATACTCAAGCCTCAAAGAATTCATTTGAATATATTTAAAATAATGTGAGAAAATTAGCTCAAGTAGAACTTAAATAATGCTATATTTATAAGCTGTAAGATCTAGCAACATGTACAATTAACAGTATGAGTAAAAGAAGAATGGGGTTACTGCATACTCAACGTCTTATCCACCTTGACATTTCTATGATACGTTCAGTCACACATCCATTGCTTCACTGAACATTTATTGAGTGACTATTAAGTGCCAGGTGTTACACGCAGGGAGTAGAAGACCATTGCTATCTGTGTCAGTTTTTTTTGTTTTTAAATTTATTTTTCTATTTTGAGAGAGAGAGCAAGTGGGGGAGGGACAGAGAGAGAGAGAAAGAGAGAGAGACAGAGAAAGAGAGAGAGAATCTCAAGCAAGCTCCACGCTGGAAGCACAGAGCCCTATGTGGGGCCCAAACTCCTGAAACTGTGAGATCATGACCTGAGCCGAAATCAAGAGTCAGACCTTCAACGGACTAACCCACTCAGGTGCTCCTGTGTCAGTTTTTAATAGTCTCAGAATGTGTTTGGATAAGCAAGGGCTAAGTGTTTGGGTCACAAATACTTAATGGCACTTATTAGTGAGCTACCCTCTCAGAGCTTTATCTGTGCTTGCCAGATTGTATGTGCGTCCCAGGAAGCCTCACTCGAGAGAACAGAATGTGGCTGATACCACCCACATTCTTCTTCTACTTCACCATCTTGTCTGAAATTTAGTCACCTTAATCACTGTTTACAATAAATTCCCACAATTTAAAATATCAGGCAATTAAGGTATTTTGGTGTTTTAGATGTGGTGTTTTGGCCCTCGTGAACCTTATATATACCTAAAATACACAGAATATTTATCTTTATGGTAAGCCTGCCTCTAATATTTATGAGAGCAGAGGTAAGAGTACAAACGGAGACCAGTGTACCGTGCAAAGTTATTTGAGTACTATGCTAAATCGTCAGTGTTACAACACTAAAAACAGGAATATCTGTGCTTGATACCAACTTTGTTATGCAAAACAGTACTTTGCTATGCAAGAATCTATTGCATTCATGTTGGGAGGAATAATTCAACAAGTTGACTAATTTGTCTTCTCTCTTAAGCACTTTTGTTGCTCAGATTCTGTCCGCACTCGGAAGCAGTCTATCTGTGATAGGACAGCTGTTCCACCCACAGGTAGTCACTGTGTCTTGGAGTTATACCTTTTGTTTTGAAGACACAGGGCAAGGGCTCAGGAGAAGTGTTTCTCACTTGAATAGTGTTGGTCATTGGAGAGGGTATACGTAGTTGTGAGCCAGAGTTCAGCATCAGCTCAGGAGTGTCAGAGGCACGTATTTCTTTTTTAATAAATAATATATTTGTAATATGAAAGGTCTTTTAAAGTATGGGTCCAAGATAAGACTTCTCCCCAGGTCTAAGCTGGGTGGTGCCTAGGATTTTAATGTCCAGCTTATTTGTAGAGTGATCTAGATGGATGTATTTATTTTTAGAATTTCTTAAGGATGAAGAAAGACAGTGCTAGACTAATGGTTTAGAGAATCGTAGCAAATTTCTAAGTTAGACTTTCCCCCAAACGTGGTGCAAACGACAGTGTCATGAAGACTTTTTTTTTTAACTCTTTTTTTTTTAACGTTTATTTATTTTTGAGACATAGAGACAGAGCGTGAGCAGGAGAAGGGCAGAGAGAGAGGGAGACACAGAACCCGAAGCAGGCTCCAGGCTCTGAGCTGTCAGCACAGAGCCCGACGCGGGGCTCAAACTCACAGACCGCGAGATCATGACCTGAGCCAAAGTCAGCTGCTTAACCGACTGAGCCACCCAGGTGCCCCAAGACTTTTTAAAGAAAAGGCATTAGCAAACATATACGAAAAGGGCATAGTACTGTACAGCGAACCACCGAGAGTTTCCATTACCTAGCTCCCAACAATTATCAACTCATGATCAATCCGGTTTTATCAAGACCCCTATTCATTGTTCCTTCCTCATGGTATTTTAAAGCAAATCCTAGATGGGTTATCATTACATCCTATATATTTCTAAAAGATATTCTTGAAAAAGGTATCACAATACCATTATCCAATTCAACAAATACTTTACAGTTTCACCCACGTGCAAGGCACTATGATTTTTTGCTTTTTTATTTCTTTTTTTTTATTTTAGAGAGAGTAGGCAAGTGGGGGAATGGGGCAGAGGGAGAGAGAGAGAGCGAGGGAGAGAGAAAAGGGGGGGGTAGAATTTCAGGTAGGCTCCATGCTCAGCGCTGAGCCTGAGGTGGGTCTCTGTCCCACCACCCTGGGATCACGACCTGAGCCAAACTCAAAGACTCTGACACCCAAGCGACTGAGCCACCTGGCACCGTGGTTTTTGCTTTTGAGGATGAAAATAATTTCCCCAGAAAAAAACACTGTGGTAGTGTTCATTATGTTCCAATTGCAAGATCTGAGGAGGTCTGATGTATGTATATAGTTAAAACTACACTAAATCTATTAGTGGCGCTTGGCTTCAAAAACTGTAGACTTTGCATCTAGCTGACCTGGTGACAGTGAACCCTAACCCGGGGCCTCTCCACGAGGATTTAATTATTCTCCTAACCTCTGGAAAGCAAAGTGTGGGAAGGGGATTTAGTTTGTTTTGCCAGGACCTGTTTAAACTTGTTTCTTTTTCCAAAATGTACAAGTTGCTAAGAGAACTAGGGACTTAAATGAACAAGTTCTGGAAGAGACTTTTTTTTTAACTGCCTGGGTCAGGGAAATTCCTTCCTTTTAGGTCACGTTCCTGCAGTCAGCCGGCCTAGCTGGTTTGCTCTGGGCGCGCTAGAGGTCAGCGGCTTGGGCAGGGGACTTGGTGCTTACGTCTCCCGCAGCTCCAGCGACTCTCAGGCGACACTGGGCGTCTCCTCCTTTTCCGGCCTCGGAAAGTTTTGTTTTGGTTCTTAGTTCCCTGTTAAGGAAAGGCACCCTGTTGACCAAAGGTTTCCTTGTCTCCTCCCGGTGGCGAGGGGCCAAGTTTCCCCTATCCCAGCTCGACCAGACTTGGGTCCTTTCAAGATCCTCGAAGGCCGGGGAAGCACGTCTTGCGAAGAGGAAGAGAGCAGGCAGTGAGGCAGCAGTATCCAATGCCGTTGGCCATCTCTTTTCTTCGCTCCGTCCCTGGGCCAGTACCTATCGTACCGCAAAGGGTGCGGGCAGTCACGCAGGTGACTCCTCAAGAACCCGGTTCACCACCATTCCCAAGAGAATACTCAATTTGGCCGCGCCCGCGCTCGCGCGGGAGAAATAGGAAGGTTACTAAATCCCAGGAATGGGAAGCGTGGCGCATGCGCAACCAAGGCGGTGGCGTTTAAGAGCTCGCCCCGCGGCGGCAGCCGCTAGGTGGCGCATGCGCCCTGGAGGGTGCGGGCCGGTCTCCGGGAAGAAGGCGGCGGCGGCGGCGGCGGGGAAAGGCGGGGGCGCCGTGGGGGCCGGGCCCGTGTTTACACAGCGGCGGGCGGACGCGGAACCCGGCGCAGTGGCGGCAGGATGGTCATGGCGCATTTCGTGGAGAATTTTTGGGTAAGAGAAGGATGTTGGAAATTGTGTGGGTTTTGGGGTGCGAGGCTTTCTGCGCCTGACGTCGGCCTGTGTGCGCTCCAGGCGGCGGCGGTGGCGGCTAATGCTTCGCGGGAAGGGCGAACGTCTTCGTACAGCCGCCGGCTGTGTCCCGCCTGGATGAAGCCGGGCGGGCGACGGGCCGCCGGGTCTCGTAGACTCGCAGCCTTTTCGGGGTTCGAGTGCTGTCAGCGCGGCCCCTCAGCCCGCGGTGGGGGCGCCAAGGGGCCGCTCTCCGCCCGCTCTGGGACAAAGCGCCGGATGGGGCGGGAGACTGGACCCAGCCCCGCCGGAGGCTCTGGGCGCCGGGAGCGACCCGCCACCCGGACGCCGACGCCGGGCCCGTGGCGCGGCCGCCTCCCGTTGCGCGCTGCCGGCGAGCGCCGGCCCAAGCCGGGCGGGGGGTGGGAGAGTGCTCGCTTCCTTCCCGCACCGCAGCCCCCATCTTAGCCCTTTTGCCCCCCACCATTTCCATGCGAAATCCTTTGCGGGCTTGGCTTGGATCAGCACTTCCTCTCGGCCTCGCAGCTCGGCTCTTTGGTCTGCGCCCAGGACTTTGCCTCTGGGCCTGTTCACAAAGCGTATAAAAGTTGAATTTAATGTAACTGGATTCCTTGGGCTTCAGTGCACGAAAGACTTCCCCTTGTGCCCTGTGCTGTTTCCCCTTCCTCATTCTTTCCGCACCCCTCCTCTTAACTCAGTATTATTAGGTGGTTCTTAGAGAATGACTTCCCAGGCTCCGTGCGGAGTGTTTTTCTGCACATATTGTTTGTTATAATGGGAAGTGCCGTTCAGCCGTGTACAGGAAAGTAACATGTTTGTTTACTCAGGTATCTTTGGTGAATTTCATTTTATGCCCTAACATTTGCAAGTACTACAATTCCATTTTAGTTAAAATTTGTAAATATCTAAAGGAATAACCTTTCAGTGAGTAAGAGGTGTGTCTTAAATTCTTATTTTTAAGTGTCTCGCATGGACTTGGTAATCAAATCAGTTCAGAGTTACTCGTTTTCAATGTTTCTTGTTTTCCGCAAGTGATATAAAAACCAGACAGGTTTTTCTTCCAAAAATAAAAAAAAAGCTTTATTAAGTTACAATGCACATGCTATACAGTGCACTCATATAAGTGTACAATTCAGGGGTTTTTCATATGTTCAGTTACATCACCGTGAATTTAGAGTAATTTCATCACCTGAGAAAGAATCCCTGTATCCATTAGCAGTCACTACCTCTTTCCCCCTAACTCAACCGTAGGCAACTTCTTAGTCTATACATTTCTACCTCTGTAGGTTTGTCTCTTTTGGACATACCATACAAATGGGATCATATGTGTTGTCCTTTGTAACTGCTGTTTTCCTAAGCATGTTTCCAAAGTTCATCCATGGTGCAGCATGTATCAGTACTTAATTCCACTTTATGGCCAGACATTCCATTGTATGTATATACCACATTTATCTGTTCATCAGGGGTGTACGTTTGGTGGTTTCCACTGTTCTGCTATTTTGATAATAATACTGCCTTTTTTTGTACAAGTTTTTGTGTGGAAATATGTCTTTACTTCTTTTGGGAATAGAATTGATGGGTCATATTGTTACTCTTTAACATTCTGAGGAACTGCCAAACTGTTTTCCAAAGTGGGTGCATGTCTTACAGTCCCAGTATCTAATGTTCCAATTTTTCTCCATGCTGGGGAATGCTGTCTTCTTTATTATAGTGGATGGATGTGAGGTAGTATCTCATTGTGATTTTGATTTCCAGTTCTCTGGTGGCCAGTAATGTTGAACATCTATTCATGTGATTATTTATATATTTTCTTTGGAGGAATATCCTGCGGCTCACTGCCCATTTTTAGATAGTTTTTTTGTGTTTTTATTACTGAGTTCTAAGAGTTCTTTTTATATTCTGGGTAGTCTTTTATCAGATAAGTGATTTTGTTAATATTTTCTCCTATTTTGTGGGCTATCTTCATTTTCTAGAAGGTGCCCATTTTAAAAATGTATTTGTTTTTAAAAATTATTTTTAATCGAAGTATAGTTGACATATTAGTTTCAGGTTTACAACGTTCAATAATTACGTGTATTATGAAATGCTCACCCGTGTAGTTGCTGTTACTGTCTTACAGTATTGCAGTATTATTGACTAGATTTAGTAAGGTATACTTTTCATCCTTGGGACTTTATAACTGTAAGTTTGTACCTTTTAATCACCTATTTCACCTATCTCCCACCCCCCTCTCTTCTGGCTACCACCAGTTTTTTCTCTATATTTACAAGTGTTTTCTGTTTCTTTTTGTTCATTTGTTGTTCAGATATTCCACATATAAGTGAAATCCTATGGTATTTGTCTTTGACTTGTTTCACTTAGCATAATGTACTTTAGGTCCATCCATATCACAAATGGCAAGATTTCATTCTTTTTTATGGCTGAGTAATAGTCTTTTGTGTATATATACCACAGTTTCTTTATTCATCTATGGATGGACACTTGCTATATCTTGGCTCTCGTAAATAATGCTGCAGTAAACATAGGAGTTCATACATTGTTTGGAATTCATGTTTTCATTTTCTTAGGTATGTACCCAGAGGTGGAATTACTGGATTGTATGGTATTTGTGTTCTTCATTTTTGAGGAACCTCCATATTTCCACAGTGGCTACGCACGAATTTACATTCCCACCAACAGTGTGTGACTGTTCCCTTTTCTTCATGTCCTTGCCTACGCTTGTTATTTCTTGTGTTTTTGATAATCGCCATTCCAGCTGATGTGAGACAGCTTGATATTGCCCTTTGAAGCATTGAAGTTTTTAATTTTGATGAAGTCCAGTTTATTTGTAATCACTTATGCTTTTATTGTTTAAGAAGTTTTTCCTAACCCGTAGTCACAAAGACTGTACTTGTATATTTTCTTCTACAGGTTTTATAGTTTGAGCTCTTACATTTAGGCCTATGTGCCGTTTGAGGTCAGTTTTTGTGTGCGGTGCCAGAAGGAGGTTCACCTTCATTCTTTTGCATGTGGATATCTAGCCTCAGTACCATTTGTTAAAAGGCTCTTTTCTTTTAGTTAAGTAGTCTTGGTTCCCTTGTCAAAAATCAGTTGACCATAGAAGTATGGGCTTATTTCTTGATTTTCATTTGTATTCCATTGTCCATCCTTACACTAGTCCTACACTGTTTTGATTACTATAGCTTTGCAGTAAGTTTGGAATCAGGAAGTGAGAGAGTCTTCCTGCTTTGGTCTTTATCAAGTTTATTATGCCTATTCTGGGTCCTTTGCATTTTTCTATGAATTTTAGGTTTAGCCTATCAATTTAATTAACTGGTTATTTAATTTTAGTTGACACATATAACCTGTCAATTTTAGACATTAGGTTTTACAATGGCAATTTATAAAACTATCACGAGCATCGTTAAAAATTGACATCCTAGAATGTTTTGCATGTTTTTTGATGGATGAATATGTTCTTGAAGCTTGCTGACTTAATTCCAAATTGTTCATTAAGATTTAAAAAAAAATTAAAGTATAGTTTACTGCAAATTGTACATTAACATTTTAAAGTTATCTTTTGTTTCTTTTAATTGAGCTTTGAACATAGCCTTGTCTGATGTTTTTGGCTGTTATGAATAATGCTTTCTCTGAACATTCTTGTGCTGGTTTTTGGGTGCCCCTGTTTGTCCCTCCTAAGGGAGGGACAGGAATCAATTTGGGTATCTGAAATCTAGAGAGAATTCCTAGTCTGCCTTATGGTTTTGTCTTTGCTTTCACTTCCAGTGTTGAACACAAATGGTTAAAAGAGTTTGCATTTTATTTTACTTTCAAGCCTGGAATTGGGGCTGAAAGCCCTAAATTGGAACTTTGAAAAGCTCCGAAGGAGGACTCAAACGAACTAGGAAAAACTAGGAACAGGAATTAGAATCACTTCTGAGAATTTGATAGTTGTCTAAGACAACTCAAAAATATACATATTTTAGGATCATTTATAATTTCTTAAAATAGAGAAATTATAATATTAATTTCACCTTTCTCCCCTAGTGTTTAAAGTGGCATTGTCAGAATAAATAAAACTTGTCAAAGTGAGGTAATGGGAAACTCTGAAGTTTTAAGTTTCTAATCAAACAACCTATTAATTATTGTTTTCCCTACATATGAAAAGACAAACCTTTTTGTTGTGGCATTCGTTAGAGGAAAGTTTGAATCATTCAAACTATTTTCAAGCTCTTTCGAAAGCAGCACATCCTGCCTTTTTCTTTAAAGTGTAGTTTTTCTTAACTAAAACTATTCTACATCACGAATTAATTTTTTACTTTGAAGAGAAAAATGTATTTAAAACTTCCTATAGAACAGGTGTTTTGTTGCTGATAAGTCATTTTTTGCCACAAAATATAGTACCTTTCTTTGATAGTCAAGTTGAAATTGTTTTTCTTTTCCATTAAAATTGGATAACAAAATTAATTTTGATACCAGAAATCCACACCGTTGCCTTAATATGTAAAAACAGTGGTTAGTCCTTCAAAAGGTAATGTCACTTTAAAGAGATAATTGCAGATATTACAGTGAGGAAGTGATTATGCACACTGGTTTTTTCTCAGAGTAGAGTAAAATTAATAATACTTTTGAGAGTGTGTGTGTCACCATCGATTGCTGTATAGTAATTAAAATGGCTCTATGTTTTTATATAAACCCAGATTATTTAATTCAGGATTTAAAATTTTAAAAATTCCGGTATAATTAACATACAGTGTTATATTAGTTTCAGGTGTAAAGTGTAGTGATTCAACAATTCTCTACAGGGGTGCCTGGGTGACTCAGTCTGTTAAGCGGCAGACTTTGGCTTAAGTCATGATATTGTGGTTCGTGAGTTCGAGCCCTCTGTGGGGCTGTGTGCTGACAGCTCAGAGCCTGGAGCCTGTTTCAGATTCTCTGTCTCTGTCTCTCTGCCCTTACCCCTCTCATGCTCTCTCTATCTCTCTCTCTCTCTCTCTCTCTCTCTCTCAAAAATAAGTAAACATTAAAAAATAATTTTATAAAACCAATCCTATATATTACTCACTGCTCATCATGGTAACTACTTTTTAATCCCCTTCTCTTGTTTCACCCATCCTTCCACCTACCTCTCCTCTGGTAACCCTAAGTTTGTTCTCTATAATTACAGGTCTGTTTTTGGTTTGTCTCTTTTTTTTGTTTTGTTTCTTGAATTCCACATAGAAGTGAAATCATATGGTACTTATCTTTCTCTGACTAACTTATTTCATTTACCTTTATACTCCCTAGCTCCCGCCATGTCGTTGGAAGTGGCAAGATTTCATTCTTTTTTATGGCTGAGTAATACTCTATTGTATGTATATACCACGTCTTCTTTATCTATTCATCTATACAGATGGACCTTGGGTTCTTTCCATATTTTGGTTGTTGTAAATATTGCTATGGGGCTCAGGCAGTTAAGTGTCCAACTCTTGATTTAGGCTCAGGTCATGATTTCTTGGTTCATGAGATTGAGCCCCACCTAAGGCTGTGTATTGGTGACTCTGAGCCTGCTTGGGATTCTCCTCGTCTCTCTCTCTCTCTGCCCCTGTCCTGCTCTTGCGTGCGTCCACATGTGCGTTCTCTCTCTCAGAATAAATAAACGTAAAAAAATAATGCTGCAGTAAGCACAGGGATGCATATGTCTTTTTGAATTAGGTTTTTAATATTCTTTGAGTAAATACCCAGTACCCAGTAGTGGGATTACTGGATCATACGGTTATTCTAATTTTAACTCTCTGAGGAATCTCCATAGCGTTTTCCACAGTGGCTCCACCAGGTTGCATGCCCATCAACAGTGCCTGAGTGTTCCTCATTCTCCACATCTTTGTCAACACTTCTTGTTTCTTGTGTTTTTGATTTTAGCATTCTGAATGGTAAAAGATATCTCATTGTGGTTCTGATTTGCATTTCTCTGATGATGAGTGATGTTGAGCATTTTTTAATGTGTCTGTGGCCATTTGTATATCTTCTGGAGAAATGTCTGTTCATGTCTTCTCATTTTTAATTGGATCGTTTGTTTTTAGGTGTTGAGTTGTATAAGTCTTTTATATATTTTGGGTACTAACTGCTTAAAATTTTTTTTTAATTTATTTTTTATTTTTTTATTTAAAAAAATTTTTTAAATGTTTTTATTTATTGAGAGCAGGAGAGACAAAGCATGAGTGGTCAGAGAGAGAGAGGGAGACACAGAATCTGAAGCAGGCTCCAGGCTCTGAGCCGTCAGCACAGAGTGCGATGTGGGGCTCGAAATCACAGACTTTGAGATCATGACCTGAGCTGAAGTCAGACACTCAACTGACTGAGCCACCCCGGCGCCCCTAAAATTTTTTTAAGATTGGACTTCATTAGCAATAATTATTTAACGGGAAATATAGAACAAACCTGATATAAATACTTTATTAACCTCATTTTGCATAACATTCCTAATTTCTGTAAAATATGAAGCATTCTCCCAAAGACGTCAGATATTCTTTAACATATATCACATGGTAATGAACTAACATTTTTAGTTAGGTGACCTTTTTCAAAGATTATCTCTAGTCAGCACATCAAGAACGAAATAATTATCTTGGGTGTTTTTATCCTGAAGTATTTCTGTTTTTCTTGTCCTTATTTCTTTTATTATTTAACCAATACAGAAGTCTCATTCCATTTGTTTCTTGATTTCATTGGTATTGCCATGCTTTAGTTTTAAATAAGAGTGGAGTGTTTGGTTATACATCCAAAATTTGATCTATCATTACATGGATAAACTAGAAAGATTAAAATGTTTTTTAAAAACCTGGAATTGCTATTAATAGGACTTTGGAATGTAAAACATTATATTTTTGCTTGATTATTTAATCTAAATTTAGTATCCTAATTGAGAGACTAAAAACCATACATACACCCACATACACATATTCTTGGAGGGTATATCCATATGCAAACTTAAATATATATGGTTTTGAAAATTAGTTGAGGTTATTGTAGACACTCAGGTTAAAGACTGTTTTTTAATTACATGAAATTTCCAAATACTGTATTTTGTGATATCTGCTTGGGACATGATCCCATTTGGTGATACACTGAAATTTAAGAAGTGTATGCATATGCATGTTTATGTATAGATTGGTTAACAGATTTGGAAAATTTACATGGTTCAGTATTCAAAAGGTACTAAAAGGAATACAGTATAAAATTTCTTTTTTCCCCCTGTCAGCAAGATCTCCACAAAGGCAGTCACTGTTACCAATTTCTTCTGTTGCTTTCCAGAGATGATTTCTATATACACAAGCAAATTATATACAATGAGTTAAAATGTGTTATTGTATAATTGTTAGCCAGTTAGCCATGCCCAAATTGTTTTCAGCTGAAACAATCTATGAAAATGCAAACTACAGATTCATCTAACTTGATTCAAGTAGACTCGACAGGTAGACGTTATAAAATCATAGTATTTTAGATGACATTAAATTTTATTGTGAGGTCCTTAGAATTTTAGGGATTAGAGTGGGTGGTTTGTATTTTTGCCTTAATTTGAAAGTGAGAAATTTACTGATTTAGTTTGCATAAGTTCAGTTCTGAACTTAGGCATAAGTTTAAATAGAAATTTAACCATTGACATAGAAAGGATAAAAATTTGCTATCTGGGTTCTTTTCTAAGGCTGCACACTACATCCTAAATGCTCTAATCCTTTCAGAATTACTTAAATTATTTAGGCAAAGGCATGGGATAACAGGTATGCTTTTTATCATCCTGCATAATTTAGTTAGGATAAACCCTTTGGAGATAGTTTTTGAATCTTATTTCTTGAGATTATCCATGGAGCCTTAAAGGGAGTAAGAATTTGGTTTATACTTTACCTAGTGCGGAAAAATGAAAGAATACTGGAGGTGGAAGAATGTTAGTAGCAGTTTGGTCAATAGATAAGCATAAATTGGTCAGATATGGGGGAGAAACAAAAACAGTACAACAGCAACTGAGACTTAAAATGGTACCTATTGGTAAAGTCGCTAAAGGATATTGCTGGCATAGCCAGATGGAGAGGATTGAATTGAGAAGTGATTAGTGAACCGTGTGTTGAAGTTGAGGCACACAAATCCATCAGTTCTGTCAGGCACATGATCCTTGATGGAACTGCAGGAGTAGAATTTATGAAAGATATGACAAGCATGTTTGCTTGACTTTAGGGAAAAGATAGGTGCAGTATAAGTAAAGCAATTTGGTGATGCTGGACCTTAAAAGTACGAAGTGTTAATTTTGAAACGAGCCAGTGAAGATAATTTTCCTTTTTAATTATAACCATTATTATGTGATAGGTAAAACAGAGAATACAGAAGAAGATTAAATTTATGTATAGCCGTTCCCTCTATCTTCTAAGATTTTCTTTCGAAATAAACATTCACCGAGCGCCTGGGTGGCTCAGTCGGTTGAGGGTCAGACTTCAACTCAGGTCATGATCTCACAGCTCGTGAGTTTGAGCCTTGCATCAGGCTCGCTGCTCTCAGCGCAGAACCTACTTCAGGTCTTCTGTCCTCCCCACCCCCCTGCCCCTTCCTTGCTTGCTCTGTCTCTCTCAAAAATAAATCTTAAAAAAAAATAAAAAAGAAATCTAACATTCACAATAGGTTCTGCTGTATTGTTCCGTAGCTTGGTGTTTTCAAATGATAATACCATTAAACATTATTCTCATATGATTAAGTATTCTTGGAAAATATTTTGCAGTGACTTGCATAGGTTTTCATGGAATGCATCGGTAATTTTTAAAACTACTCCACCTTTAAATATTTAGGTTATTTTCAGTTTTTTTCATTTATGAATTATGAGGACCGGAGTTAACATGAACAAGATGTTAGTTTAAGAATGCTTTCGGATGCACAGATTGAAGAGTTTTTGAGGAAGCTGAAATTGTTTTGTTTTTTCATGTTGTGAGTAATGAAAATTATGTTCATTTACAGAATATTACAGAGAATTTGAAAATTCTAAAGCAAAAAATTATCTCAGCAACTGTTGGCTTATGTTATTTTTTAAAACCATCTTACCAGTAGTCGTGTAGAATAGTTCTGATGATCATATGTGAAAATTTCAGTGTATAAATAGAAGGTTGACTAAAAGAGTTTGTAACTTGCGGTTAAATGTGCTATTTACTTATAGAAAAAGTGCTTACATAAGAGCTAGAGCAAAAGGAAAATGTAGAGTGGTAGGAAGTGATGATATTTATTTATTACTTTTGAAGCGGTTTGAGGTCGAGAGGAAGGTTAGGCATGTTATTTGCTATTCACATGATAGCACCTCCTGACCCTTTCATCCACTTCCAATTTTTTTTAAATAAAAAGGAACTAGGTAAAATCAGCTTTTTTTTTTAATCTTTACTTTTTGAGAGAGAGAGAGAGAGAGAATGCAAGTAGGGGAGTAACTGAGAGAGAGAGGGAGACACAGAATCCGAAGCAGGCTCCAGGGTCTGAGCTGTCATCAGAGCGCGATGCAGGGCTCGAACTCACAAACTGAGATCCTGACCGGAGCTGAAGTCAGGTGCTGAACTGATTGAGCCACCTGGGCGCCCCATAAATCAGCTTTTTAATTAATAGTCTAATTATACACTATACACTATCTTCTGCCTGTTTTCCAGATCTTGGAGTCATCAAAAGTGAGAGATACCAGTTTTTTTGTTTTTAATTTTTAATTTATTGTTGCTCTTAAAAAGGTTCTTTGAAGGAGAAGTTTCAAACCATTAGCTAAAATCTATAGGACTTATAGATCTTTGTAGTTTTCCACTATTGCTATTCATGGATCTTAAAAACCCTGGTGCATTAACAGTTCTATATTTTCGTCAAGTGGAAAGATGTTAGATTGTATTTCATATCTCCTTAAAAATTTTTTAAAGTATAAAGTGATGTTATAAAATCAACCAGAAAAAGATGCCTTTGAGTTTCCAAAGTATGTTTGATGATATATTCAAACTTTTTAACTTGAAATTTCAAGTATGTCTCACTTGTAGATTCTAAATTAGACTAGAAAAAAATCTGAATATTTCCAGTGACATGGGGACCTTAAGTGCAAAACTATGCATAATGTGATCTCATTTTCATATTAAAAAGTAACATGTGTGGGGCACCTGGGTGGCTCGGTCAGTTAAGCACCTGATTCTGGCTTTCTGCTCAGGTCATGATCTCATGGTTCATGGGATCGAGCCCCGTGTCGAGGCTTGCTTGTCATTCTGTCTCTCCCTCTCTCTTTCTACCCCTCCCCCTTCTTGTACGCACTCTCTCTCTTTCTCTCAAAATAAACAAAAAAAATAAAAAGTAACATTTACTATACCAATGGGAAAAGGAATATGGTGTGATAAACTGTTAACTGTAGTCAAATTAGAGTGGTAAGAGGAGACAATAGGTACTGAGAAATTTGTGTTTTTTGTTTTTTTTAGTTTACTTATTTTGAGAGAGAAAGAGAAAGAAAGAGAGCTTGAGTTAGAGAAGGGCAGAGAGAGGGAGAGAGAATTCCAGGCAGGCTCCACACTGTAAATACAGATCCCATTGTGGGGCTCAAACCCATGAACTGTGAGATCACGACCTGAGCCAAAATCAGGAGTCAAGTCACTCAATGCACGGAGCCGCCCAGGTGCCCCAGAAGTTTGTGTTTTCTTTTTCTTTTCTTTTTTTTATGTTTATTTATTTATTTTTGAGAGAGAGAGAGACAGAGCATGAACAGGGGAGGAGTAGACAGAGAGGGAGACACAGAATCTCAAGCAGGCTCCAGGCTCCATCTGTCAGCACAGAGTCCGACATGGGGCTCAAACTCAGGAACTGTGAGATCATGACCTGAGCTGAAGTCAAGAGTCGGAAACTTAACCTACCGAGCGACCCAGCTGCCCCAGAAGTTTGTGATTTCTTAAAGGACTTGTATGATTCTGGACTGAGCATCTTCAAAGGATGATAAAACTTTTTTTCTTCTTATGTTAAGAATTAATTCAAAGGTTTTTAACACTTGTTTATATCGGATTATAACAAGATTTTGTTTGCCCCAGGTCACAGTCATTGGACTTTTATGAATGTGCCCCCTCTTTGTAAACTGTGTTGAGACCAGCAGATAAAAAAAGATCCTATCTTAGTGTAAATCTTGAAAAGAATTGTCTTTCTTGTACCAGTAATAGTGTTAATAGCTGCTTTTGTCACTTAATACTGAAAATTTCTCTGCAAAAATTTATTGGTTGAAATGGATAAAAATATTTGCTTAAGCTTTTTGATAGCTTTATTGTGATATATTTTATATACTGTATAGTTCACTTATTTAAAGTGTATAATTCAGTGCTTTTTGACATGCGACCATCATCACAGTCAATTTTAAAACATTTTCATTACATTAGAAAGGAAACCTGTACCTCTTTTCACCTCCTACTTCACATCCTCCCCTTCCCAGCAACCCACTAAATCTACTTTCTATCTCAGCAGATTTGCTTATTCTAGACATTTGATATAAACGGAATCATACAGTTCATGGTCTCTTGTGTCTGATTTAAGTAAGATGTTTAGAGTATTCATAAAGTCACATGCATCAGTGTTTGTTTCTTTTATTGCTGAATTATATTCCGTTGTATGGATATACATACATGTATGTCTTTTTATTCACTAGTTGCTGGACATTTGTTTCTTAATTAGGTTATTTTCAGCTGTCATGGTAATTGTGTCTTGCTTTTTTCCATTGACAGTATATCTGTCGATTTTAAGAATTTTAAAAATTTGCAATTTTTTTAATTGTCTTTTAAAAAACACTGTATTTTATTGTAGGATATACTGTCATTTACTTAACCACTATTATATCTTTTTAAGTTTTATTTATTTTGCCAGAGAGAGAGAGCAGGTGAGCATGAGCAGGGGAGGGGCAGAGAGAAGAGAGAGAGAACCCCAAGCAGGCTCTGCGCTGTCAGTGCGTAGTGTGATGCCAGGCTCAATCTCATGAACCATGAGATCATGACCTGAGCCAAAGTCAAGAGTCAGATGCTTAACTGACTGAGCCACCCAGGAGCCCCTATTTAACCAGTAATATTAATGGATGTCTTTGAGTTTTTTCTTGTTTTTCATTTTTATAAATAGTACTTCGGTAAATATTCTTCCACAGGTATCTTTGTGTGTGTGTTTCTGTAGTATAGATTTCTAAAACTGGAACTGCTGGATCAAAGGAAATGAATATTTACAGGTTTAGTAAAATATTGAAGACCAGAAGTCATCTTTAGTCATAATTCTGTTTGATAATAAATGTCTGTTGTCAAGTTTTTTGTGCGTTCAGGTATTTGTAGTTAGTCAAGGAAAAGCAAATTCTCTTTGCTTGAGTTAACAGATTTTGTTAAGAGGAAAAAATTCTATGTTTAAAATAAGAGGAACATATCCATTTCAAGGTCTAAGGTGATAAAATGGGTATGCAATTCAGAAATACTTCTTGTTATTTTACTTTTCTCTAAATTAGAGCCATCTACTAAAAAAGTAAGTTTTTGACAAGGGACAGTACAACTTGGGTTCTTTGTTAGACACTTTGAAATTTTTTTTTTTTAAGTGTGTATATATAAAAGTGTGTGTGGAAAGAGAGAGATCACAATAGCGCCATTTGAAGTGGTAAAATTTTTGCTTAGTTTGTGCTAAAGTTCATGAGTAATAAATATTTGTATTAATAGGTTTGTGAGATTGTTAAAGAATAGTGCCTGGAGTTAGATTCACATTTTTTGACCTCTGTAAATGCATAATCCCTAAATAAGAAGAAATGACAAAAGGATTTGTAATCATGTAGGGTGTTTATATTTAGTTGTTACTGCCTTTTGAGGCTGGCTTATTTTGTATCGCATGCTTATTAGAATGAGTTTTCCTCCTCTTTCCAAGTGAAGACCTGAGGGATGGAGTAGTTAGCACTGTTTCCTAAGGTGTATTATTGATACTATATTAATATTGTTATATTGTATATTAAATAGATTAATATTCATCATTTCCTCTTTTGGGAATTTTAACTAGTATGATATTTGAATATCTAAAGTTCCCAAATAAAGAGCTTACTCTTTCAAGGACTTTTTAATTAAAACTCAAATTTCCAAATGTAATTTAACCTTTATTTGATTGCTAAACGTTTATAATACTGTAACAGTGAGAGGTGCCTGGGTGGTGCATTTGGTTAAATGTCCTTGGTTAAGTGACTCTTGGCTAAGTGACTCTTGGTTTTGGCTTAGGTCATGGTCTCATGGTTCGTGGGTTCGAGCCCTGTGTCAGGCTCTGCACTAGGACTCTGTCTCCCTCTGCCTCTCTCTCTCTCTCTCTCTCTCTCTCTCTCTCTCTCTCTCTCTCTCAAAAATAAGTAAATAAGCATCTAAAAGAATACTGTTACAGTGAGGCAAAATGCTCAGGACCTTGTTGCTCCTATTACTAGATAGTCTCCATTTCTTATCTCCTTTAAAAAAAAATTTTTTTTTTTCTTACCATGTAAGACTGGTAAATAATATTTCTAATAGTGTTTGTGCCTTTTTGAATAGCCTGTTATTCCTAATTTGCTTCCAATTTGTATATGCATAATAAATATGCATAATGCACATGGGGAACTCAAGTAAAATGACTTGTTAGATTTATGTGCAATTGAGAATTAGTAGGTGTCTGTTGAGAACTTTGGGACATGAGAGCTTCAGACTTTTTTATGGTTTTAGAATTTAAGTTTGATTTTTTTTTTTTTGAGTTCATGACTATGTTATGGAAGTTGGTAGATACTTAATTATGTGTAATTTATGTGTTCAAGTAATAAAATGAATTTCTTTGAGAATTCAGGCCCTTCTTATTTTGTCTCTAATTGTACTTACTTATCTTCATGATGATATTATTTTTGCTTGCTATAAACTAGTGATAATGGTTACATCAGAGAATATTCTTCTTTCAGCTAGAATAAATTTGTATGAAAAACCCATGGAAAGAAAAAGTCAAAGTTTGATAATAAATATTTTCTTTGTATTAAACATGAAAAATTGTAGAAACCCAATGGATATCTTTGGATTCGTTGAAGACTATGACTTTATATTATTGGTAAAAGGAAATTGATGTTCAAAATGCTGAGTGTATTATTTATTTTTATTTTTTATAATTAGTTTTTTTAATGTTTATTTTTGAGAGGGAAAGACAGAGCGGGAGTGGGGGAGGTGCAGAAAGAGAGGGAGACAATATCTGAAGCAGGCTCCAGGCTCTGAGCTGTCAGCACAGGGCCCGACGTGGGCTTGAACTCTAGAATCATGAGATCATGACCAGAGCTGAAGGCTGATGCCTGAGCCATTGAACTGAGCTACCCAAGGAGCCCCAAGTATATTGTTTATATGATCTCATTATAAATATGACGTTTTATTGCATATATGGCAAAATAATTACTTTCTATATTTACAAGTTTGTTAGGGATCATTTCAGTATAACTGGAATTCCAGTGTTTCCTGTTTTCATTGAACTGTTAAAAAAAAAAAGGAGTTTCATATTGTGTAATTCTCGCTTACTGTATTGCTTTCTGTTTCCAACAAATATAGTCAGTTTTTCATTATTTTATTTTCACTGAAGAAAAATAAAAACTAATTGTAAAGAGAGTTGTTGAGCTAAGTTTATTAATAGTCTTTTATTTCATCTATAAAATTGGTATTTCTAATGTGTTCTTTGCTGTGAGTTGCTAATTTAGCATTTATTGGATTAAATGGCAGTAAAGGTTTTCTAGGATTATGTAGTGATCTGGGGTTCTACTAATTTCCCGTTCGTTGAGGACTATCCAATGACTGTTACAGCTCTTTCATTAAAATTTTATATCGTTTCTCACTTATCAAGTTGTTTAAGTTAACTAAAAGATTTATATTAGTGATTATAAACTATATTGTGGTATTGAATGGTTATGTGATTAGTAATAGGCTATCTTGACTCAAGTAGAGTTTAGTTATTTTATTCTATTTTTTAGTTTTTAGAATTTATTTTATTTATTCATTTTAGGGGGAGAGAGAGAAGCGCGCGCACGCAGGGGAGAGGGGCACAGGGAGAGAGAGGGAAAGAGAATCTCTGCACTCAGCATTAAGCCTGACCTGGGGGCTCGATCCCACCTGAGCTGGCATTAAATCAGCACTCAACCAACTGAGCCGCCTAGGAGTCCTAAGATTTAGTTATTTTAAAGCAGGGACTCTTTGTTGCATAATCAGGAATCCCTTAGTGCATGTTACAGGAATCGAAATGGGATTTGGTGATGTATTTAAAAATATCCATGGTTATCTTTCTAAATTAGGCTGCATGTTATTTCTTAAAATTTCAGACTTAATTTCATTTAATATACTTTTATGAGTGACTATAGAATGTGTGCATGTGTGTTTAATATGTATATGTATCTTTAATAAATTGTAAACCTTATCAAAGTGTAGAGTATTTCTTTGATACATTCGAAGTCATACAATGAGCAGAAATGGTTCATTTAAGGAGAAATAGCTCACCTGAGCATTAGAATTGCATATTAGGTAACATGGGGTTATTCTTAAGTCATTTTGGTCATTTTGACCTTTTTGTTTGTTTGTTAAACTAAAAATCTTTTTCAATTTTAGGGGGAAAAAAATAGTGGCTTTGATGTCCTTTACCATAATATGAAACATGGACAGATATCAACGAAAGAACTCGCAGATTTTGTGAGAGAAAGGTATGTATTTTTTAGTAAGTCATTTAACAATTCATCATCAAATTAAATTTTAGAATAGAAATGGGAAAATTTTAGTGAGATTTGCATTAAAATAATCAAGTACACTTTTGAAAAGTATGTTATAGTTATATTTTAAAGTAGTAGTTGCTTGACATCTGCATGTTGAGAGCTAAATAGTGGCTCCAGATAACATTGCTAAACTCCTGGTTTGCAAATCATTGCTTGAAAATGTATACCTGTTTTTTGTTGAAAGAGCTAGCAAGGTGGTACAATAGAAAAAGTGAGAAATTTTGTGGGGTAAAATATTACCATTTCTTTAAACAAATGTGTCATTAAACATACTAAAATAATTTGAAAATTTTTCTGAATTTGTAGTTTAATTACATTTTATTATACCTTTTTAAAACATTTATTTATTTAGATTTTAAGTAGGCTCCATGCCCAATGTGGGGCTTCAACTCACAACACTGAGATCAAGAGTCCCATGCTCTACTGACTGAGCCAGCCAGGCGCCCCTATCCTATAATTTTATTTTAAAAAAGTATAAGTATACTGGGGCGCCCAGGTGTCTCAGTTGGTTGAGTGTCCAACTTCAGCTCAGGTCATGACCTTGCGGTTTGTGAGTTTGAGCCCGGCATCAGGCTCTGTGCTGATAGCTGAGAGCCTGGAACCTGCTTCAGATTTTGTGTCTCCCTCTTTCTCTCTGCCTTTTCCCCACCGACACGCTGTCTCTCTAAAAAATAAATAAACATTAAACAAAAATTTTAAGAAAGTATAAGTATATATTTTTCCATTCTGCAAATTTGTAAAATGTGATTTTCTTTAATACTCTTAGAATATAGGGGCGCCTGGGTGGCTCAGTCGGTTAAGCGGCTGACTTCAGCTCAGGTCATGATCTCACGGTCTAAGAGTTCAAGCCCCGCATCGAGCTCTGTGCTGACGGCTCAGAGCCTGGAGCCTGCTTCGGATTCTGTGTCTCCCTCCCTCTGTGCCCTTCCCCTGCTCAAGCTCTGTCTCTATGTCTCTCAAAAATAAAATAAATGTTAAAAAATACATTAAAAAAACACTCTTAGAATATAATAGTCAATTTAAAAACTATTAAAAACTATTAAAATCAGTGATTAACTTGATTAAAGCTATTTTGTGGCTAGGCCCACTTGGTGATTTTTATATGAGCACATGTTTTTGTTTTTTATTTTTTTATTTGACAGAGAGAGAGCGCATAAGTAGGGAGAGGATCAGAGGGAGAGAGAGAATCTTAAGCAGGCTCCATGCTTAGTAGAGAGCCTGACATGGGTCTCAATTCCCCAGCTCTGGGATCATGACTTGAGCTGAAATCAAAAGTCCGATGCTCAAATGACTGAGCTACCCCGGCACCCCTATATGAGCACATTTAAAATCTCTATGTTAGTAATATGGGACTATTTTGCCTTTATTTATTTATTTTTAAAAGATTTTATTTTTTAAGTAATCTCTACACCCAATATGGAGCTCAAACGCACAACCCCGAGATAAAGAGTCACATGCTCCACCACTGAGCCAGGCAGGCGCCCCAATATTTTCCTTTTGATATAATACTCCATTCATAGGGGTTTCTGACTGGCTCAGTTGGTGGAGCATGTGACTCTCAGTCTCGGGGTTGTGCATTCAAGCCTCACGTTGGGTATAGAGGTTACTTAAAAAAAAAAAAAACAAGGGGCGCCAGGCTGGCTCAGTTGGTTAAGCGGCCGACTTCGGCTCAGGTCATGATCTCACGGTCTGTGAGTTCGAGCCCCGCGTTGGCCTCTGTGCTGACGGCTCAGAGCCTGGAGCCTGCTTCAGATTCTGTATCTCCCTCTCTCTCTGCCCTTCTCCTGCTCATACTCTGTCTCTATGTCTCTCAAAAGTAAATAAACGTTAAAAAAAAATTAAAAACAAAACAAAATAAAAACAATACTCCATTCATTTCTTCTTTCAGTAATATATATTCCATGTTTGCTGTGTGCCAGGCGTTTGTCTGGATTCTGAGAATATAGCGGTAAAGATAGAGCTTTTGCCATCATAGAGTTTACCAACCGATAGGAATTGAAAAACAAACTATTTTATGTAAGACCAATCCTCTTCCAGCTTTCACTTCTCTTTTGGAGGTAACAGGGAATCTGGAAGCTCTAAGTGCTGTGGATAAAGCTGTCCTTCACTAGCTTCTCCATCATCACTGGCAGGAGTAAAGGAGAGGCCTCAGAATGCTGCATCTCCTGGCATGTCCTTGGCCTTCCTTCTCCCCCAGCATTTACGTTACTGCTATGACTACTCTGAGACCATCAGGGCAGTCGTCATCAGGCCTTTTAATGTATTTATGATGTTACCATAAGACCTCCAGGACTCCTAAGTCATCCTTTCTGGCCCAGAATCTATTCTCTTTATGATTCTGTGGGCAGTGAGAAAACCCTTCTTTCCACTACTCCTTCCCTACTCTAATGTTTTCTTCATAGCACTTAAAACCATCAGATGTGTGATAAATTACTCATTTATTTGTCTCTCTCTTCTGGAATATAAATCCCACAAGGCACAAGGGCAGCGTTTTTTTTGTTTTGTCTTTTGTTTTTTTTGGGTCTAGGAAAGCTCAAAAATTTTTCCATATAAATTAATGGTAATTGCCTTTTTGCTTTATGCCGTTTTGTTATGAAATGTTTCATAGGAAGACTTTACTTTTGGATATTGAGGGATACTTGTATCTTATCGTGGTTTTAATATGGATTTCCCTAATGAGTAATGAGCTTGACATCCTTTCGTGTGTTCATTGGTCATTTGCATTTTCCCTTTTATGAAGTACCTGTTCATCTCTTGTATATTTTTTTAGTTTTTTTTCCCCCCTTTTAAAAAATAAATTGAAGGAACTTTATATATATTTTGGGGGGGAAGCATTTTGTTGGTGTTACAAATTTATATATAAATGCCCTTGATTTTCATTGACTTTGTGTCTAGCAACATGGCAGTTCTTGCTTATTCCAATAATTTATCTGTAGATTGTTTTGGATTTTCTATGTGTACAGTCATCTTGTACAAATGACAGTTTTACATCTCCCTTTCCAAACCTTATACCTTTTATTTATTTTTCTTGATTTCTCATACTGGCTAATACCTCAGGTATAATGCTGAACAGAAATGGTAATGGTAGGAGTCCTTGTCTTATTATTCCCAGTCTTACATTTCACTATATTTATTCTAGTTGTTTTTCTCTGCTGTTAATCAGATTATAGGAATTTTCTTTATCGTATCGCTTTGTAAGGTTTTTCTTTTTTCTTTTTTTTTTTTTAATTCTGCATGGATGTTGAATTTGGTCAAATACTTTTCCCAAATCCATTTCTATGATAAACGGTTTTCTTTTTCTTTTTTTTCCCCCTCTTGTTAAAATCTGAATTACATTGAAATTGTTTTTAAGATTTTATTTTATTTTATATTTATTTACTTTCGAGAGAGACAGAGATAGCGTGAGTGGGGGAGGTGGAGAGAGAGGGGGAGATAGCGAATCCTCAGCAGGCTCTGTGCTGCCAGTGTAGAGCCTGATGTGGGTTTTGAATTCACGAAACTCTGAGGTAGTGACCTGAGCCAAAACCAACTGACTGAGCCACCCAGACTGCCCCTATTTTATTTTTTTCAAGTAATCTCTATACCCATTGTGGGACTCGAAGTCACATCCCCAACATCAAGAGTTGCATGCTCTCCTGATTGAACCAGGCAGGTGTGGCCCACACATTGTGGCTCACAATGTGAGGTCCCTCACGTTGAATTTTGAATGTTGGACTAACTTCTCATTCCTGATATAAACCCAACTAGGTGGAGATGTATTATTATTTTTATATATTGGTGCAACAGTTTGCTGTTTTATTTAGGATTTTAACATCTATATTTGTGATTAAAATTGGCCTGAAAATTTCCTTTATCTAACTGTCTTTATTAGGTTTTGGTATCAAGATTTGTTGGCCTTATAAAATGAGTTGGGGAGTATACCTCATTTTTTTTATTTTCTGAAGAAAATATGTGGCAGATTATAGTTTCTTTTTTATGTGTTTCATAAGTTTTGCTGGTGGACCCACTGGGCCTTGAAATCATCTTTATAGGAAGGTTTCAAATTACATATTTAATTCCTTGAATAGTTAGAGGACTATTTGGATATTCCAGTTCTTCTGTGAGTTTGATAAGTTATATTTTTAAGGAATTTTTTTCATTTCATCTACACTTTCAAATTTATTGGCCACAACTTATTCTTAATATCCTTTTATGAACTGCTTATTATATTTTTTTTTTTTTTGTTATAATAGTTTATTTTCAAATTGGTTTACATATAACACCCAGTGTTCATCCCAACATGTGCCCTTTTTAATGCCCATCACCCCCTCTCCCCCCTCCCTCATCCCCCTTACCCTCAGTTTTTTCTTAGTCTTTTTATATTTTTGATGTTTATTTATTTTGAGAAAGAGAGAGCACGAGCAAGGGACAGGCAGAGAGAGAGGAGGAGGGAAAATCTCAAGCAGGCTTCATGGTGTCATCACAGAGCCCGATGTGGGGCTCAGTCTCATGAACTGTGAGATCATGACTTGAGCCGAAATCAGGAGTTGGCCATTTAACTGACAGCCAGCCAGACAGGACCCCTCTTTTGTGAACCTTTTAAATGTCTGATGGATCTGTACTAGATGTTCCCTTTTCATTCCTGACATTGGTTATTGGTGCCTTTTCTGTATTTTATGATCAGTCTCATTTGTCACTTGTTGGTTTTAAAAGCTTTTATAGAAAAGAAGCTGTTGGCTTTGTTGATCATTTTTGAATATTTTTTATTTCATTAACTTTCTGTTCCTTATCTCTTTTGACTTTGTATTCAGTTTGCTCTTCTTTTTCTAACTTTGAGATAGATATGTGACTTAATGATTTTCAACCATTTTTACTTTTTTTAAGATTTTATTTTTAATGTTTACTTATTCTTGAGAGAGAGAAAGAGAGATACAGTGCGTGAGTGGGGGAGGGGCAGAGTGAGAAGGAGACACAGAATCTGAAGCAGGCTCCAGGCTCTCAGCTGTCAGCACAGAGTCTGTTATGGGGCTTGATCTCACAAACCGCGAGATTGTGACCTGAGTCGAAGTTGGATGCTTAACTGCCTGAGCCACCCAGGTGCCCCAAGATTTTATTTTTTTAGGTAATCTCTACACCCAATGTGGGGCTCAAACTCCAAACCCCAAGATCAAGACTCTCATGCTCCACTGACTGAGCCAGCAAGGTGCTGATACATTTCTGATATATTTCTGATATATTCATTTAAATCTGTAAATTTCCTTTAAGCATTGCTTTCTTATGCTTCACTAGTTTTGAGTAATAGGATTTTCATTACATTTAATTTAAAGATATTTTAGGTTTCCTTCTGCTTTCTTCCTTGCCTCCCTAGGTTATTTAGAAGTAAATACATACATAAATATATATGTGGTATATATATTTGTATTGTTTGTTTTTGTTTTTGAAAGAGAGCTTGGGCACAGGAGAGGGAAAAGGAGAGAGAGTCTTAAGCAGGCTCCACACCCAGCATGGAGCCCAACATGGGGCTCAGTCTCATGACTGTGAAATCATGACCTGTGCTGAAATCCAGTCAGATGCTTAACCGGCTGAGCCACCCAGGCACCCCTAGAAGTGTATTTTTAAATTTCCAAATACGTGTTGATTTTTAAAGGTATATTGTAGTTCATGCTTTAATTGCATGTGGTTAGACACCATACTTTGTATGATTTCAGCATTTGGAAATTTGTTCACACTTGGGTTATGGACCAGGATAGAGTCAGTATTGGTAAATATCTGCATGTACCTGAAAAGACTGTATTTTGCATTTGTTGTCTATATGTATTTGTTAGGGTATGTTGTGCATTCTGTTGTTCAACTCTAATACACCCCCATTGGGTTTAATTTTTTATCCTGCTTTGTTTTATCAATTCCTAACAGAGTTATATTGAAAATCTCATTTCGATTGTGATTTTTCTGTTTATCCATATAGTTGTGTCAATTTTTGCCTTATATAGTTGAGGCATGTTAGTAGGTGGATACAAATTCTTTTTTTTTTTTAATTTTTTTAATGTTTATTTTTGAGAGAGAGTATTCTCATGTGAGCCGGGGAGGAGCAGAGAGAGGAAGACAGGGTCCAAAGCAGGCTCAGTGCTGGCAGCAGAGAGCCAGTGTGGGGCTTGAACTCACGGAACTGTGAGATCATGACCACAGCCAGAGCCAGAGTCAGATGCTTAACCCACTGATCCACCCAGGTGCCTCCAAATTCTCTTTTTTAATTGAAGTATAGTTGAGACACAATGTTAACATTAGCCTCAGGTGTACAACATAGGGATTTGACAACTGTATACTTTATGCTATGCTTACAAGTGTAGCTACCATCTACATTATACAGTGCTATTACTGTACTGTTGATTATATTTCCTATGCTGTACCTTTCATCCCCATGACTCATTTATTCCATAACTGGAAGCTTGTATCTCCCACTCCTCTTCACCCATATTCCTCCCCTACCCCTTCTTTCCAGCAACCACCAGTTTGTTCTTCGTATTTATAGCTCTGTTTCTGTTTTTTGTTTGCTTGCTCATTTGTTTGGTTTTTTAGATTCTACATGTAAGTGAAACTGTATATTTGTCTGACTTATTTCACTTAGTGTAATACCCTCTAGGTCCGTTCATGTTGTTGCAAATGGCAAGATCTCATTCTTTTTATGGATGACTAAGTAATAATCTGTCCATCCGTCTGTCTGTCCGTCCGTCCATCCATCCATCCATCCATCCCACATTTTCTTTATCCATTCGTCTATCAGTGGACATTTAGGTTGCTTCCATATCTTGGTATTGTAAATAATGCTGAAGTAAACATAGGGTACATACATCTTTTCAAGTGAGTGTTTCAAGTTAGCGTTTTTGTTTTCTTTGGGTAGATACCCAGTAGTAGAATTACTGGATTGTATGGTATTTTATTTTTTGAGGAACCTCTGTAATATTTTCCATAGGGGCTGCATGAATTTACATTCCACCAGCAGCTTATTAGGGTTCCTGTTTTCTCCACATCCTCACTAACACTTGTTTCTTGTTTTTTGTTTTTTTTTTGTTTGTTTGTTTTTGATATTACCTATTCTGACTGGTTTGAGGTAGTATCTTATTGTGGTTTTGATTTGCATTTCTCTGATCATTTGCAGTATTGAGTGTCTTTTCATGTTTCTATGACTCATCTGTATGTCTTCTTTGAAAAAATGTCTTTCGTGTTTCTGGGTGGGTACAAATTTAAAACTATTACATCTTGAGGATGGACTACGCTTTTTATCATTATGAAGTGTCCTTTATATCTCTGGCATTGTTTTTTGCCTTGAAGTTTACTTTGTTTTTATTGTAATGTCATCAGTTTGCTTTTGGTGAGTGTTTGTATATGTGTCTTTTCTTTGCTGTGTCCTTGTGATAAAGTTGTGTTTCTTATTTTTAAAGGTACTTTTACGGTCTGTTTAATGGGTCAATTTAGTCTGTAATATACAGTATAATTGCAGATATATTTGGGCTCAAATCTATTGTCTCAGAAGTTGTCTAGCTTTTTATGTAAAAGTTCAGAAAGTCAGTATTTTAGGATTTGTGTGTCATCTCATCTCCGTTGCAGGTATTCAGCTCTGCTGTTTTAGCACAAAAGTAGTCGTAGCTAACATGTAAATAACTGAGCTTGGCTGTGCTCTAATAAAACTCTATGAAAACAAAAATAGGCCATATTTGGTTGATGGTCTTGTAGGTTGCCAACCTCTGTGTTGTTTTAGTATTTGTCTGCTGTTTGTTTTACTTGTTTTGTATTTTTTTCCTCCTCTTTCTTTGCCTTTTGGCCTTTTTTTTTTTTTTTAATTCTTGTTTCTTCTATTAGCTTAAAAGTAAAACCCTCTTTTACTGTTCTTTTAGTGGTTATCGTAGAGATTATAACATACTTAATTGAGCTATTAGCTTAAAATAATAATTGATCCTTTTACTCTCTTTCTGAAAATACAGGAACTTTAGAGTACTGTCACCTCCTGACTTAATGCCTTATAGGCCATTTGTGTGTGTGTGTGTGTGTGTTTAACTTTGTCCTGTGAAAACTGAAAATTTTCCATTAAAATTTTTTTATTGTGGAAATATACACTTATGTGGTGTTTTTGTTGTGTATTTCTTTAACTTTTTATTATGGAAAAATTCAAACTTTGTACAAAATGCAGAAAAATATAAATTACTAAATAATGAACTATAATACAGTTTCAGCAATTTTTGGTATTTTGCTAGTCTTAGTCTTGCTTAAAGTATTTCCTTAGCATCAAGTTGTTATGTTCAGAGATACTTTTTTTATATGTATCTCTAATACCTAAGGACTTAAGGAAGAATGATATTATTAGTCATCTGTTAAAATTAGCTGTACCTCAGAAAATATTTTCTAATATCTAATCCAGCTGATTTGTTCAAATTAGGTTGTTACATATTTTATTCTTCTATATCGTTAGTGTTTTTGGATATTCATTATTAAGGTTTTTAAAAGTATTTACTTTTTCTCTGATACTTTGTCCTTTTTCTGTTTGTTTTCACTTTTCTTCAGTTTTAAAAACATCTCTAAATACTTCTTTTAATGTGTACTTTCTGTTAATAAATTCTCAATTTTTATTAGTCTGATATCTGTATCTTCATTTCAAAAACTTTTTATTATGGATAATTTCAAACACATATAAAACTTAACTCAGAAGTCATGAACTTAATATAATGAACTTCCATGTTGTGATCACTGAGCGTGAATACTTATCAAACTACAGTCTTGGGGCGCTTGGGTGGCTCAGTTGGTTGAGCATCCGGCCTCGGCTCAGGTCATGATCTCGCAGTCCGTGGGGTTTGAGCCCCGCATCGGGCTCTGTGCTGACAGCTCAGAGCCTGGAGCCTGCTTCAGATTCTCTGTCTCCTCTCTCTCTGCCCCTCCCCTGCTCATGCTCTGTCTCTCCCTATCTTTCAAAAATAAATAAATGTTTAAAAAAAAATTAAAAAAAAAACAACCAAAAACCACAGTCTTGTTTCATCTCTTTTAAGCCACTGGGTTGTTATGAAACAAATTTGAGATTCAGAAACATGATATTTCATCCGTTAGTATTTCAGATGTATCTGTAGAAATTAAGAACTTTTTAAGAAATATAACCACAATATGTTATCTAAAATTATACATTGACTCCTTAATCTCAGCAAATATTCAGTCAGTGCTTTGTTTTCCTTAGTCTCTCATATACACAGTACATGTGGTTGATTTCCTCTAGTTAGGTTCCCAGGAAGGTTTACACATTTTGTTTGATAGGATTTTTTAAATGCTTAATCTGTAGATCTATTTCTCCACCACCGTCATGATTTTTAATTTCATTTTAGAAACCAAATTTTTTTGTTCTACAGAGGGTCCACTCTCCTGGAATATGCTAATTGCATATCCCTAGTTTTATTCAGTATTTTCCTTTGCTTATTTCCTATAAATTGTCATTTAAAACTAGCAGCTTGATCAAACTGAGTTCAGTATTTTGACAAGAATACTTCATAGGTGGAGTTGTGTAGTTCATCGGAGGCATGTAATATCTGGTTATATCTGTTTTGTTAGGTTAGTAGCCATTGATATCACCTAGATCCATGATTTTATTAATGCTTTTTATTTCCATTCATGTTTTTGCTGGGTATTGAATTCTAGTTGGCAGATTTTTTTTGGTTAAGGTTTTTTTTTTCTTTTTTTTTTTTCTTAGAGCAGCTTCAGGTGTACAACGAAATTGAGAGAAAAATATGGAGATTTCCCATTTGTTCCCTGCCTTTACTTACACATGCATGGCCTCCCCTATCATCAACATCATTTACCAGGATGGTATATTTAAAAAAAAGTTTATATTTGAGAGAGTGAGCAGGGGAGGAGCAGAGAGAGAGAGAGAATCCCAAGCAGGCTCTGCGTTGTCAGCACAGAGCCCAGTGCAGGGCTCGAACCCACATTGTGATATCATGACCTGAGCCGAAGTGAAGTTGGGTGCTTAACTGACTGAGCTACACAGATGCCTTTTTATTTATTTACTTATTTACTTAAGTTTATTTATTTATTTATTTTTATTTTCTAATAATTTATTGTCAAATTGGTTTCCATACAACACCCAAGTGCTCATCCCAACAAATGCCCTCCTCTGTGCCCATCACCCACTCTCCCCCCTCCCACACCCCTTTTTCCCCTCAGAACACAGATGCCTTTTAAATGATTTTTTTAAATTTCTTAATTAAAAATTTTTTATTTTTAAAATTTTTAATTGAAGTATAGTTGACATACGAATTTATATTAGTTTCAGGCATATAGTGGAGTGAATTGATAATTATATACATTACAAAAAAGCTCACCACTGTTAGGTGTGGTTACAGTCTGTCACCATACAAATTTTTTCCAGTATTGTTGACTCTTGTTCCTTGTGCTGTACTTCTCATACCCATAACCTATTTATTTTATAACCAAAAGTTTGTACCGCTTACTCTGCTTCAAACTGTTTTGTCCATTTCCTCATCATCTCCTAGAACAGTACATTTTTTACCAAGGATGAACCTACAATGACATCATAATCACCCAAAGTCCGTTGTTTTACCTTGGGGTTCATTCTTGGTATTGTACATTATATGGATTGGACAAATGATAATGGCATAGGTCCATCATTACAGTATAATATAGAATTTATGAATTTATGACTGTCCTAAGAATTTTTTGCATTCTTTTGTATGTTTTCATAGTTTGGCCTTTTCCAGATGTTATATAATAGTTGAAATCATACAATATTTAGTAGACTTTTCAGATTGGCTTCTTTCACTTAGTAATATGCATTTAAGGTTTCTCTGTCTTTTCATGGCTTGGTAGCTCATTTCTCTTTAGTACAACATAATATTCCATTGTCTGGATGTACCACTAAAGGATATCTTGGTTGCTTCCAAGTTTTGGCAGTAATGAATAAAGCTGGTATAAGCATGTGTGTGTGGGTTTTTGTGTAGACATAAGTTCCCAAGTCCTTTGGGTGGATATCAAGGAACTCCATTGCTTGATTATATAGTAAGAGTGTGTTTAGTTTTATAAATAACCCTCAAACTCTCTTCCAAAGTGGCTGTATCATTTTGCATTTCTATCAGCAACGAATGAGAATTCCTTTGTTCCACATCCTTGTCAATATGTGGTTTTTCTCAGTGGTTCAGATTTTGGTCCTTCTAATTGTATGTAGTTGTATCTTGTTTTAATTTATATTCTCCTGATGACATGATGTCTAGCATATTTTCATATGCTTATTTGCCATCTGTATATCTTTTTTTAGTGAGATGCCTGTTAAGGTCTGTGGCCCATTTTTTAATCAAGCTATTCTAAGAATTCTTTGTAGGGTGCCTGGGTGGCTCAGTCGGTTAAGTGGCCAACTTCAGCTCAGGTCATGGTCTCGCGGTCTCTGGGTCCATGCGTCCGAGCCCCGCGTCGGGCTCTGTGCTGATGGCTCAGAGTCTGGAGCCTGCTTCGGATTCTGTGTCTCCCTCCCTCTCTGCCCTTCCCCTGCTCATGCTCTGTCTTTATCTCTCAAAAATAAATAAATGTAAAAAAAATTTAAAAAAAAGAATTCTTTGTATATTTGAGATAACAGTCCTTTTTCAGATGTGTGTTTTGCAAATAGTTTCTCCCAGCCTATGACTTCTTTTTCTTGACATTGTCTTTCACAGACCAGAAGTTTTTAATGTTAATGAAGTCCACCTTATTATTGTTTTCTGTCATAGATTTTATCTTTGGTGTTTATCTAAAAAGATATCACTTGAGACATCATACTCAAGGTCTTCTAGGTTTTCTCTCATGTTTTTCCTAGAAGTTTCACAGTTTTGTATTTGATTGGATTTTTAAAAAAATTGAAGATCATTTTAGTATCCACTTGTTGAGATGTTAGCTATCAGTAATTATTGCTCTTTAGAGGTAGCATTCAGTGCATGGAAGCATTTAGCTGCTTTTAAGATCTTTCAGTCTTTAAATTTCACCAGTTTTACTATGAATAGGTGTAGACATAGTTTTACTATGTGATGAGATATAGATATTTTTTTATTTATCCTCTTAGGGTTTGTTGGGCTTCTTGGATCTGTGGTTTGATACTTTTTGTCCGTTTTGGAAAATTGTCCATTATTATCTCTGAAAATATTTCTTTTGACCCATTTTTTTCCCGTTACGCATGCATTAGAGTTTTTTACTTTGTCCTTTGTCCTTACTGTTTTCCTTTCTTCACTCTCTCTTCCCTGTTTTCCATTCTTTTTTTTTTTTTTTTAAATGCTTATTTATCTTTGAGAGAGAGAGACAGACAGAGCATGAGCAGGGAAGGGCCACAGACAGAGAGGGAGACACAGAATCTGAAACAGGCTTCAGGCTCTGAGCTGTCAGCACAGAGCCCGACGCGGAGCTTGAACTCAGGAACGGTGAGATCATGACCTGAGCCGAAGTCAGACGCTCAACCGACTGAGCCACCCAGGCGCCCCTGTTTTACATTCTTTTGTGTCTCTGAGCTTTATAACAAGATAGTCTTCTCACCTCTCTTCTGGTTTATTTATTTTCACTATAGTGTATTGAATCTGCTATTTAACCCCATCCATTGAAATATTAATTTTTGATATTCTGTTTTTCAGATACAGAATTTATATCTTTTTTTCAAATTTGCTATAATTTCCTTCACTTTTTAAAGATGATTTCTGTTTTTCTACTGAAATTCTTGATTTAATATACTATCTCCTTGAACATAATACATAAACTCATAAAGTCTAAGCTTTATAATTTCAGCATTTGAAACATTGCCGACTTGTTCCTCCTGTTTTTTGTTCAGTTGGCATATTTGCCTGATGATTTTATGAACGTATGTAAGACATCCATACAGGATCCAATATCAGGGTTTGGTAAGGTATGGTTTACACTCCCTTTGAGAGCTTGCCTACTTATGTTCATCTGTACTCTTTGAGTCTCAAAGGTTATGGGATTTCCCATTCTTATCATCTTTGGCAAGTCTGAATCTAGTTTTTCTCTCTTACTCTGTGACACATTGAAAAACTCTCCTCCACTTCTCAGTCTCAGCTGCTGCTTCTAGATGCCCCCCAGGGAAAAGCTGACCGACATATCTGACTAACTTCTCTGGATATCTTTCCCTCTGGATATCTTTCCCTCTGGATATCTTGGCTTACTCTTTTTTTTTTTTTTTTGTAATGTTTATTTATTTATTTATTTATTTATTTATTTATTTTTAATTTATATTAGTTTATCTTCAAATTGGTTTACATATAACACCCAGTGTTCATCCCAACATATGCCCTTTTTAATGCCCATCACCCCCTCTCCCCCCTCCCTCATCCCCCTCACCCTCAGTTTGTTCTTAGTCTTTGAGAGTCTCTTATGTTTTATCTCCCTCCCTCTCTGTGTCTTTTTTTTCTTTCCCCTCTTCCCCTCCCCCTGGTTTTTGCTTAGTCTCACAAAGTCCACCTATTCGTGGAAACATATGGTATCTGTCTTTTTCTGACTGACTTATTTCACTTAACATAATACCCTCCAGTTCCATCCATGTTGCTACACATGGCCAGATTTCATTTTTTCTCATTGCCACATAGTAGTCCATTGTATATATGTACCACTGTAATGTTTATTTATTTTTGAGAGAGAGAGAGCACAAGCAGGGGAGGGGCAGGGAGAGAGGGAGACACAGAATCCGAAGCAGGCTCCAGGCTCTGAGCTGTCAGCACAGAACCCATTGTGGGGCTCAAACTCAAGAACCGTGAGATCATGACCTGAGCCGAAGTTGGACACTTAACTGACTGAGCCACCCAAGGGCCCCATTGACTAACTCATTCTTAACTGCCTCCTTAGCTTCTGCTGCCTGTTAGCCCCCTTTCTCCATATTTTCCTGGCTTTCCTCATCAGGAGGTTTTTTTGTATCAGTTTACTATTGTTGGAGATTGAATCACTTTTTTTTCGTGCTGTTAAGCTTATCCATTGAGATAGGTATTTTTTTTCTGTATTAAGTCTTTTTAGATGATCAAAGTACTGCTCTTGTGATATAATATATTGAAAACACACACAGAAGTTTAAAGGAGCAAAAAAAAGTCACTGTCCCATCAGTGAGAGGCAATTACTAATAATAGTTCCTTTTTGTCAGAGAGTTGGTTTTTGTGACCATGGGGTTGGGGAAGAGTTCCAAGATAAGCTTTGAGGGGATTCAGGTACCTCAGTAGGGTTATGCCTGACACATTTAGATATTACACAGATGGTTTGATGTAAGAACAGTGTGGAGATCTGGATTTGGACATTAAAAGCAGAAAGTTTAGGAGCACCTGGGCGGCTCAGCGGGTCAAGTGACTGACTGTTGGTTTCAGCTCAGGTCAAGATCTCACAATTTGTGAGCTCGAGCCGTGCATCAGGCTCTGCACCAAGACAGAACCTGCTTGAGATTCTCTGTCTCCTCTGTGTGTCCCTCCCCTGCTCTCACTCTCTCTCTCTCTAAGTAAATAAACATTAAAAAAAAAAAAGGAAAGTTAGTTGAACCTATCAAAGTAGATGGAAGGTTTGTGATGGCTTGTAGACTATTTAACTGTTACAGGTTGCACAGTTTGAGAAGAGACAGGGTAATTATGGGAGAGGTAAGACAGAACTTAACTTTCCTAGTGTTAAGATGGCCAATACAGTCTCATATTTTGTATTTGAGATTATGTGTCTATGGAAAAAATTGTTTTCTTCTACATTTAATAGCTTTGTTGATTTTTTTAAAGCCTGAAATCCTATATGCTAAATAGTGGTTATATAAAACACAGTTTTCTAGTGTGAAATACTTATTTATTAGTACTTCAGATCTAATCGCAAAATAGATTAAGCCTTGAAGTTCAGACTTGCTAATAACTTATATTTGGCTCGTTCAAATGATGATCATCAACCTTTTGTTCTATTAAATGTGCATAATAGTGAAATCACAGTATTAAAGAATAATAAAACTATATTAAGTACACTAGGGAGGTATTAAATACACATGACTTTCACATTGATTTAGTTTACAGAAAAATAGAGACAATACAAGAAGCAGTACTTTTGTACTTGCTCTTCAAATAAGCACTGGTATATTAAAATAAAAAAGTAATGACTTCATTTAATTTTTGGTGATACAAATGTTTTTTAGTTCTCTACCAGACTAGTTCTTTAAATACATGTGCACAAAAGGCATTTATGGATAGGCCAGAAATTCATGACCACATATTTATTTATTTATTTTGATGTAACTTCTGTGCCCGACATGGGGCTCACCTCACAACACCAAGATCAAGAGTTGAATATTCTACCGACTGAGCCAGTCAGGTGCTCCAGTATCTACTTATTTTTAATTTATAATTTGAGTTTTTTGTTTATACAGTTTTAATTGTATTTTGATAATTTTTCTATGTGTTTGAGAGTTCTTATCATATGGAAATTTGATTTAACAGAGCTACAATAGAAGAAGCATACTCCAGGTCAATGACAAAACTAGCAAAATCTGCAAGCAACTATTCACAACTTGGGTGAGTTAATGTCTTTGAAAAACTCTTTTTCAATGTTGATTTAGGTACAATTCTTGAGAATATTAAGTGCTTATTGAAGATTAATCGTTCATAAATATAATAATCTATAATGTACTTAAAATGTGTCTATATATAATATATTCTTGATAAAAAGTAGAATTGAACTTGATGAATCAGTTAATGCAGTCAAAGTAAATGAAACCTATTTTCCCCCTTTATTGAACTACCTAGTCATTTGGTAGCATAATTTTGTGGTTATAAATGTTATGTATTGTGCATGGTATTGTAGTTTTCTATAAGTTCACTAAAATTATGTTGAACAGTGATCTTTACAAACTCACTTAAAATAAACGTCACTGAAATGATTAAAATTTATTAAAAAGGTCTCATGATTTTATAGACTATTATTAAATATTTCTCTTAAAAATTTGTGGTGAGAAAATATGTTCTTTGAAAAATGAATATTAAAATAAGAATCCATTTTAGGTGTGCCTGGGTGACTCAATTGGTTAAGTGTCTGACTGTGGTTCAGGTCATAACCTCGTAGTCCATGAGTTTGAGCCCTGCGTCTTGGGCTCTGTGCTGACAGCTCGGAGCCTCGAACCTGCTTCAAATTCTTTGTCTCCCTCTCTCTCTGCCCCTCCCCTGCTCATACATTGTCTCTCTCTCTCTCTCAAAAATAAATAAACATTAAAAAAATAAAATAATATATTTTAAATAAGATGTGCTACATGGCTTTAGTAGTTCTGGAAGGAGATATTGTGTAACTAAAACCACAACAACCCTGGGAAGAATATTTAATCTTTTTTAATTATGTAAAAATTGGGGAAAGGGTATACTTTTAAGATAATTTAACAAATAATTCATCTAACATTTATAAAGATTTTTATAGTTATACTTAGTAGAACATTTCTTTGTATCTGGGATACAAAGTATCTGTGAATCGCCAGAAAATTTTCACAGGTATTAATTCATATTTATGATGAAGAGGGTTTATAATTAGATTCACAAACAGTTCCCTGAACCAAAAAACTGGTTAAGAATGAAAATATTCTTTCATGGTGGTTGAATGAATTTAAATGAAAATCGTGCTAAATTGTGGCCCAGGTCCTCTCAGTTCATCCTCAGGGTGGTGACACTGCCCATTATATTATGTGTTGACAGTTGCAGCTAAGAGGACCTTCTGTAGCCCTGTACTATGGCTAGGAAGGCTGGGGAACTGCCACCTTTTTCACCCAGAGGAGAGGGGTCTGTTAGTTGATGACCATCTAGTGCTGTTTTTCTTCCAATTGTCTTCCAGTTCTTTCTTCCAGCCCCGTCTCCCTTGATACATCACTTTTCTGGCAGCTTCCTTTTCCTAAAGCCCTTATGTAGGCATGCTTCTTCTAAAACATTATTTATTTATTAACCATAGTAGAAGGGCCAGAAAGTAACGGGACTAGCAGAAGCTGGCTTTATTATTTATTTTTTTATTTTTTAACAACTTACTGTCAAATTGGTTTCCATACAACACCCAGTGCTCATCTCAACAAGTGCCCTCCTCAATGCCCATCACCCATTCTCTATTCTCCCATATCCCCCATCAATCTTCTGTTTGTTCTTAGTATTTAAGAGTCTCTTATGTTTTGTATCCCTCCCACTCTGTGGCTTTTTTTTTCTTTCCCC
Organism: Paguma larvata; assembly: GCA_030068075.1. NCBI lineage: Eukaryota > Metazoa > Chordata > Mammalia > Carnivora > Viverridae > Paguma > Paguma larvata. Next base: position 96,885,671 of record CM057826.1, on the reverse strand, counting down.
TCTTCTCCTCCCCCATGGTTTTCTGCTAAGTCTCTCAAAATCTACCTATATGTGAAAACATATGGTATCTATCTTTCTCTGACTGACTTACTTCACTTAGTATAATACCCTCCAGTTCCATCCATGTTGCTACAAATGGCCAGATTTCATTCTTTCTCATTGCTGCGTAGTATTCCAGTGTGTGTGTGTGTGTGTGTGTGTGTGTGTGTGTGTGTGTGTATACATACACACCACATCTTCTTTATCCATTCGTCAGTTGATGAACAGTTAGTCTCTTTCCATGATTCAGAAGCTGACTTTAAACAATTGGCTGTGGTTTTATTATAGAAAATTCTACCCTGTTTTTAGTTGTCAGGTGAGAGAGAGAAAAAACATGAATTAACTTTAACTGTGTTTCCAGAGACGATATTGACAACATTTCTGTCTTTGGAATGTGTGCTTCTCATAAATAATAGATGATATTTTATGTGTTAGTGTCATTACTTAAGATCATAAATATTTTAAATATTAATGTTTTACTGATGTGTTTTTAAGCAGTTGAATTTTCTCTTTATTTTTTTGCATTTAAAAATATTTGGGACATGTTACTTTTCTTTCTTACTTCTTATTATATATTAATGTGTATTACTTGACCAGAAAAAAAGGTTTCTATATCAAACTTTTAAAAATGTAAAGAAATTTGACATTCCTTAAAGAAACCTGTATTTAAAGAAATCTTAGGTTGAACCCCTTTACAGTGTAAAGAATCTTTTGGTAAAGGTACACTCCCATCTTCCTGCTTTGTCAAGTACAGACTATTCTCTGTGGGGTTTACATGAAGTATATATTTTGGTGCTGTAGTGAGTGGATAATTTTCAGTTGTCTGTTTCTACTCTCAAAAATTTTCCTTTTAACTCTTTGCCCGCTGATTAGATTTTAAAGTGTGAGTTGAGATCTAATTGGAATAGCCGTGTTCTAAGCATATTAATTTTCCTATTTGAACTTCTTATTGCTTAAAATGATCATTGTGAGTTAGCATTCCTTCTGGGTAGGAAATGTAATAATTGGGACAGAATACATATTAGCATAAGTAATTTCTTTCTTTACTCTCTTGCCCTGTTTGTTTTCTAGAAGTTTTCATAGAGTAAAAAAGGTGCTATTGAAAATATCTTAAGAAGTACTTGAGGAAAACATAGGATAAAATTATCCTTAGATCATTCTTTATTGACTAAATTAGTTTAAGCTAATCATTGACATCTTAAGTACTGTACATCCAGGATGCAATAATGTAGTAATTCTTGGACATACTTCAACCTGCTGAAAATACTAAATTCTCAGTATTGAGAAAAAGTGGTAGGGAAGTATGTCTTGCATCATGTATCGTATACTAGAAAGGGACTGTGTTAGTGTTTGTTAAAGTATGCAGATAAATGATCTGAAATAAGATTTCATTGAAGTAACTTCTAAAATATTCTCAAATGATTATTAAGGGTGAATGCTCTTAAAAAATTGTGTGAATATGACTTTTGCATGTTTGAAATCAGAGGAACTTTTATTAAAAAATTTTTTTATTAATGTTTGTCTATTTGTGAGAGAGAGTGTGGGAATGGGGAAGGGGCAGAGAGAGAGGGAGACACAGAATCCAAAGCAGGCTTCAGGCTCTGAACTGTCAGCACAGAGCCCAACATGGGGCTCCAATCCATGATCTGTTGAGATCATGACCTGAGTTGAAGTCGGACGCTTAACTGACTGAGCTACCCAGGCACCCCAGAGGAACTTTTATTTTTGATGAAACATTTTAGATGAGGACGTAAGTAGTCAAAAATTGAAATTTGGAAACAAGTTAATTTTATAATAGACAATGACAAGTACAAGTCTAAATAATCAGATCAACTCAGAAAATAGTACGATATGATTCATAGCCATCGCCAGACCTCTGATAAATATTTAACTGATTTCTGTGCTCCCGACTGAGGCCGAAAAATATCTTAATTAACCAAGGATTAAAAAATCAGCATCAGTCTGTCAGCCATTTCATATATGTTTTATTTTAATTTCCTATTTTATATAATTAAAATTGCTGAACATTATATTATTGTTTCTGTTGGTTCTCTTTTGGAGTCTTAAACTTTTTTTTTCTTTTATTAAATAATTCCCGTATTTTCTTTCCCTTAGAACATTTGCACCAGTGTGGGATGTGTTCAAAACATCTACAGAGAAATTAGCAAACTGTCACTTGGATCTTGTTAGAAAATTACAAGAGTTAATAAAGGAAGTTCAGAAGTATGGAGAAGAACAAGTAAAATCTCATAAAAAGGTATCATTTTTTTCCTGCTAAAGGACTGATTGATCAGATAATGAGTGCTTTACAGTTTGGTCATTTTGATGAATCATTTCATACCATACAGACTAAAGAAGAAGTTGCAGGAACTCTGGAAGCTGTTCAAGCCATTCAGAACATAACTCAGGCACTTCAGAAATCCAAGGAAAATTACAATGCCAAGTGTGTAGAACAAGAACGTTTGAAAAAGGAAGGAGCTACGCAAAGAGAAATAGAAAAGGTAATTGTAATAAAAAATAATATCTCTGTGGTTTCAAAGCACTTTCAAACATAAGACTGCATTTAATCTTCAGACACTCAAGAATGACCTCGTATTAAAGATGAAGACACCGTGCCCCTGAGTGTTGTTGGTTTACCTAAGTGAAACAGAAGTAGGTTTGCAGAATATGTTGTGTATAGTAAATAGATGAGCAGATACATAAAAAGTAATGATATCTTTATGTCATTGACATTTGTAGGATATTTTTATAAGATAATTGATAAGTAACTGCTTGGTGTGAGGTTTAACAGTGACTTAAAATTTTTTTTGAGACAAGACTGGTGTATTTAGAAAGGCATAGATACTTGAAGATAAGCTTTAAAATATGTGTTGTGGGTGATTTATTGCTGACTTTGAAGACATTTATGTAGTAGTGCGGTAAACCACAACCCTTTCCCCCACTCACGTTTTAATTGAAAGTAGAGTTCTCCCCCTTTCAAAACAGTTTAACCATTCACTTGTTTGATGTGTTGTATCTCATTTAGGAATGAGCCATAGGAATGATATTTTGAAAGCTTTTTAAACTATTTGAAATATCCAGTAAAAAAAGAAAACCAAATTGTAACTGTATTATAGCAATTATAATAATTATAAAAATATACATGCATGGGCAGAAACTAGAAGAGAATAATGGAAAAATCCAAACAGTTGATGGAATTTGGCATAACTCATTTCCTTTAATGTAACTCATTTCCTTTAATGTAAATAAAAATTGGGAGGGCGAAAAAGATAAGGCACAGTATAAGTTACTGTTTTAAAAGACCATTCCAGACAACAGCAATTACAAATAAAATACAAGAAGGGAAAACAAAACAAAACAACAGAGTCCAAAAAAGAAGAATAATATCTTTATGAACCAGAATTAGAACAGATACCCAAAGTGGTATGTAGAGATTGATTTGCAGGTTTGTGGTTGCACTCAAAGTCCTAAATTAGGCTGTGGAATTTAAGCTCTTAGGTCTTAAAGGGGACTAAGTGTTCCCCACTTGTGATAAAGCACAAGGAGCCCACTCACTGGGTGAAGCCATATAGGTAGGAAAAAAGAAGACTTCTGAGTTGCTGACTAGGGCTAAAGCTTTACTGGAAGATGGGAACTTAGGGTCACAATTTTGAGTGGGAATCAAGCTAGGGAACCATTTCATGACTCTTTTGGCCATATCCAGATAATAATGGAGTATTTTTAAGAAGTGTTATATGAGTAATGATCTTGATGACACTGAAGATAATATTGTATGGGAAAAAAAACAGACCTCAGGAGTCTCTGAATTGGAAAGCAATTGAGAAGGGTCAAAATCTGAATATGAGGAAGATTTAGGAGTATGTTGGATAATTCATTTTGCTTTCCTTTTTATTCTGTATCACATAGGAGTGGTAATAGAATAAAAATGTACCCCTAAGTAAGTCTAAAAGAGCTTTTTGAAAAGCATAAAATTAGGGGTGCCTGGTTGGCTCAGTCACTTGAGCGTCCAGCTCTTGATTTTGGCTCAGGTCATGATATCACAGTTGTGGGATTGAGCCCCCCCAACAGGCTCCGCACTGAGTATGGAGCCTGCTTGAAACTCTCTCTCTCTCCCTCTGCTCCTCCTCTGCTTGCTTGGGTGCACTCTCTTTCAAAAAGCATAATATTAGAATTTTAAGTGATATGAAAGCATTATTTTATGCTTTAGTTCATAGCATTTTTCTTATTTTAATGGTACACAATAGGATGATGTATTTTATAAATTAATGGTATGTTAGAATTAGTAGTAATCGACTACGTACATTAAAACATAACTTCTAAAAGAATTGACGTATATTCTAAGTCTTTTAAAAAAGGCAAAAAAAAGAGGATGTTAAAATTTTAATGATAAGGAGAAAAAGGAGGAAATAGGAAAAAAAAAGAATGGTAGACAGATGGGGCGCCTGGGTGGCTCAGTCAGTTAAGCGGCCGACTTCGGCTCAGGTCATGATCTCACCGTCTGTGAGTTCGAGCCCCGCGTCAGGCTCTGTGCTGATGGCTCAGAGCCTGGAGCCTGCTTCAGATTCTGTGTCTCCCTCTCTCTCTGCCCTTCCCCTGCTCATACTCTGTCTCTATGTCTCTCAAAAATAAACAAACATTAAAAAATTTTAAAAAAAAATTAAAAAAAAAAAAAAGAATGGTAGAAAAACGAAAGTAAGTTGGAAGAGGGGCGCCTGGATGGCTCAGTTGGTTAAGCATTTGACTTCGGCTCAACTCATGATCTTGCAGTTTGTGAGTTCAAGCCCTTTGTTGGACTCTGTGCTGACAGCTCAGAGCCTGGAGCCTCCTTCACATTCTGTGTCTCTCCCTCTCTCTGTCCCTCCCATGCTCATGCTCTGTCTCTCTCTGTCTCTCAATAATAAATAAAAACATTAAAAAAATTAAAGAAAAAATAAGTTGTAAGAAGTAAGGTCGAATATACCAAAACCGTAATATGTATAAATGAATTAGACTTCTAATAATAGGTTGATTTTCAAATTGAAAAAAACTCTTATTATGTAAATCAACCTTAGTGTTTAGCAACAGAAGACTTTTTTATATAATGGGACTATTCAGTTCAAATAAATTATATAAGGTAAAATGGTAGATCTGGGATTTAAAATATTCTAGCAAAAAAAATGTTGGAGGGGAAGAATGGATAAAGTTATACGATGGGTTAATGGAGTTCATTACATTTCTTTTGTGTGCTCTAAAATGTTTATTATAAAAGCAAAAACAAAACAAAAGAATGAGCTAGAATGACATAAATTAACATTGACTTAGGTGAATCTAAAAAGCATAATATTGAGCAAGAAAAGCAAAGTTCCAGAAGGATATGTAGATTTTGATGCCTTTTACATAAACTTTAATTTTCTGCAAAAAAAAAACCAAAAAAACAAAAAACCCAAATCAACCAACCAAACAAACCTTGTAAGTATAATTAACTATATTAGGGACATACATAGCGACAGTAAACAGTGTGCCACATATTGGGAGTTAACCTTTGCAGAGCAAGTGGCGAATGGGACTAGTAAGGGCAGAGGGCCCCCTTTGTCTATGTAATAATAAATGTTTTTCCAAAAGATAAAAAAGATAGGAACAAAGACTGTATAAAGCCAACTATATTTCATTTTATTTTATTTTTTTAAAGTTTATTTATTGTGAGAGAGTGAGAGCGGGTAGGGTGGGGCAAAGCGGGGGGGGGAGAGAGAGAGAGAGAGGGAGAGAAAGAATCCTAAGCAGGTTCTGCACCATTAGCACAGAGGCTGACATGGGGCTTGATCTCATGACCATGAGATCATGACCTGAGTTGAAATCCAGAGTCAGATGCTTAACCACTAAGCTACCCAGGCGCCCCAAGCCAACTCTGTCTCAAACTAAGAGAATTATTTTTTTTAAATGGGAACTATAGGAACAGTTCCTTACAGTACGTACTATAACGTATAGGTCAGTAAATTGGAATGGATTCCATATAATTAATGCAAAACTGTGCTATCTCAGTTAGTTGAAATTTCCTAGAGGGTTAAGGTACTCCTAGCTCTGCTTTTTTTTTTTTTTTTTATGAAACCCAGTGAGTTTAACATAGTACCTAGTGTGTAGTGACCACTTGAAAAATATATGGTAACTAGAGATTATGCTTAAAGAAATGCTAGTCTGAATCTTTTGATATAAATCAAAAAGATTTAATGTAAGGTTATGATTTGGATTAAAAGATTTCTTTTTGATTAACATACTACAGCATACAGTGGTGTCCCAGGGTTGTGAGTTGGTGCTCTGTGCTTCACTTGCCTTGTGGCATGGACCCATAGAGGAAGGGGTGCTTTGTTTCTAATTGCTTTTCCTAGAGGTGATATCTTTGCTTGTGGTACTAAGTATGTTAGTGGGTGTCTGATTTATGTATGTTCAAATCCAAGTCTAAGTAAATCGCTAATTTTGACCTATAACAAGCTTTTTATTAACATGAATGTAGATTTTTAAAAACATAAATCTTTGAACCATTTTCCTTCAGTAAATTTGAAAACAAATACTTCTGGCTATTTTGACATAGCTTCTGATTTTCACTTAAAAGCTCTTAATTTTTTATAAAGCATTATTTAGAAGGCGCTCATTTATGGCCTTTGACTAAATACTTAATTTGTATGTGTATATTTGCTTCTTAGGATTTTACTGTAAAAATTATTGGAATTTAAACACCAATAATTCTTGTAGTATATCAGTAAATTTATTTATAATGCTAAGGAAATCAATACAACGTGGGATTTATTTTATTATCAATAGGTAATGTGTTAAAGCCAGTCTTTTATTTGTGAGAAGAAATGTAGTTGTTTTTTTTAAAGCATAATTTCCTCATTCAGGATCAAATGCTGCAGCTTCCCTTTTTAATAATTATTTTATGAAAGTGGTCAAGTTCATTACTACTAGGATATTCAGTTTTTATAATTCTACCCTAGAATTCATAGCATTTCTAAGTATATATACTATTTAGAAAGTTGTTTTGACTTAACTGAGTATTGCTGTATAGTTCTTTCCTATGAGTACTCTTTCTTGCTTTCCACAAAAGTAAAGGGGCACCTGGATGGCTCAGTTGTTAGGTATCAACTTTAGCTCAGGTCTTATTTTCATGGCTTCTGGGTTTGAGCCCTGCGTTGCTCACAGCTCTGTGTGTGTGCTGACAGCTTAGAGCTTGGAGCCTGCTTCAGATTCTGTGTGTGTCTCTCTCTTTACCCCTCCCCCACTCTTGCTCTGTCTCTCTGTCTCTGTCTCTCTCTCAAAAATGAATAAACATTAAAAAATTTAAAAAAAATCAGTAAAGTTGTTCCATTACAATTACTTTCTAAAATTGCTTCTATGTCTTTATTTTTCCTTAAATTTGTTTTTGTCATTACTTAAAACAACTTTGTGAGTCAATAGTTTCTTTTTCATTTTATTCCTTTGTGATTAAGTACTGCTTTTGTTAGTTTTCCAGGATACTTCTTTAAGTTGGTGTATAATTTCCTTAAGATTCTGGTATATTATTTTTACATTTGAAGAGTGAGGGCTGATGTCAAAAAAAGTTAGAACTTTAAAGGGTATCTTGTCTCTTCCTTCATGCCTCCAAATAAGAGAAGTGAAATTTTACACAGCTTCTTGGTATCAGAAAGTAGTCTCCAAAAGACTTAATCTGTTTACATTCTGAGTTAGATTTTGCTCTGAACTTTTGAGATGAAGATAATTTTATGTTTGGAAATAATGGACAAAGAAATTTGTATGCTGAGTTGAATAGGTAGACCAAGATTTACAGTGAGAATATTCTGGGAGGAAAAAAAGAAAGTTAAGTATGATGGTTTAAACTTTTAAAATTAGTTATTTCTAACCTTGTCGACTCAGTAAAAATTCAAATATCAAAACTAGTTTGAATTTTGAGTCTGAGTTTAGGAAGAGGAAATGATGCTTCAGGAACTTCTTTACATCTCTTAAAGTCCTGTGACTTTACGTGTAGTGAATAATGTGAAATAATTGCTTTGTTTACATTGGAGAAATATATGATAGGTCTTCTGTAAGGAGTATTGGCCCTCCATGGAGTGATCTTTTATTTCTGTTAGATTATAAATTCCTTGTGTGTGAGACATTATCATTGTATTGTTTGCAACACAGCAAATATGTCTACTTAGAAAAATAATCATTATAGCAAAATGTTATTTGAATTTTTCCTGTTCTTACTACAATAAAATCGTTTTTTATTTTAAATACAGACTAAAGATTAGATTCTTGGCTTTTTAAGTGGCTTATTCAAATATATGGTTTTTTAATGTTCATTTAGTTTTGAGAGAGAACATGTGTGTGTTCTGGGGAGGGGCAGAGAGAGAGAGGGAGACAGAGGATCCAAAATGAGCTCTGCACTGACAGCAGGGAGCCTGATGCAGGGCTTGAACTCAGGGACTGTGAGTTCATGACCTGAGCTGAAGTCAGACCTTTAACTGATTGAGCCACCCAGGCTGCCCTTAAATATTTTTCTGATTGTTGGATTATAAAGTGATAATTTGTGTGCAATAGTAAGTAAATGTTTTAGTTTTACCATGTACTTGTCATTTTGCTAGATATTATGAAGGTTATTAAAGGCTAAAATATATATCCCACCTTCTGTATTCAAGAAACTTTTGGGGGAAGCCAAAACATATTGAATAGTGCGGAGCAAGAGGTTAGAGGTTTTTAATGGTAAGTTTAGAAAGGGGGAGAGTATCCTATTTTGTACAGAACCTATAAAAAAGAAAACAGGAAGATCTCACAAAATAAATTACTCTTAAAAATATAGACACACACACACACACACACACACACACATAACAAAGTATAGACACAATCATTATAGTCATATTTGGAGAAATTTTCCATTTTTATGAATTTTTTTCAAATTATAAATATCTCTAGGAGTGATCACAACTCTGGTCTCAGTCTCTCACTGTACTAGCACATAAATTGTTAGACAGTAACTTAATAGGCAGCAGAAAAAAGTGGTAGGTGTTAGGATAAGAAACAGGCAAAGAAAAAGGGCCTGCCAGTGAGACTTTTATTTTGCTAGGCTCTGTCATTGAAAATCACTCCACAGACTGTAAGTTGCTGATCATTCTTGGACAGACTGAAACTTTAGGTAGCCGGAAGAAGAGAATGAAGTCTTTTGGTATTGAAAAAAACCCAAAGGAAACCCAGATAATCACACCATTAAAATGTTTTCTTAAATCTGGGCTTCCTGTGAACATGCTTAGTAAATTTTAAATATCTATCTCATCTAATTGTTATGTGTTTGAACAAGGCATTAATGACAAATGGCCTGAGACAATGGGAAAAGGGTAAAAAAAAACCAGAAAACAAAATCCATAGAGCAAACTAGAAAATCATTATAGGTTTTATCCACGTACTCTAGGGATGGAGAACTAAGTCCAGCTGTTAGATATAATAACACAAAATACAATGATGTATCTTCTTTCTGGTATTACTTTTAGAAACCATAATAATAGCAGATACCACTTATTTTGTCATTTTGACTATATGCCAGACCCTGTCCCAGTCATGTTACATAAGTTACATTTCATCACTGCCAAAGCCTTAAAAAATAGGTGGTATTCTTCCCATTTTAGGAATGAGAGAACTATATAAAGCTCCAAGACAGAGTCTTCTGGCTCCAAAACCAGTTTTATATATGCTGCAAGATAAAGTGGCATCCTATGTTATTTAAGAATGCAGGAAAGCATGGAGCATCTATGTTTAATATAATGTATGTATACAGTTTAAGGAGCATACAATGGGCCCTTGTTAGAGAGTAGACCTGTCTGCATCTCTTGCCAGTCCCAAACCTCCAGGTAAACTCAACTTTCTGTTTCTAATTCATATTCTTGAACATAGTTGGAGATAATTTCATGTTGATTCTGATTAGCTTTACACAAATTCCATGTTTTCCAGCTTTGCTTAGCCTTCCTTGGCTCTAAGTGATACTTCTGCTCATCTAGTTGTTACCTGTTGTGTCTTCCACAACCCCAGTTTGAAATTGTCTCTTGAAGTTCTCAGCCTGCCCTACCCTTCCCCACTTTTTTTTTTTTTTTTTAATTTTTAAAAATTTTATTTTAGAGAGCGTGCCAGTTGGGGAGAGGAGCGGTGGAAGAGAGAGAATCTTAAGCAGGCTCCATGCTCAGTGCAGAGCCCAGTGCAGGTCTTGATCCCATGACCCTGGGATCATGGCCTGAGTTGAAATCAAAGAGTCAGACGCTCAACAGACTGAGCCACCCAGGCATCCCAGTTCCTCCTCTTAGCAGATCATCTCTTATTTATCAAGAAAATTTATCAAGATAGTTGTATCTCGAAATCCTTATCTTTACTTTTTTTGATCTTCCCCTAAACTTCCCATGTCCAGAGTGATCAGTTCTTTGAAAATGGTTGTTTCTTGATAGGTATAAGTCTGCTCCACCCTACAAGTTACACCTAATCTTTATTTTTCCTTAACTTCTGTCTTCCATAGAATTTATCTTTACTTCTGTGGCTTTGTTGCTTTCTACTGATTTCTAGGTAAAAATAGGTTCTACTGGTTTTGTGAAGTCCTTGAGGAAAAAGGTCCCTATATAATTTATCTTCATATTCTTCACTTTATTGAGTAAGTAACTTTGATAAAATTAGAGCTATAATAATGCAATAACAACTTTTTAGAAATAGAAATCTTAAGGGGTGTCTGGGTCACTCAGTCCGTTAAGTGGTTCAGATCTTCATTTCACACTTTGTGAGATTGACCCTCATGTCAGGCCCCATGCTGGGTCTGGAGCCTGCTTAAGATTCTCTCTCCCTCTGCCCCTCCCCCACTTAAAAAAAATAAAAATCTTGAAAAAATGGGCAACGATTAAAAACAAATTTATAGATTTCCTGGACCATAATGGAAACTGAGAAACATCAAGGAAAATTGATTTTCTCAACTTTTGAGCTACCTTTGTAGTTATTAATTAGACATTAAACAGAATATACGTGTATTGTGGGAGGAAGGACGACTTATAGGTGTGGAAGAGTGTCAAGCATATTCTGATGGTATTATCACATTTTTGTTGATTGAAATCTTAGTAGTACTATACCATTAGAATGTGGTTATATGATCTTACCCTAAGTTATATGATGAGAGTATTTTAACTTTTCAGATCGCATGCCATCAGACAGAAAGGCGAATCAGTGTTTAATTTCTTTGTTATTCTGTGACTGTAACAAAAAATATTGCTAATGAGAACTTGAACAAAGGCATTAAAGTTAGTTTATGTCCTGTTGAGCTCACCATAGATCTCACCTTTTAAAATGCATTTAAATAGTTATTTCATATGAACGTATATCAGGAAAGAAAACCTGTCATTGTATAGTTGAAAATGTTTTTGTTTTATTACAGGCAGCTGTTAAATCTAAGAAAGCTACAGATACCTATAAACTTTATGTGGAAAAATATGCATTAGCAAAAGCTGATTTTGAACAGAAAATGTCAGAAACAGCTCAGGTTGGTATTTTTTAAGCTTTAAATCTAAAATGGGATATTTGTTTTACTGATATAAATAATATGATTTTTGTGCCATATAACTTTGTAGTATTAGAAATGTTAAAATACACAATCTGTATGTTTTCTTAATGCTGTTTTAAAGATACAGATCTTGGGGGCGCCTGGTGGCTCAGTCAGTCAAGCATCAAACTTCAGCTCAGGTCATGATCTCACGGTTTGTGGGTTTGAGCCCCGTGTCAGGCTCTGTGCTGACCGCTTGGAACCTGGAGCCTGCTTCAGATTTTGTGTCTCCCTCTCTCTCTGCCTCTCCCCACTTATGTTCTCTCTCTCTCCCAAAAATAAATAAAATATTAAAAAAAAATACACATCTTGTTTTGGAGATCGAGCACCAAGGTGCAATAATTATGACATCATAAGGGGTTATTCGGATACAGCAGAAAAGTCTGTTTACAGAGAATTGGGGAAAGTGAGGACATTGGTAGATGATGAAGACAGTGCTGATTGTTAGCCTTATATATGTTTTAAAATTGACTTCTGCTTAAGAGAACTGGAAATGATTCACCGCTGAGAATATAGCTCTTAACAGAAGAATCAAGAATCCCTGCTCTGATAGAACTTACATTTTACTTGGGGAAGACAGACAATAAAAAAAAATCTGTCTCCCATAAACCTGGGATAATTTATACCCTATTCAGTGTTCTTAGAACCTTAATTAAAGGCCTAGGTTTAACATGGATGCCTTTTATGAATCATACCTAAAGCTTCTACCCCACTCTCTTATACTCTTTTCTTGTTTTTGTTTTGCTCCTTAGCACACCTGTCAGGATAGGCTGGGTATGCTGAGGTGACAAATAAAGCCCCACATCTCCGTGCTTAACAATGGCAAGGGTTTATTTGTTATATTCTGATTCATCATGGACTGGTGGTAGCTATTCTTCATCTTCTTCACTCTGATGTTGAGGCTAGTGAAGGAACTTCTTCCTCCCACTCCCCCTCCCTCTCCTTCTCCTCCTCCTTTTCCTACCCTTTCTTCTCCTCCCCCTCCTTTTAAATGTAATTTTTATTTTTTATTTTTGTTTATTTTGAGAGTGAGCCAGCAAGTGGGGGAGAGGCAGACAGAGGGAGACAGAATCCCGAGCAGACTTCATGCTGTCAGCATAGAGCCAGATATGGGGCTCGAACCCATGAACCATGATACCATGACTGAGCCGAAATCAAAAGTCAGAGGCTTAATTGTCTGAGCCCCCTGGATGCCCCAAGGAACCTCTTAGAACATTATTCTTAGACATCATCTTTGAATGTAGTGAAACTAATGAGTTCTTCTACCCATATTTTTTTATTGTTCATCTTCCTCCACTAAAGGATAAGTTCTATGGTAATGGGTTGATTTATTATTTCCTCAGCATTTAAAATAGTTCCCAGTGCTTGGTAGGCATTCAGTATAATGTGAAGAACGACTTTATATTAATCTGCCTTCTTAGATTCTAGGGTGATGCTTGGAGTGATGATTGATGCACATCTCAGAAATCAAAAGGCTTTAATGCTTGTTTTCAGGCATATGTGCCTCTGTCTTTACTTGCGATAATGTAGGCACTGTGCTCATTGCTGGGTATATACAGTATATATGTAAACGAAACAAATAACTCCGTGCTCTAGGTGGAGTGTACAATATAGAGGAGAGAGGCAAACATTAAATATGTGGTTAAATATAAAGTTATGAATTATTATACCTGTTAAAAGGAAAAGAAGGATTCTATGAGATAGAATAATAGAAGCAACCTAATTTGGATTTGGGAGTTCGGAAAGGCCTTTTTGGAGAAGTGAGATTTAAAACTGAGACTTGAAGAATGAGTAAAAGGATGCATTCTAGGGCATGAGTATTCCAGGCATTGGGGACCCATGGGTATAAGACCCAGGGGTATGAAAGAGCTGTCACATTTTAGAAAGCAAAGAGTGCTTAATAAAACTAAGTGAAGAGAGGTAGTGGTAAGAAGTGAGGTTAAAGAGCTAGACAAGGACCAGGCCTTTAGTAGAGTTTACGTTTCCTTCTAAAAAGGAGTCCCATTGCTGAATTACTCTGAGTTTAGTAGTCACTAATTCTGAGGAATTGTGATATTTAGCAGATCGCCCACCCCTAAAAAAAAACCCAGCACAATTTCTAAATTGCACCTGAATCACAGTTTTGAGTTTCTGTGTGATTTCAAGATATTTTTAAATAATTAAGAATATGTCTTATTCAGTGTAGCTGTTTTAAAAGAGAATGAGAAGATGGCACCCTTTTCTTGGAATTAGAAATTATCCATATGAAACTTGTGGATGTTTCTGGAAGTAGCTTTTCTGGATTTGGGTCTGTCTTAATGAGAAAATTTCTGGTTCATTAAATTGCAGAAATCTAAGCCGAGGGCAAATTCTTGGAATATGAACATAAACAAGAATCATGCTTCTGCTGAATATTCTTCAGTTCCTAAGAGAGTAATTCAGAATTTTGAAATATCGATATTCTCATTGATTTGGTTAGAATAGTCTAGATAAGACATTTTAACGCTGCCATTTTTCATGAATAAAATTGATTTAAGTTTCAGAACTTTGGTTGCATTACTGCCAAAACTATAATTTCACCATTATTGATTTTTTTAGAAAAGTTCAGACCCTTTATATGTATGATCATTTGGCTTAGTGATTTTCTGGTCATATAACTCACTGCTGAAGAAAATTGTATATTAAATATAGGGTGAGGGAATTTAATTTGCTAAACTAACCAGAGAAAAATGACAAGGCATTTAGGCCGGTTTCTTAGAGGTGATTTAATTTGGCCAAAAAAAAAAAAAAAAAAAACCCACAAAAAAACAAAGAACATGGGTAATCAGGTTTGTGCAGTAGAAATGACAAATATATTTTGTTTGAAAAAAGCTAGTTCAGCATTTCCCAAATCCTGTTTTGAGAATTATTATTGTTCTTTGAGATAGTAATAGATATTAAGAGAAGAAGAAAAACAAAAAGGGTTGTGTGGTCAAAGAAATTTGGAAAACACTGGGTTAAGCAAAATGAAAACATGTTTTATATCAGTATTTCTTGGGGTTTTTAATCTGTGTATTGGAAGCCAAGTCTAGCAGTGGTTTTCTTCCTGGGGAATAAATAATCAGAATGACCTGGGAAATTTTTCCAAACAATATTTTCTTGTTTTTCCACTTCCATTCCCCAGGTAGTTGTAGAGAATCTATGTGTTCTGTAGTTTAAAAACGTTTTCCAGGTGATTGGATATATCCCCACCTTCAGTTGAGAACTGCTGAGATCAAGTATACAGGCTTTTCCACATTTCTTTAACCGTAGATTACTTCTTTTGAAGGCTACATGTTAACATTTCAAGGATTAGAAATGTACTCTGAGAGTCTTTGGGTTGGACTGTATAGTCTTCAGAAGTAAACGGTAGTTTTTGCTCTGTCAGCTAATTGCTCTTTGGTTTGAAACACTTCTACCTTGGCTTGGCTGTTGTGATACTTCTCAATTGGGTCTCCTAATTTTCTGACTGTAATTATAGATTTTAATTTGTGGTATTTTCAAAATCAAGTTCATATGTGCCTGAGAAATGGCATAACAAAAAATTAACATAAAAAAAGTTAAACATTTCATTATGTTTACTAGAGCCATTTGTCTGGAAGTATTGTTAAACATTACATAATAATGGTAACTCAGTAAATTCGGTTAGCTGTGTTAAGATGACTTAAAAGGTGTTTTGATTTCAGGCTCAGTTGGTAGAGCATGTGACTCTTAATCTTGGGGTTTTGGGGTCGTGAGTTCAATCAAGCCCCACATTGGGTGTGGAGATTACCTAAAAAATAAATTATGTAAAAAAAGTCTTTTGATTTCAGTGAGAGAGAGTGTGTATTTCATATATATATATATATACACACACATATATATGTATACACACACACACATATATAACTTTTCATATTTGTTACCCAGAAATTTCAAGATATTGAAGAAGCTCATGTCATTCACATAAAAGAAATTATAGAATCCTTGTCAAATGCTATAAAGGAAATTCATTTGCAAATCGGCCAGGTAAGTTTTTTCTTTTGTTGAACTGATTCATGAAAATTTTATGTTCATTTATGACTTTTTAAAAAATCCAAAACTCAATATGATACTGAATTATTTCAGATAAAGACTATGTAGTTATGTGCATTAAATGTAAAATAAACTGGATTTTTGATTGCTTGGCTACCAAGGATGATAATTCAAATTAATTATTAAAATTAACTGTAGCTCTGGGGCACCTGGGCATCTCAGTTGGTTGAGTGTCTCACTTTGGCTCAGGTCATAACCTCATGGTTCATAAATTTAAGCCCTGCATTGGACTCCCACAAAGCCTGCTTAGGATCCTGTCCCCCTCTATGTCTGCCCCTCCCATGCTCGCACTCCCTTTCAAAAATATATAAACATTTAAAAAGATTACCTATAGCTCAGTCTTTTTATATTAAAACTCTGAAGTTAATCAGGTTTTGAGTATTTTTTTTAAAGTTTTACTGTTTTATATTTTATATTTTAAACCAGCAGTAAACTATAGAATTTATGCTTAGAAATTTTCTAAAAATAGCGGTGCGTGGCTGGCTCAGTTGGTGGAGTGTGCAGTTCTTGATCTCAGGGCTGTGATTTCCAGGCCCACATTGGGTGTAGAGATTACTTAAGGAAATTTTTAAGGGAAAAAAAAAAAAAAAAAGAAATTTTCCAAAAATATGAAAGCAGTTTAATGATGACATTAAAATATGAGGTCTGTTATTTTTTATTAAAGATCTAAAAATTATTAGAGATCTGTTTAAGATTTAATTTATCTTAAGAATTATGTGTCAAAAACATTCGAAGATGAGAACAGGAAACTCCATGGACTTCTAAAGCTGTGAGGTTGTATCTTAAGGGGCTCATGTAAACAGTGGTTGGTACCCACAGGTTTACCCACACTGTGAGGTAAAGGAGCATGTTAGGGAAATAAAAGTTCTCCATGACTTTAGGTTGAAAAAACCATGTTTTCGTATAATGAATATTAATTGCTTTGTGGAAGTTTTGTCTGAAATACAGTAAGAATTTTTAATGGAAAAGGAATAAAAGTCTCTTTATTTCATTTTAATAGGTCCATGAAGAATTTATAAATAACATGGCTAACACTACAGTTGAAAGCTTGATACAAAAATTTGCTGAGTCAAAAGGCACTGGGAAAGAAAGACCTGGTAAGATGATAAGACTCTGTAAGGAAATGTATTCAAATTTCCCATCCAGGAACAAATATATTTGCTTTTGAATTCCCAGACTGCAAAATGGAGCTTGAGAGATATCTAAAAATGTGTGTAAAATATTAGATATCATTTATTTTGTGTCCGATGGTATATTAAATTAATATATTTATTCTGGCCTTTAGTGGTTAATAATTTAATGTTAAAATAGTTATTATTACCTTTAGTAAATTAATATGCTGCAGTTTATTTACATCTTTCAAAGAGTTGGTAACAGCTTATTTTTATTTTTTATTAATTAAAAAATTTTTCTGGGTATCATGGTCATTGACACATGTTAGTTTCAGGCATGCAACATGGTGATTCACCTTTTCTATAGGTTTTGCTATGCTCACCACAAGCATAGCTACCATCTATTGCCATACAATGCCATTACAGGCACATTGTCTATATTCTCTATGAGCAGAAGGTCATCTTAGTAAGAGAAAGAGTATGAGAATATTGAGCCCTCAAAGCATTGAGGCCAACAGATAACTTTTTATAAAATTTAATAAAAAATTTTCTTATTGACATCTGTATTCAACAAATGTATTTGTTGCTGGTAAAAGTATTTCAGACAATGTTTTAGACATTGAGGATATATCACTGAATAAATGAATATAGGAATCCTGGTTTCTGTCTTATGAATGAATAATTATAGTATCCTGAATCTTTTAATTAGCATGTTACGTTATATCAAATGTAGTCAGTAGCCCATTCTCTTGCCCTGCTCAGCATAGAGTCTCCCAGATTTCTTGATTTTGTTTATTAGTTATTATACCATGTTCTTGTAAGATATTTGTTTCACCGTACAGGTAAAAATAATTCAATCTAGTAAAGAAAATATGGTTTGGAATTCAGAAAAGTGGGTAAGTGATTTGTAGGGAAGTCCAGGAGGTGGTTTTCTTTAGAGGGTTTACCAGAACTAAGACTTGTAACCTAAATCTACTTTACTTTTTCTTTTCACATTTTATTAACTTTTAAATTATTGGTCTACTTATGTTAGTATTTTTCCCTTCATATCTTGTTTTCATGCTTTCTCCACCGTCCTGATCAACTGCAGCAGCATCTTTCTAAGTACTGGCACAGCAGACATTTCTGCTCTAATCCATTTCACATGGATTAGACATGTTATACATTCATACTTTTCCTACACAGTTATGAAATTATAACTGCACTACAAAATCTTTGACTTTTCTTTATAGACAGAATGAAATTTAGACTCTGGATTTGGATTCAGGGCTTTTCAGGATCTGGCCCCGATTAGTCTTTAGTCTTTCTTTTGTTTATTACCCTTCACTGCAGCCAGCTGGAACTGCTTGCTGTTTCCTATACATGCCCCTTTTCCCTTTGGTACTCTAGTTGCCCTTATGTTCATATTCTAGGAAATGCTATATCCCATTTCTTTCCTGCCTCAGGTCTTTCCATTTATTTGTCAAGTGAATTAACTCTTGAAGACCCAGGTCATTTGCTACTTCCTCCCTCGAAAGCGCCATAAAACTTTAACTGTACTTTATTTTCCTCCTTTTGTTGGCATTGTTGATGTCTACCTTAAGTTTTAATAATTTTGCATATGAGAAGAAAAGCTCTCTATTTGATCTGTTTAGTACATTTTTGTTGAGTGAATGAACAAACAGACATATAATAGTAAAGTAAGGATGTTAAGGAGGTTGCAGTGGATGCATTTGCTGTTAGAAAAGTCATGGTGAGGAATAGCAAATAATTATGGTTAAAATGTAGTGAGACTTACTCTCTGCCATGTACCGAGCCAAGCAGTTTGCAGGCAAACTTTGATCTTCAGCAATTGTTGAAGTAGGTACTATTATTCTCATTTTAAAGATGAGGGAAATGTTGAGAGGTTAAATGACTTGCCTAAGCTAGTACATGACAGAGCTGATACTAAAATGCCAGAATTCTTGACCCCAGGGCCCATGCTTTGGAGAAATTAGAATAGAACTGAGCACGTTTACAAATACAAAGAGAATGAGGATGTTGAGACATATAAAAGAAAAGTATAAAACTCTAAAATTCCTCATTGGGAGATTAAATTGGAAAGGGAAGATCCGTTGAGAGGTAAAAACAGTTGGAGAACAAATACAGTTTTTATGTAGAGCATTTAGACATATTGATACATAAAAGCAAAGATGTATTGGCTGGTTAAGTGTGCCTTAGAACACTAAACAAGATTGGTAGATTTATTATTATCCTGTTGGTGACATTATATTGTAGTTTGCAAAACTAACATTATTGTTGCAGGAAATTGGGCAGAGTATACAAGGAATCCCCTTCCAACTGTTTTTTTACCAATGTATGTGAATCTGCAGTTATCTCAGTAGAAATTTCAGTTATTTTCTTATCTGCGATATAACAGTACTTAGCCCTGTAGTTTGTGGTGGTTCTTTACTAGCAGTGAGATTGTTAAACCTTATTGCCCTCATCTGTAAAGTGGGGACTATAATAGTATTTGCTTCATGGGGTTGTTGTAAGTGAGGGTTACATAAGATAATGTAACATTTGTTGAGTACTTAATACATGTTAAAAAATTAATACGTTTCTGGTTAATGGATAGCTACTAATGGATATTGTTTCCTTTTAAATTTAAATTTTCTGGTCTTAAGATATACTATGACATGTAGAAAGAGGTAAGACAGAGTCCAGGGGATGGTGATGACACGGGTTTTCCTGGAATAATCACTAAATCCAGAGTTAGGTGACTGTTCTAGGGTTGGTACTGTGATTATAAATGACTCACTTTCAAAAAATTGTTCCTAGAACTAACTGTAAAAACAAAAAACAAGAGTGGTGTCGGAGTGGAGTGGAGGAGATAAATATTACTTCTCTAGTTGGCTTGTTATGGGTGACTAGTCACAACAGCTCTTTTCTGTGTATTTGTTCAGCTTATGAGCACCTGAACTAATGAGTCTTGGGGGCCCATTGCAGTGTTGAAAATTTTGTGTTTCTCAGAAAAATAGTATACTCACAAATTTGCATGTAATTGTATGGAACTCATAGACTTTTGTGAGATGTATTCTAACTTTCAATTGTATATACCGCTGGTTGCTGTTAACATTTTATTTCTCCTGTTTTGTGTAAGGGCCCCCTCTGGTGGATGAATTCCTTCTTAAACTAATTTTTGTCCTCTGGGATACATATTTTCAAAGAAAACAAGAGAGCAAATTTTGTAAAAGTTTTGTGTATCTAAAATTTAACCTGTTATTCTCGTGCTGAAAAATGACCTTTTTTTCTTTAGTCAGTTACCTGTTCAAAGATACAACCTTTAACTTTGTGTCTAGTTCTCCTATGTAAATCAACACTGAGAGCATTACAACTTTTATCCCTCTTCATTGAGACTATTTTACATTACCTACTATACAAAGTGGCTTTTTTTGTCATTACTTTTTTAAAAATATTAAGATATGATTGACATTTAGTATTATTTTTAGATGTGCAACGTAATGATTTGGTATATGTATATGAGAAATGGTTACCAAACTAAGTTTAGTTAGCGTTCATCCCTTGTAATGAGAACTTTTAAGAACTCTTTCTTAGCAGCTTTCAAATATACAGCTTTCAAGTATAGTGTTGTTCATTACAGTCACCACGTTGTGTATTACACCTCCAGGACTTACTTAGCTTATAAGTAGAAGTTTGTACCTTTTGACCATCTTTAACCATTTCACCTACCCTTCACCCCCCCCCAACCTTTGGCGATCACCAGTCTGTTATTTGTGTCTGTGAGTTGGGGTTTTCTTTAGATTCCACGTATAAGTGAGATCATGTAGTATTTGTCTTTTTCTGACTTACTTCATTTAGCATAATATCATCATGGTCCATTCATGTTGTCGCAGGTGGCAAGGTTTCTTTCTTTTAATGGCTGAATAGTATTCCATTGTATGTATACACAAATTTTCTTTACCCAGTCATTCATCATTGGACACTTAGGTTGTTAGCCTATCGTGGTTATTGTAAATAAGGCTGCATTGAACATGGGCATGTAGATAATCTTTTTGAGATAGTGATTTTGTTTTCTTCAGATAATTATCTAGAAGTGGAATGGCTGGATCATATGGTAGTTGTATTTTTAAGTTTTTGAGGAACCTCCATACTGTTTTTGTCATAACTTTTTAAGTGTAATACTGCCTGGCTCTTCTGGAATTGGAGTCAGTGTAACCAGATGCTTTGAATACCAAAGCACCTGTGGTCTGAAAGGGTTATGAATAAACAGGTGTTTTCTAATTGTGAATATCTTTCTGTGTTCTACTAATATCCTAGTATTCCTGTCCATTCTCATGTATTATAATTGCCAACGGAGATTATCACCATAATTTTGCAGTTTCCTGTTTTATAGTCATTCTCCTGATTCTGCTATACACTTTTTATAATTCATAAAACTTATGCAAGTTTCTTTTTATAAGAAACAAAAGGATAAATAACTTAAAAAGTTGGTAGGCCAGTATATAATATGTTTAAATAAAGAGTTTTTTGAAAAACTTATCTATATTTTCATAAATAAATATAATACATAATACATAAATCATTTACGGACTTCCAGCGATTATACTGTATTTAAAAATAAAAATATGAAAATCTTGAGAAAGGTATGCACGAAAAACAATCAGCCACAAAGGAAAAAGAAAAACTGAGATTACTGTGGTCATACTGCCTAAATGATTAGATATTTGGAAAGTTTTAGCTTCTACATTACATTTATTATTTTGAAGTTTAGGGTAAAACCGATAATTTAAAAAATCTAAAATCATCTTTCTAGAGCTCTCAAGGATTTGGAATAATCTCAAATGTACAAATAGACAAATAGAGCTTCCTACCACTCCTCCCCACCAAAGCTTTTTTTTTTCCTTTTTCTTTTTTTTAAATCAGAGAAGAAATCCTAATGTAGAAAGCAAAATTTAAAAAGTCAAGAAGAAACATAGACCCATAAGCCACACCAGCTGTGATTTCTTGGTTTTTCTATTTGATAGCCAAAGGGAATGACCAAGAAGAATCCTCCTCTTTCAGGATGATGATGAGGGAAGAGGACAATGTAGATTAGCACAAATAGAGAGTAAAAGAGGAGAGCTCTCAAAAGTAACGTAGAAAAGCTTATACGTGAAGAAGTACAGCTTTACCTGCTGTATCCTCGTCACTCAGTGCAGTGATGTAAATCTCCGCCCTCTGGGATGTGCAGCAAACCTGATAATGATCCTCTTCTATGTTTTTTAGACCAAGAATCAGCAAACTATGGTCATTGAGTCAAGTTTAGCTCTGCTTATGTTTAAGTTGGGTTATAGTACCTTGTAGAGAGGCCTCTAAGCAAAGAGACTGGGTTTACAGTTTTAATTAATTAATTAATGTTTATCTATTTTTGAGAGAGAGAGTGAGCACGCATGAGCGGGAGAGGGGCAGAGAAAGGAGAATCCGAAGCAGGCTGAGCTGTCAGACCAGAGCCTGTTGCGGGGCTTGAACCCACAAACCGTGAGATTATGACCTGAGCAAAGTCAGATGCTTAACTGACTAAGCTACCCAGGAGCCCCTGGGTTTACATTTTTTAATGATCAGGGGGAAAAATCAAAAGAAAAGTAGTATTTTATGGTACATGACAATTAGAAGATTCAGATGTCATTGTCGATACAAGTTGTCTTGAACAGTCATGTTTACTTATGTATTGTCTGTGGTACCTTTTGTACCAAAGGAACAGAGGTCAGTAGTTGTGACAGATCTTATGTTATGGCTCACAAAGTCTAAAATATTTACTGTTTTAACTCTTTACAGAATCGTTAGAAAATATACTTCCTGTGTAATATAGTAGCAGGTATGTTATAGTTCATGAGAATTGTGTGCCTCACAATAGTATATAATCTTTTTTCAAAAGCCGATTCTGCCCTTCTTTGGTTCAGAAAAAATTGATTCTGACACCCTGCACTAACTACATCTGCAGTTTTATCATAGCATAATAACCGATGCTCAGAATAATAGTCCTAAATTGTGAAGTAAAGATTAAACTATTTTGAGCAGACTTTGTTAAGGAAAGTTTATTTCATTAATTTGAAGTAGCCATTAAAAATTTTAAATTATAAACACAGGAAACAAAATAGAAGTAAAAATGTAAAGTAAGCTGATTACAATTAAAAAAAATTTTTTTTTAACATTTTATTTATTTTTGAGAGACAGAGAGAGCATGAGCAGGGGAAGGGCAGAGAGAGAGGGAGATACAGAATGTGAAGCAGACTCCAGGCTCTGAGCTGTCAGCACAGAGCCCGATGCGGGGCTCGAACTCACAGACTGCGAGATCATGACCTGAGCTGAAGTCGGTCGCTCAACTGATTGAGCCACGCAGGCGCCCACTGATTACAACTTTCACATGTGCATAATAACAAGAACAGAGTTTTAGCTTTTTTGCAGTATGTAAAAGAAGCTAACTTAAACCTGTTTGAACTTAAAGGCAACTTATTAGAAAGAAACAGATCTCACAAGGATCCAAAATCAGGAATATAGTCAGGCTGTGGAAGGAAACTTATACCTGTAGGAATCCTAGGAATCATTTTTCCTTCATTCGATCTATTTGTACTGCTTTATTTTTTTCTTTGCACAATGGTTTTTTTGCTTTTCCAGGCACAGGACCTAAGGTGATCTCTCTGTAATATCTAGATATTTTTACTTGTTCTTTAGTTGCAGCTACAGCTCAGAATTAACCCAGGTTTTGGTCCCTTTACAAATTTCTTGGAGAAAGAATCTGGTCCAGGTAATCTGTCTAATCTAGTCATTTCTGACTAGATCACATAGTGTAAACATGACTTCTTCACCACTGGTGGAGAAGGGGGAAGTCCCCAGGGAAAAGAGATTGAGTGAACTGGCTATAATCACCTAATGTTTTATCAGTGTCACAGAGGGTGAAAACATGACTCTGTCTAGGAGTAAGGGGGTAGTGTCAGATTTTGGATGTAGGAGATTATACTTCAGTGTTTAAGATTCCGTGTTTGGAGAACTAGATGAAATTTTGGATGTATTTGAAGTTTTACAGTGACTGAAATTTCATAGTGAAAAACCTGTTTTTTTCATTTAAGAGCATGGTTCCTAAGTTTGCCTCATTACTAATTCTCAAGTCTTGGATACATATAAGAATCAATAGTAGAAATTTTTTTCTCTTTCCTTTTCATTTCTCTTCTCTTCTTCCTCCCTCCCTCTCTCTCTCTTCTTCCCTCTCTTTTTTTCTCTCTCTCCCTCCTCTCACTTTCTCCCTCTCTTTTACTCTCTCTCCTCTTCCTCCCCCTCCCTGCATCTCTCTCTCTTTTTTTTTTTAGATGTACGAACAGTTCCTTGTCCCAGAAACTCTGATTGCAGTGGTCTAGGATGGATCCTCAGTACCACTGTATTTTAAAACTCATCATCTGAGTCTTATGTGCAGCCATTGTTCAGTGTCTATAGCATTTTATCACCGGATGCTTGTTATAAATGCTGAATCTTAGACTCTACCGTAGGTCTATGGAAATAGAATCTGCATTTTATGTATTAGTTTTAACAATCTACATGGAAAAAATATTTAGGTAATCCCTACACCCAAGGTGGGGCTTGAACTCATGATCCTGAGATCAAGAGTGGCATGCTCTCCTTCTCACTGAGCCAGCCAGGTGCCCCTTTAAGAATCTGCATTTTAATATGATCCCTAGTGTGAGAAATAAGTCCACCTACCCAATTAAAGGAGGGATGGAGACTTTGGAGCACAGTGCAACGAGGCTTTAATCAAAGTTCTTGGAAGAGTGGGTGTCTGATGGACAGTTACAGCAGGCATTTTATCTCCTAGCATGCAAGTCCCTCCCCTGATTCTTCACTGGCGGAATACTAAGAGGTTACAGCCTTACCTGGAGGTCACCTATGCTCATGTAAGGGAAAAAGTAACCGGACTGGAACAAATGTACATTCCTTGAGGTGATGCAGAGACTTCAGTTCTTTGGCGCATACTTCTTGCAAAGCTTGCAAAAAATAAGCCTGTAAAATAAAGAGGGGAAGAAGAACCAGGAAGTGAAGTGTCTTAGGGTTTGGGACTCCATTGTGGTAAGGGGGCTTCATACATATTTCCGGTAGGTTGTAAACCTATTGTTAGTTAGACGGCACAACTTTTACTTGGTTTTTCTGAAAATGAATCATCTCACTTTTCACATCTAGGCAGTTTGTATATAGCGTAAAATTGGAGAAGCACCATCTAGAATTAGTGAATATGTGGCAGTGGGCCCAGGAGTTCCCTAAGAGTGTAGTTCTCAGAGCGATCCCAGGACCATCTACAGGCACGTGAGCTTGTGAAAATTGCACATTCCCAAGCACCAACCTAGACCTTCTGTATAGACACTCTGGGGGGGGGCGGCTAGTAATTTGTGGTTTAATGAGCTCTCCACATGATTCTTAAGCTGGAAGCATTGCACTAGGAGATTCAACCAGGCATTGGGATTTGGAACCATTGGATTGAGAGAATTCTCTCTTCCAGCCCTTTATTAAAATAAGTACTCCTGAAGTGAAGTAGCGTTGACGTTGCAACTTACTTTCAAATGATTTAGTGAGCTAAAAAAGAAAGAATCTGCATTTTATGTATTTATTTAGTTTTAAGAATCTGCATTTTAAAAATATTTATTTAGATAATCTCTACACGGGGGGGGGGGGGGGGGGGGGGGGGGGGGGGGCGGGGCTCTAACCCTTAACGGGCACCTGGCTGGCTCAGTAACAAGGAGAGCCTGAGACTCTTGATGTGTGTATGGGTATTTGTAGAGAAGGGAAAGCAGGTATGGCAAAAGGTTTTCTTCTGCCATAGTGTATTTGTAAAAATAATATTACTTAGAAGTAGAGAAGGTAACTAGTTTAAGGTAATTAGCTGGCAAGTAAGTGGCAAAACAAGAACTTGAGCCTGCATGCCCTTTACACATTACTGCAGGCTGGAGTTTGATGTTCTTTTTTTTGCTAGCTTGCCTGGTTCACCATCCCAGACACCCAGGAATGTGTCTGTGCTGCCCAGGAGCAAGCTTGAAAATGTAGTCATTGACTTCCATTGTTATGAGTCATTACCCCCTTCCCCTCCCCTCCTTCCCTCCTGTGTCATTATCCCCACCCCTTCCCCAATTATCACCATTCTTTTTATTAGACTTTGGGATCTGGGCACGTTCATATGTTTTATTTTGGCTTCTAATTAAAATCAAGTGTTCTGTTTTTTGAGTTGGGTAAATACAGAAATAGGCTTGATTTGCATAGCCCAGACTTACTGTTTAAGTTTTGAGGCCAGTTCTTAACTAGACAAAGTTGCAAATTTGCCCAGATGGTGGCCTGAGATTTAGAATTGATTTCAAAACAATGGGAATGTCAATATTTTACATTTTTTAATACTGTACTTGAACCACAAAATGCATTGATTAAATATTGCTATTGTTTTTCCTTCTATAACATTTCTTAAAAGTTTTGTTCCAAAGTAGAATTCTTTAGGTTGTTGACTCTTTCTTTCTTTTTCTTTTCTGTTCTCTTTCCTCTCCTTCCTTCTTTCCTCTCCTTCCTTCTTTCCTCTCCTTCCTTCTTTCCTCTCCTTCCTTCTTTCCTCTCCTTCCTTCTTTCCTCTCCTTCCTTCCTTCCTTCCTTCCCCTCCTTCCTTCCTTCCTTCCTTCCTTCCCCCCTCTCTGTCTCTCTGTCTCTCTGTCTCTCTCTCTCTCTCAGCAATAATTTATTCCTACGTGATGATGAAAGAAAGCATCCTGTGTAAGAATTGTTTTACTTTATTGTTGACCTCTTAGAGGTCCGCCTTTAATTTCTTCTTCTTTTAATTGAACTCATGATGGCATTTTTATATAATGTGTAAAAGAGCATCAGGAGACAGAGCCAAAATAGTCTTATTTGCTTTTATACAAATTAAATTGCCCTTATGGCCCAGCATAAAATCTAATCCCTAAGAGCAGTTATTTATTTTGACAACAGAATTAATTGAGCCTAAAACAGTTGAAATTCCAGTTGTAGCAAACTATTCTCTCTGACTCTTACTCTGGCTTTGGGACTGTCAAAAAAAGTAACTTGTCTTAAGATTAAATAGCAGAATGATGGGCAGTGGACTGCATTTGAGGAAGATGCTGAATAAACTTTCTACTTGTGAAGCATTTCAGAAGTGACGTGCTGCAAGGGGGTCACAGTGTGCACTGATATCCAGCTGAGCTGTCAACTGGCACAGAGCCAGGCACGCAAAGCTTTGCCATGGGAAGTGGCGTGTGGAGCATATGCAATTTGAAAATCTTCATGCATGAGTTAATGTTTCTTTTCAAAGGGCATAGTTAGTTTTATTATACCAGAAACTGTTAGTATTTCTGTCTTTAATAGAAAAGCTTATGTGCTGAAGGTATTCAGTTTCAAATTTTTATGTATATTTTACAATTTGAAAGGATCTGGCACCTTCTATTTCAAAAATGTGATTTTGAGTAGTTTATTTTTATTGGACATTTTCCTGTTTCAAATAGATTTTAAGAGGATGTTTAGAAGAGAGAAAGGGAAAAGCAGTCGAGATATGTCTGGTATAGCAAAAAGATTTTGTGAGAAAAAACTATAGAATTTTGTTTGAGGGAATTTTTGTAGAGTTAAGGGATGCCTTTGCTATTTTCACATATATGAAGGCATCCAAAGATCTTGAAAGAGTAATATGTTTGCTAAGGTGATGTTATAAAAGTCTTTTTAGATACTCTGTTTAAGTATTTTTAAATCATGCAGTTTGTTTGGCATTTATGTTTTGTTTTTACACTCTAGAATAAGGCCATAGCTTGAATATTCGAGATTATGTGAATAGTTACTCAGCACAGATTATGTGATATATTCCTTTTTTTTTTTTTTTTTTTTTTTTTTTTTTTTTTTTTTTTTTTTTAAACGTTTATTTATTTTTGAGAGACATAGAGACAGAGCGTGAGCAGGAGGAGGGCAGAGAGAGCGGGAGACGCAGAATCCGAAGCAGGCTCCAGGCTCTGAGCCGTCAGCACAGAGCCCGACGCGGGGCTTGAACTCACAGACCGCGAGATCATGACCTGAGCCGAAGTCGGCCACTTAACCGACTGAGCCACCCAGGCGCCCCTATGTGATATATTCCTATAGGAACTCTCAGATGTATTTGACAGGTGGTCACAGTCTCTTAAGGTTTATTATTAAATTTTAAAGCTAATGATACATAAACTGTTGTTAAATTAGGTAGACATTTTTCATTCTTTTACACCAAGTGGTTGCTAATTATCAGATTCATATACTAAAATTCTTTACCTTTCTGGATCTTTCATTTCTAATCTCTTTGTAACTGTTAATATAGGCCTCTAAAGGATTCTAACAATGAGTTCATTACCCTTTCATTTAACAAGTGTTTAGCTTCCAGATTTACAAACTGGACTTGAAGTCTTTTAAATTTTTAATTGAGCCATTTTCTGATTTTAAGGCTTTCAGTGTGGAAGTAGTGATTATATTGATTAGGACCTTGTTTGTCAACTCATTTTTATGAGTTTTTTTTTTTTGTTATTTTGCTTAACACTAAATGTTAATGTACTCTATTTGAGTAGAAACTAGAACTGAAGAAGTAGGTCTTAGATTTGGGGTTAAGAAGGACGTTTTAGCCAATTGTTCTTTTTGTGTTTTTTTTTTTTTTAGAGAGAGACGGCACATGAGTGGGGGACAGGGGCAGAGAGAGAGCGAGAGAGCCCTAAGTAGGCTCTCTGCTAAGCATGGAACCTGACACAGGGCTCCATCCCATGACCCTGGAATCATGACCTGGGCCGAAATCAGGAGTCAGATGTTTAACTGACTGATCCACCCAGGCACCCCACCAATGTTTTTAGATATTCCTTCTCATAGAGAAATACTTCCTATTAATTAGTGGCTTTCTTTTATAATGAGATTATCAATGAGAACTCTGATTATGAACTTATTCATAGTTATAGTTTACCTTAATTTCTCAGAATAACCAGTAATGGATTCTTCTATTTTCCACTCTTCGAGCTCTATTTTTATTTTTTTATTTTTTATCTTCATTTATTTTAAGAGAGAGTGAGAATAAGTGGGGGAAGGGCAGAGAGAGAGGGAGAGAAAATCCCAAGCAGGCTCCAACCTGTCAGCACAGAGCCTGATGCTGGGCTCCATCTCGTGAACTGTGAGATCATGACCTGAGCTGAAGTAAGAGTTGGATGCTTAACTAAGTCACCCAAGCCCCCAAGCTTGATTTTTAAACTTTTTGAAATAACATGTTGAAACTATTACCATTAATAAAAAGTTATTTCACAAAAATGTTGGACTTGAATAAATTTAAGTATTATACAACAGGGGTAAAATGACTATTTAATGGAAGATAATCTTTTAGTCTGATATTTAGTTTTGGGGACATTTAGCAGAACAGTGATTCATGCTTTTGCTTTTTTTTACTACCTAACTAGTTTAGTATCCCATGTACATGAAATCTATCATACGACATTTAAGGCTAGTCTTAGCAGCTCTGTCATTTCAGAGCTATTTAAAATGTTTTTCAACTGATTTTTGTTGTATATTCTTCCTCTCTCTCTGTAGTCTATTTGTCATACCAGTGTTAATTAATTTTCTTCTAAGACCACTTTGTAGGGGCATGTATGTATCACCTCTCATGAAAACTCTTCCCATTACCTGCAAACTACAAGTTCAGATTCCTTGACCTGCTTTACAGTTAGAGGATCACCACTTAGCTATGGTGTAATTAATGCATTTATTTGTTCAGCATATATTTGTTAAAGACCTATTATTTGCCAATTCACAGTGGTCTATGAGACAGATAAATTCCCAAGATGACATTCTACTAGTATTTACTGTGTTGGTCCCTATGTCCTTCCCTTGAACACAGCTAGGGATTCAGCAACTGCCTTTTATTGTGTGTGTTTTTTTCTCTGATATCCTGCAAGCTGAAAGTACAGAGTAGATGTCTCCAGTTGTACAATATCCTATAGAAGGGGTTTTCAGTTAACTGTGGTCATAATAATAAGCTAGTGTCAATTTTTGTCATTTTAGGGTTATTTGGTTTTTAAATTATTGATATTTTAATTAACACTATCAGATAACACTAGAACACATGTCAGGTTGATTAAAAAGATGTAATATGATTCGATCTGATTGTTTTCCATCAGCTTAAAAAATTTTTTTTTTTTTTACAACAGTTGTTCATCTGTTTTGTTTTGTTTTGTTTTAGGCCTTATTGAATTTGAAGAATGTGACCCTGCTAGTGCAGTTGAAGGTAAGTTGACTAGTTGTAATGTGTGGTAAGTAGCTAATATCTTCTGTTTATTGAACAAATAAAGAGTGGCTCTTATCCATTGGTGTCAGCATGTTTGTGGAGTGATATAAAAAATCGGAATGTAGTTTGAAGGCCCACAGATTTTTAATCTTTGCTTAATAAGTAAACAGTAGGTTTGTCCAAAGGAATATTAGTGTGTTGGAACATATATCTTAAAAGATTGAATATTACATGTGTTTATTTTCAAATACACATTGAGATTGTTTTCTTCATTGACATCCATCTTTAAACATTCTCATGTTATAAATATGAAAATCGTTGCTACACGTTAATGTATAAGGCTTATTCTAAAGTAAGAAACATTTCAGTAGCTCATGAGGGTTATACATTAATGTTAATATTACCATCATTCAAAAGGAGTGATGATGTGACTTGGAGAAAGGGTCCACAACCCTTCCTGTTTGTTTATTTAAATATTGTAAGTAATCTGTACACCCAGTGTGGGGCTCAAATTCACAGCCCCAAGATCAAGAGTCACATGTTCCACAGACTGAGCCAGCCAGGCACCTACCTTCCTGCTTAAGTACTTTGTGAGCTACTAGAAATAATTTGAAAGCAATCTTTTCTATTTATTTTTCTTCCAACGTTTATGTGAGAATACGGAGAAAAGTTTTGCTGTTGTATGTAACGCTATCATTGGAGGAGTCAGGGACTCTGGTGCCTAGACTTCTTACAGTTACTAGCTGTTTGAGAGCAATAGCCTAAGCAAGTTGTCTGTTCTTTAGCTTTCTTTATTGTAAAATGTGGATGGTAGATAATAATACTCTGTGAGAAAAAAATGTATTTGATACAACACACTATACAAATGTATGGTTTAGTTTTGCGTGGGAGCAAGTACCTTGTTCTACAACAGCTGGTTTCTAATCCTGGCTATAGTATGTAGTAGCTGGATAACACTGAGTTAAAAAAACAAAACCAAAAGATACCCTTGAGTTTCCTCATCTTTATGGTGAGAGGTTATCTTAGGTATGCTCTGTAGTTGTCGGAGTAAGCAGCTAAGCTTTGTACTCAATTCCAGCAACAACTCATAGTACAACTGATTTCTAAAAATAATTTTTGATGAAGAAAGAGGAGGAAGAACTGGCATATTAGGCAAAATAAAGGTGATATTTGTTTCTCACAGCATTCTTTATATTAAAGATAATACATGGGCAAAAGAATGTCGTAAGTTTTCTGTATTTACTGTTAATGGATCTGTTGTGTCATCTTTTTTTCTAAAACACCACATTCGTATTTTATGATTTTCCAGATAGGAAACACAACTTGACTTGGATTTATAACAAAATCTAGTATAGCGAATAAGGTCTTTTCTTTTAAGTTTTAAGATTCTCCAAATGCTTATTTTGTCTGAGATAATTTAGGGGACACTTAGAGGAAGAGAGTTTTATTGATCAAGTGAATGTTCACCTTTAGGTGCATAATAGGCTTTATTAAATTAACATCAGAAAACTAAACAGACTCTGTTTATGACTCTGATTTAAACATTAGGGTTTACCAAATGATACTTTTATTTCTTCCATCCAAATTAGTTTTGACATATGCAAATTATGTGTCAAGATAAAAGGTATATTCTTAAATTTAATATATTTATCAGGAGGAATTATATTTCTGTAACAATATACATTTATTTTAAGGTATAAAACCAAGGAAAAGAAAGACTTTTGGTTTGCCAGGAATAATTAAAAAGGAAAAGGATGCAGAGTCTGTGTAAGTATATTAAATATTGTCAAAATCCTTTGTTACTGAGTAATTAAGAATAAGACTTTGTTTTGAATGTGGTAAGAAAACATTCCTTTAGAAATAACTCAGTGTATGTTATATCTAAGGTGTAAAAAATACACTTTTCTAAATACATTTGCCAGCTCCTCTGGGTTTAGTTAAAAGTACTAGATTTCTTACTATTTTAAAATTTTAAGATGAAAGCTTCTATGTTTTGAAATTGAAACTTTAAAGACATTCTAGGGGCGCCTGGATGGCTCAGTCGGTTGAGCGGCCGACTTCAGCTCAGGTCATGATCTCATGGTCTGTGAGTTCGAGCCCCACGTCGGGCTCTGTGCTGGTGGCTCAGAGTCTGGAGCCTGTTTCTGATTCTGTGTCTCCTTCTCTCTCTGCCCCTCCCCTGCTCATGCTCTGTCTCTATGTCTCTTAAAAATAAATAAACATTAAAAAAAAAAAATTAAAAAAAAAAACTATTAAAAAAAAAAGAAACTTTAAAGACATTCTTTTTAGAAAATGATAACATGCATATTTTAAAAAACAAAAGTGCAGAGGAAACTAAAAATTCTTCTAAATCTTAATGCCAAAAAAAAAAAAAAATGCCTGCTGAACAATTTGATGAAAATCCTTCTAGACAGCTCTAAACATAGAGGCTCATAGCGATATATGCACACATAAACAGAAAATGGGGAAGAACAAAAGCCCTAACATGTTTTAAACATTTATGCTAGGTCATCAATTTTCGATGGAGGGCGGAATATAAATCTGATTTACCTTTTTAAAAAATTAAGGTAGTATACAAAGAATATATAATTAGCATATAATAAATTCAACAAGTATTGGGTTAGTGAAATTTTCTGTCTTGGCTACACGTTAGAATTTTGTGGAAAATTAAAATAAATATAATCAATGCCAGGCCCCACCTGAGACGAATTTAAACCAGATTCTCAGGGTGTGAGGCACAGCGTAATTTTTGTTTTGTTTAGTTTGGTTTGCTTTTAAGCAGCCTCTGTCATTCCTAATATACACCTGGGGTTGAGAATCTCTTAAGAGCTATGATTTACCAGAGACAAACTGGAATGAAAGGAATCTTTGTTTCTGTAATTATTCAACCTATGTAGACTGACAAGACGCTAATCAAGTCTTAAATGATTTGTTGACCCAGTAACACTGGCTTGAAATTTATTTAAAATCCCTGCTTCTCCAGCATAATTAGCAGAGCTCTCCTCGCCACTCATATTTTCAGTGTAAGAGAACAATTTGTGCTTTGGGTGTTCTTATCTCCTACCTCGTTAAATTCTTTTTATCTAAGTTTCTTAGAGTCTACCATTCTAAACGTCCTGTTTCATTCCACCTCCCAAGTTTAATTTCACTTGGTTAACAAATTAAGACCAATTGCAAAGTGATTTGTATCTGTGGATACCATCTCATCTGCAAATGTCTTTTCAGCATTTATGAAGGGAGTATTTTGCTAAGGAGATGGAATCAAAACTATTTTTATAACATTGGAAATACTTAAGGAAGTCTAAACAGTTGATTCGTAAGTGAAATTAGAAATGTAGCCACTTCATCTGTTAGTATATTATAAAGAGTAAAGGCCTTAAATTCAAATATTTTTATAATACGTGGTTTTCACAGCTGTTAATTCAGGGAGCTTATAATATTTTTGTGTATTCTGTGTTTTTAGGATTATTTTTCATGATCATTAATTTCCCAAGACCATCATTAGGCCATTTGGATATTGGAATATTTTTTACCACTGAGAATACTAAGGCAGAAAATTAGTGCTTTAAACAACTGCATCATGATTGCCTTCTTTCAACACTTCCAGGCAGGAAAAATATTAGAAACCGCTTTGTTGGAAATGCCCGAGGCTCTTCGCATGCCGCCCCTTACAGCCTGAAGGCTTTTCAGATGCAAGTAATTGTGGAAGAGGGGTCCTGCATAGAGCCTAGTCTTCCTGGGGCTTCATCTGCAGGTCTCATTACAGTCCACTGTGAAAGCAAACAGTTGAGTGCTTTACTACAAAGACTGGACAGTTCTGGCTTAAAGCCAGAGAATAAACTGTTTGGAACTTTGACACTTTGATATTTAAACTATATCTTTAAAAAAAAAAGAAGAAAGTAGAAGTGCTTTAGCATCTTAAACGATTTGATTCCATGGAGGGATTGAATTTATTATATTGTCTTTTCTGGACCATTTCCTCAGAGTATGCATAGGATTTTTGATAAATACTCCTCATATTTCAGTAATAAGGGAGCTCTTTCTCAAAACTGACGATCTTAAGTGACGTTTAAATGGCCATAAAGACACAAGAGGCTTGCATTTACCCATTTGGGTGCTTCAGTTTGGATTAAAAGCAGCGTAGTCATCTCCGTCTTTTTTCGTTATTTCAATCTATTCCGTTCTATCTTCCTTTAACAAAATTCTTCACTTTGTAGATTTTTCTGACTTGTGCTTAGTCTTTGGATAGATATAGATGGATGACCTGCTTGTCCTGTATATAATTTAGCACTTTTTATTATTCTCCATGAGGCTCTCAAGGTATACCTAATGTTATGTTTTTAGACTATTATTAAAGTGGCATATTCTGATACTGCATGCATTAACTGCCTCAAGCCAAAGAATATGTTACTAATCCAAATGTCTTTTAAGTATGCACTTTGATTTTTGTGAATATATATATGTTCTAGAATATGTACACAGATTCTTCTAAGTTTATTCCTCGTGGCCTCAGTGTCTTTAATTTTATACATTTAGGTCATTATTTGATTAGTTGAGAAGGTTGATCTTCTTTATGTTTTAGTTTTACATATAACATACTTTTTTGGGGGGGCGTTCACTTTCGAATGCCCCTTCTCTGTAAGGAGAGCTTTCTTACTATTCTTACTTTCTAATTTTATACTCTAGTAAAATTCTTGCTTGCTGCTCACTTAAAAAAATAAATAAAATACATTTTTGCTAGTTTACATCAAAATTAATATTTATCAGTTAAATGATAAAATTAACAGTTTTCAACAACTTAGTGGACCAGAAAACTTTTTCAGGTGGAAGTCTGACTACTCATTTAACATATATGGAGAAAGATAGTTTGACTTTTGTATATATCCTAGCTATTTTAGTTTCAAATGAAACTGAAGTTTTAACAAAGTATATTGTAAAATGTTATTTGCTAGTATGTCCCAAGTTAATATAAATACGGACTTTAAAAAGCTTTCTTCTTAGAATATTTTTTTAGCTTTCTCTGCCTAAAGAATTAAAAGCCACTAGAAATCTTTGTAGGACTGACAACTTCCTTTTAAGATATGTGTGTATATTAATGGAAAAGAAGTACTTGTGAAGTGCAAGTTTTTAAAATAATTGTAAGCTGTGTGACTTTCATTTTGTCATGGATCATGGATATAGGAATGATTTCTTTTGAATTATAAAATGATTTAGTATATTTTAATCTTTGTGATATGATTTTTCTAAATATTTTTGTAAAGTTTAAATAAAAGTTATGTCTAAATACCAAGGTGAACCCTTTCAATATACTATAATTATCAGAGAGTTCTAATAATTGACTATTTCTAATATTTTGTTTATTTTAATAGGGAATGCCCTGATGCAGATTCACTCGTAAGTAGATTTTACTTTGATATAAACCTTGTAAATTAGCTATTTTCACTAGGACATATCCAGCATATTTGGGTTGAGTTTCACAAATCTTCCTAAGAAAAATACTAACCAGCATATTGTAAATTCACTATTAAAATTACAGATAAAATTTTGGCCTTATATTACTAAATGCTTTTATAATAAATAGAAGGTGTGCTACCTACCTTTGAAAAGTGGACATTTTAAATTTGGATGGCACCATACCATATTGCTTTTTCTCAAGAAATATGCCAGACCTCAAAATCTGCATACTTTAAAACGTGATGCTCTTAAATATGTATTCCCAGGACACCTGGCTGGTTCAATTGGTTAAGTGTCCGACTTTGGCTCAGGTCATGATCTCATGGTTCTTGGGGTCGAGCCCCACACAGGGCTCTCTGCTCTCAGTGCAGAGCCTGCTTTAGATGCTCTGTCTCCCTCCCCCTCTTGCTCATGCTCTCTCAAAAATAAACAAACATTAAAAATAAAAATGTATTCCTGATTATTAAAATTTTATTCAAATATTTGAGTTTTTGTTTAGAGATTATCATTTTAGAAAACATAGCAGTACTAATCATGGTCAGTACTTTTCTGTGCTTTTTGTTATGAAGAAAGTTTGTTTATATTTATTTTTAAATATTTTTCTTTATATGTAATTACAGAAGACATTAAATGGAGCTCCTTGTACTTCTAGTGGGAGAGTAGATTTACCAAGTGTAGTTGGGTCAAGCTGCCCGTCTTCTTTGCTTACTGTTCTTGCTTGCATAATCACTGTTTCTTTTGGCCCAAAAACATTTTGATCTTTTACAGCATAGTGGTGTATGTACCAAGATAAAGATATTTTGTGAAACACTGTGTTTTATTTAACTTAAATTGTATTTTAACTTTATATTTCAGCTTTAAAATAAGAAAATTAGGGCTTGTTAATAAAAGTATAGTGAAAAGAAGGAAATAGATTTCTAGTGTGCTCTAGGGTTGAAATCATCAGAGTGTGTTAGAGTTGCATCTACTTTACCAGTTACCGGTTTTGACTTGGCTTACTAATTAATGAAAAAGTTAGCACATGTGTTTGATATTTACTTTAGTATTCATCATGCATTTCATTTTGGAATTATATATAGCTTTTACTTGATGATTACAGCATTGAATTAAATACTTTAATACTTCGTGTTTTATATATACTCCCTTAAGTAAAACATTTGTAAGAGTCTCAGCTCATTGATACTGTTCTGTAATGATCAATATTAACCAATTTTGAACTGTTTTCAGTACTTGTCTGGAATTAGAAAAGGGCTTTATAAAGGATGCATAAGTCTAATATCATATAAGAAATGATTAATAAATTTGTGTTGAAAGAAAACAAACAATATGTTTTGTAATTTTAATTACCAAAAATATTTTTAGAAGAATATGAATCAATAAAGATAAATTGGCAGAGTATGTTTGCAAGACATGTAACAAGGGGCTAATTACTTTCCTTTGTAAAATTTCTATACAAATCATTATGAAAGGTGAGCAAGCATCCCAGTAGGAATGGGGCATTATGATAAAAACAGGCTGTTTTCATAAAAAGAAATAAAAGTGGTAAATAACAATAAGAAATGTTGCTCCGAATAGTAGTCTCATTCTGATACAAATGAGAATGAAATTCCTGTATTTACCTATCATATTGGCAAAAGTTTTGGTTTACTTGTATTATTAGTAGGAATGTAAACTGGTACAGTCTGTCGTGGAGATAGTTTGGCAGTATCTTAAATAAGGAACGCATGATCTTTTTGACTCCCCAGTCCTACTGCTTGCTGTTTATTGTTGTGGTTATATATGTACTTGATCAAGGTTTATGCATCTAACAGCCCCCCCATCTGCTGTTTCGCCTTCCATGATTTAAGTTACCTATGATTGATTGTGATTCAGAAGCAGATGATCCTCCTTCTGATAGATTATTAGAAGGTCATTAGTAGCCTGAAACTACATCACAGTGCCTGTTACATCATTCACCTCATGTCATCCTATCTTGTAGGTATTTTATTATGTCACATCATTACAAGAAGAAAGTTGAGTACAGTAAAATAAGATGTTTCGAGAGAGAGCACATTCACCTAACTTTTATTGTAGTGTGTTGTTGTAATTCGATTTTATTATTATTCTTGCTAATCTGTTATCGTGCCTAAGAAAATCTCTTACTGTGTCTAATTTATAAATTGAACTTTTCATAGGTATGTATGTATAGGAAAAAATCTAGTATATATAGGGTTCATTACTGTCCTTGGTTTCAGGCATCCACTGGGGTGTACGAATGTATCCTCCACGGATAAGGGGTACTACTGTATGTATAGGGGGAAGGAGAAGTAGAGACGTGTTTATTACCACATCGTTTACTTTAACAAAAAAAACCGCAAACATCCATCAAAATTGAGATTGGTTAAATAAATTATTAACTATAGTCACAGGTTACAGAATTAGGTTGTTGTGCCTGCTGATATGGAAAGAGAAGCATCAAGTATGATTTTTAAGTAATTGCTGTTTTAAAAATCTAAATAAGCAGATTTCTTTGGGTGTTTTTGTTTTGTTTTTTAAAGAATGTGTTACCAGACACTTAATTGTGGTTACTTTTGGAGAGCAGCATTACAGTGGTGGTCAGCAAGGAGAAGAGGCTTTCTTTTTTTGTTGTTTTATTTATAGCCTATTATTATTTATTTATGGCCTATTTATGACTTTTTTATGGCTGGTCTTTTGTTTTTTAAGTAGGCTCTATGCCTATCATGGGGCTTGAACTCATGACCCTGAGATCAAAAGTTGCCTGCCCTACTGACTGAGGCAGCCAAGGTACCCTATGGCTACTCTTAATGATTACTTTAAAAAGCATCCATGTTCTAGATGTCTTGGTAGGTAAATTATTGTTTAATTTCTGTTCCTTTTTTAAACAGTCTGTGTAATTAAAAAAATATTTTGAGTGCCTACATCTTCTGTTTTTCTTTTTTTAACCTTTTTTTAATGTTTGTTTATTTTGAGAGAGAGAGAGTTAGTGTGTGGGGCAGGGGCAGAGAGATAGGAGAGAAAGAATCCCAAGCAGGTTCCGCACTCCCAGCTGGGAACTGCAGTGTGAAACTCCCATAGGATTGTGACCTGAGCTGAAATCACTAGTTGGGTGCTTAGCTGACTGAGCCACCCAGGTGCCTCTCCAATTAATTAATTTTATTTATTATTTTTCCAATGTATTTTAAATCACTACCACCACTATCCAAACCTGTCTTTTAAGATTAGTGGGTTATCTGCTGTTTTTTTCATATTGCTTTGGCCTAATGCTTTGCTCCAACAGTTTGGGGCCATAATATAGAATTCATGGATAGAATGAACAAAGGTGTAAATAGGTAATGTCTAAGTTTTTCTTAATACCAAGTTTCTACGAATAATTTCAACACTGAATACCTAATAAGCTGAGAATCCTAATTTATTTTGAAACAATTTATATTTACAGCAAGTTGCAAAGATCGTACAGAGCAGTCCTGTGTACCTTTCACCTGTTTTCTCCTAACTTCTTGCCAGAAATACAGTATCACTACTGGGATGTTGACACTAATACAATCTGAACATTTCCATGACCACAAGGGTCTTTTTGGTCTTTTGTGTTGATTGCCCTTTTATAGCCACTTCTTTTCCATCACCACCCTCCTTAGCCTCTGGCAACCAATAATCTTTTCTCCATTTCTATAATTCTGTCATTTCAGGAATGTTATTTAAACTGGAATCCTACCGTAACCTTTTCAGATTTTTTTTTTTCAGCATAGTTCTGTAGAGTTTCACCCAGGTTATTGCATGTATGAATAGTTTTTCCTTTTTGTTGTTGAATAGTAGTATTCCATGGTATAGATGCAGCAAAATTTGTTTTAACCATTCACCTATCATAGGACCTTTAGTTGTTTCTATTTTTCGGCTGTTAGAAAAAAGTGCTTTGAAAAATCGTGTACAGGTTTTTCTATGGACACAGTGTCCCTTTCTGACCCTGATAAGTTTCTTCTGGAAGTCTGTTTTATCTAAAAAGAAGACAATCATTTTGCCCTTATTTATTTATTTTAAAGTTTATTTATTTTAAGAGAGTGCATATGAGCTGGGGGAGGGACAGGGAAAGAGGTGAGAGAAAATCTCAAGCAGTCTCCACACTTTCAGTTCAGAGCCCAGTGTGGGCTTGAACTCACGAACCATGAGGTCGTGACCTGAACCAAAACTAAGAGTTGGATGCTTAATCCACTGAGCCACTCATGTGCCCATCTACCCCTTTTTGGTGTATTTTTTCTATTCTTTTACTTTCAACCCACCTATGGTGTTATATACGGACTGAGTTTCTTATAGATAGCATATAGTTGGGTCATTTTTTTAATTCATTCTATCAATCTGTCTTTTGTTACATTTTGACAGTTTATATTTGATTTTTTTTTTTTTTTAAATTCACATCCAAGTTAGTTAGCATAGAGTGGAACAATGATTTCAGGAGTATATTCCTTAATGCCCCTTACCTGTTTAGCCCATCTCCCCTCCCACAACCCCTCCAGTAACCCTCTGTTTGTTCTCTATATTTAAGAGTCTCTTATGTTTTTGTCCCCCTCCCTTTTTTTTTTTTATATTATTTTTGCTTCCTTTTCCTTATTTTCATCTGTTTTGTGTCTTAAATTCCTCATATGAGTGAAGTCACATGATATTTGTCTTTCTCTGACAGATTTCTTTCTCCGATTAATTTTGCTTAGCATAATACCCTCTAGTTCCATCCTTGTAGTTGCAGGTGGCAAGATTTCATTCTTTTCGATTGCTGAGTAATACTCCATTGTACATATATACCACATCTTTATCCACTCATCCATCGATGGACATTTGGGCTCTTTGCATACTGTGGCTATTGCTGATAGCACTACTATAAACATTGGTTTGCACGTGCCCCTTCGAAACAGCACACCTGTATCCCTTGGGTAAATAACTAGTAATATAATTGCCTGGGTATTTCTGTTAATTTTTTGAGGAATCTCCATAACTGTTTTTCAGAGTGGCTGCACCTGTTTGCATTCCCACGAGCAGTGCAAAAGAGTTCCTCTTTCTCTGCATCCTAGCCAGCATCTGTTGTTGCCTGAGTTGTTAATGTTAGCCATTCTGAGCGGTATCTCATTGTGATATTCATTTGTATTTCCCTGATGATGAGTGATGTTGAGCATGTTTTCATGTGTCAGTCGCCCATCTGGATGACTTCTTTGGAGAAGTGTGTATTCATGTCTTTTGCCTATGTTTTCACTGGATTATTTGTTTTTTGGATGTTGAGTTTAATAAGTTCTTTATAGATTTTGGATACTAACCCTTTATCTGATATGTCATTTGCAAATATCTTCTCCCATTCTGTCGGTTGCCTTTGAATTTTGCCAATTGTTCCTTTGCTATGCAAAAGCTTTTTATTTTGATGAGTTCCCAATAGTTCACTTTTGTTTTGGTTTCCCTTGCCTCCTGCGTTGAGTAAAAAGTTACTACAGCCGAGGTCAGAGAGGTTCTTGCCTGTTTTCTCCTTGAGGGTTTTGATGGCTTCCTGTCTTATATTTAGGTCTTTAATCCATTTCAAGTTTGTTTTTGTGTATGGTATAAGAAAGTGATCCAGGTTCATTTTTCTGCATGTCGCTATCCAGTTTTCCCAGCATCGTTTGCTGAAGAGACTGTCTTTATCCCATTGGCTATTCTTTCCTGCTTTGTCAAAGATGAGTGGGCCATACATTTGTGGGTCCTTTTCTGGGTTCTCTATTCTGTTCCACTGATCTGAGTGTCTTGTTTTTGTGCCAGTACTATACTGTCTTGATGATTACAGCTTTGTAATACAGCTTGAAGTCTGGGATTGTGATGCATCCAGCTTCGGTTTTCTTTTTCAGGATTGCTTTGACTATTCGGGGTCTTTTCTGGTTCCATACAAATTTTAGGATTGTTTGTTCTAGCTCTGTGAAGAATGCTGGTGCAATTTTGATTGGGATTGCTTGCCATAATTATTGACACATCAGGGCTTATGTATGTCATTTTATTTTTGGTTTTCATTTTGTTTTCTTTTTCCTGCCTTCCCTCAGGATTATTTGAACCTTTTTTAGAACCGCATTGTAATTTATTCATAATGTTTTTGAGCATATAATTTTGTGTAACTTTTTAAATGGTGGCCCTGTTTCACTTT
Source organism: Paguma larvata (assembly GCA_030068075.1). Taxonomy (NCBI): domain Eukaryota; kingdom Metazoa; phylum Chordata; class Mammalia; order Carnivora; family Viverridae; genus Paguma; species Paguma larvata. The sequence continues at coordinate 96,844,014 of CM057826.1, read as the reverse complement.
TGAGTACCTTCAGATAGTGTTTTCAATTTTTAAATTAATTTTTGATTAATTTTTAAATTTTTGATTTTTAATTTAATTGATTTTTAATTAATATTTTAGAGAGCACGAACTGGGAAGAGGGGCAGAAGGAGAGAGAGAATCTTAAGCAGGCTCCATCCATGCTCAGCACAGAACCTGACCTGGGGCTCTATCCCACAAGCTGGGGATCATGACTTGAGCCAAAACTAAGACTTGGATGTTCAACTGACTGACTCACCTAGTTGCCTCCCGATAGTTGTTTTAGCCAGAGTTTATAGTTGTAATCTTTAAGATGTTGATCCAGAAGCAGCTTACTCAGTTCTGTAGAAAACAGCTCAGTATTATTTTAAATTACCTCATACTGTCTTGTAAACAAATTTAAAAGTAGTATCAGCAAATCCGTAAATAGAACTTCTGGGATATTATGTATCTGGTATGTTTCTGGGGTACTGGAATAATAATAAAGTATTTTATAAAAACTTTAATTCTGATTTCTAATGGATCCACATTTGGTAAAGCTTAAGGTAATTTAAAATATTTGTATATTAGCAAGCAATATACAGAACTGATAGTGCTCTCCTTTTAGGGTTATAAGTATATCACTCATCATCATTTTGTTTTAATGTTTATTTGAGAGAATGCCCCAGCACACAAGCAGGGTTGTGAGAGAGAGAATCTCCATGTTGATAGCTTCGAGCCCCACCCTCAAACCGTGAGATCTTGACCTGAGCCTGAAATCAAGAGTCCAGCGATTAAACTGAGCCACCCACATGCCCCTTGTCATATTTTTATCTATAGAATCTGTTCTTCACTCTCTGTTAGATTTTTCATTTCTAGATTTTAATCTAGTCTGTTAACTCATTGCTGGCTACAGTAGTTTTTTTATTCAGATTGGAAACTATAGCCATGTTAATTCTGCTCTTCGTTCTCCTTGACCTTGTGCTGTACCTGTGAGATCATCCTTCATATTCCTCTTGCTGAGCCTTAGCAAGCGAATGGACAAAGAATAGTAAACTTTACCAGTAGAAGAATATTGGCTGTCTGGTTCCAACTGGCATTTCTTGGGGATCTTTATTTTTTCTTTCTTTTTTTTTTTTTTTAGCGTTTTTATTTTATTTTTGAGAGACATAGAGACAGAGAGTGAGCACGGGAAGGGCAGAGAGAGAGGGAGACATAGAATCTGAAGCAGGCTCCAGGCTCTGAGCCGTCAGCACAGAGCCGGACGCGGGGCTCGAACTCACAGACCGCGAGATCATAACCTGAGCTGAAGTCGGCCACTTAACCGACTGAGCCACCCAGGCGCCCCTATTTTTTCATATAAAAATTTTTTTGGAACTATTTTATTCTTGTATATTTTTTGTAAGTTAGAAGTTATTTGCATTCTCCCTGCACACGTGTGTGTAATTCTTTTTTTGATCCATTTTAGTATAAATTCTATGCATTATGGCCCTTCATCCCTAACTTCTTAAATGTGTATTTCTTAAAAATGGTATTATTCTCTTAACATAGCATACTTAGAAAAGTGTCCCTCCATCCTTTATCTCTACTTCATCACTCTGCCGTGTAGGTAACCAACCTTATTATATTCTGATCAATCCTTCCAGTGACTTTTATTCCCCCATAAAGAAGAGATCTGTGTTTTTAAATTTTCCTTTCTTTCTTTTCTTACAAGATACATGTATGTTCCCCTATATGCTTTTTTCAGTTAGCACTTTTTCCTGGAAGTCATTCCATATGAGTTCATAGAAACTTGTCAGTTTTTTTTGATAGATGTACAGTACTCTGTTTTCTGTGTGTACTGTAGTTTATTCAACTATGCTTGAACATTTAGATGCTCTCCAGCCATTTTGAGTTACAGATCATCTTTGATCTGTTACATATGTATTTTTAAATTGTTGGAGGTGTATCTTCAGGGTAAATTCTTAGAAATTGAATTCCTGGGTGGAAGAGTAAGTATCTTTATACTTTTGTTAGATAATGCTAAATTTCTTTCTGTACTCTTTTTTATTTATACCACAAAAACTAAGAGTACATTTTCCCACAGTTATCCCAACAGAATGTATTTTTAAGCTTTTGTAATTTTGCCTGTCTCATGAGTAAGATGATTATTTTAGTGGAGTTTTAATTTTCTTGGTCATCTTTAATTTTTGTTTTTCTATCTACTTGATAAATATTTCCATTTATTGAAACTGTCAGCCCTCTGATTTCATCATCTCTCATATCCAGATAGATAACAAGCCTTGTGCTTTTATTTCTTTACTTTGAAGATTTGGGTGGAAATTTGGTTATCTACAGAATTGTTGGTGTTCCTGCCCAAACACCTATTCTCTTCCTTTTAGTGTTTCTCCGCTCTCATTTTATAGTGCTTTTTCTCTTTCAGACATCTGAAGTGTAAAGTGTGATCTGAAGCTAACTTAACCAAAAAGATACAACTTTTAAAACTAGTTAATAATTGTATGAGCCTGTTGGTATTTGGTAAATGATGTAGCCCTTGTAATAGTTAAAGCTATTTTGTTAATCTTATGTATTTCTGGAGTTGGAGCCATCATTACAATTTTTTTTCTTCTTCCCTTAGAACATTCCTGATGTAGATGAAGAAGGCTATAGTATAAAACCAGAAGCAAATCAGAATGATATCCTTTCATCATTTGGATATTCCTATGGATTGTGTTGGAATATAAGTAGACACTTATAACAAAATAATCTGTTGTTTAATAAAGACTTCAAATTTTTAATTATAATAAAATGTGACTTCCTATTAATTTGACAGGTTTTTACTAATGGGTTACTAGTTCTGTTTCTGTTAAAGTCTACCTTATCTCTTAAAGGTTTATATTCCTTTTTATAAATGTGTGAAAACTGGTTATGCATTAATGTCACTTAAAAACTGAATTCTTTAACTGATATTCACATACCAAAGAGAACCATTTCTACTCATCTAGTGATTCTGATTCTGAAGATGAAGAACCAAAGAAATACCGGATAGAAATCAAACCGATGCATCCAAATAACTCACATCACACAATGGCTTCCTTGGATGAATTAAAAGTATCTATAGGAAATATCACTCTCTCCCCAGCAATATCTGTAAGTAAGAAAATAAGCAAGTTCGTACTTTTCATATAGAAGCCTTATTTTTTTTTAACTGCATTTGCTTAATTTTAGGAATAATAAACTATCACTTAGGAATAGTTAAGCATATCGGATAAGGAAATACAATTTTTCTTCAGTTTTATCAAGGTATATAGTTGCTAATTTTTATATAGGCAAATGAACTTGAGTTTGGCTTAGTTTTGTTTCCTTTTGAAAGTTTTACCAGGAAACAAAAATGTAGAAACTCTCTTTCTGCCATTTATTTTATTTTCCAGTCTGTATGTTTCAGCAGTATGAACTGGCAGTATTAATCTTTTCCTCATCTAATTTTAAAGTTTTTCATCCATATTTTATGAAATTTATGTGAACAGGAATTCTGTAAAAATGGATTTAAACATTAAATTACATTTCTGCATGCTATTGCAACTGCAATATTTGTTTTTTTCATATTTTTTATAAAAAAGGGCAAATATAAGAATTCTTAGTGATAATAGTTAATTCCCCAATTCTAAGATACCATATTTAACAGCTTTTGGGAAGGGAAAAAGCACCATAACTAATCTTTCCATTGATGTCATACTCTAAATTCAGGAATGTTAAAACTGAGAAAAAAGCATGTCTTAGAATGACAATTTAGTCTATCTGTACATGCTTATCAGAACTGATATTAAGCCTTTTGTCCTTGATAATAGAGAATAAAAGTATTACCCATTTCTTATTGTTATTTAATTATATATTTTAAGAAGTCTGTATTTGGGAAGAAGTGTTTTTTTCTCAGTCATGCACTTTTAGAATTTAATTTTTTTCTACCAAAAAGACTGATTTCTGAAATGAGGTTTTATTTTACCATTGCCATTTAACCTTAAGATTAATGCCCAAATTAAATTATGGTATTTATATATGAAATAGGAAGTCGTGAAATGATTAAACGTTTTTATTATATAAGAACACAACTAACTTAAAAAATATACGTAAATAAAACAAAAGCCTAGAGGAATATATACCAAAATGTTAATAATCACCTTGCTCTGGTTAGTGAGAGCATTAGTGGTTTTAAATTTTCTCCTTTGTACTTTTCTGTCTCTTCTATTTTTAAAAAAGAATGAACATACTAGTTTCATACTTAGAAAATAAATAATGAGAACAGTTTAATAGTTAATGTTGGGTTTGAAAAGAGGTTACTTTGAGCATATTTTATTGGGCAGGTTGCTTATCTACCTCATGTCCCCTACCCCAGCAATGTTCTACATGTGTTTTAAGGTGTATAGATTTTAGGTATGGCTCAGAAGGGAATAGACAAATTATGAGACCAAGAAAATAAGATATTTTAAATTCTAAAATGTACACTATTTCTCTTTTTCTTTCCATGTACTACTAGAGACACAGCCCAGTAAGTGCAAGATTTTATACTTTGACCCAATTGACTTAAAAAAATCATTTTAATGTTCAAACATTGATTTTCAGAATACTCGTGTTAAGTTTTTAAAATTTGCAGATTATAGTATCTTACCGTAGGAACTAACATTTTCATATTTTAAAACTTTTGATTATTAAAGATACATGTATTATTTTTTACTATAAAAAATACTGTTTAAAAAAATTTTTTCTGTAGTTGAGCAGATATACTAAAAACAACTTAAAATTAAGTTCCCAGTAATATTTTATGAGGTAGGCTCCTGGCTGTCTCAGTCACAGCAGGCAACTCTTGGTCTGCATTTTGAGTTCAAGCCTAGCCTTGGGCATGGAGCCTACCTTAAAATTAAAAAATATATTTAAAAAATATCTCATGAAGCATTTCATTACCAAATTAAATTATTTAACAACTTTTTGTTTTTGCTTTTCTCTTTAGGTGCAGATGAATCGGAATTCATCTAGTAAGTTTGACACTTAAATTGGTTGTTTATGTCCTTTAAAATTTATAAGGCAGTTTGCTGAGTTTATTGTAGTCTTACATATAAAGTTATAGAAATAAATGGATTGTTCTCATCATGACTGTTAGCAACAAACTAGATGGATACTTAAACAGAAGACAAGTATATTATTTCTTTTAGCATTTAGACATGTCTTTAAATTTAATACTTGTCTACAACATTTTTCAGAAATCAGCAAAGCCAAATATCAGCTTCTGTTTGAGATTGTAACGTGCATAGCTCTGCCTCATGAGCCAGAAGGCATTATGAGAATGAGTAAGCTTTAACTTCAGTTATTTTTAAGTCCTATCACAATTGCAGTTTCTCTTCCATGGTTTTTAGTGTAGTAATTATACTAAAAAAATTTGGGGGGTTGTTAACATCTTCTGCAGAATCATGTATTAAAATAACAAAGGTGAGAAAAATAGAGTTAAGGCAGCCTACTCAAAAGTTGTGCAATTCGTAAACACAATGGTTAATAAAAACCGTAACTTCAGTCCTATTAAAAATTCTAGCACAATCAAAGACCTATTAAATGCATAGTGTCAAACTCAAAGTAGGATTTTACTTAAAAAAAAAAAGGTGAGTAGCTTGATAGGGAATATGAGGAAAATGAGGATAAGAAGGGGGCTGCTTTTATGGAGTTATGGAGATAAGGGCAAATTGCAGAAACATGGAGGAGAATAGCACAGTAAGTAGTTTGAGACCAAACAGAGGGCCAAATTGAGCCAGATAGGACAGTGTGGCATGAAGGGGCATCCTATACAGTGCGGTATTCCTTGTAGTTTGCTGTGGTTACCTATGTCGGTATATTTTGCATTAAAAAATTAACTGCTTTTGGTCAATATGATAATCAATAATGTTCTTAGAACTTGAAAAAATGCTTTTGTGGTTCATCACTTACCACTTTTGAGTAATACTTAAGTATTTGAACATGTGTTCTGATTTTTGAAGTTCTAGCCCATATTTTTCTCATCTGAACGGCAATTTCATTTTCATGAATATGATAGTTTAGTTGGCGTAATTTCTTACCAGAGATGTTAAATGAAATGAAGATATAGCAGAAATTCATTATTATCAAGATATTAAGTATGTTAGAAAACTTGTTAAAAGCTTATTTTCCTTTTCTTTATAATAAAAAAATTTCATTCATGTTATCAATTCCACAATTTTTAAATTACTCATAGTAATGAGATACTTGTTAGTGTCTCTTTACTTTTAAATATTTTTTTACTCAGATTATGAAGTTTTTCATATTTTGATTTTGATTAGGTGAAGAGCTAACAAAATCGAAGCCATGTGCTGCATCTAATGAGTAAGTTTCACAGTTTTTTATTTTTAAATAGACTATATTTAGAGGAATTTTAGGTTCATAGCAAAATTGAGGGGAGGGTACAGAGTTTTTGCGTATATATATTCTCTGCCCCCACATTTACCCAGCCTCCTTCATTATCATAATCTCCCACTACAGTAAAACATTTGTTAGAATTGTTGAGCCTATACTGACACATCATTGTCACCCAAAGTCTGTGGTTGGCATTAGGATCCACTCTTTGTCTTGTGTATCCTATGAGTTTCGACAAATGGTCAAGGACATGTTGTCTCCATTATAGTGTCGTACAGAATAGTTTAACTATGCCCTCTACCTATTCATCCTTCCCTCTTTAATGTGTTTAAATATCATTCTTTTGTTCTTTTTTTCTAGAAAGTTTTATTATCTTTGCATTTTCAATTCAATTACAGTATTGTTTATTATCCTCTAAGCTGGGAAATGTTCTGTGGGCTTTTTGGTTTTAAATTATTTCTCACTTGACACTTTATGATTTTTTTAAAACTCCATTCAACTGTGTTTGGCCTTGGTGGCTTCACTACTTCTAAATAAATGGCAGTGTCCCAAGTTTATATGTGTTTGTATTTCAGCTAGTTATTCTCATGGAAATTTTCTTATCTTTTCCTTCAGTTTGGCTGTAAAATATAGTGCACTTTTAATGAACTTCAACAAGGAGATGTCTCAAGTTAAAAAAGGAGAGGGCTAGAAACCATGTTGCTAGCTCTTTTTAAAAAGGAAAAAATACCTTAAGCCAGTGTTTCTTTCATGCGTCCTTTTTCATTTCTGTAAGAATATATTCTTTTAATGTTTTTTGTTTTGCGTAAGTAAAAGTAGGCTTCATTAAATGGATAGTTTAAAATTATTTCATACTTTTCAAGCTCGGCATTAATTGAGCACAGTGGTGGTATTCATTTATCATTTTTAAAGGCAAAGTTCAGTGTTTTAAAACTTTGTATTTAGTAATTTATGCAGAGTTGTGATCCTAAGTTTTAAATACAGGTGTAGTGTGCTTCCATGTCTGTGCACGTTCAGATACTGGGTATGTGCTTAGAGGTACCTGTACCTTTTTCATTGTAAGGAGCCTGTTTTCTAAGATGTAAGAATTTAGTGTTAAAAATTAATGGCAGTTTGATACATTAAAACACTCTTTGAATAGGGTTAATTTTTTTTATGCTTTAAATATATGTAATTTTTACTTGTCAGTCCTATCTCTGTAAAGTCAGAAAAAAATTTAAAAAAGATGTAGTGGCAAAGTTCAGGTACTTGAGGATCTTAGAGATTAAACATGTTAAAAGGTATATGACTAAAGGAGAAAGAGAAACACTGATTTAAAAGTTTTTATTAAAATAAAAAGCTGGAAGTTGAATCCTGAGAGTAACTAGTCCAGTGGATTCCAAGGGGTCAGTGGAGGAAAATGCAGCATGTTGACTTTTTTGAAACTTGAATTTTGGTGCTCTTGATGCTTTTGTATATAGTCTTGGTTACCTTTCATAGAAGGACCTGAATGACCGAAGCATTTCACTAGACTGCCTCAGTGGCTCAGGCTATGGATTGCCCAGGGAGAAGCCCTGTCCTTGTATGATCTACTGTAATAATCAGGCCTTTGAAGGTTATATCAAGCTGTTGGGCTTACCTCTGTACTTGACAATTTCAAAGATGAAGGAAAAGGGTAGGCAGAAAGAAATCTGGACTCTCAGCACAGAGCCCAGTGCAGGGCTTGAACTCAGGAGCCAAACCATGAGATCATGACGTGAGCGAAAATCAAGAGTCGGATGCTTAACAGATTGAGCCACCCAGGCGCCCCTAAAGACTTTTTTAAAAAGTACTTCAGTATGACCTTATAAAATTTGTACCTGATTTCATATCACTTAAATTTTCTGTCCGTGACTTGGTGCTAGGACACTACTGTAGAATTAAATGCCTTTGTGTCTTTAGGCAGCTCATTTAGACCCTTTTACTGCTTTTCTTGTAAAGCTGAAATGATTTCTGTTCTTACAGCCCCAAAAATTGCTCGAGTATAACAAGGTGTGATCGATGGGAATTAATCTTCTCTACTCCACCCTAGCAACTTCACATGATGTTATTGGAGTTCTGCTTATAGCAGATAACAAACAGATATTTGTTTAAATTAAATATTTATATTAAGTTTCCTCACATATTCCACTGGTAAAATGCCCAACTTTTAAATCATATATATTTAGCTATTCTAGTTCTATGAAATAAGTGACTAGCTTTTATACCAATAAAATATTCCTTAATTAAATCTATTTTTAAAATGTTATGGTAGGAAAGGGACCAGCGATTTACTTGCTTGGGATCCCCTGTTTGGACCATCTCTTGATTCATCTTCTTCGGCTTCACTAACTTTGTCATCATCAGGTAAATGTGTATATATATTTAAAGTGACGAATGCGTTAGTTACTTCTTTCCTAACTGATTTGTTCATTGCTTATGTATTGTTCTTAAAAATATTTTTAACTTGTCCTCTCTTATCAGTCATATTGATAAAAGTGATTTTGTACTGATTTTGTTAACTTAGCTGAAAGACCCTATGGCTTAAACAAAAATATATCAAACCATTTTTTTTCCATTTATGTATTTATTTCTATGCATCATTCCCTTTTCTGTGCCCAAATATTTTTTTTCCAACATTTTATTTTGTTAAGTATTCTCTATACCCAATGTGGGGCTCAAACCCACAATGCCAAGATCAAGAGTTGCATGCTCCACCAACTAAGCCAGCCAGGAGCCCCACAGCATGTTTATAGATAATCCATGGCGTGGATGTGCATTAATGTAACCAGTCTGTTTTTAGTGGACATTTGAATTGCATCCAGTTTTCTAGTGTTCTATGAACATCCATGAATAGAACAAATTTTGTATGCATGTTTCATAATATCCTTATAGTAATTTATCAGTACAATGTTTGAGTCCCAGGATATACCCGTTGATATTTATTGCCAAACCGCTTTCCAGAAAGGCTTTAGTGCTTCCCAAGCAATGTATAAAAGAATTTGGTGAATGCTTTTTAGTTGGTGTTTTGGCAAGAATGTGTTGTTTCTCTTTTCTTCAAAATATAAAATCCCATTAGCCAACAATCAAAGTAAGCACTAAAATGCTTGTTTAATAAAACCACTGCTTTTTCAAAGCAAAAATAAAAAATCCACTTTAAGTTGATCTTCAGCCTTCTCTGGGATTTCAGAAATGCCATTTGGTGGTTGAGGTTAGGAGAGTCGTAGAATGGTGGGAGAGAACTTGAATTGACTGAGTTCCTGCCATGTTGCTCTGCTAGGAGCTGCATATACTCTAACTTAATTAACTGCTCCGTCAGGTCCATTTTATTGTCCCTGTTTTGTAGATGAGAAAAAGTAAGGCTCCAAGACAATCAGGAACTTCTATAAGAGCATAGAACTGAGAGTGATGAAGCCTCTGTTCAAACTGGATCTTACTAATTCTAAAGTCTTTGTTCATTGCACTTTGACCTATTAACTGAACCATTTTACTATTAATAGAAAAAAGACTAGTATTTAAAATTAGATTGTTTATAAACCAATTTTTAAAAGAAATTATAGATTTTAGGCAACCTTAACTCCAATTTGGAATTCTGAAGGGAAGGTGATCTGTATGTCATACTTTGTAAAACAGCCAGAAACAAAAGATAGTTGAACATACTCTGAAGTGGTATTTTTCACATTGATAATCACAGAGGCTTTAGTTATATAGAAATTTCTTCCTCACTCTGCCCTTAGTTTCTTTCTCTTTTCTTTAGCACAGTTTCTTCCTTTTCAAAAAAAGTTCTCTCCTTTCCTCTTGCTAACTGTCTGAAGAATGTTTCACCCCTATCACTTTTAACTTCAGGTAAAAATGATTCATTTTCATTGAGTGGCCATTTGATGTACAGTAGCTAGGAAATATTAACCTTTCCCTACTTGTTAAGTTCACTTATATGCATTTTTAAACCTATATAGTCTAAAAATTGATGTCAAATTAATTTGCCTTTCAGGGAATGTTAGTCATGTTGAAAAAAGATGATGGTACAAGTCTAAAAAGATTTGACAACGTATAAAGGTGATAGTGCTGTGTTACTCAACACTAGTGGAACTGGCTAGTAATAAAACTCAAAACATGTTAGGAGGTAAGATAGACTAAATCAGTGTTGGAGTTAATACAAACAACCAGGCTTAAAGAAAACAACAGCCTAATATTTTTCAAAAGGTAATTTTCAGGGATTTTTACTGAGCACAAGAACTCAATCCACAGGCAGAGAAGACATAGTCTATATTAAGACTTATCAGACGAGGGGTTTGTTTATATATAAATGTCTCTACTTTTACCAGATGTTAAGAGTTACCTCTTTCTTCTCTGGGCAAACAGGAATCATTCTGGCTTATATATTTTGGGCCTTCCGTTTTATGCTCATACTCACTTTCCTTGGTTAATAGACAGTTTGATCTCTTGCTTTTGTTCATGTATTATTATATTTTTCTAGTTTTGAGCGACTAAAATAACATTAACCTGAAACAAGAAAACTGGCTATGTAGATTCATTTTTGTTCTAGAATTTTCCTGTTGCTTTTTGTTTTCAACTGCTTTCTCCTCCTTTAACTGAACTTACAAAGAATGCAACACCAACTTTTTGTCTCCCACTGATTTGAGTGTATGGTAATTGAATCTTTCCTTGAAACCAGCATGTTTTTAGAATTTGAAAAAGCAATTGTGGTTATTTGAAAGAGCTGAACCTTAACAGTTCTACTAGGCTTGATTTGAGTCAATCTCCATGCCCTTTGGATAGGCCATTTGTCGGTATACATACATATCCCTACTATGTTAAACTCTCACAAGCTCGAAATGCCTTGAGTATTGATCAGTGCTGGTTTCACTGATAATGAACCTGTCTTTAAAACAGGGAAATGTTATGGTTCTCAGATTGGTGCACATTTCTTCCAGTGTATAGCTTAAAGTAGGAATACAGTGTGAAAAGGTAGTGTTCACTGGAAGAAGGCCTTAGAAAGCCTTAGAATCTATATAGGGTTTCTTAGCAGCTTTTTATTGTTTTCCTCAAGCAGCTTGAACTGTGCTTGTACCCATTAACCCTTCACTGTATATGCTTTCTAAATGATTCCATACCCCTCCTGCATTTACTCTCACTCTTATGTGACTACCTTTTTCTTTATGTCTTTTCCTGTCACCTCCTTTCTCCTTCCTTTCACACCTGCATTCCTTCGGATCCTCAGCCTTTTGTTTCTCCATGGATATACTTAGGCCTCTTCATATTCTAACTTTGTACATCTGCAAACTTACAGAGCTTAATGAATTATATTCTTCCCATCCATATTCTATTCTTCAATTTGAATTACAGCCCCATCTTTTAGATTGAACCAAAGGGATTTGAAAATCATTTAAAATAAATGTAATTTAAATATATCAGCTTCCATTCTTCACTTCTGTCTTGATTTTGCTAATACATTTGTGAATTGTGATGATGTACACTTGAATTTCATTAATTTCTACTATGATGGAGGTATTTTTTAATTGGAAGTACTCTGATTAGTATCTTTGACTTAAAAAATGGCAAAATTTGCAAATGGCAGTGAAAAACAGTGAACACTATATACGATTTCTGTAAGATATTTTCTTATCAAATATTAATTTTAGTGATTTGGGGGAATTTTTTCATAAGTAAGATTTTTTTTAGTACTTTTAATTATCACCAGAAACTTTACAGTGTAGTTCAACTTCTAATTTGACCTTTAAGTTTAATTAAGGTAAGTGTTTTATTTAAACTTTAAAGTTACTGTGAAGATGTTGCTTCAAAGGCTTGGTCTTGCATTACTAATTAGTAGATGTATTGGCAATAAACTAAAGACCTCAGGCCTGAAATTGGTTTATTTTTACTAGCGGATTTATCAGATTTTATCTTTTTATAGATAAATAATTGAAATAGGAATACACTGTATATTATGTGTGTTAGTTAGTGTTTTTGTTTGTTAAGAATGTTGTTAGCTTTAAGAAAAGCATATTTGATAGATACCCAGTATTTCAACAAATATATATTATCTATTATATCTATATATATTATAAAATTCCTGACAAATGAGCTTTGAGTCCCAAGAATTCCTCTATAATAGAATGCATTTATGTAAGGATTGCTACATACTAATGGTTTTCTTCAAATTCTCTTTTTCCCCCAGCAGCCAGGCCCACAACTCCTCTTTCTGTAGGCACCATTGTCCCACCTCCAAGGCCTGCTTCCAGACCAAAGCTTACTTCAGGCAAACTCAGTGGGATTAATGAAATAGTATGTACTCAGGTGTTTTTTGTTTGTTTTTTTCATTATAACTGTGTAAGATGCAAATGATATTTTTCTATATACCCCTTTACCATTCAATGCTTGGAGTTACCTACTCAAGTCTTCAAAGTATAGGAAAATTTTTCTAGCCAACACTTCCTTAACTCCCTCTTATTATTCTCAGTGGACATACCCATGGAGCAAGACATTGTTCAGGAAGAAAGGAGATTTCCTGAGAAAGTTAGCACATTGTAATATCATTTAGTACCCATTCTTTCACAATTAAGAATCAATTTTCATTTAATTCTGCTTTTAAGTCAATATTATGTAAGAAATGGTGACCTTTTCCTAGGGTTTAGAAGTGTACTGTCAGGAGAATCCTGGAGGGAATCTAGTCCAGCTTTATTTTATACATAAAGAGACTGGAGTTCATGTTGCTTAACTAGCTTGTGAAAGTACATGTTGCTCAAAGGAATAATCATTGGTCTACAAAAGTTGTCAATTTAAAAAATTCTATGAGTTATATTCAGAGAGAGGCTCTCCCAAACCAGTCTTCTTGCTTATCTACTATGCTTCCTGTTTTACACTATTGCCAGCATTAAATTTCTAAAAGTCAAGCTTAATCTTCTTTTTCCTCAGATAGACCTCTCCAATGGTTCGCTGTAATCCATGGAGTTGAATGTTTTAGCTGACTGTACCAGGCTCTTTATAAAGTTGCCTCAACAACCTGCATTACTACCAAACTATCCAACTTTCTCCTGTTTGCAGCCTATGTTCTAGCCATGTGAAACTTTCCACTGTTCCCCAAACACATCATGCTCTTTTATGCATCCATCTCTTATTTTGCAGCCTTTACCGAAATGCCCCTCAGTTGTTTATATAGGAAACTGCCCTCTTTTTTTTTTTTTTTTTTTAAGATCCAGCTAAATACCATCTACCTAACGCCCTCTTTGATCATTACTTCTCCCCAAGTGGATTTAATCACTCTTTTCCTTATACCCACCCATATACTTTGCTCATATTTCTCTTAGTGCACAAGTTACATTGTATATACTTTGTGTGTGTTCCCCTCACTGGACCATGCCTTTGCCAAGTTAGTACTTTGCATAATGCCTGTCACATAGGAGATATTTCATGAATAAATGAAAAGGCTTGAGCACCATATGTTAATGGTGACCTCTTTCTTTTCTTACCTTAATGAACAGACTTGAGGTCCAAGCTGCCAAGGAGATAATTATTATTCAATTAATATAAAAATGACTACCTGTTAATAACATGGGATTTTTTCCTGATTACAAAAGCAGTACATGATCATGTAAAATTTGGGAAATAGAGAAAACAGAAAATTAAAATCCCTTCCATATTTCATGACCCAAAAATATGCAGTTAACATTTTTATGTATATCCTTTCATTAATTTTTGAGTGCTTAAATATTACCAGAACAACATTAGCTAAGTTATGTACTTGGAGTCTCTATCTCCTTATGAGTATAAAGATAACAGGTGGTATGAGAGTTAAATGAATTCCTGTGTGTCAGATACTTAGAACATTGTGGAGTGCAAGTAATTGCTCAGAAAAGTTACTATGAATTTTTAAATGTCATACCTTACATACTTCTTCACTTGAAAATATTTGGGGAATATCTTCCAATTTCATGAATTACTCCTTAGATTTCAAACTTCTTTAAAGTTGCAAGTCTATTAAATAAGTAAAATTGGGACTTTTATTCTTGACTCTTTTACTCTTTACTCCCGCCCAGCCTGGACAGCCTTCTAGAAACTACCCTTTGAGGGCTTCAGGGAGCACCGTTTGAAACAGCTGCAGAGCATAAGTGCTCTATCTCATAACACCACTGTCAGCATTAAATTTCCTAAGGTTTTTAGAAATGTGATTATTTGACAGTTTATTTCCAAGTTTTCATTATTCAGCACTGTCTTAATGATTTCATTATAAACAGTGTCTTAATATCCTTTTACTTTTTTGCAGACTCTATGTCCTTAGTAAAAAATTTTAAAATGAAATTCCTGAACTAAAGGGTATGCATCTTTTTTAAGACTCTTGATGATTATTACTGTTTTGCCCACCAGAAAGTTTATGCTGATTTGAATTCTCTCCAGCTGTATGTTAGAGTGCCTTTTTCCTTGCCTGCACACTTTTTTTGGGGAGAGGGCACCTACCTTTCACTAGATGCTCAGAGGGTCTATAATCATACACCCTCTTCACATTCGTATAATGAATGCCTCCCTGTTCTAGAGCAGTGGCTTTCAAAGTTCATTCCCCCAGACTGGTAGCATTACCATCACCTAGGATTTTGGTAAAAATACAGTTTCTCTGGCTCCACCTCAGACAAACCAGAAATTCCATGAAGTGGTGCTCCGAGTGATTCTGATGCATGTTTAAGAACTATTGTTTTTAATTACTGCTGTTCAACAGAAATATAAAGAAGCAACAGATATTAAACTTTCTCTAGTAGCCACATTAAAAAACTAAGAACAGTAAAATTATTTTACTTAGTATGTAAAAAAAATCATTGTACAATGTAATCACTATAAAGATGGAGAATTTTTCTATTTGTGTGTGCTAAGCCTTCAAAATCTATGTATTTTGTACTTAGAACTCATCTCAAATTTGAACTAGCCACACTTCAAGTGCTAGTGGCTACTGTACTGGACAGTGCCATTCTAAAATAAGAAAACCACTTAAGAGGTTTTTTCTTTTCCCTAAAAAATTATAAAATGCGCATTCTCAACTGTAAATTATAAAACTGTAGCCCCGTGACATGGTCATGAGGCTATGTTGCTACAGGAGGAATTTCTCCCAAGTGGTTGATCAAGACTTTTTCTTAAGCTTACAGGTTTCATGTAGCTGTTGAATTTAATGTGTTTGACCTCATGCCCTTCACCACTTCCATCTGTATATATAGCTGCATTTTTATGCCTTCCCATATTTTTTAAATCTGTTAGTTATCATAATTAGTCGTCAAAAGCCATTCTTTGGAACTAATCGTTTAAAAATAATTGGGAGAGTGGGAGGTTACTTAGTATAAAACACTTTGGATCGTATCTAATTTTTGTGTTTATCTGTAAATTTATATTCATGCAATAAAAAGTTGACTAATTTTAGTGTAGGAGTGCTGATAGAGTTGTTTTTGCCTTTTGCTTTTCATGTTCCTCAAATAATTGAAGACAGGAACAGCATCTTTCTTGTTCTCTGCTTTGTATCTAGTATATCTAACCAATGGCTTGACTCATAGTAGATGTTGAATAAGTATCATATTCACTTAATTATTTTACAAGCAGAAAAATGTTATTTTTAATTAAGTTAAATATGCCTTATTTAAAAAAATGAAACCCTTTAGGAAGTGTAGCTCATGTATTATTGGAACACTTAGGAATGTGGAAGGAAAAAGTCCATTCACCTAGGTAAAAGAAATGAACAGAAGTTAAATTTTTCAAATGTGTTTTTATGTTTAGAAAAGTGGGAAGGCAGTAGAATTAAGGTTTCCTCAAACCTCTTTTTCGAGTGAACTGTCTCAATGAGGAAGCATTACAAGGAATTTTAAAGGGAAATGTGGACAGATTTGTAACCACCAAAAATAAAGGGCAAGCAAGATTTAGGGACAAAGTGTTTGTAGCGAATAAAGCAAAGGGTTAGTGAAAGCTCAGGTAATACTAAGCTCTCCCCAGAGTAAATTAGACAAAGCTAACAAAGCAACTCATAAGAGGCAAGATGCCCATCTTATTTTTATCTATTTTAAAATTATTTTTCCTTCTAAGGCTCATCCATTCATTGCAGACAAGGGTGCAGAGAAATATTCTGTTTACAGGCAGTAAAGTGAATAATCCTTTTGGGAAGCAGTTTGGCAGTATGTATGAAAAGCCTTCATGCTTTTTAAGCTTGTAATTTAACTTCGTAGACTCTGTCTTAAGCATACTTTTTGAAATAGAGAAAATGTAATGTATAAAGGTTCTCTTGACAGCATTACTTTAAAATAGCCTTCTCCACCTTTAATGTATTCTTGAAAATGATTTGATGTATGCCATCTCAATTTTTAGTTATAAGAAACACAATAGATTTGGTTGAGTGTATTAAAATTAATCTTACCATGCCTAAATATCTTCTAACAGAGGAATTGTTTTACCATTGAGGTAAATAACTTTTTGTTTTTAAGCCCAGGCCATTCAGCCCACCCGTAACTTCCAATACCAGCCCACCTCCTACCGCTCCTTTAGCCCGGGCAGAAAGTTCTTCCTCTATCTCCTCTTCTGCTTCATTAAGTGCTGCCAATACTCCAACAGTAGGTAAGTGATTATCATTGATTATATGTGAAAGATGGCATCCAAAGTATGATCAGGCTGAATTTTTTTAATGAGCTCATGAAAAATTTAACATTAAGAAACTTCAGTTTTCTGCAAACACACCTGCCATTGTTAAACTAGCCACATTTTCCTTATCTGAGTAGGAGAATTTTCTAACACTGTTACAAATGCATCAAATTTGTAAACTACTGACCAGTATAAATAATTAAAGGAAGTATATAATGCAGGCCTTTCTAATGTGAAGTGATACTTAAATTTCTAAGAGCTTTTAATAACAATTCAATTTAAGAAAGGAGTTTTGTGCTTGCAGTTAAATACTTCTGTAAGAATTTAAATCGTAAAGACTTACAAGTAGTAGATATTAGAACATAGGTATATAAATCTAAACAAGTCCAATATTTTGTTACATCTGGATTTTACTCAAGACTTTTTATCTTCACTTTTATCTAACTTTTTCTACAAATTCTTATTCCCTTTCTCACCCACTGTTAGTATAATAAACAAAGCTATAATGAACACTTTATTCTTGTATTTTGTTTGTATATATGATTTTGTTAATTTTCGTTTTTGCAGACTATTTTAGTAATAAAAAAAATGAATCTTCTTAGAAGTCAGACATATGGTCTGAGTAAACAGAATTAGCTTTACTTCTCCATTTTCTCTAGATTATTGAGAGGGATTTCAATTTATGATGGAATATGTTTTTGATCGAGTAGGTGTTCATATTTGTTTTTAGTCTGGGCCGGGGCAGGCAGGAGTAGAACCACAGGTGAGGGAGGATGCAGGCAGGCAGGATATAATGTGGGTCTTAAACGACAGCGATACTTTAAATCTACCATAGAAGTTCCCTTTTTTAAAGTTGTAGTGCTTATTCAGCTAAGTTTTTGATCCTTCTTATTTCTTGCAAATATTTTCTTTCCTACAATATTTTGTTTTATTTAAATATGATAGAAGATGATAATTTGATTGGGACACTCTCTGAAATTGAAAAGCACTGTGAGACTTCACAAGGTATTGTATCAAAAGCAGTATATATGTTGACTAATGATCCTAAAGTGTAGCTAAAACACTTTGTTATCTCATTTTTGCTTTTTCAGCAATGTATGGTGTCTCAGAAGTCAAGAATAACTCTAAGGTTTAACTTTCTCAGTTTTGTACTAATTATGTCCAGTTGCTGTACAGGATTTATTGATCTCAAATCCCCATTTATAAAAACAGAGTATTTTTGTATTGTCTCCCATCTCCTTTTCTTTCTTCCTCGACGTTAAAAAATGTCCATAAATCTTACCCCTGAAGTTGTCAGAATCAGAGAAAAATTGGTTAGAAAAGCAGCAGAAAGAATATGTTAGTTAAAGTACACAAATTACCAGAGCAAAGGCCTTCCTAGGAAAGCCATCCATATAGTGAGGCATATAGGTATCAAATATTTGGGAGTGTTTTATACTCCTGAGCTGAAAGGGATTGTATAAAATTATCCATTCGTTATTACAGGAAGACATCTCTTCAACTTTATAAGCCTGCATTTTCAGAACGTACAGTTTCAATGTAGAACAGTTGAACCAAAATTAGAACACATAATATCCTTCTAAATACAGGTTTTTTTATTTCTAAGAAATTATTTGTGATAATAAATTATAAATTTAGACTTTTATACTGTTTTAAGGACTTGATTGCATTTTTTCTATATCATTTTTTTGAACATATATGTGCAATATAATCCTGAAAATAAGAAAGTACTCAAGGACATATGCCAGAACATTAAGTGGATTTCGAGTTTTTTTCCCCTACTGTTCAGTACTTTTTTCTTCTTGCCAGTATTTCAGTAACGGGCTTAACAGTTTATATGGATTATTTCAAGAATTCTCATTTTATATGCCCAAATTGGATAACTGAAAACTGTAACATGTAGGCTTCTTTTGATATTTAATGTCACAGTAGAAGCAGGCATTAATGTTACCCATGACCCATGACTGTGTGTAAATATCCATTTGTCATAGGTGGTTTAAGGGGAAAGATTAATTTCATAACTGAGAATATGGTTTTCTTTAATAGAGAGTATATATATATATAGGGAAATTTTCCCGGTATGCAAACATGTGTTTGCATAGTTATATTCAGTTAATCTATACTTAGTCACTTAACATTTTCTTATGCACATACCTGAATCTTCTACCTCTTGGTCAGCCCCTTATCTTTCACTTCATCATCTCTCCCCCAATCCAAATTTGAATCCCTGACAACAGACGTTTTTCTCTTCATTCTAGGATCCGCTGTGTTCAGAGTGATCTCAAAATGAAAAATGTAACCACGTTTCTCTTGACTATTTTTAGTTTTTAGTGCCACAGGGATAAAATTAAAAGTCCTCTGTGCTGTGATCTGGGCCTTAAACATTTCTTTAGATATATTTTCATGTCCTCTCATGTTTCCAGCCATCCCTTACCCACTAAGTATGTTCTCACTTTGCAAAACTAATGATAGAGTTAGTAAATAGTAGCTGTTGTGATTTCGTAAGTTTTTGTATTTGAGTTTTATATTTTCTTGTGAGATTTTTAAGTTTTTTTGCCATCAGAGGGGGCAGTTACTTTTCCCTTTGGCCTAAAAGCAGTTCTGGTTTCATGTACTTTTAATTCCTGAGCTATTTTTCTCACTGTGAAGAACCTTCTAAGTCAGAATTCCTTCAAAATATTAAATACCACAAAATCTTCCTGGCCTTTAGAGTTAACAAAAGCTCTTTCTCACTGTAGAATCTCATGTTTACTTGTGAGGCAAAGAGAACTAGTACTGATTTTTGTCAGAATTAGTATCTTAGGTATTTCAAAAGTAACTTACCCTTTCACTGTAGGTAATCTTAACTGAAATAGAACTATCTGGTGGCTATGAACATTATGTAACATTTATAGAAAAGCACACACTCAAATTTCAGAGATGTACGTTGACCTAGATTATTCATTCTTATGAGAAAAACTGAATAAACTATATTATTGACATATTTTTTATAAAATTGCATCATTTATTGTATATTAAATAAAATGCTCCACTTACCAATCAGTAGCAATTATGGTAAGGTGTAAATGGGAAGAATATATTTATCAAGAAAGGCAATGAACTATTTTGAGGGATTTTTCTATTATGAAATAAACCAGAATACATTTTATTATGCTTTTTAAAAAAATCGATCTTTGTATTATTCTAAGTGAAATTTGTAAGGAATGTTATTATCAATATTAGTCCTATTTATCAAGATAAGGGAATATGGGTATATAATGTAAGCATTAGACAAACAAGTAGAAGAATTATAATGAGTTGTGTATGAAACATTATACTGTTCAGTTAGAAATAGCTCATGGATGGAAATAGCTGAAATACAAAAATCCTGTTTAATGCCCTGAAGTATGTGAGTGGTAGAACTTGAAACAATTTAGTATCTAAATGGTTGTGAAGACTTATTTTAATAGTTTTGTTCTTCAGGTGAACGGCCTTTTCTTTCTGACATTCCTTAACCCAAGCGTTCAGTGTCATTTCATTTAAAAGAAAAGTCAGTGTAACATGTTTTCCTGATTTTTTTGTCTCCTGTATTGTTACGATTTGTTTTATGCCCTGTTTCTTAACCTCCAGATTTATACTTGGGCCATCAATGGAAAAAGTAATAGAGTCATTTGTGACAAGCTAACCTTCTGACTTTACCTGTCTTGATATTTTATAAAGGTCTTTTTATAGGATTTAACAAATAAACTGCATATGTATTCTAGGTGTGTCACGAGGTCCCAGCCCCGTCAGCCTTGGAAATCAGGACACCTTACCTGTGGCAGTTGCCCTTACAGAATCTGTTAATGCCTACTTTAAAGGAGCAGACCCTACCAAGTTAGTTTTAAGAAGAGAGTGTGTGTGGTGTGTGTTGTGTGTGTGTTTGGTGGGGAGGGGGCTTGGTGACAAATTTTCTGAGTTAACATTTTGATTCTGTATGGGTTAGAGTTTTTTATTATTTATTTACCTCCTTTTTGTGTGTGTGTATGCTATCAAATCTAGTCCTTTAGCAATTCTCTTTTAAAAAAAAAAGCAATAGTGATGGCTTTTCCCCTCAGTTGATTTACATTCTTGCCCAAGCTTTGTGACCCCTCTGCTGTTTGGCATCTGTAAGAGCAGGAGGATGGCAGCCGACCTAGAAGGGGGATGGAGCTCTGAATCTTGGTCTAACGCGTCTCTTTGGGAGGAAGTGTGCTGTTTTCAGGAGAGATCTACAATATGTGTTTGATCTATGAGGTCCTTACACAACTGGTTTAAACCTCCTTTTAAGAAAATGTTTTGGTGGGGTTTTTTCTTTTTCCCCAGTTTATTTAGAGAGAGAGAGAGATCTCGTGAGCAGGGGAGGAGTAGAGAGGGATGGAGAGAGAATCCCAAGCAGTCTGCAGGACTTGAACCCACAAACTGTGAGATCATGTCCTGAGCCAAAATCAAGAGTCAGAAGCTTAACAGACTGAGCCACCCAGGCACCCAACTGCTTTTTTTCTTTTTTCTTTCTTTCTTTTTTGATAAAATTATCAGAGAAAGTCTTTCTTTTAGAAAAAAAATATTTTTGAAAGAGAGCACAAGCAGGGGTAGTACAGAGGATCTGAAGCAGGCTCTGCACTCACAGTAGTGAGCCTGATGTGGGGCTTGAATTCATGAACTGAGAAATTGTAACCTGAGCTGAAGTCAGGCTCTCAACCAGCTGAGCCACACAGGTGCCCTGAGGAAGCCTTTTTGAACTTAAATTTAAGCAGATGTTTCAAAGACGTTGAGGAGCAACCTGTCTGAGCAGTTGTCTGAGGGGGAAGAGCATTCCAGTGAGTGTAAAAGATTGAGGTAGAAGCATGCTTGATATATTTCTCAGAGGAAAGAGAACGAGGTCACTAAGTTGGAGTTAGCAAGGAGGGGAGTGGTAAAAGAGGAGTCCTTAGAGGGGCCAGATCAGGCTGGGAATTAGAGACCATGGTAAGGAGTTTGGAGTTTATTCTGAGCAAGGTGGGAAGCCAGGGAGAAGATCTTTGAGCAGAGAAATGATGAAGTTACTTATGTTTTTGAAGAAGTACTCTGGCTGCCATTTGGAGAATAAACTAGAATGAGCCAGAGTATAAGCAGAGAGAGGGTTAAGCTGCAGCAGTCCAGGTGAGAGATTATGGTGGTTTATATAAGGTTATTAGCTGAGGAAATCATGAGATATTGAATTCATTTTGAAAACAGAGTTGTCAAGGGAGGGAGTAGATTGATAAGTGCCTGGGTGGCTCACTTGTTAAGCCTTTGGCTTCAGGTCAGGTCATGATCTCGTGGTTCGTGAGTTTGAGTCCCACTCTGGGTGAACTTGGGCCCTGCTTCACGTGAGCTCAAGTCCCACTTCTGTCTTTCTCTCCCTCATTTGCACCTTCTCTCTCTCTAAAAAACAAAATTGAATACATGATACTGGAGTTCAGGGTCTAGGTCATAGGCTAGAGATAAAATACTTAGTAGTCATTAACTTGTATACGGTACTTAAAACCACAAGGCCTAGGGAGAGATCCGATGAGAATTGTGGCACTCTTCAGTGTTTAGAAAACAGGAAGACAAAATGATTGGGTAAAGGAGTTTAAGACTACAAGTAACAAGAGAGGTGAGGAGAGACAGTGTGAAGCTATATCTGATGCTGCTGATAGGTCAGGAAAAATTGAACTTTGACATTATGGAGGTCATTGGTGACCTTCACAAGAGCAGTTTGTCAAGTGGTAGAGAGGAACTCCCTCCAAGTATGCTTTCAGGAGTGGGAGAGGGGGCACCTGGGTGGCTCAGTTGGTTGTGTCCGACTTCAGCTCAGGTCATGATTTCACTGCTTGTGAGTTTGAGCCCCATGTTGGGCTCTGTGCTGACAGTTCAGAGCCTGGAGCCTGCTTCAGATTCTGTGTTTCCCTCTCCTGCTCACACTCTGTCTCTTTCTCTCAAAAAGAAATAAACTTAAAAAAAAGAAAAGAAAAAAGAGTGGGAGAGGAGGGGGTGCCTGGGTGGCTCAGTCAGTTAAGCATCTGACTTTGGCTTAGGTCATGAACTCACTACCCTGAAGTTCGAGTCCCTCATCGGGCTCTGTGCTGACAGTTCGAAGCCTGGAGCCTGCTTCAGATTCTGTCTCTAAATCTCTGCCCCTCCTCTGCTCATGCTCTGTCTCTCTCTTTCTCTCTCAAATATAAAATAAAATATAGAAACAAAAACAAAAAAAGAGTAAGAGATGATGCAGATACAACTGTATTTGAAAAAAACAAGTACAGAAAATTTTTAGGACGTGAAAAGCAGAGAGGTGGAATGATAGCAGGAGAGAAATGTTAGAGTCAAAACAAGTTTTTATAATTTTAGTTTGAGTTTTTAAAAGATACATATTTCAGCATGTCTGTGTGGTAATCGGAAAGATTCAGTATTTTTGGAAAAAATTGAGTAGGAAATTTCAAGAAAGAGGGTACAGTTGCATGAGAGAAGTCTCTGGTATGTAACAGGAGATGAGCTTCAGTGCAGAAGCAGTGAGATGGGCGTTACATACATAGACTGATCATCACTTGAAACAGGAGGAAAGGTATGGATGCAGTCAAGTAGGAGTTCACTTGTGAGACTATAAGAAAGTTCTTTCCTGATTTTATTTCCTCAGTAGAATTTAAAGTCAATGGCTGCAAGTAAGAGGAAGGAGTATTTCAGATTGGAGGAGATGGAAGGTATGAGAAGAGGTAGAATTGCATGATGGACCAGGAAATTCTAGGAGGAAAGGAGGATGTGAAGGAAGGAGTGAAGTGAGAAGGTAGTAGTAGGAGCAATGGATTGTGGACGCTTTGATGAGAATTGTTGGAGATGTGGTACTAAAGAGAGTAAGTTGGGAAAAGAGGAAGTGGCCAATAGAGCAATGGGAAGGCTGAAATCAGGATTATGGAGGGGC
Source organism: Paguma larvata (assembly GCA_030068075.1). Taxonomy (NCBI): domain Eukaryota; kingdom Metazoa; phylum Chordata; class Mammalia; order Carnivora; family Viverridae; genus Paguma; species Paguma larvata. The sequence continues at coordinate 96,820,133 of CM057826.1, read as the reverse complement.
TGCTGTGTGGCTGAGGGAGGCTGGAAGACAGGATCGTTGGAGGTAAGGGGCTGAGAACTAGGTGCCCAAAATATTAAGAGCATTATCCATGTGGATATTGAAATCACTAAAGCTTATGATAGGAGTAATGGTACAGATAGATTGACAGGCAAAGAGCTAACATTTTCAGAAAAATGAGAGTGTTGAAGGTAACTTGAAAGGGATGGAGTAGCAAGTAGTACCAGAAGTTACATACGAGGCTGGAGGAGAAATACAGAGTTGGAAGAGGCAGTGAGGAGCAAGGAAGACATCTCCCACTGCCCCTGTCAGGCCCTGTACTTAGTGGGGTTTTTCAGTGGAAAAGAGCTCTAAGTGGGGATGATGTTACCAGGGAAGCAGTCCGTTGGTTTCTTCAAAAGAAGTGAAATGTCATCTTTATGCTTACATTTGTGTTTGGAGTTTAATTATTAAAAGCGCCTTATTTAAACCACTTCAATTTTTCCAAATCCCTAATTTCAGGTGTATTGTGAAGATCACTGGTGACATGACAATATCATTTCCGAGTGGAATTATTAAAGTCTTCACTAGCAATCCATCTCCAGCTGTGCTATGTTTCAGGGTGAAACATATCAGCAGACTAGAGCAAATTCTTCCAAATGCACAACTTGTGTTCAGGTTTGTCTACTTTTGTTTTGAAGGTGAAGTTAACTTTTTTCTTCTTCATTGAAGCAATGATTCAGTTGGATGACAATACAAAAATTATTTATTATGATTAAACAGCTTTCTGCTGTCTGTGCTTTTGGTGGTGGTGGTAGTTGTTAAGTTCTTCTTCTTCTGTCCATTATCTCATTTTTCAGGCATGTTTCTGCTATGATCTATTCTTTATCCCCCTAACTTTAGTTTTCCCTTATCCCACCTTTTGGTTTGTTTCTACTAGTCTTTCCCAGGTCACCAGGCAAAGGATGAAGCTAAATTAAATAAAATAACAAAAATATTTCTTATGCATACAGTGATCCATCACAGTGTGATTCTAACACAAAAGATTTTTGGATGAACATGCAAGCTGTTACTGTCTACCTCAAGAAGCTATCAGAGCAAAATCCAGCTGCTTCTTATTATAATGTAGATGTATTAAAGTATCAGGTAAGTGCCCTATCCTTGTAAAATCATAAATTAAAATATTAACGAATAGACTCTTACAGATTAAATGAGTAATATCTCATGGCCAAATGAGTTTTATTCCAGTAATTCAAGGATATTTCAAAATAAGAAAATCTGTCAAGCCGAAGGAAACTGATGATCAAATTCCCCATCTATTCCTGATTCAGATACTGAGTAAATATACATGAATATGTGCTTAACCTGAAAAGACCAGCAACATCAATCTTAATAATGAAACACATAAAGCAGTTAAAGCCTAGAATGGCAAAGACGCCTGTTATTCTCGTTAACTGTGTAAGATTTTTCTGGATGCATTACTACAGTTACACAAGAGAATAAGCAGTAATAAATACTGGAAGGAGAAACCCAAATGACTGTTACTTACAGGTGATGTTCTATTTCTGGAAAGCTCAAGAGAATCAACTGAAAAACCGTTTGCTATAGGGGATTTTAGTAAAGAGGGGAGTTTAAAAATTAATGCAAAAATTAGTAGCTTTCTAAATATCCAGTTAGGAATATTAATGCAGAAAAATTTTGACAATTAAAAAAAATAACTTATCAGACTTGGAGAGCTTCTAGAAGATGGCATCATAGGAGGATCTGGAACTCTCCTCCTCCTATGGACACACCAAAGGTACAGCTATTCTGGAACACTTTTCTCTGAAAAAGACCTGAAAACCACCTGAAGACCTCCTTCACATTAGCAAACAAGAAAAAGGTCACATGGAAGCAAGTAGGAGGGGTGAGACCCACTCTCCCCACTAACTCCACCTCCAGCACTGTGACCCACAATCAGAAGGGAACTCACAAACCTAGAGCTTCTTCTCACCTGAGAGCAGAGCCCTGAAAACTTTTGGCTTGAAAAGCACCAGAGCTCATGCCCATGATACCCAAGGGCTATAGTGATGTGATAAACAGCTTCTAGAGGACTCTTACGTGGACTCACTCAACCTAGGGATCAATGCAGAAGCAGCCAGTCAAAAGATGGCCATATTATATGAGGAGAGTCATTGGCTTATCATAAAGTTTGAGTCAGTGAGGCAGAGGCCTACTGGATTACTCCCCAGAGATAGAGGAGCTAGTAGGCAGCATTTTAGTGCCCAAAGCTAGCAGGTGCCACATATATGTATACACACACACATACATATATACCACTTTTTTTAATGTGTATATTAAAGTAATATATATTACATATATTAACTCCAGATTGTTTTGTTTGTTTGTTTCATTTAAATGGGTGCCATTTTTACAATCCAGGGAACATAGGCTGAGTGATGTCATTTTTGTGCTCTCCTTTTGCCTTGTTGCGGCTTATGATATCTCCCAGAAGGGAGCTTATACACTTGTCTGGAGCCTTAATTTTTTCAGCTGTTGCCCAGCGGACAACTCTAGATTGCCTGGTCTGGTGGCCAGCAGAGTTTATGCCTGTGGTCTTCAAGACTAATTATATTTGCATTCTTTATAAGCTGCTGCCTGATGGGTTGACTTGCAGTCAGTCTCAGTCTAGGTGCTGAGATTACCTCCTCTGCAATACTGACAGGTCTTGGCACACCCTCAGCATTTGGGAGCTTTTAAAAAATAGGCTTCTTTGATAATCACAAAGTTTCAAGAGGTAAGTAACAATTAAGGCAAGGTTGAATGATAAGGCTCATGTGCATGAGGCCACTTCTTCAACACTGGGAGAGGTGGCTGTTTCATCTAATACATAGAAGGAAAGAGGGTCAAACAAAATAAAGAAAAAAGAATATGTTCCTAATCAAAGAACAAGATAAAACCTTGCAAAAAAGCCTTAATGAAGTGGAGATAAGGAATTTACCTGATAGAGCATTCAAAGTAATGGTCATAAAGATGCTCATTGAACTCGGGATATCAGTGAATGAACACAGAACTTTAACAAAGAAATAGAAAATATAAGAAAGTATCAAATATAAGCCACAGTGCCAAAGAACACAATACCTGACTGAGAAACTAAAGGTGTTTAACAGCAGACTAGATGAAGCAGAAGAAGGGATTTGTGAACTTGATGACAGAACCATGTAACTCACCCAATCAGAGCTAAAAAGAATGAAAAAAAGTGAGTATAGCTCAAGGGACTTAAAGGGGCAACCTCAAACAGACTAACTTTTGCATTATAGGTGTTCTGGAAGGAGAGGATAGAGAAAAGTACAGACAACTTGAAGAAATAATAGCTGAAAACTTCCTAATCTGGGAAAGGAAACAGACATCCAGATCCAGGAAGCCCAGACGGTTCCAGATTAGATGATCTTAATGTGCCTTAGACCAAGATATTTTATAATTAAAATATCAAAAGTCAAAGGTAAAGAGGTCTTCAAAGTAGCAAGAGAAAAACTGCTTGTTACAGATCTGCTGAGACTGTCAGATTTTTTGGCACAAACCTTGTGGGCCAGAAAGGAGAGATCAGGATACAAAGTACTCAAAGAAAACAGCCTTCCACCAAGAATACTCTACCCTGGAAAGTTATCATTAGAATTGAAGGAGAAAGAGTTTTCTGGATAAGCAAAAGCTAAACGAGTTCATTACAACTAAACCACCCTCACAAGAAATGTTAAAAGGGACTTTTTTAAGGTTGTAAAGAACACTAATTAATAAGAAAACAAAAGTCTAAATCTCACTGGTAAGGGTAAACGTATGGTAAAGGTGTAGTGGATTACTTACTTATAAAAGGTAGCATGAAGGTGAAAAAACAAGAGTAGTAAAATTAACTATACGATAATTAAAGGATAGAAAGAGACAAAATGTGATGTCAGGGGCACCCAGGTGGCTTAGTTGGTTGAGCATCTGACTTTGGCTCAGGTCATGATCTCCAGTTCATGGGTTCAAGCCCCGTGTCAGGGTCTGTGCTGACAGCTTGGAGACTAGAGCCTGCTTTGGATTCTGTGTGTCTCTCTCTCTTTCTGCCCCTCCCCTGCTAGCGCTCTCTGTTTTAATGTAACATCAAAAGCATAAAATGTCCATTGGAGAGAAACTAAAAATGATGTAGAGCTTTAGAATATGTTCAATTTTCAGTTCTCAACTTAAAATACTTATAAATATAGGTTGTTATATGTAAGCCCTATGGTAACGATAAAAGAAAAACGTATGGTAGATACATAAAAAATGAGAAAGGAACTTAAGCATATCAGTAAATAAAGTCATCAAACCACAAATGAAGAGCACAGGTGAAGGAAAAAAAAAACAGATGAACTACAAAAACAGCCAGAAAACAGTTAAGAAGATGCCAATAAGTACATACCTATCAACAATTAACTAGTAAATGGACTAAATTATCCAATCAATAGAGAATGACTGAGTGGGTTAAAATTAAGACCCATGTATACATAATGCTACCCCTAAGAGACTCACTTCAGCTAAGTGCAAGGATGGAAAAGATACTCCTTGCAAATAGAAATCAAAAGCTGGGGTAGGTTAATAGACAAAATAGACTTTAAAATTAGAGGAATTAAGAGAAAAGGACATTATGTAGTGATAAAGGTATTACTCCACTAAGATGATGTATTATTTGTAAATATTTATGTACCAAACAGTGGAGCCCCTAAATATATCAAGTATATATTAACAGACCTTAAAGGGAGAAATTGAGAGCAAAACAAAAGGGGAATACTCCCACTTACATCATCTCAACAGACATCAATAAGAGAACATTGTTCTTTTTTTTTTCTTTTTGTAATGATTTATTGTCAAATTGGTTTCCATACAACACCCAGTGCTCATCCCAACAGAGAACGTTGTTCTTAAATGACATGTTAGACCAGATGGACTTTAAAGATATATACAGAACATTCCGTTCAAAAGCAGTATATACATTCTTTTCATGTGTACTATCTCTAGGATAGATTATAGATTAGGCCATAAAACAAGCCTTAATAAATTTGAAAAGAATGAAATCCTACCAAGCTTCTTTTCTGACCAAAATGATGTGAAACTAGAAATCAGTTAGAGGAAGAAGACTGGAAAATTCACCAGCTTGTTGAGATTAAACAATATGCTTCTGAAGCACTGGGTCAATGAATAAATCAAAAAAGAAATGAAAAATTATCTGGAGACCCATGAAAGTGGAAATAAAACACACCAACATTTATTGGATTCAGCAAAAGCAGTGCTAAGAAGGATGTTCCTGTCAATAAATGCCTACTCAGGAAACAAAAATCTCTAATTACCTTCACACCTCAGAGAACTAGAAAATATAGAATAAGAATAAAATAAAATAAGAATAAAGCCCAAAGTTAGTGGAATGGAGGAAGTAACCAAGAGCGGAAATGAAATACAGATTAAAAATAAAATAGAAAAAACTAAGCTGGTTCTTTGAAATGATAAAATTGATAGGCTTTTAATTAGTTTCACCAAGAAGACAGTAGAGAGGGCACGAAATCAGAAGTAGAAGAGGAGACCTTACAACTGATACCACAGAAATACAAAGGGTCATGAGAGACCACTTGAACAGTTTTGTGCCAACAGATTCAACAACCTAAAAGAAATAAATTTTTAGAAACAGCCTTCTAAGACTGAATCCTGATAAAAGAGAAAATCTGAATAGAACAGTTACTAGCAAAGAGACTGTATCGGTCATCAAAAACTTCCCAGGAGCAAAAGTCCAGGACTACACTGTTTCATTGGTGAATTCTACCAAACAGAGAAGAATTAATACCAATCTTCCTCAGACTTTTCCAAAAAAATAGAAGAGGAAGCAGCAATTCATTTTATGAGGCCAGCATTGAGTCCAGCACTGATCACTAAGCCAGAAAAGGACACCATAAACATAGATGCAAAAGTCTACAACTGTCAGCAAACCAAATTCAGCAGTACCTTAAAAAGATCTTACACCATACACCACAGTCAGGTGGGATTTATTCTATAGATGCAAGGATGATGGTTCAGCTTCACACATCATGGTACACCACATTAACAGAATGAAGTGTAAAAATCATATGATCATCTCAGTAGAAGCAGAAAAACCATCTAACAAAATTCAATCCATGTATAAAACCTCCAAATAAACTGAATATAGAGGAAACATACCTCAGCGAACCCATATGTAACAAACTCAATGGAGAAAAGCTGACAGCTTTTCCTTTAAGATCAGGAACAAGAGAAGGAAGCGTACTCTCCCCAGTTTAATTCTACGTAGTATTTTAAGTTCTACCCAGAGCAATTAGGCAAGAAAAAGAAATAAAGTCTTCCAATGGGAAAAGAAGAAGTTGTCACTACAGAGGATTTGATATATATAGAAAACCCTGAAGACTGCATAAAAAAAAAACTATGACAACTGATAAATTCAGTAGAGTTGCAGGATACAAAATGTATATGCAGAAATCTTTTGAATTTTTGGATGGCAATAATGAACTATCAGAAAAAAAAAACTAAGAGAACAATCTCATTTACGATTTCAACGAAAAAATAAAATGCTGAGTAATAAACCAAGGAAGTGAAGGACCTTTACACTGAAAACTGTAAGACATTGCTAAAAGAAATTGAAGATGACACAAATAAATTCAAAGATCTTCTATGCTCATGGATTGGAAGAATTAATGTTGTTAAATTGTCCATAATACCCAAAGCGATTTAGACTTAATGCAGCCCCTGAGATTCAAATGCCATTTTTCACAGAAATAGAACAAGCAGTACTAAAATGTGTGTGGAGCCACCAAAGACTCTGAATAGCCAAAGGAAAAAAAAATTATTTTTGAGAGCGAGCACACACACACACGTAAGCTAGCAGGGGAGGGGCAGAGGGAGAGAGGTAATCTCAAGCAAGCTCCATACCCGACACAGACCCCGATACAAGGCTTGAACCCACATCTGTGAGATCACAACCAGAGCTGAAATCAAGAGTCTGATGCTTAACCCTTGAGCCACCCAAGTGCCCCAAGAACTCTTGAGAAAAAACAAAGCTAAAGACATCACACTCCCTGGTTTTCAACTGTATTTCAGAGCCGTAGTAATCAAAACAGTATGATATGGCCATAAAAACAGACATCTAGATTAATGGAACAGAATAGACAGTACAGAAATAAATCGATCCTTGTATGTTCAATTAATTTGTAACACAGCAGCCAAGAATACACAATGGCGAAAGGACAGTCTCTACAATAAATGTGACGGGATAATTGGACAGTTACATGGTAAAACCTGAAACTGGACCCCCATCTGTTACACCATATCCAAAAATAAAAGGCGCTTGAAGACAAACCATAAAACTCCAAGAAGAATAAGAAGGTGGCTAAGCTCTTTGACTTTGGCCTTGACAATAATTTTTTGGATCAGATTCCAAAAGCAAAGGCAACAAAAGCAAAAATAAACAAGTGGGACTACTTCAAATTAGAAAATTTCTGCACTGCAAAGGAAATGATGAATAAAGAAATGGCAACCTACTTAATGGGAGAAGATATTTATGATTCATCAGCCTGATAGAGGTTAATATCCACAATATATAAAGAATTCCTACAACTCAATAGCAAACAACCTGATTTTAAAATGGGTAGAGGATATTAATAGACATTTTTCTAAAGAAGACTTACAGATGGCCAGCAGGTACATGAAAGGTGCTCAACATCACTCATCAAGGAGAATGAAAATCAAAACCACAATGAGATAACACCTCACAGGTTAGAATGGCTATGATCAGAAAGATAAGAATTAACAAATTTTGGAGAGGATGTGGAGAAGAGGGAATTTTTGTGCACTGTTGGTGGGAATGTAAATTGGTGGAACCACTATAGAAAAGAGTTGCATTCTAGGTATCTGTTTAAAGTAAACAAAAACATTAATTCACTGATTCATTTTCACTTCCTTGTTTACTGCAGCATTATTTATAGTAGCCTAGACATGAAAAGAAACCAAGTGTCTATCAATAGATGAATGCATAAATAAGATACAGTGTAGATACAGTGGAATATTACCCAGCCAGAAGAAAGAATGAAATCTTGCCATTTGCAACATCATGGATGGACTGTGAGGGCATTATGCTAAGTGAACTAAGTCCGACAGTGAAAGACAAATACTGTATAATTCCACTTCTATGTGGAATCTAAAACACAAAATGCCAAACTCAGAGGTAACAGAGAATATAGACTGTTGGTTTCCAGATATAGGGTTTGGCGGGGGAGGAGGGGAGCAGGTGCGGGTAGACAAAGTAGGTGAAGAGATTCAAAAGTAATAGTAAGTCATGGGGATGAGAGATACAGCATTGTGACTAAGGTTAGTAAAACCACATTGCATATTTCAGAGGTGCTAAAAGAGATCTCAATCCTCATCACAAGAAAAAGTAGTTATGATTATTTTGCAGTATATACAAATATTGAATCTTTATGTTGTCCACCTGAAACTCATGTCAATTATACCACAATAAAACTTTTTTAAACAACATGTTAAAAACTATCTTTTATCTTTTCCTGTAATCACAGTGAACACACAACAGTAAAAACTAATTAGGAAGAAACCTAACACTATTTCTACTGAGTTGAATATAGTTATAAAGGTATACTTTATTAAGATGAAGAGTCATGTCGTAAAAAGTTTAGGTGTTCTAAATTAACTTAGAAATTTAACGCAGTCCTAATCAGACACCCAGTAGAAGTGTGTCATTTTAAAGTTCTCTGGAAGAATAAAGCTTGGAATAAAATGTTTTAAATGGTAATGTGGAGTAATGTTTTAGTTTTAATGGGATAACTTTTTGTAAGGTCACAGTATTTAAAATAGTTTGGAACTGGCAGAATGGATGACCAGATCACAGGAGCATTATATCCAGAAATAGGTGTAAGAGTAAGTGGGAAATTACTATATGACAAATTGCATTTCAAGGCAATGTAGAAATGATTACTTTTTCTGTAAATGGTACTGTGGCAGCAGGCTAGAGAGTTGGGAAAAAATTCCCTGAATCCCTAATTCATGCCTTATTTAACCAAAATAAAATCTGCATGTATCAAATATCTAACAGTAATAGATGAAACCATAAAGATGCTAAAGTCATGGATGAATATAAATCTTTGAGTGTATGTGCAAGGGTGTGTGTATATGTGAATTTTTAATATGTATATTTTTACATAGTTTGATCTTGAAGTGTCAAGACCTTTCTAACTATAATACAGAACCTAGAAGCCATGGACTGAGAGAGATACTTGACAATAAACAAATGTGTATAAACTCTTTTTGTTAAAACAAAGTCTTGAACAGAATCAGTATCTAATCTGAGGGAAAAGTATGCGTAATATAATAAAATAGACCAACTTACTCTGAAGAGCTCTTATAAACAAATAAAAGATGGTTAACTCAGTAGATAGGTAACTCATGAAAAATGTTCCCTGTTTGTCGTAATCAGAGCAGTGTATACTAAGGTCACCATGAGACAGCAGTTGTAGCCTAAATTAACATAAATGAGATTAACATAAATGAGAAAGATTGCTGTGTTAAGAGAGCTGTGACCACTTTTTAGTAGGCAGACAAATTAACTGAATTTCTTAGAAAACAATTCTATGAGAATATTGAATAGTGGTTGGATTAAAATGCTGAATAGTCAAACTTGCACAGTCATCAAAAATCACACAAATGGGAGGAAAAAAAGATAAGATGTGAAGGATTTTCACTGCAGCACTGTATGGAAACCATGTAAACATATCTACAGAAGACATTGATTAAATTAATAATTACAGCCATTAGAAATAATGAGATCTATGCGTGCCTACAAAGCATGCCTACAGTGTTAACACTGTTATATAGATAACAATTTTGTTATCTTGAAAAAGGGCAAAGCATTCAGAAGAAGGAAAATTGGAAATGCAGTATTAGTGTACATTATAACAGGGTGATCAGGGTAGGTCTCATTAAAAAGGAGTTACTTGAGCAAGGAACTAAAGAATGGGAAGGAATTGCACCATTTACTATGGGTCATATGATTAAAATTATACACTTGAAGTATGAAAGTATTCTAATTCCAGACTTGCAGTATTGCCTGGTGACTTATCTTTTTTTTTTTAATTTAAATTCTTTTAATTCATAAGGAATCTTAGAATTGAATTCTGTGTTGGACGTTGAAAGGTATTCAATCACCTGATGACATACTTCTTTCTGGACCTAGCACCTAAGCAGTTGAATCAGATTTTCTGCATTTGGACCTACAGGAATGTGTATTTTGCACAACTATCATGACATTTTGATGTAGGTAGTCCTAGATTTGTACTTTGAGAGTGCCTCTTGCTCCTGTGGATAAACCTGCTTTATGCTGCCCAGCAGTATTTCTGTCTTTATATTTGATTCCGAGAGCTCTTTGTGTTCAAGTATACATGTAATTAGCATGACTTGTTTACTTTTTAGGTAAACAAAAAAACCAGCATTTTTGTTTTTTTCTCTTTAAAGGTATCATCAAATGGTATTCAATCCACTCCTCTAAATCTTGCAACATACTGGAAATGTAGTGCTGGCACCACAGATCTGAGAGTGGATTATAAGTACAACCCCGAAGCTATGGTGGCACCGAGCGTGCTTTCCAACATACAGGTGGTGGTACCAGTGGATGGAGGAGTCACAAATATGCAGTCCCTTCCCCCTGCAGTATGGTAAATTTGAGATGTCTGAATTCCTGTTAAATTTCTGCTGCAAGCCTCAGCTTGTAGAACTTGTTTTCAGAGTTTAAGTGTGAAAAGTTTTCATGCATTTTACCATAGAAACTATTGTAAAAAGATGCTGTTCATCTACCTAGTCAGATCAGAGTAGCCTCAGTCCAAAAGTAGGTTTACTTTCACCACCCAGGCTTGCATGATTTGGTACAAGCTAAATACCTTAGGTAAATCACTTAGCCTCCGTCAACTTTATTTTTCTAAAAAATAATAGTTATTATTTTACAGGGGTAAATATAGCATCTAGCATCTCTGTAAGAACACCTGTCTTAATAGATGAGGACTTCTCATGTCTTAACTACCTCTCTTGTTCGCTGAATTAGTCTAGACTAACTCTGTTCTTCACTGTTATTAGTTTGTTGTCCTTCAGCAATGAAGGTACTGAACCACGTATATTTTCAGTGTTCCTTTTTCTGACTAGAAGAATTATGTAATTTAGTAAACTTCATTAATAAAGATATAACATTATATTTACTTACATCATAAATACATTATCACCAGGCGATACTACTCAAAGTAAATTTAGCCCTATAGTTGTTTTGGTGAAATACTTAAAATGTCTTCATTTATTGACTGCCTATCCGTTTTTAAGCCCCTATAACTAGACACTTAATCTGAAGATACTTGTTCTTACAGGAATGCAGAACAAATGAAAGCCTTTTGGAAACTGTCTGGTATTTCAGAAAAATCAGAAAATGGAGGTAGGTGTATGTATGCTTTTTTGTTTGTAATGCAATGTCAATGAAAATGGATTTTTTGAGGCATTTTTATGGAAAGTTTTCTCCCGGATTTTCATTCCTTCAGTTCTAGAATTGACCACTAGGTGGAAGTTAATATCTTAAATAAGAGTGGACCAGTTGACATTCAGAACCAATTTTTTCCCCTCTAGATTGAATATACGTTTTCTGTAAGAAAAAGAATTTGTTTTCCTCTAACTTTATAAATACTATGTAAATGCATATGCTCACATGAGACTATTAAATTTATTAGATATTTTCAAGTAGAACTGTCTGTCCAGCTGGGTAACCTGATAACTGAAACTGATTTAATATACCACTTAGCTCATTCTGTTACTGGGGTCCTCCTGGCCTCCTAGAAATCATGTAGAAGCTTTCAGGTTTTAAAAAGCCCCTTTGTTTGCTTACTCCACCTTCCAGGAAAATTTTTCCTGGTCATTTCTCCTTAGTAAAACTGTCTGTCAACAGCCTTTACCTCTCTGCTAATTATTTTAAGCAGAAACAAGTTAATTGCTTACTCCCACCAAGTCTGCATCTGTTTGTGCTTACAACACAAAGGAAAACTTCTACAGCTGCTCAGCATCGTGTCTCCCCTGACTGTTCAGAATGTAATTTCCAGGACAACCAAGTCTTCTAACATTATTCCCATTTTCTCTGAATCAGAGGAGAATTCTCCTCTCTTCTGAATGCCTCCTTAACCTTCAATAACTTTTCCTATTAAAAAGTAGGACTTTTTTTTTTTTTTAGCTTTTTCAAGTTTTGCTTAGCTTTTTCTTTTTCTTTTTATAATATTTTTATTGTCAGATTGGTTTCCGTACAACAACACCCAGTGGTCATCCCAACCCATTCCCTGCTCAGTGCCCATCACCTGCTCTCCCCCGCCTCCCATAACCCTCCCAACCTTCTGTTTGTTCTTAGTATTTAAGAGTCTCTTATGTTTTGTCTCCCTCCCTCTCTGTGTCTTTTTTTCCCCCCTTCCCCTCCCCCCCCCCCCCCCGTTTTCTGTTAAGTCTTGCAAAGTCAACCTATGTGTGGAAACATATGGTATCTATCTTTCTCTGACTTATTTCACTCAGCGTAATACTCTCCAGTTCCATCCATGTTGCCACACATGACCAGATTTCATTTTTTCTCATTGCTGCGTAGTATTCTGTTGTATATATATATATATACCACATCTTCTTATCAAACTCCACACCCGAAAAACGAATAATCCAGTGAAGAAATGGGCAGAAGATGTGAATAGACACTTCTCCAAAGAAGACATCCAAATGGCTAACAGACACATGAAACGATGCTCAGTGTCACTCATCATCAGGGAAATACAAATCAAAACCACACTGAAATACCACGTCACACCAGAGTAGCTAAAATGAACAAATCAGGAAACTGTGGATGCTGGTGAGGATGTGGAGAAACAGGCACCCTCTTGCACTGTTGGTGGGAATAGCTTTTTCTTTTTGAACATTTTAAGCATAATGTGACCAAAACATAAGTCATATCCATGGTTTTTTTCCTATGTATTTCTGTATCAAGGAGCAGGAACATATCTGTAGTGGCTCTTTATACATGCTATGCTGAATCACACTTTTATTAGAGAACCACCTGTTTAGTGAAATAACCAAGCTGATCTGTAGTTCCTTTGTTGCCTATATTCAGGTGCCAAGGGTGCTGACTTTTACTCAAGCTGTATCGCGCTTCTGCGGGGACAGAACTGAAATTCCTAGTTAAAACTGGAAGTAAATCAGAAATCCTATTTGAATTGAGGGCTTATTACCAGTTAGCAGGAAAGAAAGGATACATGTTTCCCCCCTATTTAATGAAACTATACTATTGTAAGTACTAACAAGGGAAATTGTTTCCTCAAAAATAAGATATAAATTTTCTAACCAGATATTTTAATACTTTCCCTCTGCTGTTCAGGAATCAGAGTATCTATATGAGGAAATGGAAAAATATTATAAATGTTCTGACTTGGTTACCTTTTAAAAAGATATATGCCAATTAGAATACTGAAAAATAGGAATTGTTTCTGTTCTGGCTTTGTGCCCAGAAGAGGGACAGGATATAATTTTCAAGTTTAAGGCTTGCCAAGGTGGCTGCTCTTGACCTGTAGTACAACCTTCACAGAATTGAATTGCCTATCAAGAGAATTGTAAAAATATAAGGAGGACTTGGGCTTGGATGGTGGCTAAGATTAGGCAGCAGTTCATCTTCCTAGCTGATCTGTGCCATGAGGTACAGTAGTGCAGGGTTGATCAGGGTTATGGGATCTTCCTCCAGGTTTCCCTCTGTGGTGTTCTACCTCAGTGTACCCTAGAATAATCCTCCTGCTCCCTAGCAGTTCCATCTGTGTTCCTTGACTAGAAATCTGGGCACATTCCTAGATGACTCCTCCTTTCCCCTCTCGATTCCAACTCTGAAATATCTTTCATATGCATTTACTTCTTTCCTTTCCCGTAGCCTAATTGAGATGCCCCTTAACTGTCACCTAGAGTCCTACACGGTTTCATTGACCTTCAGTTGGTTTCCCTGACTTGCATCTTGTGCCTCTCTCCCCTTTTAAGATATTAATCTGAGTTGTTTTTGTCTTCTTTATCTTTAGTGACTTCCCTAGGATTACTTTCTATCGTGGCATGTAAAGATATTTGGAACTCGTTCCTGCCTACCATTCTCGTCTTCTGCCCCTCCTGTATCGTATCTTCTAGGTCTTCTGATATGCATGTAGTTTCCTTAAACGCATTGTGCTCTCTCTCCTCTCTACCTGTAGTTACCCCTGCCTGCAATTCACACTCATCTCCACCATCATTTTATGTGCTTTTGTGCCCATAGCAATTCAGAGCTCATTTATAGCATTTATCATATTCGTAATTATTTGGTTTACAGTTTCTGGCATACTGTTAGACTGAGCTATGTAGAATAAATGGTTAGACTCAAAGGAAGGCATCTCGGAAATACCTAGTTGACCCTTGAACAATGCAGGGGTTAAGAGTGCCAGGCCCCCACATACCACTCACCCTGGTGGACCTGTGTAGTCAAAAATCCATGTACAACTTTGACTGCCCCCCTCAAACTTAATTGCTAATAGTCTGCTGTTAACCAGAAGCTACACCGGTAACAGAAACAGTCAGTGAACAGGTATTTTGTAGGTTATATGTGTTCTATATTATACTGGTAAAATAAGCTAAATAAAAGGAAATAAAATCAGAAAAAAAAGAATACGCTTATAATACTGTACTGATCGAAAAAAATCAATGTTTAAGTGAACCCACACAGTTCAAACCCATCTTGTTCAAAGGTCAGCTGTATTTGGCATGATAGACCAGTTAAATTTTAAAAAGGGGAGTAGAAAATAATCATGTTTATACAGCTTTCCTAATCTTAGCTGTCTTTCCTTCTTACCCCTCCCACCCCCATAATATGGTGGTTGGCAGTCATTATTTCCTTTGGAGTTTATTCCTACTCATACTTGGCTAAGCCCTTCCCTCTGATAGAGTCCTGCATTGGGCTCTGTGCTGACAGCTGAGAGCCTGGAGCCCACTTTGAATTCTGTGCCTCTCCCTCTGTCTGTCCCTACCCCACTCGTGTTCTTTCTCTCTCAAAAATAAACAAACGTTTAAAAAAATAAATTTAAGAAAAGATGACTTAATTCAGATTTGATTTGGACACAGGACATTGATTTGTTTACTGTATACATTTTATGCATTTGGCATAGGACATAGTTTATCTTACTCATTTGTTTTTTTCTGTTATTTTTATATTGCCCTGGGTAAGTTCTTTATTCTTTTCCTTGTAGGTTCTGGGTCCCTCAGAGCAAAATTTGATCTTTCAGAAGGACCTAGTAAACCCACAACACTTGCAGTGCAATTCCTCAGCGAGGGAAGTACCCTCTCAGGAGTAGATATTGAGCTTGTAGGCACTGGCTATAGGCTTTCCTTAGTAAAGAAGCGGTTTGCCACTGGTAAGTTGGGAGATTTTTTTAATGTACATGGGAAACATTCTAACAGTAAGTTACTAAGCAACTATATAGTAAACTGTCAAACAGTTCATTATCCAGTCACGGAAAATTTCTTCTTTGACCTTTGGTACAAAGTGCCAGTTAGAGACACACCTGGGAGAGAATAATTGTGGTCAGTTATACATGGACACCTGTGATCGGATTCTAATGTCTGGTAAACAGCAGATGGGAACTGGGGTTCTGGGTCTGTAACCACAGTGAAATTGTCTTCCTTGGAGTTCTTTCAGAATTGTAATTGCATGGGTCTGCTTGGGGTTTTCAGGACGATACCTGGCGGATTGTTGATGGACCTGGGAAACTGGTTGGCTCGAGGGAGAAGCACAAGCCTGCCATCCTGCATTGTCTCTTCTTTCCAACACTATGTTAGCTTGTATTAGGTCTTTGAACTTACACACATTTGAGAACTGATTACAAACATTAAATTGCACTTTTGAAGTGAGTCATCAAAAGCAATAGCACGGAAATGATTTTCAGTGCCGTTAGTGATCAACTGCAATATTCCAGAAGCACATTTGTTGAGATTCTCAGTAAAATGAAGGTTTTCTAGGCTAAAATTTCACATTAACTTCAGTGCGTCTGTTGAGTTGGAGTGTACTGTCAGGCCTAAAATTTCAGGAGAGCAAGCACAAAACAATTCGGCTTTCCATAAATGTTTAGAGTCAGAGCTTTGAAATTTCCTTAGCTTGATGTTGAATGGAGACAGACAGAATGTGAATTCTAAGTTTTGGATAATGTTAATTCTGAACACTCAATCAAATTGAGTTGTGTGCCATAAAGTAATCAGACCAGAGTCAAAGGTGTATGCAAAAATGTATCATTTGATTCTCATAGAAACCTTAATAAAGTGTAAATTGTGTTTTATATGATTTTTTTTAATTCTCAAGTGCAATGTGTTTTAAAATAAGCTTGCAAAAGACAGCAGAGAAATTTACTTCTGCAGTTAGTTAACTTTATAGAATTTGTGATTGTTTTTTAAGAATTAATGCTGTAGATTTAATTTATTTTTATATGGATTGCATAATGTGTGCCTTTTAAAACAGTAACAAAAGCCAGAAATGTGCCTATCCAGTTTGTGTTCTTTAATGTGCCTCACTTTTTTCCCCTCACAGTCTGGATCTTCTCTTCAGTGTTAGAGTGGTCTAACATTTTTATAAGATAATTGCCATTTTGTAAATACCTTTGACCTCAACTGGGAAGGGAATTCAGAGTAACTAAAGGATTATTTGTACCTAAAAATCCTGGCTCACTTCTTTAGTGATACACTGTAGCCACTAGAAAGAAAGATATACCTAATCGCCTATGTTTACAGGGGAAGAAAAGTGACCCTCAGATATTCCACCTAAGTATGTAAATCATAAAACAAATACTGAAAAACTAAAGGTAACTTGGTAAGTGCTATTTTAACTCTCAATTTGATACTTCCTTTCATTCTGTTTATCATTGGAAATTTACTGAATGTTTTGGAAGCATGAATTTTTTATTTTGTGAGGAACACAGTTTTAGAGAAGATTAGTTTTGGCATTGGAGAAGTACTGCCGTTTGTTTTCATTTCAACAATTGGAACAATTACCAATTTATCTGTTATTGTTAATTGCCAACTGCTAGAAATTGGGAGAGGATTTGAAGTGATGGATTGGGTTAAGCATTTCTTGAACTACTAATATTAAATAGTAAAAAAAGCTAACTTAATAGCGAATCCTGATTAATTGAAAGACTTAAAATGTTTTGGACAGTTTCACAATTTACAAATGGGAATTTTATTTATAAGGATAAATACCAGTATCCTGCCTTTTATGTAGAAATGATAGTGTTATATATGATAATTTATATAAAACCACTAATTATTCTCTTAAGCTTTACAGAACACTTAAACCCCTACTTCTAGACATTTATGTAACATCTTGTTCTACTAAATACAGAAAATCTACTTACTAGCAACACCTAGAACACAGTATGTGCTTTTTAAGTCTATTCCGTGTTAGCCCAATTGCACATTTAGATCTGACTAAAGCAGCACATTAATTTGCTGACATGTTCATCTTCACTAAACAGCAAAATGGAATTCCTGACTCTTGTATTGTGCTCTTTTAAATGCCAATTACAGTCCCTTACTGAAATCGTAAATGCAACTGCTTTGCAATCACACTGCTTTCTGTGGGCAGTTAATAACTTTATTATTGGACTTCAGACACTGTTATACTCACCAGGTTTGTTTTTAATCAAGTATTACCTAAAAAATGTCCAGATTAGTAAAATGGTTAAACTTCTGCACTTTCTAATTACCACAGTCTTCATGCCAAGTGTTGTTACCTACATTTGCATTAGCCGCAGGTTACAATTGGAAGCCATATGAGTTTATATTGATTTTTTTTTTCATTTAAAAATCCACTAATGGTGTAAAATAGATCAGTAGATTTTCAATGGGAAATGTATTTAGCAAGCTGGTTCTTGCTTATGTATAGTGATCAACTTTGTAGCTGCCTCTTTAACCAAGAATTTGTAAACACAGAACTCTAACAAATGTGAGTTTTTAAGAAATGTTATTTACTACTTTGAGTTGTAATTAGAACAATGCAAATCTATCTTACACAATTTTGTAAATATTTTTGATTTTTTCATAAAATGTAAATTTTACATAAAAGTTGTGCCCTTAATAAACATGTAATATATAATTTATCAGTTGGTTTATGTGTCTTTGTACCCCTATTGATAGTAATAGCTATGGTTAGGACAATGCAGGCCAAGTAAGGAGTAATTGGTTTTGCACTTGGTATCACCGTTTGGACAGGCAGGCAGATTGCTCTTTATATTTAGCTCAGTTGGTTATATAGGAAAACTTCATTTGCATTATATCCCCAAGATGCAGAAATTGTTTGACAAGTGATTTTAAAAATATTTAGAAACTATACATGAGAAAATGTATTTAAATATATTTAAATGGATGTTAAGCTTTACCAAAGACCTTCCTCCTGATAAGTTGCTTAGCAACACAATCTTACAAAATTTTAAAACCGTACTCTTCATCTGTTGCTGGTACTGGTATGATCAAGTGGTTTTCTTAGCCTTTTTCTTATGGACAGTATGACTGCCACAAGTCAAGAACGTAGGTTTACATTCAGAGCTGGGAGAAGAGGCAGTTCCTGGTTTAGCTGTTGTTTTTGTCAGGAGAGTAAAAGCTTTTCTAGAAGCTTCCACCACATTTGTGCTCCTATCCTGTCGCCCAGAATTGTGTGCGAGAAGCCAAGACAGCAAGTAGCTTTTGTAATAGAAGTGGGCAAAGGAGAAGGGATAGGTCAGCCATAGATTTTTCTGAGTGGTACAGACATATTTCCTTACAGCTTATTGCCAGTCAACTCAGAAATGAACAGGGCAGACTTGAAAACCTTCTGTTTTAATCTTTCCTAAGAGTAGATCAGTATAACCATTGTATAGAATAATTTGAAACCTAAGCCTGTAACACTGTATGTTCACTGTATTGGAATTAAAGAAACCAAAGCCTTTTTTAAAAAAAACAAAACACGTGTATTTTCTTTTAACTAGTAATTCATCACTTTGGACAACGTGTGCTAAGAAAATAGAGAAGTAACCAAAGATGTATACACAATGATGTTTATTGCAACATTGTTTATCATATGAAAAATTGGGAGAACTGGTTAAATGGATTACTTGCATATGGTGAGATACTATGTAGGTATTAAAAATAATCTTGAAGGTTTACAGTTATGGATATGGAAATAATGCTATGATACTAGAAAGTACAATGTAATACACCCTTTTTCAAGTACGCACATCTCAAGCAATCTTCCCATTGTCAGCACACACCCAGCACGGGGCTTGAACCCACAAACCGGGAGATCATGACCTAAGCCAAAATCATGAGTTGATACTTAACCAACTGAGCCACACAGGCCCCCCTAAATTTCATTTTTTTACTCCGTAGATATCTCAGTAAGTATCTCAGTAGATACTTACATTTTTACTCTAAACTTTGTTTTTTAATATAATTTATTGTCAAGTTAGCTAACATACAGTGTATACAATGTGCTCTTGGCTTCAGGAGTAGACTCCCATGATTCATCACTTCCATACAACACCCAGCACTCATCCCAACAAGTGCCCTCCTCAATGCCCGCACCCCACTAACCCCTCAGTTTGTTCTCTATTTAAATAGGTCTCTTATGGTTTGCCTTCCTCTCTCTTTGAAACAGTTTTCTCTCCTTTCCCTTTCCCCGTGATCTTCTGTAAGTTTCTCAAGTTCCACATATAAGCAAAAACATATACTATCAGTCTTTCTCTGACTGACTTATTTCACTGAGCCTAATACCCTCCAGTTCCATCCTTGTTGCTGCAAATGGTGGGATTTCATTCTTTCTCATTGCCAGGTAGTATTCCTTTGTATATATAAACCACATCTTCTTTATCCATTCGTCACTTGCTGGACTTTTGGGCTCTTTCCATAATTGGGCTATTGTTGAAAGTGCTGCTATAAACATTGGGGTACATGTGCCCCTATGAATCAGCACTCCTAGCCTTTGGGTAAATTACTAATAGTTCTATTGCTGGGTCACAGAGTAGTTCTATTTTTAATTTTTTGAGGAACCTCCACTCTTTTCCAGAGTTCTACTCCTCTCCTTAACAATGTTTATCATTAACTTTCTTGTATTAATTATGCCACTTCTACTCACATAGCATCCCTTACACTAATGGAAAGAGAAGTACAAGGGTATATACAACTCCATACAGGACCAAACACAGTTACACCTCAGGGCCTGCTCTGTCCCCTTGTCGAGGCCATCATGTTATTCATTAAAGAATCATCATATCCATCATCATGAATGTATGTTCCAGCGCCAATCCCAGCCCTCACTTTGGTCCCAACAATATGAATTCCATTACCCATACCATGTCCATCAATCAACACAAACCTGGGTGTACTATATACAGTAGCCATATCAAGCCTAGCCACAGGTTCAATTCTCTGGTTAGATCGAACCTCAAATTTAAAATATGCTTTGAAGTGGAGAGAAGCCCCAGCAGAATTGAAGCTGCTTCTTTGGATTTGCAATTTGCAATGTTACTCATTACAGAGCTTGGTAAAAAGAAGGCTCAAACCTCTGTCTTTAAATGTACAGCCTAGTGCTTGCTCAGCCATCTCACCTATATTCATAAGCCAGCGACTATTCTCAACCAACCGTCAAGACCTTGCCACTCTATACCTGTTTGGGGCACCTGAGCTGGAATAGGTACAGCCTTAAGCCTTTCAATCCAAACCCAGCAAGGTCACCCTGGAGCTTTACCAGGAGATGATCAAATGTACAGCGTACGGAACTATAACTACCTGCACATTCATAGTTATTTTTTTTCATAGTTAGACCTATTGGAGAGTTCAAAAACTGTCTAGTTCCACAAGTAATTGGAGCAGCCCATGTAGCGCTCCCCTGAATAAATAATGTACGTGCGTGAGGTCTTCCACCATCATTGCTACCCTACTTGTGTCATGAGTGGGGGCAGGGGCAGGCTCAGTAGATCCACTTTTTTCACTGAGCCTAATACCCTCCAGTTCCATCCTCGTTGCTGCAAATCCACTTTTAGTTGACGATCTAGCCCATGTGGCTAGATTTCAGTACCAAACACCACTATTTGCCAGAGACGTCCTAATTTCTGCCTTCCTAGCACTATTGTCTGTCCCAGCTCTAGCAGCCAGGATCACTGTATTCTTAACAGACCCCATCTAAATACCATTATGTTTTTTGATCCTGCAAAGAGGCAGCAGTCCAATTTTGTATCAACATTTATTCTAATTCTTTGGCCACCTGAAAGTTTATATCCTTATTTTAACCCGGCTTTGGGATAATTTCATGCATCATCACTTATTATTCAGAAAAAAAACCAATATAGACTCGTGTATATAAGAATACCCTGAGCCATCGTTTCTATCAGCTGTTCTCAGCTTTATTCTATGAGCTCACCACATATTCAGAGGAGGAATAGATTTAAAATACACTCATGTATCAACATTAGCTACTCTAACTACTGCCATCCCTGTAAGAGTAAAAATACTTAGTTGACTAGCAACCCTCCCCAGAGGCAGTGTTACAGATCACCAGTCATATCATGAGCCTTATTTGGTACTATGTTGTAACGGTAGCACATGTCTACTGTGTTGTAACAGTATCTGCTATTATTCAGGATATACGTTAATTGTATGCATACATTGTTCAAGATACGCATTCATCCTTGACGAGAGTTTATTGTACAGTTTTATTTGTAGGCATTAATAAAACTCTTTTCCCACGAAACTTTCTTGGTCTTTGAAGGGTACCATGACCTTGCTCTGACTATCCAGATACACACACACCACAAAAAACCAGCTTTTCCATGTGTTCATGCATTTCATTAATGGCAGTAATATAATAGTTGTTCTAATTAGAAAAGCATTTGATCTAAACAAGACCTATCAGTAGAATTAACAGCTACCAATCTAAAGTGATTTCATGGTTATATTCCACCATATCATACATTTGACAGACCTCCTTCTGTACATTTAAAATAAGGAACGAAATCTTCTCTCACTGGTTTCGAGCGAATCTCATAAGCACTAGATCTTTCTAAGTGAGACCTTAATAAAAATTACTTAACTTCGTCAAAGTTTAATTATAGATTCGAACCCCTTCTATCTTACTGGCATATCCATTCCAAATTTGGCTTCCGAGAAGCAACATCTGTTAGAGGAGGGCTTTTTGCGTTTTCATGACCATAAACTAAAAATGGTTTCCCTAATTTGTTCTTTAGTTCTTTACATCATTTCATTACTATTAACAACTAAACTAGCTCATGTAAATACAATAAATACACATAAAGTTTAACTATTCAACCTATTATCTTAATTTTAATTGTTCTACCATCATTACCAATTTTGTATATAACGAAGTTAATGATCGTTTCCTAACTATAAAAACTATAGGTTACCAATGATAGCGAAACTAAATGCACAGACTTAAAAGACCTTGGTTTCTATTCCTATAGAATTGCCACAATGGAGCTAAAGCCAGGATAGCTTCAAGTAGATAAGTGAGCAGTCCTCCCTAAAGAAATGACACTTCAGAACCTCGTTTGTCTAAAGACATGTTACAGTCACGAGCTGTTCCCCCCTTAGGCCCGAAGAAAAATGCCACTACAGGACACCTTAATCAAACAACCCTAATATCTACATGACCGGACATGTACTATGGACAAGCCTCAGAAATTCGTGGTTCAAATTATGGCTTCATTCTTATGGTCCTTGAATTAGTTTCACTAAAAGATCTCGAAAAATGATCTGCGTCTAGACTATAAAATCATTAAGAAGCTAGATAGCATTAACTTCCAAGTTAAAGACAGAGTTTCACCTTTCCTTCATTTTATGCCACTGTAGGAGTCAACATGACTGATTGCCGTCCATCAGTAATTACAGTACTATTCATTGTGTTTCAATTAAAAATTTCAACACATTCTTATCCTCTAAGTCAGAACTAAACACAAAACGTTTTAAAACAGTGTGCCCCTTGAGAAACAAAATGAACAAGGATTTATTCACACCTTCCACTACTTCAGCAATGATTACCTACTATTATTCTCATTATTTTATTGCCAAGCATTTTATAGCTTATACCTAACCAGCTAATTGCTTAATTTCTATCCAACAATGATAAATTCAACTGACATTAAAAAAATCATACACACAAAAAATCACAGCCATTCACACTTAAAAAAAAGGACACCCCTGATGCCCAAGAGATGACCATTATTACTTATTGACCCAACAAATCTACTAGGCCTTCTACCACGTTCCTTTACACCTGCTACATTGTTATCAATCAGTCTAGGGGTGGCCATTCCCCTATGAGCAGGAACAGGGATCACTGGTTTCTTCCACAAAACAGAAGCCTTTTAGCCCACTTCCTGCCCTAAGAGACACACATCTTATTTATCCCTCTGTTAGTGATTATCAATTATCACATGATGGCTGGCCACCTCTAAATTCACTTGATCGGAGGAGCAACTTTAGCCTTCATAAGCATTGGCCTTACTATGGTTTAGATATTTACTATTTTGATTTTGCTATTGTTGAATTCCCAATGGCTTGAATTCGTGCTTTCGTATTTATGCTCCTAGTAAACGCATACTTACAGGATAATGTGTAAAGATGCGCCAAATTCATGCATATCATCTAGGAAACCCCAGGCTCTGAGCCTGCACTTACAAGAACCCTCCTTTGAAAGGGGTCTTGGCACTTCCCTCCCCCCCCAGTGGCATGGCTACCTTGATGCTTCCTGCCACCCATCCCCTTTCAAAGGACCTTACCCTCTTCTCAGTCCCCCCTTCCCAAAGGACCTCACTTTCCCCTCTCCACTGGGAGCAGGCCAGCTCACCTCTCAGAAGTTTGTTCTCCGTGGGCGAAAGCTGCCTCACTGCTCCTTGCTTACCTCTGGCTGCCTCCAATCACCTCCTTTCTTCCCCCTGCCAGCTCTGTCCACTTTTCCACTTCTCCTGGCTTGTCCCGAAATCCATCTTCTTCAGTGTCAGAGAGGCCCTCGGGATTGCCTGTCTTTCGGCTTTATCATGGAGCAGCTGTGTGGCCCTCTGCCAGCATGGGTTTCTCTGGGCCTCAGTGTCCCTGGATGTAAGAAGAAGGGTAGGCCAGATGGGATCCATGTGACTGAATGGTGTTCTGAGGGAGTCCGTCGAGATTTTCTTACAGGTTGGGCTTTTCTGGCACTACTGAGCTTGAATAAAGTGTTTTAGGCTGAAAAAAACACTTTGCACTCCTGAGCTCCAGGACCCCTCCTGTGCCCGCTCCCTGTAACTCAGCAGCAAAACTGGGATTAGGATTTCTCCAGCCTCTGCTCCTTTCTGCTTGTGATGTGCACGCGCAAGCACTCCTTGCTCCTCCCCTCACACAGGTTCCCGCCATCAGCTGCAGGACCGAGGCCCCGGCAGGAATCGTCTAGCTCACCTTCCAGCCTCCTGACCAGCGTTTTCCGTTCAGTGGGCCCCCCCGCCGCTCCTTGCACACCGGCAGGCCTTCCTCTCTTCTGGGGCCCCCGAGAGGAAGTACATGGGGGAGGTGAGCATTTATCCCCCATTTTGCAGGAGAGGAAACAGACACAAAGCCAGGACAGGAGGCAGGCTCCTTGTTCCTGTGTTCCTTTTATTGGCCGCAAAGGGAACGCCCCCAAGTATCACTGATGCTCCCCAGCTGGCATCCCACACAAGGGTTTTCTCCTGGGCGAAGTAAAGATCTCCCAAACTGAAGGTGCCAGAAAGACCTAAGCAGGTTAAGATGCAGCTGAGGAGAACAGCCCCCATTGGGACAAACGTTCACCAGCTGGGGTGGAGAGAGTGTCTGAAATGAAACTCATCTGCTTGTATTAAAGAGACAGAGCTGCTGCTTTCTGCAGGCCGGGGCCCAGGGGAGAGACAGCTCTCTACCCCATGACCATCAGGTGTGCCGCCCCTTGCAGAGTGTGCACTTCAGCGTCCAAAGCCTCACTTCCCATCAACTGTTAGAGCAGCGTCTACGAGTCTGGGCAGCGTCCTTATGGAATCAGGCCTGGAGATGTCGTGGGGACTCCGCTGCCCCTTCTTAAAGTCCCTTCCTGGTAAGTCCACTGCCTTTCGCAGTGATTCCTTTGTGGGCCTTCTTTGGCCTGCCTTTTGCACAGATGTTCCCAGAGAGGAAGCCAAATTCCTCAGATGTGCCTTGAGCCACTTCCTCCCCGAGGTCTGCAGGTGGAGCCAGCATCCCACCTGATGTTGTGGGCCTGCCTGTTGAGAGCCAGGTCTAGGTCCTCCCTCCTCAGGAAGCCACCCCCGAGCCTCAGTGGACGAGCTCTCCCACACGGCAGACCCGGCTCTCAGGCATCTGGTCAGCTTCCCAGCACATCCCTGAAGGTGAGCATGGGACTATCACAGGGAAGATGGACCGGAAGAGTAAGCTCATTCTGCCTGAGGGAACAAGGGGAGCCCTTGCCGTAGGGAGACATGCTGGGAAAAGATCCTGTCGGCTCCTGCCATCTTGGGAAGGGCTCACTTGGATATGATGAGTGATACAGCTGCTTTCCCCCCACATCCTACCAGAGGACCACGCTCCCAGAGCCGCTGTCAGACCTTCTCTCCTCCTGCCTTTGCAAACCCACCTCCTGGAATGTATGCACGTCGTCTCCCCCGTTGCCGCTGTTTGCTAACCTCCCAATGACTCTGCTCATTCTTTGGCGGTTTTGGCCCCTTCAGTGCTGCCTCTCTCTCCCCCGCCTGTATTCGCTTATCAACCATGCTGATTTCATCAGCCACGTCAGCCATCCAGCCGGCACGCTGGCCTCTCCATCCCTTGACCGCACATCAGTCAGCCACTCACTACCACGACCATACTCTAGACATTGTCGTGACAACTCCAACCCCTCCATAATCTCAATCTTAAGCATCCCACTCTCTGACCACCACTGTCTGTCTTTCCAGATCATTCCACCTGGTACCTCGCTTCCAAAATTTTTCGACCCCATCAATCTTATCACCATTTACTGGTCCTCACTCCTCGTGGTCCCCATTCCTTTTTTACGCACCTCCGATGCCATGGTCCATCCCCATGACCACTCTGCAGTATTTTCAACCCCATTGCCCCTCTTACTGGGATGAAAAAACACTAGTCTTGGTTGGATCTTGTGTTCCCACTGCTCTGATCTGCTCCAGTTGCCACAGAAAAGACACACACCACCCAGCCCTGCTTTTCATTCAAGACCGTCAGCCACTGGTAGCCCCATCCATGTGGGCACCATCCTGTAGAGTTCCCTGTGGAGCCCGTCTTTTGTTCTCTTGGGATGACTGTTTCATGCCTACTTTCTTCTCACTCCTCCCTTGTTCTGCCCCCACTGCACTTGCCTTCTCGATGTTTCCTGGACATGCCACCCTCCACATGCATTCCCACTCCACTGCCCTTGCAGGCGCTGTGTCTTCTGCCCGGATGTCTCCTCCAGGTCTCTGCGCACCTCAGTCTCTTCACTTAACTTGGATGTCTGTCCATATGTCACCTCCTCAGTGAATCCCTTCCAGACCTCTCTTTCTGAAATAGTGCCCCTGCCACCCTTGCACTGCTCAACTGTTTGCTTCGTAGTGTTCATCTCCGCTGGAAATTACAGATTTATGTATTTGCTTGTTTGTGCTCCGCCTTCTCATCGAGAAGGGAAGCTCCCCAAAGGCAGGACCTCTCTCTGTCTCTGTCACCTTTGCACCCTAAGCACCTAGAACGTGCCCTGGCATCTAGTGATCAAAAGTATTTGTCAACAAGTGAATGAATAAATAAATACTGCTTGTCTGAAGAAAAGAAAACTCTGGTTTTTTTTTTTAAAGCTTATTTATTTTGAGTGAGAGAGAGAGAGCAAACAGGAGAGGAGCAGAGAGAGAATCCAAAGCAGCCTCTGTGCTGTCAGCACACAGCCTGATGCGAGGCTTGAACTCATAAACTGTGAGTTCATGACGTGACCTGAAACCAAGTATCAGATGCTTAACCGACTGAGGCACCCAGGTGTCCTGGTTTTTTTGTTTTTTATTTTTTTTTATATAACCTTTAATTCAGGCTTCCCAGGAATAGATTTTCCGTTCTCCAATTAGCGAGTTTTTATTTATAAAGCTGAGATAACAAATAGTATTGGCCTATTCTGAGGACTTTGATTTAATACTCATCAGCATCCCTAGAAATATTGGAGACTTGAAAACTCGACCTAATGGCCAGCTACTGGATCTCTCAGAATGTACCAGAAGGGGAACCTCCCTCATTTACATACACATCCTCTTTTACTATGGCTATATCCTTCTTTAACTCACTTATGCTTTATGTTTTAAATGGGTATTCTTCTCTGATAGCTTCCAGTTCTTGGCTGTTAAGAGAAATGGGTTTGATTACAAAGAGCATAAAGAACTGACGGTAGATTTTTTCATTTGAGTAACAAAGGTTGGATGAAAATAAAACTCATATTACAACTTCCGAGTTGGTCATGGGAAGTCAGGTTTGCTAATGATCTGTGAAGTTGTACAGTTATTTCCAAGATGCTCTTTTCCTCTTTCAGTCCTCCTGGTTGGAGTCATAAACTGCACAGCTGACTAGGCAGGAATAGCAGAAGTACGAGCTGATTGTTATATTCTGTCTCCAGACCAGTGAGATGCGGCATCTCATAGACACATGCCCAGCCTATCAGGAGAGCATGTTGTTAGCTGATGCCATTATGTCTTGCACCTGGTCAAGTCTCCTAGCTGAGCCAGCAGAAGCCAACCAAAAGCGCTAGACCCCCGGGGGCCACAGAGAGTTTGTCACTACCGTCGACTAGTGTGGGCAGACTCTGCACAGAGAGGATGTTTGAGCTGACAGCCTAGGAGGCTGTACAGGCTGTGGCTGGTACTTTCCCTCAATTTCCTGGACTGTAGAAACATGCAGACTTCCAGACAGCTCCGCCCCACCAAACTCTCAGCTGCTAAGCAACCAATTGCTTGATGGCTTGTAGCAGAACTCGTACATTACTGTCTCAGGACTGTGCAGGACAGACATGGCTGGCAGCTTCCCTTAGACCTGTTCTTCCTTTCTTCTATTTACTCTTAGGCACCCTCCTTCTTTAGGAGGGGAAAGACAACAAAATACACCGTTCTGGCCCTCAAGGAACTCAAATCAGGTAGAAGAGGTAGGCAGGATTCTATTCTAGCACGTTGTTATTTCACTTTATATGGTTAGATTATATGTACTCTGTACACCAGTTTAAATCTTTTTTTTGAACTCTCTAGTGTGTGAATAAATAAACTATAAGTTCCTAAGTTTGATTCCTCGACACCTCCCTTGTGAATGTCAGCACTGCTTTCTTTGCTGCCCTTGGCTCCCTCCATGTCCCACCTATCCCATAGGCTGTGACTTTGCTGATTCTCTATTGGTGAACTTTCATTGGTTCTCCTTTGTCCATAGAATTGAGTAAAAACCCTCCCCATCTGGCACTGAAGGATTTCAAAATTTTCATCCCTCTGACTTTTCCAGGGAAATTTCCCTTGACCCTGTTCAATATTTTAGCCTATATCCGTGTGGTCATTAATTCCAAAGCACTCTTCAAATCTCTGCTCTTTGCCCACGAAGGTCAACCATGACAACAATGAGAAACAGAAATGCAAATTCCCCTTTGACACAGCTAGAGAACTTCTATGTCTCAAAATTACAAAATCTGATGGAGAGCTTTCAGTGCAATGGCAGTCAAACAGAATATGAGAAGGTCCTGAGAGTACTGAAGGTTGCAGTGAGTGTAGGCTAGCTACTCCCCACCCCCCACCTCATTAACAGGTGAAAGCAAACATCTCAAGTAGGAAGGATGCCTTTCAGAAAGCTGGCAGAAGTCCTAAACAAAGCCAATAATACATCATTCTCCAAAAGCTGGTGACCATTCTGAGGGGCAAAAGTAAAAACTTGTTTACCAACAAGAACAAGCAAGTGCCCAGCTGCAAGAGTTACTCTGGACCTGATTTGTCTCTAAGATAAGGGAAGAAGAGAAGGGAAGCAAGGGAAGAAGGACCAAATGTGGAATCACATGTTTAAGCCATATTTACATGGTCCATCTGAAGAACCCTATAGTTGCAATCTTGAGAGAAGATTGGCTTGGGAGAAGTAAAGTCTAAAAGAACTCATCCACTTAACCTCGTGTCATAGGAGAATTACTGTTATGGTCTGGAACAGAGACCTGACCTCTCCCTATACACAACTCCTAAAAGTGTCTTGTCCATGAAGTACTCACCTTATCCAAAGAAGGGTCATATTTAAAATGTCTGTATAGTAATAGTTAAGCAAAAAGGAAAAAGAACAAAAGATTAAGAAACATGACAAGAAAAACAAATGGCAGATGAAGTATACTCACCAGAAATATTTTTCCATGTAACAGATGGAAAATGAGACTAAATATAAAATCATGAATTTAAAAATTTCATGAAGTAATTACCTCTATAAAACAAGAGGATAAGGAAGATAAGCAAGAGCTCATGATAAGGCTAGTAAGAAAGTAGGAAATGAAAGATGAGCTGACAGAGCTAAAGAGAGAATTGGAATGAGGCATTGAAGAGAATGTTAAGTTCCTGCATGAGCAACTAGGGACAAATAAAATGAAATTATTACTTATGTCATAGGTCAGTCATGTAAATTCATACCTAGGGTCAGCCTTATGAAGCCCAGGACTCTTGGCTTGCTTTATTTGGATCCTGGCCTGGCTGGTCTATGTCTTCTGTCTTTTAGCCTTAGAAGCTTTGTCCAGTTTCACTAGGACTGCTGTATCCTGTTGGTTGACTGATGGCCTAGTCTCTCTTCCATCTTCAGTTTTGACACAGGGTATCTTCTCATTCTGTTTTGTTTCTGTCTCTCAGCATCTCATCTCATCTCATCTCATCATTCAGCAAATATTTACTGAGCACCCACCATGGGCCAGTAGGTACTCTACCAGGCACTGGAGTCACGGCAGTAAGCAATTCAAGCATATCCCTGCTTTCATGGTACTTGTAGTGTGATAAGGCACACAAATCCTTAAAACAAATAAATACAGACTTGTTCTGTGAAGAGGGTGCTGATAAAGTAAAATTTTACTTTATTTTAAAGAAAGAAGCTGTTAAATTACCAGTGCCTCTCAGTTTAAGCAGAGTAAGCTAAACACCTAGGGATAGATCTCCTTCATTCTGGAAGAATCTCCCAAGATCTCACTCAGCTATAAACCAAAAGGCCAGAAGGCACCCTCTGCCTGGGAAAAGGTGTCACAGGAACTTGGCTGTGTTGTGAAGGCTTCCACCTAAACCTTGGGAATGCAGAACCCTGAGGGCTCTGGGAAGAGGGTGAGCAAATGTGCATGAAGACCAGGGAGACGTTCTCTCCCACCACCAAAGACAGCTCTGCCGAGAGTAACCTCTGAAAGGATTTGTAACAACTATCTCCCCTCTTGTTCATTTGCAAGTTGACATGTAAAACAAATAAAAAATAAACTAAAAAAATTAAGTTGACATTCAGAATTTTCATCGTAAATGTAAACAGAAAGAACTGGTATTTGTGACATGTGATAAGTATTGACATTTAAAAATAAAACGTATGTCATTTTTAAAGATGCCTAATGAAATATAAATACATCCGCGGTTTGACACTCACTGCTACATGGTCATATTTAACTTTAAAATTGGGTAGCCAAAGTGTGATATTGTGCTACTTAGGTAAAACTAAAACAGGTCAGCTAGGATTCCAAGACCACAGAATCTGGGAAGGAAGCTAAGGTCAGAAAGGCCACAGGCCAGGGGCTTCCACAGGCTTCGGGGGGGGGAGTGCAATCCCAACCTGGACCTCTGCTAATTAACATAAAGTCTGCATCGAAAGTAGTGGCCTGTTCACTGGCACAATGAACGCAGCTGCAGGCTTTTTCTCTCGGGTATTGGAGGTATTTAAGACAAGTGGGTTGGCTAAAAGATTTTAAAGGAACTATGCCTTACCCTCCTATGAACTTGGGGCAAGGTTAAGTTACCCATTGGGAGGGCATCTGAGGCTCATCTCATCCCCTCACAGGCCAGTCAGCAGCCACTGATTTGCCAAAGATGTCCAGTGGCCTAGTGCCTCTTGAGTATGAGACAACCTGGCTGTGGAATGTCACGGTGCCGACTCCAGTCAAGTCAAGGTCATCGAGCTCACGGAACAGAGCAGTCAGTCGTATTAACTGCTTTGTGCCTGTTTGTTAATACCTGTTTAATAAAGGTCTGTATGTCCAGTAGAACTGATGTGAGGGGTTTGAGATGTTAGTGAGGTTGCGTGGCAGTAGCTAGCCTTCAGTTAATTGAGACATCTTTAGTAGCTACTGAAAACAGTGTGGGCAGTGTTATATGATTAAGCTGGTTTAGCTTAATTCATGACATAACCATAATCTATTTGTTAAGTTTATTCTGAGAGAGATAGAGAAAGAGAAAGCAGGAGGGACGGGGAGAGAGAGAAAGAGAAAGAGAGAGAGAGAGAGAGAGGGAGAGAGAGAGAGAGAGAGAGAGAGAGAGAGAGAGAGAATCCCAAGCTGAATCTACAGTTAGCATAGAGCCTGACATGGGGCTTGAACTCATGAACCGCTAGATCATGACCCGAGCAGAAACCAAGAGTCAGATGCTCAACCGACTGAGCTGCCCAGACACCCCAACCACAATCTATTTTTTAAAACTAGTCAGCTTAAAAAAATTTTTTTTAATGTTTATTTATTTTTGAGAGGAAGAGACAGAGCACGAGCGGGAGAGGAGCAGAGAGAGAGGGAGACACAGAACCTGAAACAGCTCCAGGCTCTGAGCTGTCAGCACAGAATCCAACGCAGGGCTCGAACTCACCCACTATGAGATCATGACCTGAGCCAAAGTCGGATGCTTAACCGATTGAGCCACCCAGTCACCCCTAACATTAGCCAGTTTTTAAAAAATGTTAATATATTTTACATATTTTTATTATAAATTTTTAAATCCATATCCTTCCCCCCAGAGAATTTTATCTCTAGGGTAATATTTTTATCCAAGAGCATTTATTAACCATCTTATTTCTTTGAGATACATATATTTTCCTTTGCAAGAAAATATACACATACATAACTTTTTTTAGTTTCCTATAACCATAAGTATTAAAATGATTTTGGACTGGATTATCAGCACAATTATTAGCACTAGTTGATCAGATATGAATATACTAGAAATATTGGTAATCGTTACATACAAAAGCAAGCTATTACTAGAAAAATAACTCTACCTTGAATCTGACAGAGTTTGGGGGAGGGGGTTGCGCTGCAAAATAGTGTGAGAGGGTGGTCCAGAGGGAAAGAATTTGAACTGTATATAAAAAGGCCCCATTGTGGCCCCAACAGACCCTTGACTGGGAAAGTGATAACATCCTGTTATGGCCCCTGGGGTGAGACGGCCTGAGCTCAGAGCCATCAGGAAGCCTCCTGCTTAGATCTGTCTCAGCATTATCCTCGTCCAGGTTACCTGGGCATGCTCAGAGAGAGCGGGACAGTGTGGCTGCGTGATTTAGAGGGATGCAGGGTGGGTGGTGGTGGTGGAGAGAGGGAGGGAGGGAGACAGAGGGAGAGGGAGGGAGGGGGGGGGAGAGAGAGAGAGAGAGAGAGAGAGAGAGAGAGAGAGAGAGAGAGAGAGAAACTTAAGCAAGCTCCACGCTCAGTGTGGAGACTGACTCCACACCCCTGGGATCATGACCTGAGCTGAAATCGAAAGTCAGATGCTCAACTGACTGAGCCACCCAGGTGCCTCTGCTTTTTATACTTTAAATTGTTGAAAAAAATTTTAAAGAATACTTTGTGACACATGAGAATTCTATGACATTCAAGTTTCAGTGCCCATAAGTAAAGTTTTATGGGAACACAGTGACGCTCGTTTGTTTATATATTATATGTCCAAAACTGCCTTCCCGCTACGACAGTGCAGCCGAGCAGTTGGAATAAAGACCAAATGTCCTATAACCCTAAACTACTTCCTCTCTGGCTCTTTCACCAACTGTATTTTAAGTCTTTGAAGGGTGGCAGAATATGACACCCCAAAAGGGGCCACTTTGGCAAATCAGTTCTTTAGAGCCGTAGGCACTTGAAAAAGAGCAAATGCAGAGAGCCTTCCTCTGAACCCTCCCCCACCTTGTCTGCCTGAAGACAGGTTGGCCAAAAGGAACCCAATTGTCATAAATCTCTCTGGGGGTCTCATCAACCAGGAAAGACTGACTCTTACCACAGGAGAGCAGGCTGGAAGGGGGCCCAGAAGTTGATACCACACCCAGACTTTGTCACAAAATACTACACTTTTCCATCTCTTCTTCTTCTTTTTTTTTTTTTTAATTTTTTTTAACGTTTTATTTATTTATTTATTTTTGAGAGACATAGAGACAGAGTATGAGCAGGGGAAGGGCAGAGAGAGAGGGAGACACAGAATCTGAAGCAGGCTCCAGCCTCTGAGCCGTCAGCACAGAGCCTGATGTGGGGGTCGAACTCACAGACCGCGAGATCATGACTTGAGCTGAAGTCGGCCGCTTAACCAACTGAGCCACCCAGGTGCCCCTCCATCTCTTCTTCTAAGGACTCATTCATCTGTCCTAAAAGTCATTTACTCTCCCCAAGAGGCTGCCATCATTCTTCTTGCTTCCCTATTAAGATGGTATTAAGGCTGAATTCTAGGTCACCTTGGGAAGTTACTCAATCTTCCGTACCTCTCAGGTATATGTGGGTATCGATGTTAGTAAACTTCTGTTTCTCTCTGGCTAATTGGTCTCTTATTCAAAGTTCTCAGCTGAGAATTCAAAGACTAGAGAGAAAATTATCTTTTCTCTCCTATACCTTGGTGACGGATGAAAGTGGTTCTGACTTAGGCCTTTGGCAAGAAGTGTTGAGAGCCCTCAAGGAAGAGGTGACTGTAGAGGGGAGCCTAGAATGGTGACTTGGGTCTGATGTCAGGGCAAAGTCACCGTGACAGGAGAACTGGCTTTGGCACAGCAGGAGGCTAAGGCTGAAAGCTGCCTGACTGGGCCAGGAAGCCATTACGCTTTAGGAGCCAAACGCTTGAGAGCAAATTAAAGAGGCTGTAACTCCGGGACCCTGAGCCAGGGGCACGGTAGGTGGGGCACACTTGGCCAAGGGTTGTTTGCCCTTGAAGAACCAGGCTGGCCAGGCAGGGATTGTGACTGTCGGTGGCGCCGTGAGAGCAGAGGACAGGGCTCCCTGGGCTGTGGGCCACCTGCTGACACAGTCTTGTGGAAAGTGAAGTGAGTCTAGGAGCAAAATGGGGTTGGGTTGCCGAGGGCCCTTCGGTTTGGGGATGCTGATTTATGCAGACAGTGGTTGATTCTGGCGCTGTGTCTCTTACTGGCAGCATGCAGCCACAGAGGTCCTGCCTTAGAAAGGTGCTGGCAGGAGGTGTGGGCTGAGGTGGATGGGCCTGGAAGGGCTGGATGTCCCCCGGGTTCAGTGTGTGAGGTTTAATGCGCCCAGGATTAAGGCAAGATTTGAAACGGGAGGGGCCTGAGCAGCAGGTGCCAAAACCTGAGCTGGACGGTGGGAGGTCTGGGAGGTCCAGGATGACAGTGACAAGAAGGGAGAGGGGGACACAGTGGTTTAAACAGCCAAGGGTGGGGGAGGGGTGGTCTCAAAGGGATAATAAACTATGCTTGTGACAAGCGCCCTGAATGAAAAAATACCAGGTGCTCTGAAAATAACAAGGGGGTGTGGGGAGTCGGGGCTGATTTAGATGTGGGGTCGATCTGGGGATATGGTGTTTAATTGGAGAATTAAAAGATAACTGGGAGTTTGTGAGCTTACCTTTGAGTGACTCAAAACTGACAGGAAAAAAGCCATAGCTACCTCTCATGGGCAGTGAAAAAGGGTGCTGCGGACCGAGCTTCAGGCTCACTCAGGAGAGGGGGGGAAACATAGAGCTTAGAATCCAGCCTTCTGCTTCGCAGCAAGCTAAGGTCGGAGCCGCTCACCCCCTCTGTGCATGTGTAAAACAGGGAACAACAATACTTATGTCATTGGCTTGTTATGAAGCGTAAATGAGTAAGATGTGTGCGTCACTACAAACACAGAGTCTGTTTTATGTGGGAGCTAGCTATTATTATTATTTAGGAGAAACTATTTCTTGGGGACGGCATCCAAGCCTAAATCACAGCAGGTCTCTCTCTCTCTGGATTCATTTAATCCTTTCAGTAACCCTGTGAGATAGGTGAACAAGGAAAAAAAAAACCCCAAAGAGCAGTTTTCTTTTCCTTCTTTCTGAATCAACACTGCTCAAGCCCTGGCCTTACCTGCATTCTGCTGCTGTGACAAAGGGCCTTTTGTTACAATCTGGGCCACTTAGGAGGTGGCTTCCTGCCAAACTGCCTTTTAATCTATCAGATGCCCAGCTCTCAGGTGTTCAGGTTCTTACTGCTTCAGTTTTTAGGCCACAGTTGCTATGGGAGAAGCCAAGGGTTCGAGTGTATGACTGTGAGGGGCCACCAGGGAGGATGCACCCTGCTCTCAGGGCTCCAGCTGGGTGCTGGGGTCCCCATAGATGGCACCTTGGCCGTTGGATGGCCCGCTCCCAGTCTGGGTGGAGCCATTCTGAGAGCCATCTCCACATGTCTCAGACAAGTGCCCATACCTGATCCTAACACAGACAAGTGACCCATATGGATGATGGCATCATAGCATCCCATCCCATCCCATCCCTGACCATACCATACCATCCATGACCATTCCATACCATACCATATTATACCATCCATTAGCATAAGCTGTTTGAATCAGGCTGGAAACACGCCAATTTTCTTTTTTCTTTCCTTGTCTCATTTATTTTCATATTTACTTTGCCTGGTCATAATTTTGGAGCACTGTAAATAGAATTGGCTCCTTTTTGGAATCATCAGGGGCAACCAGGAAGTAGAGGGCCAGAACCGAGGGTGGAGTGATGGGGCTGAGACATGCAGGTGGAGCTAGGAGAGGACAGCAGGTGGAACCCTGGACCGTGGCCACCGACTGGCTGAGGGGGGCAGCCCACAGGGTACCCACATATCCCTCCAGGGACACCACACACAGGACTCCAGGAACTGCCCCCCACGCCCCTCACAGCAAGGCCCCTTCCAGAAGCTTTGGTGGCTGGGGGTGGTGATGGAGCAGAGGCAGAAAAACAGGGCAGACAACACAGGGTGGCCATCTGGACAGCCGGGTTTTGAGATCATGTGATACATACCTTTGAGGACCCCTAGAAACTGGGAAAAGTGCCACAATTGAGTCGGCAGTGGCTCAGACCACTGCAACTGAGCAACAGAAATCAACATGATTCCTTTTTCTCTCTCTAACATCCTGATCTCTGCCCTCATCCATCCCTTTACTTTCTCCATGGATTGGTCAGATCGGCCTTGCTGAAGATTTCGGGCCCGGGAGGAGGCACAGATGGAAGATGGGGTGACTAGCCAGAAATACATTATTGGTGGCCTGTCACGTGCCGGAAATTTATATTCTTCAAGATATCTTTTGAGGTAGGTCTGCTTATTCCCATATTACGGATGAGGACACTGAGGTACAGAAAAGTTGCTGACCTGCCCAAGGTCACACAGCTACTGGGTGGCAAAGCCAGGATCGAAACTGTGGTCCACTCATGCCCTTTTACATGCTGGGGAGAAATACTTTGTTCTTTGCAACCCAGTCAGCTCGAGGTGTTTGATGGAGGTAAAGCAAGCCACTAGGAGATGGCCATGGTTCCAGAAACCTCTTGCTGTCGCCATGCTGGTCTGTCCTCCAGCCGGCTGCCCGCATGCTGCCACCACTATCGAAGTGCCCTCTCTCTCTGGCCAGGTGGGAGCCAAGACCACATCAGATCCTCTCTCACTCTCTCTGAAACAACCCCTTGAATTCCGTAGCCCTGGCTCCAGCTTGCTGCATTCCAGCCAAGCCGTTATCGTGCATGTAAAATCAACAGCACCATTCCAGGCAGTAAAATGACTCGGCAAAAGATTAGTCTTTGCACTGGGGGGTCAGCTAAGGGGCCAAAGAAAAGCCCTCAACTCAAGCCTATCAAGTCAGTCAATCCTATCCAGGTATATCTCTCAGGCCTATTCTAAGTCCCACATAGGGGTGCAGAGGAAGGAGATGCCTCGGAAACTTCGGCCTCCGGGGACCGCGGTGGCTTTTCAGGGGCTGGCAGCTACATGACACCCATCTAGGTTCAGAGGTGTTGCTGCAAGTCCTGGGAGCACTCGCTGAAATATGGACCCAAGACCAAGTGTGCAAGAGCCAATCCCAGCATCCCCCACCTCAGCAGAGTCTCGGAGAATGTCAGGAATTGGAAAGAGAAACACATGCTTCAGGCGGCTGAGGTTAATTTGGGCAGAAGAGAGTAACTAGAAGGTGGCACACTTGGTTGCTTCATTGTCCTTTTGCAGTCTTGCGAAGCCTGAAACCGCGATGCTGAGTTCCAGAAGCCACTCTACACCACTGGCCCCGAGCCGCTTCTCAGCGTGGCAGCACTCTGGGGACCATCACGTGGCCTGTCCTGGGGGCGTGGAGGACACAGGTTCCGCAGGGCGCTGGTCTGAGAACAGAGCAGCAGAAGGTGGCACCAGCAGAAACTCCACGCCCCTGGCCACGCTGGCCGCCCGCTGCCCCTTGAGACACTGGAACCCCCCACACCAGTTAGCCTCAGAGTGCCCAGTGCTCTGTGCATGCTGGGAGCCCTCAGTCGGCTGATTGCTGCCAGGCAGGTGTAGCCACATATGCGCATGTAAGAGGGACTCCAGGCCTCTTGATTTAACCAAAAGACCTGATAGAGCACAGGAAAGTATTCCTCCTGGAATTCTGCAACCCCAGGCCTGTATGTCCCATTGCCTACTCAACTTCCCCACTCAGATGTCAGTTGGCACCTCAAAGTTAACATGCCCCAAAGCTTCCCTCTCAACCCTCTCAAACTGGTCCTGCCTTCCCCTTCTTCCCAGCTTTTTTTTTTTTAATGTTTACTTATTTTTGAGAGAGAGAGAGAGAGAGAGAGAGACAGAGTGTAAGTCGGGGAGGAGCAGGGAGAAAGGGAGACACAGAATATAAAAAGGCTCCAGGCTCTGAGCTGTCAGCACAGAGCCCGACGCAGAGCTCCAGCCCATGAACCGTGAGAGTATGACCTGAGCCTAAGTTGGCCGCTCCACCGACTGAATGACTCAGGTGCCCCCATTCCTCCCCATCTTGGGGCAATGCCAGAACCACCCTTCTGGTTCCTCAGGCTCAAAAGCTTAAAGTCAAACCCCACATCCAGTCCAAGGAAAACTGAAGTGCTCTTCCCTTCTTTGCCAAAAAATCACTATCGTTCCCTGTGATAGTTTTACAATATGTTCCCAGGTTCTTTGGTACCCACCCCCTTCAAGAGGTAGAGCCTAGTTTCCCTCCCTTTGACTTAGTGACCCAACTCCAAGGAACAGAATAAAGCAGAGTGACGGTGTGGGACTTCGGAGACTACGTCATGAAATGCACCGCATCTTCCCCTCCTTTGCTCTCTTGGATCACTCAGTCTAGGGGAAGTCAGCTTCCGAGTCATGAGGACAATCAGGCGGCTCTGTGCAGAGGTCTGCAGGGAGGAGAATGAAGCCTCCGGCCCGGAGCCATGGGAGTGAGCCACCCTGGAGGCAGATCCTTCAGCCCCAGTCAGGCCTTCGGGGGCCACGGCCCCAGTCATCAGCTTGTCTGCAACCTCACAGACATCCCCAGGCAGAACCGACTCCCCCCACATCTGTTCTGAAATTCCTGCCCCTCAGAAACAGTGAGAGATCATAAATCTTTGTTGTTTCTAACTTCTAAGTTTTGGGGGAATTTGTTATGCGATAATAGATTATTAATATGCTTGCCGTCCTCATTCCCTTCAGGTTTCTGCCGCACCGTCACCTTCTCAGAGACGCCTTTCTCAACCACGCTGTCGAAAGCGGAATCTCCCCAGCCCCCTTCTGTGATTTCTTACCCTCCACAGCACTGACTGCCCCCTAATACTCCGGATAGCATACGTGTCTTTTTTTTTTTTTTTAATTGTCTTTCTCCTTCTTATTAAAATAAAAGTTCCGGGAGGGCAAAGGATTTTGTGTCTTGTTTACTGGCGTATGGTCAGTACTCGCTAAATATTTGCTGCATGAATGAATGCATGCATGCCACATCTTCACCGTCCGGATTCACTTCCTGAAATCAAGATTGATTCATTTTTGATAGCTCGTTCTGCTGCTCTTTTTCCAAGGATTCTGTCTGGTCTTATCTTTTTTCACTACCACACAAGCTGGAAAAGGCCCCTTGGTTTATGCACAGGAAGGAGGTGACCCAGCCTCTTTCCTAAAAGTAGGTCTGCTATGAAAATGAGCACCTCGGAGGCTGGTAGTCATGTCTTTCATACTTGACTGCTGATCGGTTGGTTTCTAAGGATTTTAATTTAGTCAAACAGGCTCCAAAAGACAAACAGTCCCAATGGTAGATCTATCCCAAGTGGAGGCTAATCTGATCGTCCTTGGTGCCAGTACATTCAAGCCTGTCATGTGTGGCCAGATCGCAGTCATGTGGCACCAGAGAGGGCAGCTGTGTCAACAGGGCCCTTGCAGGTCTGCACACGACGTGGCCAGAGATTAAGTTTCAAATACAGGAGAAGGCAAGCGTGAGCGGGGAAAGGAGATGGAGACTCCTCTGGACGTGAAAGAGCTGTTAGCAGGCCGGGGTAGGCACTCTCTATACTTGGGGCCCGTGTTCTTAGAAAGCTCGGTGTCCACCGCTGTTGTGAAACCACCACTGCTGGCGCTCTGCTGGTTAGCAGGTGTACTTTGAGGTCTCTCTACCTTGGAAATATCTTGACACTTTGACCAGGATCTCCACCCAGAACACAGATTGCTGCAATGTCCTTGGGATACAGTGTCTATATTGTTACAGTGATTAAAAAGCCACATAATAAAAAGCCATGTGCTGAGTTTATGGCGCTGTGTGTCCTCGGGGTGACAGGTATATCTAAGAGGAACAGTCAGTCCATCTGGGACTGGACGTTCAGGCCCCTGCTCCCCACGAGTCAGCTGGGGGTGGGGGAGGTCAATTTTTACCTTTGGGCCTTGGTTTCCACAACTGAAAACGGACCAGTTTTTAACCCCCTACCCTCTTTGGCTCCAGCTTCCTCTGAGTTGGAGACACACTCAAGAAGCAGAGGCTGTAGGTAGATGGGGTAATGCAGAGCCTGGCGCAGAGCAAGGGGTGGTGATGTCAGTGTTATTCAGTCAGGGCAGAGATTCTCAGAGACCGAGGCACTTTGGTTGGGAGAAAGGCCACATTTGGCCACTGGGACAATGGCCCCCTGGCAAATCCCAACACTGGAACTTGTCCAGTATGCCTCCTTCCCCAAGCCTCATGTCCCAGACCCAGGGGTTGGGCACTCAAAGCCCAGGGAAGCACCCTTCCCTCTGTCTCCCTCGGGCCCCCTTCTTTGAGAGTTTCCTTCTCATCCCTTGGAATCAGCTAAGCCAAGGGAGACCTGCAGAACAACTTGCTGTATTAGATATGCAGAGTGCTCACACTTTAGAAAGCTTAAAGCAATTGGCATTCACTCCCCCATCAGGCAAAGGGGACAGGAAGCTGGAAGAAGCATGAGGATGGGGACAGTCCCCAGGGCTCCC
Source organism: Paguma larvata (assembly GCA_030068075.1). Taxonomy (NCBI): domain Eukaryota; kingdom Metazoa; phylum Chordata; class Mammalia; order Carnivora; family Viverridae; genus Paguma; species Paguma larvata. The sequence goes on along the minus strand of CM057826.1, from coordinate 96,779,417 downwards.
CTCGCTGCTGTACTTGGGCTGAGACCTTGATTCATCTTCCACAGTGCCCTGACCTCTGGTGTGGAAACTGGTGTAGTTGGGTACGTGTCACGTGTCATGGGGCAGGTTACAAATAGCATGGGGATTAGCCAACCCATCCTGAAACTACTGGTTCAAGGGCAGGGAAAGTTACCAGTTTAATTCTGGCAGACTATTAACAATCGAGAACCGGAAAGACGATTCTCTAGTAAGGCGGACTGTGAGCATACGTGTGAGCGCGGAAGGGACGGAGTCGGCCTGCCCAGGGCCTGCTTCAGCCTTGGAGCTAGCACCTCCCGCCTGGATGGCTCAGGTATGGAGGACTCTTGTCTCACATTTTAATAGAGCACAAGTTTCAGTGACCTGCTGTCTCTATAACCCTTTCCTGGTCGGGGAGCTCGCAGCGAGGGACTAGCTCCAGTGACCCCCCGTCAAGGTCTCCGGAGGGACAGGAGTGCCACACGCCACTGGGAAGACAAGCCTTAGACAGCGTCCTGGCCAAAAGCGCGGCCTCAGGAAAGCGGGGTCCGGTCCTGCCTGGGCCAAGGCCACATCGGAGAGGGCAGCAGGCAATTCCCCTTCCCACGTCTCCCCCTGCCCCAACTCTGGGCCCGGGGCCCCCGAAGGGAACCGGCTCCCTTCCTGCTGCCTAGGTCTCGGCCCGCGCAGAGCCCAATTCGGACGGCCAGTCAGGAGGAGAACCTCAACCGGCGCCCCCTACCTCCCACGGCTGCGGGCCAGGGCGGTGGCGGGGGTGCCCATTTTTCCTGGATTCCTTGCGCGCACGGTCACGGGCGCAGAGGCGGCCAAATCTGCCAGCCCTGGGCTCCGAGGCCGCCCCCCGTCCTCCACTGCCGCGCCGGGGGCGCCTCGGGCCCCGAAGGGCAGCACCCGGCGGCGGCCAGCTCCCGCCAGTCGGCCCTGCCCCGCCGCGCCCCCTCTGGCACCGCCTCCTTCTGTAAATACAGTGGCGGCCCGCCCTCCGCGCCCGGACGCGCAGGTGGGAGCGTGCGGTGCCGGCCGCCACCCGGAGGCCGCGCCCAGCCGGGTGCCCACGGCCAGCGCCGCCTTCCAGAGCGCGGACCCCGAGGCCGGAGCCAGGCTCCCGGGACGCGCCCCGGCGCAGACAGCGCGCTCGCCCGACGAAGCTTCAGGTAAGGGGCGCTGGTCCCCGCGCTTCTCCGCACTCCCGCGTGGGGTTGGCGCTGCGCTTTTGTGACCAAGCCTTCCGGCGAGATGCGGCGCCGGCGCGGGGGACCCCGCGGTAAACCTGCCAGGTCCAGAGCCCCAAGCCGAAGCGCTCGGGGCTGTTATGGCGCTCCGGCTCCCTGAAGCCCACGAAACTATTCCCCGTAAAAGACTTCTGGCTGTCTTTGCCTGGATCCCCAAATGCACCAGAGCTTTAGGCTTGGTGAGATGCTGCTGATTTGAAATGTCCTTTGGAAAATAGTGATGGGAGGTGGATTTGGCTTTGGGGAAATTCAGTATAGGTTGGTATTTTTAAAAGGTGTAATTTTCTGTTAGCGTGGATGTCTTTGTGTCTGCTTGTGAATGCATGTATATGAGACAGACTGACTACCCACACGCTATTTTGGATACGGGATTAATACATATGGCAGGTGTTTGGTCCACTAGTCCATGAAAAAGAGCTACAAATCCAGTTTTAGGTTTCTATTTACTAGTATTTGGGAATTTGCCTTAAGTCATTTAAACAAGCCTTGTAACTCACTTCAGAGTTTGAAGGTACCAAGAATTCAATGAATTCCCAACAGGACTTTGTAGCAGAGAATCACCCTTATCTTTGGAACCAGCAAAAGAGATGACATGATCCAGACTCTTTATTTTTTTAATTAGCGCAATCTTGTCTTTAAGTGTTTGTCTCAGCTTATTGCATCTTCATAAATATAGTTTGTCTGGGTTTAAAATGGAAGCTTATTTCCCTCCTATATTTCCTTCTTGCCCCAACTCCCTTCTGATTTTAGTGCACTTTTTCCTGGAAAAGTACTTCCTAGTATAAGACCAGCTGTTTGCTTTCCTTACCTAAACTGACCCTCCTTGGACCTGACTTGGATTTGTCAAGATGGCCTTGGCTTTGGAGCCTCAATCTCGATCTCCTTCCTGTGATCATGGATTCGAATGGCACAAAAGAGTTTAAGTTTTCTTTCCTTAAGTAAGTAAAAATGGTGTTCACATTCGGGTGGTCTTTCCCAGTGCCTCAGCTTGAAAGGTCCTGGTAAAATATTCCACTCATTAGAGTAAGACGAGATAACAAGACGATAAAGTCAATGTGCATAAACTAACCGACATTTTAACAACTGCTTAGGGTACACTTAATATATGGTAATGTAAGCACAGGGCTTGGTGATCTTGTGGAAGCTACTCTCCCACTTGATTTCACTTATGCTCTTCTTCCAAAGTCAAGTTCTCTTGCTGTTTAGTGCTCTGTAACTGGTGGTTTTATTGGCTGCTCATTTTTAACTGAGCCTAAACCTTTTTGTGGAAGTGAGAGGCACCTTGGAGGAGGGCGTGTGAGAGGCCACCTGCACACCTAGGAGGCAGGGTCCCACCTGACCTGCTGTGCCGCACACTCCTGGGTTATTCCAGCCCCATCAGCCAGCCCTGGGTCATCCTAGCCGGGTCACCCAGGTGGCGGGATTTGGGGCCAGCAGAGCCACAGTGCCTGTTTGAGAACTCAAGAATTGAATTTTGACACGGTTAACTTAAAATCCACCAGACCCACTCTGATCCTGAACTGCCTTCCCATTCAGTTGCAACTGCTGACCTTGGGCCTCCTGGAGATGTTACAGCCTTAGAATAAAGCTGGGAATGGAAAGTTGCCACGGTCTAAAACAGGAAATGGAAAGTTAGATACTGAACGAAAATTTACCGACTTAGAAATGTTCAGAGCAGCTGTGATGAAATATGGGATGTCTGTAAATCAAAAATAATCCCCGTAGTTCTTCCCTCACTCGCCATTGTTGTGTGTGTGTATGTGTGTGTGTTTGCCCGGGGAAGTGAGTTTGTAAGACTCATAACAGGAAAAGCCACACCCAGTTACTTTTGTTGTATGGGCTCTGTTTTTTTCAAGATACTCTTAGGTGCATGGTAATTGCATTTCCTCTTGAATATCTTCATAAAATTACATATTCAAGAGTTTCTGAATGCCAGTGCTTCTGACTCATAAACCAGCTCATTGTTCCGCCGTGTATCACTTGCATGAAGTTCTATTCCTATGATATCATCCTAGGGTGATTTCTGAAATGGCCTGGGCGGGTCGGGAACACCTGTGCCCACTTTAATTTGGTGTTTGGTTACATTTTCAGAGCTGTGGAAACCAACCACTGGAGGGAAGGAAATCCATTCTGCCTGGTTCTGGGGAAGGGGTCTCTTCTGGCCATGTCTCCTGTAGCTGCTGATGAGCCAGACGGGGTCCAGCCAGACAGGAGTGTCAGCAAGCTCATTTTCTTCCTTTTTGTCTTTGGGGCCATCCTGTTGTGTGTGGGAGTCCTGCTCTCCATCTTTGGGTTCCAGACATGCCAATACAAAACCTTCCCAGACTGCAGCATGGTGCTGAAGGTCGCCGGGCCCGCGTGTGCCGCGGTTGGGCTTGGGGCTGTGATCCTGGCCCGCTCCCGGGCACGACTTCAGCTCCGGGAGGAGCGCCTGCGAGGCAGTCAGGCGGACCCCGACCGAGCCTTCATCTGTGGAGAGAGCCGCCAGTTTGCCCAGTGCCTCATCTTCGGGTTTCTGTTCTTGACAAGTGGCATGCTCGTCAGCATACTTGGCATTTGGGTCCCTGGATGTGGCTCGGACTGGGCACAGGAGCCCCTGAATGAGACAGACTCTGCCGACGTGGAGCCCCAGACCTGTGGATTCCTGTCCCTGCAGATCATGGGACCCTTGATTGTACTCATGGGATTGTGTTTCTTTGTGGTTGCCCATGTTAAGAAGAGAAGCAACTTGAACGTGGCTCAGGATGCCTCTGAAAGTGAAGACAGACAGATCCAGAACACGGAGCCCGTCCAAGTCACTGTAGGTAGGTGGCTGTCATTCCTAGGCATGCTCATAGCACAGTGGCCGTAGCATCAAGGCTTCACTGGGCCGCCCTCGGGTCTGGCCTGGAGTCTCTCTTTTCTCTCATACACACACGTGCACGCATGCGCAGTCCTGCTGCTGTGTTAAGCCCTGTAAGAATCCTTGTACACATCACCTCCTCCCAGCAATTCCTTATTATTTGGCAAAAGCATTGGGACATTAAGTTGTAACCTTGACTGAGGTCATGGAGCAAATTAAGAGGAAAGTGACAGAAAGTGCTAGGATAGCCTGGGAAGTACCTGCCAAGTACGTCGAAACCTATGGCACTTTGTGCTGGCCGTGCAGATTCTCGTCCCTGGCTATCACTGGCTGGTGGTCCTTGGTAAGTCTTTAACCTCTTCCGGCCTTATTTTAAATATCTATAAAATGAGCACTGCATTGCCGAGATTCCTTCCAGCACTAACATTCTAGGATCCTGTCGGTCCCAAGTTCATGCATCTTCTATGTTTTGACGGGGCTTTCTGCACAGTTTCGACGTCATTCTTCATTTGCTATAACTTTATCCTTGGCTTCAGGGTGGAGGCCAAGTTTGGAAATAGAGGAAGATGAAATGTGATCGAACCTGTCACTTCTGTCCCCCATGGAATGCCTAGACATGACTTTGGAGTTCTCTGGGTTCTGCAGAAAGTTGTGTTACTATTTCCCAGAGTCCGGCCCCTACAGAACATCAGGAGCTTATGCCTCTGCTCCACACAACCAGTGAAAAACCCCTGTGTTGTTCATTTTTGCAAATCACTTTTTTTTTTCCAGTCTCCTACCTTGGAAAGTGTAAAGCTCTGAAGCCGTACCCTTGACATCTCCAAGGCTAGGCAAAGAGCATTATGGGGCAGAAACAGAGAAGGAGGGACCAGAGGAGTGTCCTGAATGTTTCTCACATTTGGGGCTGTCTGTTGGAGGAAGCAGGATTCACAGTGGTGGTTCCCTGGACTGCCGGCCTTGCATGGCACTGGCCTTGGAGAGCAAGGGCAGACGGATTTACAGACATGGTTGAAGCTCCCGCCTTACTTATTTATGTATTTATATGTTGATGGTGACCACACCAATATTAGTTATACATTAATAACAGCTAACACAGACACAGGGTTCATCCTGGGACCAAATACCCATCCAAGTATTCTTCAAGGGCTTACTCTGTCAAATTCTTTCATACCTACAACCACCCAATGAGGCAGATACTCTTAGTATCTCCAGGCGAGAGATGAAGAAACCGAGGCACAGAGATACCACATAACTTGCCGAGGGCATGGACTAGCGAGTGGCAGAGCCAGGATCCCCCCAACCCAGGCAGGTGGGCACGTATACACCATGCCCCTATATAGCACTGGGGAGGGCGTTTGGACACTTGGTGGTAATTCTATTTCTGCCTGCTTCACCTAGTGTTCTGGGCAGCTGTTACGTGACTAAAGGGCTTACCCTACGTTACAGATGTTCTCAGTCCTTTTGGGGAACATGGGGTGTAAGTAAATACACTCATTTGATGCTTATTGTCTTCCACTTAGTTGGGAGCACTTCAAAGTGTGCCCTGGGGGTTTACTATCAGGAGATCTTTGGGGCTCAGCCTCCCTCCTGGTGGCTGGAGTTGGGGGGCAGCAGAAAGCTGAGCTGCTGGTGCTGGGACATAGTGACTCCTGGGTGGTCTCATCCTGATGCTGGCTTTTCCACTGAACCCTTTAAGTACCATCACACCTATGAAAGTCTGGCAGCCTAACTCCTTGTTTTTCTGTCCTTTGATATTATGGGATAGGGTTCAGGTTTTTAGAAGTCATGCCTTTTAGCATAATTGATAAGACTCTTGACATTGTCTGTCAATGGTCTGTTCTGCCGTATGAGGGGTTGGGGTGGTAAGAGGCGGTTCTTGGCTAAGTCCCAGAATTCAACTGTTTCCGGAATGGAAGCCCATCCTCCCCAGACACGTGATATCCCCGTTGTGGGCACACTCAGTGCTGGGTCCTGGATACACAAGCACGGGTGGGAGATGGACAGTAGAGGGAAGTCTGCTGTCAACTCACAGAAGACATCAAGTCCTGCGGGACATAGTGAAAGGGAAACCCAGGGGCGATGGGACTGCTGTCAGGGAGAGCAGGTTGCAAGGCTGGGGAGGGCAGGGAGCTGATGGCCAGAGGCTTAGACAAGCCCCAGAGACAGCCGGTGGCTTTGAGCACTTCCTTGTTTGCATTGGACAGGTGACTGGCCTGCTCTAGAGGCTTATTCCCGGGGCCTTTGTTCCACACTGTGTAATTAAAGTGCACTGTCAGCCTTACTTCCTCTGACCTACCAAGACCTCCAAAAAAAAATTACATGAGGATCCCACGATGACCATTCTATGTTATCAAGTTTAGGTTAGCGATGTGTATTTTAAGCTCGAGTCGCTATGTGCTTGTAGAAGGAAAGACTTAACACATTTTCAGAAGGGCTAAGTCCCCTTCAGGGAAGCAGTCGAGGCCATGCGGTGGCTGCCAGCCGGGAGTGTTTCGTTAGACATGTGGATCAGTGCCACTTGCTGGTGGCTTCGGTTTTCAGCACCTTCATGGGTGTGTTAGAACTGTGAGAGTCTGCTGTGTGATCAGCACTGTTTTCAACCACCACACACGAATCCAGCCCTCCTGCCCGTTCTCTGAGGCAGGTACAGTTACGGATGGCCTGCGGTTCACAGATATGGCAGCTGGTAGGCTGGTAATTGGCAAATGGCACCCTGATAACGTTAAAGAATCCTATGCTGACCTAGACCAGCGTCAGATCTGCTGCTAGTACAGACCGGTTGCCTCCCTGCGGTGCATTTAAAGTCCTCTCTCCTTCATTTTGCCTGAGCCGTCATTTGGTGCTGCCAACCTATCAGAGGCTGCCCTCCGACCTCTATGTCATGGTACTGCCGCACAGCTAGAATGATCTGGGCAACTCATGTGGTACATTTCGTGTTGGAATTGGAGTACAAATTAGAGCTTGCATCTGGTCTCTACGGTCTCCTCCGCAGAACACGGGATGTGTTCTGGAATGAACAGTAGCATCAGAAATGCAAAAAACCAAAAACACAAACAAACAAACAAAAAAACTTATCTTGAGTGTGACTTTCTTTGTAAAGCTTGGGTGAAATGGTGACTAAGAGCCTGTATTAGAGCACGCACCACAACCATGGCAGTGGCAAAGACCGGCTGTGGCATGGCCTGGTGTCGTTTGTTCAGAGGCTAAGGCTTCACATAAGGCACGAGGTGCTTCATCCAACAGCTAAGTGTTGATGAATTACAATTTTAAATTGAGAACGAGTAAGCTTTGCTGCAGTAGACAACCCAAGGAGGCCAATGCTTCACAGAAATGCTTTAGCTCAGACTTGGTAGGAAATACCGGCCCACTGTTTGAAAACACTATGGCAAAATACAGATCACATGAAATTTACCGTTTTAACCATCTGTAAGTGTACAGCGGCATTAAGTACATCCACGGTGTTCTGCGATCGTCACCATTGTCAAGTTCTAGGAGTTTTTCATCATCAAAGAGAAACTACTACCTGTGAAACATTGACTCCAGTTCCCCCTTGTCTCAGCCCCTGGCTACGTCCACTCTATGTCTCTGGGAATTTGATAGTCCCACTTTTTGATTCTGGAGTTGGCACAGGTGTTTTGACCTTCTACATACACGGGCCAAACCTAGAATTAATTTATTTTGATCTTGCTAATGTGCTTGCATTTCTTTCTCATCTGTCTTCAATGAAATACTGTGTTTCCTTAGGTGATGCCGTGATAATATTCCCACCTCCCCCGCCACCTTACTTTCCCGAGTCTTCAGCTTCTGCAGTAACTCGAAGTCCTGGGGCGAACGGTTTGCTTCCAAATGAAAACCCACCTTCGTATTACAGTATTTTTAACTATGGGTAAGACTTTGCATTTGAACTTCAAGAGTAAGCATGTTTAACTTTCTCTAGCCTGTGCCTGAGCTCAGGCCAAGTGAGTTTTAAGGCTGCGGTACAGGAATAAACATTGGAGTGGGAGGATCTTTTTTGTTGACACTGTATCGGAATTATTGCCTTAATATTAACAGTACCTTTCAGAAAACTTGTGGCAGCAAATACATTAAAAATTATAAAAGTGATTATGCCAGGTTAATACGAAGCCGTCTCCAGGCATCTTTATGTGATCCTAGCACGGGAGAGCCTCCAAACGTTTAACACTTTATCAGCTGGGCTGAGCAGCACTGGGGCAGGGCTTGCGAGGCCCTCTGCTATGTTAAGCTTTGCTGCTTTAGATTGTGTGGAGATGAGGAAGTCCCTAGGGGACCAACAGGTACACAGGTTTTCAGTACCTCATGGAGGTACTTGGGTGACTGGCTAAAATCAACTTGCACCCTGACCTGACCAAGTTTGGCTTGTTCCCTGGGCCTCAGAGCCTTCTCAGACTGAATGGAGAGAAATGTAAGATTCCCATTCCCCATCCCCCATGCTCCCCTTATGCCACAAATTAGGACTCAGACCTGGGGTCAGATTAAACAACATAAATCTAATTGTTTTTCCTTCCTGGAGAGGGATGCAGCTGAAGGGTTTAGAGACAGCACTGTGGGTTACAAGCGGTGGTTGGTGCGGTGCATAATGGGGAAAGGCTGGAGGCGGCCAGACTGGCTGGGAGGCTGACGTTCATAGACACCCAGAAGTGGGACCCACGAGACCCAGAGGCAATGCTGGGGATGGGTGCTGTCTTACCTGGTCCTTCATGTTTGAAGGCCCATGTTCTTCTTGTGCCTTAAACTGGGTGGTGAGCTGGAGATCCAACCAGAGAGAGATCTAGAAACTGTCCTGCGTAGACGAAGGGGAAGTTACATTCTGGACATTTGTACAATTCTGTTAGTGAATGTTTATCTTCTTTTCTCTGATGATGAACCTCCCCAAGCCCTAAATAGTCCATTAACTTAAAACAAACAAACAAATAACTCCTACTTGCTACTGCCATGATCTCTGTGTGCCGCAGTCTGGCTTTGCCAGCAGCATTATCTCAGGTAATTCTCATGGGTAGGAGAGTAGGCATTCTTTTCTTTTCTTTTTTTTTTTTTTTTTTGTGGAGAGTAGGCATTCTTACCACCCCCATTTGACAGGTGAGGATCCTGAGGCTTAGTGAGGTTAAATCACTGGCTCACGATCACACAGCTAGAAAGCAGCAGCATGGAAATTCAGAGGCAGGTCTACCTGCTAGTAGAACTCACTCCAGTAACCAGTCTGCTTTCTTGTCTCTCTTCGGGCTTTTGGTTGGATTTAATTTTCTATTTGCCTGAGTCTGTCTCCCTTATGCTAGCTGTCTTGGAAGACAAAATGGGAGAGAAGAGTCACTCTATGTTGTGTGTGTGTGTACTCATTTTGGACAGCACCAATACGTTCCTACTTTGTGTCTTCTCAATGTCAAGGGAAACAAAACAGGGTGAAATTCTCTTAATGTTACAATCAGCTGTAAGGAAAGTAGGGAGTAAGGAATCAAGACGTATCTGTAAGAAATAGAACATGGAAGAAATTACTCCTGGGACCCTTGCAAATGCTCCTAAAAGCATATAGTTAAATGTTTAAAAAGAACCTCCTATTTAATGTGTGTTACTATTCTCCCTTCCTTCCTTTCTGTTCTCCTTCCTTCTTTTTAGTAGGACCCCAACTCCCGAGGGCCGAGGAGTGGCCTCTGAGAGAGAATGTGAATCTATATACACCATTTCCGGGACTCCTTCATCCGCTGGGATCTCGTACACTCCGCATCTCTCCACTGAACTGCCTCCCAGATACGAAGAAAAAGATTTCATGGCAACCACATCCTTATCCCCATCTTCTGAGCCTTCCCCACCGTGAGCTGTGGACTCTAGTTCAATTGTATATAAAATCGATCACTATTTTATTTAATTTGTTTTGTAATAAAAAATACAATGGCATCAGCTCTGCTCTGATTTCCCTGGCACTGATCAACATCAGTGGTGAACGTTCTGGATTAAGCGCTCTGGACTGCCGGAGAGGCAAAGTGCCCCTAAGCTGCTTCTCTCATTTAGACCTTCTCCAAGTTGGTAGATGAAGAAACAAAGGTTCTGAGAGGTGAATTAAGTTATTCCAGGTCACACTGCTTCTCAGTGGTGGGGTTGGGTTTTGAACCCATCTAACTGGGCTCTGAAAGCCAGCATGTCGCCACCCTGTGCTGTCAAAGGCTGACCAGAGGCAGCTGTTAATGTTTAGCCGGGTCCATTCTTTTTTTTTTTTTTTTTTTTTTTAGAGAGAGAGAGAGAGAGAGAAAGAGAGAGAGAGAGGGAGAGAGATAGCAAGACAGGGGCAGAGAGAGAGAGAGAGAAAATCCCAAACAGGTTCTATCAGTGCAGAGCCCAATGTGGGGCTCGAACCCATGAACCATGAGATCATGACCTGAGCCGAAGTCGAATGCTCAACTGACTGGGCCACCCAGGCACCCCCATTCTGTTTCCATTGTTAACCACTTCTGAAGCAGAGAAACTCGATTACTCTCCTAAGTTCTTTACTATTTTTTCTTCTTCTTTCCTTCCCACTCCCTGCCTGCCTTCTTCCTCCTCTTCCTCTTTCTCTGAAAAGTGGAAAGAAATTTCTTTCATTTTGCAAGAAGGTGATTATTGCGAAAGGACTTCCTTATTGTGAAAGGGCTGTCAGAAAAGAGGTTTCTTGGGCTACTGGGGTAACTAGAATCCCCTAGAAGGAAGTGCCTTTCTGTTACAACGTATCGGTGCCAGACTGCCCGGACCACAGACTTTTCTTACAAGGCTAGTGATGAATGACAGCTTTTGTACAGTTGGGTGCGATGGTTAAGTATTTAATTCTAGATATAAACCAGAAATAACCACTAAGTATTAGCAGTTCTACCTGGGAGCAATTGGCTTTTAGGAAATAAAAATCTGTGGTCACAGCAATTTTGTGATAATGAAATTTGATGTAGCAAAAATGTGAACTTTCTATGCTTTACACTAGCCTCACCCCCATAAAAAATCTGTATTACCCAGCAGTTAAGTGCCTGAAGGCAGAAGTTAAGGGCGTTAATGCTCCAGTAGTTTAACCCAAGTAATGACTGATTCCATGGGAATTGCCACCACAGTAAATCATGGGTACCAGCAATGATCTCTTTTTGAATTGGACATTTATTGAACTGCTCTTAAAATTCTGTTTTTTTTTTTCCTGGAAGGTTAATTATTCACAGTTTAAAATTAGAGCAAAGGGTAAATTATTACCACTTCCTTCTGCTGTTACTTGTTTAAAGAGATTAAGCTGAAATTTCTAGGTAGACTTAATATTAAACATGTATAAGTGTTCCTTATAACCAAGACCTTTTAATGGCTCAAAGCTGGGGTTTGTAACTGGGCATTTCCCTTTTCTATGCTAATACAATTAAAGTGCAGATAGAATCCTCGGGTGTAAGTCTGACCCTTTAGGTCAGGAAGTGTCTTCTACCTCCGTCATTCTCGGCGGTATTGAGTAAGATGGAGGCTGGAGAAGACAGAGCATTGAGACAGGTCCCCAGGGTGAAGATGTTTATTGCAGGACTGACGTCACGGCAGAGCTGAGGCAAATCATTTAGTCACGGAAGATACATCCTTTGCCTATCAAGGTTCTGGCAAAGGGTGACAGCTTCTGAAAAGCCACCTAGTGGACTGTTACTTGTTTTGTTTTTTCCTTCATATGTATTAACATTTTTTTTAACAAGGTAAAATTCATTAGAACATAAAACGAACCATTTTTCAGGTGAACAGTTCAGTGGCAATTAGTATGTTTACATGTTGTATGGCTACCTCCTCTATCTAATTCCAAAATATTTTTATTACCCCAAAAGGAAACCCATGAAACAGTCAGTCCTCGTTGCCTCCCGCCCCCCATCCCCCAGCAACCCTCAATCTGCTTCTGTCTTTATAGATTTACTTTTTCTGGGTATTTCATGTTTTTGAGACTCATCTCCGTCATCATAGGTATCAGTACAAGCATCGGTTGGAGTGCCTGTTTGAACTCTTTTGGTCATATATCTAGGAACGAAATTGCTGGGCCATATGCCGACTTAAAGTGAAAACTGTTGGGGCGCTTGGGTGGCACAGTCAATTGAGCGTCCGACTTCAGCTCAGGTCATGATCTCACGGTCTGTGAGTTCGAGCCCCACGTCGGGCTCTGTGCTGACGGCTCAGAGCCTGGAGCCTGCTTCACATTCTGTGTCTCCCTCTCTCTCTGCCCCTCATCCACTCATGCTCTGTCTCAAAAATAAATAAACATTAAAAAAAAAAGATAAATGAAAACTGTTTCCCAAAGATGCACCTTTGTCCATTCCCACAAGCAATGTGTGTGAGTTCCAATTCTTCCACATTTTCACCCACACTTGTTGTTTTCTGTTATTATTATTACCATCATCATCATCATAGCCGCCCTAGTTAGGATGAAATCGTGTCTCATTCTGGTTTTCCTTGAATTTCTCCAGTGACCAATAATATCAAACATCTTTCCATGTGCGTTACTTGTTTTTGAACATCAAAACGTTATCATCAGTAGCATAGAAAATCTTACTCTGGATTTCCCTCCTGTGGTGTCAGGAGGTGTGATACCCACCTTCTGGAAAACAGTGACGAGGTCAGCAAGTCCTCACAAGGTACACCGTGTTTCTACGCTGCCTCCACACCATGAAAACCTCTCCTTGTGGATTCTTCGTCCTCTCCCGGGGTCAGTTAAGTGGACTAACCCACTCAGCCAACTCTACTAACACTAAAGCAAATTTGGGAGTAGGTGAGATCCCTTTGCTATTTCTTCAGTTTACCAACTAAGGAGGAATGCAGCAGGCAGGCTGTGGGAAGCAGGTTTTCAGAGGATGAAAACTGAGGGGGAAACAAGGATGTGCTCATCCAATTTATACCCGAGAGGCTGTAGTGAGGTGGGGCGAGGCCCCTGGGACACGTGTCCTATGACCGTGTCACGTGACTGTTGGCCTTCCGATTTGGTTGCTGGGCAGAGGACTGTTGCCATGCAGGTGGTGGATGTTCCCTGAAGGCGGACATCATTCCAGGGCGGGTCATAGGAAAGGAATAGATCTAGAGATGGGAGGGGAATCTTGGAAGGTGGCCTTAGGCTGGCAGAAGAGACACTGTAGTCTGGCGGGATCTATGAAGAACCACTATAGCTATTGAAAAAGTTAATGTCCCAGGCTCCATTCCAGACTGGGCCAATAAATTCAAATCTCCAGGGGAGTAAAGTCTGTCATCTAGGGATCTGCAAAACACTGCCCATGGGGACAACAGAAACTGCAGACGCAATACGTTGTGGGCTGGATTATCTGGGATTATGAGCCCCTTGTGACTTCTATGCCTTCCAGAGAGGCCTGTTGACACAGCCCAGCCCACGCTAAGGGTCCTAAAAGGGAAGGCTGTGGGTTTACCATCAGCCCCCAGTGTTGACGGGGGGGTTCACACGGTCTCCCTAGCCCCGACTTCTAGGCAGCTCTGCCAGTGAGGTGGGAGACAGCCCCGAGGGTGTGGGGAGACAAAGTCAGATACCTCGCTTCTTCATGTGGGGAGTCTTCCCATATTTCCAGACTAGGGGACCTTGGACTCATTTATCAGGGAAGGCATGGGTTTATCTTTGCTTCTTTGTGTTAGAGGAAGTCAGGACTGCTGGGTGCCTATAACTGGAAGCATCAACGATGTCTGTCAAGATGAGGCAGAGTGGAGGAAAAAGGTAGTCAGGTTGAAATGGAAAATGCTGGAAACTGTCCAAGTGGGCAATAGTATGAGAATAGTAGGAGTCTTCCTTCCTCTCAGCGTCTCCCGGCCTCCGATGGATGAGTTTCGAGAGCTCCCCAGTCAGTGTCCCACGCCAGACACCGGACACTCTGATCCTTCAGCCTCTGCTGTAGGAACTTCTCCAAAGAAGAGACACTTTGGGAAGCATGCTGCGGGGGTGGGGGATAGGCCGGAGGGGTGAAATGTCCTCTGACTGTTGGTGGGGAACCATGCATGGTCAGTCTGCTTCATGCCACGAACGCTCCTGGGATCTTGCATAGCTTGGATTCCTGGAGTATCACGCATGCTGCCACCAGCCTGCAGGCAACGACAAGAACAGAGAGGAAGGCTTGCCTTCGTCTTTCCCTAGTAGGAGATGCTTTGCGGGGATGGGGGAGAATCCAGCTGGGTGAAGCACGTGACTGTTGAAAAGGAGATCTGTCCCCCACCTCACGCAGGGGAGGGCCCCTGCCCGGCTAGGGCTGAGATGGCGTCATTGTCAGGCAGGATTTAACTACTCTGTCTGCTTTCTGGTGGCTGCTCGGGCCTGAAGGGGCCAGAAGTTCAGCAGGGTCAGTGGTAGGGAGGGGGTAGATGAGCCACCACCGCGGTTGTGTGCCAAACCACTCATCAGACACTTACTTAAAGGCCCTTAGGCACTAACTTGCCTCTGAGATTCTCTTCTCAGGCTCTGAAACTTTCCTCCTCCCTCCTGGTGCTCAGGCAGGAAAGTTGTCTGCAGGGGACCTGCAGGGTTGGGGCAGAAGCCCAGGTCTGACAGGTGCTAGCCCAGGCCAGTCTGCTTCCCTGCTGCGTCTGCTCCCTGCCGCCCAGTGAGGAGAAACAAGTTATCTCAGGTGCCCCTGGTGCAGTCTGGCAGAGGCTGATGTCCTTCACGAGTCCTGTGTCCTCCACGGCTGTGCACTGCGAAGGGATCTTGATGCCCAGTTATACATGGCCATCGGCTGGTCACTGCTTCGTTCCCGCCCTGGACCATTTCAGGGAGTGCCCTTCATTCCCAGAAGGGAAGTAGAGTCGCAGTCCAGCTCCTATATGTCTCCTCTTTCCATAGTAAGTTGCTGGCTTTGGGATTCTTTCTCCCTTTGAATTGTAATTCAGTATTACTACTAATGAGACTATTGAGTAAAGTAAAAGATTTTTGAAGTTTTTTAAATCCTTAAAATATATTTCATTAAGCACAAATGTAAACTTAGAACATACATTGGAAGTCACTTAAATAATTATTATTCTTTGTATTACTAATTTGATAGACAATTTGGGTCATTTATCCCCATTGACATTTAGGGTTAGGTTTTTTTTTTTATGTTTAATTATTATTTTTGAGAGACAGAGAGAGACAGCGCATAAGTAGGGGAGGGGAAGACAGAGGGAGACACAGACTCTAAAGCAGGCTCCAGGCTCTGAGCTGTCTGCACAGAGTCCGACGTGGGGCTCAAACTCACGAACTGTGAGATCATGACCTGAGCCAAAGTCGGACACTTAACCAACTGAGCCACACAGGTGCCCCCAGTTTTGTTTTTTAATTCAATTTTTGAAAACATAAAGCATATACTGTATTAAGAGGTATGCACAGAAAAGTCTTGGTTGCATCCTTTTTCTCACCTACCCTTTTCCATCCATCCAGTCTGTCATTATTCCTTCTATTAGTTTCAGCTGTCTTCTTCCAGTATTTCTTTTTGATAAATATATTTTGCAATATATATTTACATATAATATATATTATTTTATATATGAATACGAATATATATTGCAATATGCATGCCAATATATAGGGTAATAAATACTATAGCATGTAGTATATGATATGCTAATTTTATACCCGTGGATATATATGTACACACACACACAAATATACGTGGCTTTGCATCTTGCTTTTTCCATCTGACAAGCTCGCCTGACAATGACTCCATACATAGAGATCTTTCTCATTTTTTGGTACAGCTACGTGGCCCTCTAGTGTGTGAATATAGTGTAGTTTATTCAACCATTCCTCTAACTTTGGACATTTAAATGGTTTCTAATCTTTATATATTATAAATAATATCACAGTGAATAACCCTGTGCTTGCACTGTTTGTGACCAGAGAAGGTATGGCTTCAGGGCCAGCCTCGAGGGGCACTGCCACTCTCGAGGGTAAATGCGTACGTGATGGTGTTAGCTATTTTCCTCCATGAGGCGAGTGCCATTTTAAACTCTGATTGGCAACATACACAGGCGCCTATTTCCGTACCACTTCGACAACAGAATGTGTTATCCGAACCCAGGTTTTGGATTTTTGCCAACCTGATAGGTGCGAGATCGTGTTTCAGGGCAGCTTTAACTCACATTTCCTTTTGAGTGAAATTGGCAATCTTTTCAAGTCTTAAGAGCCTTATGAATTTTCTCTTCTGTGAATCATTTCCATACTTTGCCCATTATTTCCCGGATTGTAGTCTAATCGAAAAAAAAAGTTTTAACTCAGATCTTTGTTATTGCAAGCGAAGTCACGTTTCACTCTTACCTTCAGAGAGATGTCAGATACAAACTCCACCAACAAGGAGTCATCATGAGTACTATACTCTGCTTCCTCATTCCCAAACTCACTCTAAATCAAAAAGTATTGGTGATCACTTAACATTTTAATCTTTTTTCATAGGCTCTGCTCAGTCGACTGGAGTAATTTGGCACCAAAGCACTGTTTCATTATTTTTCAAAATCATGGCCAGTCAGCTGGTTCTGTTAGAACATGGCGTTAATGAAATAAAGGTGCCGGTTTTGATACTCATACGTGCTGTTGGCTCTACATTTAGAAAGGCTGTTCTCCTGCCAGAAGCGGGGCTGCCCAGCTGCCTTCCATTCAGACAGAAGTCTCAAAAGAACACTCTGTGGGTAAGGAAGGGGCAATGGCGTCATCTCCAAACATAGTTCACCCCGGGGGGGTGGATGTCCCAACTCCTGATTCTTTGGAAGCTCAGTTTAGGTTTCGCCGGGGAATTGCACTGTGAGGTCAGCAGCCAGTTGAGAAGACACATGTGTCAAACAGGAGAGCATGCACAACCCTGGATGGTGTTGTTTTCAAGCTGGCTGCCTCAACTGAAGTGGCAGATGGGGCTCCGTTGTGCCATTTCAGTAGCAGTCCTGAACTATGTGCAAAGCCCGTCTAATAGTTACCTGTCGCTGCATAACAAACTACTCCAGAACAAGCTTACAACAACAATAGAAATATATTGCTTCCCGTGTTTGGGGGATGGGGGGGTGGGGTCGGAAATTCAGGAGCAGTTCAGCTGAGTTGTTTGGGCCTGTGGTCTCTCATGAGGTTGCAGTCAAGATGTCAGCTGGGGCCACAGGCCTCTGGCTTGACTGGACAGGGACTGAAAAGCCCACTTCTGAGATGATCTCCCACAGGGCTGATGCTGGCTGTTGGCAGGAGGCCTCAGTTCCTTTCCCTGGGGACAGCCACAGGGCTCCTGCAGTGTCTTAGCAATCCCTCAGAGCAAGAGATCTCAGAGAAAGCCAGGAGGTAGCTACAGTCCTTTTCAGGATCTAGTCTTGACATCAAACATCATCATGTCTGCCCCATTCTGTCTGTTAGGAGCAAGTCACTGGGGCCAGCCCACACTCAAGGAGAGAGGAATTAATGTCCACCTTTTCAAAGGAGGTGTCTCAAAGAATTTGTAGACATATTTTTAAATCACCACCATCCCTGAGGTCAAGAGGCTTTTTCTCCCATACCTGAAGGACTGCTGACCCCTGGACTGTAAGGCGTGTCTGTCTTTCTGATACACCCAATGGTAATTCCGAGGAAATGCAGCCACCTCCCAGGTGGTTGGTTCCCACCCCTTAGGAAGTGACTTTCATCACATCTACTTTCCTTTGACCTATTTTTAACAATAGAACTGGTTAAAAATGCAGGTTTTGGACCTCACCAAGAGATTCTTTCTACCTCACTGACTCTGAAAGGCTGGCGAATTTGTATTTTTACAACTACTTCAGATCAAGTGAGCCCTTTGACCTTGGCCCAGAAAGACAGAGTGAGGCACTGGTTTTTCAACATTGTGCTTTTCTGTCACCCAACAGTCCTGCCCCACCCCACCGAGGGCAGGCTGGACCACATCGCTGGGCTCTTCGGGGCACTGAGAGATGCACATGGCAAAGGGTGGGCCCACCACGGATCCCTGATGGATGGATGATGAATGGGTGAGTGGATGAACTCATCAATGATCAAAGCACCGCTGTACTGATTTGGACCATGCCTTTTTTAAAGTTAATATTCCCAACATTACATAAGACAAATTCTCGCCAAAGACATTGAACCTGACTTTTGTGAAGCTTCTTGACCTAATTATTAACAACTTATAGAAAACAGGGGGTGAAGGAATGTGTTACACAATACCTTGAGAAAATAACTACCCAAACCCACAATCTGGCGAATTCAATAAGATGACTGGCTTGGACACTTGAAAGAGTCTATGCCATGGGGGAAGAAAGAGGCCAGGGTACTGTTCTAGATCAAAGGTTGCCAAACTATGACCTGCAGGTCAGTTGTCTATTTTTGTAAATAAAATTTTATTGGAACGCTGTCATGCTTATTAACTGACGTGTGTGTGGCTGCTTTTGTGCTAGTGACATAGTTGAGTGACTGCAACAGAAACAGTGTGGCCTACAAACCTCAACTGTTTACTATCCTGCCCTTTCAGAAAAAGTTAGCTGACCCCTGTTCTAAATTAAGAGACCAGTGACTCTTCTACTTCCACCAATGACAGAGTAGATAGTACCGGCTGGCCCCTCTGCCATACACAATGAGAGGACCAGATGAGACATATTAAACAATTGTTTTCAGACGTGAAATAATTGGCAGCACAGGGCTGGACTTTCTGAGAGAAAGGAAACAAACAAAGTGAGTCTAGAATCATCCAAGTTTTCTACCAGAGGCATTTGCATTTCCCAACCCAGGGAGGGGGACACAAACAGAATACAGAGTTCTCACAGAGCTGACAAGACAGATAAATGGAGTGTGGGGAGGCTAAGGCAGCTGGAATTTCCACAACAGAATGTTTTTTGAGGAAGAAACTAACCAGAGAAAGACTTTCAGGCCACGGGGTTCTTCTCTCTGAGTCTTGGCTAAATACCAAGTTGTGCATGTGTCTGGGAGACACCACAAGCTTGGCCAAAAACCACTCTCCAGGAAAGAAAGGGTACCATGGAGCTGTAAACATAACAACTCCTGGAGCTCACACAGAGTTGGGAGATGCTTGAGTTCTGACCAGCCAGAGTGGAAAGGCCTCAGGGAACACCAAGGACTTTGAGTAGACTATCAAAAAAGCCACACCTCAGGATTAAGACTAATTAACTACTCTAGATATACCTCAATGAAGCTTAAAAGTAAGTCTTCGGGGCTCCTGGATGGCTCCATTGAGCATCTGACTTCAACTCAGGTCATGATCTCACAATGGTTCATGTGTTTGAGCCCCGCGTCGGGCTCTGTACTGATACCTCAGAACCTGGAGCGTGCTTCAGATTCTGTGTCTCCCTCTCTCTCTGTCCCTCCCATGCTTGCACTCTGTCTCTGTCTATCTCTCAAAATGTAAAGTAAAATGTTAAAAAAAAAAAGTAAGTCTTCAAAGAATCAAGTTAATCCACTTATAAATTAAATATCCATAAAAACAAAACTTAACAATCTTTGAAGACAACAAAGATAGATACTGTTTTAAAATATTTTTTAATGTTTATTTATTTTTGAGAGAGAGAGAGAGAGAGACAGAGCATGAGTGGGGGAGGAGCAGAGAGAGAGGGAGACACAGAATCCGAGGCAGGATCCAGGCTCTGAGGAATCAGCACAGAGCTCGATGCGGCGCTTGAACTCACAGACCGCGAGATCATGACCAGAGCCGAAGTCAGATGCCTAACTGACTGAGCCACTCAGGTGCCCTGAGGATAGATACCTTTGATCTTTTATTCCAAGTATACCAAGAACTTTAATCATGAATGGATGTTTTGAATTTTGTAAAATGATTCTTTTCAGAATTTTTCTCTTTTTCTATGATAAACTTTTTGGCAAATGACTGAATATTTCCTCCCTAAGATCAGAAACAAGGAAGAAGTTTTCTCTCACCATTTCTAGTGAACATTCTGCTGTGGTCCTAGCCTGTTCAAACAGATTGAGGGAAGAAAGAGCATACACATTGGAAAGGAAGAAGTAAAAGATAGTTGTGACCATAGAAAATAATAGAGTAAGCTAGAGAAAAGAAAATGTTAGGAAAATCATAAGGAAGAGAAAACGCACTTACAGTACTGTATTGTAAGAAATCTGCGTATAAGTGGACCTGCACACTTCAAACCCGTGTTGTTTAAGGGTGAGCGGTACTGTATACATGAGCGATAAACACATGAAAAGATGTCCGACTTCCCTAGGTATCTGGGACATACAAATTAAGTAACACTGAGCTATCACTACACCCCCAGTAAAATGTCAAAAAGCAAAAGATTGACAATATTAAGCACGGGTGAGGATGTAGAGAAACAAGAACTCCCCTATGTTCCTGGTAAGAGCATAAAACATTTAAACACGTTGGGAAACACTTCAGCAGTTTTTTATAAAGTTAAGCATATGTTAACTAAATGATCCAGCAATTCTACTTCTAGATTTTTACCCAAGAGAAATGAAAACGTCGGTCCACAAAAAGACTCGTAAATGAAGATTTATAGTAGCTTTAATCATAATAGCTTAAACTGAAAATAATCCGATGTTTATCAATGGGTGGATGGATAAACAATGTGGTATACTCATATAATGGAATATTACTCTGCAGGAAAAAGTAACAAACTACTCATATACACAACAATATGGCAAATTTCAAAAATATTATGCTGAGCCAAAGAAGCCAGATACAAAAGACTATATAAGCTGTATTATTGGACTTCTGAAGCTCTTGACCAGGCAAAGCTATCTACAGTAATAAAAATCAGATCAGTGGCTGCCTGGGGCAGGGGAGGAATGGGTGATTGGTTGCAAAGATGGCATGAGGGAACGTTTTCTATATTTTGATTGGAGCGGATGTTGTAAAGGGCTGTGTGTGTGTGTTTATTTCTTTTATAAAAAGTATTTATTTTGAGACAGGAAGAGAGAGAGAGCATGCATGTGTATGCATGTGAGCAGGGGAGGAGCAGAGAGAGAGGGAGAGAAAGAATCGCAAGTGGGCTCTGCACTAACAGTACAGAGCCTGATGCATGGCTAGATCTCAAAAACTGTGAGATCACGACCTTAGCTGAAACCAAGAGGTGGACGCTTAACCGACTGAGCCACCCAGGCGCCCCTACATATATTTCCCCCCCCAAAAAAAAATATATATATACATAAACTTATCAAACTGTACACTTAAAATGGATGCATTTAAATTATGTTAATTTTACATCAGTAAAAAAGTTTTAAAAGATAGCCTAAAAAGAAATAATGACAAAATGTGTGAATCTCAGCTGAATTTTGGTTCGGTGAAAACAAAACCATAAAAGATTCTTAGGATGATTGGGAAATTTTGAAAAGGGCACGGTTCTTAGATATTATTACAGAATGATTGTTAACCTTCTTTTGTGGTTGGAGAGAAGCATGTCCTTATTCTTAGATGTATTCTCAGCTGAAGTAATTAGGATTGACATATCATGACGTCTACAACTTACATTCCAATGGTTCAATAAAAACAAAAATATGTCCCACTTTCTTACATCATACATAAAAATAAACTCAAAACGGATTAAAGACCCAAATGTAAGACCTGAAATCATAAAACCTCTAAAAGGAAACACAGGCAGTAATCTCTCAGAAATCTACTGAGCAACGTATTTATGGACACGTCTCCTCAGGCAAGAGAAATAAAAGCAAGGTATTGGGACTACACCAAAATAAAAAAACTTCTGTACGGTGAAGGGAGTCATCAGCAAAATGAAAAGGGAATCTACTAAAGGAGAGAAGATATTTTAAATGACATGTCTGATAAGGTGTTAACATCTGAAATATGTACAGAACTTACACAACTCAATACCAAAAAACCCAAACGATCCAATGAAGAAAGGGGCAGAGGACCTGAATAGACATCTTTTCAAGAAGACATCCAAATGGCCAACACACATATGAAAAGATGCTCCACAACAATCATCAGGGAAATACAGAGAAAAACTATAGCAAAATACCACCTTAACCAGTCAGAAGAGCTAGTATAAAAAAATCAAGAAATAACAAGCCCTGGTGAAGACACAGAGAAAAAGGAACCTGATGCACTGTTGGTGGGAATATAAATTGATACGGCCACTCTGAAAAAACTGTATCGAGTTTCCTCAAAAAATTGAAAATAAATATACCAGATGACCCAGTAATTCCACTAGAAATCTTTTCATGTAACTTGAAAAGATACATACACCCAAATGATTATTGTAGCATTAACGACAATAGCCAAGATATGGAAGCAGTCCAAGGGTCCATCGATAGAGGAATGGACAAAGTTGTGGTATACACACACAATGGAATATTACTCAGCCATTAAAAAGAATGAAATCTTGCCATTTGCAACATGGATGGAACTTGAGGGTTTAATGCTAAGTGAAAGCAGTTAGACAAAAACAAACACCACATGATTTCACTTACATGTGGACTCTAAAAAACAAAAACAAACAAACAAAAGGAAGAGACTAATAAATAGACACCAAACCGGTGGTTGCCAGAGGGGATGGAGGTGAGGGGGTGGGTGAAATAGGTGAAGGGGATTATAACTTCCAGTATAAAATAAGTAAGGCACAGAGATGAAAAGTACAGCATAGGAAATATAGTCGACAATATTGTAATGTTTGTATGGTGACAATGGTGACTGCAATTATCGTGGTGAGCGCTGAGTAAAATACAGAATTCTTTTTAAAAATGTACACAAATACAGTGAGATGAAATAAACCTGGCAGATAGTAATAACTGCTGAGAAAGTGGAGGGTATGTAGGTTTTCAACCGCGGTTTCAACTTTTCTGACTTTTTGACATTTCCCACCAACATCACATAATAATAATCATAACAACAACAACAACAAGGCGGGGGGGGGGGAGGTAGAGGAGAAGCTAATGTTGAGGTGTTATGGCTTACTCTTAAGCCTACAAATTTTTCTTAGACCAAGATACTTATAAGCACAGGGCAAGAGTCATGATTTTCTCTGAATTCTTTTCAGTGCTGGTTTTTCAACAGAATCCCCGCAACAAAGAGCATTAGAAATACCTGTTTGCCAGAAGGCTTCCCTGGCTGCCCGCTGGCGCAGGGAGAGTCTCGAAACGTGTCAGGAGCTCCAGGGCTGGGGCCACTTCTCTGATGGCCTTGGTAGCAGGGAGGTGAATGGTTACCACCCCTGCATTGTTGAACCTTCTCTGAGCCTGCACGGGGCGTTCCCAGAAAATCTCATAGCAAATGCATGGGGCTGGGAAAGAAGGCCCAGGTGACCTTGTTTGTGAAACAGCGAAAACCTGGTTTACACGGGCACCTTAGGTAAGGATACGCACATCTTACAAAAGGCTACATTTTGGCATAAAAATGCCTCCGTTCAAACCTACCCGGAGACACTGTCCAGGGCTTGGACAAGTGAGGTCTTGGAGATGGTGAGGGAAGGGTAAGAAATCTGGAAGCTCTTTCTCAGGAAAGCGTGCCTTTCTCAAGTAGGGGGAGGAGCCAGCGAAGGGAGGAGACCAGAGCCAAAAGGGGAGGAGAGAGAGTCTGTGTCTTCACAGGTGGGGAGGTGCCTTAGATGGTGGGAGACGTTGCAGAGGCCCCGCTGAAGTTAAGGGCTGTAGAAAGTTCACTGGATCAGGCGGCTCTGTAGGTTTGGGGGTCAGGGCCAGAGCAGTCTCCTCTGGGAGGGTGGGGGGAGTGTGTAGGGATTACAGGGGGTGAGGTTTATGAAGGCAGAGCGTGCAAACGATTTTTCGAGAAGTTTGGGGCAATAGTGTGATGGCCGTGGAAAACAGAATGAGGTAGGACAAGAAGGAGAGGGTCTTAGTGTCTGGAGGTCAGTGGGGAGAGGGGCTTAGCAAGAAGAGACATCTCTGAGATGGAAGGAAGGCACCGGTGGGGGGTGGGAGGGCTGCGCAAAGATACGGGGTGTTTTGAAATACTGGGTAAGATACCAGTGTCACCCAGCTAGGTATCCACTTCATGTAGTACTTTCACAGCTTTGGAATTGAGTGACTTCCTTGGTCCGAACTGCCTATTTGAAAGTTGCTAAGAGTAAACCTAGAAAGTTCCCATCACAAGGAAAAAATTCGTAACCACATATGGCGATGGATATTAGGTACACTTACCGTGGTGATCGGTCTAAAGTGTACACAAATGTCAAATCATTATACCTGAAAAGTAATATGTGGTGTGTCAATTATACCTCAATAAAAAAAAGCAAAAAACCTAAACCTCGTTTTGTGTAGTTGTGGATCTCGGCCTACTTCTAATCATAGTTAATTCAGGAAGAAAGTCCGAAGGAAGAGGAGAGAGTAAAGAAAAACATAGGAGGAGTCTGAGATGATGAATAAAGTTAAGCCTCGAAATGACTGAAAGGCATAGAAGAAGTAGCAAAGCGGAGAAAGCCACGAAGGAAGATCCCATGAAAACTCACAGAGAGATGGACAGTTAGGTCACCCACGCCCACAGACCCCTCTGTGGAAAGCAGACCGGGAGTGTGCCTCTGGGCGAATCGCCGACTTTCCTAGGATAAAACCTCCTTTGGGGTCTTTTCAGTTACTTGCTGTGCTTTCCCTGCAGGGCTGCGAAAAAGTCACACGGCCTGTAGCCATTCTAGCCAACTCATGTATCTTGGTCCTGAATACCTGCTTTAAAAATGTTTCTAACTTGACTTGGTTCCATTCTCGTTGGGAAGAGGCTGGCAGAGCAGGTAGATCAAATCCATTTTACGGCTTGACCTCCTTTGTGCAAAGCACCAACCTAGCACCCATATATGTGTGAAAATGAATAAAAGAGGCTCTGCCCCTGGGGCACAATGGTTCTGGAGGCAGGCTGTGAGTGGGCTGCCACAGGGGACTTGCTCCCATGGGGGTATGGTTGACAGATCAAAGGCAGATGTCTAAGCTAGGTAGATTTGATTTGGGGCTTGGAGGTAGTGATTACCTGCAGGCAGGTGCTTTAGAGTAGACGTCAGACTGGGCTTCTCCTGGCTGTCGGTGCTAACTTACGGCTAATGGGGCCGGCAGAAGGCCGTCATTCCTGTAACCATTTACCATTAGGAGGTCCCTGTGCTGGCTGCCGCAAGTAACACCTAATGGTTTGCTTATCAATATTTGGGGTTGTCATAGGGCTTCCTTCCAGAAATACACAAACAAGAAAAATAATATTGCCCACTTAGAGTTAAACCTAAAAAAAATCCACTCAACACATATTGGACAGATCAGAGATAAGCAAATTTACTGCAGGAGACAGACTGCTTCTCAGGTATGTAGAGAACGCAACATGCATCCCTGGAAATGTGTGCCTTTTGCATGCTGTTCTCGCCTTTGGAATGTCCTTCTTTGGATCCTCCGGCTACCAAAATGCTACCGCCTTTGGAGGCTCAGTCGAAATGCTACCTCCCCATGTCTATTTCTTTCCTGATTCTCCAAGTCAAAAGCAAGCACTCCTTTCTCTACATTCTAGAATTGTTCTTAACTTTGTTGTCGTTCATATTTAATTCTATCTTGGAATAGAGTTTGTGGTGAGTTGTAAGTCCTCCCTATTCCAATATAAATTCCTCGACTGTAAAAACCAGGTCTTATTCCACACTTTATGGGTATCACGGGTGGCCAATAAGTGCTGTTAAATGAAACTAGTAGCCAATCACCAGTAATCAGACAGATTTCAATCGAAAGTGCACAATTATTACTTTCCCCAAAAGTGTGTCCCAGGTTGGGATCCCCAGAAATAGCCCTGAGTGGGGGAGTCTTGTCCGTGTGATAAGTTAAAGAAGTAATTTCAGGGGGAAAGGAGCGAGGAAAGAAGAAAGGGGTACAAGGTTGGAGCCTCAGCTGGAGACTGGAGACAGCCTCAGCCCACCGAGCACTGGAGCAAGAAGCGTGCCACTCAGTTGGTCCTCTGAGGAGCAACGGGCCTGGCCTTTTGTAGCCCTGTGTCAGCTTTGGCAGGGGCTCCGTTGGGGGTGGGCATGTTCCTCAGGGAGAGAAGGCTCCCATTGGCTAAAGGCAAGTTTCTGGACTGGGATCAGCTGTGAGCCATCAGCAGCCAACGTTCACAGTAGCTACAGGGTGTCAGAGTAAAATGGAAGAAGAGATTGAGAAATGGGAAATATTATCACAGCTCTCTTGGGGGAAAACAGTTTGCTACCTCAGCTTTGGCCGATTGAGAGCTTCAGGAGCTCCAAAAATGTGAGGTGGGTGTCACTCTGGGGCTTCTCGACTTGGAATTTCTAAGTGTGCTGGATTTTGCTCCTTTCTTTTCAATTTGGAAGATAAGTAGCACGATTTGGAGAGAACTTTCTTTAAGACAGAAGAGTCTGCTGGAGCCCTTTCTTTGGCAATGAAAGCAGAGGCAACATCAGCAGCAAACAGAAGCATCTGGAAAGAGTCTCCACAAGGATCTGCAATTGGCCACGGTGGTTTTAAGGAAGAAGCTACTGAAAGTCAGTTTTCCTAAAATACAATCAGCATCCTCTACTTGCTCATAGTGTCTGCTCGTGAGTTTGGTTTACATGTGATCAACATGGTGGGTCTTCGACTCTTCTTGCCCTCTTTATCATGGCACTTCTATTTCAGGCGACAGCCTCAGGCTTTTAGTTTCCCAGTTTCTGAGAACCTGACTGTCTATTCTATGGTTATGAACCCAAGCTCACAGGTCATCATTCCCTTCCTATCTGAGTGAACAACCTATCCTAGTTGGCTCAGGACTTTTCTGGAATTAGCACTGAAAGTCCTGCCTCCTGGGAACCCCCTGGTCCAGGACAAACCAGGATGGTTGGCCACCCTTCCCCCTATCTGTAGAAAGGCTGCCCTGGCATCAGATGCCAACCGCAGGAGGAGGGCTAGGTTGTCTGGTGGCCAGCAGGGCAGGGCTACTGTCTTGCAGCAGCACGGGGTAGTTTCTCAGAGAAGGAGGTATGAGTTGAACCAGAGATGATCAACCTCTCTTGTTAAAACTATAACTGGATTAATTACTCACCAGAAGGGCGAGAATGAAGGTATTGTAAATACGTGTGCAGCAATTTGACATAGCAGAATGAGCAGTGAAGTAGGAGTCAAAATACCTGGTCTCTGCCACCGATGGCAGTGAAACCTCAGAGCCAGAGCATTCATGCTCCTGAGACTTGGTTTCTCCATCGATAAAGGGAAATCACAAGTTGAGGGCTTGCTTCCTCTCTTATCTTTTGTTTTGTAACTTCTTTCTAGAGGAAAGAGTTACTCATACTCCTTGAGATAATTGGCTACCATCATTACAAGTTTTTCCCCTCCCCTCCCCCTCCCCTTCCTCCTCCCTCTCCCCTCCCCCTCCCTTTTTCCTTTGCCCTGCCTTGTTCCCTTCTCCCCCCTCCTCCCCCCTTCACCCCCTCCCCTCCCCTCTCCCTGCTTTCTCCATTCCTAGCGCTAATCTCTTTCCTCCAAATAGGCAACCACGTCAATGTGAAAAATATCATTGTAGTTTTATGAATATTGTTTTGTATACGGATCTTTTATTTTCATGTTATATTGTGCTACAGACTTCATTTTATTCCTAACACTTTTTTACTCAGCACCATTAAAAAAAATATCTTCAGGATGCTGGGTGTTGGTCTCCAAGGGTCCTTCCATTTTATGAACATTGTTTAGTATTGCAGAATGTTCTGTTACCCAGTGTTCCAGCTAACTGGAATCAAAGTATTGATGGGCTTTCTAGTGCAATTGAGGGGAGAAGGGAGTATGTTTAATCACGCCCCACACAGGTCAACTCTGGTGTGCATGCAGGGACCAAGTGGGTTAATATGCAGACACATTCATGGGGAATACATGAAGTGTTAGATGGCAAGAATGGTTATGAGTGCACCTTTGGGCCCCTAACTCGGAATGGTGAGGCCTTCCAGGACCCTGGCAGATCTACAGTCCTAAGATCCCTCACCGGGGAGCTCGCCTCCAGCAGGAGATTGGTGGACATATGACAGCTGCTTAAGACAGCCAGAGAGCCACCTCAAATGGTGCATATACTGGCAAGCTCTAACTCCTCTTCCTGGGGCTGAAGAGGACCGGGCCAGCGTCCGCATCCCGCCGGGGGAGTTCCTGTGGTTATTGGTGGTTTTCAGCAGAGCAGTGTCTCCCAGGCTGGGCCACTCTCTTGGTGGCATTGAAGCTAAAGGAGCCATGTGGTGCCTGGGAACAGGCTGCGGGTGGGGCGCAGCTGTGGGTAGCAGCCCCTCATGTCACTGCCTGCCTACGCGTGGGAGAATGGCTTCCATTTCAGACAGCAGTAATTCACACTGGGTGGCCTCTGCCTTCCCTCCCACGTCAGCGCACGGAGAACGACCCAGAAGGTGGAGCAGCAGGGAGATCCCCTCGGAGGAAGAAGACCCTGCTGCAGGGCCTCTTCTGTCTCCCCGTTTCTGGCTCAACAACGTCCTAATCTTTATTCAGGCCTCTTAGCGAGCTCTGGGGAGATCCCTCAAAGCCTGACTGGTGAGGCCCGTGAAGTGGGGGCAAGGGGTGCCAAGGCGCTCTATGTCTCCCCACGTGACACACTTCCTCACCTAGACTTTACCCAGAGGCGCATCTTGACTCTATGCCAGGCCTTAACTACTTCCGCTCCTTTCAAGATGCCAAACAAAGAAAAGCAGCGAGAAAATTAAAAAACAAAAATAAACAAACATATAAACGGACACACACAGATAACAAAGGCCCACTGTTTCCGGCCTCTTTTCTCCACATTTCGGCTGATTCTATGTTGCTCTGTGAGCTCCTCAAGCTTCCCAGGGTAGGACATTGAGGTGTAAGGGCAAACTGGGACTGACTCCATTGTGTTCCCTGTCCTCCACCTTGAGTCCCCAGAGCCTGCGCAGAAGCTTGATCTATGGAACAGGACCCTGACTCTTCCTCAGCCAATCGGCGAGGGCCGTGACCATCACCCCTCCCACTGCCCCTAGGCCCCTTTAAAACTATTGTGTTTTTGGACCCCTCTCTCTCTCTCTCTCTCTCTCTCTCTCTCTCTCTCTCCCCACCACTGCGTTCCTGCAGGTATGAGATTGAGCTCAAGCTAGCTCGAATAAAGGCTCTTTGTTCTTGCATCGGACTCAGCTCCCTGGTGGTTTTTGGGGTTCCCGAATTCTGGGCATAACAGAGGCAGTCACAGGATTTTGTACACGCTCTACCTAAATGACTCCCTTTGCAGTGGTAGGTTGTAAACTGACCCTGAGAATGAGAGAAGGTTATCTTGGCCTTCAAGCCTAGTGGCAGCCAATCCTTAGTATCCGGGCAACGGTTACAGGGCCTCCTGACATGGGCCTGGGGCTCCAGCCCTTCAAGAACCCAAGGGGAACGCTCAAATAAATGGAGCAAGATAAAATAATTACAGCTGACAGTCACTGGGCTCACTAGGCTATGTGCTTTTTCGGTATCATCTCACTCAATCCTCCCGCTTTTCTGAAGCAGGTACTGTTAGTAGCCTCTTTTATAAATGAGGAAACTGAGCCTCAGAGAATGTAAGCAGCCAGCCCAGCCACACAGCTGGAGCCAAGATTTGATTGCAGAAAAACCTCCGGACCTGTGCTCTCAGCCACTGTGCATATGTAAACACACGCACACACACACGCACGCACACACAAGATGCACACGTATGCCTTTTGGTTTATACACTGTAATCGTTTTAATAATATTCACAGAATCATAGATTGTTAGAAATGGAAGTCGCCTTAGAGATGGCTTGATTTACGAGCATGCGTGCACACACAGGCACACACACACACAGAGAAATGAAAAGGAAGTAAAGAAGGCAGGAAGGAAGGAGGAAGGAAGGAAAGAAAGAAAGAAAAAGGGGACTTGCTTTAGAAAAATAGTTCTCAATGGAGTGGCATCAGAATCACCTAGTTACAACACAGATCTCGGGACCACAACCCCAGAGCGTCTAATTCAGTAGGTCTGGGGTGGGACCCCAAATCTGCATTTCTGACAAGGTCCCGGCTGATGCTGATGTTGCTGGCCCTGCACCCACACTGTGAGAACCACCGCGGGAGAGTAAATTGTACACGTTAAGGGCCAGAAGACTCACTGCAATTGTTACCTAAACCTACTTAGCAATCAATGCCGAGGAAGCCTGGAAGAACATATCCCCAGTAGGGTCACTCTTATCTGGTCACTTGTTCTTAAATACTTTCTTGACTCCCAGCAGCAGAACCAGAATGTGGGAGGCAGGATTCTAAAAACGCCCTACCTGCCACCCACAAAAGATTGCATACCCTTTATCCCCCTGAACCTGTGAATGGGGATTTCATTCCTGTGAGTATGCTATGTTATATGACACAGTTGACGGCAAAAAGGGATTATCCAGGTGAGTGTAATCTAATCACACAGCTCCCTAAAAGTCCAGAACTTCCTGTGGCCATAAACACAAGTACCTAAATTTCCGAATTTGGAGAGGGAGCTACTGCCCAGATGCCTACCTACCCCATTCAGAAGATCCTCAGGCCACGAGCTCCGCCCCCGGGGCCCCACCTTATTTCCTGCTGAAAACGTCAGTGGCTGTAACCTATATTCTAGCTCTATCAAGGTAACAGATCGGTCGAAAAAAGAAATGTGAAGGTTGTCTGGGAGACCACCCTGAGAACCGCCTGCCCCAGTGACCCTCAGCGGACACAGCCTGGCTCAGGAACACAGAGGGATCACTCGTCAGCAGGCGCGTGCCCTTCACGGAAGAGCGGTTTGTAAACAGTTTAGGAAAACAGATTGCCCTCCTGCACTGCTGGTTGGTCAGATAACACCCTTTCCTGTGGCTGCGATTAATCGTCTGTAACAAGGAGGCACTGCCCCTGGCATGGGTATTAGGAAACTCAAGCAAGAAGCTGGGATGAATGCTCGGAGTCCTTACGGCAGCAATCCCCGCCCTCCTCCTCCCCCCAAAATATTTTGTGATTCTTAAAGTAAAATACACAGGGACACTTTTGATTTTCTGCCTGACTCTTATATAGCTATGATTCAACCACCGTGGTTTTTTTTTTTTTTAAGAGGAATATAAACTATCTGCGGTCACAGACATAATTCAAGTAAATAAAACAAGTTAGCTGGTAGTAGATAGTTCTTAAGGTTGAGATTTCCTGGGGCGCCTGGGTGGCTCAGTCAGTTAAGCTTCCGACTTCGGCTCAGGCCATGATCTCACGGTTCCTGGGTTCCAGCCCCCTGCGGGGCTCTGTGCTGACAGCTCAGAGCCTGGAGCCTGCTTTGGATTCTGTGTCTCCCTGTCTCTCTGCTTTTCTCCCGCTCGCGCTCTGACTCTCTCTCTCAAAAAATAAATAAACGTTAAAAAATTTTTTTTCATATTGAGATTTCCTTCAAATACCCACCTCCAGCGGATTTATAGACACCTGACATTTATTTAAGTGCAACACACACACACACACACACACACACACACACAGACACAAACACAGGTTTCCACAAAGCGGTTTCCCTCCCACCACAAGTGCTCAAATCAAATGTTTTGTTAACGAACGTGTGACCAAGCTTGGTTTCGCTTCCCACGAGAGTTCTCTGATAACTCTGTTTTTGCGGCTGCAGTGTCACTCTTCATTGATCTCTTTGAACTATAATCATTTCAAAATTACGATTTTTCACTGAGACTGTGGGTTGGTGGTTAAAAACAGGAAGTTTGATGGGTAAGCCTGACAAACAGTGAAAATTTGCAAGAAATTCAGGACAGTTCAGAACTGGATATTACTGAGGACTGCAACAGTGTCGCCCCCATAACCCCCCTGGAGAACTTGTCTGTAAAGAAGGATGAGGTTACTAACCAACCAGAAGTGAATACGAATGCGGTTGATCTAAAATCTTGGAACACACTTGGATGTCCATGTGGACAGAAGTTCAAGCAGTATCACAGACTAAATTGTAAAAAAAAGTCAGTATCTCTCTATGGAAGACTGTATTCCAATCTTATCTCCTATTCCACATACACTGTGATCTTGACACTCTTCCCATAGAAATGGAAGAATCTAATTCCATTCCTTTTGTATCTGGCTTGGCTTAGTGGTCTGCTTGAGCAACAGAATGAGATGGAAGTGATATTCTGGGACTTCCAAGCTAGGTCATGAGATCCTTGCAGCTTCGACCTGGGACCCATGGAATGCTCATTCTCAGGACACTCTCTCTTGGGAGCTAGACACCATGCTGGGAGGAATCACACGGAAAGACCACAGGTAGGAGCTCTGGTAAACAACCTCGCTGAGCTCCTAGCGACAGCCAGCGGAACTCTCAGCTGTGTGATGGACCCCTCCTGGATGTTGAGCTCAGTCTGTATGTAAGTCTTGGACTGACAGATGGCTGCTTTCCTAGCAGACTGCCTGCCAAACCCAGTCATCCTACGGAATTGTGTTTCAAGCCACAGAGTTCAGGGTGGTTTGTTCTATAGCAATAGATAACAGGAACACCCAGCCTGTTCTCTTTCCCAATTTATTGTGTATCCTTTCAGTGGTAGTTTAAGCACATACATTCAGTGACAAGCATATACCTCTTTCCCCTTGTAAATGGTAGCATAGTAAATACATTATACAACAGTATACAATGCATCTTAGAGATTATCCCATACCTGTCCTTATAGATCTGCTTGCTCTTTTGGGGGGGGTGCAGAGGTGAGGGACAGAGAGAGAGAGGGAGAGAGAGAATCCCAAGCAGGTTCTGCACTGACAGCGCAGACATTCATTGTCTATTCTGCTAAGACACTCTTGTGTAAAGTATATATGTAGCTTACATGCCTAGAAGAAAATATTTGCATCTTCTTGAATTCAATTGTATGTGCATTTGAAACTGTAATAGATATTGCCAAATTACTCTGCTTCGAAAAGGGACATTGTACCAAGTTATGTTCTCACGATTTGTTGAAGTTGTCTGTTTTCTGACACTCTTGCCACAACAGTGCCTTTACCAAAGTTTAAATATTTTTTTACCCTGGATTCTTATTCAGGTTACGGATTTTATTATGGTGAGCTTAATCCTTGATCTATATTTCATATCTTGATATATCTTGTTTGAGAAATTCCTGGCTGTAGTTGTATCAAGCAGTCATTTTTGTCAGAATATTAAAAATAAATTGTATGGATTTGGGAAAGATTATATGAGCTGTTAGGTAAAAAGAGAGCCAAAGATGAATGTGATTCCATTTCTATAAAGTGGATAAGCTTTCTGAGAATTAATGTGATTCCATTTCTATAAAATTATAAGCCACATTCAAACAAGCAAATAAAACACTGCCTGGAATTTCCTACAAGGTCACTGTCATGACCGGTTCAGAAGGAGGCGGGGCTGTTCTGTAGACATGGCTGGAAAAAGTTTAGGTTGAAAAAGTTAGCCAAACCAAAGAGTGCTTTTATCAAAAGATTCTTTTTTTTTTTTTTTTAAGTAGGTCCTACATTCAGCGTGAAGCCCAACGTGGGGCTTGAACTCACAACACTGAGATCAAGACCTGAGCTGAGATCAAGAGTTGGACACTTAACTGACTGAGCCACCCAGGCACCTCAAAAGATACATTTTAATGTGCTAAAAAGCCATATTTGAACAATTAGTGAAAGACCGAGATTAACTTTTAATGTTTTGACACAAGCATAGATGTCGATGTTGTACTGAGTCTTTATTCTATATAGAGTCATGGATCTGGGTTGATTGCCCAAACAGTTAATTTCCTAAATGGCAGATTCACTAACCTTAGTTGTTTCTTTGAAGTATTTACTTTTAGTTGATTAGCTTTTCTTTGTCGTTGTAACTGCATCTTAAGGAAAGTCATTTTGTCTCTGGTTCATTTAATCCCACGTCTGCTCAAGTGTAGACAGAGGGGCAGAGAAAGGGGAGCCCAAAGGGGGACAGCTTCGGTTTATAGTGTTGTCTGTGAGGACATGCCCCAGGTGCTCAGATAATAACTGACACAGGAATTTTCAATAAGATGGGGTCCTGAGGAGGGGCACCTGGGTGACTCAATCGGTTAAACATCCAACTCCTGTTTTTGGCCCAGGTCATGATCTCATGCTTGTGAGGTAGAGCCCCAAGCTGGGCTCTGCACTGCACACGGAGCCCGCTCAAGATTCTCTCCCTCTCCCTCTGCTCCTCTCCCCTGCTTCTGCATTCTCTCTCTCTCTCAAAAAAATAAAATTAATAAAATTAATATTAAAAAAAGACCTGCGCAGAGATCAAGAGTCAGTTGCCTAACCGAGTGAGCCACCCAGGCACCCCAAGAATTCACATTTCTAACAAGGTGCTAGATGCCAGTGATCTGGAGATCATGCTTTGAGAATCATGGCTTTATGAATCATATTTTTAGTCATTGAATAAGAAATATCCTACCGATATCCTACAAAGGGTCAAATTTTGTATAAAGTGCATGAATGGATTGCTCACCTTAATGACAAAAGGCTCACAAAGTTGGGCTTAGTCACCAAACACTTGTCAAGTTTCAATGCTGAATATTCTTGAACAACTGCAAGGCGGAAATTGGATGTTTTTATTGCACATCATGTCACTGCAATAAAAATCAAATTATAAAATTGAAGGGGGAGACTTCCTGGATCACAGAGACTGTAAGATCTTTTCTTCTGTGTCAGAACCCTGTACTATTTCCCTCGCATATCCTGAAATCTGATCCGTTATGTTCAGAGGCAACAAGGGGTGTTTAGCAGGAATTTTGGGGAAAGTAGGCATCTTTTGCTGCTTCAGTTGAGGTTATCAGAGTATCCTCAAAAAGTGTGAGAGGACACAGTTGCTTTTGCTGACAAGGATGGCTTAGAACGACTTGGGTGCTCAAGATTATCAACTTGACCTGAGTTTCCATGGGCGTCCTCCTTCTAAGTCTCAGGATCCCAATCCTTCACAATTAGCCCCCAACCTTGCATATTACATACTTGATGAGGCTTCAAATGAAACTTTTGTTGTAATTATGTAAACTGCATATTTGAGTTGTGCGTTTGATTTTTAGTGAGGTCAGCCCTGCAGGTACTAGAAAAAAAACATTCTTTTAGGGCCAAGCAAAGGGTCTTTGCTTTTCTGACCATTACTTGAGCTGAGAGTTTAAAGCCTTGAGCTTGTTAATTTTCTTTTTTAACTATTCTAGGGCACCCAAATGTGGCCACCCTAATCTCACAGTCCTCATAGTCTGTCGTTGCTGCTGCCATGGTTAAATGTGGCAGCCACTTGCTCCCTAAGTCATTTCCTTCACCAGGCACTTCCTCACAACCCACTACAAGTGATGCTTTGATTAGTTTTGATATTACTGCATGCCATAAGTTACTAACATCCCATTCTTCATTGACAAGGAGCTCAGCACTGTTCGAGGCCAAGACTATGACCAAACCAACCCCAGAATCCTACTTTTGTATGTCTGTTCCCTAACCCCACTGTTAATATTATGTCTCAGTCAGGATCCAGGTAGGGGAACAGACGCCTTACCAACTATTTAATATGGGAAATGAATACTGGAGGACTGAAAAAGCAAAACCTGAGTGCTGAGGTAACTCAGAGATAGTAGCAGGTTGGGGGCAAAGGGAAGAGGCTAGAATTATATTACAATGTAGAAGCTTGGAGAAGAGACTCCATGGAATTGAGACCCAGCTTTCTGAATAGAAAATGCCACTTGGCTAGAGCTGGCATCTGAGGATCTTGGGCCAAGAACCTCTGGAGAGGTTCACATGTGTGCTCACATCCAGGGTGGTGGGCACATGGAGAGTGGGGGGAGAGAGCATGGAAACTCCCCGCCCTTTCCCCATACCATCTACCTGTTCCTGTGTTATAATCTTTCATAAAAAACTGGTGATCTAGTAAACAAAACCAACTACCAAAAACCTCTGGGGAGGAAGCACTGTCTGGCCAGTGCAGCTCATTTTAAAAAAATTAACATGCATTGTATTAGTTTCAGGTGTACCACATAGTTACCATCCATCACCACGCATAATTACAGAATTTTTCGTGTGATGAGAGCTTTTAAGATGTACTCTCTTGGCAACTTGCAAATATACGGTACGATGCTGGTATTCTTGAAGGGGCACCGTGAGGCTGGTCTGGGTGCATCGCGAGGGAACGCCTGGAAATTGGAACTGTCACTTGCAGAATGATGAAATCTACTGACAGTAACAGCAAGCAAAATAGGAAATAGTAATTTCTTTCTCTCGCAGTCTCCCTCCAGTGCCCCCTACTGGCAGAGCCTAACATGGAGCCACCTGACAAAGGAAAAATCTCCTTGGTAGAGTCTCCGCTAGAGCAGAGTACCTAAGGATGCTTTGGAGCTTAGTTATCAGCATAGCGTTCTTTTCTTTTCTCATTCTAAAATAATGTACTGTTTTAAATGTCTCTTTGCATGCTGAAATACACGAATGGTTGAAATAACATGCGATCAACTCAAATGTAAATGTAATACTTAACACTACGTAGTTCTAGAAGTTATCTACATGTGGAAGTAATGTGTGTATAAGAATTATATTAAACATGTCATTAATTAAATAAGATCCAAACTAGGAATAGAGGATCCAAATGACTTGAGAGGGAAAATAAGAGTCCGATGTTATTTTGTGGTCGTGGTGTCGAGGGCCCAGCTGCCATGAAGCCGCAGTGGTCAAAGTCGCAAGTGACCCCAGGCCTGGAACTCAGCATTGTTTTCTTCATTGACTATAAGCTGGCTGTATATTAAATATCCATAATCATGCCTGGTCCATAATACGTGTTCAACAAACCTTAACATTTTTTTCCTGATATAAGCACGTTGGTTTCCCCCTACCCTCCTTCATTCTGTTCATATGATGTACTACATTGATTGGTTTTTGAACGTTGAAATATCCTTGCATTCCAAGAATAAATCCCGCTTGGTCGTCATAGCATATAACCATTTTAATATGCTGTTGAATTCGGTTTGTTAGGGTTTGGTTTTTTTTAATTGTTATTTACCATATACACAGAGTTTGAGCTTTTGGAGAGAGAAGCTAAATCAAGGTGACCTTGAAAGCTTAAAGAGAGAATTTCCGGGACTGTCTGCCCTGAAAGTCATTCCCGTTTTGCTTTCATGGGGTATTTTCATAAAGGTGATCTCTCTGCCCTGCTCCTTCAGTGATCCCACGTGGACTTTCAGCTGTAAGGGGACATAGCTACAGACAAGGGAGAAACATAAACTGAGTGATTTAGAGGAAGACTTTTGAGAGCCTAGCTTCTTCTAAAAAAAAAAAAAAAAAAAAAAAAGGCCAGGGACTGTCTCAACTGTTAACTCAGGGCTTAAGAGCATGAAAAGAATGTCAGGCTAGCTGATCAGAATTTTTGTGATCAGAGAGAAAAGCTGGCTTCTCTGGCTCTCTGATCTAGCTCAGTGGGAAAAGCAGCAGAGCTTCCAATGCACCACCGCCCCATTCTGGCTGCTCAAGGGGCACATCTGGGGAGATACCCGAGGGGGTCACCTGCTTGCTTTCCCATCTGGAAATGAAGTTAGAGATTAAAGACCTTGTCCCGAAGCAGAGGAGGCACTTTTGGTGGGGAACAAAGTCCCCTGGTCTGCCAAGAGCACTTGGGATTAACTTGGAGTAGGTTAACAAAGATCCCGATGATAAAAGCCACTTGGGGCATTAACACTTCCTTGGAAATTTTGATTCTGTTCATCTGAGTTAGGAACTTCGATTTTGCCTTTAATGAAAGTGGCCCTGGTGATTTTTATCATTAGGAATGTTTGGAAGCCTCGTCTAGGGCAAGAGGGCAACTCTTTTCTTCGACCTCTGCTCATTAATGCGAAAGGGAGCTAATA
Organism: Paguma larvata; assembly: GCA_030068075.1. Taxonomy (NCBI): domain Eukaryota; kingdom Metazoa; phylum Chordata; class Mammalia; order Carnivora; family Viverridae; genus Paguma; species Paguma larvata. The sequence continues at coordinate 96,741,645 of CM057826.1, read as the reverse complement.
TAATATTTAACCACTGAAGAAAGACATCTGTTTGCTTAAGGCCTGTCCAGGAAAGGAAGGGGATTACAGTTACTGTTCAGTGGAGGAACAGATTCTTGGGCCGCTTTCAAGTTCTGTAATTATGAATGACTGATAACGTCATTGAAGATCAAGCTTTCTTCTCTGAATTAGTTTGAGTTTGGCTGCAAAACACAGCAGGCTTAAAAAGCTACTGAGCGTGGAATCTGCTTGAGATTCTCTCTCTCCTTCTGTCCCTCCCCTCCAAAAAAATTAATAAAAAAATAAAATATTCCCTTTAAAAAAAAAAAGGCATTGTTGACTTCACCTTGGAGACCAGCGACTGTGCTGCCGCCACAGAGGGAGGGTCTAAAGCGGGTGTCCCTAAGAAGTCAGGTCATACCTGATGCTCGTTCAACTTTTGCCACTGATGTGGTCAACGGGAAGGCTTCCTAGGGAGTCCTTCCTCACTGTTGTCCAATGCAGAAAGCAAAAGACACACAGGCTGGCCAGAAGACAGCAGCACCTAAGAGCTAGTGAGGGTTGTGGGTGGTTAAGGGTCATCACAGGTCGAGCCCCCTGACGTGGGAAGGATGACACAGTCAAGAAATGTGTGTCTGTTCCCTTCCAGTGAGCTGACCCAGCAGGAAACGCGGGTTAGGTATCCGAGAGCATGTGATGGGTATGTCAAGGGCCCCAGCTCTGCCAGAGGCCCCAGAGGTCCCTCTGCCATTTCTACAGTCCTGGTTTTGGCAGGATGCAAACGGAGTCTGGGAGCAGTGCCTTTAGCTTCTAGAAAAGCACCTCATGACACAAAAGGACAGGATCAAATACTTCTTGAATGAAAGCATGAATGAATGAATGAATGAATGAATGAACGTGAACGAGAAAGAGCTTGCCATTGAATTGTAGAACAGAAGCCTCCAGCCGTGAACAATGTATAAGAAAACTTCAAGCTTCATTTCTCAGACCTTTATTCTTCTAACCAAAGTTCAGGCCTCTGCCTGTTATACTCTGTTAACCACAGAGGCCCAAAGTTCTCCCATAACTAATCGGAGCCTGTGACGGCCTTCCTCTGCTCTGAGGAGCTCTCGCCATCCCTCTCCCCTCTCAGAAGCCGGGCGATTGCACGCGCACGATGGAGCAGGGCGGCAGCCGCTCGGAGGACTTCCCTCTCAACGTGTTTTCGGTCACTCCTTACACACCCAGTACCGCTGACATCCAGGTGTCCGATGATGACAAGGCAGGGGCCACCTTGCTCTTCTCAGGCATCTTCCTGGGACTGGTGGGGATCACGTTCACCATCATGGGCTGGATCAAATACCAAGGTGTCTCTCACTTTGAATGGACCCAGCTCCTTGGGCCCATCCTGCTGTCAGTCGGGGTGACCTTCATCCTGATTGCCGTGTGCAAGTTCAAAATGCTCTCCTGCCAAGTGTGCAAGGAAAGTGAGGAAAGGGTCCTGGATTCGGAGCAGACGGCGGGAGGCCAGTCGTTTGTTTTCACTGGTATCAACCAGCCCATCACCTTCCATGGGGCCACTGTGGTGCAATATATCCCTCCTCCCTACGGCTCTCAAGAGCCCCTTGGGATCAACGCCACTTACCTGCATCCAGTGGTGAACCCCTGTGGTCTCATACCGCCTGGAGGGATGGTGACGGCCACGCCAAGTCCTCCTCAGTACTACACCATCTACCCTCCAGAGAATGCCGCGTTTGTTGGCGAGCAAGACTACCCTTCGATTGCGGCTGGTGGAAATGACAGGTATGTTGTGTGTAGTGGGGACGCTCCCCTCGTGGCTGTCACAGTCACAGCCATGGCTTTGTCTGGTCTGTAAGGAAGGTGCTGGGAGAATGCAAACGTCTGTGTGGCCTGTTCCCAGGATGGTGGCATTTGAGAGAAGCACCGTGGGCTGTAACGGGTCTGTGTTTTCTGCTTCCATGCCAGGTCCAGCCCTGATGCTGACCAGCTGGAAGAGACACAGCCGGGAGAAGAGGACTCCACCTGCTTCTCTCCTCCTCCCTATGAGGAAATATACTCCCTCCCTCGCTAGACCATGATATCGAGGGAACAGCATTTAAGTCACTGTTGCTGACAAATGAGGTGTTGGAATGCTGTGACTTTCAGAGGTTAGACAGTAGGACAGCCCAGGCAGCCTGATGGATACCATTCAAGGGGTCGGGTGGGGGTGGGGTGGGAGGGGAAATGGGAAGCAAAATGTCTCAGATTGGTAAAAATTAGGCCCAGGTGGTCAGATGGACATCCCCGCACACGGTTCATGGGGAGGAATTTCACTTCTTTGTCCCTAACCCACCCCTTTCCTATAGGAAGGCACCGGTGTCTCAATTTTAGCTCCAGCAGCCAAGGGAACCATCATGGCTGCTGGGACTCTGGGAGTTTCCATGGAATGAGAGTGGGGGGGAGGGGTTGGGCAGAGGGCAACTGGAGATTTCCTAGTACCTGTTCTCAGCCCCTCCAAGGGGGTTTGCAGATTCCCAAACAACTTGGTTGCCATCTGGTGTCCCCTGAGGGCTCTGGGTATCTTAAAGGCTGCAAAACATTTTAATAGTGGAGCAAAATAAAACAATGGCTTCCGTTCAAAAAGTATTAGATAGCTGGCTACAAAATAAAATAATAACCTACAAAATAAATAATAATAGGACAATGTTGTCAATAAATTCTTAAGTTATCACTGGGTCACAGGGAGTACTGGCAAGGCTAAAGCTTGATGTGTCTACCCTCTGCTGGACGCAAGCCACCTGGGCCCAGGGACCAACGGAACATGGGTGCTTCTCTAAGCACCTGGAGATTAGTTCTGCTGAATTAGACAAAATAGAGCCTCATGTCCATACCGGGAAAATCATGGATCATGGAAACAATCTTTATAGTCAAGACAAGCTCACCTTCTACATAAAAGAAGTTGGTGACCTTATCTCCCTGAATCTGAACTGTGTAATAAACCACCGGCACAGATGGAAGACTTTAGAAGAGACATTACAGCTATCGAGTTTTAAAAGAAAATATTTTCCTTACTTTCCTGCCAGTCGAGGTAAGGGAGGCTCATCCCAGAGGAAGACAGGATTCAGCAATTCCTTAAAATTTTGGTACCATGTTTATATATGGAGTGATTTTTACTAATTTTTATCATGAACATCTCATTTTCCAAGGATATGATTAAAATAGGCTTGGTTTATTATTGTTGTGATTTGTATTATATCTTAGGAACAAAACCTTTTTATGTGAGAATTCGTTTGATGATAGGAGGTGATGGAAAAATGTGATTCGGTTCACAGAAACAACAGTCATGAAATAGTGGCTTCCTGGCGGAGGGCCATTGGTTCTGGGGAGGAAGTTTGGGGACAGGGACGCAGCTGAGCATCACCTGTGGCATGACTACTGGCAATGACACTTGGAGCCCTGCATGCCCGCTTCCCTTCCTTGCTCTGCTCATGCTCACCGACCCCACGACTCTATATTCCTGGACTTCAGTTATAATGAGCATCAAGGGAAGGTCAAGTTGGAAAGAGATGTTAGGAAAGCGTGTCCATGCGTGGAAGCAGGGTGGGCAGGAAAGCCAATTTATCTCAGTAATACCAGGAGTCTCATATGCAAGGAAGTGGCCTTGGGGAGTTTTTAGCTCCGAGCAACAGAACTACTCAGCACCATCCCTGTTCCGACAAAGAGGGAAAGTGCCAATGGAGACGTCAGAGATGCCTCCAAAGACTGTGCATCAGAGTTTCAGGAGCTCAGTGTGGGTGGCTGGTCTGCAACAGTCAGGGGGCAGGAAAAGAAGAACTTGTTCATTCAGCTTCTGCTCCCTGGCAGGACGTGGGCCAAGAGGGGGTAGAACAGTGAAAACCTCAACCAACAGAAGAGCAAAACTTCTAGTCCAGGAGGGGAGATAGATCTGATCGACTACTCTCTGACATCCATGAGGGGTCCCATAGCTCTGGACTGGTCAGAGGGTCACGAGCGCTTGCTTGAGGAAGTACAGTAAAAGCCTCTTGCTTTGCATAACTCCAGGGAGCATTGTTTACACGGGAAACCGTGTGACTGGTGTTTCTTGACCTCTGAGGACTGTCCTGGTAGCTGAGGAAACAGTAGCTGGTACACAGGCAAGGAGAAGGAGGGAGACGCCTGGCAACCCCCTCAAGTGGAGGCAGAATTAGGGGGCACCTTGCAGGCTGTGTAAACTGTATTGCCCAGCTACTGCAGGGCACCAGACAGAGGGGCCTTCTGCTACCTAGGAGTTACATCCGCCTTCTCTCTTGCTTCAAGACACCATGGTCCCTGTCTTCACTCGGGGGATGCAGGTGCCAGCATGATAGAGCTCCCACTGAATGGCTTTTGGATTCCAACACACAGTCTTTGCTTGGTCTCTTTGACCGGCAAGGACATATTCCTGGCAGAGTTTCTGGTTTGTCATCAGATATTTGCCTTTTATCATTCTTTCTCTCAGTATCTTATGAGGGACGAATGCAGGACTGTGATGTGGGGCTAGCGAATGAGAGTCTGTCTGGCCCCTGCTATGCTATCCACCCTGAGATTATCAGTGTGCGAAGCGGCCTTAGCTTTAAGAATTCTAAGTTTCAGTGCTCAGGCCAGAACCTTTAGGGCCTTGTCAGCCTTGACAGCCATTTTAGCGGGTATCTGCTGAGCAACTAGAAAGCCACTGAATGGTCTTCATGAGGAGGGAGCTATGTTTGATTCTGAACATTTGCTGGTTAGGGTAAAACCCAGGGTCACATAGGGTGTCATACTGACCTTGCTGGCAAAGCTCAGATCTCAGTTACCACAACACCAGGAGACACCCTTCTCCACCCTCAGCCTTCAGCGGGGCCCTGTGTGTGGGCGTGTTCTGGCCATCTATATAGAAGTCAAAAGAAAGCTAAAACATCTTGTTAATCAAAGAAGACAGGTTTCTTTATAATGTAATGTTGTGTGGAAACATCTCCCGGGTGCCGACTTGGGCTGGGCCTTCTGGCTGGAGAGACTCAGGATGTTGACAGGGCAGGAGAGGGATTATCTAGGCCCGTGAAGTGGGGCCCAGTCACCAAGGGGAAGAAGCTTTCACAGAGCTCCTGGGACTTCGTGCTCTGCTTGGGCCAACCAAGGACTGGATCTCTTGTGCCATCTGGGGGTGCATTCCCTCCCTTCTGCAGAACTCTGGATGAAGGGGTCCTGCAGAGGCATCCCAGAGCCCAGGATCAGTCACTCCTTTTCCTTTGCGCTGGGCCCAGCCAGAGTTTCACACTCTTTGCTACAAAACCAGCCCTTTAAATAATGCTCTCCACACTTTCCATTGGCAGAGGGTGGGGGTACATCATAAAAATAAAGCCTCTTGTTTGTGAAGATTGAGCTGTGGGTGTCTGTTTTCAGCTCCTGACCTCTGGGGCGCCTCACTGGCCTTGTTTACAGTCGGAGCCCTGGAGCAGGGCTGGCTGAAACCCTGCACCCCAGGCGGCTGGTGTTTCTCCCCCAAACAGAAGCTCCTCATAGCAACCGTTGTTGGGGTGACTCCTTTTTACCAACAAAGAGAGCGTCCCACCTAGTTCTCAATAGTGTCCCTGCCCGTCAAGGTGGCCAGGGTGCTGCCTGCAGGCTTCAACTCACACCACTTGGCATTCACAAAGGCCTCCCGCAGGGCCCTCTGCACAACCAACGTGTGGCTCCTGTTGAATAACAAACGTGAAATAAATAAACGAAGAACTTTTCAAATGGCTAATACACGACCACTTCAACGTAGCTGTTCTGTTGTTTTCTACATTATGAAAAATTTCAAACAAATATAAGGGTAGAGAGAATAGCACATGAAACCCTACGGGGCCATCCATCACCCAACCTCAACTCACGGCCAATCTTGTTTCATTTACACCCCCACCCGCAATCCCTCACTGGGATTTTTATTATTTTTTTTTCAGAGGTTTTCATCTTTTTATTTTTTTAAGTTTTTTTCTTTTTTTTTTAAATTGAGGTATAATTGATACATAATATTATGTTAGTTTCATATATTCAAATCATATATAATGATTTGATAGTTGTATAACCCAACTGGGTATTTATTTATTTATTTATTTATTGAGAGGGAGAGAGTGTGTGAGGCTGGGAGGGGTAGAGGGAGAGAGAGAGAGAATCTTAAACTGGCTCCATGCTCAATACAGAGCCCAACACAGGGCTCAAGCCCATGATCCTGGCATCATGACCCAAGCCAAAATCGAGTCTGGTGCTTAACTGACTGAGACACCCAGGAGCCCCAACTGGATTTTTAAAAAAGTAGGGGGGCCTGGGTGGCTCAGTCGGTTAAGCGCCCGACTTCTGCTCAGGTCATGATCTCACAGTTTGTGAGTCCAAACCCCACTTCTGGCTCCATGCTGATAGCTCAGAGCCTGGAGCCTACTCTGGATTCTGTGTCTCCCTCTCTCTCTGCCCTTCCCCTCCTTGTACTCTGTCTCTCTCTCTCAAAAATAAAATAAAACATTAAAAAAAAGTAAAAAACAAAAAGTAAATCATGTCGTCTTAAAATATTTCATTGTGTATCTTCAAAAGGTAAAGACTCAAAAAAAGAGTCATGCCATTATTACACCTAAAAAATGTACCCTTCCTTAACGTCATCAAATATCTAATCAGTGTTCAACTTACCTCAATTTTCTCTATTTTATTTTTACCTCTTCATTTTGGTTGAATCAAAACCCAAATGACATTAGCTTTTTGCTAGATGCATCCTAAGTTTCTCGTTACATCATACTGTATTTTCAGAGGCAGGTGATTGGCCAATTGCTCATAGTAGCAGCTTCATGTTTATTAAATCTCACTTTCCAAAAGAAAAAGTTTTTCAAGATTTTTCACTGTGTATCTCCTCCTCTGTCACTTTCCTGAAACTCTAAGATCTCCCTGAAAGAAGAATCTTATTTCTTCTCATTTTTGCACATTATTAGAGATGTTTCTAAACATAGGCCTAGAAAAAAAATACACATGAAAACACCCAGAGATCTTTAAGTGAATGTTTAGTTGACAATTATGTGTTGCTGAATATTTTCAAGAGTATCCGAAAACACTGGCAACCTTTAGCAGTTTTGACTTGGTAGGCACAACTTTTTAGGAAAAAGAAAAAGTTCCTCCCTTCAGAAATCATAAAAACTCCTTGGAACATTTCAGAAGTGGAAACCAGAGTCTCCTCTTTAAGAAATAGTGGGCAAAACCTCTTGCTGAACATTAAAATATTACCTGGTACAATGTAGCTCGCAGAGGTCATTGATTGCGGACCTCTCATCAATGGATTCCCAATTCTCCTCAAATTAAAATGAATGTATTTTCTGGACATGCCTAGAACTCTTCCTTTGAAGGTGGATAAGTATAAGTGTGTGTGTATGTGCGTGTGTGTGCGTGTGCGTGTGTGTTCACGTATACCCTCTTATATAATGTAATTTATGGATTTCTTGCCCATTTACTACTAGTAAATCATGGAGAGTTTTATGTCCCAGGCAGTCAGCAGTTGGTTATAAAATCAACAGAGAGCTGTACTAAATAAACCGTTACTGGATTGCTCTTAAGAACTGATGACAAATCAGAAAGTGAAGACAACTCCATGGGAATGATTCTCACCTGCCTCTGGGATACCACAAAGGTCTCAAATAGGGGAATTTTATTTGTCTTGAGCTTTTAAGAAGATTAATAACCAGATGAACTGGAAAGGAAACCAGTTTTCTGGGTTCCAGGAGTTTTCTTCTGGAACAAAGAATCTGTCCTCCGGCACAAAACCTACATGTGTGTAAATCATAGACACGACTGTGTGTGCTGGAGTCTGTGCTCACACACAAGGGGCTGAAAGTGAAGCTTGTGTAAGAAGTCAGAGATTTTCCTGTTTGAATCTTCCCACTAGTGTAAAAAAATCAATTTTATAAGATGCAATGTGTGTGTATGTGTACACTTTTAAAAATAGATTTAATATGTCTTAACGAATACAGAGGACTGGTAATAATCACTTCTGGAGCAGAGGACAGGAAACTAATTTTTCACTGTAGTCCATGATAATTAATGGATTTTTTAAGTGTTTATTTATTTTGAGAGAGAGAGAGAGAGAGAGAGAGAGAGAGAGAGCATGAATGATCAAGGGAGGGGAAGACAGAGAGGGAGACACAGAATCTGAAGCAGGCTCCAGGCTCCGAGCTGTCAGCACAGAGCCTGACGCGGGGCTGGAACCCACAACCTGCGAGATCATGACCTGAGCTGAAGTTGGACACTGAACCCACTGAGCCACTCGGGTGTCCCTAATGGATTTTTTTTTTTTTTACCATGCTCATTTACTACCTGTTCACAGAATTAGAGTAGAGGAAGAAGAGAAGGAAATGATCTTTCTCCAAATATTTTCACTGCTAACATGATCCTCTTGAGTCCTAGGGTAAATAATTTTCATTGCCCCTGCTGCTTATATCGGCGACAGATAGACACACAAGACACAGAGATGCAAATGTGGTATGCATATACTGTGATATGAATAACACCTTTACACGGACATACACACGGGAGGTCTCGGGGGAGAGAACAGTGTTCATCGTCCATCGCTTACCCCGTGTGTGGAAGATTTTTCACACGTATGTATTGTTGCTTAAGTCCTCTGCTGGCTAATGTTCCATGTTAGGTAAACAGTGACCAATGTCAATGGAACAGCAGCACACAGAGAGTCATCAGTCAGATTCCGCAGGTTCTTTCTTTGATAATTTTCTCAACCTGGCCTCTACCTCCATGCCTTGAAAAACTACTCGCCACAGCAGCAATTCACATACCTTTGTACCTTTGGGGGTGAAACTGAGAGTAACTCAAGTTACCCAATTTCCTCATCGGAAGGAGCTTCGGGATTAACCGGCCCCCCTTCCTACTCTTTCCCTCTCTGGAAGGGTCTGGCAAGGACATCAGTGCCTACAGCAGCCACCGGCCCTTTCCTTCCCGGTCCCTCCTGCGTTCCAGTCGAGGCTTTTCCTTCTGGGCCTCTGGGGCTGGTCTGATCCCCCTTCAGCCAGGAAGGACGCCCTGATCCCTCAACAGTCTGAGCAGGAGCCACGAAAACATGCTTGGAATTTTTCAGAAGGCAAATAGACTGCAAAGGGAAAACAAAAAGCTCTGTCTACAAAGCTCCATAGAGAACAGGTTTAGACTAGAGCGTGTCTCTGCCTCATTTGGCCCCTCAGAGGTCACAGGGGGTTCGCCTTTGGGGGTCACCTTTCTGGTCCCTGTGCTTAAGCGACACCCTGGCTGACCTCCCGGCTTACTCTGTGGTTGTCAGTGGCCCGTGGCAGGAGGCACCATGACTACTTAGACTTGTGTACCTGGCAGATACTGAACAAAAACTGAACAAAGTCCATTTGCCACTCCCAGGGAAATAACTGACGGCATTTATGGCCAACAATAACATTCAAGTTTTCAAGCGAAAATTAGAACTTTTGAAAATTTTATTTGTCATCATGAGCTTGACAACTTCCCCAAAAGAGGACTTTATTTTTGAGATCAAAGTGATTTTAGGCTCGCCTGGGTGACTCGGTCTGTTAAGCGTCCAACTCTTGGTGTCCGCTCAGGTCATGAGCTCACAGTTCCTGACTTCAAGCCCCATGTCAGGCCCTGCACTGACAGGGTGGAGCCTGCTTGGGATTCTCTCCCTTTCTCTCTCTCTGCCTCTCCTTGGCTTGTTCTCTCTCTCTCTCAAAAAATAAGTAAATGTAAAAAAGATTTTAAAATGTGATTTTAAAAAATAGTATATAATTAAATGTGTTAACATTTGAAAGGTCGGCATAATTCAGTGAATGAATATTTTCCACACGAGCACTACGTAATATTACAAAATCATGTGCATGTAAAAAATACATTCAGTGCGCTAGATAGATCAATGGATTTTCATGGAATAGACCACAAAATATTCATTTATATGATTTCGTATTCCATACTGCAATTAGCCTTTAAGAAACTGCCAGGTGAGTCTTGGTGTAGTATCAACGAATAATATCTACAATAATCTGAAAAGCTTGAGAAATATTTCTGTATTTTCCAACTTACACATCTGTGTGAAACCAGATTCTCTCCATATAATTCAACCCAAACAGCATGTTGCAAGAGATTCAGTGCAGAAACAGATACGAGAATCTGACTGTCTTCTGTTAAGTTGGATACATTTTTTTTAATTAAAAAAATTTTTTTAACACTTATTAATTTTTTGAGAGACAGAGAGAGACAGTGTGAATGGGGGAAGGACAGAGAGAGAGGGAGACACAGAATCCAAAGCAGGCTCCGGGCTCTGAGCTGTCAGCACAGAGCCTGACGTGGGGCTCGAACTCACAGACCATGAGATCATGACCTTAGCTGAAGTCGGACACTTAACCCCAGGTGCCCCTAACTTGGATATTTTTATAAAAATTTGCAAAATTGGAAAGAAATATCATTCTTCTCACTCTTTTTTCCACTTTGGAAAAAATATGTTAATTAACACATAAAGGGTATATAATTGTAATTTTTATGTATTTTCTGCTTTTTTAAGTTTAAAAGTTTACTTATTTGTTTGTTTATGTAAAAAAATCTCTACACCCAACATGGGGCTTGAACTCACGATCTCAAGATTGAGTCACACTCTTCTAACTGAGCCATTCAGGTGCCCCTGTAATTTTTATCTTTATGTTTTAAGTTTTTTGAAGGCTCCTGGAACCATTTTAATTTTTTTCTATCTTTATTGAACTATAATTGACAAGTAAAATTATAAGATTTTAAAGGGTATAATGTGATGATTTGATATACGATATACTAATATATTAATATATTCAATATAAAATGTACTAATTTTATAATGAATAAACAATATTTATTTTTTTTGTTTTAAGGTCTAACATGGTAAATACTAATAGATATCACATAATCGAAAATTCTTTGGGTTCTCTGATATATTTTATATATATATATAGAAGGTATAAAAGATTTCCAAGAGCCTAAGTGGTGAGGACAGCTGGCCTATACTATTGGGGTAGAAAAGAAGGACTGTCTACCTAAACATTATATTTCCGGCCTCTTTTGCAGCTAAGTATGAGCATGTGATTAAGTTCTAGCTAACTGGATGGAAGCAGAAATTTTAGGACAGGGCTTCCAGAAAGACCATGTGGAAAGTACATAGCTAGGGGAATTCCTTTTTTGACTCTCTGCTTTTTCCTCATTCTGAAAGACTACAACTTACATATGATCGCAGAAGAACCAGGAGCCAGCTTGGACCATGAGGTGACCCCAAGAAAAGAAGCTACTTGTTCTCAAGATGGAGGAGAAAGAGAAACAAAAGTTGGGTCCTTAGTGACCATCATGATTCTGCCTGATTGTCTACTCTAGACTTCTTTAAAATGAAAGAGAAAGTTTCAAATCTTGTTTAAGCCACTATTATTTTGACTTTTTGGTTAGCTGTAGGGAAACCTAATTCGTTCCTTTAAGTGTGACAATGTGCTAAGACAATTAGCCACAAAGGACCTAGCTTTATATGGATTCTATAACTATGTCTTAAATATATTTAAGATTGGGTTTTATCCCCATGCCGACCATTGTATTAAGGTATGATATTGAGAAAGCATTAGTCAGGGTTAGCATAGTAGGCACTCAGAAATTCATTCAACCCTTTAAGCAACAAACATTTGAAGGCTCATTGTATTGGCGGGCCGTGAGCCCGGCACTGGGTATACACGCCCTCAGAGCCCTTGTGGTCCGTGGAGGGAGCGGCCTCACTCCAGGAACTAGCACTGCCCTCACGGCTCTGCGGTAGGCCCCACATTAAGATAACAGACTATTCTCAGTATCTAGAGAGAAGCAGAGAGCTTGTCACCTAATTGGTATTTCCGGGGCAGGACTTAAAATGCTCTTGAGTGAATTTCATTGTCACCCACACTCACTGAACCAGAATGGTCCAAATAAACAAAGGGGCTTCCTTCTCCCCTCTCCTTAATTTTGATGGGTTGACAAATCCCAGTTCCAAGATTAGCCATGTCTGTTACTGAGTGCGCCCTCATGCTACACTGTCAATATAGTAACTGGCTTGATTTGAAATACCATTGTAGAAGGCCAACAAACCTTGTCCATGGAACCACCTGTTACTAAACTCTCCTAAGCAAAGGTAACTTTCTGTGGGACCTCAAAGCAGTCTCTTCCCTCCAGCTGTACAGAGTCTATTACCATTTACTGGGAGTGCCATAGACGGGGACTGGGTAAAGAAGACGTATACAAAAGCCTTACTCATGAAGACTAGAAGATTCCAGAAGAGACAGCATCTTCAGAGTTACCAAATTTCTCCCAGGCTCCTTGGGTTTGGGGTGGATACAGCCCAGGCTGACTATTGCACAGACTGCTGAGTATTAAACATGATGATACTATTGATTAAAAGCAACAAAGTCTGCAGAGTTGTAATTAGTAAGCCATGCTCCCCTGACGGAGAAAGCAGGGACTAGCAAAAGCCTAGGTCGATTTAGAATGCTGGCTCTGCCGCTTATTAGCTCGGCGACTTTAGGCAAGTTGCTTGACGTTGCTGAGCATAAGAAATACTTAGGCACGTTTTCTCAGATAATGCTGTTCATTCTAGCAGTGGACAAACAGGGGCCAAAATGCACTAACATAATTGAAGAAATGACTTTTCTATTAACTTTTTCCCAGCCATAACCTATCACTTTAGAATTAGATTTGATTTACATATAACAACACCCCCAAATAACATTGACTCGAACAAGATAAGCGTATTTCTCTCCTCCGTGTGAAAAGCCCAAAAGTAGGTAGTACAGGGCAGATCCAGATTGTCAGGGGCCCACACGCCTATCTTTCTGCCATCTTTAGTCAGCACCCGGCTTTCCTCTTCAGTCATCTCATAGTTCAAAATGGCTGCATTCTGTCTACATCCTATAAGGTGGAAGGAAGTAGAAAAAGAACAAAGAGAGGGCACCTGGGTGACTCATCGGTTGGGCATCTGACTTCAGCTCAGGTCAAGATCTCACTGCTATTGAGTTCAAGTTCCACATCCGGCTCTGTGCTGACAGCTCAGAGTCTGGAGGCTCCTTCAGGATTCTGCCTCCGACTCTGTGCCCCTCCCTTTCTCACGCTCTGTTTCTCTCTCTCTCTCTCTCTCTCAAATATAAAATAAAACATAAAAAATTTTTTTAAAGAAAGGAAAAAAGGGCATACCTCACACCTGATTCGATTCTCTTGAAGAAAGCCTTCCTGGAAGCTCCATATTATACTTCCACCTCCACCTCATTGGCCAGAAAGCGAGCCTGTGGCTTCACCAAGCTGTAAAGGAATGCTGGGAAACACAGCTGTTCGTTGTTACTGTCTTTCTATTACAAGGGGGAAACTGCAGAATAGATACGGGGTAAGCCACTAGCAGCCTCTTCCATACTTGGTTCTCTCTCTCTCTCACTCACTCACTCACTTCGGTCTAGATTCAACTCTCTGCTCAAGAATTTGGAACTTTTCAGAAAATGTTTGTTTTGAATCTCTCTGCTGAACCAAAAATATTAACTTTGAAATGCCAAGGATAAATATACATGCCAGATGCGAGGTTTCAGCCAAAGAAGCCCGACTTGTAATTTTAGAACGACAGATGTACTCATCAGCGGGAAGCATCAATGAGTTACAGAGCGTCTAAGCTGTACAACAGGCAAGATTTGCCTGAACCACAACACCAAGGACTTGCTGTGTCACATATTTGTCTCATTTCTTTCGGTTTTTGTGGGATTTTCAGTGTAACCCCTCTTCACATTTGAAGAACGTTAGTTGTTATGGAAACAGTGACATTAAATTCACATGGCAGGATTTAATGATATTGACATAATCGAAACAGAGCGCGTTCGTTCCAGGAGCTAGGATTCAAGGACTTGAGTTCTTCAGCGTTTAACTTGCTCCCTGAGTTTGGGGCGGGGAGACAGCGGGGAGAGTGTAGGAAGCCAGACACCTTTGGGAGCTGCCATAACTTCTTTGGGGGCATTAGAGCTATATTTAGTGCAATTAAGTTGCTAATTCACTAAAAACGACTACAGTTCCCTTGCCGCGGGACAGACTAAAATGCAGCTGCTAACGGTGGCTGATTTATAACCTAGGCACCAGGCGAAATAAGCCAGATTCTTCTGAGGGCCTAAATCACTCAGTCAGGCGATCAAAACAGCATGCTTACGCTGGGCAGAGCACCAGAGTCGTGCAGCCTCCAAGCTGGGCTTGACAAACTCCCTGTTTTCAGCAGGATTAGACCCCTGCCTCTCCATCACCCCTCAGAAGGATGCAGGAAGTATAAGAGAGCCTTCAGAGGCTCAGAAGTCAGTGCCTATGCTCTCCTCAACCTCAGTCACAACCCGTGGGAAACTGGGACTGAAAAGGCAGAAAAGTATGTATGCAGTCTATAATCTCTCCAGCTAGCAAGTTCAGGTCACTGAACATGGCATATGTGTGTGGGCAAGGCCAATTTGAAGGGCGAGCCAATTGTACATGGTACATCCCCCAGTAGACACCATTCACAGCATAGTCTAATTCAGTGGTTCTCAAACATGGCTGCATATTGCAGCCACCTGAACAGTTTGAAAAATTCCAAAGCCCAGGCTGCATCTCGGACCAATTAAAACAGACACTCTAGAGGAGGGACCAAGATGTCAATAACATTTAAAGTCTCCCAAGTGACTCCAATGTGTAACCACGTTTAAGAACCAAGGGTCTGACTCACATAGACTTCAGTCTGAATGGTGTCCCCTGGAGCTATACTGGGGACAATTTGCACCGACTTATATCACAGCTCTGGGCAGGGGTGTGACAGTTTCTACACAGAGGCTTGTCACTTACGTTGTCTGCTGGGAAATTTTTTTCCTTTTTGGTTTCTTCTTCGAGTTCACGATTCTTACAGCAAGATTTAATAGATGGACTTTGCAAGTGACATAAGTACTTGTGATGAAACCTCATCCTTGCCAAACTTCTCCCTCAAGCTGGGGTCTTAGATCAGGTGGCTCTGCTGACCCCTCCCTGCCATCAAAAGGCCCCATGTATGCACATGGGAAACAGCCAGTGGTCCCTAGTAGAACATGTGCATAGGCGAATAGTGCAGAGGCAAACCATGCTAGGAGAAGAAGGTTCTGGGTGCTCAGAGGGAGACGGTGACCTGCAGAAGGAGTGCTAAAGAGCTGTAAATCTGGCTAGGGCCTCCCCTCTGCCTTGTCGAAGGCAGTAAGTCACAGGGGCCTCTTACACTGTCCGGGTGAGCCAGCACGCAGTCCTGACTCCGGGACTGACTCCGGGAGTCACAGGAATTGGCCCCTTACTGGCTGAGTAACTTTGGGAATGTCTACGAAAATTGTCATACCTCTGTCCCCTGTGCCTGCTGAGTGGAACGGTCTGTGCCTCTTCGTGTTGCTGTGAGGCCCAGCTTGGTGCTTACTATATGCCCAGAGCCCTGATAGGAGCTTTGTCAATGAAGGCCAAGGCACTCTCGCCCAGGCTCCGGGTCTAGGATTTCATTGCCTTCCCCAGGGAAGGTTAGCAGAGGGAACTGGTCACCCTCCAGCTACCCCACCCCTAGCCCCGGATCCGAAGGGTGCTCTGTCACCAGGCCGTGGTGTGTGCTTCATCGATCTACCGATAACAAAACACTTCCAGAAGGAGACAGTAAACTCTAAAGCGGTTTGGTCTTTTTCTTTAAGGATCTAGAATGGTGTTTGAAAAAAGGAGGTTCTGGAGTCAGGATGGGCTCATGTCACTCCATCATTCTGTTCTGACCTGTGACAAGTTCTTGCCATCTCTCAATATCCACATCTGTGAGATGGACACCACACTGTTATTTGAGTCATACCTACGGTTTATCGAGAGAACCAAAGGATATAACATCTGGAACATAACTAGCACTTGACGAAAACAGCCGATACTTGGGGGCAGTCTTATTTACACCTCCTGTCTCTGTGAGCTAGGCCGATGGCTCTCTGGCCCCATGGCTTTCTGGCCCCATGGCTTTCCACAGCAGCGTCTGCCGACCTCAATCCTGCTCAACTCCAAGTACTCCCAGAGAGCCCCGTTTTCCATGAGTTCCCATTGCGAAGCGCCCCCACCTGATAGAAGTTCCTCATGTCAAAATAGAGTTCTTGCCTCCTAGGCCAATCATTACTCAAGAAAATCTTGCCACATTGGATCACGTATCTCAAGGTGCCCCGTTAAGTCACCTCTCTTCTTTCCCATCGCTCCCGTGGGCAGACTGTGTCCTGTTTCAGCAGAGCTGACATGTGTCTTCCAAGACGCTCGTGCCATTTAGAACGGGCACTTTCTCCCAAGCACACCACCCCACAGCCTGCCTGAGTGCTCCATGAAAACACGGGGTTCGGGAGGGGTGCGGGCACAAACCGGCTCTTCCTAAGCCTAAGAATAACTTGCATCCTGTGCGATGAACTATTTTGTGTTTATTCATGGCCTGAGCCCCACCCACATTCAACTTGACATCACTGTTTCCATAGTAAATAATAATCTTCAAATGGAATACAGCAGGGCCTGAAAGCCCCACAAAACGCAGCCAAATGAGACAAACATGTTCCTTAAACAATGGATACAATGGAGTGGGGTGGCCGCGAGCCTATGCATTTATGTTCCAGATGACTTCCACGTCTCAACCCCTGCTTCTTCCATCCCACAAGGAACAGGGAGGATTCGCGACTATGAAAATAATACACCACAACCTCACGTATCCTATGGGAGCGCATATTTATAGAGAGAGACACGACTCACAGTAACTGTTAAGATGCATTCACGCGATCCTGCATCTGGAGCATGTGTTAATCCTCAACGTTTCAAAGTAAGTATTTGGACTCTAGTTTTCTACAGAATTTAAAATAGACCCTGGGACCTTGCTCTCATTCGCTGTTCGTAGCCCCCACTTAGCACCCAGGAGAGGTTCTTTTCATGGCTGCCTACATTTTGATGTTTAGGTGTTAAATACCAGCTTCTTAAGGGGAGGGGCCCTGTCTTAGAACAGATACCACGATTCCCCAGAACTGAGCACAGAGACTTACACACGGAAGTAGTCATTTATGTTCACTGATGACAGAATGTGTAACACTGCCCAAGAGAGAAAAGAATCCATATGCTAGGTAGTATCTGAACACACGGAAGGGCATTTTGTTCCTGGACATTGTAGAAAGACAGTAACTCATCCATACCTTCATGTCTCAAAGTGTGGCCCTTAAGTCAGCGGTGTGACATCCTAGAGGTGGTTAGAAATGCAGAATCTTAGGCTTAGAGCCCCTCAGTCAGAATCTTTATTTAAATAAGATCTCCCGGTCATTCGCATGCATGTTAAATTTTGACAAGACCTAGTGGGTCTACACCACCTTCGCATACATGGTTGAAAGTGATATCTAGGGGAGAGAGAGAAAAGCCAATAATAACATTTACTGAGTTCAAACAGAGCCTAGGAGTGGGGCAGGGGAGAGGGGAAAATGGGAGATGGGCATTGAGGAGGGCACTTGTTGGGATAGTTGTATGGAAGCGATGAATCATGGGAATCTATCCCCAAAACCAAGAGCACTCTGTATACACTGTATGTTAGCCAACTTGACAATAAATTATATTAAAAAAAAAAAAGAGGGTCACCTGGGTGGCTTAGTCGGTTAAGCAGCCGTCTTCAGCTCAGGTCAGATCTCACAGTCTGTGGGTTCGAGCCCCACGTCAGGCTCTGTGCTGATGGCTCATCAGAGCCTGGAGCCTGCTCTGTGCCTCCCTCTCTCTCTGCCCTTCCCCTGCTCACACTCTGTCTCTATGTCTCTCAGAAATAAATAAAACATTTAAAAAAAAAAAAAAGAGCCCAGGAGGTAGGTACTATCATTATTTCACTAGCTACCAAGTTGTGGAGCTGAGATCAAACCTGCAGAGTGCACGCTCATAAACCGTTATGGTCTACACACTGGGAACTGCAGACATCCAGAGGAGTTCCCTGTTCCAGTCATCCCTTGGAAGAATTGCAACTTACAGTCAGGTGGAGCTTCCTACATGAAGCATTTACATATCGATAGGACTGAGGGCAGCCTGTATTCCATAGCTTACATGAGTAATACATACTTATTGTAGAACAATTAGAAAATACGGGTAAGCAAAAAGAAGTAAAAACTACCCAATCATGGTAGCATAGTTATTATTTTAATAAATACTCTTCCGTATATCATCTGTGAATATTTATGAGTATCTATATGCATATGTATATATTCGCACATGTTTTTAACAACAACAAAAATGGAATCATTGTATCCATACTGTTTGTGACTTTCCCTATTTTAAAATATCTTTAGAAGTTTAGATCTCTCCATTTTTCACCATCTCCTCTTCTCTGCACATGTATTTAATTCCCACCCACCCTTGAAGGATTAGCTCAAGGTTCACCTCCTCCAAGAAGCCTCCCTTGATCGCCCAGCCCGTGGGAGGCAGTGACGCTCAGCTGACACTGCCAGCCTGGCCACCTCTGCCTGTATGTCTGTGTAACCCTCATTCCTGGGCCACACCAGCTCAGAACAGGGTTTGGGTGATATTCACAGGCCACTGACCCCCGCCTCCAGCTTCTACTCATGGAAATTCCACAGCCACATCAAGGTTCTTCCTCCAGGTTCGAGGGTGCTCTTGAATGTCTCACAGATGTGTCCTGTCTGTCCTCTTCTGTGACCCGTGTGTCTGTCCTCCCTGTGATGGCTGCTCCCGCACTAACTTGTCCACCACGAGCACCTACCCTCTTCTGGCCACAGCTGGGTTGGATTAGAATTAACAAATGAAATTGCCAATATTCTCCAGTTTTTGACCTACCTCCATAGCATTTTCATGAGGTTCACCGAATACTCCCACTCTTGCATTCCACGTGGCCGCTCCTCGTCTGGCTGTCAGCAGTTCTGAGTACCTGGAGCAGACCCTTCCCGCCTGGCCTCACACTCCATCATTAGGGCACAAAGTGGAGCGAGCTTCTGGTGGACCAGGTCTTTCACTGAACCTAGCCTTTCTTTCAGGTGATGGGACCATCTCCTGCAGAGGCTGCCCCTGAGTCTTTGGGGAGACTGCACCAGAGGACAATCTGAGTGAGCCACACTGGCTACAGCTCAGAATGGCCCCTCTTCACCAACTGCCCACCTACATGCCTGGCTCGGCCTGGGCACCATGGGGGTGGTGCCCACCCATATCTGGTCACTGGGAGGTGAATGGTGCCCTGCTTCTCTGCTGCTTGGCATCACCACCTCCCCCATGAAGCTGCTGCCTCCTGACCTCTCTCAGGCCCAAACACCCACATTTCTCAGGGGCATCATCTCCCATCTTTGCCCTGGGTCCTTGTTGCAATTTGTCTCCTCCCTCTCCCAGCCTGCTTTTTTATTATTTTTTAATTTATTTTTATTTTTATTTTTGAGAGACAGAGCGTGAGCAGGGAAAGGGCAGAGAGAGAGGCAGACACAAAATCCAAAGCAGGCTCCAGGCTCTGAGCTGTCAGCACAGAGCCCGACGCGGGGCTCGAACTCACAGACCGCGAGATCATGACCTGAGCCGAAGTCGGCTGCTTAACCGACTGAGCCACCCAGGTGCCCCTCTACCCGTCTGCTGAGGGAGTGTGCGCGGGATCCCACTGGCAGGCTCAGCAGGGCTTTGAGTTCCGGCTCTAACTTGCTAGCTTGCATTAGTCTCTTAGGCTGCTCAGTGTCTCATTTTTCTTGTCTGCTAAAAAGAGATAATAAGAGTGCCTGCTTCACCGTGTAGTTTTGAGAGTTAAATAGAATCACCCATGAGAGAGGCTTAACAGCAATGCCCAGAACACTGCAAGCCCATAAGACAACCTCGCGTGAAGGGGCACCTGGGTGGCTCAGTTGGTTAAGCAGCTGACTTTGGCTCAGGTCATGGTCTCACGGCTCAAAGGCTTGTGAGTTCAAGCCCCGCATCAGGCTCTGTGCTGACAACTCAGAGCCTGGAGCCTGCTTTGGATTCTGTGTCTCCCTCTCTCTCTGCCCCTTCTCTGCTCTCTCTCTCTCAAAAATAAATAAACATTAAAAAACAAAAAGAAAGAAAACCTCAGATGAAGCCACTGACAGCATGTCCTTCCCTTTAGCATTTTGGTCTGTGCCTGATACCCCCGTCGTGGGTGATTAAGGCTGTCCTGTGCTAATTATACAAAAAGCAGACTGCAATGAGAGAGAGTGAGTCAGGGCATGGAGGAGTCTGCTTCAGAGGGGTGCTGCACCCCAGTCTCCTAGCCCCTGGTCACATCCATCACACCAGAACCCTCGTCTCTGGGAGACGTTTCCGCCCAGCGCCCACAAACACCCAGGTGCTGGCAGGGTGCTTCTGGAAGCCTCGGGCTAGAGCCATGCAAATTTCAGAGCCTTGGAAAAAAGTGTCCTCACTCCATCAAGCAGCCATTTAAGGACCAAGAACCTGGGGACCAACTGGGAGACATCGTAAGTCAGGATCTGACGGCTTCAAAAGCACAGTATTCAGTTCCAAATATATATGAAGACTGCAGATTGATGTACAACTTCTGAAGATCTGTGCAAATTTCAGGCTGAAAAACAAGAGGGGCCTGTGCGGGGAGAAATACTCCAAACTGTCAGCACTAGGCAAGCGCTCGTTCCTAGGACTCGGCTGGGACTCGAGACACACGTGTGACTTTGGAGCCTTCTCCATTGGAACCCACCGACAAAACGCCCTCTGCCCCCCACCCCCAGCAGCTTGGCTTTCATCTCGGCTACCCCTTCTCTGCACCACTGTGGTTTTTCACATATAGTGTCATAATAATACATATTAAGCTTATATTTAGCCCTATTTTCATGGGAGGGATGGATGTAACCTGCGCCTCCGGGGAATGAGCATTACAGGACCGGAACAGCAGCACAGGCATGAGGTGGTGGTGACGCAGGTAGAGGCACAGCGGGCTGCCCGGCGGTGACGTCCCCAGTGAGTGCTCCGTCTCTCAGTGAAGACCGCTCCTAAAGATGTAAGACTTTTGAAATGTCTGCCACCTGGCGGTGCAGCAGCCACGCGTTTTCACGGGACCAGCTATTTGATTTGCACGTGAGGGCGAAATGAAACCGTGGGGCTCCTTGTTCAGAAAGTATTAAGAGTTTCAAGATGGTGACGGCAGAGCGATGGTGACGGGGGGGTGGGGGGGGCGCTCTTCTAAGCGTGAGGCTCTGGGTGACCAGACAGGTCGCACAGCTGGATCATCAGCCCCGCGTGGCAGGCCACCATATCCAATTCAAGGAATGTCACATGCCTTTATTTCTCCAAAATAAAATTTAGCATTCAAAATATTAGGGTGCTCCCTTCCCCTATCCGAGAAGCCTACAAAAAACCTGGGCTTATATGGCGCTACCCAATGGGAGGGGTGGGAAGGGAGGCCACGTCCTCGGGCCCTGGTGGTATCTGTCTTTACCATTGCTCCTCTGGCTACATGAAGCCACAGCTGCCCCTAGTCCTCAGCATCTGTCTTCTGGGCCCTCCCAGCAACTCAGAGAGGCCCTCACAGCTCTCCTTCTCCCTTACCACAGACCTGGCATCCACCAGCCACCCAGTCTCGGCCTTCCCATGTTCCTTGACCATCCCATACCTTGCAAGCCCGGGAGAAGTTCGAACCCTTTCTCACGATCTGGAGCTTCCATCTAGTCAAGGCATGGCTCTTCATCCTCCCTTCTGAGATGTTTCCAGATTCATGCCCCTCAGAGGCCCTTCAGGAACACACTGCTGCCCCTTTGCCTGAGGTGGGAAAAGGGAAAGCAGACGCTTACCTCAGTGAGGCAAGTTTTTAATATTCTGACTGCTGTTGGCTTCACCAAGGCTGTGGTGAGATGAGGGGCTCCGGTCTTCCGGGTCTTCAAGTACCTTGCACATTTTACATCTGTAGAGGACCGCGGAGCCCCACGGAGATGGAGAGGGGTGAGTGGGTGGAGTAAATGCAGCGGAATAAGGGGGAGAGCTTACTGAATTCCAGCTCCATTGCTTCTGCTGCTATGACCTTGATTTCCCCATCCGTGGAACGGGTGGTCGCTCCTATGACTGCCCAGGATGGCAGGGACAGGGAAATCAGATGCAGCACATACCCGGCCCTTGGCCGCGGTGAGCTCTCTCTCCTGTCTTCCCTTTCTCTCATCTGCTAACCCCGAAGCAACTCCAAGCCGGAGGAGATCAAGGAGTTTTGTAGATTTGGAAAACCATCTCAAGATGCTCCTAACAGACTGCTGAGTGAAAAGGCAGGCAAACAACAAGCCTGCCTGATTTCATTTGTGTAACGTTGTACACACATGCATTTGCACCAGAAATGTTTGGAGGGATATTCACCAAAATGCTAATAGTGGTTTTCTTTGGGTGCTAGGATTTCAGGTGAGTATTACCTTCTTTAAACCTTCATGAATTGTCTTAATTTTTTGCAATAAATATGTCTTTGTTATTTTGTTTATTTTTTTTGAGAGAGAGAGTGCATGCATGCTCGCCAGGGAAGGGCGGAGGGAGAGAGAGAATCTTAATTAAGCAGATTCCATACTGTCAGCACAGAGTCTGACACAGGGCTCGGTTTCACAGCCATGAGATCATGACCTGAGCCAAAATCGAGAGTCGGATGCTTAAACCGACTGAGCCACCAGGCGCCCCAAGGATATGTCTTTTTTTTTTTTTAACTTTAAAATGTTGTAAAATGCAAATATCAAGGATACAAGTGGTAAGTTTACAAGACTTCTAAAGGTGAATGCATGACACTGTATGAGGACACAGGGTAAAGATATGAGCGTAAAATGTAAGCTCTAGGGGCGCCTGGGTGGCTCAGTCAGTGAAACGTCCGACTCTCGATTTCTGCTCAGGTCACGATCTCAGGGTTGGTGAGATGGAGCCCCATGTAGAGCTCCTCACTGACAGCATGGAGTCTGCTTGGGATTCTCTCCCTCTCTCTCTGGCTTTCCCTCATTCGTGCATGCTTCCCACCCCCCCCCCGAAAGAAAATAAATAAACTTAAAATTTTTTTAATTAAAAAATGTAAGCTTTAAAAATAGCTGCTCTCATCATAAACTGGTACAGCCTTTTTAAGATTCATTTGGCAACATCAAGCAGCACTGAAAATGCATATTCTCTGTGACTGTGAAAATACGTAATTCCTCTTCCTGTTATATTCTCCGAAGAAACTCTCATGCACAAGCACAAAGAAATTATGTAAAAGGATGTCAACTAGAGCATTGTAAACAATAGTGAAGAACTAGAAACAGTACAAACATCCATTGTCTGACTCCCTTTTGGCTGCTGTAACAAAAATACCTTAAACTTGGTGGCTTATAAACAACAAACATTTGTTTCCCATGGTGTGGAGGCCAGGAAGTCCGAGATCATGGCACCAACGGTTTCAGTATCTGGTGAGAGAAGGTATTTCACATTTTATTGGCTAGAACTCCTCACACGTCCCTGCAAGGCGTCCTTATTTTAAATCAGAATAGAGCTAAATGTATCTTTATGTTGCAATTGTTCCTTAAAAGTAGTCATGTGTAGCTTTGTTTAAACATGGGAAATCAGATTCCCAGCATGTTTTCAATCATTTTTTTAAAATGGGTTAAAGAATCTTTTAATGATTTCTGGGTGTGTTTAGTAAGCTCATTGTTATGCAAAGAAATTGCATTCAGAAGCAGGAAACTACTTTATTTGTCTAAGAAATCATTTCACTATCCCAGACAGTAGCAACGTGCAGTTTTGAAACCCACGGTTCCTTTATACAGAACTGAACCACTGTGGCTCTGACTCCACACTTCCTTCTACTTTCTTGTGAGCGTTATTTCACTGTTGATTCCTGCTACCACCCAAGAGTTAAGGTCTGTCTCAGCCTGCACATTTCCCTATTTCTGCCTCCACCTAACCTTACAGGTTCACTCTTGGCTTTGTTTTTTATTATTAATTTTCCTATGTTTACTTATCATTAAAACGGTCTGCAAATATCTGCAAGGCTTGTCACCCTGGAGTCGCTGAAATCCCTTGTCCATTCGAAGAACCCAAATCTCACATTATGGTGTCACGTTCTGGGCAAACAGAGGGACCCCCCTAGCCGGAAAAGTAGTGCTCCCCAGAATCTGGCCACCCTTCAAGGAACACAGTGTCAGGCTGCAGGGAACCCCACTTGCAGAATTTGTCTTTTAAGGAACTATGGGACATCCCTACTGGGAGGAAGCACACATGAGATCATCTATGGGGTGAGCCTCCCTGCCTCCCACCAGAACTTCGTACTGCAGACGCTGTGAATTCCGGTTCTGTCTGTGGAGCCGCCATTGCCCAGTCACTCTCTGGCAAAACCGGAGCTCCTCTCTGCCTCCTCTTTCTCCTCCAGGCCCCTGGGGAAGATGATCCTGCCTTCTTGGAATCTGCCCTCCCCTGGCCCTTGCCCAGGCTCTCCTCCTTGCATCTGCCTCTCTGCACTTGTTTCTTGGCTAGTCTCCCAGCCTCCAGTTTCTCCCACACCCAGAGTCCTCTGCCCTACTGGGACTCCACCTTACTGCCCTTAAAACTGCTGCAGCTCCCCCTACAGGACAAAGGAGGAAACTCAGTGGGGGCTCAGAACCTGCTCGGATGGGATCCAGGCATACCTAATGGCCTCGCTTTTCCCTGCAGACTTTGCGGCACACCGTGAAAGGGTCTGTCACTGGGCAGGAATGCCTTCAGCTCAAACTTCATCTTCACGAAGAGCCTCAAATGTAGACTTCTGACGTAATCTGCAAATGAAGTGATGCACAGAGTCTCAGAGATAAACTGACAGATGTTCCCATGCGGCTTTATCTGAAGTCCTGCTACTGGGCCACATTATCTGTGGGGAATGATAAGTTAATATATTCTAAGTAAATTATGTAATTATTCTGTATTTGTAAAGCATAATAATCTAGCATCGTTTTGTGTTAAAAGAGTTTAACTGTTCAGTGTCACATATTTTAGAATGATCATAAAGGTTATCACTCCTTTGAGCATTTCTTTCTCTTATCCTTTTCTTTCTTCCTTCCTTTTTAGGACTGGGGAAGGAAATTCATTTTTTAGAAAGCAGAATCTTTTTTTTTGTTTTTAGATGGCCTGGTTTTCCTGGTCTCTGTCTTGGGCGTGTCTCTCTCCCCTCCGCCCCCAAAGCATCACTAAGCTCCTCCTGCCTAGAATTCTCACCTCCCTGCTGAGCCCAGGCCAGGCTACTCCAAGGCTGGGCCCTCACCTCCCCACTCTGGGCGCTCCCGCAGTCCACAGCCTCACCTCACTGAGCTGCAGCACGGCCTTGACCCTTGTGTGGGCCTGCCATAAATCACCTTGACCCTCCTATCATCTTTCTTCCTGCGCAGTCATGTCTTTCCAACTAAACTGGAAGCGAGCTTGTGTTCCATCCTCACTTCTTGTATCCACAACCTCCCTCCCTGTGCCCTGAAGTCCCATAAGCCCCACGGTGACCCGGAAGCATTTACTCAGGCTATTGAGGACCCAGCTCATCACACCTGTTTGTGGACTCCCCTAAGGGAATGTCCTTTAGGGGGATTGTTTACGTATTTATTTTGAGAGACAGAGAGAGCAAGCAGAGGAGGGGCAGAGAGAGAGGGAGAGAGAGAGAATCCCAAGCAGGCTCTGCACCATCAACACAGAGCCTGACACAGGGCTTGATTTCATGACCACGGGACCATGAACTGAGCCGATATCAAGAGTCGGACACTTAACCGACTGAGCCACCCAGGTGCCCCCGAGATGGACACTCTTAACCATACGTCCTTGGATAGGCTTCAGGCGGCTCCATGAACCCTCCGAAATTGGGCAAAATCTTCTGTGCATGTGCAGTTTTCTTTTATGGTGTGAGGGTTAGGGCCTGTGACCTAAAAAATCACGATGAACTCCTCGCCTGGGGTGCTCTGGTGCACAGCACAGAAAGGAAGGAAAGGACTCAGTTACCTCATCTGCAAAATGGGAATAATGACGGTTGCCTGCGTGGGAGGGGTGCTCAGGAAATGGCAATTACTAGCATTTCGGACCTACTCCCAGAAAGTCCTCACAGGAAGGAGTCCCCCACCCCGATGACTTAGGTCAGAGGTTCCCAAACTTGGGTAAGCATCAGAATCATGTGGGGAGCTTTAAAAACACAGGTTCCTGGCCTCCATTCCAAACCCAAAGGAAAGAATCTCCAGGAGAGACCCCAGAGATCTAATCTGCATCGAGCTTCCTCCCTCACGGTTCCAGTGATCGACAAGGTCTGGGGGCCACTGCTCTCCCTTGCCCCTCAGACTTGCATCCTACGCTCCATGAGGCTTTGTCACCCCTGCCTCTACTCGTTCCAAGAAGTACACGTGTCTAAGGCAATGGCCAGAGCCTCTGAGAGAACAGCAGGCTGTGAAAATCTTTCAGAACAAAGAATGAAGTATCTTTATAATTATAACCAGGCCTATAGTTAGCTGGTGGCTCGTATGGCCTCTTGAACTTCAAATAAATACCTATTTTGTTCCTTGTTTAAACAGGTGTAACAATATAGGGGGATACTGGACCTATCCAGGCAGGAAGGCAGCTCCCACAGCTGTCAGAAAGCCCTGCCCTTTCATTCCTCACAAGAGGAAAAGCTAATTATACTGTCATAGAGCAAAATAAATGTACAATTTCTACCCCTGAGCTCACTGAACCACTCAGGGCAAACTTTTTTTCTGGGCGGCTCTCCGGCGGGCCCCAGGGCCAGCTCACTTGGCCCAGGCTCAGATGTTTTAGAAGCCGCTGCCGTTGGCGATTCCAGGTTGGTGAGGCCTCCTGTCCTGAACACACACTCAGTCACACACTCGTACTCACACACACACACCCTCTCATATACTTGTACACATTCCTGTCCGCAAACGTGCAACGTTCTCGCATGTGCTCATGCGACATTTGCACACACTGTCACACACACCCACACTAGTGCTTGCAGAGACACAGCCCTCCTCTGATGCCAGAATGTACCATGCAACCGTGAGAGTCTGTTCCTGTGGGCTTTAGACCTCCAGTTCTCTGTCAAAATGCCTGACACTTTCTTGTTTTTAGCCACTAAAGTCTCATGTCTGGGAGCACCCCTGTCCCCCACAATTCTGGGCAAACTAAGATGGCTGGTCACCCTAAAAAGCATCTGCCCAGGAAGAGACCCAATCTGCTTTCCCAGCCATGCAGTGTCCTGTGAATGAGGTTTTGCCTGCTCTCCTGACAGGCATACTCGGGCTGTGACAGCCCCATGGTTACTGACTTGGCAGAGCTGACTCATCCAGACAAGTCCTCACAGTGACAGCCGGTGTCTACATAGCTCAGGGAAAGGCTCAGTCGGTTAAGCGTCGACTCTTGATTTCAGCTCAGGTCATGATCTCACGGTTCACGGGACTGAGCCCTGTGTCCTGCTCTGCACAGACACTGAGGAGCCTGCTTGGAAGTCTCTCTCTTTCTCTCTCTCTCTCACTCTCTCTCTCTCTATGCCTCTCCTCTGCTTGCACACATGCACGCTCTCTCTCAAAATAAACCAACTTCAAAAAGAAGTATATAATCTGACTGGGTAGGGACGCTAGAGTGGTTCTACTGCGCGTTAGAATCATCTGGGAGACTCTGAACTGATGCCCGGGTCCCACCAGATACCATGTGGTCTAACTGCCTGGGGTGGGGCCTGGTACTGACAGGTTGCTCTAGATTCTGAGGGGATTTGACTGCAGCCAGGATTGAGAGTCACCGAATCCAGGCAAACTGTACATCGGCCAGGTCATTCCCTGGTGCCTTCCTGGCCCTTTGTGAGCATGTGTGGGGCTTACATAGCTGGCAACACGGCGGAGGTCACGTCAAGAGAGAGGAGCGCTGACTCTCCTTGTGCTTGGACTTTGAAATGGACACGTTGTCCCGTAAACTGCTAGACCCGAATCCAGTTTGCACATAAGGAATGTCTGATTATGCTGCTAGCTGGAGGTTCCACCTGAACCTTATTTGCAAACGAAAGGAGCTTTCAAGCAGCAGTGCCTCCTACCGTGGCAGAAAAAGGCAGTCGTCTGACTGTAGGAGAGTGAGGATTCCCGCACCGGGATGGGGATGAACACCACCCTGCCTTGTAAGTTCCGCCCTGAGAAGGGGCAAAGAAGGAGCCGGAGGAAATGTCAAGGGTCTTGGAATTAGCCGAAGTAGAACATGTATTCTCCACCTGTCAGCACTGATGCGTGGCCTTGGGGAAATTATTTTTGACCTGTGCTGAGCGTCGGTTTCACAAAGTGCGTAACAATACCTGGCACAGAAGGTTCTTGCGAGTGCATCAGTGACTGAGCACCAGACCTGGGTTAGTGTTGGTGGTAAGTTAATGACAAACGACAGCTACTGGAAAAAAAAATGAATGGGGATGCTGTTTTATTCTCTGTGTTGTACCAGTGTTCCCATCAAATCCCCGAGGAAGTATTCTATTCTCAAGTCACAGAAACAATTAAGTTAATGGATGGAGAGCACTGGGTTCCTCTTGTCATTGTAACAAATTACCACACACTTAGTGACTCAGAATAATGCACATTTATTACCTGATAGTTCTGGAAGTCAGAAGTCTGAAATGGGGTTCCCTGGACTCACATCAACATGTGGGCAGGTTTTATTTCTTCTGGAGGCTCTGGAGAAGGATCTGTTTCCTTTCCTTTTCCATCTTCTATAAGCTTCCAGCATTCTCTGGGTCTTGGCCTCTTTCTCCTTCTTCAAAGCCAACAGTTTTTGGGGCTCCTGAGTGGCTCAGTCAGTTAGGTGTCTGATTCTTGATTTTGGCTCCGGTCATGATCCCGGCATCATGGGATCAAGCCTGATGTTGAACCCCACATTGAGCTCTGCATTGGGCTCCATGCTGAGCGTGGAGCCTGCTTGAGATTCTCTCTCTCTCGCTCACATTCTCTCTGCCCCTCTCCCCTGCTCTCTCTCTCTCTCCCACTCTCTCTCTAAAAGTAAAAAACAAAAACCCAGCCATTCAGCATTTTCAAATCTTTCTCTGACTCTGACTCTCCTGCCTCCCCCCTTCACTTATGGACACTTCACAGTGGACACTTTTGGATGGCCACTGTTCTGCCTACTACATGGGGACAGCTTTGTCACTCGTAAGCTTTTTATCTTCTAAAAGTTTTCCTCCAGTCTTTGACGCCTGCTCCCACTTACCTGGTAGCAAACGCTGGCAGAAGACTGAAAAAATTTTGAACCAGTTAGCATCTCCCGAACATTCAGAAACTGCCAGTCAGGAAATGTAATAGTTTTCCTTTGTGCATTATGTGAATCTGTTTATCGATGGTTGTGATTTCATAGTACGTGCCAAAGCAGGGGCTTAGTTTTCGCTTGTAAAATTGTTACTAGCACATTTGAGGGGACCGATCAGTGACACAGTGCCCTGCAGAGGTGACCTTGACCAGTCTGAGGACCTCTGGTTCCTGACAAGTCTAAGGCCTGCCAGTAGGGGCTGCCGGGTTTGGAACTTTACAAGACCACTCTTCCCCTGAGAGGGGCACCATCGGCAACTCCTCCCTTGGGTGTTTTATTCCTGCCCCAGGAAGGAAAGGCCTGAGTGTGCGACAAGCTCTTATGTTCTTCGACTGAATCGACAACTTAAATCTGGAGTTTGGGCAGGAAACTGGAACTCAGTGGGAGGTCTGTGGAGGACCGGGGGTGCTCCCAGGCTTTCAAAACACAAAACAGGTGGTTTTCGGCAGTGCAGGCCGGCTGGGGAGAGGTGGGGAGGGGAGGGGTGAATACCAAGTGGGCAGGCTTCTGGATGGGTGGGGCCGGGCCCGCAGCCTAGGCTGGCTGCCTGAGAGTAGAGAGTGACAGGTGAGGGCTCTGAACCTCCCTGCTTGGCGCTCAGGAAAATCCTGGGACTGCCAACAGGCGTGGGGAGTAACGTCGACTCCGGACCGACCGGGACAAGCTCACAAGTGGGAGTGCAGCCAAGCTGGAGGCCCCCGAAGGAGAAGACCAGGGAGCAGAGCGCCAGGCGCTCCTTCCTCTGATGAATCAGCGGTGATGTGGGCGACAGGGAATCTGAAGCCATGAGTCCCGCCAGAGGCACCGACAGCCAAGTCTGACAGGCTTTAATTATTGTAGGGTAAGAAATCTGTGCCTTGTCAACATGCCAGATGTCTATGCTTTGGTATATTTTGATTTCGTGTTTGTTTTACTTTTTGTTGTTGTCAGTGATGTTGTTTTAGTAAGACTCGAAGTAAGAAGAGGGTAACAGAGTCCTTGTCCTTCCCTGGAAAGGCCCAGCAGGAGAATCAAGGAGTCCTTGTGCGGCTGAGGCCCCTGGGGAGGTGACTCATAGGAATGTGACCAATCTCAACTCCAGAAGAGGCTGTTTGTGAATCTCCTGGGAAGTCTTTAATTACCTCTTGAACACACTGTGTGCATGAGCGAAATGGTGACTTTAGTGGCATGTTAGTCACGGGGACAATAAGAGCAGGCATCGAAATGGACAACTTAGCCACGTCCCATCCCCATCGCCCAGAAGGCTGGATGGCAGTTCTTCCTTAAGTAGCTTGGCAGATAATGCGAAATGCCTCCCGACTCCCCAAAGGGCCTTAGCTGCCCATTTTCTCTTTACCCTCTCTAGCCCTTAAACAAACAAAAAAATAAATCAAAGTCTACAGTCTTTGCACCAGACCTGCCTGACATCAATTAACACTAACCTCTGGCAAGTGGCAATCCTCACAGAAGCTCCAAGATGTTTTCAACTCGAGGATTCTGCTGTGTTCTCTAAAGTATGAGTCAAGTATGAGTATAATAATGGCCACTTTCCTAACAAGGCAATTGGGCTCAAAATACTAAACGGTGACACTAGTTAAGTGATCCTGCAAGAAAGAAAGCGATAAAACTGTGCACAGAATAAGGTCCAAGGGCCCCAATCCCCTGCATGTTCCATTAGACATTTGAAATCTCTCAGTCAAGCATGTAGCAAATGGGTGTCTCAGGACTGGCAACTGACGTATAAACCCCAGAGGCCTGATTCCAAGCTATTGTGCAGAGAACATTTCCACCGTTCACACTTGAGGGGGGCGGCCGGAGTGGCAGCAGAGAGAGAGGGTGGGTAATTTATTCAGGAGCTGAAAGCTGAGAAACCGATTTGGTAAGCACATACTTCAAAGCTCACTAGAGAACTCCCATAAAACACAGACTCTCTGCAGCAACCAGGGAGTGATTTAAATCCACTTGGAATTTCTAGGAGGAAGGAGTAAGACTTATCAGCTCTGCTCAGAGCCTCATGAATAATTTCACCTGACACAGGACACTGAAGCAGCAGAAATCTGGGATGTACAAAGGAAAACAGGTTTCCAGCTCATCTTTGTTACTCAGGCCGTATTCCTAAGTGGGGAACCAGGTTGTTAGGTAAGGGAACCCTAGACAGGAAGTTCACCATTTTTAGACACAATTATTTTTTATCCTTGTGCAAGAGATGTTGGATAGGAAACACATTTTCTGGCACCCAAAAGCTGGCTGGCTGGGTTGGCTGAGAGAAAGGGCTCACACCGACCTACTACCAGGAAGTGGACACCATTGGGAACTCCCTTTAGGCTAGCTGACAGTGAAAAGGAGACTTCAAGCGAAGTAAACACCTAAGCCCTGATCTGCAAAGGTGGTGGCTACAATAGGTACTCTTGTTGCCTTGAACCCCTCACGCCCCATCTCCTTCCTCCACACCGCAGACCCACTGCCCCGCCTCCCAACAGATCATCAAGTAATTGTCAAGGAAGCGGCCAGTCCTGGCTCTGTGAAAGGGTCCACCCCTCACCCCCAGAGTCCTTACTGCTCTTAGATAGGCGGATAGAGACGGCCTGAACCTTCTCGAAGACCTCAGGAGGTCTAGTTCCGCAGGAATCACCCGTGCCTCGCTCGGAGCGCAGCCTTTTCCGCCCGCCCAAGCGCAGCCCACCCGCGCGCGAGCCAGGTGCCCACCCTGGAGGCGGCAGCGCCTGCGGTCCTGGCAGCCATGGCCAAGGAGAGGTCGCTCTGCTTTCCCCCTGATGGCCGCACGGGGGCAGGAAAGAAGGACTAAGGACAGAGGCCAGCCGAGGAGCGGGTCACGGGAGGAGGGCGAGGGATTGGGGGTGGAGGTGGGGTGGGGGTGGCGCGGGGCGCGGAGCCGGGACGGCGCAGGCGGCGCAGGCGGCGGAGACCCCGGCGGGCGGAGGGCGCCGGAACCGCCCCGACTGAAGGAGCTCGGCCCGAGACGCCCGCCGCCAGCCGCCTCGACACCCGGCTCTGACGTCCGCGGCGACTCCGGAACCGGAGCCCTAGAAGGGCCGCACCCTCCCGCCGCTGCGGGTGCCTGCGCGAGGGACACTCGGGAGCCGGGAAGCTGCGCGGGCCCCGGGGCCCCAAGTCCCTAAGAGCCAGGGACAATCGCTGCAGCCTCCCAGAGGAAGGCCGCGCTGGGAAGAAAGGACGCGAGCAGCTCCCTGCGTCAGCTCTTTCCCAAGGTCCAAACTCGCCCTCCAGCCTCTGGCCCCTGAGCATTACCCTCGTTTTGCGGATACCGAGGCCGGAAGGTGTTGGGAGCCTAGGGGACACAAACATCGATCAGTTACGCTAATCCTGAGCTCTGTGGTTCAGATAGTTTAAATCCAGGAGCCACCTTTCTACGTCTAATTGGCCGGACGCCATTCTCTTTTCTGTTTTCTCTAGCCGAGGCCACTCCACCTCTGTTATCTCTTAGTACGAACTTCCATATATTTCCATCATTCTGCCGCAAGCGGGTTCTCTTCCTCTCATCAAATCATTTCCACTTCTCTCCTTTCCAGTTTAATTCCAGTTCAATTCCTGACCCATCTGAACCGTAACTCCCCAAAAGTTCTAGACTAGAGAGCCCAACATAAACAGAAACGGCCCAGGAAAAAGGCGGGGGGTGGGGTCTGGGAATGAGGCTATCAAAAACCAAACTGCATTTTTGTGGTTGTTTTTTTTAAACTGATAGACATTAAATTGCTTCATAAAATATTTCGTCTGTTAAAAAAACTTTATTCTAAAATGACTTGCGCTGAATTGTTTCACCGATGGTATTTATTGTGAAATTTCAAACAACCCTTAGAGACCATGGACAATTTTTACGTGTATTAAAACTACACCTGGGTTCAAAAGGATTGTGAGACATTGCTGTTATGATGTTACTAAACCATTGTCTTAGAAAAAATAGAAAGCACCACGAGGAGGAAACCAATAAAATGTAGGCCAGTGGGATTTGCAAAGTTGTCCTAAAAGCAAAGTCTTTGTCTTCCTCTTCCTTTCCTCATCCTGTTAGCAAATTGTGTTCAAGTAAGGAGAGAGAGCTTGGATGAGTCCATTGGCTGGTCCTTCCTACTGTGAACCAGGAAACCAGGCTCGTGATTCAGGCTCGCTCATGTTCACCTCGGGTGAACACACAGCTGGTCGCACCGGGCAGAGAGCGTCATCTGCGGAGGGGGGGGGGGCACTACACCTTCTGGAAACTGTAGCCCAGTGCTCCCAAGGGGTGTGTCTGTGGGTTGCTCCTTTATGCTAGTGCTCCAGTACCTTCCATTTCCTCAACGTCTGCTTTTTGAGCTTGGCGGTGGCCCAGGCTCCTGATTTTTCACTTTCCTTTCTGCTGTCTTCTTTTCTGGCAGTTTGGCTGATTCATTAACATCTCCATCAGAGGGGTGGGCAGGAGAACAGGGAGCTTGAAACTCCACTCAGCTCTTCTTAACGGTCCTTCTAGTACTGGGCTTGGTGGGAAAAGAGCCACGCTGTTGGCTACAATGAGATTTTGGGATTATCTGTGGATTTAATCTGGTCTTCTCACATCTCCCATTTCCACAAATAATTAGAGATTACTCGATACATTCAGAAGTTGCATTAGCCTTGAAGAATTTGGAGAAAATCTAAATAGGCTTAAATACATCTTGGAGTCCAGAATGTTAAGCTGTATGCTCCAGATAATTAACATTTTTAAGGCCTTCCCCTGCTCCTGCCCCCTGGTCAACATCACTCCTGGGTAACAATTCCCTGAGCACATTTTAAATATAATATATTTTGCAGGAAGGGTGAGCAGAGTAGAAGCAGTAAATACACTACCGTTGTATTCAGAGGGAATAGGCTAGGCAGCATCGGCGATTTGAAACTTCTCTGTCATCCGGACGTACATTCAGATCCGGGCAGTTGGAGAAGAGTTTGATGACTCACATGTATGAAGAGACCAGCAGGTGGAGGACGATTCGTGGAGCCACGCCCTCTCTGTGAGCATGAGTGCGGCACCCCTCTTCCTGGAGAACACCTCGGACAAAGGGTCTCCGTCCAGAGCAGTGGGTGATGCTTACAGAGGGAGCATGGCCCTTCCTCCAAGCTCAGAGGGCTCCTTCCAGAGACTGGGAGTGTAGGCAATGGCGTTCTTTTGATTTTTCTTTTCCCAGTGGGGGTCCGACATTAGCACTGGCATGAAAATGGCATCCTATTATCGCAGGATGGTTGAGAATACAGTGGTCATAGTATCTTGTGCTTCTATGGTGTCCGACAGTTTTCAAGGCAATTTTGTATTTGTTCTTTTATTTGATCTTCATAATAACCGTGAGGTTAGGATGATTATTATCACCTCTATTTCTTTCTGATGAGGAACTTAGCCACGGTCAGAAAGCTACTAAGGAGCAGAGTAGAATTAGAATCCAGCCTCTGACACACCCTTCCACACGCCATTAAAGTTCTATAATAAAACATCATAGTTTCTCATGTGACTGCATTATCGTGCCTGCTATATGTTAAGTAAATACACTGCACTCAAGGATGTAATTTCATATGGATTTAATTATGCAAATTTTTAAAATGTTTTTTTATTTATTATTGAGAGACAGAGAGAGACAGAGCATGAACACGGGAGGGGCAGAGAGAGGGGGAGACACAGACTCCAAAGCAGGCTCCAGGCTCTGAGCTGTCAGCACAGAGCCCAGCGCGGGGCTCGAACTCACAAATGACAAGATCATGACCTGAGCCAAAGCTGGTCACTTAACCAACTGAGCCACCCAGGTGCCCTAATTATGCAAATTATACTCAGGAAAAAATGGTGTCTTTTTTAACCGTCTGTCTCCTTTGGAATATTATTATTGCAATAGCTCTGCTCTTTAGCTGTATTTTTCCTCCTTAATAATCAGCGAGGTGTTAATCTAGCCACGTTGGACAATTTCCCAGAGTCACTTAAATTGACTTATAAAATCTCATCCAGTACTCACTTTATCCCATGGCTCTTCTTTTCCATTACTAGAATCTGAGTGCCTACTGAGATACTCCCCAAAGCAATGGGTCAAGATCACAGGTTACAAAAAACAAACAACTCTGGCACGAATCAAATGTTTTTATGTATGCACAATAAGTATAAATTTTATATCCATAGATATTTTTAGGAAGATTGATAAAAAATTCTCCGACATACCCACACGGTGGTAGTCTGATTCATGCTCAAAAAAGCTCTTCAGCTTTTTCCATCAACACCATTCATATTTTAGAAGACCGACTTTGCAGGGGCCTCCCCAAAGAATTTCCTTAAATCTCTGCCAACCTGCGGGGAGAAGGAGTGGAGATATTACATAAATATCTGCATTGAGTTCTTGGATAGAGTTGCACAATGGCCATATATGGTGAAAGGTAGATTTTCCCTTGTGACTATATTCTTGGAATATGTTAAACGCATATGTCTCCATTTCTCCTCCCAAGAAGCTGGTGTACAGATGTTTGGTATTGGGGTGGTAGAAACGTCGCTGTCTACAGTTTACATGATGTCTAATAGGTCTCTAGAATGTGCTTAAAAGGCAGTGTTCAGAATTAGGCCTCTAACCTTCTTTGACGTAATTGTCTTTCTTTGGAGTCACATCTTGAAGGCAAGGATGAAGATTTGGAAAGGGAATTAATTTTCTCAAAACCAGACTTACTATTTTCCTTCTGTACTTTATAGTAACCCTTTAAACTCAAAAAACTTTGGCTAATTATGGATTTCTACCTGACTAATGTTGCCATTTGAGCGGCTGCGTGTTGCTCTTTCTGGTTTCTGACCCCCTGTCAGGCCAATTCTGCCTGATTTCACTCATGTGCTGCTGCTTTTTATAATCTGAGCATTATTTCCACTCAAATGTTTCCAGCTTTGCAAAAAACTCTGAAAGGGGAGGAAAAAACCTCTCATAACGACTATTTGGATAATTATCACTTTCAGTTATTCTCATTTTTTTTTCTGCAAAAAGGATACTATGAGAAGAATATTTGAAAAAAGTTAAAGGCTTTAGTTTGAAAGCTACATTTTCGAACTCACATTTTAAAAATAGAGCTTAGGCAGTCTCTCCGGCAATTAGATTTCCCCTCTATTTTCTATCCTCAATAAACTAAACTGTTACAATATATTTTGAAATGTACAACACTGAGTCTAGGGCATTAAACAAAGAAGCTGAAAGGCTTGGAGGGGGTTTTTAAAGACCCAGTTTCCGAATAAGTAAAATGGACCCTGGAAAGACTTCACGGTGTTTAATATGTTTTTCTCTATCTTCTAAATGCATTCATCTCTAACCACCACTTGATCATCAGAGATTTATATTTACTATAATTTATGTCAACTTATATCTGGGATTCTTTTCCTTTTTTTCTACAACGTTTGGCAGCAAACTGCTGGTGGAAACTAGAATGTTTCACATTAGCAGCCCTCTTAAATTATTTCTACGAAATAATTTACTGTGGATTACAAATTCTTATGTGGCATTTAAAGTTAATGATTAGCCAGAGAGATATATCAAAAATATGATTAGTCACATATGTACCTGACTTGCATGGTTTTAACTCTATGTGTGTTTTATAGGAACTGTTTTTCAAAAAAAATTTATTCCTGGGCTTATATATTTTTCCGATCAAAGCCAACATATTTTTAAAGGAAAAGAGAAATAGACATATGTGCTCTTATAAACCATCTCCTCTAACTAAATGTCTATACAATTATTTTCCATTTCTTGATGGCCGTCTACGGCACAGGTATTGCCGCATGGTCTGAAATCATAAGAACTCACAACGGTGAAGATCTCTTGCGGTATAACTTGAAGTCAAGATGTAAAAATCCTAAGAAAGTGTGAGAGTTTTAATGAAAACCATAACGTCTCTCTTTCACTGCAAGGCATTAGTAACGAAGTGACGTACCCCCAACAAGAACAAGAAATGAAACGAAACCCAGGGCTCCTCTTGCAAATCTCAGAGCGAGCTCCTTCCCGACTTGTTTTCATTCTCTCTATGTAGTTACGGCTAAAGCGTTTGGATAGTTCTGTGTTTAATTTCACTTATCACCCAGGCAAGTAAGACTTAGACGGGTGGCCGTGAAAGGTGGATTACAATTTTATTTGCACGGAAGCAGCTTTTCTCAGAACAGCTCTTCTGTATCTCAGACAGATATTTCTTTTTCTCCTCCCTTCCTCTCTTTTCCTATTTCACAGTGGTTTTCTTAACTCAACTATTTATGATTCATTTCATGAAAGCCTAGGTTTTCTCGGAGGGTACTATAATGTCTTGAAGTGGTTTTAGAGACTAGCAGCAACAAGGAACTGTTTTCTTTTGTGCTGTAAAATAAAGTCATTGTTAATAGCCTACAACCTGCAGTAAACTATTAAAAAAGGAATTTATGATGGCTGGTCATTATCCTCCTGAAATAACGTTGTTACAAGTCGGCCCTTGTCAGTCATCTGCAGGAATCACGTGCCGGATCTCAAACAAAGGGAGGGTCTGGATCCACACAGAGGCTCCTGGCAAATTACCCGGTGATGGCCTGGCCTGAGAGTCCCTTATGCCCTTCGTCACCTTTTCAAAGCACGAGAATGATAGCCACATGTGTATTTTATTCCGATTGTACTAAAAGGCACCTGTTTGTGAGGCCAAGTTTGAACTGGGGATTAGAAGAATATTTGCACGGCTGGTAACAGGCAATTATGTGGGAGTGCCTTGGGGACACTGGAGCAGTAGCAGGCAGGGCTTTAGAAAGACAACTGGAAGCGTCCGGCACACACTAAAAACTATACGTCGACTCTTTTCCTTCTTTTTAACATTAATATAAGTCCTAAGAAGAACTTCCTCTTCCTCTCCTTGCTCTGTAAGCGCTTTCCTTTGCTGAAGCTGGGTCTATCTGGCAAGCCCCTTGTGAGTCCTTTTTGGCATCAGCAAGGAAGAGAGGAAGAGAGAGCATCCCATCACGCAGCTGAGGGTGGCATGGGTGGGGGGGGGGGGCAGGAGAGAAAGGAACAGGATTATTCACCGGAGGCTGGCTTAATCTAAGGCTCAGCAACCAGAACAGTTCTGCCGATGTTGCAGAACCACCAAAGGTAGAGGGTCTGTCTTGGAGGGAGAGCCACAGAGAATGAAGACTAATGAGATCGTGTGTGGCTGGGGAAGGATGGGAGACGGTCTAGGAGGTGGATGAGGAGAAGGAAGCGGGGGAGGAGGAGGAGGATTAAAGAGGAGGCAAAGGCCTGAAAATGGTCTGATTGGTTTCTAAGAGCTGAAGATATAAAATTCCAGGTTCTAAACCTTTATAATATAAATCATCATGCCCTGATGTAATAGAAATTCCCTGGTAGAAAGTATTAGAATATATATATATAAAACAGAAAGTAATAGAATTTCACTGGTAAAGTAATGGCCTTCGTTATTAAAAAAAATTACACTGTGCCTGGAAATGTGAAGGGAAAGAAAGCTCTCCAAGATTTGGGTGAATGTGGCTTATTATTAAATGCCAAAGCACAGGAGATTGGTTTTAAAATGAGAATAAAAACAAAAAACTAAGAAACATCACTTCTTAGACTTTCAATTAAATAAGCATAGTCTAACATAGTGTGATGTTCATTACTTATTTCATAAAGTTATCAGAAGCATCTGTTCAGTATGTTTTGAAAGCCAACTTGCTTAGTTCTGTGAAGCAATGTCTGAGTTAGTGTCTACGGAAAAGAGAACAGCACACACGCGATTTTAATCCCATTATTTTGAAAACTTGGTAAAGCTTTGGTGTCATCTACAATGGCTGATTTTCTTATTTTGTGTACTTACACAAACACTAATTATATTTTTAGGAAAAAATTACATAGATATTGAAAATCAGAATCTAGAATTGAAATCGTCACTTAAGATAAAGCTCTGGTTTGTCTGAATATATGTGACATTGCTTCACCATTCCTTCACAGGATTAAAACTCACCTCTACAGGAAAATCCAAAATCCACTAAAATATTGTTACAAAAATTTGAAATTAAAGACCTGATAAAAATAAATATAATAAAATAAATGTCACCTACCAAAGTAATGCTAATTTATATACTAGCAACCTGTTAGCTTTTTTATACAAAATTTCAGAGCAGCCACTATCATGAATATTTATGGGATGATGGCCTGTGTAGCAGTCCCTACCCTTCACTTAATCAAGGGTAGGGACTCAAAGCTGGAATATTTTCAGCAACATTCATCAAGGGTCGCTTTTTTGTTGTTGTTGTTGATTTATTTTGAGAGACAGAGCACAAGCAGTGGAGGGGCAGAGAGAAGGAGTGACAGAATCCCAAGCAGGCTCCACACCACCAGAACAGAGCCTGATGTGGGGCTCGAGCTCACAAACTATGAGATCAAGACCTGAGCCAAGATCAAGAGTCGGTTGCTTAACCGCCTATGCCTCCCAGATGTCCCCATCAAAGGTCACTTTTAAGTGATGCAAACTATCAGTGATAGCCTTTTAAAAGACTATCTACTTTTGGTCAAAATGTTGCTACAGAAAATCACTCCCTTTGAAGTGCTATGTATTAATTACATCTGCAATCATGCTGTCAAAATAAAATGCACTGAAGACCTAGGAAGAGAATTTCTTAATTAAATGTAGAAGAAAAACACGGAAGATGAAGTTCATTTTGTAACATGCTCTTATTCCATGATTATCTATAAATAGCCAGGGCAAAAAGAGACTCAAATGAGTGACCTTTTGGTCAAAAGACGGAAACTGATATGTTTAGCCATTGAAAAGTTAGGAGAACTTGTCACCGTACTGGAAAAATAAAATCCAATAGAAAATATGGCTTTCTAAAATGTTTTTCTAATTATCACCTTGGCTCTCTGTGGCTCTGCAAATACAAATAAATAGAAAACTAAGTTCATTTCTTCCCAGCTCTCAGTTTAGCTACAAAACTCCTAAATGAAAACACACTTTTTCTGCTGTTATAGAAGTCAGGAGTGGAGAATAACAGAGGTGCGAGAATTCCAGGAAACGCTGTGGAGGGGTGCAGCGGCCTGTGGCCTGTGGGAGCAACCAGGGCGGCGGGGGCGGGGTGGGGGCGGGGCTGGAGAGTGCTCCCTTGTCTCAGACTGCTCCTCACCTCAATCCACTGGCCACACTCTTTCCTAGTTTGGAAAAGTGGAGCTGTTAATGTTGGTTCAAGACCACAAGGAACACTAAACTTCCTACCGCCGGCATTGCCACTGCTCCTTGTAGCAAGAGAATGCTGAAATCGCGGTTGTTGAATCGTAAAATGTTAGAGCTGGAAGGGACATTAAAGCGGTCTCCTTTTTTTTTTCTTAATATAATTTATTGTCAAATTGGTTTCACAATTTGACCCAGTGCTCATCCCGACAACTGCCCTCCTCGATGCCCATCACCCACTTTCCCTTCTCCCACCCCCGTCAACCCTTAGTTTGTTCTCTGTACTTAAGAGTCTCTTAAAGTTTGCCTCCTTCCCTCTCTGTAACTTTTTTTCTCTCTTCCCCTCTCCCAGGGTCTTCTGGTAAGTTTCTCAAGATTCACATATGAGTCAAAACATATGGTATCTGTCTTTTTCTGACTTATTTACATAGCATAATACCCTCCAGTTCCATCCACATTGCTGCAAATGGCAGGATTTCATTCTTTCTCATTGCCAAGTAGTATTCCATTGTACATATAAACCACATCTTCTTTATCCATTCATCAGTTGATGGACATTTAGGCTCTTTCTATAATTTGGCTATTGTTGAAAGTGCTGCTATAAATATTGGGATACATACAGGGTACAGTTTCTAGCTACGTAGGGGCTAAATCAGGAATAGATTAACTCTTGACTCTCAATCCCTACTTAATAAGGAAATATCACAAGTTGGTGTAGCCAAGGGATTATAGATTTTAACATATTTTGTAAGATTTATACCTAAATTGGGACACCTGGGTGGCTCAGTTGGTTAAGTGTGTGATTCTTGATTTTGGCTCAGGTCACGATCTCAGGGTTGTGAGACCAAGCTCCACACTCAGCAAGGAGCCTGCTTAAGATTCTCTCTCTCCTTCTCTCTCTCCCTTTGCCCTGTCCCACCCACCCACAAACTCTTTCTCTCTTTCTCAAAAAAAAAAAAAGAAAAAAAGATTTACACCTAAATATTTCATGGTTTTGTATATCATAAATTAGAGTCCAGCTCCCTAAAGTCCAAATTAAATCCGGAGGACCTGTGTCCCATGTGAGCCACAGACCAGTGTTGTCCACTAGAAATACAAGGTGAGTCACACACGCCATTTAAAGTTCTCTAGTAGCCACACTGTAAAAATTAAAAAGTGAAATTAATTTTCACCATTGTATTTTGGTTATTGATTGCTGCGTCACAAGCTACCCCAAACTTAGCTTGAAACACACATTTATGATTTTACAGTTGCTGTGCATGAGTGGTTTAGCTAGAGAGTTCTGGTTCAGGGTCCCCCCCTTAGTTAGCAGTCAAGCTATTGGCTGGGCTACAGTGACTGGGGCAGGAAGGTTGGCTTCCAAAAAGTATCACTCACATGGCCGGTTGTTGATTGATGTGCCTCAGTTCTCCTCCACGTGACTTCTCATCCTCCAGGGACTCTTGGCTCCATTTGGCATTTTTAGCATGAGGGTCTGTTCTTTACTGGTGACTGTGCTCTGAGATAGAGGTAGAGAGGGCACAAGGTAATGTAGGGAGGAAAGAGCACCCAAGACAAGAGCTGCATTTTGTAGACTGGGAATCTAATCTTGCAAGTTACATTCTATCGCTCCTGCCATTTTTCGTTTGTTAGAATTGAGTCATTAAGTCCAGCCTACATTCTAGGGGAGGGAGTTACACATCTAGGTTATTGGGGCTCATCTTAAAAGTAGTCTACCACAAGTCTGTTTTAATTACCCCAATATATCCGAAGTATTATTTATGGTATTATTATATAATCAACATAAAAATTATTAATGAGATATCTTACATTGTTTTCTTCATAGTCTTTAAGATCCGGTATGTATTTTATACTTACAGTTCCTACCGGTTGGACTAGACACATTCCATACACCGGTGGGCACGTATGGCTAGTGGCCACTGTAGCACGGCACATACCTACATGTTCCTCAGCCACCTAAAGACCCAAAGACCCTAACTAACGGGATCTTCTTCACTTAAAATGTAAGTGATTTATCAGACCTGTATCAACGGCTCACCACGCTCCAGGCACGGCACTAAATGTGGAGAACCCCAAATCAATACATTACCACGCCTGCCCTAAAGGAACTCAGCCAGACAAGTAAGAAGTTAAATTCTAAATCTAGATCAACCATCTGGGCCTACCTCAGAGAGCTCTAACCTGTGACCGGTTCTAGAATGAAGCAGAACACAGTCTCTCTTCCCTGGCAAGGTGGGGCCCCAGCGTCTTTTTGGACCAGCCAGGACCTCCGACAATGACCACAGACATCGCTCGCCCCCAGGCCCAACCTGAGGCTATGTCTCCAGCTCTAAGCTGGAGCCCATATGTTGGCCTGAAACCTGATTTGCTTTGGACGTGGAGCAAATTAAATATTTGTTTAACTCAGCACATTGTACTTTCCACTACTCTCCATAAGCAAGACCTGTAGGAGAAGGGAGATATAGGCGGTACCTTAACTATTTCAGGCTTCTTGAGTGCTTTGGAGGTATGTGTCATAGTTGGACCAAGTTTTATATATAAGTGTGACTCAATTTTTATGGAACAAAAAAATCTTAATTATCTTACCAGCTATGAATGGATTTAGCAACAGGGAGCATTATTTTTAGTCTATTCTTTGTCCTAACTCTGATAATGGACATACGTATTTGACTTGAGTCTTTTCTCACAGTTTGTGTCCTGAAGCATATTTGGGCTGTTTGAAGCATAACTCTGGGCAGCCGGGACCTACCCGAGGAGCTTCCCATATCCCCAAAAGGCACTTATGCGCTATTTATTAATGGTGATACACCTGGCAATGCAGTTCAAGAACTCTGGGTTTCATTTGGGGAGGGGGGGAATGCAACAAACTTTTCATTAGCAGCAGTGGAAAGCGGGTTTCTGAGTGGTTTTTCTACCAAAGTAAATAGTAGTCATGTATTTTCAAGTTAGAGGAAACTCCCTGCCTGTCTTGATGGGAAGAAATCCGTTTCATTCAGATGGTGTCTGGAAAAACGGTCTCAAACACCTTATTTCTTGTCTTCATAAAAATACTGTTTAGGAAAAAAAAAATGTGAAGAAAGTTTCAAATAAAGGACTACACGCAAAACAATGCCTCTTTCTTACATGTAAAATTCATTTCCGAGTTTTTATCATGTATCAATGCACTGTTTCATCAAATTTATAGTAGCTGTATCTTTAAAAATAAAATATCTTTGTTCCACAATGTGGACGCAAAAAAAAACAAAAACAAAAACAAAACACCAACCACCTGATGACACATCTCATCTCTGTGTCTAATGTGATTTTTGGTTGAGTTGCCATAGTCTAAGGCTCAACCATTCAACCTGGAAAAACATTCAGGTGGTCTGGAACAGAGAAAAATCCCTAAAGGCGGTCAGCTGGAATTTGAAGGGTGAGATTACAGCTTCTGTTCTGTGTAAATCTGTCTAGATTTAGCGTATCACAGTATCAGGTACTACTCTATGAGCCAAGAACGACTCTGCCTAAAGGCCCTGCAAGGAGATCCCTGTGCCCTGAAGTCAGGTCACCTTAGAGAAGTAAGCGAATGAATTGTAAACACTCCATTGTGAATACAATTCATGCACATCATTTTTTTACATGTCGAGTAGTTTCATTCTAAAAGCACTGTTTGCCCCTGTTTTGGAGGTTCTAAATAAAAGAGAACAGCACTTTAATGGGCCTTTGGGAAGGCCAGCATGTTCAAACAGGGGTTATATGATGGGATCTATGACTATCTTTGCTGAGTTTTAGAATGCAAATTTAAGTCCACAGTATAGGCTCCAGCAAATATAGATATAGAGATACAGATAGATATGTATCCATCTGATACAGCCCGCGAGCTGTATCAGCCCGCGAGCACATAATGTGTATACAGATTCTATTCTTATCTTTTTTTTCAATTACAGCTTTTGTTGTGATTTATTCTAACATATGCCACAAAATAAACGTGTCATTGATAGTGCAGGCATTGTGAAGGGTGGGGGGTGTACAGCTCTTTGGAGAAAGAGGGAGACTCCTTTAGCCTTTTCCACCCGAATTTTGATTTGCTTCTTAGAAGTGCAAGCTGGGTCCATCAGCTAAACAGCTAAGCCTGCGATCTGGCTTAAACCTGGAACTCACTCCATTTGGCCGGCGTAGGCGACTGCCAGCAACGTCCCAGGGCTCCCTAGAGCGTCTGCGTGGTCTGTTTAGCCGGCCTGGTTCGGCGCGAAGGGGCGCTTCCCATTCGGGGAAAGATCTTGTTTACTACCCTCTCTCCCACCCCCAGGCCAAGCTTGCGGCGCGAATCCGGAGAGGCGCGCCCTCGGCCGGGGTCGTGAGTCCGCAGCGCCCGGCGCCTCCCCAGCGGGAGGCGGGAGCAGACCCCGGCTCGCGGGCTCGGC
This sequence comes from Paguma larvata, assembly GCA_030068075.1. Classification (NCBI taxonomy): domain Eukaryota; kingdom Metazoa; phylum Chordata; class Mammalia; order Carnivora; family Viverridae; genus Paguma; species Paguma larvata. The sequence goes on along the minus strand of CM057826.1, from coordinate 96,696,883 downwards.
TGAAAGTGCGATCTAGACATTGCGCCCTTCTTGCCAAGACTCGTGGGGCGCAAGAGCAACTGCAGCGGGTGCCGACCCGCGCCGGCAGTCTGGGACTGCCGTCCTCACAGTCCTCCGGGCCCTGGGCGCGGGGCCGAAGCGGGGCGGGGAGCCGGTCGAAGCCCCCGGCTCCAGGTTGGAGGCGCTCACGCTCGGGTCTCGCCACAAAGACCCTTGAGGAAATCTTCCTTTAAAAAGGTCTAACCTCCGGGGCATTCGTGATTACGCGGAGTGCCGTCACTGCCCACGGGACGCGGTCCCCCGTCTCGCAGACTAGCTGGCTTCCACGCAGGCCCCAGCGGTTTGGTGGCCGCCCTAGCAGGGGACCTGTGCAGCAAAACCTTATGATAGAAACCGAAAACCGCGAAGTGAATGTATCGTAAAACCCACGACGGGTAAGCTCCCGGGTCCTTTACTGCCCTACACCTTCTAAAGCCCAGAGAGGGGCGCTAGCAATTCCGGATTCCGAACTGTGCTGGGGAAAGTTCCCCTCCCCCGCCTTCCATGCCCTGGCCGCCCTCCCCGCGCCGCCCACCCGCCTCGCCGCCCGCCGCCCGCGGGGCCGGAACTGCCCGCACCGGGCACCGCCGTCGCGGGTTACCAGGGGTGCGCCCTGAAGGCTTAGCCACCGGGTAACTTCGAAACGCCAAGCTGACTCACCGGGGAAGAAATTCAGACTTGTGACGTCATTTTCACACCTCCTTTCTCGGATTGTCTCGCGTCTGGTGAGCCCACCAAGGGAACAGGTCCACACAGCAGCCTAAGCCAAAGTGTTACCTTGCCGAGCCAGGGGTAGAGTGGATGGAACTTCTCATTCTCCTAAGCATCATTTTTATTTTCCTCGTCTAATAATCTCATCTTTCGGTTAAGTGTCTGAAATCGAATATTAAATATCATAGCTTTTATATGTTATTGAAACCCGGACGGTATGATGAAATACAGGCAGCATTAAATCTCAAAAACAAAACAATACCCCAACCAAAGCCTTCTCTTTTGGGCTGCTTCATCAAGCAGCTGGAGAGAGAAGAGGGAGGACTCAGAATTGCCAGAAAGGAGCAGGAAGGTCTCCTTTGTTTTTCGTCAGAATATTACACACACTCACTTCCAGAATGAATAAATAAAGCATTGACTGCCTCTAAACCTGAGGCCTAGCCTGAAAAAAATGTGACGGCAGTCTGCAAATTCAGATGGCTTTGCCCATTTCTATGCAAGGAGAACAGCTCGGTACTTTGCACTCTAGGTTTTTAAATTTCCAGACTTTCTACTCATGTGAGGCGAGGTGGAATAGGCTGTTCTTATACGGCAAAGAAACACAAATCATTCCTCATTAGAGTCTTTCCAACTATATTCTGGCCAAGGAAATGATCAGAAGCCTACAATTACAAAAATTTAGAAAACTACCTACAATTATAAACTGTATTTTTGTATTTAATCCTAAACAGGCTGAGGGTATTTTAATAAAAATTGATATCAACCAAGTAGCATTCTTTCTTTCTTTGTTGGCGATGTTACTCTCATCGGATTTTTCCAAAACCATAGGGGTGGAATGAAAGAGAGAAAAATGTGGGCAAGTGTTCGTTTTGCTTGGATCTGAAACTTCCTGATCTTAAATCTTTGTCTCTATCACCATTACGTCTAGACTCGAAGCTGGCTGTGCTTGGCTTACTAACCTGGGTTTCTGCTCTATAGACTTGAGAACCGCAAGTGAGATTAGCTGATCCCTGTGGGTGTGATACTTCACGCCCCTGTGGAGGGCCCGGATGGCCGCCGCCAGCGGGGGGGGGGGGGGGGCTGGGGGGGGGAAGCCTAGAGATCACCCCAGCCAGTCCCCCCAGGCCCAGGCCTAACCCGGAAAACATTCAACCTTGAGCTTTTTTTTTAAGCACACAGTTTTCACCAGCCAGGTCCTCTGCTCCAGACCGGCAGGCCCCAGCGCGTGTCCTCTGCTGCGTGGGGAGGGCCTGGCAGCTGGTGGATCCGTCTGGGCCCCAGCTGCAGGGTCGGGAGCTCCTCTCCGACTTGGGCTTCTTTCAGAAAACTCTTTTCTTGTCGGATGTGGTTTCCCTCTAATTAATCACTCATGCCCGCGTGTCCGCTGCTCAGTTTCCCCACTCTTCCTCCAGCCCCGCAGATGATCCGTTTTTGGGAAGCAGGAGCACAGGCCGAGCAAGTGGGGGCGGCGTGGGTGTGGACTCCGCTGGCCACAGCGCTGCCAGCTGTGCTGAGAGACCCCAGTTGGTGGTACTCTCTGAGATAGGCTTTCTGGAAGATCCCACTCCCTCCTCCCAGACTTTATAGCCAGTTGGCCACTAGTTCCAAGCCTCGCCTGGGTGGTCCAGGTGTTCCGGGTGGTCTAGAAGACCGAATTTCCTTCAGGTTCTCTCCCTTTTCCACCTCCTTCCCTCCCCTCCCCTCGCAGCCGCCTTAGGAGCTGGCATCCTGCTGGAAAGAGCCACCTTTTGCCCCCCATTCCCACCCCACTCTCTCAAGGATGGTCCCCCAGGTCGGCTTGGCCTTCTCACCTACTGTGGTTTCCTGGACTTCGCAGGGCAAACTGGCCAATCGTCCAGAAAGTTCAGCCCCTTGAGGTTGTTGGCCGAGGCCTATGCAGTCTCCTCTCCGGAAAGCCCTGGCCCTAAACCCTAACATCAAAGTAGTCTCAGGACTGTGGGCCCTGATGCAGCAGGTATACATTCATCCCTTTTCCCTCGTTGCGTTTCATTCTGTTACTTCCAAGCCACCAAGGGAGGCCTCCTAAGCGGGCGTCAGCTTTAAGGGCGCAGCCGGTTGTGTCAGGGACCACCCTGGGTCTCGGGTGTCTCCAAACGTGGCTCCCGGCGCCCCCAGGCCGAGCGAGGTGGAATCAGATATTCGCGTTTGTGAACGGTGGTGGCTCTCAGGAGACCGCGTGGGGCTCGGTGTGCAAACTTTAATAGAGTGACGACCCGGGTGCTGCTGCATCGATGCTTGGGCGGCTGGGGCGCCAACCCGGCCGCAGGCCGCTGGGCTGCAGCAGGCTTCCGAGGCCGCGGGGGCTAGGGGCTGGGGTGGGGGGAGACAATCCGCCCCCCCCCCACCACCGGGAGGGCCGAGCGCGACAGCGGGGCCCCGCGCGTGGACTCCGCCCGGCCGGCCGCCTGCCCACCCGCGGCCCGGCTCGGCCGCGTTCCCAGCAGCCGGGAGCGCTTCCTCACTCGGTCACGGATCCAGGCCGCCGGTCCAGCTGTCAAAACAGGGGGTGTCTCTTTCATTCTGGCTCACAAAGTCCCAAAGGGGAACAGGGGGCCTTAATGCTTGTGTTTGGACACAAGCAATTATCCCTAATTATTCTTTTTCTTTTGAGCCTGCCCGTCCCGCCGGCGAGCTCGCCGCGGAACGGGCCCCGTAATCCTCCCCGGTCGGCGGATCGCAGTGGGTTCTGTGCGGCCCGAAGCTCGGGCGCTTTCATGTCACTGCGGGTTTAGAGCTGATTCAAACTCATTGCGATGGGGGAATTAACCCCGGGGCCCGGGCTTTCAGGGGCCTCTGATAAGAGATTATACGTGTTGATGGCAAGCTTTTCTTGGCAAAATGTTTTCAAAGGGCTTGGAGTTGTTAAATCAAAGCGCCATTGAATTGCTCGGGACCGCCCCCTCCCCCTCCCCCTGCCCTTCCCCCTCTCCGTCTCTTTTCCCTTCATCCCTCCGCCCTCCTTCACCGCCCGGGACTGCCCACGGTGAGCGGCCCAGCCATCCCGGAGTTTGCAAGACACTTTCCTTAGTAAGATTTTCCCTCCGTGCCTCACCATGTGAGGATTGTTTTTGTAGGTGCTCCTGCTGCTGGGCACGTTGGTACCCCCTCCCCTCCCCACCCACTTGCTCTGGTAAAGAAAACACATCCCAGATGAAAGACGTGTTTTTTTTTTTTTCCTCCTAAACGTACATGTGTTTTGTAGAAAATGGAGGTGACAGGGTGGGATAACGAGGAGTAAAGGAAGGGTGGTTTTCTAGCCTCCCCCCACCTCAAAGGTCAGCGCAGTCAGAGGGGTAGCCGTAGGGTTAAACAGTGTTGTGGGCAGAGTTCAGATGTCCCGTGAATCTCACGGTCCTGCCCTGGGGGCGATCTGGGGCTGCCTAAAGGAAGAAAGCAAGTGTTGGGAGGGCTGTGTGGATGTAAATTCTGCACTGTGGAAAGTCTCTTTATTCAGGGCTCAATTATAAATTACAAAGGCTTATTGGGTATTCTGAGGGGCCCTGCTAGGATGCAGTGGGGAATGCAAAACTTAGATAGGGACTGTAAAAGTCCTATTGGAGCCAGACAGACTTTTCCCCTTGTGGGGGGGGGGGGCGGAACTAAGATATTAAAAAAACAAAACAAGTACCAGATATGTAAAGCTGTGGCCCCTGTCATCTCTTTCCCACCTCCAATATATTCCATATACTTCTTGGCCACCCTGACCAGCTCCCCTCAATCTACACCCTCCCCCCTGTCCCCTGGGCTGGAACCCTGCCTTCCACCCATTTGGTTGGTCTGACACCCTGCCTGGTTCATGCAGAAAACCTCAGAAGAGGATCCTGTTCTCTGTACCTTGTCCAGTGGCTCAGGCCCTGTAATGAACTGGTTACTGGGAGAGCTGACTGCCTGACTCAATATCCATGCTCCACACTGGATTGGACCCCCTTGGACCAGCTGCTGCCTAAAGTTCACAAGAATTCTGCACTGCACTAAGCCTCTAGGCTAAAAGTTCCCCACCCTCGCCTCTCCTTCCTGTTTACTTTTCCTTCCCACTCTAGCTTTGCTAAGACCCACTGTGCCTGTGCAGAAGCCTGCACACGACTCTGCCCAAGTTATAACAAAACTTGGTGCCAAGTTGGCACCCATTTGGTCTGCTGGCTTCCTGAAGGATAACCGACCCTTGATTTGTTTTTCTGCTTCTTTCATAGTTAATGAGCTATGGGCCCTGTAGGATGCAAAATTCAGTTACGGACTTTTTCCTTACACTGCCTTGAAATCTTTGACCCTTGTGGCCAGTTGCTGGCTAATCTGTAGCTAGCTTTGTCTTTTTTCTTTTTTTTTTTAAGCTTATATTGTCTAAGGTACACATGTTTTTATCATCTTAATCTACATCATTGTTAAGATTTTACTTAAATTTTTGATTCTGCCAAGACTCACTCATACTTACCCCTTTCACTCTGTTATACTAAATGCATTCTGTTCCAATCCACAAATATTTATTGACTGGGGGCACCTGGCTGGCTCAATTGGTAGAGCATGTGACTCTTGATCTCGGGGTTATGACTTTGAGTCTCATGTTGAGTGTGGAGGTTACTTACAAAAAATAAAATCTTAAAAATGTATCGAGTGCTTTCTACATAAGCACTCAGGCAGTCTCAACGGTAAACGAAACAGATGAAAAGTGGCAAAAATCCCTGCCTTCATGGAGGTCACATTGTAATGGAAAGACAATTAAAAGCTATAAGAAAGAAATAAATGAGATAGTATGTTAGAAAGTGTAAGTGCTGTGGTCAAAATAAAGCAAATACCAAAAAGATAGACAAAAACAAGCATGGGAGGAGATATGGAGGAATTGGAGCTTTCATACATTGTGAATAGAAACATAAAGTGGTATAGCCACTTCGGAAAATGGTCAGTTACTCAAAAGGTTAAACATGGACTTACCATATGACCTGGCAACTCAACTCTTAGGTACATACCCTCCAAAATGAAGACATGTCTACATGAAAACTTATACACAAATGTTCATATGGGGCACCTGAGTGGCCCGGTTGGTTGGGCATCCGACTTCAGCTCAGGTCATGATCTCGCGGTCTGTGAGTTCAAGCCCCGCATCGGGCTCTGTGCTGACAGCTCAGAGCCTGGAGTCTGCTTCAGATCCTGTGTCTCCCTCTCTCTCTGCCCCTCCCTCACTCACGCTCTGTTTCTCTCCCTCTCTCAAAAATAAATAAACATTAAAAAAATTTTATACACAAATGTTCATAGCAACATTATTCATAATAGCCCCAAATCAGAAATAGCCCAAACATCCATCAGCTTATGAATGGATAAATGAAATGGGGTATATCCACACAATGGTATATTATTCAGCCATAAAAAGAAATGAAGTACTAATACATACAATAATACTAATACAGCATGGATAAATCTTGAAAACTTAATGTTAAGTGAAAAAAGCCAGTCACAAAGGACCGCATATTATATAACTCCATTGATGTGAAACGTCCAGAATAAGCAAATCCTGAGACACAAAAAGTAGGTTGGTGGTTGCCAAGGGCTGAGGGAGGAGGGGAAATTGGGGGATATAGGCAATGCCTGTAATGGGTACAGTGTTTCTTCTGGGATGATGAAAATGTTCTAAAATTGATTATGATGATGCTTGTACAAGTCTGTGAAAAACCATTGAATTCTATACTTTAAATGAGTGAATTGTATAGCATGTGAATTTTATCTCAAAAAGCTCATTAAAAAAGCAGAGTATGGTGATTAGGGGTGTAGTGGTAGTATGGGGGATGACTTGCAATTTTTAATAGAGAAGACCAGTTTAAGAAGTAACGTTTGGGCAGAACTGTGAAACGAGGGCATCACCCATGCAGACACCTGGAGAAGAGCATTATAGATAGAGGAAAGAGAGACAGCAGAAGCTCAAAGGTGGGAGCCTGGCTATTGGAAGAACTGTGGGTGGGCTGCTGTGGCTGGCGTAGGGTGATGGAAGCGGAAGGGGCTCAAAGATGAGATTGGAGACAAAGTGGAGGCGAGGTGTGGGGGGAGGGTGTGTGGATGGTGTAAGCCTTCTGCCTTGTGGGCCTGTGGAGGTTTGAGTGCTGGAAATACATGGCCTGACTTACATTTTTTTTTTCTAATTTTTCTTTTTTTTAATGCTTTTTTTTTTTTTTTGAGAGAGAGAGAGAGAGAGAGAGAATCTGAAGCGGGCTCAAGGCTCTGAGCTGTCAGCACAGAGCCTGACGTGGGGCTCGAACTCATGAACTGTGAGATCATCACCTGAGCTGAAGTTAGATGCTTAACCAACTGAGCAACCCAGGTGCCCTGGCCTGGCTTACTTTTTAAAGAACATCAGGGGTGCAGAAGTAAGGTGATGCAGGGAGACCAGGCAGGAGGCTATTATAGGAGTCCAAGTGGGAGACAGAAACTCAAAGTACGGTAGTAGCAGTGCAAGTAGTGATAAATGGTCAGATTTTAGATATATTTTGAGGTACAGCCACAGGAACTTCATGATGGATTAGATGTGGAACACAGGAGAAAAGAGTTTCAGACTGTAAAATTTTAGGGTTGAGCTACCAAAAGATGACATCGCTTACAACCAAGATGAGGAAGACCAAGATGGAATAGGTTGGTGGGAGAAGGTCAGAATTTCCATTTTGGTCATGTTAAATTTGAGGTTTCTGTTGGATATCCAAGTGAAGATGTCTATTAGGGAGTTCGATATGTGAGCCTGGGACACAGGGGAGACGTCTAGTCTAGAAATAGAAATTTGTCCCTTGTTGAATATTAATGGCATGTAAAGCCATGTGACTAAGTGAGAACAATGAAGGAATAAGTATAGTTAGAGAAAGAGAAGGGGATGCAAAGCTGAGCAATGGCGGCGCTCCAATATTGAGAAGTTAGGGAAAATAGGGAGAACCAGTGAAGGAGACTGAGGAATAAACAGTGATGTAGAAGGTCACCAAGAGAGTGAAGCATCCCAGAAGCCAAGTAAAGAAAGGGTATCAAACAGAAGGGAGTGATCGACTGTGTTTAAATGCTGTGGAGAGACTGAGTACAGATATGTTGAAAGTAGTCATTTAGAGGATTGGAAGAGGATGATTTCAGTGGAGTGCTGTGGATGAAAACCTGATGAAAATCTGCATTTCCAAGAGAATGGACAGAAAGGAACTGAAGTGAATGTAGACAATGGCTTTCAAAGAATTTTGGCATAAAGACGAGCAGAGTAACTGGGGGGAGCTGATGGGGGAAATGGGGTCAAAAGAAAGTTTCTTTCAAGATGGAGGAAATAACCACATGTGTGTGTGATATTGGGAATGATCCAATAGTGAGTGAGTGAGTGAGAGAGAGAGAGAGAGAGAGAGAGAGGTTGCTGGAGAGATATCCTTTACTAGCCTTAGGTAAGCAAGAAGAAATAACACCTAGTTCTGAAGTTGAGAGATTGGCTTTGGATGGAAGCAGGGCTAGGTCATAAATAGTAATAGGTAAGAAGAAAGAATATGTGAACTCACAGGTTGTGAGGAAGGCAAAAGTAGTGTTGGGAATCTGGAAATTCTCCTCTGATTACTTCAGTTTTCTCAGTGAAGTGGAAAGCAAAGTTTTCAGTGAGTGAGGATGTGGAAGAGGTGTTGGGAATTTGAGAACGAAGGGAAAGATATAAAATAGTCAAATATGATAATATGAGATACATGAATTGAGAAATATAGTGTCTGCCAGGGGGCATCAAGGGCTTACTTGGGGTTAGTGGTCCTGAATTTAAAACGGGCCAGTCAGATTGATTGTGTCTCCCTTCTGTAGGCTCAGAGTAGGTGGAAAGTTGGATTTAAGTAGGATCATAGTTTTTCCAAGTGAGTAGGACTAAGGAAAATAGATGACAACATGGAGGAATTCTGGTTGGGTAAGGTGGAAAAGAGAGGAGAATATCAGGGTATGAGAGGTAGGGAAAAAAATGCCAGAATGAATAGAATAGAGGTCCTGCTAGGTCAAAGGGTTTACTGAAATCATAGTGCTGCAATGAATGAGAGAGATAAGAGAGGATAAGAAGGTCTTTATTTCACCTTGACTTTTGACCCAATAGTTTAGCTGGGTATAGAATTCTAGTTGTCAGCACTTTGCAGGTATTATTCTATTGTCTTCTGGCTTGTGTTGAGAAGCTGCCATTCCTTTTTATTTTTTTTAGATTATCCATTGTTCTTTGGTAGCATTTAAGATCTTTTCTATGTCTTAAGGGTTTCTCTCTTTCATTATGATATGCCTGGGGATGTCTTTATGTTGATTTACACTGTAATTTCTGAAATAATTAGTGACTTCCATTCCTTGTGAAACATTTTCAGCCGTTATGTTTTTAAAAACCATCTTCATTGAGATATAATTTGCATACCATAAAATTTACACATTTAAAATATACACTTTAATGATGTTAGTATATTCACAGAAGTGTGCAACCATCACTATCCATTATCTTTTGATATTATTTTTCCTCCATCCATTTTATCCTCATTTTAGAATTTCTTTTAGGGGTGCCTGGGTGGCTCAGTTGGGTAAATGTCCACCTCTTAATTTTGAGTCAGATCATGATCTCACAGTCGTAAGATCAGGCCCTTCTTTGGGCTCTATACTGGGTATAGAGCCTGCCTGAGGTTCCTTCTCCCCCTCTGCCCCTCCCCTGCCTGCATGCACACTTGAGCACTCTCTCTGTCTCTCTCAAAATAAAAAAAGAGATGAATTTCTTTTAAATTCTATTGGGGTTTGAACAGGCCCAATCTATAACACTCCTTTCTCACTAAAAGTCAGAACTGAGAGATAGGTAAGGAAACTAAACACATGGAAATCAAAATTATATCACTATTGCTAATAAATGCTGTATTGAAGGAAGTGGCTTAGATCTCTCAGAACAAAACCCTAGAATTAGAATGATCCACATCCTTTGCCACAGGTGGCACTGGATTACCACATGCTCCCCACATGGAACTTGCCCAATAAAATGTATGGCTGACACTTATAGATCAGAAAGCATGCTCTCTGTGAGCAGGCTGGTGCCCAAGAGGAGGGCAGAAGGCAGGGTCCTGCTCTATCCCAAACTCGCCCGTAAGATAGTCACTCTGGTAGAAGGAAGCCACACTGTCCCACTGACTGATGTCCCACCACATGCATGCCAAGCTACCCAGATTACGTGGTGAAGCAAACACAATTCTGATACCAAACCCAATACATATAAACAAACCAAAAATTATAATATTTTGAAAATGCAAAAGTTGGGGAACAGAATTGAACATTATATATTGAATAAAAAGGAGGAGGGAGGAGGTGGAGGAGGAGGAGGAGGAGGAGGAAGAGAACATTCAAGGACATTACAATCCAAAATTGTAGGACATTAAAATCTAGAGAAAAATTTAAGGACACTACTACAATCTAGAGAAAGATATTGAATATAGTGATATAAATGAATGTTATGAAGAGTCACTAAGAGAAAAAAGAGAGGTTCTCCTAAAGCACTGAAGGACAACAGAATACATTCTTAGGCAGTATTCCAATTTATGCAAAGATGCATCTGACCTGTTCACATGAAAATCCAGAACAAAGTTGTTCTCAATAACATTAATGTCATTTTGGAAATTTTAGATAATACAAGATGATTAAAAACAAGACGAATAAATATTTCATCAGTTGAAATGTCAGTTTTGGTAGATGACTGGCTAAAAGGAAAAGACAAAGGAATTAACTGGAAACTGCCTTGGAGAAAAGAGTGAAACAGAGGAAATGTCAATTCTCCCAAAATTAATGGTTAGTTTTAACCCAAACCCAGAGAAAATAAGTGCATTGCTATTTTCCTGGAAACTCTATGAAACTTCATAAAATTGATAAGAAATATAAATGGGTAGGAATGCCAAAGAATATTTTGAGGGAGAGAAGCAATGGGGATGTCAGCTCTGAAAATATATTTTAAGACAACAATAATAAAATAAGATCCACATACTGAAGTAACACCAAACACAGATATCAGTTAAATAGAATAGAATGCCTCCAAATAAATCTTATCGTACACAAAAATATAATATGTGATATAAAAAAGTCATAACCAAAGATCTGTAGAATTTAACAAGCCTTGTGGGGACAACAGAATACTCTATTAGAGGAGAATTTATGTACATGTATTTTATGTACCAAACCTCTCCCCCTAGTTTTAAGTGTAACCAAAAAATTAAACTAAATAAAGAAAGAAAAATCACAGAAAAAGTACAAGAAAATATGAATACTTCTTAGCTCTATGGGAGAGTGAACACATTGTATGCTTTGAAGCAACAGAAGAAATTGGAGAGAAAACAAATCAACAGATTCAACTCCATAAAAAGTTTATACCTCTGTAGAAATAAAAAGTTTTAAATAAGCAGACATGGAGAAACACATTTGTGGGAGTCACACATGTACCCACCTCAATCAAAAATAGGATTAATATATATAATCATATAAAGAGCTCCTCAGATGAAAAACATAGTTTGGTATATTCATACAGTGAAATTCAATTTGGCCATTTAAATGAATGAACTGGATCTCACAGTGAATCAAAAGAGATAAATCTAGCAATATAACATTGAGGTTAAAAGGAGCCATTTGCAAAATGCTGTTTAGTATATTATCATTCAGATAAAATACAAAAACTTACAATATCAACACTTTGTGTGTTTGTGTGTGTGTGTGTGTGTGTGTGTGTGTGTGTGTGTGTCTGTGTGTGATAACCAAAGACTAAAAATATTAAAATGTGGAAAGGGAAGACAGATAGCAAGTTTAAGAGGTTATCTCTGGAAGAAGGGGTAGGAAGTTTATAAAGGAGCTCTAAATATATGTTATTTTCCTTCTGTCTGAAATATTCCATAATGAGAAAGGGGGAATTATGAATTGCTAAGAACCCCCATAAAACTCCAAAATACATATGTGGAAAACAACATGAACAAACAATTTACAGAACAGGAAACACACACACACACAAAGATGTATTGCCCCTTTGCAAGCAAAGAAGTTAAGACTGAGACACCAATCACATTTATTAAATAAAAAAAAATTAAAAAGAAACACTGCCCCACATAGTCCAAAAGTTAGTATGATGTTTTAAAAATATGTATACAACATACAGAATCTTCAAATTTCAGCGTGGGAAACATGGTCCTCTAAAGTAAGAATTTCAAGCAGTATTTGAGATATTTCATCTGCCTTTTTCTCTCCTTTACAGGTAAGACCATGCTCCTCACCACTCCTGAATCTCAGGCGTAAGTTTCTCTTTTAAAGAGCTTCAAACTTTCCTAGAACAAGGGAGACTGATGAAAGTAGCTAGGGACAGAATCTGCCCTAAATGCTTCACAAAAAAAAGCCAACTCTTGATCCTTAAATGTCTCTCAAATAAAACTTTTAATTCTCAAATATCCACCAAATCCTCAAATTTTTCTCAAAACATTTACGATAATTTATAATCCTGCAAATCAAATCCAGACTCTGGTGGAGCCCTCCTCCCACCTATCTATGAGTGTGTGTACACACACACACACACAACCAGAATGGCTTGTGGTTTTTGTTTTTAAGGACTTGTCAGTCAAGACAGAGCTCATCTTTTGTGAAAGAGCATTCCTCTCCTTTACTGGGACATACGCGAACCCCCCAGTGACTGTCATCAACACTTGGCTTTTTCCATTTGTTTTTAAAGAGAGTGGTGGGGGGCATCAGAGGAAGAGAGATGTTGAAGCAGTGGGAGGCATTTTTATTTTTGTTTTTGTGTTTTCACAAGGGAGCCCTAAATATATTGAATTTCTGGCTCACGCAGCTCCTAAAGTTGTTTCTTGGGGATTCCTTTCTTCTGTGAGGTTCTTCATCCCCCCACTCCTCCAAGGTGGTTAAAAAGAGAGACAGAAAGGAAAAGTCACACTTCCTTTAGAATCTAAATATTTGAGCTCGTGAGTAAACGGAGACAGGTTTGTGTGACAGTTCTCATCAATTCATGCCTCATGGTGCTTTCAAACTAAAATAGAAGGGAAGTTGGCAGTCTGCAGGTTCAAAGATGTCTGAAAGAGAATGCCCAGAGCCTATATATTGATTGAATGGGGGACAAGTCAGGAGACCAGTGTTAGCAACACAAGAGTTAGCTCGAGCAAAGCTGAACGCTGCTTAGCCAAGAGCCCAAACAGGTTATTCACTTGGGCAAAACCTTTTCAGCTCAGGTAAGGGTGTGGATGGTGGCAATAATAGCACAAATTACTATTCTAAGCACTTTACATGGATTCATTCAGTTAGTCATCGTAAAAACCTATGATGAAGATATCATTACCGCTCCCATTGTGTGTACAAAGAGACTGAGGCTCACAGATGACATCACTTGCTCAAGACCACACAGCCAGCAAGCAAACAAGCTGGGCTTTCACCGGACATGGTAGGTAGAAACCATGTTATTAGTTCCTATGCTACACCCCAAATACTTGGTCAGAAGAAACCAGATGGGAAGAGGAAAAAGAAGAGTTCAATTGAATGCTCTTGGTTAGACAGTCCCAAGTGTCTTTCAGTTTAGGGGACGGACTCAACAGTTAGGGCGCTTACTCTGTACCCTTGCTTGTAAGAGCTCTGGGGCCACACAGCTGAATAACGCTTGGGCTCTGCTCTCCAGCGTCTCAAGCCCTGGTGAGACGCAAGGCTCAGTTGAAGTCAGGGAACCTAGGGGAGTTCTAACCTCTGAGACTCAACTGTTACAATATTTAGGAATATTTTTAAAATCAACTTTTTATTTTAGAACAGTTTTAGATTAAAAAGAAAATGCAGGGGCACCTGGGTGGCTCAGTTGGTTAAGTGGCCGACTTCAGTTCAGGTCATGATCTCATGGTCTGTGAGTTCGAGCCCCACGTCAGGCTCCGTGCTGATGGCTCATCAGAGCCTGGAGCCTGCTTCAGATTCTGTATCTCCCTCTCTCTCTGCCCTTCTCCTGCTCACGCTCTGTCTCTATGTTTCTTAAGAACAAATAAATGTTAAAAAAAAATTAAAAAAAAAAAAGAAAATGCAAAGATAGTGCAGAGTTCTCATATACTTTGCATCCAGTTTCCCCTGCCCCTGAGGTCTCGCATAATATGCCTTTGTTAAACTGAATGAACTTTGATACATTATTAACAACTAAAGTCTATATTCAGATTTCCTTAGTCTTTCCTTAAAGTCCTTCTTCTATTTCAGGTTCCCGTCCAGGATACCACAGTACACTGTGTTGTCATTTCTCTTAAGGCGCCTCCAGACTATGACAGTTGCTTAGACTTTACTTGGTTTTGATGACCTTGACAATTTTGAAGAGTACTGATCAGGTATTTTGTAGAATGTCCCTCAACTGAGATTCAAATGACTTTTTCTCATGATTAATGTGGGCTTTTACATTTTTTGGAAGAAGACCGCGGAGTTAAGGTGCCGTTTTCATCACACCACATCAAAGGTATTATACTCTCAACATGGGTTATCCTTGTTGGTGTTGACCTTGCTCGCCTTGCTGAGGCAGTGCTTGTCAGGTAACAGTAAAGTTACTCTTCCTCCCCTCTTCCCATACTGTCCTCTTTGAAAGGAAGTCATTATGCACAGTCCACAGTTAAAGAGAATATTCAAGAACTGTGTTAGCCAGTTATTAAATCTTCAGTAGCTTGAAATGGGTCCAGATGAGAGTACACCATGGAAACCAGCAAACTCTTTAATTGGGGTTCTTTTTGGAGAGTGGGGTACCAGCACACCATTGAAACGTGGCTTGGGCTGAGTCTTACAAAATGATAGAGGGGTGGGTGGGAAAGCATTTGGATAAAGGGGATCACTGGGTGGAAGTGAAGAGGACTCAGAAGCAGGAAGTGTTCTGTGCTTGTAAGACACAGGTTGGGATTAAAGAGCTTTGGTACAGGCGTACAGCCACCTGACAACCTGACAAAAACCATTATCCAAGGGGTTTTAATATAAACCACGCTGGGACCCTGCTGGAACGACCTTTGTGTTTGCCTTTTCATAGTAGTAATGATTACCAATTATTGAGTACCTCCGACGTACAAGGTGTTTTCCAGAAATACAACCAGCAAGCAGCAACACTGAGATTTACACTTCCTGTGTAACCCCAAAGGGTGTTTCCCCCAGCCACGCTAGTCTCTGTTTTGGTTACTGCTCCCTTTCCCGAGTATTGGTTTACTCATCAGGTCCATGTCAAGGTGGTGGAATGGCGATTGATGGTGAGTTTCCCAGGAGTTGATTAGTGTGTGCCATTTGCCATTCAGGACATTCTGTCACCATTCATGCTCCAGGAAGTACGTGAGAGCTGAGACAGGCACCCCACTATAGACTCTGGAGGTTTCATTACGAGTCCGGTAAAGTATGCTGACATTTTACTATGTAGTCTTCCAGACCAAGGTCCTCCTTCTTAATAACTTGCTTTATTTTCCCTGTGAATGTATCATTAAGGAGGCAGAAACTAGGACACCCTGCAGCTTTGTATCTCCACCAAATTCTGGGACTGTGGTGTCTTTCTGGCTTAACTCGATGTATAACTCCATTCTTTTTGAAGGTGGTTTTTAAGAAACAGGTTTCTAAAAACTCATTGCCAGACTCAATCATTAGGGCTTTAGTTAACTCTACAAAACTGTATGATCGATATGCATACTGAACAAATACATGTAAAAATGCAATATATTTTGTTTTAAAATTCAAAAATGAAAATCACTTAGAGTTCATGTAATATTTAAGGCAAATGAAATGTTACTTGGCCTGTTTCCATTTGAGTGATTCAGGGAGTTTAAAGATATTTTAGGATAAATAGTCTTAAAGAGGTTTTAGAAGGTTAAATGGGACTTTCTTGGATTAGAGGCAGTTGAATCATAAATTTCAGTTACTATTTTAAACTAAGACTTCATTGGATTTATTAAATCTGGGTGATATTTGGGAACTGTTCTTAAATGATGGTAATGCTATTTTTACTACCTTCTCACATCATTGAGGCGGTTTTTAACTGTACGACTGGAGGTGAGGTGGTACAAGAGTTACATTCAAGAGAACTTTGTTTTATTTGGCCCATTGCCCTCTCCACACCCCCGCAATCCCCACCTGCACTCCTAGCCCCAGCTGCCTCTTTTTCTCAGAGGTCTAGCCTGAGATGATTGGACCCGGGACAGACATGTGATCCTATGGGGAGTCAATTCATAAGCCAGCTGAGCCAATCCTCCTCCCAAGAGCCTTTGCATTTGGAGGCAGAGACTGAGTCAGCCTGTTGATGGATGGTGATGGACCAAAGGTCATATGGAGTCAGAGCAGGAATCAGTCCATATACCAGTTGAAGTCATGAGGTGGTCAACCACAGGAAACAGTAGAAGTTGCCTTGTGCAGAGAAATGGGACAGCAGAACCAAGGCATGAGGGGAGGGAGGAGCCCCAGTATTTTATTTCCTGGTTCAGACCCCAAAGGCCAGATGACATTGGTTTTGCTAGTTCTGAAGGCCTGTGAGATTGCCTGTTCATTTTGTTAAGTTCTTTCGGTAGGTTTCTCCTACAACCCAACTGATTCAGGAGACGGTAACTCCATATTCCAAATGTCAAGTCCAGACTACCTAACAGGTCCCACTCCTTCAGCATCACACCAAATCACCAGACTTCAAAAGCTCATGGGACAACACAGGGGTGATGACAGGAGGTAGGCGGGATATAGGACATGGGTATATGAGGAGCGTTGCATGTGTTATGGCTTAGAAATGCCCAACTTCCAGTTTGACATTTCTGACAGCATTTCCCATTAGTCTTTTTCATGTGCAACCTCTGTGGGCCAATGATCAGGGCTCAGCACCCTCAGCATGGTCGCTGCCAAGCCACGAGTGGCATCGTTCCTACACGGCAGTCTCCTCCTCTGTTCCTGACAGGTGATGGCAGAACTTTATAGGGATGCTTGAGACAGAGGATCATTTATTCAAGAAATATTTATCGACTGCATGCTCTGGCTAGGCATTGTGCCAGGTTCTGGGGATACAGCAAGCAGCTGAAGGATAAATCTCTTCCCTGTGTGGAATTACAGGTGGGGGTGGTGGTGGGAGGAGCAGGTGTGACAAACACTAAGAGGAGCATAAATAGGGCTGTCTTAGAGAATGACTTGAGATCGTAGGACTGTCTGAGGAGACTACCTAGATGGGCTGGTCAAGAAAAGAAGGCATGCACAAAGGCCCTATTGTGGGTCAAAGCTTAGAGAGATCAAGGAACTAAAAGAATGTATGTTAGTTGGGCTATAGTGAGAGAGAAGTAGCACAAGTTGTGAGGAGATAGGCAGGGGCTGGTATGCCCTGGTGGGGAATTCTATTTCCAAGGACCTCTTGTTTCGGTAAATTTTTGCCCATCTGATTTAATCAGACGTTACTGCTGATACTGTCTTATGATTATATAACTTAGGGTATCTAACTTAGATTAAAATTTAGGACAGTACATTCCCAGCTTTTATAACTTTTTTTTTAGAAGTTTACTTTTGAGAGAGAGAGACAGAGACAGAGCGTGAGCAGGGGAAGGGTAGAGAGAGAGGGCGACACAGAATCTGAAGGAGTCTCCAGGCTCCGAGCTGTCAGCACAGAGCCTGATGCAGGGCTCGAACCCACGAACCACAAGATCATGACCCTAGCCATAGTTGAACGCTTAACTGACTGAGCCACCCAGGCGCCCTAATCCCAGCTTTTATAGGCAAAGAGACAACCAGTTTTAACTGATGGGTTGGATTAAAGATGGCTGCACATTCTGTGATAACCTTCTCAGTTCTGCTCCCTTTGTATCTGGGCAGTCCTGTGACGCTTTGACCAAGAGAATGCAGCACAGTGATGCAATGCACATTCTCAACTGAACCTTGAAGAGAACCAGTGGGTTTCTCCTGGAGGTCTTTTGGAACTATCAGCTTCCATGAAGAAGTCTAATTAGGAGCTGAGCAGGGCCCAGCCTCTAGCTGTCCTCATCAAGGTGACAGGCATGTGAATGAAGCCATCTTGGAGCCTCTAGACCAGGCTGACTCCCAGCTGGACACTGCCTCATGACCTCAGTTAATGCCACATGGGTAGAATTGCTCTGCCAAGCCCAGCTTAAATTCCATGTGATATGAGACGCAATAACATAGTTGTTTGTTTCGGTCAGTGGTTGTTGTTTAAGTTCGGAGGTAGCTTATTACACAGCCACATACAGCCAGCATAGTTAGCGTCTGCAGTCTTAATACAAATCACTTAGTGCATATTTATATTCAGCTTTTCAAACAACTGAAAATAGTTCACAGACCTTCCTTCTCAGGGGGAGCCTTAGAAAGGGAACCACTGATTTGTGGTCTCCCATGTGCATCCCCTTGGTGCCATGTGAGGCTGTATAGTCTCCTCTTCTTCTGATGTGTTAATCTTATCCGGATTACTTTTCCCCCAAGGAGGCAATATTGTTCCCTGCAGGCCTCCCCATCACACATCTGGACTATTGCAACCACCTGCTAATGGTGGAGGCAGTGACCCTGGCCTATTCACCACTGTAGATCAGCATCTAGTCTCTGGCAGCAGTAGGCACTCCAAGATAGATGCTGAATGAACTAATGAAATTTCCCCTTCAGACTTCCCTGCCTCCCATATCTCCCATTCTGCATCCTTGCTTCTGTCAAGATTATGGTTCTAAAACAGAGATCTAGTTACATCACTTATCAAACCCAAATCCTCTGATGATTGGTCCTATTGACAAAAGAACAAAGCTCCCAATACAGCCTTTATGGGACTTCATAACTGGATTCTAATCTGCCTCTTAGGTGCATCTCCTGAACGCTAAGCCCAGCCCCTCCGAAACACCATCTCCGGAGACACCATGCACCCTTTCTGCTCTCGTATTTTGCTCTCTCTACTGGGATTGCTTATCTGTCACCTTCTCGCTCAAGCTAGATAGTCCTCATTCTTCAAACATCGCCCCCCATGCATGTTCCCAGTGCTGCTTTCTTCAGCTAGTGAAACTGACCAGCCCTTCTGAGCTCACCATACTTTGTTCATATCGCTCCTATGGCATGGGCCTGCCTCTCCCCAGAGCCGGCAGCCTCCCTCACCGCAGAGGGTTCACATCTTATCCATCTTTGTGTCCCCAGTTCTTAACACGGAGGCACACGTAAAGTTAATGAAGCTAACATCTACTGCGTGCTTGCAATGTACCGGTATTTTACACAACTAGCTCTTCAATCTTCAAAATCACCATAGGAAATAAGTCATATTGTGTCTCCTACGTTAGAGTCGAGGAGACGGAAGCTTGGGGAAGTTACATGAATTGCCTGGAGCCACAGAGGTAGCAAGCTACCACACGAACCAGAGTCAAACACAGGCAATGTCACCCCACAGCTCGCAAGTGGAGCTAAGGCAAATACTGTGTCCCAGAGTAACCCCTGACTGCCTATCAGAATCATCCAAGGAAAACACACTGATTGCAGGGCCCCATCCCACAAATGAACCGCTGGACCACCGAAGCACTGAATTTGGGCATAGGCATTATTCAAAACCCCTCAGGGTTGAGAACCTTGATGCTAAGTGTCACCTGGAGCATTTGTAAACTACGTAGATTACCATGTCTCTTTTCTGGAAAATTCTGTTTCACTAGATTAGGTTTGGAGCCCAGCAATTTGTGGCTTAAGGAGCAGTGCAGGTAATTTTCACCCTTTTTTTTTTTTTTAAGAGAGAGAGAGAGACCAGGGGAAAGAGAGAGAGAATCTCCATGCTCAGCATGGAGCCGATGCAAGGCTCCATCCCACCACCCTGAGCTCAGGACCAGGGCCAAAATCAAGTGTCAGATGTTCAACCAACCGAGCCACCCATGTGCCCCCAAGTAATTTTCATCATAAGGCAAGTTTGGGAAATCCTGCTAGAGGTCAGGTTTTCAAAGACATTTCAATAGGTCTTTAGATGACAACTCATCAGGGCGTCTGAGTACCTCAGTCAGTAAGCGTCAGACTGTTGATCTCAGCTCAGGTCATGATCTCATGGTTTGTGAGATCAAGCCCCGCATAGGGTTCCACACTGTCAGCAGGAAGCCTGCTTGGGATTCTCTCTCTCTCTTTCTCTTTCTTCCTCTTCCCCGCACACTCACATTTTCTCTGTCTTTCTGTCTCACTCAAGAAAAAAAAATGTCGGAACAACTGGGTGGCTCAGTCGGTTGAACCTCTGACTCTTGATTTCGGCTCAGGTCGTGAACTCGCATTTCGTGGGTTTGAGCCCCACCTCAGGCTCTGGACTGGCAGTGCAGAGCCTGGTTGGGATTGTTTCTCTCTCCCTCTCTTCCTCTGCCCCAGCTCTCTTTAAATAAATAAATAAACTTAAAAATAGAAAAAAAAATTTTAATTTAAAATATCAGTTCATCAGTGATGGTACTGAAGACTCTGGAAGATTTCCAGCTCTGTCTCATGTGGATGAGGCTTAACATTTTATTGGCACTGATTTTGAGGGGAACTGGGCTGGAGTAGTTGATAGCACTGCACAAGCACACATCTCTAAAACCATCCGCTGATAGTGCCTGATATCCAAACCCAGTATCTTGGCAGTACTTATTTGTCTTGAACATTCTATATACTTTGGGCAAAAACTGGAAGAGATGCCTCATGCTTCTTAGTACGGGTGGAAGGAGATTAGGCAGGCCCCAGGGCACCGGTGCCCAAGGCCAAGGACTCGTCCACCTCCACCTCCTCTTCTGGGGCCTCCTGAATGCCATCCACCAGTACACAGGGTGTGCGTGCATACACACATGGAGTGGCTGAGCAGATAATATGGCGAGACTCTGGCCATCGCCTCGATTTCCGTAGACGTAGACATAAAATGCCCAAAGTAAGGCAGTCATCCTGCCTGTTCCTGCCTCCAGAGAGCTCACCTGTGTTTCCTTTCAGTGATCTCCTGTCTTATCAATGACTCTCTAGAGTCTTGGTCAGCGTGTTTCTGAGCTATTTCATAAGCACCATTTTGACCAACTCCATTTAACGCTTTCTGACTGTTGGATTTACTGACCTTCCTCTAAATTTAGAAGGAAGTGCCTGATCTTTCACACATGCTGCGTGTAGTTTCACTCCTGCAAACCAAGAAAAATCCCTCCTTCGCAGCTTTCTTCTCTTTCCCCCTTCCTCACTCCAAGAAAAGTCCCGAATCTATTTGTGGACAGTGTTCCAGTTCTAGAATTTACCCTGCCAGAATCATCTTCCTAATGGGAAATCTAATGGGGCCTCCCACCGCCAGAGGAGACCACCCTATCTGCAGCTGGGGACGAGAGACACTCCCAGCCCAGATGTCAAGAGGCATAGCAGATCAGGGCTTGATGTATATTTCAATGCTTATTTAATATTCGAGCATCTTTTTCTAAAGATATTTCTATTGAACTCACTTGTGGTGTCACCATCTGGAAAATATCAAGCCTCACCCCACTGAGGTAAACCCCTATTGCGTATTTTTTCCCTTTTATGTGAGCCCAGTGGGCATGGAGTGTGTATCTCTGTGTTTAGCAGAGTCCCTTGCCAAGGCAGCTCTCAAACATATGATATTCTCTAAATAAATCAGTGTTGTAGAGATGCATTAACAACCCCTCCTAATTGATGCTAACAGAAAGTATAAATTGGGCTCTAAGGCGCCTCCACGACTTCTTGATGTGAGGTCTTTTTACATTTTAAAGTGATGGATTTGGGTTTTAAGTGAGAATAAGCTGTCCAAAAACTCATTTATCTCATTACAATCAGTTTTTAAATTGGGCCAAATCTTTCCCCAAGGTCTAGAATAAGATATGTGTCTAAACCTACCAATAATGGGTTTGGTTAACTCTCAAGGATACAGACCAAGAGGTAAGCAGTGTGCTACTGACCATTCCACCATTGGGAATGAAAAAACCATCTCTGTTAGATAATAAGGATTGAGTAAGATGAAAATTTATATTTGGGTGGGGAGAATAGTCTTATTTTGCTCAGCAGGTTTACTGTCTTTGTGTTTTGAAATAAGGTTAATTTTCATTTCTGGGTGTTCATAAATTTCTGGTGTGGGGAAGTATTTCAGATATAATCTAGTTGGCAAATGAAAAATGAGTATTTTTTTAAGCAAGTTCTAGGTCCAACATGGGGCTCAAACTCACGACCCTGACTGAGTCCCATGCTCCACTGACTGAGCCAGCCAGGTGCCCTAAAAACGAGTCTTCATTTTTAAGTTTGTTGCAGATAAAGTAAAAGTGAATAAAATTTATTCATCTGAAAATTCATGACACACTTGGTATTGGTAATGTGGTTTCCAGAGAGAATAAGAACCACCCCCCTCACCCCCTCACCTCCCCACCCCGCACTCCAGAACATACTACCCAGCATGCAGAGTTCACCTCAGGTAGGCATGATGTGAGGCAATGTATTCTGATGTACAATAATGTGTTTTAGGTTTTTGCTCTAAAAAAGTATCCATTCATTTGGTGAAAAGCTCATTTTCTTCTATGCTTAATAAGTACTGCAGAGAGGTAGTTTAAAAAAAAAAAAGCGATTCTAAGTAAAACAGACCAAAGTGAGTGATTTAGGAAGGAGGAAGGGACAGACTTGTCTTACTTTTGGCCTGAATTACCATGGAGAGGAAATCGGGAGACTGCTGTAAAGCAGCTTACCCTCACAAGGGTGATCCCCACACAGGCCTTCTCTGCCCAATCCACCATCTTGAATTGCAAAGGTAGATCCCCGGCCGAGCGTAGCAGACACATTTGCCTACTCAGAGCCCCAGCCATGGCAGGGCCAGCGAGTGAAGTTGCACACAGCACACTTCCCCTTTCACTCTCCTCGTACTACCTGCTCCCGCGGGCCCCACTGCTGCCGCTTTCCAGCTCCCCTCGTGACACTCCTTCCACATCAACACGGACTCATTATTGCAGGCACACTCCTCTTCTTCAGGCCATTTGGCAGTTCATCTGGTATGGCACTTGGCAACAGTTTTCCATACGGCATGAAATATATCAGAAGCCACTTTGTTGACATTTGGACTGAGACAATGTTCGAATCCAGATGTGATGTGATGTCATCTATTTGTCATATAGACATTGGGGGCTGACTTCTAATCGTTTGCCGGCCATCTCTAAGATGGTTCGACATAGCAAATGGGAACGTATTGTCCTACCACAGTTGGTTCTAGCACAGATCTTGATGTTTCTGAAGAGTGAAGTTAAAGAATGTTTCTCAAGAGAGAAGGGACCCTACTGAGACTATCATAATGCATTTCCCCTTTCCATTAGCAAAAAGAGCTTTTGTTAGAAAATGGTAGGTGAGGGGCACCTGGGTGGCTCAGTCGGTTGGTCATCTGACTTAGACTCCGGTCATGCTCTCATGGTCCGTGGGTTCAAGCCCGCGTCGGGCTCTGTGATGACAGCTCAGAGCCTGGAGCCTGCTTCGGATTCTGTGTCTCCCTCTCTCTCTGCCCCTCCCCCACTCAAGCCTCTGTCTTTCTCTCTCTGTCTCTCAAAAAGAAAATAAACATTATACAAAGAAAGGAAGAAAAAAATGGTAGGTGAGATGAGATTTTTACCAAGTGGCTTTTTGGAAGCTCTCTCTCTCTTCATGAGTGCCCAACATGGAGCCAACAATTCAGGGTTTGTGCACACTGGGAGAGGTGTGGGGTATCCACACAAAGAAGAGTCTGAGCTACATCTGTTTCTGCAGGCAAGGACGTGGCCGACCAGGCAGCGAGTCATGACCCCATAGTGTGGAAAGTGCTGGAACACGGGTCTGCCCAAGCATATTGAAGGGCCAGAGGAGTTACTAAGACTGCCTGATAGTGAACAAGGAAGAATCAGAGATAAGGCCTTTGTATAGTCACGTTATGCTCTGCCACTCATTTTCAAGGGGTTTTGTTTGCTTGGTTTTTGTTTCTGTTTTTATTGATTCCTTGGGATTTCCTACATAGACAGTTATGTTATCTGCAAACAAAGACAGTTTTACTTTGTAGTGGGAGCTCTGAGAGGTGCACCGTCAAGGCCACCCCTCCAAGATCTGAAAGAAAGAGAGAAGAAGGCAGACGCCCCCGTGGCATGAAGGAACTCGGCAAGTCTGAAGTAAGTCATCCTGTGTGGCTACAGATTGGACTAAGCAGTAGGAGGGATAAAAGATTAGTAGTTTAGTGTGATGTGGGCCTCAGAGGACAGCCAGGGTCAGGATCTAGTGACAGGCCTGTGGCCACTGGAGAAATTTTTGGATTGTATCCTGAAGGCAAAGAAGACCCGCCGAGGAGTTTAAGCAAGAAGGTCTGATGAGATCAGTTATGAGTGGATTCTGGCAGCAGTGTGGGAGACTGAGTGGGGGAAGGGCAGGGGGTGGGAGACAAGTAAGGAGAACATGGCTTTGGTCTGATGACAGATGATGGGGGCCCAGTCCAGGCCGAAGGAAACCCAGGGGGACCAGATTCTGGAGTTCTTTAGGAAGTAAGAGTCACATGATTCAGACACAGGACAGGAAAACAATAAAATTAGCCCCAGACATTTCACATGAGGGCCCAGAGGCAGGGGAGAAATTCACAGAGAAAGGGAATAACAAGAGGGGAAGAAGTATAGAGGGGGAAATCAAGAGCTTGGTCAGTTTGGGACAGTTGGCTTGGGAGGTTCCTCTATCTCACTGGCATTTGGATACATGGGTCTGGGACTCAGAATCATTGCCTGGACTAAACAGAGAGGTTCTGGTGTATTTTTGAGGCTATAAGTTCACCCAGCCACAGGGTGTACCTTTAGAAGACAAGAAGGCCAAATACTGAACTCCAGAGAACTCCATGACAGAGATGGGTGGAAGAAGAGGAGCCAGGAGGGAGGACCAAGGAGTGGTGATGTCAGCAGGATGAAGAGTGTAGTGCTCTGAACGTCAAGGGCCAAGGCAGGGACGGGGGGAGCTTCCGAGTGGAGTGTGGTGGGTAGTGTCAGATGCAGCTACAGGGGAGCCAGTAAGACGAGAGCTAGGAAGGGTCTGCAGTCTCCTCTGTACAGTGTTATAGGTTGAACTGTGCTCCCAAGAAGAGATGTTCAAGTCTTACCTCCTAGAAACTCAGAATATGACCTTCTGTGGATGTACTGTTCTTGCAGATATAAATAAGACATACTGGGGTAAGGTGAGCCCTTCATCCAGTATGATTAATGTGCTTATAAGAAGAGAGGAGGCAGGTATAGAGAGAAGGTGGCCGTGTGCAAATGGCACAGAGACAGGGCCATCTTGGAGGCTGGCTACCACACCAGTCTTATGCTGAGGACTCCCGAGTCTTGCACAGTTCTGGAATCTCTCCCTGAGTTTCAGACACACACCATTAAGGCGTCTTCTGGCCATCAGCACCTCAAAGCATCCAAAGGTCCCACAAGCACCTCAAAGGTTGGTAACCTGTATACAACTGAACTCTTCATTCCATTCCCAAAGCCAGATTCCTTCTCTAACACTCTCTTAGTTAGAAGCTCCAGCAGTGACTCAAACATTCGAGCTAGAAACTGGAATCATCTATGACCTCTCTGCTTCACCAACTCTTCCAATCCAAACCATCACAAGTCCTATCAATTTTACTTTCTTAATATTTCTGGGATCAATTGCCTCCTCTCCATACTTACTTTCACAGTCCCAGTTAAGGAATGTATCTCTCACGTGGATCACTACAACAGCCTGCATACTATTGGACCAACATAGAGCTGTTGAGAACCATGAAGGTTCTAGGATTTACCCTACTTGTGAGCTAACAAGTTAGCTTAGATTCTTGCAGTTTCATGGATCCTGACAGAATACGCAAGATTCCTGGGTCAGATACACAAGACTTAATAACGCCCAGCACAGCAAGCAGCCTGAACTCCGCATTCCTCTCAGTGCCCCTTGCATCTCCAAGAACCAGAGGAGCAACATGGAGTGACCCAGGTAGATGCTACATATGCAGTGGGATTCTGTCTCAGCTAAGAAACCCTAAGCTTAGGGAAGCTGAATAATTTTTTAGTTTTTTGAGAGAGAGAGAGAGAGAGCATGCAAGCAGGGCAGGGGCAGAGGGAGAGGACAGGGAGAGAGAGAATCCTAAGCAGGCTCCATGCCCAGGGCAGAGCCTAACAATGGGCTTGATTTCATGACTGTGAGCTCATGACCTGAGCCAAAATTAAGAGTTGGATGCTTAATTGACTGAGCCACACAGACGCCCCAAGGGAAGCTGAATCTTTTAGAGCAGGCTGTAAGCAAAGCTGCCTGCTCTTCGCTCCAGAGAGTCACCATCTCTGTCTTCCAAGGATGGTTTGGAAGCTAGGTTTCTTGGAACAAACATCCTTGAAAGAACAAAAGGGCAGTTAGTACTTCATTTGCGATACATGCAAAAAAAGTGAGAAACTCCCATTGTCTCCCAACAACGGCCAAAATCCAAATCAGGCCATTCCATGATTTCTTCTACCTATAGAATAAAGTCAGATCTCCTGCAAAACCAACGCCGTCCACCTCTGCCAGCCTCGTTCCTCGGATTCCCTCCCTTACAGTGTGAGCCAGAAACAATGCGCAGCCCCTCAAACTGCGTTTGTGTGTGTTACTTCTTGCCTCTAGGTCTCTGCCTGAGTGATCTTCTTTGCCTGAATTTCCTCCCTGCTTCCCTAGAAATCATTCATCTGATGCTCTGTGAAGTAACCTCTGAGGCTCACGTGCATTTTGGGTTGCTGGGCTAATGTGTGTCTACGGAGACAGGGGTCAGCAATCCTCACTCTTCGTTGGACTAATTTACCCCTCGCCCCCGTTTTCTTCTTTCTCTAAATGGAACCACCCTTTAGGTGATGAAGTCACTGCGTGTTCCAGGGAAGTGAGTGTGCAGGACTTTGTCGGCCACTCCTGTGACAGCGTCAGGTAAATACCTCATGTCTATTCTCACTCCTGCTTCTACCTTGCCTCTTGGCTGCACTGTCTCCACAGTAGGGCTGAAGCAGCTCCTTTCAGGTTCTGGGTCTGCTTGTTTTCACTCTACCAACGTCAAAACCAAATACATATTTTCAGTTTCAAAGTAACTCTTCATGCCATAGCTTTGTAAACCTCCAGCTGGAGGCCTGCTGCGTGGCCACAAGGAGTAGAAGAAGTAAGGTTTAGAAAAGCGGCCTCAGCACCGTCTATTTCTACTCTTCCTTGCAAACAAAGCTGCATAGAACGTGTTACAAAAATAGCGTAGCTTTGAGACAGCTTTGAGAGACGCTGCGAGAAAACTATTATTAATTCATTCCAGAAGTGAACACTGGTGGTCACTTGACCATGTTTCAGGAATCCATTGGTTTCCAAAGAATTCTTAGGAGTGGTGCCCAAGCAACACTGACTTCATCTACCTCCTTTCTTGTATTGCCCCCATTTGTTTTGTTTGTTTGTTTGTGCTTTTCTCTGAAATGAAGTTAATAGCATGAATCACCAGCCTGGCTCTGAGTAAAGAGAACCAACAAGGAGTGCTAGTATAAGGCTTGTAACACACTGCTAGAGTGTGAATGAAAAATGTTGTATGAGATCATGTCCATGTGGGTGAACTAAAAAGGTGCAATTTTCCCATTTGGCATCACACCCTGGGGCAAGTGTCACCTTCTGGGGTGTCTGGTCTTCTTACTGAGATCCATTGGGTTGGGCTGCTGACAACCATATTGATGGAACATGATTCTGGCCCCCATCTCCCACCCCACAGGGATCTTCTTCATTCCCTCACATATCCCAAACATCTACGACAGTGACTGGAACGTAGTAAGTGTTCAATACAAGTTGCTGAATTGACGAGCATGAGAATTGAGACTAAATGGAAAGATTCCTCCTGTGCTTGAGGCTGGAACTATAACCTGTAGACTCCGGAGCTGTGGGCATCATGGGGGCTGAAGAGCAGGGGAAGGTGGAGATCACGGACACTTAGAGAGAGATCTGGAGCATGAGAATTTGGGCCGGCTCTCACCAATCCTCTAATTCCTGCTACGAGGCCATTCTAAGGCCAAGCTGCAAACCACTATCTTTGAATAAATTCGTTTGTCTATGCATAAACCAGCCCCAGGGCGTGAGCCCAGCACAACGCAGAAAATTCGGAAGCTGACCCGGCAAAATGTAGGTCTGACCTGGCAAAATGTAGGTGTGATTAGCAAAAAGTTGGTCCCTCAGTACCAGAAGCCCTAGAGCTAAGATGGGTTGTGGCTTCTGGAAAATTCTCGGTGAGCTAGCCACAGCACACCCCTTGCTCTCTCTCCCTTCAGAACTCACAGGCGTGTTCTGACAGTAATGCAAGCGGACTGGCTTCACACAGTGAGATGTGAAATGGTTAAACAATAAAACACCAGTGTTCACAGAGATATTCGATCCTGTGATACAAGAAATCTTGTGAAGCCCATACTGGAGCCCTACAAGCATGGTCTCAAGTGGAATTTTTTCTTTCCTCTCACCGCAAAGTGGAGGCAAGTAAACAAACGAGACGAGAAGCTGTCATGCCCCACACAGAGAATGTGCTCCTGCTCATCAGTAATTGGTGGCAGGCCCCACTGCGAAGTATATCCGAAGTGGAGGGAACTTCCTAGGTTCTTTGCAATTAGGGATTAACTTACAGAGATACAGCTGATGAAGTTGTGGTATTTCAACCCTGAACTGTGAGCATTTACAAGATGACTTCTAATTTTCTGCAGTTAATATTAAACATGCCATTAAAAGGAAACATAGGCACTGGTGTGGAACACAAAGAATTCACATGACAAAAGAAAATTCCAGACAGACTGAGGATGGAGACCTTTCCCTTAGCCGCCACACCCGGCTTCGTATTTCACCAGCGCTAATGAGCAGCCGTATTACATATTAGTAGCTGGTTTCACCGAGTTACACTGTAGTACCAAACACATCCTCGGTCTCTGGGAGGTAACGCAGGCTGGGCTTATTTCTCATTCCTGGAACCTGCGGGTTCTGCCGTCTGTCTTTCCCGCCCTAGTGGAGACTAAAGGAATAGTTCCTGGGCGAGACGCCCTGCTCAGAGAGAGGGCAGAACCACACCATGGCTTGTAAAGCTTCTGCTCACAATGGCACCCCCACTTCTACCCACGTTTCACTGTCCCATGGGCACAGCCGCCTGCAACGGGGCAGGAAGTTCGATCTCCCAGGGACAAGCACCTGGGTGGGGCTGGGTCAAGAGGGGCAGTGAGGTTGTTGACAGTATCACAATATAGCTCAGCAGGGATTAGGTGTATTTCCAGAACCACACTCTCTATTAATGGCAATCCGATCTATATAATTATGCTTAAGTTAACTGTATAGTAAACAATTTGCAGACTCAATCCATAACCTGGGCTTGGACATTTCTAACGACTTTGTGGTTCCCCAAAGCGTGGGCATTAACCACTCGCTCAGGTATTAATAAAAACCACTGGAAGGGCCGGATGAACCCCACCTGGTGAACTGCGGGCACAATTCTGACAGTGGGAAGTGGCTTCCTTGGGGTCTCTCAGAGGAGCGTTTCTCAGAGTGTGGTTCGCATTCCTCCTGCCGCAGAAGGACTTGGAGTTCAAGTTCAACATGCAGACTTTTGGGCTCCTGATGGATTCTGAGTTTCTAGGCCGCCCCAAAGTCCTGGGAATCTGCATTTAAACCACGTTCCAGGTGATTCTGATGTAGACCACCTAAGGAGAATTCCCAGCTCAGGAAATCTGCCCTTACCTGGGCTCCCTCCCGTTAGAGAGCATCATGCTGGATACCCATGTCGTCATCAGTTGCTGTCCTGGTGTCCATCATGTGCGGGGGGCCAGCCCGGACCAGGAATTTCCTGGGAAGTCAGAGAGTAGGAGGTGCTTTTTACGGAAGGGCTTTTAATGAGGGCCCCTACCCTTCCTTCATATACATTACAGTTTATACAGTTCACTATTTTTCTCATAAATCAACATCTGCGAGTCATTTTGTTATTCGTCTATTTTTAGAAATGAAATGTGACTATATTAAACAATGTTCTCATAAAAAACCCTCTTATAGTAGTCACAATTGTTTGGAAACGTGTATTTTAACTGCTTTTCCTCAACAGTGCACATTTGGAACAAAATCTGTGATGAAAGCTTAACCGTTAAGTTTCCTACCTGATTTGTGTGAGGCGGGCATGTTGTTAAATATTTGAGTTATTGATCCCTAAGATGAAAAGTAAAATTTCCAAGTTTATATTCTGTCTCCACCTGTGATTTTCCGGGGTTTTTTAAAAGAGAAAGAGACAGCAGTGTTCCATATGGGATGATTTTCTTTCAGAGTTCTGTTACGGTGACCTGTGCTCCTGCTTGGGTCATTAAATCTAATACGCTTCTTCCAACTAAAAGTTTCCTGGCTTCCTTGTGCCTTAACAGGGCCTGGTTGAGCACACTAGTGACATAGGTCACCCAAAAGCTGCCAGTTCATTTTAGGACAGTTCAGCTTGCAAGGAGTTTGCTAGGCTAGTCTGCTTCCCTGTGGATTCTGGGGTCATCACTGGGCTCTGGAAGAGGGGATGTTTAGGCACAAATCCCTTCAAGGTCTCTTCTGTTGTTCAACCCACACTGTATACATGAATGACTTCACAAACTTGGTTGAGCAAGAAAGTTCAAGACATGGAGATCTAAAAAGTTATTTTCAAGTTGTTTCTGCCTTTTTGAAGCCACGTCTATTGTCCAAGTGAGGAAGACACGATGTGTTACAAAATTCAGTTCAAAGAAGTGATAGAGAGAAAAAGAAGGAAGGGAAGGAAAGATTTTTTTTTTTTTTACTAATTAAGCTTTATTGGAAAAAAACAATACCAAACAAATGCACTCAAATGCTTTTTTTTTTTTTAACGTATATTTACTTTTTGACAGAAAGACAGAGTGTAAGCAAAGGGAAGGGCAGAGAAAGAGGGAGACACAGAATCTGAAGCAGGCTTCAGGCCCCGAGCTTTCAGCACAGAGCCCGACGCGGGGCTCGAACTCACAAACCGTGAGATCATGACCTGAGCCGAAGTCTGTGCCTAACTGACTGAGCCACCCCTCAAATGCTTTCTAAAGTATCAGTTTTTTTTTAAAATTTTTTAACGTTTATTTATTTTTGAGACATAGAGTGAGCAGGAGAAGGGCAGAGAGAGAGGGAGACACAGAATCTGAAGCAGGCTCCAGGCTCTGAGCTGTCAGCACAGAGCCCGACGCGGGGCTCGAACTCACAGACCGCGAGATCATGACCTGAGCCGAAGTCGGCCACTTAACTGACTGAGCCACCCAGGCACCCCAAGTATCAGTTTTAAATGCCCTTCTTTTCAGGCTAATGACAAGCACAATACAGACAGACATTCTGGTTTAGTGTAATTGGCCGATTTTATATAGCACTTAGATGTTTTAGTTCACAAGTATATTATTAAATAATAGAGAATATCTAATGCAACTGTTTCTACAGATATAGGAAATAAATTTCTAAGAAAGTAAGAACCTATAGACCCCATATTTTATATGTAATCCCATCAAGGGAAGGGGAAGAGAGGGATGGAAAAAAGATGAAGAAAAAAAACAAAAGAAGGAAGAAAAGGAAGGAAG
Source organism: Paguma larvata (assembly GCA_030068075.1). Classification (NCBI taxonomy): domain Eukaryota; kingdom Metazoa; phylum Chordata; class Mammalia; order Carnivora; family Viverridae; genus Paguma; species Paguma larvata. The sequence goes on along the minus strand of CM057826.1, from coordinate 96,665,642 downwards.
GAAGGAATCCTTCTTTGCCCACTTTGCCTCCATATTGTTTCTGCTCTGCTGACCTGGCCTCAAAGCACCTCTCAACTGAACCCAAATATTCACATTTCTGTGTCTCTCCAATGATGGGCTCTCTTTCCAGGGACTCCTAAATTCTGCAACTTGAACACAACCAGATACATGTCACAAGATGAAAACCATCCTGCCCAACAAACTTGTGGATCTCCAGGAGATTGGCACCAAAAAGGACAGAGGGTGGCGGGAAGTCTAAACTCAACCATCGTTGTCATGAAATTGTCATGAGGCTCACTCGCCAGAAAGGATGTGCTCTCTTTTATAGTGATCGAAAAACAACAGCTCATTAACATGGCCTCACAGCAAACCATGAGGGGGGCAGACATTTGCCAGTGGTTTCATTTCCAGCTCACATAGCTTTAATTCAGTTTCTTGAAATTAGAATGTTTCAATATTGCCATATAAAACTACTTCATTCTGGTTCTCAGGCAGAGTATCAGTTCAGAAAAGCTGCCAGTGTCTCTTGCATTCCTGGTTTTGTCTGTAATTTCTAAAGACTAGTAAGTAGACATGGCACTTTACAAATACACAAAGACAAGGGCCTGGCCTTCGGTCAGAAAAACACAACCCAAATGAAAATAATCCAAGCAGAAGCAGTAACAGACAGTTTGGGGGGAGGGGGAGGGCATTGGCTCTGGAAAGCTACGTTTAAAGTATTTCTGTTTTTGTTTTTGTTTTGAAATGGGAGTGATTTGAAGGGAAAGGGGGCGGTCACGTCCTGAGGTTTGCTCTGTGTTTAATCTACACGGGCTCGTGGTCTCGGATGGTCACTCAATTCAAAAGGATAGTTGTTCAAACTGACCCCCCCCCCACCCACCGCAAAGAAACCGCTTTCTATGGCAGACAACTTCTTTTTTCCAATAGTTTTGTGGCTGACCTCAGCTCCCCAGACAAGTGTAGGCTTTAATAAGATAATTGCTTTCCGAGGCATTATGCCTCCTTTGTAGAAAAGCTTCTCGAACACAGAGCACACCTCGACTGGGAAGAGACCACACCTGAAGTCACAGCCCTAATTGGTTGTTTTATTTGCCTTCATCAGAGAGCTCTAGTGACTGGATCAAGCAAAAGTCAGGCATATTTAACTTCCTAGAAACAAGCCAGTTCCCCGGCACTGTGGCATAGTCCCTTAATCCAAGACACATTTTTATGCAAACCTCAAGTTATAACCCACATATGGTGGCAGGTCATTATCTTAAGACTTTAAATTGAAGCAGTTATATAGTTGGAGGGGGATCTATCATAATCTGGAAAACTTTTCTTTTTACTGGTCTGCTTTAACAAGTGTAGGGAGGAAATAAAACTCAAAAAGCATAAACTGTTTTACATTTTGAATTGAACTTGGATACGAATGGAAATACTCCAAAATAAAGACATACTGGCAAGGGGAGAGGGAAAGATACAGACAGAAATAGAGGAGAAAATGTGGAAATATAAAGGTCTGTTACTGCTTTTACATTTCCTGATTTGGTTAGGTCGAAATGGCAGGATACACAATTATATAGAGATACGATCCCTAGTGAAAGAGAGAGAGAGAGCGCGCCAGAGAGAGCCAGAGACACAGAAAGACAAATGTAAAAGACTAAAATGAAATGCATCGAAATAGACTTCAGTGACTACCCCTGGGAACTGGAATCAGAGATAACTTTCATTTTGTCTTTGGGCCTTTTTGTGTTTTCCAAGCTCCTTCCAATGAGCATGTTTTTCTTTAACATAAAGAAAAGTCAATAAAATATGTTTAAAAAATGGTTTCTGATTCAAGATGCAAAGATCTTTAACTCCGTATCTGAACACATAAGCTGATAGGCTTCAGAGCTGTTCAAAGCAGAGTTTCTCTGTATGCTATTGCACCCCTGCGGCCCAGCGGATCAGGGAACACACACACACTGCCACACATTTTGTATACAGCTGACAGATGGGGAGGAATAAAGACTTCTCCGTCCTAAACGAATTTTAACAGTTCCAATGCCCCAGGCTGCAGTAACAAATGACAAGATAAAGGGCTCTTTGGTTGCAAATTATTACCGTTGTCATCAGTGGGCACTGTCTGCAAGGTCCGTCTGTCCAACTGTCACAGTACATCGCTTTATACCTTATGCGTGCCACCTAATGCGAGCCTAACACAGTGGAAGCAGATGTGCTCAATCCACCCTGGTTCCTGGCTTTCATTGCCTTGGTTGTTTCAGGAGCCGTGATCTCTAGATTCTGGGCCATTCTCATGGCCGGAGGAGGTAGAGCTGGGAGTGCGTGCAGAAATTTGCTCCAGGCATCTTGTTCTATCCACATCCGGAAGCTGGCTGCGCCATGTCTTCTCTGCAGACTTTTCTGTTTCCTTGGCATTTGTCCTTCGGATCGCTTTGTGGGTAAAATGCTCTCTTGGAGGCAGACTCCAGAGAGTTATCCTGGCCCGCTGCCTGAAACTGTGTGCTGCATTTGTTCCTCAAGACCCTTGAAGTAGAGGTTAGGTTGGGTGAACAAGATCCCTTCAGCGGAAATGCAAATACCTCAGATAGGGTTATGAGCTCTCCGTCATTCTGACCTGAGCATAAATTTGTTCAATCAGATTGCTCCCCTCCTAATACCTAGACAGCTAGATTGAGGAGTGGGAACTTTGATGATCTGTAAAAGGAGCGAAGCGGCAGGTAGGGCTGGAAGGACACAGCTCGAACATTGAGAAAGCAGGTGGGCATTCTGAGGGTGAGGAAAGAGGCAGGCTTAGGAAACTGAGAAGGAACCCTCCCCTCTCCTCCAACCTCGAGGCCACCTTCCTCCCTCCACTTAGCTTTCTTTTACCTGTTCACTACTTTCTCCTCACTGCACGCTGCCCCTGCCCCTGCCCCAGTCCCCGTTCTCACCAAACCCTGCCCACCCAGTCTACCCACGTCTCCCACTGCCCTTTCTTCTGGGGCCAAGTCTTGTGCCTGCTGGATCCATCCCACCTCCTCTGCCTTCCCAGCGACCTCGATCTAGCTCTAGTGACATTGTGACAAAATGCAACAGAAACTTTGGTTCTTGGCTTATATGACCTCTCTAAAGCCCTTGACCCTGATGAGCTCTTTCTGCTTTCTTGGCTCTTTTTCTTGGCTTCTTTGGTCCTACTCTCCCTGAGTGACTGGCTCCTCTCTCGCTAGCCTCATGCAGATGCCTCCCATGTCTGTACTCTCAGCCCAGACCGCCCTCCCCAGCTGCACATCCCTACCCAACTGTCTACAGAACAACCTACATTTCGCAGACCTGTAAGTCAACATTTCCAAAATGGAAGCCATCACATTCTCCCCCTACCCCATCAGCCTGCTGTCTCACGTCCTATGGACTCTGTCCACACAGAAGCCTCTGATTAGAGAGGCCTTCTTTCCCCCTTGACCCTCGGATCTCCCCCCTCACTTAGCTAACCATTATTCACCCTTTAGGTCTTAGGTTAGATGTCACCTCTTCTGGGAAGCCTTCCTTCATACCTCATGTCTGAGTCAGGGGCTCCTATGATTTCAGAAGCTCCCACTTATAATTCTTTATTAAAATCATCCATCTTTCCCATTAAAGAATTTGCTCCCCAAGGGCAGGCATCTTTCAGTCTTGTCCATTACACCTGGCATGATGTCTGCCACACAGGATACTCAATAAAAAATGCATTTATTTGAGGGGGCACCTAGGTGGCTCACTCAGTTAAGTGTCAAACTTTGTCTCAGGTCATGATATCACAGTTCGTGGGTTTGAGCCCTATGTTGGGCCCTGCGCTGACAGCTCAGAACCTGGAGCCTGCTTTGGATTCTCTGTCTCCATGTCTCTCTCTCTGCCCCTCCCCCGCTTCACTCTCAAAAATATAAACATTTTTTTTAAATGCATTTTCTTGAAGAAATGAAACATCCCATTTCCAACATTCAGGCACCTAGCAAAGGTGGAAGTGTCACTTTTCTCTGCCTTGTCTTCTGTCCCCATAATCCCTGTTCATAAGATCAGGCTCCATAACCCAGGCGAGCATCCTTTGACCTGCCCTTTAGCTTAATCATGGGATGTGTAGCCTTATGTGTGCCCATCCCGCATTTTTTCCACCATGTACAACAATTTTTTTTTTCTATGAGAAGATGTATTCTTAGCTCCTAACACTGACTTCAAGTGAGCTTTTGTACTTTTTTTTTTTTTAAGTTGAGCACTATCTCCACCATATGCAAATACGGAGCACTCAGGGCAAACGCACTCACTGTTGGTTTTTCCAAGTAAAATAAATAACCTTGACACAGGATAATTCTTAAAAGCGATTTGGTTTACATCTTAGTCTTTGTTTTCCTTTTTGGAGTCCAACTCTGCTGAAGAAAAAATGTTCAATTCCAATAAGGTCATTTCAAAAGTGCATTTTTAAAGTTCCAAAGGCTCGAAAGTTTTTCCTTTTGCTTTGGCTGGTTATGAGGATTTTATAGGTCCAAATACACATACTTTGATGCTTTGATGAATGCTTATGGCTACATTATGAGAGAATGGACATAGTTTATTAAGTTTGTACACATGAGTCCTATGATTTCCCCAACTGTAGCCGCAACACACAGCATCCTGAACTATAGGACATCTGTTTGTCTCTTTCGAAAGGTTGGGTATGGGATTTTAGCAGCCAATTTGAAAATAACAGAGCTACACTCACCACCATGTTGGAAAAACAACAGCAGCTGCCTATGCGATCCTGCTAAGCCACCGCATACCTTTTTAAACCAATGATGGGGACAGGGGGATATCATGGCAACTCTTTGGCCAAAGAAAGATATTCCTCATGGGAATAATAAGAGAAGTGTAAAAAAAATGGAGGGAGTCCGTGGTCTGTGAACAGACAGATTCTGGCTCTCTCTGCAGCCACTGGGTAAGATTTGCTCTTGGCATCACATGAACGTCCCTCCTCCCAACAGAGCTGTCAAGAAAGTGCCTTATCACGCTGCTCAGAGAACCATGGTCTGTCAGCCCCAACTTTGAGCATGCTCTACGAACACTTCTGCTTTCTCCCTCACTTTTCATGCTCATTTGCAAGAGTGTGCTCTTGACCTGAACTTGCTTTTCATCATTTTGTTCTCTGGGGTAGACAACTCTATGGGATAGAGGTCAAAGGCCAGGACCCTGCCTTATTTCTCCATGTCGCTGCGATTTCTCCCCTCCATCCTCCGTGGATCTCAACTGAAGATTTCTCTTTAAATCTTTGATTGATCGCGATGATGAAAGAGGGCTTCCAGTTCCCTTCATTCAATTGAGGATTTCCCTTTTTTTGTCTTCAATGGCTCCCTGCACCATGCTGAATGTAATGAGTGTCCCATCACTATTTAAATCAGAGCTACTTGGTGCGGTTCAGGGATCAGCAGCATTAGGCTTACTTGAGAGCTTACAAGAAATGAACATTCTCAGGCCTCTTACTAAACCTAGTAAATCAGAATCTCGGAGTGGGAGAAGGGGCAGGAATCTGGAGGTTGACCAGCTCTCCCGGTGATTTCTCTACTGTGAGAACCACTGTCTCAATAGTTGGCTGAATGAAGGAACAGGCAGTGATGGGGGATTATTTGTGCTCTTTGCAGTTCCCAACAGAGGGGAATCAGATACCCCAGTAACAAGGTTCTCCTAGCCGAACAGACAGCAAGCAAGTCTGCCTGAAGTCCTACACAGATAATTTTCCAAAATCGGCAGCAAGACTAAGGACCAAGCTTTACCCGCTGGGAGGTTTCTCTTGAAAGTCCGCAGGTTTCTGTTCTTTTCCCCCAGTGCACCCCCAGCCCCATAACCACTTTGTAGCAACCAGTCTGATGTGCTCACTGTCTGTCTAGGCCATGGCCTCATCTTTGCCTGTGCCTATTTGTGAGTTCCTGAACTTCCAGAAATCTAGAAATGACCCACACCCCCTCCAAGCTTGGCTCTGCCAGTGAACCAATAGTTACTGAGTGTTTGATATGTGCAAAGTTTCATCAGCCACCAGCCCCCCAACCCCTTCTGCCCACTGCTGCCCATGGCTTGAGGAATCCTATCTTGGTGACTGCCTGACCCACTGCTGGGCACTCAGCCACCAAAACTCAGAAAGCAGTAGGCCCCTTCCGCAGTCTCTGCTTTAACAATTTTCAAACTGTTTGGTAAAATAACCTTATTAGAACACCTACACAGAAAATAAGAGCAGTACTTTATTCCTATGAATGCATTTTGAAGTTAAAATGTTAAATTATAGGCTCTCATGAGTATAATAAGGCTATTTTGACCCCCCCCAAAGTGAACTTAGGTGGATAGGAACAGTCATCTAATCTGCATCTAGTCTATTTCTGGACTAGTTGGCTGCACAATATTGACAAGAAAAAAAACCTGCATTCAGATAAATAGTTGCACATGGTAACAGTTGGGTTTTTTTGTTGTTGTTGTTTTGTTTTTTGTTTTTTTTTTAAGATAGCTTTCCTTGCAACCTCGGGATACTCTTCCATTAGACAGATGGCAAGACAGCTTTATTACAAGGTTTACCCACAAAGAGGTGTTTATATGGCATTATAATGAACACATCAGCAGTTTTTAGTGGGTTAAAATTTGGCACATATCATATTTGATTGTGTCTCTTTTTTTATATACAGTTGGAAAAACACTTTAATGAAATTTAAATCAAATGTCTGGAAACTCTAAAAGCCTTTGCAGCCCTCAGGGCTTCACACAGCTCGAATCAATTCACAGATGAGAGACCAAGATGAAGTCACTTACTCAGGTCCCATGGCTTTTTGGTGTCAGGGCCGGCTGCAACTCATGTCGCCTGACTCCTGCCTTTTCTTCCACGTTTCCCATGGACATCCGAGACCCCATGTAGATTCCAAGCGCCTTGAGCTCTGGGCCGAATCTTCCAGAGCGGGAGCTCTGTTTATCCTGCTTAAATGAATTACGGAATGGAATTTCCCCAGAGCCATCTCTCATCTTCAGCTGGAGGGTGCCGGGCAGGGAGGGCTGCACAGGAATGAGGATCCTGCGATGCGACTCTGCCTCTTCCTGGAGTCTGACCATGGGCTGGCAGGCACAGTCCTCTTAAAATAATATGGTGTTCCTTTTCGGCCGCCCGGGTTTGGCGCGCTCACGGAGCTCTCTGCTCGGCTATTCTTGCAGCAGGCCCAGTCCCAGAAAGCACTTGCTCATTTAGATGAAGGGCATCTGGCCCGTGCTCAATTGAGCTCACAAAGATATCATGCCAGCAGTGAGCGGGGAGGGGCAGAAAAATGGCGGAGGCCTGGAGGAAAAGCACACCCACCCTGCATCCACAGACCGCCTCGGAGCCCACAGGCTGCATCGCACAGACCTTTCCCCCAGCAGCCTGTTGGTCTGAGAACAGCCACCTCGGGGAGAAAGCCTTCGCAGGGTGAGGGCAGAGGGTTCTCGCAGAAGATGGAACTGCTCTGGCAGGGTTGCCGCCTAATTGAAGAACGGTGGAAAACCCTTTTCTGTACTTCCGCAGAGTTTGGCTTCTCTTTTTACCTCCGAGGACTGGCAGTGCCTCTTGGGCAGAACTTGCCACAGCCTGTGATGGGGTATCGCCCTCTGCTCAGGGCTGAAACTCTGCCCACCTCCGCACAGCTTTGGAGATTAAACAGGTTTCAGGCATGTCTGTCATCAGGCCAGAGAAATTCAGTCAGGCAGGCCCCAGGCCGCTCACCCAATAAAGCCCCTCGGGTTTCTTAGCAACTCGCGTGCTTGAATTTTTCCAACTACTTTTGCAAGGTGGAATTTAATTTTAAAAAATAGGAGAGCCCCGTCAATAAAACCAAAAGCGCTGGAACACAGAGGTTTAGCGGACACGGATCCCTCTAAGTGCCCCCCCATTTTATGAGGAAAACTAGCCCAGGGCTGATCGTGATTTATTCTTTACTTCCTGTTAGAATTAGAATCGAATGGATTGCTTTAATATTTTTGTCTCTCACAAAGGAAAGTAATAAATCTAAGAAGGCTGCAGGCTGTTAGGTTCAAGCCTAACCTTTCTCACATAATCGCCCCATAGACGATATTGCTGGTTGCTTCCCCAGTATCGGTTCTCTCCTCTCTTGCCAGAAGAAATGGCTGGCAATGTGCTCAGGTGAAAATACTCACATCCCCAGACTCCCCTACACATCGGAGCAGCCGTGTCACCCAATTTGGGCTAATGACCTGTAAGCAAAGTCTACAGGATGGGGGCTTCTGATGGAAATGGACAGACTCAGATAATATGGGGATTTGCATGTGTTTTTCTCTTCTTCTTGGTAGGAATGATGGCTGGAGGCAGGGCAGCCATTCTGCAACCACGAGGATGAAACCCGCACACGAATAAAGAGCCAAAGGTCTGGGGGTCCTCGATGTCTACCTTCAACGTTTATAACAGCTCTTGACGGCTTGTCTCAAAACTTCCTTAACTAAGCAAAATAAAACCCATTTGGTTAAGACTTGGTGTTTTGATGTCTCTTAAATGCAGTGAAATGCAATTCTAACCAATACTCTTTCCAAGCACAATCTTCACACCATCCCAAGGGATGCTCCTGTCTGGCTGGTAGAACAGGATTCTCTTTCCTCAGTTCACAGCCTGAGGTAACTGAGGCAGGCAGGAAAATGTAAAGGGAGTAACTTGCCTTTTGCTGAATCAAATTCTGCCTCTCAGCCCTTGGCTTCTGAAACCTCTCGGCAATGTTCGAGCCACTGGCTACTCCCTCTTCCTTGAAATTTTCTCCTTCTTAACTTCTGTGATACTGTGTCTCTATGCTTTTTTCTCCATGCTTCGTTGGCCCACTTTCTAGGGTCTCATGGGTCCTTTCGTCTTCTGCTCGTTGCTTAAATGTAGATGTACCCAGGGTTTCCCTTCTCTTCGTATCTCATACTCACATGGGTAGTGATCTTATGCCCACCTCATCCACTATCACTACCTAGGACTGAAAACTAAAATAACTGCCGACATCGGAAAAGGGTGTCTACAATGTACTGCTAAGAGGAAAACAACAGCTCGCAAGTTAAGAGGTGCTGCTTGACTCTGCTCCTGTACAATGGGAGAAAGAAAAGAATATATGCCTAGAAAAAAAACCCAACTATCTGAAAGACTGTGTAAGTAAGACGCTCACAGGGCACAGGTCATGGAGTCAAGGGTTTCAAATCCTTAGGTCGAAAGTAAAGCTAACCCTTTAATCCCTAAGGGTGGAATCAATGGGATTTTCAGTCATTTCCAAATTATTTTCCCATTTTTACTCTACGGGTACTTAACTGTCCTTTAGACAGTCAGTCATTTATTGGTTCCGTGAGTTTTTTTACGTGACTGCTGTGTGCCAGGTCTGTGAGAAGCAGTGTAAAAACAAACCCTCAGTGGAAGAAGCTCTCATCCGAAACAAACTGGGCATGCGCGGTTTCATTTCCAAACTGATGGAGGAAGGGCATCATTTGCATACGCACACTGAAAGGATATTTCCGGGTAGAACGCGATATGTGTTAGGCAGCAGCTCCCCCTGGCATCCTTCCTCCTGAGCGGGAGGCATTACACCCAGGCCTGGGCTGACTTGCCTGGGCGGGCGGGGGAAGGGGGCTCTGCTTCCTGAATCTGCTGAACCTGTCTTCTCTGGGCAGTCTGGGAGGTGACATCCTCAGAATGTTTTCAGGCTTCTCTGATTAACCCTAAGCACTCCAAAGTGAAACGTTTTGGGAAAACAACATCAACAACAACAACAACTCAACCTACAAACGTAAGGAACTTGTCATATAACCTTGCTTTTTTCAGAGCCCGGACCTCTCACCATTGTTCCCTCCCTCTTGGACAGTTCCCGTGTTTCACTTGCAAAAATCCTGGAGTGATCTGAGAGAACTCTTTCCTATACACAGAAATGGGTGCAACGGTGTCCAGTCTCAGAGTCCTTGACTCCTTGCAAACTCACAAACCCACTGGTAGCTTTTGACCTGTTTGTTTGCCTTTCCCCTTTTTTTGACCAGTCCTGGTGCCTGGCGTCCTGGTGCCTGGCGTGATTCTAGCGTCCTGCCTCTTCCCGGGTCTTCCTCCCGTTGGTCATCCTCTTTCCTGTATCTTCGACCTCTCTTCTTTGTGACTAGCTCTTTCTCATCAGCATTTAAACACACCCAAAGTCTCTTCCAAGTGCAGAAACATATGGAATGGATTGATTGTGTTATAAATTTTGGATGAGCCCTGAGCTGTTCGGTTGCTTCTTGTACATCTGAAAAAGTGCTGGGTCTTCTGGGGGTTGTAGGCCCATTAGCGGATCACTTTTGTGCTGAACATTCTGCAATGTTTTTTCAGTTCCTGGCATCGGATCACTCCCTCGGTGGATCAGCACTCTGGCTTCTCTGGAAAGGCCTCTGAATGCCCGCATGCAGAATGTTGCTCCTCTCCCACCACTGAGCAGGATGGGCAGAACGGATGGTGACAGAACCTGCCAGAAGGCTGTGTACCGCACACCATTTCCTCCACTCTGACACTTCCTTGAACATGAGTCATTCAAGACATGTTGGTTCCATACACCAACAATCTCTTGGCGGGGACTGGGGGGACATCTGTGTATCTAGTTCACTGTAAATGAGGGCACTTAACTATGTGTTTTGTGTCTAAAGACCAGGTGAGTAAAAGGAAAGTATTTGGAAAAGTGGCTGAAAAATTCATAAAAGTTACTTCTATTTTCTGAATTGAAATGTTAGTATTTTTAAAAATCGTCCTTCAGGAACACCTGGGTGGCTCAGTCGCTTAAGTGTCTGACTTTGGCTCAGGTCATGATCTCACTGTTTGTGGGTTTGAGCCCCACCTCAGGCTCTGTGCTGACAGCTCAGAGCCCGGAGCCTGCTTCGGATTCTGTGTCTCCCCCTCTCTCTCTGCCCCTCCCATGCTCATGCTCTGTCTCTCTCTGTCTGTCAGGAATAAACTTAAAAAAAAAATCATCCTTCAGAATTAGAGGACTAATTTTTTCACTTGAATCTGTATGAAGGAAATCTGATACATTAAAAAAAAAAAAAACCAAAAAACCAAAAAACTCGTTCCTTTACCTGGAAAGCTAGTTGCATCTACTGGGACGCCTTGGCTGTTGAACATGCAAAACCACTGCGCCTGAGGTGGGCTTCATTCAGGTGAAAATTTCTGGGGGCTCTCAAGTGGGCAGGAATAAGAATTTAGGTTAGAAGTTGGCCAAGCTACAGGGTTTGGGAAGAATCTAGTATGTCCTCAATTTCCCAAGGGCCTGTTCTCAAGTCTCCTCTGAAACCAGAAACTGTCTGTTGGAACTCCCCATCCAACATCGTCACCGAGTGCTCCACCGCTGGCTTGCCCAGGGCTGAAACAGAGGGAGCCGGAGCAAGAGGCATCCAGCTTCCATGGAGACTTCCATGAACTGGGTTCCTGAGGTTGGCCTTATGCCATTGAGGCACAGAGCTTTTCATAAGTGATGGTCTTAATCCCTCAAGTTGCCCACCCCCACCCCATCTCCTCACCCAGCTCCTCCTGCATCAGCTCTCCTAACCACTATGCCCCAATTCTCCCACCAAAGGAGGCAAAACCCCGCAGCCTGGCAAACCCCTCCTAAGCTGGTCTGCTAACGTGTTCAATTGTGTTGAAAGTCAAAAAAGAGGTCTCAGCGAACAATTCGCTTTGACGGACACTGGGAGAAGCCTGAAAGAGGCTGACCTGCAGTCTGTTACGGATAGAGGTGACAGCTTTGGACAGCATGCTTGTTTATTCATGTCTCAGGTGAGGCTGTGCGTGTCCGTCTGTCTGCCGTCTTTCTGCCTCTGCCCAGATGGGAGTGTGGGCTTCGTTGATAACGAGCGACTTTGACTTTGAGGGTGCAGTGTGTGCACAACCTCTGGTGTATGTTTGTCTAGGCTGAAAGGACACACTGGTGTCCAGTCGCACAAGTTATCTTGACCGTTTCCTGCAGCCACTCAGTGCGCTTAGAAGGGAGAACAAACAGTTCCTTGAATGTTTTTCATGCCTTTCCTGTGTGTTCCTCGCATCCCTATTCAGTCCTCTCTCGATCCGTCTTGATCTCCAACTACCCATCTCGCTGTATTCTGGACCATGCCACACCACCTTTGCAAGTTCTCCTTTCTGGATCAAGCCGTCCAAATTCACTTCTAATTTGATGCCGGCGGTGGGACTGACTTGCTTTAGGTTTTGATAGCAAGAAACCCTGTTGGTTCTAGCACTCCCTAGTGCCTGTTTTCCAGATGAAACTTTCTTGGGGCAGAAGGAAAAAAGAGTCAGATTCCTTTTGCTACATAAATAGAGGTGACACTCAAACTCAGAGAATTTCTTGAACGCTTGTGGGCTTGTGTAATCACCTCTGAAGTCGGAGTCACTAAAGCTTTCTGATTAACTACTTGTATGCAGTAACTTTAATGCCTTAAAAAAAATTGAAAAGAAACAAAGAAACGAAATACTTTGCAGTCCCGGCTACCTACTGAGATTTACTAAGATTCTGGGGAGGATTACTTCCCTCTGATGACATTGAGGCCTTTTCTTTCTAAAGAACTGCTGGCAGCTGAGGGTTTCGCAAACGGAATTCAGAAGGAAGGAAAATATTTCGTGATGGCATGACTCTGAGCCAAGCACAGCATTCGCTAAATGGCTGCCCTGTAGGGTCAGCATGGAGACAGCCACGGGAGGCATTCACCAAATCTGTAAACGGAGGGCAAGGGGGGGTCCCAGGGCAGGGGACACCGACCCCATCACTGGTGTTTATAAGCGACAACCACCCTGTGAAGATCAGGCTGTGGGATGACTGTGGACGCTGTACGAATGTGAGGAAACGTAAGGGTAGTGACTGTGTGGGACATTCCTGCAGTGGGTTGGGGAAGGAGGGGTTTTTGGCAGAATCACTGGTCTCACCCAGTCCTGCTGCTTTGAATGAGAAGTGGGTTTTCTATATAAACTGACCCCCAGGGCTGGGAGAAAAGAGAGAGAACAGAAACTTTAGCCAGGAAGGCTTTCTGACCTAGGTACCACTCAGCCCAGGGGGAGCTGCAGAGCTGGGGTGGGGCTCCTTGGCTTCCAAAAATGCCCAGTAGGCACAGCCTGGGTGGAAACGGATAAGTCGGTTGGCCCGTGACACAGTTCTCCTTCCTGCCGACCATGCCGAGGGGATTCCACCCCTAGGTAGCGTGGTCGGTCCCCCTGCAATCTCCAGACACAGGTAACAGCTTGGCTCTGGTGAGAAATGGCTGGCTTCATGTTTCCCCCCAGTATGACTTCCTGTACATCCAGCGAGGGGCCCTGCCCACTCCCCTGCAGAGCTCGGGAGCCGAGCCGAGAAGGAAAAAACAAGGCTGATTCATGTTTGTGATTAACTTCTCACCTAATGCTGTAATCCCAGACGCAGAACTGGCCCAGCTGTCAGTGCTTGGCTGGGAACTCCGTTCTCCGAGGAAGGGCGGGTGGCCGCAGGTCCTGCAGCAAGCCGGCTCCAGCCAGCCTGCCATCGCCACCCTCTGAGGGCTGGGTCTCAGATGTCGCCCCTTCGGGGCCCCTTCTTCCGTCTCCGTGGTCGGGTCTCTCCCTTCACATAAGTCTACAGCGTCTTCTGCACCTCCTTCACGGTACCTGCCTTTCCCGCACCTGGACTCGAGGCGGCCAGCCATGTTCCCCTTCTCAGAGGTGCCCAGCCGGATACCAGGCACAGCTGAGGACTCAGCAAAGCACAAAAGAACTGAGCAGCACGGGATGACCTCCCCGAAAGACTGCACGGGACAGAAAAGAAGCCCGAAGCAAATTCCAGCCTCTCGTCTGCAGCTCAGCTGGCCTGGGCGGCGGTGCAGACGTGACCTCCCTCTGCTTTTCTCAACAATAATCCCAGCCCCTTGTTATGATAAACTACTTGCTCCTTGCTCGGCAGTACATTCAGGAACTGGACGGCTGCCAAGGAAAACTCAGGAGCAATGGTAGGGGCTATTGAAATAAATTAATGGCCTATGATAAATAAAGGGAAAAGAGCGCTAGGTAATAAGCTTATACAGCAACAAAAAATCACATGGTTGTTTAAGAGGAGGAGTTTTTATATAAATATGTATGATTTTAAGTAATAAGCCTGATTTTTTAAAAATAAGTAATTCACAACCTATTTAGCCAAGTAGATACTGGCCCTTCGAAGTTGGTGTCAATAATGCAAGATGTTATGACTGCCTAAAAACAGCCCTATTCTTTTGGGAGGTCTTCAGGGCTCGTCTGGGAGGGACATTAGATACACGACTTCATAATTATGCTTTTTAGCTTCACGTATCCAACGATTTTTGATTTTTGGCCTGCTTCATCAGACGTGGCTTTGAATTATTTTTGACATTTTCCAAAATTTAAACCCACCTTCAGAAACACGAACCTTTGCTACTTCTCAGGCATGCCAGAAAAGAAGGTCCTGTAAGTTCCGGAGTTGCCGAGAAAGATCCCAAAGCCGTTGTGAGCAAGAAAAACGTCAGCGTCGACCTCACAGGTAACCACTGCAAATACGCACGTTCCAATTTCTTTGTTTGAAGATCTGTCATGTCCCTTTAGAATCAGACTTCATACCAGCTCTTCCGTGGAGACTGTCATCAGGTTCCGTCTGCACAGGACAGTTGACCCGCATCAAGGAATTTCAACTTTGAATAGCAGACCAGCTATGACATTTGGATCAGTGGGAGCCTTTGCAAATCAATACGAAAACCTGAGCAGCCCACACGGGTGTTTCCCCAGCTGGCCACCCTGTAGGAGGCACATGGAGTGAAATAACTAAAAGCAGCCTTTTTACTTCTAACCTGGCGTAAATCACCCTGACTCGATTTTGAGGGGGTAGGGTGTGCAGGAGTGCCTGGGCCAGCCCCGGCATTAAGCGGCTAGGTGATAACTTGGCTGCTCTCCGTGTAGTGTTTAGGGCTGGTTTTTGCCTTCAGGACAGTAGAATGCCCTGACCCACTTCCAGATGAGAGTCAAAACACTCCCAGCCCTGACACAAATCAAACCCCAAATGCCCAGTGTGTGAGAAAAGGCTCTGCTGTAGTGCACTTGGGGTGAGGGGAATGAGCTGGGCAGAAATTCCTGTCACCCAATGCTTAATTCATGCTGCCCCAGGAGGTCCAGCTCTTGTTTTTCTCTCTCTCCCTTCCTCTCCTTCCTAAGAAACCATCGGTGAATGAAAGGGCAGTAATTTACCGTGTAAATCTCCATCTGTTTGCAAAGCTAAGTTCTTGCTTCCCCATTCCCGCCTAAAGCGGTGGGAATAGCACCTCCCAGGTGCCCAGCACCCCAGGGACACCCCAACCTTGGGAAAGCCTGCCTGCCCTGCTCCCCTCAGTTTGAGGTCCACGTCTAGACTGCAGGTGACATGGGCTTGCATAGCTCTGACCACATCTTTCCTGGAGAGCCAGCAGGTTCACCAACACTCCTTGGGAGAAAGGGCATACAGTGGCAAAAAGGGGAAGATGGCAAGAAAAAGACAGTTGTGGTCTATACCCAAAAGTAGCCTTGGCCATGTAACCCATAAGAGGTCATAACACCTTTATGAAGTCCAAGTGCACCTAACCTGAACTGTAACATAGCCAGTAGTCCTATTGCCCACTGTCCTGTAGGAATGATACTAAGATTCTGACATTTTCCATGGGTTGGGGGGCAGGGTAGGTAGATGGAAATGTGGCCTTTAAGGGGCTTCCATTCCACTCAGGATGGTTACCAGCATAGATTCTGACACCAAAGTGCCTGGGTTTGAATCTAGGTCCTACCACTGTGTGAACTTTGGGCAACTTGTTAAATTATTTTGTGCCTCTACTCCTCTTGGTAGAAAGGGTATAGAAATAGCCCCTTCCATATAGGGTCACTATGAGGATTAAATAATTGGATATACACCCAGGTTTAGAACAGTGTTGGACACATAGACTGTGCTCTATGAGGGTGGGCTAATATTACTTGAAAGACAAGACCCAAGTGAAAAGTCATCTCCCACAAGGGCAAGGTCATCTGTGGGGATGTGCAGGGAGAATACGTTGGTTGGAGAAAACCCAAGGGTCTCCAGGGTTGAGGTAGTCAGGATGGACTTCTAGGGAAAGGTGGGGCCTGACTCATGACCTTGAGGCATGGTCTCCACTGACACTTTTCCTCTAACCTACTCTGATGCCCCATGAATATGGGGCCACCACCCCTAAGGAAGACCTCAGGCCTCTCTTCCCAAGCCCTCTGCGACACGTGTATTTCTGTCCCCCACATCCTGTCTACCATGTATAACGATGCTGCAAGACCTTGAAGAAAGGATTTGCATTGGTGCCTTTTGAGGAAAGGAGCTAGGTGACTAGGCGACAAAAGCAGAAGGGAAACTCTTTCTATTTACTTTTCTGTACAGTTAGAGTTTTGAACCATGTGAATATGTAACCTACACAAAACGTTGGATAAAAAAATACTTGCCTTACAAAGTAATGAATGCTTTTTGTCCATTGATGGATGGATGGATAAATGAGATGTGACACATACTGCAAAGGAATATTATTCAGTCTTAAAAAAGGAGGACATTCTGGGGCGCCTGGGTGGCTCAGTCGGTTGAGTGTCCGACTTCGGCTCAGGTCGTGATCTCACGATTCACGGGGTCAAGCCCCACGTTGGGCTCTGTGCTGACAGCTCAGAGCCTGGAGTCTGCTTCAGATTCTCTCTCTCTCTCTCTCTCTCTCTCTGTCCCTTCCCTGCTCGTACTCTTTCTCTCAAAAGATAAATAAACATTAGAAAAATTTTTAAAAAAAAGGACATTCTGGCACATGCTACACTATGGATGAATCTTGAGGACATTAGGCAAACTGCAATAAACCGGCCACAAAAAGATAAATACTACATGAGTACACTTACACGAGATACCTAGAGTAATCAAATTCATAGAAACAAAGAGTAGAATGCTGGTTGCCAGAGACTGGAGGGAGGGGGCAGTAGGAGTTGTGGTTTATTGGGTACAGAGTTTCAATTTTACCAGATCAAAAGAATTTTGGCAATAGCTTGTACAATGTGACTGTAGACAATGTGCAACTAAATATGGTTTAATGTGCACAACTGTGCAACTAAATATGGTTTAGATGGTAAATTTTATGTCATCTATATTTCACCACCACTTGATTGGATTGATTTCGTCATCCCACCGATGACTGCTTTAACTGTAGCGGGGAGTGGAATGTGTTGGAGGATTTCAGGTATCTGGTTCTCTGCCCGGCCTTTCCTTTGGTCAGATTTTCTGATTATCTGATTGCAAATCCAGATTATGTGATTGCTCTCTGCTTTCGTTTTTTAATCTGAAAAGTAGGAACACGATTTCCCAACCCTGATACCTTAATTGGATTATTCTATATTGATGCTTTGCCACTCAGGTTCCCAGCCATTATGATAAAACCAGTCCTCTCGGATTGTCTAACCTCATTTTACGACCTCCCCCTCCCCCCGGCTTAGAAGAAGGTTACCGAGTTAGTGTGTATGAAATGCTCTGAGCCCTTGATTTAAATAAGGCTAAGTATAAAGGATCCTTTTGACTATTGGACATGCCTGAGTATATGTCTTGTGAGCACCGTTTGTGATGTTCGTGATGTATGTTTGTGAGCACTGTTTATTCCTACACAAAGGAGGGACTAGAAAGCAGAGAGCAAAGAATCCTCTGGCCACACCGTGAAGTTGGCCCTCAAGTGCAGAAGCGGTGTCAGCACCCTGAGCCCCACCAGCATCATCAGCTCCCTGAGAAAGGTGGCAGAGAGGTGGGAAAGATGCACAAAAGGCTGCGTTTGTTCTCTGGGTGTTCCTGCCAAATACTGTTATAATATCCTGCCCCTAACAGGCAAACCTAATAGTGCATGCCATCCTCCTAGCCTAAAACTTGTAGGTTACATTATACCCTGAAATTAACATTAAAAACCCAACTACTTATTTTGAAGTGCTTCTCACAACTTAATCCCTGGCTGGTGTGGTGGGGAGCTGTCGAGAGAGTCTTACATCCCTCGCACCGGCCTCTCATCACCACGTCCCCCCCACCCCCACCAGCCTTGCTTCCTCAGGGGGAGGACTCAGATGGAGAAAAGTAGTCATTCTCCTCTCCTCCCTTGACCTAGATTGACCTGAGTGGGATTTCTAAGGCTGTTCCCCATTCTTGCATTACATACCAAGTCTAAATTCCATTGCCTGCGTTTCCACACCCTTTATGACTGGACTCTACCTTTCCAACCAGCCAACTTCTCAGTCTCTCTTGCCTCATCCTTGGGCCTGGGGCTTGGGATGTTGTGAATCCTCCCTTATACCTCTCTTGCAAAACCAGGCACCAGTCCAACCCTCCACCGGCCCAAATCCATCTTTTCCTCCTCTGAATTCCTACGGCATTTACGGTTAACACCCTACAATTTACTGAACCACTTAATTATATCCTCTCGGGTACTCGTAGTGATTACTTCTTGCATTTTACTCTGGCCTCCTGATATTGAACCCCAGTGGGGCAGAAACCATACTTTATACATATTTATTAGGTCCAGAGAGCACACAATAATAATGGTGGCCATTTATTAAGCACTCAGTGTATACCGGACAGTGCTATATGTATGCAATTTATTTAATACTCACAATACCTCTAATGAGGCATGGCAATTTATGTCTATTTTTCAGATGAGAAAACCAACACTCAAAGAGAGTAACAAGGACGTGGCTGATAAGGGCTGAGTCTGGAGTCAGATCAGCGGTCTCCAAAGGCCTTAATCACAATTTTGACAGATATAAGAAAATAAAAGTAAAGAAAATACTTTCCTAGGATCATCCCATTATGAAGACAGTGAGCTGGAACCACTCTCAACGATTCTAAAACATGTAAGCTCCACTATAAAGGGAGCTTCTGAGAACAGGGACTTTTGCCAGTTTTGTTTACTGGTGTATCACCAACTCTGGGAGCAGTGCCTGGCTCACACGCAGGAGGGTGCTCAATGAAATATTTACTGAACGAACAAGTGAAATCTCACCAGCAAACCTCCACCAAGTGCCCATCAAGTGTAAAGATTTGCTAACAGCATGAGGAAAATAATGTAAACAAATACTTTAATTTGCTTGACTTAAATCCACTTGCTGCAGAATACTTGCAGAGACCCATCTAGAAAGAAAAATGTGTTGCAAACCTAGGTTCCCAACTTGCTGCCGAATTTGTCTTTTTCACCTTGGGAGACCTGGGGGCTTCCTACTCCCTGTCTATTCCTCTCCTTCGATCCTTCCTCCATTAAGACAGTCTGCCACCAAACAAAACACACAAAGTCCCAAAATGATTATTTGAAATTATTTAGATTTTTTGGGAAGGCCTATGCCGTAACCATGTAAAAGCAATGGAAACAAAATCAAGACTTTTGGGCCTAATTACTGTCAAGTAGGCATTCTCTCCAATCGCTTTGATGGTTTATTTCCTTTTAAAATTCAGCGTAACCTTACAGGAGTATGAGGCAGTAAAGGCTGGCATGTTGGGGTGACGGTGGAAATTAGAAAGGACTGGAGTCAAGGCTTTGTGATTAGCTGGATGAGGGGCTGCAAGGGTTCCAGACAGGGCTTCCAGGACACCCGTAGCATCACTGAAAGGTCAGAGAAATGCAAGGGTCAAATTAAGCTGGAAGGAAAAGTGGGGACTTTTACTTTCCTACAAGCTCATTATGCTCCAGCCATACTAATCACTTTCAGTTTTTTTCAAACCACATCATCTTCATCTCATCTATTTAAATGAAAGAATATTATTCCTGGCATGTTCTCCCAAATGCCCCCGTGGCTGGCTTAGTTTCGACACCACCTCTTCAGAAAGGCCCTCCTGACCTGACCTCACATCTGAAGTGGCCATCTAGTCTTGTTCCTTCTCTGTGTTTTCTCTTCATCACGGCGCTCAGCACTACCTGAAGTTTTCTTGTTTGCTTATTTGCTTGTGGTCTATGTCTCCTCAACTATAGTGTGTGAGTTCTGGGAGAGCAGAAATGTCTTCATCTACTCAACCACACTGCATTCGCAGAACCCGGATGCGTGTCGGGCCCAGACAAGGCACTCAGGTGGAAACGACAGGTGGCGACGTTCAGCTCACAGTGGAAAACGTGGGTCTTGGGCTCCGGGAAGCGGGGGCGGTTTGAAGATGTGAGTCTGAACTGTCATGCAAGGAGCCAAAAGCAGGCACCAATCCTTTATGTCCAATTTTGGATAATTAGCTCATGCCAGTGTAAGAAAATGCTCCCCAGAAAGCATTTTTCTAGATCAAAGGAAGAAGAAATGGCTAAAGTGGTCCTTTTTCCTTTCTTTGAGGGAGGTTGGCATGGCTTCAGTTGCTTCCAGTAAGATGGTGTACACGGGTAAAACTGGAAAACCATTCAAGAAGGGAAGAACCAAAAAGCAGTGAGCATGTGTTCCAGTGTCTTTAAGTTCTCTGCCGTGTGGCAGCTGTCACATGTCTTTACTAACATGACAGTCAATCTCTGTTGCAACTGGTGTACCGATACGGACCGGGCTCCAGAATATAGTTAAACAAAAAAGGCAGGCGCAGGGGTGCCTGGATGGCTCAGTTGGTTAAGTGCCCAACTTTGGCTAAGGCCAGCATCTCACAGCTTGTGATTTTGAGCCCTGTGTCAGGCTCTATGCTGACAGTTAGAGCCTGGAGCCTGCTTCGGATTCTGTGTCTCCCTTGCTCTCTTCCCCTCCCCTGCTCTCTCTCTCTCTCTCAAAAATAAATAAACCTTAAAAAATTTTTTAAGGCAGGTGCAGAGCAATGTAAATCATTTGCCACCTTTTGCATAAAAAGGATGACATAAAAAAGAATACACTTAGATTTGCATGAACACTGGAAAGATACAGACCAAGTTAATAAATGTGGTTGCATATTGAGGCAGGTGAAGTGGGGACCAGGGTAGCTAGGCACAGGATGGGAGCAAGACTTCTCAATGCATACTTTTCCGTATTGTTTTAATTTTTTGACCATGGGAATAATTAAGTATTAGAAAAAATAAAATTGTTAGAATTGCATTTCAGAGATAGTCATTTGGGTCATGAAAGCTCAATGATCACCTCACAAGGTCTGGCACAGGTGATATTGAAGATTCAAGCTGGGAGGCTTCTTAGAGTAAAGAGTGCAAACGGGAGATGACCTTATACTCAGGTATTCACAAATGAACAGAAGTGGGGACCAGGCTGACGTTTCTAATTCTGGAGGTGGACTCCTGACTTGGTTTTGTTCTTCACAATCATGAAAATTACTGCATTGAGAAAGACAAAGGCTAATTAATCTTTCTTGCATGAACAATGTCACAACAGGTGAAAAATCATCTAAGCTACACAAACTTGGGTAGATCTGAGCCCTCGGGAAGGGGAGAGAGCAGTTTATTTCTCAGCCTTCTGCTGATTCAGTCCCTTTCTTGTTTGTAATAGAAAAACTTGTAAGCAGAGGATATGCCCACCAGTAGGAGTCTGGTTATATAAGTAAGTAAATGTGACGCATGAACACAAAGGAATCCCATGTGGCCTCCCCATTAAAAATGATAATACATCTGGCAATATCTACTAAAGTTGAACATACATTTACCCTACAACCCAGCAATCCCACTTCTGTGTATATACCCAACAGGAATGTGTATATATATTCACCACAAACATGCAGAAGAATGTTCACAGCAGCCCTATTCATAATGGTCCCAGATGGGAACCTACCCAAATGTCTGTCAAGAGCAGGCTGGGTAAGCAAAATGTGGTTATAGGCTTTCAGTAGAATGCCATATAGCCATGAGGGTGGGTGAACAATAAACACAATGATATGGATGAATCTCACAAACATAATGTAGAGTGAAAGCTAAAAGAAAGAATGGCACTGTATGAGACTATTTACGTGATGTTCAAAGAAGGCATAGCTAATCCCGGGCAGTCAGGACAGCGGTTATCTTGGGAAGGAGTGGTGACCAGGAGGGGGGCGAGAGAGGTTTCTGGAATGCTGGAGATGTTCTCTTTCTTGATTTGGCTATTAGCTACACAGGTGTGTTCGCTTTGTGAAAATTTGTGACACTGTAGATATACAATTTGTGCGCTTTTTTGTGTGCATATTAAACACCAAGAAGGAAAAAGAAAAGTGATACTGACCTACAGTTATTGACATGGAATGTGGAAAGACACGCAGACCCTGTTATAGGGTATATTTCACTTATGTGAAGTTGTAGATATCAAGCTGTAAGTACCTATATGCATAGACAGTTACTTCAGGGGGCGTCTGGGTGGCTCAGTTGGTTAAGCGTCTGACATTGGCTCAGGTCATGATCTCATAGTTTGTGAGCTCGAGCCCTGCATCAAGCTCTGTGCTGACAGCTCAGAGCTTGGAGCCTGCTTTGGATTGTGTATGTGTGTGTGTCTCTCTCTGCCCCTCTTCTGCTTGCACTCTGTCTCTCAAAAATAAATAAAAATGTTTAAAGAAATTAAAAAAAAAAGAAAGTTACTTCAGGAAATGGGCCTCATAAATGTTAACAATGCTTACTTTTAGGTCAGATTTTAAAGTTGTTTTTATTTTTTCCACCTCTTTATACTCCTCTGAATTTATTTGGATTTTTACACAGCATATGTAGGATTTGATATCAGAAAATGGTTTTTTCCTTTTTAAAAACTCCTCCTTAATGAAAAATAAAATTATAACCTGCTTTTAATTTTCCCTAGAAGTAAACTACTAAATACCGAAGGCTATCCACCGGGGACATACGTACGCTGCGTGCCTCTAATACACTTTGCAACGGCCTCGGTTTGTAAGCATTTCTGAAGCTGCTTCTGAACACAGCAGCCATCACCCTTCATGCAACACACGTTAGAAACCAATGGTAAGACAAAGGGGAGAGAGAGGTCAGAGTCTCTGAGAGTTCAGGGTAAACGCTATAGAAGTTTTAGGTGATCTGTTCTTCCCCCGCATTGAAGCAAAGAGCAGATGGGTCTGTTTATTAAAGGAAAGTAATCTCTCCACCATTCGTGTTTCTTCTGCCCCTAATCCACATGCCTTCCACACCGCTCTCTCTCACTCAGGTCGAGGGGATTCCACCATGTTTTTCCCCGATGCTGGACAATCTAGCTCAGTAGAGTTTCTTATTTCCTCCTCAACTTCCTTTCCCACCAAGAGCCTCCTCCACACATTCAAACGCGTGAACTTCTTTAAATGGGCAGAAATTACTTTTTTCTACAGTGAAAGCCCAAGCTTGAAACGGAAACAACCCTCGATGACTTAGCACATCACCTTACTATTCACACTAAGGTACACATGTCTAATATAATTTCTGAAGCGAAAGGTTTGGTTGGGAGATGGGGATAGGGAAAGAGAGGCCCAGAGCTTGCACAGAGCTGGCCAAGTTGCTGACGGTACCTGTGTTCCCTCCCCTGCAGCCCCAACCTCCTCCCAGGCCTACGCAGGAGATCCCACGCCACCCAGAAGCAGAAGGGAGCTCGGTCACCCGGACCAGATCTATATCCATTCCAGACTCAGGATTACAATAATTTGGGAGAGGGTCAACCAAGTCAGAGCCCCAGATGGCAGAAGAGCTGCTTCAGCTTAAGACTCTTAGCTCTTTTTCCTCAGGGCAGGAAAGGTTTGAGACAATGAAGGATGAGGCTTTCCAGGCCCGGGACGCAACCTTGATCCAAAGCCTAGTCATGGCTTTAATTTTTCTAAATCAAAGCCTCAAGTTTTTCTTCACTCTCTTAGCTGAAGACATGTTTTCCAGGCTGCATGAAAACAAAATAAAAGGTACCAAATTAGAGAGTGTGTGACATCCTGTGCCACTTAAACTCTTTGTAGGCAAGCAGAAATCACTGCTTTCCTAAATTCCCTTTCCTAAGCTTTCCGCCCTCTCACCCCGCACCCCCCCCAACCATTGTCTTCACAAGATCATCCCATACTTGGAAAACGTTTGTCTAATTATCATCACACACGATGGGCCTATTGCCAGCTGCTTTTTATTTTAACTTCAGATTCTTTCCAGGGTGCTTTTTTTTTTTCCTTAGGGGTGGGGAGTGGGAGAGAGCAGTGCATGTCTGGTTTTGCTATTACACAGAACCGATCAGATTTCCTTTTATAATCACAATTAAACTTCCAGATCCGATCATATGATTACTTTGTGTCTAGAGGATTTGAACGTCTATTGATTTGGTCAATTTCACAAAGCCTTCCAAGTCTAGAAGTGAGAAACTGATCCATGAGCTAATCATTCGAGGGACATAAACAGCACTGATGGAACCCAAGACTGACTCCCAACTCTGAGTTCTTTCCATCAACCGAGGCTGGGTTCCACGGGGTTAAGCCCCAAATCCATTTGCTGTAGCCGCTCCAACAGGAAGGTGAGACAAAGAGCAGGGCCTGTGTCTATCTTGTTCACCACGGTAGCCCCAGCACCTGCTTGCCTGGCATAATAACAGGTGGGCAGCAAATATTTCCTGAATAATGGATTCCCCTTTGCCATGCCCCCTACCGTGGTGGGGGTGGGGGTAGAGGAAGGGCATACCTCATAGAATCTCTGTGCAAAGCAGGCCTGTTAGGCATTAAAACTAGTCACACGAGAGGCGGCTCAGCTCTAAAAGAAGCTTAAGGACAGCAAGCTGGCTGAAGGGCAAAGCGTTGGGGCTCAGGGATGTGGGGCGTAGCCAACACAGTTGAATTTCCATCACATTCTCTTTCATGGTTCCTGATGGAGTCTATGGGGAAGGGAGGAGGGGAGGCTCGAACTTCTTCTCCGTCTGCCTGGCAACCTATTGGCTCAGACCAAACTAGGGTTGTGCTCATGGGAATCTGAGGTCAAGTAACCAAAAAAATGTGGGAAACTTGGGAAAGATTTTCCCTCCCGCTTCCAGGAGTTGGCTTTCCTCCTCCTGAAGAGCAGAGAGCATGAGGAGAAACATCTTTGAAATTTAACCTAGCTAGACACCTTCACGCAGAAGTTCAGTTATGATGTTTACACTTCTGTAAGGGCATCTTCACCAAGCATCTATGGCCCTTTAGGAGTGGAGCCCTAAGTTATCATTCACTGTTCTTCTGTGACAAACAGTGGCCCAATGTGGCTCACTCCACCTCCCTGAGTAATGCAGAGACTCACTGGAGTAACCAGTTCCCCTAAAACGCATATGCATTCTAGAGTAAATTAGTCACACATTAGTGACGTTTACTTCAATAAGCTAATCTAAGAGCTAACATTAACGGATATGGAAGAAAGAGAAAGGTATCTTAATGCTTATCGCAGTTTCCTTTCTTCTTTTTTTAGCAGGAAGAGAAAGGAGGCATCATGAAGGAACTGTTATTCACACAAAAAAAAAATCATTGCTTTGTATGTACTAGGAATTCACAGTCTATAATCTAGAAGAGGACAAACATCCAAGTGAATTTTTTAAAGTTTTTGTTTTAAGTTTATTTATTTTTGAGAGGGAGAGAGGGAGAATGTGCACAGGGAACGGGCAGAGAGAGAGAGGGAGAGAGACAGAATCCTAAGCAGGCTCTACACCACCAGCCAGAGCCTGACGCTGGGCTCATACTCACAAACTGTGCGATCATGACCTAAGCCGAAGTCTGACACGTAACCGACTGAGCCACCCAGGTGCCCCATCCAAGTGACTATTAAACACATCTCTATAAGTGGCATCAAAAGAAATTACTGTGAGGGTCAGGGGAGGGAAAGCTTGCGAATGGCTGGAGAGGGAGCAGGTTTTGAGCAAGACCGAAGTATTCTGAGATCAGTGGAGATGGAACAGGGTCTGCCAAGTATTAGAAGGTTTGAGAAAAGGTCCAGGGACAGGAGCGCTGGAGGGATCTGGCTGCTGGGAAGGGGTGAGACAAACACAGGGGAGGGCTGGCAGGAGGGCAGTGAGGGGAGCTGGGGTCAGAGTCAGCCAAGCTGAGGATGTGACCGATCTGCAATGGATGTGATGGGCTCCTGCTTTAGCAGCAGTCTGCAGCCTGGCTGTGGAAAGCCATGGAGGCTTTTCATCAATGAGGGACCTTGAGTTTGGCCTTAGACGACTGGTGTGGTGGCGAGTGCAGGGTGGGTTGGAGGGAAGGTGTGCAAGAATAGGGGCTGGATGGCAGGCTGTCCCGCTGGTCCAAATTAAGAGAAATAGGGCCTGTTCTGGAACAGCGACAGAGGAAATGGAAAGAAAAGACCAAAATCACGCTGCAGAAGAGGAAAAGCCAGGACTTGGAGAAGAGCGAGGAGAGATGATTGGCCTTCCCCTTTGTGTGCAGGAGAGAGAAGAAAATTCCAAGTGTGACAGACCAGTAGAACTCAAGGCAGATGAGTTGGGCAGTGCCAGGGAAAGGGCGAGTGACAAGTAACACCTGCTGAGGCGGGGTGGCCTTCGAGACTCTGAGCATCAGAAGTGCATAGGAGTGCCAGGGCGGGGAAGCAGAGCAAGGGAAGAAGTGAGTAGGGCTTTTCAAAAGCTTGCGATTTTCCCCAGGACAATTCACAAGAATCTACTAACAAGTAGCTGCCTCTCAGGAGACAAACTGGGAGGGCCGGAGAGATGACTTTGCCTGTTAAACCCTTTCATAGCTTTTGAATTTTGAACTTCTTGTACATCCTATCCACCAGAATTCAATTTAAAAATGTGGGGATCCGGGGCCTGGTGGCTGTTTGCTACAGTAAAGAACGCCTGACTTTCATCATTTATTGTTATGTTTTGTATTGTTTTGTTTTGTTTTCTACCAGCCTGGTGTACCAGTTAAGGAATCTCAGTGTTTAATCTCTCTCGCCCTTTCATCCTATGTCCCCTAAGCTAGTTGAAGGGGTATTTTTTTTTTCCTTCCTGTGTTTGGGCTTCCACTTCATCGTCTCCACCGAAGATAGGAAGGTCTCAGTTTCATCTCAGAAGCCTAGGGGTCACGGGCACTTTGGCTAGGCCGCTTTTTAGCTGGCCATCACTGTACCAAAATCGGGCAGAGGATGAGAGTGTGAGAAGTGGGGGAGGTGGGTGGTTAGGAAAAAAAAGCTGTCAGGGAGAGGCCCCTGTCCTTGCCCCAGTTTGGACAGACCAGGAAAGCAGCCTTGGTATCTCCCTGTTCAGCATGCCTGCTCACTTAGGCCAAGCAGGAGGTGGATGGAGAACGGTGCTGACCCCAAACTGCTGCTTTGCAGAGGGGAGGTGGCACCTCCCCGTGTGTCCAGCTCCCCTGGCTCCCCCGGGCCTTCCCAAGCTTGGCACTAAACCCCCAAACTCTCCAGGGGGCCTGCGGGGTGCACCTGACCCGAGGATGGAGCTGCCATCCCACTCCGCGCCCACTTGGCACGGTCGCCCACTCATTTCCAGGATTTCTGGCAGATTCCACTACAGCCTTCCCCACCTTGACCTTCACCAGGGGGGCCACAGAGCTCACCCTCCGCTGCCACCAAATAAAATTCAGCTGGCGGGTAAGAACCTGGAGAAAGCGCCTGAGAGTCCCCTTGGGGACGCGCAGCCCAGTGTCCAGGCCCCGTCCCCTCTCTTGTCCCCAGTTCCTCCTGTGCGGGTGGTTCTGGCGCGGCCCGGAGCCAGACGGAATAGGAAGCGGTGCAGCCAGCTGGGGGCTGAGGGTCAGGGGGGGTGGGCTTCTCCTCAGGAGGCTGGCCCGCAGGCGGAGAAGATTCCGCGGCCCATGGCGCACGGTTTGCTGTAGCGGGAAGCGCGCCCCGACTGTCCCCGCGCACTGTCCGCGCTATTGAAGCCCCAACCCCGAGGGTTCGCGAGCTGCTTCCGCCCAGTGGGTACGAACCCGGGCTGTCCTAAATTCATTTTTCCCCCCTCCCTTATAGTCTGTTAAATTGACTAATAAACTCAACACAGCGTTCTCTGTGCGGCTTCAAAAAACTCGGTAATTTCGTTAGAAAACGTTGAAACTCAACCCCGAAGTATTCAGTCCAAATGTTTAGTTAAAGTAACCCCGTGGGTTAATAAACTAAACAAAGGCAACCCATGCAAAACTGGAGCAATGAAAACCAGGCTAAATAAACGAAGGGAAGTTTATAAGAACCCTCTCGGAGAAAAAAAAAAAAGAGAAAAGGCACCGGGCACGAAGGTTTAATATGAAGCATGTGAGCGGGGCTCAGCTTACAGGTACGCGCGCCGACGCGGAGGAGCGCTCTCAAGCGGCCTGGTGGATTTCGGGTTGCTCTGCGCCGCCCGGGAAACCCTAGCCGGGCACCGCGAGCAGCCTGGCGGCGCGGGCGGCTGCGAGCTTCCCACTCGGCCGCTAGGCGCCCAGCCGGGCCCAGGGCGCTGGGCCAGCAAAGCCCAGCAGCAGAGCCGTGCGCCTAGGGCGCGGTGCGCGCCGAGCCACCCTGCGGTGGCGCTCTTCCCTCCCGGGACGGGCAGCGTTAGCTCGCTTTAAAATAACCCTGAGCGAGGAGCACTTTGCAGTTTGGAGAAGCAGAAATAAAATCGTGGGTTCCGTGCGCGCAAGACGGTCTCTCTCCCGCCCCTCTCGCCCCCGGTGGGTAGCAGTGGAGTAACAAAGACGCTGCCGCGCCGCTGACCCCGAAGAATCTCTGATGGAAGACGAGGGCAGGCGTAGAATTCTTTTTTTTTAATGTTGCCTCTACGTTCCCGAAAAGAAGCCGAGGAGGAAAGAGGGAGAGAGATCCAGGAAAGGCAAGGCCCAGAAATCAGGAGCCACCGTTTCTCGTTTGGGAGAAAAACTGTAAAACAGCTCGGTCACTTGTCCACCTCGCCCTCAAAGCAGGTTTGACCATGAAAAGAAAAAGGCGGGCGACGAAGGAGGTTTATTTTTCAGACCGCTGTAACTTCCCTCTTCCCAACTCCTTCACCCCCAGCCCCCCTCGGGTTTGTAGGAGGGGCGTCCCCCAGTCCCTGGAGCCGATTCTGGGAGCTCCGCTCAGAGATCAGAGGCAATACAGGTTCGATGCTAAATGAACCTTCGGGCGGCGGGACAATGGCCCGGACCTCACACGGGGGCACCGCGCCTTCCCCCAGCCGCGCTCAGCTCCCGCCGCTTCTTTATTCCACGTGGTGAATCCTGCGCGTCTCCTACCGCCGCGGAACCAATGGGCCGACCCGGGGAGAGCAGGACGCGCAGGAGAGGGTCTGAAAGGGGGGTGTGGGTTTTAATTTTTAAAGAGCATAATTGGCCTGAGGAGGGTTATTTTTTTCCTTGACCAAGGGGGGAAAAAAGAGGAAGAAGGGGGAAAAAAGGCGAAATACAACACATTTATCTATCAACCGCTAGACAAGACAAAGAGTTTTTAACAACAGTTTGAAAAGAGCGGCCTGTGAATGGTTACTATTCAATTTGTATTTTATTCCCCGCTGGTCATGGAATTGAGATCAGAAGAAA
Source organism: Paguma larvata (assembly GCA_030068075.1). Lineage (NCBI taxonomy): Eukaryota > Metazoa > Chordata > Mammalia > Carnivora > Viverridae > Paguma > Paguma larvata. The sequence goes on along the minus strand of CM057826.1, from coordinate 96,636,351 downwards.
AAGTGAAAACACATGGCTGAGGTCAGGGGATCAGAGAACCACCACATACAGCAAAGGGAAGGGAAAGCAATGGGAACTCGTGTGAAGAAATGGATTATATAAACAGAGCTTACCATCGCCTGCGCCCCATTATCCTATAATTTACCCTGCATGGGAGCGAAGAAATATATTAAACTAGTGATAGGTTTTACCATTTCTTTACAACCCCGCCTCGTGCCAATCAAGCCTGCTATATACTTTGAGATATGTTTAGAATTCTTGAACTAATGTGTTTATTTTAAATATCACAGGGAAATTATGACATCACCAGAAAATAATGCCAGAGCGGGGGTCTGTCGCCCTTTTGAAGTCCTGCTGCAACGAAACATGATTTTAATTACATAATCACTTTGAAACTATAATTATACAATAAACGATGAGGATTAAGCGGGAAGTATAGAGTACATTAAAAATTGCTTAGGTCTTGAGAAAACAAACTGAACATGCAGGGGGGAAAGAAAGAGATGAAATCTGAGGTCCCGGGAAGGGGGTTGATAAATCTTGCAATCGCCTTCCTCTGAGCTTCGGTGGTGACCGGGGCCTGGTGCTCCCTTTGCCCTGTCCCAGGGAGGGAGGGAGGGTGGGTGGGCAGGCGGGTGGCCCGGGCCGTGTCGCCGAGTAAAAACCCGTAAATCTGAGACAGAATCAAAGAGAAGCCGGAAAGACGGCTCTGGTGCTTTTGCTAACCTTCCTACACCAAAACAAACAAACAGGGTCGTTGCTGTGGCGTTTAAGAAATTCGTGTGCATTGAAAACCGTCAGATATCGGAATGCCACGGGGAGGTTGAGCATCGCCAAAGACTAGTTTGTTTGCCCTGCCATTCCACGAGGAAAGGCATCCGGCACCGACCGCGTCCTAGCCGGCGCAACGAGTTTGCAAACAACAGCGCGTCTGTGGCGCAGGCAGCCCGGCGCGCCTGCGAACAGCCCGGGTGCGCCTGGTTCCCGGGGCGCACGCTCCGCCCGCTTTTTGGCCGAGGCCCCCTTCCTGAAAGCTGCCCGGATGTAGCTCAGTTTTGCTTTTGGGTTTGTCTTTCCGGTGAGGCCGAGGGGGAGGCAGGCTCCAGGGTCTTCCTTGAAAAGGTAGCAACTTGGTTCCATCTACAGCTTACCCTGTGCGTGTCTCTCTCCCTCTCTCTCTCTCTCTCTCTCCTGAGCTTCCCTCTGTCCCCAGAACTTCGACACAGCCCAGGGTGCTGGGACGCGGCCCTGGACGCTAGTCCTCCAGTTCAGATCCTGCTGGGGGGCCCTGCACTGAAGACCCGTGGAGAAGGTTCTGGGCCTAGGCGCGAAGTCCCAAATGAATATGGAAGCATGCTAGGGACAGAACTCTCCGATTGAACTGCACAGGTAGAGGCTGGTGATTAGCTCTTTTTTCCGTGGCACCTACTTTACCTCCTGTGTTTTGTCAGGCCAGCAGAGGCCCAGGGAGGAAGGAACGGGATTTCTTCTTCCCGGGGTGTGGACTTCATCAGCTGCCCTGGCTGCATTTTAGGAGACTGCCTTCACCAACATTCCAGCCAAGGACTGCCTGTGCTCGCCTTTAATACTTCACAGCAGGTGCCCTGGCTGAGGGAATGGAATGGTGATTTGGAATGCGGGTGCTGACCCAGGCAACTTTCACGTAGAAAAAAGGGTTAAATGCTCCCAACCGAGGTGGAGAGAGGCACCCCAGCACTCGAGGGAACACCTGCTTTTCGGTCAGGCAGAAAATGATCACAGAATCAGAAATGTTTAAATTCACTCACAATCCAGAAGAGGCTTCCCCAGGAACTTAGACTTGAGGTGTTGGGCAAGAGGGAGAAAGTGGCGAAAAGAACCTTGCCTTGCCCTAGGTTGGGCCTCATGGTGGCTCCCAGCCCTGCCGGGGGCTCCCGGAAAGCGTGAGGAGAATGGCTGTCTTCAGCTCGAAACCATGAATATTAAGACACATCAGCCTCGCATTAGTCTGCAGCAGACCATCAATGACCAAGAACAAACACAAAAGAGAAAGAAAATAGTTCATCCGAAGAGTCCTACTGTGAATGTGTTTATTTCTTGCTTTACTCAGCCCAGGATGTAATTTACTCACTGCCCTCTTGCAAACAAAAGCGCGGCACTGGTCTGGTAAGGTTGATGAGCCCTTTTCAAAACACCCAAGGAAATTACAACCGGGCACGATTTCAGGGTCCATTTTATATTGAGCCTGTAGCGCCAATGTGCACAGTTCTTAACCCCAGATGAACACGTGAGGACGCCAAGATATTTATATTTTAAAAGGGAGGAGGAGGAGGAGGAGGAGGAGGAGGAGGAGGAGGAGGAGAAGAAGAAATCTGATTCTCTGGAGTACCAGTAACACTAATATGCATTATTTATCCGCCTCTTGCTTAGTACTGGCAATTTACCTACATTATGTCAGTTAATAAAGCAACATTCCATATTCTATGTAATATACAACGTTGATTACAATCCCTACCTTATTAATAATATGAAATACTTATACAGTGTTTATGTGCCTAGCACTGTGGCGTTTTACATTTATCCATTTATTCCTCCCAACAACCCCACTTGGAGAGGGATGCTATCCCCTTTTACAGATGAGGAATTGGGGCACACAGAGATCACCTAAACTGTCCCAGCTCCTGGGGCCATAAATGGCAAGGTAAGGATCGGAACCCAGGCTTTGCAATCGACACCATCTAAAGAAGGAACAGGCAGGGAGAAATTGAGGCTTTATCTGGGGTTCCAGCGAAGACTCCTGAGGAGCGGAGATTGGAAGCCAAGCGCAGCGAGCAGGGATTTCGGTTTATTCCTCACCACCCCCCACCCCTACACATCCCCCTCCCGGCACCGAGCCCCAAGCAGTGCGCCGAGCGTAGTGAATCGTGCTTGAACCCACAGCGCCTGCCCGGGAGCCAGGGGCAAGAGTGATGTGACCGCTCGGCACTGAGCTATTTCCTGCACCGCCCGATCCTCCACGGCCTGGGCGGCAGTTTGTTTTCTCAGAGACGCAGCTGGGGAACCTCAAGGAAGGCGACCGTCCCGAGCGCGAGGCACGGGGGCCACGGGGCTCTGGCCTGCTGGATTGAGAGAAGAGCGGAGGGGCCTGCAGGCAGCTGGCCGGGAGCGTCCTGCCCGCCCCCCAAGGGTGCGACGCGCAGCTGCCTTTGTGCGCGCTAGGGACTCAGCCGGCACTTCCCTGGGAGACTCAACCGCGCTCCGGCCACACGACGCGGCCCCGGGGCTGCGGAGGGCGCCTCTCGCTGACGCGCCGCGCGCACCCCGGGGAGGCGCACCCCGGGGAGGCGCACCATGACCCACGGGGACCGGGCGGGGGAACTTCTCATCGGTGTTCGCTTGCAGCGCCGTGGATTCGAACTCAAGTCAGAGAGCAGCCCACAGGGGCTGCGGTGGAGAGAGGTCCCGGAATTGGGCCAGGAGGGGGCGGTTCGGAGATGGTTTTTGTGACTTGGTAAAGCCTGTGGGGAGAGTCGCCTCCGCCTTCCCGAAACTTCCCCCATCTCTGCCAGATTCTATGGGCAGTGACTGCAGATCTGTGCCACGGAGATAACCGTCTGAGACCGTTAGTCCCATTCTCCTGGCGCGGCCTGAGCGTCAGGTGTGTCTCAAGGCTTTTTGTGTATAGGCTTTGTCTCATTTCCTCCTCACAGCTAATAATTTTCAAGACAGAAGTTAGAGGAGACACTATCCTAACAACTTAGCAGAGCGCCCAGCCCCTCTCGGGACTTAATACATGACAGTTCCCCGCTATTTCATAGGAGGAAGGCACTGAGTGGTTAAACAATCTTTCCGGGTAGATACAGCCAGGAGGTGCCTGGAATGGGAATGTATCTGTGGACAGTCACCTGACATCAGAACGCCTTTAACTTTGCCAGTGACCTCTTGGAGACGGAAGTCACTAGCCCGGTGTTTCAGGAAAACTCAGGATGGGATTTCTGGGCAGATGTGGGGACAAGGGGAAGGAGAAAGAGCCTTTCCAGAAAATCCAAAAGGAAGAATGTCCTCTCTCCAGACGGCTGAGGGTCTAGTAGGGAAGGGAGATGAATAGATCATCAGTTTTGTACTCATATGAGAAGCTAATTACTTGAGTGCTAATCACTTGCTCAGGGCTATGCTGAGCCCTTTACAGCCGGCTATGTTTTCCATCTTGGCCGCCCAGTTGGAATCGCTTGAGGGAATTTTAAAAATTCAAATGCCTGGAGCAATTAATTCACAGTTACTAGGGATGGGAGCCAGCCATCAACGTGTCTGTGTGTTTGAAGCTCCCCAGGTGGTTCCAAATTGCAATCGTAACTGAGAACTGTTGCTTTAGGGAAACTCTTGATTCGCACAACAACCCCACAAGGTAGATACCATGATGATGCCCATTTCATAGGTAAGAAAGCTGAGGCTTAAAGAGAATCTGTATCTGGCCCAATGTCAGCCCAGAGTCAAACTGAGATTTCTCTGTGGCCAGACAGCAGGTATCCAGCCTCTTAGAGTCCCTTCTAACTTTAACACCTTCTTGTCCCTAAAATTTTACCCCACCCGGAGATATCCTCAGGTCACAGCAGGCAGAGGTTGGAAGGCGATGGACATTTCAAAGCCTTAAGCAGGAAACCTCAGACTGCCTATATTCAGAATCTTGAGTAGAGAGGGAAGCCCAATGGGGAGAAGGCAGTAAAAAATGGCGTTGGTGTTCTTCGGAAAAGGTAGGTCACCAAACGGGCCGCAGACAGAGTGCTCTGTTCGGAAAGATGATGTGTGAAGGGTCAAACCCAACCATAAGGGTGCGGCATAGACTCCTGGGGAAGTCTGGGGAGAAGTGAGCACTGAACTCGGAACCCTGACACCTGGCTGGCAGTGTTACCTTGGGTGAACCCCTACCACTGGATCTCAGTTTCCTCTCCTGAAAATACAGTGGTTGGATAGAATTCTCTCTAAAGTTGTTTACTGCACATACACTTTATGGTTATTTAAGACTCCCCCCCACCCCCAGTGAATAAACTCAATTCTGGATTACATTAGAATACAAATGACAGTATTTTAGCAACTTCACTCTCTCTCATTTGCTTTCTCACACCTCTAATAGTAAAAATTGCTTCCCCCATTTTGATAGTTAGGGAAACTGAATGCGGCTCAGGGTTATGCCCCTTTCTCTAGTGGTTTCTGATCCTACTCCTAGAAACACATCTCTTATTAGCCCCTCTGCTCATGTCTTGCTGGTCATTCTTCAGTCAGAGAACCTCAGGGCATTGGCAGAATGGCAAGCTGAGCTGGAGGCCTTAAAGACCCCAAAACCTGCCCCAGAATTCAAGCAGGGTCACAGAAGGTTTTGTATTGGGGAAGGGGTGGAGGAGTGGAGAACTGGTCTTCTGAATCAGTCCTCTCTCTCAGCCTCAGTTTTTTTCATCTATAGCCCAAGGATCACTTGTTACTCTCAGTGGAGTCACAGATTCATTGGTTAATGGCTGTGAAGATGTTTAAAAAGTCTAAGAGCCAGAGAGGTGATTTATTTTCCTAGAGGAAGGCCTAGTGTGGAGATACAAAAGAATTCTTGTCCATAGCACTTCAGCCCTCTACATAAGTGCCTTGTACCTCAGTGTCCTAATTTCTTTATATTTTATTTTATTCTATTTTATTTATTTTATTTTATTTTATTTTATTTTATTTTATTTTATTTTATTTTATTTTATTTTATTTTATTTTATTTTAGAGAAAGAGTGTGTGTGAGAGCAGTGGAGAGGGACAGAGAGAGATCGAGAGAGAGAATCCCAAGCAGGCTCCACACTCAGCATGGAGCCCAATGTGGAGCTCGATCCCATGACCCTGGGATCATGACCTGAGCCAAAGTCAAGAGGCAGATACACAACTGACTTAGCTACCCAGGTCCCTTCAGTGTCCTAATTTCTGATGGCTTATCAGACTTACCTGAGAGGATTTAAAAATAATCGCGTCCAGGTCTCAGTCTCAGACAGATCAACTAAATCAATAGCTAAGGTGGTTAAGTTCACACATATGTATTTTTTTTAAAAAAGCAACCATGACTGTAACGTGCAGCCAGGGTTGAAAGCACTTGTGATAGATGTTTATAGAGCATACATGAAGAGGCCAATGGTCGGCCTAGAAATTTAAGGAAACAAGTCTGGTTGGACATCTAGGTTTAAGGCTGAAGCCAGGTGGATGCATCTGATTGCTCAGGAAGAGGGTACAGTGTCTGAAGGAGCTGAAGACAACACCTGAAGAAAGCTCAGCACCACCAAGAGAACTGGAAGAGGATATTATCAAAGAGATTGAACTGGAGGCACTTGAGTTGCAGGAGAAAAACCTGGAGGCACGAAGGGAGAAGAGAATGCCATGGTGGACAGGGAGGTCAACAGTACACCAGGCTAATTTAAGATTAGGACTGGCAAGTCTTCACTGGACTTGACCTCTGAGAAGTCCAGGTGGCCTGAGCAAGAAGAGAAATGAGGTGAGGCCGGGCAAGCTCAACTGCAGTTCTCTGAGAAGTATCTGGAGGTGATCCAGGAGAGACCAGGAAACTCCTTTCCCCAAGCCAAGGATGCAGGGAGGATTGCCCTAGGTCTCCTGCTCGAGAGCATGAGGGTATCTTCGCCACTCCACTGCAAATATAAAAAGAATCTAGCTGTTATTTCCGATGCCCAAATTGAAGTGGGTTTCTCTCCCACAGGTATAAACTCCTACTCAAGCACCAAGAGGGAAGCCGAGTCAAAACTCAGAGCCAGAACGTAGAACCTGTTTAAAACATGCTTGGTTTTCTTCAGAACCAGCATCTAACCGTAGTCCACTGCAGCCAGGGGGCAAAACCAGCCAAACCAGTTGGCTCCAGGCCACAAGAATCAGTGTGGACGCTGCCAGCTATGGAGGCCTGACAGGAAGCCAGTAGAGCAAAACAGCCTATATCCTCCCCGGCATGGCTGACCACGATAAGGCAACTCGGAGAGCCTACAATGAGAGAAAACCCACAAAAACACCAAAACAGACACAGAAGCAGCCCTATATGAATGGCCCGATGCTGTCAAGCAAGATCAAGCACCTGGACACTAAGAGGAGACTGGATGATTCCCCTCATCAGCCTTGGGCAGGGCAGAGCTCAGGTCCGTAGCCCGGCAGCAAGGGGTGCAGGCGGCCTGCATTCTTATCTCCTCCTTTGCTGCACCTTGTGCCTTCAGGCCGCCTCGTCTCAAGGCCCTGCTCACTCTTCCTCTCCCAATCTGAGTCAAGATCCAGAGAGGCTGCTGGGCTAGCTAGGACCCAGCAGGCTGCCGGGCTGGGCCTGCAGCAATGGAGTTGTGGGAAGAGTCTGGACCAACTCCACCACACTGTCTCCTCCTCGGTTGCCACTTGGCTTACATTTAAAAGACAAGGCCGAATCGGAATGGCAGCTCCCCTTTGGGGCTGTGGGGGGCGGTGGGGGTGATGGAAAGGGGGCAGAAGGAGCTGTTCTCTTTCTTGACTCGGGTGTAGGTTACCTGTTAGGGTTATAAAAGCTCACTGAGCTTCATGATGTGTACGCTTTTCTGTTTGTATATTGTACTTCAGTGAAAAGCTGTTGTTGTATGTGTGTGTTTGAAGGCAGCGATGAGCATGCCCAGTGGCCCACTGTTGCCAGGCCCCAAAATACTACCCTGCTATTTCTCTCTCTCTCCAGGCAATGGCCTGCAATTTTCCTCTTGCCCTGCAGCCACCACCATGCAATTTGCACCTCACTAATTTCCTGGCTAAAGCTTAATGCTGTCTGGTCACTGCCCCACCCTCCCCAAAAGCAGCGACCTGATGTCTGTCCTGCCCCACGGTTTGCTGCGTGGGGCTTCGGGACAGCATCTGATTGGCCCCTCAGGACTGGGATGATCCTTTTTAGAAATTCTGCTTTAAAGAATCACACAAAGGGGTGGATGCTCTGGTGACATAAAATAACTGTTAACATAAAATATTGCAGCTTCCTCCCAACTCGTGGTATGAATGGAGCTGAGGTGGTTTTGGAGTTGTTCTGAGCAAGCAAAATATCACATTTCGCTTAGGTTTGAGGGGGTGTCGCTTGGCAAGACCGAGTGATTGACGCTCTTACTCTCCAATTTTCTGCTCGTTGAAGCGTTAAAGCGGCAACGGTGAAGTCAAGAGAAAGCCAACAGTCTGGGCGCAGAGTACTTAATTCCAATCTACAAATAAAAAGCTTTTATTAGACCTTCCTTCCTTCTCATTTTGCCTTAGATCTCAAATTATCTTCCACAGGGGCTCGCCAAAATGCAACTGTAGCGGGCTGTGAAGCAGCAATGAAAACAGTTGAACCCTTCTCCTCCATAATGAAGGGTTACGAAGACTATATATAAGTGGTGAGTAAACACCTAAGACTATTTATGCTTCCTGATTCTTAAGGCAGAGTGGGTTAGTGGAAAAATTCGCTCGGGTTAGATGTCAAAAGAGCTACGTTCTGGTACAGAGTAGCCGAATGACCTCAGATAACTTACTGAGACTGGTGGAGCCTCGGTTTCTCATCTACAAAATGAGAGAGCTGGACTAGATAACAGTCACGGCGCTCGTGTCGTTAAATGTTCTACTGATCCATGATATTTCTACATAGCTGAATACGCATTCCTCCACCTCCATTAAATGCGTTGCGGGTAGTAAGAAAACGATCCCATCCACTCGGAGATGACGATTTGTTCGAGAGGCAAGTGTTGATTTCGCAGATTTTACGCGGCCACGCTGCTAAGCTCTGTGAAGGACGCAAAGATGAATACGACGAAGTTCTCATTCTCAAGGGTCTGTGAGTCACCAAACATGCATGTGGAGGCTCTCTCCGTATTAGTGGCCGTGTAAACACGCGCCGATCTGAGCCTGAAGACACAAACTTCTGGCCAAGTGACAGTGCGGAACCAGATGTATGCCCTGATTCCTCCATCATATTGTGTTTAAAAGTCACTCCTGTAATGTCTCCAAACTCTAGATGTTTTACAAGCGTTTTTGAATGAGTCGATTTAGAAAAATTTGCTTGTTGCAAAAACACATGCAAGTCGACACTCGATTTAATCTTGACCTTAAATTGCTCAAGGTCTCTCTGGCCATTTTAAGAATTTCTGTGTATACATTTGTGTATGTGTGTATGTACATATATATATACATATATATGGGTGTATATCAACCCATATTGGAAGTACGCATTTGTTTGTGCTTTTTGTTAAAAAAAAAAAATCTCCCTAGCTAAGAGTTACAAGTGTATTTTCACTGTTGTGTGCTTGCACACCTGTATATTTTGCCATGTCCGCATACTCCATGAACTCTTGCCCCTTAGTCTGTGCCCAGGGTGTTCTGCCAGATCTGTCCCCACTAGCTTCTGTTCCAGAAGCTGCCCACTGGCAAGGTCTTGTGTTAGGACTGGCTCCACAATTTATGGCGTCCATTGCAAAACAGAAATGCAAGGCCCCATGTTAAAAAAGCATTCAAATTTTCAAGATGTTACACCAGAGCATTAAACCAAGTGTGGGGCCCTTCTATAAAACCAGACCTGGCCTCTACTTTGCCTGTCTGTGTTGTGGGGGAAGGGCACGCATTTGGGCAAAGGACCGCTGTGCTTTTAGGCAACTCCCCCCGGAGCGTCGCATCACTGTCACTGGCATGAGCTCAGGATCCTGTCAGTCCTGCCGCTACAAATGGACAAGGATAGAAAAAAATTAGAGAGGATGGCAGAGCAGGGTGTGCCAAAGACGGTTCGTGCTCCCAACACTAGCAAGTGTCTGCAAGCACATCAGGGACCATGCCACTCGGCCAACCCTCCACTTGAGTTGTTGTTGTTTAATAATGTAAGGCGGCCGGGTAGGGTGGGTTAGAAGAGATAAATGCTCACATTTTGGGTGTCTAGCCTCTCTCTCTGTCCTCGTGGGCCTGGATTCTGAGGTCCTCATCAAGGCACTCCTTCGCTCAGACCACAATTGACTGCAGGTAAAAGGAGCCACCATGGATTTGTCCTTCACCTTAATAAGTATTTAAGTTCTTCTGGGTGTCCTTCTGGGTCTCACCCTGGAGATGTGGACAGTCCCTTGCTTTCCACGTGAGGAAGCTGAGGCCTGGAGAGGTGCTCTGATTCCACCACGGCTACAGAAGTAGAGCCGGAGCTGAGGCCGACCCCGGGCTTGCATCTAAGCCCAGGCACTTCTCAATACCATACAGCCTAGGATCTGGGAACACAACCCATTTAGAACGAAGGACATATTTTAAAATGTTCTTAAAGTCTGGGAATAGTTTCCATTTTTCCTCTTCCAGTTGAAGAGGAGGCAAGAGGAAACCTCAAAGCTTTCTAGGCTGTCTTCTGCGTGCCTAGACTCCCCGTGTCGGGCCCTTGTCACCATGGTGACAGCATCTTCCCTCCCCAGGTTTCAGACCCCTTAAGTTCTCCAAGCCGCACTCCTCTATCTTGGTCTGGTCTGTGGGGCTGAGACTTCTGGTGTGAGTCGTTTTAGTCACAGAGAGGGGTGACTTCCCAGTTGGCGGAAGGCCTTGGAGATCTCTCAAGAGCAGTCCCGAGGATGAGATGACAAGAAAGAAGGAGAAGGCAGGTAAGGAAACCCCCTCCTTTGAACCCGGGAGGTACGTGCTCAGAGGATCTCAGGGTGCCAGGCAGAGAAGGGATGGCCGATGCCGGGGCCCACCCCCTTCACGCTAACTGACATCAGACCCAGAGCCGGCAGGTGACCTACCCAGGGCCACAGCTGAAATCCGTGCCTCCTGACTTTTACCCCAGCCTCATTCCACTTTGCCATTCGGTCAATGATCTCTCCACGTTTCCTTTAAAATCTTTCTCTTGGGGCTTTTTGTTCTTCCAGCTTATCTTTTTTAAACGGACCCCCACTCAGCCCCTGTCCTCGAGGGTGAGTGGCTGCCTTGCTCTGACTAGCGGATCTCTTTCTCAGCAGCTACGAGGGCCTTGAAGAGCGCTCAGATCTTCTAGAACCTGGGCTGACTCCTGCAGCGGGCTCTCCATGCTAACCTCTAGCTGAGCCGGGACCGGTTCCCTTTCCCACCTGCCCTCTTCCTAACCCACCCCTCCTCTCCTCTCATGGACCCAACCCTCCCAGACACATCAGTCCTGTTTCCTGGTAGGTTGGAGGTTAGCCCCATCGGTGTTTAATGAGTCTTCGTGTCATAACCTCCCCATTCCTGACACCCGCAGGCCTGCGGCGTGATTTCTCCTCCAGCTGCAGGGCTCTGGATGAAGGCTGCCTGCCTGTGGAATGCGTGCTCTGGGGTCCTGGAAGCGTAGAGCCAGCCGAGCAGGGCGGGAGCGTACGCCTGCTAGTCAGTCTGCACTAGGACAATGGGACTTTTCTTTCTGGCCTGGCTCAGCTGGCAGTCTCTCTCCCACTCTTTCTTGGTTGGGCTTTGGTTTAAAGTTACCTTTTCAGGATTAGGTTGGTGTTTTCTTTCCCGTGCCACCAGGGAAGTTTCTGTTTCCGAAGTGGACCGTACACAGACAGGACAGCGAGTCAGAGGCCTCTCCCGGACCACAAGAGTCGGTGTTCAAAGGCTTCTCCTCTTCTCGAATCAGCCTGGCCAACGGAGGCCCACCAACCTCGCTTATGGTCACATAGAAAGGCGCATGACAGTGCAAGCTAATCTTTAAATGATTATATTATGTTATTATAACCAAGCACCCTCTCCCCACCTCACTTCCCAGGGTTTTCACCGAAAATCCTGGAAGAGGACCTTCTAGGGGATGGAGGGAGTGTGTGTTTAAAGCAGCATTGGCTCTTTGCTCCTCCTTTCTGTGCCTTCAGCCACCACCAGGTCTGGCTGTCACAGAAAGTCGGATCTCCTTTTCTCTGAAACACAGTGAAAAACAAATGAAACAACAAAAGTAACTGTTTTGCTCCTCTGAGCCCAGCTGAGACAGGCCGTAAGTTTTCAAAGAAATTCTAAAAGCCAAGAGGTAGGGGTGAAGGGTGGGAACACGGAATCTCAGTAAAAGCGGTGAGACTCTTTCGGAAGCACCAAGGCCTCTAGTGGAGGGTTTTTACACCCCTGTCCCTGTGGGGCTGGCAGCCCCTCCCCCCAGCCGTCCCGCAGCTATGTGGATGGCTCCGTGTTATTTTCTGCTGGGGGAAACGGTGCCCCCATAAGCACGCCCCAGCCCTGAGAATGAGCCTGCAGCCTCCACACGGGGCAGTCTTACAGAACTGGCCCCCTTGCAAGGCTGCGGCCTGACGTTTATTTAGCCCCAGGACAGCCCCACCCATCGCCGCCCCCACACGGGAAGAGAAGCCAGGTAACAAGAAGGGCTGGTTTCTCTCAGTGCACCGTCGTCTTTACCTGCCTTTTCTTTCTTCTTCTTCATTAGTGCAATACCTACTTACAAGCAGGGCGCAAAGAAAAAAAGCAAACCAAAATGCCTTCCTCTCATTCTGCTCCCCCACATCGTACCCCCAGGAGTAGCCATGACCAACGGTTTGGTGTCAATCCTTCCAGACCACAGACACTTTCAGGGATCCAAAGAAGTACTCCGGGACCAAGCCGCTGTTGTCGATGCTTTCAACTCTTGTTTTAGAACCAACTTTATTGCAGTCAATTTACGCTTAGTAAATTCAGTACAACTGAGTCCTTCAGGAGCGTGGAGTCCTTTTGTAAAGAGAGCTGGCTTTTCCCAAAACTCTACACTATGCTCTGCAGTTGTGAAACTGCAAACTCAAAAGTTCACCTGAACTGCGCCTTTGCTCATCACAGGCAGCTCATTACCCGTGTGTCCACTGCAGGGCACCTGCAAACACATCTCCTGTCTGGATTTCATTCTTTGAATAATTCGAAGGAGGAGCCCTACGGACTCCCTTATCAAGAAGAGCACTTACTCAATAGCAGCTTTCCAAGCTCTGCTCTGATGCCCGTTACAGCATCCCTCCCCCCGCTGCACCCCACCACTGTAAAGAAATGAATACAAAAAAACATTCCATTATCCAAGTCTGTTTTCTAAAGATTTCTTCAGTCATAATAAGATTTATTTATTCTTACTCTCAACACTGATTTTGATTGGCTAGACATACCAGGAACTATTCATTTCGTAAGGAGAGATTATCGATGATTATAACGTGTCAAAACACTTCTCCCCTGCTCCCCCTTGTTATAAGTAAAAAGAGAGAGAAAGAAAGTGAAAAAGTAGGCAACAACCAGATGCAGCAATCTGCAAGACAGTGACAAGGGACACAGAGCCTCAGGAACCGGCCACCTCAGTGGGTTATCAAATTCTCTTTGGTTTCTATGCAAGTCGCCTGATCAAAATCACATTGGTAACTGACATTTATTTATTTAGTTAGTTATTTAGTTACTTACTTATTTATTGTTTTCACTTAAATTCCAGTTACTTAACATATGGTGTAATATTAATTTCAGGAGTAGAATTTAGTGGTTCACCATTTAAGATACACCGACCAGTGTTCATCCTGAGTGCCCTCCTTAATACCCATCACCCACCCAGCCCATCCCCCGCCCCCCACCTCCCCTCCAGCAACCCTCAAATTTGTTCTCTCTAGTTAAGAGTCTGTTTTATGGTTGGTCACTGACATTTAATAGACAGTAGCATAAACAAGCAGAGACTCTGCTCTACTTGTACAGACCCGGCCTTCTTGGATGAGTCCTGTCCCGCTCAGGCTGATCCTAAGGACATGAAGGAACTGACCACTTCCTGAGCCCACCCCACCTCCTCATCCACAGTCCACAATGGCACACAAGGCTGGCTCCACTGGCACCTAGAAAACATGGGAGATTCTACTAATAATTTTGCCCATGGCACACTGACCGGTGTGCCTGCTCGCTATTTAATTCCTGATTTAGATCAAGTTTTAGGGAATTTAATAAAGACCATTTTCAGAGACCTGTCAGGCACAGGTCTGCTATATATACACCCATTAATTAAAAAGAACTCATTAAAAAGAAACTTGAAAAAAACTACAAAGTAGATAGCAGCAAAACATGGTCTGACTTACTTTGCTGACTTCGTGAGGTAATTTGGATGATGGAAGACATGCCACCCAAAAGGCAAAATCATCTAGTGAAGTGGTAGAATAAACCTATACATTCAAGCAATGACGTTCATGCTTCTAGCCAGGAATGCAATTTTCCCCTCTTTTGAATTATTCATTTCCTTTTTAATAGGTCACGTCTCATTTACCTTGATTTAGCATCGGACCATGTACAGTTATGTATTTGGTATGGGGGAGGGAGGAGCAGGAAAAAGAACAAGAGAGAACTTTATGTGAAATACGGTGACCCTGTCCTTAAAATCCAAGTCCACACGGGTGAGGAATTGGATCACGTCTTTGATTTTTTTTCTATATTGCACAAAGAGTATAGGGCTTCCTTATGTTTACATATTTGCAAGAATAATGAAAAGTATGCCTGAGAATACCATTTGATGAATGACGCTTTTGCATGTGTCACTATGAGGAAGCATCAAATGCACATTTCACCACAAGGCCAAAGAGAATATTTAAAAAGAAAACGCCACCGTAATGTGAAAAATAGACCGAGCCCTACGTCTGTCTACAGGACGAATAAATCACTAAATAAATATTTTAATGGCCTTAAAGTACAATCGAAAAGAGCAATTCCCCGAAGTGGTTAACTTGAGTCCTCATTAGAAGGTTTATTTTCTTTGAGTGCATAGATTGTTGTATATCTACCATTGCAACTATGATAAATCTACAGGAGAAACAACACATGGCCATATTATGTTAAATGGGCATTCTACACATGATAAGAAGTAGGAATAAAGTATTAAGATGAAGAATAGGCAGTAACCAACCTCGACAGAGGAAATACCACAGTTTCAGGTCCTAATTCTGCAGCAACTTTAGGCGACTTAAAAAAAAAAATCCATCTAGAACTCTGACTTCTTTCCACCAGATTATTCTTTGTACCACAGTTCCCATTGTACTTACTGGCCCACAAAGTAAGCATAGCACTCAATAAATACTTGTTGAATAAATAAGTGTTGAACTTGATGTAGTTTATAACATTCTACTAACATTTTTTATAGCATTCTTTAAACCAAACCACACCAAACCAAACAAAATTTACCACTGTCTTGGGGGTTAGAGATCATTTAATGAGAAGTTAGGAAATTATCATGACCTTTGGAGGTGACGAACCTTCTGAAATTTTGGTTTCTCAAAAAAGTTAACATTTTCCATTAAGTCACATGTTTTAAACATTTTCAGTTTTATAAAAGATGTCTTTTACAAGTCCTTATTTTCTAACCAAAAAAGTAATATAATATGCCTCACTTGGCAGAACAGTACAGAAATACATAAATTATGTAAAATCTGGTAGTCTCCTTTCCAGAGTATGTCTTGGTCCTGAGAGGTAGTCATCACAAATAGTGCAAAGTTTGATCTTTCTTTCTAAGATCTTTTTAAAAAAGATTTTATTTATTTATTTTTCAAATGTTTATTTTTGAGGAGAAAGAGAGAGAGAGAGATAGCACAAGCAGGGGAAAAGCAGAGAGAAAGTGGTACAGAGGATTTGAAGTGGGCTCTGAGCTGCCAGCAGCGAACCTGATGAAGGGCTTGAACTCACGGACTGTGAGATCCTGACCTGAGCTGATGCTGGACACTCAACCAACTGAGCCACCCAGGCACCGCTAAGAGTTTAGTTTTAAGTAAGCTCCACACCCAGTGTGGGGCTCGAAATCACGACCCTGTGATCAAGAGTCACATGCTCCACTGACAGTCAGGCTGGCTCTTCTACGCTCTTCTAAATGCAGTGTTTTTCTTTAATTTGAAGTTAAAAAATGCATCAGATGATACATATTATTTTTCAGGTTGCTTTTATCTTAGTGAGTTTTTTTTTCTAAGTTCACGTGATAGAACAGGGTCCAGGCCAGGCTTTAATGAAAAAGAAAGTATCTTCCATTCATTAGTCCATTCAACAAACACTAACTGAGGTGTCACTGTGTGCCTGGCACTGTCCTGGGCTTGAGGCACATAGCAAGGGTCCCTGCCCTTGTGGCTGCCTTCCCTGAGTCAGTACTCGAGTGTCTCAATGTGAATAGCTGTCACCTACTTCTTGAAACTTTGGGAATACACATTTTAGTTACTAGTTGAAGCATGTGATTGCAAACCTTCCTTAGAGGCACCGTAGGTTAAATTCTAAAATTTAATTAAACCACTTACATTAGCTAATAGGATTTTATTACATACCTTTTTTATAATTTCACTGAAACCAAGAAGTATCTTTATCTTTGAGTTTAGAGTATATTTTGTTATTTGGGGCGTCTGGGTGGCTCAGTCGGTTAAGTGTCCGTCTTTGGCTCAGGTCAGGATCTCACAGTTTGTGAGTTCGAGTCCCGAGTCGGGCTCTGTGCTGACAGCTCAGAACCTGGAGCCTGTTTCTCCTTGGATTCTCAGAACCTGGATTCTGTGTCTTCCTTTCTCTCTGCCCCTCCCCCATTCTCTCTCTCTCTCTCTCTCTCTCTCAAAAATAAATATATATTAAAGCATTAAAAAAAAGAATATATTTTTTTGGAGACTGGATGTTGACATGCAGTACGGTGTAGCTGCGGTTCTGGAAGGGGGTTGGGATCCCCTCCTACCTCCAAGTTATGCCTAAATGATACCACCAACCACAGGAAAAAACAATCCTCAGCAGGAAGCAAGTCTGTTCTCCTCCCCTGAAGAGTCCTGCGGTCCTGGCTTAGATAATATTCTGAAATGGGACTGTCCAAGTGTGATGTTTTAGAGAAAAAGGATAAATGCCTTCTGGATTTCCTTGTTTCACATGTGTCCATGACAAAGGGAAAAAACCGTGCGTGTGCATGCACGTGCACGTGCACTTAGATGCACACACTTAAACCCCTTATAGTCTAGAGTCTAAACTCTTGGAGCCCTGGAGTCAGCACGAGCCAATCACTATCCAGGCCCCAGTGGCTTTGTCTAAGGAGGAAGTGTAGTAAGAAAACTATTTTGGAGGCCATCTCTTAATGCTATCTGCCCCCCAGACACATGATTGGCTATGAGATGAGGCCGGGATTTAGTCTCTCCCCAGAGGCTGCTGGCTCCTTAACCCATCTTCAGATCCCTCATGGGCGCCCAGAGTCAAACAACTGGCTCCCCTGCACAGAGGTCCTATTGAACCTCAGCTCTGGCTGGGTTGCTGGCCTTGTCAGGGCGGCATTTATAACTGCCCACTGACCTCGCTTGGCCCACGGTGGACTGTGCGGGCATTCGTGCAATCCCAAGTGGGAACACCTCTGCCCAGCTCTCAGTCTTGAGCAAGAACTTTTTGAGCCCTGGCAGCCAAAATGAACTGCTTGGAGGACAAAGAGGCATTTTCTGGAGGCTGAAAATGAACGTTTCCTAGGTAAATCATGGCAATTTTCTCAGACCCGGTAGGGCTGAGCTGAGGTTTGGGGGAGCAGTCTGTGCGGGGAGTGAGGGTGCTCTGTACTGGGGAGAGGCGGTCCAGCATGGGCCCTGTGTGTGCCTGCATGTCCTTGCCTAGTTGCCAAACTGCTAGGCTAACAATCGTCTGACCTTGCTGCATTTCTGTAGCTATAGCAAGTCATGTAGACAATTATGTAGGTCGAGGTGACCACAGGGCGACTAGTGTATTTGTCCACTTGCTGCCTGGCGGAGTGGGGAGTGGCCTGCTTACTGCTTGAGGTAAAACATGCTGAGCTCCTGGCCCTGGGTCCCGTCACTGTGGCACAACCCGCTACGTGCATAGCTACCATCTGGGCCCATCACATCTCCCCACAGGACCCAGGGATAAGGACCCTGCCCCATGAAAGCGGCTCCCTGCGGATCTTGCTGTGGAGTTGCGGCTTGCAGTGAAGTTGTGGCAAGCCAACCTACTTGCTTGCTGTATGAGTTTTCTGTTGCCGCTGTAACTAATTATCACAAATGTGGTGACACAAATTTATTATCTTACAGCACTGGAGATCGGAAATCTGAAATGAATCCTATGGGGCTAAAATCGAGGTGTCAGCAAGCCTACTTGTTTTCTGAAGTCTCCAGACCGTTCCTTGTTCTTTCCAGTTTCCAGAAGTTACCTGCCTTCCTTGGCTCATGGCCCCTTCCTCCATCTTCAAAATACATTACACCAACTTCTGCTTCTAACATCCCTTTTTCTGCCTTCTTGATCTTGCCTCGATTTTATAGGCACCCTTGTGATTATATCGAGCCCATCCAGATAATGCAGGATAATATCACCATCTCGAGGTATTAATCACATCTGCAAAGTTCCTTTTGGCATGTAAGGTAACGTATTTACAAATTCCCAGGATTAGGACATGGACATCTTTTGAGGTCCATTATTCAGCCCACTACAACTGCCTGGTCACCTCCCTTGGGATCTTGTTACTTCTTGCCATTCTCTAGGACATTATTCCTGCCTAATACTCCAGAACCCAGTGCTGACAGACAGTGCACTCTCTAGCCACAGCACGACGAAGCAGGGGGATCTGTCCTCCCTGGCTTTACTCGGTGCTCTGGTAAGCGGGGACAGCTGAGCCAAACTCAGACACCTAGTACCTATCGAAAGAAGATCCATGAGGGCAGAAAACCTTGCTTGATTTATTTACCAATTAGCCCCCGTCTCTAGAACTGTATCTTCTGGAACATGATAAGTGTGTAATAAATATTTGTTGAATGAATGCATTTGTTCAACTCGCTTGTTACCAACTGTCCATGTCTACTCATACATAAAGTTTAAAAATGACTTGCCACAGAAAACCCCTTATCTATGTGATGCCTCTGCTTCCCCAGCCTTAGGTCTCAAGGTTGGGTGCCTGGTGGGGCCTTGATCAGAATGGACAACAGGGAAGAAGGAGCAGGTTTTGAAGGAAACTAAGTTCTGTTTTGCACTTACTGAGTTTGAGGTGCTGTTAAGTCGCCCAGGTTGAGATGTCGAATGGGAAGTTGGAAATATGCTAGGAACCATGGCAAGGTTAGAAATATATGTTTAGGAGCCAACCATGCAGTAGAAGTAGATGGAGCTATAAGATTCATGAAGCTGCCAGAGGGAAGGCTGTAGGGAGAAAAGAAAACTGATTTGGCTAAATCTTCAGCCTCCTCATTTTAGATTGATGTCAAGAACATTTTGGGGTAATATTCATACATTTTAATGATCCCAGCCACTGGCACATATTTTTAGGTTCAGAGGTCCTAGTAGGGTCATATTCCTGAGCCATGACACCTTATTTCCTGTCTCCTTTTAGCCCCAAATCCCTCTGCCAGGATGGAGGTTCCCTGCGTTTTGTTTACCCACTCCCACTTGAAAAATCTTGCCTGTGATTCTCATCCCACCTGTGAGGGACTTGAGCAGCTATTCATCTGTTCCCTTCTCTCCTCTCCCTCTGCCACCAGTCACACTACTGGGCTTTGAGTGACAGAACACCAGACTGCCAGGCTTAGACAGCTTCTGCATGGCAGTGTTTGCTTGGATTTACAACTACCACCACCCCCAACCCCAACCAGACACCAGGCTCTGAAGTGCATGGGTCACCCAGTCCAGATTTGTATCTGTAACTAAAAGCAAAGGGTCTTTTAATCACAGATTTTATGGAGACAGAATGAATTGGTGAATACTAGCCTCATGATGAAAACAGAACTATGTGTGGTTAATGTGAGCACACTGTGAACAATCATAGGGAAGTTTCTGCTACTGATTCTCTCCTCTCCACAAAAAAAAGAGCTGGTGAAAGCCCATGGCCAGTGTGGTACCCAGCTTTCAAGATGGCCTCCAATGATCCTTACCTCCTGGTCTTCACACTTTTCTATTGTTCCCTTCCACACTGTAACAGTGTGAGTCTGTATGACCAATGGAACATGGCAGAGGAGATGGTATATCATTTTCACTACTATAAAAGGTGCAGAGGCTTCCATTTTAATATATCTCTTTAATCATTTACTCTGGGGAAAGCCATTGCCATGTTGTGAGGAACTGAGGCCACCAGCCAGCAGCCATGGGAGTGAGCCACCTTGCAAGCTGCTCTCCTCCAGCCTTAGTCAATGACTCGACTGCAACCTCAGGAAAGACCCTGAGCCAGAAGCACCAGCTAAACTGCTCTTGAATTTCTGACCTACAGAAACTGTGAGATAACAACTGTTTATTGTTAAGCCATTAAATTTTTTTAAGTTTATTTCTTTTGAGAGGTGGGGGAGGGGCAGAAAGAAAGAAAAAAAGATCCCAAGCAGGCTCCACAGCCAGCACAGAGCCCAACTCGGGGCTCAATCTCATGATTGTGAGATCATGACTCCGAAACCAGGAGTCAGACACTCAACCGACTGAGCCACCCAGACACCCCAAGCCATCAAGTTCTGAGGGCAATTTGTTAAGTAGCAATAGACAATTAATATAACCAGGAATGGAGACCACTCCTGACCTAGTCCTCCTTTGAAGGTTTTGGTCAACTGACTCTCTTCTCTGCTTCACTGCTCTTGCCATAGGATGGTCCACATTGACCATCTTTGGGATGTGGGAGCATCTTTGCACCAGGAAGCACAAAATTATCCTTAGCCTCAGTAAGTGGGCTTGAATATTTCAGACAGAATAAAAGCAAATTGCTTATAAAGATTTGAAAAAAGTTATTTTAACTGGTAACCAAAGAAAAGTAGATTCATGCAAACATGAGACTACTTTTTACTTATCAGAATAGTAAGGCTTAAAAAATATTCATATTTAATAGTGAAATGGTGGTTCAATTTTTCCGAAATGTATTAAGAACATTCAAAACTTTTCATGCTTTTTGATGCAGAGTTGATTATACTTCTAGAACTAGATCTTATGAAAGCAATCTGAAATTTATAGCTACATATGTTTCCTGAAGCATTTATAGCAGCAGAACAGTAAACATAACCTTTATCCTAGAGTAGGGGATTTTTTTTTAATTATGGTATGTCCATTTCATTTGAAATTGGGTTGCTATTTAAAAGTAACGTTATATACACTTTATTATTATGTGGGCCAAAGTTTAAGTAGAAAGGCAGGATTATACAAAATTATAAATGCAAATGCTTTCTAGTCTAAAATAATAAACCTGGGTGGCTCCACTGGTGAAGTGTCTGACTCTTGATTTCAGTTCAGGTCATGATCTCACAGTCATGAGATTGAGCCTTGGTGTCAGATACCGTGCTGGGCATGGAGCCTGCTTAAGATTCTCTCTCTCCCCCTCTCTCTCTGCCTCTCCACCACTCATGCATGCTCATGTGCTCTCTCTCTCTCTCAAAAATATAAATAAATATAAATATAAGTGTAAATATAAATATAGATAAAAGACTAGAAAGAAGTGTGCTAAAATATTAGCATCACCTACTGTTTGAATACTCCATTCAGGCCAGGATTTGGGATAATTATTTTCATCTTTATACTTTTTAGAATTCTCATACTGATAGGTATTAGTTTTTAGGCTAAAAACCCAAAATGTTTAAAAATTGTAAATGTGTGGAAAATATAGTTTTTCATTGCCTTTTATCCATAATACTTCGGGTGATTTATGAATGACTCAAAAGAAAGTCCCGGCCCACCCGAGCTTCACATTTCCTCATCTTTCAGGTAGGGGACTAAGGGACATTCTCCAATAAGACAGTGGAGTGGGGGGCGCCTGGGTGGCTCAGTTGGTTAGCATCCGACTTCAGCTCAGGTCATGATCTCACAGTTTGTGAGTTCAAGCCCCACGTTGGGCTCTGTGCTAACAGCCCAGAGCCTGGAGACTGCTTCGGATTCTGTGTCTCCCTCTCTCTCTGCCCTTCCTCCACTCGTGCTGTATCTGTCTCTGTCTCTCAAAAATAAATAAAAGTAAAAAAAAAAAAAAAAAGACAGTGGAGTGGGAACCAAGTGCATCATGAGGCCAGAAGAGTCCATTGTAGCATTCTGACGACAAAATACCCAGGGTGAGGTGCTCTGAAGGAAGCCCTGTCGACTCAGGATTCTGTTTCCTTTATGTAGGGATGGAAGTGGGAAGATATAATGTAATTATAAAGAGTTGGTCATCGACTCTGAAAACGACTCAAATTACTGACAGCTTAAAGCAATCAACGCTAGGAAAGCCATAATTATCCCAATACTGTAAAGGTTTGGGGTTTAAAAAAAAAAAAGTTCTTACAATCTGTGTCTTTCTGTCTGGATCTCTCTGGTTACATAACAAGAGAAGGGCCTGCGCGGGAATGAATCGCAGATGGCTCCGCTCAGTGTTTGCTTTGAAGTCAGTTCAACTCGATTTATCTGGTCCGTGGTTTGAGGATGGGTGGAAGGCTCCAACAACACAACAGTGTCCGGGCCCCAAATTAGGGACAGAGCAACTGTTTCCTGGGCCTAGTGTGTGAGGAAAGGGTTTTCCCTTTTGGGGTGCTGATTCTGATCCTGGTAGCTGGTGGAGAAGGGTGGAAGGTGTTGCTTCCTTGTCTGCTGGCCCCGGAGCCCAGGGGCAGCCGAGGCAGCTTCTTGCCCTGCTGTGGGAAGGCTGCAGCTTTAAGCATGAACTAGGCTTGGCCAGACTGGCCCCTCCCAACCGGGGAGACATCAGACCACTCTTTGCAGGGCGAGGCCAAGTGGGGCCCTGGTGTTCAGCCTCCGTTGTGGGTCTCCGTAGTTACAGCTTGTTGCTCTGTTCATTTTCTCTTGGTAGTTAATTATATCATTTTTCTCTGCAGTTTTCTGAAAGGAAGAATTGACTCAAGAAGCTGGAGTATCAAATATTTGTGGAGGGCGACATGAGGTGACTGTGGGAGGCAGCAGAAGTGAGAAGGCCCCACTGAGCATGTGTAGACCCACTAAAGGCCAGCACCAGGAAGGCAGCAGAAGTCGCCCAGTTCAGGTGCCACAGACACAGATGCCCACGGTGACAGAGTAGGTCACCTACAGGCAGGAACTCGGGAGGTCTGAAACAACCTGGAGCAGAGGGGGGCTGCGGATTGGAGAATGCACACCCTTTCTAATAGCACATGCCATAAACAATCTTAATAAATGAATTACAGGCCAAAGAAAACACAGTTGCAGGTCGGATTTGTCCCAAGGGTCACTAGTTTGACATTCTTGGGTGGTCACACCCCTTCAATGGACAGATAATAATCAGATCTGGGGAGATGACTCATTCAGTCAGTGACCAGCGGGGCTCAGAACCCAGGTTTCCTGGCTCCTTGGCCAGGGCGTTCTGGTCCGAATCTCTGCAGAGAAGAATGCCTTGATGGCAGCCCCCTGCTCCCCCATAGGGGCCATGATGGCAATTTGGTAGCAAAAAAGCACCCTACCAACCCCCTTCTGGAAATGGCCAGCCTCAAAAACCCCTCCGCCTCTAACATTAAACAATATTTTTCTGAAATGTCCCCACAGATCACTTGCTACTCTGCAAGCAGTGAAGGTCTGCCGAAGACCAATTAAAAGTCTCCTTGTGGGGTGCCTGGGTGGCTCAATCGGTTAAGTCTGACTTCGGCTCAGGACATGATCTCAAGGTCCGTAAGTTCGAGCCCTGCATAGGGCTCTGTATAGACAGCTCAGACTCTGGAGCCTGCTTCAGATTCTGTGTCTCCCTCTCTCTGCCCCTTTACTGCTCACACACACTCTCTCTCTCAAAAATAAATAAAGATTAAAAAAATTTAAGAGAGTCTCCTTGTTTCCAGAACTCCCCCCCTTAATGAAACACTTGCCAATCAGAGACTGTCTCAGTATCTCCTCTTGGGACCCCATAAAGCAACTGTCCTTTCTTACTACCTTTCAACCCCTTGCTATAAGTTTAAGAATTAAGACCCTGTGTTCATTTCGTCCTGGCCTTGGTTTTGCCTCTGACAGCGGTGTGTGACAGGACCAGAGCCCTCGGGGATTTTGTCCTGTATCTGTCTATTCCCGGCAGACGAGATAAAATTGGTTCCCCATCACCAGCAAACTTGAGCTTTCCAAAACAGTCCGCATTCCTGGGATGCCAACTCAAAGTTTCTGCTTCCCCTGTCCTGGAGCTGCAGAAGAGGCGCCGGAGCCCACGGCATCCTGGGAATGGCGTCAGTCCCTCGGGCTTTGCACAGAGAGAGGCTCCTGTACAAGGCTCCTCCTGGAGCCCCGCCACCACCCTGGCCAGCACTACCTCCTCGCAATCCTCGCTTGGGACCTGTGAGCCAGCCAGTCACATAACCTCTCTGTACTGCTGTTTTTCCTCAACTGTGAGAACAAAAATGCATCCAGTCAACATCCACTCACTAAATATTTTCTCTGGTGCTCAAGCTGAGCAAAAGCCTTAGTGATCAAGACTCCTCCCTCTCCTTCCCCTGTGAGGATCTGCTGAGAGCCACAATTTCAATAGCTGCCATTTATTGAGCACTTATTATGCCCTGGGCACAGAACTAAGGACATTATATTCTTCCTCTCACCTAATTCTCACGAAAATCAAATGAAGGAGGCATTCTTATCTCCTTTGCGCCGGTGATGAAATCGAGATTCAGAGAAGTTTAGCAAATTGCCCACAGTCACACAGGGGCAGAACTAAGATTTGAGCCTAGGTTTCAGCTGGATCCTTGACTGCTTTCCTATATGGCATAGCTGCCTTTCTCTGGGACCCTCAGCCTCTCCCCTACATCCACACTACACCACAGACCTTAGTTCCAATGTCACTGTCATCAGCCATGTCACTGTCAGCCAGCCAATGTCAGCCAGCCATGTCACTGTCATCTCCTAAACCCAGATGGACTTGGTATGAGGCTCTGGGGAGTGGAGAGAGAACAGAACCTTTAAGTCCTTTGTAGGTCCTAAGACATGTAACTTCTACAGGTACCACTTCAATGACAGCAACTATATCAAAATGTTTCCACATCCCATCTTAAATATAAATGCTATTAAAAACATCTTGAAAGTCATTTTATAAGTTTTCTTTTGAAATATTTGTTTTTTAATTTTTGAATTTTAATGTTTATTTTTGAGAAGCATAGAGAGACAGAACATGAGTGGAGGAGGGACAGAGAGAGGGAGACAGAATCAGAAGCAGGTTCCAGGCTGTGAGCTGTCAGCACAGACCCCGACGTGGGGCTCGAGCTCAAGAGATCATGACCTGAGCTGAAGTTGGATGCTTAAACCCACCCGGTGCCCTTTTGAATTTTCACTTGGCCATTTTATTTTCTTATTTTGAAATCAATTTAATCATTCATTCTGAAACATTTGGTAGGTCCTTCAAAAGCCCTAGGCACTGGGCTTATAGAGTACTTAAATGACGTTTAAAAAACTCTTGGGCTGTGGAGAGAGTGCCTCCATAGGGTTCCATGCCCTCACCAATGTGCGAATGTTGGAGTCAATTTCTAGAAGCACTATTTTGCCTCTTGAGTTGACAGCACTAAATCCTTTCCATTAGTGCCTTCTGGGAATTTCTGTCGCTGTCTACTGTTTTGGAGTTCTTTTCACCTTTTGGTGCCATGGGAGGGGAGTAACTGGAAACAACTGTGGTTTGGGTGGTGCATCCTGAGTCCTCTGTGACTGCAGCCATGGGGGAGAGGGGCGCTCCTCCCTGAGTGAGGGACAAAGACTGGCAAGGATGCCTTCTGAAGACACTGACAGACATCGTATCTCTGGGATGGTGTATTCGCTTGCTAGGGCGGCTATAGCAAAACACCACAGACTGGGCGGCTTAGAGCCCAGAAATGGACCACAGTTCTGGAGGCTGTGAGGCAGAGACCAAGGGGCATCCTGGAAGGGCCATGGGGACAGGACTTGCTCCAAGCCTCTCTCCTCGGCTTGCAGACGGCTGCCCTCTTGCTGCCCTTCACCAACTTATCCTGTTGTCCCTGCACGTCCCTATTTTCTGTCTGCTTGTCCTAATCTCCTCTTCTTACAGGAAGGACACCAGATTGGATTAGGGTCACTCTACTGGCTTCATTTCCATCATCTCTTTAAAGACCCTATTTCCAAATATGGTCACTTTCTGAAGTACTGAAAGTTAGGACGGTAACATATGAACTTGGGTGTGAGGCGCAGGTGTCAGCCTATGACAGATGGGTTTTGGTTTAAAATGCCCTGGTGCTACTCAGAAGCATCCCCTCCACCTTGGCCTGGACCTCAGGAGAAGGCTCTGCCCCATTCACATCACAGCTGGAGTGAGTTCTAGCGCTTCTGCCCTGAGCATGCTTGTTAAACTCTGTGCTAAATAAATGCCTTAACTCAACATCCTGTGATGTAGTGGGTATCCCCAGTTGGCACATCAGAAAACAGAGAGGTTAAGCAATTTGCCCAAGATTAGTCAGCTAATAAATGGCAAAGCCAGGACATGAAATGAAGCAGACCATGCTCTTAGCTGCTACAGTACATGGGTTTGTACAAGCCCTTTATACATGGGGAGGGAATAGCCTTCCATTTGCAAAGGATTTGGTTTGCTCACGCTGTGTGTGTGTGTGTGTGTGTGTGTGTGTGTGTCTATGTGTGTGTGTGTGTGTGTCTGTGTGTCTGTGTGTCTGTGTAATGGAGAGAGGTGATAAACAACTTCTTGTTTTGTGTTTTGTCTTGCTTTGTTTTGTGTCAGTGAGCTGCCCGGGAGATCACCCGTAGTCAGGCTTTTGGTTTCAAAGTTGAAGGCCAGAGAGGGAATTTGGCATGCTGGTCTAGCAGGAGGGGGGCAACAGAGACTGTGAGCTCGAGGGCGAGAAAAAGGCCCGCTGCCCAGGATTGTCTCCCGAGCTCTGGAAGGGTCAGTACGAACAGCATCCAGCAAGGGTACAGGCTGAACCCACTCACACACTTGGAGCCCAAGGTAGAAGAATCCCAGGACGCCCAGTGTCTGTGGAAATAGACACTGATTCCTGTGACTCTGGGACCCTACACGATGGTCCCTGAGGCCAAGCCTGGCATAAACGGAAGCCGGTTGGAGAGGAACCACCCTCCTTTCATTGGCGACTGACAGATGAGGATACATCCTGCTGTCTCGCAAGCCCAAGGGTTCTTACCTAAGTGGGGGGGGGGAGGGGCACAGAACCCTGACAAGTGGTCCTGGCATTCTCCACATATGGCCGAGTGGGGGCATGTATACCAGGTTTATTTTGACTTAGAGAAATAACTGACATTTCTTATCATTTGAATGTCACGAAGCAATTCACATCGCACGTTTATTCTGGCTCCTTTCCAATTTTTCCCATCTTGTTCAAGCTGTGGGATCAAATGGGTATGACAGATTAGTTGGGAGTGTGCAGAAAGGGGCTTAGAATTCACACTGATCAACCCAACTCTTTCCTGGTCCAATCACAGAAGTAGCTAATATACGAGTGTCACCTGTGTATTTAGCTGTCTCACTGAAAATGTCATTTCCCAAGCCAGGCATTTGGCTTCTCCTAAACGGAAACCAGCTCTTTACCTCGCTCTCTCACCCCATCTTGTAATAGTCAACCTAGAGCCCAACGATGCCTGGAGAACGCTTATATGTGGAAAGACAAATGTGTTTAAGATTTGAATGATCTTTGTGCACAGACTTATTTTCTGGGCAATGATGGATCTGCCCCTACAATGGGCAGTAACCCCAGCCAACGGAGATCTAACCAGGGATTTTATACCAGGAGCATAATCAGAAATTATCTGGCATCTCTCGGCAGGTGCTGGACAAGCAGTGCCCTGGAAGTTGCTGGCACCTTTCCACCTATCCTTGCCTCGCCAGACTCTCACCTGGCTCAGTGGAGAAAGGACTGTGTTAGAGTCCAGAAGAGTTGGGTTTTGAATTATTTAACCTTGGATGAATTCCTTGAGCAAATTACTTAGCCTCTCTTAACCCCGTTTCCTGGTTTTTAAAATGGGAAAAAGAGCAATTACTTAGAGGCATTTCTAAGAGGATTAAATGATGTAACTTAGGCAAAGCCCCTAGCACAGAGAAAACGCTCAGTCATCATTGGCTGCCCCACCTCATCCCCCCTCCCCCACCGCCTCTCCATCCATTCCTCAGCGATAAGACCAGCATCCAGAAACACTCCTGAGGAGAAAGCAAGCCCTGGAAAGCATTCCTAAAGGAGAGAAGACTGTCTGAAGACTCTGGACCTCACACCCAAGAAAGGGCATAAAGATTTAGGACAAGGAATGCTGGCCATTTGGGGACTGTAACTTGTGTCCCTTTGTCCCTGCCACTGAGACCCCGAGACTCTGCTTAGCTCCACCTGAGAGCCATCTGGCTGAATGGCAGCTAAACAGTGCAGACCTGCATGGGGCGGCACGGCAGGCTGGTAAGGAGCACAGACCTGAGTTTAAATCCTCACTCTGCCGCTTACTACCTTATGACCTTGGATATGTCACGTATCCTATCTGAGCTGTAAAATAAATTGTTCAAAGCACTTAGCACGGTGCCTGGCACCTAGTCAGCACTCAGAGGTATTGTGGCATTATAATGTGGTGGTTAAGAGCTTTGACTTAGGAGCCTGGCTCTTCCCCTTACTAACTTAATAACCATGGTCAAGCAACCAGCCTCTCAGTGCCTCAGTTTCTCCACAAGATAGGGACAGTAATACTACCTCATGCTCTTAGTTTGGGTGTCTCCAGAAACTCTGAAACTACGATTTGAGAGCAAGGAGTTTATTTGGAAGGTGCTTCTAGGAAACAGTGGTAGGGAAATAGAGAAGTGAAACACAGAAGGAAAGGAAACTAGTAAAGGGTTACCTCTGTGGGCAACTGGAGCTTCTCAGCCCTGGGGAAATGGAGGAATGTGTAAAACACACCCCAGATATTCCCAGCTAAATAAAGGTCAAGGAAGCTTGGGGCATCCAGGTGGCTCAGCCAGTTAAGCATTCAACTCTTTTTATTTTTTTTTAACTTTTTTTTTAATTTATTTTTGAGAGACAGAGAGACAGAGTGTGAGCAGGGGAAAGGCAGAGAGAGAGAGACACACACACACACACACACACACACAATCTGAAGCAGGCTCCAGGCTCTGAGCTGTCAGCACAGAGCCCAATGCGGGGCTCGAACTCACCGACTATGAGATCATGACCTGAGCCCAAGTTGGCCGCTTAACCGACTGAGCCACCCAGGTGCCCCAGCATTCAACTCTTGATTTCTCCTTAGGTCATGATCTCATAAGAGATCCAGCTCCTTGCTGATATCACAGAGCCTGCTTGGGATTCTCTCCCTCCCTCTCTCTCTGCCCCTCCCCCCACTCACATTCTCTCTCTCCTTCCCTCTCTCAAAACAAACAAGCAAACACACAAACACATAAATAGTCAGGGAATCTAGAGTGTTTATCCACCAAGTGCCCATCTGTCATTGGTTGAAGACTGTTTCTGAGGATCTTAACTTTCAGTGCCCCCAGAGTCTTGCATAGGAGTTAGGTATGTTCCCCAAATCAGGGGAAACAAAGATTATTTAAGCAGAGAATTTCAGGGGCTTGCAGCAGTAGTCTGCAGTATTGGGGAGAACGAGAGCAGATATGGTCAGGGCACCAATAGCATCTGCTATGCTACCTCAATGGGCTGTTATCATGATTTAATAAAATCAATATGTAAAGTTTTTAGAACAATGCCTGGCATGGATTGATCACTCTCCCAGATGACATTCACACTAAACAGGTTCAAACAATCTTTCATTTAAATACATTTCAAAGTACTTGTGAATATTCTCAATTGTTTCATATTCAATAGAAGGGAATAACTAGGAAAATATAATTTAATTCAAAAATATGTACAGTCCACCGTGCCAGTGTTTCCATAATAATCAATTGAAATAAAGAGTTCACACATTGAGATACCACCACACGCCTGTCAGAATGGCTAACGTTAACAACTCAGGCAACAACAGATGTTGGTGAGGATGCGGAGAAAGAGGGTCTCTTTTGCATGGCTGGTGGGAATGCAAACTGGTGCAGCCACTCTGGAAAACAGTATGGAGGTTCCTCAAAAAATTAAAAATAGAACTACCCTATGACTCAGCAATTGCACTACTAAGTGTGTATCCAAGGGATACAGTTATGCTGTTTCAAAGGGACACGTACACCCCAATGTTTATAGCAGCACTATCAACAACAGCCAAAGTATGGAAAGAACCCAAATGTCCATCGACGGATGAATGGATAAAGAAGATGTGGTACATATGTATACAATGGAGTATTACTCGGCAAGCAAAAAGAATGTAATCTTGCCATTTGCAACTACGTGGATAGAACTAGAGGGTATTATGCTAAGTGAAATTAGTCAGAGAAAGACAAATATCACATGGCTTCACTCATATGTGGAATTTAAGACACAAAACAAATGAATAGAAGAGAAGGGAAGCAAAAATAATCTAAAAACTGGGAGGGGGACAAAACATAAGAGACTTAAATACAGAGAACAAACTAAGGGTTGCCGGGGGGGTTGTGGGAGGGGGGATGAGCTAAATGGGTAAAGGGCTTAAGAAAATCTACTCCTGAAATCACTGTTGCACTATGTGCTCACTAACTTGGATGTAAATTATAAAAAACAAATTTTAGAAAGTAAAAAAAAAGAAATCAAAAACAAAGAAATAAAGAGTTTATATACCTGAGACAAGGTTTTACTCCTGCCGCCTTTTTCCTAAGCGTATCTTTTTGCTTGTTATCGTTTAAAAAATGTTTTTTTTTTAATTTTTGACCTCTTCCTTACTTCGTTTCGCAGTTTGCATGCAGGGTTGTTGGTAATCTTTGATCCATCAGGGAGTATATGAATTGCCAAAATCATGGAGATAGGCAAATCCCATTTTTCAGTTCGACAAATAAAAATGTCAAAGAAAAAATGGTCACAAAGAGCTCTCAGCAAGTCTACTCATCAGCAGAAAAGATTCACACAATTCTCCCACATTCTTAACTATTCCTTCATCGTTAAACATGAACAGACCACCAAGAACCAACAGACCTTTGGGAAAACAAATCAACGGCACAAAAGAGGAACAGAAGGAGCAAGTAGAATAACCTACAAGGAGGGAACAAACATAATGCAGGAAATAACAGGACGTCTACAATTGTATATTTATATTTTTAAAGAAACCTGAGAAGTCATTGTAACCACAAAACAAGAACAAGTTGCTATAGAAAAGGAAGCAAACAATGAACAGTAACAAGACTTCTTTGATATTAAAAGATACTTAATGCAAAACTAGCAAAGCATATGCAAGACTTACATGCTAAAATGCTGAGTGCTCTATGAAGCATAAATTCAAGGAGACTTGAACTTAGACCTGAGGTTGAAACTTGGTGTATCTATAGCTATGAGATTTTGGCAAATTCTTCTCGAATATCTACCACAGATATCTTTTTATCATGGCTGCATTGAATTTGTTGCCAGATAATTCTAACATCTCTGTCATCTCAGTGTTGCCATCTACTGCCTGTCTTTCTTCATTCAGTCTGAGACCTTCCCGGCTCTTGTATGCCAAGTGATTTTCAGTGGAAACTTGGATGTTTTTGAATTATGAGACTGGGTCTCATTTATACCTTCTGTTCTATCTACCCCTGCCACACCCCCTTTTTAAACACGATTCCAGCAGGTAAGGGAGGTGAGGGTACATGGGCTGGTTACTTACAGGTGGAGGTAGAAGTCCAGGTTCTGCATCTGGTCCCTGCTGACATGGGAAAGGGCCTTTTCACTGCCATGAGGGAATAGGGATTCTGGGTCCCCGTGTGGTCCCTATAAACACTGAAGAGGGGGTGACCACAGTGCCTCTAGCAATTGTGAAAGTCCTGACTCTCCAGTCTCCACCAGGCCTCCCCTGACACCAGCTCCATGGGAAGGAAGGGGGTGTCTCATTACTGCCCGGTGGGGTAAAACTCCCAGCTCCCTATGTGGTCCCCGCTGACACCACAGGGGTGGAGATTAAAGTCCTAGCTCCTTATTTGGCCTCCTTTGATTCCATCCGAGAGAGTTGGGGGGGATGCCCCAATACAGTCTCATAAGAGTGGGAATCTAGGCCTTTGGGTAGGGTAGGGTCCCAGTTTTTTCTGTGTTGTTTGGCTAGAGTAGATTGATTACTACCTAAGTTTTCTGTTTTGCTAGGCTGTACCTTTCCTGGTCCTTTGGCTAGAGAGAGCAGGAGTTTGTTGGGGTCTTTTATGTCCGCACCCATTGGCATTTCTTTGGTGCCAGCTTCTTCAGCCCCAAGTCTAGGATACATGAGGCAATAATAAAACCCAGCTAACTCACCCCTGTGCCATTCCTAGGTCCTCATGTCCCTAGCTGGTCTGCCTTCTTTTCTCCATGTTTCATAGTCTTTGTGCTTGTTTCACATACAATGACAGGGTTTTTGTTGCATTTAGTACCAGGAATAGGAAAAAGGATGTCTATTCTATCTTCCCTGATATCAAAGTCACTCATTTTTCATCTTAAAGTAACTAGTATAATTAAGAATTTCATTTCAAGGGACGCCTGGGTGGCTCAGTTAAGCGTCTGACTTCCGCTTAGGTCATGATCTCACAGTTCGTGAATTTGAACCCTGCTTCGGGCTCCGTGCTGACAGCTTGGAGCCTGGAGCCCACTTCGGATTCTGTGTCTCCCTCTCTCTCTCTGCCCCTCCCATGCTTTTACTCTGTTTCTCTCTCTCTCTCTCTCAAAAATAAATAAACATTTAAAAAAATTTTAAATAAAAAAATTCATTTCAAGGCTTGGAAAATCCAACTGCTAAGAAATAGTCATGACTTTATAAGAACCCATAAAAGCTGGTGTTTGGGGGCCAAAACTAACTTTTCTAACAGAGAGAGACTCTATGTAAGTTTTCACTCAATGTTATTGTTTTGTTTGGGGGACCTCTTTTGACCTGTGATAGATATGACATGTCATAGAAGGAATATTAAAAGTGCTGGGTCATCACTGTGCTTTAGACTATTTGATGATTTTAAGTAAATGAGGATTTATTATATTTTGTACTACTTTGAGGTTTTAGGAGGATTCCGTTGCCTAGATGCTTCGAGTCAGAAGGTAAGTTATTCTAAGCCAGGCAGTCCATTAGAGTGGTCTGCTTCATATCCCCAATCAATTAGATCATTGATATGAGTGCGTGTCAGGAATACACACAGCCAGTCTCAAAGAGTTGAGGGATAAAGTTCCCAGGTCACCCCGACATGGAACAGCTTACATCTGGTTTGGGTTAGAGACAAACAGCTGACTAGATAGCTTAATGAACCCCCAAGATAGTTCCATAAAGAGAAACTGATGATCAGGAGGGTCAGTTTACATTCCGGGAGTCCAACGAATGTTTCAGAAAAGATCCAATTACTTTCTGAAGGTTGCAAAAATTAAACTGTCTCTGTTGGAAAGGCCCCCTCCCCACCCTAAAAAAATGCCCTCCGGGACCGCTGGGGTGAAACTCAGGCAAAGATGATGACGACGAAGAAATCTCACTTCTCCAGTTGATATTTTGCTGGTGCTGTTCTGGTCCAGGGCACTGTGTACTTGAGCAATGGATGCGAGCTTGGGACAGGGGAAGGGTAAGGAAAATCAAAAAGCAACCCAAAGTGTGCCCCGCCAGAGTTGACAGCAACTCTCCTTGACACACGTCAATTTTCTTTTCCAAACAGTCCTGACAGAGCCTTTTAGCATCAACTAGATATTCCCAGAGAGTGCTTATCACCCTTTAGAGATTATTGTTTTCTTATGTCAATATGTACATTACCAGCAAAGACCTCACTTATTCAGAGAGGAAAAAAACGGTGTTCAGCCTTAGAGCAGTTGACTCTGATTTTCCTTCCTAAAGTGCTTTTTTCCAAATCTTATGTAATGCTGCATCTTGGCAATGCAGGAAATATCGGTGTGTGGAATCTCAGTTCCCATAGGGACCTACACGATGCCATAAAATGGGTTTAGAGATATATGCATGCCAAGTGGGTAGTCTTGCTAGCAAGAGCCTTTCCTTTCAGATCTAATGATTAGCTCCCTGGCCAGGACCAAGCAGTCCAAGCAAATGCAAACACTGACATTCTAAGACTCAAAGGGCAGCCCCTTTAGCAGTCTTCCTATCCTTGCCATACAGATCTCCAGTAATGAGACAGGACCACATCTAGAGGGTATTTGCAAAACTTGACTTTATGCTTTGCTTTAGCTTCTTTTAGGGAGGCCAGTGTTCTTCAAGATGCTGAAGAAAATGTAAAAACACTGCAGTATGTAAAATAACATGCTTTCTACTCTCAAAGAGCAGACTCCCAGTGTGCGCCATGATATAAGGAAGGAGCCTCCAATAGGACTTAGAGGAAGAGAACAGCCAATGGACAAACACAAGAGCATGTGCCGTTTTTTTATTTTGATTTTTTAAAATGTTTATTTAGTTTTGAGAGAGAGACAGCGCGAGCAGGGGAGGGGCAGCGAGAGCAAAGGAGACACAGAATCTGAAGCAGGCTCCAGGCTCTGAGACGTCAGCACAGAGCCTGACACGGGGGCTTGAACGCGAGAATGGCAAGATCATGACCAAAGCCGAAGTCAGATGGTTAACCGACTGAGCCCCTAGGTGCCCCCCACGTGTGTCGTTTTTTATAGCAAAGTGCTGGTAAGTGTGGAGAAGGAGGCCGAAATGAGCCAGATGGTAATATATGCACATTGAACTGGATTTCCCAAGCCACCACACACATGATAAATGAACAGTCCCTCCATGGCCTAAAGCATGTACAGCTTACCAAGGGATATAGGCTAGAGTAATGCACAGCTCTAGAGGCAGGCAGACTGGTTTTGAATCCCAATTCATAACTTCCTAGCTATGTGAAATAATACTGGTTGCCTCATCTCTCAGAACCTCCATCTTCTTATCTATAACACAGGTATACATTCATTTAGCATTTATTCAGTGCTTATTATGCGTCAAGAATTGCACTAGATCCTATGTGATACAACAATGAATAACACTTCTGATTTAATGAAATAATACACATAAATTATCTATTACCAAGACTAACAATGGGAGATGCTTAGTAACTATTATTTCCTTTCTCTTTCTTAATCCTTTACGGGATGTTGAAGTAGTTTATTCCCAAATAATCACTTGTTCATTTCAAGATAGATCATAGACGTATCTACCTCCAATACACAAAAAGCTTCAATCCATGGACTTCTCTTAGGGAAATTTGGCATCTCAAATGTTAGGAGGGCTTGAAATGAAGGGATGGAGGGAACTCTAAAGGTTTCCCATCGTCCGCCTGCCCTGACCACTCCCCCAAACTCTGAATCTAACTGTGGCCTGGCAGAGGGGATAGAGTAGAGTAAGTGGAGGATGTCTTGGGTCACTTCCCTGAGCTATTAAGTAGCCGTGTGATGGAAAGTAAGTCATTTAAGCCAAGACTAACAGCAATGCCTCAAAAGTGATCCCACTAGACTACAAACTCCTTGAGATAAGGACTTGCTTGTTTGTGTCCTTCCTTCAGTGACTACCAAAGTACGAATAGCTGACACTTGAACAACATTTGCTGAATGTAAATTGGGATCATTTTGCCTTGGCCATGTTGTAGGGGTTTTATGAAGATCAAATAAGGCCATTCCTATAAAAACTCTTTGAGGTTGTAAAACACCATGCAGATGTAAGGAATTAATATCTGCCTGTTTCGGGTCTGAGAAGAAAGTAGCAAAAAGGGAGAAGAAGTGGGAAGGATGAAAGGGAGCTGGGGGTGGGGCGCTTGGATTTGAAAGCAATCCAAAGCCACTCTGAGCTGGAGGAGAGAGGTTTCAATTGCTTCAAGAATGAGGGCCGACTCCCATACAGCCTGACCGTCTTTCAGTGACTATGGCTGAAGACCGGCTCAGAGATACTCTATCCTATGACCGGCTTCGGGGTATTGGGAAAAAGAATTACGACTGTCATATAATACGTTGGAATACCACATTTCAAAGGTCACGCTTCAGAGAGACTGTGAATGACATAGGGAGATGATTAAGAACAAATTAAATCTTTCAAAAAATAAGGCACTTAGAATCTTAATTTTAATAAAAATAAATGAATAAATAAAAGCAT
Source organism: Paguma larvata (assembly GCA_030068075.1). Taxonomy (NCBI): domain Eukaryota; kingdom Metazoa; phylum Chordata; class Mammalia; order Carnivora; family Viverridae; genus Paguma; species Paguma larvata. The sequence goes on along the minus strand of CM057826.1, from coordinate 96,600,462 downwards.
ATGGAAGCAAGGAGAAAACACTGAAGGGATGGATACCAATAAGTTAACAGCAATACATTACTACAAATAGTCATAATAATTATAAAGAATCTTCTTGTCTTATTTATACTTGGATATGTTTTATATAACCTTCGAGAAACTAGTATGGCTTTTATAATTGGAAATACATCTGTGTGTGTATACACGGATATTCTCTCCTTTGTTGGTTCTTGCGTCCCTTCCAGGAACTGATTTAGATCCAAATCGGTTGTTCCAGGAACCAAATCATCAGGAACCGAATCAGATGTTCCATCCAAGTCCCAAATGGCAAAAATGAAACCCATAACTCAGCTTTTTGATTTGGCCAGCTGTAGGCTCCACTTGCTCCCCTCTTCCCCAGAAGTCGGATGCCTGGGTTCTAGTCACAGGTCTCTCTAAACAGCTGTGCATCCTTAGATACATCACTGCCCGTCTCTGGGCTTCCCTCCTCCCAGGTCAAATGAAGAACCAGGACTCTCGGGATCTGGAGATCCGGGACCACCTGGGCAGTGTTTATACCACTTACCACCTTTTCCTGGCTTTTCCTCTAGGTATGTGTGTTCCATTTCACTCCCCCTAACAACTCTTCCCCAGGAAAAGAAGCGAGGCGCAGATGAGGCTGGCCGAGTTTTTACTGACGCCTGCCATTGCAGGTTGGAGGACCTGGTTGGCTAGAGCGGAGGGCCCTGCTTGTTGGGCGGGTCAGTAGGCGGGAGCCAGCCCGGTGCCCACCCTCGCCACACAGTCAGAGCCCTAGCACCAAACAGCAAGCCGCATTTGGTTCACAGGGGACATATTGCTAGTCAGGGAAAGGCGAGCGTGAATACAAAAGGCCTCTCTTTTCTCCAAGCACGTTTGAGTATCTGCTTTTGTGTCTGTGTCTGTCTGCTGTCTGTGGTCGGCAGAGCTGGTCTTGGGGAAGGCCTGGCACTTGTGACCAAACGGTCAGTCTCCTTCCTGCTCCGTGCTGGAAGCAGCACAAATCGCTGTGATCAAGGAGCAATAACATGGCCTGACCCCAGAGCTCCCCCGGCAGCCTGAGGGGGCACCCAGTCCTCCTCTGCCTCCATCACCACGGCCTGTGGCCACTCGGCCTCGACAGCCGCATGCCTTACATCCCCCAGCTCTGGCTTCCTTTCAAAGGCCCTTTATTAAACCACCAACTATTTGCTGTCGAGACATTTAGGATGAAATCATTGTGTTAAACAAATAAACGTAGCTTCGTCCAGATTTCTGCTCTGGGAGCAGAGTAAGAAAATAATTTCTGTCTGCTCGCCACAAAAGCGGCTGGAAAGGCCCAAAGAAAAATATTATTTTTACTCCATTGTGTGAAATATTGTCCTGGAGGATCTGACGCACTGAGCGTTTGAAGAGTTTGTGCTGGCAGGTTTCAAGGGTCCCCTGGGTCGGCCCCCTGGGATTGTTTTCTGCATTAATAAACTTAGCGTGATGTGTGTTAAAAGGAATATTCTGTTTGCTTTGTAAATAAGGGATGTCAAACAAGAAGCAGAAGCCTTACAGACATTAGGTGATGTGTTCTCAGAGCAGGGAGAGGGAGGCAGGGAGGGAGAGGCACCCTGGAAAAAACGGGCATTACTGGGGCTCCCTGAACTGAGCCGAGGCCATGTTGGGAAAACAAATCAGCCTGTTTGAGTCCAAACCGGGCCATTTCCTCACTGATCCTGGTGGGAAAGCTGCACACTTTGCCCTGAACCAGCAGGATACGGGCTTGGGAAGGAAAGTTCTCAAGTGTCTGTCAGCTGTGTGGTGGAGGGGAGATGATGGCGCCTGGCAGAGGCCCTCCCCCAACCCGCCCCCCACCCCTTGTGGAGACGTTTCTTGGCTTGTCAGGATCTCCCAGAGCTGGCGGTCGGGAGGGGGCAGAGATTAAAGCCATATCTTCGGGGATGACGATCTGACTATCGCTCGCTCTATCTCTCTCCTATGCCTTTCTCAGATGTCACTGCAGCCCCTGAGCTAGTCCCCCTGTCAAATTCCTGACGGGCCCTCAGGGATGCTGACATCGTGGGAGACACATCACCCTCGCCCTGTGATCCCCGCCTCAGTGGGGAACCCGAAGGAGCCCAGGCAGGATGTGTACCGTCTCTGGCTCAAGTATTTGCTATTTTCACAGGTGCCTCCCCCTGGCCCCACAGCCCCCTCCGTTGTCCAATCCAGTGTTATTGAAGGCTCCCCAGACCTCCCAGGCGTTTTCACTTCCACCCGCTGCCCTGCTGGCCTCTTCCCTTTCTCCCTAAATTCTCCGTCTCCCTTGGCCATGTAGGGAGGACTCCCTTGATGTGCGTTTCTATTCTGCAAAGTCCTGATTTTCTCCTGCTTGCAAGTTCACACCGATTCTGTAGACTCTGGAGGAAGACGAGGCGATGCAGAGATCTGTTCTGTGAGAATCGCAGACTCAGAGCCCTAACGTGCAGACACAGACACAAGAGGGGGCTGGATCCCCGGAATGAAGCGCTTTCACCATGGCTATTTTCCAAGCCCACCCCCAAGCCGCTCTACTGGAGTTACTTTGGGGTAAGGCTCAAACCTCAAAACGTTTCTGAGTTTTGGTGAGTCCAATGGAGGCGATTCCAGGGCAACGACTAAGCCACACAGTGGTCTCCCCCACACACTTATTTCATGGAAGAATAACTTGTGTGTCTGCGGTACCCGTATCAGTTTCCTGTGGCTGCTGTAACTAACGCCACAAACTGGTGACTTAAACAACACAAATTTATTCTCCCAGATTTGGCCAGAAGTTCAAAATCAAGGTGATTGCAGGGCTATGCTCCCTCTGCAAGCTCCAGGAAAGGATCCTTCCTTTCCCCTCCCAGCTTCTGGTGGCTGTTACCATTTCTTGGCGGTGGCTAGCCTCTCTCTGCTCTGTCTTCCCATTCCCTTTTCCTCTGTGAGGTTCTCTGTGTTCTCCTCTGTCATCTGTCCTTCCTCCCATTGTCTCTTTCTTATGAGGACATCCGTGATGGCATGTAGGTCCCATCTGGATAAACCAAGGTAAGTCCCTCCTCTCAAAATCACTAACCACATCTTTTGCTATATAAGGTAATATTCATTCTTCTACTATATAAGGTAATTTTTGCAGGTTATGAGGATTTGGACATGACATACCTTTTTTATGGGAGGGTACCATTCAGCCCACTATAGCCCCTTAGTCAACGGCAGAGTCAAGACCAGAACCTGGGTCTTTTGCTTTGCCCACAGAAAATGCTTGCTACTACATCAAGCCTCTGGGCCACACGCAACCCTTTGAAGCAGCCTAGTGTAGAACTTATGCTCAGAATTAAAAGCAACAGACCTGACTTTGAAACCCAAGCATTTACTTAGTTGACCGCTGTCTCCCAGTCTGTAAACTGGGGATAGTTGTATAGACTTGTATGAAGGATTAAATAAGAGAATGTATGTAAAGCACTTAGCAGGATCAGGCACATGGTAAAGGTTTAATGTTAGCTATCAATAGTATTTTTGTTCTGGGTTAAGTATTTTATCATTAAAAATTATAAGAGGGAGAAAATATTTGCAAATCACATATCCGATAAGGAAATAGTATCCAGGATATATACAGAACTCCTAAAATTCAACAATAAAAATAAACAACCTAATCCAAAAATAGGCAAAGGACTTAAATAGACTTTTCTCCAAAGAAGATATATACAGAAGGCCAAACAAGCACATGAAAAGATGCTCAACATCACTAATCATTACAGAAATGCTAAACAAAACTACCAGATACCACCTCGCACCCATTAGGATAGCCACGATCAAAATGATAGAAAATAACAAATGTTGACAAGGATGTGGAGAAACTGGAATGCTTGCACATTGTTTGGGGGAATGTAAAATGGTGAAGCCCCTGTGGAAAACCGTTTAGTGTTTCCTCAAAAAAATTAAAAATGGAACTACCATATGATCCAGCAATCCCATTTCTGGGTATATACTCAAAAGAATTTAAAGCAGGGTCTAGAATCAGAATTTGTAAACCCATGTTTGCAGCAGCATTATTAACAATAACCAAGCCATGGAAGCAACCCAAGTGCCCATCAGTGGGTAAACGGACAAGCAAAATGTGACATCTACATACAGTGGGATATTATTCAGTCTTTAAAAGGAAGGAAATTCTGACATATGCTACAGCATGGATGACCCCTGACAACATTATGCTGAGTGAAATAAGCCAGTCACTAAAAGATACACACTCTTTGATTCCATTTATATGAGGTACCTAGAATAGTCAAAGCCATAGAGATAGAAAGTAGAATGGTGGCTGGAGAAGAGAGGAACGAGGAGTTATTGTTTAATGGGTATAGAGAAAGTGTCAGTTGTGCAACAGGAAACAAGTTCTGGAGATGGATGGTGACGATGGTTGCACAACGATGAGGAAAAAACAAACTATAAATACAACGAGCATATTGCTTATGCAACATTAGCAACCTATGAACTTGACTGAAATTGAACAAGGAGAGCAAGGGGCCCCGAAGCCCCACTTGGGAGGGAGGGGGAGATGAGCCACATTGCAAAAGTTCCTCTCTCTGGACTCATGCTAAGTGGCCTCCAAGGAGTCTGCCAGGTGCACAGTATCCCTATGACCCTCTGCGGTAGCCAAGCCAGCTTGCTATTCTCCATGGCTAGTCTGCTTTAGGATCATCCAACTGGCTGAGGAGGATGAGCTGCAGAAAGGCAGAGAGACCTGAACAGTTCCCTGAGAACTGTCAGACATGAGAGGTTGTATCATCCAAGAGCTAGGAGCTAGGACACTGAAAGATTTCACGTCACTTTTGTAAAACCTCTTTCTCACAGCAAGTATTAAAGGAAGAGTTCCTTATGGCCTGAGTTCAGAACAAATCTCTCAGCATCATGGAGTTGTGACCTTTCCCATCATGTTGCCGTTGTTGGTAGTCGGCACAATCATACTGAAAGATCTATGTTAAAAGGTGACCCACTCATGTCCTTGTCCCACCTCTGACACTTGCCCTATGCAGCCCCCACTCCCAAATGCACACATACTGCCAATGAGTCTCCTACTGAAGCCCCAGCAATTCATCTGAAAATACCCTCAGCTATTTGCTTCTGTTGCAGCTCTCACTATGGACGGAGGTTTCCAACTAACCCACCCATAGCCCAGAGAGAATTCAAGAACTACAGAATGTCACGGAACACCCGGAATGAACATGCAGCCTCCCTGACACAGAGGGTCCCATTCCCTGGTGGTCTGCCCTATGGTCAGAATAAACCAGACAAGGAGGTGAAAGAAGCTTTAGAAGGCTCAGGAATCTGCCTACAACTCTCTCCCAGGGATTTCTTTTCCTAATCTTGCTCCATGAGCAGCAGGTTACCAGAAATCCAATCTGGCTCTGGAGAAACGTTCAAGATGGTAAGATACGGGGGAAGCCTGAGTGTTAGGATCACTCCACCTAGCTTCCCAGTTAGAGAAAGCCAGGCTGGCCTCAGCCTCTTTCCCAAGCTTCATGCCAGAAGGCAGCCCACACCAAAACCCATGCCCAGAGAAAGCATGTCCTGTGCACATAGTATATAATCAAAACAGAGTAAAAACATTCTCCCTCTAGGATGTTGAATATAGGTCCACTTTCCACTTCTTTTCCTTTTCTCTCTTTAACTGGTTGTCTTTTCATATAAATTTCAAAGTCGTAGCCAAACAAGCTTTAACACCATACCAGTAAGGGCTCTTTAAGATATTGTGGGAAAAAGAGACCAAGACTCAATAGTTTCCATGCTCTATCGTATCAGCTTCATGCAGCTACCTTTAATGATGCCTCTGGCTGTTCTCTGCATTGCGGTCTCTGCCTACAGGCTAACCAAAGCTTGGCCACTGCAGGAGTAATGACAGCTTAAAGTAGCTTGAGCTTTGGATGTAATCAGAATCATGATGTGGAGACAGTGTTTCCAAGCTTGTTCAAAATAATGCTAGAGCACCATTCAATGTCTTAAAACTGCCAAAACCTTCCCTGGGGCTCTTGCCTTCAGCGCACCCTGGAGGATGGGATTTTTAGTCATAAAATATTCATGGGCGAGTATGATCACAGCGCAGACACGGGTTAAACTGGACCAGTTCTAAGACGCCTTTCAACTAAACATCTGGGGGGCGTGTGGATCTTCAGTTTAAATGGAGAGAAGGCTAGGGGTCATACTCAAGCAGCCTCCAGCAGGGAAGGAAACACCCAAGGGATAACCAGATCTCAGGGCTCAAGACTTCCTGTTTGCAGAGAGCAGTAGAACTTTTTTCCTTCTCTGTATATCTAGCTTATTTTTTTTATTAAGCAGGGTCATAAATTACACATAATAAAATTCACCCTTTTAATTGTCCGGTTTCAAATGTTTGGACAAGCACACCAATTATGTAACCGCTTACAATCAAGATATTAATCAGTTCCCTTTTTAAAAAATATTTATTTATTTTTTGAGAGAGAGACAGAGCATGAGTGGGGAAGGGGAAGAGAGAGAGGGAGACAGAATCCAAAGCAGGCTCCAGGCTCTGAGCTGTCAGCACAGAACCTGATGCCGGGCCCGAGCCCATGAAGAGATCATGACCTGAGCCGAAGTTGGACGCTCAAGCGACTGAGCCCCCCAGTGCCCCTAGATATTAATCAGTTCTATCATTCCCTCCACATATATCTAAAGTTTTTCCATACCATTTGGTAGTTGGTCTTAGTCTGTCTGGGCTGCTATAACAAAATACTAGAGACCGGGTGGCTTATAAACAACAGACACTTGTTTCTGCCAGTTCTGAAGTCTGGGAAGTCTGAAGTCACGGCACTGGCACATGTGGTGTCTAGTGAGGGCTTCCTGTTTCACAGATGGCCATGTTTTCACTCTGTTCTCATATGGTAGAAAGTGGAAGGTAGCTTTCTCAGGCTGTCTTTTTTTTTTTTTTTTTTTTTTTAAATAAACTCTGCCCCCAACACAGGGCTCAAACTCAAGACTCTGAGATCAAGAGTTGCATGTCCTACCAACTGAACCAGCCAGGTGCCCCTCAGGCTGCTTTTATAAGGGCACTAATTCCATTCATCAGGGCTCCACCCTTATGACCTAATCACCTCTCAAAGACCCCACCTCCAAATACCATCACCTTGGGAGTTAGGTTTCAACATATAAATTGTTGGGAGTCATAGACATTCAGATCATAGCAGTACTCAACTTCTTTTCCCACTTCCAAGCCTGGGCAACCACTGACTTTTCCGGCACATCATACAAATAAAATCATACACTATGCCATCTTTTGAGTCTGGTTCCTTTCATTTAACATAAACATTGAAATTCACCCACGTTATTGGGCAATGCCTGGGTGGCTCCGTTGGCTGAGTGTCAACTCTTGATTTTGACTCAGGTCATGATCTCATGGTTCGTGTGTTTGAGCCCCTTGATTTTGGCTCAGGTCATGATCTCATGGTTCGTGTGTTCGAGCTCCGAGTTGGGCTCCATGCTGAGAGCGTGGAGCCTACTTGGGATTCTCTGTCTTCCATTTTCTCTACTCCTCCCTTGTTCACTCTCTCTCTCTCTCTCAAAAACAAATAAATAAACTTAAAAAAAAAAGAAATTCACTCACATTATGGGCAGTATCAGTAATATGTTATTTTTAATTTTTGAAAATAATTCTAGTTATGGGATTATTTGTCTGTTTATTTTTTCACCAGTTGAAGGACATATTTTTCCCCTAAGTTTTGGTGATCATGAATAAAGCCACTGTAAAAATTCCTGTCCAGGTTTTGGCATGGACATAGATTTTCACTTCACTTGGGTAAGTATCTGAGAGTGAGATTACTGCATCATATGGTAAATGTATATTGAACTTCATTCAACACTGCCACTGGTTTTCCAGAGCAACTGTTCCCATTTTGCGTTCCCAACAACAATGGGTCAGAGATCCATTTGCCGTATATGCTCAGCAGCACTCGGTGTTGTTACTTATAGTTTCTTTTAAACATAACAATCCTGTTCGTTACCTGAGGCAGCAAGAATGTGTGACTTAGCCAGTTGACTCAATAGTCAGGCTAGAATTTGAACTCAGAACCCTAACCAGTCCTAAACTAGGGGTAGCCCGGTATTTTAACTCGCTTTAATCCCATCTCCTACCTAGCTCCATGGTAGTCAAATAACTCCATAAGAAAAAAAAAATAGCCCATTAAAAAATGAGCACAGAATTTGAAGAGATATTTATTCAAAGAAGGTCATTCAAAGATTGGTCATTTGAATGACCAATGAGCACTCGGAAAGATGCTCAACATGGTTAGCCAACAGAGACGCAAACCAAAACTACAAGGAGGTATTGTTTCATATCTGCCAGGTATGGTTGTAATAATAATAATAATAATAAAAAGACAGAAACTAACAAGTGTTGGTAAAGATAAAGAGAAATTGTAACCCTTACGCGTTACTGATGGGAATGTAAAATGGTGCAGTCACGTTGGAAAGCAGTATGGAAATCCCTCAAAATGTTTAATACAGAGTTTATATAGCTCAGTAATTCCCACGCCTAACCATATTCCCAAGAGGATTGAAAACAGATCTTTACCTAAGAGTTCATAGCAGCACTATTCATAATAGCCAAAAAAAAAAAAAGTGGAAACAACCCATGTGTTCCTCAATAGATAAATGGATAAACAAAATGTGGTTATGCCCATGCAAGAAAATATTGCTCTGCCATGAAAAGGAACGAAGTTCTGATACGTACTACATGAAAGAACCTTGAGACCGGTATGCTAAGTGAAGTAAGCCAGACGCAGAAGGCCATATATTACATGATTCTGCTTCTAAGAAATGTTCAGGAAAGATAAACACACAGACACAGAAAGTCAATTAGTGGTTGCAGGGAGCTGGGGCAGGAGAAATAGTGACTGCTAACGGGTATGGGGTTTCTTTTGGGGTGATGAAAATGTTTTAGAACTATATAGAGATGATGATGGCTCAACTTTCTGAATGTACTAAGAACCACTGAGTTACATCTATCAAGTCATATATTTGATATGTGAATTACATCTCAATAAAGCTGCTATTAAAGAAAAACGATATCCAAATTGAGGAAAAGCATGGGGAGAGGAAGATATGATGAAGCAAGAACCAAACTTGGGGATGAAAGACTCAACTTCACCCCTTATGTGCTCTATGACCTTGTAAAAAAATCCCCTTAACCCCTTTGATGCTTGGTTTCCTCATTCGAAATATAAGGAAAAGGAATCCCCCTCAAAGTGTTTTCTGTCAAAGATAGTATCTGTAAACCTACAAATTGCTATTTCAATGTTAGCTGCAACATGAAGGTCTTGAATTTTTCTCTGAAATGGTCATTCTCTTTCTGTAAGGTTTGAGCTCCTTAAGAGTAGCCTCATCGGTTTTGTAGATTGTGTTCCTTCCCACTGGCCCTCAGTGCTTAACGGTGTTTAGTAAATATTCCATAAACGTACTCACCAGGGGAGCAGCATGTAGGCCCAGGCTATAAACATAAGCAAGACTTAACTGTCCCTTCAGGAAGGTCAGTCAGTTGGGGTAGGGATGGGAGACAGATATCTAAATGTATAACTATAATGCCTGTATGGGTAATTGCAGTAAGATGAGCAGGCAATCATGTGTACACATCCAACCTTTCCAACATATGTCTCTTGGAGATAAAAAATGAGGATTTACTGGATTGGGGAATTTGTGTCTCTTGCCATTGAATCCCGCATACTTCCAACAGAAGGAAAGGGTTGAACACGGTTCAGAAGGATTTCTAAAAATGTATGATGTTAGCTATTTAAGGAAATAAAAACATCACTAACATATGATTGCTAATAGAATGGGAACTTGAAAAATATCATATTTCTGCAGTGAGAGGCCATTCTTAGCTCACCCTCCTTCCTGGTAACCTCTCGATTATTTTGTCTTAAAAACCCTAATAAAAACATCATGTAATTCCCTCCAATACTGGGTTCAAAGCAAAGCAACAGAGTGGATCAGCTATGTATTTTCTCAGTTATTCATAGGGCTAAAGCCCCACGGGGGAGGCATTAGATGGACCTACTTCTATTAGGTCATATGTTGTTTATAATGAGTTTCTGAAAATCCAGTTGTCTTTTCTCAGGACCCCGGGATGTTTTGACCAAAAACATACATTTCAGAACCTCTCCAAGTCCCAAGCCCTGCTCAAAAGGAGTCTTGGTGCACCTTCGGATTCTTAATACTGAAATATTTCCGTTGATGAGTATTTGGCGTAGGCAGTTTCCAAAACCTTGGTATTTGGAATCACTTGCTAATGTTTTCTTAAATTACATCGTCTTGTGGGTCCATAAAATCCTGTAGTTATTACAAATAAATAAATGGAGTTTCTCTTCATGATGTAAACCAGCTTTCAGTGAAGTCATCGAGGGGAAGTTTGGTTTGGATGAGAGCACCGCCTACCCGGGGCCAGTGCTGCTTTCCGCTCGCTGGGTCTGGAGGCGCTGGTCAGCAGCTGCTCTCAGGCGACTGAGCAGAGCAAACTCCTGCTGTTTCATTTCTTGTTGTAACTTCCAGCAGGAAACTCAATATTTTAAAATGCTCCTTTTTCTGAGAGTCCTCTGTGTGTGGTGACCAGGGCCCAGCCACCTTGGAGCTGCTTGAAGACAGATGGTGTGTTGGTGCTCACTCCCCACAGCCCCACCCCAATATGGACCAACTGGAGGCCCTAGGGCAATCCTACAGCGAGCGTGTAGGCACCCCCAAAGCTGATGTGCTTTTCCCTGAGTCACAAGGCCCCTGTCTTCCCCAAGCACAATGGGAAACCCATTACTGAGGAAGAAAAGGACGTGGGATGAGACGGCTGGCTCCCAGGGGAGCAGCAGCCTCTCAGGGCTCGTCTGGGTACACTTCTGGGACAGAAGATTCTTGTGGACTCACCTCATGGGGAGGGGTAAGCAGGCAGTGTCCTGAATACCTGCGGGCGGCCCCACCCTCCACCATGGCATGAGGCAGAGGGTACCCCAATATCAGCGTGGAAGTCATTCCCACTCACGTACACAGTCTGGGTCCGGAGAGCTGTCTCACAGCATTCCTTGGCTGGATAATTTCCTTTCCTGCCTCTTTAAATGTAAGGCAGGGTCTCCTCTGTGCAGGGCCTCTCTTCCCCACCTCTCCCCCACAAAAATGAAGCATTTTTGCTTCATTTCCGCTCACTGGGGTGCATGGTAATATGGAAATATACTTTTAAAATCACAACAGAGAAGTGTTGTCCAGGATGTGGGGCATAATTGAGAGCCAGAAATATAAGGGTAGTGCTGTTGCTTCAGTGATATGTATAGATTGTTGTGTTTCTTCATTCACATGATATACGAAATATGGTATATTTCAATATTGAGAATCCAAAGGTATTCATATTCATATGATGGAAATTGCTACCTTATAAGGGTGTCAAACATCTCCTGGACTCAGGGTCCTGCCTTTTGACTGCCTTCAGATTTGCATCGGTAGCTAAATGGAAATTAACCAGAGCTAGACAGCTTAAGGCTATCAAGTGGCTTCAGAGTAAAAGACTGATTTTAAGTGAGGAGTCTGCTATTGTATTGTTTCATAACCAAGTAAGAGAAAGAGAAATGAAAATGCCAAATTTACCAGTGCCCCTACTCTCTCAACATAAATGCACCTGCTGGGACTCAACAGAAAGCAAAAGGCAGTGCAGTAGATTCAAACCTACAGTTATAGTCTTTTAATGTAGTGGTTAGGAACATTTGCCCTGAAATCAGAGAGACTTGTGCTCAAATCCCTGCTCTGTACATTTGTCTTGGGAAACTCACCATTTTGAGCCTCTGATGGCAAATCTCCAAGATCGGGATCGACACTACCCACCCCACATCGGCAGGTAAAGTTTGACAGCATGTTTAAAACAACTGGCACAGGGCAGGCCAATCCCAGAGATCGGTCATTCAGATTCGCTTCACCTTGAAGTTCAGCTTGGCCGCCTACCCAGGAACCGAAGCTTCACACCATAACACACATTGTCTTCCCTCCTCTAGAATGTAAGACCCAGAGGGCAGAGATTTTCATTTCTTTTGATTTACAACTATTTTCTCAGTACCCACGACAATGTTTGAAACCTGTGAGGTGCTCAAGAAATAAATAAATTCACTCATTCCTTTGGTTTTCACACAATAAATTTTCATTAAATACCTACTTTGTGCCAGCAAATATGCACGACTCAAAATAATAGGTCCCTTGAAGGACCATGAGATACCAACTTGTGTAGAGACGCGAGGCCCAGGCAAGAGAACTACAAGTTGCTTTCAGGGGGTGCCCAAGAGCAACACGGGGTGGTGTGAGAGCCAACAGAGACCTTCACATGACAAGGAGCTGGTGGGATGCGTGGGTCAGGGTGGGATTTGCATAGAAGCAGGTGTGGGGTTGGCCTCCGGCCTCCTCCTGAGAAGGCACCTCGAGGGCACACCGTACAAGGCTCAGTCAGGTACATGGGCCTCTTTATGGGTCCAGGAATATTAGTTCTGAGGTCTGGTAATATGCTCACACGTTTTTGAGAAATGGTAGGAAAGCAATTAATTCTATTTTTTTATTCTGATTGCTGACCAAAGAAAAAGTTCCATGTCTTGATGAATACTGATCAGCAATCCCACAAACTAATAAAGAACAAAACTCTATTTCATGTGACAAGTTTTCTGCCCCTGGAAAATATGCAGAATGACCAAAGGAGAGAGTAAATTGATCTTGAACTTCATGGGCTTGTGACCCACCGGTAAATGTATTGACATTTTTATAGTCCCATGCCTCTCTGCCCCTTGTTGGTTTTTAGAATGTCCCTGCCTTCACTTTAACAGGTCTGAGGGTTGATAGGCCTCTTTCTTTCTTTTTAATTTTCTTTTTCATTTTTTCTTTTAAGACTTATTTATTTGTGTGAGAGAGAGAGAGCAAGCAGGAAAGGGACAGGGAGAGAGACAGGGACAGAAGATCCAAAGTAAGCTCTTGAGCTGATAGCAGTGAACCCAACACAGGGCTCAAACTCACAAGGCATGAGATCATGACCTAAGCTCAAGTCAGACATGCATCCGACTGAGCCACCAGGTGCCTCCAACAGGCCTCTTTCTAATTTTCCCTAATATGACACTCTTGCTTTTTGCCTTGATTCCTTGATTTCCCTCTTATTCCTGACAAGAACATCACTGGATCCCAAATCTGCAGGCTGAGCCACAGGGTAAGTTGGGGCTCAAGGGGGTAGAGGCACTCCTGCAGAGTTCCTTATGTTTCCTGATGGCCTGTCTCGTTTCCCCATAGCCCTTGGTCTCACTCCCTCATCTGAGAGATGGCCAGGGCAAAGCCGGTGATGCCTACATCTACGTTTACTGCCTGGGTGCTTGCCCATCACCCCAAGAAGCCAGGGGTCCCAAACTGCCCTCTCACTAGGACTCATCCTCACAGAGCCAGGTGTATTCCCACAGAGCCGAGTACATCCCCCCGACTCCCCACCTTGCCCAATCCCAGACAGCTTCACCCAATGCCCCCTGGAATGCACAGCCAGTCATCAGTAGAATCCCCCAAATCCTCTACTTCTTCTGCTTCAGATGGGAGCCTGATCCTCTCGGAGAGAATTGCTTCCCTACAGCTCCCTCAGGGGTTCTGGAGCAGGGATACATGTCCTTCTTCCCCTTCTTCCTTTCCAGAGCACTGTCTCTTCTTCTCCTTCAAACATCAGACTATGGCCTCCAGGTCATTCCTTGGAGATTTTGCCCCAGGTTCATGATCTCTCTTTGCAACACCACTCCTGCCCTGATTCAAAGTCCTGGCCCCTTAGTTATTTGATTTCCTCTGTTCCAGCGATCTTGTCCTATGCGTACCTCCCATACTCTCGATTTCAACCCTCCCCCCTACCAGTCACCACTCCTATATTTCTAGCTCACTCCTCTAATCCCCCAACACCAATAACTCCTGGAATCCACTAGGATCCCCAATTTATATCCCTTCTTACCGCCTTCCTCTGCCACATAGCATCACCTATCTCCATACCCAGCATGGAGCCCATGATCTGTCATACATCCTAACGCCCTTCCCCCTCACCTTGCTTTGGGCTCAACAGGAAAAAAAACCCAACCCTGTTAAATCCAATTCTCCACCCACTGAGCATCTGCTCTCAAGCAAGTAAAACATATCATACTATCTTAGATTTTATTTTCTATTAAGAAATATCTCAAACAAGGACTGCAGCGCAAATAGTTTTTTGGGAGATGATCCTAAGAAACATGAGTAGAAGAGTCAGGAAGTAATGCAGGGGGTGAAAGAAAACCAATAAAGGGTCACTAATAAGCAAGTTATCTCTGCGGACAACTGGCCATTTCTTTACTTTCCTCTACAGCAAAACTCCTGAGAAGTTTTATATATTCCTGCTGTCTCTAATTCCTTTTTTCCCTTTCATTTTATCTAACTTAGAAACACTTTTTATTATGAAAGTTTTCAATCGTACATAAAAATAAAGAATATTATAATGAACCCCATAACCACATCACCAAAATTTACTAATCAGGAATGTGATACTTGTTTGCTTCATTCCTTTTTTCCCTTATTGAAGTATTGCAAAGCAAGTCACAGAAAACATGACATTTCACTGCTCAATACTGTAGAATGCATCTGTAAAAACATGAAGAATTTTCTTATGTAACTTTAATAATATGTAAGAATAATGATGTAACACTATTGTAATATATATTATGTAACAATAATTCCACCTGTTCTCTCCTAAAACCAACCCTGCCCAGGTTTTTTTGTCCCTACTATTCTACACAGACTTTTCTTACCTTATCATTCATGACCAATAAGCCCAATGGCCATTTCTCACTGGTAGGATGACCAACCCACCCAGTTTGCTTGACATTAAGCAATTACTTAGAACATGGGACTTCCATTACTAAGACAGGAAGAGGCCTGGGCAAATCAGGACAGTTGGTTGCTCTGTTTCTTAGTTTTATCTTTCTCAGCTTTTCAGGAGCAATTAACAGAAGTGATTACTCCTTTCTTCCTTAACAATATTCTTTTCTCGTCTACTGGGACTCCACCCTCCCTTGGTGGGCCCCCTCCCTTTGTGGCCGCTGTGCGTCTGTCTGACCTCTGGATGTTGGCATGGCCCAGGAGTCTCTGTCCTCAGGCCCTTTTTCATCTTTCCTCACTTTCAAGTCTTTAAATACCACGCATGCACTGATAACTCGTGGATTTCTGTCCCCGGCCCAGACCTCGTGCCTAGATGCAGACTCTCATTCAACTGACTCCTTGGCATCTTCCCTTGGAAGTCTCAAAGGCATCTCAAACTTCGGAGTTCAAAACCAATTTTTTTATCTCTCCTCAAAAACCAGCTCTTCTTACAGCCCTCTTTATGACAGTAAATGGCAAATGCCTCCTTCTATGTACTGAGAGTAAAAACCTTGGGGTCATCTTTGACTCCTCTCTCTTACACTCATTACAACCTACCAGCAAATCTTATTGAATCTTCTTTCAAAACTTAGTGACAGTCTAATGACTCCCTTTCTCCATTTGCTCAAATTATTGCAATAGTCGGCTAACTGGTACCCCTCTGGCATTCAATGATCCTTTCTACCATGCTAAGATGTTGTGATTTTTATGTCCTTATGTTAAAGCTTGAGAAATGCTAAGAATCATGTATTAGCAGAAATGTGAAAGTATTTTCCCATGATTCTCCCCTAGAGGAATATATTAGGTCATAGGCATAATATTGACTCTCTTTTAATGTTTGATTTTACAAAGAATCTATCCTAGGCTGTGTCTAGAGACCCATGATTAAAAGATGGAGTTGTCTAAGACTGTGGAATACTTCTTCCACTTTTCTCTCCTTTTTAAAAGAAGCTATATTGCACCTAGAACAAATTGCTGGGTCACTGCCATTTCAATCCCGTTTTACTGACACAGACTTTGAGAATTTTTAGAATATTTTATAAACTTGTATTAAAATGCATGGTTCTCGTATTAAGAAGCCAAATAATATGAGGGGAATCCTATCGCTGGCTTCTATTCGATGTGGCCACCCCTTGAAGCCAAATTTTCTGGAGATAGGGGTGCATAACCGTAGCAACTATTCTTATGTTTTAGCTTTTCGTTACTAATGGTCCCTCTCACAAAGCGATTTCTCTGCTGTCCCAGCAGATCATTAATTTTAGCATTGCACTGTGGTCTCTATTTTAGAAACCTTTCTTTAAAAAGAATCAATCCTAGTTTTTAGAGGAATTCCTTAAAAACTAACATGACAATTGTTTCATTGCCATGAAAGATAGTATGTTTCTAATTATCTTTCCCCAGAAGCTCCCCAGCAAACACAGCTGTGATTATTCATAATTCTCAATAATCAATAAAATATTGGCCGAACACTTTATTACTAAGATTACATGCAAAGAGGCATGGAGCATGTTATCTGTGGTGTAGCCACCAAGAGCCCTAATGGAAATACCTTCTGCCACCACAGAACCGTGCTGACTACCATAGAGACAGACTTCCCTCCTCCTGAAACCTTCCTGACTTGCTCTGCACATATAAGAGCCTGAGTTAATCGTCTGAAAAACCAGTGAGGAAAAAGCAGCTCCTTGAGGCAGGCTATGTCTTCTGTCCGGACATTCCCCCTCCTCCTTCTGGAGACAGGGCAGACTGTTCCTGGGCCCCCGCACTTCCTCCATTCTTTCCAATTCCTGGAAGTCACAACATGCCTCTGCGTGCGGCTTCCCCAGCTCCTGATCATGGAACTGCTGCTCAGTCTTCTGAGGCCGCCGTGATAACCGTGATCTCTTCCGCAGCATGAAAGGACTTCCACCAATTCCTAACTGCCCACGGAACTTGCCCCTGGGGGCCTGAGCCGTTGTAAAACTTAAAATGAGGTCGAGCATGATCCCAGTCTCTTCAGCCATCAGGGTTCCACACTGTTTAAAAGAATGCAAGTGGCAGGAGAGGCCACGGCAAAGCAAAGAGCCCACTGAGCGGTGTCGCCTGACACGCTCTCCCCAGGACAACTGGGCTGGCTGCATGTACAGGATGCTGGGTTACTGCTCACTGGGGGCCGTGCTGTTCTCACTGGCTAGCGGCATATGCGCACAGGAAACATGTACTCTGTACATGCTGACGAATCACACAGAGGTTCTGGGCCACCCTTCTCATACCTGAAATGCTAATCACCCATTAAATCTTATGACAGGAGAAAATGGCTGAAGTCCCTCCCTCCCACCGCACACACACACACACACACGAAGAAGGTTTACTCAGCCTGCCTTACCTAATTTGATTCAGATTCACTGTATAAACACTCCATGTCACTTTGTCTCCACAGAAACAATCAAGTCTGGGCGCCTGGGTGGCTCAGTTGGTTAAGCGTCCAACTTTGGCTCAGGTCATGATCTCTCTGCTGAGAGAGCTGACAGCTCAGACTCTGGTCCCTGCTGCAGGTTCTGTGTCTCCCTCTCTGCCTCTCCCCCACTCGTGCTCTATCTCTCTCTCAAAAATAAATAAACATTAAACAATTAAAAAAAAGAATTAAGTCTGCACAACCAAACTGAGCAAGAGAGCTATAGCAGATATTCCTTTATTTTTTTTCATGTTTTTTTTTATTTTTGAGAGAGAGAGGGGGAGAGAGAGAGAGAGAGAGCAGGTGGGGGAGGGGCAGAGAAAGGGGGACAGAAGATCCAAAGCAGGCTCTGGACTGACAGCAGTGAGCCCAGTGCGGGGCTCAAACTCATGAACTGCAAGATCATGACTTGAGCCGAAGTCAGACGCTCAACCAATTGAGCCACCCAGGTGCCCCTTCAGATATTCCTTTGGCTCATATTAGATATCACCTCTGCCAGAATTCCCGTAAAATTAAGGTCTCATAAACACACAATCATTTCACTACAGATAACTGGACACCCT
The DNA here is from genome assembly GCA_030068075.1 of Paguma larvata. NCBI lineage: Eukaryota > Metazoa > Chordata > Mammalia > Carnivora > Viverridae > Paguma > Paguma larvata. Next base: position 96,582,570 of record CM057826.1, on the reverse strand, counting down.
CTTTCAGAGAGAAGCTGTTGTTCAGTTTAGCTTGTTTCAAGTGATTTTCTGTACTTCAAATGAAAGAAACAGTGGCTGGTTTTTGTCTACCTAGCATCTGTTCCCTTTTCTTAACTAGCAGTCTGATTTCTTTTTTGGGAAATACCTCTTCCCCCGTGTGTAGCTTGTGCGGGACTACCACCTGCTGTCACAGAAGCAGAGAGACCAGATACTGTTTTTCTCATGATGTTAGTACAGCCAGCGGCCTACCCACAATAAAAACTCAACCAACTGGATGTCTCTTGTCAAGACTTTGACTCTTGAGTGATCCAAGGGTGGCAGCCTTGCTTCATCCAGACCCTTACAGCTCTGGCATCATCCCCAGACCACAGGCCCCCTCACTCTGGAGCAGTCTTGGTTTCTACCTGCCTCCATGCTCAGTTCTTCAGGCTCCCTGTCAATCCAGGAACACTAGAGAGCTGCTAAAAAATCCCTCTTCTCTTGGGTCATCCAGAATTCCTGCCTCTTGCCTACACCACAGCACTCTGACTAACCTGCCAGCACAACTGAGGAAAACATACTTCTGACCCCACAAACACCTTCTCTTCGGCCTGCACGCAATAGATAGCTCAGTGAGCTGCTGATTAGTAGGGTTGCGCATTTTCATAAGTGTGCAGATAGGTGGCCAGGCCTGCTCTACTGGCACTCTGTGTGACCACACAGTGGCGGAGCTCTGATGTGACTCACTGGAATATTCCTAACCCACTTGACCATTCTGGGCTCTACTTGTCAGTTGAAAAACTAAATCCAGAGCCTTCGCTTTTATTAACCAACCTAAACTACGTGGGTCCAGTTGGGACAGCACCACTTAGTCGCATCACACTTCAGCAGTCCTGCTTACGAGCCCCTGGTGGGTTGAAATTTCCCTTCCCCTCCCAGAACTAATATTATAAAAGGCTTCCTATTTTATCTGTCCTTCAGAGTCATGCATGGGAACAAAAAAGCTCCTGGACCTGCTCATCTGAAATGGGTGAAAGGTAAACAAGGATCGGGAATGTCCACGTGGCAGGCAGGAAAGAACGTCATTCACCAGGAGAGCAGAGCACAAGGTCGTGGGTGGGAGGTGGGCACGGAGGGACATGAGGCTCACGGCCAGGAGGCCTCAGCGAGCGGCCACAGTGTGTGCCTGAGCTGCTCCTCCTGTGACGTTTATACCCCGAGAAAGCCTCACACCTGTAGCTGGATAGATGTGCTGATTCCACACAAGTGGCCTGAGGGTGGTGCTTGGTGGTAGTATCTCCTGAAGAGGGGACAGGCAGAAGAAGGGCAAACTGGGGGGTCCTCAGGATCCCTACGATAGAGGCATGTCTTTACTCAAGGCTTTGGCTTATGGCAGTGACAAAAAAAACAAAGCAAAACAAACTAACAAAAACAAACGGTCTGAACTGGCATTTTGTGGAGCCTTATTTATCAGTCAGTGCCTTAAGCCAACCTCCCCGGTGCTTTCCAACAGTTGAGAAATCCAGCTCCCACAGGGAGCGGCTCACAGAAGCAGTGTTGCCAGAGACAGGGTGATGATTTGAGATCTCTATCTAGATCAGCCAAGCCCGAAGGACCAAATACATGGTGCAAGCACTAAAAGGAACAATCAGAATTGAATGTGCATTGGAGTCTCGATGGATGGACACTGAAATGCAGAGATGTGCTCCAAGGTAGAAGAAAAGATACAAGCGCCAATGGGTCAGTCCAAACTGCAGGTCTGAGGTGTGTGAATATTTGAACGAGGTTCTTGATTGATGCAGCGAGGGAAGAAAGAAAGAAAGCGGGCTGTTTCCTGGAGACTTGACTTCACTACTTCTTCTAGTTTTTAATTGCATTTTTTAAAATTGACATAAAATTCACCTTTTAAAGTGTACAATTCAGGGGCGCCTGGGTGGCTCAGTCAGTTAAGATACCGACTTCGGCCCAGGTCATGATCTCACGGTTTGTGGGTTCAAACCCCCCATTGGGCTCTGTGCTGACAGCTCAGAGCCTGGAGCCTGCTACAGATTCTGTGTCTCCCTCTTTCTTTACCTCTCCCCCACTCTTGCTCTGTCTCTCTCTGTCTCTAAGACATAAGTGTTAAAAATTAAAAAAAATAATAAAGTGTACAATTCAGTGAGTTTTTGTATATTTCCAATGTTGAGTAACCATCACCACTATCTAATTCCAGAAAAGTTCTATCAGTCCAGAAAGAAACTCCATACCCACTAGTAGTCACTCCCCAATCTCCCACCCCCCAGCTCCAGGCAATCACAAATCTACTTTCTGACTAGGTGGATTTGCCTTCTCTGGGTATTTCATCTGAATGGAATCGTACAGTCTGTGGCCTTTTGTGTCTGGCTTCTTCCACTGAGAGTGTTTCCAAGGTTCCTCCATATTATAACATGTGTCCACACTTGCTCTTTTTATAGCTGAGTAATATTCCACTGGCGTGGATGTGCTACATTCATTGCTCCATCCAGAAGCTGATGAACATACGGATTGTTTCCACTTTTTGGCTACTATCAATAGTGTTGTTGTGAACATTCATGTATTAGTTTGTATGTGAAAATGTTTTCAGTTCCCTTTATGTACCTAGGAGCGGAATGGCTGGGTCACAGAATCCCTTTATTTTTTGAAATTCTTATCTCCAGGGAAGAAGTATGGGGCAAAAAGTGCCGTCCCTGCTGCCTCGTTCTTAGATACGAAGCCATAGGTGCAGAGGGAGGGTGCCATGTGATGGTGTGATATGAGCCCTTGGTGCCTGCAGGAATGTGGTGGCGACCACAGCCCCTCCCTGAAAAGTGGAAGTAGAAGGTGATGCAGCAAGGGAAGCCAGGCCAGAATCTGAGGACACTTGCAGGGAAGATCTGTGGCCTCCTGCTTGTCAGCTCGGCTCCCCACTGGAGCCTACCGTCCTATCCACACTCCTTCCACTGCTGTTCTTTCCAGAAGAATACGGGTCAGGTGTCAGGGGAATAAGGTGCAAAGAACTGATAAGATTTTGTAAGATGCTGATGTCTTAGTTGGGCTGCTAAAACAAACTACATAGATTGTGTGGCTTATATACAATAGAAATTTATTTCTCACCATTCTAGAAGCCGAAAGCCCAAGATCGGGGCACTGGCATGCTGGGGTTCTGGTGACAGCCCTCTCCCAGGTTGCAGGCTGCCATTTTCTCACTGTGACCTCACATGGTGGAGGGACCATTCTTCAGTCCCTTTTACAAGGGTGTTGATCCCATTCACAGGGCCCCCACCCCATGACCTAATCTTTCTTCCCTTTATCATTATGTTCTGGGGTGAGAGTCACAGGACCACTAGCCTGGACACCCTGCTAACACTCTGCCTTGGTCCGTCTCGTGCCCAAATTTTCCTTCTGACACAAGAGCGATTTAGTGATGTCCCTGACACCTTGTGAAACAATGCACGCTAGGACATTTCTAACCTGATATGATGCTCTTCTGAGCCTTCCTCTTCCTTCCCTTTGCAAACTGTTACCCTAGCCAAGTGGCCAGAAGAAAAGGCACACCTTTCTTCCAATCTAAATTTGTCTTCCTCTGACCTGTCTAGCTATTTGACTTGCTCTCATCACATAAATCCCAAAGGTCCTGTTGCAATAGTTCAAATGGATTCTTGCCCTAAAGGTGCAGAGAACTGAGGAAACCCACAGGATGACGACGAGGCTGGTCTTTTTTTTAAATTTTTTTGAATGTTTATTAATTTTTGAGAGACAGACAGAGACAGAGTATGAGCAGGGGAAGGGCAGAGAGAGACAGGGAGACACTGAACCCGAAGCAGGTTCCAGGCTCTGAGCTGTCAGCACAGAGCCCAATGCGGGTCTCTAACCCACAAACTGTGAGATCATGACCTGAGCCAAAGTCAGATGCTTAACCAACTGAGCCACACAGGTGTCCCAAGGCTGGTCTTTTGTTGTGGGGGTGGTGAAGACTGAAATGTTGTTTGTAGAGCTTATTAAAATGAAAAAAAGGAGAGTCTCCCTAATACTAGGTCTGAAAGTAGCTATCTGGGGGGAGATATGCCTTACCGTGCACCTCCAGTCTGCACAGATCTAGTGTAGGTGGCTCACAACGCTGGCAGGCAAAATGGCCCTACCCATTTTAAACACCATTTTCCAATGCCTAACTTTACACGGTGGGTACTCTGCTAGGAGAAAGGGAAACAAAAATGATTAAAACACCATTCTTGTCCTCAAGGAATGTAAAATATTAATAGAAATATGTTAGGGAATCTGATATGTTGGGCAAAAGAGAAAAGTTGAAGATTTCAGGGAAAAAGGGACAGAAGCCAGCACAGGCAAAGATCACTTAGCATCACATCGTTGAGTGCTCTGAGGCTGGAAAGTCAGCCAGCCATTTCCCTTCTGCTTTGACTACTGTGGTGGGAGGAGGAGAGGGAAGAGTAGGTCTGTGAATCTAATGAGTCCACGTGGGCCTTTCTTTGTGGCCTTAAACTCCGCAGAGAGTCCCCTCTCTAGACACTACTAAAACCACAGACCCTAGATAATCCCTATGGTGGAATTATTTGCTTGGAAAGCAAAAAGATGCTAGTGGCTTCTTTCAGAAAAGTGTCTATTTCTGTAATTGACAGAATCAAGTCAATTCTACCATACTCTAATTCTAAAGGCATTGATGACCCAAATATTTATATATTTCTTTAAATTTTTTTTAAAGTTCATTTATTTTTGAGAGAGACAGAGACAGTGTGAGTGGAGGAGGGGCAGAGAGAGAGGAAGAGAATCCCAAACAGTCTCCATGCCACCAGCACAGAGCCTGATGTGGGGCTCGAACTCACAGAACCATGAGACCATGACTTGAGCCAAAATTAAGAGTTGGATGCCTAACCGACTGAGCCACCCAGGCACCCCCAAATATTTAAATTAATACATTTAAGCAGGGGTGTACTGGGAAGCAGTAAGGGCAGCAATGAAAGGCCATTCCCTCACAGGTCCCGCAGCAGGAAGAGCACACGGCCAACCCCGAGGGGGCCACTGTAGCACACTGCAGCTTGGAGGCATTTCTTCTACCAAGGACTGGGATTTCAGCCAATCTTTCAGATCCTTGTCAAGTGCTCTGAAGCATTTCAGTCAGAGCCGTGTCTGGGGTCAGCACTGGTGCTGTCCACTGTAGGTCTGGAAGACACTATGAGAGTGAGTAGCCATTGGGGAAACAGTGCTTTGTGAAGGACACATCACTTTGTCATTGGTTGCTTTGGAGTAATGTTCCCTTGGGAACGTTCATCTGAAACTACCTGGTACACACGGACCTTCTCGCAGCTGCTGGAAGGTAAGCATCCCTCTTTGAGGAGACTGGAGGAATTCTCCCAGAATCTGAGGGTGAGCTCCGGAGGCAGGACTGGAAATCCATCCCTTGCCCCAGTTTCTTGAAATGCTGTTGACTTGCGTCGCCCCCTCATCTTCCTCTTGGAAAAGCAGGGAAGGCAAAGCCAGCACCACCAGGAGGCTTTCACTGCTTAAACTGTTAACTAGCATTTTCCCAAAATGTGTTTCTGGTTAGTTTAAAGAAGGATAAACAAGATTTAATAGCTGGCAATGAATCACATTTTTTTTCTCCCTGAATGCTATTTGGATCCACTCAAACGCCTGTCATTCTACTTTTGTACAAATAAATAAATCTCCTTTTCTTTCGTGCATTTTTCTCTGTCCTGCATTTCCTAAAATACAATTTGTTTGACGGATGAGTTAAGCGGTTCTGAGGTTTGTTTTTGGCTCTGTAGGCAACTGGGTTGTTTTCTCATCATAATTCAGTAGGACAAGGTTACCACCCCACAAACACTAACACCTCATTTAGGACCAGAAGCACCCCCCACAGAAGAAGGCAGTTGCTGGTGTTCTCGGTGTAAGTTTCAGTTTACATCTGAAGTTTCCTTGCATCGACATCTCTGCCCTGTCCCTCCCCTTTCCTCCCATTTTAGTTCTGCTGGGGGTACTGGGCACGCACACACGTTCTGAAGTGTCACTGCAGACAGACAGAAAGTACACTTGAGAGGAAGGACAGGGAGGCCTGTCATGTGCTCAGGCTTGGGGTTCTAGACCACACACCTGACAAACAGGGTCCAACCTCACTGTAACCTGAAAGCAAAATTAACCCAAAGAGTATTTTTTTCTGCAACACAAACCTCATAATCACGAATTTTTTTTTTTAAAGACAAAGACCCATGGAAAAGGTGTACAGGAACTAAACCAAGGTGTCTTTGAAAGTCATCGTACTGGAGGAAAACCGAAATGTTCTCCGCACAGTCTCGGAATCAAGGCGACGTCTCATTTGGTTTCAAGTCACCGGTTGAACAGAGAAGTGCCTTTTAAATAATTGCCCGTCATAATAAAAGATGAGGCAGGTCTAGAAAAGTACATCAAAGTTCTCATTTTCGAGTTCCCACCAGGGCAGACTCTGTGAGCCTGTTTCAAACGGTCTATCAGTGCTTCTCAGAATCAGAAAAGTTGTTGCCCAGGGAAAAGGCAGAAGATTCCAAGAGAGGGGGGCAAACCCAGAACCCAGAGGTGGGCTCCTGCTTCTGCTGGTTTGCTGAGTGGTTGGGGAACGAAGAGGAAGGAGCAGGTTTCCGCCTGAGAGTTGCCCTGCCGACCTACCTTCCCCCAGCCCAGCTGTCCAAGCTCCTCCATGAAGTCTGGAAGCAATATGGCCTTGCCTGAAGATTATTTCCCCAAGGTTTTCAATTTTTTTTTTCCTATTACAGTACTATTTGAGCCTGCCTTTTAGTACTTGCTATATATTGTATTGCAATAATCTGCTCACAAGCCTATAATTATCTCCAGAGTAGGGACATTACCATTTTTGGATCTCCTGGTATCTAGCACTGAGCATGTAATAACATACATGGGTGGGGGCCTGAAGGAAAGAATACTTAACAGCACTGATTAAGAATCAATTTCCTGGGGCGCCTGGGTGGCTCAGTTGGTTAAGCGGCCAACTTCGGCTCAGGTCATGATCTCACGGTCTGTGAATTCGAGCCCCACGTCGGGCTCTGTGCTGATGGTTCAGAGCCTGGAGCCTGCTTCAGATTCTGTATCTCCCTCTCTCTGCCCTTCCCTTGCTCATACACTGTGTCTATGTCTCTCAAAAATAAATAAACGTTAAAAAAAAAAGAATCGATTTCCTAAAAATGGCAATAATGAAAGGTCATCGTCCATTTCCCTTTCCAACTGTCATTTATCAGCCATCTATAATGAAATATGTAATTAAAAAAAAGTAACATTAAGACTATGATTCCTAGTAAGTGTCACAAAATATTGAAAACTGCTTCATGGGATGCCCACTGGGCCTGGGGTTTAGGAAACGCAAACTAGGGGTTCTTGGCCCGGGCCAGTGGTTCTCAGACTTGAGCGTGCATCGGAATCACCTGGAGGGCTTCCTAGAGCACACTGCCAGGCCTCCCTCTCAGAGGTTGTGATCCAGTAGGTTCAGGGTAATGCTGAGGCTGCTGGTCTGGGGGTCACGTTTTGATAAGAGAGTAAACAGGGGTTCAGGGTGCCGAGTCTGTAGTTCTTATGCTGACCAAACCGCATGACACCTAACAGGCCATTCACCCATCTTGTGGTGGCCCCCGGAGGTGGGAAGGACAATGAATGGCACCTCCTATCCATAGAGCATTTCAGAACACGAACCCTGGGTCACGTACACACTCATACCTTTCTCAACCTGCTTTACAGGGATGGAAGCTGACAGTGGGAAAAGAAGTAAAAATGGCGATGCTTTGGAAAATCAGAAGTACTATAGAAACGTGCTGTTTTATCCTCACAAAGATCTTCACTTTGTACTGGGCTTTCTCACTGGGCCTTTCCTGGGTCGGCCTTCTTAGCATAGAAATAGTGACATTAATTTAGTGGAACAAACTCCCTGTGTTAGGAAACATGAAAAATGGCTGAAAACATTTACGTATTGGGGCTGACGTCCTGGGGGAGTATACAGTTTTCTGGGCATTCTACTAAACTGATACAGAAGGACTGGCATCTGTTCAGTATCTGTGCATATGTCTTTACCCACTGATGCTACAGCCACCAGGGTTGTTTCCTGGGGATCCGCTGGCAGCCCTGCCTCCGACATTAATCAACTTGACATCTGGAACCAACCTGAGGCACCCCATCTGATTGTCACAGATGCCTTTACTTTTCAGCTGTCAGCAAAGAGATTATTCAGTTAAGGATCCCAGGTCTACACCACACAATCTGTGTGGAGGAGGGCCGAGTGATGTATTAAAAAGAAAGCTGAATAATCTGGGAGTGTGGGCAAGACAAAAATTTCCCTCAGTAATCTGTCAACTCAGACCTCCACCAGGAAAGCATTTTGCCTGCAGCAGCAAAATTACTGTGGGCGGGTAGACCTGGCTAGATTACGCTCTGCATATCCTTGGAGCACATATTTTGCCCATTTTTGCAAACTACAATTCTCCTTGAGCTAACTAAATAACGGCAGCAGCTACTTTCAAAACCATTTAGCACCCCTTGGTCTGTTGCAGCCAGGTCTGTATTCTTTAGGAGTGTGGGCAAAGATGTGGGCATCTTTCCTTAGAGGAGTTTCAAAGAGGCCTGGGTACTACTAACTGACTAGCAACCTACTCACTGCCATTATTGTGACAGCAGCACGGGATGGGGCTGATAGTCACAATGTCAATTACATACTTGTTTTATGTTAGCATTCCACATAGTCTAATATGGAAAATGAGGCCCAGGACATTATCCAGAAGAACTGCTTGCTAGAAATTGCTCTGTGATGTGTTAGGATGAAACAGGCAATAAGGAATCAAATTTCACTTCATCGGGGAGAAAGGAAAAAAACAAAACAGCTCTGTAGATAACACTGTAAATCAGCCAGGAGACAAATGTCTGCCCGGATTGTCACCCACCATTTCACGGCATGGATTTCTCAAAGCCTGAAACCGTAAAGGACCCAATTCAGAGCGGAAGGGCACCCTGGCCTCCCATGTTCGCTGATTTAATTTTCCTCTCTGAACACACGCAGCCCCATAATTAGAACATTTACCAACCATAAATACAATTTAAACTCTGTACATGTGTGCCTACATGTGTGGAGAAGTTTAAGCTGAGATACGGTTTCAATAAAAACAGTCCTTCTGCACTGATTAGAATGTGTAAAGAGGAAATCTGTTTATACCACAATCTACTCAAAACTTGTGTTGGCAGCAACACTCTTGGCTAATAAATGTCAATAGCAAAGCTACATAGAGAGTATGAATTAAACTGCACACAATCTGGAAATTCAGAGCTCAATCCAGAGTGGCATGTCCAACTAATTCCACTACATCTGTCATAAAGGAATGCCATCCGTAAGCCCTTGTCGGAATCACAGACTGCTAGCGGACGGGGCCTGCTTAGCAATGTTCGTCCTGCGGTTGAGTTGAAGTCCACCCTCGAAAGGAAAGGAGTTCTCAGAGGAAACTGCAGAGTCCTGCAATGTTTTGGAAGGTGATTCATATTTATTCGCCATCTCTTAACAATAACACCGGTAGCACGAAGAATGAGATTATCAGCATAATTAAAAACCAACAGGGCGTGTGATTTTTTTGATGCTCCGCTTTTCATTTCCTGTTGATTTTATAAGAATTAGCAATCGAACACTGTCCGTTGAGTCCATCGACCCGCCTATTCATCCAGACCAATAGCGGCCCTGGGCTGATCAGTGCAATATCCCCTGACTGTTGACAGGACTCCGAACACGCCTTCATCATACTCAAGAACTGGAAGAAGAGGGAAAACACAAGTAGAGGAAGTGAAGGTGCTGAAGAATCACAGGTGACTATTGGGCACCATATGCAAGGGCAGAGTGAAGGTGTGGGTGAGACAGCCTGCTGGGAGGGGCAAATGTGTCTCTCCTGTAGCGAACCATTAAAGAACCACCTAAGGATGAAGTGGGCATGGCTAGCCATACTGGGGAGAGTCATAGAAAGATCTCTGGGTAAGGAAAAGTCTTCTCCTTCGGGTTGGCCATGGAGTAATCTACGTTTTTTGAGCTGGAGGGAAAGGAGTGGGGTAGCTTACCTGTCATAACAATAATAAAAACAACGATAATAACAGCAAATATGCGCTACATGCCAGACACTGTTCTAAGCACTTGACATTTATTAACTCATTTAATCACAACAACAACAACCCTAGGAAGTAGACATTACTACCACTCCCATTTTACAGATGAAGAAACTGAGGCACTGAGGTGCAGGAACTTCCCAAGGTCATCTAGTCAGTAAATGATGAAAGTAGACTAAGGCAGTTCGCTCAGAGTCACGTTCTTTGGCTTGAGTCTCTGCTGCCTCCCGAAAGCACTGATCCTAATACATTGAGCACCGTTCTAAGCAGGCTCCAGGGATCCTTGCTAATAACCAGCACTCCATTCTGCCTCTTGACATGGGTGACAAAAGTCAACTGAATATACCATGTCCCCTCTACCCTTTTCTTTTGTCCCATTAGGCTTGCTCTAACTCTGGAGGCTGCCAGAAGCCCTGTTACACTCCAGAGTGACTAAGTTTGTATTTGTGTGGCCCTGGGCTGTCAGATGGAACGCAAATGGGGCCCCGCCCTCAGACCGGGCGGTCCTTCCCCTCTCTGGGTCTTTCAGGCATTCACTCAGATCTGACTTGTGGCTGGGGAAGGCTGTGTGCACCCATGTAAAGACAAAGAGAGAGTATAGGCATTTTTTTTCTTCTTCTGACAATTCAGATTCAAGAAAAACTCCAGACGGCAGTCAGGTCATTTACAGAGCACTTGCAATATATTTAATTGGTGTTTTCACGTGTGTTATTTCACTTAATTCTCATAGCAGCTCAGTGAGGCAGCCAATGTTCTCTCTGATTTTAGTGGGAAAAAGACTTAAGATTCAAGAAAAGGTTATGTGACTTGATCATATGTCCTAGTAAAACTACAGCTGGGCTCAAAATCCAAGTCTGTATCGTGGAGCTGAACTCAAAACAATCTTTCCTTCAGTGCTTTGTAAATATCAACAGCAACTGTAACTAACTAACCTAACTAACCAGAACCCTGCTCTCAGCTGATGGGATAAGAGCAATTATAGTAGCTGGAATGGACCACCTTGACTGTATTCATTCGTGCAGCCCAGCCGTCCACACAAGGTGGGGCAGGCTCCACGTAGCTTCAGGCCTCTAAGCCCTCCTCTAGGATGAGAGCTGTCTTCACACCCCACCCTGGAGTGCATTTCTAGGGAGCTGGAAGCAGAGGGTCTTCACTAAGGGGCCCTCCTCTGTAAAATACCATTCCTCTTGTTCTCCTGAAAGCCCTGGTTAGCTGACCTTTCAGGCACGATGAAAGATAGCTTTTTTTGGTTTATTTTCCCCAGATAGTTGGAGGAATGTTGTTCTGGGCTAGTGTTCAGTGGGTTTGTGTTTTTGTTGCTGTGTGGTGCTTTGCTATAGTGGTATTACCATATTTTGGAAGTTTTCTAAACCATTGCCCGTGCACCCAGGGGTGACTATTAAAATGATGAGAACATTTTTATAAATCAAAAAAATAAATAAATGTATAAAAACACAGTTAGTAAAATGGACAAAGCTAACTCAGCTTTAAAAAAAAAAAACGGAAAGTATTTTTTTTCAGAATCTGAGTTTTGTGCCTAAAAGGAAGTCCATGCGGGAAAAACTGTACATTTAAAAAAAAAAACAAGTGTATATGAAAATATGATAAATGGTAAATGCTGATTTTGATTGTATATTTTATCTTTGTATCTAAATGGAAGAAATGCAGATAGAAAAAACTAAGCATGTATGCAGTAGGAATAACTATGTTATGTCTTATTTATGTATAATCATTGTTTTGCTAGAATCAAACCATGCATGACAATTTTTTTCTTTTTAAGTTACTTTTTAAAAAAATTTTTTTTAACGTTTATTTATTTTTGAGAGACAAAGAGACACAGTATGAACAGGGGAAGGGCAGAGGGAGAGGGAGACACAGAATCTGAAGCAGACTCCAGGCTCTGAGCCGTCAGCACAGAGCCCGACACAGGGCTCGAACTCACAGACCGTGAGATCATGGCCTGAACCGAAGTCAGCCGCTTAACCAACTGAGCCACCCAGGCGCCCCTAAGTTACTTTTTAAAAAATGGTCTTTTCGTTTTTTCTCATCTAATAGCTATAATCTTTACCATTATTGGAAGGCCTATCAGCAAGAGATTATGGCCAGAACCTGCAAAGAACATTCAGAAGCTAGAATTTCTGGATCATCTGCCCACTCCCCCTTTCTCTTTCTCCCACTCACTGCTTCCTCCCACCCCATCCACTGCTCTGCCAAGAGCACGGCCTCTACTAGCTGAGGGCTTCCCTGACTGCACATAAACTGAAGCCCTGTCTCCCTGGGCATCCCTGAAAATACACATAAGTGGTTTTCCAAAAGAGAAGAAACCGATGGCCAAATACTCCATGTGCTGGGCAAAACTTCAATGAGCAAATGAATATAGAGAGAGAGGAAATAAAAATTAACTGCTTAATAATTGATGGGTAAAAATCCAGCTGTTTACAGGTTGACAGTAGTTTTTAAGCGTGTATTTTGCTTTAGAGATTTTAGGGGCAGGCAGGGCGTGTGGCCTTCGCCTGGGGAGGAGGAGACGGGAAAGTGAAAGTGGAGGTACTTCTCACTTGTGGGACTCCTCCAGCCTCTTTAAGGTCACCCAAAGAGTAGTGCTGACCCTGGCCTGGGCTCCTGTCTACTAGCACAGGCTCTGAGCAGATTCAATGGCATAGGCTCGTTACGGCTGATTACAGTGAGACACCTTGGGCAAGATCTAAGGAAAGCAGGTTTCAGACCAGTTGAACTTAAACTAGCTTTGTTTTAAATGCCAAAGCAGACGGGCCAGGAGAGTCACCCTACCACATCCCACATTATTAGTGGAGGGGGACTTCCTTCCCACAGGGTAATACTATTATTCGGAGGCAGGTGGTCCAAGAGGGAGCCTTCTGCCACCTACAGAATTGATAAGGCTATGATCACTAATGGAACCTGCAGTTCTCTGTGCGTGTGGACTGAAAAATCAAACCAAAGCGTGTGTTTGGGGGCGGTGGGGGGAGAGGGCCGACAGAATCAAAATAGCAACTGTATCCGAATTTTTTTTTAACTATGTCAAACATGCATGGAGTATTAGAATCAGTTTTCTCAAGGAGAAAGCATTATTTTGTTTTCTAACACCAACCCAGTAAAAACAGTCTCCAAAACGATTAGAAGTGCAGTGGCTCTTCCACCACGGTTATTCCTTCCAATCACATACAAAACTGCAAGTACTTTCTAGGTATTACTCACAGACAATTAAGTCATTTAGATTCATCCTGTGATGCGGGCAGTCTTAGCAGGCAATGTTTGTCCTAGAGCAGCTGCTGAGATCCTAGCAGGAGAAAAGCCCAAATGACTCTGTAGCTCATAATCCAGTTAGTTTATTTTCTCGAGATTACCTGTGGGCATCATATTGATGCAAATAGCAACACCAGTAGCTCTGTGTTGACGGCCAGAAAATGGAACGCCCTCACCACACCACTCGATCAGACAATATATTTGGCCTTTCCCTCCCATCACATTCGTACAAGCACACAGACGTACACCATGAATTCCAGATTTGCCCCTCAGTCATTTCCTGGTGCCCAGTGCAAGTGCAGAAGGGGCCAGAAAAGGACAATAGTTGAGCCACACCCTATGTGGTACTGACTTCCTAGTCTCCTCTTGTAGCTTTCTCTCGGACAGGACCTGAGCATCACTTGGGTCTTGGGAACCTGGTGGCTTCCTCGTTCTGTTCCCTCAGCAATACTGTGCAAGCCCTTCCTACTCCTTCCTACTCCTACTTCTCACTTCCGACTAGATATGGATATTCTAAGTTTTCTAAGTCTCTTCTCCCCAAGCAAATTAGAGGCTCCAAAAGGGCGGGAAACACATCCGTTTCTTCTGTGCCTTTATTATTGCTAGTACAATACTAGGCAATACTCAAAAATAAACTGTGTGAGGAGTCTCTCTGGTGTAACTTTTGGTCAGTTGTACTCAATGGATAAGAAGGACAAAAGAAAACATCAGGGGGCGCCTGAGTGGTTCAGACAGTTAAGCATCTTGATTTCAGTTCAGGTCATGATCAGTTCATGGAATGGAATCTCACGTCAGGCTCTGCACTGAGAGCTCAGAGCCTGGAGCCTGCTTGGGATTCCCTCTCCCTCTTTCTCTCTCTTTTTGCCCCTCCTCCACTTCTGCTCTCTCTCAAAACAAATAAATAAACTTAAAAAAAAAAAAAAAGAAGGATGCTTGGGTGGCTCAGTTGGTTAAGCAACTGACTCTTGATTTTGACTCAGGTCACAATCTCATGGTTTGTGAGTTGGAGCCCTGCATCAGGTTCAGCACCAACAACGAGGAGCCTGCTTGGGACTCTCTTCCTCTCTCTCTGCCCCTCGCAACTCTCGCTCTCTCTGTCTCTCTCTCTAAATAAATAAATAAACTTTTAAAAAAAGAATTTAAAAAAGGAGAAACATCAGAAATGACAGTAAGTCAGCCACTACTGAGAAACCCTGTTAAACTCAAACCCTGTTTTTATGATTGCCCAGAATATGTGAGCACTGTACTCGGAGATAATTCTATTGTCTTTCCCCATGCTTCATGGCTATGCTGACCACGAACAAAAAGTAGAATCTTAACTTTAAAATCATTCCTTTTCAGGACAAACCTTCCAGCCCATCTTCAATGATTGACTAAAACTACTTTCTAGAATAGGGGTCCTTTCATACTCTTTGTAGATTTATTCTCAGTGAAAGGTACTGAAAATGCCAGAAAATAAAATGCTCAAAGATCTCGAAAGAGAGCTCGTCTCCCTATAATTCAGACCTATATCCAAGTAGTTATATGCATTCTCATTCTTTATCACAAATTAAAGGATGATTTGTTTTTTGAGCTTAAGGGGTGAGGTGGGTTGGGATTTTTGCTCCTTTTACCCCTGGAATATTTTGATTTTTTAAATTTTTTAAATTATTCATCACCAGTTTCTACGTAAGTAAAGTGAATTGACGGTGGAGTGGGAATTCAGGGCTTGCCAGCAAAAGGAGGTGTGGGGTGGGGGCTTATTTTCTTTCGCCTTTGGAAGAGATGGACACTTTATCTGTGGGGACACAGGTTTTGGCCTGAGATCTTTTTTTCCTGCATTTACCCAGGAGCAGGCCTCCACCCTAACAGAGTTGGCAAAGGTCACTTCTCAAATCCTTAACACTAAGATTTCGGTCTTCCTTTGCAGAGGAGTCATTTGCGGATTTTTATGGCCTCCCACAGACAACCATGACAGTTCCTCATAGGAAGATTTAAAGGAACAATTGAATATTGCTCCCTTTGCACCTCTACCCAAACAGCCGTGGTTACACTTTGCACTGTATGCAAATCATCACGGTTTGCCAACTTTTCCTCCCCTTGAAAGAGCAAGTTAGCATGGGATGCAGAGGAAATGGCTGATTTCTGCCGGGACACTGGGATAATAACCGAAACCTCAGACGCACGCCCTGACCAGTCACCGCACCCCAACCCGGACTCAGGGCCTGCTCTCCGGACCAGACCTAAAAGAAGCCTGGCCGCGGGAGATGAGCCCGCCACCAACCTGCGGCTTTCCCCCGCCGGCGTGGATGAAGTAACACCCGCAAAATCAGCATTTGCACACATGCCAGGGGCTGATTACCAGCCTCTCCGCCAGGGCTGCGGACGCGATTTCAGAGCAATTATCTCCGATTCCTCGGCCCCAAGACAGCCGGACGCGTCTCCGGGCACACTCCCGGGCGTGCGGAGGCCACCCCGCAGCCCCCTCGAGCCTCCGGGCTCCTCACCCCCCCGACGGACACCGGCAGGCGCCCAGGGCGGGTCAAAACGAGACCACCCGCCACCAGCACCGCGTCCCGCCGGCGCTTCGCGCTCCAGCGCCCAGATCTCTTTCGCGCCCCCAGTCCTGGGAAGGAGACCTCGCCCTCCCGGGAGCACCGAATCGTCTCCCTGCAGCCCGCGAAACGGCCAGATGGCCGCGGCGCCGCCCGCGCCTCCATCCATCCTCGATCTGCAAAACCCGCCGTCAGAGAGCATCCCGCCCAGGCTCCCGCCACCTCCCTGCGGTTTCGCGGTCTGTCACTTGGGAAACCGGGCCCGCGGCGGCTCGGAAAGGTGGTGCAGAGAAAAGAAGCGCAAATTCGTCTTCCGGGCAGGAGGAGTGACTGCCGGGGGTCACCCGTTGTCAGACTAGCCCACCCCGGGGAAGCCAGGAAGCGGCGGGGCTTCCCCCCAGTGCGACGCGACTGCTCCCGCGACCCGCGCGTCTGCGTCTGCGGCCATCACCGGAAACCAATTGGTTTTCAAACAGTTAAGATAAACCTAGGATCTTAATTTCCTTTACGGGACCGACCACGCGGCTGTGTAAATGTCTCCTGACAGACGTAATGGAGGGTTATTAGCAGTACAAAGCCTGTCGGACCCGTAGCATTAGTTCAAGGGAATATTTCGGTGTCGCACCAAAATTGCTGTGCATGTAAACCAATTTCCCCGACAGAAGGGTAAACACAGACTCGTTTGAAGCGCGAGATGAAAACAGATGGGATATCGCAAACAGTTCCCCAAAATACAACAGACTTCTGGGCCAATTACACGTGGTTAGCTCTGAATGACAGAGGAAATAGTTTGCTTTGCTGCTAAATGTCACAAAAGTCACCTAAAGGCACAGAAGGAGGCCGCTTTGTTTTTGCGAAACTTGCTAAAATTAATCTATGCTGGAGTCACTTGTGAAACGCAGAACAACCTCCCCTCCCCTCTCCTCCCTGCCGCGGTGCTCCAGGCCTTTGTGAAGGCCAGACCCCCGGGTTGGGATCCCGGCGCTAGGTCTTCGCCTTCCAAGTGTGCGTCCGCCACTTGAGAAAACTGGGAACGGGAAGGGACATCCAGCAGGCGCTTGCCAACCCGGAGGGTCTAAGGAGTGCGCTGGGGGCGTGTGTGGGGGGGGGTCCTCGCCCAAACTCCCCTCCCTATCTCGCCGTCCATCCTCTCGACCCCGGGGTGTGCGCGCCTCCCTGGTCACTCCCGCCTCCGGCCTGGCGAAGCAAGAAAACAGGCTAAGGAGCGTGCTACCGATCCTGGCCGACCAGGTCAGGGCCACGCCACGTGCACAAGTAGCACGGAGCCGGGACGAGGGCGCAAGGGACGGGCGGCCAGCCGAAATCCTCTCGAAAAATCCCGAGCGGCCACCGGAGCAGGCCACGGGGCTGGGGGCAGAGGCCTGTTTCCAGCGGGTTGGGGGCGGGAGAGCGGCGCGCAGCCCTCCCGGACTCTCCGCCCGGCCCCCAGCGAGCACCGAGCTCCGGACCCGCGCGGGCCGCGGAGTCCAAGGGAGAGCCGCGCGCAGAGCCGGGCCTGCACCCCAGCGACGGAACCTCGAAGACGGAAGGCCGCCGAGACCCGCCGCCCCGCCCGCCCGCGACGCCTGCGGGCTAAGGCCGAGGCGGGCGTGGAGGAAAGAGGGCCGCGCGGGATGCGCCTACTCCCGAGGCGCGGTGTAGGCGCTGCGAAGGGCCCAGGTCACCGCGCTGCCGGGCTCCGGAAGCCGCGCTGCCGGGGCCTGGGGCGGGAGGCCGGGGCCTGGGGACGCCCGGCCGGAGGAAGCGGCTCGGGTCGCGCCGCCCCGCGCCCGGGAGCCGCGTGCAGGGTTCAGCCGTGTTTCGGTTGCCCTCTGACCTGACCCTGGGCGCACAAAGGCCTCCTGGGTGCGCAGCCATGGCCCGGCCTTCCAGTCGCTGCCAAATTAATGAGCCCACGTCAGGTTGGGTTTACGGCTCGGCCGGGACGCAGCCGAGTGGAAAATGAGCCCGGGGCCTCTCGGGAGGTGCCCGCACTAGTGCAGAGGCGGTCTGGCGTCCCTGCGGCCGGGGAGCCGCGGCCCGCACCGGTCCGCCTTCAATTCTCTACTCGGCTTCCTTCGCTGTCTCCTGAGGAAACAGGCCCGCCCCGGGGACACCTGCCAGCGTCTGCCCTGCTTTATTAAAACAACACAGACCCCACATTTAACATCTCAGCAGCACAGGCCAGGCATTCTTGACACACGTCGTTGGGTTGTGGCTTGGCGACCCTTTGGGGTCTTTGCGGCGCCCTTGGCTGCCGGGCTTTGGGAACCGAGGTTGCCTTCCGGGGAATGAGTTCCTCCTGACCGTGGAGGCCCCCGGGTGCCTCTAATGCGTATGTGCCCCTAGGGACCGGGGAATGCTTCCTCTCCTCCGGAAGCAAGGCTCCTAAAGGAGGCATTTTCCATGGGCGGTTGGTTGCGATTTGAAAGCCAAAGATATGTCGAACTGGGATTTGGTGTTTGAGCACGAGTCCGTCTGCTGGTTCATCCTGGATTCTAGGAGACTGGCTGTGTGTGCTCAGGGTTCTGTGTTCTTACTGCTCTTTAAACACCATGGGGAATTCAGTTCGAGAAAAATGACTAAACCTGAAGCTGATAAGGCTTAAGTCATTGATGTATCTTATTCCTTCCGGATTTTTCAAGTGTGCTAAAAGAAAGCCCTTTTATTTAAAAACACTCAAAAGGTCAGGAGAGTGATGCTCTTCCGAAGCCCTCTTTCCCTGCAGCTTTGTTTGCTCTTGTTCGCTGTTGAGGAGCAGGAAGGTTAGGGACTGGAAAGAACCGGTGTGACTTGCCGCTGAATCATCCACTCCTGCAGCTCCCCATCCTTGCTTCAGAGAGCACTGCCTTTCAGAAGGGAAGGCCCCGATGCAGACCCCTTTTCTTCTGGTGTCCTAAGCAAGGGCAGCACCAGGCCACCTGTCATATGCCCCTCCCCACTTTACCCATCGGTTCCTTGTCTAGATTCCAGACATACCCCTCCTGCCTCCATCCTATGGGCACTCCACAGCCTCGCAGACCTGGCTACCCTGCCTAAGCCCATACCTTCCTCAGAAATCTCAGTATACACAGAAGGTCAACTTGCCTTTATGATGTCAGGCAGTCATGACCTTTAAAGTGGCGAGTATCTCTGAGTGCACACCAGTAAACTGTGATGTACTATAATTATCTTTTTTGATAAACTATTTCCTCAACTAAAATTTAAGTCCTTGGGAACAGAGGCCAAGGCCAGATGTTGGTATTGTCTAAGTACAGTGCCAGATCAAGATATGTTATCTATGTGGGGGTGCCTGGGTGGCTCAGGTGATGGGTTAAGCGTCCGACTTTGACTTAGGTCATGATCTCACAGTTCAGGGGTCGAGCCCTACATTGGGCTCTGTGCTGACAGCTCGGAGTCTGGAGCCTGCCTCAGATTCTGTGTCTCCCTCTTCTCTGCCCTTCCCCCACTCGCACTCTATGTCTCTTTCTCTCAAAAATAAATAAACATTAAATTTTTTAAAGGAATGTTATCTATGTTGATTCCACAATTAACATTAGTACAGTCTCTTCGAAAATGCTAATAACTACAGTGGTGATGGTGAGCAGAGATACCTGACTTTTCCCTCATC
Organism: Paguma larvata; assembly: GCA_030068075.1. Classification (NCBI taxonomy): domain Eukaryota; kingdom Metazoa; phylum Chordata; class Mammalia; order Carnivora; family Viverridae; genus Paguma; species Paguma larvata. The sequence goes on along the minus strand of CM057826.1, from coordinate 96,563,061 downwards.
ATTCCTACTTCACTCTACTTTATGTCAGCGAACTTTCTTCTCTTCTGAACCCAAAGTGAGATAGTGCTGCTGGAGAAATGGAAATTTTGATTGGATGTAGTGAGAGGGTATGGGGAAAAGGAGAAGAAACACAGGAAGCAGGGGATATCGAGAAATGATAGGGATGGGCGTCAGTACAAACTGAGGATCCCTAAGGAAACAGGGGGGCACCAAGGAATTAGGGAATAAGAAGACCACCTGAAGGTGGGCCAGAGAGAAAGAGATGTGGACCAATGCCAAGGACAAGTGTCACCAACCGAGAGGCGATATAATATGGTGGCTAAGAGCTCAAGTTCACCGTTCTCTGTATGCCCCTCAGCAGATTATAAAAACCTATGAGCTTTCAGTTTTTTCACTTGCAAAATGAGGATGGTAATAATATGTATATCGCGTCGTTATGAGGATTAAATAAAATTACATGCAATTTCACCTGGGGCATCATGTCAGTCCTCTCTGCTCTACTATTACAGTTTACCTAATTGGTAGATTATGAAGTAGAGGAAAGTAATCTTTTCATTTGAAATATGAGAAAGCGAAGAAGAATCACCAGCTATTGTAAGGAAAACCTTTACCAAATGATAAAAACCCACAATAGAAAAATAAGCAACTGGGAGGAGTTAGAGAAAAGTTTAAAGAAACACACATACACGTACGCACACACACACATCCTCCAAGTAAAATCCTTGGAGAGATGAGAGAAAGTACTTCATCCATGGAATTAGAAAAGGATGCTGTAAAAGAGAAACATTAAGAGAACAAGAAAGAAATTTTAGAAATTAAAAATATGATAGCAAAACCAAATTCAGTAAAAGAGTCTAGATGAAGCTGAAGCTATCTTTCAGGAAAGAACAAAAAGACAAAGAGATAAAAACTAGGGGGAAAAATGATAAGAAAACTAGAAGCTCAATATAGAAAGTCCAACATTCAAAAAATTCCAGAAAGAAAGTACAGAGATAATAGAGGGAGATTTTTAAAAATATTTATTTATTTTTGAAAGAAAGAGTGTGAGCAGGGGAGGGGCAAAGGGAGAGAAAAACAGAGAATCCGAAGCAAGCTCCAGGCTCTGAGCTGTCAGCACAGAGCCTGACGTGGGGCTCAAACCTATGACCCGCGAGATCATGACCTGAGCCAAAGTTCGATGCTTAACCAACTGAGCCACCCAGGTTCCCTGAGGGAGATTTTTTCCAAAGAAACAGCACAAGAAAATTTCCCAGAACTTACTGGGGTAAGGTCTCAGACTAGAAGGGCTAACTGGGTCTAGAATAAGAAATGATGAAAGATTACACCAAAGGACATAATCATGAAATTTCAGAAATTCATCAATAAATAGAAACTCCAAAACTCTTCAAGAAAAACAGGTCCCATACCAAAAACCATGAATCAGAATGGCATTGAACTTCTCTAAAATAACACTAGAAGAGATGAGAAAATAGACCAATCCCTTATAATTCTAAGGAAAAATTTCTAGTCTAGAATTCCATATCCTGCAAAATACCCATCGAGTGTGCTGACAGAATAAAGACATTTTCAAACATGCAAAATTCTCAAAATTTTATCTCCATGTACCCTGCAACATACATTGCTGACCCGCCCAAGGACCATCCTCAACTTTCCTTCATTATTCTTTTTTAAGACATCACATGGGCATGTACTTCTGGGAAGCCAAACCTTTACCCAGCCCCACGGAGAAGCCTTGAATAATTTAAGCCAACAACGTGTAATTCCCTAGTTTGGGCCAATCACTGGCTTAGAAATGGGCATGTAACCCAACTCAGGTCAATTAAATCTGAGGAAAAGTCTACTGGGGTATAGGAAGATTTTCTTCACCTTAAAAAAGGGCATAAGGAAGGGACTTAACTCTTTCAACCAGCTTCTGTATGTACTTGTGTGAGGACCCAATGCTCTAGGCTGCCGCACTTATCTTATCAAGGAGAAAATCCAAATGTCAAGGATGGCAGAGAAAGTGAAAATAACCCAGGTACTTGATGATGTCATTGAGCCACTGCATTCATCAAACCTGAAACTAGCCAATATCCAGGCCCTTTGTTATGTGAGTGCCGGAATGCAACTCTGTGTACTCTGTGTGCTCACCTCTCAAGCTGAATTGTATGATAAAAGCAGTACTAACTAATAAAAATACCTACCACCAATTGAGTACTTAGGTATTGTTCTATGGTCTTTTGATTAATGGCTCCAGTAAGCCTGTGAAGCAAATATATTACGTTCACTTTGTAAATGAGGAGATATAGGCTCAAACAAGTAGGTGATTGAGCCAGATATGTATCCATCACTTTCTGACTCCAAGGTCTAGTAACTCTGATGCTATGCTCAGGATTTATCAGATGATACTCAAACAGATGATTGGCACCTGTGTGAATCAGTCATGGAAAAATGGGAAGCAATATACTGATCTCAAACTGCACTTAATAATCACTTTTAGTTCACTTCATTATTTGTCAGTATTGTTCAGGTTTGTAGTAACCAACCTCCAAACTAGCCTCCAACAATCCTCACTTGCTAGTATACAGGCTTTTGTGCACTTCACTCCCATAATGAACTGGCTAACCAATAGGATATTACAGATGTGACAGTGTGTAACATAACTTCCAAGGCTAGGTCATAAAAGACACTGTGCCTTCTCTCTTGCTTTCTCTTGGATCCTTCACTTCGGGGAAAGCCAGTCACCACGTCATGCACACTGAAGAAGCCCTATGGGGAAGCCCGTGAGTCAGGAAACCAAAACCTCCTGCCAATATCCATGTGAGCAAGCCATCTTGGAAGTGGACGGCTACAGATGACTGCAGCCCTGGCCAACACTTTAAAAAATTTTTTTTAATGTTTATTCATTTTTGAGAAAGAGTGAGACAGAGACAGTGCATGAGTAGGGCAGGGGTAGAGAGAGAGGGAGACACAGAATTCAAAGCAGGCTCCAGGCTCTGAGTTGTCAGCACAGAGACCGATGCGTTGCTTGAACCCACGAACCATGAGATCATGACCTGAGCTGAAGTCGGACGCTTAACCAACTGAGCCACCAGGCGCCTCTCTGGGCAACATTTGACTGCACCTTTATGTAAGACCTTAAGTGAGAACCATCCAGCTAAGTCATTCCTAAATTCTTGACTCACAGAAACTGGGGGATGATAAATGTTTATTGTTTTAAGCTGCTTAGCTTTGGGGTGATTTGGTACACAGCAATGGATAAATGAACACACTGAGTACTTAAGTAAACTTTCTCTTAACTTTAAAGGCAAAAGGGGATTAGACTTGTTTATTACTTTCTGTTTTTCAAGGAGACATATATGGTCCTCATTACAACTCTGTGGAAGAGGTAGGGAAAGTATCATTTCAGAAAACTGAACAGACTTGGTTAAGGTGCTTAAGATAGCCAGGGACAAAACTAATAGAAAAGCATTCTGGGTCTTTTTCACTAAGCCTTTCCAGTATCCCTATTTAGAAGTTGGCTTGCTCTGAAAGATCCTAGGAATCAGTACAAAAGGAAAATCCCCAGAGTCCCTAACTTTAAAATCTTTCCTAAGAGGCAGCTGGCATTATACAACACTCCTGCGGCTCCCAGCCTCACTGCCTCTCTGGTTCTCAAGGCACAGAAGAGTTTATGGTCTTGGATCTTGCCCAAAACTGTAGATAGCCATCAATTTTGAGAACATTTATATATTCTGAGCAGTGAAACTGTTAATGGTTATGGTGTTTATAGCTTGGGTTTAAATAGGAAACTAATAAAGATAAAATCTCTGCTTGATAGGGGCGCTCAAACCCCCATCAATGGCAAGTTTCCTGTTGCACAGTGAGTTCTCTGAGTCCATCTTTGAGCCCCGGGGTCCAGTCTCAGAAAATGCAATTAGAGGGATGTTAAAACTGACAGGGCCATTGCGTTTTTCACAGAACCAATACGGAGGTGGTGGTAAGTGCTACTTTTGGACCATAAGGAGTGAGTGAGTGAGTGAGTGACTGGCTCAGTCTGCTTTTTGTTAAGCAAAAGCCCTATAAGAGCTTGTTTCGGTTTCCTGTTTACTTAGAAAGAGCAAGCAGTATCTCTGAGGCCAAAACTGCTCTGACAGAAACCTCAGTTGCTGACCTTGGCTTGTGTTGGGCAAATCTTTGCAAATGAAGTCTTCTCTTTGCTCCAGACGTAGTAAAGTTGTAATGTATGCAGTCTTTCAGGGAAGCCGAGTTCGTTTCTTAGAAGTGATCTGCATGAAAGTCTACAACGGACTGCAGAGCACATACCCATCTGCAGTAGATGTTGCTACAGGTGTAGGATGTTGTGGTTTCTAACATCTTACATGTGTTCTCTAAACAATACCTCGAGTGTCTTTTTGTTTCTGGCCTGTGTGGTTTCCTGCATTTCCAGCAGCTAATCCTATCTAGAAGGGCAGCTGTCTGCAAAGAGTGACTGAAAAATCTGTATAAAGACGCACGTGCAGAAATCGCTGTTGGCTCTGAAAGAAGCTCACTCTGAACTTGGAGGATGACGGGGCCTGCAGCACTTGTCCAAGAAGCTGAAATAAGCACAGTGTTACTGCCATCTGGGCCTCAGTGGCTTCCCAGAATTCCTGCCATTCCTGAGCCCTTGTAGCAGACCGAGTCATAGAAATCTAAATGCAAACTATCAGAGAGTAAAGGGGAAGGAAGGCCCTCATCAGGTAAGGGCTCTTGCCACCACTTCACAGTCCACGCAGGGAATGTCAGGGGTTTTTGTGTGAATCATCCGAAGAATACATCAGGCAAGCTTCGGCTCTGGAGCTACAATCCCGGGAACCAGAGAGATTGCTGGGACACAGCCAGGTGACACATGTCTAGGGTATGGAGCGTAAGATACGAGACAGCCAGGTAGTACCTTAAAAGGCAAACACAGGTAATCCTGAGGCCTGCGTACACAGTCGGTTCATTAAAACTTTCATCCCACGTCTGCCAATCTAAGGGTCCTCCAGGAACACCCACCTGAGACTACTCAACTGCCATGTGGAGACTCCTTCCCATGTCAGGTTTGACGAATCCTCATTCAGGTCTTATTTGCCTTACGTAAAAGCGAGTGTGTGTGTATGTGTGTGTGTGCGTGCATGTGTGTAAGTAGGTAGCTGGTAGGTCCCTTAGGTAAACTTCCCTACTGAAAACTAACCCTGTTGGGAACTCTTAGCTTTAAAAACTTTAGAGTCTGTTTTTCTCTTTCTTCTCCTTCCAAAACAGTGACAGAAACGGGAGGCACATTAAACTATCTCCCTGCAGGGATACGGTCATCCAGTGGCTTCTGAGAAAAGCGACCTGGCAGAATTCTCGTCTCTGCCCGTGGGCTGGGCAGTCCTTCCTGGACTGACGAAGTGTGCATTTCCCCTGCTGTCCTGGAGTTGTGAAGGAGACCACAGAAACGGGAGGTCAAAAGGGGTAGCTGGTGGGGCAATTCCTGGCTGTGCCGCAGGGTTAGGGCGGGTGCATTTATTAGAGTTTCAGGTCCTCCACCTCCATTCCCAGTCGGTGTCTTTCCCTCTCCCATTTTTAGCCTCTCCATTGTCCAGTGAGCAGTCACAAGCGAATAGGGTGGAGTGACAAACTGGGAGGCTGAAATCCTTTCTGAGGCTCTTGAATTGTACATATAGACCCAAGGACAGAGGACTTCCTTAGGACCTCTGCCCAACATGGCAGTGATATGAATCAGAGACTCAACCTACACATCAGATATTAGAGGGAACTGACAAAGGTATCGTTTTCCTTCTAATTAAGCAACTTAAAGTAGGTCCTAGACTCTATGCATGTCAAGCACTCAGAGAAAGCTTTCTCTGTAGAACAATTGTTTTTCTTGAAAAAATACATCAGATTATGTGGATTTCCAGCTTAAGATAACTAGCTTTATACACAGGTTTGTCTCCACTCCCTCCAAACCTCCACTAAAGTGACAACTAAGGGATTAAACATAAAAACCAAAAGCAAAGGTAAACACAGAGAAAAGGAGAGACAATAACTACATTTAAAAGCTGGAGAGCATTTGGAGGGGTGGTAATGATTTAGCAGACCCAAGAAAGTAGGAAAAGTGGAGAGGTCACCTAATTTATATCCAGAGAATCCCCAGAATGTCTAAAAATTGACAGTACTGGTTACCTCTGGAAGTGAAGATAATGCTGACGCTAAAACCCAGAGGTTTGGTTGAGCAGTGAGACACCTCATATCTCCTCCACCGCTCGACCAGAAACACAGGAACTCACGCCCTGAAGAGAATAAGGCAAAGATATGTTGGACTTAGGAACAGCAAGAATAGTCGGGGTGGGAAAAGTATCCTGAACTCAGGGTGACTAAGTGAAAACTGACACGTTGTTGAAATCAACTTCACAGTATTTTGGCCCCTAATTAGAAAAGACTTCTCTGGGGAATCTGGCAAGCTCAAGAGAAAAGACCCAGAGACTGACATCAGGGATCCACCTGTGAAACGGCCTAGCCAGAACACCAAACTGGCAAGCTCAGTCTGACAAGTCCTGCCGTGCATAGAGGGCTTCCGATCAGCTTTTGGAGCGCTCTAGTCTTACGTATGGACAAAAAGCCAAGATCAGCAACATTTGAGGAAGACTTTTAACAGGAAAGAAAGATGCCAAATCAATAAGCCAATATACTTCCAACTTGGAAGAAAATCATGCAGGGAGATGAAACTTTGAGAAAATTATTATCACATACCTAAAACAAGAACAAGATGTTATATGTAAAAATCAGAACATTCGGAGAATTAAAGGTGGGAAGTAAAAATTAAAATCTCAGTAAAAGATTAAAAAATGAAGTTGAGAAATATCCCCAGTGGTAAAACAAAGAGATAGAAAATAGGAAAGCTATAGTAAGAAATTTAGAGGACCAGCCCAGGACATCCATCATTTGATGAGTAGAAGTTCTGGAAAAAGACAAAGAAAACAGAAAGAGATCATCCAACAGCTAATTAAAGTCGACAGAACTGAAGACCTACCAGGTACTGGCCACAAAGGATAAAAACAGATCCACACCTGGGCTTATCACTGTGCAATTTTAACACTTTAGGGCAAAGCAAAGATCCTAAAAGACAGGCACAAAATACCGGGGATCAGTATAGAATCTGGTTTATCAACAGCAACACTAGAAATATGAAGGCCAAGAAGAAATGTCTTCCATTCCTGAGAGAAAATGATTCCTAACCTAGAAGTTTCTACCTGGTCCCAACATTAATCAAGTAGAGTAGTAGAATAAAGATATGTTCAGAAATGCAATTCTCAAAATATTTACCATTTACTTTCTCAGAAAGTTACTGGAGGATGTATTCCACCACAACAAATTAACAAATCACTTGATTTATTCTAATTTGAAGAGAAGGCGTGAGGTTGAAGAAACATTAGACAGAGACTAAAGTAATCCCCAAGTTCATTAATGCCACAGTAAGTTGTGGAGAAAAGGAAAAGTAATCACAGTAGACTACAGAGCTATCAACAGCACTTTCAATGATCGTAAAATGGGAATGTATACATTGATCTAACAAAAAGTCTGTGAAACTATTTCGGAAGGTGTTGGGTTGTGTAAACATGGGTCACGAGAGGGAAAGAGAAAGAGTGTTACATCCTTATCTTCCATTGTAGGAAGGCAACAGATAATATTTAAAAGTGAAAATTCCATAAGTAGCAATAAAACTGTGTGCTTTAGAGATAAGGATGCAAGTAGCAACTAACTGTTTGGAAAAGTCAAGTGGGTTTGCCCTCAGAAGGTGGGACGTGGGAGGAACGGAGGGTCTTCTGTTTTTCATGCCACCTTACACAACTCCTTGCCTCTCTACATGTGTGCACATGGACCTTTGGTAAAAGTGAAAGCTAAATACAAAGCAACATCATTACAGGGCCTGGACACATCTTCAAGACTACTTGATAGTGAGCACAGATCAACACGTCCTGCTCTCTGAAAGCCGTGGTGATCTCATGCATCAATTTGTTTTTGTTCTAACGTGAAACTCGTGTGATTTCCAGGATTTCCTAATCCATTGTGATGCTCCTCAATCCTCTGCAAGGTGAAGTTAATTAGTAAGAGGTAGGGCTGGAAGGCACCGCACTCAATCTCTTCCCACAGCAATAAGGAGGAAGGCCTCTCTAGCAAAAAACGAGGCAGCGACGGTGGGCAGCTGACAGCATGACAGAGTTTAGGAACTCTTTTACTTTGCACCTTTTCTTACAAAAGTTCTCATATTTAGTAATCTTATCCTGAAAACCCTACTAACGATTTAGACTATTTCTGACTCTCTCAAGCACTTTCAACTAATTTCAGCAATCCGAAATATCTCACTCAAAAGCACGGTCGCTATGAAGCTGTCCAGTTTGAGTTACGCAGGCAGCACACTCGGTCAGAAGCAGTCCTGACTACAACGTGGTGAGTCCAAGGATGGCCTTCTGGACTCATTTCTGGTTCACCTGTTGGGAGGGAGCCACTGAACAGCTGCCCCAAGGAATGCCCCTTTCCCAGAAGTGGTAGAAACAGAGGAACCCGTGGGTGTATTCCAATCTAGAAAGAAGGGCTTGGGAAAAACGAGGGAGGGTGTCTTTTTCTTTCTTTTGAAGAGAAAAGTTTAGACGGAAGACCCAAGAGGAGAGCCGGAGGAAAAGTCTACCTTTTCTTTAAGAGATTTGAAGGTAGTTAATTTTAGATTAACTAAAATATGGTTTTTTTGGGGGGGGGGTTTCAGGGGAAAACTTTATCCCATTTTCCAAACAAATTTGGAAATCCTATCCTCTTTACAGAATCTTCCTGACACCAAATTTTTGCAAGACGTTGTGCAGATTACTCTGGGGTATGTAAAAATGAATTAAAAGGAGACTTGCCTTAAAATTTTAACCTGGTCCAGGGATACCTGGGTGGCTCAGTCAGTTAAGCATCTGACTTTAGCTCAGGTCATGATCTCACAGTTCCTGAGTTTGAGCCCCCGTGTCTGGCTCTCTGCTGACAGCGTGGAGCCTGGAGACTGCTTTGAGTTCTGTGTCTCCCTCTCCCTCTCTGTCCCTCCCCTGTTCACACTCTGTCTCTGTCTCTCTCAAAAATAAATGAACATTAAAAAATAATTTAAGAATTTAATCTGGTCTGAATTCTTATGAGAGAAACAGATTTTCTCTCAGTGTAGATTTTAGGTAATTACTTCCTAATTATGTATTCTTTACATGGACATCTCCATCACCTGACTCCTTTGGGCTATAAATTCATCCTGGTGTTGGGAATACTTACAACATAATTAGGTTTGAATGGCCTTTGTTGGTTTATGGATATGATTAAAAATAACAGAGGACATGATTTTCCATATGCACTAAATAAAAAGATAAAGTCATTATCTCTCAACTCCCCCACGTGATAGTCTAGATCGGTTTAAATGGGGACACTTTGTAGGATCATTTCTATAAACTAGCCTCTGATCTCTCCCATCGTCCTTCTCAGGGCTACCATGTGATGTTACGTGGCTGGAATAATTTTAGATGATCGCTTTTGCTTTAAATTTGAAGCCTACTGAACCCTTCTCCCTCTCTGTTAAAACAAATTTTTCACATTTTTATTTTCTAATCAAGTCATTTGATGGAGGTAATAAGGTATGAAGTATAAGCCTGAGATGCATAAATAGACTAGACTTGTTATCCTGCGGTTTATGGTCCAAATTCATCCTTGGCAAGGACACAACGAAGAACTGTGCTACCTCAGGGTCTAATTCACAAAGGTAAAGCCTATGACCCTGAGGGCCCAGATTCTTCCGCAAGTTTATATCCCCGGAACATCTTGGACTGGTCCGGATGGGCAGGCAGGGCAGAGTGAAAGTATCTAGGTTCATTTGCCTACAAGCAGCAAATGAAATCCAAAGCAGAAACTCTGGCTGGGATGTGTCCAGTGAAAATCTACGAGAGCAGGGGAAAGGAGGGTTTCCTCGTGTGCTTGCGGAGAAATATCTGGCAGCAGCCCCCACCGAGTGCTCTCTGAGAGGACTGCTCTGCTCATCACTGGCTCTGTCAGCGCAGAAGACACGCCACCTTCACGTCCACATAATAAATGGAATGTTACTTGCTAGCGGTATTTGGAGCTCATACTGAGTCAGTTTCCAGACTGTGGTCGATGTTGCTGTTTTAAACTGTATGAGACCAGGGGCGCCTGGGTGGCTCAGTCAGTTAAGTCTCCGACTTCAGCTCAGGTCATGATGTCACAATTTGTGGGTTTGAGCCCCCCATCTACTCTGTGCTGACAGCTCAGAGCCTGGAGCCTGCTTCAGTTTCTGTGTCTCCCTCTCTCTCTGCCCCAACCCTGCTCATGTATCTCTCTCTAAATAAACATTAAGAAACAAATTTTTAATAAACTGTAAGAGGCCAGGAGAATTCTTGGCACTGTCCTCTGTCTGTGGGGTTTGAACACAGTTGTTTGTTTGTTTGTTTTTCTTTCTTGAACCCAAGGGAATATTAGTCTGGGTTTGTGAGAGAAAATGTCAAGTTATTTACATTTTTAACTCACAAACTGAAGATCTGTACTATGAATTATTGGAATTAGAAAATGTAAGAAAACAGCATATGTACTTATGAGTGACTCCGCACTCATTTCTAGTTTAAAACCGTTTCTTTAAATCTCATGCCTTTTACTTCATGTTGTCCATTTGCTCGAGAGGTATTTTAACGTTTCTAACTGCCAGGGCTGTTTCTGAAGGACCAGAAGTGTTGTTTTAACAGAGTTTCTCCCCAGGTAGCTATGAAAGTGAGCTAGGTTTGTAGTCTCCCCGAAGCTGATGGGTTAGGGGGACTCACTTCTGTGTAGCAAGGAAGGCTGTGCGGAACGTTCTGCTTATGTGTAGTATAATCTGATGTTAAAGTTTAACAGCCACCAGGAAAAAGAAAGTTTTATTGAGTGTTAACAGCAGTGCTGTGGGGTTGTATTCTCGGCAAGGAATTTTTAAAAACACACACGGTAGGAAGATCACAGGAAGTTCTTCAACTGAATCCAGCAGTAAGACAACACTGACTGGGTCAGGAAACAGGCCAGAAGCTCAAGCGGAAGCATCTAGAACCGGGTGCCTCACAATGCCCACAGCAACACAGGCTGCACAGAGTGGCCAGTTTTGCTGAGGCAAGCTCCTGAACAGTGGCTGTTGGTATTTAAACCAATGTATCCAAATTGAAGGGAGACAATGATCCCCCACCTCCCTTTCTCCATAGATCTGTTTTATTTTCATGCAGGTATTCATTCACTCAGCAAACACTTATGAAGCAGCTGTTATGTTCCAGGCACTGTTCTAGGATCGGGCATTCAGTGATGGAAACAGGCTCAAACTCCTGCCCTATGGCATGTGTATTCCAGTGACACGAACTCAGAGAATGTCAGACCTAGAGCCGACCATGTTCAGAAGTTACAAACTCAACTGGCTACAGGGGCCAAACCTGGAGTAAAAATGCATGAAGGTAATAGCAAGGGGCGGTAACTAGCAAACCAGAGTGTACATCCCAAAAGGCATCCAAACAAGCACAGTTTTTTTTCTTAGTACAATGTACAGTGCAAGCAAAATACCTTGGAGCCGGAGAGGCCTCCCTTGGCTGCTATTTGACATTCGAACACCCTCAAACTAGAAATCAAGACCCACAAAGGATATGTGCCTTGCTTGAGGTCACAGAGCCAGGCAGCGGCAAAGCTAAAGCCAGAACTCAGCTGCCCTGGCCCGGGGCTGGTTCACTATGCCATGCTCCCGGGATCCCACAGCTCAGCTCCTTGAGGCGCTGCAGAAAGATACTAGCATCCGACATCATCTTATTGACCAACTTGTTCATTCTCTCAATAATTATTTATAAAGCTCTACTCTGTGCCAAACACCAAGGAAAGCTCAAGAGTGTTGAATAAGACCAACATCAGAAATGGGCCTGAATCTCCCAGGCCTTAAGAGTGTACTGGTTCAGCAATCTACATGTATAATTAGCAGGAAACAATAAATCCCTTTTTCTCCTTTGAGCTCTTCTGAGGCAGTAGTTATGACTACTGCCCAGATACACACATGTGCTTAACCTGGAGAAGAAATAAATGTAATATTATATCATTGACATCATGTGTCCTTAAAATTAACCTAGCTCAACAATTGGTATAAAAAGATTGATTGGAGAATAGTACCTAGGTACATAGTAGCGGATCAATACAGGCTTGTCAGCTGTAAGTATTCATGTGTTATGCACTCTAAGCTGCTGAGCAGATGCATAAACTTGTTCCACATGTGGATACTTTCTAAGAGGCTCAGCAGTGGCATGATCCAGTGCCAGGGCTACCCAGCCACTGCACAAATATTGATGGAATGCCTGCCTACTCCTGTATAAGACTTTGTGTTGGAGGTGCCTGGGTGGCTCAGTTGGTTAAGCATCCGACTCTTGATTTCAGCTCAGGTCATGATCTCAGGGTCGTGAGATAGAGCCCCGCCTCGGCTCTGTGCCGTGTGGCTGCCTGCTTAAGATTCTTTGTCTCTCTCTCTCCCCCGCCCCTGCCCCCGCCCCCGCCACCCACCGCTTAGTTCAGCTCGCTCACTCTCTCTCTCAAAAAAAAAAATCACATGTGTTATAGTGCACATGTAAATGCTATGATATTCCAGGATTAGTGTTTCAGGGCGTCTGGGTGGCTCCATCAGTTAAATGTCCGACCCTTGATTTAGGCTCAGGTCACGATCTCATGGTTCATGGGATCAAGTCCTGTGTCAGGCTCTGTGCTGACAGCTCGGAGCCTACTTGGAATTCTCTCTCTCCCTCTCTCTCTCTGCCCCTTCCCTGCTTGCACACGTGTACATGTGTGCCTCTCTATGTGTGTCCAAATAAATAAACTTTTTAAAAAACAGGATTAGTGTTTATGAGCCAAAGGGAAGTTGGAAACTATTTTCCCTAAAAGCTTCTGAGAAGTGTAGTAGAATCCTTCGGAAAATAGCTAAAGTTAGGTCTCCTACGTCAGCAATTCAGTTCGTACCACCCACTATAGCTGGAAGCAAAATGACCAAAGGTGTGATCCACAGTGATTCGTGGGCTATGGCTCATGGTTTGGCTGGATGATCAGGGACTTGGAAGAAACATCATTAGAAAATTGGTGACAAGGAGATCTGAGGAAGAAGTATGTGGACAGACTTCCCTAAATGGGCAGAGAGTGTGCGCTATTTATATCTTATGTGATTGCTCACGGAAAGGTGACTTCAGGTGGAGAGGATAACGCATTCTGTGGACATCCAGCAGCATCATTCTCTACCCACTGTTGGCACTGCCCAATGGGCTCCTGAACAAAATGGCCAAAGTAGGAATGAAAGGAGGAAGGTTACACATGGACTCAGCAACATGGACTTTCACCTACCAAGGCTGCGGAGTGCCCACATCTCCAAGAGCCCTTTAGTTCCTAATACACCACAAATTGCCCAGGGGAATTGGCCAGCTACGTGATGATGAGTTGATTACATTGGACTATTTCCGTAATGCAAGAGGCAGCACTTCATTCTTATTAGAATGGATACTTAGTCTTCCTGACTGTGACGTTTCTTTCTAAACTATTATCCACGGACTTACAGAGTAACCTATCCACTGTCAGGCATTCTTAACAGCATTATGTCTGGCCAAGGAATTCATTTCATAACAAATGATGTTGCAGCAACAGACACTTGCTCATGAAATTCACTGGTCTCATCATGCTCTCCATCATCTTAAAGTAGCTGGCTTACTGTAATAGTGGAATACCCTTTTTAAAATTTATTTTTTTAATTCCAGTATAATTAGCATACAGTATTATATTAGTTTCAGGTGTACAATATAATGATTCTACAATTCTATACATTATTCACTGCTCATGGTGATAAGTGTGCTCTTAATCCCCTTCACCTATTTCATCCAGGCCCCCACCCACCTCCCCTCTGGTAATCATCAGTTTGTCATCCATAGTTAAGAGTCTGGTTTTGTCTATCTTTTTCCCCCCTTTATTTGCTCATTTTTTTGTTGTTGTTGTTTCTTAAATTCCACATATGAGTTAAATCATATGGTATTTGTCTTTCTCTGACTGACTTCTTTCACTCTAGATCCATCTACAGTAAACCTTTGGTTTGCGAGCACAATTCATTCTGGAAACATGCTTGTAATCCAAAGCACTTGTATATCAAAGTGAATTTCAAGAAACGTTGGCTCAGTTGTGATCACGTGACATTCGGTGTCATGTACTACTCGTTTGCAAGACACTACTTGCTTATCCAATTAAAATTTATCGGAAATGTTTGCTTGCTCGTCTTGCAAAACACTCACAGAAAAAGTTACTCGCAAACCAAAGTTTTACCGTATGTTGTTGCAAATGGCAAGATTTCATTCTCTTTCATGGCCGAGTAATGTTCCATTGTATAGCCTTTTCAAGCGTCTACGCCATCAGTTGTGGTAGCAGGCAGGTAAGAGTGCCTTGCAGGCCTGGGACAATGTCCTCCAGATAAAATATATGTTCCAAAGTGATGTCCAATATATGATGATTTTTCTCCCCTAGTCAGGATTCAGTCTGGCAATCAACCGGTGGGATTATCCCTGGTGATTCACTAGCAACACTTTTTTATTTGCACTCCTGCAAGCGGGCTCTGGTGGTCTAGGAGTTCGTTTCAAAAGGAACTAAAGGTGGAAATGCTTCCACCGAGGGACACAACTACGATTCCTACTGAACTAGTAGCTGAGACTGCCGCTTAAACACTGTGTTCCTTATACTAGTGAGTCAATGAGCAAAGAATAGAAAAAAAGAAAAATCACTTAAGCACTGTACTGTCTTAAGTGATCGATCTTGTTAATCATGGGGGAATTGGGATTATTATACCATAGGAATGTAGGAGATCTTTTGGGGGTGCCTCTTACTATTCCTATGTCCTAGGATTCAAGTCCATAGAAAAATGCAACCCAAATCAGGCAGGACCACCAGTGACCCTGAACTTTGGGAAAGAAGGTTTGAGTCCCCTCCACCAGTCAAGAAACCACCACCAGCCGAAGTGCTTGCTTAGGGTAAAGGAAATGGGTGTGGAAGAGAGAAATGATATATATCAGCGATAACCATGCGACTATTGCATAAACGAGGACTGTCATAGTTTCTTCCTCACTTAGATATGTTCGTATATTTATGAACCAAACATTTCTGTTTTCTTGCCCTCTCTCATCCCATTTCACCTGACCTACAAAGTGCTGTGTAGTGATTAACTTTATACACCAATATTTAAGTTACGGGGATTGTGTATCAGCTAGAAGAAAAACTAACATCATCCCAAACCAAAAGAAAGACTTGGAATTCTCTTTCGAGGGAAGGATTATCATGCTTTGGTTGTATGTGCGATGGTGGCATCACGCCAGGCCGGAGCACAACTTTGTTGTGGTTTTCATTTGGAGATAAAATACGGCTTAAGGAGCTGTGGATTGTGTGAGCTCACAGAGGGTTGACTAAGGTGGCTTCATGATGTGTCAATGTGGCTGCACTGGGTTCTCTTTCCCAGAGTCTCATCCCTGCATGTTTCCAGTTACACTGCGTACAAGAGAGAGTCTGGGGTGAGATTTGGAGGCCAGAGGCAGCTGCCACTGTTGCTGATTTCCTGGTTCACCCTGTCGGTGTTCACAGCAGCCAGGCCTGCAACTAGTCTAGCCTCCCCGTGCTCCACTTCAGCTTCTCTGACTCCTGGGCCACATGTGTATTAGGTTCATGCAAAACATCAGCTTCTCCTACACTTGCTCCCACCATCCAGGTCAGAGGCGGCCAAAAGTGCCAGCTTGTGCTGTGGGTTCCGCCTCATCCTGCTCTACTCTGCTTTGTAGCCACCTTGCCTTCCCTACTATCCACTCTTCAAACTTGGATCTAGCATCGGTCACCAAGACGGCCCTATAGAGACTGCGGAACCAGTCTCTGGGTTCTGTGGGAACAATTGCTTAAGATCCATCCTCTGTAACAAATCTCTTACCACACATGTATCTTCTTGTGCTTTTGCTTCTCTGATTGAACCGTGGCTAATACAGTGGCTTAAAGAATAGGGGAGTTTATTTCCCTCACATGTAACCATTCAAAGGTGAGCAACCCGGGTAGGCAGCCCAGCTTTGCTTCACATGAACATTCAGGGACCCCAGTTCCTTCCACTGGTTTGTACCACCATCCTAGGACATTGTTTTCACCCACCCGGTTAAAGCCGTCCCCACACCCAAAGTCCAGTGAGCGGAAAGGGACAAGGGGGTATATAACTCAACATATAAGACCTGGCCCTGGAGATGGCACACATGACTTTTTTTCACATTCTGTAAATGAGAACTTCCTCAGGTGCCCTTACCCAACTCCAAGAAGACCGGAAAATCTATTCTACTGAAGGGGTCATGCACCCAAAAAGAAAGAAAAAAGGGTATTCTGATGAACAACTAACTTCTTTTACTACATGTATATAGACTAGTTTTAATTATGTAAATATTACTATATTTAATAGATATTAACATATAATATGTATTATAAATTATCTAACAATATATACTGCTGTATATGCTATGTATAATAAAAATACATCATATATAGTAATAGATAATATTACATACTGCGATGCTGACCCCCAAGTCCTAAAAATAGAACAAAAGAACCACTAAAAATGAGCTGAGTTACCCTGCAAACCAAAGCCAGGAGCAGCCAATTGCAATGAAAAGCTGAATTGAATGCTTCCAGATTTAAGATTTTTTTGTGCCAATAAATAAATAAATAAACTACTACTATAACAACAAACCCAGGATCCTTCCCAACTAAAAATCATAATTGATTACAAGTTGCTGCCTGTAGTATTGAATTGCATTCTGCCTTACCAACTAAATGCCTCAGTGGTTCAAATGATTTTGTTTGAGATTCGCATGGATTAAATAGCCTAGAACACATCCACCTAGACTTAATCTAAGAGAGAGGAGATTTGGTTCAAATGTTGCTTCTCAGCATGTCAGGAAATGTTTTCTTCAATTAAGTAATCTTATTTTAGAGTTAACTCTGTGCCAAGAAAATAAACAATATATCTTTCATGAACACATCCACTCTGTTGTATAAAAACTTTTATTTTCTGGGAGGCTGCTCTTGGAATTTGTACACATAATGAGATCAGAGCTGGAAAAATCCTGTTTTCTTTAGTATTTAATGGCTTTGGAAACTATAAGGGAGCCATGTGACACATATATGGACAGAGCTCTGTGAACAAGTGAATATCAAAGATCAACAGATAATCTTCTTCCCCCTGCAAAAAAACTGCAGTTTTACAGTAACACTGCATTAAGTACAGAGGGATGTTTCCACTCAGTCTTGAGCTGCGTAAAAATTACTTTCAAGAGAATCTGTTGCCGATCACAGACCAAATGCTGTTATGCTTTCAACACATTTTAAGGGATTAAGCATTATGGCTACGGACTTCCAAAGATCAAGTTGCAAGAATGGGAAGGCAGGCAAAACCCTTACGATCCAAGTGCCTGACTGCCTAAAGGATGGCATTGTAGAAGGCAGAATGCTAAAGGACCCCTTCCCGGAGGTCTCTGCCCCCAGTCCCCAGAGGATGGCTCTGGTCAGAGGCCTGGAGAGGAGTTGTACTCTCCTGCCCCGCCTCCTGCTGTTCCCAACAACCTCTGTTCCCAACACACTCTGTTATGCTCCAGCAATACCATTCGCACATTCCCAGATGCCCAGTGCAGCTTCTCTCTTCCGTGCTTGTGTCTCTGCTGTTCTCCACCATGAAAACTCCTCCGTGTCCTACACCGCTCAGCTCCAGCATCACCTCTTCTAGGAAGGCCAGGCAGCTAATTATTCTCTCCTCTCCAATGTTTTCTTTCTTACTGTCCTCCCTGCTAATGAGCTTCTGAAAAGCAAGAAGCCCTTTTGCTCTTGTTTATTTTCCATTCTCTTTGCCTGACAGATCCAGACTTATGGTGGATACACATGTGTTTGTGAATTAAACAAGAAAATGTTAAATCTTCAGAGGCGGGATAAGGGAACTTCCTGATATGCCAAATGTGGCTCCCTTTCTGACATAGTAAAGGGCCAGCCCTACAGCTTACGGAGGAAGAAGGAAAGAGAAATCTCTCTGATCTTTAACATTCTCTCTTCGAACTATTCGTCACCCAAGGCAAATAGTTAGCTTCCCTCATATTTTCTTGGTCACCCATGGAATGCATTAATAATTATTTGCTAGTAGGATCAACATGGCAAATCCTCCATCCTTAGAACCACGGTGGTACATTGCCCTAAGGGATACGTGCCAGGATAAACACTAGGCAAAATAGTAGCACAGAAGAAAACTTTCTCAGACCTTCATGGAAGGGCTTTAATCACTTCAGAAGAAAGAGTTGACTTCGCTTTACCTAGGTTTTTTGTTTTGTTTTGTTTTGTTTTTTTTCTTAAGCACAGAGTGTAGATGGAAAATTGGGACAGAGCATGGGAGGTTCAGCCGTAACAGACTCATCAGATCCATATGCACTGTTCCATCACCTCCAATGGCTGTTCCATGGGCCTCCCCAAGAGGAAATGACCAGGATAAAGAGCAAAGACCCCTGGGAAGAGGATCAGGAGAACTGTGGCTGAGTCCTGGCTCTGCAACTATTTGTGCAACCTTTGGCCATCCTCTTACTTCCTTGGGCCTCAGTTTTCTCACCTTTGAATGGGAGCTACAATATCCAGTCAACTACTTCATCATGAGGTGCTAAGCTTTGAATAAGTTAGCTCCCATGAAATCTTTTAAAATTTAAAAATGGCGTACCAGTGCATGGCTTATCTCCTACTTCTCCCTTGCGAATACTCTACCTGTCAGCCACCTGGACTTTTCACTGGCCCATAAACACACTGCGTACACCCACATCCTGCCCACTGAGGCTCCTTTCACCTATGGAGCAATTTTTCCCCTATTAAAATTCTCCTGCTTGGCTGACACAGCCTATGACATTATGCAGACATCAGGTATGCCCTGATGCGGTGTGATCGAAAGGAACTCCTCTGTGATGTCCTTCCCCAGCACTCATAACTCTGTTCTACCATGAGAAAAACATCAGACAAATCCAGATTGGGGGACAGGATACGTGACCAGTACTCCTCAAGACTCTCACGGTCGTGAAAACAAGCGAAGACTGAGAATCTGTCTCAGACTGGAGAAGACCAAAAAGCCATGACAACTAAATGCAATATGGTTCCCTCACATGGATCCTGAAGCAGAAAGAAGACACTGACAGAAGAATTGGTGACTTCCCTAAAAGCGGGAGTGTAGGTAATAGCAACGTATCAATAGGTCGAAGTATCAATGTTGGCTTCTTAGTTTTAACAAGTGTACCGTGGAAATATAAGAAGTTAGGAATGGGGAAAACCAAGTGAGAGATATGTGAGAGCACTTTGTACCATTTTTATCACTTCCTGTGCATTTAAACTTAGTCTAGAATTTAAAAATGTATTAAACAAAACTCCACACGTCCACATCAAGCTTCATCCAGATATCACCTCCCTCGTGGGGCCTTACCGAATCCTCCATTCAGCTGTGACCTTTCCTTCTTCTAAACCTTTCTGGTACCTTGCTTCCTCCTTAAACAACATTCTATATGTTATAGTGTTTGTGTACTGTTCAACCTCCCCCCTTATAAATATGCACATACTGATTTGGGAGCAACTTGAAGGTGATTTTTTTTTTTAATCAGTAGGGCCTAACAGAGTTCCTGACATGTGATAAATACCTAATGAGCATTTATGAATGGATGGATGGACGGATGAATTGCAGCAGCCTGTGTCTTCAAAGTGTCAAGTTACTCCAGCATGTCCATTCGATCCAGGCTTAGCTGGACAAGACATCTTCTCCAAACGGAACGTATTCTGCGGACTAAGCCAATGTCTGTTAATAAAGGCATTGCCATATATTTGCAAAAGATTTGCATTCTAGACTTTTAACGTGATTTAGAAACCACGACTTATTAATCTTCACACACCGCCTGCCCCCCTCACATGAAATGCTTTTGGCATAATTTAGTAATCCAAACTGTACATACCACAGGAGATTTGAAAAGTGCCTAATTAAAGATACAATGCTGTGCTCACCTTATCCTGGGCTTAAATCCACTGAAATTAGTGAGCATTTGGATTCAGAGAAGGAAGAAGTGAGGCATTTTTAGAGCTGTGGATTTGAAGGGATTTGGGGCATCAGTACACTAGGCTCCAATGAGAGAAACAGGCTCGCAATCAGGAATAAATAAGATGGTTGGGAGCCAAAAAGGATGTCAGAATCAAGAAAGAAAATTGGAAAAGAATAAAAGCATTACACGGAACCTCTAAATCGAGGAGAGAGGAGAAGCCAACATGCAGGGAGAGGGGTGGTGTAACCGAAAGAGATAGAAAAAAAAAATGTTGTCTTCGCCTAATTTCCTCCTTTCTGAAAAACAGAGTTTCTGTTAAGTTTCTCAACAGAATTAATAGAAGACCACGGGGGAAGGGAAGGGAAAAAAATAGTTACAAATGGAGAGGGAGGGAGGCAAACCATAAGAGACCCTTAATTACAGAGAACAAACTGAGGGTTATTGGGGAAGCGGGGGAGAGGGGAAAATGGGTGGCGGGCATCAAGGAGGGCACTTGTTGGGATGAGCACTGGGTGTTGTGTGTAAGCGATGAATCACAGGAATCTATCCCCAAAGCCAAGAGCACTCTGTATACACTGTATGTTAGCCAACTTGACAATAAATTATATTTAATAAATAAATAAGTAAGTAAACAAACAAAAAATAAATAAAAAGCAGAATTTTAGGCACTGCATGCAGGTAGTTTACTTTTTTTTTTTAAGTTGGTTTACTTTCAGATATGAACCCAAATACAAGGAATGGAAAACTGAGAAGCATGGACCCGGGAGGTTCGTGTTCTCACTGTGGAGAGAACTGAACTTTGGATGTAACCTGCACGTGATCACGAGAAGTTGCTATTAATAGTCATGCAAGTGGTAACAGTTAATGGTGGTTTAGCTAATTGTTGTATGTTTTAAAGAAGAACTTCAAAAGCAAATTTCATAGGTCAGGAGATGCTGTGGCCACGAGTAGATGGAAATCCACCCTAACCGATTCACTCCTCCAGTTACTTGGTCCTGCTTTAAAGGCTGCTGTCTCTGTCCACCAGCTGGGGCCAAGGGCAGCCCGTACTCGTACAGCTAGGATCATCACTTTCACTTCTAAACCGACTACAGAAAAGCACAACCCTTGGAAAAACAGCAATTCCTACCACTATTGTGTTAGTGGGAGGGGATTCATTTGTCCTCCCAGATTCTTGTATGTCACAGTGACCTGCTCTGTGACAGCTACCTTGCAAAAGCTGATTCCACATTACACGATTGTAACAATTGCTCGATTGCATTGCTTCAGCCTCTTCCTCCGAGCTGTTCATCCAAACATGGTCAGATTAGGGGGCTTGAGGTTTCAGAGGTCACAAAAGAACTCCAGCTGTCAGAAACAGAACTCTTCAGAGACAGCAGGTCCCGGACCTCTATTAGCATCACTGCCAACTGCTATTGTTTCTGTGGTGTGGCTGCCCAGACTCTCAAAGTGTCTCAGGGCCATCAGTTCTTTCTCTTTTGTGGTCTGCAGCCATGGTTATGGTGTGGGGCGATTTGAGAAAGGTGATTTGCATGGGTTTTCCGCAGCTGCTGTAGCAGTCAGAACCCAAGCCGGCTCAGAAACACAGTCCCGAGGTGTGCGCTTTGGGCCACCAAGGCACTGGGAGTTAGTGCTAGCAAGTAGTTAGTGCTACCGTGCCTCAAGGTTGACCAGAGACCCACTTCCTCCCCCAGAACCTCCCCACATGTGCACTCTGGGAAAGGAGGCTGCGCTTGGAGTCAGTGAGCCATTCTTGCTACCAAATGGCCAAGAGACCTCGGGTACCTCGTAATCTCCCCAAGACCTCAGTTTCCTCTTCTGTAAATTGTGAGTGGAGGATTAGAAGGTCTTTCGCTCCGAGAGGTTATGATGTAAAAATCTTGCCAAGACAAATCTCTTAAGTTTGTTTTCTTGTATGTCCCCACTTCCTTCCTCTGTGTTTGTTCCACACACGGAAGATATCTGATGCCTCGTCCTTCCTCACCCTCACCAGACACTTGAGAAAATCTGGAAAGTTTCTTTAATGAAGAGCTTGAGCTGTATTTTCTACACAGTTGGCTTCCCTTTGCCAGTAAAATCCCTGCCTCTTCTTCAAATCACAGGAATAAGCACTGTGTCTGGAAGAGAGCTGATTTTCATCAAGTTCCTTCAGTCTTGTACCAAATTCGGTCATCCCAGACATCTTTTTCTCTGTGGACCAGGAAACGGATGCCAGCCTATCTATCTCTGACTTACATCAAGGGAGTTTGAAGTACGATGTTTCTCATGGGGGGGAAATGTGCTTTGAGAATTCCTTTGCCTATTCCGGCCCAACAGAATTTCAGGTGACAACCCTCGGGCAGAGTTGCAAATCTACATTTTTATCCCCATAGATGTTATTTATCATCAGAAAGTTGGTTGGAGAACAGTGGTTAAAAGCATCTCTCAACCAGGGGCGCCTGGGTGGCTCTGTTGGTTAAGTGTCTGACTTCAGCTCAGAGCATGATCTCACAGTTTGTGAGTTCGAGCCCTGCCTTGGGCTCTCTGCTCTCCTGGCAGAGCCTGCTTGGGATCCTCTATCTCCCTCCCCCACTCATATTGTCTCTCTCAAAAAAATAAAATAAATATTTTATTTAATGTTTATTAAATGCTTTAATCATTATTAAAATAAACATCTCCCAACCAATCTTAAAAGAAAGTTAAAAATGAACTCTTGAAGATAGTTCTCTTCATCTAGAATTCAGAAGTATGAATCCTGATGGCCACCTGAGCCTGAAGATACAGAACATCACGGTAACAGAGGATGTTTGCCAGTTTAGAGAGAATGCTCCCTGAGCTGATCTCCTCTGAGGTTGGGACCTTTTTGGAAGCCTTTGAAATGGCCCCCTATTGCATGTCCTCAGTTCACTGGGACAGCACCCATGATGAAGCTGCATAGAGTAGGACAGTCGGTTCGTCACAGCATAGAGCGGTGATTTAGTTTGACCCTCTGCTGAGACATACTAACAAGTTGGCTCTTTGGGATAGGAAACAAACTGTGTGCACCAGGATACCTTGACTTCAGAAGATCTGAGGGCTGGTGTTGAAGTAAGGAAAATTAATACGGCAGCCAGAGCTTTATTTATGTATTTATTTGTTTGTTTATTTGTTTATTTTAATGTCTATTTATTTTTAAGAGAGAGAGCAGGCACACTAGCGGGCAACAGGCAGGGCTGGGGGTGTGGGGCAGAGGGTCCCAAGCAGGCTCTGCAATGACAGCAGACAGCCCAATGCAGGGCTCAAACTCACAAACCGTGAGATCATGACCTGAGCCAAATTTGGATGCTTAACTGACTGGGCCAACCAGGTGCCCCACCAGTGTTTTTCCAGAAATGAGCACTGGGTATTATATGTAAAAGATGAATCACTGGGTTCTACTCCTGAAGCCAAGACTACACTGTGTGTTAGCTAACTTGAATTAAAAAAAAGAAAAGAGTTGAAAAATGAGTATGAGCTCTTCCTTATTTGTGTCCCAACCATGCCCAGAACTTTCTTCCTTTTGGATTCTTTTTTATTATGATTTTTATTTATTTATTTTTTTGACGTTTATTTTTGAGAGACAGAGCATGAGCAGGGGAAGAGCAGAAAGAGAGAGGCAGATGCAGAATCTGAAGCAGGCTCCAGGCTTTGAGCCATCAGCACAGAGCCCGACTCGGGACTCGAACTCACAGACCCTGAGATCATGACTTGAGCTGAAGTCAGCCGCTTAACTGACTGAGCCACCCAGGCGCCACCCTCTTGGATTCTTTAAAAAAATTTTCTGGCACATCAATGACGCATGAAGAAGTTTCTTTTCAATATGAAAGGAAAAAGCATTTCTCTGTGTTTAGATACCCTGAC
This sequence comes from Paguma larvata, assembly GCA_030068075.1. Taxonomy (NCBI): domain Eukaryota; kingdom Metazoa; phylum Chordata; class Mammalia; order Carnivora; family Viverridae; genus Paguma; species Paguma larvata. The sequence continues at coordinate 96,539,086 of CM057826.1, read as the reverse complement.
TGTGAATTCATTTTGTAGTTTCAACACAAGAGGAGCTGGGTCTATTCCTGGCTCTACCATTGAACTTTTCTGGACCTTATTTTGTCATCTAGAAAAAACAAAAGGGTTTGGAATAGGCCATCTTTTGCAACACTGGCTACATAATTTGCAGATCCTGGTGCAAAATGAAAATATAGGGACTAATGTCTAAAAATGATTATGACTTTCAGGAGAACAACAATAGAGTATTACACCAAGTGTGGGCCCTTCTATGCATGGGGCCAGGGTGACCGAAGGGGTCACACTCACAGGTCAAATCTGGCCTTGATTTTTTCTGGGCCTTGTCCAGCACCAAACTTCTCTGATATCAAGGCATTTTTTTTTTAAATTTCCATGTGCACAATCCTCAGGCAAGAAAACAAAACAAACAAAACAAAAACAAAAACAAAAACAAAAAAGCAAAAGCAAAAACCTCGAGTTGCATTTTTTTGCTTGAAACCTATCTCACTTTTACTTTTCATGTTCCTTTGACCATACGTTGTACCTCAGCCCTTCCTGACTTCATTTTATTCTCCAAGATGGATTTTCCTCTTTCCTGTCTAAAACATCCAAATGACCTTTGCTTCAGGCTTTTTCAAAATCACCATATGTTAGATAATTGTGCCCAAAGGAATTACTTCCAGAGTGGCCTAAACACAAAAGAAAAACACACAGCCAACTTTTTCTCTAGAGCAGTGCAAACATTTCCTTAAACCTAAGTGTCTCATGAGGAAAATTGACAGAGTAAACCTTTCACCCAGCGAGTTGACTGCATCGTGCTTGTACGAAGAATCCTTCTTGCATTTTTATATCCCTGATTTATCTACTGTTTTGCCAATAAAAGCAGTCATGTTCTTTGATTTAAGTTTTTTACAATGGAAAAGTGGCCAGAGAAAATGACTCAGTTGAGTGTTTTATTAACGGAAAGAACGGATACACCAGCAACAATCCAAGTTCTCTGCCCCTTCTCGAGCATGTTACACGATAATATAGCACCGATCTGAAAAGTAGGAGATTCCAAATTAAATGCTCCCAAATCAATGACCTTTCAGATATTAGGTTCACTAAAATGCCAACCATAAAACATAAAGAAATTGTAGCACTGAGAAGTGAAATCTATTCATATAGTTTAACAATTACGAAGCAACTACCAAAAAAGAGGGGATTGTCTTAACACCTTATAAGGAAAGAAGTTTGTTCTCTTGCAGGAGTTTTTCTGCTAGGTTCCAATGACTGAAGTCTCATCCAAGGAGATAAACTCCCTGTATAAAATTTCGCCATTACTTCAAATCAATGGAAAATCAGATTTATTCCTTAAAGTTAACTTGTAGAAGGGCGCCTGGGTGGCTCAGTCAGTTGATCGTCGGACCCTTGATTCCGGCTCAGGTCATGATCCCAGGGTTCTGGAACTGAGCCCCATGTTGGGCCTGCTCCAAGCGCAGAACCTGTTTAAGATTCTCTCTCTCTTTCTCTCTCTTTCACTCTCTCTCCTCCCATCCCCCCTCTCCCCCTCCCCTCCCCCACTCGCACTTGCTCTCTCTCTCTCTCCTACAAAAAACAAAACAAAACAGAAACTCAACAGATGAACACAGGGGAAGAGAAGGAAAAATAAGATAAAAGCAGTGAAGGAGGGAAACCATAAGAGACTCTTAAATACAGAGAACAAAAAGAGGGTTGCTGGAAGGGAGGTTGGTGGGGGGATGGATTAAATGGGTGACATGCATTAAGGAGGACACTTCTTGGGGCACCTGGATGGCTCAGTCAGTTGAGCATCCAACTTTGGCTCAGGTCACGATCTCACAATTCATGAATTTGAGTCCTGAGTAGGGCTCTGTGCTGACAGCTCAGAGCCTAGAGCCTGGTTCAGATTCTGGGTTTCCCTCTCTCTCTCTCTCTCTCTCTGCCCCTCCCCAGCTCATGCTCCTCTCTCTCTCTCTCTCTCTCAAAAATAAATAAACATTAGAAAAATTTTTTAAAAAACGGGATAAGTGCTGGGTGTCATATAATCACTGGATTCTATTACTGAAGCCAAGACTACACTGTATATTAACTAACTTGAATTTAAATTTTAAAAAATTCAATAATTAGGGGCGCCTGGGTGACTCAGTCAGTTAGGCATCTGACTTCAGCTCAGGTCATGATGCCATGGTTTGTGAATTCGAGCCCTGTGTCCGGCTCTGTGCTGACAGCTCAGAGCCTGGAGTCTGCTTTGGATTCTGTGTCTCCCTCTATCTCTGTCCCTCCCCTGCTCGCACTCTGTCTCTCTCAAAAATAAATAAACATTAAGAAGTTCAAAAAATAAATAAATAAAATAAAAAATTCAATTAAAAAATTAAAAACAAAACAAAACAAAAAAAGTTAACTTGTAGAATTTTAAGAGGAGAAAGTGACTTCATATCTATTCTGACAACCAAACCTCGAAATGAATTTATTTGCTGTTAACAAAGTTTGGGATTTTCTATTTATTATCAAAAATAAGTACATTTGCTCTTTTTCCTTAATCGTATAAAACTCAAAAGCCCTTTTGTCTCAAATATTCAGTATCTGTTTCAAGGGACAGTATAGAGCAAGGATGTTATAACACTGACAAAAACCACTGTCTAGTTTATGACAATTCCAAATATTTGAATATCAATATCCTTCAACATAGGAGCAAACAAGTCTACAAAACAATAATTGCCTGTATTGAGAGCTCACCTACTTTTCTGCCTAATGGCAGGATTATATCTAAACCCCTGTATTAGTTGCCTGGGTCTGTTGTAACAAAGTACCACAAACTGGGTGGCTTCAAACAATAGAAATTGATTTTCTTATCATTCTGGAGGCTAGATGTCCAAACCGAGGTGTCTGTAGGCCATGCTCTCTGAAGGCTCTGCGAAGATCCTCCCTTGCCTCTTCCAGCTCCAGCGGTTACTGACTAGCCTCGCCACTCCGTGGTTCACACCTGCATCCCTCAGATCCATGCCTCCATCCTCACAGGGCCTTCTCCCTGGGTCTCTTCTCTATTTACAAGGACCAGTTGTGTGTGCATGCGCACGTGTGTGTGTATGTGTGTGTTTGTGTGTGTGTGTGTTTGAGAGATAGAGCAGAGAGAGGAGCAGAGGGAGAAGGAGAGGGAATCCCAAGCAGGCTTCACGCTCAGCATAGAGCCCAACGCGGGGCTCAATCCCACAACGCTGGGATTATGACCTGAGCCAAAATCAAGAGTTGGAAACTCAACCGACTAAGCCACCCGGGCACCCAAGGACCAATTGTGTGAATCTGCCCAGGGTGCTAACACAAAATATAATAAGCTGGGTGGCTTAAACAACTTTCTTCCTCACAGCTCTGGGTCTGGAGGCTTGAAGTCTGACCTCAAGGTGCTGGCCTCTATGGAAGGACATGAATTTGGAAGGACACTTTCTTTTTTTTTTTTTTTAACTCTTTTAATGTTTATCTATTTTTGAGAGACAGAGACAGAGCACAAGCCAGGGAGGGGCAGAGCTAGGGAGACATAGAATCCGAAGCAGGCTTCCGGCTCTGAGCTGTCAGCACAGAGCCTGACGTGGGGCTCAAATCTACGAACCATGAGATCAGGACCTGAGCCGAAGTCAGCTGATTAAACAATTGAGCCAGCCGGGTGCTGCAGGGGGACATGTTCAACCTACTATGTCCCCCTAAACAAATGATAATCTCTTCTCTGTTTAAATGAAATAAAATAAAACCAAAATGCCTTTATGAGGTGTTCCACAAAAGAAAAGGCACTGAGTCCCCTACAAACCCATTCCATTCAGCCATCCACCCTATGGGTTCTCACAGTGTGATCTAAGGACCACTTGCCCCAATTCAACTTCGAGAGGTGCTGATAAAAAATGCAGATTCTTAGGCTCCACCCCAGATCCACCAAGTCAGAACTGTTAAGTGTAGAGGTCAGGAACTTGCATTTTTAAATAAGCTCCTGAGGGTTTTGTGCAGAGTAAAATTTGAGAACCACTGATCTCTAGTGTTAGAAAAGTCTGCTTTACAATCCCCGTGGTGCTTAAATTCATTCTTTTTTTTTTTTTCGTGCTTTTCAGGTGAAATTGAGAACAGCTGGTAACAATTTCTTTTTTAATATTCGAACACCATCCTAAAGGTACTTCTCATTCTTATTTCCCCCACGAAACCAAATAATATAAATGCAATCAATATTCTTTTAGGATGTGTTTTCTAATCATTAAATCATTTACAAACTCTGGTCAAATTCTTGTCATCTCCAGAATCATAGACAATGCCTTTGGCCATGGAAAGAGATACCATTATTTCATATTTCAGATTAGAAAAAACTAAAGCCCGAGAAGTCACACTGAAGCCATCCTATTCGAAGTTATTTCTAGCCATGAAAAAAAGGGTACATACTTAAGTATTAATAGCCCACGAGGTAAAGACTGCCTCTAATTCCTCCTTCCTTCCTGTCAGCCCTTTGTGTCAAACTTTATGAGTGGGAAAACAAACCTACCAGCTTATGGGCTCTCTGTGTTCTGAGTCCTGTGGTGGGGCAGAAGGAGGACATGAAGGTGGCGAGCCTGGGAAAGGGGGTCACCAAGGGAGACAAAGGCAACTTTTCATCCGAAGTGGAGCTCTGCCAAGTCTTAAGAACCAGTCGTTTCTTCTTGAGTGACACAAAAATAGCACCCAGTGAGAGCCGTGCACAGCATTCTGATTCTGCCAGAGACAGAAGGCTTGAAAAACTCTAGTGGTGATACCTACTACTTCTTAGCCTTGAATTTTGCTCTCACTTGAAATAGAACTCCAGGGGGCGCCTGGGTGGCTCAGTGGGTTAAGCGTCTGACTCTTGATTTTGGCTCAGGTCATAATATCATGGTTGGTGAGTTCAAGTCTCGCATCTGAATCTGTGCTGACAGTGAGGACCCTGCTTGGGGTTCTCTCCCTCTCTCCCTCCTCTCTCTCTCTCTCTTTCTCCCCTTTGTGCACTCTCTCTCTTTCTCTCAAAATGAATAAAATTAAAAGAAATTAAAAAAAAAAAGAAATAGAACTCCAGGCTGCTCATTCACCTATGCATTCATCAAACATCCATCAACACCCTCTGAGTACTCACAGCCTAGACGTGCAACACCAGAGTTCCAACATGTACTATGGATATGGGAATCTCCCAACAAGAAAGGAATCGATGAGTTAGGGGGAAGGAAGAAAATAGGAAGTGCTTTTCAGTTCTAAAACCACATTCACCAGTGAGGAGACATGACTCAAGCGAGCCCGAGCCTCTGTGTGTGTTGGGTGGTGGGCGGAGGTCAGGTCACCTAAGCAGGGCCATTCACATATTTCCTATTCTACAGACAATTGTGACATTTTACTGAGAAGGTCTTTTTTAGTCTAACTGGAAAAGTTAACCCTCGTAATGGCTTATTCAAGCCAGAAAGCATTTATTAAGCTCCCATTATGAGCAAAACATTTTTTAAATTAGGAATTGATTTGAAAATTAGAGGACATGATGAGTTCCTGACTATTTTCCTGTTTATTTAGGAAAGAAGATACTCGAACTATTATAGAATGCCGTAGAAATTCAAGTTATCGCAAGTGAAAGATGCCATCTAAATGGTATTTGCTAATTTGACATGAAAATTTTGCTCTATTACTTAAAAAAAAAGGTTAACTTCTCATATTAACAGAACGATATTAAAGGCAAATTTTGTAAACACTATCCGGAAAAATAACAAGATTCTAGTATAACGAATTTCATCTTCATATAAATGAAGTTATACTTCATCATAGAGTATGATTGCTTCTGGGAACCATCATAAGGAAGAGAGTCTAGAACCTAGTCTAGATGGAAATGGAGGGTGGTGTTGACAAGAAGAGGAGAAACTTACAAGGGAGAGTGCTCTATACAAGCAAATGCAGAGAAGAAGGATCAGGCGTGAAGAAGGCTGTAAGCAATCTGGACAGATTGCATAAAGAGATCATTTGGTAGAACTGGAGCTGCAAATAAAAAGGTGAACACAAGGAGTAAAGTTCTTTTAAGACCGGCCAGAATATCAGGCTGACCATATGAAACATGCACTTATTTGTAAGGTGGTACACTCCATTGTTTGGAATTTCATATGGTTCAGAGGAACTGTGGAGTGTCTGAAATGATGAAGTGAAGAAACTGATATTTGGGGAAGATTTATCTGGTGGTGGACAGGCAGGAACGTGGCTGTACTTGAACCTGGGAAATAATAAGGATGTTCTCTAGTAACCTGGCCATAAGATGGTTGGAACCTGGACTTGGGTTGGCTGTGAATATGGAAAGGAAGATTCAAATCTCAGAGGCAGCAGACAGTGTGAGACAATTAACAGTCTTTGTCAGAGTTGCAGCCTAGTGGAAAAGTTTTTTCTAAGTGGGAAGGTTCATTTTGTAAAAATGAACAGTTGTTTTGAAAATAATAATTAAGGGAAAATTCAGATTTTCAGAGATCAGGTTTTCTGCAACCACCATACATCTATAAAGGGAAAGGAAGGAAGAAAATATCACCCCCTTTTCCCCAAACTGTGCTCTGGTCCCTGGAATTTGGAATCAAGCAATGAGTCAGGAAGGCATTGAAGAGCTGTCATGTGGGCAGACTGGTTGTGGAATCTTAGAACTGGAAGGTTCCTTACAAGAGTACCGTGTATCTTATTAAACATAGTGTGAACTGAGAGACTTTCTGGAAGGAGATTTCTCCCAGTGAAAGAAATGACTGTCTAAGTGAATCTTCATTTCCCTCTCTGTCTCCAAACCTGAGACATTTCCAAAGTTGCACCTTCTCCTCAAAGTATCACACTTTGATTCCAACAGCCTTTGCCGTGCCCAACTCCCTGGAGCATCCTGTTCCTTTAAAATTCAGCCTGGGCACAAGTAAACCCTGTTTCTTCATGCAGGTAAGACAGGCTGGTGTTCAGAAAAGATTTAGCTGAATATGATGTGAGAACCAAAAGAGAATATAGGTAGCATCATGATAGTCAGGTTTTCAAGGTATGGAGAGAACTGGGAGTCAACACTGACGACAGTGGAGCCAAAAACACCCTCCTGCCCAGTGTCCTGACCATCTCTGCCAGGGCATGGCTCAGGGCGTAGCTCGTGTCCTAACCTCCAGGAGCCTGGCCCTCTCCTATCAGAGTGGAGCTTCCAAAGACTAAACAAAAGACACCGGTCTCCTAAGTCAGGCACTGAGGGGTTCCGTGAACACTGACTATTAACCGAGGGTAATGTCCATTCTTCCCTGTTGCCCCCTTGCCCAACATAGTACTTGGCACATGTTGGAGCTCAATGTAATATCTCCTGAGAGGAAATTCCAAACTTTTCCTCATACAAGCGATCAGAGCAAAGTCTTCCTGCTTAATTCCAGCTTCAGATCTGAAGGCCATACTTTTCTCAAATTGTCGGGATTATGATGACGGGCTTCAGGACTTCGGTTAGCTGCCTCGCCCACTTCTGGAGCACTTCGGGGCCTTTCTCTTAGGAAAAGGTCCTTCTTCGTAACCTGGACAGCTCTGCTTCTCAGCGCTCCACAACCACACGTCTGCAAAGCAGGAGTCCTCACACACTCCGAAACCAGAGGATGACTCAGACTCGGCCTGAGATCAACCGACCAACCGCCTCACTTCGCAAGAAAGAAGTCGAAGTCCAGAGAATGATTAGTAACTTCCCCAGGCTCGTGCCCATTCAGGGGCAGAGATGCGCCCAGGGAACAGCCAGGCCTGCGCCTCACCCCATTCCTCACTGCTTCGCTCCTCTTCTTGTTTTTACCAGAACGGAGACCTCAGGGAAGCTGTGGGAGACTGCTTTCACCTGGGGCCCCCGAGCGGCCCCTGCTCTCCCTCTCCTGACCGCAGAGTCTGATGGGCCTCTTGTTAATTCCCAGATGCTGTACCACTCCTCTGGGTCCGCCCAGAACCCTTGCGGTTTAAGATGTGAAAAACGGATACTGCCCAAGCCTGGGCTCACCTGCGGAGGCTTCTGGACACTGCGAGGTCACGTGGTTTTCTATGGGGTCCCAGAGTGGGTCACAAACACCAGAAAGCACCTGTTGAAAGTAATGCTGTCTTATTTGTGTGTGTTTGTATTTTACTGTGTCCTGTCTCATTTGTGTTTTCCCTCCATTGGCCCACCTCTACCTTCCTGAATAAACAGAGCCAGGCCCTGGGCATGCCTGATCCCTAGGTTTCGAACACATAGACCAGAAAAGCCAGTAACACTATGCCTTGGGGCTACACTTACTGAGTGTGGGCCCTACTAAATTGAAATTAGTGCTTACCTCTAGAGGATCAGTATTGTTTTTAGAGAAACCTTTTAATACGCATCTCATCTGACTCTAAAAATAACATACACTTTTTAGACCAAAATTGGGGGACGGGGGTGTAAGAGAAAAAGCAGAGAAATATAAAGGACTCTTTAAATGCAATTCCACCACCACTGTTAATGTTTTAGGGTATTATTTTCTATCTTTTTTTTAAGTTTATTTATTTATTCTGAGAGAGAAAGAGAGTGGGAGGACACAGAGAGAAGGAGAGAAAAAGAGAGAGAGAAAGACAGAGAGAGAGAGAATTCCAAGCAGGCTCCACACTCAGTGCAGAGCCCGAAGTAGGGCTCAATTTCACAACCACAAGAACAGAACTTGAACCAATATCAAGAGTCAGATACTTAACCAACTGAGCAACCCAGGTGCCCCTCTTTTCTATCTTTTTAAACACACACACACACACACACACACACACACACACACACACACAGTATCATATATTTTCAGCAAAGCGATGGTTAAGAATGAATCAAAGTCTCAGGTCATAAGAATAGGCAGAAAAAGAGGCTCGCACATCCCAGGAACTGCTGGCACACGTATAAAGATAGGAAATGAGAAATCTTCATTTTTAAACTCGGAAAAGGAAACAGCATGTGGTATTCATGTTATCATTGTAACTGAGTCTTCCAGCGGAAAAATATGATATTAACTAACTCATTGGTCAGGATGAGAATCAGTGTAGCCGTGGCTCTGACCACAGTCAGCTTCAGTTCTTTTGCTTGAGGTGGGCCATGCCCATTCTAAGGGTCGCCATGCTTGTCAGACGGGGCTGCGGCAGAGGCAAGGGCTGCAGCAGTCTGAACGCAGGAAATCATATCTGAAGGGGAAGCTTTGGGCTGGCCGAAGTGTGTTAACCTTTCGTCCATGTCATCGGGTTTAATATGTTAACTTTGTAGTGAAAGCTTCTTCTTTGAGCTCAGGGTTCATAAAACGTGTTACTGGTCCTTGATGTTCCCAGTCGAGGATAGTAAGGAAAACAGAGCCCTGAAAGCTCACATTGAGTGAAGCAAAGACAGAGCTGGGGGGTCAGCCCAGGGCCCCACCTCCTCCCCAGCCTGACAGAACTGAACGGCTATTCATAGCGGCTGGAGCGCTTCCAAGCTGTGAGTGTAAATTTACTTGTATCATCTTTGCAGAGAGGAACTGTGTAGTCCCTCGTGCCTCCCGGTTGATTCAGATCGACTGTTTATTTGTTTAGTCCTGTAATGATATTATCCACAGGGCTAGAGCCACACAGGGCGGAGGAGGAATTCCAGGAGGGGGGAGGCTGCCTGTGTTTACTGCCCTGTCAGCCCTTCACGACAAAAGACAAAAGGTGCAGTAATTTGCGTGTTCCCACACGCATGATCCATATGGACAATATCGAGCATGGGTGCTGAAGAAGAAAAAAAGAGGATTCCCAGAAATCAAGATGCCAGCTGCCTTGGGAGAAATGCAGGGGCTCACTGTGAGCCTCTGATTACACACCACACTTCCAGAGCTGCAAGGAATTTGGAGATGTTATCCATAAGCAGAGGAAAAAGGAACCATCAGCTCTTGACTGACTTGGGCTTTGTGTTGTCTTGGAGTTTGAGCCCCCCTTTTTCTTTCTTTTTCTTTTCAAGCTCAGCAGTTTCTATTGCTTCTCATGGCAAGGCCTATTCGGGGCGACCACGATTTCCCTTTTCCTTGGTACATTTATTTATAGCTTAGTTTCAATGCAGTTCTTAGCTGTGGGCGTATTATCAGCGCCAATTCTAGTTCGTCTCCTCAGTGTCAGCCTGAAACCCCTAAAATGTGCTGCCAGTTGGTTCCTGACTGTTTTTCTGGAAGCTGTGCAGCTCTGCAAGCTTTTTACCTCAGGAGCGTGCCCTCCATCCAAGAAACACACTACTTGAAAGAAAGGACAAAAAGGAATCAACAGAGTCAGCATGTCACTCACTGGGCTGGCAGGCGGTGATCTGCTGAGGGGCAACTGTGCCCAACGTCCTTGACAACTGTGGGCCCGCTCTGGCCCTACCACATGGATGCCACCATCACAGTTTGAGCGGTGCCACCTGAGAGAGTCACACAATTGACTGATGCCCCCATGGTGAAGGGCACTGCGGGGAGGGCCGACGGGAAAATAGGATGGACGGCTGCCACAGGCCTTGAGAAACAGCACTTAAGGACGTGCCCAAACCACCAGCAAAGCGATGCAACACTGCTAGATGCCAGGGGACTGATGGCACAGTGGGTAACCTTGAATGGCCTGAGCCCATGTTGAGTAACAGGCAAGGCAACTGTGAATAATAGATTACAAACAGCAGCGGTTCCCGAAAATAGCCATTTGTGGTTCCCAAACAATGGAGACATTTCATGACACACAAGATGGGAAGGGATGTGAAGGGCGCACCTCTGTCTTCCTGGCTGCAGGATTCACCATAGTGACCCCATCCAACTGACACAGACACCTTCGCTCTTTATCTAGTGAAAGCCAAACTGCCTACATGCCATAGGATGGGATACAAAAAAATACTCAACAAGTGAGCCAAAGGTCCATTAGTCCTACTTAGTGCCCCACAATTCACGGAAGAGGTAGTGGTGGACAGGCAGATGCTGCTGGGACTCGGTTTTCACGTCAGGCTGGTACCCACAGTCTCTGAGTTTGCCTTTTCAGTTCCTCTAAGTAGGAAGGAAACCCTAGAAGAATCACCTCACTTGGCTTACTGGGTGTGAATGGGAGGCGAGGACGGAGGTGAGGGAATAAGCTTGCCCCGGAACGAAGCAAACAACCATATTAAACAGTGGGGCTGTTAATAAAAGCAAAAGAGAGACAGTGCGCGTATTTTTAATGACCAGGACCAGGGTGCCCTGTGCAAACATAAACAGCTCCCTGCCTGCGGAGGCCTAGAAGACCTCCAGTCGCGGACTTTGGGTTCCGTGCCACCCCCTCCTAAGGGTGCCCGGTCCTGCCAAAAGTCATTTGCAAATAAAGAGCCCTCAGAAATGTGCCCTGTCTTCGGCCAAAGAGGAGAACCTCTTTTCCAATAAATATTTGGCCGGGAATGGGGGAGGGGAGCCAAGAGTAACAAAGGGAGCCAGCGGCCCGGGTTTGTTTGGATTGCCCGGCCGGCGCAGGAGCGGCCGGGCGCAGCTGACCACGGGTACAGCTAGGTTAATTTCCACATGGAGCTGCAGAAACCCTATCCGCGGGTTGCGAAGCGTGGGTCAGCCAAGGCATGTTAATCTGTTTAGCATGTGCGCCGCGCGGAGGAGCCAGACCACCGGGGCGCAGGAGGCGCGGCCGCAGCCGTGCTGCTTCGGGGAGTTAATAAAGAGCCGAAGGCAAGGAAGGGTAGCGAGGTTGCGGCGGCTCGGAGCCAGCCGCGCCCGCGGGCCCCGGGGAGGGCCAGGTCGCCTGCTGCCAGCCGCTCGCGGCCCGCGGGCCCCCCGGCTCCGTGCGCCCCAGAGGCTGAGCGAGGCCCGGGCCCGGCCGAGGCTGGGCGCGCAGCGGCGCGGGGCAGGGGCGCGGGGACCGGACCCGCGGGCCCAGGAGAGCCGCGCGGGCCACCCGCCCCCCGGAGCGGGGAGTGGGGTGGGGGGTGGGGAAGCCTCTTCTCCGCCCTCGCGCCGGTGGGGAGCAGGGGAGCGAGGGGTTAGCCGTTTAGAACATTTTTAACTAATCAAAATATTTGCTGATGAGTATTTATTTTTACAAGAACTCAGTTTGGCTGCAGACTTCCCGAGCAACAATATGGGCTGCCGTATTAGGTTTGTGTCGCAGCCAAGTGCGGTTGGGCTTGTTGAATCTGCGCGCCAGAGATCACTCGCTCTGGAGAGGTTTCTCTGTTCTGGGGAAGAAGCTTTCCCAAGACCATCTTTCTGCAGATGGCGTTTAGAACACAACCACATGTCCCCCAGAGCACGGGAGGCTTCGTGGATTACGTTTGGGCTGAATGAGAAGAGGAACGCACGCCCTTTCCTAGCCAAGCAACAAAAGGGGAAATAAAGGGAAATGTCCCAGCCTTGAGAAAGGAAAGCCAGCCTCAGAGGTTCCAGGGCGGACACAAACACAAGTGGGTTAACACGACGCATCTACCTCAGTACAGCCCTCTAACGCGCTGACCTTTCCTCTCTCTTTTTCTCCCTCCCACTACTGGAGCAAGACTCACTTTTAACTTTACCGAAGTAAACTTGTTGAGTCTACTCAAAATTGATTCATTCAAGTCATTGCAGAGTGACTGGCCGCTATCTAGGAAAAGTCATGAAAGTTTGAGTCGAATCAGGTTTGGAAAAGGACAAATGAGTGTTCATAGTAAGCAGCCTTGGATTGTAACGCTATCTGCAAAAGTACTGGACCATACTCTTTAAAATGCTCTTGACTGAGAACTGGATTGAAATCTACTTCACAGCAGTAATTAAGAATTTGGACTTATAATTAAGAAAGTGGGCTGCTCTGGCACGAACTCCTGTTAGTTAACCTGAACAATGCAACAATCCATTTGAGAGCGCTTAGGAGGAAAGACTCCTCAGCGGCTCTGCCTGGGGGGCTGGTGGGGGCGGGGGAGGAGAAGGGGAGGTCGGTTAGAGGTTCTTCTGGAAGGGGGCCTGTAGGGCATCACTGCCAAGAAGCGCCTGCAGAAAGTGCAAGTGAGCAGATTTACACGAAGTTGGATCACAGAAGCAGAAAGTAAAGTTGCCCATCACGAAGAAGAAGACTTCCCAAGTGCAGGATGGCATAGGACTGCTGGGAATGTATATATGGAAGAAACATATCTGAAAAGTTCTAGACATCCTAAGCGAAGTATCACTTGTCAGTGCACTCTGGTAGTATTCAAAAGCAAACATAATACTAGGATAATGAAAGCAAAATAAACTGTTAGGAACCATCAACCCACTCCTCCCTTTCTTCTGTATTAGAGTTTCTTGTTCCGTCCTGGGAGCCACAACTAAAGAGATCTGGAGAACTACGATGTCCCTTCTCTCTTCTCTCCTTTTTTCACTTGCGTGGTTTACACTGGCCACTAAGTGTCCTGATCTTAATGACAGTTGCCACCTGTCCAATTTCGGGCCGGAGAGTCCCCAAATCAAAGTTAAATTCTCCAAGTCTCCAAGAAGTGTGAAAAGAGCCTGTAGCTTCTTTTGATCAAAGAGATCCATGGGCCTGAATTTTATACATAAAAGGAAAGATGACACTAATAAAAATTGCCTGCACTTTATATTATTTTGAAACTGGTTGGCAGAGATGAAGGGACTAAGGAAAGTAAGTTTCAGGGAGAGAGAGAAACATATATATAGCTGAGGCACTTAAATTCTTCAGAAGCACAGAAGACAACAGGTTTCAATATATCCAACTCAAATTTCCTTTACTCAGCAACCTCGGCCAAAAGAGGACACTTTACTCTTGCCAGTCAAGAAAAAGATATCGAGGCTCTTGGGTGGCGCAGTCAGTTGAGCGTCTGACTCTTGATATTGGCTCAGGTCATGATCCCAGGGTTGTGGGATTGAGCCCCAGGTCAGGCTCCTTACAGAGTAAGAAGCCAGCTTAAGATTCTCTCTCTCTCTCTCTCTCTCTCTCTCTCTCTCTCTCTCTCTCTCTCTCTCCCCTCTTTTCCTCTCCCCCACTTGAGCACACTCTCTCTCTCACTAAAATTTAAAGAAAAGAAAAAGACATCAGTACAGTGCCCGGATGTCTGGTAAGCCAAGGAGACTGCCTGTCTGGAAAGCGGCTTGTTCCTACACCCAAGCTGAGGCTCCTGATGCCCACTTCTCCTTCATGTGAGAGTCGGATTGAGCTGCTATAATGAAATACCGTAGACTGGGGGCCTTACACAACAGATGTTTATTTCTCACAGTTCTGGAGGCCGAGAGGTCCAAGATCAAAGTGGCAGCAGATTCAGGTCTTGGTGAGGGCCCCCTTCCCATTGGGCAGACTTCTCCCTGTGTCTGCACACGGACATGGAGAGTGAGCCCCAGTCTCTTCTTCTTCTTATAGGGACACTAACCCATCACAAGGAGCCCCCTCCTCATGATCTCATGTAAACCTATTTATCTTCCAAAGGCCCCATCTCTAAGTAGCTTTAGGGGTTAGAGCTTTGTCCTATGAATGGGACACAAATATTTAGGCCACAACAGGGAGCCACTACCATGTCAGCGCAATGCAGGTGTAGAACTGGCAGGAAGGGGCACAGGCTGGCAAATCTCACCTTACCTTCGAGGCGCAGACCAAGAGCCAAGAGGGTCCACCTCCCTCTTTGAAGCTTTCTCTGTCTTCCTTTTTCAACCCCCTCATTCCTCTGTTAAATTTGTTACAGCAATTACTTTTGTCATCCCTGTTTATTCCCTAGCATAAGCTACTTTGGACTAGTTTTTTGTTTTTGTTTTGTTTTGTTTTGTTTTTGATGAGTTATATTTCATGACCCCAACTGGAATATTCTAGCAGTAGCAGTAGTGATACAATGATGCCAGTAGTTAACATCGATTAGGCCTGTCTCTTGTGCCAGTGCTTTCCATGCATCATAGCATATAGTTTTCACAATAAAGCTATGAGATACGTATTACCATCATTTTCACAAATGAGAAAAACAAAGTTCTGGAGAGGCTAAGTAGCTTATTCACCAGGTTAGTAAGTGGCAGAGCGGAGTCTCAAACCACTGGCCTCCTGAGCCTGAGCTCGTAACCAGTGCACTGTCATATAAGCCCCTCTATTTTTTTTAATTAGAGAGAGAGAGAGAGTGCACAAGTTGGAGAGAAGGAGATGGAGAGAGAGAAAGAGAGAGGGAGAGAGAGAATCTCAAGCTGGCTCCACACTCAACCAGGAGCCCAATGCCATGATCGAGCTCATGACGGTGAGATCAGGACCTGAGCCGAAATCAAGAGTTGGACATTCAACTGACTGAGCCACCCAGGTGCCCCTAAGCCCCTTCTTAAGCGCACAGTGCTCCCACCAAATGTTTGTGGAGGGTGAGAGTGTAATATTTCATTTCAATTCCCCTGAGATCAAAAAAAGCCTAAAATTTGGGTGTATTGACCCCTTCCTTACTTAGCAAACAACAACAACAACAAAACTGTATTTCCAGTCTCTACAACCTATTAATTCTTGTCCCCTCCCGCTTTTCAAACGAAGGTATTTTCCATCACACCATGACTTGATTCTGTTGCGCACCCTCCCTGAGTCTGCGTCATTCCGTTCTGCTGCAATAAGTGATTGATAGCTTTAATTTTTAAATGTATTAAACACCAGACTGGTGGGAAAATTTACTTATCCCATTTGTCATTCTAAAAAATTTAAGACTGATGAAATACAGAAAAAGAATTAGGCTTCCACAGAACCGAGTTTCCCAGGGCCCCCAATGGGTAGGTGGGATGGGGCAGGAAATGAACCCAAGGCTTCCTGAAGAGCTCCGAGGGAAGAAAGCGCGGAAACCCAGTTAAAATGCCCAGTGGGTCTGGGAATGACCTCCTACTATAACAGTCCTTGGAGTAAGGGCTGAATAGCCATCAATCAGAGAAAAAAGAACAGGGCTTGGGTCTTGATTAGCTCGTGGGTCTCACGTCTATAAAATGGAACTGGTAAGCCTGGTGCTTCTCTTCTAAATAAATATGCTGTCAAACCGAGGGATGAATCTGGTCAGGTACCCCGGGTGCCTCTGAGGAAAGCACCGTGGAAAAATTATTTTCTAAAATGATGTTGTCTCATTCCATCACTGGAAAGTATTTCTTCCTAAATAACGTGATTGGTGAGCTGAATAGTTTCAAATCAGGACACACTCATGTCGTTCAGAGAAGCCGACTGTCTAGGGCTCCAAATAGAAAAGAGGATGAGTCCCCCTAGAATTCCTCCAACATCATGTGCCCTTATGTGGGCCAAGCTTGCTTGGAAAGGAGAACAGAATGACGTTGCCCAGTGAATTCCCCCCACCCCAGGCTTCACATTCCAAAAGTGTCCCATTAAATGAGCCCAAGCAGTTGCTTCTGAAATCATAAATTCCAAAAGACAATGAAAGTTGCGATCACAAGGGGTAACAGAAGCCAAACACATTAGGAACATGTTCCTTGAGCAAATAGCATAATTCCGGACGCGCGGGAACACATGGTTTGCCTCAAACATGTTTCATTTTGTCATCGCACTGAGTGCACAGTATTTCTCTTTGGGTGCAAGAGTGATTGATTTCGTTGGGAGAATTGTTTGCAAGAACATGAAAGTTGCCAAAGCAAACACGTTGGAGGGAAGTGTGGAGAAGGGGAGTAAGAGTATTTGGAGTAGATCTGGGTTTGGGAAGTTCATGCAGAGGTGAGACACTGAGATGTAGAACAAATAAAAACATTCTGCACACTTCATCTACATAAATTATGTTCAGAAATTCACTCTGTGTAGACATTAGCTGTGCAGCTACAACTCTCCCTGGTGTGCCTCCAGAATGTGGGCACAAGGCCAATTTGTAAGTGAATGATTTGTAACCTTTCCTCCACATAAATTAATCTATTAATATTTAAATCATCCTGATTTTAATCCATAAAAGTCATGTAGCCGTTGTAAAAAAAAAAACTATAATCTATTTGTCTTTTATGATAGAATTCTATTACTGACTTTTATTAATAGATTGTCTCCAGATATGTCGACAGAATGGAAAACATTAAGAATATTTCCTTTGATCTGTTTTTCTTCCATCAAAAAATAAATAAATAAATAAAAATCTACCTAAATAATACACAGCAGCATTTTTAACCACGTGATTTTGAAATGTTCCTTTTGGTCATTTACTTGACATGAAATTGTTATATTAGACATGAGAACTTTTTTAGCTCTCATCTGCCTCTAGGTATTCGCTTCGGAGGGGTGTAAATGTGTTATACTCACGTAGTCACAGTATGAACTAACCAATGGAAATTTTTGTTTGCTCCATTAGCATTTTCTTTTTCATATAGCTATTCTTAGAGTGCAAAAAGAGAACTTCTGAGAATTAGCAATAGACTATCAGAATAAACATTCTCATTTAAGGCCAATACTCTAAATACAAAATAAATCATTTTAAAAATGGGACTAGAGGCTTTTGAAGTGACTTTGTAAAGACCCGGCACAGCTCTGTGTACAGGAAGGTTCTCATCACTCATGCTAAGGCACAGCCTCTCTCCCACCTCCTGTCCTTCCGCCCAACTAGTACCTCATGGAAGGGCAGGAGGTCACTTGTATTAGCTATCTATTCCTGCGTAACAAATTACCTCCAAACTTAGCAGTTTAAAACAACAACATTTATTATCTTGCAGTTTGTATGGGAGCACAGCTTAACTGGACCCTCTAGCTCTGGGTCTCTCACGTGGCTACAATCATCTCAAGGCTTGACTGGGAAGGATCTGCTTCCTAGCTCATTTGCATAGTTGTTGGCAAGATTCAGTTCCTTGCTGATTGGTGGACTGAGGCCTCCCTAGGTTCCTCCCCATGTGGGACTCTGTAAAGCATCTCACAACATGTCCGCTGGCTTCAGCAGAGTGAACAAACACGGGGGCAAGAGAGAGGACCAGCAAGATGGAAGACACAGTCTCAACCCTGAGCATGGAAGTGACACCCCATCACTTTTGCTGCATCCTCTTTGCTGGAAGCGAGTCAGTTGGGAGATTACATCATTGGGAGCAATGTCAGAGCTGCCTCCATATTCCTGATGACTATTAGGGGTATACTTTGCTTGTATCTTAGGCCTCGCTTATACTCTTGAACAGTGGTTCTCACAGTGTGACTCCTGAGCCAGCAGCAATCACTGAGGAATTTGTTATAATTACAAATTCTTAGGCCTGATTCAGTCCTATTGCATCAAACGGTCTGGTGGATTCTAGGTGATTCTGAGCATGCTAAAGTTTGAAAAGCGTTGCCTTTAAAATGAAGGAAGCATAGCTCGTTTGGCTCTCCCCAATTCTCTCTTGTAAGACCTAGATCTCAGGGGTGTGAAGGTCTGCGCACATTGTCAACATAGTCATGGTGGCTGGTAGTTTTGTAACATGATGATTTGCAACATAAATCAGCAGACACCTTACAAGGCCCCTCGTATGGCAAAGTCACATGAGTTCTTTTGGTTTTTCTTTATCTTGGATTTCAGTGTTTCAAGGTATTGCACTTCATGCACCTAACCCCACAGGCTAGTACTTTGTAGGTTTGGGAACCAGAGGGAACTGGCTCACTTGAACAAAGCTTCAAAACAGTTAATCCACAAAAAACAAAGTTTAAAAAAAACCCTCATTCGGTTGTTCAAATGCCAACTTTTTCAAATACGTTGATTCTCTAAGCTAGTTCTTCTCTAACTCTGTACCCGCTCTCAAAAAGAAAAAGGTTTTAATGGCCACAGTTGTGCTCTTAAAGTGTGAGGAGGCTGAGAAGGATAATTCTATATTCTGGGTACTCCCAGTAGGAATGCAATCTGTGAGGTGAGTAAGCATGATAGCTATGGTCTGCTGTGGCAAAATCTCCACTCTTTCCTAGTTGTGTCCGTCTGTTTTTTTTAACATCCCCTCAAACTCATCATCTTTAGGAGGGCTCCATGCATTACAGAAAGAATACAGGCTATGGGCCTGGAAGACCTGGATTCAAATCTAAGCTCTGCTACTCAGCACCTGTGTGATCTTAGGCAAATTATTTAACCTCTCAGAGTCTTTCTTTCCTAACATAAGAGGACAAACACCTATCTCCTCGGTTTAATGTATAAATTAAAAGTGAGATGATACAAAAAGTTTCCAGTACATAGCAGGTGTATAATAAATGTTATTCTACCTCAACTTTCCTTTGCTTTCCCTTAGTGCTTAGCATAATGTGTCGTACATCTTAGGCTTTCCATAAATGTTAGAGAATCCAGAGCTGTACCCTCAGACAGGCTTGGCATTTTCAGGAATGCACAGTAAAGCACACAATATAGCCAACAAATGTACTAGTCAACAGTTAATGCACAGAGTGAGTAGATTCTTAATATCTTTGTAGGGAAGATTCTCCCAAAGAATCATTCTGATTATTTATATGATGTATTAAATTCATTAATGTGAGTATTTAATTCAACAACCCTGTGTAATTGTATTGGTGATAGCGTCCTGTTCCATACAGAGTAATAACGTATCTACTGATACCTCCAGGCAGTAATGTCTAAGACCTCAACTGCCCACTTGGTACATGGGGGGTGAATACGGGAAATGAGCTCCAGTGTTATCACCTCACATCTCTTTCCCAGATTTCTATGGATACAACTAACAGTTTACCTATTGTACGTACACTCTAATTTTGAGGAGCATGGCCCTATTTTGGCAACTCCATGGCCATATGCCGAAGAAAGGCCAAAACAACAGCTATTCCAATCCTCCTATTGACTCATTCTAAGTTAGTTATATCAGTAAACACACACACACACACACACACGCGCACACACACATGCACACACACACGCCAAAGAGACCAAAACAAAAGAAAACACAATATGGCAAATCTTCTAGTCCAGTTTTGTAATATTCTGTAACTTAAAAAAAAGGATCTTGTAGTATCAATGCTCTCCTTTATAGAGAACTTTAAAGTACTACAATGGAACATGGCGGAGGAGTAGGGGGCTCCAGTATTTCGGTTGCCCTTTAAAGGGGGACGACTGAAACCATTGTCTCTCTCAACTCCAAAAATCGGGGGGGAAAGGTGCTACAGCTGACAAGAAACATAGGCGAAAACAGACACGGCCCAGCTAAACCTTTTCCTTTCCGGGGCAACTTCAAGAAACAATCCATAACACATCCAGCCAAAATGACGAGACGGAAGAATTCTCCTCAAAAGAATCTACAAGAAGCAGTGACAGCTCAAGAATTAATGAAAACAGATATAAGCAACATAACAGAACTCGAATATAGAATGATAATCATAAAACTAATTGCTGGCCTTGAAAAAAGCTTAGATGAATGCAAGGGGTCCCGCGCGGCAGAGTTCAAAGACCTTAAAAACGGTCAGGAAGAATTAAAGAAGACATTGGAAGAAATACAGGGGAAACTGGAAGCAGCCACAGCACGGATTGAAGAGGTAGAGGAAAGAGTTAGTGCATTAGAAGACAAAATCATTGAAAAAGAGGAAGCAGATAAAAAGAGAGAGAAGCTGATCCAGGAACAGGAAAGGAGAATTCGAGAGCTGAGCGATGCACTCAAAAGAAACAATATCCGTATCATAGGAGTTCCAGAGGAAGAAGAGAGAGAGAAAGGAGTCGAAGGGGTTCTTGAACAAATCATTGCTGAGAACTTCCTCAACATGAGGAAGGAAACGAGCATGGAAATCCAAGAGGCACAGAGAACTCCCCTCAGACGTAACTTGAATAGACCTTCTGCACGGCACATCATAGTGAAGATGGCAAAATACAAAGATAGGGAGAGAATCTTGAAAGCAGCTAGGGACAAAAAAACCCTAACATACAAAGGGAGACCTATAAGGGTAGTAGCAGACTTATCTACGGAAACTTGGCAAGCCAGAAAGGAATGGCAGGATATCTTCAATGTGATGAGCAAGAAGGACATGCAACCAAGAATTCTGTATCCGGCTAGCCTGTCGTTCAGAATAGAAGGAGAGATCAAGGTTTTTCCCAACAAACAAAAACTGAAAGAATTTATCACAAATAAGCCAGCACTGCAAGAGATCCTGAGGGGCATTCTATGAAGACAAGGTTGCAAAGAACACAAACTGCCAGGGACAGCCTTACAAACATGAAACTTACAGATAATACAGTGACTGTAAGCCCATATTTTTCAATATTAACACTGAATGTAAATGGACTAAATGCGCCAATCAAAAGACACAGGATAACAGAATGGATTAAAAAACAAGACCCATCTATTTGCTGTCTTCAAGAAACTCATCTTAAACCTGAAGATACCTTCAGATTGAAAGTGAGGGGATGGAGAACTATCTACCATGCTACTGGAAGTCAGAAGAAAGCCGGAGTAGCCACACTTATATCAGACAAATTAGACTTTAAAATGAACGATGTAATAAGAGATGAAGAAGGACATTATATAATAGTCTCAGGGACGATCCAGCAGGAAGAGCTACCAATTGTAAATATCTACACACCGAATTCGGGGGCACCCAAATTTGTAAAACAACTAATTACAAACATTAGCAACCTCATCGATAAAAATGTCCTAATAGTAGGGGATCTCAACACTCCACTCTCAGAATTGGATAGATCCACAAAACACAAAATCTCCGCAGAAACAATAGCCCTGAATGACACATTAGGACAGATGGGCCTCACAGACATCTTTAGGGTCCTTCATCCAGAAGCAAAGGAATTTACGTTTTTCTCATCTGCACATGGTACATTTTCCAAGATAGACCACATTCTGGGGCACAGGGAAGCTCTGAATAAATATAAAAGAATTGAGATCATACCATGTACACTGTCAGACCACAATGCTTTGAAACTTGAAATCAACCACAGGAGAAAGCCTGGAAAATATCCAAGAACATGGCGGCTAAGAAATAACCTACTAAAAGATGACTGGGTCAACCAAGCCATCAGAGAAGAAATTAAAAAATACATGGAAACAAATGAAAATGAAAATACAACAATCCAAACGCTCTGGGACGCAGCAAAGGCAGTCCTGAGAGGGAAATATATTGCAATCCAGGCCCATCTCAAGAAACAAGAAAAATCAATAACACAAATTCTAACAGCACGCCTAAAGGAACTAGAAGCAGATCAACTAAAACAACCCAAGCCCAGCAGAAAGAGAGAAATAACAAAGATCAGAGCACAAATTAACCATATGGAGACAGAAAAGGTAGTGGAATAGATCAATGAAACCAAAAGTGGTTCTTTGAAAAAATAAACAAAATAGACAAACCTCTAGCCAGGCTTCTCAAAAAGAAAAGAGAGAGAACTCAAATAGATAAAATCGTGAATGAAAAGGGAGAAATTACAACCAATCCCTCAGAGATACAAGCAATCATCAGAGAATACTATGAAAAATTATATGCCACCAAACTTGGCAATCTGGAAGAAATGGATAGCTTCCTAAATAGCCACACGCTACCAAAACTCAAACGGAAAGAAATAGAAAATTTGAACAGACCCATAACTAGTGAAGAAATAGAATCAGTTATCAAAAATCTCCCAGCAAATAAAAGCCCTGGACCAGATGGCTTTCCTGCGGAATTTTACCAGACATTTAAAACAGAGTTAATTCCTATCCTCCTCAAGCTGTTCCAAAAAATTGAAACGGAAGGAAAACTCCTGGACTCATTCTATGAAGCCAGCATCACTTTGATTCCCAAACCAGATAGAGACCCAGCAAAGAAAGAAAATTACAGGCCAATATCCCTGATGAATATGGATGCAAAAATTCTCAACAAGATACTAGCAAATCGAATCCAACAGCATATAAAGAGAATTATCCACCATGATCAAGTAGGATTCATCCCTGGGTTGCAGGGCTGGTTCAATATTCGCAAATCAATCAACGTGATACATCACATCAACAGAAGAAAAGATAAGAACCATATGATCCTGTCCATAGATGCAGAAAACGCATTTGACAAAATACAGCATCCTTTCTTAATAAAAACTCTTGAGAAAGTCGGGATAGAAGGAACTTACTTAAACATCATAAAAGCCATATATGAAAAGCCCACAGCTAATATCATCCTCAATGGGGAAAAATTGAAAGCCTTCCCCCTGAGATCAGGAACACGACAGGGGTGTCCACTCTCACCACTGCTATTTAACATAGTGCTGGAAGTCTTAGCATCAGCAATCAGACAACAAAACAAAATAAAAGGCATCAAGATTGGCAAGGAGGAAGTCAAACTCACTTTTTGCAGATGACATGATACTTTACATGGAAAACCCGACGGAATCCACCAAAAGCCTACTAGAACTGATTCATTATTTCAGCAAAGTTGCAGGATACAAAATCAATGTACAGAAATCGGTGGCATTTCTATACACCAACAATGAAGCAGCAGAAAGAGAAATAAAGAAGCTAATCCCTTTCACAATTGCACCAAAAACCATAAAATACTTAGGAATAAACCTAACCAAAGAGGTGAAAGACCTCTACACTGAAAATTATAAAAAACTTATGAAGGAAATTGAGGAAGACACAAGGAAATGGAAAAACATCCCACGCTCATGGATTGGAAGAATAAATATCGTCAAAATGGCAATACTACCCAAAGCAATCTACACATTCAATGCAATCCCAATCAAAATTGCACCAGCATTCTTCTCAAAGCTAGAGCAAACAATCCTAAAATTTGTATGGAACCACAAAAGACCTCGAATAGCCAAAATAATACTGAAGAATAAAACCAAGGCGGGAGGCATCACAATCCCAGACTTTAACGTCTACTACAAAGCGGTGGTCATCAAGACTGTATGGTATTGGCACAAAAACAGACACATAGACCAATGGAATAGAATAGAAAACTCCAGAAATGGACCCGCAAGTATATGGCCAACTAATCTTTGACAAAGCGGGAAAATGTATCCAATGGAAAAAAGACAGCCTCTTTAACAAATGGTGCTGGGAGAATTGGACAGCAACATGCAAAAGAATGAAACTAGACCACTTTCTTACACCACTCACAAAAATAAATTCTAAATGGATAAAAGATCTGAATGTGAGACAGGAAACCATCAAAATCCTAGAGGAGAAAACAGGAAAAAGCCTCTTTGACCTAAGGCGCACCAATTTCTTACTCGACACGTCTCCAAAGGCAAGAGAATTAAAAGCAAAGATGAACTATTGGGACCTCATCAAGATAAAAAGCTTCTGCACAGCAAAAGAAACAACCAACAAAACGAATAGGCAACCAACAGAATGGGAAAAGATCATCGCAAATGACATATCGGATAAAGGACTAATATCTAAAATTTATAAAGAACTTACCAAACTCCACACCCGAAAAACAAACAACCCAGTGAAGAAATGGGCGGAAGATATGAATAGACACTTCTCCAAAGAGGACATTCAGATGGCCAACAGACACATGAAACAATGCTCAATGTCACTCAGCATCAGGGAAATACAAATCAAAACCACACTGAGATACCATCTCACACCAGTCAGAGTGGCTAAAATGAACAAATCAGGAAACTATAGATGCTGGCGAGGATGTGGAGAAGTAGGCACCCTCCTACACTGTTGGTGGGAATGTAAACTGGTGCAGCCACTCTGGAAAACGGTGTGGAGGTTCCTCAAAAAAATGAAAATAGAGCTACCCTATGATCCAGCAATAGCCCTGCTAGGAATCTACCCAAGAGACACAGGAATGCTGATGCATAGGAGCACGTGTACCCCAATGTTCATAGCAGCACTTTCGACAATAGCCAAATCATGGAAAGAGACCAAGTGCCCATCAACTGACGAATGGATAAAGAAGTTATGGTACTTATATACAATGGACTACTACGTGGCAATGAGAAAAAATGAAATCTGGCCATGTGTAGCCAGATGGATGGAACTGGAGGGTATTATGTTAAGTGAAATAAGTCAGTCAGAAAAAGACAGATACCATATGTTTCCAAGAATAGGTGGACTTTGTGAGACTAAGCAAAAACCAGGGGGAGGGAAAGAGGGGAAAGGAAAAAAAGACACAGAGAGGGAGGGAGATAAAACATAAGAGACTCTCAAATGCTAAAACATAAGAGACTCTCAAATACTAAGAAAAAACTGAGGGTGAGGGGGATGAGGGAGGGGGGAGAGGGGGTGATGGGCATTAAAAAGGGCACATGTTGGGATGAACACTGGGTGTTTATGTAAACTAATTTGAAAATAAACTATTATAAAATTAAAAAAAAAATAAAATAAAAGCAAAAAAAAAAAAAACAAAAAAAACAAAAAAAAATAAAGTACTACAATGTCCCAAAGATTTATATTAATTAGTTTTCAATTATTAATTTGTAAATGTATGGGTGTAACTTTTGCTTACTTAATAGAAATCAACTTCGGGGAAACAAATAAATGAAAGTATAAAGAAAAGTATCCTCAGTTTGGAAAGGCCTTATAAAAATCATGTACCAGCAATTAAAATAAGGTCTTCCCTCATGTCAAGTAAATGGAGATTATAGACACATCTACACTTGTCTATGACTTTTGGTCAGATCAATAGTCATCCATCATAACAGTACAAATGTCAGATATCCAGGAGGAGAGGTCATTATAACTCTTCCACTCTAGTCTAACAGTGAGGATCCATTAAGCTAAATTTTATGATTAGAGCCGTCTCTTACCTTTACTGTTTTGCCAGCCAACTCCAAATTATTTCACCTCGATTATTCATCTGGTAGATTGGTCAACTTATTCATAACTAAAAA
Organism: Paguma larvata; assembly: GCA_030068075.1. Taxonomy (NCBI): domain Eukaryota; kingdom Metazoa; phylum Chordata; class Mammalia; order Carnivora; family Viverridae; genus Paguma; species Paguma larvata. Next base: position 96,513,489 of record CM057826.1, on the reverse strand, counting down.
ATATGTATCGAATGCTAATTATGTGCAAGGTGTTATGGGAAAATGAAGAATTACAAGCCATGGCCATAATTTTAAACAACTTAAAACACAGTGGATACTTAATAGTGGACACTTCATAAAAGCTCCTATGGAATTAGTGCAATTAAGTAGTATGAATAATAAATTCTTCAAGTTTAGAGAAATAAGTCCTTCACTGGGGACAAGGAAGAGTAATGGAGCCCAGATTGTAGAATCAGAACCTTATCCTAGCTCTTCTACTTACGATGTATGACAGTGACAAATTGCTTAACTTTTCCATACTTTAGTTTTCCTCTGTGAAAAACAGGGATGTCCTCCTTCCTGTAGGATGTTTGTGAGAATTAAATGAGATGAGTTACATAACGTATTTAGCAAAGCGCTTAGCACGGAGTGTGCCATATGGATTACCTATGTAGTAACAGGATTCATGTAGTATTCATATTCACGGAGAGGAGAAACATCTCAGTGGGGTCATATGATGGCGACTACAGAGAGAAGAAAAAGATATTACAGCTATGGAGAATAATATTCTCAATAGTGCAAAAAGCAGGAAAATTACCAAACAGGTGTCTGTTTGGGACAGAGAGTTTGGCCCAGGTGTGAAAGGTCTTGAACAAAAGGCAAATTTACTACTTCCAGTTCTTGAGCAGCAGTGTGACATGATTAAGAGGTCTTTGGAAAGTTCATCTGCAGTGGATATTGGCAATGGGGATCCTGGCAATAAGAGGCTAGAGTGGAAAAAGGAGCTCAGTGGTACAGACACAGGGCGAGGGGGATCCGATCTCTGATTACAACAGTGGGAATAGAGAAGGGAGAAAAGGCAAGTCTTTGCAAAGGAAGGATTGATCAAGTGTGGTAAATGACTGGGTGAGAGAATTAAGGTGATGAAGGAATTAAAGATGATTCTGAAAATGTTAAGGCTGGATTAATAGAAAAATGGAGTACTATGGATGGAAGTAAAGCAGTCAAGAAGGGAAGCCAATTATACAATGAGGCTGACTTTACAAATGTAAAGGTTGAAGCTTTTAAGTGGATTTGTCTAGCGGGAGCTGAGAATTTAGTACTACAGCATGGAGAAGGTGTTGGTTATCACCTGAGTAAGGGAAGGCTTGATGCAGTGGCCGTCTGTGGCACCTGGTTGGTGCACCATGGGAATTTGTTCTACCTGTGCCTCGTTCACTATCTTCTTCACTTTTCCCAACCGGCCCCAGCGAGTAGTCCCACTTTCTACCTCTTTATCCCCTTCCACCGTTATCAGGATGGAAATTAAAAACAGTCTATAGATGTCTCACCTGTCTCTAAAATCACCATTCTTCTTTTCCTTTCACCATTCAGAAAGTTACATATCCCATAGAACTGTCCCATTTGGGGGTCAATATAATAGAAATAGGCTGAAGCATACTTTGACAGCTAACCACAAAACTCAACTGACAGGACAACCTACAACATACTCCACCTTTTACTTCATCTTTGCACCCAAAATGGTTCTAGGCACAGCCAAACCTCAGATTTGGTGATCGGACTAGGAGTGTCTGTTGATTAAATGCATTTGGTTGACTCAGTGGGATGAGACTCCAGTATTCATTTACTTGCTCACTGAACACATTCTACGCTTTCATGCTGCTATTTTTGATATATTCTATTTCCATGTATATATAATTTCTCTCCCTTCTCTAAGATTCATGTCAAGCACTACATCTTCTGCAGAGGCTTCCAAGACCCTTCCACACATAGTTATTTTTTTCTCTGTGGTCTTCTACTAATCATTTCACACTTCTATAGAAGCACGTCATGTAATATTTTCACCATTTTATGCGTGTACTGCAATATAGGCCCAAGAATCTGGTAACAAATTCCCAAGTTTTGACACTTTAAAGGCATTTCGTAGGAAGTGGTTTAAGTTTGTTATTAATTTTTTGCATGTTTTGTTGAATTTCTAAAATAAAAATGTTTATAATTTTTTAAAGAATTTCTGTTCCATGGCGCCTGGGTGGCTCAGTCTGGTTAGGTATCCAACTTCGTCTCAGGTCATGATCTCACGGTTCGTGGGTCCCAGCTCCACGTCGGGCTCTGTGCAGACAGTGCACAACCCACTTCACATCTTCTGTCCCCCTTCTCTCTGCCCGTTCCCTGCTGGCTCTCTCTCTCTCTCAAAATAAATAAACTTACAAAAAAGAATTTCTGTTCAAATTGAGCAAAGCAACATGTCTTATGTTGCTTTAAGATAACAAAGTATTTTCGGGCAAATCAAAAAGTGAACAAAAATTTAATATTAATTACTAGAGATTTTTTTTACAATACACCCAGATTTTTGTCAGACGCCCATGATCTGACTCCTCTGCTCAGCTCTCTTCTATTCTGTGTGGTCCCTTCTGGCTTATTTAAAAAGAGAGGGTCCCATCTATGTGAGCAGGTAGATAAGTGAGTGAGGAAAAGAAGCCAGTCTCTCTCTCCACACGCAGATCTCCAAAAATAATAGGATACATGTGTGTAAAAGTGGTAAACCACTAATAATATTTAGAACTCCACAATTCCTAGTGGAAATAAAATAATAAAGCAGTAAAGCATTCAAGAAAAAGAACAAGTACCATGGTTAAAACATTGGCATCAGAACGCAAAGCTTGTCTGAAACCCAATCGCTCATGATTTGGTCTGCTTACAGTAGGAATTTGGATTGCTTTAATGTCATGGTCCGCTTAGAGATAGGCAGGCCAGACCTCCTGGCCAGGATCTACATTAAGACTGTGCTGTAATTTTGTGACTGCTGAACACACTCATTGTCAATGGGGACTTTTAACAACTGAACTCAACCCAAGAGTATGGGTTGAGTCCCCCCTTATGCTTTGGCAGGGGGAGTAGGAGAGTTGCAACCATGTCTAGAGTTAACAAATATTTCACTTGCAAGAGCTCAAAATTACAAAACAGGTAATGTAATGTGTACTGCTTGGCTTAGAAAGACGTTAATAAGTGCTACTCTTTAAACACTCAGTACTTTGTTTAACATATTATTTCCAAAATAAGGCACACATTTCCAAGAACCATCCTTAAAGCCTGACTCTAGAAATGAGCCAAACTTTTTAAACCATGAGAACTCATGTATGCAAATGAATGTTTTCTTCTAAGCAATCACTCTGGGAGGCCGTACCAATACCAATGCTCCTATCATTCCCAAGAACATTTTGAGAAATCTCCTTTTGTAACTAGTTTATACAAGATAGTAAATCTTCAGGGACATTTTGTTGTTTTGCCAAAAAAAAATCTGACCCAACTTGGTCATCTGTTTTATTCACCATATTTGACCGTCAGTGACATTCGGCTATTTTAAAAAATCAAATCCACCCTCAAAGAATGAAGCTTGTCTAACAAATGGGCAAATTTTTTAAAAATTTTATTTTAGAGAGAGAGAGAGAGCGCGCACGCAAGTGGGGGAGGGGGAGAAGGAGAAAGAGAATCTTAAGCAGGCTCCACACACTCACTGTGGAGCCCTTTTTGGGGCTCTATCCCACAACCCTGGGGTCATGACCTGAGCCAAAATCAAGAGTCAGACATTAAACCAACTGAGCCATGCAGGAACCCCTTGGCCAAAACTTTTTCTGTTCCAGACAGTTTTCAGCATTGGGCCTATCAATAGAAAATACAGTTTAAAAGGATCAGTCTTTTAAACATCACATATAAAATACCTGTTGGAAGGACAGGGCCAAATTCATTGCCATAATTAATTTTGAGAAATCAAACAATGAAAGCTCTTGTCACACCCAGAGAGTTCTATTAAGGAAATACTGACTGATTATTTATTTTGTACGGATTTTTTCAACTTTTTATTTTGAAAAAATAATAGACTCACGACAAGTTACTAAAATATCAAGTGAAGTTTCCTATTCTCTTCACTCAGCTTCCTCCAGTGGTGATATTTTATGTAACTGCAGTACACTGTCAAAACCAGGAAAGTGATGCCGTGTAACACTGCTAAGTAGGTTATGTATGTATTATAAGACTTACTCAGTCTTTATGATGTTCACACGTGTGTGCGTGTAGTTCTATGCAATTTTATCCCATGTACAGATTCTTGTAACCACCACAATCATCAGGGTATGGAACTCTTCCATCACTGCAAAAAACCCCTCTTGCCTCCCCTTTTCGTATTGCTCCTTCCCTAATTTTCCTGTCCCAGACAACCATCAATCTATTTCCCCATCTACCGTTTTGTCGTTTAAGTAATGTTATACAAATAATATCCTACAGTAACCTTTGGACATCGACTTTTTCATTAAGCACAATGCCTTTGAAATCCAGTGTGTTGCATGCATCAATAGTTTATTCCTCTCTGGTGCTGAGTATTCTTCCATTGTATGAACATCAAAGTTTCACCCACTGAAGGAAAGGTAGATTGTCTCTCTCTCTCTCTCTCTCTCTCTCTCTCTTTTTTGGGGGGGTATAATAAATAAAGCTGCTGTGGACATTTTTAAAGATTTTTCTGGGGACATAAATTTTCATTTCTCTGGGATAATGCCCTAGAGTATGTGTGCTGGGCTGTACGGTAAGTGCATATTCGGTTTGTAAGTAACAGATAGACTTATTTTTCAGAGTAACTGCACCATGGTACATTCATACCAGTAGCGTACGAGAGATCCAGTTTCTCTGCATCTTCATCAGCAATTGATATGACTGCTAGTTTTTACTTCAAGTGTGCAGTGCTCTTGATTTTTTTATTAAATTTTTTTAATGTTTATTTATCTATGAGAGACAGAGACAGAGCATGAGTCGGGGAGGGGCGGAGAGAGGGAGACAGAATCCGAAGCACGCTCCAGGCTCTGAACTGTCAGCACAGAGCCACACACAGGGCTTGAAGCCACGAACTGTGAGATGATGACCTGAGCTGAAGTCTGACACTTAATTGAGCCACCCAGGTGCTCATTAAAAAAAAAATTTTAATGTTTATTTATTTTTGAGAGGGAGACAGAGCACAAGAGGGGCAGAGAGAGAGGGAGAAACAGACTCTAAAGCAGGCTCCAGGCTCTGAGCTGTCAGCACAGAGCCTGATGGGGGCTCAAACCCACAGACTGTGACATCATGACCTGAGCCGAAGTCGGAGGCTCAACCAACTAAGGCACTGAGGTACGCCAGTACGTCTCTTTCTTATTTTCAGAAATTACTGGTTCCGTTTATATGACTGGTACTATGATAATTCAGTAGTGATGCCTTTTGTCTTCAAAATGTCTTCCTGAGTATGAACTTCTAGATTTATTTTATATTTATATTAATGTTTAGACTCAAAATCACGAAAATATGTTTTCTCTAATTCAAATTTACCTATGTCCAGTAACAAGCAATCGAAACCTCACTTCAGTCACTTGCCCTTGGTCTCCTAATTTCTCCCGTGGCACTAACATAGCCACACCTAAAAATGCTGTCTTTCCGGGGAAAAAGTCCTATTCGGTGCACTGTCTTGTTTTTACTGGGGGAGGTGAGTACTGGTGGTCTCTGGCTGAACTCATGAGAGAGCTGCTTTGTGGCTGGATTGCTAGGGACTCTGGAGGAGAGCAAGACAACCATAATCCTGCAGGTTTGCTGTCTTTCCTTCATTTCTAGAGAACAGCTTTCCTCTAGTCAGCGTTAACTGGCCTGTATAATCATCCATTAAAAAAAAGTACACTGCTAGCTTAGTTGCAAAATGAACACTTTACTTCAAATAGAATTCAAAGTGCACTTGACAGGCTGTTTCATTAAGTACTTGCATGTCTAAGGTAGAACAAACTACTTTTCCCCTCAAGTTCATGCCATTCTTTGTGAAGAGGCCCAAAGTACTTACTACTAGTATTAGGGGCTAAAATGGCAAGTAGGAAATAGAATCCAATTACAAAAGCAGCGTATAGCTTCTGCTCCCCTTACGCGTACCCACAACCGCACATTGAAAACGATGTACCTAAAGGTTACTACAGTTAAAACACTTCATCATATATTTACTTATTTATAATTGTAAAAATTACCTCTGCTGGCTGATAATGATGTGTTTTGGTGGCGTTTGGAGTTTGGGGAGAGAAAGAGTGTTTGTTTTTAATTTCATTTTGTTTGGTTTTAATTTCAGAGTAGGGTAAACTTTCTAGTCTGCCTACCCTTCTTGACCTATACAGATGGACTTACCATTTATATTGCCTTGTAGATAAAAGTTTGAACAAATGAATCTCAGAAACTTACTGAGAAGCCAAAAAAAGACTACATATACACCCTATGACTCCACTGATACGAAGTTCAAGAACACTTAAAAGTAACCTATAGTGATAGAAATGAGAATGGTGGTTGGGTGTAGGGTAGTATTGACTGGAAACAAGCATGGAGGAGTTTTCTGGGATGGTAAGAAGTGTTCTGTAACTTAATATAAGTAGTGGTTACACAGGTGTTGTGCCTGTGTGTGCGCGTGCGCGCACGCAGGCACGTGTGTACACACAAAAACTTCAAGTTAAATGCTTAGAACTTGAGCACTTTACTACCTAACTCTTTAATTAAAATATAAATTAGCAACTGAAATGAAAAAATAAGAGGTTTGATGATAAAAATCACAGACAGAATAGATTTTGATTTTTCATTTCAAAGGTTCCAAAAATTTTTAATTTTGCAAATAACAATTTTCCTCAACGCAAATGAACCATGTTTCTCATCTCTTTCTTCTTTTCTGCTTCTCACAGCTTCTTAACTAGTTAGATTTATGTTGCTAAGTCATGCATATTGTAACTGTTAAATTAAAATATTGTGAAGCAGGGTGTGGAAGCAATAAAACTCTATTAAGATCCGTTTAGGCCTTTAAAAATTCCGTGATTCCTTTCACTCACATGACATCTTTCATTCCTCTTTTTGAAGTTTGGACCAAGGAATTTTGCATGCTGTGGGTTGGCATTTAGTTAATAGCATCTTTAGCCGAGGTTCCATTTTCTAAATTAACAAGATCAAGAACAGTGACCTGATGATATTTCTTTGTACCTCTGGCTCTTTTCCAAAAAGGAGGATTAGGGAGGAAAAGAAATAAAGAGAGAAAGTGAGGAAGGAAGGAAGGAGAAAGAAAAGGAGAGAGAGGGGGGAGGAACGAAGGGAGGGAGTAAGAAATCTGTCTTGGACCTTTATTCTAGAGTAGAATATATCTCAAATTTTTGTCAAAATATCACATTTTTTGTACTTTCTCACCAACAAAATGTACAAAGAACCTCACACACATACAAACAACCTGTAGTTACAATATATCGTCTATTTCTCAAGTCTCTTGTTTCCCTAATTTCTTGTGTCTGAATCCATGAAAAGAAATAAAGAAAAACATTTCCATATAAACCATAGGGATAGAATCAGCTACTGGCTTAAGGAGTTGAACCAAGTAACTTCTTAAAGCATATTTGGGGGTGGGCTAAGAGGGCAGAAAGAAGGCTGAAAAGTAGGGTAAGAATCTGTCTAGGCACACAGTAGGTGCTCCATACATACTTCTTTTAAAAACGCTGGTGACAAACAAGTACAAATTATTTATGCAAGCGAAGAACTCCTACAGCAAAGTGCACGACCAAGATAGTGGATGCGGAGGGCATCTGAGACAGCCATTCCCAGATGCTCGACTTGGAAATTTCATGTTGAAAAACAGGGTGGGAAGCCGTAAGACCAAGCTATTCATAGGCCATGTGAGAAATAAGGAGAGACAGATGGGGAGAAAAATACGGAGCTTATCGAAAGCACAGGGGTGCTTTCCAAGCCAGGAAGAGGGAACTAGGAGCCTCTTTCCACTTGGCTGCTCCCAACTTCTCTGCTGTGCTGCCCGCGTTCTAACGCAGTTGGCTGAGCCTCCAGCGTGGGACGCGGGCGAAGGGGCTAGGGACGGGTGGGAAAGCAGGGCCGGGCAACAGGTGGGGAGGTGGTGGACTTTTGTCTCCGGGAAGGAAACCGGCTGCGCTGAAAGGGCGGAAAGCAGTGGCGGGCAGGACTGGAGTCTGCGGGGTCCTGGGCGTTCTCGCCATCATCCCGGGCTTCTCTAATTAGAGGAGGGATGCAGGGTGGCATGAGTTCCCAAACGTTTTAATCGAGCCTCTTTTCAAAGGCCAGGGATAAATGTAGCCACTGTTACTCTGTGCTGAATGGGTCGCAAAGGCTCCCGCCCGGCCCCCAGCGTGGCCATTCAGGGTTCTTTTCACAACCTCTAAGCGTTTCAGTCCCCGGGCCTAGCGACACTCCAGAGCGCTCCTAATTAGTCATTATAATTAGAAAGGTGGATTGATAAATGGAAGGAAGACAGAGTTGGGTTAGGAAGATGCTCAATGCTGCCAATCTCGGCTGGGTCGTTGCTTATTCTCTCCGGAAAGAAAAGAGTGCAAAAAAGGAGGTTGGAGCCGGAGCCCGCCCGCCCGCCTGCACGGAGGCTCGGCTCTGGCCGGATCCGCGGGCCGGGCGGTCGCTGACCCCGCGCTTCCCGCCCACCGCCGGAGCCCGGCAGCGGGCACCACCGCTTCGCTTAGGAGCGTCTCTGGGGCGCGGCCTTCCAAGCTTCGGCCTTGCCAGACCTGGAGGCAGAGCCGCGGCCGAGCCGCGCACAACCCCCGCCCCAGGCCGGCGCCTCTCGGACCCACCAGGGCCCGCGGCCACCCCTTCCGCGCCGGGAACACCGTGCGGAGGCGCGGCCTGCGGGGCGCAGCTGCGGGGCCCGAGAGGGTAGCGACCGAAAGCTCCTTGCCGGGTCTCCGCGTCCGGCCGCGCCACGTGGCCGCTCCCGCGCCCTCCCGCCGCCCGCCTCGCGTGTCGAGTGCGCACGCAACGCCTCATCCCGGTGAAGCCGAAACCCCAAGACGGAAAAAACTTAGGTTTGGGGACGAGGCTGGGCGGTGTGCGGACGAGGTTTCTTTGTGGTTCTCCGAAAGCAGGCCCCTCACCCGCGCCGCCGCCGCCCCTGGGGTCCTGGGCGCGGTCCGCGGCCGCGCGCGCGCGCCGGGGCGTCGGGCGCGGACGGGCCCCGGCCCCGCGCATTCCAGCGCTCGCGCGGACGGCGGGGGGCCGGGAAGGCAGCAGCGCGGGTGGCTTCAAGAACACTGAACCTTTAATTGGGCTATAAATCAGGCAGGGGAGTGCGGTGGAGTTTGTGCAGGTGTAAAAACAGAGGGGAAAGCCCGGGCCGAGCAGCCAAAGCGCCCGGGCAGGTCAGAACCTCCAGCAAACTAACATCTTGATAAGTCCGCTGACAACAAAATAAACAGTGGAGAGGGCCGGGGGAGGCGGGGAGCGCTGTCACCCGCGGCCCGCGCGCCGCAGCACAGAGCCGTCTGCTAGGGGAAGGCAGGCCTCGCTTGGTTTTCGTCTGGGGCTTTGCGGGGGTGGGGGTGGGGGGCGCTAGGGAGGAAGGAGAAGGAAAATTCTCTCCTTTCTCGCCCTCTGGGTTTCAGCATCGCATCCTGGTGGGCAGAGGGCCCCAGGACTGTTAGACGGTAAAGGTTTGGGGAGTGCGCGCTGCCTCCCCAACTGCGGCTACGTCCGGGTGCCCGAGCTGTCGGCGACCGCGGGCCTGGCCGTGGCGCGACGGACGCGCGGCCCTGTGCGATCGACGACCGGTCTCTGTGCCCCCTCCCAGACGCGGCGCCACCGGGAGACGAACCACCCGCTCCGGCTGCATTTCAACGACTGACGTTGGGAAAACACTGCCGCGCCCCTGGCTGAAGGAGGTAACACACCAAGTAGAAAGGGCGATCAAAAATTAATTCGGCGCACTGCTCGCGAGCAAAACCCTTTCGAAACCTTATCGAGACGTTGGCACAAGCAGCAAACGGATTCACAGGCAGAGGAAAACAATACAAGTCTCGTTAGATCGTTTTTCTGGACATTGTTTAAGGTCTGAAAGGGACCAAATCGTTTCAAAATGTTGCCAGTAAAAATTATCCTATGTGGAATGCAACTAATCCTTTTAGGTTCCTGTCAACTGTTTCCACAAAAGGAATCCGATTTTTCAAATCAAAGATCCAAAAGTCTTTGGGGAGAGATTTATTACATGCCAGAGCTTTAGTTACAGAATAGAGTTACAATAACAACTCGCACCCACCAACTCCCTAAAATAAGGGATCCCTTCCCAGATAATCCTAAAGAAGTGTGGGGGATGGTTTGCTGGAGTCCTGCTTCCTATTGGGGGAGGGGAGGGAGAGCGAGGCAAAGAAGAGGAAAGCAAAGAAATATTAAATTCCTGACATAGGAAAAAAGAACGCAGAGTGCCTCAGCATTTTATTTTTATCATCTCTACCTCTGGTTACTTTTGAAGAAGAAAACAGGAACCAAACTTGGTGACTTGCCCTCCCACTTCCTCGGTGATGACAACTTAAAGGTGAGGCTAATGCTTGAACTGAATATGGAAAAACTCGGGGGTGCCTCTGCACCCCAGGTGGTGCAGAACCTCGACTCTCTGAGTTTGAATATTGATGTGTCTACAATTTCTGCAAGTGGAAAAATATTTATTTTAAAGTTTGTAAAAGAATACAAGAAAAATAGACCAGGCTTTATTTTTTTTTTTAATTTTCCTTGATTTGTAATAAAATGTTCAAGCATGTGGAAAAAGTGTCCGAGGGTTTTTGACTGTGCCTCTATTTAACTCTTCACAAACCCACGTGAACATAAAAACTCATTCCATGTAGGTCACAGCCTCAGTTCACAGTAGTATGAGCAATTTGTGATGTGCGCCTCCACCCTTTCGCTTCTTCACAGAGAAGTAGTAGTGGCTAGGGATACCACTACTAGGATCTATTATGAGTGAAAGCCTTTAAAACCTGGGAAGAAAGTCAAATTTATAGTTATCTGCACGGAGGAGTTTGGCACTGAGTTATCTCCAAACCACATGGAGACTTACTATGCTTTCGGTGTTTTGTGGGTAAATTGCCAAACTAGAAAGATACTGTCCATAACCAGACAACTTCTGTTTCACTTACAGACTACCAAGTTTGAAAGAGTTACGTTAAATGAAAAAACTGAAAAAGTTTTCTTCCTACTCTTCCCTCCACCTCACTGTTTTCCTGCTGAAATGGCTTGCTTCTCTTGTTCCGTGAGTGTATGCTTATGTTATTAGAGGCAACGTGGTGGCAGGAATTCTTTCATTTAAAATGGGAATAAAGGGATTTGCAATGAAGCAGGTGCTCAATAAATACTGCAGACTAATCCCACTTTGCCAAAGCTTAGAGGTTAAAGAGATGATCAGTAGATAAGCAACTAGAGAAAAGAAATAGAGCAAGAGACTAGAAGGGTGGATTTAAAGCACTACTGGTTTGTTTATTTTAGAAAGGAGGAGAAAGTCATCTGTACAAATACACAACTGGCTGAAGTAAGAGAAAACACAAGGCTATCTCTTCTCATTATTTCCAGAAAGGGTTAGTTAGGTAACAATTTATCTCCTACATAGAGGGGGAAATTTGAAGAAAGAGGAGTTTTTACATATAGCTGAAGATTTCTCTTAACTAATTTAAGAGTCTGGGTCTCCTCCAAAGTTTAGAAGTCTTATTTTTTATTTCTGGGAAGAATAAGGATGTGGGAAAGAAGCTACAGAGAAATCATCATTCTATACATGTGTATAGGTTTTCCGTTCTCCACAAATGTTCCCATAAATGGTCTTATTTCAGTCTCACGACCTATCCCCAAGCTCCCCCAAACTACAAATGAATGTAAAAATGGATCTCACATTTAATTTCAAACTAGTCTTATACATTCTGTTGTGGGCTTTGGAGAATTTTTTGGTTTGTGCTCCCCACCCCCGCCAGCCCAGTCAATCATTAAAAACAATGATCTCATCATGGTCATTTCCATATATATGAAGCTTTGCATTAAAATGGTAAAAAACAGAAATAGAGGACCAAGTTGTTTTTCATTCATAATAATACTTCATTGTTGACATTTCAGAAAATGTGTTGTGTCCTTTTATGGCTGAGACTCTCTGCGTTTTACTTCTGTTAATGGGAATTCCTAAGCAAGTGTGCACAGAGGCTTTCTGCCATCACTAATATGTGCCCCTGCTTTGTCTTTACTAGTCTGTTATTAATCAGAAGTTGCAAATAAGAGAGAACCCTCAATTTGTGCCTGGCTCCCTCTGGGACTGAGAGGGCCAGGCGAGGCCCCAGGGCCTCTGATCCCCCACCTTGGGCCTGCCGGGAACCTACCCTGGTGCTCAACAAACGCGCACGGGGCCTACGGACACATTACATACATAGCTTGCATTCTTCTTAACACATTAGATAGATTCTCCTTTAACTGTAAGATCCTAAATACAGCGAAACATCCCACTGAAAAATCCAGTCACTCTTAAAAAATAAGAGTAGAAAAATACCTCTCAGACCGTCTCCTGGTTTCAAATTCAGAGTTGGAACATTCCCGGTTCTCTAAGTACAGTTTCTGATATTAACTGGCTGCTCTTCTTCCCGAAATGGGATTCTGTTGTCTTTTACGGTGTAAAATCTAAAAGAATAAATGTTTTTGGGTTTACAAAAGCCCTCCCTCTCTAGAAAAGCAATGTTAGCTGGCCTTAAGCACTGTTCCTTGAAAAGATCACTATAGACACTTTCCTCTGCAATCTGCAGCTCACTGTTAGGAGCAATCCTTGCACTGACTTCAGCTTGGATGTCTTCATAAGGGGCAAAGCATTGGCCCCGGCAACTGCCCGAGGAGACTAGGCTTTAATAATGCTTCTGGGTGGTGAATGGCAGAGATGCTCTTGCATCAAGAAAATGATGTTGATTCTAGCAGGTGGTCTAGAATTCCCTCACCCCAAAAGCATTTTAGGGAAACCTCTGGCCAGGGAGTTCTGAGCTCCAGGTGGGACTGTGTCCCTCAGGAGGCTCCAGTGCAGTGGATTAATTGTGCAAGGGCTAAAAGGACCCGCTCAGCCCACAGCATACACAGCTGTTCAAAGACAGAAAAATCTTCAAGAGTGTGTCTGGACAGAGGGGAGGGGGTGCATTCTGAGAAAAGTGATTTTCTTTCTCATTAAATGTTAAATCAGTTGATCTGACTCTTACATATTCTTCCTTTGTCCACTTGGACACAATATGACCCGAAGTCTGGTTACAAAGACCTGCTTAGGAAAATTTCTGTCAGTGTGGCAGATTCTGACCATTAAAAATTAGGGAGAAAAGCAGAGGAAATGGGCAAATAGTACAAAGGTGAAAAGGTGAGGGGTGTGTGTGTGTGCGCGCGCGCACGCGCGGGTGTGTGTGTGTGTGTGTGTGATATTTTAAAGGAGATTGCTGATGCACAAAAGACTGGATGAGAGAGGTTAGAGGAGCACCATGCGGCACTAGGCAGAAGAAGTTGACATTTCTGAAATAATGGACCAGAGATTGCAAATGTACCTGCACGTAGGCGCTGGGGTATCTCCCGAATAGAGGAAGCAGGGAGGAGGATCTAGCAAGGAAGCAAAAAGTAGATAAGAAACAAATGGCTCTTCTGCACAGTGACCTCTAAGGCAATTGCCCTGCCACAGCGAGTGTTGAATAAATCACAGCGATGGCCACCAAGTGGCAGTGTGATGTGAAGGACACAAAATGGGATTTAAATACTGAAGTACTGGTAGCTGTGACCTTGGGCAAGTCATTCATATCTTTTCAAATCTTAATATCTTTATTTGTAAAATAGGGTCAGTAATAATTCTTGTCCTCACTATTTCAGCGTGGTTGAGAGAAAAGTTAATGAAAATCCTTTTTAAAAGCTAATGTGTGCTGAGGGTAGTGACTGGAATAGATGGGTGGTTCCTAGGGAACGGGTAACATCTGCTTCTTGAGCTGATGCTGGTTGCAAGAGTGTGTTCGCCTTGTGAAAAATCATTGAGGTTTGTGCATTTTTGTGCGTACAGTGTACTTCCTAAAATGTTTACTTTTTAAAAGTCAGAATAGCTCAAAACAGCTTTTAAAGTCAGGAGGAGGATGATAAAGAGCAGAAAATGACAAGTGTGGGCCAGAAACTCATAGGCTTTATCTCATTTCCCTTCGGAGCCATCTTATCACACCTGGCGGCTCAGAACTCAAAAAGGGGATCGATGATAATAATCGGTTATTTTCTATGTGTATTTACTTGTTACTGAAGAGTACCTTCATGCCCAAGAATCAGGAGGAACAAACCAGGAAGTTTCCTGCGTGCCAGAGCGGTCGACGATAAAAAGAAAAGCTCAAGCTGTTCACGTCAAGGGAAAGATGTGATTAGAGGGATATGACATGCAAAGAAATGATCTGAAAAGTGAATTCAGTTGGGAAAGTACAAGCCCCAGAGAGCCGTGAGCAGCTGGTCATGATCAGATTCTCCATCTTTCTGTCAAATGTAATCGTATCCAAATTGGCAGGGTATTTATTGCTAAAGTCGAAGGGCCAGATTTTACACTAAACATATTTACACATTTACATTCGTGGCCCTATAAACAGTCCACATTTCACCGGCCGTGACATCAAACACATTTACCAACAAAAAGCATATGCCTAATTACAAAATCATAGGGGAGAAGGGAGGCAAGTGGCAGCTGATGGGCAATGAGCATGCCTGAGTGTGTGTGTGTGTGCGCGTGTGTGTCTCTGTGTGTGTGTGTGGCCCAGCTGCAACACGGCCAGAGACAGGAATGGATGCTGACAATGCCGGGCCCACTTTACTTGTCTTCTGCTTCCCAGGCCAGTTCCTTGTCTGGTTCAGTTCTAAAGGGGGCAGAGGATCCCAGTGTGTCCTGCGGTTATGCCCCTGGAGGAGCCCAGAGAGACCAGAGTGACTGCTGGACAGATTTCTGATTTGGATTGAGTTTGATGGAGATACGAACTTAAAGTTGTCCCCAGATGACTTTTCTCAGTCAGTAATAAAAATAAGTGCAAGCAAAACGTGTAGCCAGCAGAAAAATTTTAAACTAAAACTGGAGTCCTTAATTCCTGGCTCTGGGTACTAAGATCCAATCTCTACCCATCTATAGCAGTTATAATAACACTGTTAGCTAGTCCAAGCTTGGTCTTCGGTCAAGCAAGGAAATCAGAGCCACCAGGGCCAGAGAGAGAAAAACAAAACAGGCCGAGCTGCTGGCCTCAGACAGCCCTTAATAAATGACACGGGCTGGTAGTCCATCAAAATAATCACCTTCCATCAGAAAAAAACACCTCCCCCAGCCCTCTCAGAGGACAGGGTACAGGAAGAAATGGTGGGCTTTCAAAAAAAAAAAAAACACAAACCTGAAAGGCAGAAGCTTTTCCCCAGATGATGCTTATTACATTCACTGTAAGAATTTTGATGGTAAATATACCCCAAATCTAGTTCCACCAGCAGAAAGTTTGGGCAGGAAAGGCCCGCTGAGTAGGGGACAGGGAAGGAGAGCTGAGCAAACATCCAGAGGCCTCGGTGAAAGAAAAAGGGAAAGGGTCTCATCATTTTTTCCTTCCCCTCCCGTTTCTTTTTCTTTTCTTTTAGGAAGAGGCAAGGAAGTGGCTCTTAAATAAAGGCACAGGATGGGGATGGAGAGGAAGCATGTTGTTGAGCAGAAGCGCTCGCTTCTTATTTTAAAGAAATAAAATAATTACCCAATAGAGAAAAAAGAAATCAACCAAGAAACGATCTAAGGTCATGACATCATGTGTGGTACAAGGAGCAATTCAATCCATAAGGGCTTCATTACCCTGGCAATAGATAACATTTGGCTAAATCTAGCTGCAGATTAAATCTCCGCAGCACAACAGAGCCCTGAATGGGGAGGCTCCTTTTTGTGTGGTCCTTCTCCGGGAGCTGCCTGAGCCATTAGCCCCAACAGATCCCTCTCCCTACTAACTGCAATTCCCTCCCGACTGCGCTCCGGTCATTTGTCTCCAGGCTCTACGGGGGCGTTTGATGAGCAGAGAAACAAGCCGAAGGGGAGAAAAGCGTCGGGTTAATGAGTTGTAGCAAATCCACACTTTGTAGTTGGGAGGAGGAGAGCTGGTGGCCAATGTTTGTCCAACTGGTTTATTTTTCGAGACCCAGCCTATTGAGGAAGGCTTGTTCAAGCAAGCTTCGTCCTCACAAACACACAAACATCCTTCTGTTTGCCTTCAAAGAAAAGAGGACCAGAGCTGGATTTGCATGCGAATGAGGAGCCCCGGGAGGACACCGTCCTTGCCCATCAAAGGCCTCGGTAGCCGGGCAGCCCCGCGGCCTTTGTTCCAGCACCTGCTCGCCCACTCGGCCGACGCGGCGAGCCCCGCGTTGCCGGCCGCCCGGTAGTCCGCCGCCGCTCGCTCCCGGCCCGGCTCGCGCCTCCGCTCCCCGCCGCGCCGTCCACCTTCCGGCCGGCCACACCTACCGCGGAACCCCAGCCCCGGACGGTGACGGGCAAAACGCGGGCGTGAACAGGCGGGTCGAGGGCTTGGGGTCTCTCTAGCTGGCGTGGGTGACGCGGGACCCCACCTCCGGACCCCAAAGGAGGCCGGCGCTGGATGGCGCCGTGCCTTCCTACCCTTCTCTTAAAAGCAAGGACAACCTGGCGGTGAGGGTGGGTAGAGTCCGTCCGGGCTCTCTTTAAAGATGCGGGAGTTTGAACAGAGAGAAGGAGTAGCTGCTTTCAGGACATCCAAGTATCATGCAAATAATAATAATAATAATAATAATAATAATAATAATAATAATAATAATAATAATACCCACGGCCTTGTTCTTTCACTCTGAAGTTCAGCTCTAAGGTTCAGATCTGTGACTTACAGAAGGCTGCGCGCGGTGCCTGTACCGTTCGGTTCCGCCTGCTAACTCCTCTCCATCCGGGACAGCTGTGGCATCTGGACGTTCTCCGTTCCAAAGTCTCCGCTTTCTTAGCCGTGCTAGGGCAAATGTAACTTTTGCATATAAGATTTTGGTCTAAAGACATTTCAATTTGTACCTATATACTTTGTGGTAAAATTCGAGAGTATGGTTAAGCTCTTATTTAACCTATTCCAAACATTCGATAGGAAAAAACCCAGAACTTAATTTTTGAAGCTGAGAGTCTGTTTTTTTCTTCCCTAAAAAGGGACAAGAGGACAGGGCATCCAGAGTGAATGTCACTGCAAAATTATTGACCTATAATTCAGTCTCTGTTAACTTGATAGGGTCCTTGTGCACATCTTCAGGTATACACCTGTCCACATTTTTTGAAAAACAATTTAATGAACATATTTAGCCTCCTCTGCAACTCAGTAATAAGTATTTAAACTACATATTACATGTGCTTTGATTTTATTTGAGCCTACAGTAACATCTATAGTCATCAAAACTACAGACTCACATTTTCCAAAGAAGTAGAAATCGCCTGCAACAAGTAGTTAATGAAAACCCTTCGAGTTTGAAAAAAGATAGCCTAAATCATGAAACTGTATAAATATTTCAATAAACACCTGATACATTTTCATTTTTATTCCTAAAGTGTGTACTACCCTAAAATTGAAGATTTCTCTTATATACCTTAAGTTACTCATTTAAATTAGAATTTCAATGTTAAGTTTGCCTATTAGAATAAAAACTTCTTTATTCAATTCCTGGAATCCCTTCTATCAAGAGAGTGGTGACTTTTAAATACTAGAGCTTTCGAATACAATTTATTTTATATATGTAAATCTTATTTGCGACTTCAAAGCTACTTGAGTGTTGATCATCTCTATAAAGTTTTTAATCTAAAAACTGCCTGCTTGCTTGTGTTGTTTTCATTACTATGTAATGTGCTACAGAGTTTTTACAGATATGTACAACATTGTGCTTGAAAGCGAGTGGAAATCAAACAAAGCGGGAAGCTCACAAATAAAATTAAAAATTCCATAAAATTTTCTGAGGGTAAGGGTGGCGTTAATTTTAAATAGCCTCAATGCTCTTCAACATGGAATAGGATGAGATTTGAAAATGTATACTAAAGTAACTTCCTTAACTTGTAATCCTTTAGAAGTAGTGTCTGGTTTCTTGCAATGGCTTTGACCTAGAAAGTATAACTGAAAAATCATGGCATGATGCTTTTGTTAAATTCTCTTTGAAAATAAAATGTCCTATATTATATTGGGTTCCTACTTAACTCCCATAGAAATTTCCTTAACAGAAAAGAAAATAAACTAAGAAGGGGACGACTGAAGCCAATTTTTTGGTGGATTTTCTTTGAAAATTAAGCATTTTATTTCTGAAAAAGTGTAAAAATCTTACATTAGAATAGTACAATAATAATTGCCAGTAAAATTTACAATACTCCTTGTAAAGAATACGCAGTTAAGTACAAAATAAAAATTTCGCATGTCTATTATGATACAAAACACAGGTTAAAATAAGAAATGATAATTTTGACTTTTTTCCTTGTGTAAACATGTTAATCATTTTTTCCTTTTCATGAAAAAGTACACCGGACAAGTGTCCTCAAATAAAAACTACTGCTTCGCTGGTACTCTTAGGACCTTTACTATTTGTGTTTCATTCTTTTGAACATTACTGATATTTTTAACGCCTGGACCTGAGAATCTCTAGACCTCAAAAAGGCTTAGAATTAAAAAAAAAAAATTCCCACAAGTAAAGGAAACCCCTTGTGCCTAAGCCAAGGGAGGGCCCCCACCAGTAACCCTCTTCCTCCGCACCCCGAGCAGGGGCCTGCAGCATAGGGCGACTTTGCATAAATAGAGGGACCCGCAGAGCCAAAAAGCGCGCCCCAGCTGCTGCCAAACTCAGTCTTGTCTGAGAGTCCCAAGCGGCGAAAATGGGGGCGTGAGGTCGGGAGGGGCCGCGCCGGGAGAAGCGGACCAAACACCAAACCAGCAAGATGGAAAAAAACAAAAAACAAAAAAGGAGCCGGGATTCCTACCTTCTCTTTCCCAAGCGCGCTAACATAGCGTTATTAACAATTTGAAATCCTAGCAGTAAAGTTCTCGACACTGGACAGGGCAGTCCCTTGGTGCAGAGTCCCCAGGGCGGCGGACGAGGAGACCGAGGAGGCGGCAGCGGCCGCGGCGGCCACGAGGGAGCGGGTGAGCGCGGCGGCCGGGCCCACGGCCGCCTGAGCCGCGCAGCCGCCGCCGCCGCCGCCGCCGCCGCCGGATCCCGGCGCGGGCGCGGACGGCGTCCCCGGAGAGGCGGAGGGCGAGGCCTGCACAGCGACGGCTGCCTGCGCGGCGGCGGCGGCGGCGGCGGCCGGGCCCAGGCTGCCTCCGATGATGCTCTCGATGGAGAAGGGCGAGCGCGCCAGCGCCGAGGCGCCCGGGCCGCCGGCCTTGGCAGCCGAGGCCTGCAGTGGGGCGGGCAGGGCGGCGCCGAGCGGGTGCGGCCGGTAGCCGAAGGCGGTCCGGGCCAGCTCTGCGGCCGCGCCGTGCGGCGGCGGGGGCGGCGGGGGCGGCGGGGGCGAGTGCGGGTGGAAGGCGGCGGCGGCGGCGGCGGCCGCGGCGGCGGCGAAGAGGGCCGAGGGCGGCGCGTAGGGCGGCAGCTGCAGGCCGTAGCCGCAGCCGTAGGGGCCGTAGCCGTAGGCATGCGGGGGCGGCGGAGGCGCGGGCGGGAAGAGCGCCGCGGCCGCCGCCGGGTCGCCTGCACCCGCCGCGCCCCCTGCGCCGCGCAGCAGCAGCGACTCGGCGGCCGCGGCGTTGGGCGGGAGCAGCGGCTGCCGCTTGAAGCGCTTCCTCCGGCGCAGGAAGCTGCCGTTGTCGAACATGTCGGCGGACTCGGGGTCCAGCGTCCAGTAGTTGCCTTTGCCGGGGTTGCCGGGCTCGCGGGGGATCTTGACGAAGCAGTCGTTGAGCGAGAGGTTGTGGCGGATGCTGTTCTGCCAGGCGGGGAACTTCTCCCGGTAGTAGGGGAAGCGGCCGCTGATGAACTCGCAGATCTCGCTCAGCGTCAGCCGCTTCTTGGGGCTCTGCAGGATGGCCATGGTGATGAGCGCGATGTACGAGTAGGGCGGCTTCACCAGGGGGTTCTTGGCGCCGCCGCCCGCGGTCCCGCCGCCGCCGCCCCCGCCCCCGCCGCCCGCGCCCACGCCGCTGCCGCCACCGGCCCCGGCCCCCGCCACTGGGGCTGGGCCCGGGGGCGCCGGGGAGGCCACTGAGCGCGGGGCCAGCAGGATGTCATCGTCGTCGTCGTCGTCCTCCTCCAGGTCCTCTAGCTCGTCCTCCCCGGCGTAGGAGCGCCGCCGCCGCCGCCGCTGCGCGGGGACCGCCAGGCGGGACACGCCGCCGCTGCCCTCGTCGTCGTCCTCTTCCTCGTCGTCTTCGTCCTCGCCCTCCCCTACCACGTCGATGTCTGTCTCCTCCGCGAGGCCGGAGGCATCGGACATCTCCGTGCTCAGGGTCATAGCTGTAGCGCTGCGGCGGCGGCGAGGCGGCGCATAGGGGCGCCGGGCTCCAGGCTCCCGCCGCGCCCCAGCCCGGGTCCCGGGCGGCGGGCCCGGCACAGGAGCGCCACGCTGGGGGACGCCGCCGCTGCTGGAGCTGCGCGGGAGCTGCCGGGCGACGGCAGAGGCTCTTTGCGCCGCGACTTTGTAACTCCTGCGCCGCCGCGAGAGCCGCAAGGTCTCTGCGCTCGCTGGACTCCGCGCGCACCGGTCCCGGGCGGGGGGGCGGGGGGGACTTGACCTTCCCCTTGCCGAGCGGCCCTCGCACGAGAAGTGAGGAGGGGGTGGCGAGACCCCGGGCGAGCAAGTCAGAGTGTCGGGCGCCCGGGAGGGTGCGGGACGGGTGAGAGTCTAGGGACGGAGCTCGGCGAGGCGAGGGCTGAGTCCAGGAGAGGGCGGACCTTTCCTCGGCTTATAGCAGGAGGCCTGTCACATGGTGTGCACGTCAGAGCGCTACCGAGGGAAGGGAAAGAAAGCCTAGGAAATCAGCCCAGCTCCGGAGAGAAAGTTTACCCGTAGGAGGGAGCAGCAGCTGAGAAGATGAGGGGAGGAGAGGGGACCCCACCACTCTTTACTACTCCTTGTCAAAGGGGTTGAGACCCGAATTACGCGCTGGCCCGCGGTGCTCTGGATCTGCGGCCGCTGCAGGAGTTAGAATTCCCAGGCTCCTTCCCTTCAATTAGCCCTCAACCCTAACCTCACAAGCACTCCCGTGACGCGACAGTTTGACCACTCAGATGTCCTGTAGGAGACATCCGGCCCGGAGGTAACTCCCCTCCCCCAGCCGTCCAAGGTGGCCCCTGGGGAATGGCTCTGAAATCTGTTGGGTTGTCCCATCTCCTCCGGATTGGGCCGGTGGCTCCCCCATCGAATCTGTAGAGAAACCCCCCAGTTTAAGCACAATAATAATTGTTTACTGACCTTTTAACCTGTCCCCTTCGGTTCTTCTCCAAAGACGTTTGTTTTCCGCCATCTGTTAATAAAAATGTGGTTAGTCTGGCGTTTTAGTCACTTATCTGCAATTGAATGCCCTAGAAACTTGACAGCTAAACTAAGCCACTCTAATGAGAGAATCTGACACATTTCATGTGAATAAAGAAAGTAATCATTGAACGCAGAAAAGAAATAAAAACTGTTAGTGAAAACCAAAATACATTTTAAAAAACTCTTTCATAATGGGTAAGGGACTCTATAGTTCTTAGTAAGAGAACATTCCAATCAACACTTCACAGTAATCTCAAAATATTTAAATAACTACAACATATACACATACCTTCACTCAGGCTTACTAGGAACTATATTCATTAAAACTTTCAAACCAGCTTTAGAAATGTTTTTGGAAAATCTAAATATTTCCAATAGCTACTGGTGAAAAAGAAACGAAATAATATTTTAAAATAAGATTCAAGTTCTGTTCAATCCAATTTTCCTTTTCAGGTCATAAGGTAGTGGAAATAATTCAAATATGATATTATTTTGAGTATTCCCATCTTTGTCATCAATTCAAATTAATTATTGTGGCTAGTGTAAAAATCCCAATAGCTTGTGGAATTCACACTCACATACCTTTTCGATTTTTGCATTTCCTAAAACAGTTCTATTTCAAAGTGGGAACCTGCCTCCAAATTATACCTTTCTAATTAAAATAACCATTTGACAAAAACTAAGTATCAAAAATCAATGGCTTTCTGTAGGAACAATCATCAGCTGCCTTTGTGTATATCATTTTATCCACCAGGTAGTTCACGTATTCAAACGTTTTATTACTCCCCTTATCCATCACTGCATCTCAAAAATAAACTGTCCCTCCATCTAAGACTTATTTTAAAATCGAGGTTTTGTTGCCAGGGAGAGCTACCCACCAGTTACGCTTACAAATGACCCATAAAGTCCGTCTTTGAAAGATCTATGAGAGCGCCTCAAATTCTAAATAAATTATTTTTCTTTGACTCTCGTTTGAAAAATGGCTGAACCATTTAATTATTGTAATAGGCTCAGCATTAACCTGAGTCAACGTTAATCAGCACTATTAATCAGGCATCACATTGCTTTGTTGACTTAGCCAGGAGTCCTTACCAAGGAGTTCACTTTTACATTAGAAGTTTAAGTTTTATAAGTACCCAGTCAATAGCTAAATAAACACTATGATTTTCACTAGACTGAGGGTGTGTGGCGAAGTATTTAAAGATAAAACGAAGGGGAGGAACTAGTTCGCAGATCATTAGTTACTTTAGATGATCAGTTACGACCCCCATTCCACCACTCTGAACTTGTCTGGTCAAGGAGGGCGCTGAGATGGACTTTGCGTTCCGTTCGTAACTTTGTCCAAAGCTCCCTCCCCAAAGGGTTAAAGGGATCTTCCCTGGTAACGTTTGAAAAACGTGGCAAATTATCTTCTGGCCACTCAGGGATGAGTGTTAGGATTTCGAGAAGGTCAAAGCGGAAGATCAACCCAGGAGGAGCGCTGCGGGGCCAGTGTTAACAGAGATTTGGGTGAGCTTTACTCAAGTCCCACATTTGAACGTGTCACTTGCTTTGTTTGCTTTCGTTAAGCTACACTTGTGTACGCGGCTTTTAGCTCCGCGCCCGTGAAATTCCCAGAGCGCGGAAACCCGAGCGTTTCATTTCCCGCGTGGTCCCCTTTTTGCACCCCTCGTCCCCTACCCCGAGCCTCCCTCCCAAAAGTGCTCCCAGCTCTCAGCCCCGGCTGGGAAATAGCCGCCGCCACGCTCTCTCAGGCTGGCCCAAGGGACGAGAAACTATTCTGTGAGGCGGGCTGGGGTCTCCGCGGCGATCTCCCTCCCGTGTGCCCCGCTCGCGTGCACGCTCAACATGCCGGGCGCCTGCCTGGCCGGGTGGTGCCCGCGTGGGGGAGGGCTGCCCCCTGGCGGCGGCGCAGCTCCCTGCCGGCCGCCGCGCAGGCCGGGATCCCGAGCAGGGGAAGCTGCAGTCGTTTCCGAGCGTGGCTACTGGGCTCCGGGGCTTCTCTCCCACTGGGCGTCGGACGGCCAGGGTTTTTGTTTCTTGAGGCCCCACCTCTCCTTCTCTGGGGCGGCAGAGCAGGAGCAGAGGCCATACCCTGAACCGCAGGTTTGTGCTGTTTTCCTTTGGACGGTTTGGGCGCTCCACGAGCCGCCAAGGGAGCGGTTATTGGGATTGTGCGGCCCCAGGAATCGAGGAAGTGGCGAGACTTTCCACTCGGGGGGACGGGGGTGGGGGGCAACCTCGGCGCCTTGCACTCGGTCCCCTCACCGAGGGCTCCATAAGATCCCGGGGCCTTCTTTGGTGGGTAAAGGCTAGCAGAGACCAGGGGGAGTAAACTCCGCGGTTTGGGAACTTGGACTCCTGCTCTTCCTGCCCCGGAGCATCCCAAGAGTTTACCCACGAACGTGAATACGAACGTGTTTCCTAACTCGGCGGACACCTGGGGCTGCGTCCCTCCTCGAAGTCATTCCACAAGTCTGTACTGAGATACCACTTTGTGCCTGGCACTCTGGTTCTGGAGACAGAATAAAGCTGGAGTCCGCGGTGTGAGGGGTGTCGGGGGAGCCAGGTAGATGGGTTATTGTTAGGCCCAGTGACAAGTACTTTCTCAATCCCTCAGCCCAAACTGAGCGACGCTCTGTGAGCCATTCTTTCACACTGCGCTACCCTTCCCTGTGGCTAACGTTTGGAGGCCAAAGGGCCCTCTACTCCTTGCTTGTTTTATGTTTTTTCTTGTTTTTCAGTGCGTGTTAAAATATGAATAGCATAACATTTACCACTTTATTTTGTTTTATTTTTTCTTGTTTTTCACTGCGTGTTAAAATATACATAGCATAATATTTACCACTTTATTTTTCCTTTTTAACCTTTTTCTTGTGAATAGGTGAGAGCCTTATATGTAATTAAGTAATGTATAACATGAATATATACACAAACATCACATCAGTGGCACAGTACAGTAGTAAAAATTTCCCACCTTAACTGTACAGCTCAGTCATTAAGTACATTCATGTCAAGGGATTGAGCATATTATCCATTTCCAGAACTTTCCATCATCCCAAACTGAAACTGTGTAGCCATTAAGCAGTAACTCCATTCCTCCCCACCCGAACCTGGGTCTATGAATTTGAGTATTCTGGCTGCCTCATAAAATGGAAAAATGCAGCCAGAATACTCAAATAGAAATAAAATAAAATAGAAAAATAGAAATAAAATAGAAAAATAAGCCTTTGTGTGGCTTATTTCACGTACAGTATCTTCAAGGTTCGTCCATATCAGAACTTCTCATAAAATAGAAAAATGCAGTATTTGTCTTTTGTGTGGCTTATTTCACGTACAGTATCTTCAAGGTTCGTCCATATCAGAACTTCTTTCCTTTTTAAGGCTGAATACTATTCTTTTCTATATATACACATTTTGCTTATCCATTTATCTGCCAATGGACATTGGGCTATTATTCTCCTTTTCTGTTCCTTTTCGAACCTCCAACCATGTAGCTCTTCGTAATACCACACATGCAGTGGGCACTCAGTAAAGGTTTGTCATTTTCCTACACCATTTTCACACCAGAAACCCTCAAAGGAGCCCCACTGTCCTAAGAAAACACGCACATTAGTGAAGTCACAGCAACAGTTTTCCCACACACTTCTGGATTTGTAACTTTAACTTGCTCACAATTTTGACACTTATTTTTTAAGAGTTCTTTTTTTATTTTATTTTATTTATTTATTTTAGGGGGGGAGGGGCAGAGAGAAAGGAAGACAGAATCCCAAGCAGGCTGTGCACTGAAGGCACAGAGCCCAATGAGGCGCTTGAATTCATGAACTGCGAGATCGTGACCTGAACCAAAATTAAGAGTCAGTTGCTTAACTGACTGAGCCACCAGGTGCCCCAATTTTGAGAGTTTCAGACTCACGTTCTGCACATTATCTTCAATTTAAAAAAAAAATTTTTTTTAAAAAGTAAGAGTTAAGACTCCACCAGAATTAGTTCCAGACAAAATTGTGAATATTTCCTCCTGACGCGTGCACGCACGCGCGCGCACACACATACACTTTTATATCCCTTTTCTGCTGTCTTATCTGTCTTAAAGCCTTGGAGGCCCTAGATGACCTTGGAATGTTTCTCTAGCTGTCCAGGTCCCTCCACTTCAGCATTCTCTAGTGGTTTAATACTCCTGCCATGAGGGTTGGTTCACACATGCCACTGGGCTAATGTCAAGGTCACAACAACTGGTGAAGTGGGTACCTCCATATGATGGCTGAGGAAACAGCCATGGATAGACACAGAGTCGTTACAGAGGCCACGAAGGCAGAGTGGAGCCCTCTGTCTTCATGTCCCAGTTCCAGAAGCCTCTCTTAACATAGGACCCCATGGGCCAGACTCTTTCCAGCCCCTAAATCTGCTTCTTCGGGACCAATTAGTAGTCTGAAGTTCGAGGCAAGGTATTACTGGCTGAGAGTAGTTGGTACCTCTCCCAAGAGTAGGTACATCTTAACAAAAAACATTTGATAAAATGCCATAATCCAGTTTCAAATGGGGGTCCTCACGCAGTGTATCTGGAAGTCAGAGTCCTTTGTGAAGAAGATATTTTAGTGGCTTCCGGGTCTTACTAAGCAGTCTGTGTTTGCACGACAGCTCCTTAAACAAGCATTTCATGGCCTGAGCAAGATTCAGAAAGCCTCAAGAGTTCAGAATGTCAGCAAAGGTCTAAATCTGTGTTTTATAACAGCAAAATTATTTACACTGACTCGGGAATTTTCATTACCGCAGTTAACCTGGACTAGCCCTCCTGCCCCAACACACACCACCACAGAGACTTATTTAACTCTGATCTCAATGGCTTGCAGTGGCATGTTTAAATGAAAGGTTCAAAAGATATTTTTATCAGGAATTTAACTGCAGAATACACTTATCTCCATTCCAACTCCTCCTTTGGGGGGTTACCTCCAATACAACACTCTCAAGAGTACATGTTCACAGGGGCACCTGGGTGGCTCAGTGGGGTAAGTGGCCAACTTTGGCTCAGGTCATCGTCTCACAGTTTGTGGATTCGAATCCCGCATCCAGCTCTGTGCTGACAGCTCAGAGACTGGAGTCTGCCTCAGATTCTGTGTCTCCCTCTCCCTCTGTCCCTCCCCCACTTATGCTCTCTCTCTCTCTCTCAAAAATAAACATTAAAAAAAAAGTAAATGTTCGTAGCTCTGTAATCTCATGTTTACTTACATTGTTTAATAAGTTAATTTCTTGGAAATAGACTTACTGTTTTTAATTCTAATATAAGAATTAAAAATAGTATTACCATATCTAGAAAGAATGCATTTATTATTATTATTTTTTTATAGTTCACCCAGGGGCTCTCTGTGAAGAGAAATCTTTCTGCTTAGGAAGAATGGGGCTCTCTCAAGTGATTTTAGGGAGCGGCTATCTAGACACATTGAAAATAAAAAGGATCCTTTGTAAAACCATAAGAAAGCCTTGTCATTCATTGCAATTTTGTGTGTTTAAAATGCAGAGTGAGGGGCGCCTGGGTGGCTCAGTCGGTTGGGCGGCCGACTTCAGCTCAGGTCATGATCTCACGGTCTGTGAGTTCGAGCCCCGCGTCAGGCTCTGTGCTGACAGCTCAGAGCCTGGAGCCTGCTTCAGATTCTGTATCTCCCTCTCTCTCTGCCCCTTCCCCTGTTCACGCTGTGCCTCTATGTCTCTCAAAAATAAATAAACGTTAAAAAAAAAAAAAAAAATAAAATAAAATAAAATAAAATAAAATGCACAGTGAGTGGGTGATGGGCACAGAGGAGGGCACTTGTTGGGATGAGCACTGGGTGTTGTATGGAAACCAATTTGACAATAAATTATTCAAAAAATAAAAAATAAAATGCAGAGTGACCAACTTTATCGCACACACATACACACACACACATACACACATGCACATACACACACATACACTCTATTGCTTGGTGTCCAGGCTTAAACCAAGACTGAACATTCACCCCTCTGCTCTCCATAT
Source organism: Paguma larvata (assembly GCA_030068075.1). Taxonomy (NCBI): domain Eukaryota; kingdom Metazoa; phylum Chordata; class Mammalia; order Carnivora; family Viverridae; genus Paguma; species Paguma larvata. The sequence continues at coordinate 96,486,190 of CM057826.1, read as the reverse complement.
GCAAACTCACCAAAACCTCTCAATATGCACCTTCAGGGGCAACTCTTCCCCTGACATCATGGTCTGGCACCAATCTGGCTGGGGGATTGGGGGAGGTGAGTTGCCATGGAATACAAACATAGGCCCCTGTGCAAAGGCGGCCTTAATATTTTCCACTAGACGAATGTGTGAGCAAATTATGTTTGCTAGAAAGCTTTGGTTGGCTAGCCTTCTAGAGCAGAGGGAAACTGAGAAAGGACCTGAACCCAAAATTTACAGAAGAGTAAAGAAAAATAATGATCACTGGTAATAAGAGCCATGCAAATTGGGAAAAGGTGAAATGCCATTTTCCTCTATCAGATGAGCAAAGTACATGAACATGATGGGTGTAATGGCAGGAGCTCAATCAGACACTTCCTGCGTAAAGTGTAGTGATACAAACGTTCTAGCAAACAATTTGGCAGCTGTATCTTAAGTGTGCGTTCTCTCTGCATCATTCATTCTAGGACTCCATCCTAAGAAAGTAACCAGAAACATGAACAAAGATTTATGTGCAGAAGTGTTTGTTGTAGTGATTTTTTAAGTGGAAAAATTTGCAAACATTCTAAATGCTCAAGAATTAAATGTTTTACTCTCTATCCTTAAAATGGAATCATCTGCAATCATTAAAAATTGTGACTGGATGTCCTAGTCAGAGCAGTCAGGCAAGAAAAAGAAATGAAAGGCACCCAAATTGATAAGGAAGAAGAAAAACTTTTACTCTTTGCAGATGACATGATACTATATATAGAAACCCCTAAAGACTACCAAAAGAAAAAAAGCCTACTAGAACTAACACATGAATTCAGGAAAGTCACAGGATACAAAATTAATATACAGAAATCCATTGCATTTGTACACACTAATAACGAAGCAGCAGAAAGAGAAATTACAGAAAAAATCCCATTGACAATGTACCAAAAATCAGGGTTGCCTGGGTGTCTCAGTCATTTAAGCATCTGACTCTTGATTTTGGCTCAGGTCATGAGCTTAAAGTCTTAAAATTGAGCCCCATGTGGGGCTCCCCACTGAGCATGGAGCCTGCTTAAGATTCCCTTCCTCTGCCCCTCCCCTGCTTGCACTCTTTCTCTCTAAAGATAAAAATAAAAATAATTTTTTTAAGGGTGCCTGGGTGGCTCAGTTGGTTAAGCATCCAACCTCATTTCAGGTCATGATCTTGTGGTTCGTGAGTTCAAGCCCCACATGGGGTTCTGTGCTGACAGCTCAGGGCCTGGAACCTGCTTTGAATTCTGTGTCTCCTTCTCTCTCTGTCCCTCCCCCTCTGGCACTCTATCTCTCTCTCAAAAATAAACAAACATTTAAAAATGTTTAATAAAAAATAATAATTTTTTAAATTTACAATTGTACCAAAAGTAATAAAATAACTAGGAATAAACTTAACCAAGGAAGTGAAAGACCTATGATCAAAAACTATAACATGCTGATTAAAGAAACTGATGACGACACAAACAAATAGAAAGATATTCCATGCTTATGGATTAGAAGAACCAATAATGTCCATACTACCCAAAGCCATCTACAGATTTAATGCAATCCCTAACAAAACACCAACATTTTTCACAGAATGAGAACAAGTAATACTAAAATTTATATGGAACCAGAGAAGACCCCAAATAGCCAAAACAATCTTGAGAAAGAAGAACAAAGCTGGTGGCATCACAATCTCAGATTTCAACATATAGTACAAAGCTGTAGTAATCAAAACAGTATGGTACTGGCACAAAAACAGACACCTAGATCAACGGAATAGAGAACCCAGGAATAAACCCACGGTTATATAGTTAATTAATCTAAGACAAAAGAGGCTAGAATATACAATGGGAAAAAGACATTCTCTTCAACACATGGTGCTGGGAAAACTGAACAGCTACACGCTAAAGAATGAAAGCACTTTCCTACACAGAAATAAACTCAAAATGGATTAAAGACCACCAAATGTGAAACCTCAAACTGTAAAACTCCTAGAAGGAAACGTGGGTGGTAATTTCTTTGACATCAGCTGGAGAAAGATTTTTCTAGATATGTCTCCACAGACAAAGGAGACAAAATCAGAATTAAACTACTGGGACTACACAAAAATAAAAAGCTTTTGCACAGTGAAGGAAACCATTAATGAAACAATAAGGCAATCTACTGAATGGGAGAAGACATTTGCAAATTATGTATCCAATAAGGGGTAAGTGTCCAAAATAAATAAAGAACTTACACAAATGAACATCAAAACAAAACAAAACAATACACCACTATCAATTAAAAAATGGACAGAGAATCTGAATAGACATTTTCCTAAAGAGGACATCCAGATGGCCAACAGACACATGAAAAGATGCTCAACATCACTCATCATTAGGAAATGCAAATTAAAGCCACAACGAGATATCACCTTACAATCTTCAGAATGGCTAGATTCCAAAAAACAAGAAACAACAAATGCTGCTGAGGATGTGAAGAAAAAGGAACCCTTGTGCACAGCTGGTGGGAATGCAATTTGGTGTGGCCACTGTGGAAAACAGTATGAAAGTTCTTCAAAACATTAAAAATAGAAATACTATATTATCCAGTAATTCCACTGCCAGGTATTTACTCAAAGAAAATGAAAACACTAATTCAAAAAGACATATGCACCCCTATTTTTATTGCAGCACTATTTACAATCGCCAAGATATGGAAGCAACCCAACTGCCTCTCCGTGGATGAGTGGATAAAGAAGATATGGTGTATATGTATAATAGAATATTACTCAACCATAAAAAAGAATGAATTCTTGCCATTTGTAACAACATAGAAGGGCCTTGAGCATAAAATGGTAAGTGAAATAAGTCAGAGAAAGATAAATACCATATGATTTCACTTATATGTGGAATTTAAGAAACAAAACAAATGAACAAAGAAGAAAAGAAAAACAATAAAACAGATTCAAAAATACAGAGAATAGGGGCACCTGGGTGGCTCAGTCAGTTAAGCATCTGACTTCAGCTCAGGTCATGATCTCATGGTTCATGAGTTTGAGACCCACTTCGGGCTCTGTGCTGACAGCTGAGAGACTGGAGCCTGCATCTGGTTCTGTGTGTACCTTTCTCTCTGCCCCTCCCCCACTTGTGTGCTGTCTCTCTCTCTCTCTCTCTCAAAAATAAATAAAAATATTAAAAAAATTTTTTATTAAAAAATTTTATAATAAAAATTTTTTTAAATACAGACAATAAACTTTGGTTGCCGGAGGGGAGATGGGTAGGAGAATGAGCGAAATAGAAAAAAGGGATTAAGAGTATACTTTTCTTTTTCAATCCAAAATGTGTTCATTGGAGGATGCCGGGCTGTCTCGGTCGGTGAGACATGTGACTATTGATCTTGGGGTTGTGAGTTCTAGCCTCACCTTCAGTGCAGAGATTTTACTTTAAAATGTTGTTATTGGGATGGTTTCCCACTCCTCTTGATTCTGGGTGCTTTTAGTGCTACTTCCGTCTGAAGGATCATCCTTCTCTAAGTCTTGCTTTTCCTCCTGTAGGCTGGCCGTGGATAGTGGAGCAGTCAACACACAAAACTACAGTTTGTGCACGGCTAAAGACAATGGTGATTTTATGAGCATTTCACGTCCATGAAGGAGGAATTGGGGCACTTCTTCTGCTTCCTCTCTTCCTCTTCTGGGGAGGGGCAGAGGAGGTCCTTGGACAGAGGCATGTTTTCGTGGAGAAGATGCCTCTCATGAAAGGCAGACTACACTTGTCTTGGTGAGCATTGAATAATGTATAGAATTGCTGAATTGTACACCTGAAACTAATGTAACACTGCATGTTAATTATACTTCAAAAAAAATACTAGGTTTGTGAACAGTCTTAATAATTCGAAAAGATCTTAAGACTAATGGTAAAGGAAAAGTCCAGATAGAAAATGATATACAGTATTTTATCAATTTTTAAATATACTAAACATGTAAATAGTATGACTGGAAGGAAACACAATAAAAAGGTCAATTGGTTATTTCTGGCAGGTAGGATTATGGGTGATTTTTATTTTGTTATCTATATTGTATTTTTCTACGTTGTCCTAATTTTTTCACAATGAGCAATTTCCTTTTTTTTAAGGTTTTTTTTTTTAACGTTTATTTATTTTTGAGAGACTTAGAGACAGAGTATGAGCAGGGGAAGGGCAGAGAGAGAGGGAGACACAGAATCTGAAGCAGGCTCCAGGCTCTGAGCCGTCAGCACAGAGCCCGACACGGGGCTCGAACCCACAGACCGTGAGATCATGACCTGAGCCGAAGTCGGTAGCTTAACCAACTGAGTCACCCAGGCGCCCCCCCCAATGAGCAATTTCCAAATTACTGAGCTGGGACACCTGGGGAGCATAATTAGTGTAAAAGAAAGACTACAATCTAAACAGTTTATATCATCTAAAGCGTAATTTTTGTAACAGACACTAAGAATTTTAAGTAAGCATGATAAATATTTTAAGGAGAAAAGGGAACTTACTAGTAAGATCAAGCAAGAAAGGTAAGTAGGGGCGCCTGGGTGGCTCAGTTGGTTGAGTGGCCGACTTCGGCTCGGCTCGGGTCATGATCTCGCAGTCTGTGAGTTCGAGACCCACGTCGGGCTCTGTGCTGCCAGCTCAGAGCCTGGAGCCTGCTTCAGATTCTGTGTCTCCCTCTCTCCCTGCCCTTCCCCTGCTCATACTCTGTCTCTAAGTCTCTCAAAAATAAATAAACGTTAAAAAAATTAAAAAAAAAGAAAGATAAGTAATTTTCAAAAAACCCAAGCGGAAACGTTCAGTATGAAGAATGCCATGGATGAGAACAAACAGAAGGAATAAATAGCAGAGTGGATACAGCTGAAGTATGGATTGGGTTTGAAGATCAGTTTGAGGAAGTCTCCCAAAAGCATCTGGAAAGGACACAATTCTAGCTCAAGGCACTTTGTAATCCTCGCAGGAGAGAGACAGACCACAAGAAATAAACAAAACGAGCACATGACTTAATGAATGACTTCTTTAGTATGCTATAAGGAAATGGATGCTGTGGGGAAAATAGTGAACGAAAACTGGAATAACGATACAGTTGTATATTTAGGGGAGGAGAATTCCAAGCAGAAAGAACGATTAGGGCAGAGGCCCTGAGGCAGAAACATGCTTGCTCATATTCACGGAGTAGCAAGTAGGCCAGAGTAATCTAGTGGAGTGAGCAAGGGAGAGAAGGGAAGAAAATCGTAGAATAGGAAATGAGGTCAAAGGGGAGTGGGGTGGGAGGAGGTGATCATGTAGGTGGGCACTATGAAGACTTGGGATTTTACTCTAAATGAAACAAGGAGCTATTGCAGGGTATTGGGCGGAGCAGTGAACTCATCCTTAAATCCTGGAAAGGATTCATCTGGTTGCTCTATTAAGAATATCCTTATCAGGGTGCCTGGGTGACTGAAGCGGCTGAGAGTCCAACTCTTGATTTTGGCTCAGGTCATGATCTCAGGGTTGTGGGAACGACCCCTGCTTCAGGCTCCGCACTGAGCACGGAGTGTGCTTGGGATTCTCTCTCTCCTCCCTCTCTCTCTCTCTGGCCCTCTCTCCCCTGGCGCCCTCACTCGCTCGCTCTCTCTCTCTCTCTCTCAAAATAAAAAAAAAAAAAAAAAAGAATATCCTGTATCAAGCAAGGGAAGAAACAGGAAGACAGGTTACAAAGCCACTGCAGCAATGCAGGTGAGACCCAGTAGCAGCTTAGCATAAACCAGGTGGACAGCAGCAGAGAGGTGATGAGAAGGATTTGGATCCTGGATGTATTTTGAAGATGGAGCCTACATGATTTCCTGACATACTGAATACAACCTGAACTCAGATGTCAAGGATAATCACTCATTCGGTCTTTTTGCAGCATGTTTTATATTGGTCCAGCTTAGGTTTTTTTGTTTTGTTTTGTTTTTACTTCTTTTATCTTCTGTCATCACCTAAGTGATGTTGGTGTTCTCTAAGACTGTGTCTTCAACTCTACCTCATTCTACATTCTATGCCTTGGTGAGACCATCTACTCTCGTTGCATTGTTACTATTATCCAAGTCATTTGAAAATTCCTAGTTTTTTCATGTTCTGCCAGGTCATGCTTCTAGCCGTCTGCTGGACGTGTCTACCTGAACTCTGGGCTGGGAACTCAGATTTTTTTTTCCGACTCTGGAAACCCCTACTCCTTATGTATGCCAGATCACTTCCATGTTAAGCATCTTGCCATTTTGCCAGTAAGAACTGGCCAAGACATCCTGTTACTATGGACTCCTTTCTCACTTCTTTTTTTATTAATGTTTATTTATTTTTGAGAGACAGAGCATGCACGTGAATGGGAGAGGGGCAGAGAGAGAGAGAGACACAGAATCCAAAGCAGGCTGACAGCTCAGAGCCTGGAGCCTCCTTGGGATTCTCTGTCTTCCTCTCTCTCTGCCCCTCCCCAACTCACACTCTGTCTCTCTCTCAAACATAAACATTTTTAAAAAAAGAATAAATGGGTGAAAATGATCAAGAAAGTTTCAGAAAAGAAGAGTGGCACTGAAGCTTGTCTTAACAGATATTACTAAGGAGCTGCAATAATCAAAACAATGGGGAACTCACATAAGAGTAAAGCAATGGTACAAAAGGTCATGTCTACAAACAAGACATAAACTGTGAACATGGGCTTAGTACATGAGTCAAATGTGGTACCACCAGTCAGGGGAAAGGAAGAAATTATTCAGTAAACAGTATAGGACAGACTGATTAACTTTTCTTGAGTGCAAAAAAAAAAAAAAAAAAAAAAGTTAGCCATTTAGTCCATATACCGAAGTAAATTCTAGGTAAATAAAACAGGGGGGTTCTTTATAAGTAGGCAGAAGAGGCGGACACCTGGGTGGCTCAGCCAATTAAGCGTCCAACTCTTGATTTCAGTTCAGGTCATGATCTGAGGTTTGAGACTGAGCCCAGGGTTGGGCTCTGTGCTGACAGTAGGGAGCCTGCTTGGGATTCTCTCGCTCCTTCTTTCTCTCTGCCCCTCCCCTGTGTTCTCTTTCTCTCTCTCTCTCTCTTAAAAATAAATAAACTTAAAAGAAAAATAGGCAGACAATAAACATTTGAAAACTGTTTCATCTTATTCATAATTTCTTTAACTGCTAGTATTTAAAGATATTCAAATTAGACAGGTACTGTTTTTCCACCAAATGGGCAAAAAAAGTTATGTAAGGCTGGCAAGGAATGAGGAAACAGGCACTCCCAAGGCTTGCCGATGGGATTGGAGGGCACTGGCAGTGTGTAGTAGAAGCCTCGGAGTGTCTATACTGTTGTTTGCTCCGTGATTCCACTTGTAGGGATTCATCCTAAAGAAATAATCATTTATATTCAAGGTGCTTCAGCCAAACAATCCTCCCAGAGGAATGTGAGCACTGTGGAGGCAGGAATTGTATCATTTTTGTTTATAGCTGCATCCCAATGATAAAACGGAGCCAGGCACAGAGAAAGCACCCCCAAAATATTTGTCAAATGGACGTTTTCACTTTCTAAAGTTTTTATTATTATTTTAGATAAATTAAAAGGTATATATTTTTAAAACATATTAATTATTTTTTTTGGTGGGGACAGAGGGGAGGAGCAGAGAGAGGGAGAGAGAGAATCCCAAGCAGGCTCCAGCTGTCAGCACAGACCCCGACTCAGGGCTTGATCTCATGAACCATGAGGTTGTGACCTGAGCTAAAATTAAGAGTCAGATTCTTGGGGCACCTGGGTGGCTAAGTCGGTTGAGCGTCTGACTTAGGCTCACATCATGATCTCACAGTTTGTGAGTTCAAGTCCCACATCAAGCTCTGTGCTGACAGCTCAGAGCCTGGAACCTACTTCGGATTCTGTGTCTCCCTCTCTCTCTGCTCCTCCCCCACCCACACTCTGTCTCTCTCTCCTTCGAAAATAAATAAACATTAAAAAAAAAAAAACCTGTTTTTTAAACAGGGTCAGATTCTTAACCAGCTGAGCCACTTGGGTGCCCCAAAAAGGTACATTTTTAAAAAAATACCAAACACCCAAGTATCCACTGCTTTATTTAGAAAAGAAAACATTACCAATATGGCTGAAGTCCCATGCTGCATGTATTAAAGTAGGAAAAAGGACAAATATACAAAGCAAATTCACCATAACCTTCTGATCAGGCCAAAAATTCCACACAAATTTTTTTCTCTCATTAAAAAAAATTTTTGTAAAATACACATAAACATAAAATTTACCATCCTAACCAATTTCAAGAGTACAGTTCGGTGGCATTAAGTGCATTCACATTGTTGTGTCAACATTGCCACCATCCATCCACAGACCTTACTGTCTTACAAAACTGAGACTCTATCGATTAAACAGTACTTCCCATTCTTCCCTCCCCCAGCCCCTGGTAACCACTGTTCTACTCCGTGTATTTCACTACTCCAGGTACCTCATATAAGTAGAATTATACAATATTTGTCCTTTTCTCTCTGGATTTTTCCTTTTTTTAAAAAATATAATTTATTGTCATATTGGCTTCCATACAACACCCAGTGCTCATCCCAACAGCTGCCCACCTCAGTGCCCATCACCCATTTTCCCCTCTTCCCCACTACCCACATCAACCCTCAGTTTGTTCTCTGTATTTAAGAGTCTCTTATGGTTTGCCTCTCTCCCTCTCTGTTTGTAACTTTTTTATCCCCTTCCCCTCCCCCATGGTCTTCTGTTAAATTTCTCAAGTTCCACATAGGAGTGAAAACATGGTATCTGTCTTTCTCTGACTGACTTATTTCACTTAGCATAATACCCTCCAGTTCCATCCACGTTACTGCAAATGGCAAGATTTCATTCTTTCTCATTGCCAAGTAGTATTCCATTGTATCCATTCGTCAGCTGATGGACATTTAAGCTCTTTCCATAATTCGGCTATTGTTGAAAGTGCTTCTATAAACATTGGGGTACATGTGCCCCTATGTATCAGCACTCTTGTATCTGTCTCTGGCTTTTTTCACTTAGCATGTCTTCAAGATTCATCCACGTTGTAGGATATATCAAAATGTCCTTCCTTTTTAAGACTGAATAATATTCCATTGGAGGGCATAATGGAATAATAGTCCATTGTATGTGGGTACTACATTTTGTTTATCCACTCGTTTATGGATGGACACTGGGATTGCTTCCATGATTTGGCTATTGTGAATAATGCTGCTATGAATGTAGGTATGCAGATCTATCTTTGACTCTCTCAATTCTTTTGGGAATATACTCTGAGGTGGAATTGCTGGATTATATGGTAATTCTTATTTTAATTTTTTAAGGAACTGCCATACTGTGTTCCATAATGGCTATACCATTTTATATTCTCACCAACAGTGCACAAGGGTTTCAGTTTTTCCACATGTTCACCAACACTTGTTATTTTGTTTTGTTTTGTCTTCATAGTAGTCATCCTAACAAGTATGAGGTGGTTCCTCACTCTTCTTAACGGCAGTAGTGAGCTGGGAATCCATCGCTTGTATCTCCTGCACAATGCCTATCAGTGTGGACAAGCACCTGCTTGAAAGAGAAACTATACTCAGGAAGTTCTCAGGTAACAGAATCACAACCTCAGGAGGTCTTTCCAGGGAAGTCAAAAAAGGGCTTGTTACATACCCACACCCACACACCTACGCACACACCATTATACAGAGCCGCTTTCTTTTTATCCAGAAGACTTCTTCAGCAAGCATGGTGGCCATTACCACTAGGGGCAATATGCCTCCCAAGTAAGGCTGAAGTGTGGGAATTAAAACTCTCCCAGCCCTTAGAGGGACATGAAAGGACACAGGTAGGACTTAACAGGACCAAGAAACTTTTGGGAATGATGTATATGTTCACTATCTTGATTATGGTAATGGTTATATACCAAACTGTACACTTTAAATATGTGATTATATTGGATGTCTACTATTCCTCAATAAAGCAGTTTCTTTTTTTAATTCTCTCAATCCCTAACAAAACTGAGAATTGCTCAAAATGAATATTATCCAAAAATAATGAAAGGTTGGGGTGCCTGAGTGGCTCAGTTGGTTAAGTGTCTAACTCTTAATTTTGGTTCAAGTCGTGATCTCATGGTTCATGAGTTCGAGCCCCATGTCTCACTCTGTGCTGACAGCTGGAGGCTGCTTTGGATTCTCTCCCCACCTCCCCCTCTCCGTTCTCTACCCCTCCTCCACTCACAAGCATGCATGTGTGCACTCTCTCTGAAAATAAATAAATAAACATTAAAAAAAAAAACAATGAAAGGCAAAGCAAAAAACTGAGAAAAAGAGCAAGCTAGGAAATAATTGGGCAGATTGACAACCTGCATTTTCCTTATGTTTGATACCTTGAGCCTGAATAAACACAGCTCCTGTGTTCAGATTAGTCCACGCCTTCCTTCCTGACCCTGATGATGAGGTATTCAGACACGTAACTTGTGGGTGGCCAGGTTGGCAGTGCTGCCTAGTTTGGTTGAGATTTCACATGCTGCCACAATCAGCTTCCCAATTCCTTTTTCTGGAACAGCCAATACTTCTTGCCCCCCCCAATAGGTTGGCACTTTTGCTTTATCTTTTCCTGGATTCTGTGCCCCAGATAAGGAAAGTGTTGCCTTCCGGGATTCAAAGATTCCTCCTCTGCTCCAGGCAAACCACGCTAACCTTACTAGTACACTCTTACTCATCTCAGAATTTGTTCCGAAATTCCTACCCTCGCCCCTGAGCCACTGTTGTCTGTCCCGTTCAGTTTGTCTGAAACTCATTCATTCATGGTCTTTTAAATTGACTTATGGCAGGGTCACCTATTGTTCCTAATTTCTGAGCCTAATGTCATGATGAGCCAAGAGAAGTTGTGACCATCATTTAGAATCTAAGGTACCTAATAGTTTCAATAAAAATACCAGCCATAGAAGTTAAAAACATTTTGTGAACAAAGATAATTTTAAAGATACACTGCCAACTACTATGTAGCAAGTTATCACAAAATTCATTAGCTTGAAACAACCTTTTATTAAACTCATGACATCCGTGAGTCAGAAATTCATAGAGGGGTTCATAGGTCTCTGCACTACAATATACAGGGACTCCACCAGAAAAATTTGAAAGCTGGAGTGACCCAGGACTGGGGACAGGAATCATTTGGAAGTGCATTTAATTACTTCTCTAGCAGGTGATGCTAGCTGTCAGCTGGGATTGGCAGTTATAGCACCACCATGTGACCTTTCCAAGTGGTCTGAGCTTTCTCACAGCTGACCAGCTCCCAAAAGGACTAATGGAGGCTTTACTGCCTTCTGTAATCTAGCCTAGGTAGTTACACAAGTAGTCAGTAAGTCCCCCAGATTCAAGGAGAACTGCATTCCTCTGTTAGGGCTGCCGTAACAAAGTACCACAGACTGAGACACTTAAACGACAGAAACGTATTGTCTCACAGTTCTGGAAACTGGATGTCCACAAGGTATCAGCAGGGTTGGGACACTCTCAAGGTTGCGAGAGAAGGATCTGTTGTAGGCCTCTCTCCTTGCCTTGTACATGGCCGTCTTCTCTGTGTCTCTTCACATGGCTGTCCCTCTTTGTGTGCCCCATGTGCCCAAATTTCCCCTTGTTATGACACTAGTCATACTGGATTAGGACCCAGCCTGATGACTGTAACTTGATGACCTCCATCTCCAAATAAGGCCACATTCTGAGGTGCTGAGGGCTAGGACCCCAACACATTAATTTTGAGGGAAACACAATTTAATTTGTAAGATGAAGATACACCCCAACTCTCAACGGGCAGAGTGCCAAAGTCACCCCATAAAAAAAAAAGTGTGTGTGGCATAGACCAATGGAATAGAATAGAAAACTCAGAAATGGACCCGCAAATATGTGGCCAACTAATCTTTGACAAAGCGGGAAAATGTATCCAATGGAAAAAAGACAGCCTCTTTAATAAATGGTGCTGGGAGAACTGGACTGCAACATGCAAAAGAATGAAACTAGACCACTTCCTTACACCACTCACAAAAATAAACTGTAAATGGATAAAAGATCTGAATGTGAGACAGGAAACCATCAAAATCCTAGAGGAGAAAGCAGGAAAAATCCTCTTTGACCTAAGGCGCACCAATTTCTTACTCGACACGTCTCCAAAGGCAAGGGAATTAAAAGCAAAGATGAACTACTGGGACCTCATCAAGGTAAAAAGCTTCTGCACGGCAAAAGAAACAACCAACAAAACTGATAGGCAACCAACGGAATGGGAAAAGATAATCACAAATGACATATCAGATAAAGGACTAGTATCTAAAATCTATGAAGAACTTACCAAACTCCACACCCGAAAAACAAATAACCCAGTGAAGAAATGGGCGGAAGATTTGAATAGACACTTCTCCAAAGAAGACATCCAAATGGCAGACACACACATGAAACGATGTTCAATGTCACTCATCATCAGGGAAATACAAATCAAAACCACACTGAGATACCACCTCACACCAGTCAGAGTGGCTAAAATAAACAAATCAGGAAACTATAGATGCTGGAGAGGATGTGGAGAAACAGGCAGCCTTTTGCACTGTTGGTGGGAATGCAAACTGGTGCAGCCACTCTGGAGAACTGTGTGGAGGTTCCTCAAAAAAATGAAAATAGATTTACCCTATGACCCAGTAATAGCACTGTTAGAAATCTACCCAAGAGACACAGGACTGCTGATGCATAGGGGTACGTGTACCCCGATGTTCATAGCAGCACTTTTGACAATAGCCAAATCATAGAAAGAGACTAAGTGTCCATCAACTGATGAACTGATAAACAAGATGTGGTATATATAAATAAAATGGAATACTACGCAGCAATGAGAAAGAATGAAATCTGGCCATGTGTGGCAACATGGATGGAACTGGAGGATATTATGCTGAGTGAAATAAGTCAGGCAGAGAAAGACAGATGCCATATATTCCCACGCATAGGTAGGCTTTGGGAGACCTAACAGAGAACCAGGGGGGAGGGGAAGAGGGAAAGGAAGGGGAAAAAAAAGCCACAGAGAGGAAGGAAGACATAACATGGGAGACTCTCAAAGACTAAGAACAAACTGAGGGGAGAGGGGGTGTGGGAGGGGGGAGAGTGGGTGGTGATGGGCACGGAGGAGGGCACTTGCTGGGATTATCACAGGGTGTTGTATGGAAATCAAATTGACAATAAATTATTCAAAAAAAGTAAATGCAGATTTCCCCCCTTTAAAAAAAAAAGTATGTGTGGGAGATATTATTACTACCACCTTCGGAAACTAATAGTCTACCACATCATGATATACAATGTGTAATGATGAGAATCTATGATAGCTTATGTTATTCATTTCATGTAAGTCAGCTCAAAACATAATAAAACAATATTTTTTTAAATAGTTTATTGTCAAACTGGTTTCTATACAACACCCAGTGCTCAATCCAAAGAGTGCCCTCCTCTGTGCCCACCACCTACTCTCCCCCCTCCCACACCCATCTCTCCCCTCAGTTCTTTCTTATTCTTTGAGAGTCTCTCATGTCATGTCTTCCTTCCTCTCTGTGGCTTTTTGGTTTTTTTTTTCCCCTTCCCCTCTTCCCCTCCCCCCTGGTTCTCTGCTAGGTCTTCCAAAGCCTACCTATGCGTGGGAACATATGGCATCTGTCTTTCTCTGCCTGACTTATTTCACTCAGCATAATATCCTCCAGTTCCATCCATGTTGCCACACATGGCCAGATTTCATTCTTTCTCATTGCTGCATAGTATTCCATTGTATATATATATACCACATCTTCTTTATCCATTCATCAGTTGATGGACACTTAGTCTCTTTCCATGATTTGGCTATTGTCAAAAGTGCTGCTATGAACATCGGGGTACACGTGCCCCTATGCATCAGCAGTCCTGGATCTCTTGGGTAGATTCCTAACAGTGCTGTTGCTGGGTCATACGGTAAGTCTATCTTCATTTTTTTGAGGAACCTCCACACAGTTCTCCAGAGTGGCTGCACCAGTTTGCATTCCCACCAACAGTGCAAAAGGCTGCCTGTTTCTCCACATCCTCTCCAGCATCTATAGTTTCCTGATTTGTTTATTTTAGCCACTCTGACTGGTGTGAGGTGGTATCTCAGTGTGGTTTTGATTTGTATTTCCCTGATGATGAGTGATCTTGAGCATCGTTTCATGTGTCTGTTTGCCATTTGAATGTCTTCTTTGGAGAAATGTCTATTCAAATCTTCCGCCCATTTCTTCACTGGGTTATTCGTTTGGTAAGTTCTTTATTGATTTTAGAAACCAGTCCTTTATCCAACATGTCATTTGCAATTATCCTTTCCCAATCCGTTGGTTGCCTATCAGTTTTGTTGGTTGTTTCTTTTGCCGTGCAGAAGCTTTTAATCTTGATGAGATCCCAGTAGTTCATTTTTGCTTTTAATTCCCTTGCCTTTGGAAATGTGTTGAGTAGGAATTTGGTGCGCCTTAGGTCAAAGAGGCTTTTTCCTGCTTTCTCCTCTAGGATTTTGATGGTTTCCTGTCTCACATTCAGATCCTTTATCCATTTAGAGTTTTTGTGAGTGGTGTAAGGAAGTGGTCTAGTTTCATTCTTTTGCATGTTGCAGTCCAGTTCTCCCAGCACCATTTATTAAAGAGGCTGTCTTTTTTCCATTGGGTACTCTTTCCTGCTTTGTCAAAGATTACTCAAAACATAATAAAACAATATTTTGGGAGAAATCTATTTTCACTTGTTTCATATTCTTATGGCAGTCAGAGAACTCAAATACCGAGCATTTGGTTCCAAACAAGACACCTGGAAAATCTGTGGCTGACTTTTCCAAGCCAACGAAGGCATGTGCTTCAAAAGCTACTGCTTCCAACAGAATTTCCGGCAAATTATTATTTCTGGCCCAAGGATTTGCTCTACTTTAAGCTCCTTTACTGATTTGCTTAACTGTAGTAGACACTCACTATTAGTGCCTATAGTTCACCCTTGACCAATCTTGTCTTCTCATGCCTATCAATTTTATTTTGTAGGCAAAGTAAATTTGAACATACATTTTTATCAAGTTTTAGGAAAAACCCATTAATAAGTGCCTGCTATAACCATAAATCTTATCACGCCTCATTTGTTGCCATTATTGTTACTGCCTGAGCGGACCTACAGTGCAAAAAATTAGGAGGGGCTTCTGCCAAACCCGGATTGGCGTGGTAACATTCATATTGGCCCAATGCACATCAGCAAATGTTCTGCAACAAGTACGGGATAAAGATTGCACAAAAGCCAGTCTCCAGAATCTAAGCATTCCTTTTAAAAATGGGGAAGACACCTAGTTACTCCACAATCCACCGGGTTGATCTCTAAATTGCTTTTCCAGTATCACCCACTCTTGCCACTTGGCTCTTCCGAGCCTCTTTTCTCGTGGACAGCCTCTCCCTTCCTGCCCACCTGGGCAGCACCCATTACAGGGCCCACTCAGACCTACTGAATTAGTCCAAGTTCCCCAGGTAATTCTGGTCACCAGCTAGGTCTGCCAACCACGAGCAGTGTGATCAAATTCAAGTTCCTTAAGCTTGGCCTAAAAAGCCATCACCCCTGGTCAAGTCACAGTCACATCCCCTGCCACCCTCATCTCATGATTTACCACTAATAGTACTCAGTAGGTTGCTTCCCCTCCCCAACACCCCCCACCCCGGCAGCTCCCACCTCAGACTCTGCCCAGGCTGGAAACCCTCCACCCACCTTGATTGCCAAACAACCTTTTTCGCTCCAAAATCCAGCTCGTGTCTGCTTCCATGAAGCCCTCTCTGACCATGAAGCCAACCCCCATCTAGTATTAACCCTTCTGGGTAATTCTGCTGCACCATGTTCACGAACAGCAATCAGCACACAGGGTAGAAATATACTTGCTGGCCTCTCTCCCCTGCCAGAGTATGAGCCACTTGAAGGCAGGTTCTATGTCATCTCTACCTTAGTATTCCCAGCATCTAACCCTGGGCTGAACTGAATCAGAATAAATGGGTTTTATGGGAGTAAGCAAAGGAGTTTTTTGTCAAGCAGGTCAAATCTCCTTTGTACAAACTCCTTGATATTACCGTGTTCAGTTAGGCGGCTGTATGTTTGGTTATTCTGCCTGGCTCTGTCATGATCAAGATTTTCTTCCAGTTTTTAACACAGTACACACAGACTCTTTTCCTTGGCAAGAAAGCAGGTCCCTATAAAGAGGAAACTTGAAGGGCAGTAGCATTCAAGGAAAAATTCCCAAACCAGGGCTCTCCTGGATTCTCCTGGCACAGACACCTGTGTTCCCTTCTTTCCCCTCGTATTTCATTATCTTATTTCACATCCCAGACCAGAGGGATCAATGTTTGCTTTACGTTGCCTGCCTCCTGTTGGCTCTTCTTTGCTTAGAATTTTGACCAAGACTGCAGCTGCGGCCTGTTAGTGACACTCCCAACTTGATGCCATCAGTTTCCAGCCAACAAAAACTTCACAGATGATATAAAAACCTGGTCACATCAAGAATTTTGGCACTGCTCATCTATAAACCGGGGATTTGGTATTGCCCAACATTCAGAGGACTCAAGTCCTTGCTTCTTAGGCTGCCTGGTCTCTGGGAGGATGGCAAACCGAACTCTCAGATAACAGCCAGGATAACACAGCAGTGTTCTCTGACTTCAGGGTGCATCCATGTCCCCAGGAGGGCTTGCTACAACACAGATTGCTGCTTGTTACAACTCAATTACTGATTCAGGGGGTCTGAGCCATGGCCTGAAAACTGCTTTCTAAAAAGTTCCCAAGTGATGCTCATGCTGGCCCAGTGACTACATTTTAAGAACACGTGTGGTAAAGAGTGTCTGGAGAGGAGGACCAAGCCATCAATCTGACTTGTTAAATCTAGAATAGATTTATCTGATTATTAGACATAGTAGGCTCACCTGAGGAGATTTAAAAACTCTGGCTCCCCAAGCCACAGCCCATTCCAAATCAAAATCTTTGAAAATGGGACAAAAGTATCAGTATTTTTTTTAAAACTTCCCAAGAGCTCCCAGAGTGCAAGCAAATTTGACAACCAGTGATGCAGACCAGCAGTTCTCAGACCTGGTTGCAAATTAGAGTTACATGGGGAGCTCGTAAAACATATTCCTGCCAGGACCTTACCCTGAACCAATTAAGTCAGAATATCTGGGTGTGGGGCCTGGGCGGGCTGCCTTCATTCCTTTATCTCTTCCTGCCTGCCTGTTCAGTTTTCCAGATTTTTCCAAAGTTCAACCAGTGTTGGGGATTACTTTTCTGGACATCAATGTGTTCTATTATAAATTGTCATTTCCGTTGCAATTGATAAAACCCTTGTCTTAAGCAGAAGAAACTAAGATAATGATTTTTATTCTTTTGAAACTAGAGAAGACTGGCAGTCGGGGGCAGGGAAGGGGGAGGAGCAGGGGAACAAATTCACCTTCAGGGTGGATCCCCTAGCAACAGGGCGACAGCCTCTCTAAAAATTACCTAGGGCAGCGCGCTTCTTGGAGCCCACCTGCACCTGTGGCAACAGCATCACCTAGGAGTTTGTTAGAAATGCACATTCTCGGGGCACCTGGGTGGCTCAGTCGGTTGAGCATCCGACCTCAGCTCAGGTCATGATCTCAAGGTCTGTGAGTTCGAGCCCCACATCGGGCTCTGTGCTGACGGCTCATCAGAGCCTGGAGCCTGCTTCAGATTCTGTGTCTCCCTTTCTCTCTGCCCTTCCCCTGCTCGTGCTCTGTCTCTATGTCTCTCAAAAATAAATTAAAAAAACGTTAAAAAAAAAAAAGATCTTGATTTTCCATTTCTGATGTCAATTTTTTTTTAAGACAGAGAGAGAACAAGTGTGTGAGTGGGGGAGAGGTGCAGAAGAGGAGAGAGAGAATCTCAAGTGGGCTCCATGCTCAGTGTGGAGCCCAATGCAGGGCTAACTCCCACAACCCTGGGATCGTGACCTGAGCAGAAATCAAGAGTTGGATGTATAACTGAGTGAGCCACCCAGGTGCCACTCCATATGTTTTTTTTTAAACACACCACAGTACAGTACCTCTCAAAAGACAACAGCAACAATAGCAACAGCAATGCCAAGAGTCACCTGACTTAATGTCATGTGTCTCAGTGTGAGATGGAACTGAAAAACCTTCACCATGCCCCTGCTTGTTATGGGCTTTCATCCCTGGTCTTTTTGTTTAGCCTTAACATGTGGTTTTGTGATCTTAATATGATGGCCACAGGTAGTCCCCAAATTCTAATAGTTATTTGCATTTAGTAGATGGCTGCCACTCCACTTTCATTAAAGTAACTTAGAAGGGGGGCGCCTGGGTGACTCAGTCGGTTGAGCATCTGACTTCGGCTCAGGTCATGATCTCGTGGTCTGTGGGTTCGAGCCCCATGTCGGGCTCTGTGCTGACGGCTCAGAGTCTGGGCCTGCTTCAGATTCTGTGTCTCCCTTTCTCTCTGCTCTTGCGTTGCTCATGCTCTGTCTCTATGTCTCTCGAAAATAAAATTAAAAAAAAAAAACTTTAAAAAAAAAAGTAACTTAGAAGGTTCTTTGAGGCTTCTGTTTGTCCGCCTTCTCCATTGCCTCACCAGATGGGGTCATATAATCTCGTTTTTATGGAAGCCACAACACATGAGCCTGTGCAACCCGGAAGATGAGGGAGGCCCTGCTGGAATGAACACATCAGTACTTTACCAGAAGCCACAGCCTTCCTCTCAGCCTGGAGAACAACAAAATAGGGAGCAGCTCATTCTTTCTTTCTTCTTTCTTGTTTTTCTTTTTCTGCCTTCCTTTTCTTTCTTTCTTTCTTTCTTTTCCTTCTTTCTTCTCTTTCTTTCTCTCTTTCCTTTTTTCCTTTCTTTTTCTCTCTCTCTTTCTTTCCTTCCTTCCCTCCCTCCCTTTCTTCCCTCCCTTCCCTCCCTTCCCCTCCTCTTTCCTTCTTTCTGCCCCAAACCCTTCATTAAGGGTTAGCAGGACCCTCAGGCAGTGTGAGGCCTCAGGGCCTGTTTGGGATGGAAAAAGACCACATATGAAATGAGTAATGACACCTGTAAACTAAGTAATCCCTTTGCTGCTGTTCTCAGCGAGGAAGAAAACCTACTTTTATTGAGCACATACTAATTCTCAGGATTTTACATACATAATTTTACTTACTCCCAATAACACTGTAAAGTAGTATTATTCCTACTTACAGAAATACTAACATATAGAAAGAAATTCAGAGAGATTGAATGATGTTCCTGAAAACTCCACAGCTAGTAAACTGAGATTGGAAACTCTCACTGTTACTCTGCTCTGCCCAAAGGGAGTGTCTATGCTGTCTGCACCACACTTAAAAGTCAGTTCTAGCTTCTTTCCATCACTGCATTACACTTCCTGATGTAAATTCTGAAAATGAACACAATTTTTAGGGGTACGTGCGTGGCTCAGTTGGTTAAGCATCCAACTCTTGGTTTCGGCTCAGGTCATGACCTCACGGCTCGTGAGCTGGAACGCCATGTTGGGCTGTGTGCTGACAGCTCAGAGCCTGGATCCTGCTTCAGATTCCGTGTCTCCCTCTCGCTCTCTCTCTCTCTCTCTCTCTCAAAAATAAACATTGAAAAAAATTTAAAAATATTTAAAAAACATTTCTTTTTTAAAAAAATATTTATTTATTTTTGAGAGAGACAGACAGACAGAGACAGAGCGCGAGTGCGAGAGGAGCAGAGAGAGAGGGAGGCACAGAACCTGAAGCAGCTCCAGGCTCTGAGCTGTAAGCACAGAGCCCGACGCAGGGGCCAAACCCATGAACTGTGAGATCATGACCTGAGCTGAAGTCGGATGCTCAACAGACTGAGCTACCTAGGTGCCCCTTAAAAAACATTTCTAAACTATTGCACATTTATTCCTCCAACTGAATTTTGGAAATATTTTGTTAAAGCTTGACTTTTCCACTTACTGTTCTAGAATTGCCTCTGTTCATCTCTCTAGCAGCTGTTCTTTCCATTGTTCAATAATCATTACTTGTGCCTACTGTTAACCTGGCACTGGAATGGTGCCTAACTGGTAGGCACTGGAGATGTAAAAACTAATTCGATGCAATTCTTGCTTTCAAGAGGCTTAAAATCACAGGTAGGAAAAGAAAATCAATGAATTGGGGATATTAAATCATGATTTCTGCTGTAGGGTAGTACTTTAAGGGTAGAGTTCAAGAAAAGGCTTTAATGTATCTTCTGAGAGAAGTGGTAGAAAATGAAAATAACAGCCTCACCACTGGGCCTGGTAGGTGGCCTCAGGAAGGGTCCATGCTTACTATGTAACATTGGAACCCCAAGATTCCAAAGATGTGTTTTGGGTGTCTTAAACAAAAGTCCATATTCCATCTTAGAACTGTCCAGTGGAGTCTACATTTGCAGTTTCCCTATCCCATGCTAAAGCCTCCTCTCAGATTATATTTCGACTGCCAGAAAGAGTGAGTACCCTGGACTGTTACACAGCTCAAACCACATAAAGTCAGGGACCATCTGTGCACACTTTCCTCACTGATTTAAGGTACGACCTTTATTAAACACTAAATTTTCATGTCTTTCCGCACATTATTTGCCTGTTTATATAATCCAAAATCCCCTACAGTCTTGTTAGGTGAGTGGATATCATAATTTCTACCTGAAAGGTGTATAAATGGATGCTTTGCAAAGCTAGCACATAAGTGATCTGTCCACAGTGCTGGGTGACAGAGCCAAACCCGGAAGGAAAGTTTCAGGTTCCTGGGCCAGTCTTTTTCTAGCACATTCTATGGCCTACTGAGTAAGCCCAATCTTTCTTTTTAAGGAGTTTCTAATAACACTATTCAACCTGCAAATGAGTATGTCTAGAACTTCATTATATCTCTCCTCTACCCTTCACCCTCACTACTGTAAAGAAATGGGGGATCCCCTTCCTTTATTCTTCTGTATCTAAAACATGAGGTTGGGAAGAAGAGGAAAGAGGCTAGAATGAGACTAGGGTGAGGATCTAGATGGAGGCCAAAGAAGTGGAGCAGAGAGGAAATGGGCCTCTCTGGGACAAGGGTTGAGGAGTTGAAGCTGTCATGGTTTCTGCTAATTTATCTTCAAAGGCCCCCGGCGAAATCCCCAGTCACTTCAACTCACTTCCTTTTCTACTGCAACCATTAGTAGCTTCTCAGCTTCTGAATTTCTCTCCTTCTCTGGGCAACTAAAGAATAGAATTCAGACCCAGTTTTTTACCTCTATAGATATACCTTTTAAAAACACATACTGGGGCACCTGGGTAGCTCAGTTGGTTAAGGGTCCAACTCTTCATTTCGACTAAAGTCATTATCTCATGGTTGGTGAGACCAAGCCCTGCATCTGGCTCTGTGCTGGCAGTGGGGAGACTGCTTGGGAATCTCTCTCTCTCTGCCACTCCCCTGCTCCTACTCTTTCTCTCAAAAATAAATAAACATTACAAAAAGAAAGAAAGAAAGAAGGAAGGAAAGAAAGAAGGAAGAAAGGAAGGAAAGAGAGAGAAAAAGAAAGAAAGAAAGAAAGAAAGAAAAAGAAAGAAAGAAAGAAAGAAAGAAAGAAAGAAAGAAAGAAAGAAAGAAAGAAAGAAAGAAAGAAAGGAAGGAGATTAATCTGCAGCTCTTGCAACTGGGCATTTCATTACTTCAGCTGAGACTTAAAGAGAGGAGGAGTTCGGGGTTAATGTGGGGGAAATGGACTGGATGCTGCCAAGACTAACATTAGGGATGGGTGTGGGCTGAGAACAGCTGTGGGGGAGTGATCTTCCCTACCTCAGCATGGACCAGCTGGAGGGAATGAAAAGACAGAGGAGGTGGGGATCTGGGCCAAGGAAGGGGAAGGAAAGAAGGGAAATATTAAGTCAAGCAACTGGGAGAGAATTACTATAGCAAATTCTAGGGTCAGAGGAGGGAGGGTTTGACCTCTCATGCACGTGTGTGTTGACGGGGGGCGGGGGTTCAGGGGGGGCAGTTAAGTGACCTAGGTAACTGAGCAAAGTCAGGCTCCTAAGGCCACTGCAAAGCCTGCTTCTGTAAGTAATGTGTATACCATCTGTCTCTCTGTGCCAGGGGAAGCACTAATAAATGTTACATGTTGAAACTTTAGCATAGCTTGTACATAAAAATTCCATATGCCAATTGACTGGACTACATGAACACATATGTCAAAAACAGGTCTCTTAGGCACAATTTAGGACATTCCAAAGCAACTTTATAACTGTTTCAACCTCCAAATGGTATGAATTAACTCTCATAAGCCAGGTCCATTCTCTCTGAGTGGAGAATTGGGCTAACCATCCAAATAATTCAAGTCAGAAACACTCTTTAGCCTTCATTAAAGAAAGTATCAGTAGCAAGGTCTTTTCTTCCTCCAAATTATACTGTTGATGGACTCAGTGTTTAATGTCACATTGTTAACATATGTTAACATGGCCAAAATGATAACATACTTTATGTATTATGGGCTTGAAAAGGACAATATTTTTCACTTCTACAAGACTGTTACTCCATTAACATCTACAATTTCCAATGTACATTGACACCAGTAAGTGATTAGATCTCAGGTGCCAAGTATATTTATTTTGAAAAATTATACAGGAATTCCTGAGACGTCAATTTCACATCCAGTCTTTCCCTACAACAGGAGATGCATGAAGGAGGAACACAGCCTCTGTGGGACAAAGCTTAGCTATGAACTTCATGGGCTCAGTCCCAGCACTCACATTAACTCTAGGAAGTAGAAATTTTTCTTCCTCTTTTTAC
The DNA here is from genome assembly GCA_030068075.1 of Paguma larvata. Taxonomy (NCBI): domain Eukaryota; kingdom Metazoa; phylum Chordata; class Mammalia; order Carnivora; family Viverridae; genus Paguma; species Paguma larvata. The sequence continues at coordinate 96,463,407 of CM057826.1, read as the reverse complement.
CTCACATGGACTTTTGTTTCTGTTATTTTGATGAAAATATCTTTAGAAAAGCAAGCATAAGTAATGAATGGATGGATGGGATGAATGAATGAACTGGATAATAGAATCGGGACCTTCAAATGTCTTCACATGAAGGAATAACTGGAAAAGCCCAAGAGAATGAAATGTAATAGGTGTGAATGAAAATCACACTTAGGTCTCAGAAAACTAGAACTGGATGAAGAATTCAACCTATCGGCAGGACCTGTGAAGAAAGGCTTAGGGATTTCAGTTTATTACTCAATAGGCATCAGCAAGCTAATAGATGAATACCATCCTAAACAGGGGAAGAGATTGCCTTCCTCCATTTTGACTCAGATACTATGTTCAGATACACACTTAATTTTAACGACAAATTGAGGTGGATTCAAATAGGGCAGCCAGACAAGACATTGGGTCTGCCCCTAAAGAATGTGTGATGCAATAGGGGAACTGAGTCAAAAGAATGCCAGTTCAAGGAAACTGTGGTTTCTTTCCACAGAAAGGAAAAGCTTAGACAAACTAGCCAGTATAGAAGGAATAAAATTTCAGTTATCAAATATGTGAGGATCTGTTATAAAAGAAATTAAGTCTGTTTGGTATGGAAACATTAGAACCGATTAGTAAACTTCACTGGAAGACAGAGTTCACCTCAACCTGAGGAGAAGAAAGTTGTTTTTAAGGCTACCTGTTAGCATATCCATTCCCAGGGGGAGTGATAGTGCCCTCAACGGAGGCAAAAATTCATTCTTGGTTGGTTGGGGGGGAGGGGGCGGGGAGGCAGTGTGTGAAGAATGAGATTACAAGGGTTTCAGGCCTTTCTGAGCAACAACCTACTCAAGAAAATCTTATTCCTTAGTACATAATTTCTCTTGTTGAGCTTTATTGGGCATCATGTGTGCAACATAGGCATTAACTTGGAAGATACACAAATGGATGCTAGATCAGTACTACGTGGTGAATAGGGGGCTGTGATTTGAAGACTTTTTCTCAGTTACTCAAAGTCATACTGTGAGTGATGGCCTGTTGTGCTGTTGGATGCCTTGAGAATGTTGTCTACGTTGGATCCTCAGTGCTAGCATGTGACTTGAGCTTTGGGTAGTAATGGCTTGTATTTGGGGTCACCTGGATGGCTCAGTTGGTTAAGTGTCGGACTTGGGCTCAGGTCATGATCTCGTGGTCCATGAGTCCAAGCCCTGTACTGGGCTCTGTGCTGACATCTCAGAGCCTGGAGCCTGCTTTGGATTCTGTGTCTCCCTCTCTGTCTGCCCTTCCTCTGCTCATGCTGTCTCACTCTCTCTCAAAAATAAATAAACATGAAAAAAAATTTTAATGGCTTGTGTTTTACTACTTAATTCTACAAAAGTTAGTCAACCATCATTTACTATGCCAAGTGCTGAAAAGAAGTGTCAACAATATTTGAGTAAGCACCTAGCATCTGGTTAAAAGCCATTTTCTCGTATCGAGCAAAACTTAAAAGTTAATACTTAGGAAATTTAATTTTCTTCAATTGCTTCTCTTTTGCTGAAAAAAATAACCATTTTGAATGATTTCTTTCTAAATTGATTACATTGCTATTTTTATATAATGCTAAAATTGCTAATATGTATACTGATGATACATTACAGAAGTTACTCAGCAAATATAGTTATAAAGTTAAATGTTAATAGTTTTTTTTTTATTTTTTAATAATCTCTAGACCCAACGTAAGGCTCGAACTTACACCCCTGAGATCGAGTCGCATGTTCTACTAACTGAGCCAGCTATGCTCCCCTGATTATCAATTTAACTAAAATTTTAACTTAAAGTTTTATTTTGTTGTTCTTAACCCTGCATTAAATAGTCAGTTTTATACTTACTCTTATGTATAAAGCACAAATATACATATAGTAAATAAGCATACAGTGTGTCTGTGGTATTAAAATCTCATGGGCAGGTGATTAGGCAAAAACATGTCTGAAAGCCTCTTTAGAGGAATAATTTTTTTTGAAAGATAATTTTTTAAAAGTTGAGAAACTCTGAATTAAAGGCATCTTAAGCTTTTTGGCTGTTGGTTTGCCAGGATGAATCTCAGCCAAAATTTGAAATGAGTTTATTCATCTTTTTTCTTTCTTCTTTTTTTTTAACATTTATTTATTTTTGAGAGACAGAGTGTGAGCAGGGGAGGGGCAGAGAGATAGGGAGACACAGAATCTGAAGCAGGCTCCAGGCTCTGAGCTGTCAGCACAGAGCCTGACGCGGGGCTCGAACTCACAGACCGCGAGATCATGACCTGACCTGAAGTCGGCCACTTAACCGACTGAGCCACCCAGGTGCCCCTTATCTTATTTTCTTGTCCTCATGTCCCATCTTGGTTTTGTTCCACCCCAGGATGTTGTCTATCTTCTAATGACAGCATCCCATTGCCTAGCTCCAGCGGTGGTAGACGACCCAGGCTTGTCCAGGAGTGGACACGGCACTTGGTTCAGACCAATCACAGTTAATCCTGGGACTTTTGCTGGAACAGAGAAGAGATCCTTTTCTAGAAGAGTTACATTTGCCGGGCTGTGAGCCTGGAGCTGCTGAAGTCTCTCTTTGCCATAACCTGGGGCAAGGCTACCAGAGAGTAAAACCAAAGAAGAGAGGCAGTATTTGGTGGTATCCCTGAGAACCTAGATCCAATCATGCCTGAAGCCAGCATAGGAATCCCTGGAATTCTTGGTGTTTGTGGCTTAAGCCAGATGGAGTTCTGCCTCTGTTACCAGCAACCAGAAGGGTTTTCACTTTGTAAATCAACACTGCCCAGTTTGTTAATTCCATGACTCTCTATCCAGAGTCCAGGAACCCCTCTTTGGTTTCTCATCCCAAGTTGCTTTTCCTATGTGGGGCCTTAACCCATCACTTCCCCCTACTTATATTCCACTCTCAGGGAGACGGTTACAGTTCTTGCTCGTAATGATTTTGTATCTGGTACACTAATCTGAAAGCTGTATTTTTGGTGCCACTTTTATTTTCTTGGTTAAATTGTGAATTAGTTTATTTGAAAAAAATGTGTTTTATTTCCTTTTTGTGAACACCTCCACAATGTTTGCCCTATATGTAAATATATATAAATTATGTGACATTCTATCATCAGGTCACTTGTCATTAAGGTACTACACACTGAAAGGCAACAAACATGAATCTATATGAAATTCTACTCTGACCTCCCTGAAAAATGTCTATTGTTAATTTATGACAGATAAACAGGAGGTAAAACTGATTTTGGTAATTTTATTACAAAGTATGTAAATATAAAAAAAATTTTTTTGTGCACAAAAGTTGGGGAGGAGCAGAGGGAGAGGGAAAGAAAGAATTTTAAGCAGGCTCCATGCCCAGCACGGAGCCCGATTCAGGGCTTGATCTCACCACCATGAAATCATGACCTGAACCGAAATCAAGAGTCAGATATGTAACCAACTGAGGTACTCAGGCACCCAAATACAAATTTTTAAAAACTGAACTAGAGGATACTAGCCAATATATTTTGGAATTTCTAAGGTTCTAATTAGTGCATTCACTAGCAGTTAAAGCAGTTCAGTATTCCTCATGAGTATTCCCTTTAATAGTCCTATCCTTAATAATCTGAAATTTAGTAATTTTTTATTTTCTGCAACTCCACTCCCAAATGGCTTCCAAGTTAGAAAGGCAGGCAGGGAGGAGGGAAGGACCAGAAGGGAGACTTGGAAGCAACAAAAGATGGCTTCCCTATTCTGTGGGTACACAATCAGTTAACATCGTTCATCTTTCTGTGAACCCAAATCATGGAATAGCACACCAAATAATAAGAGGTGAAGTCATAGCATAGAGTGTGTCATTTTATCAGCCTCGGTAACTGATAGCCAAAAACTGGATTAAAGAGATTTAATTCACTAGGAAGATTTAAATTGAGGAACATTATACTTGACGACAACCAAATGGATTCAGGAGGCATCTGAAAATATGGAACAAGGAATAAGGGTCCCGGGTTTGTGATACAAATTCAGAAGTCAGCAGAAACTCAGTTGAGGTTGCTCAGAAAATGGCTGAACTCTTTGGATCCAACAGAGAGAAAATGAGAAGGTCTTGTGGAAAGTCTAAGGACAAGGAATGGAGGAGAACCTAAAAAGATTTTTATTTTTTATTGGTTGATTGATTGATTGGTTTTTTGAGAGAGAGTGAATGCGAGTGGGGGAGGGGCAAATCTCTCAACCTTGAGATCATGACCTGAGCTAAAATCAAGAGTCAGATACTTACCCTACTGAGCCACCCAGGAGTCCACCTTACAAAGATACTTGAGAAAATAAGGCAGTCCAGCATCAAGAAAAAAACAAACAAAAAAACAACCAAGAGCACAAGGCCATTTTGCCAGTGCCCATATCTTCACAGCAGTTGAGAAGGTGAGAAACTTTTATAACTGAGATTTTTGCTAAAAAGGCAATAGGGCAATCTTTGCTTAGGTTATATGTTACATGTTAAGTCATCTATCTAGTGGGTAGGACTTCATTTTGATCCTGGTTGACAGAAGACAGATGTTTAGCATCTGTTTCTGACCCAGTGTGGTCACTGTTTTAGAACAGCTGGCATTCACTCTTGGCCCAATCTCTGCAGGAACTATGACTTGAAAATAATAGTGCACCCAGATTTGGGGGAGTGGGCAGTAGTATGAAATATCTCACCCAAATTACATGGAAGAAGTTTTTTTTTTAATTTTTTGAAGATTTTATTTTTAAGTAAACTCTTACCCAACATGGGGCTGAAACTTATTACCCCAAGATCAAGAGTCACATGCTCTACCAGTCAACTGAGTCAGCCAAGCACCCCTATTTGTTTTGATTTTTAATGGTATGGTACATATTTTTGGTATCTATTATCAGAGAGCAGTAATTTTGCTATACTCCAATTTCTTTTAAAAATTTTAGTGTGGAATATTATTTCTGTAACCGTCTATGGAAGTGTCATGCTTTCAGTTAAATGGGGCTGAAAGCTCTTAAAGTGATCAACCTCAGTCATTTCAGAAGTCTCCATTGATTTAATGAATACACAAATCCATCAAGAACAGCTTTGGATTATGTTTAGCCAAACGTTTTGGGAATTCCCTCTACCCCCATCCTCTTACCAACCTCTTCATTTCACTCTGGCATTATCTTTTGTGGCTTTTTCCAAGTCTAACTTTCACTTATTTAACATCTTCATGACACTTCCACTCACTTTATAGTAAAACTCAAGGTCCTTAGCATTGCCTCCAGGTTCCCTCATAATTGCTTTGTGTTTGTGGCCTTATCTCCATGTCAAACTTCAAAAATTCAGTCATCCACATACCTTTCTCACAATTTTTGGCATACTCAAGTACCAAATGAACTAGCTACTTAATATTTTTATATAGATCAATTTTAATTACTGAAATAGATTTTAAAAAGGAAACTTTTTCTACCAAAAACTTATTTAGCAAGTTAGTTTCAACTGCCATATACTGAAATTAAGTGTTTAATTCTATCTAGATAAAGCTGCCAGGTGAAGCTCTGAGATTAAGGCAACTTTCTTCCTCTTTTTTTTAATGTATGTTTATTTTTGAGAGAGAAAGAGAGGTAGCACAAGCAGGGGAGGGGCAGAGAGACAGGGACAGAGGATCTGAAGTGAGTTCTGTGCTAATGGTAGAGAGCCTGTCACAGGGCTTGAACTCACAGATTGTGAGATCATGACCGGAGCAGAAATCAAGAGTTGGCTACTTAACTGTCTGAGCCACCTAGGCGCCCCCAACTCTACTTTCTTTAAAAGGAAATTAGCAAATGTTACAAAGGTGTTACTTACTAGAGCCAAAAAGATGTTCTTCTTACAAAAGATGCAGAAAAGAATTGGGAGAAGTAGATTTCTATCCTATGTAAGGACTTACCCACCATGAACCACCTAAATCACTAAAACCTGATTAGTAAGTAAGGTAAGTGTCCCATGATTTGGGAAATAGTACTCTAGCTTGTCAAATTGCTGTGGTTTGTGTCTCCTTATTCTTCTGTGCCCAAAACGCTTTCCTCTCACTCTTACCCAGTTGATTCCTCTAACCCTTCAAGACCAAGAAAATACTCCCTGATGTGCAATTCCAGGAGAAGGGTGATGCCCTTCCTTCTTGCTTCCTTGGCATGGCATCTGCCTGTTTCAGAGCATAGAGCAGCACACTGCAATTAACAGTCTGTCTCTTCCACTAACCTGAGAACCTTTTTTAGGGCAGGCTGATTCTGTCATCTCTGAGGTCTCAGCACTATATGACGATTCCTAGTTGGTACATGTTTGTTTCTATATATGCACATAAATGAATAAATACAATGTATGAAGATCAATCAATCCATAGAAACATACTAAGACAATAGTTCTCAAATTTCTGGGGAAACTTGATAAAAACACAGGGGCCTAAGCCCCAGCCCCAGCCTACTTCAGTGAGTGTGGGCCTCTAGCTGCATTTTTTTCTTTTAGCTCCAGGAGATTGTGACTCACGATGAAGTCTAAGGACTTTTACAGGTGAGCAAACAGGTTCAAATCTATTTGTCCAAGGACTGAAGTAGAAATGAAACTGGAATAATTGACCGTAGTTTGTGAAGATTTCTTATTTAGTCTTTAAAACAATTTTGGGGGTGGGGAGGCACTTGGGTGGCTGAGTCAGTCTAACTCTTGATTTTAGCTAGCTCATGATCTCATGGTTGTGAGATCGAGCCCCACATTGGGCTCTGCACTGAGCATGGAGCCTGCTTAAGATTCTCTCTCTTCCTCTCCCTCTGCCCCTGCCCTACTCACACTCTACCTCTCTGTATTGTTCCAATTTTAGTATAAGTACTGACGAAGTGAACACTCAATTCAAAAATTATAATAATAGGGGCGCCTGGGTGGCTCAGTCGGTTGAGTGTCCGACTTCGGCTCGGGTCATGATCTCTCAGTCTGTGAGTTCGAGCCCCGCGTCGGGCTCTGCGCTGACAGCTCAGAGCCTGGAGCCTGTTTCACATTCTGTGTCTCCCTCTCTCTCTGCCCCTCCCCCCCTCATGCTCTGTCTCAAAAATAAACATTAAAAAATTTAAAAAAAATTATAATAATAAAAAAAATTAACCACGATACTTGAAAGCACAAATCATGATTATAATTTAACACAGATTTAATGCAAATGTCATTCTCTTCATGTATTCAGCATATCTGAGCTCAAAACAGACTGCATGCTCAAAGAAAATAAGGGAGAATAACATTTAAATTTTTAATTCTGTAAAACTACAGGAGAGTGGAAAATATTACTCTCTACCACCTGATTTATATTTTATAGCAAAAAATATTTATTATTGGAACAGAACAGAAACCCCAGAAATAAACCTACAATTATATGGTCAATCAATCTATGACAAATGAGGTAAGAATATACAATGGGAAAAAGACAGTTTTTCAATAATTGGTTGGCTAAACTGGATAGCTATAGTAAAAGGATGAAACTGGCCTACTTTCTAATAACATACCCAAAAACAAGTTCAAAGTGGATTAAAGACCTAATCATGGGACTTAAAACCACAAAAATTCTAGAAGGAAACACAGGCAGTAATTTCTCTGACATCAGCCATATCAACATTTTTCTAGGTTTTTCTCCTGACACAATGGAAACAAAAACAAAAGTAAACTATTGGGACTACACAAAAATTGAAAAAAAACTTTTGCACTGCAAGAGAAACCATCAAGAAGACGGAAAGACACCCTGTATAGAATGAGAGAGGATATGGGCAAATGACACATCATTAAGGGGTTACTATCCAAACTTACACAAGTGAATACCAAAAAACCCCAAACGATCCAAATAAAAAATGGGCAGAGGACTCGAATAGGCATTTTCCCAAAGAAGACATACAGATGGCCAACAGACACATGAAATGATGCTCAACATCACTCATCATTAGGGGAATGTAAATCAGAATCACAAAAAGATATTACCTCATGCCTGCCTTGTCAAAAAGATGAGAAACAAGTGTTGGTGAGAATGTGGAGAAAAAGGAACCCTTGTGCGCTGCTGGTGGGAATGCAAACTGGTGCAGCCATTGTAGAAAACAGTATGGAGGTTCCTCAAAAAATTAAAAATAGAACTGCCATATGATCCAATAATTCCACTGTTGGGTATTTACCCAGGGGAAAAAAAACACTAACTTGAAAAGATCTATGCACCCCTATGTTTACTGTAGCATAACTTACAATAGCCAAGACGTGGATGTAACCTAAGTGTCCATCAATAGAAAAATGAAAGAGGAAAATGTGTGTGACATGGATAGACCTAAGTATGATGCTAAGGGAAGTAAGTCAGATTGAGGAAGACAAATATCATATGATTTCCCTCATAAATGGAATCTTCAAAAAAATGAATAAACAAAAAGCAGAATCAGAACTATAAATACAGAGAACAAAATGATGATTGCCAGAGGGGAGAGTGGGCAGGGGGAGGGGAGGTGGGCAAAATGGGTAGAGGGGAGAGGGAGATACAGGCCTCCAGTTATGGAATGAGTAAGTCACAGGAGTAAAAGGCACAGCATAGGCAACATGGTCAATGATATTGTAATAGCAATGTAAAGGGACAATGGTAGCTACACCTGTGGTGAATAGAGCATAACATATAAACCTGTCAAATCACTAAGTTGCATACCTGAAACTAATGTAACATTGTGTGTGAACTCTACCTGAAGGGGAGCCTGGGTGGCTCAATCAGTTGAGCATCTGACTTCAGCTAAGGTCATGATCTTGTGGTTGATAGGTTTAAGCCCCACACTGGGCTCACTGCTGTCAGCCTGACAGTGCAGAGCCCCCTTCCAATCTTCTGTCCCCCTCTCTCTGCCCCTCTCCCACTTGCACTTTCCCCAAAGTGAATAAATATTTTTTTAAATAACAATAAAATAACTAAAAAGGAAAACCTGAGATACAAAAATGTTGAGGAAGGGGCCCCTAGGTGGCTCAGTGAAGCGTCCCACTTCAGCTCAGGTCATGATCTCACGGTGAGTTTGAGCCCTGTGTCAGGCAATGTACTGACAGTGTAGAGCCTGGAGCCTCCTGGAGATTCTGTGTCTCTTTTTCTCTTCCTGCCCCTCCCCCATTTGCGCACGCAAACTGTCTCTTGCTAAAAAATAAACGTTTTTAAAAATCCTTAAAAAATTGTATTTATAATTACATAAATATTTGAAATAATTGTGGTGCTATATTCATGGAGAAGGTAGACTGGTACTTAGCATTTATTCAAATTTCTTTTAAGCTTACTTTCTGTACTATAAATGTTGAAAAGCTAAAAACTACATTTCCCAGATATCCTTGCATTTAAGTGTTCTAGAGGTAAATGATTTCTGCCAATTAGGTACATGTAAATAAGATTTGGAGTGTGGAAAGCCAAAGCTGCCTTCCTGCTGCTTTGTTTTTTGGTGGGCAAGCACGATGGTGAATACAGGAGTTACTTTCTGTAGCAGCTTTCTAGAGGATACTCGCTGGCTTTGTGTGTGTTGAGAATTACAGTGTCTTCTTGATTCTTACATTATAGCTATTGTAGTTTATTCTTAACATTGATAATTCTAGTCCTGGGGTCTTGATTATCCATCCACCTGATGGGTAGGGGCAATAGCATCAGCTCCCTTAACAGTCTAGTTCTGCTATACTATCCTAGGACTCATTTCTGATGGCCTAGGCTAAAGTCCACTCTTCCAGCCTTTTAAATAATATTCTAAGCACAAATTCCCTATACTAAATCCTTATATACTTAAAATAGCCAGATCTATTTACTGCAACTGAATGCAGACTCATACAACAATTAGTAAAGATATAAAATCATCCCAATTAATCTATACAATCTCGATAAAATTTTAAAATAATTTAACAAAACCTAACATGTCTATGGAATAGAAACCTGCAAATATGTCAACTTGAACAATGAAAAAAAGGTAATCATCCTACTGTATATTAAAAATATTGAGTCTATCACTCAAATGCAAACAATGAAATAATTATTTCTGATTTTTTTCACTTTTTTATATCAGTGATAAATGATACAGGAATATACAAAATGAAATGCCCTCTAGGTTTGAAATATGGATAGTTTTACTAACCAAATGAAGTTACTAATTATATGTTCATCTAATAATGAACATATAATTTTCTACCCTGATAACTTCTTTTTTATCTGTAAATAAATAAATAAATAAATAAATAAACAAACAGTAATACATAGGTGGTGTAATATATCTGACAAATGAATAGTGGGTGTCCGGACAGTAAATCTGGGTGCAGACTTCAGGACAGCCCATCAGCCAAAGGAATGAAATACCCCTGGGGCCGTGTAATGATCCTGGTTGGCACTAGGTTGGAGATTGGGGAAAAGATAAAATACTGAAACCAGAAGTTGAATCAGTTACAATTTGGTAGTCACCAAGTTATCCCATAGTTTACATTTTAAAATGTCTAAAGATTTGGCTTCTGCAGTCAGACTGCTTTCTTTGAGCAAATAAAAACTTAAAAAAAATTTTCCCCAATAAATTGCAGAATACATCTTCAAAGGTGCTTAAATGTAACCTAAAATAGAAAGGGCAAAACCACTTTTTATATTAAAAATTTAAGCTCTGCTGGCATTCTCTACCAGACTACAAAAGCTGCTTCAAACTGTTTAATGATTTACTTTAACTTCCTAAATTTGTGTTAACCCCACCCACTTCCAGGATATACCTTTAGAGCTTAATTATCCTCTGGCTCTCTATGTCCTCTTCTCAAATCAAAGTTTGAACCAGTTTAACCTGTAATACCTCTGGAGCTCCAGAATGATATAAAATGTGCACAGTGTCAACCTCCTACATCGCCTTCCTTCTTCCTACCACTCCCTTATTCCCTAAACCAAGAATACAAGTTCAGGGGCACCAGGGCGGCTTAGTCGGTTAAGAGTCCAACTTCAGCTCAGGTCATGATCTTGCGAGTTCCTGAGTTTGGGCTCTGTGCTGAGTTTGGGCTGGGCTTGGAGCCTACTTCGGATTCTATGTCTCCCTCTCTCTCTGTCCCTCCCTGCTTGCGCTCTGTCTCTGTCTCAAAAATAAGCAAAAAAACCACCAAAAACCAAAAACCAAAAAAACAAGTTCAGATTCCCAAGAAAAGCAAACAAGGATGTTGGATGTTGGCAAAGTTAGCAAATATTATATTATGCTATTTGTTTAAAAAGGACATCAAGTTTATATTACTACCTTGTTGACAGTATTTTCCAGTAACTTAAAAGATGTACAAATAAGCCGGTAGATACATTTTTTCTGCAGGACTTGAGTTGCCTTGAAGTTCTCTATATTCCTGTTCTTTATATGCCAACTCCTCTCCTGTCTTTATAAATCACAATTCCACAAACTCACTAAAGCAACTAAAGTTTACCAGTTTGTCATTCCTCTTCCTCTTATTGCCACATCAGTTTTAATACCAAAATGCTGAAAGCAGCAACAAACTCCATCAGCCATATTGACGAGCTGTTACAGTAGCACTTGCTTCTACTCTGGCATAAGATACAATTCTCACTTTGATTTATCCTATTCACAAGAAGGCTCCTACTGAATTCTCGGCATATAAGCATAGAGAAACTGAAGTACAACTAATCAATACTAGCAACTGTTGAAAAGAAAAATTGGCCTCTATAAAGTGTTTATTATCTGAAGGAATGTGAAAGACTTGATGAAGATAATAGGATTGGGGAGGATTACATAGCTGTGAAAGCCATTGAAGATATTTTAGTGTTTTTAATAAACTGTACGCTAAATAATCAGCAAAATTGGGATCACGCAGACTTCCACACTTTGCTTTCGTGACTCTCCAGAAGCTTCCTACCCATTTATCATCCTTATCTGACTGCAGACAATATATATTCTGAGAGCAACTTATTTTCAGGGAGCTTTCTCCCCACCCCCCCAGCAATTAAACATTCAAAGTTTTTATTTTTTCTTATAAAAAAGCAATTGACCTCCTTGGTTCCACTCTGGTCTCAGAAATAGAGACTATATTAGGTGACTGAGATTTTTTTAAAGATGTTTTGGTGCCACCTGGCTGGCTCAGTTGAAGGAGTATGGGATTTTTGATCTTGGGGTTATGAGTTCCAGCCTCATGTTGGGTGTAGAGATTACCAAGAAAAATAAATTTAAAAAAATGAAAAATGCTTTGGACCATCCCTATGACCAGTAATTCTTTCCCTTTAGAGCATACTTTAGCACACTTCTCTCCCCATCTTCACTGAACTGCTTCTATTCCAGGGTTCTCTGCAAAACAAAAATACCCTCTGCTCCTCCTCCTCCTCCTTTTCCCAGCACTCAACTTTCTGTGTCTTTCTTCCAGAGAGACCTTACAGAAGTTTTCTGAAATAAAATCCTCAAGATTGAAGGGAAAAAAAAGTATATATGTATTAATAACTGTTGAGACTGTGTAATGGTTCTATGGAAGTTCCTTTTATTATTTGTATTCCAATGTATTTGAAGTTTCCCACAATAATGTAAAAAACAAATTCAGTCTGATATTCAAAAACTTGGGGTTGGAATTATAAATTTGGGACTGATCAAACTAAAGATGACATTTAAAGCCACGGGAATGGATGAAAATGTTTAGGGAGAGCATAGGCAAAAAGAACATAGGACTAAAATGTAAGCAACTCTAATATTTAAAAGAAAAATAAGGTACAGCAAAGTAGACTGAGATGCCAGTAAGAGGAAATCAGGAAGCGAGAGGTTCTGGGAGCCTAGAGAAAAAAAAGTTTCAAAAAGGTGGAAGTAGCCAAGTGTGTCAAATACTACCTAACGGCTAAAAAATGAATGAGCAATTTACCTTTTGGATTTGTCAAGATGGAGGTTTAGACAATTCTTTGGAAAGATTTTGCTATAAAAGGGAACACAAAAATTAAGTAGTGGCTGAAGGGGTATAGAGGTCAAAAAGAGTCTCTCATTTTCCTCTCTTTTGAGATACATGATACTGTGGCATATTAGTGTACAGGGAGATTGATCTAGTTGAAATGGGGAAAAGAGATATAGGAGGGATGTAACAGCAAAGTCAAGGTCCTGAATGAAATACACAAATGTACAAGTAAAGGGAATATTTCTCCTGTGTGTCGTAAGAAGGAAGGCAATATTTATAGGTTCAGATATATAAAAATGGTAGAATTGATGGAGGGAAGATGAGGTTGTGTCAATCTTCACATCTTGATTCTCAAAGCTTTAGTTAGATGGCCAGTAATATGTAAACTAATATGGGAAGAACCTACCTCATAAGAGAATTCCTAAGAGTTGTTTGAGGATCCAACTGTTAAAGAGCCAACACTCAACATTAACCTGGTAGAAATGGTTATTAAGGTGCCAGGTTCAATTGTCCATTAACTCAACAAAATTATCAAACCGCCATTCTGCATTTAATAAAGTACCATAACTAAAGATAACAATGATGGAGGTAACTTAAAATGGGGTGGAGGGTGTCAGAGAAGGTTTTCCTGAGACATTTAAAACAAAGGCTACATGAGGTGCAGACGTTAACTTGACAAAGCTGGGTATATTAGAAGAGAAGTTCAAGCAGGTTTAGAAACAAACACGTGAAAAAAAAAAGGCCCATTGTGGCTATCAGTCAAAGGCCAGATCACAAAGCCACTAGAAGCATGGGAATATTTATTCTCAGTGATTTCCAATACCTCTTGTGAGTCAAAATGGACTCTTAATAAATATTATACAAAGTAAATATTTTAGCTCTTGCTGAAGCTAACTGAAATCCAACTGAGAGGTGCAAACAATTCATGGACTTTGATTAGACCATAAACTATAAACCAAGGAGAGCAAACAGGTTTCCCCTTTCTTGACTACTCTATTGACACAGGCCATGTTGAATGCTTGAGTAAATGAGTCTTAGGTTTGGTTTGTTCCAGCAAAGCAGTTCAGTGTGGGAGCCAGTAATTTTTATTTGCCATAGATTGTAAATTAGTCTTTTGTCACCACTGAATAAGATAGCAACTAAGTAATTTTTGGAGTTAAAAAATCCTTTCAGTTACTTTTCTTAAAAACCTGGTACATATACACAATGGAATACTACTTGGCAATGAGAAAGAATGAAATCTGGCCATTTGCAATAACATGGAAGGAACTGAAAGGTATTATGCTAAGTGAAATAAGTCAGGCAGAGAAAGGCAGATACCATATGTTTTCACACATAGGTGGGCTTTGTGAGACTTAACAGAAAACCAGGGGGGAGGGGAAGAGGGGAAGAAAAAAAAAGCCACAGAGAGGGAGGAAGACATAAGAGACTCTTGAATACTGAAAACAAACTGAGGGTTGATGGGGGGTGGGACAGAGGGAAAAGTGGGTGATGGGCATTGAGGAGGGCACTTGTTGGTATGAGCACTGGGTGTTATATGAAAACTAATTTGACAATAAACTATATTAAATATAAATATAAAAAGAATAAAAAATAAAACCTGGTATATAACTATTAGCAGAATCTGAATTTCCTAACCCTTCACAAAATAAGCAAATGTAGCAGCACAAGTCAAAAATTCAAAATTTTCTTCTCCTACTATTAGGGCACTTTTCATGATTTTCAACGTGATAAAAGTCTTAAAATTAGAAAAGAACAAGACAAACATAGGAGTCAAAGGAAAATAAAAAATAACCTGGGATAGTTCTGGAAAACAGGTGTACAAAAGGTGAATCAGGTGACAAGTAGGCGGAAGAATCTTGTGTTTATGTATATGTTCAGAAAACATTATATGAATAGGCAGTTTCAAATGCCCTTGGTGTTACATGGAAGAAGGGAAAAAAATCTGTTCTCGAACAAAGACATACTTTTTTTTTTTAAATTTTTTTTAACATTTTATTTATTTTTGAGAGACATAGAGACAGAGTATGAGCAGGGGTAGGGCAGAGAGAGAGGGAGACACAGAATCCCAAGCAGGCTCCAGGCTCTGAGCCGTCAGCACAGAGCCCGACGCGGGGCTCGAACTCACAGACCGTGAGATCATGACCTGAGCCGAAGTCGGCCGCTCAACCGACTGAGCCACCCAGGCGCCCCAAAGACATACTTTTAAAAAGGGAGGATTTCTTTATAATTTGTAGTATTTCTATAGCACTGAATGATGTTTGCACTGTCATTTTGACCTCTACAATAACGCACATGTACTAATAATAGTACATCTTTTTCTGTAGTAAACTTGTGTCATATAGGAGCAACATTGTTTTTTAAGACAATAGCAACTGTTACAATTATCCCAAGAAAGTAATACAATAGTCCTATTTTCTTAAGAGACATCACATTTTAACAAATGTACATGTGAAAAGCATACAAAAACAAAAAGATTAACCTTAGCGAGAAATCTGCACCTACACAAGTTTCCCTATGTAAATTGTATTTTTCTTAAAGAACTGGTACTTATTT
Source organism: Paguma larvata (assembly GCA_030068075.1). Taxonomy (NCBI): domain Eukaryota; kingdom Metazoa; phylum Chordata; class Mammalia; order Carnivora; family Viverridae; genus Paguma; species Paguma larvata. The sequence goes on along the minus strand of CM057826.1, from coordinate 96,447,987 downwards.
TTGAACCTGCGAAGGCTTTTCATAGCTAAGACCACGAAAAGGCTGACCAGAGGGCATTCCGATTTAAATCGCCGTTTTAAAACGTAAGTTTGATGTTAAGATTGTCTTAAAGCTTGTCCTACCGTTTAGAAAATTTTAACTCACACCAGAAAAGCAGTCTCTAACACACCGGACACGAAGTTCTCCTTTGATTGCATTACCTAGGAACAAAGTTTGTTCAATTGTGAATCGCTAATTGTAAAATCCATACCAACTAAGATCAAGGAGTCAACTTTTTGTCTGTTAAAGAAACAAGTAAGATAATCAAGTACAGGGGTCTCAGGTGGTACCTGCTATTTTTGCTGAAATGCGGATTAACGGTTCCGTCCCCAATCCGACTGAACCGCTTTGAAGGAGTGGGGTTCGGGAATGCATTCTGAACTCTCAAACCAGAAAACTGTGAACCATGATCCTTAACCTCCCCAAATCTTCGCACCCTAGAAGGCAAAATTAACTTATTTTGACAACGTTTGGACAAAAAGTCTTGTTTAAGGCTTATTTCGGCCGGGGGGTAAATTCGAAAACATTCAGACAGCTCCAATTTACACCACCCAGCGAGCTAGAGAGACTAAAGACGTGAGCGCACGCGGGCGCCGCAAGCGTTTCCGCAAATGAGAATTGCCCTTTCTGCTGAAGGTAAAGAATCTGGGGATCAGGGCCGACTTACTGAACCCTAACTGTGCAAAGAACAGTTCTTTCTGACTCCTCTAGGGTCTTTCCCAGGACTACTCGCGCTGCCACCTGGCCCGCGCTGACGAGAAATGTGACCTGCCGGACCGTCACAAGAGCCGGAGCCTGCAGTCGCGCCTGCGCAGCGATGAACTGAGCTCGCAGCGAAGTCCGTTTCCTGACTTTTGGAGGAAGCCGCGTTGCATCACTTCCGGCCTCCCTCTAGCTGCCATCTTGCGTCCCCGCGTGTGTGCGCCTAATCTCAGCTGGTCCACCCGAGACCCCCTGAGCACCAACCCTAGTCCCCCGCGCGGTCCCATTTCCGCTCCAACAAGGTACAAAAAGGCTCTGGACGCCGGCGTGGGAGGAGGACGGGAACGGGGGCGGGAAGTGCCCGGAAGGAGCGCGAGACAGGGAGGGACAGGGCTGAGGAGAGGAAGGCGATGCGACGGACAGGCGCACCCACTCAGGCTGACTCTCGGGGGCGAGGTCGAGCCAGGGGCGGCTGCCCTGGGGGCGAGGCGACGCCGTCTCTTCCTCCACCTCGCGGCGGAACCCGAGGACAGGAGCCTCAGGTACCGCGAGGCTTGCGGACAGTGGCCGGGCCGGGCCGGGCAGGCCCTGGCTAGGCCGAGGCCGGGCCAGGGCCGGGGGTGGGGGGATGCTGATCAGGCATGGGTTAGAGCCCCTTTTTCGGGCCTGTAAAGAGGGGGGAGTTGTGGGGGAGGGATAGGTGGGTGCTCTTTGTGCTCCCCCAAAACAAACTGGGAGCCTGCGGGGTGGATTGGGGATTCAGGCCTCGGCCTGTTTAGGACATTTTTTTCTAATGCTCGTGTCTTGGGAAATATCGAGCGGGGAATGCTAGAGAGAACTAGACCTTTCCTCGCTGAGGGTTTCCTGTTTTTCTAGATGAAAGAAACTATCATGAACCAGGAGAAACTCGCCAAACTGCAAGCACAAGTGCGCATTGGTGGGAAAGTAAGTTTTAATAGTTTTGGATTTTTTTTTTTCCCTTAAGTTTTCAGGCTTGGGTTTTTTTGGTATTGTTGGCTTGTCACTGTCTCTAGAGGGCATTTCGTCAAGTTCGCAAAGAGCGGTGGGGGGAGGAGGCGGGGTTAAATGGTATGCGCTAGAGTGTATCAGTGGGACGTGCATGTTGCAGAGTAAAAGCAAAAAGTGAATCTAATGACAAGGCCACTTAAGAAACATTTCTTCTGTGTAAATATGTTTCCAGTGTTACAGTGTTTTTAGTACAACAAAATGTTTCCTAGTTTAGTAAGAAAATGTCATTTCAGTTAGATAATCATTGTGGCCATCGTACTCCTAACTTGTTTTGGCCTAAGTTATATAAATTAAGTGCTTTGCTGCCTTTTTTTTCCCTTTTTTTCTTTTTCTTTCTTTTTTTTTTGTTTTTGGTAAATAATTAAGCTAATTCTGACCTTAAGTTACACCTGTCTTTTTGAACTCCAGTTTATAATGTAAAGTTCCAGGTAATTGTACTTGCCAGGTAGAAGTTTGTGTCTCTTGCACATTAAGACCTTTCTGTAATGCTTTCTTAGCTAAATGCATTCCAGACTAGTTGTATATTTTCTAGGATATTTGTAAGATACCTGTTAGAGGTAAATTACAGAATTTAAGAGCAGTGATTATGGATTTGAAAATACTACCTAAGCAGATAGCTTTCAATTTTGACTTTGTAAATTATGATAAAACTGAGAGAATGAGCATGATTGCTAGGTTTTTAGGTAAGTTGTGGTTAATTGCTTTTTTTGCTGCTTGATACTGATCTTCAAGAGTTCTTTTTTGAAGTTGGATATTTTTAGATTGTTTTCTGAGTAATTTACTGAAATCAGAAGACGGCTCTAGACAAGAGATCTACTTGGTTGTATTTTTCATTGTGTTAGCACATTCCTAGCATTTAACAAGGTGTGGTAGCTTGTCGGAACAGAGCATGTCTTTACTTGGTAAAACTTGTAAAACTTCCCTACTACAAGCTTATTGCCTATTAGTTTTTCCTAACTTCAAACATTTGCTTTCAAATCGAGTATTGTGTGAAATAGCCAAAAGTTTCACTTAGACTTGAATAATGAGATGTGAGTCTGTTCAGTTCCTGGACTTTGCCAGCAATGAATGTGTCCTGATCCTTTTTTCTTTCCTGAAAGCTGGTAGTCTTCAGGATCTGCACCTGCCCATTAACAAATAGTAGGTGTTTCTTGTCCTTCTTAGCAATTGTTAAAAGCTAGGTGTGGCCTTCAGGTCCTGGGAAAACTCATTATAGCCTTTGTGGGTCAGTGTTTGGATGTTCTTATATTGGTGTTTTTAATTATTTTGCTACAGGTTTCCCTAGAAATAATTTGAATAACGTGCTTGTGCTATCTTTCTGTTGTTACTCTGATCATACAAAAGTGGCTTTATTCAGTATCTGATCAGAGCATTGATAATAACTTGATTGTGTCAGTGAAAATGGAACTCTATGGATGTGAAGTGTGAAGAATGTATAGAAAGTGTGTCAGTTTTGGTTTTAGAATCTTACAGTGGTTGTTTAGAGTATCTTTTAGAGAGATTTTAGAGACAATTCTTTGGAAACCAGATAGCTACATGACGACATCAAAGTGATTTCTATTCTTAAAGGCTTCTTGGGTTTGGTAACAAGTATTTTTTGTAGCTGTTGATATTTTATTTGGTTGAACTATCATTTAAGCCTTTATTGTGCTCAGCCCTGAGAATATGAATATTAAGAAGTTTATGGCCCTTGAGGGAGCTTTAATGGTAGTAAGGGAGGTAGGCATCTATTTTTTAAAAAAACGTGTTTTCATAGTGTAAGATACATAGTGCAGTAGAAATGTTTCCAAAATACTGGGGTGGGAATGATTTTGCTTGGGGACATTTATTGCAGAGTGTAGGGAAGCACAAAAGAGATTTGAACAGGGTTTTAAAGGACCCTGGTAGGAATCGGTAGGAAGGAATCGGTATGGAGGTTGGGGTATATTGAGGTAGTGGATGGCAGCCTTTCCATAAAGAGCCTTATATATCATGTGAAGGCTGTAAACTTTATAGCATTTGTTTATAATGTACACAATAATGTATAATGTATAGATGTATAGCATCTGTTTTAGTAAACAGAATGGAAGCTGTTAAGGAAGGTACGTTCTAGTGAGGGGAGACAGACTGTAAGATACATTTATCTCATAGTAATAATTGTCATGAAGAAAAAGAAACCTGGATAGATAGAAGATAATGACTGTAGGAGTTGTTTTTTTATATTGTGTGGTTGGGAAAGGCCACTGATACGGTGACAAAAGAACAGAGATCTGTAGTAAGGGCGGGAGCCAGTGCAGGTACTGTAGGGGAAGAAGGGCCTATTGAAGGAGCTCTGAGGAGGTTTATTTGTCTGAAGATGTGAACACTTCTATGATAGAGATGTGGTCAAGAAGAGCATAATAGGAGCAGAGCAGATCATGTAGGGGCCTCTTAGGTTAAGGTAAGAACTTCAGATTTTACTCTTAGGAGTTATCAAAGTCCGTATACAGAGTCATTTGAATGTCATACGTTGTCTTCCATGTGAATGTTAATGGATGTTGGTTTTTCATCAATTAATGTAAAAACAGAAAAGGTTAATAGTTCTGAATATGGAGCTTCTAAATGAGGCCTAATTTAGGTTGATAATACCACTTCTTTATCTGTTCTTCTAGAGTGGATAATCTAAAAAATAGGACTTTGAAAAGATAATTCATTTATATTTGACCAAATTAGAAGCTTAGAAGTTATTAAGGATTTGTATCCAATTGCTTTGTTATCCTCTTTAGACTTCCATCATTGCCTACTTGCTGCCTAAAACTTTGTACGTAGGGTAATTTTCTTAAACAGATTCAAAGGTCAGAAAGGAATTAGAAACTGTTTATTATGGTATACATGTGTGCTGTCTTCTCACTCTAGGGAACTGCTCGCCGAAAGAAGAAGGTGGTTCATAGAACAGCTACAGCAGATGATAAAAAACTTCAGTTCTCCTTAAAGAAGTTAGGGGTAAACAATATCTCTGGTATTGAAGAAGTAAGTGTCAAATTTTATTTTTATTTTTTTAAATGTATTTATTTTGAGAGAATGTGAGCAGGGGTAGAGAGGAGAGAGAGAATTCCAAGCAGGCTCCTTGCTGTCAGTGCAGAACCCAATGCCAGGCTCAATCCCATGAACCATGAGAACCTGAGCCAAAATCAAGAATTGGATGCTCAACCGTCTGAGCCGTGTAAGCACCCCAAATTTTATTTCTTTATAAAACAATATGTGGGTAGAAAAATTTTTAATGGTCATGAATTAAATGATTTTTTGAATTTTTCATTCCACTAATGAATATTAGGGAGATTGCTAAGTCGGAAAGTGATTAAATTGCCTTTCCATTCCAGGCAAATAGCACCTGTGCTTCACAGTGAAATAGTGGATTAGTTAGCCAGACTTGAGCTTTTGCTTAATAGAACTTTGGTTTCAAAAGACTTTTGGTGGGTGTTGCTAATTAAAACTTGTTTTTCTTTTTAGGTGAATATGTTCACAAACCAAGGAACAGTGATCCACTTTAACAACCCTAAAGTTCAGGCATCCCTGGCAGCAAACACTTTCACCATTACAGGCCATGCTGAGACAAAGCAGCTGACAGAAATGCTACCCAGTATCTTAAACCAACTTGGTGCAGACAGTCTGACTAGTTTAAGAAGGCTGGCTGAAGCTCTGCCCAAACAATGTAAGTTTCCTAGTAGTGGTTTTCCCCAGCGTTACTGATCCATCAGTAAATTTCTAAGATCTCAAGTATATACGAACATCTTTAAATTTGGGAATGCCAGTTTTCCTCTAAAAAATAACAATTTTTACACTGCTTTTAAGCAAATGTTCTTAGTGTGGTCAATAAATTAACGAGTGTACTGTGATCAATTATTAATATTTGGTTCAGTGGATTGTTTTCTAACTTTATTGCTTTGGATCAGAGATTTAACATTTTTTACCTTTATTAGCCGGAAACGATGAAAATGTTAGTTTTGGACGTTTTTGATAACTGACAGTTTAGAATTGATTAAAATATATTACAAGTTATCAAATTTTTTTATAACTGGTGTCACCAGTAATTTAGAACTGGCCTGGCAGTATTTGAGTGTTTTTAATTAAGTATATTAAGAGATGTAGCTATTTTATGCTGTGGTTCTCTGATTAAAATTTTGAAAAATGTAGAAGACAGGCTTATTATGTGGTCGGTTATTTAGTCATACATGTTTTTCTAGGCGTTCTACTAGACTTTTTACCTATCTATATATATCTAGAGAGATGTGTATATATATTTTTTGGGGGGTTGGGTATCACACTAAGAGGCATAAGAGGTTCTAGAAAGTCTTAGGCTTTCAGAGCTGAAGAGGCCTTTGGAAGTATCCCACTGAAAATCTTACAGGGCTAATACTGTGAGGTCTCAACTCCTCAGTGTAGTTCACTTTCTTAATGTTTTAAAAAGTGGATGCTTCCCACCATTCAAAGGCACTTAATTTTTTGATCATTTTATTTTCATTTCAGTAAAGGTTTGTTGAGCATCTCCCTTATGCTGTTAACAAAACAACAGCATTTAAGGAAACAGCCTCTTGATTTGCCTTCCACAAGAAATCTTACCATAATTTGGTATATGGGTTTACTTCTACCCTGGAGGCATTCTGTTGTTTTCATACTACCTCGGGCCTGTGGTGGGCCAGAGGGCTTGAAAGGATGGGTGTGGAATTTGATTTGTTGGCTGTTAACAACATTCTGGTTCATTTGTAGACTACCATGTTAATGCTTGTACTTAGTGATGAAATCCCAGATGTCACTGTTGTGATCATGAATATAAGTTGTAACAGTGCTTGGCCTTCCGTCTGTTTTTTGGTTACTGTTTACATAACAGATGTGTAACATACATTCCCTTTTCACAGCTGTGGATGGAAAGGCACCACTTGCTACCGGAGAGGATGATGATGATGAAGTTCCAGGTAGGAACCTTTACTTGTGGGTAAATTATAGAATCTTAGCAAGGAACAATAAAAAATCTTTATACTGTAGGAAAGTACTTTGGGGGCGTGGAGAAGACAATAAAGTAAAAGACAGGAAAGGCAGACATGAATCTCACTTCTTTAGAATGGAAAAAATAATGCAGTGATATTTAACCAGAAGTTAAGTTTGTAGACTTGGTTTCTTCTGATTGGAATCCCAAGAAGGTGTAGGTAACTTCAGATACTGAATTAAAAAGTATGTTGTCCTATAAATATAACTAGTAGATCACAGATGACCCCTGTTTCCTACTTTGAGATCAATAAATTTATGAGAAGGCATGGAGAAGTTGTTCAGGTATCTTGGGTATGGTATAACTTTCTAAAATCAGAAAACCTCTTGGCAATTAGGAGGGCTTTTGCCATCTTAGCTGTTATTTGGTAAATCTATTTTTAAAATCCATTGATTTGTAGGTTTGGCTTTTTTCAGAGTTTTTACCTTTTTCTTTTTCTAGATCTTGTGGAGAATTTTGATGAAGCTTCCAAGAATGAAGCAAACTGAATTGAGTCAACTTCTGTAGAAGATAAAACTTGAAGAAGTTACTGGGAGCTGCTATTTTATATTATGACTGCTTTTTAAAAATTTTGTTCATGGATCTGATAAAATCTAGATCTCTAATATTTTTAAGCCCAAGCCCCTTGGACACTGCAGCTCTTTTCAGTTTTTGCTTATACACAATTCATTCTTTGCAGCTAATTAAGCTGAAGAAGCCTGGGAATAAAGTTTGAAACAAGATTAATAAAGTTCTTTGCCTAGTATATGGTTTTATTTTTTATTTCATTGACACTGATTTTGTACACCGAAAGCAAAGTTACTCATAGAAAGCTAATCATGGCATGTAATACAGCTGGTAATCTTGGATGAAATTTGATTAAAGCTTTTAAATGGCCATATAATGTAACAAAGGTGATAGAAAGTTCTGTTTTAAAACTTTTCTCCAAGAGTCCTCAGGGCTACAGTGGTTTATGTAATGGGTATCATTATAAAATGAAAATGAAATACTTCTTTGAGCACGAGTTTTTTCTCTTAATATTGTTTATCTTGTAAATGTATACTAAGTGCTTTTAATATATTATTGCACTTAATTTTCTCTCATTTAATCAATCTATGAAATAGGGAGTAGTAGCTCCATTTTGTAGTTGTAACCCAAAGTTACCTGGAAAAAGGGAAAGAATTCTCTTAATTCCTTTGTAGGATATTCTGTAAGACATCTGAAAAAAGTATTGTTTGTATTAGGAATGCCACCTTGTCTTAATTAAATTTAAGTGGTAACACTTTAAAATAATAGGGCTACTTTGTTCTTTTTAAAAAATATTTACTATCTATTTTTAAGATTTTATTTTAAGAAATCTCTGCACCCAACATGGGGCTTAGACACAGGAAAAATATGTGTACAAATTGCAAGAAATTTAATACCCAATACTTGTGCCTGTACCCCAATCAGGACATCATCCCCAAAAGTTCTCTCAATATGAGGCTACTTAAAGAAAATTGTATTAGCAATCATAATGTTGAAGTAACTTAAAAATTTACAAATGGCAGGGGCACATGGGTGACTCAGCCGGTTGGGTGCTCGACTTCAGCTTAGGTCATGATCTTGTGGTTTGTCCTGTGTCGGGTTCTATGCTGACAGCTCAGATCCTGGTGTCTGCTTCGGATTCTGTGTCTCCCTCCCTCAGTGCACCTCGCCTGCTCACACTCTGTCTCTCAAATATAAATAAACATGAAAAAAAAATTGTTTTTAAATTTACAAATGGCAATTAAAATAAATGTGTCATCTGCATTAAGGCCAGGTGAAAAAATTGTCTTTCTTGGAACAATAAGAATTTTAAATTTCTGTAATAATTTGCAAGTACCTTTTGAGGGTACTCTGCAGCTATATCCAAGAGTCACTATAAGTAAATTACAAAAAAGGAAATGCTCGTGTAGACAGTATCTGCACACTTGAGCATTGTATTATTTGGAAAGACTGTGTCAGTCTTGTTAAAGTACACTGCTACAGTAACAGGGACTCCACAGTCTGAATGGTTTACAAAATTACAAAGAAGTACATGTTTCCAGAGTATTGTGGGTCAGGTTGGGCTCTGCTACAAAGTCACTCCAGGTCCCAGAATGATAGGCAGCCTGTATCTGGTCCCTTCCCCCCCCCACCCTTCCCCCCGCAGCTTCCGGGCATAGTGAGAAGATGGTAGGTCATTTGCTGGCTTTTAAAGCTGTTACTCGCAAATGACACTTGTATGTAAGTGACCAAGTGGCATGACTAAAGGAGGGCAGAAGATTGGGAAGGCCTGGAGTGGGATGTGAGGGTTTGCATTTCTCATCTACTCCCAGGTGATTCTGATGCCGCAGGTCCACTGGCCATGCTTTGAGTCGATGAGATTTTAAGTTGGAGGTTTTCTCAACTCCTCCCAAGAAATTGGGGTGAAAGTGATGGGCTGACTTGGGCGTGGGAAGATTATGCTACCACCTGAATATCCTCCCAGGTGTTTGCCCAAAATAGGTACAGGAAAGGGACTAAATGAAGAAATGCAAGTAGGTTTCCAGGCCCGGCCTACACAGGGTAACTTGCTTCTTTAGCAGATGCTGGGTAGGGTTAATTCTGTTTTGCCCATTATCAGAGACTCTTCTCCAACAACCTTGAGAACTCCAAAACAGCATCTAATCAGAACATTGCTAATCTCAGGACAGGGAAAAGAGGGCAAATAACCATCTGGCTCTGCAAACTTATGTTAGGAAGCAATGCACATCGTGTATCAAATTTCATCAGCCAGAGCAAGTCGCATGCAGAGTCCAGGCTGATGGCCACAAGGACTGGGGAAATAGACTCCCTCAGAGCAGGACACCAAATACCTTTGAACAATACTGCAATCTACCATATCCTCATAATTCTTCTTTAATTGCCCACAATTCTTGGGGCTATTATATGTTAGGCTCTGTATCACTTGTTTTATATAATCTTATTGGTTATCATAATCCCCCCAAAAGAGCCACGTGGTACAGATAAGGAAGTCATCTTCAAGAGGTGAATATAGTTTGTGCCAGGTCAACGCAGTCTGTTGTGTGTAGCATGAGAGTCATCCCTAGGTCTGCTCTTTGGACCTCAGCAACTACTAGAAGGGATTTTAAGCCTTGGCCGGCTTAGAGGGGCAGCTGATTCTCATCTAATTGATCTTCTGGATGCTGTCACCACATGCTGGCTGTTGTCCACTACTTTTAAGATGGTCCTGGGCCAAACTAGCTTTCCGCTGAATCGGAACCAAGGCTCTGCTAGTGAAGAGATAGAGATCGAATTTTGATCTGAGAACTCTTAGGATTAATACCTTTTCTTTGTGGAAATAGTTAAACTAGAGTACACTTGTGTCATTCCTGTAGTAACCCTGTGGTGCCCAGGACGGAAAGCTACATTCTAAAATTTGGAAATGAGTTTAGAAATGGGCCGAAGGTCACTAAAGCCTGCGTCTGATTTCTACTAATCATTTTTCTCCATTACATAACCCCAGATTCATGCATTAGGAGGCTCCTCTCTCCCCAATAAGATACATATGTCTTTTTTTTTTTTTTTTTGGAGAGAAGTCTTAAGGTAACTAATAACAGGTTTTTTAAAGCTTTTCCAAAACAATGATTAGAAGTCTTCTATTCACATAAATTTTCATCACTCCAATCAGCACAGTCTTGAATGCCATTTTTGCAGCCTGTTTGGGGAATGCAGGCACAATCAGCAAAGAAAACTGTATTACATCTCTAGCCTGAACACTTTGGGCACTGTAAACTTAGAAAATTTTATTTATTTGTAAAACCATAACTGTTAAAATGTCAAGATGGCCTTGAAAAGATGCTATTGGAAGAGAAATAGCCCTTTGGATCCTAAAAATATGAGTGAAAACTGTCCAAGCAGAAAATTGCAGATGTCTATTAAAGATTCTACATGTTTGGGTGAAAGAATTCGTACTTTGAAAAGCCAAGAGAGTACTGCCTCTCTACATCAGTCTGAAAATAAACATACTGACACACTCCATAAATAAGGAAGGGGCCATATGAGTTTACGTGTTCAGTAAGCAGGGAAGAGAATCAGTGTTTGCTAATTGGCAGTTTAGCAAGAAGACAAGGATCTGTTTATACTCTTGCCTTTTGCGTCAACATGTTAGATAGCATGCAACTCCTAGGAAGCCTTTCTGTTTCTACCTCTCGTAATAGCCAGACAAAAGGTAGGAACGGATCTATTTAGTGAACGATATTTCTGGTAAGTCTTTTACCCTGTGACTGGGGGCCACGAGGTATTAGAATTGTATCCTCCACCATGGTTTCTAATACAAAACAGCCTTGCCAGATTGTGAAGTGATCAGGAGTGCTGCAGTGTTAAACCATCACCGAGAGCACTGTGGGAGGCAGAGAGGAGAGTAGAGGAGGAGGCGGAGGAGCAAGGAAACACCAAAGGTTAAATAAACAAACAAAAGAAATCCTTGAGACCCAAACCGTTCAACAGACTTTTCTTTGATCTTTACCAAGATTTCTAAAGGAATCCAAAAGGATTTTGGGAGCAGACAAGAGTCGCCCATCAAGATCATTTCCTTTGTTAAACTTCGCAAATCTGACGGTATTTGCTGTTTAGGTAGAGAACTAACCTACTTTAAATATGCAAATTACTGGAAATGATAGAACTGCTTCATCATTGGTGTAAATATCCTTAGGAAGGTTTTTAAGTATAAATTAACGTATGTGGTTGAAATGTAAAGGTAGCTACTCCAAGAACTCACTAAAATATCTATTAAGCCAAAGTAATTTTGAGAAAGAAGAACAAAGCTGGAGGCATCAGAATCCCAGATATCAAGATATACTTCAGAGCTATAGTAATCAAAACACTATGGTACTGACACAAAGACAGACACATAGATCAGTGCCACAGCGTAGAGAACCCAGAAACAAATCCGCATTCATATGGTCAATCTACAACAAAGGAGGCAAGAAGATACATGGGGAGAAGACAGTGTCTTCAACACATGGTGCTGGGAAAACTGGATAGCTACGTGCAAGAGAATGAACCTGGACCACTTTGCTTTTACACTGTTCACAAAAATAACTTCAAAATAGATTCAAGACCTTAATGTGAGACATGAAACCATAAGACTCCTAGAAGAAAACATGGGCAATAATTTCTTTGACCTGGAGCATAGAAACATTTTTCTAGATACGTCTCCTGAGGCAAGCAAGGGAAACAAAAGAAAAATAAACCATTGGAATTACATCAAAATGAAAAGCTTTATGCACAGTGAAGGAAACCATCAATAAAACAAAAAGGCAACCTAATAAATGGAAGAAGATATTTGCAACCCGGTAAGAGATTAACATCCACAATATATATAAAAAACTTAAACACCAAAACGAAACAAACAAACAAACAAAAACCACACACAAAAAGCAAAACAAAAAAACCCAAATCCAATTAAAAAATAGAGGACTCAAGTAGACATTTTTCCAAAGAAAACATACGGATGGCCAACAGACACATGAAAAGACCTTGAATATCACTAATCATCATCACCTTATACCTGTCAGAATGGCCAATATCAAAAAGACAGGAAATAGGGACCCTTGGGTGGCTCAGTTGGTTAAGCGTCCGACTTTGGGTCATGATCTCAGTTTCCAAGTTCAAGCCCCATGTCAGGCTCTGGGTTGACAGCTCAGAGCCTGGACGTTGCTTCAGATTCCGTGTCTCCCTCTCTTTCTGCCCCTTCCCTGCTCACACTTTGTCTCTCTCAAAAATAAAATAAACATTGAAAAGAATAGGAAGAAAGACAAATAACAAGTGTTGGCAAGAATGTGAAGGAAAACAGAACTCTCATGCATTGTTGGTGGAAATATAAATTAGTGCACACACTGGAAAACAGTATAGAAGTTCCTCAAAAAATTAAAAATAGAAATACCATGCAATCCAGTAATTCCACTACTGGATATTTAACCAAAGAAAACAAAAACGATAATTCAAAAAAAGATATGCACCCTTATGTTTGTTGCAGCATTGTTTACATTACCCAAGGTATGAAAGCAACCCAAGTGTCCATAGACAAATGAATAGATAAAGAAGTTGTCGTATAGATACCCAATGGAATATCAGCCACAAAAAATAGTGAACATGCCTTTTGTAACAACATGGAACATGCCTTTTGTAACAACATGGATGGAGCAACAGAGTATCATACTACGTGAAATAAGTCGGATAGAGAAAGACAAATACCATATGATTTTACTTATATGTGGAATCTAAAAAACAAAACAAGTGAATAAACAAACAAAAAGCAGAAACATCCATAAATACAAAGAACAAACTGATGGTTGCCAGAGGAGAGGGGAATTAGTGGGATGGGCAAAACGGGTGAAGGAGAGCGGAGGTACAGGCTTCTAGCTGTGGAATGAATACGTCCGGAGATGAAAGGGCCCAGCACAGGGAATCCCCGCAGTGGCATTGTGATAGATGGTGTGCTGACAGATGGTGGCTTACGCTTGTGGTCAGCATAGTAGAACATATAGACTCATGGAACCACTCTGTTATACACCAGAGACTAATGTAATATTGTGTGTCAAGTATACTTCAATTAAAAAAAAAAGTTACAGCAAAACGAAAGAAAATGAAACAGCAAAACAACAAAAACAAACAACAAAACTGTCCGTTACCACATATATAAAGAGTGGGAGGGGCGCCTGGGTGGCTCAGTCGGTTAAGCGGCCGACTTCGGCTCAGGTCACGATCTCACGGTCTGTGAGTTCGAGCCCCACATCGGGCTCTGTGCTGATGGCTCATCAGAGCCTGGAGCCTGCTTCGGATTCTGTGTCTCCCTCTCTCTCTGCCCTTCCCCTGCTCATGCTCTATCTCTATGTCTCTCAAAAATAAATAAACGTTAAAAAAAAAAAAAAGAGTGGGAATTTCCACACTCATGGAAATAGGCAAACTGAGGCATTTTTTTCCTCCTAAAACAGTGTTTTGGCTAAATACAAAACATTATCAGTCATCTTCATCACATAAATAATATCAAATTGGATGTGTATATCACCATAAAAAAAACTACATCAATTACACATATTTTCAGTTTTACAGGATTCGTCTGAACAATCACCATGGTTGTTTCTTGTGTCACACCCCTTGTCCATGTACATCCAAGTCTTCTGCTTGGGACACTTGAATATCAAGTTTTGTGGGAGACTGCTGGGCATTTGATATATTAGATAGAGGCATTTATTTCTTTTTTTAAAAAATTTTTAATGTTTATTTATTTTTGAGAGAGAGACAGCACAAGCAGGGGAGGGGCAGAGAGAGAGGCAGACCCAGAGTCCAAAGAAGGTTCCAGGCTCTGAGCTGTCAGCACAGAGCCCTATGCCAGGCTTGAACTCACGAGCTGCAAGATCACAACCAGAGCCGAAGTCAGAAGCTTAGCCGACTGAGCCACCCAGGCGCCCCTCACGGAGGCATTATTTCTAATAGAAAACATTCTTGCGTGGTGATGTTTTAAATATAGTTCTGCATTTTAGTTATTAGTTGCCGGTAACTGTTGTTTAATTTTGATTATTTGGCCAGCTCAGCGCAGTAGGTAGCATTTTCATCTTCACCATGACCACGGGCCAGCTTGCTCCAAAGCAGGGAGGATGGCCAGCAGGTAGTGAGGTCCTCATAAAAGAAGTCAAGTTGCTGTGAGGCTGTTGTCCATTGTCCATGTGGCAAAGCTGGAAGATTTATAAGACACGTGCTGGATGTTGACGTATGCATCCATGCCCATGAACATCAAGCTTTAATAATGCAATAATAACCTCCTGTCTCCTTCCCCGTTTGCTTCTTCCATGGGTCCTTTCCCCATTATTTCTTCTCCTCCTTTTCTATCTTTTTCCTCCTCCATCCTCCAGAAAACCCTTTAGGCTTACTTAGCTTGCCCTTCTTGCAATACTACTGGCATGTGGGCACACAAGTGTGGACTTACTCCTGCCTGAGAAGGTATGGAGGGACTGAGAGGGAGTCACCACGCCTGGGCTCTGGTTTGAGCTTTGCCATGAATTGGTTCTATGTAGCGCCTTCCATTATTTTCTTTGCTAGAAATGGGAACAAAGAAAGTTTGCTACAACTTCAAGGGACGTTGAGTTAAACTGGTATTATTGTTTTTCTTTTTAATTGGTATCATTGTTTAAATACAATGAATCTACTCACTCAAAAAAGGAGTGGCAGTTTGTAGGAATAATGTGATGGTATTTAAAAAAAATTTTTAAACTATAAAATGTTGAAGTTAAGATGTAAATAGCAGAAAGACAACTCTTGTATCCCAAATATAACTATGCCTAAAATAATGTATCTCCAGAAAATTCTGGTTTGGTGTATGACGTGGTAAATAGGCTGGAAATACTTTAGATTTAGGTGTAGAGTTGAGGGGTTTGTGAAAGTGCATTTTGCCGCTTGAGTGTTTTGTAGTTGGAACTGTGTTGATAATTAAGGGGCAGATAATTTACAGTTTGCATCCATTAGTCCACGAGGTGCTTGGCATTCTGATTGTAGCTTACTTCCCTCAAGTCACTGACAATGTTTAACACCCCACCCCACCCAACTTAATACTAAGTTATACACTCTTCTGTATTGTTCACCATTTCCCTAGTCACCCTATTCCAACAGAATCTCCCTGAAGGTAGAATCCATGTTCTGTGTACACTTCAGAGTTGGATAGATCTGGATTAGAACCTTGTCTGATTGTTTTACAAGCTCTCTGATCTTGGGCAAGGCTCCATTAGTCTCTGTTCAGAATGGTGATAACCACCAGCTCTCAAGACCGTTGAAAAGAGTGAGATATATTTAATGTTCTGGGGAATGGTTGGCACACACCATGTGCCAACTGCCCGTTATAGGTAGACTCACCCCAAATCACCCGTATCAGGAGACTCAGCCATTTTGGAAATATATGGGGTATAAATACATTCTTGTCTGTTGAGTTAACATATTGACATTGCTGAGTATGATTATTGGCCTGCCACGAAGGGGACACACATACTTGCAGGTTTTACGAGTATCCTAAAAGTGATCCCAAGACCAGTCACAGCGGCCATAACTCTGAGTACAAGGAATGTCATGCAGAAAATCCAGAGAGGCTGCCCAGTGGGAGGCCAGCCAGCCTTGCCCTATCACAGCAAAACACACAAGCACAAAGAACAAGTCTTCATCTCAGGGCAGAGGTGCATGTTGAGGGCATTGTTGACTAGCTCTGTATTGTCCATGGTTATCTTAGTGTGAAAAGCAGAAGCCAAAATTACAGGACTTTAAATCCATGCTTTGAGTGAGAGTGGTATTTTCTGTGTCTACCGTTTCTAATTTGATTTTCTCAGTAAACAGCCTTATTTTTTTTTTTAATTTTACATTTAAGTGAGCTCTACACCCAACATGGGGCTTGAATATTCAACCCCCGAGATCAAGAGTCATGTGTTCTACCAACTAAGCTAGCCAGGCCTCTCTCTGTAACCAGCCTTATGATGACAGACAGAGCCTGGAGCTTGCTTTGGATGCTGTGTCTCCCTCTTCTCTCTGCCCCTTCCCTGCTCATGCTCTGTCTGTCTGTCTCTCTCTCTCAAAAATTAACATTAAAAATTTTAAAAATAATATAACTAAATAAACTAATTTAACAAAAAACTGAGCTATAAACTAAACTACTATAATAAAAAAATATAAATAAATAAATAAATAATAAATAAAATGAAGAAACAGGACCAGTGAGATGAAATGGCTTCTGATATAAATATGGTGATCTCACCTCAAACCTGCGCCTTCTTTCCCTACCCAGGGCTATTTCTACTATGCCAGTGTTCCACAAAACCTGGTTTTCAAACTATCTACCTCAGGATCAATGAAGGAAATGTAGATTCCTGCCCCCACCCCAGACCTACAGAATCAGAATGTCTAGTGAATGGGGCAGGGAGTCTGCAGATGACTGAGCATGTCAGGTCATCCTCAGCCACACCAAAGTTGGAGAACCGTGGCCTTATGCCAAAGATGAGACGCAGACTTGGGTCTTGGGTTCCAACCAGAAATTCCAAAGCCCGGCGTTTGGTGGTTTGGTGAACTCCAGAACTCCTGCAACAGAAGGGCAGGAGACACAAGGTGCTTCCCTTCAGAGTGGCCTGGCACTGTGGGAACTTGCCTGACTGGTCTCATTGACACACTGCAAAGAAAAAACCA
The DNA here is from genome assembly GCA_030068075.1 of Paguma larvata. Taxonomy (NCBI): domain Eukaryota; kingdom Metazoa; phylum Chordata; class Mammalia; order Carnivora; family Viverridae; genus Paguma; species Paguma larvata. The sequence goes on along the minus strand of CM057826.1, from coordinate 96,431,033 downwards.
GAGTGCTCAGACTGCCCTTGATCATTGTTGTCAGACTTCACCAGCCTTACCTTCCCCAGACAGGGAGAGCCTTGGTGTTTCTGAGGCAGCCCATTGGTCAGGGTTCCTAGATATCTCTGAACCTTCTTCAGGGTCCCACGGCTGCAGTTGTGACATTTCTGGGTCCCCACTGAGGGAAATTAGCATTCAAGCCCCCGTGTGGGCAAATAGTACATTTTATTTTAGTTTATTTAATAGTTTTTTTAATATTTATTTGTTTTTGAGAGAGAGAGACACACACACAGAGCACGGGTGGGGGAGGGGCAGAGAGCGAGGGAGACACAGAATCTGAAGCAGGCTCCAGGCTCTGAGCTGTCAGCACAGAGCCCAGCGCAGGCCTTGAATTCACAAACTGAACTGGAAGATCATGATCAGAGCGAAAGTTGGACACTTAACCGGCTGAGCCACCCAGGCGCCCCGAAGGACATTTTAATAGGAGAGAGATGGGATGGCATCTTTTCATGCGAGCGAGTCCTAGGCTCTAAGGCTTCTGTCCCTTTGGAAGTAAATCAAGTACAAATATTAATTCTTTTCTCCCCAACACCTAGTAGTGTTATCAGAATCAACAGCCCTGTCACATACCCGTGAACAGTCACATTATTGGTGAAGACAAGCTTAAGCTTAGAGAGTCTCAATGTCACAGACAATAAGTGGTAGAAACAGACCCTAGAACTCAGTCAGACTTCCTGGTCCACAAAGCTCCAGAAGATTCTCTCTGCTGGATCCCACAACCCCTGTCAACTCTTCCTCCTCAAGCCAGAGTCTCCACTTTCTAAGATCAATGTTAATTTGTCCTTCACAAGTACCTACAACCTTTAAAATGTCCTTACTCTTTGATTTAGAAATCCCACTTCAAGCATTCTCCCCTGTGCATATTACAGGATATATAGAACAAAGCTGTACGTAGGAAGACTTTTTTACACACTATAATTTACAATAGAAAATACTAAATGCTAAACAATGCTAAAAGACTTCAATCACTTTAAATATTAAACACGTATTTTCTAAAGTGACTTAAAAACTACTCAGTTTTACATACGATGGGTCCTTGAAGGCATAAAACTATTATATAAAAATATTAAGGATGAAAACAAAGGCTGGAGGAGTTATCTGTGGCCTTCTCTGGATTGTGGTTCATTTGCTTATCATCCATTCCTTCAGCAAATGTTTATGGAACATCTATGTCAGGCAGTGTACTAGGCTCTGTAGGAACAACAGTGAATAACAAAGTCTGTCCTTGGTGAGCTTACAGTCTGGAGAACAATGTAATTTTTAGCAGGAGAGTTTTCAGAATCATGAGGAGGTACTTTTTAAAAACTCACAGATCCCCTGCCTTCCTCCTGAAGACTGGCTTATTGAGTCCAGGATGGGGTTGGGGCATAGTAAAAATTTTTGAAAAGCTCCCTTAGTGATTGTAAAGCACGGCTAGGATGAAAAGAATGACAAATACTCTTCTAGAATAGAGGGCTCCAAACTTTTATGATTGTATATGCCTTTGGTAACAAAATAAATAAACGAAACAAGATGATCATTCCCCCACGATGTGCAAATATTTATTTCTAAATCTGTACCTGTGCCAGTCCACTATTACATATATTGTAAAGCATTGCCCAAAATTAAAATTTAAGAAGGATGAAATTAAATATACTGTGTAAAAATGAAAGTTCTAATATTTTTTCTCCCTGGCCCCCCTGGATTCTCTTGGATACCCTGTGTGGTTCATTTGGAAATCACTTCTCTACTCTAAATGATAATGAGGCTGTGAGTGGCAAACAAGAAAGGAAGCTACTTTTAAAAACTCATTGCTTATTTAGCGTGACGGTCCTGAAAGGTATTCAAAAACTAACCCCAAAACTAATCATTAAAATAGAATTAGACATCGCCTTAGATCAGCGCCATTACGATGGAATTAGAACAACAGAGCGTGCCTTCATTACCTCCGTGGCGGCTGTGTAATTGGAAATCATTCCAATTTCCTCAGGTCAGCAGACATGAGGAAACTTTATGCGGTTTCTGGGCCCTAAAATGCATCATCTTAACTAAGCCACACAACCGAGAGGGAGGGAGAAGGAATTGTGCAGACAGAGAAGAACAGAGGGGCTTTCGTAAGGCCTGGAGGCCTGAGGGTCTGCAGTCACTTAAACCCCACTCGGGCAGTGGGGTTCTGAGGAGGCCGGATGGGTGGGGAGAGGGGGCGCTGGAATGTTGAGCTAGGGTGCCTGGGACCCGTCAGCCTGCACATTTCCTCACGTGAGGCCGACTCCATCTGATGCAAAACCAACTTCCATACTGGAGAGGGCAGCAGAGAGCAGCGAACAGGCACTAATTCCTCTCAGGATCTTTTCAGGCCACCAACCTGATGGTCACCACGTTAAGTTGCTCAGGAGTGACACTGACGGGAAGGCCCAGAAGGCCCAGGAGATACTCATGTCTGTCCCATGCTACTCAGCAATGACTGGCTATGACATTTTAAAGTGTCTGGTGGTAAATCTGCAGCCACTTGCCCCTGCCACTACGATTGTGTTTTCCATTTGTAAGCAGCAAGAGCATCGTTTAAGCACCTTCCAATATGCTGTCTCATCAACTTTCATAGTGACTCTGTGAGATAAATGGGATTTGTAGGACCATTTTATAGTTGAGGAAATAGATGCCCAGAGATGTGAACACCTGTCCAACCACCAAAAGCTAGTTAGTGACAGAGTGGGACTTAAGCCCAAGTCTCCTAAAACTAAATACAGGTTAACTTTTGCTTACCTCACCTTCCTCAGAGTTCTTGGACAGTTTGCCAAGAACCTGCAAATATGTCTTCCATGAGAATCTAAATTTTTGTTTTCATTGTGTTGGTAATCTGTAACAGTCATTGTAAGCATATTCCGAATCATCTGGATGGACCACAACTGAGGAATGGAATGTACATCACCTGAATCCTTATTTTTATTCTGGAATTTGTATCTATCTTTGAGTTTATACCAAGTGAAATTCAACGGACTTCGTGGTGTGCTCTGTCACTGAGACTTTTTGCAGCAGACCGAATATAGAAATGAGGTAGGAGAACTGAGTCCTCTGAGGACACCCGGAATACAGGCATGAAAAGTAACTTGGCCCATAACACCCATGTCCATGTTTCCAGTGGATTCGCACCATGGACTCATTCTTTGAAAATATCAACTTTAAATATTGAATTAAAAATCATTTTAGTAGTAAGTATGACCTGAAGAATGATTCTATCCCAGAATACAACAATAATTGGTTTAGTTGCCTACCGAATACAGACTAGTATCTTCAAAGGAAGAGAGAACGTTAGACTTTTGAAGCGACATCTGCTTTGCTGACTTACAGAGTGTTGGTTAAGTGAAAGGTTTATCTCTCCTGAACTACAAACAAAGGGATGTATCGACACTCCTGTTTTGTATGCAAACAGGCGTTCTCAGGAGTTGTATTTTCAGACTCATCCTACAGAAAGAGACTGACTACCTAGAGGACCGAAAACTGACCTAACATTTTTCTACCATTATCTCCAAACTGGCAATTGTATTACTCAGGGCGCTACCATCCACTTACCTATCACGTTAAATTAGGGTTGCAAAATGAATTTTACCTTTCTGGTCATTGATTTCTATTTTTGTCTTCAATTATATAGTAATCTATAACCATAGAGTTTATACATTGTTTCATGGTTGTACATATTGAAATAATGGTTTAATAAACATTAAAATGGTAGTACCCTGGTGAGGGCTGGGGCCTGCAGTAATTTTCCAAGTGTGCAGAGGTTCCTTCGTACCTGGGTGGGAGGAACCTACCCCGAGGGAGCTGTCCTAGCTCCCTGCTGCATTCCCTTCCCACTCCAGGATGGCTCACCTCTGAGAGCCGCTTACAGATCCCTTTCCTTCCTTTCTTCCTCCGCTCGGTCAGGCCCGGACTCTTCTCTCCCCCTAACTCCACTCTTAGCTCCTGGGCCCATCAGGGGCCTCTCTTTCTTGGGAAAAGATCTGAGATCCTACTCTAGTCCAATTACCTTATTTTACACAAGATGAAGCTGGGGCCTCGCTGGATAACGTGACTCTAGTTCCGGGTCACTGGAGACTACAGCTGGCCTTCCTGCACAGGGAAGCCGCAGTCCTGCTCCCCTCGGCCTGCTAACCTCCCGTCCCTAACGTGGGCGGGAGACTCGACTGCCGGCGTGACCCAAGGCACTACGAGAAGGTGATTACTGGTTCAGTGGACATCTCAGCCGCTGACCAACACGGCGCCCGAGACTTCCTGTGTCCCTGCTGCTTCCTCGAGCAGGTGCCTGTGACTAATGGCGCAGTCGGCACAGTGGCAGCACCGGCCGGGAACTCCAACCTAGACTCAGACCTGCTAAGCGGGGAGTCCGGACCTTGTGCGAGTCCCGGCCCCTCTTACAGGACTCCGTTTCCTGTTCTATAAAATGGTCAGGATTACAGTAGAATCCCAACATCTCCCAATCTTCTCTAAATAGAAGAATCCCTTGGAGGGCTTCTTGAAAACCCAAATTCCTGGGCTCCAGCCCAGATCTGGAATACCCAGGGGAGAGGCGTGGCAATCTGAGTTTCACAAGGACCCGGGCGCATTGTTATCAGCAGGAAAACGCCCAACCAGCTGAACCCCGGGGCCTCTGCCAACTCCAAAATTCTGTCAGCACAAGCCCCCAGTACACTACAAGTGTGGCTCTGAGAGGAAGGGCCCGCCCTCAGGGTCAGCTCTTGCCCTTAGCAGGATTGCTATTGGAGCTGAGAGTGAGTCAGCAAGGTCTGAGGGACTAAGAAAACAGAATGGGTGAGCTAAATCAGAGGAGGCAATTGAGAGAGGGCAAGGGCAGGCTTCCAGGAGGGACAGAGACTACCTTGAGGAGCAGCAGTGAGCTCTTCCAGGTGATGGTGGGGGGGCCTGTGGAGGGGGGTCTGGTCTAGAGGGAGCCAGCTGCGCTTTCTTCAAGGCTTTCAGTGGGGCCAGCCCTGTGCTTCTCTTTCAGAAGACAGGTGTTTGCCCAGTGTGACATGTAGATTAGTGGTGGCTGGGCTTCAGGGGGATCAACTGGGTTGCCCTGGTGACACGTCCTAACTTAATGGGACACCGAGTTCCATTTTCTCTCTCTCTCTTTTTTAAGGTTTTATATATTCAAGTAATCTCGGCACCCAGTGTGGGACTCGAACTCATGACCCTGAGACCAAGAGTCTCATGCTCTTCTGACTGACTCAGCAAAACACCCCCCCCCATTTTCTGTCTTTATGGGCAATGACACCATTCAGTCAGAAATAGACATGCAGAGGGGGTGCCTGGGTGGCTCAGTCAGTTAAGCGTCCAACTTCAGCTCAGGTCATGATCTCGCCATTCCTGAGTTCGAGTTCTGCATCAGGCTCTGTGCTGGCAGTTCAGAGCCTGGAGCCTGTTTCAGATTCTGTGTCTCCCTCTCTCTCTCTCTCTGCCCCTCTCTGACTCATGCTCTGCCTCTCTCTCTCTCAAAAACAAACATTAAAAAAAAAGCAATAGACATGCAGAGATAAAGGGCATAAAAGAAAAATTATTCTGACGCTTGTTAAAATGGTAAGGAAGACTTCTTTTGAGAATGTTTCAGCAGGGAGAGAGAGTGAACTCAACTCCAACTATAGCGAAGACAACTGGGGATGTATAGCCAGTGAGCAGAGTGGGGGAGGGTCTATGGATGGAAAATTACTAAGAGGAACTTGATTAGCTGTTAAGGTAGGGGGATCCTTGCTAATGCAGGCCAACATGACCAGCTATCGAGGGCAAGGGATTCTTAATAAACTGGCTTAGGAGACTGGTGCCAAGACAGGACTCAGCAGGCCAAGGTCAAAGCCAGTAGGCCAAAGCCAAAGTCAAGGTCAAAACAAGAAGAGGGCTCAGAGGAGCTTGACTAAGGTTTGTCCAGGGGTGAGATCTCCCATGGTTGAGATGAGGTAGTAAAAAGCTAGTAGGAATGTGAATTTCTCTCTGTCAGGCTAAAGAAACTGGCTGAGAGGAAGAACCATCCTTATGAAAATATGGAGGATGAACTGGGGGCTTGTGTTGCTTGATAGAGGTAATGTTAATAATAATATAATAGGGATAATTATAGCTCTCCTTTATTCAGTAATTATCATGTGCTAGTAATTGTACATACGTTATTATCTCAAATCCTTAGAAAAACCCTCAGAGACAGTATTAGTATTTTAATTTTTACAGGTGAGAAAACTTGGCTCAGGAAAAGCACTGTCAAAGTCAGGAGTTGAATCCAGGTTCATCTGATTCTGAAACTCTCCTTATTTTCACTATGGCGTAAGTCTTATATACAGCAGTTTGTAAAGTGGATGGAATTATACGGTGAATGAAAATGAATGCATGAACTTTGTTTCAAGTCTAAAATACTTCTCCATATGGAAACATTCTTTTTGTCTCTGACAAGACTTAAAAACTGCTTGAGCTGCTTATCCACACTAACTTTGCCTCTCTCTGTCACTGTTACGTAGCCTCGGCTTCAAGAGTGTGGTTTTGTTTTCTTTAATGTGACTGAGATGCTTGATAGAAAGGCTCTAAGCTTGGAAAACTCAGTGGACAGATGAACAGGTTGGAAACCCTGAAAACAGAGGAGGACTGAAGAGTAGTGCACAGATCTCCTTGGCGTGTGGGTGTCCTGGGTTTACTACTTCCCTTTGCCTGTTGCTGACTAAAGGCCAGTGGTCAAAGTGAGAGAGAAGCCTTGTGACTTATGTGTGGAGAAGCTTCGTTCCTTTGTTCCTGCTGTCTGTGGTGAGACAGCTTGTTGCCAAAAATGCACCAGTGATTTGAATACCCCAATGACTAGAAATATTAAGAGCTAATGCAAACCATCAGAATTGTTGGCTCCAACTCTAGCAAAGAAGGATAAACAAAATCTTTCTAAATTGGGAAACGGTTCAGGATTATATTTCTTTGCATTTCCAACTCATCAAAGAGAAGTTTTCAACACCGGAATGTTTTACTCAGATTTTTCTAATAGGCTTCGTTGTTTTGTTAATCAAGCCTATCACAAGTGTAGCATCTTTATATCTGTATTGCTAATTGGATTCTTTCAAACCATGTTGACATGTTGGTCGTTTTGAAACAAACTTTTTTTCCCCCCTTTTCATGCAATAGATCAATGTCTTACTAACCTCTTTAAAGATTAGCTGTCTTTTTAGGGATATTTGAATCATACTGATTTGTGTACTTATAAAATATGCAGTGAGGACAGATGGACAGAAGGCTGGAATGGAGAAGAAGGAAATAAAGTGCGTGTTGTGAGATTTCTATGTATGCGACAAACTATAAAAGTTCACACACATAAAGTAATGGTACGAGCTGTTATAACATAGTTGTTTCCTGTGAGTCTTAGCCGACCGATGGTGATCCTATCAACTAGGAATGCCGGTGCCCTTTCTGTGTGTGGCAGCCCCTATGGATATTTCCCCCACCAGTGCTGCAGCTGCACCTACCCTGGGGCTCCTATTATGCCTGCAAATTACACCTCAACTACAACCACCAGGGAACAGTGAAAACAACAAGGTTTATTACTCACAAGTCCTGGAGGGTACATGGCACACCTGGGGTCATACAGCCAGGTCAAAGGGAGAAAAAGAGAAAGGGAAAGAGAGAGAGAGCCTTCTTCATTTACGGGGTTGAGGATGCTGCCTTTTGTCTCAAGGCTTCTCAGCTGGAGAATTCTAAAGCTAGAATTAAAATATAACCTAGTTCTTGGTATTATTATCTGACCCCCATTTAAAATAAACTCTTGTTGGAGTTATATATTGCTTCAAACAAGTAATCATTTATTTCATCAAATCTAAGGTGTTTTTGAGGTTGACAGTTTCCGGAGCCTTTCTGGAGGGGCTCAATGTCACATTTGTACTACATCCTGACTGCCACCTGGTGGCCAGTTATTGTTATGACACATCGGAGAGCATCTGATTGGTTAAATTTCCATCACATGCTTGTATTCTAGCTGCCAGGGAGGGTGGGGGAAGAAAGGAGGGGAAGCTAGGAAAGAAAGCACCCTGACTTCTTTGCTCTTCTAAAGGGAGGCGATTTGAGTCATTGTCTTGGAAGTACAAAGGTATTGGTGAATCTAACCACGCAAAATAGAATATATATGCTCTGAAAAAATTAACATGCCAAAAGCTAGAATTGAAATGACAAATCAATCAATTTTTGGAGTAAACTGGAACACTTTAGTTTAAGATGAATCAACTAGTCTTCTATTTACTTACCTTTTATGCACAAAAGAAGAGAAAAAGAGGGAGTTCTAAGACAGTCATTTTTGAGAAAAAAGAATAACAGTTTATATTCTCTAGTTACAAAGCTCCATGTGAATACAGTTCCCATGACTACCAGGCAGCATACAAAGTTTTTAGAGATTAAACAGCTGTGTTGAAAAAACATTGTTTTCCCCCTGAATCGCAGTGGTAAATTTGTATATAGTAGTTGGCATATGGGTGCTGACCTGTCTCTAGACTATATTCTATTTCATTGGTTTATTTGTTTTGTCACTGCCTGTATTAACTGCTGTAGCTTTATACGGTAAGTCTTGGTATCCGGCCATTTTACTCTTCTAACTTGGTTCTTCTTCAAGTTTTGGCTATTTTAGGCACCTGCAGTTGGACATGCCAATATAAATGTGGCCACATCGACATCCTTTCGTCGATGATTGTGGTATCTTCTCTTAGTTTTTTTTACTTTCAATTTGTCTTCATCCTTATATTTAAGATATAAGGATGTTTCTTTAAAATAGCAAATGGTGATTCTTGCTTGGTTTCCTTAGCCCAGTCTCTCAAAATTTGTCTTTTCTTTGTTTTTGTTTTCTTTTCTAAGTAGCCTTCATACCCAGTGTGGACGCCAATGTGGGCCTTGAACCCACGACCTTGAGATCAAGACCTGATCTGAGATCAAGAGTCGGACAGTTAACCAACTGAGTCACCCAGATGCCCCTCTCAACTTTTTTTTTTAATTTTTTTCACATTTTTATTTATTATTGAGAGACAGAGAGAGACAGAGCATGAGTGGGGGAGGGGCAGAGAGAGAGGGAGACACAGAATGTGAAGCAGGCTCCAGGCTCTGAGCTGTCAGCACAGAGCCCAACACCGGGCTTGAACTCACAAACTGAGAGATCATAACCTGAGCCAAAGTTGGTGGCCTAACCGACTGAGCCACCCTGGCACCCAATGTTTGTTTTTTAATTGGAATGGTTAGTTCTTGTACATTTAATGTTGAATTTAAGTTTACCATCTTGCTATTTGTTTTCTATTTGTCCCATCTAGACTTTGTTCTTGCCTCCTGCATTCTTTCAAATCAATCAAGCATTTTTTTATTATTCCATTTTCTCTTTTTTTGCTTCTACGTATGGCACCTGGTCAGGGCTCTCCGTATGTATTGTTCCTCTTTTCCCCCCTTCTTCTTTTTTTTAAGTTTATTTATTTATTTTTGAGAGAGAGAGAGAGGGCAACCAGGGGAGGGGCAGAGAGAGAGGGAAACACCAAATCCAAAGCAGGCTCCAGGCTCCAAGCTGTCAGCACAGAGCCCGATGTGGGGCTTGAACCCATGACCCGAGATCATGACCTGAGCTGAAGTCAGATGCTTAACTGACTGAGTCACCCAGGCACCCGTCCTCTTTTCTGCCTTCTTAACAGATACTGGTGTCTCCCATTTCAGCCCAAATGCTACAGAAGATGCTGGCTCTCAGTTGAATGGGTATGACTGGTGGATGCTCTTAATCTCCATAGCTGGTTCAGGAATGACCATGTACACCAATGTAAATAAGACTAGAGGAGTGGTTTTCTGGAAGCTTATGGAGAAGTTCTTCCTCACTCTTTTGGAAGCGGGATGGGACACCTCTTTCTCTCAATGAACTAGATAAAAATGGAGAAGCATATGGCCCTTGTTAATAGACACCACACCATGGCCCTGAGGGAAACAGCCTTAGGACAGGTCTGATCTGTGGCCCACAGAGTGCAGAGACTGAAGTAACCTGGGTCTTCCTTGACATTGTTGCTCTGCTACGTCAACCAACTTTGAAGTCCTAACTCTGGACTTCCTCCTATATGAGCAAATACATTTACTTATTTGTTTAATCTACCTCAAGTGGGTTCTATTTTATAGCCAAAAGCATCCTGACAAGATACAAGAAGTATACATTACTTTCATATTCAGGAAAAAAAAAGATAAAAATTTTTTAAATCCTTAGGTGTTAGGGATTCTGACCTTGGTCTCCTGAAGCCACAGAAATAATTTTCTATCCCAAATCAATTTCTATTTGACATCAACTTATTTATTAATTCATATTGCATTGAGGTTAGTGAATTTGTACTGCATTCTCACCCTGACTGATCACTGAGGCACAGGGGCCATGATTTCAGCATCAGCACCTTGCACAAACTTTGGCATTTGTGTTGGACCATTTCTCATAAGCCGAGAGTGGTCGATATATTTGACTTCTTCCCCAAGCAGGAAGCTGTGTGAAAGCTGACCACACGCAGTACATGGTGCTTTCTTGGGGAGGGTCCTATAACATCTTATCAACATAGGGAAGGCAGTGTTATCTTTTAAAGAAGAACCTAGAATGGCACAAAGGGAGTAGTTTATTCTCTGAAGAAGGCAGTAAGACCAAACTCTGGCTCAAATGAGCTCTGCTCTAAATACCACCAACCTGTTCCTGGAACAGCTGAGGGGGCTCTGAGGCAGGAGCTCACTGAGACAGGGGTACATGTCATTGAGTTTCGTTTTTGTTGACAGTCTCCTCGACAGAGGGGCAAACACCAGTGTCGTCAAGTACGAGAAGAGAAGTTTTCATAACAGACACACATCGTGGAGGAGGGTTACCCGGCCTTGTTCTTGTGGAAGAATCGTGAGCTGGCACGAGTTCTGGATGGCCAGCGCTCTAGTCAACGCCTGTGTCCCAAAGGAAATCCTGGGACAAAGGAAGAACAAGTTCTTTGGCATTTGTTGGTATAAACCACTGACCTGGGTGTTCAGGGCTCTTTTTTTTTTTTTTTTCCAGAAGATAAGCAAGATAAGTAAATAATTGTATGGCATCAGAAATGTTTCTTTCAGGGGTGCCTGGGTGGCTCAGTTGGTTAAGCAGCCAACTTCGGTTCAGGTCATGATCTCGCGGTTTGTGAGTTCGAGCTCCGTGCCAGGTTCTGTGCCGATGGCTCAGAGCCTGGACCCTGCTTCAGATTCTGTGTCTCTCTCTCTCTCTGCCCTCCCTCTGCTCACACTCTGTCTCTCTCTCAAAAATAAATAAATATTTTAAACAATTGAAAAAAAAGAAATGTTTCTTTCAGAAACACAGACTAATAAAGGAAGCTCAGTTACAATCAACACCTTATTGAAAGACAAAAGCTGAGTTATTCACAAAAGGTAAGATTAGCGTTTTGAAATTCAGTGTCATGTCGGCTTAAAATGGGAGCATGTTTACCTTTACAAAAGAGTCATAGCAGGTACCAACAGTCCAGAGAGAAAGGATAAACTATGTTCTTTCATAAAGTTATTTTGTAGACAGGGTGGCAATGTGAAAGGCAAATGTTAGTAGTTTGGAACATGCTGGTTCTACCAGCTAGAGCAATGTTGTCACCCTTGGCTATACGTGAGAATCACCCAGAAAGCTATTATATGCCCTATGTGGCATCCCAGACTAATAAAACAGACTCTCTGGGGGTGAGACCCTGGCTTAGCATTTTCAACCCCCCTCCAGATGATTCCACTGTGCATCCCAGGCTTGAGGACCAATTGTCCTTGGAGTGGAGCCTCTGCTACTCTCAGATCCTCTGCCCTCTGTTTCTCCTGAGGACATAGAGGGTTCTGTTGTGTCCATAAGGAGGAATAATGTTGGGACACAGCAGAACAGTTAGCATATGATAAACCCGGTACTAGGCATTTTAGGGCCTTGAACATGCCTCAGTTAATCATGTGCTTAAATTTATGTTTATTTTTGAGAGCTAGAGCGAGCGAGCAGGGTAGGGGCAGAGAGAGAGGAAGACACAGCATCTGAAGCAGGCTTCAGGCTCTGAACTGTCAGCACAGAGCCTCAAGTGGGGCTCAAACCCATGAACTGCAAGATCATGACCTGAGCCAAAGTCCAACACTCAACCCAGGCACCCCAAAACTTGCCACTTTTAACCTGTCCTCAGGATGTATGGGACAACAGGAGATAATTCTGAACAAAACCAAACTTGCTGGGAGGCAGATTCCTTTTTTTTTTTTTTAAGTTTATTTAAGAAAGCAACAGAACACGTGCGTGCGGGCGTGTGCGCGCGCACGCACACACACACACACACACACACACACACACAGGTTAGTGGGGGAAGGGCAGAGAGAGAGGGAGAGCGAGAACCCCAAGCAGGCTCTGCACTGTTAGTGCAGAGTCCAACTTGAGCCTCGATCCCATGAAATGTGACATCATGATCTGAGCCAAAATCAAGAGTTGGACCCTTAACTGACGGAGCCACCCAGGCGCTCCAAGAGGCAGATTCTATGTACGATCTGCAAGGCAGGGCAGCGGAAAGGTTTCTGTGGGTCTCCTCCACTGTATCTCCCGAGTCCAGCCCACATCTAACATAGAGTACGAGCTCAATAAATGTGTGTTGAAGGACTGAATGACTGTTTAGGGGCAGTTTCTTATTTCAAATATTTAACCTTTTGGACAAGAGACAGTGAACAGAAGACTGAGTACCAATAAGGAATTTATGACACTTTCTGTGAATTGATTCTGGGATATGTCATCTGCTCAACTATCCTCAGTGGATGTGAAAAGGAAACATAATGGAAACCTGTAAAATTCTGAGATGCTTTCCAGGCCCATAAAGTAACACGAGCAAATGTGTCTGAAGGGAGAGCAATTTCACTAAATTTATGAATAAAAAATAAAACATGGGGCAAAGGCATCAAACGGTGGTCTATACTTTTCACAGGGAGAATTCAGCAAGCAATGAGTTTAGGGTGGTCTACTGTGAGTGTAATAATTATGTACCCAATTGTAATTTCAGTTCCATTGAACATAACGTCACCAACATTCAAGTTTCTTGCTCGGAGTCACTGACAAGGTCATGCAGGTGGATTTTGTTCATGTGCACATGCACACATGTTATGTGGAGCATGACATAGCTCTCGCTCCAACAAAAAGGCTTAACTCTCTTAAGAGCATAATCTGTACAAAACAAACAGAAAAATTCTTTGAAGATTCCTTTAACCAAAGACTATTTACACAGTTCTCTTTATGTTGTATCTCTTTTATTAAATGATTTTATTTCCTGTCTAAATGCACATCTAATAGGTTTCAATCATGTTATGGTCCTTTTTTATATCTCTGTTATCTTTTATTTTAAAACTAATATATACATTTATAGTGCTCCTTTAGTGGAATTAAAGAGCATCTGACTTTTATTGAAGTCCTGACTTTTCTTTCATGGAGGACTTTTCCTACTGAAAAACTTATTTACATGAGAAACATATTCTAAGTAAACTTCTAAAAATGACAATCAAATCTTTGTTGATTGACTTACATTTGATTTATTTTAATTATATTGTTTGATCTAATGGAGTATCCTAACAGGAGAGAAGGGTTAAACCAAAAATCCTAAAGTAACACCTTAATAATCTTATAAAATTAAAAAAAACTAGTATGCAAACAGAAAAAGTACTTTATTTTTAACCTCATTTTGTAAACAATCACACTGTGCATTTTTAAATTCAACAATAACAATTTTTTTTCTGTAGATTTACAGCAAACCTATGTGAAGTCAATGAGTTAATACAAGAGTGAAGACAAATAGGGTAGAATAATTTTTGAAAATGTTAAATTACAGCACTTGATACAAAGACAGATAACTATCTGTACCATAAAAATTTACATGCCACAAAACATTAATTTATAACTTTAAATATGCAGTAAAACACATTTATAAAAAGCATCAATATTAATTTTATTATAAACCAGTGAATTGCTGAGAGGAATATTTATTAAAACTTACTAAAACCAGCACATTTTGCAACTGAGGTAAAAAATTATAAGTAAACAAAATTATCATTTATAAGAGCCAAAAAGTAAAAGGAAGGGCAGACGACACTTCCTGATGGACATGCCTACTCCTTGATATTCTGAAGCAGCTTCAGTAAATGTGACTCGATAACCTGTTGAACTAGAAGAGAGAGGTTATTAAGACCACAGCATGCTGATTACACAATTTTAAACAGAACTAGCAAATTCAAGTTAACATCAACTTTTTTTTTAATTAAAAAAAGGTTTGCTTTTGGGGGGTAGAGGGAGCCCGTGCGCATGCACAAGTTGGGGAGGGGCAGAGAGAGAGAGACACACAGAATCCAAAGCAGGCTCCATCCAGGCTCTGAGCTGTCAGCACAGAGCATAACGCAGGGCTCAAACTCACGGACCAAGAAATTGTGACCTGAGCTGAAGTTGGAAGCTTAACCGACTGAGCCACCCAGGCGCCCCTTTTCTTAAAGTTATTCATCATATTCTGAGAATATACTCCCAGTAATATATACTCGTAGTCTCACCGTAATAAGATTGCAACACAATACTTAACACACTTAAAACTTAGTCTATCCCTGACTTAGTAATTGTTCAAGTTACTGGATTCTGTTCTCATACTAAGTTTGTTCTAAAGAACAGAGAAAGGGCAACCAGCAAGCATTGTATGAATAATTTGTTACAAAATGTTAAACAAATCTTATACATAAATAGATGTGCACCCCAGCAACTAGTTATTTGGTTGGTGAAATGTAACAGTAACAAACTCTTTTCTCTGTCAGAATTTCTTGATTTTGCCCCCAGTTAAAAGTATATGTTAGGAGTTAGGATAACATGTCATGTTTTAGGACTACAAGTGATGAGAAGGGTTTAGACCACTAGTTTGTACTATTTATACAGCTTTACTAACTAAATACAATCCGACGGTTCTAAAATACTTACCACTTCTATAGCCCAAGGCTACAGCTAAATCCATAGAATTATACCCAGAGTCAGTTTCAATTGTTGGGTCAGCTCCATTTTCTATATCAAAATAGAAAAATCTGCATAAATAAGATGGAAATGTAGACATGTTTGTCTATTGCTGGCTCACGTGCAAAGGGCAGGACGCATTTTCAGCAAAGTGGAGGGTATTTTCAGGATGGCCTAACAAAGTACAGAGTACTACATGCAGTGCACAGAATTCACCTCAGTGGGTTGGAGGGAAGACGCCTCAAGTAAACAGGCATCCTCTCGAAAAGCTGAAACTCCTACAACTACAGACAGAACTTCTGCATAAAGACACCGCGGAGAGAGGAAACCACTGTGAATTCACATATGATCCTCCAAGGAAAGCAACAAGGAGAAACGCTCCAAGGACAGGTGGGCTGTGTGATGGAGCTGCTTCTCACACGGGCAACTCTCTGGTAGCAGGTGTTCCAGAAGGAGTAACATATTTAATAGTAATGAATGATTCTCCTGAGTAATATCAAGCGAGGCCACCTTGGAAGAAGTTGAAATGAACTCCTCACATGGTATTTTCTAAATATTTTCACTTTTACTGGCTTACCTAAGAGCATTTTTACACATTTAACATGATTTCCGTGTACAGCATAAAGCAAAGGTGTCCCTCCATTCTGCAAAAGGAAAAGGTAATTTAGTTTCCAAGGTGAGCAAGATTTGAGTAATTCAATGCTGCTGTTGAGTTTCACTAAGAACTGGGCACATAAAAGTAGTTTAAGGCAATTTTCATGTTTTGTGAAGAATAGTTAAATCAACTGTAATAACTGAGTTTATACCATTAACTTTTTCTTCCAGGTGTTAAACTAAGTTATTTTTCCAAATGTTTAGTGACATCTATCATGTCTCTCCAAACTAAGTAAGTCCTAGAGTTTATTACGGTATTTTAAATCAGTATCATACACTCACCCAATCATATTCATTCACATCGACTCCACAATCAAGCAGCATCTTGACAATGTCCGTGTAGCCTTTGCTACACGCCAATGACAGTGCACTTTCCCGACCTTTTCCTAAAAGCTGGGGGTCAGCACCCTGCAGTGGTAAGTGGAGAGAAGAGACTTTTCAGTTCATGTTAACAAGAAGATTGTTATTTCTGTCAGTAAGAATTCAGTTCAGTACTTCGGTCTGGTAACATTCTGGGGTAAATAACACAAATTTCTACTCATGGACGCCTTCCTTCCTCCCTTTATCTCGGTCCTAACTGTGCTTTTGCTCTGGAGTCAAATTACATCTCCTCCACGCAGCTGCTCCCAGGGAGCTGATGGTACTTTGGTTCCCAGTGTACCTCAAGGGAGTTGGGCGTTAAACTTTCTCCTGCTGTTTCACCTATGATTAGTCTCGTCTGCCCAACTAGATCCAGGTTCCACAAGAATATGAAAAGCACGTACAATTTTTTTTGGATCCTCTACCATTACATCTAGTTGGCTGAAGATACACAATCTTTACTACAGACTTAAGTAACTGTACATAGACATTTTCTGAGGCATTTTCCTTACATTCTGAAGTAGAAACTCTACCACAGCTATCTGCCCGTGTGCCGCAGCCCACATCAGAGGAGTAAATCCTTCTTCATCCGTGTGATTGATAACATTTTCTATTTAAAAGAAAAGCAATTTTTGTCATCTAATTTAACAACCAACTCTTAATATCATTAAGAAAATATTGGCATTCTAAAAAGTTGATTATACTGCTCACTGAAGTTCCCTTTCTGCTGACTTCTTTGCTGAAGTCCTATTATGTGTTGTTGCAATGTGAAGTCTGAACGGATAAAAATGTGCTTCGGTGTACACAGCTCGGTTCGAACAGCGTATTACACTGCACATGACGTAATGCTAGGAACAAGGCAGTCTGCCAAAGACTGGACTCAAAAGCAGGAAACCAGTCTGAATCCTGCCTCTGTCGCTTTACAGGAGTATGATTCTGGGTATATCATTTAATTTCTCCAATACACGGAATAATACTTGGTTTATCTCAATGTGTAGCTGTGAGGAACACAATAAAATCGAGATTATATAATAGCCCTTAGAATTATACAAATATGTATTATAAAGTCTCCAAAATTTTATTAAAATTATCTTCTACTCTATAGCTAACATTGATTTTTTTCATTCTTGGTGGTTTGCTAACATAATATAATTGGGTTGAAGGCTGAATAATAATCTGAAACACAGTCCCATGCAATTCTACCTTGAACCCCATTTTGTTTCTTAGATTTATTCTACTAGTTACAAAGTCCACAGGTTTTCCCTAAGTTTATTTAGTAGACTGAGAATGAAAGCTTCAAATATTTATGAACGAACAGAAATACAACAATGAAGTATGTCTTATAAAAAACTGACATGATAAAGAAAAACCTCTTTTATTATGCGCTCCGTATTTAATGAAATGTCGGGATATCTGGCTAACTTTCTGAGAAAGGAAAATAAAAGTAAAGCTTGATCTTTACCTCCTTCTACCAGAACATTCCATGTATGTCAAAGATTGAAATGTAAAACAACAAACCAGAGAAATTCTAGAATAAGACGTGAGTGAATTTATTTATAATTTTGAAGTAGAAATCATTTCAAACCAGGATATAAAACTCAAAAGTTGCAAGGAAAAAAATAAATTTACGACTATAAAATGTTAAGACTTTGTTTGAAAACATCAGAATCAAAGGAAAATGACACACTGGTAAAAAAAAAATGCAACATAAACAACAAAGAGTGAATTTCTTTAACTTAGATAAGAGTTCATATAAATCAATATATATCAGGCAATTCACACACAAAAAAGCTTAAATAGACCATAATTTAAAAAACTGAAACAAAACCAGTATGAGAGACTATTTTTTTCACCCATGAGATTAGCAAAGATGAAAGTCTGATAATATCTTGTGTCAGTGAGGGTATGGGGAAATAGAAACTCTAACTCTGGTGTAGGGACAGGACAAATATCTATCAATATATATAAAAATAAAAATTCATGTATCTTTTGACTCAGTAAATATACTTGAAGGAATTTACATACTTAAAAGGAATGTAAACGAGATTATAATTTAATAGCAAGAAATTGGAATTAACCACCACTACCAAGAGGATTACTTGAAAAATAAAAACATGCTATATGTGTATGCAGCAAGAGAGTGCAAAATCATAGACGTATTAAAAAGAATGATATAGATCTTTATGTGCTTATATGGAAAGATCTCCAAAATATTAAGTGAAAAAAAGTAAAGTATAATACATACAGTGTGTACAATATTTTCCCTCTTGGGTAAATAAAAAGCACATATACATTCTTATACAGTACTCTAAAAATACAGGAATGTTTTCTAGAAAAGTTTTCTCAAAATATAAGACATTTATAATGTTTGCTTTTGGGAACGAGACTAGGATGGTAAGGGAGGCGGTGACTTTTATACTTTACAGTACTTTTTGTTTGTTTGTTTGTTTTTTCACTATCTGTTGGGTTACCTGCCCGGTGAGATTATGCAACTATTTTTTTTTGTCTTTATACTTTCTTGTATTAAAATAAAACAACAAAAAATCTAATAAACCTTACTAAATTTAAGTACATTTAAAAAAACAGGCTATTACCTTGTTCAATCCGAGTAGCTAGGTAGAGCATCTCTCCCTGAGCAGCCAATTGGTGAACAGACAGAGCTGAAACAATACCAAAAAAGCTTCATCGTTTTCTACCTGCAGGGTACACTTTCATCATGTCATTGTTTATATGTGTGCAGCAGTTTTCTTTTCTAAAATAAAAACTATCATTTTATTGTTTAAAAAAATCTAACTTAAAATATGCCTGTATCTGAGGATCGATATGTGTTTAAGGCAATTCTGACAGCTGCGAAGTATTATTATCAATGAATATGCAAACTGTTATGATCAACTATTAATGCAAATCGCTACTGATCTTACCAATCAAAGAAATGGTTTAGGTATTTAATTTTTAAAATGCTAACTCAATATCCAAACTTAGGAGGATGCTGGGTCTAAAGCACACAAAGACACACCTTCTTTTTATTGATCAAACCCTGTGAAATCCCAATACCACTATTTCAAGACTCCATGGTTTTCTTTAACCCATAAGAATCAGTAAATAGAAAACTAACTTTGAGAGTAAATTCTTGATGCAGACTTAATTGTGGCTAATTAGCTGTGTGACCTTGATTAAATGATTAAATGTTTTTGTTTATAACATGAGAGAGGGACTACATAATCTCTAGGTGTTTCTTTTCAGCTCAAAATAATATGGTTGGACTATTTTAAGACAACATCTTTATTTCATTCATTAATTCATTAATATTTAAAAGTTTATTTATTTTCGGAGAGAGAGAGAGAGAAGATACCAAGCATGCTCTGCAATATCAGTGCAGACCCCAGGTAGGGCTCAATCCCACCACTGTGAGATCATGACCTGAGCTGAAGTCAAGAGTCAGAAGCTTAATCGACTGACCCACCCAGGCACTCTTCATTTATTTATTTTTTGTGATGCCTCCTGCTTTGGTTTTCTTTTTCAAGATTGCTTTGACTATTCCACGTCATTTCTGGTTCCATGCGAATTTTAGGACTGTTTGTTCTAGCTCTGTGAAGAACGCTGGTGTCATTTTGATAGGGATTGCATTGAATATGTAGATTGCTTTGGGTAGTATTGACATTTTAACAATATTTGTTCTTTCTGTCCAGGAACAGCATTTATTTATTTTTTAAGACAACATCTTTATTTTACAACGAACTAAACAGGGACTTTTCTATGAGAGTGCATCTTAGAAATTAGTATCACTGGATCCTTGACTTCAGGGATATGACTGAGTGGCCTTAATAGAAAGGAAAGTAATTAGGAAGCACATGTAAACTTAATAAGTAGAAAACTTTGGGTAATAGGTGAAGAGTCATGGAGTCCTCCTGGCTTAACTACTATGGCATGCCATTCAAAATCAGAAGGGATACAGTGTTTCCAAAGCAAAAACAAACATTTCACCACGCTTTAGAATACAGATGCATTTATATTACATATTCAGATATAGTTCCTAACATCGCACTGCTAACTGGTTTCTTTTCATTAACATTCCCATACTACATTGCATGTTTTCTGATTTATATAGAAAAGATTCATTTTATTTCCTCTAGAATGAGTCTACATTTTTAAAAAAATTGTGGATTCAAGGTTTTAAAAGTAGTAATTTCACATTCATATTATTATGGTCAAATTCAAAGTTATGGTAGAAATCACTTAGCTTTTACTACAAACCCCTTGCTGACGACTGATCTAGTTTAAAAGTGAAATGTGAAGCCTTGCACTCCAAGAATAGAAAAACACTCACAATATCTCACTTTGCACAAATTCAGAATAACAAATAGTTTTTTTTATAGTAAAACCATAAAGGTTTTAAGAATGAAAACCTGTATAAAATCTGTATGTGTATGAACAAATATAAACCTGGATTTGTATAAACCTGTATAAAATCTGTATTAAAATGTGTTTTTCTCAACGTAGAAATATAAAACATGAAATATGTGACTATGCAGTAATACTGTGAAATTTTAAATCACTAAAGCTATCAACACATCACTTTCCAAATAGAAAACGCATTTAAAGACAATAATGTTTCAAGGCCAAACTCTCGAAAGCATTCTATTAATAATAAGAATATTTGAATACATCAGTGGGAAATACTTACAATTTGCTAACAAAGGTGTGGTTGAGACCTCATTTCCTCTGTGTTTGTTGGTTAAAGTAGTTGATTGTTTTATGGGTGAGAAGTGCTTTGTTGTAGAGGGAGTGTAGACGTGCCTTACTTGAATTCCCGGAGAAGGAGATGTATGGATATTGCATTCAGCTAAGTAAAATAAATTTAAACACATTAATATAATATTTTTATGATAAAACATTTCAAAGTTCTATGTCCATGCTTACATTAAAAAAGAAATACATGAGGTATATCTTCAACAGTTTAAATTATTCTTTGCCATAAAAAAAAAATCTGTTAGCATCATAGTGAAAATCCCAGATAAATCTGTATTAATCTTGAGCAATTTTATTCTGAGATTAATTTTTTTATCCAACAGATTGTTATAAAAAGTAAATCTACAATATGATGATAGACTTCACTGCATTAATGCATGAGAAGCTGAGGCCGATCAAATATTCTTGGAATAAGGAATATTAAGATAATATATCTCTTAAAGAACACAAATAATTTCTTTCTCCTATCATTTTAAAAAGCACAAATAAGAAACTTTAATTTGTAAATAAACAAAGGTCAAGCTAGAAAATAAAAAAAAAATCAACATACACTTATAGACATCACATAACATGGAATTATTTAATTTTGGTTTCTGTGAGATTCTAGAAAATCCTATTAAAGGATGACTTCCAAACTCTCTTCCCAAGCTCAAAATCTCATGATCAGAAAGGAAGAAATAAATAAACCAAAACAGAACAAATGCAGATATTTATACCATAACTTTCAACCTTTAAATAGGACAGACGCCACCTCCAGGTCAGAGTTAACCTGATCTTGAATGTTTTTGCTATCCTCTTCGTTTAAGGACTTCACAAATCGAGAACACACGTTCATATCAAATCGGTTAGGTAAGATGAATTTCATTCCCATGGCAACGCCCTGAGCTGATCCTTCCTCTGCATTTGAGTCCAGCTGATGTTCTATTTTAATGTCTGGCATGCCAGTTAGACTGTAACTGCTGGGACACTCTTCCACTATCAGCTGGGCTCCAATATCCAGATTTGTCGACGTAGCCATGATTTCAACTGTAGTTTCAGTGATTAAAACAATCCTTCATGATTTCCTCTTTGTTTTATAGGAGTGGTATCCAGTGTGTTCTTGGAATTTAGATATTGAAAAATCTGAAGGAAAAAAAATTTAAATTATTACATCGACTTACGTAAAAGTATACACGATAATCATTTTCCAATCAAGTATGCAAATAGTGCTCTTTCAAGCCCCTGTACACAACAGTAAGCGTACAATGTTTGGAGACAGACACCTGGGCCTGAAACCAAGCTTCACCACTTCTTGGCAGTACGTTACTCAACCTCTCTACGCCTCAGACTCCTGTGTAAAATGGGGGTTTCGCCATTAATCACATAGGATCTTGGTAAAGACCAAATGAAATACAGGAACATTCTCATCTTCATCACTAGGTTCCAACAAATTTTACTCTTTTCTCCCCTTTCCTACACCTGAACGTTGCCAAATGGATAGAAGATCAAGCTAACAAGGAAAATAAACTTTCATGGTCTTTCACCAAGTTAGAATGGACCAAGAAGATGGCAGCTATGAACCAGAAGAGGGCCCACACCAGAGCACAACCATGCTGGCACCTTGACCTTGGACTTCCCAGCCTCCAGAACTACCCAAAGCTCCAGCTACAGGAGAAGCTCAGAGAGGAGTGGGAGGCACTTAACCAAGATGGAAAGCAGCTAGTTCCTGTTGGGAGAAAGCACTAAAAAATTCTCAATAGCATCTTTCTCTCAAACACTGGACATATGTTATTTTCATAGTTCAAGTAAGTGACCTTTTCATTGACTGATAGATTATTTAAACAACCTTCCAAATTTATTAGATTTTTTTAAATGCTTATTTATTTGAGAGAGAGAGAGAGAGAGAAAATGAGAGGGGAAGGGGTAGAGAAAGGGGATAGAGGATACAAAATAGGCTCCACGCTGACAGCAGAAAGCCTGATGAAGGGTTTGAACCCACAAACCATGAGAACAAGACCTGAGCTGATGTCTGATGCTTAACTGACTGAGCCACTCAGTTGCCCCAAACCACTTTCCAAGTTTAAAGTGCCAAGACTTCATTCCATGAGCTAAAATGGCTAAAACGCTAAAAAAAACTTTTGATGTGAAAACTTTAACCTCTTACCTACAGTTCATTTTTTAACATGCTATGTTTATAAGTGGCTCTCAGTTTGAATTTAAGATAGAACTCATGTTGTACTCACGTCTATTAGCATCTATGACACCTGATTCTTGGATAGTTAAAGGCTTTACACAGCTTTGGTTATGATGAACTGAAGATATACTTATTTATCAGTTTCTGTTTAATTAAAAGGTTAACAACCTAATATAGAAAATGTTACTACAGCAACTGTAGATTATAGCCTGGCTTCCTTTGCTTTATTGTCTCTAGTACACTAGCATCGAACTTAAACTTCGAGATCTCGAATTTTGTAACAAGTATTAAGAAATAAGAACTAAGTATTTTTTATGTTTTGTAAAGTTTACTTATTTTGAGAGAGAGAGAGAGAAAGAGCTCAAGCAGACTCCGCACTACCAGTACAGAGTCTGACACAGGGCTCGAACTCACAAAATGTGAGATTGTGACCTGAGCCGAAACCAAGAGTTGGGCACTTAACCAACTTAGCCACCCATGCACCCCCCCAAATTAAGTATTAATAAAACTACATATTGTTTTTCAAATACAAATCAAGACATAAATTCAATAAATGGTAACTCTCAAAGCATAGATTATAAGCACGCCTGTTACTGAATCATTCAGAATTGTTTTATAATGAGTTTTTAGTAATCACTGGCATTTCCCTCTGAACCTTAATATAATTTCAAGAGAAATTTCATTATTGTACCTAAAATTGTTTCTAACAAATGAAAAACTCCAAGATTATAACTGTCCTATGTACATAATCCCTGATACAGAAAGACAATTAAAATGTCTAGTAATCTTTTCATGTCAGGGTTTAATGCTTCTTAGAAATTTTGAAAGGGTACGGGGAGTTTAGAAATTGAAATTTAGAGATAAAAATGCATTAAGATCACAGTGGAGCAGAGGCTGGCAAACCATACATTACAGATAACCACTGCTTACAGTTTTTTTTTTTTAATTTTTTAACGTTTATTTATTTTTGAGAGACATAGAGACAGAGCGTGAGCAGGGGAAGGGCAGAGAGAGAGAGGGAGATACAGAATCTGAAGCAGGCTCCAGGCTCTGAGCCGTCAGCACAGAGCCCGATGTGGGGCTCGAACTCACAGACCGTGAGATCATGACCTGAGCTGAAGTCGGCCGCTTAACCGACTGAGCCAACCAGGCACCCCCAGTTTTAAAACATTTTCCAAGATTCATCCTTTTATCAGTCCTTTAAGTAGTGAGGGTAGTTAACTATTATTTCCTATGTAGAGAAGAGAAAAAAGGGAGCTTATGTCTTATGAAGGATCTATCCAGCTCTTTGGACTCCGTCACCCTGAACACTAAAATAAGCAGCACTAGGCTAACCCAAACTTCCAAGCGACAAGAGCTGAAGAAATAAGAGATCAACAGTAATAATGAAAAGAAAGTAACAGATAACAAAGTCAATAAACTTTGGCTGCAGAAGGAAACCAGAACAGAAAATGAGCTGTGATTCCAACGGAGATGGAAGGCTTTAAAAAGGTATTGCAAGATAAGAGCTGTGTTTCCTGAGGGAAGGCCCATCTCCCACAGACTCCTACCTAGAGCTGGCCTAAAGGCAATCCCCTGAGCTCTCTTAGCACACTGCATTTATTTCCATTTTGGCATTTACCATTCTCTTGAACGTTTCCACTTATATTCCCCCAAAAAGAAAAACTTCTCTAGGCTGGATGCCACTCTTACTAACCTTTGCATACAAAACAGATCTTGATCCTATTAGGTGCTCCAGAAACTTTAACACTGTTTCATATTATTTCGTATCCTGAAATGACCCTGCGAAATGCCCAACAAGGGCTTGCTAATTAGATCTGGCTTTCCGGTCTCAACATCACTACTATCTAGCTGTGCAACCCTGGAAAGGCAAGTCATATACGTTTTCTGAGACTCATTTTATTAATCTACACAATGATGATGGCTGAAATAGGCGTCCCTAATATTCTTTCTAACTCTAAACATCTTTCATGTCATAATATAGGCGGAATAACGGGTCTTGGAGGGGGAGACGTGGGGCGAGGAGGGAGGGAAAACAGAACGCTGGTCTTGCCAACACGCTAGAGGAGATGAGCCAAAATGACTGGTTAAGCAATGTTTTGAAGACTTGGAGAAGGAGAAGGGAAAATAAGATCGAGAAAAACAGGCGTTGAGAAAAAGACGGATGGCGAAGGAGAGCTAGGATCACCTCGATGGGTCAGAGCCCAGGGATGAAAGGAGAAAGCCTAATGAGATACACTCTCCGCAGTGGATCCTAGTAACAGGTGCCCCGTGGTTCTTCCGACTCCTGAAACTGTCCTACAAGGAAAGGAAGGTGCTATGAAAATGAATGACGCCTCGCAGGCGACAGGTGTCCCAGCGTCCCAAGACAGAAGCCCCGTGGAGGCGACACTTGTAGGTAGGGACGTCCGCTTGGGAGCCACCCGCCAGCTCTGCCGAAAAGTCTCGCAAGCGGCAACTCTGGTTCACCCCTGGCGGGAGGGTCAGGGGGGCAGGGGCCGCGACCCTACTGGGTGGGCGCGCAGGGCCTCGCGACTACCTTCGACAGCCGACAGCGAGTCGGGCCTTTCCATCTGCGACCACAGATTCACTGCAGGCCCCCAAATCTAGGCTTGTTTTGACCGCGACGTCACTTCCGATTTCTTCTTTCGGTTTTGGGCCAAAAAACGTTCCGCGTCACCGCAGCCGAGAGGGCTTCCAGGTTTTTTTTCCGAGCCGCTGCGCAGTCTTTGCTGCCCAAGTACTACAGATACTGGGTCACTTCGACAGGACCCGTCTGGGTCTCTAGGGCAACACCCGTCCAGCACTCGGACCCCGTCTCCTCCTTCCCCATCGTCCCGCTCTCCTGACCCGCCCCTGCGGTTCCCTGGCTGCGTAAGTCACGTGAGCCTACGCCCTTACGTCACTTTTGTGCGACCCGCCAGGGAGTCCTGCCCTCGCTGTGTCTTGGCGGCTCCCTGTGGGGTCCGCGTGATCTTCCGCAAGTGAGGCTCAATAGTGCGGGTAGCGGGCTGGCCGAATCCGAGAGAGTCTCCTTGCACGCAAAGTGTCCCGGCGGACCCGAGGGGCCTATCGGAGGTAGGTGAAGGCTGCTCCTGGTGGGCGCAGTCCCGTCTCACGTCGGGCCTTCTCTGGTATCTCGCAATGCTCACCTGGGGCTTCCCAGTCTTCGCAGACCGGCAAAAACTCCTTACCCAGCCTCTCAGGATCCCCGCGACTTAGTTTCGACCCAGATTTGCCTCTCCTACGATCACACTCTAGCCTGTGCACCGTTATTAATCCGCAGCCCTCCGAGGCAGTGGGCAGATTTCCATCTCTGCCTTTGCTTCTGCTGTTCCCTCGGTTTCGAATGATGCCCTCACCCCGTGCGCTTGTGGCCGCCTTAAGAGGTCGGTCCGTTTTGATATTATACGTCAAGGCCGAGCTGACATGCACACCGTGAATCTTTCTGGGAGCCTCCCGGTTAGAATTAAAAATCTTTTTTGAGGGGCGCCTGGGTGGCTCAGTCGGTTAAGCGGCGGCCTTCAGCTTAGGTCATGATCTCACGGTTTGTGAGTTCCAGCCCCGTGTAGGGCTCTGTGCTGACATCTCAGAGCCGGAGCCTGCTTCCGATTCTGTGTTTTCCTCTTTCTCTGCCCCTCCCCCGCTCATGCTCTGTCTCTCTCTGTCTCAAAAATAGATAAACATTAAAAATTTTTTTTAAATCTTTTTTGAGCTCTTAGTACTTCGTACATTGTTTATAGCATATATCTGTTATTCTGCCTTCAATTGTGGTAGTACCTGTTCATTTAGTTCCAGTCTCTCAGGCCCTGACTTCTCCCTGATCATTTTCTTCTTACTCATTTTCATATCACTTCTTGCTTGCATGCCTTTGGATTGTATCGTGTTTCCCCCCTCCACTCCTCCAGGGCGGTATCTCACTTTAATCTGGCAAACCACCGCTGCTACCCCTCAGTTGTAAACTCATAAAGCTTTAAACTGTTTCTGTCAAGGCAGAGGTGTGTACTCCTTTGCCGATATTTTAGTATGTGGTGGTTTTGCCTGATACTAGTAAGGGAAGGAGCCTGCAGGCTAGATCTGGACAGACGACGGTTTCTTTTCGCCAGTGCAGCCCCTGAGCATAGAATTGTTTCACTGGTAACTGTTTGCAATCTGATGATAGGAAACACTTTGAACCCAAAGTGAGTAAAATGTTATTCCCCGCCTCCATAAATCTCATTCTTTTCATTTATAAAATTGTACTCATAATTATTTGGGGTGTTTTGTTAGTAAAAAAATTGTTTTTTTTTTTCCTTGTTTGCTTTCTTGTAACAATATGATACTCTCTCCATTTTGCCTGTTGGCCAGCAAAGCTTAAGCTACTTACCATCTGGCTCCTTACAGAGAAAGCTTGTTGACTCTTGGTGTGTAGCAATGTTCATTTTAGAGACAACCCTTGTGATTGTAATTTTGTTTTTCCATAGAACCCGGCACAATGCCTCTTTCCTTTCCTTCCACAAGTTTGCTTTGAGCACTTAAAAAAAATCTTCCAGGTACAAAATGTTCAGTTTAGTGGGAAAAAGAGATCATTACAAATGCAATTTTACTATGCACAGTGACAAAAATATGCAGAATGAAGTTTTCCTTCTTGGTATTTATAAGGCTTTCAGAAAATCAAGACCCTAGACTGTGTTCTTATAGATTGAATGCTATCTTAAATTTGGTTTCAGGAAACTTTTGTATGTGCAGTTTCACCTTAATGTTTTCTGTTGTAAAGAAATAAACAGTCCAGGCCAGTGTACTTCTGCTTTGGCTACTAGATGGATGGTTGGGCCAGATTTATTTCCAAGGGTTGTAAATTGGTTAGTTAAATGCGAGAATATTTGCGTACAGCCTCTGTGTATAGCTGAGTAGATGATGCCCTTTGGTAGCCCTATCTGTATTCTACCTGCTTCCTTTAGGTTGTCTCTTCTGTGTTACAGTTAAATGGTTTATTGGTCACTAATCTACAAGCTACCACACAGCCTTTTGAAAAGACACGAATGAAAATTCAACAGGTTTAAGAATAACATGTATATATAAAATATCTTCTTTTTCAGACATAAAGCAGAGTCGCTGTCATTATTTCTAACATCAATTTCAAACTATTTATTCTTGGATAACAACAGTCCAATTATATGAAATTATGGCTGGTTATAAGCCTGTAGCTATTCAGACATATCCTGTCCTTGGTGAAAAAATCACTCAAGACACACTATACTGGAACAACTATAAGGTAAGTGTAGGTGGTGATGAGGGGGCTTGTGTTTGTGCACGTTTCTCCAGCATATGTTAGATTTGGAAACTCTAATAGAGAACTAATAACTAAAAGGAATCTATCACAAGTTTACAGTTTGGGTGCAGAATTTGGTATCTGATGTTTTTTCTTAGAATTTTTTATAAAAGTCCGTACTGCCTAATCATTTTAATCACACAGGTACCTAGCACAGAATAGATGATTAATCAGTGCCAAATGAATTAAATCTTAGAATTCGAATCTCATGCAAGAAGATTTTTTTTTGTCTTTCTAAAACTAAGGAAAAAAGTGATGTAGAATTAATTCTTCTAGACTATAAAAGCTTAAAAATGATTTTTTTTTAAAAAAACAACTAAATAGAAAAATGGAAAAAGATTGGGATTGGAAGGGTTATGGAACGAGAAATTTAAATGACCAATACATATATAAAAGAGCTGCAGCTTCACTCATTATTAAAGACATGTCAATTACAACAATAATTTGGTTACTACTTTTCATCTGTTGTATTGGCACAAATGAAAAATTTTAATCATTGCTGCTCAAGAGAGGAAAATTGGTGCAGACTTTCTGGAGGGCAGTTTGGCATTATCTGTCATGATAAAAATGCCTTTTGGCCATGTAAGTTCCACAGTTTGAAACTTACTCAAAGATTACACTCAAAGTATTACTTGCAATACTAGAAACTTTGGAAAAACCTGTATCCCTTAGTAGTGAACGGGTTAAGTAAATTATGATGTACCCTATAATGGGCGGCAAATCTATTGCCGCCCATTTTTATCTATGAAAAATTAGCTGTGATGTGTTATTAAGTGAAAAGAAGCAAGGTGCAGAAGGGCCTGCATGGTGTGATCTTTGTGTCAGTTACGGAATGCGTGGTTGATTGTATGCTGGCAAAGGCACGACTGTGTCTCCCTAGTAATAATCACAGAAAACTCCACAGCTGAAGAGAAAGAGTGGGGTATGGCTTTCCGGCCATATAGTTATTTAATGACAGCAAGGATACATCTGGACCTTTTTTGCTTTCGTCATACTTTTGTATTAGATACAACCTAGTAAATGTTACTAAGAACAAAGTGAAACGATCAGTAAGAAATTGCGTAATGCTTAAACAGTCTTACCAGTTGTAACTCTGTTAATACTTCATATTATTTTTTTATTAAGACCCCGGTTCAGATCAAGGAGTTTGGTGCAGTGTCAAAAGTAGACTTTTCTCCGCAGCCTCCATACAATTATGCTGTCACAGCTTCCTCAAGGGTAAATATAATGTTAAATTTATCTTTCTTTTCTGTCTTTTATATTTACTACTGATATAGAAGCATCTGGTTAAGTACTGTTTTTTTTTATCTTTTCGTAGATTCATATTTATGGCCGATATTCTCAAGAACCTATAAAAACCTTTTCCCGATTTAAAGACACAGCATACTGTGCTACTTTTCGTCAGGATGGTAGGCTGCTCGTGGCTGGCAGTGAAGATGGTGGCATTCAGCTTTTTGATATAACTGGGAGAGCTCCCCTCAGGCAGTTTGAAGGCCATACTAAGTAAGAGCCACTGTTTAAAAATTTTTAATTTTAATTTTTTTTAACTGAGGTATAATTAACAAACATTATGTTAGTTTCAAGTGTAAGTTCGATATTTGTATATGTTGGAAAATAATCATACGTATAATTAACATCCATCACCCTGTTGTTACAGACAGTGGATTTTTATGTGTTTGTTGTTATTGTCGGCTTTTTTTGTTCCATTCTTTGGGCTTTGAATAAAAACGTAGAGCAGCTCTGTGAAGATTATGTACCTCTATATACTTTATTTCCTGGTTGTTCTAAGAGTGTTGAATCTGGTCCGGTCCTATGGTCCAGTTTGATGGGGCTCATGAATTCTGTAGAATTGTATGTGACATGTTAAATATATGTTTATCCAGGAAGATTTTCTATAGCTTTCATTTAATTTCTCAGTGAGTTCTGTGACCAGTCAAGGTTGTAAATCCCTGATCTAAAGGCACCTCACAACTCTGAATGAGAACTCTATAGGCTGACCTATACTAGAGGTTCTCATTTTGAAGTCAAGTTGGAAGGTTGATTTTTTTTTTCTTCTGAAATTTAATATTTTGCCCCTTGATAAATGGTCAGAATTTTATATTATAAATTTATATGTTATAAATTTTATATTATAACTTTAGATCAGGATTACCAATTTAATTTCTGAAATTTGCTCCTGAAGTGTTTTTTATAATGTATTACCAGGAAGGTCTTTTCTCATCAGTGAAACATTTAAGTTAATTTATTTATTTTGAGAGAGAGAGTGGGAGAGAGAGAATTCCAAGCAGGCTCTCTGCTGTCAGGCCCTGTGCCTGACACGGGGCTCGATCCCACAAAGTGTGAGCTCACGACCTGAGTCAAAATCGATAGTCGGAGGCTTAACTGACTGAGCCTCCCAGGTGCCCCTGAAAAAATTTCTTAAGTGTTTATTCATTTATTTTGAGAGAGAGAGGGCGTGAGTGAATGGGGGAGGGGCAGAGAGAGAGGGAGAGAGAATCTCAAGCAGGTTCTGCATAGTCAGCCCTCAACCAACTGAGCCACCAAGGTGCCGTGCCTCCCCCCGCTTGAATGTTTTTAAATTAAAAGTACCTTTGCTCCAACATTTAGAACATTTACTTTTATTGAGCAGTTTTGTAGAATTGTTGACATTTAGAAAATAAATTCTAAGGCTTTTGATGAATATTATTAACTTCATAGTGTATGGGGTATTTAAGATTTTAAATTGGGTTAGGGACAGACATCCATTTGAAAGATTTTTCTCTCATAATTTCCCCCTACAATTACTCCCTGAAACCGAGCTGCTTTTTTTGTTATTTGGGAAAAAGCAGAGTTTTATGATTTATGTTAGTTTTTTCTTGCTTTTTAATATATTGATCCTTGTTTTTTTAGAGCAGTTCATACGGTCGATTTTACAGCTGACAAATATCATGTGGTCTCTGGGGCTGATGATTATACAGTTAAATTGTGGGATATTCCAAACTCCAAAGAAATTCTGACATTCAAAGAACATTCTGATTATGTGAGGTGTGGATGTGCTAGCAAACTCGACCCAGATCTCTTTGTAACAGGTTGGTGAACTGTTATTCCCTCCTGAAGTTGGTAATTTTATTGTGATATAATTTGATACTGCTTTGGAACTCATTTGGAATAGAGCAATTTAAAAAATTTTATAAAGGAATATATTTCTGTTTATTTAGTTCTTTGTTTTTTCTTCTTTTGGTGATTGTTCTTACTGTCTTCCAAGTGTGTTGGAAAACATAAGGCTTCTTTGAATGCATGAGTGTCGGAACTATGGTTTAGTACTCGGGTTTTCACAGGGCCTCCAAGCAGCCGAGAAACGAAGATAACGCAGTTCAGTCTTTTGTGGGTGCTTGTGCAGAGGTTCCCAGATGATTGAGTAGTGACAGTAACTTGAAGAGAGGAATTAGTTTAAGATCCTGTATGATAGAGAATGGTATAGTATAATGCTTTTTCAGAAATAATCAGTGGTACCAGAGAATTTGTAGGTACTGTGTCATCGTGAACATACGTATGTGTCTTTAAATTTTATCGAAGCCCTTTCTCCTTTTCAAATTTTTTGAATACACACACATATATTTAGTTTTTGTTGTTTTGAGTAATGAAACTCACTTAATACAAAAATTGACATTTTAGGGTCATATGATCATACTCTGAAGATGTTTGATGCACGAACAAACAAGAGTGTGATCTCTGTTGAGCATGGGCAGCCGGTGGAGAGTGTCCTGCTTTTTCCCTCTGGAGGGCTTCTGGTATCAGCAGGTATTTTAAAAATTGCTTTTAGCTATGTTGTTGGTGTTGAATCGGTTATGTCTTTATCATTTACTTTTATAATTTAACTGTGCACATGAATTACACACCTAGGTTTTGCTCAGTTGATAAACAGGACAGGCAAGCAGTTATTATTTATTGACTACCTAAGCTGAGCCAGTACCTAAGCTGAGCCAGGTACTGTGCTATTATATACGTATTATTGTATTATCGAGCCTAGAAGTGAGTTATTTTTCTTCCTATTTTGCAACAAAGGAAATAAAAGTTTTTAAACTAATGTTTCCAAGATAGAGTGGCAGATCTGAAATCCCAGAACTTGGGAGCCTGCATTGTGTATATAAGCCAGAAATCCAGGTTGTACGCCTGTTAGTCCTACCTTAGAGATCTGTGGCAGCTTTTGGAAACACAGTTCTTTCAATTCTCGAATCAGGCCTGTTTTTAATGTCTCTTTTGATTGAAGTGACTTTATCCAGCAAATAGCCAGTAGTTCTGGAGGAGGATATAACGTGGCATCACAAGGGGTCTTGATACATTTTTCCTCAAGCTGGACCTGAAGTATTTTTTTGTTATGTTGATCCTGGAGCATTTTCAAAGTTAGAATGGAAGAAATGAATTGGCTTCTTTTATTTGTCAAGTCAAAATTAACGTGTTGACATTAGAATACAAAGGTAGTGTGTATAATTCATATCATGTATGGCTGTACGTATTGATTTTTTTTCTTAATTCTAAAACCCAAATAGAAATTACCCTGTTTTGTACTTCCTCTCCAGTACCTATTTAATTTAAAAAGAAATTGATAACGTTGTCAGATGAATCCATTTTTCTTGGTGTTATTTCGAGAAATGGAAATAAGTTCAAGTCAAATAGGGAGAATGGACACCTGTATGCTAATCTCCACTGTGTCACTAGCTAATTGTATGACCTTGAGCAATCCCTCAACTTCTGTAACTTTGAAAATGAGAGTTTGGAAGGGATCATTTGTTTTAAACTGTGCTCTCTCCTGAGCCACCACATGCAGCCAGACAGGAATTATGACTTAGCCCAGTTTCCCAGTCAGGGTAGAGAAGACCTTTGCTCCCCCCTCTCCTGCTCGTTCTTCAATTTTACCTTCTAGGCTCTTGTTTAATTTTTCAATGAAATAAAAGATGCTGTAGTAAAAGGATTCTTTTTAAATTCTTGGATTAAATTGCCTTTACTCTTAGAGTAGAAGTTATAGGGAAATTTTTCAGTTTTGTTGGGATTCACAAAATTTTTAGGAAATAAAGCTATATTATTCATTTCCATAGTGACACAGTTTCTTTTGCATAATGATTTTACTACAGTTTTCTTAAAATCCTTTTTGGTTATACTTTTTAATTTGCAGGCAGTTCTGTGCACTTTACAAGTATGCAGTAATTTAATCATTGTAACAGTTCTTTGTGGTAGAAACTATTATTACTGTCAGTTACAAATTCAGTGAGTGACAGAGCCAGCGTGGAAACCAGGCCGTTTTGCAGAACCCCTCACTTCCCGCCATGCTGTGCAGTGTCCAGTAAAGAATGCTTTCCAGGTCTTTAAAATACTGAATGTATAGGCAGAATTTTGAACTAATAATTATTTCTTTCTACAGGAGGTCGTTATGTTAAAATCTGGGACGTACTGAAAGGAGGACAGTTGCTAGTGTCTTTGAAAAATCATCATAAAACTGTGACGTGTTTATATCTGAGCAGCTCTGGACAGAGGTTACTCTCTGGGTCACTGGATAGGTTAGCATTTTAATTTTCCTTCCTTACTATTGTTATTGTACAAGTATTTACTGCTTGAGGAAATGAGTTATTTCTGCAGTATTTGTGATAAAATAAGTGTTCGGTCAGATGATTTCTATGAAAAATATTGAGTTGAAAATAGTTTTGACCTTTTGTTTACAATACAGTAAACTTATTTTCTCTCTTGACATAATTTAGTGCTTTAACTTGCATCCTTAAGGAATTTTAGTGAAACATTTGAACATTAATGTTTTAAAATAGTCTGTTATTCTGTAGTTTCTTAAAAAAAATCCTTATTGTACATTTGTATATTTTAAAATATTTCTTATGAGTATATGTATATATTCTAGCTTATATTCTTCAAAAGTTAAAACTGCACATGAAGATTTCTGTATTTTCATGTGATTCAAATGTTCTTTTTTTAATGTAGGTATTAGTATTCCATTAGTTAATGTCCTAGAACAGTGCTGGCCAAAAGAAATAAGATGGGGCTACATATGTAATTTTAAATATTTTAGTAGCCACAAAAAGGCAAAAAGAACTAGGTAAAATTAATTTAATAATACATTTCATTTAGTTCAGTGTATCTGAAGTATTATTTCAACATGTAATCAGTGTAAAAATTATCGAGACACTGGAGACAAGTTAAGCATCCAGGATGTGCCCTGTGATATGGTAATAATTTATGATAATTAAAGTGAAATATAGTTTTTTTTAACAGAAAAATATTTTAATACTGTCAGTTTTAAAATTAAGATTTAAGTTAATTAAAATCAAGTAAAATTGAAAATTTGGTTCTTCATTTTCATAACCACGCGTCAAGTGCTCAGTAGCATGTGGCTAGAGCTGTAGCACAGTTCCCCTAGT
This sequence comes from Paguma larvata, assembly GCA_030068075.1. Classification (NCBI taxonomy): domain Eukaryota; kingdom Metazoa; phylum Chordata; class Mammalia; order Carnivora; family Viverridae; genus Paguma; species Paguma larvata. The sequence continues at coordinate 96,396,360 of CM057826.1, read as the reverse complement.
TACTTATTTTCATTTGTTTTTGGTCATTTTGTTTCCATATTTCCTATTTTAACTCTTACGGAAAGTCTTGGTTTTTCACTATGTTTATGAAAAAGTACATATATTTTAAAAGGTAGAAAATATTTTAAACACAAAGGAATTTAGTATGTAAATACCTAGCAGATTTTCTGAAATGGTGTTATTAGGTAACTTGGGACTCGAGTTTAAAATTTTTTTTTCAATGTTTATTTTTGAGAGAAGGAGAGAGAGAGAGAGGGAGATAGAGTGCAAGTGGGGGAGGGGCAGAGAGCGAGGGAGACACAGAACGGGAAGCAGAGTCCGACACAGGGCTCGACGCGTGAGATGGCTCTGTTCACAGTAGTTCTCAGCCCACAGCGATAGTGTCTCCCAGAGGAAGTGCGGCAGTAGCTGGAGACACTTCTGGCTGTCGGCACCAGTTGAGAGCGGGGTGCTGCCGGCCTGCAGTGTGAAGTGCTCCAGGGTGCTGCTGAGCATGTGCAGGGCACAGAACAGCCTCCACGACAGAGACTCATCTGGCCCGTAGTGTAAGTCATGCTAACGGTGAGAAGCCCTGCCCTTTTGCCTTCCGGTGGGCTTTGATACTTTTTCTTTAGTCTCAGCTTTCATCTTCAGGTGACATTGGTTCATGGTCTATGCTTCTGGTGGCTAGTCAGGTCTTTATACAGACATTGCTAGTGCTATAAACAGTTCACTTCTAAAAGAGATTCAGTGATGAATTAGTTTGCAGTTAATGTTATTAATATTTTCCTTCATTGATGTGTAAAATTTAATATTTATATATCGAATTTCTAAAAAATAAAAAATTTTCATTTTATACTCATTTCCATGGTGATTTATGACAAACCTTTCTGTTTTATTAGGAAGGTGAAAATATATAGCACGACTTCCTATAAAGTGGTCCACAGTTTTGATTATGCAGCTTCAATTTTGAGTCTTGCACTTGCAGTAAGTACTTTTAGCCGTTTTTAAAGTTTTCACTAACTTTGTCTATTGAGTGAAACTCAAATGGAATTTTACGGTTTATCTTTGTATTTGAGCAAATCTTATTTTCTTCTTGCCACATGAAATAGTTAAGACGGTTGCTATTATATCGTATGACTTGTCCCAATAATTTAGTATGAATTGAGATTTAGGTCTTGCTCACCATGTAGCTTTAAACTAAGTACAACTGTAGGCATTGTTAACATTAAAGACACGATCCTTTGATGAAGCTCTTTTCAATACATTTAACTTAGGGTTTAACTTAGGGTTTAAAGTCACATTGGCTCTCTGAGGAGAAAAAAAAAAGAGGAGAGAAGGAGGATGACAAAGTGAACTTGCTTGTCTTTGTTGACTGCTCTTTCTGGGATGTCCACCATCAGGTCTCATAGGCCGTGGAAGAAGGGGATATTTGAATAGATCATTTAGAAATCTGAATTAGAAGAGGAAAAACCACAGAGTATCTTCTTGGCAAGATTGTGGAAAGTCATGCCATCACATAATCCTTTTTCTAGTGAGAGGATGTAGGAAAAAGAAGTTCCCCAAGATGTCGTTCACTCTCTATTTATTACACAAAGTGCCAGTGATAATTTACACCAGGGATAACGTTCCATCAGTAAAAGCATATCCTGGAAGAAAAAATGATTCGTTCTAACTTTTTGCATAGATTATTGTTAGGCAGAATATCTCTGTCTGAATGGAACTCTTGTGAAAGTATAGATAAGCAGAAAACACTTATAAATGGTGTTTTGAAGAAAAAATAAGATAAATGATGGGAAGGAATAGACTAACTTATATTTCTAATTGCTTTTAGCATGAAGATGAGACAATAGTTGTAGGAATGACCAATGGAATACTAAGTGTTAAACATCGGAAATCTGAGGCAAAGAAGGATTCTCTTCCCAGGAGAAGAAGGCCTGCATATCGAACTTTTATTAAAGGAAAAAATTACATGAAGCAACGGGTATTTGTATATTTCTTACATTTTTTAGAAGCTGTAGTCTGTTAGAGTAGCCACCTCCATCCCTGCACATTACCGGAATGTGTAGTTCACATGGCATTTAACTTTATTTTGCTTTCCTCTACATTAGCTCTCTCTCCAGATGGCTAGGTTGGGAACATTGTTAATAAGTAGTGGGGAATAGGAACTGCTTTAATATCCCAAATCATAATAATGTTACAGTACTTTACCATATTCAAAAACAGTCTTTCACACACTATCTGATTTGATTTCCTAAACAACCCTAACAGTCCTAGAGCCAGTTATGCCCCATTTGGCATCTGAGAAGATGGAGATACAAAGAAGTTACGGTCAATCCAGCATTTCATTACTGGTAACCAGAGTTGTTGAAACTAGATCTGTTTCTCACGTTCTTCTGTTCTCTTTCTACTAAGTCACACGTGTAAAGACAATTGGAATGAGTAATGTTTGCCCAGAGTGAGGTACTTTGTGTGTATTATAAGTTAAATCATAGGAGAGTTAAGAACACATTGATGTGGCAAACTATTCTATTTTCAGTTAGTCTACATTCTTGGCATATGCCCAGTATTTATTATACAGTTCAGGGTCACCGTGGTGTAAAAAAATACCACTATGAACAAATTTATTTTCAGCGCAACTCTATACAGAAACTGATTTTTCTTTATAAATTTACTTTGTAATGCAGGATGACATTTTGATCAACAGGCCATCAAAGAAACATCTAGAATTATATGACAGGGATCTGAAAAATTTCCGAGTCTCTAAGGCACTTGACAGAGTCCTCGAGGTAAGTGAGGTGCATGTATACATATATACAATATGCTGTGTGTGTGTGTGTGTGTGTGTGTGTTCTAAATTTTGTTCTTAGTAAAATTTTAGTTTTTTAGAACAGTTTTAGGTTCACAACAAAATTGAAGGAAAGGTACAGAGATTTCCCATAGATTCCCTGCCCCCCCACATACATAGCCTCTCCTATTATCAGCATCCCCCACCAGAGTGGTACATTTGCTCTAGTTGATGAACCCATAAGGAGCATATTTTTGAAAGAATCATTTTATTACTTACCTTGTGCATTACCATGACTCAAAACTGTAAAGATAAAAACCTAGTTAAATTTGGTAATTGTTAGTGAGGTCCAAGACTGTGATATTTTTCCTTTGCTGTCTAATCTGCTCACGTTGACTCTAAAACTTTTTCTAGCCCAGTTGTACAATAAAGACGCCTGAGATTACAGTTTCCATCATAAAGGAGCTAAATCGGAGAGGAGTCCTTGCAAATGCCCTTGCAGGTCGGGATGAAAAGGAAATCAGTCGTGTTCTTAATTTTTTGATACGGTATGTTTTATGTCTATGAAACCTATATTTTGCATCTGCAATCCTTCTTTATCTCAAATGAGGGACATTTACTTTTAGATTGACCTTTGTAGAGAACTGATGGAACAATTCAGTAAATCTATTTTAAGAATTTTTTTGGTAAAGTTTGCACGTTTCAGTAAACGATTTTTGCTTTGTAGGAATATTTCTCAGCCAAGATTTGCCCCTGTTTTGATCAATGCTGCTGAGATAATTATTGGTAAGTAGTTGTTAAAACTTGAAAAATCCTAGCATGCTTGCAACAATAGAGGTGTCAGATGATGAAATCAAATAGAATACAATATCTTGTTTCGGTATTTAAAGTTTTTCTTTAATGTTTATTCATTTTTGAGAGAGACAGAGCATGAGCAAGGGAAGGGCAGAGAAAGAGAGGGAGACACAGAGAAGCTGAGGTGTCAGCACAGAGCCCGAAGTGGGGCTCAAACCCACGAATTGTGAGATCATGACCTGAGCTGAAGTCAGACGCTCAACCGACTGAGCCACCCAGGCGCCCCTACAATGTTTTGATCGGTTCTCCAGTAGAGATCGTCATGAAGAAAACAAACAACAATAGTAAATCAATGCATTTTAAAGGAAGTAAAATGTTTACAGCGGTTTGACTCCGAATTGCAGAGAATAATTATAATTAAAGAACTTTGTCTTAGACATCTGCAATGATTATGATTTTTTTAATGGGAAAACGAAAGTAAGAACCTCTAGACTGTACTTTCTGTAATTATTTTTTTGAAATACATTTATTCAGTTGGATTATTTACTTTCTGTAAATTATAAAATTGTAAAATAAGTAGACTTTTCAGTGCCTTTGTAGGTAATATTTGTATACTTTTTCTAAATATTGGCTATTCATTTATTGTTTAGAAAGATACTTATCATTAATGTGTTTTATCTCTCTTTCTAGATATTTATCTTCCCGTGATTGGTCAGTCACCGGTAGTTGACAAAAAGTTTTTATTACTTCAAGGACTTGTAGAAAAAGAGATTGATTACCAAAGAGAACTACTAGAAACCTTGGGCATGATGGATATGCTCTTTGCTACTATGACAAGGAAAGAAAGCACTTCTGTGTTGCAGCATGCATCTGATGGATTTCTAGAGAACAAGAAGATGGAATCTTAGTGTCTGCTTAAAGAGACCCATGAGAACTCCTAACTTGAAATCGATTTGATTTTTTTAACTATTGGAAAGAGAATCTCTTTGATACATTAAAAAGAACCCCAAAACTATTCACAGAAGGAGTTTTAGGGAAGAGACTGCAATAACTATAATTGGAACATAAGTACCTATTTTAAGACATGGTTTTCCATGTCATATTTTGAATTATTCCCTGGCATCTTCTGCTGGAAGATCTCCGTTGTCTCAGTCATAGTGTATTGTCCACCTTGGACAAATCGATACTGATTTTAATACAGCAGGCATTCAGAATCTGGAATGGGTTTCAGCTGGAATCCTGCTACAGGAACAGTGCTTTATTATGTACTTCTGTCCTGGAAAAAGAGCAACGACAACAACAACAAAGGGCAACAACAAATAAATTCTCTCTTCACTCTCATCAGGGCCCTTGGGATTTTCAGGCTTGGCTCCCTCTCCTTGACATCATCATCATCATCATCATCATCTATCTTAGACCCCACGTTCTGCTCCCACTGGTAATGGGACTGCTTCTGCTCTAGTCGTGACGTATCAGTGGCCAGCTCCGAGTAGTTTAACTCTGAACTAGTTAGGTATGTGCTCAGAGAGTGTGAGGAGGCAGCTTTGATACCTAACAGTTGTGTTCTCCATTCCACATCTTCTTTGTAGTCCTTGAATCGTGACCATCCTTATCAGAACAAGGTCTACAGATCTTGTTGGACCACGTTTTCTTCCTTCTCGATATGTAGCTTTTCTACCCAGTTTTCAGCTTGCCTCAGGTCAAAGGAGTGATAAAATTTGCCATTTCTCTTGTAATAATAGCCTTTTAACCTGTTATATATGTTTGAAGCTTATCTTATAGCTCCCTACCCTTCTGAAAACCATTTTCTCTGATCTGTATTTATATTCTTTTCCCCTCAATTTCCATAATCATCTTGTGCTTTAGAACTCAAGCTAGAGTAGCTTGCTTTGGAAAATGGTTGTATTTTTTTTAAAGTTCAATATAAGTCACATTTTTTTATAAAGATATTTTTATTTTCTTCTTGGATTTCTGAGATGTATCAATTCCTGATGGATAGTCCCTGGCTAGTGAGTGCTGGCACACACATTTCACACTCACTACCTCTCCCGCCTTCTCCTGGTCCTTGTTCCACCTCACGTGTTAATTATCTGTAAGGAGACATGCCTTGGGTTAGAAGGACCCTTAGTTAAAGGAAGATTCTGTAATGGGAATCCCCTCTTAAAATTTAGTTCTGTGAATTCAGGTTTTTTTTTTTTTAAGTAGAAAAAAAGTTTCTGTGGTCTGGTAAGGACATGTGCTCAAAAAAATAGGGTCTAGTTTCCCTGTTATGATCTGACTTATGCAGTCTCACACAGCACACTGACTTATGAGAAACCGGAGTTTTCTTCCCTGAGTAATTATGAGATTGGATGAGGTCAGAAACTATTCATGTTGAAAGAGTTAATTTATTTAAACAAATGTTGTATGTAGAAGCTTTTAAAAACACTTGGTAAGTATGCTGGTAATTTGTGTACCAATAAAACTGAGGGGATGAAATTCTGTCTAAAACTAGCTGCCATCAAGTGTGTAACATGTGACAAGAGTCTTCCCCATACATTGTTAGTTTTTTAATGTTTATTTATTTTGAGAGAGAGAGAGAACACGAGCCACAGAGGGGCAGAAAGAGAGGGAGAGAGAGAATCCCAAGCAGGCTCTGTGTTGTCACCCAGAGCCCAGCACGGGGCTCGATAGCCGAAACACAGAGATCATGACCTGAGCTGAAATCAGCTGTCGGATGCTTACCTGACTGAGCCACCCAGGTGCCCCTCCCATAAATTATTTTATTCAATTCTCATCACAGCCGTCCACTGTCAGTGTTCTCATTTAATGCTGAATTAGCTACAGTAGTCAACCTGCTCTTGAATTCCCTGAGCTTGAGTTCCTCCTCATCCTGGCGCTGTGAACCAGCCTGCCCTCCAGGCCAAAACTGCTGCTTCCCTTTGAGAGGACTTCACCGAGTGCTGCAGTTCTTAGATGAAATATACAATGAAGATGAGTTTTTACATTCATTGGGACAAGCTAGTATTTGTTATTTAAAGTATTTAAACACAGTTGGCATGTTAGGCATATTATGGTATTTAACATTGGCCTTTGGATTCTAACTTAAAATGCTTAAGTGTTTTTAGACTCCTGAATTTTAGTTTAAAATTACTTTAACATGTTACTAAGCCTGCAAAAATATTGACATGTTTCAGAGAGTTTAGGAAGTCAGTGTACATTTAATTTATTATATTTATATAAGAGTTAGGTACTTGGGAAAGTTTTGCCTGTTGGGTCAAGCATTTCAAGTCCTATTTTCAAGAAAAATCTTTTAAGTGTATAAATGCTTTTAAGTTGTTTAAAGGAATTTGGTTTGTAAATGGATTTGTTTAAAGAAATTTAAAATTTAGTTTGTTCCACTTAAGCCTGCTCTCTCAAACATGACTTAAAGGCCCCCTTGAAAGTGATTATTAAAATGTACTAGTTTTCTGGGTGGAATATTTGTAAGTTAAACCTAAAACCTTAAGAAAAGTTTTCAATTGCTTGACTTTAACAAGTAACTATAAATTGTCTTTCGTAGGAACAAAGTGCTCCCCTCAGGTGCTACAAGATACTTATTGGTAATTAGGCTACCTGCCTATTTCCCCTGATCAAAGTAACTAGACTAGGGGTGGTGTACTTGGCTCAAGCCCTGTGTAAGCGGGGGGTTGCAATTAGGATTTATAATCAAATTCTTGATCTAAGAAAATGTGGGATTGAAAAAATGCTGTTTGGATTATCAGCAGAGAATGCTGGTGTGCAGAGAGAATGGAGAATGAAACCTAAGTCCAGAGAAAATAAGCAACACTAGGCCATCCTGCCTCAGCAGGTCGGGCTAGAGAAGAGAGAAACCGTCATAGTTCCCAGCAGTTTCTTTTTCCCTTCCGGCTGTCCTTTAGGGGTTCCCTCAAGGGTCCATGAGAGCCTTTGAAATCCTTTTAATAAATTATTTTTGTTTAGATGAGTTTCAGTAGTTTCCTTTATTCACAACCAAATAGCTCCAAAGACTAATTTACTCATCCTGATAACTTATTGAAAAACATACTTAGAGTCAGGTAATTGGGGATATAGCAATGAGCAAAATAGACAAAATCCCTGTTCTCTTGAAATGAATATTCTACTTGGGAGAGGTAGATGTTCAGTAAACAACTAAAATATATTGCGGGTCAGATGGTGATAAATGATCCGGAGAAAAATCAGGCAGAGGAGGGAGATGGGAAGTGATATGTGTGTGCTGTGGGTGAGTAGGGAGGTTGCAGTTTTAAACACAGAAGTGAGGGAAGGCATCACTGGGATGGCAATCGAACAAAGGCCCTAAGGAAATGGAGAGATCCTTATTGACGTTTAGGGGACAGGGTAGAAGGATCCTGAGGCAGAAGCATGCATGATGAGTTCAGAATGGGAAGGTGCTGGTTTAAATGACCTAAGGGAAAGGAGTTGTAAGACAGTCATCAGGAATGAGATGGTGCATTTAGGCAGCTCTTTGAGGGAACTTTACCGTTAAGGGGAACAGAAAAACTGGGAATGGCTGGAGGGATATGGGGTCAAGGCAGTTTTCTGAAAAAATTAATGAGGTATAATTAGTATGCTATAAATTGCACATTTTAAAAGCTCAGTCTTACATGTTTTGACACGTACATCCATAAGACCATCTCTGCAAGCAAGATAATGTGTATGTGTCACCCTCAAAATTTTCCTCCCGCCCTTCTGCAAACCCTAGTTAGGTCCCACCCACTCAGATAACCACTGTTCTACTCTCTTCCCCTATAGGTTCATAGATTGGTTTGCATTTGGTACAGTGTTACACAAATGGAATCATAGAATTTAGGTTGGGGGGAACTGACTTTCACTTAGAGTAACAGTTTTGAGATTCATAATTGATTTGAGATTGAAACTCAAAAAAATTACGGAATGTATGCTGATGCAGATAATCCTGTAGACGGAAAAGCTGGTGATCTAGGAGAGAGGAGGCCAATTGCTGGGGCAGTGTTTTTGGGAGGGCCCAAATGGAAGGATGGGCTTAGATAAGAGAATGAACAGTTCAGCCATGGTCCAAGAGGAAAGACAAAATATATGGGCACGGATCCAATTATGTGTGTAGATGCGATGGTTAGGGTTTGTGGAAGTTCTTTACTGGGTACCTTTACTGGAAACAAGATAACCAATTAAAACAGTTCGGAGGGGGAAGTTAGAGGTGTCGAAGTTAGACGAGAGAACAGAAGACATGAAATACTCCTAGAAAGGTCCAGAGCTCAGAGGGAGCCAGCTGCCTAGATTTGAATCTTGGCTCAGCCACTCACTAGCTATGTGACTTTGGGCAACTTATTTTACCATTTTGTATTTCTTCGTCTGTTCATCAGACAACATCACAGTGAGTGGTTGTGAGAATTAAGTGTAAGTACCTGGAATATTTCTGCTGTTAGCTATTATTATTTTGGGGAGAATCGATGGACTAGAGAATTAAGTAGGATTACCAGCAGCACTAACGGCCTACGTGAAGTTAGTGTCAATGGATTTGAAGTGAGGTCGACTGGCATGATTGTGTTTCTCTCTATTCACATTTGGCTAATAGGATGTAGATGTGGGGTGCCCTGAGACACGGACTTAACCAGCATTGGAGTTTTCGTTGGTGAATGCAGAATAATAGAGAGAAGGACAATGTAGCTTTTGAGATTTATGTGATGTGGTTACGATAGACCATGAATGCAAGCTGGGTAAGGAAACAATGAGGGAGTGAGGTCGGTGAAAACTGGATCACTGGGCTGTTGGTTTGTGTGGAGTTGAAGTGTTACAGTTTGTGTACTGGAGGTAGATGAGATAGACACATGGAAGGTGCTGGTCCAAGAGCCAAGAATTATGACAGGAGGAACGTTGGAGAAAGTGATGACAGAAAGCCAGGAGCTAGAATGTTTAAGAAATGGTAGGGAGTGGCCATTGATGAATGGTGACCAACAAGTTGGGGGATTGCAGTCAGATGGCGTGAAAGCTTTCTTGGGGAGTGATGAGGGAGAATGATCCAGAAACAGCATTGAGAATCACCCACCCACCTGTTACGGCTGCTGTGCGAGGGTTCTGGGAATATGAGTAGCACTTGGACAAACTGTAGAGGAAACTTGCTAACAGTAACACACAAGCTGGCCTTCCCCTCACTCCTGCCTTCCAAATCCTGTGTGAATATATCGAATTGGTGGAACTCAATTTTGCATCCAGAGCACTATCTACAGAAATCTGGGAAATGTGGTTTTTAACTTTCCGGCTCTGTAGTTGTGAAGTCACCCTAGAAGACGATGGAGCAGGAGGATGGAGATGTTCTCCACATCTTTAAATACACAGGTATGCTCTCACTCTAAACAAGTAGGGACACACTACACTTGCTCTTGTGCATTTCAGTTTCCCCCTCACTTTGTGTTACAGATTGCTGCATCTTAGTGCATATAGTTCTGCTGCATTCCATTTTATGCTGGCCTCCTGTATCCCTGTGTACATAGGTGTGTTATAAGCTATTTAACCAATGGGTACAAGATACAAAGGTCTCATTATTTTTCTGATCTCTCCAACTCAGAATTTTTCTGGAAGCTGTCTTTATTGCCTATTGAGAATTTTAATCAGGTGAACTTTAAATTGTGCTTTAGGACAACTTAACCTAGCTCTCCGTTAGTCCACGAGGTGGCAGTATTATCTCGAATACCATAGAAACCTACGAAACACTGTCCTTTCTCTGAATCAAGCTGGTATTCCTAGGTAGAAAGGTGAGTTCTCTCAGAAAACAACCAAGATATTTAGCCAGTGCCATGTCGACAAGGGATTTAATTCAAAGCCCTTCTTCTAATTAAAGATTAACCTTTTCAGCAATGTAGAATAATAGAAAGAGCATACATTGTATGATCCTGGGCAAGTCCCAGCTACTTTGGGCCTCAGCTGCCATATCTGTCAAATGGGACTAACATCACCGCCCTTGTAGGATTGTTGCAAGAATAAATGCAATGATATTAAAAAGTACCTTACCTTACCTTCACATGTTTGTATTTATTGAGAAGTCTATTTGCCCTGCACTAGTTGGGAGCTTTTTCTTAGTTCCTCTAATTATTAATATAATTTGGACTATATATATAGAGAGAGAGTCCTTTATTCAAATTAACTGTATTAGCTGGCACTATGTGATGACTTTATTGACTAAAAGGCGAGAAATATAAACTCTGTTAATGAGGGTTGGCAATTTACTATAAACATAACTATAGAACAATGGACTCCTATACGAGATATATTTTTTCAAGTTTTTAAAAATTAAGATATAACTGACATATAACATTCTCTTAGTTTCAGGTGTACTAAGAGATGTATTCTTGACGAAGTGCTTGCAATTAAAAAAAAAATACCTGAGTCAAAAGCAGTTTCCTCATAGGAAACAAATGGAAAGCTGTGGACAGATATATATATATATATATATATATATATATATATATATATATATATTTTTTTTTTTTTTACTGCTGTCCACTTAGGATAAAAGATTTTGAGGCTCACTTGCCTAACCCATTCTTATTTCCTAGTGAGAAAATATCTAGGTGAACAAAAAATTGAGAAAGAATAAAATAGAAAATCGCAGTGAAATTTACTGACCATAGATAGCATGCATGAATTTCCTTTTTCTGCAATTTCTAAGAGACTACTATGAGCTTGTGCACATGATTTTTCTCCCATAAGATTCCTAAACTTCAACATAACCTAGCAGTTTTATTGACTTGTGAGTCCAAGTTACTTAAAATAGTATAAGACAGTATGTTACTAACGGTAGGAAGCTCTGTGGTCAACTTGTATAGAGGATCATGTTTAATTCTGCTTTAACAATAAGTATATATGTATATATATAAATGTATTTGTGTGTGTATATATATCTATCTATATAGATATATTTTAAAGTTCATTTATTTTGAGAGCACGAGCAGGGGAGGGGCAGAAAGAGAATCCCAAGCAGGCTCCACACTCAGCACAGAGCTCAACACTGAGCTATATCTCACAAACTCTGAGATCACGATCTCAGCTGAAATCCAGAATCAGACACTTAACTGAATGGGCCACCCAGGTGCCCCTATATAAATATATTTAAAAAGCTGGATTCCATGGATATTTTTTAAAGTTTTTATTTAAATTCCAGTTAATTAACATGCAGTGTAGTGTACAATTTAGTGATTCATCACTAACACATAATACCTTGTGTTCATCATGACGAGTATACTCCTTGATTCCCCCATCCACCTTCCCTCTGGCAACCCTCTCTTTGTTCTCGAGAGTCCCTCTCCTGGTTTTCCTCTCTTCCCCCACTGCCATGTTTGATGTTTTGTTCCTTAAACTCCACATATGAGTGAAATCATGTGGTATTTGTCTTTCTCTGACTATTTTGCTTAGTATAATAATACTTTCTAGCTCCATTCACATCATTGCAAATGGCAAGATTTCTTTTTTTTTATGGCTGAGTAATATTCGATTGTGTGTTGTGTGTGTGTGTGTGTGTATTTACATGTATACCACATCTTTATCCATTCATTAGTTGATGGACACTTAGGCTCCTTCCATAGATTAGTTATTGTTAGTTATGCTGCAGCAAACATTGGGGTGCATGTGTCCCTTCAAATTAGTATTTTATATCCTTTGGGTAACCACCTAATAGTGCAATTGCTGGATCATAGGGTAGTACTATTTTTTTTTCAATGTTTTTAACTTTGTTTTGAAAGAGAGAGAGAATGAGCATGGGAGGAGCAGAGAGGATCCAAACCGAGCTCTGTGCTGACAGCAGAGAGCCTGATAAGGGGCTCCAGCTCACTAATTGTGAGATCATGACCTAAAGCAAAGTCAGAGGTTTAACCAAAAGAGCCACCCTCACATCTCGGGGTAGTTCTATTTTTAACTTTTTGAGGAGCCTTCAAACTGTTTTCCAGAATGCTTGCACCAGTTTGCATTCCAAACCAACAGGGTGGGAGGGCTCCCCCTTTCACCATATACGTGTATACTTTTCTTGAAAATATAAATGAACAAAATAGGTCCCAAAGAAACAGGAAAATGAAACAGAACACTGGCCAGGGAAGTAATTCAGAACATAATCCGAGAAGCTTTGGACTTAAATGTTTTGTTAGTGAATTGTTCAAAATGTTCACGGAACAGAAAATTCTAACATATTTAAACTGATCCAGAACTTAAGAAAACTTTCAGCATAACTTTCTGAAGCCTGTATGACACAAATACTGACAAATCTCTTTTTGGTACGTCGTACTATTGTTTAGAGTGTTTGATATTCCCCCTCAGAGACAGGTTATAGTTCTTCACACATGGACATCTGGCATGTATACCACATCTTTATCCATTCATTAGTTGATGAACACTTAGGCTGCTTCCATAGATTAGTGACATCTGGCATGTCTCTAGGACTTGGGATGCTCCCCCTGCTGGTTGGATGATATAGCCCCACCCTGGAAGTCATGGCATGGTCCTGTAATTCGCCTTGACCTATGAGATAAGGACAGAATCAATATCATGCCATTTGTAAGCAGGAGTATTAAAATCCAATTCATAGTTCACCAAGTGTCTCTTCCATGACAACCAGCAATATGCCAGGAAGCTCATCTGAGAGGGAGTATGACATGGAGAAAAGACACAGTAGACATATAATATGGGTAAGAATCAAACCTCTGATACTCTGAGCTACTGAGATTTGGGGACTGCTTGTTATCACAGCATAACCTAGCCCACCCTGACTGATACACTTCTCTTCCCCAACAAAAGAAAATTATAAATGAAATTCACTTATGAACATCAATGTTAAATCTTTAATAAGGAAAATATTCCAGGCATACAATGTAGGAATAATATACTTCCAAGTAAGTCTCTAAACAGGTAGGCATGTTCCCCAATGATGACTTGGAGACCTCCCACTTTATGGATGTAGGGAGCCATCTAAGGAAAAGGTAACAATGAATGGTTTGTAAAATATGTAAGTAACATTGTTCCCTCTCTCCCCCAATCTTCTGTGTCAGTATCAAAAAAAAAGAGTTAAGGATTCAAAGACTTCATAGTATCAAAACACCCTTGAGTGGGAAACTACTTCTTAGAGCTGAGATATGGATGAAGGGTATATTTAATGAAAGTTCCCAGGGCTCATTGCCTTATAAAATTTCACGGTATGATGCTTCCCATGAGTGCATAGGAAGTGCATATTACTCTTATTTTGAAAGTGGAGAAATTGAAATCATTAACAGGGAAACTCTGATACGGATTCAGATCACCAAGCTCCTGACGCAGTTTGGTTTGCACATGTTTTCTGGTTTTGTTACAAATAAATCCATTGCCTAAGTCAGTGAGTTTCTACTAAAGATACTCTAACGTTGACCGCAGGTTTGGTTTTCCTCTGTGTAATAATGGATGTGGTGATTTCTAAATCATTAAAAGATGAACGCATCCAGCTTTTGTAAACAGTCTTGGAGAACTGGTTGTCCCTGTAAATATAACATTGTCTCTCCCATTGCTATAAGCAGCCCATGTGATCAATGATGGATATTCTTAGAAAATAGAATATGGAGGTCATTTGATAGAGGAACACTAATTTAATGTTCGGCTCAACCAATATAAACTGTTATGTCAACAGTCCAAATAGTAACATGGACTAGTTTATCTCTGGATTTCTTTCTTAACAGTATAGGAGATAAGGGTATGAATCTCCTGGATCCCTCCTGGAAAAACAGGAGAACAAAAGTTAAAATCTGAGTGGTAACTCGAAGAGTAGCTGACATAAGGTTGAATGGGTAAGACAAGTTGTGAGTGGACATGGTCCGTATCTGCCTTACATACAGGGCCTGGCATACAGGAAGTGCTAAGTGTTTGCTCTCCGAAGGCTGAATTCTGAGGAGGCAAATGTCAGACCAGAGATAAGTGTGAGCAGGGCTGCCAGGGAGGGAGGTGACTTGCTCTCTTGGGACTAAACAAGAAACTAAGTCCTTGGTCTCCAGGGAACTAAACAAAAATGGAAGCTTCAAAGACACAAGGCTAAACACAAGTTATTTTATTTTATTTTGAAATCATTTTAGACTTAAAGAAAAATTCCAGGAATAGTGCAGCTTCCCTGAGCTTCCCCAGGTGTTAACAACTTCTGTTGCTGACCACAGTACAAGTCCCAAAACAAGGAAATTAACACTGGTGCCGTGCTATTAACTGATATATACCGGTTTCTCCAGTTTTGTTCCTGACGTCCTTTTTCTGTCCTCGGATCCAACCCAGAACCCTTGTTGTTGTGTCTAAATCCTCCAGTCTGTGATGGTTCCTTAGTCTTTCCTTGTCTTTCATGACCTTGAAACTTGATGAATACTGGTCAGTTATTTTGTAGAATGTGTCTCCATTTGGGGTCGTCTGGTGTTTTCTCATGATTAGATGAGGCTGCATGTTTCGGGGTAGAACACCAGAGAAGTGATATCGTGTGTCTCTCAGATGCCCACATGATGTCCTTATGCCCTATTATGGGTAACATTACTTTGATCCCTTAATTAAGGCATTGTAGGCCAGGTTCCTCCACCATTGTTATTTTTCTCTTTGTATTTGAGAAATATTTGAGATTATTCAAATATGCTGTTTAAGCCTAGACATTTACTTACTAATTTCAACCACTAGTTGTGGTTTTGATTTGCATTTCCCTGGCGATTAGTGATGTCAAGTATCTTTTCATGTACCTGTTAGCCCTGTGTATGTCTTCTTTGGAAAAAAATCTCTATTAAGGTTGTTTGTCTATTTTTTAAATCTTTAAAAAAATTTTTTAATATTTATATATTTTGGGGGGAGAGGGAGGAGAGAAGAGGCAGAGACAGAGAGAAGGAGACAGAGGATCTGAAGTGGGCTCTCTGCCTGCTGACAGCAGACTGCCCCATGCGGGGCTTGAGTTCACACATGGAAAGATCATGTCCTGGGCCAAAGTCTGACGCTTAACCAACTGAGCCACCCGGGCACCCCTGCCTTTTTTTTTTTTTTTAATTTTTAAATATATATTGATTTTTGAGAGAGAGACAGAGCAGGAGCAGGGGAGGGGCAGAGAGAGAGGGAGACACAGAATCGGAAGCAGGCTCCAGGCTCTGAGCTGTCAGCACAGAGCCCGACGCGGGGCTCGAACCCACAAACTGCGTAGTCAGACGCTTAATCCACAGAGCCACCCGGGCGCCACACTCCTGCATATTTTAAAATATGCTTATTTGTTTTTTGCTTTTGAGTTGTATGAGTTTCTTCCTTATATATTTTAGATAATAACTGCTTACCAAAGAGATAGTTTGTAAATATTTATGGACAAGCTGTTTGTAAGGAATCAGTTAAAAAAGGATCTGCAAAACCTATTTTTTTTAAAGTTTATTTTTGAGAGAGAGAGAGAGAGAGAACACACACATGAGAGGGGGAAGGGCAGAGAGAGGGCAGGGGCAGAGAGAGACTTCCAAGCAAGCTGTGCTCTGCCAGCATGGAGCCCTGTGTGGGGCTGCATAGCACACACTACAAGGCCATGACCTGAGCTGAAATCAAGAGATGGATGCTTAACCGACTGAGCCATTCAGGTGCCCCTGCAAAAGCTCTTTCTAAAAAGTGATTTATTACTAGCTTCTACTTCAAAATGTTATCATTTTTTAAGTTTATTTGTTTATTTTGAGAGAGCATGAGCAGGGGAGGGGCAGAGAGAGAGAGAGAATATTCCAAGCAGGCTCCACATCATCAGTGCAGAGCCCGACATAGGCTCTATTCCATGAAGTGTGAAATCATGACCTGAGCCAAGATCAAGAGTCAGATGCTTAATTGACTGAGCCACCCAGGTGCCCCTATCATTTTTAATCTTAGGTAGTATGATGCTAATTTAATAAAGAAGAAAATATTCCATTAATAATAAGTAAAATGGCTGCTCAACTTATGTATGCTATTGCTATCAAGAAATATAAGTGAGTCAATTTCCATACTTTGTGAAGTTTTTGTCCCAGTGTGTGAGTTTTTAGCCTGTGAACCATTAATAGATTTTGGGGTGGCCAAGAAATCTCTGAAAAGTAAATTCAAAATTTGGTGAATATGAGTGAATGTGTATTATTTGGGGGTGAAGATCTGAGCTTTTTTCAGATTTTTCAAATGTGTTTGTGACCACACTCCTTTGCCCCCTGAAGCCTTATGCTTTAATTAATCTAGTGAACAAACACAGATCATTCTTTCTTCCTTACTCAAACTTGAACTGCTGGGTTCGACAACATTTACAGAGGAGGGCAGAATAAACTTTACTTCAGGTTGATCATTTTGGTTGGAGAAAAACATGTCCCTACAATGAACAAAAGATGGTAAGTTTCCCTTGTATGTTGCCAACTGCAGAGATTTGGATCAGCATTGTACCACGCACGAGGTATGTGTAACTTCTAGAGAAATAATTACGTTTTGATGCCAACAGAAAAGCAAGTAAGTGTGTGGTATGATTAATGATACTTCGCACTTGGGGCTTTAATCTTGCGGTGTGATGTTTACTGATGATGGTTTATACAATTTGTCATGCTGTCAGTATCAAAGGTAAAGGCCAACTGTGCTATGTTAAAGGTTTTCTGGAATACCATTTCCATTCTCCTCTTGAACATTCTTAACCTGTTTTTTCACATAGTTTATATTGTGTGAAAGAAGAATGTAATGTTTTACAATAAGGAATGTTTAAGGACTTTATATTTGCCATCAAAGCCATTGTAGTGGCACATTTTAACAATGCCAAAAATAATTGGCCGAAAAAAGAGATACTGAGCTCCACAAGTGTAAATGGAGCAGGGGACCATGGGAGAATGGTGGCAAGTGAGACTTGTTGATAATATTTTTAGTAATCTTGGAGTATATCGTAAGTGTTTTGTGGGCGGTGCACCTGGGCAGCTCAGTCAGTTAAGCGTCCGACTATGGCTCAGGTCATGATCTCATGGTTTGTGAGTTCGAGCCCCTGAGTTGGGCTCTGTGCTGACAGCTGTGAACCTGAAGCCTGGAGCCTGCTTCAATTCTCTCCCTCTTTCTGCTCCTCCCCTGCGCCTGCTCTGTCTCTCTCTCAAAAATAAAATAAACATTTAAAAAAATTTAAAAAGTGTTCTTGGGGATTAATAGAAATTATAGGAGAATATGTTTATCTATAGAACCAAATCAAGTCTTACAGAGAAACTGAAAAGCAGGTGGCATTCTGTTTCATTTGGCTTATTTGTCTCCTGATTTCCATGTGATTCCACTGGCAGTTTTTCCTCACCTCCTTTTTCTGTATCTCCTTGCAGTTCGCAAGGTGCAACTAATCCTGAAGTCCTCAAAATTTAAAAGATAAAGGCAAGAGAGGTTATATCTACAACCTTCATGCTGTTGACGACTAAGTGTTTCAAAATGTCACATGTCTATTTTTCTTTTTGAGCCTCCATCTAGAGCTTCCAGGAGGCCACTTGGCATTTTGTCGGTCCCCCACTAATAAATCTAGGTAGGGTGGAAAAGAGAGAAGTTAAGGATAAAGGGTACTCTCTTGTTAGAAAAGTTGGAATTTGCATGGGAGCTTATCTTTTCCAGATTAAGTAAGACTGTTCAGGCCCTGGCTTCTCTGCTGTAAAACAAACTGAAATAAAACCTAATTATATTGGGGCAGGGTTTGGAAGACAAAATAGGACAAGGTAATGGTCTAAATAGGGGCCCGCTAGATGATGTTCCTTCTTGCCTCAGACTCCAGGGCTGAATTAATACATCCCTCCTAGAAGGGGGACGGGTGGGGGTGTCATTGAAGCCGATGTTTATTTAACAAACAGCTATTTGTTTCTTCTGCCAAATCTTATACTAGGCATCAGAGACTCAAAGATGATTAAAACATACTCCTGACCATAGTGAACTCTCAGCTGAGGGAGAGGGAAGCAGATACAGACCATCCAAATGCCATACCATCAGTTCAGTTCGGTGACCAAGATCTTGGCACAGCAGGAGGGAAGGGCAGATAAAGGCATTTAGCTCAACCTGGCCTGGAGGGTGGGGTTGCTGCTGCAAGTTTTCCAGAGGGAGAGACTGAACAAAGGTGGAGGAGATCGGTAGAAAAACACAAATCTGCAGACTGACTTTCAGAATTTATGTGGTTGAGCAGACCAAGATGAGAGGGCTGAGGTGGGCATGGAGCCAGATGGACCAGGGCAGGCATGGTCGGTGTGGTGACTGGGGTTATTTTGACCATCAAGAAATATGTGACTCCTGAGGTCTCCTGCAACTCCCTGCATGCGGCCATATAGGGCAGTCATTGTGAGTCTGGGCTGTGTTTGAATCTGGGCTTGACCACTTAATCAGTTTCCTTCTTGGTAAAGAGGAGACACTAATGGTAGCTGATAGCATCTCTAGTGTTGGGAGGATTAAATGAGCTAATGTAAGAAAAGGCCTTAGAAGGGTGCCTGGGTGGCTTAGTTGGTTAAGTGTCCGACTTCGGCTCAGGTCATGATCTCACGGTTGGTGAGTCTGAGCCCCGCATTGGGCTCTGTGCTGACAGCTCAGAGCCTGGAGCCTGCTTTGGATTCTGTGTCTTCCTCTCTCTCTCCCCCTCCCCCTCTCGCATTCTGTCTCAACAAAAATGGATAAACGGTAAAAAACTCTTCTTTAAATTAAAAAAAGAAAAAAAGAAAAGGCCTTAGAACAGTGCCTGGTGTATGTTAAGCGCGGTGTTAGCTGCCATTACCATGAGTCGAGGCTGTGACGCATAGTGCAGATTCTTGCAGCACTGGTGGCCAATGAGAAAGGGGCTTTCTAGAAACCATTGCCAAGAGCAGCTCTGAAGAAGGGAGTGCAGGTTATTTTGGTGTTTCCCAAAGGTGGAGTTGGGGAGGAACCTAACAGGAATCCCTAGGTAGCATTTTCAAAATAAACATGTTTGAGATGCACCGTAGAGCTGCTGAATCAGTACGTTCAGGGGCGAGGCCCAGGCATGAGGAACGGGCCAAGGCTTCCAGGTGATAGGTCCACTCAGTGCCGGCTCTGCCTCTCCTTAGGATAACAGCGCTATATCTAGTGTAGGTGCATGTCAGGCACAATGTGGCGCGGGGGAGTTTCCTTGAATACACAGAAAAAATCAAACTGTCTTCCTTTCCACCCTGCAGTTTGATGTGCAAATGTCAAGGCAGGGAGAGGCGAAAGATGAAAGGGCAGAGCTTTGCAGCCAAAGGGCTTAGGGCAGAATGCCGTGCGCTCTAGGAACTGGGGTTCGGTTAAAACAAGAGATGGTCTGAGGAACTTTTGCAGAGCCTATGTGCTGTTGACATCACAACCAGCCAGGGAAGGGACCCATGTAGGGGAGCTCCCTGGAGGAGGGGACCCGGATAGGACTGGCCAGGCCTCAATGCATCTCCATATCTGTTTGCGAGGGAATACTCTAAAACAAGCATACTGGCCACGGTGCCTTTAAGGAAGTACAACCTAGTGATTAAATGATGAAACATAAAAGAGGAAAAGACGGAACACTTGTGAGGTGTCTAGAATCTCAGAATGTCAAATGTCCCACAAGGAGAATTCCATAAATGTCACTTACCATCGTTGGGGAGATTTACTTCCTATGGCTTCACTCCTGGCTCTGGGGTGTTAGTGACACTCACTCTACCATCATGGCCTGGAATGCAAGCTGCTCTCTTTCAAAGGTCTCCTGAAGGCTCACCAGGTGACCTTCTATTTGCTGAAATGACTCTTGTCGGGGCATTCAGTATCATGTTAGATAGGGGTGGTCACAAAAAAGATAAGTAAGACATTAAGAGACCTTAAAGACCTTAGAGTCCAGCAGAAAAGACAGAAATAATACTGAAGGCTACTGTTTACCAAGTTCTGGCTGAGTACGGGGCTCCAATCCTCACCACAATCTTAACAATTCCTGTAAGATTCATGTAATGATCTTCACTTTAAGGGTGATGAAAGCATGTCTTAATGAGATAAAGTAACTTATTGGAGGAACACAGTTAGCAAGTGGCAAGTCAGGTGTGATGACAAAGTCCACGTTGTTCTTTCTGCTCGACCACATGGCATCTTAGCCAGCAAAGTGATAACAAACTAAGTAGCACAACATGGTAATTATTATTACAGTGGAATCTTCAAAGCGCCAAGGGCAAATGGAGGAGAAGGGGAAAGGCTGATTTGTAGTGCATATGCAGAAAAGAATTCTACCCTGTATTGGGAGTATTGGGAGCACATAGTTGAATGTTACTAAATCTTCTAGAAAACTGTAGAAGGTTGAAATTTTTTGGATGGAGCAGAGTCCGACTTTTTTTTAAGATTAGGTATATAAGTACAAAAATTAACAATTAACTACTTAGAATGAAAAAAGTTGTGGTAGGGGCATCTGGGTGGCTTAGTCGGTTGAGCATTTGACTCTTGATTTTAGCTCAAGTCATGATCTCACAGTTTGTGAGTTCAAGTCCTACATCGGGCTCTGTGCTAATGATGCGGAGCCTGCCTGGGATTCTTCTCCCTCTCTCTCTCAGATAAACTTGAAAAAATTGCAGTAAAAATACATAATAGAACTTACTCTCAAGCATTTTAAGTATACGGTTCAGCAGTATTAAGTATATTCACTTTGTCGTGCAACCAATCAATGGCCTTCTTTTAGAAGGAACTAGATACTCATGCTTTTCTCATTTTTTCACTTGTATTCCTTTCTATGCTTTTAAAGCTCTATTAAGGTTTATTCATTTCTCTACCTATGTCTTTGTTACTGGCAGGCAGTTTGCTGAATTCTTTCTCCTGTTTTCAGATTTTTTTGTCTGCCTTGTTTTCAAAAACCTTCATAGCGGAAACTAATTATTTAATGGAGATGGTTAAATCGTTCTTATTTACTCCCGAAAGCTTTATGTTAATAGGAACAGCCACGCGCCTCACTTAGAAAACCCACATGTTTCCACCCTCTTGTAATTGACAAGGGTACTCATGCAGATGTAAGTAGAAGTTGTTGGGTGTTAAAATCTTTAAAAAAGGCTGCCTAGACTGGGAGGTAGGCCTCTTTTCCCTCGCTCCTTCCTCCTTCTTGCTATGTGAAGCATGGATATGATGGCTGGTGCTATAGCAACTATTTCGCAATTATGGGGGTCATCCGAAGACAGAACCCAGTGCTAAAGATGGTGAAGCAAGAAGGGCAAAAAAGACTGAGATCCTGATGAAGAGGAAGCCATTCAATAGCCTAGGTCTGTATAATTCTGGACTCCTTGAACTTGAAATATAATTAAATCTCCATCTTGTTTAAGCCACTGTGATCTGAGTTTTCTGTTATATTCAACTAAACCAAATCCTAACTAACGTGACCTAATCTGGGTGGGTTAATCTCCTCACCTTTGCATGAATACTATATGCTTATAAGAATCTCTGTCTTCACTCTCACTGGTTGTCTGGTTTAGATTCTCCCTACTGCCTTTTCCATCCTTCAAGGCTCACTTTCTCTCTGAGCAACCTGGGCTACTCTAGCCTTCATTGGCTTCCGTACTCTGAGTCCCCAGGCTTTGACATGCCACATAATTCAGCAGAAGGCTGTATCAGAGCCCTGGTCGCTACTAGCCATCCATGTGGGCCTGTCCCACCTCTAATGTAAGCTCCTGAAGGGCTGGGCAATGCCTTTTACTTGTGTTCCTAATCTGGGCGCACTGTCCTTGTCTAATCAGAATTTCGTTTTCTTTTCATCCTTACTCCTAATAATTTTCTGTTCTTTCTTCCCATAGATACTGTAAATGGCAAAATTCTGTCCCCTCTCTATAATACTACAAATAATTTGCTTATTGCTTCTGATTTTTAAAAATCACAGAAGAAACACATGCACAGTGTTAACAAAATGCAACGGTAAGATGTATGTAACTGCAAAATGAAAGGGCTGTTCACAAACCCCCCAATTTCACTCCTCTCCCAAGAGATAATGACTATTAACAGCTTTTTGGGTAGCTTTCTAGACTGATTACAATGCATTTGCAAATATATATTGATCCATAAACACTTTACTATTTTTTAAATAAAAATGGGCTGTTTTTAAAACAAAAACAGTTTAAAAAACATACTGTTCTGCAATTTGCTTTTCTCATTTAGTACTATATCCCTGGACATCTTTCCATGTGAATACATTCAGAGCCACGTTATTATTTTCTTAAACAAACAGTAGGGGCATTCCATAATTATCTAATCAAATACCCATATGAACAATTAGGTTGTTTCCAATTTTTGCTAACAAAAATGTTGCCTGAGCATGGTTGTATATACACGTTCGGGCCCTTGCATATATCTTTAGGATAGATTCTGAGAAGTAGACTTCTGTGTCCTTGAATTCTGTGTTTAAAATCACTGTACCTTTAAATGGGTCATGGGTTAAGGAGAACACTAGTAATGATGACCACTGGGAGTTGTATGTACATGATACCTGAAACTAATACTACACTCTACGTTGACCAATTGGAATTTAAATAAAAACTTGAAAAAAAATATTGTTCCTTTTTTAAAAAAAATTTTTAAAGTAGGCTTCACTTCCAGGGTAGAGCCCACTGTGGGACTTGAACTCCCAACCCCGAGATCAAGACCTGAGCAGAGATCAAGTGGGACGCTTAACCAACTGAACCCCCCAAGTACCCCTTTTTTCCATTTTTAAAAATGAGATAGAACACAGAACATTGTATATGTATACAACATGTCAATTTGCAACATTTATGTATTTATATATAATATATATAAATTGCAATATATATATATCGCAATATTATTATATTGTATTATATATTTATATGTAATAATTGGATTATAATATATATCTATATATTATATTGCATTATATATATTTATATATATATTGTACTATATATTTATATATAATATATTGCATTATATATAATATATATTTATGTTATATTGCATTTTGTATATAATATATATTATATATAATATATTGCATTATATATATTATATATTATATTACATTATATATAATATATATTATATTGTATCATATATATTTATATATAATATATATTTATATATATAAATATTATATATTGCAATATTATTATCATACTATGGTCAGCTTAACACCTCTATCATGACCCATAATTATAAATCTTTTTTGTCTCTTATACTTTTTTTGTTGTAAGAACATTTGAGATATAGTCTTTCAGCCATTTGAAGTATATGATACACTATTGTTTACTGTAATCACTACCCTTTGCATTAGATCTTCAGAACTTACTCATTTTCTAATTGCAACTTCGTACCCTTTGGCCAACTTCTCCCAATTTCTTCACCTCCCAGTCCCTGGTAACCACCGTTTTGGTCCCTGTTTCTATAGAAGTTCAGCTTTTTCTAGATTCTTCATATAAATCATATCATGCAGTATTTGTCTTCCTCTGACATTTCTTTTAGTATAACCCCATCGAGGTCCATCCATGTTGTTGTAAGGGGCGGGATTTCCTCCTTCCTCATGGCTGAATATGTGTACCTATATGTGTATGTGTATCTGTACCTCACATCTTTATCCATCCATCCTTTGATGGACACTTAGATCATTTCCATACATGGGAGTACAGAGATCTTTTTAAAATCTTGTTTTCATTTCCTTTGGGTAATACCCAGGAATGGGATTGCTAATTTACATAAAGTTTTATTTTTAATTTTTTGAGCTATTTTCCGTAGTGGCTGTGTTGATTTACATTCTCACCAAGTATACAAGGGTTCCCCTATGTCCACATTCTCACCGACACTTGTTATGTTTTGTCTCTTTACCTTGTTTTTTATCTCTGGGATGACTGATGATGTTGAGTGTGTTTTCAAGTACCTGTTGGCCATCGGGATGACTTCCTTGGGAAAATATCTATTCAGTTCTTCTGCCCATTTTAAAATCAGATTTTTAATTTATTTATTTATTTTTTTGCTATTGAGCTGTATGAAAGAATTGTATGTTTGATAATTTCTTTTACTCTTTCCCTCTTCTCCTGGAACTCTTATTAGTGGGATGTTGGATATGCAAGATTAATCCTACAACACTTTTATTTTTGATTTTATATTTTCTCTGCACTGGCTTTTTAAAAAACTTTCTGGGATTTTAAAATCAATTTTATCTTCAACATCCTCTGTTGAATTTTTAAACTGAATTTTGACTTTTATTTTTAAAAAATATTTATATGAGCGAGTGAGAGAGAGGGAGAGTGTGTGTGTGTGAATGGAGGAGGGGCAGAAAGAGAGAAAAGGAGGAAGAGAGAGAATCTGAAGCAGGCTCTGCACCACCAGTATGGAGCCCAATGTGGGGCTCGATCTCACAAACCATGAGATCATGACCTGAGACGAAATCAAGAGTCCTACGCCTAACTGACTGAGCCACCCAGGCACCTCTGAAATTTGAATATTAAACTCTATTATGAATTTTTAAATTACATTTTTAATTTACATGTGTACTTTCTTATCCTCCCTCTGTTCCATTTTCACAGTATTTTGTTCTCGTTCGATAGGTACTTTCAGAATGTATATATATATTTCTGGAATATTCTAATGAGAATTTATAAAAAGTTCTTTTTTTCCACCCATAGTTTAATTCTTAATTTCTAAAGGTTAATTTTATAGCTAATAACTTGGATGGTTTTTGTCATGTTGTGGCTTTCCACATGACTAGCTGTCCATATTTGAGGTAGTATCCAGGCATCAGTGGTTTTAAAAGCTCCCTACATATTCCAGTGGTCTAGAGCAGTGGATAGGCAAACTATAGCTTGTAGGTCAAATTCAGCTCACCATCTATTTTTGTAAATACAATTTTCGGAATACAGACGATGGTCATTTGTTTACATACTGTCAATCTCTGCTTTTGTGCTACACCTGCAGAGTCGAGTGGTTGTGACAGAGACTATCCAACCCACCAGCACGAAGAAATTTTCTATCTGGTCCTTTACAGAAAATGTTTGCTGACTCCTGCTATAGCAGAAGAAGGCAGAGTCTGTCTTCAAAGCTCTGAGCTTCTCCATGCTTCTGTCCTGGCTGCTGCTCAACTACCCCATATGGCTGAAATTATTTTTTTTAATGAAAAACAACTAATTTTTTTGCAGTATGATATGTGAGAGTAATAATTTATTTTAATCTTTATTTTTGAGAGAGAGAGAGAGACAGAGTGTGAGCAGGAGAGGGGCAGAGAGAGTGAGACACAGAATCTGAAGCAAGCTCCAGGCTCTGAGCTGTCAGCACAGAGCCTGACTTGGGGCTTGAACCCATGAACTGTGAAATGATGACCTGAACCAATGTCAGATGCTTAACCGACTAAGCCACCCAGGCGCCCCAAGAGTGATAATTTAAAGAAATTTTCCTTGATAGAAAAAATTTAACTGCCGTTTATGGTGGGGTTTTGAGTAAGACACTTTCAAATAAAGTGTCTAGGGGCGCCTGGGTGGCTCAGTCGGTTGGGAGGCCAACTTCGGCTCAGGTCATGATCTCACGGTTTGTGAGTTCGAGCCCCGCGTCAGGCTCTGTGCTGACAGCTCGGACCCTGGAGCCTGCTTCCGATTCAGTGTCTCCCTCTCTCTCTGCCCATCCCCCGCTCATGCTCTGTCTCTCAAAAACAAATAAATGTTAAAAAAAAATTAAAAAAAAATAAAGTGTCTATTTAAAATAGTCTTATTTTTAGACTCCATTTTTTCCAAGTCTTTCAGTTTTCCTCTGTATATTATGGATGACTCTTAAGTCTTTTTGTTTGAGTTGGGGCGCGAGGGCCTCTGTAGGTTTACCTGCTCTCCACACCTCCTCAGAGTGCTGAAGAAAGAGCTCTGAAAGTGTCCAACTGAAGGGAGCGCGGGAATGAGATCTTTTCAGAATTGGAAACAGACAAGGACACAGTTCCCACGCATTGCACTTACCGTTGAGTGCCTTGTTCTTCTGACTTGGATTCAGAAATTGCACGATAGTTTACTCAGCCAATTAAAAAAAAAATTCGTGGATCCTTTAGTGGCAAGAGACCGACCTTCATTTTTGGGGTATACGTTATGAGCCATCAGATGGGTCTGAATGACTTTTTAAAAGCTGAGATAAAATATTTTCATCTAGGTTTTGTTGTTCTTGTTGGGGGAGGTTAACTGATTCATACCAATTTTATTTATAGATTTTCCTGTCTTTTCTCTTCCTCTGCCTACCCTTTGTAAATGGAAAAACAGGATCTCGATCCTCTTTAATGAGTAATAGCTGCCCAAAGCTATACGTGCATTTTGAGGCTTCCAAATGATGTCATGTGCAGAACACTGATGCTCCATTCTCACCATCTGGCATGTCACCAGAAGTCTTCAACATAATTACAGCCCGTGTGACAGTTGCATACACATTAGTTCCCACCTATATTATCAGTGACGAGTTGTACCTCCCTAATTAAAAAGGTGTTATTATCTCAATGATCAACTCTGTTTTTTAAGAGCTTTATCTTTTAACTGTGAAAACTTGCTCCAGGCTGGGATTTCATATGGTTGTGCAAGTGATCAGCAGGTATTAGGGGACTGGAGACGAGCTAGCTGTTGAGTTATTTGGCCCCAAATCTCATATGTGAGCATTCCAGTAAGGTTCTTGGAAACACACTTGCTAACCGGTGGAGGATTTATAGACACAAGCATTTGGGGTATTATCTAGCTGGCCTGCTTTGTACAAATGCCCTGGAGATCATAAAGGGGCCTTTGAGTTGGTTTAAAATTTAAGAAGTCAGGTACAAACTGGGGGGCGGGGGGGAGCTGGAGCCATTTTGGTAAGGAAAAAAACCTAAAAAATCCAGTGATACAAATTAACACTTTCTGAGATGAAGACTGTTCTAGACCCTACAGAAAACCTCTGTGGTTCCTGGGGTGAATCAAGGATAGGATTGATTGGCCCTTCACAAGTCAGAAAGGCCTGGCTTTCATGGGGCACCTGGGTGGCTCAGTCTGTTAAGCATCCGACTTTGGCTCAGGTCCTGATCTCACGGTTCTTGAGTTTGAGCCCCGCATTGGGCTTTGTGCTGACAGCTCAGAGCCTGGAGCCTGCTTCGGATTCTGTGTTTCCCTGCCTCTCTGTCCCTCCCCCACTCATGCTCTCTCAAACATGAATGAAAATTAAAAAAAAAAAAATTAAAAACAAAAAGGCCTGGCTTTCCCAAAGGGCAGCGAAATATCAAGCAGCAGTTGGTTTCCTAGAAAGTTTGAGTTGGGAGGTTTAGAAAAGAACAGAGTAACTGATAATCTGTGAAGTTGGAGAAAATAAAAAACAGAACATAATGTGTCTGTGCTAGAGTCTACATACTGCCCAAACTGGCCTTGGTTTAGAAGGCCATGGAAGAATGGGCCCTTCTTTACTCAGAATTTTTTTTTTTAATGTTTATTTATTTATTTTTGAGAGAGAGAGAGAGAGAAAGAGAGAGAGAGAGAGAAGCACAGGCTGGGGAGGGGCAGAGAGAGAAGTAAACACAGAATCCAAGCCCTGACACCACAGAGCCTGATGTGGGGCTCGAACCCATGGAATATGAGATCATGACCTGAGCCAAAGTCGGACGCTTAACCGACTGAGCCACCCAGGTGCCCCTACTCAGCACTTTTAGAAACAGCACTGTCCAAAACAACTTCCTGTGATGATGCAATGTTGTAATATGTGTTGTCCAAGAGTAACAGGTGGCTATTGAGCACTCAAGATGTGACTAGTGCAATGAGGCACTGATTTTCCAATTTTATTTCATTTTAATTAATTTAAACAGCCACATGCGGCTAATGGCTACTATACTGGACAGTAATCAATATTTTCTTGTTGAGGTTATTGTATTTAATAAACGATGAAGGTGATTTTTTTTTTAAGCCATGAATGGTCACATCTTAATGTTTAGAAACTGATTAGAATTGGTGTTTCTTGTAAAATGGAATCTCATCATTATGTTTTGTTTTGTTTTGTTTTTAAAGAAAATCCCCAAAGTAGTTTCTAACAAGTAATGCTGGATCGGGAAGGTAAAAAATACGTGGGTCTGGGGCGCCTGGGTGGCTCAGTTGGTTGAGCGGCCAACTTCAGCTCAGGTCATGATCTCACAGTCTGTGAGTTCGAGCCCGGCATCAGGCTCTGTGCTGACGGCTCAGAGCCTGGAGCCTGCTTCGGATTCTGTGTCTGCCTCTCTCTCTCTCTGCCCCTCCCTCGCTCACGCTCTGTCTCTCTGTCTCTCAAAAATAAATAAACCTTAAAAAAAAATACGTGGATCTGAAAGAAGGTCAGTTTTAAAAAGAAAGGGCCTCTAGACAGTGTGAATCTCTGAAGGTGGCTGGGAGGTAGAATACATCTCGTCTGGTAGAATTTTAGAGCCTCACGCATGCGCTGAAGGGAAACAAAGTTTTGTCAATGGAGCATTCCCAGCATCCTCACATCATGTGGGAAGTGTTGAACTCTTTAAGACCGGTTTCATTCAAGATGCAATTTATAGCTTCCCCAGTATCTTTCTGTCCCTGTAAATATCAATACATAGACATCAGCCACAGCAGGCTTCATGTGCTTTCCTCAAAATACCTGAGACTAAAACGTGCTTTGAGTACATAGGCACATTATGACTTTTGTGGGGCCTAGGCACGTTTGCTTTCACGAGTCCCTTCTTCCATAGAAAATGAAACAGTTAAATTTTATTATTTAATTATTATAAGTATATTAATATTGTATATCAAAAATGTTACTTGACCTAAAAGTTCAAGTTTTTCCTTCTGATTTTAAAAGAAATGACAAGGGGCGCCTGGGTGGCTCAGTCAGTTGAGCGTCCGACTTCAGCTCAGGTCATGATCTCGTGGCTTGTGAGTTCGAGCCCCGTGTCAAGCTCTGTGCTGACAGCTCAGGGCCTGGAGCTTGCTTCAGATTCTGTATCTCCCTCTCTCTCTCTGCTCCTTGCCCACTCATACTTTGTGTCTCTCTCTCTCTCTCAAAAATAAACATTAAAAAAAAAAGAAATGACAAGATTTTCTTTGGCCTCTAAAAGTACTATGGGCTCTGGGCACTGAGCCCGCTGTACCTAGTGGAGAAGTTAGGTCTATTTGAGAGGCTGTACATTCTTTTTTCAGAGACCTCACACTTAAGACTGGCTGGCAATGCCTATTCCTTCTTAAAAGATCGCAAAATATGTTTCGTGCATAGTTGGTGCACGATACATGTTAACTGATTAAAAATATTGAGATGTTGGGGCGCCTGGGTGGCTTAGTCGGTTAAGTGTCGGACTCTTGATCTCAGCGTCGTGAGTTCAAGCTCTGCGCTGGGTGTGAAGCCTACTGAAAACGACAACTACAAAAACACAAAAATATTCAGAAATGTCAAGACTCCTCTAGTAACAAGTGACTATTTCTCTACTTTTGTTCCTAACGACCATTCTGGATCTATTATTTAGCTACTCAGACCAGCGCCATTGGCATCACGGGAAGCGTGTCACAAAGGCAGAGCATCAGCCTCCCACTGATGTTGAGTCAGAATTTGCATTCTGACAGAATCTACAGGTGATTCACAAGCACCTTGCACTACAGCTCCAGTGGCTGGCAATTTAAAAAGAATCGTACATCATTAGCAGAAATGGAAGAGTTGATTTCCTCACCCTCATATAATTGAGGGCTTTCTCTCTTCCTTCTCCAGTGGAATAAACTCAGTTGTTAGACCAGCTGTTCCCCATCTTCGGCATCACCTGGGAGTCTTAAAAAATACCAGGGTGACACTTCCAATCCTAGAGATTCTGAAATAATTGGTCTAGGGTGGAATTGTGGGAACCAAAGTTTGTCACTGCTTCCCAGTTACTGCTAATGTGCAGCCATACTGAAAACTGAGCCTTTCCCCACAAGATGTATCCCCTGGTTTTGATCAAGGTGACTTCTTTTCTGTGTCCCCCAACCTTCTCAACCTGAGCAACCAAGTGTATGTTCCAGATCTAGTTTCTCACCTCGGTCTGACATGCTCTATTAATATCTCAAAGCTCTGAAGTATTCTAACGTACCCATATTCTGAATTATTAGTTGCCACCAATTCCTGCACCCTTATAATGTGTCCCATAATAACCTTCATTTAATCTCCACAATGCTCAAGTATTTTTATGCCCATTTACAGATGTGGAAATGGAGGCTAGAAGGTTTGGACCTTCCGAGGCCATCCTTTCTCGTGCTAAAATTTGTACCCCCTCCCTCACCCTTACCTCTATGGTCTTCTAGTATCTTTCCGTTATTTAAAAACAAGAACAAAAACCTGGTTAAATTCCTAATGCACATGGATGAACGTTAGATTTACAATTTTTCGATCTTTGAGAATTATTGGCAAATAGAACGAAGAGCAGGAAAGAATTAAGTAGATAATCGAATCTGGAGCAGTTACAGACCACTAAAGCTAAGTTTGAAAATTGTGACACAAGTTTTCCTTTCTATATACCCGATGTGACAGTTCGCTTAAAGAAAATCAAGTATTAAATGCCCCAGAGCTAGAGTCCGTATACAAATATTAAATACTCCCCAGGTGCCATGTGTTAGGACGGTAGAGATTCCTAGGATAAGAAACAGTCCTTGTCCTTGAGATGTCAAGAGTGGGTAAGAACCTACCTGTAACAGTCCAACATGGGGCAGTGAATATAATCAGATACTAAGTTGTGTGGGAAGGTCATTACACTTTGTCAAAGTTCAGAGGCTGGCAGGAAACAGGACAATGAAGAAAGGATTCCTGGAGGAGGTCTGAAGGATGAATGGAAGCTGAATAACAAAGACACAACTTAGCCGGGACAGTGGCATAATACTCAGCAGGACATTAGAAATGGAACTGAATTACCAATTGATTTCCTGTTGGCTGAATGTTCCTCGTCTGGGGACTGACAATATGTAGTCTTAACAAATGCTTTCCCAGCCAGACTTAGCAGTATCTCAGTGTCCCAAGTAACCTGTACCTGGAGTAGCGAAATCAATCAGATGAAAAGGGTTATTTACACAACTGATAGCTTCTTGCCTCATACATTCACCGGCTCCTTTTAAGGTTGCTAGAGTACACTTTGCTTAATATTTGAACCCAGAGAAGTTGAAAGCCAAGTGCTTATTTAAATATTGATCAGGCTCCGTGCTTGAGAGAAGGCAAGAAAACTGCAGACAGCATGATTAGATGTCCTCAGCTGGTAAAGGTTCCACAATGACTAGTTTTGCTTGTTTCTTTTTAGTGGGGAAAGGGTTTTGGATAATTTCCTTTAACACTCGTTCCTCCTGCTACATTTTCTTACTTTTTTTCTTTCTACATGTCTAACACAACTAAGAAAAGGGAGGAAGGACAACGAAACAAAGACACAGTGATTCAATACTATCGATGTAAAAGGACTATTAACCACAAAGGCCACTAACACATGGATGTTTTTGCTTACCCGAGTTTGGGAACCATTTTTTTTGGGGGGGGGGTTTTGAAAGGAATATTATTGTTTTTATCTTGAGTACCTTTAAGTCTTGTCATGGGCAGGAAGTTCTTTAAAAGGCAGGTCCTGAGGCCAGGCCTTGGGTTCATCCCTGTGCGAAATCTGATGAGCTGGGACCGCACCTCCAGGGTTGGGAGTGCAGGCCAACTGGGGGCCTCTTTAGGAAGGCAGGACGCCAGACCTTTGCCTTGGAACCGGGCTAAAGACTTCAGAAGCAGGATGGCGTTGTTGTGCTATTTAATTCAGGAGCTCTGTCAGCAGATTGGGTGAGACAAGGTGAGGCTGCAAAGAGAGGCACAAATGGCCAAGACTTAGGACAGGTGTTGCAGACAGCCTACAGTGGCGGCGGCGGGGGAGGGGGGAGCGGTGAGTGCCCTTCCCGGCTGGCTGTCTTGGTGGCCGGCTTCCTCGAACTACACACCCCTGTCCCGGCTCTGTGGGTGGTAGGTCTTCACAGGAAAAACAAAAGAGATTCGGGGTACTCACAACAAAAGTCAGTTTGGTAACTGTGCCTTTAAAGTTGGTCTGAAGTCTGTGTTTTGAAAGCCTGGCTGATGGAGAACTTTCTCTGCTTGGGGTTATGAGGAGCTAACCGGGAGCACTGGATGGTAAGGGAGTCCCTCCCACGCAGTGTTTCGTTGGGCCAACAGGTTATGGTTTTCATGAGAAATTTTTGAATTGTGGTGACTTGTAAGGGAGCTACTAGCATGCACGAGCGCGAAGAGAATGGACGCTCGCACAGCCCTGGGACACAGGGACGCGAGCCTCAAGAAGAAAGAGGACGTCTGGTTTTTAAGTAATACTGGGGGCTCTGTTCTGTCACCGGTGTGGTGGCTTGTAAGTGAAGAGCCTGCGCCTCCCCAGGGCATGGCCAGCTCCTTCCTCAGGCGGCGCCCAAGCGAGGCCCGCGGGGGCCCGGGGAGCGCGGGCGCCGCAAGCGGGACGCGCCCTCGCCCTCCTCCCCCGGCCCCGCAGGGCCGCGCCAGCCTCCGCCGGTCTCGGCGCTCCGGGAGGGGGAGGGAAGCCGAGGCGCGCCGGGAGGGGGCCGGCGGAGACAGCGCGGTCGGGCCGCGGCCGCTTCAGGTTTCGTCCTGGAGCCGGTGGCGGGCGCGGCGGCGGCGGCGGCGGCGGCGGGCGGGCCCGGCCATGTGATGCCGGGGCCGGGAGGTGGGCCGGCGGGGATCCAGCTGCAGCCGGCAGGCGCGCGGGGAGCGGGGGCGGCCCGAGCGGCGGGCGCAGCCGGCCGGCCCCGGGAGCGCGCCCGCGGCTCCGCCCCCTCCGCGTTGGCCCCAGCCTCCGGGGCCGCCGGGCGTTGGCAGCTTCGGGGAGAGCCTTCCCGGCTCCGGGCGGCGGCGGGCCGGGGCGCGTTCCAGACGCCCTCGGGCAGGGCGCGGGCTGCAGCGCCTCCGCCGGGTTCCCGGGGCTGTGGGGGCCCTGGCTGCAGGTGAGTGCTCTTTGGGGCTCCTTCCCCCGCGTCTCCCCGTAGCTCAGGGCAGAAAAGTTTGCTCCCCTCGCCCGAGTTCTCTATTCCAGAAATACTCTCTCCAGGGTACTGGGGGACGCGAGGGGCAGCAGAGGTGGAAAGGTGGGTGCTGCTGTGGCTTTAGTGGCGCGAGGGATGGCCGCCGCCTCCCGGTCCCTCGGGGACCGCAACAAGTGCAAAGGGCTGCACAGTGCAGCGCGGCGGCGGCAGCTGTGGAGCGTGGGGTCGTTTGCACCGCGCTGCCGGGAGCGCACCGAGAAGGCTGTGGCCTCTCTGGTTCCTGCACCCACGATCCCCGCTGGGGGGTCCCGGATGGGGGGTGGAGGCCCGGCCGGTGTCCTTTGAGAGCCACGGAAAGGCACTCCTGCGGTGGAGATGGGGGCGGGGTGAGGCTCAAAAGCTGGTTTCCCTTCGGTGTCCTGCTGGGGCTGGGCTCCCAGAGACCAGACCTCATGGTACAAGCACTCATGGCCAGCTTTCATATGGAGACATTTGCTGTGTTTTCAAAGGCAGCAGTGGTTACTTGATTATGAGAGGCGGTGGGCATTCCGTCGGAATTTATTCTTACGGATTTGTTTGCCCCTTGAATACCTGGGATGTAGATGGTACCCTAACCTTCTCCTGCGTAGAGTTTTCGGAGGGGATCGTAACGATGGGCTCGTGCTCGGCCGAGGAGGCATCCTTCCCTGTCGACGCTGTGTAGAAGCTGGGTGCTGAGGCCGCCTTGGAAACCCAGCTCTGGTTTCCCAGACGCCAATTAGATTTCCAGGAGAGAATCCATCTGCCTCCCTAGGAACCCACAGCGTCGCCCTATTGGTTACAGCTGGGCGGGTCAAGAAAAGGCAACATCTGTGTTTGCGCGGCTTCCTGAAATGACCCTTGCCTGGGTCTAGACAAATCTCTGCAGACCCGGAATTATGGTGGTTTACCACCAGACCCGCACCAGTTGAGAAAGAAAAGAAAAAAAACCCCAAACCTTAACCAAAAAAAAAAAAAAAAAGACAAAACAAACACCCCGCTCCCCAACCCCCCTCATCATTTATGCTTCCTTGGGGTCTCTGGTTTTGCGAAGCTTTCTCATTCTCTGTTCCTAGGCCCTGGAGCTGTCAGGGAAAGAGAAATCTTGTTTTCAGAGCAGAAACGGAGACCTGTCCTTACTAGGTTTTGTGGGTTGCTGTTTGCACATGACAGTGCAAGAAGAGTGAGAACTTAGGGGAAGGTTTCTATATATATCCTTGATTTTACATATATATTCATTAAACATTTATTTGCCTCCTCTTGATTAATGGCCGACCTAACTCCTTTGGAGTGTTTGGAGGGCAAGAAATGAATACTGCAAAAACTTTGGAATTGTTTTCTACAATATAGTATTTTGGCATAATGGTCTGTAGTGAACTTGGTGTGATTATTGTGCTCATTAACTTTGATTAAATAGGAATTTGGATCACATCAGACCTCCGATTTAGTGGTTGGGAAACTGAGGCACACAGCTTGTGGGTGTGTGACTCGAATTCCTGGCTAATAGAATAGACAACAGAACTAGTCTTTGTTCTGCTTTTGACTGTTTTCTTCCTTATCACACATGTATAACCTGGTCAACCTAGAACAGGTTATGTAACAGGTGTCATTAGACTTTGCTTTGAAGCACCTGTCGTGCCCTTTAAGAAGTTTAGAAACACTTAAAGAGGGAAATAGTAACAAAGACTCGATCAAATTTCATCATTGGCCTCATTTGGGGTTAACAACTTTTTTTTTAAACATGTGAGCAGTGCAGAAGAGTTTAGAATATTTTTTCATTGTACTTTGAAAAATGCTCTGTGGTGGCTAAGACGAATTAGGCAGAAATTTCAGGTGAGAATCTGATACATGACCTTTGGTATATGCCATGTGAGAAAAGGAAAAATATCCTCAAGAGGTATTAAAGCTGGAATACAATACTTTCATGTTAGGCATTATGTACAAAAAATACGTACTATGTTGGTACTTAAGCTCTAACTTAAAGTCTGGCCAGAGTTTATTACCAAGTAGACTGTACAGAAAAATGATGCTATAAATATTGAAAACCCTTTTATGATTGGGGCTTGGCTAGGATCGTACTGCCAAATTACTCTGCTAGTTGATTGTAAAGCCCTAATTACTCTAAAACTCCTAGACTAATTATATTATGTTTTAATTTACTGATTAGATAGGAGAGATCTAGTTGATACAGATTTTGTGTAATTGCATTTGTACTTCCATTGTCTTAGTTGAACAGAGAAGCAATAGGATCATTTTTTCACGTGACTTTAAGTTGTGTTAGGAGGGGCGCCTGGGTGGCTCAGTTGATTGCGTGTCTGACTTCAACTCAGGTCATGATCTCTCAGCTTGTGGGTTCAAGCCCTGTGTTGGGCTCTGTGCTGACAGCTAAGGGGCTGGAGGCTGCTTTGGACTCTGTGTCTCCCTCTCTCTGTGCCCCTCCCCTGCTTGTGCTCTGCCTCTCAAAAATGAATAAATGTTTAAAAAATTATTTTAAAAAATTGCTAGGAAGAGGTTATTTGGGTTCTAAATTTCTATGGATTTCACGTCTAAGCAGAACTTGTCTAAGTTCAGAGTTTTTAGGATCTATTGTATTTTGAGTGGACTTTTGCACACTTGACAGTAAGACATTCGACTGGTAAAAATGTCTGTGATAGTACATCTTAATCAGCTGTAATTTCTTCCTTAATTTGATCTTGGCACAATAGTAATTTGCTTATTTCTAGCATTACTGCTCCTGGACTACTTCTCCTGGATAACCAAGATAATGAGATTGGACGTGATTTTTTAAATGAGGGAAAGCAAAAACGTCATGTAATTGAATATTGGGCATTTGTTCTGGTGATCTTCATTTTGAACCCTTTTATCATATGTACTTGTATTCTTCAGAGGTGATTTCTCCTTAATTTTTTTCCCTGAATTTGAGGTTTGACTTCTGTTGTTAAAATTTTTTTTTAAACTTTTTTTTTTTTACATTTATTTTTGAGAAAGAGCAGGAGCGAGGTATGGGCAGGGAGAGGAGACACAGAATCCGAAGCAGGCTCAGGCTCTGAGCTGTCAGCACATAGCCGGATGCGGGGCTCGAACTCAGGAACCATGAGATCATGACCTCAGCCGAAATCGGCGGCTTCATCGACTGATCCACCCAGGCGCCCCTAAATTTTTTTTAATGTTTTATTTATTTTTTGAGAGGGAGAGCGAGCGAGAGCGCGCGTGCTTGAGCAAGTGGGGGTGGAGTAAAAAGGGGGACCGAGGATAAGAAGTGGGCTCTACGTTGACAGCAGCGAGCCTGATGTGGGACTCAAACTCCTGCAACCCTAAGATCATGACTCCAGCTGAAGTCAGCCGTTCAACCGACTGAGGTGTCCCCTTGCGGCTTGGCTTCTGTAGGAAGTTTATGTAAAAGTAAGGATTGAGAGGAATACCTTGCTTGTATCTATGAATTCAGGCCAGCAGTGGTGGAGACCAGCAATAATAGGTTTATTTTCCTTCATAGCTCTTCTAGAGGAGACCCTCTAAACCAGCCCTCGGGTAAAATTCTGCCTATTTCAAGTGGCCGGCTTTGTTTGAGAGGTGTGCACGTGATCCTTTTATCTTCTTGAAAAATACCTAAGGGGTTAACAAAGTCTGTATATTGACATACATAGACCTTCCCTTCATATGTTAATCAAGAGGCTAATTGCCTGCTAATGACTTTCTGGTTCAGCTCCTCATTTCATTGGCAAACACAAGTTACCATGCCCTTGTGCTTGAAGGCTTGCTCCTTTTCTTCCATCACTTTATAACTTAAATTCTTTAAAACCATAACAAAGTGAATAGCAGTGGCGACTCTGGAGCCACACTGTCTAGTTAGACCATCCTGGCTCAGTCCTGGTTTATGATGCTTCTCTGCTTGAGGTTTTCTATTGGTAACATGGGGATAGTCATTGTAACCTGCCCCTTTGGGTTGTTGGGAGATTCAGTGAGTTAATTTACAGAGAGCCTTTCTAGAAGTGCCTGGTAGAGAGTAAGTGCTAGAAAACATTGGTGATGATATTTATAACAAATGGTAAATAGGCGATTACACAGTTTGAGCTTTAGTAGGCTTTCCGGGTTTCAGAAAGCAGCGAGGGGTCAGTGTGAAGGTGCCTAAGTCAGGATGCAGGGATGGAGACAGCCCGTGAGCTCCCAGCTGTGTGACCGTGGCCAAGTACGATCCGTCACGGGGTCTCGGTTTCCTCCTCTGGTAAAACAGTAGACTGGATGGTCTCTAAGGACCTGCCAGTACTCAGTGTAAACTAATGAAATTTGGAAGGTGGGCACGTGTCATTTCAGCCGTACTGTCTTGGGCAACGCTGCCGGGAATGTACTGTCCACAGGGTTGGTACGGGACCTGCAGGAGTCCGTGAGCATTTTGATGGGACGTGGACGATTAAGACCATTCACTTCCCTCATCCTGCTCCCCAGACAGTCATCAGGTTGAAATGACTGTTATCTGTCTGGACTTAGTCCAGAGAGATTTCACACATCAAAGTCTAGATCCCATGCATGCCGGTCATAGGGCACCCTGCTTCCTTTATTCTCAAAAGCTCCTTGTGTTTTAAAGGGGTAATATAGCTCTTGGAATCCAAGAGACAAACGGGTGGATGTTCTCTGAATTTTATGATAAAAATTCCACACCTGATAAACAGGAAAGCCTTAACAGGAATACTGTAAACTGCAAGGACTGGGAGCACAGGAGGTCTTATTAAGGAGTTAAAAGTAGTGGTGAAGGGGCGCCTGGGTGGCTCAGTAGGTTGAGTGTCTGACTTCAGCTCTGGTCATGATCTCATGGTTCATGGGTTCTAGCCCTGCATCAGGCTTTGTGCTGACAGCTCAGAGCCTGGAGCCTGCTTCAGATTCTGTGTCTCCCTCTTTCTGTCCTTTCGCCACTCATGTTCTCTCTCTCAAAGATAAATAAAAAAAAAATACTGGTGAAGATCAAGAGGTTTCCACTGGGGCAAATTTCTGTCTTGTGTGGTCCCCTCCCACCCTTTGTCTCCCTGCTTTTCTTCCTCCAGCCTCCTCATTTGCTGTATGACCAAGAGTTTCGGATGGTAGGAGGTGCTCAGTGATGGAAATTGTGGCTCCTTACTTTGAACCCCAACCCAGGATTCCAAGCTGGATGGTTTGTTGTTATCACCTGGATTTAGAATCTCAGGTGGACTGTCCTTAAAAAAATTTTTTTTCTAATGTTAATTTTTGAGAGAGACAGAGTGTGCATTGGGGGGAGGGGAGAGCGAGAGAGACAGAGGCCAACTGATAGACAGACACCACCTGAAGCAGGCTCTAGGCTCCTCAGTGTCAGACCGGGCCTGATGGAGGGCTTAAACTCACAAGTTGTGAGATACTGATCTGAGCCGAGGTCAGATGCTCAACTGACTGAGGGCCTGGCCTTTTTTATAAAGGTGTTGCACCTGGATTTGCTATCTGTTGCCTAACCTTGAGGTGATACACCTGGGCTTGCTATCTACTTCCTAACCTTGAGGTGTTCCTGGCACTCTACTTTTGAAAATTTTCAGGAAAGGATTTTTCTCATGGACTTCCTTTTCCCTATGGGCTTGCCATTTGTCCCTTACTGCCTCTTGTGGACCCTCTTTGTATATTAACTACAGCTAACAACTGCCTGTGGAATAGGCTATCTACCTGCTAATCTCTCTAACCTCACATTTGGTCTGTTTTCTGTTCTCCCTAAAATCTATTGCAGTCTTCAAAGCACGTTCAAGCTTCTTTCTCAAACTTTTGACCAGCTTAATACAACTGAACTCTTTGCTTTCTGAACTCATTCATACATGGCTGGTCCCTCTGGTTTATCACTGATCACCTGCTCCTGCTTTCCTTTTGGGCTCTTATGTGTTAGTCTTGACTTTCCAACCTAACCATAAGCTCACTGAAAGCAGGAGCCCTGATTTAAGCTGCTTTGTAAGGTGCTCAGGTTGGTAATTTTGCTCTCCTGTGTATCGGGTATGGGTTGCATTGGAAAATATTGGGATGCAGGGGAAGAGAGGTAAAGGTTGCTCAGGACGTTAGATGACTAGTCCTTCTCAGATGTAAATTGGCAGTTGCACAGGTCTCTTAAGAAATTGTATGTTGAGGGGCCCCTGGGTGACTAACTAAGTTGGTTAAGCCTCTGAGTCTTGGATTTGGCTCAGGTGATGATCTTGTGTTTCGGGGGTTCCAGCCCCATGTCGGGCTCTCTCCGTCTCTCTCTCAAAATAAGTAAACTTAAAAAATTGTACGATTAGTCTGGGAAAATAAATGCATTTCTTGGCTAGAGTCAAAGTCTTAGGATTGAGAGAAACCTGAAAAATTTTCTTTAGTTTCTAGCAGGTGCACAATTCCCCTGTGTAACATACTACTGAGTATTTGACCACTTGAATACCATCCTTGAATACTTGGAGTGATGGGGAGCTAATAGTGACAAAGACCCCTGCCCCATTTAGC
The DNA here is from genome assembly GCA_030068075.1 of Paguma larvata. NCBI lineage: Eukaryota > Metazoa > Chordata > Mammalia > Carnivora > Viverridae > Paguma > Paguma larvata. Next base: position 96,356,448 of record CM057826.1, on the reverse strand, counting down.
TTTTCTCTTGATAAATATAAGGGCATGTATTGAGAGTGTACAACATGATGACTTGATACATATATTGGGTAATGATTACCAAGGTTAAGATAATAAATATCTCCTGCAGTTCAGTTCTTGGTGTATGTGGCGAGAATACTTAAGAAATTCTCTCAGTATCAAGTATACAGTACTGGATTAACTCTAATACCGTGTTAACCATAGTTACCATGCTGGATATTAGATCCTGAGAACTTACTCTTGAAGGGCAAAAGGTACAGGTTTTGAGTTCTGTCTTCCCATTTCCTCATATCTCTGAGCTCCTGGCGACCATCATTCTATTCTGTTACTATTAAATTGGTTTTTATTATATATATATAAAAAGATTCTACGTGTTATTGATAATATACACTATTTGTCCATGTTTCACCTATTTTACGTAGCATAATGTATTCCAGATGATTGATGTCATTGCAAAAGGCAAGACTTTGCTTTCCACATGGCCACGTAGTATTCCATTGTGTATCTATACCCTACTTTCTTCACGCATTCATCTCTTGATGGAAGCTTAAGTTGAATTTTGTCAAATGCTTGCTTTGAATCTTTTGAGATAAGATTTTTATGAAAGTATTGTATCACATTTATTGATCTGTTTATTTAATGTGTTTATCAATATTTATAGATACTGCTTTTTTTTTTAAAGAAATTGTTAGAAATGCTTTTGTTGCATCCCGTAAGTTTTCATATGTTGTATTACCATTGTTTCTCAAGATACTTTTTGATTTCCCTTTTGATTTCTTTGACCTATTAACAAGTGATGTTTTAATTTCCACATACTGTGATTCCCTGTTCCACTCCCCAACTTTCTTCCTGTTACTGATACCTAGTTTTATACCGTAATGTTTGGAAAAGATACTTGATATTTCAGTTGTTTTCAATTTGTTAGGACAATTTTGTTTTGTTGTTTTAAAAAATGATCTATACTTGAGTAGACTGTGCTTGAATAATGTGTATTTCGCTGATGTTGAGTGGGATGTTTGTATATTTTAGGTCCTTTTGGCCTATAGTGTGCTTCACGTCCGCTATTTCCTCATTGTTTTTTTATGTCTGAAAGATGTATGTATTGTTGAAAATGGGTTATTCAAGTCCCCTAGTATTGCTTTGCTGTCTATTTCTGCCTTCATACCTGTACATTTAATATTTAGCCTTTCTGATAGTAAGTACACATAAAGTTGTTAAATCTTCTTGATGAATTGACCTATATCATCGTATAATGACCTTATTTGCCTCTCATGATAACTTTTGACCTAACCTTTGTGTCCTAAGTATAGGGATCCCTATATTCCTTCAGTTTCCATTTGTGCGGAATGTCTTTCTGTCCTTGCACTCTTAGCCTGTGAGTATTCTTCAAGGTTGAGTCTTCTAGGCAGCTATACTTGGGTCCTTGTTTTTTGTTTTTGTTTGTTCATTGAGCTGCACCTTGTCTTTTAATTTAAACATTTAGAGTACTGTAGAGTCCTTATTGCTAGAGAAAAACTTCTTGACATTTACTTAATTGCTTTCTGATTATTTTCTAGTTCCTTTTTTCTCTTATGTAGTCCCCCTTGGTGAATTGATAGGGCTTTCTGGGGTTCTCCTACTGTCTTTTTCCATGTGGGGTGAAAACCTTCTGGGGGATTGTTTTTGGCACCAAGCTACTCTGGGCTGGCAGGATGGAATGAATGACACAGGTAAGATGCTTCCTATGCTCTGTGCCATACTCCAATTTTTTAGCTCTGTAGGATTTCTGTAGCTTTTTAATATATGGCCAAACTTGCCCAGAGCTATTTTTGTTGATTTGTAGTTGTTTGTTTTTTGGTGGATGAATGTTGGCACCTCCTAGTTCTCCGTCTTGTTGACATCCCCTACCTGTTCCTAGTGTATGTTTGGAAAGATTAGGATGCTATACTTAATAAAGGAGATAATTGTTTTTATCATAGTTTATTGATGAAGGGTCATTCTGAACCATTTACTTCATGACATCCCTTTAGATTTAAAAAAAAAACATGAATTAGTATCCTACTTTCAAGTCTTCTAAGTTGGAAAAGAAAAACTCGTTTAGCTTTTCTTAAGTGACAGGAATTTGAATCCTCTCCCAACCCCTGAATACTGAACATACTCCGATTTGCTATATTCTTAAAGTGTAGTACTTTCAGATGCTGCTGGAAAGCACAGAGCTCAGTAGAACCATTCACACTCTTGTTTAAATGTCCTACTTGCGTCTCCTTCTAGGAAAGTGGTAATGCTTCATGGTTAGGATACTAGCTTTGGGTCAGACCTCTTGGCTCTGTTACTTCCCACCTTGTCTTAGGTAGGTCACCTAAACTTTAAACTCTCATTTTAGCTCTTTCTCTCATAGTGTTGTGAGAACTCCATAAGATAGTCTATGGAGAGTGCTTAACACAGAACCTATGATAGAATGCTCAAATGAAGGCATTTCAACTATGGTACTTCTAAATAGCATTGTTGACTCTTGATGGTCCATTATCTCATAATTACCAAGTTTGATTTTTTTTTTTTAAACATCTGTTGTTCTGAGATGACTTGTGCAGTTGGTTTCTTAGTCCTGTGAACAGAACTGAATTTCTCAAAATTAATATCCTGTATTTGGCCATTTGCTCTAGTTTTTCAAAGTGTTTTAGATTATAAAACTTACTACTTTGACTTACAAGTTTTGCAGCGGTTTTATGAGTATTTATTTAATGCCTTAATGAAATAATAACACTGTTATCTAGGCTAAAGTCGTAGTCCTGAAGGCAGGGCAATTCGGTATGTCTACACAAATTTCAGACTGATGTCTACCAATTTCAGGTAGAGTTCAACTAATTACTGTTGTACTAGGATCAGATTTTTAATCTTCCATCTTTTCATTAGAAACTACACAATGGAATGAGGTTATTCTCAGGTGACTTCATCTTGGGAAATCCACACTGGTTTCAAGTGGCCACTGTTTCTTCTTTGAGGTACTCAGACTTTAGCCTTCTAATAATCTGCTCTAGCAACTTGTTTAGGATCAAAAAGAAACCCCTTGGATCTATAGCTTGTAAATCTGCCTTTTAGAACATTGGAATGACTGGTGCCTGTCTTGTGTGTGAAACCCATCATTTTCCATGGTTGCTGATGGATTATGGCTGGGAAACAACATAGGATTCTCACATTTTTTTTAATCATTATTATTTTTTTAATGTTTCTTCTTGAGAGAGCACGAGAGAGAAACAGAGTCCCAAAAGGGGAGAGACAGAGAGAGAGGGAGAAAGAATCTGAAGCAGGCTCCAGGCTCTGAGCTGTCAGCATAGAGGCTGATTTAGGTCTTGAACCCACAAGCCATGAGATCACGACCTGAGCCGAAGTTGGATGCTTCACCGAGTCACCTAGATGCCCCTTAATTTAAATTTTATTAACATACAGTGAAATATTAGTTGGGGTGCATATAACCTCCTTCTAATGTGCATTTTTGTATCCTTTTGGGTAAATACCTAATAGTGCAGTTGCTGGATTTTAGGGTAGTTCTATTTTTAATTTTTTGAGGAACCTCCACTCTCCAGAGTGGCTGTACCAGTTTGCATTTCCACCAACAGGGAAAGATGGTTCCCCTTTCTTCATATCCTTGCCAACACTTGTGGTTTCTTGCATTGTTAATTTTAGCATTCTGTGAGGTGTGAGGTGGTATCTCATTGTGGTTTTGATTTGTCTTTCCCTGATGAGTGGTGATGAGCATCTTTTCATGTGTCTTCCTGCCCTCTGAATGTCTTCTCACATAGGATTCTTATCTCTCTGTGTCTAGCAGCCTGGATCTTAGAGCGGTTTGATTGTTTCTAATGAAGGAGTTTCCGCTTAGAGATGTTCTTTATGTCTTCTTCAAATGCAAAATCATTTCCCTCAAAGAGATGATATTTCAATAGAGAATAATTCTCTTTATCATTTATTTCACACCAGCTCTAAACAGACCTATTTATCTCTTCTTTGATGTTCTGGCTTAAAAATAAATGGAAATAAAAATCTTAGTGTTTTTCTTCCTTCCTTCCTTCCTTCCTTCCTTCCTTCCTTCCTTCCTTCCTTCCTTCCTTCCTTCCTTCCTTCCTTCCTTTTTACTGCCCACTCCCTTTGGTTTGCCTGACCTAACTCTTCAGAGCATGACACACTAATTATTTGAGTAAAAGAAGTGGAGAAGAGAGTAGGAAAAAAACTATTCTTACCTTTGTATGGAAAACCACAGAAACTTATGAATCAGGAGGCCTGCTTTTAGATTTGAGCTCAGACTGTAAAGGTCTCTCCATCCAGAAAATGCATTTATTTTCCAAATGGGAGGTTATTGGTTTTTACTATGAACTGTAATTTCTTTAGGCAGTGATTTCATTCAAAGGCGAGTGGAGGTAGAATTTGCAGTGGGATGAAATGGTAGGGGAATTAAGGCCCAGTTTTATCATTCTATAGAAAGTATAATCTATCTCCCTCTCATTCAGAAAAAGCCCCTTTCATAAGAATCAACTCCTCTCACTTTTTTGTGTGGGGCTTTCCTGTACTTGCCAGGTTTGCAAGTGGTCAGAAGTTCTCAGGAATGGGTTTCTGGAAGTGCCTTTTCTGCCAGTTACCACGGTCCTTAGAAATCTAGCAAGTTTCCTGCTGACCACTCCTCATTCTTAGAGGCAAGTGACAACACACACAACCTCTTTCCAATGTTTTAATAGATTTTTAACTAATGGATTGTTAAAGGGGAATAAAACGGAAGTCATTGATGTTTTTTTTTTTTTTTTTTGGTCACACTAAGTTGTTATATAAAAGTTGCTTTGTTTCTTTCATTTGATCACCAGAACTATTGAGAGCCTCCTCATTGAAAATCAGAGTGTTAAGAATCTTTCAAATCTTAGCCATTGGATCTAATTATTCATTGAGGCATAGCTAGGTACTAATTTGGACTGAAACAGTTTATTATGAAACATAGATATCATGTCTTTTTGTTTTAGTTTTATAAAATTTTACTTGCCTCTTTTTCTTTAAGATTTTAATCTATTGCGCATATAAATTGTTTTGCAATAAAAATGAATAATCAAGGCTTCCTTATCTACAGAAAGTCTCAAATTAACTTTTTACTTGGCTCGTCTTAGAAAAACAGGAATTTATAGTATGGAAAGCCCAACTTTACCGTGAACAGTTGAAGAAAAATCACATCTTGAAGAATGCCAAGCATAATTTGGGTACTGCAGAATATGCCAGTTTGAAAAAGGGAATGACCTGTGTCTGTCTTGTGTATCTGAATCCCTCTGTCATTCTCTCTCATTCCTGATGGATTATGGTTGGGAAATCAGGGTGCGTCTTTTTGTATTAAGATAAAGAATAAGGGCTTCTGCGAGGCTCAGTCAGTAAGCATCTGACCTTGGCTCACATGATCTCCTGGTTCATGATCTTGATCCCCCGTTGTCTCTCTATCCTTGTCTGCCTCTCTCTCTCTGCCCTTTGTCAGATTCTCTCTCTCTCTCTCTCTCTCTCTCTCTTTCTGTCTGTCTCTCTCTGTCTCTGTCACTCTCTCTGCCTCGTGCTCACTTGTGCTTTCTCTCTCAAAATAAAATGAAGAATAAGCATTTTTTCCTTTCACGTTCATAGTAGGAAAATTTATCTTCATAGGCTGTTACGGCATCTCAATTTATTATTAGAGCGAGTGTGTGTGCAAATGGGGGCAGAGAGAGACTCCCAAGCAGGCTCCATGCTGTTAGCATGGAGCCGATGTGGTGCTCGAACTCCCTAACCGTGAGATCATGGCCTGAGCGGAAATCCAGAGTTGGAAGCTGAACAGACTGAGCCACCCAGGCGCCCCTGTGCCATTCATTTTAAGTGTGGCGGTAGATTCTCTGCAAGAAAAACGTTTTTAAAAGTCTGAATATAACAAAGGCTGGACCAGAAGTACAATTTGGGTTGAAATCTTAGCAGTGCTACTGACATACCTGGTGGGTCATGTGGTCTCTCTGGTCATCGGTGACCTTACTTGAAATCCATGGTTTTGGGCCAAGCCCGTCTCTGTGGTGTGTCCATTCCTAGGCTTTGTTTCTGTGGAAGTAAAGATGGTGTCTTAGGTATCCCTTCGATTACGAACCTAACGCTCGGTTCCCAGCCCTTAGCTGGCAACCTCTAAATCGTTTAGGAAGTTGGGTTTGAAGATGGTACTTAAATGTTGTATCTGTTATGGGGAGAAGTGCTTGCTCATACCCTGAGATTTCTCATGCTGTTGCTTGTACCTCACTGCTCATGAAATATTTAATCAGCCAGTAATAATCTAGCAATTCATTTATTTAAAAAATAAAGAGAGAGAGGGAGAGAGAGAGAGAGAAACAGAAACAGAGTGCATGCAGGGAGAGGCAGAGAGAGATGGAGACACAGAATCCAAAGCAGGCTCCAGGCTCTGAGCTGTCAGCACAGAGCCCCACCTGAGGCTTGAACTCATAAACCGTGAGATCATGACCTGAGCCAAATCTGCACTTTGAACCGACAGAGCCACCCAGGTGCTCCACAATGACTTTAAACTGAATTCTAAGATGTCTGAAAGTGGATATTAATTTGACTTTAGCAGATGGATCTTAATGTACCTATATTTTAAGACTGAGTTGCAGAATATGTCCTGAAATGCATTGCAGTTTTGATAATGTCAATTTTTAGCTAAAACAAAGTCTATAATGATTCTTTCCCTTTCCTTTCATCTCTCTTTTCTCCCTTCTTCTTCACTCTCCCTTTCTCTCCACCTTCCCTACTTGTGTTCCTAAAACTTCATTTGATTTTATTTTTTTCCACAAAAAGTATAGCAAATTCCTAAAACCTCATATTTCATGTACCTCCTGACTATTAATACTAAAGAAAATAGACTGGGCCTCATAACAATAGTGATATTTTTAAGGGATGACATTCTTTTTTTAATTTTTTATTGCAATTTTTTAAATTTTAAAATAATTTATTGCCAAATTGATTTCCATATAACACCCAGTGCTTCAGAGATGACATTCTTTAGTTTCCACTGAACTTCATGATAAAGATAACTTCTTGGTGTTTTGGGAATTGGACATTATTGTGCCGGGGACTTTCCTTGGTGGTTATTGGGGCTCTAAATCCTCGAATCCAGGCCTACTTTTAAAAGTATGTCCACTCTGGAGAGTTGGAGAGTTACTCTTGAGTTTTTAGCCTTCACTTATTTTAGTTTAGGACCATGTAACTATTAATTACTATAAGGGAGACGCATACTGGAGCCTGGAGGCTTAGGGCTAGGAAGATTCATGCAACCAAATCAGCAGCCATTAATGCAATAAATACATTTTGGTGTGAGATGGTGTGGGGCAGGGCATTCTCAGCAGCCTGGTATGATGGGGACCAAAGTATTGTCCATTTTTTTCCCGCCGTTCTTCTGTTCTAATTCTATGTTGTGAATATGTATTTGCATCAGTGATAATGAAAACAAATTTAAGAAATAAACATTTTAATGAAAATCTGTACTCCATCGTAGTTCACACATAAAATTGGAATGCCTGTCACTTGGCAGAATTCAATCACGAACACTTGAGCTTCAAAACTTACTGTGGTACACATGTACCCCAATGCTTATAGCAGCGCTATCCACAATAGCCAAAGTATGGAAAGAGCCCAAATGTCCATTGACAGATGAATGGATAAAGATGTGGTATATATATACAATGGAGTATTACTCTGCAGTCAAAAAGAATGAAATCTTGTGATTTGCAACAACGTGGATGGAAACTAAGGGTATTAGGCTTAGCGAAATTAGAGATAGACAACTATCATATGATTTCACTCCTATGTGGAATTTAAGATACAAAACAGATGAACATAAGGGAAGGGAAGCAAACATAGAAGCAGGGAGGAGGCTACAGTATAAAAGACTCTTAAATGCAGAGAACAAACTGAGGGTTGGTGGAGGGGTTGTGGGTGGGGGGTGGGCTAAATGGACAAGGGGCATTGAGGAAGACACTTGTTGGGATGAGCACTGGGTGTTGGATGATGAATCACTGGAGTCGACTCCTGACATTATTATTGCACTATATGCTAACTAACTTGGATGGTATTAAAAAAGTAATAACCTTTAAAAAATTAAAACCTTACTGCGCTACTTAAAAGAGAAACCCTTTCAGATATGGGGTTATATTGTAAATGTTTAACTTATTTAACCACAGGGGGATAGAAAGTTGGGTGTTTGCCAGAAATGACTTTTATGTTCCAATTTGTTCTGGCAATATGCTTGTGATAACTTTACGTCTTGAATTTATATAGGAAAACCTGGCTTTGTGTATATTCTAATTGTAGACATTTGAAAACTGAAACAATTTTAAAGAATTGTGAAAATTTTGAGAAAGGTCTTTTTGTTGTGCTTGATGTGTCAAGACCACACGGATTGTAAAGTTTCTACTGGGTACCAGTCTCGGGCTAAGCACGGCACCACCCCGAATTACATTGATGGCTACAGCTTGAGCCAAAAGTGCACTCGAGGAGGTAAACCATAATGCTTTCCTTGCCTTAGTGCCTTTGAACAATAGTGTTGTGCATATGCTGAGTACATGCTAGTTTTTTACCTGTTTTAGGGTGTAGGATCTTGGAATAACTCAGTAATGAAAATTGAAATTCCTCTGTGCCACAACTGGGTGCCAATAAACTTATGGAACATTTCGAGTTGCATAGCATTTAAAAGATACTGATGGAATGAATCACCACCTCATGTGTTGTTTTGACAGGAAGTGTATCATGTCTCAATAATTTCCTTAAAAATTTTTCCTGCCAGGTGCCTGTTTTCTTTCTTCTTGTAAACGTATGCTCACAGAATTCCAAATATGTGGTGATTTTTCCCACTGATGCATTTTGACAGCTCATCTTCTTGAAATAGCTAGTATACTTTTGTTTGTAAAGAATTTAAGGCTTCCTACAGGGAAGTGAGAAAGAGTAGCTGTTTTGGAGACTGATGTCCAGCCTGGATGGTTTTGCGTGGTGAGGAGATCTTTTTACAAAGAAAGCGTTAAAAGTAAGCGTTGGGGCGCCTGGATGGCTCAGTCTGACTTCAGCTCAGGTCATGATCTTGCAGTTCACGAGTTCAAGGCCCACATGGGGCTCTGTTCTGATAGCTCCAAGCCTGGAGCCTGCTTTGGATTCCGTGCCTCCCTCTCTCTCTGACCCTTCCCTGCTTGCACTCTCCCTCTGTCTCTCTCTCGCTCTCTTAAAAATAAATAAACATTAAAAAATAATTAAAAAGTAACTGTTAACAGACTCGGTCTAATGCCAGATGTACATGAAGTATTACTCACGTATGGAGAGATTAGGGGATATTTTAATTTTCCAGTTTTTAAAAAATTATTTTAATTCCAGTATGGGTAACGTACAGTGTCATATTAGTTTCAGGTGTGCATTGTAGTGATTCAGCGGTTCTAGACATTGCTCAGTGCTCCTCATGAAAACTCTGCTGTGTATTTATCCTTCTCTGGTTATTTTGCTTAATGTTATACTCTCCAGATCCATCCGCGTTGCTACAAATGGCAATATTTCATTCTTTTTTATGGTTGAATAAAAATCCATTTTATATATAATATATATATTATATAAAATCTTCTTTACCCATTCATTTATCGATGGACACCTTGGCTGCTACCATAATTTGGCTGTTTTACAAATACTGCTGTAAAGATAGAGGTGTTTATACCCTTTCTTTTTTCTTTTTTTTTGGCATATATTCTTTTGAATTTGTGTTTTGATATTCCTTGGGTAAAAACCCATTCGTGCAATTACTGGATTGGAGGATAGTTGTATTCTTAAATTTTTGAGGACCCTCCATACTGTTTTCTAGAGTGGTTGCACCAGTTTGCATTCCCACCAACAGGGAATAGAGTTCCTCTTTCTCCAAATCCTCACTAACTCCTGTTATTTCTTGTGTTGTTTTTGATTTTAGCCATTCCAACAGGTGCGAGGTGGTATCTCGTTGTGGTTTTGATTTGCATTTCCCTGATGATGAGTGACGTTGAGCATCTTTTTATGGGTGTGTTGGCCACCTGGATGTCCTCTGTGGAAAAATGTCTGTTCATGTCTTCTGCCCATCTTTTAATTGGAATATTTGTTTTTTGGGTGTTAAGTTCTTTATATATTTTGGATACTAACCCTTAATTTGCTATGTTACTTGCACATATCTTCTCCCATTCAGTAGGTTGTCTTTTAGTTTTGTCGTTTGTTTCTTTTGCTGTGCAGAAGCCTTTTGTTTTGATGTAGTCCCAATAGTTTATTCTTTATTTCCTTTGCCACAGGAGACCTACATAGGAAAATATTCCTATGGCCAGTGTCAAATTACTTACCTGTCCTGTCTTCTAGAATGTTCATGGCTTCATGTCTCACTTTTAGGTCTTATATCCATTTTGAGGTTATTTTTGGGTATGGTGTAAGAAAGTGGTCCAGTTTCATTGTTTTGCATGTTACTGTCCAGTTTTTCCCACACCATTTGTTGAATAGACTGTTTTCTCCCATGGCGTATTCTTGCTTCTTTTGTCAAAGACTAGTTTAGCCTTATATAGTTTAGGCCTTTTCCTGGGCTTTCTGCCCTTTTCTACTGATCTCTGTGTCTATTTTTGTGCCAGTATTTTACTGTTTTGATTACTACAGCTTTGCAATGTAACTTAAAAGTTCAGAATTGTGATACCTCCAGCTTTTTCGTTTTTCAAGATTGGTTTGGCTGTTTGGGGTCTTACAGTTCCATATACATTTTGGAATTGTTCTAGTTCTGTAAAAAAAAATAATGGTCTTTTGATACAGACTGCATTAAATCTGTACATCGCTTTGGATATTATGAACTTTTTTTTTTTGGTGGGGGTGGTAGTAGGGACATTTTAACAATATTCTTAATGATGAGCATGGAATATCTTTGCATTTGTAGAGGCCTTTCACCTCCTTGGTTAAGTTTATATCCTAGGTATTATTTTAAGTGCAATTGTAAATGGGATTGCTTTCTTATTTTTTCTGTCTATTGCTTCATTATTAGTGTATAGAAATGCAGTGGATTTCTGTACATTGATTCAGTATCCTGTGACATAACTGAATTCATTGATCAGTTCTAATTATTTTTTAGTGGAGTCTTTAGGTATACATACTATCATGTCATTTGGAAATAGTGAAGGTTTTACTTGTTTCTTATCAATTTGGATGCCTTTTATCCTGTCTCTGTATACACAAGTAATTAAACACAATGTTCTTAAAATGAGCATGAGCTATCTTGAAGTAAAAGAAATTAAAAAATGTACCAAGGAGTTTCCTATGTTAAGCCAGGTGCTATTCAAGGCAATATGAGAGACACAGAAAATTAGAGCCCCTGTCAGAGGGCGTGGGGTCACGTCTAGTGTGGCGTCTGCCCGAAAAGGCGAGAGTTGTGTGGTCTCATCTGCTTAGACCTGGGGACTCTGGGAGGGAGAGGTAGCCCCTGTGTAAAGCAGGGTTTCCTGGCCTTCCAGTAGATACAGGTGCAGAAATCTAAGAAATTACACGTATGTGTGCAAAAATTTTTAATAACTTGGGCATTGGGTTTTAAAAACTTTGATGTGTTTGCCTTTGGATATTTAGTTCCGTATATTTGACTAGTAAGAGTGTGTCTGTATACATATCTAAGTTTATGTACATTATATTACTATAATAAAAACAGCCATAAATTTTTATCAGCAAATTATACCCACAGCCTTTTATAGTCTGCCTACATATTTTCGTATGATGTAAACTGAATGATTTCCTAACTCTTCCCTTCTTTGGTAGGATAAGTATATCCCTTATCTTTATTGAGTATAGAATTACTGCATTTAAAATACAGTTTATTTTGGTTCTGTCCTTTAAATAAAAATCACAGCGGTTTCTTCCAAAAGTTTTAACATTTCTGGCAGGATTACATGGTATAGGTAGGGTGCCTTATGTTCATAGACTTTTAAAGACATAGAACTCTATAGTGTATCGATCCCATGTAACTTTGAAGATGATAGGTTTTTATGAAGGCACGCTTGGAGGGGTTGGCATGTAATTAGAGTCAGTCCTGCTACAATCAGTATATATACAAAAAGTATAAACTTTTAACTGTGCTTAGAAAAGTAGCTTACTGTTTTAGTTTTTCTCCATTTGTACAGGAAAAATAAAAGAATTTATCGGCAAACCGAGGTCCCATTCTTGTATCCTTAATGGGGGTTGGATGTCAAAACCATAGTATGGTTAAAGTGAGATGCCTATATGGGAAATAGTTCATGCTCTTGAAAAGGGCAAGTCTGGGTCGCTGACACTGTGGGATGCAGAGTGAGAGGAGGAGGTGAGCAGAGAAGGCGTGAGCTGGCTCTGATGGGCCCTTATCCTGCGCCTCATCCCAACTCTGTGCGCTGGCTTCTCCTCTGCACTCACCTGGCCTGGGCAGGGACCAGGCAGGTACTTGGTCACAAGCCCACAGCAGTACTCCGGCCTCAACCGTGGCTCTCCTCACCCACCATCTTGTGTGATTCTGTGAGCAGTATATAATGGATGCATATACGGTGTGAAAAGCCTCTATGAAAGTTAAACAGCCTATTACTTTATGGACTTTGTGCCAAAATGCCATTTAACTCTCAGTTAGGCAGAGCTTTGATCTTTAACGTGCCAGAGAGAATTTCTGCCAACAGAGGTCTAATGATCCTGTACCTCATTTAACAGAACTTCCTTCAGTATTATGGTTAAACAAAAAATATAAAACAGTTGTAGGAAACTGGAATATATCCTTAACTGGCTAACTTGGAGATATAAAATGAGATTTTGGGTGTAAATCTAGTTTAATGGATTTTTTTTTATACATCCAATATCCCCGTCTATAAAGTGGAGATAATACGAGCTCTCTGGATAAAACTGGATAGTTGGCCAATCAGATGAAGTTACAGATGGAAATGCTTTGGTTTTGTGTTTTTGGATCATTTAAAATGTCTAAACCCTACACAGTGGTAACTTTGCCCAAAGAGCGATGTATGGCCCAGGTTTACTATTGCTGTACTTGCAGTAACTATATATGTGGAAAAGCAGCAACTGTGATCATTTGGTATCATGCCAGCTCCTGTGTCTTTCTGTTAATTTAATACTTGGGCATTTAATAACATGAAAGAAAAATGTGGAGCCAAACCAAATTAGGGAGCAAAGTCTCAAAGAAGCCCATTCTGTAAGAAAGGGGCTAATGAGTGGCCTTGTTCTGGTAGGAATCCCTTGTTTGGTACTTGAGGTTGTAAAAAAAAAAATAAATACAGGTAAAACTAAAAAAAAATAAAACCAAAAACAACCTAATATCTGTGGTGGGACTGTATACATTTATATGGTTTGTAAATGGCTGCCACTTTTATTAAGAAATAAAGTTTCAGGGGCCCCAAGCATTAGTATCTGTTAATCTTTCAAAGTCAGTTGACTAAAGACTCTCTTCTCTCTCATTGGTGGTCAAATGAAAAGGTGAAGATGGTAAAAAAACTTTTTGCTCCTCTCATCTGGTTTTGGAGTCCTGTTCACTTGTAAAAATTCATCAGGTGACTATCCTCGAAACATTTTGGGCTAAGTACATGTTGACTGTCCTGGAGTCTTGAGCTGGATGATCTCGTGGTTCTTGAGTTTGAGCTTTTGTGATGGGTTCTGTGCTGACAGCTTGGTGCCTGGTTCCTGCTTTGAATTGTCTCCCTCTCCTCTCTCTCTCTCACTCACTCAAATAAAAATTAAAAAAAAATTAAAAATCTCACTTCTAGGTCTTGGGTTGTGGGCACATAGTGTTTCTACTGCCTGAGGTGGGGCCTTCTCCTAATTAGCCCATGATTGCCATAGGCCATGGGAGATAGAGCCCCTTTGGAAATGTCTTTGTGCAGTTTGGAAAATGAAGCTTCTGAGGTTTATCCAATCATCCAAGCAGTTTCTGTAGTAGTTGTGGGCCCTATTGCAGGGAGTGTCAGATGCCTTTTCATCAGGTACAGAAAGACCCCTTTGTGTAATTTAGGTTGGAATTCTGGAGTTGCTGTTAACAATGAAGATGGTAACTATTAGTGGCTTTCCCTTTGGCATTGTGCTTACAGCTTTATGAATTATTTTCTTTAATTCCTTGAGCAGCCTCACCATTGGTTTTACAGATGAGGAAACTAAGGGTAAGCAGTACTTTCTAGGTCCAGCAGCTTATTGATCACTGGACTCTGCGACTCTCTTCACTCTTAAATTTGCCACCAGGTGTCTTAAAGGCTAGGAAGGGGAAATTCAGCTTCTCTACATGTAATAGATTATGCTGCAACTGAGTCGAAGTTTTCCCCTTTAGTCTACCTTACTGGTTCATGGCTATTTTTAGAGCAAACACTCCAAACCAGGCACAGAAGTCTAATGTCAATGTCTGTACTGTTCCTAGCTTTTTTTATGCATTCTACAAGGCTGTTTACATTTGAAATAATTTTGAACTTAGTGACTGCTCATTAGGCACTCCCGAGGATTTCTTTAATTTTTATTCTTGATCACTCTGTACTTTATCTTCATTGACTTTCATTCTGTCCCCTTGGTCCTCTTCAGTTTGTATTGATTTCCCAAGGGTGGGAAGTGGTCGCCACATTCTCCAACCTGCCAGGGTGCACATTAAATAAGAGGGTGTGTTTTCTGCAAGGGAACACTGTAAAAACATGGCTTTAGTTAGACTGGGTTTTGCTATCACCATGTACCAACAATTCTGAACAAAAACTTAGAGTTACTCGCTACCAAAATTCTTCTGTTGGTCTAAGTTCTAACTAATTGCTATAGTAACTGTTGTATTTGAGTATCTATATAAACTTCAAATTAGCACATTTTGCTAACTTACCCCTTAATTTTCATGTTGAATACAATGTCAGTTAGGATAGCTCCCATTTATTCACTTGATCCCTAACACATGTTGCACAAGTTCTGAGGGAAGGTTAAAAAAGGTATGGCATCATCCATACTTGGTTGGGGTTCAGTTTGGGTGTCTGAGATCTGTAGTAGTATTTACTAGTGTGTATAAACAGTGGATTTGAAATAAGCAATGATAGCACACTGATGGTAAAAACCAAGAAATAAAACTTGAGATACTTGTAATTCTGTCCTACCATGTGACCCAGCAGAGTTTGTTCAAAACGTAAAACAGTGAATGGAGAAAAGGTAACCCTCTTGCCCTGTTGGTGGGAATGCAAACTGGTGCAGTCTCTGCAGAACACAGTATGGAGGTTCCTCAAAAAAATTAGAAGCAGAATTACTATATGATCCGGTCATTCCACGACTGTATTTACTCAAAGAGTAGGAAAACGCTAATTTGAAAGGATACATGAACCCGTGTTTACTGCAGCATTACCTATAATAGTCACGTTATGGAAGCAGACTAAATGTCCGTCAGTAGATGAATGGCTAAAGAAGATGTGGTACGCACACACTGTAATATTACTTACCTGTAAAAAGTAATGAAGTCTTGCCATTCGCAGCAACATGGATGGACCTAGAGGGTATGATGCTAAGTGAAATAAGTCAGAGGACAACAAATATCATATGGTTGCATCCGTATGTGGAATTTGAGAAACAAATGAACAAAGAAAAAAGAGACAAAGGCAGACTCTTAAATACAGAGAACAGATTGATGGAGGGGAGAGAGGTGGGTGGGGGCCAATGGGGAAATAGGTGATGGGGATTAAGAGCACACTTAATGTGATGAGTGATGTATAGAATTGTCTAATCACTATATTGTACACCTGACACTAATATGACACCGCATTAATTATACTGGAATTAAAAAAACTGGATGCAATGTAAAGCAGTGAAGGAGTTTAATGCTATTTCATAAATGAATCTATTATACTTGAAATATTGAACTCGAATAATATTTTCAAATTGAAATTTCATGTTTTAGATGGTTTTGGAAACTAAAAGATGAATGTAGGAAAAGTGTTACGATTGGCACAATTTAGTGGTTGGCTTCATGGGATCTTTGGAAGGCATTTAAAAGTTTTGTTTACATTTTCTTTATTTTTACCGGCATGATTAAATATTTGTACTTAAATAAAATAAGATTTTCACAGTGTCTCTTGCCATTTGGCACTTTTAAACAGATGATTACTGAAAACAATTCTTCTGTAGAAAAGGGGATACTAAATGACCTGCTTTAGATATCGAATACATGAGGTGTGCCACTGCCCATGTCACTCTAAATGTTGCTCTCGTAACTTCCCATCAGGCATTACTGCAAAGTTAGTGACAATCTATGTTCTAGATAAGCATGTAGCCTAGCAACCCCTGAGTTGGTTGACAGGGAATTCGTCCTATGGCCTGTTCTGTGTTCCCTACGCTGGTTCAGGCTTCATCATTTCCCTGGGTTACTGTATTCATTGGCTTCCTGTGCTCACATCCTCCTGCCTCCTGCCGCTGCCATCATCCATCTGCTTCTCTCTCGGGGCAAATTCGCCGAAATACAAACCTTAGCGTGTCTGTTGTCTGCTTCGAATCATTCACTTGGTCCTCTTGTTTTTCACTTCACAGGACCCGTCATAGTGTGGCTCTCGAATTCCTCTTTGGCCTTCCTTCTGCCAGACAGCTCTCATGAGAGCTCCTGGAACACACCTTGATGCTTCTTCTCTGCCTTTGTATCTCCTTTTCCCTTGGCTGGCCATTCCCTTTCCGCTTCACTTCCCTGCTCTCTGCAGAAACCTGGCTAACTTCTGTCTTGTTTTTTTAAAGATTTTATTTTTAAGTAATCTCTGCATCCTCTGTGGGGCTCAGACTTAGAACCCCGAGATCAAGAGTTCTGTGCTCGACCAACTGAGCCAGGCAGGTGTCCCATGACTTCTATTTGTTTTTAAACATGATCTTCTTTTTTTAATTTTTTTTTTTTTTTGAGAGAGACAGAGTGTGAGCGAGGGAGGGGCATAGAGAGAGAGGGAGACACAGAATCTGAAGCAGGCTCCAGGCTCTGGGCTCGAACCCACAGATTGTGAGATCATGACCTGAGCTGTAGTCGGACGCTTAACCAACTGAGCCACCCAGGCGCCCCCCATGACTTCTATTCTTAATGAGTCTTAGGTCATAGGTCCACTCCCTCCCTCCCTTGTGCTCAGCAAGTAGCTGCGTCCACTCCATCAGAGGACATTGATGTTGTCTTCAATGGCATGTGTGGTCTTTTGCTTCTCCCACTGGACCATGGGCTCCCAGCATCCAGCTCAGTGTCTGTTGCAAATTGGGTGCTCTCAGTATTGCACAGAGGGATGAACTGACAACCACAGATTGTAGTCATCTGAATTACTGTGTCTGCAAGAGGCTCTGTGACCTGGGTAGTGGTTTCTAGTTTATGTAGAATCACACATTTTCCTGGTCATTAGAACCATCTGGGGAGTTTTTGAAATGTGGTTTCCTGTGCACTTAGACCACTTGAGACAGAATATCTGGCAGGTGGGACTTAGGAATCTGTATCAACTCGACTGGCATAGACTTTATTTTTGACTGGAAAGCTTTTTCTGAAAATCATGGTTAATCATTGATAGTTTCCCTGTGTCCATTAGCTTGCTGCTGTATCCAAGAAAGAGATTTTAGTAATCTTGGGGAGTTTCTTCTATATAAGAAAACAAAAATCTTTTTACCTTTTCACAGTTTATAGAGGGCTCCTAGTAACATCTCAGTTAATCCTCAATTGTGGGAGCTAGGAAGATGGGTCAGATTGTAGCATTTAAGGTTGATACTTGATCAGGGTCATGTTTTCTAAAGATATTTAGTTAATGAGGTTGTTAGGACTCCCAGTAACCTTGGGGAGTTTGATCCGTGTCTTCCATTCCTGTGATTCCAAATGGCCTCCCTGCCCTCCCTTCCTGCTGGCATTTAGCATCTCCTGTTTAGGGCCATCCCCTGTGGCTATGGATACTGGGTATCTACATCCTTGATTCTGGCGCCATATTTGAGCACGAGGCAAGGGGCATCTGTTAATGATGTGAATTGGCATAAATGGCGACATCTCAGACTTGGTGGATCTGAAACTGAGCCTGTCCCTTTGCTACTCCACCCCAAATGGTACCTTCCCTTAACCCAAAAGTCCAGGAGTCTGTTTTTAGTGTTCACTCTTCTTTATTCCCTGGGATAACTTGACTTTTTAAATAACCTTAATTCTGTCCCATCCTTTCCTCACTGTTATTGATGCAGTTGAGACCCTGATCTTTTTATATCTAGATTGCTGCTACATTACCTGCCTTTGATATGGTCTCCAAAAAATGTACTTTCTGTACCGGCTCCAGAGTGATCCATCTGAAAACAGAATCGATTACTCCCTCCTTAGGTAGGGTCTTCAATGGCTCCCTATTCCTACATGAAAAAAATTCATGGTACTCAGGGCACTATTCAAGGCTTTCCAGTTTGACTAGCCTTTTCTGCCTCACCATCTATAGTGCTACTTCTGGAGCACCTGGGTGGCTCAGTTGGTTAAGCGGTCGACTTCGGCTCAGGTCATGATCTCACAGTCTGTGAGTTCAAGCCCCGCGTCGGGCTCTGTGCTGACGGCTCAGAGCCTGGAGCCTGCTTCTTCAGATTCTGTATCTCCCTCTCTCTCTGCCCTTCCCCTGCTCATACTCTGTCTCTATGTCTCTCAAAAATAAATAAACATTAAAATATATATATATATATAGTGCTACTTCTCCATCTTGGAGTATTCCCTTTGCGCACGCCATTTTTGGAGTGCTTCTATTTGAGAGCTCACTGGATATAGCCTGCTGAGCCTTGCCTCTCTGCCTTGGCTCTGTTGTCTCTCCAGCCCTAAACATCCTTCTTCTTGCTCTTTGTCATTGTGATCCGTATCTTACTTTTCTTTACTTGGCTAACTCCTGCTCCAGATGATGAATTTACAGGTAACAGTACCTTTAGGGAACCTCTTAGATCCTCTTAGATCGTTTAGCTAGAAAAGAATTTATTTTCTGTAAAAGTCTAAGTGGGAGAGATGGGTGGCTCTCACTCTGAGGTTACTCAGGGACCATGTTCCTTCTGTCTTGTTGCTGCGCTGTCTGTACGGCATTATTTTCATTTACATGACTGCAGCTGGCTCACTCCCACTCTCCTGTCTCCAGCCTCCCAGAAGAGGGAAAGAAGTTGTGGAGACCACCCTCCTTCCTTTGAGGAGCCTGACTGAGCCTGTATGCCTGACTCCTGTTCACATCTCCTTAGCCGGAACTTCACTGAATGCCCACACCTAGCTCCAGGGAAGGCTGGGTAATAGAGTCCTTAGCTTAGCGGTTTTTAATAAAATGTGAGCCACACATGTGTAGAGGTTCTTAATAACCATATTAAGAAAAAGAAACAGAAGAAAATAACGCATTATATTTAGTCCAGTGTATCTAAACTAGCACGTCAATTGCAGGATTAGCCACACTTCAAATGTTGAGTAAATACACCTGGTAGTGGCTACAGTATTGGGTAGTACAGCTTTTTCTGGCTTTGTGTGCAGCAGAAGTTGAAGGTTCCTACCTTGGAAATGAAGGGGAAAATGGTATCTGGGGTCTCTTCGTAGTTGGTCATATTTCTTGGAAACCAGTAGTTGTTCCTCTTTCCAACTTGATATTACTGCACGGCATTGTCTGTGACACATTGCGTTTATACTTACCTGATTTAGTCTGTCATTTGCATTGAGTATTTTTAAGAGCAAAGATTAAGTCTTTTCTCTCTGGCCTAGTATAGTATTGGGCACAGTTTGATTGTTCAAATAAATGTTAAGTGAATAAAGTAATTGAGCAAGGATTTCATTTAATTCCTCAGCTGTTTTCATTATTCTTGGGCAGATGCTTATGAATCTACTCATTGATAGGCTAACGCTTTCTTGTGTGTTAAAAGTTAAATTGTCCTTAGGGAGATGAATATACTTTTCATTTTATTCGATACATTTCCTGTGAACCCAGAGTCACAGGGGCTTTGGAGTGACATCCACATTCTGATAGAACGGCAGATTCTTGGTTCCACAAATCATGTTTTAGAAAACAGGTCCAGTGTGCAGAAATCTATTTTCTGTGAAGTGGTGAATCTTCTGGAGATGGTGCCTCTGTACTGTGAAAGAACAGGATGGAGCTGTTGGCATGCAGCCTATTGCATTGAGAGTTCCTGTTCGGTCCTTGGGGAAATAGGCCATTTCCAGGCAATAGTACAAATCTGTTGCTGGTAGAGGACAGAAGAAAATACATGTGAAGCACAGTATTCCCAGAAGTCAACAATTCAGAACTTATCAATGATTGTTAGAATTAGATGGGAAATGAATGTACCTTCTCATTAAATGAAGTACAGAGCTGAATGTTCCCTAAACAAGTAAAATTGTGGAAATTTACAGGCTGTTCTCATCTTGTACAAGCCAGTCCTGCATCCCTAGTCAGGTGGCTGCAGGAAAGCTTTTCTTGGGCTGGCCCTTGATGTGTGTGACCCTTCTTTCTAGAGAATGGAGGACAGGGATAGGAAAGGGAAATGCACAGGACTGCGTCTCCTCTCATTTTTCATAAACACCTCCCTTTGCCCCTTGCTGTGTCATCGTTACATACCTCCCCTTTTCCCCAGCATAGCTTTTCTTCCCTTTCCCAGGAGTAGCTGTTGGGACAAGTTTCCTAGATTAGTCATATTTTGCAAGAATCTCCTTTCTGTCAGGCTGTGGCTGGCTTCAGGAAAATATTTACAACAGTAATAATAGTCACTACTACTATGATAATGGTGTTCCAGAGCATATGCATGGCTGGCTTGTGCTAAGGCCTTCATGTGTGTTACTTATTTTTCTTAGAACGATCTTCCGAGATAGGCATTATTTTGATGCCCATTTTTTAGATGAAGGAACAGAGGCTTAGCTTAAGTGACTTGGGTGGGGTCACAAGCTAATGAGTTGCTAAACTAGATTTACAGGTATCAGAATGTAAATCTTAGGCTTTTAACCATTGTATGGTCCTGCCTCCTAATTATGACTTCCTTGACTTTTCGCCTCTATTTGATGCACACATTTTTTGTAGTGATGAAGTTGGGAAGAGGGATGGGGTGGGAGAGGGACCCAGGAGTATCTGATACAGAAGAAGAAGAATTGAGAAAGGTTTGGACAATAGGGATGACTTATTTGTGGTAGAGGAAGGAGGAGCCAGAAATATCAGACTCAGATTCTGAGTACTGGGAGAGCTTTCATTGTGACCCTATTCACGATGGAGTTGTACAATACGTTAAAAAAAATCACTTACCGTGGGATTTATTCCTGGGTTTCAAGGGTGGTTCAATATCCATAAACTCCAGCTAATATCATCCTAAATGGGGAAAAAAAAACTGGGAGCTTTTCCTCTATGGTCAGGAACAAGACTGGGATGTCCAATAGTATAGGAAGTCCTAGCCATATCAGCCAGATAATAAAAAGAAATAAAAGGCATCCAAATTGTCAAGGAAGAAATAAAATTTTGACTATTTTCAGATGACCTGTTATTCTATGTAGAAAACCTGAAAGCCTCCCCCAAAACTATTAGAATTGATAAAAGAATTCAGTAAAGACACAGAATACAAAACCAATGTACAAAAATATTTAGCATTCCCATACACTATTAATGAAGCAGCATAAAGAGAAATTAAGGAATGAATCTTATTTAGAATTGCACCAAAACCCATAAGATACGTAAGAATAAACCTAACGAAAAAGGTGAGAGACCTGTACTTGGAAAGTGATAAAATACTGATGAAAGAAATTGAAGAGGACACAAAGACCTGGAAAGACATTCCATGGTCATGGGTTGGAAGAACAAATATTAACATGTCTATACTACCTAAAACAATGTACACGTCTAATGCAACCCCTATTAAAATACTAACAGTGTTTTTCACAGAGTTTGAACAAACCTAAACCTTTTAAGTTACCACAAAAGACCCTGAATAGCCAAAGCAACCTTGAGAAAGAAAAACCTGGAGGCATCACAATTCTGGACTTAAAATTATATACAAAACTGTAGTCATGAAAACAGTATGTTGCTGAAACAAAAATAGACGCATAGATCAATAGAAGAGAATTAATCCATGATTGTATGGTCAACTAATTTTTCACTAAGCAAGAAAGAAGATCTGCTGGAAAAAGACTATGTCTTCAACAAGTGGTGTGAGGGAAACTGGACAGCTATGTGCAAAAGAATGAACCTAGACCACTTTATTATATCCTACACAAAACGGATTACAGACCTCCATAGGAGACCGGAAACCATAAAAATCCTGGAGAACACAGACAGTAATCTCTTCAGCATCGGCCATATTGACTTCTTTCTAGATATGACTCCTTAGACAAGGGAAACAAAAGCAAAAATGAACTTTTGGGACTTCATCAAAATAAAAAGCCTCTGCACAGGAAAGGAAAACAATCAACAAACCTAAAAGGCAAGCTATGAAATTGGAGAAGATATTTGCAAATAACACATGGGATAAAGGGCTAATATCCCAAATATATAACAAACTTACTAAACTCAACACCCCAAAAATGAATAACCCAATTAAAAAGATAGGCAGAAGACATGAACAGACATTTTTCCAAAGAAGACATACAGATGGCTAACAGACCCATAAAAAGATGCTCAATATCACTACCTAGAGAAATGGAAATCCAAACTACACTGAGAGAACACCTCACACCTCACGCCTATCAGAATGGCTAAAGTCAACAGCACAAGAAACAACAGGTATTGGCGAGAATGTGGAGAAAGGGGAACCCTCTGCACTGTGGGGAGAGGGATGCAAACTGGTGCAGCCACTTTGGAAAACAGTATGGAGTTTCTTCAAAAAGTTAAGAATAGATCTACCCTATAATCCCAGAATTGCTCTAATCAGTAGTTACCCAAGGAATACCGAAATAACAATTCAAAGGGTGATATGTGCACCCTGGTGTGTATAGCAGCAGTATCTACAATAGCCAAATTATGTCAATAGTCCAAGTGTCCATCAATCGATGAATAAAGAAGATGTGTATACATGCACGTGTGTGCACATGCACACACACACTGGAATATTACTCAACTATAGAAACGGAAATCTTGCCGTTTGTAAGAACATGGATGGAGCTACTAGAGAGTGTTATGCTAAGTGAAATAAGTCAAGGAAAGACAAATTACATATGAGTTCACTTACGTGGAATTTAAGAAACAAAAGAAATGAGCAAAAGGGAAAAAAGGGAAGGCAAAGAGGCAAATCAAGAAATAGACTCTTAATCATGGAGAACAAACTAATGGTTCCAGAGAGGAGGGGTTGGGGGGAGGGGTGAAACAGGTGATGAGGATTAAGGAATGTACTTATGATGTGCCCTGGGTGATGAATGGAAGTGGTGAATCCATTGTACACCTGAAACTAATATGGTACCATATGTTAACTACCTGGAATTTAAATTTTTTTTTAATTTAAAATAGTTTATTTTCAAATTGGTTTACATAAAACACCCAGTGTTCATCCCAGCATGTGCCCTTTTTTAATGCCCATCACCCCCTCTCCCCCCCCATCTCCCTCACCCTCAGTTTGTTCTTAGTCTTTGAGAGTCTCTTATGTTTTATCTCCCTCCCTCTCTGTGTCAACTGACGAGTGGATAAAGATGTGGCACATATATACAATGGACTACTATGTGGCAATGAGAAAAAATGAAATCTGGCCATGCGTAGCAACATGGATGGAACTGGAGGGTATTATGTTAAGTGAAATAAGTCAGTCAGAAAAAGACAGATACCATATGTTTCCACGAATAGGTGGACTTGGTGAGACTAAGCAAAAACCAGGGGGAGGGGAAGAGGGGAAAGAAAAAAAAATTTTTTTTTTAACATTTATTTTTGAGAGACATAGAGACAGAAAATGAGCAGGGGAGGGGCAGAGAGAGAGGGAGACACAGAATCAGAAGCAGGCTCCAGGCTCTGCAGGCTCGAGCCGTCAGCACAGAGCCCGATGCGGGGCTCGAACTCACAGACCGCGAGATCATGACCTGAGCTGAAGTCGGCCACTTAACCAACTGAGCCACCCAGGTACCCCAACTACCTGGAATTTAAATAAAAACTTAAAAAAAAAACCAAGATGGAGTTGTAGCCATAAGGTAGTTCAGCCTTGTTTTATTGATCAAGCAGTTGGAGCTCAGAGACCTGAAATTATTTTCTGGGATATGTGCATAGTAAAATAAATGGAGGATTGCATACTTAAATGTGTCTGGATTCAAAGTTGACTTTGTTGATACATTAGTTTGTAACCAACCCCTGTTTGTTTCCATTTTTTGTTTTTCTATTTGTTACCAGTAGTAAACTGTCCTTGGAAAGTAACCCAAGGGGAAGTGTACTTGCTGGAGGAATAGTAGCAGGATATTGGAGAAACTGGCATAGAAATTGGTTTCTCAGCTGCCTAGGGAGTAGAAGTGAAGGATGAGCTAATACAGTAGGTGGTGATAGGGAAGGAGACTGTGGGTATGCCCCCAGGTCCCTCTGTAAGTAAGATGTAGGGGGGTACAGACTACTGAGGCTGGACTTGTCAAATTCCTCTCCCCACACCTTGCTTTGGCCCTCACATTTGGGGTGGAGTGTTGCAGCTCCCATGGCTTCCTAAATGGGAGTGGAGGAAGGAGAAGTGTATAATTCCACCACTAGAATTGTAGCAGGAGGAAGCCTGTTCTTGGAATGCTAAATAGGAACTCTGATTTTCATGTGGAAACATGGGTAAACATGCTTAGGACAACACCCACAGGTCAGTATGTGAGGTAAAAAGGCTCTTCTGGTCTGTTGTGGAGAGTTTGAATGAGGTAAGATTTTAATGAGGAAATGTCACTAACGTGGGGCTTTGTCAGTCTCCCTTTGGGTCTAGTGATGGAAAGTAATCTTGGCATTATGGTCCTGATGAAATATGTAAGAGAAAGATGTAGTTTTAATTACATTTCTGTTTTTTCGCTGGTGACCTAAGGACCTCAGTCTTTTCTGTAAAACGAACATCATACTCACTTCATTACTCTGCAGAATAAATAAGTAACCGGTTAAGAGGCAACTCCAACTCATCGATACAGTAAGAATGGAGGAAAAGCAGTTGTACTGGAAAAGCAGGGTCTTGTCTTGAAACAGAACACATTATTGTACTAAGGTTGTAGTATTTGTAGGTAGTGGGTGGACATGATGAGGATGTTATAGGTCTTCCTCAAGCTGCCTTTGTCACTGTCACTAAGTGAAGTGTTAGCAGATAGGACTAGGTGTGTAGTAAACTACACACGTTGTGTTAAGTCAATAACAGCTTGTTTATTATAACCTAATTGAAAACACATAGTATATACATGGAACATTCTCTATTTTTCTACTTATTAAATTAGTAATGTTTTCGTTATTCAGTATCCTTCCCCAAATTGTTTTTAGTAGCTGCATGAAATTCTCTTACTTTTCTCTTCTTAATGTGGGACCTTGAGGTTATTTCCCACATATTACTCATCTTATAATGTGTGAAGTGCAACTTTTTCAAAGGGAAGAGACAGTTCTGTTACAACTATGGTTGTAAATTCTGAGTTAGAATCGGGCTGCAACCACAGCTGGCCCCCGCTTCCCATGCTCTATCACACTCAAGTCGCCATTAACCTATTTATCTCTAGAGCCAGGGACTTGCTCATTGACCTTGGTTCTTTTGACATCAAGCACAGAGTAGGTGATTATTAGAGGTTTATGGAAATAAACTGAAGATAGATGCCGGGGTCCTTGTTCCGGCAAATCTAGGGGTCCACAAAGGATGGACGGTCAGGTGAAAGGAAGTGAGAGAGTCACGAGAAAAGTGTAGTCTAATGACCAAGCAATCTGGCATCTTCTCAGATTCTGGCCTCCTCTAGCATCTTCTCAATTCTGGCGATTCTCTCCCTGCTGGTCTGTGTCTTTATTTAAAAGGTAGTTTGATGTCTTTAACAATAATCCATTTTTACCAGCAGGGTGGCAAACCTCCTTAATCCTGTATGTTGGTTTTAAGATAAATTTAGGGTGGCGGGGAGAGAGCAGGGTGTTTCCTTAAGGTCTTATAAATCCATCAAGGCATTGTGCTCCAGGTCCTTCCCTTACATTCCTTGGGGCCAAGGAGAGTAGCTCAAGAAATCCAAGCCCACCATTTTGGCCAGCTGGAGCTTTGCTTTAACCACTTTTCTACACAGAGAAGGGTCTAAACCTGTGAGCCCAAAACGGCTCCCAACAGATAGAAATTTTGATGTGCAGAAGGGTTTGAGAACCTCCAGTTGATGTTTTCCTCTGTGTTCAATTGACTACTTCAGATTTTCAGGGATGAGGAGGGAGTATAAAAAAATCTCTTCACTCAAGAAGAAGAGATAACAGAAGCAGGGAAAAGGAATTACAGAATTTAGTAAAAAAATAATAAGTTGAAATTCTGGCTAGGAGTTCAGAGCTAGGAGAATTCTTACTGCTGGAGTAATCAGGTATAATGGAGCAGTCAAGGCAAAATAGGATTTAGGAATCACCCACTTAGGTAGAAGGAGGGTAAAAGGGGTAGGTGCTTTGGGCAGGAGAACCAGTGTTAAAAAACACTGGTGTGAACAAAACTGCAGCATGGGAATCACTGTGGACCATGAGAGACATGGTGTTATAATTTGGGGAAGTAGAAGGAAATTGTGTTAGGTAGCCAGGTAGGGTGGGGCTGTGTTAAGGAGGGTTGGAAGCCAAACAGATTTAGACAGAGGCATAATAAGCAATAAAGAGTCTTTGTAGGCTCAAGAGTGACATGAGGAAAGTGGTTGAACTGGAAATTCAAAGGTGGTGTCAGAAATAACTTTGAGAAGGTCACTTATAACTATGCAAATACTTGGTAATACTTTACATATCTGGTATCCCTAAGTTTCATGAAGCTCATTTAATCCTTACATGTCCAGGAGTGGATAGCAATTATATTCATTTTTTTTTTTAATTTAAAGTAAGCTTTATGTCCAACATGGGACTTGAACTCAGAACCCTGAGATCAAGTTGCATGCCCTACCGACTGAGCCAACCAGGTATCCCTGTATTCCCCATTTTATGCATAGAGAAATGGAGTTCCCAAGTGGTCAACCTCTCAGTCACACAATTAAAATATGGCAGATTTAGGAACCCCAGTCTCCTCACTCCGGGACCCTGGTTTTCCAGTGATGGATCTTGGTGTGGGGGACAGGTCATAACTTAAGACAATGTTGGAGGAACAGTTTCTAGGAAAGAAAAGAATAGCATCAAAGTGGAACTTAGGTGTACCACGTGCTTTATGGAAGTTTGATTTCCTCACCCTGACAGTCTTAAAGCTCCTGGTATCCTCACCTCACTTTATAGGTAAACAGATGAGGCTCAAAGAGGTTAAATAACTTGCCTGAAGTCATGCACGTATTTAAGAGGCAAAATGCGAGCTCTAATCCAGGTGTATGAGCCTCTTTGCTGCCTTGGCTCTGTTCACTACTTCTTTGCACCTACTTCTATTTGTTGCTTTGCTCAAGAATGTGTTGGGTTGATTTTTTTTTAAGGTACTATATATACGAAATGAAATAATCTTAGAATGAGTGTAAAGCAATTCTCTCGGCTTAATATTTCATTGTATTTTATGGAGGCGTGTGGGTATAATAAGAATAAACATTAGGAAATTACAAAAGTAGGAAAAAATAAAACTTTGATCTCTTTCAGGCTTTACGCTTGTGCTTCTTCAAATTCACCCCTTCAGTCCCAGGATGGAGACTGAAATGGTTGGCAGAGTGAAGTTTATGCCTCTAGTCTCAGCTCTGGGCCATTAGTACCTTGTGCACAGCTCTATAGAAGGAAAATCAATCTTCACACTTAGTTTTCAGTATTCTCTGTCCTCTGTGCTTGTGCTAGAATACGCATCATCTCCCCACCCCGCTCACTTCTCCCCTTCAGTCTACTTGTATTACCTTGTGCTTACACCTTGTATTACCCTGTCAGGGAACTTCTCCCATTTCCCAGGAGAATGGCACAGGGATGCTGGTATATATATGAAACTGGGAGGGGGAGACTAAATTGGGCCACTCTGGATAGAATGACTAGTTTGTAGATGGAAACTGTTAAGACCTAAGCTGGGGAGGACCTCAGCCATAGTTCTTGGGAGTCAACAACAAATACTCTGGTATATAAGTGTGATGGTAATTGCCCTCATGTCATTACTTGTTTAAGAGTGGACTGCTGCTTAAGCACCCTACCCATGTCCCTACCCCTGGCTGCGTGGGGCAAAGAGAGATAATGAATGTTCATTGGCTTCTGTAAGGACAATGGGATCCTTCTTCCTATCAAAGCTGTATACAGTGGTGTGGGGGGCAGGGGATTCCTTAGAGGGGAGAGCCAGGTGCTAACAGGGGAATGATGCTAGACAACCAGAACCCTACAGATGTCTGTTCTAGAGAAGAAAAGAAGGAAGCCTTCTATGAGGCAGTGAGAGAGATTCTAGTTCACAGTGGCTCTGAATGGGAGGTACATAAGTGATGTCCTCCTTCTCTAGAGGTGGGGAGCCCCTAAGGGGTTTAGAGTAGGCTAAGGGGCTAGACACCCAGAACAGTACTTGAAGTTGAATGTTTTGTTTGTAGGCCACGTGGACTGGAGAGAGCTGGGGCTAAAGGGAGAGAGAGGCCAGTTGGGAGATTAGTGCCAGTGTGCAGTAAACACAGAACTGGAAATCTGGAATTTACCATGAGTCATCAGTAGATCAGGGATTAGCACTCACTGACCTTGAGTGAGCCATCAGACTTGCCTTGCCTCAGGTGTCTACAGCGTGATGAGTATTCCAGCCCACTCGGGAGACACTGTTGGGATGAGCTCACCCAAATCCTCCGTTCAGATTCACATTAACCACGGTTTCGTTTCTAGCATGTGGCTCGTTTCCACCCTTTCTGTGTCTGATCCGTTTCTCGCCACCACTCCCTTTTCTTTTTCTGAAATGAAAAGTTGAGGTGTGCTAAAACCTGAAGTGCACAGTAATCCAAGTTGCTTTGTTAGGGAAAGATTTCACCTGCAGGTGGTGCGTTCATTGGGTCTTCGGCACGTTTTTGAGCCAGAAACAAGACTGCGAAAGGTTGTTTGAATCCTGATGTAGAATCACAGTAGGCAGGGAAAGCTGTCTATTTGGATTATGAACAGAATCCCTACAGTGGCCTATTCATGTCAATGTTAATTGTGATCATTTGAGTGGACTTGGACAGCCTTTTAGAAAACAGGGGGAAACGCCTTCAACAAAGCTCTTTTCATGGATGACTCTTACGATGCACTTGATTGCACGGCCCTTAGGCAGCAGTTCGTATTTTTTCCAGGGATAGAATTAGGATTCTAGCTTGTACAATAGTTAGGACTTGGGCCTCATTGTGACTCACAGGTCAACGCATTAAACTCCTGTTTGGAGTCTTACTAGAGCTACAAACTAGAGTTTTTAAATGATGTTTAACCCGTATTCCAAAAAAAAATGTTTTATTTATCTTTAAGAGAGTGCAAGTGGGCAAGGAGCAGAGAGAGGGGGACAGAGGATCAAAGTGGCTCCACGCTGACAGCAGTGAGCCCGATGCGGGGCTCGAACTCAAGAACCATGAGGTCATGACCTGAGCCCAAGCGGGACGCTCAACCCACTGAGCCACTCAGGTGCCCCTAACCTGTATTTTTATTTAGACAGATTGTTTCTAGAAGTCCTTCTAGTAGAGTTGTGCTTCACAAAGAGGTTTCACACATGACCTTGTTTTGTCTCTTTAGTCACGTACAGGGTAACTTGAGTCAGATTTTCAGTGGAGTTTGTAAGAAAAGATTGCTTTGTCTGGACCTCAAAAACTTACAAGTGGAGTTTCATTGTCCCTTTCTTTGAATAGCTCATAGTGTTTTATACATGCTAATTCATAATTCCTCCTTTGGGGAGCCCCAAAGCCCTGTGTGTAGGCAGTGGAAAATATTTTTTTGCTGCTGCAGTATTTACACACGGAGAAACCAAGTCTTGAGGCAAAGGCAGGCAGGGCCTGGGGAAGCAGCCAGCGCCAGACTGGGCTGCCCTGTTCTTAGTCTGGTCTTCTTCCTTGACTGTTAAAAAACCCAAACTCCTGTTCCTTTAGAAAATAAACACTCCCAAGGAAAATAGCCTTGTAAACCAAATTTTACCTGGGGGACAGAACCCTAAGAGCGAAGAGTAAGAGGTGATTTTATCACAAAATGGTTGATGTGGTTTCATCTTTCTGTTCTGTTGCCCTGCGTGTAGCCGGCACCCGGTCGGTCAACACGATGGCATGTTTTTGTGTCTAAACTACTTTATGGATGTGCCTGCCTGTTGGTTGGATGCCTTCTAAGGGTTAGGATAGGATGGCATTTGCCGTTCCAGCTTATGCTGTGCCAGAGGTACAGAAACAGCGACCGTTTGTCCTTCTCAGACTGCCACATCCCCAAGGAGGAGGGCATGGCCTTTCCTCCTAATTCATGTAACCTCTTTAAGCTTCCCACTGTGCTGTCTTAGGAGTGAGTGAGTCAGTGAAGGGACTTGTTGGGCAGAATAAACTGCATGGGCGCCTGGGTGGTTCATTCGGTTAATTGTCTGATTTCTGCCCAGGTCACAACCTGGCAGTTCATGGGTTCAAACCCCACGTGGGGCTCTGTGCTGACAGCTTGGAGTTCGGAGCCTGCTTTGGATTCTGTGTCTCCCTTTCTCTCTGCCCTCCCCGATCACCCCACTGTTTCTCTCAAAAATAAATACAGATTAAAAAACCAAAAAGAATAAACTGCAGGCTTGTATATCTCTGTGCCGATGTGACTGGTCTGCACATGTGGGCATTTCAAACTTAATGTGCCCCCCACTGGGTTCCTGGTTTCCTTTCCTACATCTCTGCCCCCTGCCTCACTCCCTCTGTTTATCAATGGCTATACCGCCTTTAGCACAGGATGCCAGTTTGGGAGACCTCTTTTTTCTCACATCCCACTTCCAATTTGTCAGGAAATCCTGTTGGTTCTACCTTGCGAATGTGTCCAGAGCTCAATTAGTCAGACCCCCTTGCACTCAGCCACTATCTCTTGGCTGTATTATTGTAATGCCCTGCCCTTGGCTTTTCTCAGCCAGGCTGTGGCATAGGAATGAAATGATACCATTTAATACCCATGTCCGGTCATGTCACCCCTCAGTTCAGAACCTCAAGTGAATCTTCTTCACACTCACAGAAACCGAGGTCCATGTGATGACCTACAAGGCCCTTTCTGATTAGGCGCTCATTCCTCCTCTGTCCCCAGCCTTTATTCTCCTCTACACTCACACTGGCTCCTTGATCTCACTCACAATGTGTGTGTTCTCACTTTGCTTCTGGATTTCCCACTCTCTGCTTCTTCCGAGGCTCAGCCCATGTCTTTGCACTGCTCTCTCCTGCCTCTTAAGTCTTTGCTCACATGTCACCTGTGCAGCTAATCTACCCAGGTCACTACACTGAAAACGGTGCCCCACTGTCCAGCCCTCCACTCTCTTCTCCTCCTTTGCTCCATTTAAAAAATAGTACATATCACGTTGAAGCGTACTATAAAATTTACTTTTCTCTGTTGTCTGTACACTGTACTGTAAGCTTCAGAAGGACTGGGACTTTCGTTTCTTGTTCAATTACGTATCCTTTGCACATGATATCCTCCTGCCCAGCAGGTGATCAGATATTATTTAATGAATAAGAAGTGTTTACAAAAACACTTTTGCCCTCCAGTCCTAGTCAAGTCCGATGACTGGGTTTAATCTAGGTAAAGTTTGATAGGCACAGAGCGCAGCAAAGGATGCAAGAGAAAAGGTTCAGCTTAGAGATAAGATAAACACATGAAACATGGAGCAAAAAGTAGTAAGATACAATTGTTAGATCATTGAATAAATAAAAGATCTAGGGGAGGTCATTGGGAACATGGCAGGAGGGAGGGGCCCTGGAATATGATACTGGGTGTCAGTACAATTCTAAGTATTTTGCCTACCGGATTCCATTTGATCCTCACAACAGGTATTGTGAGACAGGTAGGTAGCCCGAGGTCACAGCACTAGTAGGTGTTTGAGCCAAGCCACAGTGTTAGATTATTCAGGGTGTGAATCACAGAGGTAAGAGGTTTGAGTTGGGCAAGCTTTGTAGAGGCTGGGTGTCTGATCCATGGGGGAGCCAATCTGGGTCCGTGAGATTTTTGTGTTTTGAAGTGGTGAGTGATGCATTATATGTAGAATGAACAGTATTGTGGCAGGCTTTGGATGCTCATTGCAGAGCTGTATTTGATCTGATAGGCCCTAGAGGGTAAGGTTTGTTTTTGAGCAAGGGAGTAAATTGTGACTATTTAGCCTGCCATCCATATCCAAAATAGGTTAGAAGTGGGAAGAATATACTGCTGGTGACCACTCAGCAGACTATTTTGGAATATTCTGGCAGGGAGAGGTGAAAGGGATGGGATGCTGGATTCATAATTAGAACAAAGTAGAGATGGAGAGACATAGACTCTAAATAGTGACTACTTGGTGAATGAAAGAGTGGGGGGGATGAGGAAGAAAGAGCAATCAGAAATGGTCTAGGGTTATAAACCTGAGTGGTGTTACTATTTTTAGCACAATTGGTACCATTAGTAAAGATGGACTAGTTAGGGCCTGATACACTGAGAAGTTCTTGAAACAGTGATGTGAGGAAAAACATGGAAAGAACAATTTTCTTGACCTACAGGCATGGAGAAATGTTAATAAACAGTCTTCAGAGATTGTGAGATAAAGGGGGTGACCCCAGTTCTATATAGTTTCAGAGATCATTGTAGGACAAATGGTTAAAATTTGGGGTGAGGCATATTTTGCTTTAGAATAAGGGATTCACAATATCACCAGGGAGGAGATTCACTTATGATAGTAATTGATCTGATCGTCCACACAGCTCTGCAAAGCAGATATTACCATCCCATTTTTTTTTACAGGTAAGTAAACTGAGACCTTGAAGCAAACAGCTTTAAAAGTGTAGAGGCAAGATGTGTTACTGATTTTCCTTTTGTGGTTGAATTTGTTTTTAAGATTTAAAAAATTTAAAACCTAAAACAAACTGTTAAATATAAGTTCAGATTAAATACACATTTAAATTACATACAACTTAAAATTTAAGAACTTAAACACTTTAAAAAATGACACGTGTCTTATTTATAAATTTTACTATATGTCAGAGAGGTATTTTTAAAAACTCGAAGATCTTTTTATCACTGTCTGCAATTCTACGTTATCACCAGTATGAACAGTGGACTATTTTTAACATTTTTCTCAGTAATAATACAAAATATGTAATTTTCATGAATAAAATGAAACCACACAATAGACTTGGTAAAGTACCTTTTAAAAGAATTTTTAATATAATTTATTGTCAAATCGGCTTATATACAATACCCAGTGCTAATCCCAACAAGTGCCCTCCTAAAGGCGAAGTACCTTTTTAAGATATTCTGTGCTTTGATATATCTAGATGTAGAATTGCTGGGACTCCATATATTTTCAAAATCTGAGAATTTATCAACTGATGGAAATTCTCCAAAAGTCTCTTAAAATACTGTTTCTCCTCTATTATCTTTTCTTTCTCAGTGTGGGACTCCTATAAAAAGGATTCTGGACCTTCTCATTCCATATTTCATGTATCTTAACATCTTTCATATTTTTCACCTGTTCTAACTCTGTGCTGTATTCTGGGTAAATTCTTGATATCAGAGTTCCAGTTCTCTGATAATCTCTTGACTTTCCATTTTTGCTGCTTAACCTATCTAGTGTGTTTCAAATGCTCTGTTATTTCCTTCCTTCCTCCCTTCCCTCCCCTCCCCTCCCCTCCCCTCCCCTCCCCTCCCCTTCCCAAGATACCAATGCTATTTATGGGGGCTCTACCCTCCTAACCTAAGCACCTCCTAAAGGCCCCACCTACTCGTACCATTATGTTGGGGGTTAGGATTTCAACTTGAATTTTAGTGGGGGACACAAACACTCAGACCACAGCAGGCCTGTACACACCTGCCTATTTTGTTGTTCATATTGGCTTTTTAGGCTGCATTTGTTTTCTAGAACAGACAGAGAGTAGTTCATTCCATGGCTTGCGAAGATCTGCCTTGATTTGGTGTCTGCTGCCTTAGGTTTTGCAGAGTGTAGCGTTCAGTTCCTAACAACTTTGTAAGTGTGCATTTTTCAAAATATGGGGCCGACTGTTGCTTTAGGCAACACATTGTTATGTGAGAGCCATAGAAAACATCTGAGAAGGGGACTCTGAGCTTTCCTGAGGACTTGAGTAAATACTGTGAAGGATGAAAAGAACCGTGTTGTACCTGCCTCACGACAGGCGTTGCATTTTTTTGGAGCATATCCAGTCTTAAGTTCAGGTTCAGGTTGCCTAGAAAGACAGAGCCTTGTTCTTTGGTTTCTCCTGGTGAGGGCTATCAACAAGGAACTTAAACACCGTAAAATAAAACCTTTCACCTCAACAGAATCTATGTAGAATTAGATATTAAAACTTTTTTTCCTCAGGAATTTGAAATGTTGAGGCCTAGCATTTTTATTGAGAATAAATATTAATATATAGATTATGAAGTAGGAGTCGGGTAGTTTTTAATTTAAGCAGACATACCTAGGAATTTTAAGGTAGACATATAAAAAAATGTATGTGAATTTCCTAGGCAGTGATATCTGGGATAGTACTACGTAGTTAATTGGTATGATTTTCTAGAATGTAGGAACTGTCTTGTGGGGAATGTCCTTCCAGGAGACTTTTGGAAGCTGGCTAGCCTCTTTGAGGGAAAGGCACACATAAGCCATTAGAAGCAAAATTAACAATCTGTCCAAATTGCCGAGAAGGACATGGGACAGTTGTTCAGTTATGCAGGACTGTCCTTGTTAGAGGACATTGAACATCCCTGGCCACTTGGTACCAGGCACCAGAGTATAAGTTCTGATACTGTTTCTTTCCCCCATCCATGTAAGCACCCACAGGTCCCAACTGAAAAAAAATAAAAAGGAGAAAAAAAAGGCTTAAAACATAAGCCCCTTTATGAGTCTCTGCTGCACTCGAAGTGCCAACCAGTAACTTGGTAACTTCCAAAGACAGTGGCCCCTTCTGAATCCTCATCCTCTTTGACTTGACTGCAGTCCTTTGTAAGCTGTAAGCATTATGTATTATTGCTGAGCTCTTGAGCTTCTGAATGTTGTTGAACTATTTGTGTGTTTGAACTTGTCTCTATACATTTTTAGAGGGATGGACCTTATACTTGGTTGTTTAATATTCAGGGCAATGTTTTAAATAAACACTTAAATTGTTGAAGAATTTTTTTAAGTTATTGAAATATTCTAATACTTAGAGTATAAGAACTTCTGGTTTTTTTTTAAAATTTTTAATGTTTATTTGAGGATGAGTGGGGGAGGGGCAGAGAGAGAGACACACACAGAATCTGGAGCAGGCTCCAGGCTCTGAGCTGAAGCACAGAGCCCAATGTGGGACTCGAAGTCATGGACTGCAAGATCATGACCTGAACTGAAGTTGGATGCTCAACCGATTGAGCTACCCAGGCACCCCAGAACTTCTGTTTTAATCTTGCATTGTAAATGGTGAATTGCATAAGTCCTTGTTTGGTATGTGATAGAAATTTGTGACTATTATTAGCTTAAGTAGGTAACATTTGTTCAGAGCACAAGAGTATACGTGGATTTGAATCAGAATAACAAAATAATTTGGCTCTGTTTTCACCAGTATTTGCACACCAGTTCTCCTGTTCCTACTTTAAGACACAGCTCATGAAAAAAAAAATTTTTTTTTTTGAATGACTTCACTGACAAAGCTCTTGGCTTTTCGTAAACTTTTAGAGCATTCCCTATTTTATATGGTTATCTTCACATCGTCCTCCTGGTTACAGCTCCACTGGCTCTTGTCAGGCTGATTCTTCCACCGATGTGGAAATGGCTGAGAGTCAGACTTCTTAAGTTAGGGATCCAGTGGGTCCTTCCCTGAGTTTAGCATGCTTTGCTTCATTGAGCTACACCATTTGCAGTTTTGTCCTTCCCTCTTGGATTTTGTGACATTGGTCCCCTTTCAAATTTGTGACCTAGAAGTGGAGCCAATAAGTCAGGAGTATGGGATCTGGGACCAGACTGCCTGGGTTTAAATCTTGGTTCTGCCACTTAATCGTTGTGTGACCTTGGACAAGGTACTCAACCTCTCTGTGCCTCACTTTCTTCATCTGTAAAATGGGGATGGTATTCCGTGTGGCTCTGAGAAGTAGAGGAATTAAAAAGCACTCAGAACCTTGTCTGACCCAATAAATCATGCTTCATTCACTGCCAGCCCTGATAATGATTTTTCTCTTCTTAGTGTCTTTTGTGAGCTCTTCTTCTACCTTTCTTTCTCTTGACATTCTCTAAGTCTCTAAGCAAACCCTTTTCGAATTTCTATGTATCTACCACGTTAATCTTCTCATTTACTCCCTGTGAATTTAACTACTGTTATCAGTATATCTCTTAAGCCCAGACCTCTGTTTCTCGATGAGTAATTATGACCCGTCTTGGATACCAGTAATCACATCTCAAACTCATTATGGCTAATACTCCTCTTTTTTTCTCCTCCAAGTCTCCCCCTTGCTTCTTCTTTTTATTTTCCCTATCTCGGTCAATGTCACTAAGTACCTGGCTCCCCAAATAACAACCAAGGAGTCACCCTAGGATCCTCCTAGTCCTTGTGCCCTATATCTGGTTTAGCATTAAGGCCTGTCCGTTTTGTCCCTTAATCTCTTAAATTTATCTTTGCCCTCCCTATGATACTGCTTTTCGTTCAGGCTCTCGGTCTCTCTCACCTGAATGATGGCAATGGTGTTTGATCTGTTTCCCTGATGATAGAATCCCTCCTCCACCTACTATCACAGTGGTCTCTTGAAAACACAATTCAGATCGCATCCTTCTCGTGCATTAAAGCTACTCACCGGTGCGAAGTCACTTTGCTTAGTAAGATATATCATGGGGACTCGCAACTAGTTTCCATCCTTCTGTCCTGCCACAAGCCCACACACTTTCAGTAGCCCTGGAGGTGTTTGTCTCTCCATGAACAACTCTTTCATACTTCATGTGGTTGTGCCTGTTCCTTCTTGTGCTTGAAAGGTCCTCCCATTTCATAGTGTACCTGGTGAATGTCTGTTGTCCGCCTCGGTGATTTTTAACAGAGATCTGTGTTGGCATTTGGGGTGGGACCTTTCTTTATGCAGGGTTGTCCTGGTATTATACCAGCTCCCTTTCCTTTTCTGCTTTTCCCCTATCCTACCTACCCAGTTATTTGAGAACCAGAAAAGCTGCCCTGCCCCTTTTCTAAATGCCTTTTGGGATAGGAGTGCTTCTAGCTGATAAACTATATAAAAGGCTCAGGTTAGGCTCTATCTCCTTAGGGAGCCATGCCGATACCTCAGCTACTGACAGAGGGGAGTGTTTGTGCTTCTCTCTACTGCTAGAACCCTACGTGTGTTTATGGTCTTCCTGTCTTCATTTCTCACTGGGCAGGCATTCTGGTGCCTAGGGGCTTTTTATATCCTTGGTATTGTCTTTTCGTAGGTTATTTACCCACTTTATCTGTACGTCCTTTCTTGTCAAATAGATTGATATATATCTGAAGGGAGACACTCCCCTCCTCCCCAGTACTAAGCATATAGGCAGTCGTGAGTAAATGTGCTGAACTAAATTAAACATTTAGAGACTAGTCCCATTTCTAAGGCTAAGGCTCATTTCATTTCCTTTTTGTGTGAAGGTCAAAATTCTAAATGTTAAATGATCATTCTAGAGTTTCTTGAGATTTTACATATGTGTCCATTAGTTTTCTTGTCTAGAATTCGGTATACTAATTTAGCCATTCCAGTTAAAAAAATGTCTTAAGTTTTCTTCGAGCTGGCACAGAATATTATACTCCTTATGGGTGTACAACATAGTGATTCAATAGTTCTGAGCACGATGCCATGTTTATCATGATAAGTGTATTCACCATACATGAATATGATAGTAGTGACTGTACTCTCTGTGCTCTACTTTTCATCTCCTTGACTTTATAGCTGGAAGCAAGTACCTCATAATCCCCTTCTCCTATTTTGCTTCTCCCTCTATCTCTCTGGCAACTACCAGTTCAAAAAATTTTTTTTCTTAATGTTTGTATATTTTTGAGAGAGACACACAGAGTGCAAATGGGGGAGATTCAGAGAGAGAGGGAGACACAGAATCTGAAGCGGGTTCCAGGCTCTGAGCTGTCAGCATAGAGTGACACGAGGCTCGAACTCACAAATGGTGAGATGATGACTTGAGCTGAAGTTGAATGCTTAACCGACTGAGCCACCCAGGTGCCTCTGGCAACCACCAGTTTTTTGTTCTTGTGTACGTGAATCTTTTTTCATTGTACTTTTTAGATTCCACCTAGGTGACATCATGGGGTTATATACTGTATTCTTACAATGCAGTAAGCTAAAGAAAAGAAAATGTTAAAAAAAACATAAGACAGAGAAAAATGAATTCAGGTACCGACTACATGTATTGAAGAAAAATCCATCTACAAATAGACCTGCGCAGTGTAAACTCCTGTTGTCCAGGGTCGAGGGGATTTCCTTGCTTTATTAAAAGAGTGGAAAATAAAAGACAGAAATGAGAAGCTGATGAAGAAACAAGGGTCTGATAAATCTGATAAGGTCACTTGTCCAAGCAGAGAATTATCAGTACCAACTGGGTCCTCTCTAAACTTGCTTGTGTAAAGCATTATGCAGACAAAGCAAAAGTAAAGCAAATACAGGAAAATCTGGAGTATACTTTGTTAAATTGTGGTGAAAAGGGAGCATGCAGTTGATGTTATGAAGTCTCTGGCAAGGGACTTTTGGCCCCTGAAAGTCTCTTGTTCACTTTTGTCACAGATGAGGTATGTTTTAGGGATGGATTATGTGTAAAAGTAAGGGGCCGATGACTTTTACTCCTTCCAAACCTGTTAGTTCAGCTTATCAGACGCCTTAGTTTTTCCTAAATAGCATGTGTCCATGTCCTATTTTTCGTGCAGGTGCTTCTCCACCCTTCATTACATTTATAACTCATTTGTCACTCATGCTTGCCCTACACCATCATGTTCTGTCACAGCAGTGGTGTATTACTCCTTAAAACTTTTAGGTTTTCGTGGATATAGATATTCCCCAACCAGACTGTGAGTTCATTAGTGACGGGAGTGGTGTTTTATGTACGTGAGTCTTTCCCACGACAGCCTCCATGGTGCTTCGGGAGGTGACAGTAAATTGACTTTTGGACATGATGGAGGGACCTCAGAGACCTACCGCTAATGAGGAAATTGACGCCTTTGATAGGTTGTACCTCGCCCAAGGTGCTGAGTGATAGAGCTTTGCACTAATGATGAAGGATGCCCTAAACAGATCGGTAGCAAAAGTAGGATGGTAAAAGCAGTGTTGAGCTGATGTATTAAAATGCTTGGCACGCAAGCACATCCTGCAGAATACAAGCGAGTGTGCCGGTTTTGGTGGAACACTGCAGTAGCAGCTAGCTCACACCCCTCTGTGTCCTTCATAAACATTCTCTCATTCAGGCCGCACCATTTCAGACTGACTCCCCTTCTTCTTCCCCACCCCCACCACTCCCATGAGTTTGAATTAATGCGATCTATTGGATGGTTACTGTGTTTTCTAATCTTCAGACATCTCCCTGCCCTCTGAGTGAACCAAATACTTCTATTCTTCCACTTGAAGCTGCTTAGACTAGTTATATTGCAGGTAGATAACTAGTCTGAAGCCACTCTGTGGACACCACGGTGTATTTAACAGGCTCATTTATAAAATGCTGTCTTCTTACCCATTTCCACTGTGCCCGCCCTGAAGCTTTTCCCTTAGACTTGGCCTTCCCTCCCAGATTTTCATGTGTTTTCTCCTTCCCCAGTTAGCGTAACAGTTGTGAAATGCAGTTATAATTCTAAACTCCTAGGTTTGTTGACAGAGCTGTGACTCATCATTTCCAAGCAAAGGTTTCAAACTGAGATGGTTGTTGAGTTGGGTCAGTCGTAATAGCTCTACCCTTTGAATTTTCCAACCATAGGGGGAGTATTCAGCTCTGTAAAATCACACACCAACCTGGTATAATACTATTAAGAATTCTCAATGCTTGGAGATTCCTCTGGGCTGGGGTGAGGCTGAGCTGGGTGGGCCCATGTCAGATAAGCCTGTTCCCATTTAGCACTGATTCATTTTGAAGAGTCTAATATTTAGAGGTCTTTCAAAATATTCAAATGCTTCAAAAACCCTTTATATAAGCCTGATAAATGCTCATGATGGGCACTCAATATTTTCTGTTGTTACTGTCAAATGTCTCAATCCTCTCACGAGTCTTGTGAGATAGGCAGTATTACTACCGACAGATGAGTTGACTGCCCTAGGGAGGGGAAATACAGGCCCAAGTCACACAGAATGGAGCAGAGGTGGTGTTCATATGCAGGCTGTTTCTGAGGCATTACTCTTAGGAGGTGTTGGCTACTTTTTAGCCAAGCAAATTGCTTTCTTTGAGACCATATTTATGTTGCAAAAGGACCTTGTGCTGAGGCTAAGGAGAGGATGGGCTGGATAGGTACGATGGGTTCGATTCACAGGGCGGCACGGCCACTTCCGGCTGCTTGATCTCAGGCAAGTAGGGGAACGTTGCTGAGCTTTTCTTTCCTCCTGTGAAGTGCACAGGGCGACACCAGATACGTTCTTATCTGGGGAGAGCAGGTATGAGGGACATTCCCTAAGGTGAATCTACTTAAAATGGGGACTAAGATCTCATAGGAAACAGTGGTAGAAAGGAGATTTGCCTATGGTTCTATTTTTTTTTTTTAATGAAACCAGAATTGTGAAAAAGAGTATCACTTCTAAAACTTTGTATTTTTATTTCTGTGCCTAGCAGGCAGCCCAGATTCATGGTTAGGAGAACAGGCTTTGAAACAGGAAGCTTGAATACTTGCTCTATTGTGTTTAGTGTGACCTAGTGCAAGCGCAGTTTTCAAGTCTGATTCTTATTCTTAGGAGAAACATGAGGTGTAGTGTGTGTGGGGAGGTGGGGGGAGAGGAAGAAATGAGGGGGAGTGATGGAAGAGAGGGGAAGAAAGGAAGGGAGGAGAGGGTTTCTGTTTTTTTTTCTGCCAAATTTGTGAATTGTGTATCAGGACATTCATGCTGTCACACTGTTTCTTCCTTCTTTCTTTCTTTCTTTCTTTCTTTCTTTCTTTCTTTCTTTCTCTCTCTTTATCTCTCTCTCTCTTTCTTTCTCTCTCTCTTTCTCTCTCTCTCTTTCTCTCTCTCTTTCTTCCTTCCTTCCTTTCTTTTTTTAAAGGATGTAATTTCTTTATTTAATAATTTATTGCATTCAAACTTTGTCTTTAAATGCACCTTACATGTTTATTCTAATTAGAATTTTATATCAAACAACAAAACAAACATGCACAAATAAAACTCTCATAGAAAATATATGCAGTATCGCATTGTATTTTCAAAGAACTGTTGTGAGGGTTATTTTTGTTAGAAATACTTAAGTTCTTCCATTTCCTCATAGGATAGAGAGGAGAACAAATTCTTCTTCCTTTAATACTGAGATCATCTTTAAGGCTTTCTCTCATTATGATTTCTTTTTTCACTTGTTAATGGATCTCTGCCACATTCTCATTGATCAGTAGTATCATGATTTGAGAAGTTAGCCAATACTGAAAAATACTATTCTCAATTTTATTTAACCTAATTTCATCTTTTAAAAAAAGATCTCCAATTTTATCTTAAGTTGATCTGTATTTAATGTTTATTTATTTTTGAGACAGAGAGAGACAGAGCATGAGTGGGGGAGGGGCAGAGAGAGAGGGAGACACAGAATCCAAAGCAAGCTCCAGGCTCTGAGCCGTCCGCACAGAGCCTGACGCGGGGCTCGAACTCACAGACTGCGAGATCATGATCTGAG
The DNA here is from genome assembly GCA_030068075.1 of Paguma larvata. NCBI lineage: Eukaryota > Metazoa > Chordata > Mammalia > Carnivora > Viverridae > Paguma > Paguma larvata. The sequence goes on along the minus strand of CM057826.1, from coordinate 96,314,550 downwards.
CCGAAGTCGGACACTCAACCGACTGAGCCACCCAGGCGCCCCTGTATTTAATATTTATAACACCCAGTAACCACCTCAAGACCAAAGCAAACAACTACAAAACATCTAAAGTACAAGGGGGACTGGCTGGAGAACAGATGCTAGCGTTAAGTAAGGGTGTGGGAACTGAAGAATGGACGTTGGAGGGAGTTGCTCCTAATCTTCACAGTGGTCCGTTGATTCAAGGATTATTCTTAGGTTTAGGTAACTAAGGCTTCAGTGTAACTTCACAGCTGCAGGGATTTTTAAATGAAGATTCAGTCAAGTACGACTTCCTACACGGTTCCTCTCGTGGCTGCTGTGAGGATTCTCTGAGATGTTGGTAAAACACTTAGCACAGTGCCTAACCACATCATTAGCCTCCCAAATATTAGTAAATATTTGACCATTATTTGTTAATAGGTTTTGTAAGAGGTGTACCAGCCAAGGATTTTTGGCATGTTCAAAGATAAAATTCAAGTCATGGAGTTTATGGAATCAGTCTTAGAAACTGAGAATTTCAGAAAGTCGAATGATTATTTACTGTGAAAGTTGAATGTTATATTGTCTCTTATTTTTAAATTGGAATATTCTCTTCACCAGTTAAATGGTCTCATTTTTATTAGAACTAGCAAAACGAAGATCCTGGAACATTAGGTATTCTTTCTAATATGTGTGAATTATTGAATATTTTATATCATAATGTTCTTTTGGTAAGATTTTTTTCCCCTCTGCTGAAGTTATTAAGCAAACATAAAAATTATGGCTGTATACTAAGACCCCATATCATTCTCCGGTGTCTGCAAGAAAGACTGGAAATACTTTGGCCTTAAATTTCCCAAGACACATTTTTGAAAAATAAAATATCAAAAAAAAAAAAAACAACAACATACTCGAGTCTAAGAATTTTTGAAAATCCAGATGGAGAACTAAAGTGTTAGGAAATGTAGACCACAACATTTGGGTGGTGTAAAGCTGGTGTGTGTAGAACTTGTCTAGCAAATACAAACTGGTTTTGTTATTAAACTTAAAAATAAAGGAGGAACAATATGATTTAGCCATGCAGCTCTGTAAGTGAGCACAGATCTTGCTGCTCTTTACTCTAAATGAAGGATCAGCTTTGGAAAAATTCAAATGAGAATATGTTTTTTTAATACCTCTATCAGTTTGAACTTCAGTTATTTGATTGAGTGTATAATATATTTGCCCCAAATGATTCTGTCTTTAACTCAGCTAGGACATTCTGATAGGGCTTTTAGAAAGTTTGGGACCAAATCATGGAAAGAGACTAAGTGTCTATCAACTGATGAATGGATAAAGAAGATGTGGTATATATACAATGGAATACTACATGGCAATGAGAAAGAATGAAATCTGGCCACGTGTGGCAACATGGATGGAACTGGAGAGTATTATGCTGAGTGAAATAAGTCAGGCAGAGAAAGACAGATGCCATATGTTTCCATGCATAGGTGGATTTTGAGAGACTTAGCAGAAAACCATGGGGGAGGGGAAGAGGGAAAAAGAAAAAAGACACAGAGAGGGAGGGAGATAAAACATAAGAGACTCTCAAATACTAAGAACAAACTGAGGGTTGAGGGGGATATGGGGGGGGAGAGAGGGCAACAGGCATTGAGGAGGGCACTTGTTGGAATGAGCGCTGGGTGTTGTATGGAAACCAATTTGACAATAAATTGATTAAAAAAATAAATAAAAAATTTAAAAATTAAAAAGAAAAGAAAAATTTGGGACCAAGGCTGAGAACGTTGGGGACTTTAGTTTTAGTTTATTTTGAAAACAAGTGACAAGTAATGCCTCCAAGAAACAAGACAAATGCTGTTAATGGTTGTTACGTTTCTGTACTGAAAAAATGGCACAAGGTAGAGCCAGTGGGAACAATGGAATCCAGGTTCTCACGTATGAGGTGAAATACAAAGGACGTATTTAGCTCTTGATGTTTCTGTACCATCGGGCTGACCTCCTGTTGTAATGCAGCTCGGAGGCACTCCCTAGCAGTCTGCCTCATGTGGTCTGAAAGGTGCAGAGAAACAGGATCCCTCGTAGCTTCAGAGCGGTGTGACATTGCAGTCTGCCCTGCGGTCCAGCTCACAGGCACCTTCCCCTGCGTGAACCCAGAACCTCAGCTGGGGCGAGCTTGGGCAGCCCCACGGCTCGTTCCTTAGTCTAGTAAGTCTGCATGGAAACCCCTGGGAAAAGTAGCCACAGCCTGACAAGTGGGGAGAAAGGCTTACCTAGAAGGAGCAGATCTGAAAAAGACGTGTACCCTTACTAAGTTAACAACAACAACGAACAAGCGTGTATCCTTCTTTTTTGTATCTGTAAGTTGTACTACTGCCACAGTATTATTTTCTCAAACTTACCTCAAATTTAAAAATCTATGAAGATTAAATGTGAGTAATAACCCTTTTTGTTCTCAGTAAAAACGATGTATTATACTTGTTGGTTAAAGTAAGAAGACAAATGATCATTATTTTGAAAACCTTGGCTTAATAATACTCTATAACCTTTATTTTTTTAAAGTTTTTTTATTATTATGTTAATTTTAGAGAGAGAGAGAAAGAGACAAAGCACAAACAGGGAAGGGGCAGAGAGAGGGAGCAACAGAATCCAAAGTAAGCTCCAGCTGTCAGCACAGAGCCTGAAGTGGGGCTCGAACCCACAAACTGGGTGATCATGACCTGAGCTGAAGTCAGCCACTTAACCAACTGAGCCACCCAGGTGCTCCTATTCTATAATCCTGCTGTTTTAATGTCTGGTTCAAAGCACTTTGACTTTGAAATAGGATTTAAAGTGTGTCATAGCTGCAGAGAACCTCATTATGATAATATACATTCTAATAGAAGTTCAGTGCTGGCTGAACTTAACAACTGGGGCTTTATGTATTAATCCTATCCAATAATTCTACAAGTTTCTTAATTTTTAAAAGTGACTGCATGGGGCACCTGGGTGGCTCAGTCAGTTAAGCATCCGACTCTTGATACCATTCCAGGTTTGGATCTTGCCGTTGTGAGATCGAGCCCCACGTCGGGCCCTGCAGCGTGGAGTCTGCTTGGGATTCTCTCTCTCCCACCTTCTCTCTGCCTCTCTCTCTCTCTCCTTCCCTCCCTCTCTCTCTCCTTCCCTCCCTCCCTCCCTCCCTCTCTCTCTCTCTCTCTCTCTCCCCCTCTCCCTCCCTCTCCTTCCCTCCCTCCTTCTCTCCCTCCCCCTCCCTCTCTCTCTCCTTCCCTCCCCCTCTCTCTCCTTCCCTCCCCCTCTCTCTCCTTCCCTCCCCCTCTCTCTCCTTCCCTCCCCCTCCCTCTCTCTCCTTCCCTCCCCCTCCCTCTCCCTCTCCCTCTCCTTCCCTCCCCCTCCCTCTCCTTCCCTCCCCCTCCCTCTCCTTCCCTCCCCCTCCCTCTCTCTCTCCTTCTCTCCCTCCTTCCCTCCCTCCCTCCCTCTCTCCTTCCCTCCCTCCCTCCCTCTCTCTCTCCTTCCCTCCCTCCCTCTCTCTCTCCTTCCCTCCCTCCCTCTCTCTCTCCTTCCCTCCCTCCCTCTCTCCCTCTCTCTCTCCTTCCCTCCCTCCCTCTCTCTCTCTCTCTCTCCTTCCCTCCCTCCCTCTCTCTCTCTCTCTCTCCTTCCCTCCCTCCCTCTCTCCTTCCCTCCTTCCCTCCTTCCCTCTCTCCCTCTCTCCCTCTCTCCCTCTCTCCCCCTTCCCTTCCCTCTCTCTCTCTCCCCTCTCTCTCCCCCTCTCCCTTTCCCTCTCCCCCCCCTTTCCCTTTCCCTCTCTCTCTCTCTCCCTTTCCCTCTCTCTCTCTCTCCCTTTCCCTCTCTCTCTCTCTCCCTTTCCCTCTCTCTCTCTCTCCCTTTCCCTCTCTCTCTCTCTCCCTTTCCCTCTCTCTCTCCCTTCTTTCCTCCCCCCTCCCTTCTTTCCTCCCCCTCTCTCCCCCTCTCTCCCCCTCTCTCCCCCTCTCTCCCCCTCTCTCCCCCTCTCTCCCCCTCTCTCCCCCCTCTCTCCCCCTCTCCTCCCCCTCCCTCTCCCCTTTTCTGTGTCTCTCTCTCTCAAATAAAAATGAAAAAAATATAAAAATGGCTGCAAACTCCCATCTTCTTTGGTGTCAGTTGGTCCTCCTGTAACTTAGAAGTTGTCATATTTTAAAAATACAAAGCCTGTGAAACATTCATTTTGAAAGATGTATATAAATTAGAAGGCTTTTTTCCCCCAAGAATTTGAAGCCTGCAGATATGAGGGCTTTATTAAGTTTCAAGCTTTAATTCCTGCCACAAAATGACAACAGTGGTAACATGTACTAATGTCCTTTTTCCGAATGTTATGATGGCGTACACTACCTAAGAGTGAATTTCCTTTGAGATCTCTCACCGACTAAAATATCACCCCTTTTTTGATGGGATGAGCTATGTATTCGGAAAAATGGATGTTTTTACAGACATGTCATCAACAGCCACTTTTCATAGAAAAACCAGAACCCTTCTGTTTGGAAAGAGAAAATTGTGTAGGACATGTTAAATAAAGTTGGACAGCTTTTTAAAAGACTTTGCCACTGTATGACCAATACATCTCAATATGGTGTATGGATTTTTATGGTCCTTAACAATTTCATTCCAGAAATTGTAAAGATTGGGCTGTGTTTGAAATTCATTATGATATGTTGCCCATGGATGACACAGGGAATGAATTTCTCTTACGATGCCTTTTAAGCTTCTTATCCAAGCAGCTGCCCTACTCAGTGGTTGTAGTTGAATGCTTTTCCCATAGAAGATTACTAAATAAAGATTCTTTATTAAAGAAGTAATTCACTCTTCAGATTAAGTCCATATTCTCTTCACGAGTGGTTTCTTTCTCTCTCTCTCTCTCTCTCTCTCTCTCTCTCGCTCGCTCTCGCTCTCCCCTTCCTTCCCTCCCACCCTCCCTTCCTTCGTTTTTGCAAGTGGGGGAGAGGGGCAGAGAGAGAGAGAATCCCAAAATCAGGAGTTAGATTCACAGCTGACTGAGCCACCCAGGTACCCCAAAAGTGGTTTTAGATGTATTTTAGATGTATTGTCAGAAAAAATCTAAAATGCTGAGTAAGGGGAAACATCTGTACTTTTATGGGTGTATAGCAAACCTCTCACACAGATGACATAGTCTAAGATTCATTAAAATACTCAGTAGTCTTCAAAGTTTTGCTCATAAAAGAACACATTTATACTTCTATTATTTTCTGTGTATTTCGGTCCCTTTAAATCACACTTACTGTAGAATGCCCTTTTGCTATTAAGAAATTTTAAAAGGATGTAATTGTATCAAGTTTTGTGAAGTTTTTTTAAGGGGTTGGAATTGGTTATGGCATGACTGTGAACCTAGATACCTAGAAGCACAGTACATATCAGGGTAGGGGATCACGGTGTATGCTCTTGCATCTGTTTTCACATTTTTTAAAAAATAATTTATTATCAAATTGGTTTCCATACAACACCCAGTGCTCATCCCAACAAGTGCCCTCCTCTGTGCCCGTCACCCACTCTCCCCCCTCCCCAGCCCCCCTCTCCCCTCAGTTTGTTCTTAGTCTTTGAGAGTCTCTTATGTTTTGTCTCCCTCCCTCTCTGTGGCTCTTTTCCTTTCCCCTCTCCCCCTCCCCCATGGTTTTCTGCTAAGTCTCCCAAAGCCCACCTATGCATGGAAACATCTGGTATCTGTCTGTCTCTGACTGACTTATTTCACTTAGCATAATACCCTCCAGTTCCATCCATGTTGCTACGCATGGCCAGATTTCATTCTTCCTCATTGCTGCGTAGTATTCCATTGTGTATATATACCACATCTTCTTTATCCATTCATCACATTTTAAATACATACTTGAAAGCTGATTTTTGGTGGGAGAGGGGGTATCTGTACGTCATTGTTCTCAGTCCTTTTTATTTCCCAGTAGGGCTGATGAATAATTCATGTTTAGGAATGAGAGACTGATTTGTTATATTCTTGTTAGTATCGTCTTCAGTTTGAAGATTCCTTCCTGGAATTCTTAAGCCATTCATCTAATTTATGAGGTTAGTTTCATTAAGGATTGCTGATAATAGAGAAGCCCACTTAAGTGGGTCTGTGTAAACTGCCACAAGGCCCAGTGTGTTGATAAAGAGCTTGTTGGACCTCCGTTCTTCTCTCAGGATAACTTAGGGAGTAGAAGCTGCGACCTAGGAGGGTGCCCATGGCTGTATATGTATGAAGTGTTAATAAACCTAAAGTTAAATGTTTTTATAAAAAAAGAACTTTGTGTGTTTTTCTTCTTGCCCAGTGTATACTTTGGGTATTACTGTACTAAATGTCCTAATTCAGGTGCTATGTGCCCTGTCAGACACCCCAAGGGACTGCAGCTGGTGTCGCCTGGGAAGCGGAGCCAGGCTTGGCCTGGTGAGCGAAACTCGGGTGGTGGTTGGGTCTCTCCGTTTGCCCCATTCACAGTTCTCATCCAGCCCACTCCTCACTTTGTCCTAGGTTTTAGGTTTCTCTTGTTGAGCTGTGTGTATTTTTTGAGGGCTGGACCACCTCCTGGTGAAGACCACTGAGTATTTTAATGAATCTTAGACTATGTAATCTGTGTGAGAGGTTTGCTATACACCCATAAAAGTACAGATGTTTCCCCCTACTCAGCTTTTTAGATTTTGTCTGACAATACATCTAAAATACATCTAAAACCACTTTTGGGGTGCCTGGGTGGCTCAGTCAGCTGTGAATCTGACTCCTGATTTTGCTGAGGTCATGATGCCAGAGTTATGAGATCGAGCCCCGCTTGGGGTTCAGTGCTGAGTGTGAAGCCTGCTGGTTCTTCTGGAGTTCTTTATTTGTTCTGCTGGCTGGTTACATGGTGCCTTCTGTAATAACGGTTCTCATTCATTGTTTTCCTTGCAGATGCGGAAGCCATGGAGTTGAGCTGCAGTGAAGTTCCTCTATACGTAAGTCCCTAGGCATCAGACTTCGGGTCTAAGTGGCTCTTTCTTATGCTCAAAACCTGTGTGACTAAAGTGGAGAGAAAGCTTTTGCTCGCTGCTGAGTTGAGGCTTTAAAAAAGAAAACAAAACACCAAAACTAAACGTTAACTGTCTTGTTTCAGGATGCATATGGATGCTTTTAAAAGTAATTGGCTCTTGGCTCTAAAGTCTGGGCTTTAATTATATTTCCATGAGTAACTTTATTTAAACTCTATAACGTCTGGACTCAGAAACACACATTTCATTCATGTGACTGAATTTTGAACATCATTTTAGGATATCCTGATAATAGTCAAGAATGTCTTCTAGGTGTGCCTTTGGGTAAGGTTCAGTGGCATTTGTGTCAGCTAATATCATGAAATAGGAATTCAGAGGGCAAGGTGCTGGGACATCCACAGAATAGATGGGGAATTGGGTGACAGAGGCGCCCAGTGAGATGCCTAGACAGGTGTGTCTTCTTTATTGAGGGAGGATTCTCTTCTCTTGAACAGTTACTGAGTATAACAGGGAAGTGAATGGATGATGGATGGTCTCTTTACATAAAAAATGGGATAGGGCTTCATCCCCCCCCCCCTCCTTATTTCAGACAAAACCTCTTTCCTTGAATTCTGACTGAGTTGGTGGAGAGTGGGCATGGAGGGGTGTGTGGCATCTTTGGTTTCAGGTGACCTTTGAAGCATCAACTCATGGAATTTAGCAAGAGTGCTGCATCTAAACTAAGAATATGAACTCAATTTAGGTTTGTCCTTAATAGAATGAAGTATCATGGAGTTAGAACAATCAGAATCTTCAGTTAAAATCTGTTTATTTATTTCTCCTTACAACACTCCACTACCCAAGCAACTTGCCCTCTCTTCTCTCCCTACACCCCCCCCCCCCAACCTTATGTATACTCTACTCTATAGAGAAAAACTGAATGATAAAAGGAATGAATGTCAGAATAACGAAAGATCTGCCTCCTGGGTTACCCAGTGGTCTATGGTACTCTCTTTAGATTGCAATTTGCAGGTCATAAAGTGTCTGTAGACATTTGGGCTCGGCTCAGCCATAATTACAGATGAATACTGGTCCAAGGCTAAAGTGTAAGTAGCTTCCAAGTCTGTCTGGCTTGTGTGTGTGTGTGTGTGTGTGTGTGTGTGTGTGTGTGTCTCCCCACCCCCCCCCCCAGCTCTACTTTTTCTGCCTTGCTCTCCTACCTTAAAACAACCCCACAGACCTAATCAAGATATGAAATACTGTCATTAATCAACATTCTAGTGTAGCTATTTTGGTTCCTACCTACTAGATTATCATCAGACTAGGGAAGAGTCAGTGCCCATAGCCTAAGGAAAGAAGGGACTTCAAAAGACCAAACAAAAGTAAAAGTAATTTTTTCTAATAATCAGAATATACTAATGACAGTGATAGGGAATAAGGGAAAGGTGTTAAGAAAACATGACTCATAATCTCATCCCCTATAGATGTTTTGTCAAAATGACACTTTGTTGATTCTAAGGTGCAGTTTTGTCCAATCTCTGAAGCTGAGGTGCTCTTACATGCACGGTGCATTCTGGCAGGCAGGTGTCATGGTGTAGTTATTAACTGTGCATGCGTGTCTTTGGTTACAATGGTTACATGGTTGTCACTTAAGATTACTCATTCCTTTCTGGTGATATATGAATTAAATGCTTTCAAAATGATTCCATTACAATTTCGCAATAAAAATTAAGATATTATGGGGGCTCCTGGGTGGCTCAGTTGGTTAAGCATCCGACTTTGGCTCAGGTCATGATCTGACTGTTTTTGAGCTCAAGCCCAGTGTCAAGGTCTGTGCTGACAACTCAGAGCCTGGAGCCTGCTTCAGATTCTGTGTCTCCTTCTCTTCCTGCCCTCTCCCACTCATGCTCTGTCTCTCAAAAATAAACATTAAAATTTTTTTAAAAGTTAAGTTACTGTAGGGGTGCCTGGGTGGCTCAGTTGGTTAAGCATCCAACTTCACTTCAGGTCATGATCTCACAGCTCGTGAGTTCAAGCCCTGCATCAGGCTCTGTGCTGGCAGCTCAGAGCCTGGAACCTGCTTCGGATTCTGTGTCTCCCTCTTTCTTTCTGTCCCTCCCCTGCTCACACTCTGTCTCTGACTCTCAAAAATAAACAAACATTAAAAAAAGTTACTGTATATACACAGTAACACAGAAGACATGGAAATAGCAGCATAGTACAGGATAAAATCTGTCTAAATCTAGAAGTTCTTGCAAGTTTTTGTAATGAATATAAAATAAAATTCAAACATGTAATAATTTTTTAGTGGAGTATAAAGAAATTATAACTGATTAAATACATTATGTATACTTAAGATGATTCGTAGTTGTTATGTATACCTGAATCTGATTTTTTTCAGGTATCAAAATATTGAGGATTTTTTTCACCCACTTAAACATTTATGTTAGTATTACAAACTGATCTCAGCCAGTTTGACCATTTGGACATATATAGTAGGAGGTCAGAGAGTGTATATTCTAATAAAAACAACTCTAAAATCAATTTCTACCAAATCAATAACATGTAAACAGAGACATCTAAGAATTATACTAAAACTTGTTTTTGTACTCTAGGGTAGACCTCTTCTCTGCTTTTCTGTCTTCAGAGGTTTGATAAATATTTACTTCTAGCTTCTAGTTTAATAAAATCTGGTTTATAAATGTTTAATTTTTAAAATTCATATTTATATTTTATATATTATAAAAATTGGAAATATCAAGAAGTATTAAAACATTCTGTTTAACTCTGTTATCAATATAAGTACTGTTGACATTTTGAATGTGTTTTCAGAGCTGTATTTATATTTGTGTTGACTTTTATTGACATTAATTCATTAATTATTAAGGCATATATTTAGATGATTTCTTATTTGACTGCAATATATTAGATCTCTTTATTTTGATACTTTTATGCACTAACAATCCTATTATGACTGGTTCTTTTAGAAAAACAAATCGTCTCCGGCAAGTGTATAATGTAAAATCCAAATAAAACTAGAAATTTTAAAGGGACCACGACATACTGAGATACTTTTAAATTATAAAATAGTAATTGTATGCTAATGAAAAAACTCATTAAGATAGGCTTTTAAAAATAGAAATTGTAAAATTTATCTGAAGGTGGATTAGACCACATAAATGGAGTGATAATTATGGAGGAAAAAAACTGATAGAAGTTATTCCCAACTTTGACTCACCCTCTGCAGAAAGGCTCCTTGTTCGGGCGCTTTTTTTTGTTTGTTTTTTTGTTCCTTTGATTGTAAACTGTTTTGACATGAGAATTCATTGTTCAAAGGCCTTTGCTTCTTGGTCACTGAAGAGAATCCTTACTAAAGATGGTAGAGAGATTTCATTGATCAATTTTAGTATTTTTTTGATGCTTTTTAGGGTTTTCTATATTTAGTATCTTGTCACCTGCAAATAGTGAAAGTTTTACTTCTTCCTTACCAATTTGGATGCCTTTTTTTTTTCTTTTTGTTGTCTGATTGCTGTGGAGAGGACTTCCAGTACTATGTTGAATAAAAGTGACAAGAGTGGACCTCCTTGTCTTGTTCCTGACCTTACCAGAAAACCTCTAAGTTTCTTGCCATTGAGTATGATGTTAGCTATGGTTTTTTTCATATATGCCTTTTATTATGTTGAGGTATATTCCCCCTAAACCTACTTTGTTGAGGGTTTATATATATATATTTTAATGTTTATTTTGAGAGAGAGAAGATGCACACAGGTGTGGGGGCAGAGGGAGAGGGAGAGAGAGAATCCCAAGCAGGCTCCCTACTGTCTGTGTAGAGCCCATCGTGGGGCTTGAACTCACAAGCCATGAGATCATGACCTCACCTGAGCTGAGATCAAGAGTTGGATGCTTGACTGACTGAGCCACCCAGGTGCTCCTGTTGAGGGTTTTTGTCATGAATGCATGTTGTACTTTGAAATACTATACAATTTCACTCGTGTGGAATTCAAGGAACAAAAAGAATGAACAAAGAAAATGAGACAAACCAAAAAAAAAAAAAAAAAGGTTCCTAAACCCAGGGAACAAACTAATGGTTACGGGGTAGGAGTTGTTTGGGAGGATGAAATAGGTGAAAATGATTAAAAGCACACTTACCCCAATGTGCAGTGAGTAGTGTATAGGAATTGTTGAATCACTATTTTGTACACCTGATACTAATATAGCACTGTATGTTAACTATACTGGAATTAAAATTTATAAAAACATGGAGAGGTGTCTCTATACTTATAGAAAATCTATGGATATAAGTATTCTTTTTTCCTTCCCATGCATTTTGTTTGGATCCATGAAGAAAACTTTCACCTTTCCTTTTTAAAGTTCCCCCCACCCCCCAGGGTCTTTGACTATTGTTTTCTCTTTCTAAAAAAGTTGCTATTTCAAGGTTAGACTGTTTGGTCCTTCCTGTGGTCTGAATTCTAGAAGCATTTTTAATTTTACATTGAAGTTGTCTATACTGTCGAGTCTCTCTTTCTTTTTTGCCAACACAATTTTTGTTTCCATTACTTCGTTTTTAGTTTCTCCGATTATTTTCAAATCTTGGTCTGTTTGTTATGCCCATATAGTTTCACAGTCTTGTGTATTTTATTGTGAGCACAAGGAAAGAAATTAAAGTATTTTTCTCTATTTCAGAAATTAGTTTCAGAGGGTGTGATAATTTCTGATTCTGTCAGGTGTGCTGTAGAACTTGATACATTTTTTGGCAAACATTTCTGCCTAACTTATCTTTAGGAAGGAGAAGGGATTGGGGATGCAAGGATATTCCACACCTTAGTCACAGACTCACTCTAATTTTTAAAATGAACATTGGAGGCCCATTGACTTGCTGTTGCGGGAAAAGAGAAGCCCTGCCCTGTAATGAGATTAGAGAAGCAGGGGTTGGCAGCTGGTAGCCAAGAGTTTCATAATAGCAATTTGCAGACTGTGGGGATGTGGGCCTTGCAAATCCAATTTTCAGCCTCTGAGAGGCTTCCTGCATCTGCACTCTAAGGGGCACTAAAGGAACCACTGTGGAAGATCAGGCTGTTTGTTCACGAAAGAAGAAAATAGCAGATGCATGCAATCTGGTTTGAGGTCTAGGCTTAATTTTTAGATGGAGTGACAAGGTTTTGGGAGGAGGACAAGGAGTATTAGGCTAGCAAAGAGTTGTACTGATGAAGCTAATGACGAGTGTGAAAGCCTGGAAAAGTGTCCGTGATAATGAATGGATCTAAGATGTTCTCTTTTTTTTTTTTTGAGAAAGAGTGTGTGCATGCACATGCATGTGGGGGAAGGGCAGAAGGAGAGAGGGAGAGAGAGAAAGAGAGAGAGGGAGAGAAAGAATCTTAAGCAGGCTCCATGCCCAGCTTGGAGCTCACTCTCCCAAACCGTGGGATAATGACCTGAGCCTAAATCAAGAGTTGGAGGCTGGCTTACCCGACTTGAGCCAGCCAGGTGTCCAAAAGATGTTCTGTGTCTTAAGCCTTCTTAATTGACACCACTTAGGAGCTTAAAAGTCCTATATTGGAAGGCCTGAAGTTATTTTTAATTTTTTAGTTTGTGTTTTTAGTCCTTTGTTTCCTAGTTTGTACATAAAAAGATCGGAAATGATGCAAGTAGAGCTTAAAAGGCGAGATTTTGCTTACTTGGTATTTGAATTTTGAAGGAGGAAGAGATTTTGTATCCGCAAGCCAAGTACTGTTTTTGGTCTTCACTGTTTTTGACTACTTTTTAAATTGAGTTTTCTCAAAGTTATTGTAGATGAGTAAATGTCATAAAACAAAGACGTGTTAGACTTGTTAATCGAGGAGCTTGCTTTTTTTCACATTTTATTTTTAGGTAAGTTGTATTTAGCCCTAATCTTCCCCCGAAACAGTTCAGTGCTGTGAATAAAACAGAAGAGCTCTTCCGTGAGAAATTGTCGACTGCAAAGGTTTTTTTTTTCCTCAATAAAAATGGCTTTATTCTAAATAAAGTGAAATGACACTTGCTCGTCATAAAAAATATAAGCAAAATTATTAGAAATTACTTTTTGCGAAACTCGTACATACACTGTTTCACGAAAGGAATCCTCTGGACAATCTGTTAGGATTTTTAGCAGATCGCGTTAATCATTCCTTCCCGTTTTATTCCTCGCTTTCTGTCCTCCCTGGTAACTGCCGCTGAAAGTCGATGCGTTTGTCTCAGCAGCATTATGATCCCCTGGGAACTGGTTGGCAAAAAGAATTTGAGACCTTTCCTGAGACCTACTGAACCAGACATTCTGGGGGTGGGACCCAGCAATCTGCATTTTAAAGCAACTTTCAGGTAGTTCTGTTGTACGCTAAAGTTTGAGAACCAGACTTGATATATTTACACATCGTTGTGCGCTCCTACAACCCTATACGTGAGTTTAGACACAAGCTGTAATAAGATCATGAAAAAAAAATCTGGATCATATTTGGACTTCTGTATCTTTTCCAACTAAGCAATACTTGGTAGAAACTCCCCTAAATCATTAGACATAGCTCAAACTCATTCTTTTTAATGAGTTGGGTGTGGACCAGGTCGCTTCTCTGTGGACGGGTATTTGTTCTTGGCAACCATTCATGAGATATGTTCGTCTATATGTCTTTATTAATATTTTTGTCTCTAGGATAGATTCTTAGAGTGTGCATATTTCATATCTTAATGAATTGTTTTGCAAATGAGACGTAACACTTAGCATTTCTTTATGTAACTTTCTGGTACATTTAATATCTAGGTTTTTTTTTTTAGCTTTAATAACTAGTAATTATGAAACTGGGGGTTCTCATTTTCATTGTGCAAAGGAAGGTAGTGTGTTTAATTTTGTACATTTTATACAAGTTAAAAAATTTATTTCGTTATTTATTTTTTATTGCTCTGGTGCTTCATTTCTGCTGTTGCCCACATTCCGCTTAATGTGAGCATCTAATCCGTGGAGGTGTTTACAACCTCTGCAGAGGGTGTGTCTGTGAACCTTTGCGTGTGGGCTCTTGCTCTCTCCCCCCCTTGAGGCATGTTAATCGTAGCAACTGACTGAGAAGAGTCTCATCATTTCTTTCTCCGGAGGCTGAGAATTGTTGAACTGTTGGGCAGTGCAGTATTGCCAGCTGGATCCAAGCTGCTTCCCTATTCCCTTAGTACTTTCTGTTTGTTATTCTTCCCAGTTCACAGTATCCTGCTGTGTTTGGTCCCAAGAATATTGGTTGCCGCTGGGCTCATCGTATGTATTAATGGAAAGTGTAATACGATGTTGAGAGATCTGATTAGCTCATTAGGTAGCTGAGCGAAACCTCCCCCAGTCAAGCGCTTTTATTTATAGGGCTTGGAGCAACTTCCTTGAGTCCTTGGCTGAGTGTACTCTTCTTGGTCCCAGCCTTATGGGGGGAGGACTCGAGGACAGGTCCCAGGGCCCGTTTCCTAGCCTTGGGAGGCAGCTTCCTCTTGAGGCGGTGACTTATGGCTTTGTTCTCTGCTCACCTGGCAGACGCCTCCTTCCTGACTCCTGCAGACTCCCTCTGGCTTCTGGTTCCTGTTGAAGGAAATCCTGTCCTCCAGATGCTGCCCCTTCTCTGCTTATGGCTTTGCATCCCTGAGGGCTGTGTGTGACTGGTCTCTCTCGAGGATTATGTCAGTGTTAGAAAGGGAGTGTATCTTTGAGACTTTTGCCTAGCCACCCTCCCTTTGAGATGAGGAAGTTAAGGTTCCTAGAGGGAGTGACTTACTTGACGGATGAAACTGAGTTGGTTTGGCATTAAGAATTTTTAGGGGTCCCTGGGCGGCTTAGTCGGTTGAGGATCAGACTTCGGCTCAGGTCATGATCTCACAGTCTGAGTTCGAGACCCACATCGGGCTCTGTGCTGACAGCTCGGAGCCTGGAGCCTGCTTCAGATTCTGTGTCTCCCTCTCTCTCTGCCCCTCCTCTGCTCGTGCTCTGTCTCTCTTGATCTCAAAAATATTAACAAAATTAAAAAAAAAATGAATGCTGTATTAGAAGCCATAAAATATTTTATTCAGAGAGTGGTAGAGCCCACAGTAAGCCTGGGATTTTCCTACTTCACTGGTTAATTAAAATGACCTTCCCATTGTACTGTCACCTCCAGCTGTTTTTCCCACTGGTGAGTTACCCAAAGGCATCATTTTGTTTGACTGCAGTCTCTCTTGAGCTTCAATCATGAAGAATGATGCCACTTCCCCCATTTTTTTTTTTTTTTTTTGTCTTGCTAGAGGACCCTGCCTATAATTACACCTAGGCAAACCTTGGCCCTCTGAAACTAATTGATTGACTCAAAAAAAAAAATCTGGGCTCAGTATTCACTTGCCTCATCAAGTTCTCCAGCTCAAATTAATAGAAATTTCATTAGCTCATGTGTCAGAGGGCGTGGGTGAAGGTGTTTTTTAACACATACCAGTAAATTCTGGCTTTAAGAAGAATCAGGAAAAGCTTTTGCCTCAAGACAACTTGTAGATCACTTGCTGACTGTGTGAAAATTTATTTTTAGCAAACGAAGTCTCCTTAACCCAGCAGCTCATGCATCTCAACCATCACCTGTTGCCTGATTTCCTCCATCATTGTTTTCGCTGGGCTCACTTAGGCTCCTGACTTCTGCTAACTTGACTTTTTCCTGCCTGGTCCCCCCATTTACCTTTTTGCTTTTTCTCCTCTTATCCTTGTGAGGGGGCAAGCAAACTCCGAAGCAGCGTGCTCTATCCATAGTATAGAAGATCCATGGTAACTGCTTTATCCTGCCTGGCCAGCAGCCACCAGATGTCCGTTCCTGGACTTCCGAGCTCCTTCGCTGCTGCAAGAGATGGCTTGAAGGTATGGCAGGAGCAAAGGGGAAAACCACTTCTCAGACATTAGCAAAACCTGTGACTTAGAATGTTACATCGGTCCTCTGTTACCTTCATCCCTGTCTGTTTCCTCTTAGCTCAGTGACAGTTTCTAGTACCCCTTCTGTCATCACTGATAAGAACTACATCTGACAAAAGGCTCCAAGGTAAAATGAACAGCTACGGGAAACTACTGGCAGACTCAGCCCCAGCGCCCACCTTGGAAGGGATTTCTTTGTGTGTAGACTGGGGGCTATGGGGAGATAGTACCACATGTCATAAAGTCCGATAGTCTCACTCCTGTATTTCACTGACAGCCTCCACAATTTGGGTAATATGCAGCCTTGTATTTTTTAACACAGAACATGAAGTCATGGACATTTTTGTTCTAGTTGATTTTAAAATATATTACCATCTTAAGAATTTTATGCGTGATGCATATGGATCAGATTTTTCTCTTGGAGAACCCTCAGAAGATGTAAGATGTGATTTAGTTAAAATGTTTGATTAACACATTCTAGAAAGGGAGCTGTTACAGAAGGTGCGTTAATAATTCTGCATTATCAATGACTCTTCCTTTGACCTGTGAAGATGTGCATGTGAACGGTTTGAATAGGTTTTTTTTTTTTCAAAAAAATTTTTTAAATATTTATTTATTTTTGAGAGAGCAAGAGAGAGATAGAGTGTGAGCAGGGGCAGGGAAGGGGCAGAGAAACAGAACTTAAAGTGGGCTCCAGGCTCCTTGGTGTCAGCACAGAGCCTGATGCTGGGCTCAAACTCACGAACTGTGAGATCATGACCTAAGCCGAAGTCAAACACTTAACCAACTGAGCTACCAAGGCACCCCTGAATAGGTTGTTTTTAACTCCTGACTTTTTCCTCTTCCTTTTTCCTTTCTGCTTTGGCTTTAACCTTATTTCTATCAAATCTGATCTCATGAAGTTCACCAGTTTTGCTCTTGCTTAATCAGAGGTGAGTAAGTCCCCAATTAGTACAGTGCACTATTCTGGACACTAAGGATATAGCCCAGAGAGAAACAGGATTCTAGAATCCTGCTCTCCCAGAACCCAGTTGACAGTGGAGAGATGAACAATAAGTAGGTAAACAAATAAAAAAATAGGACATTGAGTTTGTGGTGTGTTAAGGCAACACAACGTGATAACATAGAAAATGGTATGTGTTGTGAGATAGGGTGGGAGCCAGGATCCTCCATGGTGTTCGGGAAGGATCAGGAAGCACAAAGAGCCCTGAAGTAGGAATTAATTTCACTTATTTAGGGGACAGCAAAAGGCCCGTGTGACTGGTTCACTGAGAGAAGAGAAATGCCAAGTCATGGAAAGCTTTGGAAGCCAGCATACTGAAACGACAAGTTGGTGGAGAGTCCAGGGAGGCAGTTGCCCAGTGTGATTCCTAGTGTTCATGAACTCTGCTGGCTCTTCTTGTAGTTCTTTATCTATTGTGTTTTCTTCTCCGTGAGTGTTCCTAGGGCCCACCCCTTTCTTCTCTCATTCTAGACAAGCTTATCTTTCCTTGTTGTTTGAACCACAGGGTCTCCTTGAAGACTGCCACATGAGGGTCCTTCTCCTGACTTCTGCTCAGGCCACATCTATTTCCAGCTGGCCTATTGGCTATATCCATTCAATTAACTAGCACTGGCTTCAAATCCAGACTGTTATATTTTAAACAATTTTTCAAATTCTCCTCCAAACTAATCCCCAGTCCAACTTCCTGATTGCTATTCCCTTACCACCATTCCCCCAGGCATGGTGACTTTATCTGTGCGTTTTCCTAATTCTTCCATTCCTTCATTCTCTGTAGTTGATCAGTCGTCAAGATGAGCTGATGATAAGGGTTGCCTCTTTTCTCTCTTCAGCCATTATGCAAATTCATCTCTGTGTTGTTGCCTTTAACCTCTTCATATCTGCCATTCTTTTAGACTTTGTGAATGTTTTATTTTCCCCCTCAAATATTATCACCCACATTTTAATCTGACAAGTTCTCCACCTTGTGGGCTTTATTTTCTTAGAGCAGGACTTTGCCCAAGCTGCTGTGGTTCCATAACCAAGAATATTCTTCGGGTAGGAGTGGGATACATTATTGTATCTAGGTTATGATGCTGGAAAGCTATGCATTTGGTATCTTCTTGGAAGTTTTCTTTTTTCTTTAAAAAAAAATTTTTTTTTGAGAGAGAACACTAGTGAGTGGGGGGCGGGCAGAGAGAGAGGGAGAGAGAGAGAATACCAAGCAGGCTCTGTGCTGTCCACATGGAGCCTGATATAGGGCTTGAACTCATGAACTTTGAGATCATGACCTGAGCTGAGATCAAGAGTTGACCCTTAACCGACTGAGCCACCCAGACACCCCTTCTTGGAAGTTTTCTAAGACTTGTTTGTACTTTTTGGGTTACCATTTGGAAGATGCTCCTACCTCCTGAGTATTTCAGTTATCAGGATGTATTACCCCTTGGTGCCTTGGGTATAGCCTGTTCTCTGAGAGGCTAGGCTTTCCAAAGATGAGGACAATTGAGAGAATAATAGCTTTCTGCTTTAAAAAAATGATTTAGAAAAATTTTTAAAATTAAAATGCCATCGAATAGTACTAACACTAACATTTAAATACGACAGATTATTTGGAGCAAAGTGGACACATGGGTCTAATGAAATATATTAGAAATGTTAGGTTTTTAATCTGTTAAATGCTAAACATGATCGAGTATACTTTTTAAAGACTAATCAGTTTATCCCCAACCCTAGGTATTAGCCTTCCATTACAGAAGGGAAAGTTGAGGTTCAGTGAAGTGAGCTGATTTTTCTTCCTTAACACTTCGTTATCTGGGCCTGAAACTGTGATAGGCACAGAACTGAGCAAGGAGTACCCACCTAGCTGAATTACGACAGAGGATAGAACTCGTATTTGAATCCCGGGTCGTCTTTCAGCCCAGGGCATTCTCTATTACACCACAACTATGTGTCCTATGAACACGGATTACTACCCTTCATTATATCAAAATACCTGGTGTTGTGTCCAATGTACTATAGCCTTTCAGTAAACATTTGCTGCCTGAATTCCTAGAAAACCACTGAGAGGAGGTAAACTTGTTCTCTGATCAGAGCAACATTCTGGACAGTGGCTGTGGTCACTGGGGAGAAGATCCAGCTGAGAAAATGAAAATTAAAGATGGCGCTTGGTCACATCTGTGATTGTATAAACCCCTTGCACCATAAACAACACTGTACTGTTCTCAGTGCCTCACGAGTGTCCTGCTTATTCCTACTCTCAGACCTCGTTCATACTGTTTCCTCTACTTGGCACGCTCTTGCTCCCTCTCCTGTTGTATAATTGAACTCTTACTCATTATGCAAGTTTCAGCTCAAATGGGACATCAGACTTACCACTTTATGTTTTTGAGGAGGTTGTATTATGGTTTGGTTCAATCACCTTTATTAAGCTCCTAAACAATCAGGACAGCAGAGACTTAAAATACTGTTTTTTTGTCTCCCGATTTTCCAGTACCAGTACAGTGCCAGGCTCGATAAAGATTTGATAAATGAGTGTACAGTTCTAATTTAGTTTGACTCTAGTGTAGTGGTCAAGGTTCATTCAGTATACTCTTCAGTTTTATTGTTTGCTTATTTCTGCACTGTTGCATAATTTTGCCAGCAGGTATATGGCCGTCCCTATTTTGGGATGGGGGCAGACAGTCATGTTTTTTTTTTTGTATTTCAGGTGTACAAGAGTCAGAGCAAAGGTCAAATTAGGAGAGGCCATCCCAGCGGTGATAAAGTTTGGGGGTTTTTTGGGGAATGTGTCCCACGTAGTTTAATTACATCTTGGAGGCACTGTATGGGATCTATCAAAATTATGCAATGCAAAATTAATTTTTCGTGAGGTATATATTCCTCACTGAGAATTAGAATTTAACAGTGAGGAGGTTCTGACAAGATCGTAGGGAATTAAAAGTTTGTCTTGTCTAACTGAAGCCTCCTGAACCGTTTCCTAACTCAGTAAAGGTCATCTGTGAATAATGTCTGATGCACTCAACCCCCTTCTTTAGCATTCTTTACTAATACCGCCCATCTCTCAGTTACTACGCTCCATGTCTTCGGAAATAAGTCATTGCATGACTACCTTACTCGTTTAGAGCACCTTGTACTGTTGTGAAAACTGTTTTTTACACATTAGCTATTTCATTAGAACCAAACACTGCTATTTGATGGAGGAGGTGAACTGAGAGATACGTCGTGCACGCATTGATACACTTGATAAATTAAATGTGCCAAGTGAGGTAAGAAACAGGCAGGAACACAGCCAGGTTTTGTGAGACCTGAGCTAATGCAATTTCAAGGGCTCTCTTTCAGAAAAGGAATTTAAAATAAAAAAAAGCAAAAGCATATTAAAGTGAATATTTATAATGAGAAACTACAACGTTTTTAAAAGCTGAGAAATTCCGTATTTATTCACAATCCAGACTTCCTTTCACCAAGTCTTGAAAAATGGTCTCGGATGCTCCACTGCTACCCAGCAGGCAAGGGGAAGTGTGTCCCAGGGAAATGGAATGGCAAGACCGCATACTCAACTAATGACAATTAGAACATCTCTCACTTAACTCCAGCATAGAAACGAAAGTAATTTTTTTTTCCTGTAACATTTCACCCAACACTCTTTGGGTAAACTCAGTCACAACCTAATTTCCCAGCAGTCAATGTTGTTTTCCTCTGATGGTCATGGTGACCATCCCTGACTTCAATGGATCAAACTATCACATTTAAGGTATATTACTCCTGGGGCAGGGCGAGGCCGGGGCCGGGGGGAGGCTCAGTTGGTTAAGCATCTCTTGATTTTGTCTCACTTCATGATCTTATGGTCTTGTGTTTGAGCCCTGTGTTGGGCTTCATGCTGAATGTGGAGCCTGCTTAAGATTCTCTGTCTCTCTCTGCTTCTCCCCTCACCTTGCAAACACATGGTTTCTCTTTCTCTGTCTCTTAGAAAAAATGGATATTACTATTCCACTATTTAGATTTCTATTTAGAAATAAACATAAGGCTTAGGCCCCTCTTGTGGCCTTGGAAGAAGCCTTGTTAACCAGACGCCCCGAAGCTTAAGCTTGGGTACAGTGTATACAAACATGGAAGGAGCAGTCTGCCCTGCTCTCCACACTTCATTATTGGCAGCAGGGGGTGGGGCAGAATAATCCTAGAGTGTGAATAGTGAGAAACGGTTGGGCAAAGATAGGCTGAGGATGCTTCTGAAACCACCAGAGGGGCTCAGGAAACACTTCTCAGAGGACCTGGGTTCAGAAGGGTAAGTGGATGTTGCCAGCAGAGTGGTAGAACAAGAATGTTCCAAGCAGAGGGTGTGGTCTGAGAGGGCTCATGGGCTTGTCAGAACCCTGTGAATGGAAGAGACGGCTGGGGTAGCTTCGGAGGGCAGGGGCTGGTGTAGATCATGCCTTGAGTGACAATTACAGGGGCATTGAATTCCGGGTCATTTGACTCTGCCGCACTGTATCACATTATGTGGTGGTTACGTGCATTCTCCATGTTCTCATGCTTAATCTTGCAGACATTTTCTTGTAAGTGCAGAAGAGAAGAACGTCTACCTTCTGTGATGGATGGTGCAGCTATTGAGGGCAGAATCAGCAGCTTGAATTCCTTCCCTGGAGTTCTGTTTCAGAGTAACAGTGACAGTTCACTTTCTGGAGCAGGTAGCATGGTGTGGGAACTATTTAGGGGTTACATGGTGACCAAGGTTCCATGTTTTACTAGGGACTTGTCTTTTACCTTTACTTTTTTGAAGATGAGTAGTAACAGGAAGGGAACCTCTAGAGAGAGAGATTTAGGGGTAAAGCTCTTTAAGCAATGTAGAAACAGTTGCCAGGGTAGACCATGTCAAAGATTAAAAGTTTATCATCTTTAAAAATTTCTGAAAACTTCAGTGCCAACTTAGAATTTGAAATGACCAGGTTTTGGAGCAATGTATAGATGAAGGCTGGTCTGGGGTCATATGGGATGTGGGAAATGGAGAGCATGGGAGAGAATTCAAAAACGTAGGTCAGTAATACTAAATACATTTAAGCATGTGATAAAAGTGTTTGTTAGAATATGGTTGTATTTATTAAATGTGACATTCTAGAAAGAGGAAACAACTTCTTGTATTCCCTTCTTGGTAGCCATGTACCCCCACAAAAAAATGAAACTAATGAAGCACTCATTGTCAGCACAGTGTTCAGATGAATTCTTTAATGATACAGTTTTATTAAATCTGTTTCAAATGTACTTGGCCACTCATAAATTAGATTAAGAATATTTATAGGTCAAACAGGAATCACATATTTTCATAAAATCTTACGTGAGAGAGATAGGGCCTATTTTGGTAAGAAAGTAAAAACACCTGGCATGAATTAGAATTAAAAAAATTCCAAGGATTAGTGGTATAAACAGGAGTTGTAGGACTTTTTTTTGTATGGAATCCAACATTGGCTTTCATAATACTGCAGTTGTTTACTTTTATTATTATGACTTTTAGGTTATTTACACCTTCATTGCTTAACAAAGAATACGGTAGTAATGGTGTTTTGAGAAAGTTACGTGGAAACAGAATCATATTAGCAGGAGAGTATACTCTTGAGCAAAACCCAGTGGTGAAGACTTTTGATAAGTGCTAAATTCTGTGTTTGAGTTCAGATTTTTATGTACTACATTCGTTTTAAGTGACAACCCTCTGTACATCTTTGTGTGTTCTTGAATTTTAAATATATAGTTATACTAAGTAGTAGAAGATTAAATATGCAAATAAAGGGTACCATGTCAAGATCACTGATTGAACTTAATAGAAAGCTCTCCCCAGGCAAAACTGGTTAAAGAAAAAAAAAGAGACTAAATTGTGGTAGATAGAAGTTGGTTTATGACAAGTTAGTGGTGGAATTTCTGTGGGTAGGTGCCATTGCGCTTTCAGTGGAAGTTGGAATGACGTGAGGGGCTTTCATTAAACTGCATGTGGTCCTGACGAGAATACAGAATAGCTCCTGAAGCATTTTTGATGTCAGATAATTGAAAGTATCTTCAACCTCCCATCAAGGAACGCTCACCCTGATCTGGCATTTGGTTCCAGGAGTTAGGTCAGCGGAGAGACACAGCTTGTGATCTTGTGCTTTTGGGTTTTTTCATTTAGCGTAATGTCGTTATGATCCATCCCAGCTTTTGTGTGTATCAGCAGTTCCTCCTTTGTTGATGAGTAGCAGTCTATGGTACGGAGGCACCACAGTTTCTTCAACCATTCCCATAATGTAGGACATGCCGGTTGCTTCCAGGTGTTGGCTACTATAAGTCTGCTGTGAACAATCATATATAGGTCTTTGTGTGGGCATAATTTTCATTTCTCTAGGATGAATGTCCAGCAGTGTGATCGCTGGGTTATAGGTTAAATATATGTTTTAGCTTTTAAAGGAACTGCCAAACTGTCTTCTGGTGTGGCTATACCACTTGCATCAACAATATATGGGAGATCAAAATTCTTTGTATTCGTGTCTGTATGTTGCCTTGCTGTTGTTTTTTCTTTAAGGTTTTATTGAGAAATAATTGATATACATCATTGAATAAGTTTAAAGTATACAGCATGATGGTTTGATATACATATGTGTAATAATGACTACAATATGTTTAGCTAATATCCACCTTCTCATATACATGGTTGTTTACGGGAAGTCAAAGTGGTGTATGGGGCTGTGGAGGCCAAACAACTTTGTTGGTAAGTATCCTCTTCGCACCTCTCCCTTTCTTTTCTGCTTCTGTCATCCTGCTTCTTAAGCTCAGCAAATATGATTATATGAGGCTATGTATGAGTAATGTATGCTTTTAACCGTTAACTCAAAGGATTGCTAAGTACCTAGAGGTGTTTTCAGATTGGTAGCTCTAACCTTGTGATGCTTGGTCTCTGCACATACTGCAATTTGGATCCTGACCTGGACATCTGAAACCTACTGCCTTCTGTTCTTCCTGGGTCTCAATCCTCTGTAGACCCCCGATTCTCTCCTTGGAATGTGCGGCTCCCCTTGTCCCCCAGTGGTATAGCATCAGATGCCCTACTGTACATGGGCCCTTGGCCAGAGTTGTATCTTCAAGTTAGTATTCTTCTCAGCCTTGGCCTCTTTTGGTCTCATCCTGTAACTGCCTTGGGTCAGAGAGAGAGAGGCAAATAGAGAAGTTGGAATGTCTTGGGGGTGATTATTCTTGGGTTAATGGTGATAGTGTATGTATGTACAGTGTGTAAGGAGGAAGGAGTTGGTACAAGTAAAGTGGCTGTGCATTGGCTACCCAGTGTGGGGAGGAATATTACTTCTGTCTCGGTGCAGAAAATTGCTTTCCTTTCTCAGTGCAGGGAGAGAAGGGCTTGACAGAGTAGGCGGACTTGGGAGTTCCAAAGGACAGGCAAAGAAACTATCTTTTAGTATTGAATCTGAACAGAAACTGGGAAGTTCTAGTAGGTAGATGTAAATTACTAACGTATGTGTTGTTGAATAGAGCCTTATGTTCAGTTTAACCATGCCTGAGCTGTATGCGGGGGCAAGCTCACTTATTTTGAAAAAGGTTTAAAAAGAAAAACTTACATAGATTTTTATAATGTCTCCCATGAGTGACTCTCTATTAACCAAAGAAATCCATCCATTATTCTCTAAACAAAATTGAAACAAAACAAGCATTGTATCAAAGGCATGAATTTTTATATTTTCTAGTATGAAAAGGTTATGTGTATTTCTGAAATATAGAAGTTGATGAGTAATCCCCTACTGGCTGGGAGTAAACTAAAACACTAAAGACTCGAAGACAGCTGAGAAACTAATTACCCAATCGCCTTTCACTCTGGGAGAGTTAAATTTACTCAGTAATTATGAGGCCCCCAGTGCATATGTGAGAATAGCCCCCCTAATCCCCTAGAAGTGGCAATTCTGCCTGATGGGTTTTGAGTAGCTTGGGAGTTTCTGTTGCAGCTTCCATTGTCTGGGATGGTTATTGGTTAAAATGTTTTGTTCTTGTGTTTTTTATTTCATAGAACAATAATGCTGTCTCATGTTTTGCTTTTGAGCATCAGTAAACTGGGTATGAGTATTGTTTTTATAGATCCACTTTGTGATCCTGCCTAGTGCTGAGGTTCTAACAAGCATGTGGCCCCACCACCTTATTTAGGGTGTGCTTACTCCTCTCTCCGCAGGGAGTGGGTCTTGTCCAGGTCATAGAATGAGTGACCAAGTTAGAGCATTCTGATTCTGGTTATTTTACCTCTTACAAATTTTCGTTTTATATGGGAGCCCATTTATGAAGCACACCATAATTGAAGTCCATATAATTTTTCCCCCATTTTTACTTTGTAAAAACTTTTTATTTGGCAATATTTTTAGACTGAGGAATTGAGGTTTTGCATATACATCACTGTATTTTCTGTAATGTTAACCTCTTAAATAACTGTGGTACAAATATCAGAAATTAGAAATGAATTGGTACAATAGCATTAATTACACTGCAGGACTAACTTGGCATTTTGGTTTTCTCCACTATTGTCCTTTTTGTCTTCTAGGACCCAGTTTCTCAATGTTGTTTTTATGCCCTTGACGGTTATGAGAAATAGTGGTCAGATACTTTGAGAGTGTCTTTCAATTTAGTTTTTGTGATGTTTTCTTATGATTGGACTAAGGTTTTAGATCTTTGAGAAGGATACCACAGAGGTGAAGTACCCTTCTCATTGCATGGTATCAGGAGGTACCTGGTAGCAATATGTCTAATTACAGGTAATGTCAATTTTGATCACTTGATTAGGGCAGTGTCTAACAGATTTCTTTCGAGTAAAGTTAGTATTTTTTTCTTCTTCTATACTCTATTTGTGAAAAGTGAATCACTGTTAAAATTAGTAAAGTAATTAATACATATTTTATGGGAGAGAATTTTAGAAGATAATTACCAAAACCAACTATGTAATTTGTAGGGTACAATAGAAAGTGAAAATGTGGGACCTCATGTTCAAACTTAATTAGAAATTTCAGGACGAAAACAGAGAACAAACTGAGCCCTTCTAAGCCTGGAACACTGTGCAAACTACACAGACTGCACACCCATAAGAATGGCCCTGAGACCATTCAGGAACCTGTTTGTCCTTAACTTGCCCACTAGTTTTGTCATTCATTCATGGATCTTCCTGTAGAAATTATTACTGTGGTGTTCGAATAGTGACTTTCTTTTTTTCTTGTTTGCTCTGTTCTTTATTGATTGGAGTTCTTAGGTATGGAAGTCAGTAACATGGATTCCACAATATTTGTTTTATTCTTTGGGTTATAACGAAATACTATTATTTATCTGCTCAAGTTATTTCAGGTTTAGACATTGAGGGCTCTTTCAGATTGACTCCTCTGTCTGTTTGAAATGTTTCCATCTGTTTTTGTTGTTGGGAACTTCTTTTTTAGTATTGCAAGATGCTTCAGGTTGCTTTTGTATTTTCCCTGACTCAGCCATTTCTCCAAGGAGCCTTGTTTCTTTTTTATTGGAGAATGGGATATAGAAACCAAGATGTGGGCATTAGGTGTGCTCATTGCCACTGGAGTGTCACTGCTTCCACATTTTGTCAGTGGACAGAGCTTGGAAATGTATACCCTAATCCATTATACAGACATAACTATGTTTTTATGTTTACCTGTCTGTATATATGAAAATAAACATGACCTCATATCTCTGACTCCAGTCCAGCCCTATGAAGTTTGCTCTAGTATTCACCCTTTGATTATAACTCTTGTCTTTGACAGTGAGAAACTTGGCTGTGTTTAACTACACATGATTACTCATTTGTTCTAACTTACTGCTTTTGTAATTGCTAAACTGTGCTCCTGTGAGACTATAAATTTTCTAGCTAGAGGAGAGTGTGTCCAACATAGTTTGCTCTTTATCACTGAGGTGTTTTTATTATCAATGATCATTGAACTTTGTTAAACCTGATCTCAATAAATGTTCCAAAAGTATTTTTCTTCTGTAGTCTGTTATCATCCCGAATTAAATTGACACTTGAATGTTGAGCCTGTCTTGAATTCTTGAGATAAACCCTACTTGGTTGTGATGTGTTATCCTTTTTATGTATTGCTGGGTTTAATTTCCTAATATTTGCTGGCTTTTGTTTTTATGTTCACGAGGAAACTAGTCTGTAGTTTTCTTTTCTCATAATGCCTTTGTCAGGATTTGGGAGTAATGGAATTTCTTTCTCACCTAAAGAAAGTCTCCGTATATGTAGACTAGGAAATCTTTTGGTTCATATAAAATGAGGTAATAAAATGATAAAAAATTACTGTGGAACTACACATAGTCTACCTTTTTGACTGAAGTGCAAGTGAAAATCTCTTGATCCTTGTTCACTTTTCTGTGCTTTTTGGTGAGATGGACACTTTCTTCTTGCCCATATGTGACTTGATGCCTACCACGCACGCAGGGCTAGTGCCAGTGTATATCTTGCTGCTGAAGCTGAAAGTTCCAGCAAGCCTGAGCTCAATTTGCATATAATTTTGCATGCATGTTAACTAGTGGAGGGAAATGGGCGACAAAGTATTTGGAACAGGCACAAAGTTCACTGAACTTTTCCCTTGAAATTGTCCACATGCTTCTATTATACACAGAACAATAGAAAAGTCCTCATTAGACTAGCAGAACTGAGGCATATTCCCACTACTTGCATTCCAGGCTCTTAACCTAGTTCATGAATTGCCCTTCTTTCATTCCCTCTTGGAGAAAAAATGGAAGGAAATAAATTTTAGGGAGAATATAAACTTTGTTCTGAAATGGGTGTTTACTACTTCATTGATTTAAGAGTAGGATTGTTGAAATAGACATATAGTGACCATTTGTTGGGAGGAGTGCCTTTGGTCAGTATTTATTGTGGTTTACTCAAATACCTTATTCCACTTTTACTTGCAAATGGGGGAGGTACAGCAGTCCTAAGAAAATAAAGTAACTATATAAAATACAAATTTTTGTGCATTTGCCATATTTGATGAGGCAGTTGTTATGCAAAAATTCTTAAGCCTTCCTACAAAGGATTTTTTAAATGTCTGTATTTCCCAGGGGCCAGATTGGTGACAACTATTGCACAGGCAAATTCTAGGGGTTCATTTCCAACATACCCTCAAATGCCTCCAGCCATTCTCCCAGGACCTCTCTTGGTCTTTTTATCTTTCTTCATAATTGCTTTGTAAAATTCTTTGTTTTCATTGACCCCATGCCTCCAAGCTATTCATGTAGTGCTGCCATAAGGGTAAGTGTCAAATCATAGATGCTGTAGTTTTGCTGACACCAGTTAGCTTTGCCTCTTGGGACAAGTGAAGGTTGATTTGGGGCCAGGGAGTGGTAGGGTAAAGGCACAGGATGAGGAAATTGAGTCATTAGTGTCTTTCCATGCCTATTGGCTTGGATTTTGAAATAAATAGAAGCTTATAGTAGAACTATTTGAGATGTGATATTGATGTGGCTGTAAACGTCACCACCACTCACAAGTTTGGAGAGGGAGCCATGATGGTATTTTCGAAGGAGGGAGAAAGTCATCCAAGGATTTGGTCATTCTGAATACCTCTTATATTTGTAAGATGGAATTCTGTAGCTTGGGAATGGCCGAAGATACTTTCATGGTAAATCAAATATTTGTGGTTCTTATCTTGAAGGAAGACAGGGTACTAATAAATGCAGATTCTGGGTTGGTATATTCCTTCCTCTATTTGGGATTATTTGTTTTGCCTTGAGTAAGTGTGTGTGTGCATGTGAAAATTCGAAATTTGCAAATGGCTGTCCTTAAAGAAAAATTGAAGTCGTTATTTCCTCACTGGGGAAAATGAAAGAAAGAAAAAGGCTGAGAATAAGTGAGATTTTAGATCTAGTAAGTGGCTTGAGCGGGGAGATACAGTTGGACCTCCTGGTGAGATGGACCTGGATTAGCATTTTAACATCAAGGAAGTAATTTAACTTCCCTGGGTCTTGGTTCTCATTTGTAGAATGAGGGGAGTAAGTACTTGTAAAGTGCCTGCATCATTGACTAGTATATAGTTCATTATCATTGTCTCTTGAACCCGATAGTGAATAAGTTCACTTGATGAGAAAGGAAAAGCATCAGGGCAGGACTTGAAGAGAAACAAAGTCAGATGCTAAGTTTGGGAATTGTGATACAGTGAGGTAAGCAAGACTTCAGCAAACTTCAGCTTTCTCACTTGGAGCATGGTGGAGATTTTTGATTAACACGTTGAGGGTCTGAAGAGAAAGGACACCAGAACTAGATGTGTCCTTTTCTGGGAGGCACTGAGGAAGATCACTGGGCATTGAAATGTGTCCAGGAGTAATTCTTCCATGGTCAGAAAAGAACGCCCAAAGAGGTCCAAGGTCAAAAGGGATAGTATGTACAAAAGCTTATTTTAAGGACATTCTTTGTTTGCCTTATCATCAATATGATGATACCTACATCAGTATAAATTTTGGGTCATATACATATCTCTGTTTTGTTTTTTTTTTAAGTTTATTTATTTAGTTTGAAAGAGAGAGAGAGCAAGAGTTGGGGAAGATGAGAAGGAGAATCCCAAGCAAGCTCTGCACTGTGAGTGTAGATCTGGACACATGGCTTGATTCCACAAACTGTTGAATGCTTAATTGACTGAGCTGCCCAGGTGCCCCTGTGTCTCTGTTTATGTACCTGTATTATTTAGATAAACTCACATGGAATCTCATGCACAAATCTTAAGAGTATACAGAGTAAATTAAAAAAAATTTTTTTTAACGTTTATTTATTTTTGAGAGACATAGAGACAGAGTATGAGCGGGGGAAGGGCAGAGAGAGAGGGAGACACAGAATCTGAAGCAGGCTCCAAGCTCTGAGCCATCAGCACAGAACCCGACGCAGGGTCCGAACTCACAGACGGTGAGATCATGACCTGAGCCGAAGTCGACCGCTTAACTAACTGAGCCACCCAGGCGCCCTCAGAGTAAATTTTTATAAACACATATTTGTATCATCATCACTTAAATCAAGATAGAGAACATTGTCTAGAATACTTTTGTGCCCCCTCCCAGTTGTTTATATGAATGCTTTTGGGACTATCATTGTATATTCGTTTCATAAATTAAGAGATTTTAACTGAACATTCTCTTCCTAATGAGTTAGTGTTGAGAAAGTAAATACAAGGTACAAAAATATTTAGCTGAGACAGAAAAAAGTGAGATCTCCAATTATATTTACTAATATTTCTTTATACAAAGTGAATGCTTGTTCATGAAGTGAATTCATTTCTTACCACTCTTGTGAAAATACTTCTTCCATTTAGTGGGTCAGGCTACAGTACTCTGATTTAGACAAAATAGAAAGTGGTGAGAAGATGGCTGGAAACCCAAACTGAAAAGAGCAAGGAACTACAGTCAGTGTCTTGTCGCTGGTGGAGTCTGGGTTTGGTGCTGGTGCTGCTGCTGCTGAACTGTGTGGCTGATTCCTGGGGCTCCTTGGTAGTGCAGTCACTTAAGCATCCGACTTCGGCTCAGGTCATGATCTAGCAGTCTGTGAGTTTGAGCCCCGCATCGGACTCTGTGCTCACAGCCCAGATCCTGGAGCCTGCTTCAGATTCTGTGTCTCCCTCTCTGCTCCTTCCCCAGTCATGCTCTCTCTCTGCCTCTCTCTCTGTCTCTCAGAAATAAATAAACGTTATTGTTTTTTTTTTTTTTATGAACTGTGTGGCTGCTTCTCTTTGCAGTCACCCCTGCTGATTCCCTGAATAATCTTCTTTGATCTCCGGATCTTGATGTCACTCACCTCAAATTTAGAATCTGAAATGGAACATGATGAGCTGAGCCTGGGTCATGTGACTGCTAAAGACCAGCAGAGGAAATGTCCGTTTTTGTATTGTGAGGTAGGGTCTTGCCTGCCATCAAGACTCAAACAATGGATGATTCTCTAAAAATAGGAAGAGGTTTGGATGCCATTCAGACAGAAACGAAAGCAAACACAACTGAAAAGGCAAGCTGTCCACAATACCTCAAAGTTTACTTCTGTTATTTTCAAACCTTTATTTGCTGTAAAAATAAGTTTTATCTTTAGGCCACAGCACATATAAAGTATTAAGTCTTAAGTAACAGATTCCATGTACCTTCAGAACAGAGTGCTACTATCTCAATATGCTATTGACTTGTGTAGGGAGCTATTAACGGATCTCCTAAGCTTGTCTCTTACGAGTAATGCTTTGAGTTTTCAAGTAAAATTATCTAGATGTCATTTGTCTTGAACAAAAATACACCGGCATTGAAAGAAATCTTACCCCATCCTGTTACTGAGTGGTGACATGTGCGAATTAGAGTTTCCTCTTGATATGTTGGGATAGTGTCAGCTATGAGGGCCCAACAGATAGACTAACAAAGCTGAGGTGTTAATGGCTTCATTTATTACAAAGAGGGAAGAGGATTTTTCTTCTGATATAAACTATAGGCTTATTTTGAATGAAGGCTAATAATTTAATTCATTTGGCCTGAGGAAGTATCAAGATGAGGGCTTTTTATGATAAGCTGTGATGAATCAGGTCCCTGTGATTCCTTAATGTCCTCACCTAAACAGTTATCCCTCTCAACTGTGAATTGTTGCTTTCTTTCCTTTGATGGCAAGTCTGGAGAATTATATGACAATTCTGAGACAGCGGCTATGTCAATGTACACTATTTTGAGTGCCGAGGGCCTGTTTTGAGATCCAGTGTTGTTCTTGCTCATGTTATTTGTAGTAGGAGTCTACATGGTTATCCAACCTGTTGTGGTCTGGATTTTGCTTGTGCTTATTTTGATTGGGCAGAGTCAGGGGCTGGTAATACTTACTGCTGATGTAAACACTTGGACTAGTCAGCAGTGGTGTCCTCTTCACCTAGCGTTGCTATACAGCCGTCTGGCCCCAAAGACCACCCTTGCCAGTGATTGTGATCATGGGCCTGCTTTTGTTTTAGTTCACTTTGTTGTGGAAACACCGTTGCTCTCCTAACTGGCCAACCCCAGCAGTTGCAGGTTCTTAGTTAGATTCTTAAGACTTTTCCAGAGTGCATGTTTTTCATCACTGCCCATAGTCACGTCATGGCTTCATTATGAAGGTCGTTCGAAGGGCTATTTTACGACTTAGAGAAAATGTCTGTTTTAGCTAGGTTGATTTGTCCTAAAATATTTAATATTTCTTAGTACTAGGTAAAAAAATCTCAATTCTAAGGCTTTGTGAATAATTATAAAGTTGATATTGAGAATGTAGAGCTCATTACTGAAAGATACTCTACGCTTTCTGTGCTCTGAGTTTCTAGATGTTGCCCACTATAAACAGTGTGAGAAGTGTGCTGTTAATCCCTTTCACCTATTTAACTTACCTGTTCCCCTACCCATCTCCCCTCTGGTAGTCCTCTGCCTGTTTTCAATGCTCAAGGGTCTGTTTTTTGGCTCTTTTTTCTTCATTCGTTTTGCTTCTTAAATTTCACATATGAGTGAAATGCAATATTGGTCCTTTTCTGGCTGACTTACTTCAGTCAGCATTATACTCGCTAGATCAACTCATGTTATTGGAAATGGCAAGATGTCATTCTTTTTTTTTTTTTCTTCAAGTTACTGATATCTATTAATCAATAGAAACCCCAACACAAATACATCATGACTTCATGCATTTAGACGGGAAATGTTTTCTGGATAAGTAGAAAATTGTGCACACGGCTTCTGGAAGACCTTCATTCTAAGCAGCTTTGTAGTGAAACATTTCATTTAGAAGTCCGGACTTCTCTTTCTTCAGTTTGCTGTGATCTATGTTCACTGAGTAGAACTTGTATTGATCTTCGGGACCCAGTTTGTGTTAGGGTTCTGGGTTATTCTTGCTATCCCAGCCGACCTCAGGATTGAATAGTGAGTGCCCAGGTGCAAGACATACAGCAGCCACAGTGCCTCTTCCTCCAGTAAATATGAAATGGGGGCTTGGATGCTGCTTGGCCTGACCAAGATTCTGGCTTAACATGGATATGGTAGGTCCTCAGGTCCAAAAGGTGAAAAGATCAAATCTGCAAGGCTCACCACTAAGTGGTCTCTACACCAAGGACAGATTGCAGTATTTTTGGGGGGCTCAGTGAGACTCTATTGTATATATGCATCTACCACATCTTCTTTACCCATTCATCTATGGATGGACCCTTGGATTGCTTCCATATTTTGGCTCTCGTAAATGATGTTGAAGTAATCATAGGGTGCATATATCTTTTTGAATTAGTGTTTTTGTGTTCTTTGGGTTAATACTCTATAGTGTGCTTACTAGATCACATGGTAACTCTATTTTTAACTTTTTGAGGAACCTCCATACTGTATTCCAACAGTGGCTACACCAGTTTGCATTCCCACCAACAGTGCATGAGGGTTGCTTTTTCTCCACATCCTTGCCCACACTTGTTTTTTCTTGTGTTTTTGATTTTAGCCATTTTGACAGGTGCAAGGGGCTATCTCATTGGAGTTTTGATTTGCATTTCCCTGATTGTTAGTGGTGTTGAGCATCTTCTCAGCCTGAGGTGTTTTGACCGTCCTCCTCCTGTCTTTTCTTGGTCACCTGACTGGTTTTCTGGGAATCTGCCTGCTAAGCTGCTCATGTCAGTTGAATTGTCCAACTTCTTTATTTTCCTGTTGTCCTTAATCTTGTCCTCTTTACAATGTGTTTATTCTCCCTGCTCTCTTTCCTGTAGCTGCTTCTTTGGGTTTCTGCCTTGCCGTTGCTGGAAGTCTCTTTATTAGAATATCAACATGGTATTTGAGAAAACTGGAATGATCACAGTAACTTAGGTTGTGTCCAGTATAACCACTTCACTGATAATGTAGAAAATGGTCATTTAAAAAAAATTTTTAGGGGCACCTGGGTGGCTTAGTTGGTTGAGCGGCCGACTTCAGCTCAGGTCATGAGCTCGCGGTCTGTGAGTTCGAGCCCTGCGTCGGGCTCTGTGCTGATGGCTCAGAGCCTGGAGCCTGCTTCGAATTCTGTGTCTCCCTCTCTCTCTGCCCTTCCCCTGCTCACACTCTGTCTCTATGTCTCTCAAAAATAAATTAAAAAAAAAGTTAAAAATAATTTAAAAAAATTTTTTTAAATACTTATTTATTTTTAAGAGAGGAGACAGGGGCGCCTGGATGGCTCAGTCGGTTAAGCGTCCGACTTCGGCCCAGGTCATGATCTTGTGGTTGGTGAGTTCAAGCCCTGCATCGGGCTCTGGGCTGACATCTCAGAGCCTAGAGCCTGCTTCAGATTCTTTGTCTCCCTTTCTCTCTCTGCTCCTCCCCAGCTCACATGCTGTCTCTCTCTCAAAAAATGAATAAATATTAAAAAAATTAAAAAAAAAAAAAAAGAGAGGAGACAGTGTGAGTGGGGGAGGGACAGAGAACACGCATGTGCGAGGGAGGAAGGGAGGGAGAGAGAGAGAGACAGAGACAGAATCTGAAGCAGGCTCCAGGCTCAGAGATGTCAGCACAGAGCCCAACATGGGGCCTGAACCCACAAACCATGAGATCATTACCTGGGCTGAAGTCAGACGCTTAACTGACTGAGCCACCCAGGTGCCTCCAAAAGTGGTCACGTTTTTATGCATTGGTGAATGTTTATTCATTATAGCTTTCAGTAAGGAAAGTAAAAATTTGAGTGCTAACTGCATGTGAGGCAGTACCCTGAATGCTGAAAATTTAAATCAGAAGAGAGCTTTAGCTTTCTGGTCATGAAATAGGGTAGAAGAAAGATAAATTGTGATAATCATGTGTTAGCCTATGAAAGAATCCTATTAGTAAGTATATTGTTATAATAATTAGAGCAGCAAAGAACTGTTGTTATGGGTCATGGAAATGGTGTTGTTACTCTGAAGATTGTGTTAATTAAAATGGAATTTTTTGATATACTGGTTAGGAAGAGTTTAGATCTCCTCAAGCTATATTCCAATACACAGAAGAAATATTGTTTCTTATTCTAAGAAAGATGCGTCCTCCTGCCCCGCTGTCTGCTGGGCAGTAGAACACAAAAGGGGTCCACTCTAGTATATGTAGTCTGATGCAATGATATAAACAAATAGTTGGTTTGAGATTTTGTATGCTCACTTATTTAGATACACTTTTCCATTTCTCAGATATGGGGCCTCCTCTGCTTCTTTCTAGAGTACACATGCAGGTCTGGGGAACAGAGTGGGGATTGGGTGTCCTTTACCTTCATGCCAGTTCTCAGCGACCTTTTCTGTCTTTGGGTGTCAAGCTGGTATCTGCAGCTATGTAGGTTGTGGGCTGGTCTCTTTGAGCTTTGTCAAGCCCCATTAGTGATCCTCACCTGACCTAGACTCCAACTCTCAGCCATTGCCAACACTCTTCTGGACCTCTCCAGATCTATCACCTCCTCGATCCAGTGCACAGTCCAGGACCTCACCATTGTAAATCTCTGCTTTGTAAATCTCTGCTTTGAGTTATCTTTTGTCCAGTCAGGCCTCTTGCCTCTTGATTCATTTCTTTCTCCATCCTTCTTAGGAGTACACTGGAACTTCTGGTCCCATCCACACCATACTAGAACTCGAATTGGCTATACAGTGGGTCAGATGTCACTCTTGCTCTTGGAGTGTCCTCTAACTTATCCAGCACCTTTTCCTTGTTAGGGTCAAAAATCATAAGGGAGATCAGAGTGCATATGTTTGACTACCTGCGTCTCCTTGTAATCCCCTGATTCCAGAGGGAGTGAATGTTAGGCTTTACCCTATTGCAGGCTCTTTCTCTAGTTGGTAGCAAACAGCATCCTTAATAAGGATGCCTTAATAAGAAGCAGCTTTGTTTCCATAGAAGAAGCCACAATCTGAATTTTTCAAGCTCTTTCTTGATAAAACCAACTTTTCCAGCCCATTGTCTTGATTTAAAATCATGTTTTCAATGTCAGAAGCAGATAGTTCTCTTTTGTTTTCTGCTGTCACAGTGCTAAAATGTCCTATCTGCTCCATACAAGCTTCCATGGCTCCAAGGCTTCAGGCTGACAAGAGAAAGATGACACACTTAAACTCTGTGTGTATGTGTGTGTGTGTGTGTTGAGGGTGGTGGAGAAATCACTATCAAAATACTACCCTTGGGGCGCCTGGGTGGCTCTGTTGGTTAAGCGGCCGACTTCAGCTCGGGTCATGATCTCACACTCTGTGAGTTCGAGCCCCGCGTCAGGCTCTGTGCTGATGGCTCAGAGCCTGGAGCCTGCTTCAGATTCTCTATCTCCCTCTCCTTGTGCCCTTCCCCTGCTCAGACTCTGTCTCTATGTCTCTCAAAAATAAATAAATGTTAAAAAAAATTAAAAAAAAATATATGATACTAGGTATCATTAACTAAGTAACTCTTCACAAGTTGGAAAACACACGTATCACATGCATAGTGGGTATGCGTTTCTAGAAACAAATCCCTGCATTTTGCCTTTATAATGTAAACCTCCAAAACAAGGCACATTATATTCTTATGTACGAAGAAAGCATTAACTTTAGCATTACATTTCAGAGTAAGTACTAGATGGGAGTCCTTGCCAGGTGTCATTGAAGAAAAGCTACAGACCCCCACATGACAGGGAAGATGTCTTGCAGGAAGGTGGACGGCTGTAGGTTCTCATATTGATCCTGCCTGTTGGACCATCTACCTCAGAGGCAAATGGGTTAAACTAAGCATGTGTCATTCTAAAAGTCAAATGAGTTAATGTTTGTAAAAATATTTTGAATTTGGCGATTGCTTTCAACAGTAAGCATGAATATTGAAAATAATAAAAATAGGCTTTTTAGTTGTCACTTCAGATTATAGAGATCATTTAGTAATCATTATATTTTACAGATAGGAGAAATGATCACGTGAGTAGATACTATGCATGGTCCCTAAAGGGAGCATATCTTTATTTTTGATTGAATTAATCAGTGAAGAGAGCAGAGTAAACTAAGGGGGTTATAAGAGGGTAGAGCAAGAACAAGTGATGCATGGGAAGGCAGAGAAGGGGAGAGGTTCAAAAAAATGAGGGGTCATACGAGTTAGCGGAGAGGTTACATAAGATTGAAGATGTCAGTGGGTCTTTTATCTACCTGTTGGAGGTATGGTGGGATGTCAGCTGGATTGCAGTGCATTAGGAAGGGAGACAGGGTTTGGAGACCTTGACTATCACAGGTAGGAGTGAAAGCATACAAGATGAAGGAGCAATTTGACTCTAAAATGGCATTGGACTTGAACATGTTGATAATCTCAGTAAGGCCCCAGTTGAAATGGAAGAGGAAGAGGGTGAATGATGGCCGGAATGGTAAGATCTGATGAATTGGGAGTGGATGCACAGACAGACCTGGAGGAGAAATGTCCTCCACTGAGACTTAAAAGTGTGAACCAGGGTCAGAGGCTGAACTGAGGTGCTGGGTCCAGGTCTTCCGACCCTATTCATTGTTCTTCTTTCTG
Source organism: Paguma larvata (assembly GCA_030068075.1). Lineage (NCBI taxonomy): Eukaryota > Metazoa > Chordata > Mammalia > Carnivora > Viverridae > Paguma > Paguma larvata. The sequence continues at coordinate 96,277,258 of CM057826.1, read as the reverse complement.
AGTAGCTGCTTCTTATAAATGGCACATAGGTATCTCAAAGTGGATATCCAAGAAAACAAAAATGTTATCTGTGCCAAAATTAAACAAACATATACTTTGTCATTTGCTGACCATCTTAGGATTTGAAAAACCTTTGGGAGAATTTGAAAGGCCCATGCCTTTGAAAATAGCAGCTTTGTACAAAATGTGATAGTTCTCCAATTTCCTCAAAACTAGAGGCTTGACCTTATAAATAATTAACTTTAAAATAGAGATTAGAGCATTACATTTCTTAAATTCTCAGTAAGGTCTTTGTTTTGAGAATCTGGAGAGTAGGAAACCGTTGGATCTGGGTTTCTTTGCTTTTGCTTTCTCCTTTTTCCCTCGGGCTGTGAAGAGCAAGGGAATTCCACGGGGGCTGTTCTCCCCAGTGCGCAAGGGGGGATAGGAACCCCGGAGTATGACATGAGACAGTCTTCTGTCTCAGTGTCTGTGAAGACTCTTAATAGTTTGAGCTTATACTTCAGGGCTTTGTGGATACCCATTGACCAAAGACTTTGTTCTCCAGCCCTCCACTTGAATTACAGAGTCAGGGCTTACACCAACCTATGATGTTGAACCCAGAAAACTAGTTGATGAAATCTTGGGGAAGTAAAGTAAAATCATTACTTAGATCCTGTTGGATGTGCAGAAAGGGAAACACCTAAAATGTTGAAAGTGCCTGTGGGTTTGGTGTGTTGGTCAATGACTTTGGGTTTATTTCCCTCCAGAATTTACCTCTGCTTGAGTGCTATGGGGACCTTTGTCTAAAATGAGCCCAAATTAGGCTTATTTGGCTGGTTGCTTTTATTTTTGAAAATAACCTATTTAAAGCCTTTATTTTTATTAATGTGTTTTTTTTGTTTTTTTTTTTAAACCAGGGAGCTAGTGGTTAGACCTATGCCTTTTGCATGGAAACTCTTGGGGAAGCTTGGTCCCATCTGTTGGTATATTCCTTGTCTGAGATGTCTCTGGTGTAAAGGACTTAGGAACGGTTCTGTCATGTGCTCTGTGCTGGCCCCACCCTAATGTGGAAGATTTTCTGCAGACTTAGACACATAGTCAATGTTTATTGATCATATCTAGAAGCCTATCAAGTATGGTCTTTTGTAGCTATTCACTGCTAGTGGAGAAATAATTAAGCAGTAGCATACAAATCTTTCTGGCATATGTGAACTCAGAGATAGAAAAGCTTGCTTCTCTGCTGGACTGTTTAGTAGACTAAGCAAAAAGATTCATTGTGAGTGCGTAACAAAGGCTTTTCAGAAAGGAAAGAGGGTGAGAGATAATTAATATTCTTGAACATCCCCTGCGTACCAGACACTGTGCTCGCTTTTATCTAATTCCCATGGCTTACCCAGTGTGCTAAGTATGGGTTTTTTTCCTCTCAGAGACTCAGAGAGATTATAAATGATGTGTCCAAAGTTGCACAGCTATTTAATGGATTCCCTGAGACCATCAGACTGGAAGGGCTCCATAAGTGTGGGGAGTGGGTGAATAAAACATCATGGCCCAGTTCTCTTGACCTGCAGCCCACACAAGTTTCTGTGTTACCATTTAGTCTCTTAACTCACCTCATATTTTTCAAAATGTTCAACGCTTTATTTTTTAGGAAGACCCGCTATGAGTAGGTCACGAAAATAATGGGTGTGAATTTTCTTGCACTTAGTGTTGAACATTTGATTCCTAATTTAAACATAACAGTGCTCCTCCCGACATGTTGAAGTTCCAGAAAGGCTCTGACGAAAAACAGACAGATATTTTATGGTAAATCCCTATTCAGAGACCCTGAATATTATGGGGTGTGTGTGTGTACGTGTGTGTGTACGCGTACACATATATAGGTTTATATATAAACAATGCCGTGTTCTAAAGTAGCCGTTCTTTTGTGCTCTAGTCTAATGAACAGGCTAGGATAATCTCTCTTGTTTAATGTAGACAGTTGTAGGCCTTTTAAGACCTTAACAATAATTTAATCTACTAATTAGCCAAAATATTCCTTTTCAAGAACATTAATTTGCTAGTCTCCATTTTTTATATAGCAGGAGATATATTTCAGTACACGGCTTAATTTAAGATTGTTTTACATTATTTTCAAAGTGGTCAGGAAACAGATTAATGTACTTGTCCTGTAATAATTTCTGAACCTGTCCTAGGACACTTTTCTCCCTTATCTTCTCCATAGACAAGGAAAATGGGGTCACTCTCTTATAGTTGGAAAAAAGAATATGTCTCAAGAAAAATAATTCCCAAGTTATAAAAACTGTTTTTCACGTCTCTGGTCTAATTATACTCTTTTAAGCTCATGATAAGGATCACTTAGTGCTTAGTTGAATGTTCTTCTAAATGGTGGGGGAGGAGAAGACCAAACAAAACAGAAAACCAGTTCCTTTATTAAGCTCAGGAGAAAGTTCCTTGTTCCCAAATCCGTTTAGGAGGATAAGCCATTCTAAATCTTTTCAGATACCTCTCAGAAGTGCTTTCTTTTTTTTTTTTTTTTTTTTTTTTGTTATAATAGTTTATTTTCAAATTGGTTTACATATAACACCCAGTGTTCATCCCAACATGTGCCCTTTTTAATGCCCATCACCCCCTCTCCCCCCTCCCTCATCCCCCTTACCCTCAGTTTTTTCTTAGTCTTTGAGAGTCTCTTATGTTTTATCTCCCTCCCTCTTTGTGTCTTTCTTTTCTTTCCCCTCTTCCCCTCCCCCTGGTTTTTGCTTAGTTTCACAAAGTCCACCTATTCGTGGAAACATATGGTATCTGTCTTTTTCTGACTGACTTATTTCTACAAAGCGGTGGTCATCAAGACTGTATGGTATTGGCACAAAAACAGACGCATAGACCAATGGAATAGAATAGAAAACTCAGAAATGGACCCGCAAGTATATGGCCAACTAATCTTTGACAAAGCGGGAAAATGTATCCAATGGAAAAGACAGCCTTTTTAACAAATGGTGCTGGGAGAATTGGACAGCAACATGCAAAAGAATGAAACTAGACCACTTTCTTACACCACTCACAAAAATAAATTCTAAATGGATAAAAGATCTGAATGTGAGACAGGAAACCGTCAAAATCCTAGAGGAGAAAACAGGAAAAAGCCTCTTTGACCTAAGATGCACAAATTTCTTACTCGACACGTCTCCAAAGGCAAGAGAATTAAAAGCAAAGATGAACTATTGGGACCTCATCAAGATAAAAAGCTTCTGCACGGCAAAAGAAACAACCAACAAAACGAATAGGCAACCAACGGAATGGGAAAAGATCATCGCAAATGACATATCGGATAAAGGACTAATATCTAAAATCTATAAAGAACTTACCAAACTCCAAACCCGAAAAACAAACAACCCAGTGAAGAAATGGGCGGAAGATATGAATAGACACTTCTCCAAAGGGGACATTCAGATGGCCAACAGACACATGAAACGATGCTCAATGTCACTCAGCATCAGGGAAATACAAATCAAAACTACACTGAGATACCACCTCACACCAGTCAGAGTGGCTAAAATGAACAAATCAGGAAACTATAGATGCTGGCGAGGATGTGGAGAAGTAGGCACCCTCCTACACTGTTGGTGGGAATGCAAACTGGTGCAGCCACTCTGGAAAACGGTGTGGAGGTTCCTCAAAAAAATGAAAATAGAGCTACCCTATGACCCAGCAATAGCCCTGCTAGGAATCTACCCAAGAGACACAGGAATGCTGATGCATAGGAGCACGTGTACCCCAATGTTCATAGCAGCACTTTCGACAATAGCCAAATCATGGAAAGAGACCAAGTGCCCATCAACTGACGAATGGATAAAGAAGTTATGGTACTTATATACAATGGACTACTACGTGGCAATGAGAAAAAATGAAATCTGGCCATGTGTAGCAAGATGGATGGAACTGGAGGGTATTATGTTAAGAAGTGCTTTCTTAATATCCAGAGGTGGGGAGGGTATTTTAAACCCTAAATCGAGCAAACCAAACTGGCCTGGCGACTGCTTAGTCATGCTGTAATTGGTCTAGAAATGGTTCTGGCATGGGCGTGATGGTTACGAGTGCTCAGTTACAGCTGAATCCTGGCTTCTCTGGAGTGGATTTCAAAGTTAGCATTTGGTTACCTCCTGCAAGTATTAGACGAGGAAACGGTGTTTGCTGTCCCCCCTCCTTTTAAGTACCTTCTCTCCAGCTCTGGAGAGTGCGTTGGTTTGTGTCCAGGGGCACACACAGGTGTCCTTGCCAGTGTCTGTAAGGGTAGTGCAAATAGGCCTGCGTGTCCTGAACATTATTTACTCCACTTACCCCTTTTAAAGATTTTATGTTCTGTGTTCCAGTCCTTCAGAAAGCATCTGCTTGGTGAAAATTGTTAAAAGAATGAAAACTAAAATAATTTTAAAAAACATTTTAAAGAAACTTAGGTACACTTTAGAGAAAGAATCACACAGAACAGAGTATCCTCTTGACACGAGTAGGCTTTCAGTTCCAAGTGGTGAGTTGTTCTTGTTTTTGTTTTATTTTTGGTCAAGTTTATTAAGGTATAATGTGCTTATGGTAAAATTCATCCTTCCTAGTCACCAGTTCTTAGTTTTGACAAATGCATTCAGATCTCTAACTAGCACCACAATCCAGGTAAAGAACATTTTTATCAGCCTCAAAATTCCCTGTGCTGCCCCTTGGTTGTAGTCAGTGCCTCTCCTAACCCCAATCTTGGGCAACTGTTAATCTGCCCCTGCTCCGCACCCCCAGCCTATATTGTCACCTTTTGCATCATGTCCTATCAATCATGTAGCCCTTTGAGTCTGGCTTTTGCCATTCAGCATAATGCATTCGTTGCATGCATAATCCATTTGTTGCATGTCTCAGTAGTTCGTTCCTTTGTATTGCTGAATAGTATTCCACTGGGTGAGATAACTACAGTTGATTTATTCCTCCGTTGAAGAATATTTGAGGTATTGCCACTTTTCAGTGATGACGAATAGAACTACTCTAACCATTTGCACAGTTCTTACGTGACTGTATGTTCACAACAATATCTACGTAAATACCTAGGGCTGGGATTGCTGTGTGACAAATTTATCAAAGGGTGATTGTTAAATTTACTTGAAATTTCATGATTTTTCTCTCAATTGTAAATATGATGCATGCTTATTGTAGAAATATTGAAAAATACAGAAAAGTATGAAGAAGATAAAACAAAACCCTAATCTCTTTCTTTCATTTTTATCTGGTTACATGCATGATTACTTGAACAAAAATATTTATTTACTTATTTTGTGACCTGTTTTTTCACAATATTTTACTATATCATTAAATATTATTTATCATAATTTTGATTGACTTCACAATACACAAAAAGTAGAGTTGGTGACGGGAGTATCGTAATCGTGGCACACTGATCGAGTGGATATGTTTTGGTACAGAGGAACTTAGGATTCCTCAGCTGTAACTGTTTGCACAAAGCTAATCCTATTCACACAGCCCTATATTACATGAATTCATTGAGGAACGCTTAGAACAAGTATGACCATTTGCCTCTCTGTGGATACGACCTTTAAGTTTGAGGCTTATGGGTATGAATAGAATTTTGGTCCTCCCTGCTTAATTTTTTACCTTAGGTGAACTTGGTAACAATTAGCAATGATTTAAATGGTGACTGTAAGAAGATTGTTGTTCTTCACACGCATAAAAGAATTTGCATGATTTTTTTTCTTTTTTTTTTATGTTTATTTTGAGAGACAGAGACAGCATACGTGCACTGTCTCTGAGCCACCTAGGCATCCCTGCACTATTTTTAAGTGAAATTAAGCTTAGAGACTATCTAATCATAGGTTAAATAACCACCTAATAACTAAAGATTTTATTGTGTTTTTTAAAAATGTTTTTACCGGTTGAAGTAAGGCCCCTGTACTGAGATAGTCTGTGAGTTTGCTTTTTTTGTTGGTATTTTGGGAAACTTAGGGATGTAATTGGTGGAGAAAGTGTATCCATTCACGTGTCTGTCTTGCAAAGCCATAGGTACATCGTGTTCTCTTAAGAATACCTAACAATGTTTGGCAGGGTAATGAAGAGTACGAAAAGGATTTGGAAAGAGTGTAAAGATGTGGCTTCCATTTTGGGTGTCTGGAAACCCTTTCTTCTACTTCAAGATGTGTATTTCTTAATTAAGAAATCATTAAGGGGCACCAGGGTGGCTCAGTCAGTTTAGCATCCGACTCTTCATTTTGAGTCAGGTTGTGATCCCAGGGTTGTGGGATCAAGCCTCATGTTGGGCTCCATGCTGAGCATGGAGCCTGCTTGAGATTCTATCTCTCCCTCTGCCCCTCTCCCCTGCTCATGCTCTCTAAAATAATAATAATAATAATAATAATAATAATAATAATAATAATAATAATAAAAAGAAATCATTAAAAATAAAAAGCCTCCAAGAAACATTGTTAATCTAGTAATCAAACTGATAGACTTGGGCAATGTGAGTTATTCCCCCCATTGGACTATGCTTGGTTGCAAAGACCAAATTCTTCCCGGTTGAAACCCAGGTGAGGAAAGTGTGCATGTTTGTCAGTGTACCTCTTGACAGAGTGAAAAACTCACTGCCAGAAGAGAGGAGGGCATGGTTCAGTCTCAAGAATGAAAAGGAAGTCCTTTGAAGCTTCCAGGCTCTAAACTTCCTATCTCATTGTATGGCTAGCAAGCTTGTCAACAAAATTCCAGTTAAACAGATACCAGTTCATTGTCTTATTTATGGACATATTCCCTAGAGCCCACCTATGGCAGTGACAAAACCCAATGTCTTTTAAAAGAGTCATTTGAGAGCTTAACTTTAGTTTTATTTTTGTTAGGCAAGCACTTAAAAAGAATCTAGAATGTGCCTTCCAGTTAATTGGGAAGTAAGGAGTTTCAGTGGAAAAATTGCTGGGTCGACTACTAGGCAAATTAGGTTGTTGCTGGAGTACATCAAGAGAGTATGTGATAAATTTACTAAGCACAGTGTAGGCTGCTAGGAATAAGGCCAGCGAGAATTTTGTGCTGAGTGGTGTTTCAAGGCAGCTTTAAATTTGGTGACTTTATCTAGTTCCTAAAGAAAGGAGAGAACAACAGTTTTTACGGAATTTGCATTTGGGTACCTTTTAAGCAAACTAGGCATTTTTGGGGACTGAGTGTTGTCCCTAACCTTTTAAAGCTGTCCTGTATTCCTGCTGCTCAAGTGTCATTTCCCGTCAGTTCTGAGTGATTTTAATCTAAACACATTAAGCCTCAGTTCATTCTTCCTGCGTAGAGATAGAAAGCTCGATCTGAAGAGACTAGCAGAGCTCTTAGACAAGGAGGTCTGTGTTTGCACTCAAAACCGACAGCATGTAAATCAGTCTCGTAATGGGGTTTAAAACTGTTCTGAATGACATTTGACATTTAGAGGTTGGAAATATTTTAAAAATTCATTGCTTCATGTTTTGTCTCTGCAGATATTTCTTTATATGTTCTTAGGTCAACTCTTCTTCTGTCAGGATCATTATAGAGCTCATTTTGTTATCCATGTTAATTGGTATAATAGAGCAGGAAGAATTCACATTGGACCTCAGGGAGAACTTCCTGAAAAGCTAAGTAAGACTGGAGGTACTAAGAAGATGGGGAGATCTTTTCTTAGAAACCCATAAAGCAAAATTTAAAGTGCGCTCTGAGATCAGTCTGACTGCCTCTCTGCTCTGAACTGGGGAGGGAGGGGGGCGGATGCACAAAATGCACTTGTGACCACTTCCACTAAATGCTTTGGTGATGCTCTGAGTATCAGCAAAAGGAAAAAGTCCTATGTATTTAATGCAAGTTCGAACTACTCTTCATGGAATCTTGTGTGGAGAAATTCTCTCTGACAACAGGAACAGATGGTCATCTACTCTTATTACATTGGTAGAGCGAAAACTCTTCACCCCATCATGAAAAGAGTCCATATTTAGACAGTTGTAATTATTACACATTTTTAATTGTCTAAAAATCTGTCTCTTGTAATTCTCTCCATTAGTTTTGGCCCTGAGACATTGTGTAGGAACTGTACTCTTTCTTGTCCATAATTCTTCAAAATTTGAGCACGACTTTTATGTCTCCCCCTTAAGTGTTCTCTTTGGCAGAGGAAACTCCCAAAGCTCCTATGATGTAGATTTGACAGCTGTTACCACACTGGTGGCTCTAATGAAACAGAAAACCCGGCAGGCTTTGCTTAAAGCAGAGAACAATGGAACCATTTTCTTCCTCTTCTGAACACTGTCCTGCAGTCTCCGTTGGTCTTAGCTTGATGTGGGCAGCTGCATCACACTGTCGCCTGTCCCGAGCTCACTGCCTTCCCAAATCTCTAGATCCTTTCCACATCAGTGGTGTTCATCTGGTGGTGTTCCATCTTCTGTCGTGCTGCTGAGTTTTAAGCGCAATACTTACGTTCATAGTTGGGAAATTCATCTTGTTGGTGTCGGCCCAGTTCTTTTAGAGTCTTGACTTGTAATGACCGATGCTCCCAACTTTGCTCCCGCCATTTGTAAATTTGACAGGGACATCTGTGTCCCCATTAGTAAACATGCAGGACAGGATAGAACCCTTCTTGCCTCTTGGAAAGACTGGTCATACTTAATTATTGCTTTTATCAAAATGTGGTAAAGAAATGGTTGGGCTAATGGCTCATTGAATCATGGGTCGCAGCTGATGGTTTCCTTTGTGGTGCCTCTACAGGTCTTGAATCAATTTCTTAGCTTTACCCGGTGAGAATTCAATTTTTCTTTAACCTTGGATGTGACAGATAAATCTATTATTGAAAACTTTAAAATACAGTTTTAAATTACAAAATGTTGGAAATAGAACCTTGTGGAAAATAATTAAAACCCTCTTTGGTATTACCATGTAGAGTTAAGACAAATTGAAAGGTTACTGTTTTTTCCCTTTTGTTCTGAATGCTAAAGAATATTCTTAGCCACAGAGAGTTAATACGCATCTAGTAAGGAACATGTGGTACTGAATGTTCTGGCTGAGGAGGAGAAGGGTCCCATTGGGAATCCTGATGAGATCCATCAGTGAGCTCCTCAGTTATTCTGGGGTAAGTGTGTTCCACAAATCATGTTTTCTGTCACCGCTCTTTCCATCATTCATCTTGCATTTCAAAGGAAAAATTTTATTCATTTATTTTTTAAATTTTAGAGAGGGTGGAGGAATGAGCGGGGGAGAGTGACAGAGGGAGAGAGAGAAAGAATCTTAAGCAGGCTCCACACTGAGTGGAGATGTCTGGCTGGATCCCACGACCCTGGGATCATGACTTGAGCCAAAATCAAGAGTCAGACGCTCAACTGATTGAGCCACCCAGGCATCCGAAAGGAATAGTTTTGATGCTTTGGATGGTTGACCAAAGGCGTGTGAACTGAAAGAAACAGTTTTGATGCTTCGGATGGTTGACCAAAGGTGTGCGACCTTGCCCCAGAAACAAAGGAAGAGTCTGGTGCTGGGTGTTAATGTGAGTTTTACAGCACCTGAAGGTGCAATTGAGGAAATGGAGAATAAAGGTCAGAAAATTACGAAATGATGGAAAGCCCTGAACATTATGAAGGACCTTGTGAAGGTCACTGCAGCCTGGCAGGATTGATCCACGAGTGCATAGAGGATGAGGCATGTCTTGGTCTCAAAGAAAGAGCACGTTGGCTTTGCCAGTGTTCATTCTGTTCATTCATTGGCTGTAAGGACTGCCTGGCTCAGTCTCCTATCTAGCTATGCGACCTGGATAAGTTAACTCAGCACTCACTGCCTCAGTTCCCTTGTTTATCAAATGGGGATGAGACTAAACACCCACCTCAAAAGATGGTTATGGGATTAAATGAGGTGATCTTTTGAAAGCAGTTAGTACTGGACTTGGCAGATGAGTAAAGTTAATTTGTGTTGCTCTAATAATGAGGATGACCATGGATAGTGCTGATTTTAATTTCGAGAGCCATACTTGTGGGGTAAACGGGGCCTGGTTGCACATTCTACCTTAAGAAGCTGTGCAGTATTTCCTAGGTATCTACTGTCAGACCAGGTGAAGAACTCAGACGAGCTGGCTAGGTGATCTTGTCTGGGGGGCAGCACTGATTAAGTGTTCAAAGCTTGTCTCTCTTCAGGCTGTTGCTTTACAAAAGGCATTTAGATCACCATTGTTTTGTATTCATTATAGCATCCCCTTTAGTTCAGGACATGGTCAGAATACGTTAAATTTCTCATTTACTTAGTCACTGATCCCATTTTCGGTGGGCTCTTGCTTTCTGGTAGGGAGGCACGTATTTTTCTTTTTTTCAGTAAGACGTCCACATTACAGTAAATAGTTTCACCCAAATTGTGTAGACCATTTCTTTTAGTTTTAGAGAAGGAACTTAGTGAGTTGGGACTTGTTTTTTTTGGGGACTTGTAAATATCTACATATCATTTTAATACTTGTTTTGATCTTGGAATTGTAGCAAGTAGTACATAGGAGATATTCCTGAATACAAATCCTAGCTGTGGCCTTCAAACTTGTACTCTTATTTTATTCATTTATAAAGTCAGGATTACAAAACCCACCCTTGCAGTGTATTGTGAGGATTAAATATATTTTCTAAGGGTCTATATTTTCAATGAAAAATAGCTATAAAAAATCACTGTATGAATCCTGGATGAAAATCCATTTTTCTGAGGTTCAAGATTAAATGAAAATATGAATATTATTTTCAGTTGATGGCTAAGTTTATAGCTTATAGTTCCGTTTATAAGTTTGTAAAATAACATTTAACAAAATCTACTCAACTTATTCTTCCATCCAAAGGTTTTGAAACAGTAAACTGTCCAGGCAGAGTTATGTTCTCACAGAGCAGTGGTTGGAATAAAAATGCTTCTCACCTGTTAACAAGGTGTGCCTGCAAGGCTGGGAGAGACATGGGTAGATAGGGACACCCTGCTTACCTTATGAGATCCCAGTGTTTCCTTGCATCTGTAGGTACATTTAAGGCAAAACGAAGGAAATAGAAATAACTTTTTCTTTTCAGAAAATCCATTCTAAAGGATTGCTGGCTGTATAATGGATGTAGCCTGCAATCAACACAGGTTAAAAGAATCTTCTGTGAAGTAGAATTTCTTTAAAGATTAATGTTTTCATTGGTTTAAGACTCTAGATTTGAAAAAAGAGTAATTGATGCTTGAGGTGCCTAAAAGTTAACCATGTGTTTAGAGTCTTTTGGTCTTTTTAGTTAGTGCCTGTTGAGTACTTTTATTTTTTTAATTTGAGAATAGTCGACACACAATGTGACATTAGTTTCAGATATACAAGAGTGATTTCATAAGTTTGTGTATTCTGCTCTGTTCACCACAGGTGTAGCTACCATATGTCCTGTTACAGCACTTGCACGGTATCATCGACTATCTTCCTTATGCCGTGCCTTCTCTTGCTATGACTGACTCGTTTCATAACTAGAAGCCTGTATCTCCCACTCCCCTTCACCCATATTGCCCTCCTCCCCTCCTTCCTCCCTTCCCTCCTTCCCTCCGGCAACCAGTTCTCATTCTGCTTTTCAAAATTCATTTTTCTTTGTTTTTTGCTTTCATAGATTTGACTTATGAGTGAAATCGCATGGTATTTGTCTTTCTTAGTCTGACTTATTTTACATCATCTAATACACTCTAGGTGCAATCCTGTTATCTCAAATGGAACTATCTCATCCTTTTTATGGTTGTGTAATATTGCATTGACTATGTACACCATAGCCTCCTTATCCGTTTGTCTATCCATGGATCCTTAGGTTGCTTCCATATCTTGGTTATTGTAAATAATTCTGCAATCAATATAGGGGCGCTATGTCTTTTTGAATTAGTGTTTTCATTTTCCTTGAGTAAATACTCAAGAGTTTATTACTAATTTTTTGAGGAAACTTCATACTGTTTTTCACAGTGGCTGGACCAGTTTGTGTCCCCATCAACAGTGCGTGAGGGTTCCTTTTTCTCTATATCCTTGCCAACACTTGTTTTTCTTGTCTTTGTGATTTTAGCCATTCATGTAGGTGTAAGGTAATATCTCATTGTGGTTTTAATTGGTATTTCCATGGTGATTAGTGATGTTGAGCATCTTTTTTGTGGCCACCATCTGTACGTCGTCTTTGGAGAAATGTTCATTCAGCTCCTCTGCCCACTTATTAACTGGGTTATCTGCTTATTTGGTGTTGAGTTGTATGTCACTTAAACATTTTGGATACAACCCCTTATCATATACATCATTTGCAAATATTTTCTCCCCTTCAGTAGGTTGCCTTTTCATTCTCTTGGTTTCCTTTGCTGTACAAATGCTTTTATTTTGATGTATTCCTAGTATTTTAATTTTACCTTTGTTTCCCTTGCTTAAGGAGACACATGTAGAAAAATGTTGATATGGCAAATGTCAGAGAAATGACTGCCCCAAATATCTGGACAGATTGGATACAAGTAATGAAACTGCATTGGTAAACAAAAAACTGTGGAAAAAGTCCAGGGCCAAATGTATTGTCTTTAATCAAACGGTTGAAGACCAATATCTTGGATATTTTTTGGAACAGTTTGTATTATTAAACTGGGTTTTTATTGTAATCATCAGTTGAAAGTCCATAATTTTTATCCCTTCTCTGCCTCTAACCTTCAAAACAAAACACCTCAAATCTGACTGAGAAATGTAGAAAGCTCTTGATGTTCTCTGTGTCAAAAATAATCCATTTTTAGCAACTGTGTGCTCCATGTGCTCAAAATTTAGCATATTGAGTTTCAGTGGGAATGCATCGATTTCTGTAATTTTGGGAAACATGTTGATGTTGACTCAGGGGAGTTAGATGTGCTTTACTTATGAACAAACGGTTCTGGAGGTGTGCTGTTTGGGAGAAAGGTATAACTAGTTAAAAAACAAATGAATCTGGCTATCCTATTAGGAATGAGATAATTCAGGGCTTATAATAATTTAAAGATTTCTTTAGTTAGAAGTCTTTAAAAATGCAAATCATTGTAAGTCTTTTGCTTGGATATTAAATAATTTTTTCAGGGAAAAGGGATCTTGTGTTATGTTAAGTACTCATTTGGGCTTAAGGAAACAGTGGGAACACGGTTGGACAGTCAGTGACTGACAGGTTTTGTGTTGTCACATACTTCAGGAGGACACTCAGTTACCACGTGGCCAGCAAACTCTTTTTTGAATTTGTGGTTTTTGAAGGGATAGGGTAGTTATGAAATGATAATTGTTAGGCCGCTGATAAGTAAGTCATACAATTGTGTACCTTTGGAAAACTTGGAGCATTTATCAGTTGTGGTGTACTTTTGGGTAATGTCAACAGATTCAAGGTAGATCATATACTTTATGGTTTTGGAAATATCCTTTCTCATTGGGAACAACATTTAAAATGGTGAAATTTTCCTTTATTATGTGATCAATTCCTTACTGATGAAGCTGTTTTCTCCTACCTTCTCTCCTTCCTGAATTAAGGGATACTTAGAGAAATACAATTTATGATACTATGTTTGGGGTGAAACTGTCGAGAGGTATGTGTGGGAGGGGCAGGCAGGCACCATATGCTTTTGAAAATAGTCACATGAGTGTGATGACACTGCTTGCTCATTTCCAGCGCAGTTGACCAACACTTGACTTTCTTAAGTGTTTTTTCTTTTTGAAGTACAGTATTATTTTTATAAAGATTTTATTTTTCAGTAATCTCTCTGCTCAATGGGGGGGTTCGACTCCCAACCCCGAGATTCAAAGCCAGATGCCCTACTGACTGAGCCAGCCAGGTGTCCCCAAAGTGTAGTGTTCTTCTATGTTGATTAAACTGAACCGGGAAGTGACACTATAAACACTTCCATTTCTCTTGGAATCTGTTTTTGTGCCAGAACCTCTGGCAGGGATTGAGCCAATAAGAGAACATACCTTGCTTCTCTTGGGCACACGGTTGTATAGTGTCTCCCCATTACTCTTTGTAGCTGGATTCTTGACCATGGATGCCCTGCTCAGGCCTGGACAGCTGTGGGGATCCATATTCTTCTCTCCTTTTGGCTGGAATAGAGAAGCTAACTTGGGATCCACGTGTTGCCGGTGGCAGAGCCACAAAGTGGTGGGAATGTGGGTCCCGGAAGGTATTTGGAAGCAGTATGTGCCTGGGGCTGTTGGGCGAGCAGGAAATGAGCTTTAATTCTGTTACTCCAACCAGCCTTTGGGTCTCTATTACCGTTACCTTCCGACTTAGCCTCTGCATTTGAGAAGCTAGAGCCCCTCCCTTCATTTCATTCCTGTGTTTGGGGACAAAGCCCTGGTTTTTGCCAACAGATTTGCTTTCTTCCATGACCTACCTTTTTCTATCCTTCTCATTCACTCCATTCTCATTCGTCTTCCTTTATTAAAAAACAAAAACAGACCAAAAAAAAAAAAAAAACCAATCTTGTAAATCTTGCACCTCAGGTCTCAGCTTCCATGCCCTGCCTTTCAAAGTCTTCTTGCACAATCTGAAATAACTCTCTGGCCACTTGGCATTATTCTATTTTAAATTCTCTGTGTAGCACCCATAATTGTTTAATTTTTTTTTAATTGTGTCTTCCCTGAAGACTCTAAACGTTGAAACCAGGTACTCTGCACTGCTGCATCCCTTATTCCTCGAACAGTGTGTGGAATGTACTCTAATACGGGCTTGATAGATACATGATGAATGAAGTATGAAACTGTATCTTACTTTAGATAAGAAAAAAGTCGCATATTAAACAGCATAGTGGAAACACACAGAAGCGATTCTTGTGGTTTACAAAAATAGTCTTTCCTTTTAATTAGCTTTTTATTTTTCTTAATGTTGTTTTATTTTTGAGAGAGAGAGAGAGAGAGAGGGAGGAGGGGCAGACAGACAGAGAATCCTAAATAGGCTTGGTGCTGTAAGTGCAGAGATGTGGGGCTTGACCCTGGACAAACTGAAATCAAGAGTCAGATGCTCAACCTAATGAGCCACTCAGGTGACTGTGATTTAGCTTTTTAAATTTGAGTTAACTTTGTGAGTCCTTCCTGCATTTGAGATAATGTCTAGGTCCCATAGAACCTGAGGTCTGCTAGATAGTTGAGGGATATTTGGGAAGAAATAATTCATTAACACCGTGCCATATTACCTAAAAAAATGGATGTAATTTACAAATGAGAAAGAAGAATTACTAACCTTTTTTGAGCTCTTACCGTTGGCAGGTACAGGCATTCATTATCTCCTTCCACTCTCAATAATGTCTAAAATTCACCAGGTGCATATATGGAAGTGGTCTCCATTCTTGATTTTGATCACACGAAATATTCTTTGTAAGCATCACAATTCAGCTCTTCCTTGCGCCACCCCCTTCCTTTTTACCCAAGGTGTTTGCAGGTTGGAGTTCCTGGTAGGGAGGGTGGACATATCTCTCTTCTTGTTTTCATGCATTTTCCATCTTTCTTGCCCTTTTCCTGCTTCAATTAAATTGTTAGTTGCTTTGTTTTTCTAGCCCTTTCTCCTCCTCTTGCCATAGACTACCAGAGGGGTCCTGGAGTCAGAGGGGCCTTACAGACACTAAACAGATGGCTTTAAACCTTTTTTCCTGAAGGAAAACCATTTTTTTCCTCAAAGGAAAACCTTTTTTCCCCCAAAGGAAAACACTTTTTTCAGAGTATTACAGGGAACTTTAATATACAAAATGGATATAACTTCTTTATTATAAATGTATTCGTCATATATAAATATATTCTATTAATATATTTATTAATTGAGAACAGTGACTTAGCCTGGCAGTTCAGGTCCTTTCTAGTGTATTAAAACTTGGTAATTAATGCATTTAAGTGAATGCAATCTTTTTAGATTTAAAACTAATTAGAAATCTATTTTCCACAGTGAAATTTAAATGGGATGCTTGTGAACTCTCAATGTGTCTATTAGTCTCTGTTAGAATCCTGAGTTCCTTGATCAGAGTTTGAAAACCACTAATGTAGAGAATGAAAATGAACTAACCATCTAACCATCAGCCCAAGGAGCTAGGAAACTGAAGCAAAAAAATAAGGGCGAGATTAATTTTTTTTTTTTTTAATTTGAGAGAGGGCGGGGCAGGGGCAGAGACCGAGAGAGAGAAAGAGAGAGAGAGAGAGAGAGAGAGAGAATCTTAAGCATGCTGAGTGTGGAGCCCGATGTGGGATTCAGTCCCACGACCCTGGGATCATGACCTGAACCAAAATAGAGAGTCCAATGCTCAACTGACTGAGCCACCCAGGCACACCAATTGAGAGATTAATTCAAACACACACACACACACACACACACACACACCCAAAATACCACTTGTCTAGACCTACATATTCTTTTCATACTTAAGCTATTAATCTAGAATTCTATACCAGGTATCATAAATTCTAGATTCAAGACTAGTCAGTGTTTATTTAGCTCCATTCTCTATCACGATCTGTAAATAAGTAAAACAAAAACAAAAAACCACTGTGTTGTAGTTGTGCTTATTCCTTAAGCAAATGCAATCTCTGTCATCTTTGGACATCTGTGATCCCTACGAGGCTCTCTCTGTAGAACTGAACTCTGTGCCCTGTCCTTCCCTCCATTGTTCTGTGCTTTCCCCCTTGGGGCCTGCAGAACATATCAGGGCCCCTGTCTGCATGATAGACCCTCAGATATCTGTAACAGTGCACATTTAACCATGATTCTTCTCTCCTTTGGCAAAACAGTCGCAGTTCCTTCAATTGTTCTTCATATGACAACATGGTTTTTGTGTCCCTCTTGCATCCTTGTCTTTTTCCTCTGAATGTGTGTCGTCAGTTTTGTCTGTATTTACGTATTCCATGGTGCACATACGTCTGATGGAAAGCAGAGACAGACCATACCCTTCAGTGGGGGCATTGGATTTTCATCCATGCAGGGTAGGGTAGAGGTAGCATTTTTGGGTGGCTCTCTCACTGATAACTTAGGCTTAATTAGTGATAAAATCCTCGCTGGTGTCCAGTTGTTAAACTGCAATGTGCTTCATTTCTTTTTTTTTTTTTTTTATTTTATAATGTTTATTTTTGAGAAAGTGAGATAGAGGCAGAGCACAGGTGGAAGTGGGGCAGAGAGAGAGAGAGAGACACAGAGTCAGAAGCAGGCTCCAGGCTCTGAGCTGTCAGCACAGAGCCCGATGTGGGGCTTGAACCCACAAACCATGAGATCATGACCTGAGCTGAAGTAGATTGCTTAAGTGACTGAGCCACCCAGATGCCCCAAGTTAGTGGTTTTAAAAGTAAGCAAACTAAGGAGGTTTTTAAAGCGTGCTTCTATTTTTTTCTTGGAATCTGGAGTAATTTACTGACCCCTGTCATGAATTTTTTCTTTCTTACATTAGCTTTGATATAGAAAACAAAGGCTTTTCACTTCTATAGTGGTGAAATATCACATCAAGTGTGAAAGCCATGGAGAATTTTTGACCTGTGTGTTTATGTTTAACTGAATTTATTGCAGAGGTATGAAAAATGGGTGGCTTTTAAATATTAACATATGCATTTGATTTATGGTAATTACTCCTTTTAGTAAATAGCTGTCTTAAGTATGTAATTCAGATCTTTTAAATCCTTGACAATTTTTTTGTCTTCTTCTTCTGTCAGCTACTGAGAGATGCAAAGTCTAACATTGTGATTATGGATTGGTCTAGCTCTCGGGCTTGTTAATTTTTTTTTTGGAAGCTACTTTATTAGGTGCATACAGATTAATACTATGATAACCTATTTTTCAACTCACAACGATAAAAAATTCTTCTTTTACTTCTTACTAATATGTCTTTAAAATATACTTTTTCTCAGACTATTTTGGCCATACTGGCTTTCTTTCGGTTGGTATATGTTATTCCTTTTTTTTTTTTTAATGTTTGTTTATTTTTGAGGAAGAGAGAGAGACAGAATGTGAGCAGGGGAGGGGCAGAGGGAGAGAGAAGAACACATGGATTTCGAAGCAGGCTCCAGCCTCTGAGCTGTCAGCACAAATCGTGATGTGGGGCTTAAACTCATAAACTGCAAGATTGACAACCTTAGCCGAAGTTGGACACTTAACCAGTTGAGCCACCGAGGCGCCCCTATCTTTTTACTTTGAAGCTTTATATGTTATTTTATTTTCGAGTTAAAAGGTTCCCTTCTGACCACATTGATTTTGTGTTTGGATCAGTTCATTTACACTTAATGTAATTGCTGATATATTTGGATTTATATCCTACAACCATCTATTTGACATACCTTTTTTGTTTCTCCCACCTGATTAATAAAATATTTTCTAATTGAGTTTTTCTTTTGTAACTTGTTAGTTATACATTTTTCTGCTAGTGTTTACTTGCAACTTAAAACATGTATATTTGACATGAGCATAATAAGCTATTACTTTTAACACTTTCCCAAAACTGTAGATGCTTGAATTCCACTTACTTTTTATGTTACTGTTGAAAGACATCATAGTCCCACAAATATTTTAAATGCGTGACATGGTTATTAATTTGTGCATTAGATATTCATTATATCTATTATTTGATATCTCCTCTTGGGTGTCTGTTTATGTTTGAGATCCTTTTATTTCTGCTTGAATAATTCCCTTTATTATTTCTTTCAGTGTTGGATGCTGGTGATGAATTCATCAGTATTCATCTGAAACATTTTAACTTTAGCTTCATTTTTAAGAATGTTTGATGGGCAGGGAATTTTAGGACATCGATTATTTTCTTTCATCACTTTAAAGATAGCATTCTGTTTTCTTATTTCCATAACTTTTCTGAGAGGTTCTCTTCTTCCTGGAATTTTAATTCATTTTGTCCTTTTTCCCATAGTTCTCTGATGCCTTTAAGAATAGGAGTTTGTAATTTTTCCATCTTCGTTTTCTAGTTGTTGTCAGCAGGAACGCTGGCCTCCTGTGGTGTGTTTCGTCCTGTCGGGAAATAGAAGCCATTCCTACTTGTAAGGCTCTTGCTGAAGAAATGTCTTAGAAGTGTTTGAAGTCATTTTGGTTTATCTTCGCCAAGAAAAAATGATACTCCGAGAGTCTCCTTGGATTTAACCAATTTGTATTCACCTATATTTTCTTGATTTAGTTTTGCTTTGGGATAAGAAATTTGAATGATCTTGAGATTTTTATATTACACAAAAGGTGGCTGAAACATGCCTTAAGTCAGTGGTTCCTAAACTTTTTGGACCTTATGTTTCTGTACACTCAGAAGACTCTCTGATTAAAAGAGTTTCTCCCCAGATGAATGCCTGAAACCTTCCATACATTTTGAGGTGACTAAGGAACATTTCTCTTCCCTCCCCTCCCCACTCCACATCTACCCGTGGATTTCAGGGTGAGAATCATTGTGTTAAGTACATGACATATAGGTCGAGGTGAATATAAAGGTGTGGTAAGTCACTAAATACGTGAGCACTGCTGTTTGTACAGTCACATGTTGGGGAGAAAAGTGTGCTGGGCCTGGGACGGGAAGGTGTGGATTTGCGTTTGTGGCTCCGCCACTCACGGGACCTGATAATACCAGGGTTCTCATTTTTACAGAGGGAGTTGTGGTAATACTTCCTAGGACTTACTGGGGGATTAAGATGAGAAAATACACAATAAAGTACTTTATAAATCATGAAACACAGTGCACATAAAAGGTGATGTGTGTGTTTAGATATGTATAGATCTATAATATGTGCACACACATACAGGAAATAATTTCTGCATTTCCTCACATCTGTTGAAAGAAGTACGTAAGCAGAGTAATGTAGAAGAGAAGGTTTAGTGTCCATAGTAGTTTCTTTGGAATGGTGCTTGAAGAATGGAAAGCAGATGACCAAACTTGGAGGTTGGGGCAGAAATCAAGACACTCTATACTGTCCATAGGCTCTGGAGTCTTGATCTAGTTAGTACTAACTAGTTCCTATACTTGTATTTACTTATCTATAAAATTGGATAATGCACTTTAAAAAATTTTCAAGAATATCAAAACATATTTAACATACTGGTCTTCAGAGAAGGTTCTATGTAGAATTATTATTTTTTGTTGTAAAGAAGACAAGTTTTATTGTAAAGAAGACAAGTTAAAAACCATCAAATTTGATAATAAGAGCATTATGTTGATATCAACATAATGATTTTCATGGCATGTCCTAGTAAACTTTCAGTGCAGTATTTAGCACCTCAATTAACATGTACCCTTATGGTAGTTGCATCATAAAAACCACTCCATATAAAGACTATGCAGAATATCTTGAAAAATAGTACTGCATGTCTTACTGTCCTATAAAAAGATGACCTTTGTCATTAAGTTCCCATTACTATTTAGTTCTATAAAGTGAGAGTTGAATTACATGCATACCATTGAGAATATGAGGAAATCTGTAAACCTTTCTGCAGATTAATGGACACATACACACATAAAAAGAGGGTTTGGCTAACAATTTTAAGGGGTCCCCGACCATCTGAAACCCATTTATGGATTCTTCCTGTGTCCCCAGTTAAGAAACCCCACTATAAAAACATGTACAACTTGTTCTTATTGTCGTAATATAAAACTACAGTATTTATCGCCTATTCATGGCATATGTTTTAGAAACTAGATGCTTAAGTTCATTGAGCAAATGACATCGTTACTAACCAAATATTAATTACACATACGTTGTTCATAGAGGGTGAGGGTTAAGACTGTAGGGAGAACATTAGCACAAGGATATTCAGTGATTAGGATAATACAGGCAACAAGTGACTCAAGGTATTTAGAGACCTACATTAATGAAAAAATATTGAGAATGTGCACATTGGTGTTGACCATTTCCATCTGAAACGTTCATCAGAAGAGCAATAAAAGAGTTGGATGAAAGAAATGGAATTAAATCTTTTTGCCACATTAAACTTTATTGGTTCTTTGAGAAGAAATCCAAGGATGTCACAACATTTCAGCAGAAGGCTTGGTCTTTCAGAATTATCGATGAGTTTTACAAGCAGAATTTCTCTCTGAGATGCTTCATGGTAAAAAATCGTGGTTTAATTTACATGTGTGTTTGTTCATACTGAGGTGTATTTACTCAATGGTTGTAGTTGAGCTTCTTTACTCAATATTTGTTCTCTTTTTCCAGGTGACTGGCCTGTAGAGATTTTACAAGAGTGTTTGAGTGCTTTTTTTTTGGACAAGAGTAAATAACTAGACATATTCCTTCACTGTTTAGAGAGTAAAGGGACTGATTTTGATGTTCATCTCAACTGGTTGACTTGAGAAAGTGGAAATTTTGAACTGGTTAAGGCAAATGTGAATGGCAAAAGGAAGACCAGAATTCTTAAAGTTGAAATTCGATCATACCACTACCTATGTTGACACTACTTAGCAGCACCCTTTAATAAAAGTGGGCAGTAAATGTCACTGGTAAGGGAAAAAAGGTGAACGAAATCAAGGAGGAACTGTTTACTATCCGTAAATTAGCAAATAAAAGTTTTGGCAAGGTTGTGATGAAAAGGATACTCGTCGCCGGCACAGGTGGCCATGAAATTTAATAGAACGTTACTGGAGAGCGGTTAAGCAATTTGTAACCAGCTTTCACGTTTTTGGAGCCATTTCTGGAATTTTATTCTACAAAAGTAAAGCACAATGTACATGAGAAGGTTTGGCATAGTATTGTTTATAATAAGCTAGAAACAGTCTTAAAGTATAACAGTACAGGGATGATAGAGTAAAATGTAGGACTTTATATTCGATGGAATGCAATTAAAAATCATGCCAAAAGTCATAACATAGAAAAGTACTTTTGACAGAAAAGCACAACCATATGTGTACTTAAGCTGTGATGATCGCTCTACAAGAATTAGCCGGGCGTTGAACAAAGACTGGAAGGCAATGGAAGAATGAAAACAAGCTGATACTTTTGGGTGGTGTCAGGATAGATGGGATTTATTTAATTGCTAGCATTTTCTTCAATAATGATAAATTTTAGATAGCTTTCTAACTTTATGTGCTTATGAAGTTTTGTGTTTAATACTCAATTAATTGGAAATTGAAATATGTGATAGGAGGCCTCTTCCCCACCTAATAGATAGCATGTGTTCCAAAAACGATTTGTTGGGTCACCTATTGTTTCTGCACTGGCTTGAAATGTCACCTTTATTATGTACTTCCCATGTATCTGCTTCTACACTTCATACTTAGTGCTCTGTCTCCGTCCCCCTATCACGTAATTCAAATTATTATGGTTCTGTTGTCTGCTTTGCTTTCAGGTAGGCACATTCAGACCCCACCCAGCAGAACCCACGCATTATCTTTCTCCCAACTGTTTCTAGTCTTGGGTATTTGTTTGTCTGGGTGCACGTTAAAATAAACTCACTTAATTTCAAAAATTATGTTTGGGTTTTGACTACAGCACATTAAATTTTTAGATTGATTTGGGGAGATAAGTTTTGCCTGTTAAGCCTCCTACTGTGTCCAGAATTTCCAGTGAAATGAGTGTGTGTTGTTTTTAGACTCGAGACAGACTGAGTTCACAGAAAGGTGAACATACGATCAGTATTTCTGCCCAGAAGCACAGTGATTCTGATAGTGATTCTGATAGTGATGCAAACAAGTGACGAAAGTTGAACATTTTAATTGCGTAAAATGAAGTATGAAATGAATCCAGGTGGGGAAATGATGGCGGCACTCGGGAATTCTGTAGGTTGGAATTTATCTTTGCCATTAATAAAATCAATGAGCCTTAAAGAAAAAGAGCAGATTTTCAGTGGCCACAGTGATTCGAAAGACCCCAACCTGACTCCCAGCTTGTCTCTTGGCACTATTTATCCTGTACTTGTTTTTCAGAACGTCTTCAGAAACCCATTTTTCCTGTTATGTGCAGCTTTGTCTGAATCTCCTTTGAGCTTTAACTTTCCTGAATGAAAATGTTCATATTCTTTCGTATTCATATTTCCTCTTTCTCGCATCTTCTCCTGCCAACCCTCCATCGTATTTTATCCCATTGGGCTTCTCTCTTAGTTTCCACATCACCCCCTTCCCTCCTCCTCCCATAATATCTTCTGTGTCGTTCTCCTTCTGTGATCTCCTTGTGATTAGCAAATAAGAGGGCTCCTTTCTTGTTTTAAAATTTTTTTTAACATTTTTATTTATTATTGAGAGAGACAGAGCAAGAGTATGGGAGGGGCAGAGAAGGGGAGACACAAAACCTGAAGGAGGCTCCAGGCTATGAGCTGTCAGCACAGAGCCCAATGCAGAGCTTGAACTCACAAACTGTGAGATCATGACCTGAGCAGAATTTGGAGGCTTAACCGACTGAGCCACTCAGATGCCCCAAGAGGGATCCTTTCATTGCTGAGTAGTATTCTTAGGACTAAGACTGTGGGCATCTGTCTTTAATGGATAGGTCTTATTTCTGGTTTGTTGTTTATCTTATTTTATCAATGGAGAGCATGGTATGGTCTCACAAGGAAGGCACACCTGAATTGTAAAACTGTTCTCTTTGGGGGTGTATTGCTTTGGAAAGGGTTGCAATTAAACTCCTTTATAAATTGTGGACCCTGTTCACCCAACCAAATAAAATAGTAATGTGATGGTTGTTTTGACCAGATCCAGATTAGATATCCTTTTGATCTGTGAAAAACTTGAATCTGTTTATACAATTTGTTTTCTTTATATATATAAAAAAAATGACCAACAAGTCAGGTCAGATTCTGTTCGCAGACAATTAACAATTTCTTTAGCAACCAGGAACATGACTAACACAAGCTATTCTTCCTTTTTTAGGAAGTGGAATTTCATCTAAGTTTCCTCTCTGTCATGTCAGATATTTGTTACTGTTTTTTTTGCTTTTCAGAACCTCTTCCTGAACTTTTTTGGAAGCTATCGTATGGTGCATTTTTTTTGGCATGTGACTTTCTATTGATTACGTTTGTGGATGTTTACGCATGCTCACATGCAGAGAAAAGACCCTCCAAAATTGTAAACTTGTGATTTTTTTCCACAATTGGTGTTTATACCAATTCATAATTAAAGATAATGTTTCAGGGGCACCTGGGTGGCTCATTTGGTTAAGTATTCAGCTACGCCTGAGGTCATGATCTTGCAGTTCACGGGTTTGAGTCCTGCACCGGGCTCTGTGCTGACGGCTCAGAGCCTGGAGTCTGCTTCGGATTCTGTGTCTCCTACTCTCTGTGCTCTTCCCCCGCTCCTGCTCTGTCTCTCAAAAATAAATAAACATTAAAAAAAAGATAATGTTTTATGTGTGTGTGATGGATTATAAACTGCCAGGAAAACATAGCCATTTTATTTTTATCCACGTGATTATTGGAGAAAGGAGTTGTGCACCGATTTTGTTTCTGATACTGATGGGCGTAATTCTCGATATCCTACAGCATATAGTGCTGATACCCATCAAAGGCAAACAGATGTTAAGGAGACTGTGCAGAATTTCCTCTCTTTCCTTTCCTCCCCCATCACAGGGGGAGGAACTTGCCAGGAGAGGGTTTGTTTTTGTTGGGCAAGCACACAAAAGCCCAGATGCTCCTCTGCACTGGGCCAAGCTCTGGATGCCCTCCAAAGTCGGGACCCTTTCCACCTCCTAGTTTCCATTATCCTGCCACTCCCATCGGCTGGGTGGAATGTACCATCTCCCTGGAGGACTCCCCGTGTATTGTTTTTTCATGTGTGTTTGAGTGGAGGGAGTGCCCCGAATCCTTTGAGCCTTCAAGCATCCCAAGATGGTCTGGCAGACTTGCCCATCACCGCTTCGCCCGCGGTTGTAGCAGTGTTCATCTAGCCCCTCCACACAGCGTCTGGATGATGACTTACTGAAGAGCCCTCACCTGCTTCCTTGACATACTTTCCTTCCTTGGCCTGTGCCTCAGGGACTCAAGGACAGCTCGCCTCCTTTGGACCAGGGCACCTAGCAGGCTTTGTGCCAACCAGAAGCTCTCAGGAGAAAGTGTGAGGCCAGGCTGGATGAGAGAGAGGACTTGGAATTCCCTCAGAGAAGATGAATAGCACTTGGAAGCGGCACAGCAAGGGTGGGAGCACGTGGTGCTATTTATTTGGCAAAGTGTATGAATATTTAAAGTTCTTACCACCCACTGTGATCCGCTATAGGGTAAGGCAATAACTAAAAATAATCGTTTTGAGCCTTTGTACTGTGGTGATATATCAGGCACAGAAGAAAAAAATTAATAGAATCAGCGATGTTCGTCAGGTAGGCAATAAAGGACCACAAAGTTGAATCACATTTCTATAGCTAGTAAATTTAAGAAATTTCCTCCCTATTCTTTGGACTTCTTCAGGTTTAAAAACAGAACAAGCCAGCACTGACACCCACACTTTAATACATCAGAAAGCATCTGTTATCGAAAGTGTTTGTTGTCGGAAAGGAGGATTTGTGATATTTGAGCCTCAGCCACATGAAATGAACGTAACAACACTGTTTTGGACCCAGCTCTTTTTACTCTGTGGGTGTTTTTAGAGCACGGACAAAAACGTGTGATGATGCTTCAACTTACTCATTTTTTAGGGGCAGATGACCGTCTATGCAAAGTTTGGCAAAAATGTTTATCTTCCTAAAGATGCCGAGTTTTACTTTATTTATGATGGATCTCATCAGAGACACATCGTGATCGCAGAGCGCACCGAGGATAATGTTCTCCAGTCCAGCATTCCAGGTGAGGTATAGTTTTTACTCTGCATTTGGGAAATCTGTCTGGAAGTCTCTTCCACCAGGGACCTAGGCTGGGAGGAGGACAAGAGGAGCAAGTAAACAGTGCTCCGGGTGGGATGGGTGTTGGCGAGTGGTAGAGAGCGGGTGGAGGAGGCAAGGGGATGAAGCCCACGAGAACACACACACTGGATTGTCTCGCTGAGGTTCTTCCAGGTGTGTCAGCCTTGGCTTAGACTGGGCAGACCGCCCCCCGCCCCTGCTGGTTGCACCCAACTTTCAGAGTTGGCTCTGCTTTGGGTGTAGTTGAATGGAAGATTCACCGTATCTTAGGATCACCTCCTGTTGTCCCAGGGCCGATAGCTGGGACGGCTTGGGCAGAATTGAGCCATGGCCAGTAGGTTTTCATTCTCCCTGCCTCCTTCCCCTGCACCGAGTCTGGAAGCACCGGTGTCTCCGTCTCTCCTGCTTGCTCCTTTTGGTGGCTGGGATTCCTTCTGTGGCACTCTACATATCTAGACTTTTCTTTACCAGATTTCAGGCTCTATAACTTTCTCTTCTCACCACCGAAATGTTCATGTTTAGAAACTTGTCATTCTCCTGTATGTCTTCTTTGATTACCATGGTAACAGATGACAAATTAATATTTCATGTTAATGTTAAGAGCTAATAGTTCTCAGATGCAGTCGTTTTTGAAATTTCATTGGAGTGTGGGTTGTGTATCTGAGACATCAAGCTTACAGCCCCAGAGTGTAATGAAGATGTTACTCTTGGCAGGAGGGGAGGATTTTGTTGTTTGTTATTGATTTTTTTTTTAACCTAAATGCGTCTTTCAGGCTCTCTAAATTGCATTGTGGAGGGAACCTTCAGTTTTTTATGGGTAAGATTGGCCTCATTTTTAGAGGAAAGATACTTTTTTTTTTTAAGTATTTTATATTTTTAGACAGAGATGGTGTGAGTAGGGGAGAGGGGGAGAGAGAAGGAATCTGAAGCAGGCTCTACACTGAGCACAGGGCCAACATGGGGCTGGAATATTAAGACCCTGGATTGTGGCCTGAGCTGAAATAACAGAGTCAGATGCTCATCTGACTAAGCTACCCAGGTGCCTCTAGAGGAAGGATATTTCTAAACGCTTCTGGACTCTATCTGTCACATGTGAGAAGAAGGTAGACAATAAACATGCAAACAACACATAGCGAGAATGCAGAGATGTGCAAAGGCCCTACTCAGCCCCACCTCAGCCTGGTCATGAAATCGATCTGTTGTCGCATTTCTGATGCCATGGGCAGTTTTGAGCACTTCTCTCTCTGGCCCAATAACTTCCATCCTTTGAAGAAAAAAAGCCAAACCTCTTTAATGGCACAGAGTCACTTTGGCTCTGTGTCTTGAGCCTTCGTTTTTCTACTTTGGCATTTATGTTGATGTCTTTACTGCCTTTTGCTTCCCCCTCCTTGCTTGATATTCTCTTAGGAAGCCTCTTATGGAGAATAATAATGAAATCCTAGTATCAAAACTTCTGTCATTTTCTTTACTTGGACATACGGATTAGCCTCCTTCCCGTTCCTTATGTGTTAAAGTCTTCTTGAAAATTAAAAATAGAACTCCCCTACAACCCAGCAATTGCACTACTAGGTATTTATCCAAGGGATACAGGTGTGCTGTTTGGAAGGGGCACATGCACCCCAATGTTTATAGCAGCACTATCGACAATAGCCAAAGTATGGAAAGAGCCCAAATGTCCATTGATGGATGAGTGGATAAAGAAGATGTGGTATATACATACAATGGAATATTAGCAATCAAAAGAATGAAATCTTGCTATTTGCAACTGCGTGGATGGAACTCGAGGGTATCATGCTAAGTGAAATTAGTCAGAAAGACAAATATCATAAGACTTGACTCTTACGAGGACTTTAAGATACAAAACAGATGAACAAAACAGAAGGAAAGCAAAAATAATATAAAAATAGGGAGGGGGACAAAAACATGAGTCCCTTAAATTTGGAGAACAAACAGGGTTACTGAAAGGCTTGTGGGAGAGGGGATGGGCTAAATGTGTAAGAAACATTAAGGAACTTACTCCTGAAATCATCGTTGCACTATATGCTAACTAACTTGGATGTAAATTTAAAAAAAGAAAAAAATGTACAATTCAGAAGAAACACCAATGAAGCCAATACTTTCACTTTATACACACACACACACACACATACAAAGAAAGTCTTTTTGATGATAATGTCACCTATTTTGAAGTGAGGGGTCATACCTTTGTTTTAACAGATTCTGTACAGGCAGTTGACAGTCCCTGTTTCTGAACCTTAAATGTCTCCCATTGCAGCGTTCCCACGCTAACCTCTCAGAAGTGTTAGGCTGGATTTCTGTAGTATGTACTGGACGCTTATAGTCTGGGGAGGGGGACTGTGTTCTGTGCCTGGAACAGCAGATCATTTTTGAAGAGGTGACGTGAGATGGCCGTAGTTTGCACTCAGTAACCTGAGATGCTCGTGGTCCTGCGAAGGCTGCTGTGAGCCATTTGCTTGGCTGTGATGATAACAATCGCCGGAGTCTGGTGGTGCTGGTTCCTGGAGATTCGGCCACGTGCAGCATCCAAGTGTCCCTGGGTAGTGGTTCACCCACCTTGACAAGATGAAGGAGGAGCGCAAGAAGGAGAGGCAGGTGGCAGGATTAGATGACCACCCACAGCAGAAGTGTTAAGAACACCTCCCAAACACAGAGACTGTTCTCAGAAGTGGCAGCGGTGGGGGCCGATGAACAACGTATGTGAGTATTTCTGTTGAGTTGTCTTCACTTACCCTAACTCCTATTTGAAGGACCTCTGTGGAGCTACTTTATAAAACCGTCATCTAAATAAATGCCTAAAAATGGAAGAGGCAGGAGGAAGTGACAGAGCAGGAAAGCGCAAAGGCCTTTAAAATGACAAAGTTGAATTCAGTGTTTGGGGTACAAGTACAAAGTGAAGGTGTGCCAAATAGCAGTGTTGGCTAATGCTAGGAGAAGAAACGTTGAAATGCTCAGAGCTGAAAAAGACTAGTTTTAAAATCGAGAGTTACTGAAAGAAAACAGAGCCCACTTTAATTTGGCCCCACAAGCATGGCGGCGTGTAAAGATAACTGGCTGCATTTCCCTTCTGCCTTGCTCCCCTGACGCATGTGGTCTGCCTAGGCCATGTCATGAGACAAGTGACCCCTGACTGGCTGAGCTTCTCATGGAGACTCTAGGTGAACTGTTTACTGTCTTGTTGTCTAGGCCACGGGCTTCAGGAGACAGTGATGGTATCTGTGTGCCTCTGCTCAGAAGGCTACTCCCCGGTGATCATGGGCTCTGGCTCAGTGACCTATGTGGACAACATGGCCTGCAGGCTGGCCCGTTTGCTGGTCACCCAGGCTGATCGCCTCACAGCCGGCAGTCATCAGACCTTGCTGACCCCATTTGCCTTGATGGAGGGAGCGTTGCCTGCTTTGGATGAGGAGCTTGTGCTGGCTCTGACCCATCTGGAGTTGCCTCTTGGGTGGACTGTCTTGGGAAATTCTTCACTCGAAGGTGGGTCCTCACCAGAATATTCAGATGTCTTTCCTCTATGTGCCTTACAGTTTGTTGTCTGTCTCCATGGGTTGATTTTCCTGCCCATTTTTTGACCCGAGCCTCACTCTGATGTGGCTGGGTTCCCTGAGATCCTGGGTCACTCATCTCTGGACTGGTTGATGCTATTCGGCTCTATTCCAGGTGGTGAAGAACTTTGCCTGAGGAGGGAAGGACTGTTGCTTGGTGGTAGGCTCTCACAGCCAGCTGCTTTGGGCTCTGGCTCTACTTACCTTGGCACCTGTTTTTGCTGTGAACTTGCTGCCCTATTTACAAGAAGCTAGAGTCATCAGGCAAGGAGTAACAGGCAGCCAGCTCTGTGGAACTGAGCTATGGAAATATGGCCATGCAGGAAATAAAATCACTATGTTGACATTTTAGAAATGTCGGTGTGACTGAGAGTATCCAAATGTTTGTACTAACTTTTGAAAATACCTCTGGAATGGTTCCTATTTATTAAAAGACTGTATAGACTCTTTTTAAAAAATGTTTATTTATTTTTAAGAGAGGTAAACGGTGAGCATGGGAGGGGCAGAGAGAAGGGGGACAGAGGATCCGAAGCAGCCTCCATGCTGACAGCAGAGAGCCTGATGGGGGGCTCAAACTCATGAATCGTGAGATCATGACCTGTGTCAAAGTCACATACTTGGCTAACAGAGCCACCCAGGTGCCCTGAGACTGAATAGACTCTTAACACCAACCATCTGTGTGTGAACAAAGATGGATGTTTTGTGTAAGTCCATGCAAGGCATGAGGCTAAACTGTTCAATAGATATTTCTTATGGCAATTATAAATCACAAAATTTTATTAGAAATAGATATTGTTAGGGTCGCCTGGGTGGCTTAGTCATTTAAGTGTCTGACTTCAGCTCAGGTCATCAGTCTCCCTCTCTTTCTGCCTCTCTCTCTCTCTCTTGAACAAATAAAACATTAAAAAATGAAAAAAATAGACGTTCTGTATTTTATTAAATACACATATACTATTGTCATATTTGTGTATTGCATACTTTAATGATTGGATGATGCTGTTTGCAAGAGTTTCTGCTTCCTGATAAATTCTGCCTACAGGCTGGTTTAAATTTGATCATGGATAAGATGAAGTGCACTAATCTAGGTAAAGGGATATGATTTTTGTAAACAGAATCTTTAAGCCTTGGCCGCAGAGAGGATCTCTGTTTCTTTTTTTCCATCAGGGTTAAAGTGAGGCTCTCTTGGAAATTAAACATGTTTCTCACTCCTTAAGACTGTGGATGAAACAAGTCACTATCCTAGTTCAGGGTTGAGCCTCGTCTGACTCCCGTGTGCTGTACTTAGCTGTATGGTAGCTGAATGATATGTATGAAGGGGTGGGTGCCCCGGGGAAGTAGGAGGTATTTTTTCTCCTCACCATTATCTCCATGGACCTACCAAGTGGCTTGGAACATATCAAGTGTTCAAGAAATGTTCGTCTTATGAATGAAGGTTGTATTTTGGGACCTTCAAAAGGAAGTCACACATCCTAGATACCACTGTTGTATTTCATATATATATGAAAAGTACATGTTTTCTGGCTAAGAAACTTTATTTATACATGTATAGATATATGCATATATACACAAACACACACTTATATATGTGAGTGTTCCTATACATTCATACATATACATGTAAATTCACATATACTTGGATATACACATATACTCCTTTGTGTCTATACGTGTTTTCTGGTTAAGGAACTTGATTTTCTTAAGACTCCTGGCTTTAAAAAAAACCCAAAACTCTAACATTGGAGGGTATTTTACTTTTTGGAAGGCAGACTCATTTTGGCAAAGGCATAAAGTTTTCATAATTTGTCACCAGTCACTGCACTCGGGCACAAGTCAAGCACCTCACAGCCTCCAGGAGCAGCAGATGCTGGTCAGAAACAGGGCTCCTTCCCTAGTCAGCTCCTCCCTCAGTATAGCAGCTTGGAGCCTGCAGTGCTTCAACTTGTGCTCCTGCAAATGACAAACTGTGGAAGATAGGTTAATTGCACATGAATAACTTAAACTAAGAGCCTTCAAAATGGGATTCGTGTTACCCACGTGCCATATTTTCATCCAAAAATTTAGGAATGAATTAAGATTTCCTAACCTTCTTCTGTGGATTGGCAATAGTACATGCATACAGTTTTCTCTGTTGGGACTGTATGTATACTTAGTCATTTTGCTGATATACATAATGAAATAAGTTGGGCAAACACTAGGCTAATCACCAAGTTGGCAAGGGCTCCCTTATAGCCATTTATATTGTTATTTGGAAATGTGTTCGTGTTCTCTAAACTTCCCTCGGTCATGATCTTTGGTTTATCCATATCTTTATAGTAGACAGTTTTATGTCACCAAAAGGTTCTTTCCTTTGCATGGTGATATATAGATGGGAGAACAATTCTAGTGTCCTAAAGAGTCCATGTTTGAGAGTTGGGTTCAAATCCTGACCCTGTTGCTTCCTGGCTATGAGGCATTCTGGGCAAGTTACTTCAGTTCTAATGTCATATAGTTTAATTTCTAAAATGAAGCATTATAGTACTCACCTCTTTGGGTGGTTATAACCATTAAATTAGATAATATATACTGAATCTTCTACAACAGTGTCTGAACATACTACTTTCTGAGTAGAATATGACTTTCATGTGTGTATGTGAATGGATTTCCATATATAGAATGTATTTGTACATATGTAGAATACAAATTATACTTGGTCTGGACAAATGAGGCTACAAAGGATAAAATACTGGTATTGTAAACATTTCTTTGAAAATTTCTAGGAACTTTTCTTGACGTTTTCTTGGAATGGTTTATATTGCTTGAGGTAACACAGCCTGCAGCCTGGACTTAGCTTTGTGCAGGGGTTGAACTCACAACCCTGAGATCAAGTCCTGAGTCAAGGTCAAGAGTCAAACGCTTAACAAACTGAGCCGCCCAGGTGCCCCTGCTGTTGAATTTTTTTTATTGAATTTTCATTTCATTTATAGTATTCTTGAGTTCTATGATTTGTGGTTGGTACTTGTTTGTATTTTCTATTTTTCGTTGTTGAAATTACCACTTTGTTCACATGGTGCTCTGCTGACCTTGGAGAGGATTGTTTTGACCATTATTTTCCTCCTGTTTCTTCATTTTCTTTGACTCTCTTAGGTGAAACAGACACCTCTCCCAGCCTTGACAGACTGGTGTCCTGTAGATGAACTTGTTAATCAGCCTGGCCCAAGTTCCTGGTTGCCTCTCAGACTAGTGATTGCCGAGGCTGCTCTGTTTGTTCTTAGTGGCTCCCAGTAGTTGAGGGTGTGCTTAGGCCCATCAGTGTCCTGAAGGGAGGATCTCAGTCACCACCTAGAGGCAGGCTGATTAGAAATATGATGCTTAGGCATAAGCTGGGAGAATATGCAGTCAAATGCCTTGCAGGGAATGAATGAATGGTGGGTGGGCATTTTTTGTTGGCTCTCTCTGAGCTGAACTCCGGGGGGATAGTTAGAGCTAGTGCTTCTGCGTGCACCCATTAATAACTAATTCTTTATCCAGTGCTGTCCTCTGGGAGTCATGAATGCAAGCCACATTGGCTGTGAAAGCTAGGCAATCTGGGGAGCTGTTCCTTGGGTGGCAGCTGTAAAACCTGGGGTGCCAGATGTGTGTACAAGTTGCTTCCAGAGAGATGGCCTGGCTTTATTTGTAGAATGAAGCAAAGCAAGTGGGGGGAATTGCCCGTTGGCTCCCTTGGGGTCCAGGGAGGACCACAGTCAGCTCCTAGATGCCTGCTAATTAGAAACTGGACCCTTATGCAGCAGTTTATGAAGTATGCAGTCAAATCCCTTCCAGGGAAAGACTGGGAGCTGTGTCTTTATGCCTGCTCCCTCCGTGCTGAGTCCTGAGGGGATAGTCATGGCGAGGGCTTATGTCTGTTAAGAACTGTGTCTTTGTTTGCTGTAGTCCTATAGGACTCATGGATGCAAGCCACATTGGCTTTCACAGCTAGGCGAAGGCTTTAAAAGTTAGGGTGCTGGATGGGATCCAAACCTTCCATTCCTTAGGGAGTAGCTGGGAGTTGGAGTTGCCTCCGGATTGTATTGTGCTTTGCTAGGGCTAGCATTCATGGTGAGTGTGTCTCAGCCTTTGCTACCTGTTCTGATGTGGCTGTTTTCTCATGCACCCTGTGCATAGGAGCCATTCACTTAGTCCTTGGACTTCTCTCAGGGAATTACTGTGTGTGTAGCTTTACATTTGGTCCTTCCATGGGAGGAGGGGTATCCTATGTCAACAATTCGGTCCCTCTTTTTCAGTTAGTAGAGCAGTTAGAATCTTTTACATGTTCAGTACATTTTTTCCTAACGTATCTATTTTATTAGTGGTGCCTGTCTTCAAGGTAGAAAAATAATAACCTGAGAAACTGTGGCGTAAGGCCTCCTGAAGTTTATTGTGTGTTAAGTGATAGTGGCATTAGTTGAAAACAACTTTTTTTCCCTAGTAATTATTTCTCCTACCACTTAACAGAAACGATTTAAAGCTTCACCATTTGCACTTAAAAATTCTTCGGGTTTATTTCTTTATGCTTCTTTGCTAGATAAATGGATGCGAATGAGCATTCGTTGATTTCTGTAATGACTTCGTTTTGGAAGAATCTGATGGAAGCCTTACTGGGAAGCATTACTGTATTCCTTCCCTTTTTGCATTTTGTAATCCCTCATTTTTTTGCCTTTTTCCTCCCCAAGCATTATCAGGAAGTCTGAGATTCTGGAGAAGGGCCAGTCTGAGCAGAGTGTTGTGTCTCCTAAAGAAAAGCAGACTTTTCTTGGTCTTGCTTCTTGCCCGTCAGTACTCACAGTGCAACTTTATCATATGTTCTAGGGAAGGAAATATCCCTCATCTTATTTAATTTTGTGCTGTAAATAAAATTGCGTTTCTATTTCATAAAATTAAACCCAGTTCTGCTGGGAGCCATTTTGGGCTTGCAGGTTGAGACCCCTCCCTGCATGGGAAAGGTTGAAGCAAAGCTCCCGCCAGCCAAACTGGCGCCTCGTTTTACCTCCTTCTAAATAATCTTTCAGGCCTGGATTTCTTGAACTGCTCTCGTTGGCCCTAGGGATATAATGCTCTTTGGTTTTATGGCATATGGAAAAGGGGACCTGGAGTGCAATGTCTTGATGGATAAAATCTGAATGAGAGTAACCTGGCCAGAAGTAACCTCAACGTTGCCTCTTGGGGATGGATAGGTTACACAAATTGATCATACAGAATAGCAGTTATGAGTTGGCTAGAAAGTAGTAGGCGTTAGGCCCCAAGACTCCTTGAACCAAACTAGATTTTCCTTGCAGGTATAGCATTGTGTTAATCATCCCCTCAGCCCAACCATAAAACCTCAAGGCACATCTCTGTAAAGCCTCTCTCAGTATTAACAGACTGATGGGAGAGATTGTAAAGAGACTTACGACCTTCCCCGGAGGTTAGCCTAGCCCAAAAGTTAGAAGCACTGTTTACAGATAAGGTACAAACAATAGCCAGCCTTCCTGAGGTTTACATTTCATGAATCCTTTTGCTATTCCTATCCCCATGCTCCCTTATAATAAAAAGCCAATAACAAAATACTTGTACAGAAACTGCTGTTTGTATAAAGAACAGATAAAGATGAGCCCTTACGATATAGGCTCACTCACTCATAAAGGAAAAGAACTTAGGCAAGTATTAGAGATCATGTCTCTACCTCCTCCATTATGGTTAAAGATTATGGATAGAATGTGTCCTAATCTCTCTATAGATGGTTTACATAGGCAGGCCTAGGTAACTTCCTGTCCTCTCCCCCAGCCTTAAATTTATATGCTAACTAACTTAAAAACAACTTGCAAGATTGAGGAAATCTCCGCCTTACAAAACACGTTATTGTTCAAACTATGCTTACTGATGGGCTGTCACTCACTGCTGTAATGTAACTCACTACCTTTAAATAAAGACACTGAGGCCGGCAGGGCAGAGATGCCAGAATTGCCAGGGCTGCCTGCTTGATCATCAGACTCCATCTCTCTCGTGGCTCTCTCACTTTATTTCGCCTGACCGTCCGTCTTTCGTGGACCCCTAGATTCGCCGGAACAAGGACGCCGGCACAGTTCTTTCTGTGAAATAGCTTTCATAATAAAGGCTTTTGCAGGATCTCAGGACCCTGTATTTGCAGTAAAACTTGGAGTATAGTCATATATCCAATAAGATGTTATAATTGATCTTTTTTTTTGTTTTGGGCATTTTGGTTGGTGGGTTTTTGTTGTTGTTTTGTTTGTTTTTCTTTTTTGGACAGACAGCTTTTCTCAGAGATTGGTATAATTTTGACAATTAGGTGAACTGGGACAACTATTTCTTTCTCTTGGTGCTCAGATACCTTGTGAGTTAGTCTTCCCTTCCTGCTCAACCGTGTTACTTCGCTTGTGTTCCCAGAAGCTTGACATGCCTGGAAAGCACCACCCTTGCCATCTCTAGTGAGAAGGCTACCGTTTGAGTAGAGAGCCCAAAGGGACTAGAAATACCGTCTCAGAGAACTGATGGCATTGCTTTTAGGAACATAACAGCTCCTATCCCAACTTAGGGAATAAATAGATGTTGTCCTGCTTAAGCTTTTTGATATAAGAAAAATAAGGCCACTTACATTAAAAACAAACTCATATAAAGATTCTCTCTCTCAGCATATATTTACATTTACAAACCAATATGTATAGGAGTGCCTGGTTGGCTCAGTCGATGGAGTGTGCGACTCTCGATAGCAGGGTTGTGAGTTTGAGCCCCACATTGGGTGTGTGGAGATGGCTTAAAAATAAAATCTTTTGGGCGCCTGGGTGGCTCAGTTGGTTAAGCGGCTGACTTTGGCTCAGGTCATGATCTCACGGTCTGTGAGTTCGAGCCCCGTGTCGGGCTCTGTGCTGACGGCTCATCAGAGCCTACAGCCTGCTTCAGATTCTGTGTCTCTCTCTCTCTCTCTCTCCCTCTCTCTCTCTCTCTCTCTCTCTCTCTCTGCCCTTCTGCTCACGCTCTGTCTCTGTGTCTCTTAAGAATAAATAAACGTTAAAAAAATTAAAAAAAATCTTTTAAAAAATAGATAAACCAATATGTAGCAATAATTTTCTGATTCAAGACCTTTGTTTTGCCAAAGTAAATTATTAGGAAAAGTGAATTCGGACTTCTCTGTAGTTTCTCTAGGTAAAATAATTCATGTGTTCAAAAGTCTCATTATAGGTACAAATTTTTAGTTGTGGAAAAGATGGACTCTTTATTATTGAATTATGAAAACATAAAATCTTTTTTTCCCAGCTTCATTGAGATATAGTTGACATATACCACTGGGTAAGTAAGGTGTACAATGTGTTGATTTGATACATTTCTGTATTGCAAAATGACTTACAGCTATAGCATTACTTAATGACTCCATCTTGTTACATAATTACCATTTCCTTTTTGTGGTGGGAACATTTAAGAAAAGTGATACCATGAATTGAATCTGTGGGGCATACATTATACAATTAAATTTTTTTTATTGTTAATTTATTTGTGAGAGAAAAACAGAGAATGTGAGCCAGGAAGGGGCAGAGAGAAAAAGAGACACACACAGAATCCCAAGCAGGCTCCAGGCTCCACGCTGTCAGCACAGAGTCTGATGCGGGGCTTGAACCCACAAGCTGTGAGATCATGACCTGAGCCGAAGTCGGATGCTTAACTGACTGAGCCACCCAGGCGCCCTTCATTGTATACTTTTTAATTCAAATAAGAAAATTCTATCTAATACGTTTGTTCTATCAAGTTTAAAGAGTTAAACTTTGCTCGACTTTATAGTTGATTTATGAATGGAAGAAACTTTTAGGGAGAGCCAATTGAGTCTTTGAAAGTTTTCTGCAGGGCTGTCTTGGATCTAAACACAACTGCTATTTAGGGAACCAGCTTCTCTTTCTGGAGCTGTCCCCAAAAAAGTGATGGGCAGATCTGGTAGGACCCACTGAAAGCAGGTTAGATAACTTATTAATTTAATTATTAACTTCAAAGATGAGAATCTTTGAGAATCCAGTAATTAAAGAAACATATTAGTCGGAAAGTATATGTCGTAAGGGTAAGTCTAAATCGTATCGGTCTGTGCAAGAACCAGTCACATTGTAGTTAATATTATGGGAAAAGTGGGGGCGCCTGGGTGGCTCAGTCAGTTGAGTGGTCGACTTCAGCTCAGGTCATGATCTCTCCGTCTGTGAGTTCGAGCCCCACATCAGGCTCTGTGCTGACGGCTCAGAGCCTGGAGCCTGCTTCAGATTCTGTGTCTCCCTCTCTCTCTGCCCTTCCCTTGCTCACGCTCTCTCTATGTCTCTCAAAAATAATAATAAAAAAAAACGTTAAAAAAATATTATAGGAAAAATGGAAGCCTTGTCAGGGACCGTAAGTTTAATGGAGAGGTCATGCTCTTACTAAGAAGGGTGATTAGTGTGATGCTCTGTTTTGTTAATAGGATCTTTGCAAATTAGTTACCCTCGAAGGAGAATCTTTATTTTCCTACACTTGCCAACTAAGGAGGGGAAGAGGAAAAGAAATGCAGAAAAGAAATGCAGAAGACCCAAAGAACTTTGGAAGGAAGTTTATAAAAGTGGGGGTCGTTCAGCAATCGGTAAAATGTGTCTTAATTGTTTAGTGTTACTTTAAGGGGTTTAAAGAGCAGTTTTATTTTAGGAAAGCCATTAATTGGGAATTAAAGGTTGTTAACTAAAGACTCCATGGGAACTGCCACTTTTCTGTGACATCAACATCGTGCTTCAAGCCACACGCCCAGAATCCTCACCTTCTTTCTAGGCAAGAGCAGAAGGAAATGGGTAAGCCAGCAGTGTTTCACAAAGGAAAATATCTGTTGACCTTTCTTTGAATAGAGGAAAGAGAACTGCAACCAGGAAGAAGCAAGATTTGTTGAATGCTTGAAATAGAGCTTGGCTGGTGTTTTTATCCCGGAGTACAATTTGCTGGCTATAAAATTAGAAAAAAATAGAGCAAGGCTCAGGAGCATCACCCTGTTGGTTGGCCTTGACTTGTATTCTAGGTCTTGTTAGCCAAGAGATGGCATATCGAACTTGAAGACTGACTTTCTGTCCCCCACACTGTGACAAGTCAGCTTTGGTTTTGAGCCCCAAAGCTTTCTACCCGACAGCAAGTTTGAGGTGACATCAGTTGGTGTCCTCCCAGAGTATAGGAACCCATCAAGGACAGATTTATTATAAAATACAAGTTTTCAGTTTAAACACTTGAGGAGTTTTGAAGTTAATGCATGACATGTATACACTAACTCAGAAGTTTTAAATGTTTTTCTTGGAAGTCTTGACATTTTTCCAGCAGTTACGTACACAGTCAATATTACTTTCTAGCCTTGTGTTACTTCTGATAGTATCTCATGGAACAAACATCTCTACACTTCCTTTTCTGACATTTTAAGCTGTGATTCTATTCCTTCAGTTGCTAAGGTAACCTCCTGCCTGAATGCTGGTGGTGGGGAGAATGTTTTTTAGAATAGGTTTCATGTTAAATTGGTACAAGCGTTACACATCACTTAGGCATGTATACAAATATGCACCATTTGTCAAGTTTTAAATCTTCATTTTTAAGATTTTATTTTAAGTAATCTCTACACCCAGTGTAGGGCTCGAACTCACAACCCTGAAATCAAGAGTCACATGCTCTACTGGCTGAGCCAGCCAGGCACCCCCAAAGTCTTAAATCTTTAAGAATGTTTTCTGGGGCGCCTGGGTGGCTCAGTCGGTTGAGCGGCCGACTTCAGTTCAGGTCATGATCTTACAGTCTGTGAGTTCGAGCCCCACGTCGGGCTCTGTGCTGATGGGTCAGAGTTTGGAGCCTGCTTCAGATTCTGTGTCTCCCTCTCTCTCTACCCTTCCCCTGCTCATACTCTGTCTCTGTGTCTCTCAAAAATAAATTAAAAAAAACATTAAAAAAAAGAATGTTTTCTATGTCTTCCATCCCTTTTTTTAGCCTTTCATTTTTAAGGAATGGGTTTTCTGGCAGTAAAGAATTTAATACGGAATTGAACTCTTAAGGTAAAGGCACCCGTCATCAAGTAATTTGGATTTATTTTTCAGTTAAAATCTTATTAAGCACATTCTCTGTTTAAAGTATTCTATTTTAAAGATGAGAAGGCAGCCGTAGTTTCCCTTAAATAATAAGCTTCCTACTTTTATCTGACGTTAATGACCCTTAGACTGGAATTGAGAATTACATCTTAGTTCTCTCATCAGAGAGAGAGCAGAGGGTTGTATTCAGGTTACTTTCTTCCTCTCACATAATTGTCAATGAAAAACAATGTGAGTGCGAGCTTTTATTTTTGCAAATGCCCTACCCTAAGGTGCTTCCTAAAGGATTTAGGACAGTGGATTGTTTTGGGATTTACCTCTGGACGGCTGCATCCCATCCCTGCTTCTCCCATCTGGAAACCCTTCAAACAGGATACATATGATTGTTTTTGTTGCACACAGGGGACTAACATTGAATTTGAAAATGACAGTATCAGGGCACCTCGGTGGCTCAGTCGGTTGAGTGTCCGACTTCGGCACAGGTCATGAACTCGGGGTCTGTGAGTTCGAGCCCTGCATCGGGCTCTGTGCTGACATGACAGCTCAGAGCCTGGAGCCTGCTTCAGATTCTATATCTCCCTCTCTCTCTGCCCCTCCCCCACTCATGCTCTGTCTCTCTCTGTGTCAAAAATAAATAAACATTAAAAAAATTAAAAAAAAAAAAGAAAATGACAGTATCCACGGATTCTGCTAATATTCAAGGAAAAACAAATAAAATTTTTGCTTTTTTCCCCCTAATTTTTTTAAGAGGATTTGAATGTTAAAGGCTGTTCTTGTATTACTTTGTTTAAAAACATAAATCATTGGTTTTAAAACTACCAAGGCTTGCAGGTTTAAAGGCTGGTGGTTGAAGAGATCAGTGGGACAGACTTGGAAGGAGGTGGGCAGGGAGGCAGAAGTGAGGAGACGTTCCTAGGGAAATGACCAACCTGTGTGCTTTGGCAGTGACCTGCTCTACGTGGTCCCAGTGAACTTTAAAAGGCCTTGTCTTGACTCTTGAAAATGTGGGCCTTTATGTAATCATGAGTCTATATAGGTAGAATGCACCCCCCCACCCCCACCCCAGTCTTCTGTAATCCTGCCCTGGTTTCTAGATCATAGTGATGCTCACATACTTGCTTTCTCTGCCCTACATTTGCAGCTGTAGACACTTTAATTTGCAAACCTGTCATGAGACAGAGGTGTGTGTGTGTGTGTGTGTGTGTGTGTGTGTGTGTGTGTGTGTGTGTTGACCTATCTGGCCAACATGTGCAGAGTGGGGTATGGGCCTGTGACCTTAGGATTGGTGTGGCTTAGCTCTTTATGCTTGGTTTCCTCACTCTCGCTTTGTTGACTTAAGTTCTATCTTTACTGCCCTTCTCATTTTTGCCATCTTTTACATAATCATTTCTTCGCCTTTAAGAATTTGAGTTTTGGAGGTGGAAAAGTCTGGGTTCAGATCCCAGTGCTCCATTCAGTATCTGAGCTTGGACAATTGCTTGATGGTGTCACACCTCAAGTTTCTATTAAATGAAACTTAATTTCAGTTTCTGTTTCTATTAAATGAGTATAATGATAGACCATACCTTGTGCAATGGCTGTCAGGATCAAATAAGATAATGTATGTAAGTCACATAATAAATGTTCGATGGAAACAAGGAATGTAACATTCTTACAGTCGCTGGCAACTAACAAGCATGAAATACAAAAGGTGCTTGTGCTGGTTCATTTCTTTGCTTTCACTCATATGTAACAGCTGCTCACGTGGACTTCTAGCGAGCTTTTTCAACCTCCCCACTCTCAACATCATCTCAGGTAGGGAGCGCCTTAAGCCCTGGTTTCTTATTTGGTTTCTCCCATCTAACTTCCTCCTCTCTGCTCAGCAGAATATCCCTTTCGGAGAGTGCCCCTCATGCTGAAAGATGGGATGAGGTCTCCCTACTGATGTTGTAACTCAGAACCGTGGAGTTAAATATTTCTCAGCCTAGCCCTGTGCACTCGGGGCTCTGGCTTCCAGTGCGTGTGAGGGCAGTGAGTGGACCCTGCCCAGCTGTAGACAAGAGCTTGCCTGGTTGTGCTTCCTTACAGACTCCCAGGGCAGATTTCAAAAGGCCATCGCCAAGATTTGATGAGTCTACACTTTTTTTCTGCTTGCCAATAATGAAGTTAGATGGTAATGTATTTTCATTTGTCTCCCAAACAGAACAGGGTTCTTGGAGGGTCAGTTGGAGGGGTGCCTGGCAGTGCGTCGTAGGCTGTCAGCAAATGTCAAATGAATGAATAAATGGAGAACACAAATAAGAGCTTGGAGAAATATTAACAAATGATTAAGAAAAAATCTAGTGCACAGTCTGGAAAGGAGGTATGACATAATTGTTGCTTATGGTACCTAAGGACTGTCTGCTGCCCAAGGCGTGGGACTCTAACACATTTGTCTTAATGGCACATCCTGCATAGATGCAATTATAGTGCCCTCGTAAGCAGACGGCTGGTTCTTTTAGGCTTTTCAATTATAACCAGAGGAAAACTGTTTTGCAGTATATCATGTCTCTCTCTAGTGCCAGGTGTACTTTTTGTATGAAAAAGATCAGACGAATGTGTAGTACCGGTAAGTCCCCCCAGTACTGCCTGTCATAGTTCTTGAGAACCGTGTCTCGTGTTATTTTCATTACATCACCCTGACCCTCCTGGCTAGTAGGCTGGGAAGGCGACACTTCGCTTCCCCAGATCAAGCAACTTAAAACTTGAAAATTAGGTGGCCCGTCCAGAGCTTCATCTCTCTCAGTGTTCAAATCCAGATTTTTCAATTCTTTTGTGTGTCCACCTTTGTGCTATACACTGTTGTGTCTGGATTCTTAACGTCGAATATTGATGCTCACATTGTATAATTCAGCCTGGACGTGTCCCCGGATAGCGAGGGCCAGAAATTGGATGGCCATCTTTAAGTTCTGATAAGGACTTTTTAATGTTTCAACTGTTTTAGTACTAGATGCACAAGGTAGAATAAAGCGTCACCAACCTGAAAGGGATGCAAACTCCACAAAGTGCATTCTGGTATTGCATATCGCAACGTGAATTTTATGGACTGATACTATGTGATTGGTGTGCTCCCAGATTTTCAGTCAGTGTTCGTGTTGCAGTGTCTCCTGTATGTCTGATGCCAAAAGCTAGACTTCAGGAAGCTAAAACCCACCCTTGTGCTTGTTACGCTCCTTCTGCCTTGGGCTTTACGACCCAGCCATGCCTGGCATGTTGGTATTGTGCTTTTCGCATGTTCTGTGTCCTTATCTCTCCTGTGAACTTGTTTGTATTTGCAGTTCCTGTCCTAGACCCAACAACCTCTGATCTTATGTATGGAAGGCTGATTTTTTCTTTATACACCAAAGTCCTGGTGAGACCACTGAAATGAAAGATACCATAATAGGTGATCTCTCCTCCCATTTCGTTGAGAGTCTTGGAAATAAAAAAAGGGGGGAGGTTGTGTGTGATGCTCATGTCAGATATTCTCATCGAAGCTCCATAGAATTTTTGGCAGTATTGTTTTTCATTCTCTTTACTTTCTGTTCATCATTTTAGTATTGTATAAACACCTGTAAATTTTCAAATCCTGATACATGATGGAGGTTGATTATCCTGCAGAGTGGTTTCCTAATAGGTCCAAATGTTTCCTTATTTATATTCATACTCTTTGTGTCTAAGCCTAGACCTGTAACTCATCATGCAGTGATTACATGGGCCAGATAGTGGGTTGACAGTGTGCTATTCAAAGACAAGGGACCAAGTCCTTCTTTGCGTCCACAGGGTTGACATATAGTACTACTTTCATTCAGTGTTTGTCTACTGAATGGCTTAGATGCAAAAATTGAGTATATACTTATACTCCATAAGTATATATGTAGCTTTGGAAATGGGAGTACAACTTATTGTAATGATTTGGTTATTTGTGAATTAAAAAAAATACCATTTGTTATTCATAAACTTACAGTGTTGAATACATTTCAATGACTCCACTCATGAGTTATAAAATATTAGTAAGTCCCACAAAGCCAAAGTACTTTTGAATTAAATTATATTTAAAAATATTTGCTTCTAGATTATCGTCCCCATCATATTTATCTTTAATATTTTGCTTATAAGGTTTAAGGCTATATCTTGGTTTGGGAGCAAATATCATAGAATAAAAATAACTTGTGACAGTCACAAACTTTTTTTTTGTTAGTGGTGAAATGTTTTAGATAATAGATCTTTTAAAAAATGTATTATTTATTTTTTTTATTCTCATTAACATATAGTGTAGTCTTGGCTTCAGGAGTACAGCCCAGTGATTCATCTCTTACATTTGACATCCAGCGCTCATCCCGAAAAGCGCCCTCCTTAATGCCTGTCACCCATTTAGCCACCCTCTCCTCCTATCAACCCTCCGTTTGTTCTCTGTACTGAGGAGTCTCTTAAGGTTTGCCTCCCTCTCTGTTTTTATCCTGTTTTTCCTTCCCTTCCCCTTTGTTCATCAGTAAAATTTCTCATATTCCACATTTGAGTGAAGTCCTGTGATATCTGTCTTTCTCTGACTTATTTTGCCCTTAGCCAGTAGATCTTAAGAGATGATTGGGAAGACAGTGGTGTAAGAAGAAAGCAGAGTTTGGCATTTCGTTAACCATTTACTTACTGAAAATGCATCTTAACTCTGACATTGCATCAGACTCACTTGGGAATGTTTAGAAAAAAGTTAATGCTTGGGTCCCGCCACCAGAAATTCTCTTTTAATTGTCTCGGGGAGAGTCTTAAACACAGCTCTCTTTATATGTTGGGAAGAGACATACAGGTGCCATCGGACCCCAGAAGAAGCAAAGTCCCATTCATGATACCCTCTTTCTTCCAGAGAGACAATGCTGACTTGTATAGGAATCCTTTTTTTGCTTTTCCTTGAAGTTCTACTACTTATGTATTCCTAAAAAGTATGCCTTAGTTTTCACTTTTTAAAATTTCATGTTAAGTGAAATATATTCTGTGTATTCTTTTGTGATTTTTCCCCAATACTATATTAGTTTTTTTTCTTTCATTTTTTTTTTTAAATGAGAGTGAGCGAGCATGCAAAGGAGGACAGGGGCAGAGGGAGAAAGAGAGAGAGAGACTCTTAAGGAGTCCCTATGCTCAGGGCAGAACCTGTTGTGGGGCTTAATCTCAGGACCTTGGAATCATGACCTGAACTGAAACCAAGAGCCAGACCCTCAACCAACTGAGCCACCCAGGCACCCCTATATTTCTTAGTTTTTTTCTGTATCAGTCTAATTTTCAGTTGTTACGATACTAGTGTGATTGTAAAACAATTTAATCTATTGTTAATGGACATTGAAATCACTTCTATTTTTGACAGTTTTACATCTTTTTGTGTGCTTGCTGGTGGGTACAAAGCATAGTCCTCAGTGGGGTTGATTATGTAGGAGTGGAATTGCTCAGTCAGATACAACATAAGCTTCTGTAAATTTAATAGATGATGCCTCCATTGTTTTATGGCAATCTACATTTCCTGTAGCAGTGACTGTGAGTTCCTGAGGGCTCAATCATTTATTTTTCAGTCTTGCAACCTGA
Organism: Paguma larvata; assembly: GCA_030068075.1. NCBI lineage: Eukaryota > Metazoa > Chordata > Mammalia > Carnivora > Viverridae > Paguma > Paguma larvata. The sequence goes on along the minus strand of CM057826.1, from coordinate 96,232,352 downwards.
ACTTTCTGCTAATGTACAGGCATAGACGGACCTTGTCAAGCTATAATGGTCCCAGATTTGGACTGAACAGTATGTAAAGTCACTCTCCTGTAGCAGCAGCCACACTGTCCCTGCTCGGGTGCTCACGCACTCTGGGAGGTCCCTTGGTGTATGCTGGGTTTCATGGATGCTGGGTCCCTGGTCACTCAGGGTCAGGAGGAACACTCTCAGGACCTTGCGTCTTTGATGTGACAGCCTCATCTTCTAGGCAGAGAAACTGAGGTACGGCAGAGCCAGAGTCTTGGGCTTTGTTCCTCCTCCTCTGTCTGGGGCAGACGAGCCTCCCTGGATGCCGCGATGGGAAATGCTGGTTGAATGTCACAGCCCGCTCCTTTCTTGTTTTGTGTCTGGTGATCTTGCTCCCAGGATGCGACAGGTCGTATCTTCTACTGTTTGCCATTAGAACAATTACTAGTAATTCTGTTTTAGAAACATTAGTTCACACAACTCCCGGCACCAGCCAAACAGGAAGAGGCATATTTATTTGGTTAAAAAACCATTTTGAACACCCTCCTCCCTGCGCCTGCCGAATTGTATAGCCTCTTTTCACAGCTTGTTTTCCTGACTGCTGTTAAGAACCTGAAACTCTGTAACAAGCAGAATTATTTATATATGTCACAGTGTTTCCTATTTCAGGCCCTTTGTCGATTCTAGGCTCTGAATTTTGATGCTGAATGAGAAAGTTCTCTCTCGAAACATTTTGGTCAGCTTCTTCTTTGTTTTCTTCAAAGATCAGAAGATCCTCTCTCCCCCTGCCTTCCCACCTTCCCAGGAAGTGAGGAGTTTGGGAGGGAGGAAGGATAAGTCAGTTTGAGCAGTGAGCAGTTCAGTCCCACAAGTTCGCTGTGCTCTCCTGTGAACTAGATGTGAGTTTGCAGCCTGAGGAGGGAGTAGGGAGCTGGATTCGCAGAACAGTCTTGGAAAGTGCCCCTGAGGAGGAAACTTCTCCCCACACCCACACTGTCAGCCAGATTGAATACACTGATCCTCTTCCCAGGTTCAAGGGCGAGTGTGTCATTGCCCCCAGGCAGTGTAGGGAGTTGCATTTAAATGATTGACATCATACGTGACTTCATCAATCATTTTATTTTACTTTTTTTTTTTTTTTAACAATTTATTGTCAAATTTGTTTCCATACAATACCCAGTGCTCATCCCAACAACTGCCCTCCTCAGTGCCCATCACCCTCCTTCCTGCCATATCCCCATCCCCCATCAACCCTCAGTTTGTTCTTAGTATTTAAGAGTCTCTTATGTTTTGTCTCCCTCCCTCTCTGTGGCTTTTTTCCCCCTTTCTCCTCTTCCCCTCCCCCATGGTTTCTGCTAAGTCTCTCAAAATCCACCTCTGCGTGAAAACATATGGTATCTGTCTTTCTCTGCCTGACTTATTTCACTTAGCATAGTACCTTCCAGTTCCATCCATGTCACTACACATGGCCAGATTTCATTCTTTATCATTGCCATGTAGTATTCCATTGTGTATATATACCACATCTTCTTTATCCATTTGTCAGTCAATGGACAATAGCCAAATCTACCATTTTATTTTAAAAGGGAATGCAGGGACACTTAGTGGCTCAGTTGGTTAAGCGGTTAAGCATTGGACATTTAGTTTAGGTTAAGGTAATAATCTCACAGTTCCTGAGATTGAGCCCCATGTTGGGCCCTGCAATGACAGTGCAGAACCTGCTTGGGATTCTCTCTCCCTTCTTTCTCTGCCCTTACCCCTGCTCGTGCTCTCTTGGTCTCTTAAAACAAATAGACTTAAAAAAAAAAAAAAAAAAGACGTGGCTTATTAAAAAAAAAAAAAAGGAATGCAAAAGGTTTAGATATTCCTTTTTGGTCTTCTTTTTCTTGGAAGAAAATTGTATCCCATAGAACCATGTGATATTTCTCACCAGGTTCAAATTGGGATCTGGAACTTAGGAATTCCATCCTAGGGTGACTGGTTACGATGTCAGGCTGACATACATATTTGGGAGTGTCCTTGTGCATGTGTGTTGGTTTCATTACTTGATCCTAACCAGTCTTTTCCTCATGTTTAAGAAGGGGGAAAAGAATGGAAATCTCAAACACGCCTTGTTGGGAGTCTGTTATGAAGGAAAACAGTACTTGCTAATAAAATGAGTTTGAAGGTCAAAAACTTCCAGGGTAAAATAAACACAGGTTCTTCAATCGCCTCTTGAAGGTATCAAGTGTATTAAACAGATGCCTGGCAGGGGTGCCCCACTTCGATGTTAGATGTTTTAACATTTCAGTTGTCCTCTTACGGGGCAGGGGTCTGTGCTGTGTCACACAGACAGATGATGGAGCAAATGTACTGTGAAGTTGTGCTTTTCGCTGTGAGGGCTTATTTACGTATTTGAGATAGAAGCTTTACGAGGAAGCAAAAAATAATAAACAAGGAGGAGGACAAAAGCAGACTCTTAATAAATACAGAGAAGAAACTGAAGGTCGCTGTAGGGATTGTGGGAGGGGGGATGGGCTAAATGGGTAAAAGGCATTAGGGAAGACTCTTGTTGGGATGAGCACTGGGTCTTATGCATAGGGGATGAGTTACTGAAGTCTACTCCTGAAATCATTCTTGCACTATAAGCTAACTAACTTGGATGTAAATTAAAAAAAAATAAATGAATAAAATTAAAAAAAATGAATTGCAACTGGAAAAAAATAAAAAGCATTAAAAAAAAAGGCTTTAGATTCTTGATCTAGATAAATAATATAAACCACTAGGGGCGCCGGGGTGGCTCAGTTGGTGGGGTGTTCTACTCTTGTTCTCAGCTCAGGTCATGATCTCACAGTTCTTGAGTTCAAGCCCTGCATCGGGCTCTATACTGATGGCACAGAGCCTCCTTGGGATTCTGTCTCTCCTTCTCTCTGCCCCGCCCCTGCTTGTGAGCACCCTTTCTCACTCTCAAAATAAATAATATTAAGGAAAACCCCACTAAGAAAGAAAACTAAGCAGTTTTCTTCTGGTTTTGTGTAGTGGAGTATTCCTTCTAATTGTTTCAAATTCAGGTGGTGTTGGATGCTGGCTCTCCAAGTAGCATCTGCACAGCCTGTTGGGGAAAGAAGCTGGGTTAACTGCCTGCCCTGGTAAGACAGAGCAATACCTCTACAGCGCCTTGCCAGCCTCTTCAATAGGGAGGGCAGGGTTGGAATGTCATGAGAACTTGAAGATGGGTTTAACGATGGTCTTCTAAGGCAGAGGAGCAGCGATAGGCAAGGAAGGGAGTTGGATGAGGACTAGATAAAGATGATGTTTTAATAAAGATTGGGTTCAGGGCTTAAGCTTCTTGACGCTTTTTTACAGAACAGTTGATGGGGTTTGAAGGGATGGTGAACACAGTCATTTGCCCAGGAAAAAGTCATAGTGGGGTTATGTTAGTGAAGACAATGGAAAAGTAAAATCAAGTGCCTGGAGACTGTAAAGTGTGTGGAGAAGTAGGTAGTTTCTCTCCTCAGTATCAAGACTCCATGAGAGTATGTAGTTTTTGTTCACTTATTTTTGTGGCAGAACTAAGGATGATAGATGCTCCAAGTAGCACCTGCAGTCATAAATGAAAAGCTAACTTTCATGGGCACTCATCAGGGAAGGGGCCACCCTTGGTCTTATATTCGTTCATTCAATAGGCATGAATATTGCCTAGGGCATATATTTCTAGGGCATATAAATGTGTCATCACTATACTGGGGTAGAAGACATAGGAGGTCCCTCCCCTTCTGGCCTTTCTCTGCAGCATGATGTAGTGTGCTCTGGACCTCTTTCCTATTAGAACTGCAGCCAGTAACATGACTCAACTTGAGGGTATATGTAATTCAATTTCTTACTGCATGCTTATTCTAACAGACATCGTTAGGACTTTCAGGTTTAGTTTGTGGAGACTAGGCTTATTTCAAGGGGCATCTTGATGCCTAGGGAGTTTGTGGGCCTACTTTTTTCTTTTTTAATGTAAGCATATTTACTCTTCTCCGTATTTCCACTATAATATTTATCATGAACCATCTGTATTCCAGGCACTGGGTATTGCAATAGAAACATAGGTGTACAAACTCTGTACAAATAAGGCAGTTTAACATACGCAAATAATGGAGATTTTAACAATTGCTCTTCAAATCCACAAATATTGGATGACTTCATTTTGTCAGATACTATGCTAGGTGTTGAGATTAAAAAAAAAAAAAGCAACAACTCCTCAGCCGGTACAATGATACACACAGGAAACGACCATAATGTAAAGCAGCAAACACCACAGTGAAAACTCGGATACGCAGATCACTCAAGAGCCCTCTGTCAAGGGGCATATGAAAAGGCGCAGGCTGATTTTTTTTTAAGCAGAGCTCCAGAGTGGCTTTGTCAGCCCTGAAAAAATCTAGCAGATGGGTGAAAGCGCCTCCGTGAAGTTTGGGAAAGATCATGGTCTCAAGTATTCTGGGCACAGGAAACCCATTTCTGTCCCAGCTTCTCATCAGGGGCGGAGCACCTCTGAGGGTGAAGAGTGGGAAGGGGGGGCTCCTTGACAGCTGGGGCCTCTGAGAGCCTGCCCCTCTGAAGTAGCGGCTTCTCCTTCAAGGGCACCTTGGAGTGTTTCTAAAGGGAGGTGTGCTCCCAGCACTTGTTTTCCTGGATGACCTTACTGCACATGAGGGAAGTGACGTGAGTGTGTACCGTAGTGGGTGGAAGCAGCCCTGCACCAGCGATGAACAGACTGCCTCCAGCACCTACTGGCTGTGTAAATTTGGACAAATCACTTGGCCTGTCCACATCTATACAATGAGGTGTTTGGACTAGATGCTTTTGATGGTTCCTTCCAGTTCTAACCTTCTTATTATGTCTAAGTACATGGTCATCTCAGATAAAACATATAAGGCAATGTTTGTTAATAGAGGAACTAATATCCTCTGTTTTCCTTTTCAGCATCTTTATGCAGAGAGTCTCTTCTGCACCTGACTATGAGATGGGGCCTACCTAAGCTCTCTCATTTCCTCTTGTGTCTCCCTGGGGGAGTCCAGGCTTTGGCTTTGCCCAACGAAGAAGGTGCCACACCATTAGACTTAGCTTTACGTGCCGGATACTCCAAGCTGGTTGAAGACCTCTCCAAGTGAGTCTGGCTGCTTGATAGATTGATTCTCTCTTGATCTGTTTCTATAAAGTGTTCCAGATATTGTGGAAAAATTGAAATAACAAAACCACAAGCTAATGTTGGCTTATGTTTTACCATTAGTTCTCATGTGTAAAGTACAGAGTATGTGAGCAGATAGACAGGTATTTTTGTTCTCAACGTTTCATGGGAGGAATTTGGGGAAAAAGTCTTGAAAGGCTCACAGCTCACAGCTTTTTTTTTTTTTTTTAAGCTCACAGCTATAATAAAGAGAAAAGTTGGCAAACACTAGTCTAACCCCTACTTATCTTTCAGGTTTCAGCTTAAATAGAATTTCTTAAAAAATAATAATAAAAATAAATAAACAGCACTTCTTCAGAGATGCCATCTCTGTTAGGGCCTTTTGTGATTGTGATTATTTTTTTGAAGGTTTTTAAAAAAATGTTTATTTATTTTTGAGAGACAAAGAGAGTGGGAAGGGGCAGAGAAAGAGAGGGAGATAAAGACTCTGAAGGAGGCTCCAGGTTCTGAGCTGACAGCACACAGCCCAATGCGGGGCTCGAACTCATGAACCACGAGATCATGACCTGAGCCGAAGTCAGATGCTAAACCGACTGAGCCACCCAGTTGCATTTATTTATTTTTGAGAGACAGACAGAGTACAAGTGGGGGAGGGGCAGAGAAAGAGGGAGACACAGAATCTGAAGCAGTCTCCAGGCTCTGAGCTGTCAGCACAGAGCCTGATGCAGGGTTCAAACTCACAAACTGTGAGCCAAAGTCGGACACTTATCTGACTGAGCCACCCAGGTGCCCCGTGATTAATTTATAATATGGTGATTAAATTATTAACAATATTTAGAATTTTATATGTAGCCATCATTTGTTGCCTGGGTCTCCATCCTGTATCACTTGAGGGCTGAAACTTTGTACCTACTGTAGTATTTCTGATACATTTTCAGCATACGATGCTTCACTGAAAGAATATAAATTGTTGAATCAACTGAGCCAGCCAGGCACCTTAAATTTTTGTTGAATCAATAATAGACAAACCCTATGGTACTGTGTGTTTATTAGGATTTAGTGAAATAATGTAAAAGAAATAATAATATAGAGGAGCTATAAAGTTTACAATGTTGGTGATGATATCAACATAGTCAATGAAGGAGGGACGTATGGTTTCTTATTTACGATCGTTCAGATTGGTCATTATTCTTAAGAAAGGGAGATTTACGTATGGTGATTTCCTTGCCTTACCAGGTGTTAAAAAATGGGAAAGGGCATTGAAATTTATATAGTACTACATAAATATTAAATATAATCAGAATATTATTACCTGGTGTATCTTAATGGACTGGTTTTTCTTGTTTGGCTTATGAAACTCAATGCAATTTATGGTTTTATGGTGCATAAATGGATATTGGCATAGAAGCCAGAGCTTTTTGTTTATTTTTTTCCTACTTTGGTCATGTGACCACCAACTGAGGAAAAAGCCAGTCCAAAAGGTATTGCCCTTTTCTTGGCTCTAACATGACCCTGCTTGTTTGGCTGGAAAGGCCAAGGCAGGACTACTTTCTTTGACTTAGTCATTGTTGATGGTTCAGTGTTAGATAAAAGTTCAAGAGGTTGATTTCATCTTGGGTAGCCTGGTACCATTCTACAGTCTCCAGGACCAGAAGATATTATGTGCTTTAAAAGTTTGCATGTCTAACAAATCTATTCATGAAGGTATTAGAAGTAGACTGTAAGCTAAATTCTGAGGATATGATGAAGCTTCCATTTTTTTAAAGTTAAGAACAATCATTTTTGGCTCAGGCTCAGAGTCCATTTGCTTCAGTGGCATGTTACCATGGGGAGTTGTTTTCTGGCAGATTCTGGAGTTGCTGCTAGTAATTCATGCCGAGAATTTGGGGAGATACCCCGAATCTTAGAATATAGGTGCTCTTAATGGATCTCTTTTTTGCTCCATATGATGGAGATAACATTTATTGGATTGGAAGTATATTCTATTTTTGTGAAGCAAACGTTCGTTAATAAAATGAGGTCACGTAAGAGGAGGAAAGAGGCATAGAACTCGTTCTGTGATGTGAGGAATCTGGGAGCAGTCTATGGGGATGTGACGACCTGCCAAGGTGAGCTCCTATTTGGAGGCACTAGAATTTTCCCCCTGAGGCTCCTTTACTGTTGGAATTGCGTGACCCGATGAGCCATCCAGAATATTATGATACTGACCGTAAGCCTACATATAACTTATAAGCGTGCAGTTGTTCTTGGCCAAAACAAAACAGAAAATTAGTTTATATTCAAGAATTTAGTTTCGGGAGTATCGTTTCTTTGTTTATGGGTGTTTTCAAGAATAGAACAAGATGAAATTTATGCTTTTTTAATTCACATGATAAAATGATTTATAACACTGGACCAGTGTGTTAGGAATATCCCACTTGTTTGTAACATCCACACCTCACTGACTCCCTGGAGATCGTATCTGTTTTCCGCTGTAATCACCTAATAAGCTGTTGGCGGCCAGCTAATTTGTTCTTCTACACATGACCCCATTAAAGCAAGAGGCATATTTCTGAGTTAAAAAAAGAATGGAATATTGAGGTAAAACACTATATTTTAAAGTAGTAGTTCCATTGGTTACATAAATATCTTTAAAGTCTGTAGTATATGTGAGTAGCTTTTCAACTGACGTCTTCTCTTGGTGGAAAAAGGTAGCTTTATTAAAGGATCCGTTTACATGATCTTACATACTTATTGTCAGGAGATGGCTTGCATGGATCGTTCGAAAGCTGGTTGGATTTGTTATACTGGGGGCAGTGAGGGTACCGGGATCTTGGAATCGATGTCTCTGAAACTGCCCGTGGGTTTTGATGTGTGACATTTCAGTTTCCAGGGCAGACGCTCCCCAGGCTTTTCCCGAGCGCAGCTCAGCGAAGATGCCTTCTTGCGGTATATTCACGCATCAGAAACGCTGACCTTGACGCTGAACCACACAGCGGAGCATTTGTTGGAGGGAGATATTAAACTCTTCAGGAAATACTTTTGGGACAGAGCCTTTCTCATCCAGGTGTGTGTCCCTTCATTCTGGTGTGTAATAACTGACACTCCTTGAGAGTACAGATGGCAAACTCATTATTTTGGGAACAGAGTTTTGGAGGGTAGCACTTTATTTGTTTCTAATGAAGCTTTGGGGTCATGGAATTGGAAACTGTGTTATATTGGTAGAATGAAGATTATTGCATAACATTTTGGAGGGAGAAAAGGAAATTTCTGTGAGGATTTATTTTCCAGGAGCCAGCATCCCCAATGTTGGATTTTAATGGTCTAACATGGGATATTTTGTATTCATCTATTGATTTTACTTAATTCTTTTTTTTAATGTTTATTTATTTTGAGAGAGAGTGCATGAGTGGGGTGAGAGACAGAGAGAGAGGGAGAGAGAATCCTAAGCAGGCCCACACTGTTAGTGCAGGGCCTGATGCGGGGCTTAATCCCACGAACCAAGAGATCATGACCTGAGCTGAAATCAAGAGTTGGGGTGCTTTACCGATTGAGCCACCTAGGCATCGCTGATTTTACTTAATTCTTATTTAAAGCCATTGCATTTAGGGTTGTTATACATGAAAAATACCTACTTCTGGGCTCCCTTAAGGCTTAGGTGTACTTAAATGTTGTCCCAGTATGTAGATTGTTCTTGAATGGGAATGGTCATTTGAAATCCGTTCCTTTTCAAAGACTGGCACAAACACCAGTTTTTATCATAGCATGCTCATGTCAGAGTTTAAAATGTTTCAGCTTTATTTTTTATTTTTTGTAGAATCTGAAAGAATATAAAGAATGTTTACATCTTTTAATTATTATGAAGGAAATGTTGTTTTGAGTAAAAGGCTTGAATCTATCTAGTTGACAGTGCTCCAGGGTATAATGGATTCACTCACCAGATGCCCCGATGTCCTGTGTTCTCAGGCAAATCCATTAGCAAGATACAAGTTTCAAGACTGTATAGGCTTTACAAAGTAAACAATTTTAAAAAATGATACTTTCATTTATCATAGTTTTGGCTTTTGTAAAATGTTTGCTTCATATAATTAAACTGCAGATTTAGGGGAAAAATACATTGCTATCAAAGATTATGTTTGGCTTAGTCCATATAGAGTTTTATTTAAAGAAGTAAAACGTGGGGCGCCTGGGTGGCTCATTTGGTGAAGCATCTGACTTCAGCTCAGGTCAGGATCTTGTGGTTCGTGACTTTGAGCCCCACTTCGGGCTCTGTGCTGACAGCTCAGAGCCTGGAGCCTACTTCAGATTCCGTGTCTTCTTTTCTCTCTGCCCTTCCCCTGCTTGTACTCTGTGTCTCTCTCTCTCTCAAAAATAAATAAACATAGAAAAAAATTAAAGAAATAAAATAAAACATGCTCCTCAGTATGAACTACATCCTTTTGTTGGGTTTTAGGAATTGTATCATTTTCTGGCATACAGTATTTCCTCATTTGCTTAAGGGTGCTTGTCATTTTAAAGATACTAAAGCCATCAGCCATCCCTGTGGCTTCTCACCTGAGCCCCCAGGGATAGATACTCTGACCAGGCCAAGCCATGGCCTTGAAGAGCAGCATTGCTTCCGATATGCTTGGCTCCCTGCACCTGTGCAGGGGCAGAGCTCAGGAGCATGTGTGTCCTTAGATGTGGTGTTCTGATCACTGCGTGGCACCTGGTGACAAAACTCTTAGAAGTGACAGAGCCTACCCTGTGTATAGTGAAAATCATGAACATTGATTCATTATAAAAAGCCACCAACTTCTGAGGCTGGATTCATGATTTCTCATGACACATTTGGGATAATACTGAGGACCTGGAAGATGTAGGATTAGTAGATGTCAGTGTTCAGTAATTGATGGTAGGGGACTTAGAGTAACAGACGCTACATGGAGATTGCTCATCATTTTCTTTAAGATTGTCATTTTATGAGAAGGGATCGATAGAAGAATAGAAGCTGGGGGACTGGGTGGTGAGCAGAGGAACAGGAAGGGAAGAGAGCAGAGGTTCTTGAGGTTATTGTGATTTATAAGAAAGTCTTGGTCCATGCTTCCTGGATCACAGCTTCTACAACCTTTGGGATTTTGAAGAGCTGGCCATGATATAGGTGTCTTTTGTTACGTTAACGGGGTGGCTTTTGGAAAGTAGGTGAGGTTGGGGACTGTGATTATGGGGTTGGAACTTTGTTTCTTTCCACCCTCTAACCTGTGTGGGGGGTGCAGGCAGGAGATGGAGTTCACCAGTGGCCAATGATTTAATGAATCGTGCCTATGTAATGAAGCCTCCATAAGAACCCAAAAGGTCCGGGTTCCAGAGAGCTTGTGTGTTGGTAACACGGGGACGTGCTGCGAGTGGTGTGCTCTGTGAGAAAATGGAAGCTCTTTGCCCTTTGCCTTTACCTTATTCTATGTCCCCAAGTCATATGCTTTTGTAATATATCAGTAATCTGGTAGGTACAATGTTTCTCTGAGGTCGGAGAGCCACTTTAGCAAATTAATCAAATCCAAGGTGGGGAGGTTGTGGGAACCTCCAATTTGTAGTCATTTGGTCAGAAGTACAAATAAAAACTTGGACTTGCAAATGGCTTCTGAAGTGGAGGAGGCCAGTCTTGCGTGGTATCGGGGAATTTGCTCCTTACCCCCCACCTCATCACAAACCCTGGAATTGGGTCCAGAACCCTAATAGACATCCAAAGTAGTTAATTCTTACCTGTGCTACAAAATGTTTCCATAGTATTCTTTTTTCTTTTTTAAATGTTTATTTATTTTTGAGACAGAGAGAGACAGAGCATGAGTGGGGGAGGGACAGAGAGAGAGGGAGACACAGAATCCAAAGCAGGCTCCAGGCTCTGAGCTGTCAGCACAGAGCCCGACATGGGACTCGAACTCACAGACTGCGAGATCATGACCTGAGCCGAAGTCAGACGCTCAACCGACTGAGCCACCTAGGCACCCCTCCATAGTATTCTTGAATTCAGAGTTTTCAGTGGTACTTCTTTCTGGTTTGTTGCTATTTTAAATGAAAACAGGTGATGAGTGTTACAGGTTGTACCTGCTAAAGCTTTATCATTTGGGGGAACAAATATAAAATTATGTATAATCATGAAGTATTCATGTTTTGTTAAATCTTAGATGTGGGAAATCTGCTTTTTACATAAAAGCTGTAGAAATGACTTTGAGGTACTAATGTATTCTCAAGGAACTGAATCATAGCCCTAGTCTTGGCAAGGGGGCATCTTGAGGCTTGGGCTTTGGTCAGTGCCTAGTTATCTGCAGCCCTTCTAGAACAACAACAATAAAAACTTGCTGCAGAAACCTGAGTCTGTGTAACCATAGACAAGAGGTATTCGGGAGGTGATTCCATTCAGACGCCATACTTGTTAAGAGTTATAGAGGATTCATCTTAGTCCCTGTATTATAGCTGACACTGGCGGGCTGATAATTGGCAGTAAACATTAAGTGTTTAAAAATGCCAAGTTGGTTCCAAATATCCAAACAGTAAACATATGAGGAAATTAGATAATAGGCAAAATCTTGGCCATATTTTCCAAATATTCTTTAATTTTCTCCTTACGACAGAGTTTTGGCTGTTAATCAGAAGGTTGAGAATTAGTTCTAGAACTTGGCTAACATTAGTAATAATTTCAGCTAGAAAATTAAAGTTCTAAAATTGCATTGAAATTTGCTTAGGAGAATAAAAATTGTTTTAATACGTGCCATTTACAAAAAAAAAGTACTTCAGGTTTTGCTTTGTAATCAGAAACCAACATTGCCTGATGCCCTTTCAGATAGACTTGCCGGCTGCCCTCACAGAAGGACTAGGATTTCAGTGTTGGGGCTAACCCGGGTAATCACATGGGCGGGTGCTTGGTTGTGTTTGGCCTTTAGCCTGTACGGTGAGATATCCTACGACCCTAGCCACTCTTGATCCCATTTCCTTAGCCCCTCCCTGTATGTACTTTATCTGGTCCACCCTTTAATTCCATGGTGGGCCCTAGAAGAGAGAATACTGTATCTTGGGGATAAGGCTGGCAGGAGTTGACAGCTATGGAGGGCAGATAACTGGGTGCTTGCTCCCTGCTCCCTTCGTGGTTTGATTAAGTGTGTATATTTTCATGGGTTTTTGTTCCAGCTGCAGGATGTTCTTCTGAAATAGTCAAGGGCAAGGCATTTGATACACTGAGTTTAGTTAATAACATGTGTATGATGGGGCGCCTGGGTGACTCAGTTGGTTAAACATCCGACTTCAGCTCAGGTCATGATCTAGTGGTCCGTGGGTTAGAGCCCCACGTCGGGTTCTGCGCTGACAACTCAGAGCCTGGAGCCTGCTTCGGATTCTGTGAAATCCGGTCTACCTCCCTGTCTGTCCCTCCCCCACTCATCTCTCTCTCTCTTTCTCTCAAAAAAAAAATATTAAAAAAATTAAAATGCCCGTGAGGGGTCAGAGGTCTGGGCCAGTTGTAGGGTTGCCTGCCCAGGTTTGCTCGTGTGTTTGTTTTGGAACATGGGTTGCTCCAGTGTTGGGTCTTTTACCATTTGACATGTCAGCACATAATTCTGTGGCTCTTCACATTTCACTGGCCCCGGGGTATCCATTTGTTAAGAAAATGCAGAGGCTCCAGGAGGGCAACTACTCTCTAAGGCCACCAGCTTGAGCTCAGCCTGGGCAGCCTGCACCAGCATATGGTGGCTTGCAGCCCAAGGCCAGTGGTCGTCCTGGGCCCTCCCTCTGATGGGGGTCCTGTCCCCAGGACCCCTGTGTCTTATGGCAAGGGTAGAGGTTGGTCAGGATGGGCACATGCATAAACAGTGGCTCTTCTTTACATTTTTAATATTTTCTGTTCTTCTGTCCCCTTTTTGGTTCATGCATCAATTTCCTGAGGACCTTCTGGTTGTGACTTAGAGAAGCGAGCAGTAGAGAATTAGTGGCAGGGACACTTGCACCCCATGCCCCTGGGTTCCCCCAGTGTCTCTCATCATCTTCTCGGGGTGCTGCCTCTGTGTATTCCTAGCGGCAATTCCTCTGTGTATTACCCACCCTGTCTTTCCAGAACTCCCCAGGCTGTGTGTGGCCTGTCTCTGTTCGAGACCCGTGATTGTGATTTCCATCTCCTTGTCACATATCTGAAGCCTCTAGTTGTTTTCAGTGATTTTTTTTTCTTTATTTACTAGACTCTTGAAGATCAAGAAGCCAGACCAGAGGAAAGACGAGACATGCCCTCCAGTGCTGCGGAAACTGAAGAAGGTATGCAAGCTCCTTCCCCCACACTGAGGAACCCAGAGAGTGCTCAGAACTAACACGTTAACTGGTGGTTCAAGTAGGTAGTGAAGCACAGTGGAAACCAACTCTTTCTTTTTGCTTTCTATTTCTTTTTTATTTTTTTGAAATTAGGTGTGAGGATAGGGTTAAATATATTTGGGGATACGATTACATTATTTAATTTCAGGATAGTGGAGGGTCATTACAAAATATCTGTGATGCAAGGGAACAATAGTCTGATAGTGCTGAAAACTAATGTATTAGATGCTGGCATTAGGGAGAAAAGCTAGGACAAGACCCTTGCCCCTAAGCCACTATCATTGACTACTGGTTAATACGTATTTTTCTAATTAAAAGAATTTTTTTCTTAAGCGTATTCATTTTTGAGAGATAGAGATAGAGAGAGAGAGGGAGGGAGGGAGGCAGAGAGGGAAGGGCAGAGAGAGAGAGGGAGACACAGAATCAGAAGCAGGCCACAGGCTCCAAGCTGTCAGCATAGAGCCCGATGCAGTGTTCGAACCCATGAACCACGAGATCATGACCCGAGCCAAAGTTGGATGCTGAGCAGGCTGAGCCATGCAGACACCCTCTGGTTAATATTTTTAATTCTGCTTGTAACTGGCCACTTAGACTAGTTACATTGTTGTAGGTATTTGTCAGGTGTTAAAAATCTTAAACTCTTTGCCTCCATTTTTGTGAAAAAGTAGTCTTGGATGAGGAAGTTTTGTAGCAAGTTGTTGGAAGTCTGTGTGCCCAGCCATATTGCACACTCTTGGGTTAAGCTGACCAGCTGAGCTTCCTGCTCCAGCTGGACCTGCCGGGGCCCCTGTGGAGGTGCCCTCACTCATGTGTCCTGGAGATGCTGTGCTGGTGGCACCAAGGAGCCGAGGCTTGTCCCGTCTGTCTAAGGAGGCGGTGGGTACTTTATGCTTTCTCCTGAAGACCTGTAGGAAAACTGCTTTCTTGTTTCACGAATGCCGGCTTCTTCTGAGCATTTGACGTGCTTTTACTACTCTAACAGTAACTTAGCAGGGTTTTTTTTTTGTTTGGTTTTTGAAGCTTGTTGAAGAAAACAAAAACAAAAACTTGGAGCTAAGGGTGTGACCTGCAAATATGTAGGGTACTGCTGAATTCATTTTTGTATTACCCTTATTTATTAAGCTTTCACCTTTGCTTTTTCCTTGTGATATTTCCTTGTATGTTTTTCTTCTCTTCTAATCCACATTTAAACGAATTTAGAACAAAGTAGAGTCTGACTAAGTGTTTGAATTCTTGCCCTAAAGAGTTCGACAGTGGGAATTGGGGCAGACAAACATGTTGCCCCAGCTCATTATGATAAGCAAAAGAGTAGTCACATGCCAATAGTCCCTGAGAACTCTGTGGCTTCAGACTTGTTATCAGGGAAAGCTTCCTGGAGGAGGTGACTCTGGAGCTGTGATCAAATGGAGGGAAGAGAATTTGAGACAGTGGAAATATACGCAATACAGAGTTGTGAACCACAGGATGAATCGAGGGAAATGCAGATCATTTTGTGGTCCTGTGATTTCGTGTGTATGAGTCTGCGTGTGTGTGTGTGTGTGTGTAAGAGAGAGAGAGATACAGACTTGAGAGGGAGGCATATGGACATGGCTTGTACACAAGGCAAGGAACAGGGACCTCCACCCCGACAGCTGTGAGAGCTGTTTCAAGCAAATTAGATTATTACTTTCCAAAGGTCACTCTGTGAGAATGCCAGAATGAATGGGAGGGGTGGGAGGCAAGGGTGGTCGCTGCTGTAATACAGAGGAGGGCTCTGCACCACAGCAGTCCGATGATAGTGGAGAGGCGGGGACAGATGCGGACCGCCCTACGGGTGTGGGATGTCAGGTAGGTGTCGGCAGTGACGGAGGAGGAGGCCGATTCCTCCAGTCCCTGTGTGTTCCGAACTGGGCCAGGCCTTAGAGGAAGCAGCTTTGTGACAAAAAAAAAGTGACTCCGTTGTATATGGGTTGAGTTTGGTGGGCCTAGGAGCAGCCAAGGTAAGTTACCTGAGGTCATGCAACCAATAAGTGAAAGAATTTGGACAGAAACTCAAGCGCTCCAACTCCAAAAAATTAGCGTGTATTTTTAGGCAATGCTTGATTAGTATATTCTTGGAGGACAAATTAGAAACTGTCTGCACGTTCCAGCAGAGGGCAATATTCATCGAAGGTGGAACTACTTCATTAGTTTTTGTCCATTCTTAAACCTGGAGGCCCCTCAACTGGAAGAAGAAAATATTTTGAATGTAAAAGTAGGCTTCTTTTCCTTTTTCTTTAAACTCCAAGAGTAAACCTTCCCTTTGTGATCTACTAGGAGATTCTTAAAAGATTGTGTTTCTCTTCCTCCTGGGGCGGTGGGTGGCAGAGTGGGAGGCTCCAAGCTTGTATCTGTGGCTGCCATTGATTAAAAGATGACAACATTATGCTGGAGATCAGCTTTGCAGTCCCATTAGTGTGATAAATGCTGTCATCACCGTCTCTGAGCCAATTATGTTTCCATAGTTTCGTGACTGTAATCGTACTCCCAGCAGGATGGGATGTTATTCCAAATGAACTAAATAAATAGCCAAAAAGCCTTCTCATTTTTAATATGCTGAGATGAATAAGCTAATGATTAGTATTTATTAATCTACCAACTGACACTTGTTTGTCCCTTGCTACCTTCATCCATATTTGATCTCCTATTCTATGATTTCCTAAGGAGTGTTGTAAAAAGACCAATTTTGGAAGATGCTTTGCTAAATAAGGATTCTTGGACCAAATAGGTTAAAAAATGCACTCTATGAGACCTTCAGGCATTCCGGAGATCGAGAGTACGTTAAATGTTTGTCAGTTTCTGTTGACTTGTTGCAGTCAAGACCCGAGTCTGACCTTATTTAATAGTTCTCTAGATGGTTCATGCAAGAATCCCCTTTTAACGGCGCTTAGACCATCTCATGGAGGTGGTCTGCGGAAGGAACTTGGGGATGTTTCTTCCTCATTTCTACTGTTTCCATCTTTCTGGACTGTATTTCCTTCCTTTTTCACTATCACATGGGTCCTCTCCATCCATTAGTACAGTAATGCTGATGCTGCAAGCTGGGGAAGGCAGGTGTTTTTAAAACTCCTCATGGTCGTCTTGAATATTCAGAACACCTGCACCTTGCCACACACCCTGTTCTGCCTTTTGATGTTGTTTGACAGGTTGATGACTGCTTAGAGTCCGTGGGGCATAGACAATAAACAGAACCATTGTAGTACCGTTGACCATGCTATGACTCCATTTTCTTTTACATTCTTCTGTAGTTTAAAAACAAAACCCTGTGTGATTTGCTAACCGTCTCGACCTCTGTGTTAAATAGTCCCTTACTTTGTTACCTTCTCTCCATTAATTATGTGCCACATTTTCATTAACAAGGAAACGGGGAGTTGGGACTAGAGCTTGAGTTCTCGTCTCAAGGGACAGAAGGCAGAATCCTTTCCTGTGGGCTGAAACGGCATTTCACAACAGGGTGGAGAGGTTTCCTCTTCGTGACCCCGTGACAAAGGCGGGAGAGGCTGTGGATCCAAACCCAAGGCGCTGTCTAGGCAGGTAGATGAGAGCCCTGCAGGCTCACTTACTTATTCGTTCTGTAAACATGTGAGTGCTCACTTTATGGCAGGCAGCGTTCTAAGCACTGGCGACACAGCAGTAGCTAAAAAGGCAAAGAGAAAAAAAAACCCCGATCTCAAGGAGTGTACTTGTATATAATTGCACTCCAATATTTGTTGAGTGCCTGACACTGTTGTAGGTGCTGGGGATGCAGCTGTGAGCTGAGCACAATTTGTGCATTCCAGTGACCACTGAGAGGGACATTGCTAGGAGTCAGGAGTCTATTTTCCCATTTGCATACCTGAGAGAGTAGCAGCACAGAGAGCTCACATAACTTGTCTGATGGACACTTGGTCAGGCAGTCAGAAGTCTGGTAGGTAAATTCTCTCACCTGTCACACTATAGAATACCCACTACCCTTACACAACGGAACACTTACCTATTTCATCTTTGGGCTGCTGATCGAGAGTTCTCTCCAGCTATGTGTGATGGAAAAGTGTAAAATGGGAAGCATTACCTTGAAATGAGCTCTCTTCCACGTGGCTGACCTGTCTCGTAACGTCCTTAAGATGATTTATGACCCACATGCACAGGCATGTCTTGATGACACACACCAGCTATGGGCAGCCTCTGCTAAAACCTCAGCCCTTCCATGATCTGGCTTCTGAACATCAAGCAGGTTATTCAGTTGTGTTTTCCTTTGTGCAAAATGGTGGAGTTGGGAGTATCATCTAATACTTCCTAGTAAGGCTTAAATGAGAAAATACAGGTGCTGCCCCTGGACTAGTATCTGACCACAGATGCTTAGCCACTACTAATAGCAATGCCAGCTTGTTACAAGTGCGAGTTATAACCTGTGGTAGGGTGGATTTCATGGCAATCATACGTGTGTTGGGATATCAGGACGCAGCTCTTCCTGTGAGAGTAACGAGGTAAGCAGCCCTTCCACCCGAGTGTTCCTTAGGTGAAGTTGCAGCCCTTCTCCGTGCGCTCTGGGTGAGTGGAAGGTGAAGAGGGAGTTGGGTGGTGGATCTTCCTTATTGGAATATTTCCTGTGAGTTACTGGGGAAACAAGAGGGCTTTTATGTGTGCAGGGTTTCCTTTCCAAGATTCCTCGTTTTAAACACTGTAACTGAATGTCTTTTTGGAAGTGTTGAATATAGTTCCAAGGTTTGTCAAGATACAGGTCCTTTAAGCCAGGATGGCTGGGACCTGAGGTGTTGGGGGTTTCAAGACAGCAGTTTAAGAGGCTGTTCTGTGGGGATGGTTACTCAGTTGGACACAGAGTTCTTATCTTAACCTTAGTGTGCAGTGTCCATCCAAGAACTTGATCAGGGTTTTTTACCTGAAAGTCAAGTATTTAGGCTTTATGAAGACAATTACAAATCATACCCAGAGAATGTACTCAGCCTGAGGAAGTGATTTGAAATTGTTCATTTCATCTTAAAGAGCAACTCAACTTTTTCTGTACTTTGTTTAGAGACCGACCTCACCAATCTTCTTTCTCCTGCCCACCAAAGAGAATGGGTTTCATCGTTTAAAGGGCCAAGGATAAAAATAGGATATCAACCTAATATGATGTTCTTTTGTTTATTATTATTATCAGACTAGCATTTTCTCACGCATAAGGAAAAATTCTTCTCCTTGCCTCCCAGTTGATTGCAGAATTAAAGAGTGGTAGTGTGAGCTGGAAAGAATCTCGGATTCTTCAGAACTCACCTAGATGGAATAAATTCTGTTCCAGTGTGCCATGGATACTGTTTCAGCTGGGTCCGATTGGCAGGCTAGTGGCGAGGACTTGGATTAACTGAGCTTAATTGTATTAGGAGTCTAATACAATTGAAATAAGCTTAAGTTGAAACTACAGCTAAAGAGTTTCTTTTTTGAGTTGAACTAGAATCTACGTGGGAAGTCATAGGGACAGAAGAGTATTCACAAGGCAAAACTGAATGCTGTTTCTACCTTTCAAATATGACTTGCCTCGTTTTATTCAAGCAGTTGAGTAAATCAAAAATTATCTCCTGACCTCAGTTGGAGATGTAATGATTTAGAGCTTCGTTTACTTGATGGTTGTAACCAAATTTTTGGGCTGAGGGTGTCTTTTTTTTTTTACACCCATGACTACATTCTTCAGTCTTTGAAATTTTATGGGGAGTAGGTGATGTGCACTGGAGATCTAAAAACAAATGAAACAAAACAACAACAAAACAACCAAACACCTAAAACTATATCATAAAACATGTTAAACATAGTTACCGTATGACCCAGCAATTACACTCCTAGATACATCCTCAAGCAGAATGAAAAGCTACCTCTCTGTAATAAAACGTATGCAGGTGTTCACAGCAGCCTTCTTTGTAGCTGCCAAAAAGTGGAAACAAACCGGAATGTCAGTTTAGGAATGAATACATAAAATGTGGTCCATCCACACGAGGGAATGGCATTTGTCAATAAAAAGGAATGAACTACTGGTACATGACAACGTGAACAAACCTTAAAAATAGGAAATTTCCAGAACAGACAAATAAGAAAGAATGAAGATTAGTGGGTTGCCTTTGGCAGGGGTGAGAATGGAGGTAGTTGGGAGAGAAATGGGCAGTGAGTGCTAATGGGTACAGGATTTCTCATTGAGGATAATGAAAATGCTCCCAAATTGTAATGATTACAAAACTCTGAACAGGTCAAAAATAATTGTACACTTTAAATGGGTAATTTGTATGATACTGTACCTTAAAGCTGTGGAAAATATTCCTGTAGACAAGAAGTATACACTAAAACATCAACAGTGGGGTTTTATTTTTTCTTTCTTTTGATCTTTTCAAATTTTTTAAATTACTTTGGTGGCCCCAGAAAATGTCTTAAGTAATTTACAAACATTTCAAAAAAATGTCTTAAATTCTTTTCGAAAGGATGCAGAGTGTACATATGAAAATTATATTGTAAAGGAACACTATATTTGGAATTGCTTTAGGGCAAGAATTTCTTGTCTCACCTTGATGTCCTCTCCCCCCCACCCCCCACAGGGGTCCAGTCAAGTTCATTCACTTGAATGGACTGTTAAGACTCCTAGGTGAACGGGGCTCAGGCCGATATTTCTGTAGATAAGTGCCTTATCCTTTTCTCCCAGTCTGTATTTATACTGGGAAATCCAAAAGAGAGTTTTTACTAGTCTTCTCACTTTTAGGAAAAAATGGAGTAATTGGGATACCGAAACAAAAAGTCACAGTATTAAAATGGTCCCCGAATTAAGAGTAGGAAGGAAGTTTTCTCAGATTTGTTCCCTTCGCCGTTTTGGTTCTCTGGCATTTGCGAGTCAGACATGCACACTAGAATAAAACATTAAAGTGATACATGGACGTGATGTTGTTATATAAGGGAAACACCAGTGCGTGACTGGAAAGGAAAGGGTGGCTTTTGGACTTGGCTGGAAGGGTGGGAGGCAGCAAAGGGAAAATCATTCATCTGTCTGATCAATGTGGCAGGTTAGAAGTTGGGATAAACAGTGCTGGTATTGAGAGTGTTTGAATGAGTATTTCAAAAAAGTGGACCACTTTCCTTTCCCGGTCCTGACCTACAGTTTGCCTAATGATCTGCTGCATCTCATCAGCTATTTTGGGCCACCGGATTAAGTGGAGGAGAGAAGCGTTTATTCAGTGCCTTTAATATGCTAGGCACTCAGCTTGGCACTGGGGATTCAAATGTTGGACCAAAATCAATTTGGACCCAGCCTTCCTAGATCTGTCTGTTGGGAGAATAGGATCTGTTCAAAGCCTGTGAACCGCTCTAAATTCCTTTGGACCTTCGTGGAGTAGGCAGTGCTAGTGAGAGCATGACCCTTATTTTCCACTTATACTTTCGATGATGCCCTGCAAATTGAACTCAGTTGTGGACTTGATTGTGGACAACTGTACCTGAACCAGGGATGAAGCAGCAGTAGTTGGCTGGCTGGCTGTAATCAGGACCTTTTTTTTTTTTTTTTTTTTTTTTTGCCTCCTTCCTGGGTGAAATGAGATGGCACAGCAAAGGGTCATTAAAGAGAATACCGATCATCCTGTATTTTCAGTGTAAGCTTTTGCTTTGCTTGAATATAGCCTCTGGGCTCCCGTTTTTCAAAAGGGAACAGTAAGACTTAACACAGAGTTGAGATCTATTAGGCTCATCTGTTTCTTAACCAAACCCTGGCAGTAATCTTAACCTTGTTTTGTGAAAATGCTGTTTGGCGGTGCAGTGTCTCTGGTGAACATGACTATTAGAGATTATTCCTTCCATTATAGTTTGGCAATAAGAAAACATGTTTATTAAGTTTCGCAAATCCGATTTAGAGGGGATGATCCTTCTGGGTGGGCCATGGAGGCAGGATTAATAGGCCTTTAAAACAGAGTAGTTTGAAGCTACTGATAGCATTGTTTGCCGGAGGTTGCTATAGCAATGAGTGGTTTGATTGCACTGTGCAATTGGTGGTAAGGGGAGTGAGTGTAAAAGGATCCTGGTAATTTAGCAGAGAGTCTCTCCTAGAACAATTTGATTAAACTCCAGTAGAATGAGTGCCAGATTCTTGAAAGCTCTAGGATGAAGTTGTGTCTTAGATTACTTAATGATACATTATTCTCCCGAATCTATACACTGTCACAAATATTTGTAATGATGTTTGGATAAAGGTTTGATAACTTTGAAAGTTATTTTGAAAGTAATGAAGTACAAATTCTATAAAGACATGCTCCTTTTAATATAGTTTGTGGTTTTTGCATTAACGAGATTAGATTATGCCTGGAACAGAAGAAAATTGCAACAGATTATACAGAAAACTGTAGGCTGACAGTGCGCAAAGCCTGGAATTTGGGATGTGGCAGGAACCTGGAATCTGGACATACGACCAGGGTGGCACATCTTTTGTTATTGCAAGCTGGATTTTACCAGGCACTGGGGCCTTGTTTGTTATCACAGTCTTGAATAAAATGTGTGCTGTTCCATGTAATCACTGCTCTAGGTACATAATTCTTTACAAATGTGGAATCCTGATTTAAGAGCATATGGTCTGAAATGGCTTTGAAGGAATATTTTATAGTGCCAAAGCAAAAGCATGTGTGATTCTCTTGGAGTCTTTGCCGAAGTGTCCATTGAAACTTTGGTTCTGGTTCTCCTCTCCTTCTTGAACTCCTGGTTGTATTTCCCCCCACCTTAGCCAACTTGTAGGGTTTGGATACATGTGTTTCAAAATGAAATCCCTAATATTTTCTGCAGGTGCTTCATATCAATCCCTGCATCTGTGTAACAGGCCAGAAAGCTTTATGTTAGTGTTTTGAATTTTGGCACTTGAGCAGCGGGCTTTGAAAGGGTGAAATTGGCTCCTTTTGACATAACTATCGCACAGAACATTCTGTTCTGCAGACGCTACTCTGCTGCCACCTGGAGGCCCTTTCTGGGCTGTGCATTTAAAGGTAGGTAGGAATCCAGGGAACAGAAGCTGCCCAGGCTGGCTGTCTGCGTGTCCCTCATCCCTGCCGAGGTCAGTTGACATGACCACGTGAAATTGAAGCTATTGTCTTAGCATTTTTCATTATAGATCTTGTAAGGATTATGAATGCAAGGACAATAAATATTGTGGAATATAAACATCTCCTTAGTTGTTAGTGAATACAAGGTTTCTACTAGCAAATTTAAAAACCACCATGACAGTGAGAGAGTTGACTGCTGTGCTCTGTCCTTGACTTACTATTATTTTTTAGGAAAAGCAAAAGATGAATGAAACTCCTAGTTTTGGTGCTTGGCAGTAAGAAGAGCTTGAATAAATCTACCTGGAGGTCTGGAGCCTCAGGTGACTTCGGTTAATAGGAATGGCAGAGTGGAGTGGCAAATAGCTAGTTAAATCAAGGGGTTTTCCCCAGAATTGGTGTTAGGCAGGGCCCACCATCAGGCAGGACAGCTGAGGGAGGGTGCAGGGGAGGCCGTGGGCCCACACCGTTGTATGTTAATACAATTGGTGGTGAAGATTCTTAGTCATCTGCCCTTGTTAGGAGTGTCCAACGCTTATTTTCCCCAGACTGTAACCTGATTTTGGTGGTTACATATCAGCAACAGTGACTCTTGTTTATGGACAACTGCGTGGGAAGAGAACCAGTCAGGACTCAGAGAAAAATACCCTGTAAATAAGCCTTCCTGTTTAGCCCAGAACATCCCGACCAGTGATGTTTCCGGGAAAGCCTTTATTCAGAAAGAGGGCGCTCAGCATGCCTTTGGCCTGTCTGTGCTCAGCCTGGCATTATCTATGGTGGGAACCCAAGGAATTTGCTGGCATGGTCGCCTTTTAAGGATGCCCAGGGAGAGGCCAGACCTCATCTGGAATGAATTAGGCTCTTTTGAAACATGAAATGTATGGTATTTGAGGAACTAGACGTGGGATTTCCTCAGGTAGGTACTCGTCATGTCCTTAGAATCTGGGCTATTTTGACGAGCCTTCGTTCTGTGAGCAGCCTTCCTTGAATCCAGGGGATTTGTTTATTTAATGATAGGTTTTTTTTTTCCCCTCAGGATTTCCTGCAGGAGGTCCTGGGCTTGTTTAGCTCTTGGGCCACATACAATATTACCAGACTGTGGTAGCTGGGCTGTCAGATACTCTGCTCTGTGCAGAGTTGATTTTTAAGAAGCCTCATTTAAGAACCTAGCTCCACACAGAAAGTTCCTGGGCTGCTCATTTATATTCAGTCCTCTGGTTTTTGTTTTCATCGTTGTCTTTTAATGAAAGCTCCTATCAGCAGGTCCTGATGAGGATTATTTCCTTTGCAGAGATTAAGAATTTGGTGTCGGGCAGATCGTCACCGGGAAGGGAAGAAGATGTAAAGGTAATGGTTTTCAACACCCCCCTGCCCCCCGCTTTCTTCTTTCCACTTTTTCTCCAGAGCTGAAGTAGCAGGGAAGATCTAGTGGTAACAAAAAAATTTTAAAAGAACAAATTTTAAAAACCAGTAAAGCCCCAGGAGTATGCCCCAAGTCACACTCAGACTAACTTGAAATTCAGTTTCCCCTGTCGAATCCACGGTCTCTTTATGACTCAAGCTGGCTGTCTGGGTGTCTTTCTGGGTTGCGGTTATATATGCAGGACTGTTATATGTTCATTTTCCAAAAGAAGTTTCTCCTTGAAGACAGATAGCTGTGGATGTTTGCCAGCAGTGTGACAGCAAGAGTGGGCCTGAGAGCCAGCCTCTGGGAATAAAATCCTCTGTGGAGAGCGCTCAGGTGCGCTTCAGCATGGGGCTGGTCCTTTCCTTACCGTAGCTCTTCCGTAATGCTAATTAAGTACAAGACTAGCTTTCTGTTGGTGTGCAGTGATACACATGACATATCTTTATTGTTTTTTTCTGAGTTGATAACCACGCACAGAATTGTGGCACATAAGTAATATTTTAAAATCCCTGCCTGCCTTTATCTTTTTCCAGTGTGCGGAAGGCCCGGTGGTTCAACTGAATACACACGAGGACCGGGACAGTCTAGATGTGGGTATGTTCCCAGATACCACTTTCCCCTGTACTCACACAAGAGTATGCCGGTCCTGGGAATGCCGAGGACAAAAGGAAGATAAATTATAAAATGAAATCTTCCTTCCTGGGAGCTCTGGGTAGGTTTTGAAACCGATGGATGTCAATTTTCCTTGCAGCAACAGTTCTAATATTAGGAGTTGAGAGGTTGAGTCTCCACATACGATCCTTTTAAAAACAAATCAAGACAAAACAACGAAGGCTTTTCCCGAGCATTTGAACTCTGAACCAGACTCTACCTTGGGACTCGTGCTATGTTAGTTACCTTGTTACTTCTATGAGGTAGGCACCCCTAGCTTCAGGTGAAGGGACAGGGGTCCTTGAGGGCTGGCTGACTTCATTCTGCCTGGCCTCAGAATCCCAAGCTTACCACCGTCCCATTTTTTTACCCCCTTGGGTGGCCCTCAGAGCTGTGCCAACGTGGTCCTCCCGCTGGCCTCAGGAAAGACCAGATGCTTGTCCCTGGGTGTGGATCTGGACACCAGGAGATCCCTTGGCAAGGTGAACACAGTTTTTCCCAGGGGCTGGACGTTTTCATCTGCCCATACATTCTAGTTCACACGTCCCTCAGGCATCTCCCCAGATCTCCCTGGCCATTTTCTAATTCTTGAGGGGTCATCTGGACCCCAGAGCTCCCCTTCGAGTTAGAGCCCGATGAAGCTGTTGGAGGCTGGGGGACGTACATAAACCAGGCTCTCAGCTGATGCCTCCTCTGGGCCCCTGAATATAAATGAGCAGCCCAGGAACTTTCTGTGTCTGTGCAGACTCTGCGCCCCTAGTCTGTGCAGACTCCTGAGGCTCAGCACCAAGCAGAAACGCATCAGCTTTGCCAGCTGGCGTCTTCAAACTAGACGAAGCCAGGGCCATCCACATAGGCAGGGAAAAACACACAGGCAGAGCAGTGTGAAATGTTGCAGAGAGTGAGGTGGTGGTCATATTGGCCATGTTGGCGAAGTGCTGAGCCTGATGGGAAAGTCGGGGAAACCAAGACAGTGCCCAGGGCGAGTTTGATGGTGAAGGTGGGTGGGCCCAGAAGCCTAGTGGGCCAGAGGTCTCCCTGAAGGCCAGTGGAGTGTTGGCACACTTGGCAGGCACAGGCAGAGCCGTGACAGGAGTTGGGGAGGCATGAAGAGTAGAGCACGGCGAGGAGGAAGCACCGTCAGCGTTCATTGGCTATGCTGCTGGTAGCTTGACCGCGAGCCAGACGTGTTTGCAGGACCTCCTGAATGAGGTTCTACTGCGATTGGAACAGAAACTGATGCTCTGCCAAGCATTATGCACACCTTTAATGTTTCTGCTATGTAAGGTAGGGTAGTGCTTGACTTCCAGAAGTGGGGAAGAGGAAGGAGAAATGAAAGCAAACATCTCCTTTTAAATGACCGTTGTAAGCCAGTAAAGCCAGGATCATAGCTGTTGCTCATGCATACAGGATGTCTCATCTACAAATTGCATCATGCTCCTAGGAATATTAGCTTTGAAGAACGTTTACCAAGACAAATTGCTGGTAGGGGAGGAATGGCGGCTGTAACAAGGGTTAAATAGCAGGACGATATTATTTTTCAGCCTTAGGAACTCCAATCTCAAACTGGTACATGTGCTGGGTAAGAAGACACGTGTTAAGGACCTAACTGACCTAATCAGTGTGTTTTGTCAGTAACAACATTGTGTCTGACGAGGGTTATAATAAATGATTTGAGACGAATTTGTAGGACTTTAGTCCAGTGAGTCATGAAAAGGGCCATGAAGGAGTGTTCCTGTGCTAACATTTGTTTTTTTTTTCTTGATTTAAATTAAAGTCACCTGACTTTATGCAAAGAAAATGATAATAGATTTTAAAATAACCTTCTGGGACAGAAGGGGGCAGGAAGCAGTGAGCAATAGTTGGATGGTGAGCGGGAGTCTGGAAATTGAAATGGCTTTTCCCCAAGGTTACTTCCAAACTATTGTGTTATTTTATATGTGCTTATATTCTATTCAGTCTGCAAGGACATGCTGATTAATGTGGGGTTGAGATATATGTCTTTGCTGACTTGAATTATTCAAAATAGTATGATGTTAGGTTAGCATGCTCTCATAAACTACATCAGTCCCATTCCAATAGAACTTTCTGGGATGACAGACATGTTTTATATCTACATTATTTGCAATGGTAGCCAGTAGCCACATAGGCCTATTGAGTGTATAATCTATGAGGAATTGATTTATAACTTTTTTTTTAATTTATTCCCTCTAAGTTCCCATTGTATCATTGACCATCAGAACATCAAGAATTATATTGGCTGTTAGTTCATACACTGAAAATGACTGTCGATCACGGGGATAATGTCTTGGGTGGGTAACAGCTGGTAAGCTCATCTAAGCCAGTGCCTCTGAACCCCCTCAAGGAGTAGTAAGAGGACTTTGGGGAGTGATGGCCCTGCTCTCTGTGGATGCTGTAAGAACCTCCAAGGGGAGGGTATCAGTCGAAGGGCTGGGATACAATTTTATTGCTGTCAGAGTGAAGAGTGGAACTTCTCAATGTGTATTTCCTTCACATTGTAGGCAGGTAGAATGGAGAGAGAGGGCAGAGCATTTGGAGGAAATGGATTTAGAGAACAGATGAAATGGGTCAACAGAGAAATTAAGAAGAAAGAAAGGGTCCATTTGGCTCAAGTATACAGGACTAAATGTGATTGAGAAATAGAAACTCAGGGGTGGACTGCAGCAGATGCTGTGCTGGTGGGCATGGAAGTGGATAACGGTGGGAACATGGAGGATGGTGAGCTTTGACCGCCCTCCTGGAACTCCACCTGCAAACAAAGATGCATAAACCATCACGGCATCAGCCAAGTGGCACATGGCTCGATTTGTTGCCATTGTGCAAACTCCACTTTTAAAAGGTCGAATTTGAAAAAATAAAACTGCCTGCTTAGAAATTCAGAGTTCCAGTGGAAAGATAAGTTTGTGCTTGAGGACTCTGAAACAAGAGTGCCAGTATCTCAGGTGAATTATAGAAGGTCCTGGAAGGGGGAACCCTGGTGCCAACCTAGCAAGTGATATTCAAGAGTGGAGCGAAGTCGTGCGTGTCAGACCAGATTTAGTAACACTCATATGGATGTCGATTTTCCTGCAGTAATTTATCAGCCATGTCCTGCATTGGACAAAGATTCTTTGAAACTTAAAGCTAAAGCTGTATATTGTATGACTATTCGGATGGAAAAAGTGAAGGATTGGTTAAATAGACTTGTTAAAATAAGAACCAGGTGAGCATGTTTTAGCTTTCCTTATCAAACAAGGTAGTAGGGAGGTGGGGTTGGAGGGGAGCTGGTGATGGAGTTGGCTGGCATCATCGGCCTTGCTTGAGAAGTCCCAGGACCTTGAATCTCCGGGCATGAAGCAAAGCTGCGTGTACTGTTCCATGTTGGACTGGCAGAGAGTGGGCTTCCTGCAAGTACCAGAGAAGATTTGAAATAGAATATTGTGCCAAAAAAGACTTGTGGATAAAATAATCTTTTTAAATTATGGAAGTAGTAAAAGCTCATGGTAGAAAAATTGGAAATCTTAGAAAAAGTAGGAAAAGAGAGAAACACCCCTATAATTCTCCCACCCCAAAGCAGCTGCCGTTAAACTTTGGTATATTGCCTACCAGTATTTTTACTATATATCCACTTTTTTTTTTTACATAGTTGTGATCATGTAAATAACAGAATTCTGTGTCCCGGTTTATTCATTTAACATTATATGCCATAAGTAAGCTCTATTTTAGTAGGTAGCTTAAAATGATTCTGTACATTTTTGTCTACACAAAAATGGGTTACTTGTCTAAAACGAAAGGGAAAGTATCTTAGATGATGCCAACAAGTATTTATCTGTGAGAAGACGAAGTCTTTTTTGAAATAATATGTATCGTTTGATTTTATAGAGTGACCTGATTTAGAGTTTATGTTGAGGCTCGAATCCCAATTATTCTTCAATACGTTGGGTCACTTCGTTGCTATTACTGTTCTTACTTATATGTAACATGAGAAAAAGAAAAACTTGTAGTTAGTGGGTGTTGGGACTGGGAGGGGTGGGTACCAGGGAGACAGATGAACCAATGCTGGTGTAGAAAGAAACCCGACCTGTTTCCTACCCCCTCCCACCCCCGCCAAAAAAACAAAACAAAAACCAAAAACAACAACAACAAAAAAACCCTTCCAGACCAATCGTGAAGAGAAGGAAGCAGAAACAGACAGAAACAAACAGTAGGAAGTGAAATGTTTCAGATTGCTTAACCTAGACAGCACAGACTTTCATGCCTACACAAAAAACTCAAAAGGAGAAACAAAGGCAGTACACAGGAAGCTTAGGAAAAAATGTGAGCAAGGGGGACTGGAAGGAAATGACTGGAAGATCCAACGGATCAGCTCCTCTAGAACAAATTGTTTGGTGTAGTGCAAGCTTCTTTCAGGATCCCCATTAGTGGTTCTATTTGGGAGAGGTCTACACCTGTGGATTTCAGTGGTAAGATGCATGGAGACCGTACAATCATTCATGTTCGTGCGGCATCATCCACCAAATAAGTAGGACTACTCACGTTTCTCTTGGGTTTCTTATATTAAGTAAAAGTTTAGAAATGGAATTAAGGTTCCTAAGTTATAAAAGCATAATAAAACAGCACTTGTAAGTTGTTTGCGAAAATAGTTTTGCGATGGTTCCAAACAGTGCAGAATCTTAAAATCTAGAACCCATGTCACTGGAAGCTGGCTGTCTTTTGGCTTTTATTTAATAATAAATGTGTATCTATGTTGAGATCTGAAGAATGTTAAATGAAACATGAAGGAATATTTAAAAAGTGTCAGGGAGAAGGAAGCTTAGCAGAGCTTGTAACCTTCCGAAAGAGAAGTTTTGAAATTTTTGGCAGATCTCACTCTATGCCCCAAGCTACAGAAGCTTCTGTGGATTCCTTTTTTTTTAGGCTAGGGATGAGAAGGGGAGGGGATTGTCATTTCTTTACCACAAGCCAAAGTTTATCAGTGATTTGATTTTGAAACAAAGGGACGGGGCTATGGATGGACAAATATCTCAGGAAGACCATTGGGAATGCACTTATTTGTAAAAACGGACTCATCGTAGTCCTTCTGTTGACTTCAGAGAACTTTCTTAGTATGCTTGTTGAGGTTTTAAACATTGTTTTTGGTAGAAGGATTTACTGACTTACTAAAATTCTGCTGAGTGTTATAAGCTCAATTTGGGTCTTTTACCCTGAGTGTTCTGCCTGTTCTGTTTGTGGCTTCACTGTTTGGACACATTCTCCTTGTGGAATGTGAATAAAGCATTGTTCTTTAACTTAGACAATAGGAATATTCGCCGGCAGAAATGTATCCCATTAATTAAAGAATCTGGGGACTTT
This sequence comes from Paguma larvata, assembly GCA_030068075.1. Lineage (NCBI taxonomy): Eukaryota > Metazoa > Chordata > Mammalia > Carnivora > Viverridae > Paguma > Paguma larvata. Next base: position 96,202,426 of record CM057826.1, on the reverse strand, counting down.
TAGGTTAATATATACCATAAACTAGGAAACATGTACACTAAATCTTCACTGGAGGTATAGAGCATCATATTGCTTTTCTTCGGATTATAAAAACAACAAAAACTGTTAAACCCTAAGTCTCAAATCTATAAGCCTTCTGCTCTGCCTATTAGCTCATAAATGTAAAAAAAGGCAAAATAAAAGTGACTGAAGAGGAAGAGCTGCATAGGTACTCTGTTATCCTATGGTTCTGAACTCAGCCTACACATTGGGATTACCTTGGAGCTTTCACAATACTGAAACCCGTGTCCACTGCCGTAGAAATCTGACTTTACTGGTCTGATTTAACATGCACTTAGAGTTCTTCAAGTTCCCTAGGTGATTCTCAGTTGTGGCTGGAGGTTGAGGACCATGACATACTTCCTTAAGGGAGCTCTGCTTTGCTGAAATCACCCCTGACTTTTTGGGTTTTCTCTATATTTGGAGTTGGGGAAATAGTGGTTCTATGTTTATTGCAATAGATTGAAAAAGAAATTAATGGAAGCCAATTTGTATTGGGTTTGCAGACTCTCAATGATTCTCACCCTTAGTATCCTCATAGGTCTATGAGGAATGTAAAACCTTCTGGAAACAATTACTGAGAAAAATTCCCAACTACTTGAACTTAAATGAGACGATTAACACTTAAAGATTAATCACTTTTAAATATTAAGAAGGAATCCTGTGATTGTCACTTGCTTTCAGAGTCATTTATTGGACTTGGAGGTGCATGGATGGGGATGAAGGGAATTGGGTTTGCGTTAATGTGATAAGGGCTTTACAAGGATGCCTGATGTTTGGCGTTAGAATCTACAGTACAAGCTGAACTACCTTTTTCTTTCTTTTCACGAACAGATTTGATTTCTGAAATGCAGCTGAGGGAGGGAAAAAAATGTCAATATTTTCCTCTGAATTCTGAATGTTCTTTTTGTTGTTGTTTTCATTTTATTTTATTTTTTCATCATGATAGGTATACTCTTTAATCCCCATCTCCTATTTCACCCATTCCCCCACTCCCTCCCCTCTGCTAACCACCAGTTTGTTCTCTGTAGTTGAGTCTGTTTGTTGGTTTGTCTGTCCCTCTATTTTTTTCTTTTGCTTGTTAGTTTTATTTCTTAAATTCCATGTATGAGTGAGATCGTGAGGTATTTATTTGTCTTTCTCTGGCTAACTTATTTTGCTTAGCATTATACTCTTTAGCTCTGTTTTGTTGCAAATGGAAAGATTTTATTTTTTTATGGTTCAGTAGTATTCCATCTTATACACCCTCCCCCACCCCATCTTCTTTATCCGTTTATCAGTTGATGGACGCTTGTGCTTCTTCCGTACTTTGGCTATTACAGATAATGTTGTAGTAAACCTGGGAATACATGTATCCCTTTCAATTAGTGTTTTGTGTTTTCTGTGTAAATAGTAGTGTGATTACTGAATCGTAGAGTAGTTCAATTTTAATTTTCTTGAGGTACTGCCATACTTGGCCAGAGTGGCTGCACCAGGTTGCATTCCCACCAAAAGTGAACAAGGGTTCCGTTTCCTCCAGTCCTTGGCCAACACTTGTTGTTTCCTGTGTTTTCTATTTTAGCCAGTCTCATAGGTGTGAGGTGATATCTCATCGTGGTTTTGATATGCATCTCCCTGATCATGAGTGATCTTGATCGTCTTTTCATGTGTCTCTTGGCTATCTGGGGGTCTTCTTAGCAGAAATGTCTGTTTATGTCTTCTGTCCATTTTTTAGTTGGGCTGTTTGTTTTTTGGGTATTGAGTTTATCTGTTTTTTATTTATTTTGGACACTAACCTTTATTGGATATGTCATTTGCAAATATCTTCTCCCATTCTGTAGGTCGTCTTTTAGTTCTGCTGATGGTTTCCTTCATGCTGCAGAAATTTTTTATTTTGATGTAGTCCCAATGGCTATACCCTAGAAATCCATCAAGATGACGTTACTTGTGTTATGACATATCCACATGTAGTTTACAAAGAAAATATCCAAAAACATTTAGGACAGTAAAGCATATTTCTACATGAAGTAACATATTCAAGAATTATCATGTCAAGGGCACCTGGGTGGCTCAGTCGGTTAAGTGTCTGACTCTTGGTTTTGGCTCAGGTCATGATGTCAGAGTCATTGAGATCGAGTCCCATGTTGGGCTCTGCTCTGAAGGGTAGCTCATCTAACATATGCGACTACAGTGTTGTTACTTCTGGGCCCTGTCACCTGAAAGAGTAAGGAAATACCTACAAGTGTGCCCTAATGTATGCATACACATTTATCTACAAATATTTCTATAAGCAATCATGTGTATCTATGTTAAATAATCATGAGTGCATACTGATGTGTCCAACTCTAATTCATTAGCAGAAAGATCATTCTAGCCTCCTTCCCTTGGTTGTCTACCAACTCCCCACTCCAACATAACCATCCTATCAACAATCCATTTGCTTAGTTGTTCGTTCCCAGGGCACTTTGACAGTGGTGTAATTGTTAACCTGTGTCCCCGTGACCAACAACTTTATTACCTAGAGGGCAATGCTTATGTACAGTTTCTTTTCCTTTAATCTTACAGACTCTACTCATTTCCAAAGTTATTGAGGTCTGAACTCTCCTCATCCCCTACAGTAAGGCATTTCATACATTTTTAGTAGAGTTAGATTGTTTTGTCACATTCTACCTCCATCACAGAATCCTCCAACTTAATTTTTTTTATTTGCCCACATTAACGGTCACTTTGTATGCCATTAAGTTCTGTGAGTTTTGACAAATTCCTTGTCATGTATCCACCATTAGATTATCATAAAATATTTTCACCCCCCTAAAACAACAACGACAAAAACCCATAATGACAGGAATATGTACAAAGGACAAAGAAGCCAATTGGAAGACCCCCATTGCCAAAGTGAGACCACTTCTGAACAATGAAGCAGTACTAGATTACTACCCAAAGTATCCAATAAATTTCCAAGAATCTATACTGACATAAATGACTGAATACATAGGTAAGAAGGGGTATAAGTCCTCCATGTAGGAGAAATCCAAATTATTTATTAGCATAAAAGGTTGTATACAGATCACACCCCACCCCTGAAGTATGGGCTGCACACCATGACTTCCTTCCGTAGAGTATGGTATGCAAAGAGTAGTGGGCAATAATCATTTTATAGTGAATAAATCTGACAAAACCCACCTAGGCCAGATAAACAAGGTCGTCACTAACAGTGAAGTCATGTTGATAGTATAGACCAATGAGGTGATGACAATGGTATTTTACCTCTGTGGTCTTCCTCCCAAGACTCATAACCCCAATTTTAATAATAGGAAGAATATTAGAAAAATACCAATTGAGGGAAATTCAACCTAACACCTGACTGGCACTCCTAAAATTGTGAGGATCATTAAAAATCAGAAAAATCTGAGAAATTCTCACAGCCAAGAGGAGCCTAAGGATTTACAAGTTTTCTGTAAATCTGAAACTGTTCTACAAAATAAAGCTTAAAACAGTTTTAAAGGAAGAGGCAAAAAACTACAGAATCTATGTTCACTAATGTGGAATTCATGCTAAAAGACTGACTCACTTACTTAATGAGATACGGAGAATTCAAGTCATGCATACAACTCCACTTTCTTTTGCTTAAGTTATTATGTGAAGTTACTGGCAGAGCTAATTAAACATTGAAGATGATATCCTGAAACTAATTTTAATTTTTCATAAACAAATAATGTCTCTTTGGAGTTAAGAGGTTCCCAACAGGGAACCCTAGGGAGAGGCTCCCACGTGCACCTGAGAGTAGGTGTGCCTACCTCAACTGGATCACAGAAATCTTATCAGCAGACAGATATCAAGAGCACGGAGGAAACCCAGCTGGCTTACTCAAAGTTTTCTTTGCAAGTTCTAGATAACAAAATAATCACAGAGTGAAGTTAAAGTTATTTACGATATTATAAAGAAACAGATTTACTACATGGTCGCCTATTCGATTTCTGATTGTACCACTTGTCTATACTTTAGCTCTATACATTCTTCCACAGAATCTCATACTGTGAGGAATAAATTCTGTTGGCTTTCTTGCTCATGCTTAAAGTAAGGGGCTATGTTTCATAAAAGTGTCCTCTAAATTAGCCACTACAAAGATTAAAGCAATGAGTCCCAATAAATTGTTAGCTTTCATGCCAGCAATATGAGCTCTAACTTAATTGCCCTAAAGTCCCTTCCAAGATATTAGCCAATGGTACTCAATCAAAAGCAAGTCTAGACTCACATAAGCACACTTATACTGCTGTCAAGCCCACAGCCCAATGATTCCTCTGTGAGAGCAATTTTTCCATTCCATGTCTGTTCACACTATACTCGAGCATTTTAACACAAGAGAAAGAAATCTATGGGTGGAATTTTAACCTTTCTTGTAAAAATTTTAAGTACTACTTCCAGAATATATTTCCTATTTTTCATGTTTTATGAATTAGTCACGGTTTCTTTAATATCTTATTTTTGTTTGAATTCTATATCTAATCATTTGATGTAAACATCAAAATAGAATCTTTAGGGATGGAGTCTATGGAATTTACTTATTCACTAAGCTAGTTTATTTGAAATTGAGAATCTTATTTTGAAGAATAAAAATGTAGAATTCATACATAAAAGGGAAAAAGACAGTCTCTTCAAAAAAGGACGTCAGGAAAACTGGACAGCCACATGCAAAAGAACGAAAGCAGACCACTTATTAAACCATATATAAAAATAAATTCAAAATGGATTAAGGACCTAAATGTGAGACCCGAAACCAAACAAATCCTTAAAGAGAGCACAGGCAGTAATTTCTCTGACATCAGCCAAAGCAACATTTCTCTAGATATGTCTCCTGAGGCGAGGGAAACAAAAACAAAAATAAACCATTGGGACTACATCAAAATAAAAAATTTCTGCAACATGAAGGAAACCATCAACAGAATTAAAAGACAACCTACAGAATGGGAGAAAATATTTGCAAATGACATATCCAATAAAGGTTAGTATCCAAAATAAATAAACAGATAAACTCAATACCCAAAAAACAAACAGCCCAATTAAAAAATGGACAGAAGACATAAACAGACATTTCTGCTAAGAAGGCCCCCAGATGGACGATATAAAAACTTTTGAAAGGGCATGCAGGTTTTTTACTCAAACGAAGGTAATAAAGGTAGATAAATAAAAAGTACTGTTACGTATAAAATAAGGTGGCTTTATGAAACGGTGGCATCCTGGAATTCCAATTTATGGCAACAGTGGTTGCCTCATGCTCCCAATTCATGTCTGTTTTATATGAACTCAGTTTTACGGAATCCGTTTAAACACAGTGCGGACGTAGAGAGAAAAATGCTAATTCAAACCTCTGGCTGGCTCCACTTCAAATGCCATGTCCCCGAGTGAGTGTGACACTGCAGATAGGCACGTGCTGTGCCCACTGTACTTCTCAGAGCACATTTTGAGCACATGGATAGGAGCTGTGCTTTCGAAGATCCTTATTTTCTGTACAGCATGGCCTCTCAGTAAGAGCCAAGCATTTGACTCGGTGCATAACCGGAGTCACAGTGTTCTCCAACAAAGAACTGCTTGTGCTGAACTCCAGGAGATGACACGATTTTGAGAAAGGTTCTGACCATCTCTGATTTTCACCCTAGGCTCCATTACATTGCCTTTTTCTGGCTCACGTGAGTCAGGATAGGCTTGTTCTGGCATTAGGAATTTTGCCTCCTTTTGTTTCTGTTTTTTAATGACTTTTTCCCAGAATGGTGTGTAGCAATGTTAGAAACTGTGGTCTCTGGTTGTTGGACAACGGAGCAGAGAAGGAAAAAAAATCCTCCTTCTCTTTCAGTCTTGGTATGATTGTCTTGGAACTTCTTTGCGCATCAGCATGACTCATTTTAAGAGTCTAAATGCTCTACTGGCTGAGCTAGCCGGGCACACTGGCACTTCTCAGTTTAGAAAAGCTATCACTCCTGAGGTAAACATAAGAATACTTCAGTGTCTATAATGTAGAAGAGAAATACAGTCAAAGGGAAACCTGATTTAATGTTTAAATGAAAATTTAAGTTCTTTAGTGTTATGACCCTATTTGATCCTCACAACTCAACTCTTTGTAGTATGGATGTTATGGCCTCATTTTATATGAAACAACTGAGGATCAGAAACTATGAGTAATTTGGTTAGGGTCACTAAGTAAGTAAGTAAGTGACAGAGCCACTGTCCAAGCCTAGATGCATAATGGCTCCCCCCAAACCCGTAGTTTTCGTTTTTAGCTTCTGACTCCTTAAGAACATGAGTATGACATAGCTCTGACACTCAGGGTGCTTTGGGGTTTGTCGGAGGATGAGAAAATTGTACAAATAGTATAATTCAAATCAAAATATAAATACCCTCTGAGGAAGATTAATGTCACCAAGGTTGAAAGATAGGCAACATGCTGTCATGACATTGGGAGAATCAAGGGAAGCTTCCCTTCCACTTGGGTCTTCTAGAAAGCTGAAACTTGAGCAGCATCTGCCCTGGATGGAGGTAATTTTCTAAGCAAAGGATTTTCTAATTAAAGGATGCACAGTAAGGCTGATGAAATCATTGTCACTCTGGCATCGTAATAGTTGTATGATATCTGATGAGAAAGTGGCCTTGGGGAACATATCATTGAATTCTGCCAACTGCAGTTGGAATCAGCCAGTGAAAGCAAAGACTTTAATCCACTGAATATGAATGAGATATAAATAACATCTTGAATTGATTGAAATGCAATCATATTGGTACAATAGGGGGAAAAGTTAAGTACTCTAGAAAACAAGATAAATGACGCACATTTGGGAGAAGTTCTTTGGTGAGCAAGAAAATGAACCGGCCTAGAAACAGAGGTGTGCAAACAGTATTTTCTACTTCATTTTATGTGTTAATGTTAGATGGCTGGTCAGTGGCAGTAATTTCATTCTTTAAAAATGTTGATAAATCTGACCGGTGGGAAGTGGTATCTCAGTGGGGCTTTGATTTGTATTTCCCTGATGATGAGTGACGTTGAGCATCGTTTCATGTGTCTGTTGGCCATCTGGATGTCCTCTTTGGAAAAGTGTCTATTCATATGGCTAAAATGAACAAACCAGGACACTATAGATTCTGGCAAGGTTGTGGAGAAACAGGAACCCTCTTGCACTGTTGGTGGGAATGCAAAGTGGTGCATTCAGTGTGAAGGAAAACAGTGTGGAGGTTCCTCAAAAACAGTGCCAAGGTTCCCCCCAAAATTAAACATAGAACTACCCTATGACCCAGCAATAGCACTGCTAGGAATTTACCCAAGGGATACAGGAGTGCTGATGCATAGTGGCACATGTACCCCAACATTTATAACTGTGCTTTCAACAATAGCCAAATTATGGAAAGAGCCTAAATGTCCATCAACTGATGAATGGATAAAGAAGATGTGGTGTGTGTGTGTGTGTGTGTATGTATGTATATATATATATATATATATATATATATATATATATATATATATATATAATGGAATACTACTTGGCAATGAGAAAGAATGAAATCCTGCCATTTGCAGCAATGTGGATAGAACTGGAGAGTATTATGCTAAGTGAAATAAGCCAGTCAGAGAAAGACAGATACCACATGTTTTCACTCATATGTGGTTCTTGAGAAACTTAACAGAAAACCATGGGGGAAAGTGGGTGATGGGCATTGAGGAGGGCACTTGTTGGGATGAGCACTGGGTGTTGTATGTAAGGCAATTTGATAATTATATTTTTAAAAGGTTGAATTAGAATAGGAAATACTATTAGCCTTTTCAGATGTATTTTTTGGATAATTCTATTTTATTGTCAGAATAATTTTCATTTCCATAATCAAGCGATACGTAATTGGTCACCAAGGACTGTGCTTTGGGGAAAACTAGATTAAGACAGATCTACTTGGCATCTCAGCTACTACAAATGTGTTTTACAAAGATTTTATCATATTTCTCTTGGGATTGTCCTGACTTTCTTCTTACCACCGATGGTCAAGAAAGGAGCAGCTCTAGTCATTTGTTGACCTGGAATTGATCCTGGTTAAGTGGCTCTAAAACTTAAGCATGCTTGGCAAATAAGAAAGATAATATTATCTCCTCATCCAACACTTGAATTTCAGTTTGACAATTGTCTATACAGGTGGAGGTTCCCTTTCTTTGGTCTACAGACATCTCTGAGGCAGCCAAGGGTCCAAGGATCTATGCACATCTGAAGTATTGCCTGGAGCCTTGGTGAACAGTAGGCTTTGTCAACTCACCAGTACTGCTCTTTTACTTTTATTTTGTCAAATAAAGATATATTATTGTCATGAATGAAATACAATGATATTTTAGAACACTGAACAAAAAGCTACAGGAAGTATCGTGGAGCTGCATATTTTCTGTAGCGTAGGGAATATAGTTGATGGTACAATAATAGCATTGTGTGGTAACAGTTGGTAGCTCTACTGAGCATGACATACAAACTTGTTCGTTCACTCTCATACCCCTGGAACTGATATAACATCGTGTGTCACTGATACTTGATTAAAATGTAAAAAAAATACATATTTTCAATCGGAGTATTAAAAGTACTATAGATCACACATAAAGCTTCTCCATCCACAGATTACGTAAGTGTAAATCACTCATTCATCATATACCCACAGTGTCCCTGGCACTTTGCTAAGCTTTAAAACCTAGAGAATGAACAGAAACACTCATCTGCAAGATTTTATTTTCTTACTAAAGATCCATGTGGACTAAAACTCTCTTACCTGATACAAGGCTTGAGCATAATTTATTCTTAGAATTGCACCTAGTTAATTAGGAAAAGTAAAGATTTTTCAAATAAAAGGCCACAAAGTAGAACATGTGTTAATGTTTATTTTGACTTAATTGTAGTGCTTCCAACTCTCCTAGTTGCATTTTGTTATATTTGTATGTTATATTTATGGAGCAAACCGTATAATATACAACCGCGATTCGTGTAATTCTAATTTTGATTTGAATGGGAAATTACGCGGTTTCTCCCCTTGCTCCAGTTCCATCCGGGCTTCTCCCCACTTCCCACCCAGTCAGACAGGATTAGCTATTATGGAGCAGATCATGCATCTCTTTTCGGACACAGCATGGCATGATACAGTCAACAATTTGGGAAATAACTGCTGCGAAAAGGAGTATTAATTACGGCACCTGTTGCTATGCTTCAGCTCTGCAGAGTCACGCAGACCGTCCTGTGGTTTCCACAGTCGTAGTTCATTTGGGTGGCCGATGACCTCACAAAAGAAAACACACTGTTTCCTGCTATCGATAATACAAAATAAATGCTTAGAAGAGGCTCCCGTCTGAGACTTGGGGTGTGTTTTTTTTTTTTTTCCTGCCACAGATCTTGGCTGCTGTGCTTGAGCTTTTGTGGGGCCTGTGTATCGGTGTGCCTGCGGAGAGCAGGGAAGTCAGTTTGCACAGTGTTCGGTTTAGGCGGAGCTGGTGATGGGCTTGTACTGAATGCTAATTACCAGAGGGTTGTTGTGCGGGATCTGTATGAACTGTTGGTTTGTGTAAGTTAGTCATGAGCTCCGTTGAGAGGGACTGTACGTTTCAAGTCAAGCTCTAAAGGTACCCAAGTCCTTAAGATTGAAGCCCAACTTCGTATAAACTAAAGCAGAATGCCCCACTTGTGCTGAACAGTAGTGGATGACTTTGCATGTATTTAACGAGTAGAATTGTCTCTAACACTTAAAGCTTCTAGCTCCTTTAGCCTTAAAAGCGTGGGGGCAGGGACTAGATTGTTAACTGAATTATCAGAGTTGTTTTGGCCCTAGAATCTGAAAATCTGCCGACGCTGTCAACACTATAAAAGAAGAGATTGCTCTGGAAAACTCCTCGCCCTGACTGTGATGGCTTTTTTTTGCCTGTGTACTGAGCTCTCTGACCATCCCCACTTGTCAACCTCAGCCTGTACATCACTGTGCAGGGTGGCCTTTCTGAAAACGATACTCTAGAGCTCCAGAACAAAACAAGTGCATTTGGAGGCTTTTCTTGAAGCACAGGCAGCTCTCTTTGAATTCCTAGTTACCTTTCTTAATTTCCATTTCCAGCCACAAGAAGAGGGGAGTTAATGATTCATTTGCTCCCAGTGACCTTTTGAATAACTGGACTGTGATGTACCAGTACAACTCTTAGCTGCCTCTCTCTCCTTTTTTACTTCCCTAGTTTGGTTTTAATATTTACAGCCTCCTTCTCAGTCTACATGCCTGGACGCCCGAAGGAAGCAAAACGTTATTGCCTCTCCCTCCCCGTGTTCGGGAGCTTTTCACCCAGCCCCATTCCTTCCTTTGACATCACACCGTAGACTCGCCTCCTGGCTGGGGACGCCCGAGTTCTTCCTGAGTCTCTCCTGTCGGATCTGATGATTTAAGCAAAACAAAAAGATGGATTCTGACTCAGACTCCCCTTTTAACTACTCATGGCCTTCCTTCCCCAAAATGAAGATCCGACGGAGGGCATCCAAGCAAGGTAGATCTCGGAATCTTTTATTTCCCTCAGAGCCAAGCCAGGGATCTTTGTATTCTTACCTTTCTTTTCCTCGTTGCTTTGCCAGACTGTTGTCTGATGACCTGCAAGTTTATACATGTCTTTATAAAGCTCTAATTCTAAAAGTACTTTTCAGATAGGCTTCTGAGGTAAACCTACTGGTTTTTATGTTCCTTTCACTTTGACTCTGCCTTTGTTCTGAATTGTGCATGTGCAATTCTCTTTTTAAAAAAAGCGGGGGGGGGGAGGGGAGTTCAGTACAAGGTAAATGTTTCAGATTCACTTTATCAGAGTTACCTTGGAGTTACCTTGATAATGGAGAGTCCTATTGATTTAAAGAACCGTGTACGTATTTGATATCCAGTTTCTGCTTCTTTGGTGTTTATTTTCATGTGGGTAGTTTTTGTGTTTTGTTTTTTTTTAATTCTTTACCTAACAAAATTGTTCCATTTTATACTATTGATTTTATAGTTGCTCTAAGGAAGGGATTTTAAGAAAGTAATTCAAACAAGAAAGCCTGTGTATCTCCAGGGGACATAGTCATACATTAAAAAGTTTATTAGTAATTACCAAGTATGCAAACCGCTTTACCGCCAAAGGAAAAAGTCATTTATTTGTAGCATGATTAATAACACAGTTGGTTTATACCACGTATTCCCCCTCGCAACTCATTCTTGGCCGTACAGGCCTCGGAAATTATGGGACAAGTTCGTATTGGGGTGCAGTGAGGTGTCCTGAGTATTCAGTGAACCATCCTCAGCTGGCCCTCAGCAGGTGGCAATCGTTGCTTTCTGAGGTTTCCCACAGCAAGAAAGGTAGTAATCCATCCCGTCCCTTACCTTATGTAGGACTTAGGTGGTTATGTTTTTAGTTCGAGGAGAAAGGAACATTTTCATCAGCTTAAAGGCAGAAGAGATGTTTCTGAAAGTGGGCTGTCTGTGTAGCATTGTCCTTAGGGAGCAGAATTCTCTATTTTCTAGAACAGGATGACCTACTGAATCACCTGGGCTTTTTGCTGAGAAAAATGGAGGCTGGCAGTTGTCAATGTACCTGGTTTGCCTCAAGGACATTTTTCCTTCTAAAATAAAATAGGGGTGTGTGTGTGTGTGTGTGTGTGTGTGTGTGTGTGTGTGTGTGTGTGTGTGTGTGTTTGAATGTGTGTCCTTTCTCTTTGGCAGAAATCAAGGCCACCCCCAGGATTAAGAATGGTTAAACATCCAATCTTACTGGGGGCTTAAAAATGTTGTACAGCATTCCAATTTTCTGTCTGAGTTTTAAAGCTTAATTTCTTCTTTGTGGGAAGGGACCATGATAAATGCAACTTACCATTAAAGTTTTCAGGAGGAAAAACTTTCCCCAAGAGAGAGCACAAGCACGTGCGTGTAAAAGCAAGCTCAGGCACATACAGAAAACAGTAGGTAAATCTGGGTAAAGATAATATAATGGTGTTCTTTGTGCTATTTTTCTAACTTTTCTGGAAGTTTGAAATGACTTCCAAATACTTGTTTTTAAACTTCTAAATTACTTAAAGTGGGGAGATACACTATGTCATTAACTCTTTGGAGTGAATATTATTCGGGAAAGTGAGAACAGCTTGAGGGCAGGTTGTTGTTCTGTAGGACTCTTAGATCTTTGTGTTTATGCCAGCTTATTCCCGTTTGGGGAATAATCTTCCTATGTTTTCGTGCCTGGCAGACCTAGTGGCTCTTAGTGTTTCTAGGGGCCTGCATAACCTAACAACCTGGAGAGATGTGGGCTTAGCGATGAGGTGGCTGGTGGAGAAGCTTGGGAGTCCAGTGGGGGTGTAGGGCACACATTAATCACGCTGTCCTTTGCAATCTAACTTTGGAGCATAGCCAGTTTGAGCTACAGCTAAAAGTCACAACATAGCTATGTTTAAATTAAACTCAATTAAAGTGAAAGCAGGTACTGAGGATTCGAAAATCATACACTATTTGCAGGCAATAAACAAGTGGAAATAAAGTTGATAGCAGAGAGCTGGGAATTGCCTGTGTCTCCTGCTTGCCTTTTTCATTAAATGATGTTGGCCTATGGGCACCTGGGTGGCTGAGTTGGTTAAGCATCCAACTCTTGATTTCAGTTCAGGTCATGATCTCGCAGTTTGTGAGATCGAGTACCGACGTCGTGCTCTGTGCTGATGGTGCAGAGTCGGCTTGGGATTCTTTCTCTCCCTCTCCTCTGGTCGTGCATATGTGCACGCTCTCTCTCTCTCTCAAATAAACTTAAATGATAATGGCCTAGTTGTGAAGAGTGGGTTTGGTCACACTGCAGTGTTGGCTAGACAGAGTCCCAGAACCATACGCCTTAGAGATGACCTAGTCCACCTGTCTCATTTTATGGATGAGGGTTATGGGCCCATAGAGGTGAAGTGATGGAGAATTATGTGTTCAATAGGCATTTCCAAGTAGTGAACCAGACAGGTACTATTCCTGCTTACAGGGATCTTCACACTAAGAATGGATTGCAAGTCTCACGTGCCCCCTCTGTTTAGTGGAAGAAACACCAAGAAACTGGATTTTTTTCAGCCCAGTGGCCTGTTTGTGCCAAAACTGTGGTCTCTAGTCTCTTAGAGGATGATGTAATGATTTTTGTCATTCTTTAAAACTAAGGTGGCTTGTATTTCTTGCTCTTTCTTCTAGTTAGCACCAACATCATTCTTAGAAGGTATGTTCTGGTGACTTGGGAAGTCAGGAAGGAGGTTTTGAAGACTTGGGATTTCTGCCTTATTAGCAAACCTCTCCTATTTTGTTGGAAATATATAAATATATATATATATATATATGTAAATGCTTATTTATTTATTTTGAGAGAGTGCAAGCAGGGGAGGAGCAGAGAGAGAGGGAGACACAGCGCGCGAAGCAGGCTCCAGGCTCTGAGCTGTCAGCACAGAGCCCAGTGCAGAGCTTGAACTCCTGAACCGCAAGATCATGACCTGAGTCGAAATTGGCAGCTTAACCAACTGAGCCACCTAGGCGCCCTAGAAATATTCTCTTTTATTCACTATGATGCTCTCTCTGTCTTGATTCCCCTAGTTAGTCTTCTACCTTTTAATACTCCATCTCGTCCTTATTATCACTATCCTTTGATAGACACACATACACATACACATCCCTGGTTTGTTTAGAGACCTGGGAAAATAGAGTTTGGTAAAAACAGGAAAACAAGATGAGCAGAAATCCACCAATACTTACATTGACTAAAAGTGAATCTAGTGCTTTCTTACCCTCATGCTGTCAGAATGAAAGAGAAAAGGATTAACTTATAAAGAGTGCCTTTGGAAATGGCCATGTCTAGAAGGGAATGTGATGTCAGCAGAGGGTGAAAGCATTTGAAAACAAGCTGCCTCAGAAGTATCCTGGGATTCTTGAAAGTTGCCACTTGTCACTCCATGGCCAGGATAGGCTGCACTGGAAGATGTGTGGTTAATGATTGGGGCAGGCTAGAATGCATGACCATGACCGTTCTGCTTCAGAGACTCGAGGAATGCCTGGGCTTTTGTTTTGTTGGTTTCAGTAGGAGACTGAACCAGGGAAATTAATGTTTATAAATCAAAGGTGAAAAAATACAGGGAATGGACTTACCTAAGTTAACCATAATTACTCTTCAATATTTAAAGTATATTCTTTAATTCACATCGCCAGGGCCCAGGCAATGTTAAACTGTTCTTTGTGCCTTTCATCCACTTAGGCAACTTCTGTCACTCTCTGCTACTCCAGCTTACGTCCTGTGCCTCTCTCATGACAGAAAGCATGAAAGAGGGCCTTTCCCCGCTGTTGGCTCATGCAAAACCAATCTGTAGTTGCCAAAGGAAGCACTGCCTATCAGAGCCTATCACTGCCTTGGAGAGCTTAGATGGTACCTTGTCTGCTGTAACTATAGTCAAAATACGATTTGCGTGGTACTTTAATTAATCATCGTAGCCACTGTTAACTAAGCTGTGGTAGGCACTTTACATAAATGATATCTGATTCTCAAAATAACTCTATGAGGTAGATATTACCTCTGGCTTACAAGAGAGGAAACTAAAGCTTAGTGAGTTTTAAAGTGATTCTGATGGCCTCGCTGGGAAATGCAGGGAACAGTAACCAATGATGGAATAAGGAAGGAGAGTGAATACATGAGTGATGTCCAGATAGAGTGTTTGTCACATGAGTTAGTTTGTAAAATATCTGTATGTTAAATAGGCACAGTTGTCCACTTCATTTACTAGTTGGGGGCTCTGAGGCCCAGAGTAGGGAAATGAGGGCTCCAACATCAGATCCAGTAAGTGAAGAGCCAGTCCTACAACGAGGACATTGACTTGAGAGGTTTTGTTCCTCCCAGGTTGTTGTACCCCCTCTTGGTGGAGGTGAACTTAAGTGAGTAGCTCCCTACATTCAAAGGGTGCCATTTTGTCTCACCATAATAGCTACTCCCTCTTCTGTGAATCATTGACTAGAAAGAGAGGTAGCAGTGAAAACTTGGAAGGAGCGAAGTGGGAGGTGTTTCTGCGTCTTCATAGATCTGTTCCCCTATGTATGTAGTACCACACATTGTCGTTGGGTTGGGAAGAGATGAACAGATGTGTGCAGCGCTGGGTAGCTGGCTGAGGAGAGGAAGAGGCAGGATGTATTGAGAAAAGGATGGGATCGGGAGCTTCCATGTGTCCTGGAAAGTTCACAGGTTTGTCTCAGACAGAAAGATGAAGTCAGAGGGAGTGAGTTTGCTGGCAATGCAGATAAGAATCATCAGACCACTGTTTGGGCTTCTCTTGTGAGCTCACTGAAGGGGGGCAGGTACATAGCCTAAAAAATAATCCACTGACACAGTGAATATTGAAAGTGTGATGACATTCAGAAGGTTAAAAGGTAATTTTTAAAGGTGAGTGAGTTTTATTTCATGGCCTTACTTGTTCTGGTCCGTGTTTTCCCTTCTTCCTTTCTTAAAGTTTCATTGAACATAAGTGTAGACTTCCGTGTGCATGTGTGTATTCAGTTCTGGAATTCCCCAAAAGGATGCCTGACCACCGCAGGGAGAATAGGTCACCACAGAAATCCTTATTGAGGAAGAGGAACATTTTATTGAAGGTGACATAACCTGCTAAGATTTTGTTGGTTCACAATGAAGATACTGTTTAACTGGAGAGCAGGGTACTTTTAATTTCAGAGTCTACCTGGAAGCCTACCTTGGTCTGCAGAGGAAAAGATGCCAATGACAAGCCCCTTGCCAAACAACATAGTTACATACCCCTCATGGCTCCCTTTGGTTAAACAAATACTTGGCCACATATTTGAAACTGATTTTTTTTTGGCTGGTTTAAATTCTCGGGCAAGGTGATTTCTGCACTAATCCTGTAAGCGGAAGGGAGGCACTCTTCCAATTTATTACCCCATGTTTAGGGACTCCTCCCTGCCTCTCCACTTTGGAGCAAGAACCAATGGTTGTTTATTCAGATGTATTAAGGCAGAAAGTGACAAATCCCATAGAAGTCAAGAAAAAATTACTGTCCAAGTTCAAGATGAAGGGAGCAGTTCAAACTGAGGGATGTTGGTTTGAAAGGGATGTCACTTTAATAGCCTATGGTGACCTGTTGGGGTTTTAATAGGCCTGTGATCCCTCCAAAGGGGCAGAGTTAGACGTCATAGAGTGTATTAAAATGACAGGAAATATTCCGGACTCATACATTGTTGACTCATGGGGTTATGGAAATGCAGAGTGATGGCAAATGCTGTGTTGACCTAGATGATGACTTTTGTCTGCCTACCATCCTCCTTCCCTTTGCAAGATAGCACTCAGATTGTTTAAAGGGTGGCCCTCCACTGCTCTGGCCACAGGTCCAGCTGATGCTGCCACCTTCTCATGTGACCTTGTCTTCTTGGATGTGGTGGGCCAGACATCATCCCACTCAGACTGAACCAATCATAGCACCTCTCCTTGGCCAATGAGAGTGCTTCCTTGGAATCCTTCAGACTGGGGTTAGGAGAGACATACCTCCTTTCATGAGAGGCGGTGCTAGAAGGTGGGAGTAGAGGCCATTTGCTGGAAGAAAGCAGTCTGTGGTGGGAGGAAGCACTGCAGATGTGTAAAGAGGAAGCGGTTGTGTGATAGGGTCCTGCTAGGTTCCAGGCCCTCGTTCTCTTCCCTTAGGTCCTGCTGTGGCCCAGGTGCCTCCCTCTCAAGGCTTGGGTGTTAAATTCCCTTGGTTCTGTGACATGTTTTCACATGCTTTCAGTAAGTCTTTTCTCTCCCTCTTTCATTTTTATGAGATTATATATATATAATCTCCCAACTTGTTCTCTAAGATGCAGCTTGAAGGGTTTTTGGTTTTCTGCAAGACGTCTGAACTCCCTGAGTTGATCATTATTCTTATAAACCTTAAAATTTATTTTTTTTCATTATTATAAGTGTGCTCTTTAATCCCCATCACCTATTTCTCTCATCCCTCCACCCACCTCCCCTTTGGTAACCATCAGTTGGTTCTCTCTAGTTAGGAGTCTGTTTCTTTGTGTGTTTGTGTGTTTTGTTTATTTAGTGTGTGAGTGTATGTGTGTGGGGGGATGGAGGAGAGAGAGGGAGGGAGGGAGGGAGGCAGAGGGACAGAGAGAGAGGGAGACAGAGAATTCCAAGCAGGCTCCACACTATTAGCAGAGAGCCTGAAGTGGGGCTCAATTCCAGGAACCGTGAGATCCTGACCTGAGCTGAAATCAAGAGTCTGACACTTAACCAATTGAGCCACCCAGGCACCCTGTGGAGGCTGTTCCTTGGTTTGTCTATTTTATTCCTTCACTCATTTATTTTGTTTCTTAAATTCCACATATGAATGAGTTCATATGGTATTTGTCTTTCTCTGACTGACATTGCTAAGGATTATAACCCCTCGTTCCATCCATGTTGTTCCAAATGACAAGATTTCATTCTTTTTCATGGCTGAGTAATATTCCATCATGTATGTATACCACATCTTCTTTATCCATTTATCATTTGATGGACACTTGGGCTGCTTCCATAGTTTCGCTCTTGTAAATAATGCTGCATTAAACTTATGGGTGCACCCGAGTTCATAATTCTATCCTTCTTGCCACTCTGGCTTTCACATGTTTTTATGCTAGCTGCTTCATTAGTGCATTGCAGTTAATATTGAATGTCTGACCTTAAGACAGTGAATTCCTTGAGGACAGAGCTGGGTGACCTGTTCTCACACCTCTACTTCCTGGATTGCAGAAAGCAGGCAGTAAATATTTGAAGTGTATTGTAGTACAACTTTACTCATACTCTACTCAGATACTTCCTTATTGGGTCTTTGTTCCTTTATTTTGGATCTGATATTTTTATGAAGTCCTATACTCCAGGCAGTGGGGAGGGGAAAGGATATGTTTTAGTCTAATACAGAAAACTTGGTCTGATGCAATCATAAAACCATTACTTTTCCTAATCGTTCAGTCTCCTTAAGTAAAATATCCAGTTTATTTAATTTCTTTCTGATCCTCCTCTTTCTGGCCAAGTGGTATAGAATGTGATTTTTCTGGGGCCAGTTGGTGGGGGGAGGGTAGAAGGAGGCTTAATTTTTGAATGTCCCGTGGGTCCTCTTGGTGTCTACTACCAATCTGCTGGCCCGGGCTCTTCCCTAAAGCATGAATCTTTTTTATGGGGTGCTGTGACATCTTCAATCAGTGTCCTGCAACTGTACCCTCTTCCTGGTGTTAGTCTGGATTTCTCCTGGTGACTTCTCCTTCACTGACTTGGCCTCACCCTTGTTAGACCATAGAAAACTTGGAATCTCTGTCCCAGGCTGCTGGCTCAGGTGTTTCTCTAAAAATATCTGCTCCAGGGTCCTTTCCTTGGTGCCATGGTGAGTCCATGGCAGGCCACAAGTACTCAGCCATTAATACTCCTCTCACAGGCCTGCGGGATCTTAGGGACCCATTTCCCCAACTTAGGCAACTGGGAGCAGCTCAGGAAAGCTGGCCCTGCTGCCTGACCTCACTTTCCCACTAAGTGTTCTTGGCTGTGGTTTTCCTTATGATGTTGTGGAGCAGCTTGCAAGGTGATCTTCCTCAGAGACCCATCTGGAACCACAAAGAGCCCACCCACCCTGAGTTCCCCACAGGCCAGGACGCCGCATGTCTCGTTGCTTTGATCTCTCTTGTCCCTGCCAATGAAAAACCCCAGTTATGAATTGTAACAAATGTCATATCCAGCTATCATTCACGCTAACCTACCCAGAGGTTCCCAGAGTTGCTCAGGATAATGGGACAGGATCAGAAATCAAGTAGAGTTTCCCAACCGGGAGCAACCCAAAACAGTTAGGAGGAATGCCAGGCAGTGCTTGGCTTTCATCATCATTCATTCATTCATTCATTCATTCATTCATTCATTCATTTGACATGTTCTTGTTGAGCACACACAAAAAAGTGAGAGTTATTTGAGAGTTGGTAAGAGAATAGATCTTAAAAGTTCTCATCACAAGAAAAAATATATGATGATGGATGTAAGCTAGACTTATTGTGAGCAGTTTGCATTATATACAAATATCAAATCATTGTTGTTCATCTGAAACTGTTGCCAATGATCCCTCAAAAAAAGTGAAAGAATTCACGTTTTAGTGGAGAATTCTCCATTTTCTTAACGTAGTTCCTTTTTGAGAGTGGAACTAAGTTACTTTTTGGGATATTAAGTGGGGCAATAAGACGTAGCTCTAGAGATGGCTCTAGAGATTTGGAGCTCCGTGTGACTTTTGAAGTGGATACCACCATCTTTATGTGCCACTGTTTTTTCTATAAGATTATCCAGGATATGAATATTCATATAATGTGATGATAACACACAGGAGTGGGTTCCTCATCAGTTAGTGTGTATTTTTATCTACTATCTTGTCAAAGTCTTGTCAGTTTTTTTGAAGTCTTTCACTCCTATCCTGGTGCTTGTGTGATGTACTCCTCTTTTTCCCCCTTCAGTTTACTTCCTGCTCTTCTCTGTAGACTAACTTGATTTAGGCCTCAGCTGCATCAAGAAGGAAATGAATTGCTGGGCCACCTGGCTGGCTCAGTTGGAGGAGCATGAAACTCTTGATCTCAGGGCCATGAGTCCGAGCCCCATGTTGAGTGTAGAGATTACTTAAAAAAATAATAAATTTTTTTAAAAAACGAAAGGAATTGCTGATTAAGTCTAATCACACAAAGTCTACACACAACACATGACTGAACATGTCCTTGATAGCTTGGGAGAAGCAAAGGCGGGGGAAAAGTTACATAATTAAGAGTGGTTTGGCACAAAAAACGTAAGTGCTCTTGAAGCCTACTTTGTCCACTAAAATTAGGAATGAGAACTTGGAAGGATTTGGGAGAAAATTGTTACTGTTTTCCAAGGACAATGTTTTCTTGCTCTCTCCTCCTTTCTCCCCATCTCCTCCTGTGCCTCTGGTACACGACGAGGGAAAAGACCTGTTTTCTTCGTGGATAATTTTGATAATTAGGTCTTTCAGAACGGCACAATAGGGCTTCTTTTAGGATCTGATTTTAGAGTACCAGGTTGTAACTTGTTATTTAGAAAGCCTTTAAATTGTCGTTCCAAGGGAGAGGGCTGGAAAAACAGCTTTCGTCTTAGCGCCCTTGGAATCCCTTTGCTTTTGTCCTCAGTTCTTACTGTTAACAAAATAGGTTGAGAGGCCTGATCTCGTCCCAGGGCTCACTTTGCTTTCACAGGATCCCAGGAGGCTGAGGAAGTTCTGAGGGTCAATTAGGCATTTGGATCAATGTTAGAACCACTCTGTTTTGGTGGACAGAGGCTCCCCGGATTCTCCCAGCTATGTCTTGGTGTACACGTACATCTTCAGAGTAACTTCCTTTTGCCTATGACCCACAGGAAATTCCTGGGCTGGGGATCATTTTAGAATTTGGATGGATCTTTTCTGTAACCTCAAGTCCAACTCAGAAGAATGAGGCCAAGAGGTTTTTCCAGGCCAAGACAGGAAAATTCAAAGAGAAACTTAGAGGAAGAATATAAGCAAGGAGATAAATGACAGTTTATTCCTGAAAATGTTCCTTTTCCCATGTGAGGGTGAGTTTTTTTTCATTCTTGTGGAGCACATGAAGACCATTGGCAGGAAGGGCCGTCTGGAAGTTTCAGAATTTGGCACAAGTTCTCTTCGAATTTTGGAATTTGTAGATTACGTGCCGCAGTGAGAAAGGCTGTCTTGGCTGGCACCATTCGCATTCTGGGTCTCTCACTTAATAATTTGGGTTAATCACTCTTTGGGTCTCTCCTTTCTTGTCTACAAGATGAGCACGATGACACTTCTGGTGGTTAGGGAGAGTTGGGCTGGCAGTGGGCCAGTCCTCTTACATCAAACATGTCCAGCTAATCCATCTACATGGGTGTTTTTTTTTTTAAATTTTTTAATGTTTATTTTTGAGAGAGAGAGACAGAGTGTGAGTGGGGTAGGGACAGAGAGAGAGGGGACACAGAGTACGAAGCAGGCTCCAGGCTCTGAGCTGACAGCACAGAGCCCGATGCGGGATCAGAACCCATGAACCATGAGATCCTGACCTGAGCCAAAGTCGGGCGCTTAACCAACTGAGCCACCCAGGTGTGCCCCGACAGGGATATTATCTGATGTGGCTGATTTACCGATTACCTGGTATTTTGCCTGAGATTTCGCAGTCATGCTTTCACATAGGCACGTTTTTAAGACAGGACCTATTTTTTCTTTTAATTTACATGTAAGAATGGTTACTGTTAGAAATCTAGAAAATACAGAAAGTAAAGAGTTGAAATTAAAAGCCAGCCGGACTCCATTAACCAGAAGAGAGCGGCTAACTTCTCCGTGTCTGTCTCCAGACCTGCTCTCGGGTACCTTTGTTGTGTGGCTAAACAAATGAAATCCTCTACTCACTGTTCTCTGAATGTTTTCCCAGTGAGACTCAGACTTTCCTATTCCAGCAGCAAATCTACAGAGGCAGGAAGCATGGGCTCAGTCAGTGAGCAAACACACGTAGGCACAGGTCATACTGTAACACATTAATGAAAGTTCCTAATGGGAGAATACCAGACATTGCTCAAATGCCATTTTATTTAGTCCAAGTGGGATACTCGGTAAGCCCAGTTATGAAATAAAGTGCTTTGAACCAGCTAGCAGAGTGCCTGCGTGGAGCTGCCGTTGATGAGTTTGGGGAAGTTACTTAAACAGCACCACAGTTTCTTACTCTATAAAATGGAAATAAGAAATAGTGCTGCTTCAAAAGATTGTCCTGAGGATCAAATGAGCTAGTAAATGGAAACGATAGAGTGCCTGGTTCAGAGAAAGCCTTGTATCCATGTTAGCTACAACAGCAGTGTTACCTAGTATAACATCCTGATACGGAACAGGTGTTTAATAGATGCTGCCTCTTGGAGTACCTAACGTTTTTCTTCTCTGCATTTTAATGTGTTGTTTTCTTTTCCTGATCTCCCTAGTATCTTTACCTTGCAAATCTGCCTGATCGTCCATTATTCCTTTAATAAAAGAACGATTCCCTGGTTTTTAAAATAAAGAGATGAAAGAGGACTTCTTGGGCTGCCGCTGCCTGCGGGCATGTCAGACAGTGTCACACAGGAAGTGCCTGGGACCTGCAGTGTTCCGCACAACGGCAGAAACTATTTTCAGCTCAGACTCCAACCAGGAAGTTACTTGTCCCAACAGGAGGAACAAAATAAAACTTCTGTCTCCGGAGTGCGGTTGATCATATAGGACACAACACAGAGGGAACAGGCAGGAAGAGCTCAGGGAGGGAGAACAGCCTTGTGGCTGTTGAGACTGGTCAGGGGACCTCCTGGGGAAATGGTCTGTAATGATTGTGCTTAGATATTTTTAAGAGCCCAAGATGGAGGCTAAGGGACCTGGGCAGGGCCCAGCAAGTAGCACAGTGGCTGGTAGTCTGGAGACACTCAGGAAATGCTGGAAAAGGGATGAATGAACGAGTGAATGGATGGATGGGTGGATGGATGGAAGGAAGGAAGGAAGGAAGGAAGGAAGGAAGATGTAAGAAAGCAATATTCCCCTCACGACCAGGAGCAAGAACAGCTGAGCAACTCACAAGAAAACTGCCAAAATCTGAGGAAATCTGTCAGGTGAGAAAGGAATAGTCTCTTAGTTGTACCTGATACAAGGTTTCTGTTTTTAATGAAAAGTATTCTTCCCTTCAGATAATATTTACTAAGTGTATATTATGTACCTGACATGGTTCTAGGCCCTGGGGATATAGTAGACAAAATATTCAACGTTATTGTTCTGACGGAGTTTCCATTTTATTAGAAGGAACCACAATATACAATAAATACTTACTGTGTTAGGTGATTAATGGTATAAGGGAAAAGAAAGCAGGTGGGGGGGAGGTGCTGTCGTATATGGAGGGTAGTCTCCTAGGACTGAGGCTTTACCGTGTGGATTCTGATGTTATTTCTGGGTGGAGAGTGTCAGAACTGTGTTTGACTGTAGAACACTCCACTGGTGTCTGAGAGTTGCTTGGCTGTGTGGGGAAGTCCCTTCCTCAGACACACACTCCCCGGGTTAAAGTTGTGTCCCAGAACGACGTTAGTAAGGCACGGTAACATTCGTCTTGTACTCACAATGAGATGGGAAGCCATTGGAGAATTCCGCAGAGGCAAGACATGATTTGATTTTCTTTGTAGAAGGATTGCCTTGTGTATATTGTAGAGGATGGTTATCCAGGGTACAAAAGTGGAAGCAAGGAGAACACTTAGGAGGACAGTGGTCTTACAGTAGTCTGAGCAGGAGATGGTGGTGGCTTGCCCTGGCGTGGCAGTGGGTAGAAGTGTAAGGAAAACAGTCAGATTGTGGATCCATTTGGTTGTGAAAGAGAACAGTCAAGGCAACTCCAAGGAAGGGCAGAGGTGCCATTCACTTTGAGGAGCAGGTGGAGAAGAGAGGAAATCAGGAGTTCTGTTTTGCGCACCTGGATGCTGGACAACTCTGCGGAGACGATAAGGACATGGTTGTGATTCAGGGGACAGTTTGGGGTCAGATATTTAACTACTGGCGTCATTATCACACAGTGGCATGTGATACCATGTTGTTAGATGATCCAGGGATGCGGGAGAGGGAGGGAGAAAGACAGAGGGAAATGTGAAGATTGATCCTGGGACCCTGTGACCTGCTAGAATTCAGAAAACAAGGCAAGGCTGAGAAGGCAAGGTGAGAGGGGGGTGGGGGAAGGGAGAGGTGTGTCCCGGAGGCAAAGGGGACAAGGGAAGATAAGCTGTGTCCAATGCTGCCCATGGTCACATAAAGTGAGCAGGGAGAACTCACCACTAAGTTCTGGGGGGCACAGTTTCCGTGGGATGCTGGGAACTGAACTCTAAAACATGCTCTACCTATCTTGCAGTGGTTAGTCATTCTCCAGTCCTCCTTTTGTATTCGTAACCTGCTGGGTTTAAAGCCCAGCTGAGTGAATGAATGAGTGAAAGAAACAAACCAGCCTGCCCAGCCATTGTAAAGAGATCCCGGGACTGAGAGGCCCTCTGCCGACTTTGGCAGGCAAGAGCTGGGCGCCCAGAGTGGGCCAAACCAGGTCACAGCACATGTGCACAAGGCTGCCTTAGCCGGCTCGATTTGTGTCTGGGTGTGAGTCTCTTACATAACCAGGCAAATGGGCCACATTTTCCTTAAGCTACAATGGCTTTAGCTTGGTGAGGGAGGGTTGGATTTCATGAGAACTCAGGTTGCAGGGGCCCTAGGCTGGTCTGGGCTATTAACGGTTTGCTGCCCACTTGGAGGGAGTTGTATCTATCAGAAAAAAGGGAGATACTTGCAGCTGCTTTTTCCTCTCCCCCTTACTAGTTCTCCTTCTCTCTCTGCATGAAATACATTGATTCTCATTTGTCTCTCGTGTTACCCAACCGAAGCATCTAGTGTAGCAAAGAAGTGCTGATGCAAATTCCTGTTTCAGGGGAGTCCCTGTAGAGTTCTGTAGATCACATTACAGAGCAGGGAGCATCCTGGGAGGCAAGAGACAAAAGGGGATCCCCTTGGAGTTGCTGTTTATTCTCTAGGTGCTCTGCAGTGAGAAGCTGGCCCCAGTCCACTTGGTCATGTTGGAACATCATAGTTTCTGAAATCCTCCCTTTCTTCTTGGGAAACACTGTCTCTGATTGTCTGACTTTATTCTTTGTTCTTTTATAATCTCCCCTCTTTCATGAAATCTCACGCTTGAGTTGCTGCAGGTAAATTTTATGGACAGTTTGACTTTGTTTTTCGGTTACCATTTTCAGGATGAACTTTACAAAATTTCTTAATGTGAGCTAAATCTGAAATAAAGGAGTTACACCATTTGAAAAGCTCTTCATGTAGGAAAGGGAACGTTTTGAACATTCCCATTTCCTAGGGTTGGTTTTAAACACGTAGAGTTATAACCAAGGTAGAAATCATGTTATTAAAGAAGCAAGACTATGATAGAGTATCAAACCCATACAACCTCGTTTACTTCTATGATAATAGCAAGCGTTTATATGGGGCTTACTTTTTGTCAGATCGTGTCCAATCAGTTAAAATACTAAATCCCTTAATCCTGATGATAATCCTAGGAGATATGTATTCCCCTGTAGTTTACAGATCAGGAAGAGGAGGTGTAGAGAGGCTAAGTAACTTGCCCAGGGTCACACAGGTGAAGTAGGGCTTTGAATTCAAGCAGCCCAATACCCTTGCTCTTAATAAACTGCAATGCACTGTTCTTTGCCAATTTAAAATTTGCAACCATGTGGGCGGCAGTTGAGTTTTGGTTACCTTTATACTGTCTTTTGAATTACTGGGTCTACCACATAGTAAAAATAAATGTTATCAACAGAACTGTAAAGTTAACTGTTTGGTAAGGAAAGCTGTTTTAAAAGGAACGTTATTTAAGACAGCTGCTTTTCTTAAGGCAAATTATTTCTATAAGCTCACTGAGAAAGGATATGGAGCATTTTCTTTTTTGGGGCAGTGATTTTTCACTTAATATGCTACTAAAGTGAAAGGTATGAAATATATCTTAAGTCTTGAAAAGATAAGTTAAAAAAACCATTGCAGCTTTTTTCTTTTAATATCCTTTTTTTTCCCTTTAAATGACCTACGCAAAAAGAAATTAGCCACTTTGCTCTATGTAGCTGGTGATTATTTGAAAGTATTTTTGAAGACTTACTTTCTTTCCCTACTAAATCCTAGAAGCCCATTAGCTGCAGTGACTAGCATTGAGGTTAATAAAGGAGTGGAGGTCTCGTAAGTCTGTCATCTTTTGGTTTGTTCTTCTGTGTTCGTTTTTAGATCCTTTGGTATTCTTTGGCAAGTGGGGACTCTGGATGCTCTGAAGTTTTGCTGAAAAAGTCTTAAGGGGTTAATCTTCTATATTGTTGCATTGAGTGACCCAGAAAATCTGCATGGCAGATTCTGGATGAGAGATCTAGAGGGGAGACAGATTTTCCATTGTCGCCACTGTCTTCGGATTGTGTACAGTAACGGTCCCTCCCCAAGCCGCCAGCAAGACTGATTGTCTCAGTGGAGTCATTACCTGAGGGACAGGATGATGACCTGGTCTAGGCAGCTTTTCCCAAGTGTAGGGTAGATTCTTCTGGGCCCTGTTGGTCTTGGAGATGGTATCCCAACCTAACGCGAGATGACATTGAGTCACACAATAAGGCAGGTATTTCCTTTGCATTTTTCTTTTGATCGCTCTGCGGATAGAAGGAGAAAGTTCATTTTGCACACTGCTTCTTGACTGGCTCTCCAGTCTTTCCGAATCCCCCTTCATGACCACGAGAGAGCAGCCCTTGTAGGCCCTCAGCTTTGATGGGTAACTGTGTTCAGTCAGAAGGTAGTTGGATTGTTCTAGTGTGTATAATTCTCTTCTACTTCTTACGAGGAATACTAACTTTCAGTTTATTGTCAGGATGAAGTATGTCTTTCAAACATCCTTTTATTTAAAGTAAAAAGGTGAGTCGATCTAAAAACAAGTACTAGAGAATATAATAATACAGGTAGTAAGTAGCTATGGCAAAATCATGAATTTGATAGAGGAATGACACAGTCTTGGGAGATACCTGCTGTAATTTTACAGAGGTCCCATCTCTTGTTTGAAAGTATTGGAACTAGATTTGTTTGAGAATTGAGGATTTTCAGATCTTTTGGGAATAATGCTTATATTTATCATATGCCTGGCAATGCCATCCTCCAGTGTGGTAGTATTTCTGCAGCCAAATGAATGAATATTCATGCCAGATAAGGTAAATAAAACTATACGTGGCTTCCTATGGGTTCAGGTCAGATTTTGCACCCAATATGTTTATGAACTAAACTGACAAAGAAAAGTTTTGATTTTAAGAGCTTTCCAGATTTCAGAATTGGAAATAAGAGATTATGCACCTGTCTTTGTTAACAAATGACATCGTTTTCTAAAACACTGGTCAAATTATGCAGAAAACAAATTAAGCCCCTATTTGGTCAAAGTAACCAAGTAACTTGGCCATCTTTGAGTTTATGTTACTGCTTGGGTATGATCTTACCCATTCTCAACTGCTACATGGGCCAGGTAGATTTGTTTGTAGAAAAAAAGGTGAATGCAAGGAAAACAGAAGTAGTTCTTAGTCCTACACACTTTGAAGTGAGGGTCAGAGTTTTGACAACAAAGCTCATTCTCTTGGTAGTTTATAACACGGTTATTGGGTGACTGGTCAGTACATTCACTGGCTCCAGACAATTCGTGGTGCTGTCTCTTGTGGTTCTGTGTTTTTAAAATAGAATCTATCAATTATTTGCAATTCTTTTGTTGAATATATTGTTCTTAGTCTAGTTATCAGTGAAGTCTTAATTTGCCGGTGATAGAAATGGTTAAGAAAGGACACGACCAGCTTCCCAAGCGTGGTGGCAGAAATGCCAGGTGCATTATAGAGTGCAGACTTAAGACATTATAGAGCAGTTAAACTGCATTAATTATGCCTCAGAGGGCCATGTTATTTATGATTGTTTTTCAAACATTCTTTAAAATGACCCATAAGCAGGTATTTTCTTCAGAACACACTGAAAGCATTTTGTCAGGTTCTTCATTTATATAATCTTTGGAACATGCTTTTATCTTGTGTAATGACAATGAAGGTGTAGGTGGTTGATCGTGAAAGTTATACTTGTGAAGTATTTGTGGGTGTGCGTTAAGCAAATTGAGAAATGAAGGCCTTATGGATATAAGAAAATGTTTCCCATTTTCACTGTATATTTACTCAAGGAGCTTCATGAAATTTCACTTTGGTCTTCTAGGGCAAACAGGTAGGTTAAGAAACAGAATCTAAAGCTGATGCCGTTTGGCTCATACAACTGATATGTTTTTGTAACTTGCATAATGTCATCCAGTAGTTTCTAAGAAAGAGCAGAGTTTGTTATCCTAGTCCATCAGCCCAACAGTTAATTTTGTTCTTTTTTTCATTTTCTCATGCACTCTCATGGGCTTACCTGGGTTAGATGCTGTGACACAAATGGGATGGGCTGAGAGATCATTGCCATTTCTGATGAAATGGCAACCCAGTTCATTTTGCACCCACTCTAGGACACTTGCTGGAATGTCAGGGCAGATGACATTTGCTATAAATAAAACTTTGACTCCACACTAATAAAGTCATTTACACACATGAGTAGTCTATTAATAAAACACTAAGATAGTGTTAATAATGCTGTTGGCATTATGCCTTATGGTTAGTATCAGTAATCTCATATTGAACATGCTTGAAATAGCTGTTAATAACAAAATATAGTAACAGTGGCAATTAATATTTATTGACCTCTTGCTAAATGCTAGGCATGTGTTTAGTGCCTTACATGTTTGAACTCCTGTAACCCTCATACCCTATGACAGGGAAAGCATGATGAAAATCAGCTTTTATAGAAGAAGAAACTCTGTTAAGGTATTAGGACATTAATTAATTTAGCCACACTTACAGGAAATGAAGCATTTCTGGCTCCACTGTGTTTTAGTGGAGCTACAACTGTGTTGTAGGAACCTTAGGTTCCCTACAAATACAGTTGCACCTCAACTCTCTGGGTTTCACCTTTAAGCAAGCTCATCTATTTGTAACAAAACTGAACATGGAAGCAAGCAGAAACGTTTCAATAATTAAAATAGAAGTGACATTCTCTGTAAGAGTGTGCACAGTCAGCAGGCCGTACAGAATTTCTGGACGCTGTTTTATCTTAGGTCCGTTAGTAGAGGGCATGGAGCCTGGACACTGGTTCGGGCACTAATGCTTCCAAGTTATTGAGTAAGTGAGATGAATGTTAATCTGTTAAAAATTGAAAGCAAAAATCTCACGATTTTATAGGAATCTGTTACGATTGGATAAACGGTGCTTGAAAAGGGGCACATATTTATCTCTTCCTGGCTTCCGCCCATCTCTTCACTGGATTCTCTGTTTTGATTTTTGTTTTGTTTTGTTTTGATTTTGGTGTTGAGTTTGAGAAGTTCTTTATAGATTTTGGATACTTCCCCTTTACCTGATGTGTCATTTGCAAATATCTTACCGCATTCTTTCACTTGCCTCTAAGTTTCCTCGATTGTTTCCTTTGCTGTGCAGAAGCTTTTTATCTTGATGAGGTCCCAGTAGTTCACTTTTGCTGTTGTTTCCCTTGTCTCCAGATACTTTTCTAGTAAGAAGTTGCTGCGGCTGAGGTCAAAGAGGTTGCTGCCTTGTTCCCCATATTCATCTAGTACTATCCTGTAGGTTTTAAATAACTGAGAAGGTTTGGGTGTACAACAGAAAATAGGTGCATGTAGATCTTAACATGTGAACGTGTCTTTAAAAAATACAATCTGGGGGCACCTGGGTGGCTCAGTTGGTTAATCCTCGGACTTCAGCTCAGGTCATGATCTCACGGTCTGTGAGTTCGAGCCCCGCATCAGGCTCTGTGGTGACAGCTCGGAGCCTGGAGCCTGCTTTGGATTCTGTGTCTCCCCCTCTCTCTGCCCCTCCCCTGCTCATGCTCTGTCTCTCAACAATAAATAAATGTTTAAAAAAATACAATCTGCATTTTTTGTTGTTGTTGCTTTATGGTTTGATTAAGAAGGTAAAGTTTAACGGTAAAATAAGCTCCATCTACTCATTTCTGTCCCATTTTCACTTTTTTGCTAGATCGCTCTTTTGATGTCTTCAAAAAATCCAAGCATCCCCCAGTATTCGCTGCTGCAGGCCGGCTCTCTGACGTGCTGAATGGTGGCGATGAAGTTTATGCCAACTGTATGGTGATAGATCAGGTAAGACGTGACTGATGTTATAAGAGGGATCTTGCTGTCTTTCCAAAAGCTGAGTGAGAAACATATTCAGCACTGTTGTGCTGCTCTTAAGATTTCAGCCTAAGGGTGGTCCTGGTGTTGCTACAGTGCATCCTCCTCGTATGAGCCTTTAACTTAAGTCCTCCTTTCCAGTCACAGCACACGTTAACCCACCATGAAGCACTTTAGGGAGGCATCGTGAGACACTGTCAAATGAGAAGAGTGTGAGAGGTCTTCCCTTGGGGCCAAAATAGGAAATGACAGTTGGAAAGCTAATACCTTTTTTTTTTTTTTAAACATTCATTTATTTTTGAGAGACAGAGAGAGAGAGTGTGAGCAGGGGAGGGAACACAGAGAGAGGGAGACACAGAATCTGAAGCAGGCTCCAGGCTCTGTGCTGTCAGTACAGAGCCCAACGCGGGGCTCAGAGTCATGAACCATGAGATCATGACCTGAGCCGAAATCAGATGCTTAACCGACAGAGCCACCCAGGTGCCTCAGGAAGCTAGTATCTTCTTTGTAGCTTTTCAAAAAAACAGTGTATATATGACCTGATTCAACAGTATTTGTATTGAAATCCAGCAAACAGTTATGAGCAAGAGCTTGAAGCCAGCCCCATATAATGCTGTCTTATAAATCACTTCTTTAATCCTTACAACACACCTATTAACATATACAAGGTTATAGAGCTTTAATATTAACAGAGAATGGTGTCATACTCCTGGGAAGTGGGAACCCTTTAGAATGCCGCACCTATTCTCTGGCAGAGATCAGTGAGCTAGATCTCATAGAAGCATGCGCTTTGAATGTGCCTCTACGTGTGGATTTATCCTTTATTTCCTCTAGCTCAGTGATCCTCAAATTGTAATATTTATAAAAATTCAAACATAGTTTTAGATCTGAAGCTTACTCTGCACACTAATTTATGGACAATTGTAGGGATTTTCAAGGGTAATTTTGACAACACATAGTTTTCGCCTTATCCACAGATTCAAAACCTAATGTCCATAAAAGGTGCATCTTATATATGCTTATTGAGCAATAAAGTATTTTGCCCTTTTTATTGTTGTGGTTAGTATGCCTATGTTGTACCCTATTACTTATAGATGTTTTCTGTGATACAAACTTTTCTGTCTAGAAGATCTCAGTTTCACCCCGAGTCAAGTATTTTGGTTTTTTTCCTTTTGTGTTAAAATCATTGTTACGTTAAATGCATGGTATAAATGGCAGAGATCAGGATGATATTCAGAATGACAGAGGAACCAATAAATAAGAATGGAAATCAGCTATAAATAGCTGGCATAGTTTTTTTTCTGGATGACATCCCTAGTTATAGAAATCTAGGATGAAATAGAGTTGAGGACAAACAGGGAGTTCTGGGGACATTCTTGGAAGACACAGGGCAATTGGGTTTGGTGTGGTCTAGCGACATTGTGATTCTAATGGTTGCCGTATTTTCTCATTGTTTAAATGAAATACTACTGGAGTTCTCATTTCTTTGCTCTGAGCTTCAGTGAATACTGCATTATTTCCTTTTACTTCAAGTAGCTAAAATTGTACATGACTCAATATTATGTGGGGGACTCTTGTGTTCTAGGATACATTAAACATGCACAACTTCCCCAACCAAAGATGAGGTTAGGATATAATTTCTGTTTGGGATGATCTTGAGATAACTATTGCTTTAATAGTTAAAGCATGCATTAATAGTGCATTTAATAGTGAAGCATGCATTTCAAGAGAACTCAACCTAATCAATGAACTGAAACTGGCAGAGGATTGCTGGATTTGTGCATTGAAAATAGAACTAAAACACAACTGTGGATACAGATCACAAAGTTCACTCTATCAGTAGGGCATGGTTATATGGTTCCTTTTACTTTTCCTATGTCGATTTGAATAGCAAGGATGATATAAGGAGTCCGAATTCTGCATATTTGAAATAATTGCTATCAGTATCTGAGAAGAATCTTGTTTAATTTCTTTTATCTGCCTCAGCCTGGCATAGAAATCTAACAAAATTGTTTGTGATGAGAATCCTGTTTGTGATGCTGTTTCCAGTAAATACTCAAAGCTATCAACCTACCTGATGAGGAGATGTACATGGTAGAAACTATTTTGAAAATTATTCTGTCGTATGAACTACTTTGAAAAAAATCCATTTTATTTGGACATCATTTCAAACCTACATAATTCAGTACAAAGAATACACATATACTCTTTATCAAAATTCCCCCAAATGTTAATATTTTATCACATTTTAGTATAAATATACTCTGTGTGTTTGTAGATGCAAATGATGAAAATAAGTACATAAATATTAACCTTTTCAGGCAAGTTGAAAATATGGTGCCCTTTTACCCCTCAGTCTTTCATGGTATGTTTCCTAAAAACACATGGCTATCCTCTTACTAAGTACCTGTAATTACCAAAATCAGGAAATCACCATTAATATAGCATTAACTATCTACAGACCTCACTCAGTTTTACCAATTATCTCAATAATGTTCTTTGTAGCAAAAGAAAATTCACTTAAGTGTCTTGCATTTAGTTATCCTGTCTCTTTAGTTTCCTATAGTTTGCAACATTTCCTTAGTCTTTGTCTTTTATGAAGTTGATATTTTTGAAGAATACAGATCAGAATTTAGTTTGTTTTGTTAGAATGTCCTTCAGTTTCAGTTTTTCTGATAATTCCTCATGATTGAGTTCAGACTATGTTTGGTTGGCAGGAATATTACAGAAGTGATGTTGTGTTCTTCTCAGTGCATTATATCAGGAGACACATGACAATAATTTATCCCATTACCGGTGAATTTATCTTTTATTTGCCAAGTTTGTTTTCAGTAAAATTACTGTCTCCTTGTTAACATTAAGTGTCTTACAGGGAGAGAGTTGGAGTCTGTACATCTCTTGTTACTCAACAAACTCTGACCTACTGGTTTGAGCATTCCTTTATTATTGTTTTTGCCTTAGTAAATTATGATGATGAAGATTTAGGATTCTACATTTTCCCCTTTTACTTCTTTCCCCATGCACTAACCTGTCACCAAATGGTGTCACCTGAAAGTGATGCTTTTGATTACTGCTGCATCAGATTACTGATGCTTTTAAGCCCCTTTCTTAGAAAAAGTGCTTTGATTAAACAGGATTCTTTTTTCTTTAAAAAAAATTTTTATTACATTTATTTATTTTTGAGAGACAGAGCGTGAGTGGGGGAGGGGCAGAGAGAGAAGGAGACCCAGAATCCAAAGCAGGTCCCAGGTTCTGAGCAAGTCTTCAGCATAGAACCTGATGCGGGCTGAAACCCACGAATCATGAGATCATGACCAGGGACCTAAATCCTAAAGTTTTTAAGGTTTAAGACATTTTGGTGAAAATAAAATAGGCCCAATATATAACCATATGTCACTGACTACTCTTTAATTTTTTCTCAAATATTTAAAATAGATATCTTTTTTTTTTGAGTCGGTGGCTCATAAAATGTTAAAAGCATAGTCCATTTTTAGTTTTGTAGTAAAGAACAACTTTATGAAACACTCAGGTGGTCTTCTTCCTTTTGTGAATTATGGGATAGCAGCCAAGTGAACAAAGACATCATGAAAGAATTTCTGCTTACAGAAAACAAAACGAGAACAAACAAAACACGGTAAATAAGGTGGAAGGTTATTAAACTGGGGAAACACTTTTCTCTGTTCAGCCAATATTTCCTACTTTTGCTCAGCAAATATTTTTCTTTCAACTACCAGGTTGGTGATTTGGATATTAACTACATTAATATAGAAGGAATCACTACAAACCCCTGTCCTGAATCGATGGGTTCTACACTGGGACCTGAGAGCTGCAAGCATATCCTTGCTGCCGAAACCAACCATGGGAAATGCCTGCTAAGTGAGAAGAAGGCAGTGACCTCAAGTACTGATGCTCGGCAGTCCTTCACAGCACCATCCAGCTCATATGCTTCCAATTATAATCTTTCTTTTGGTCTTCATGGATTTGAAAAGGAACAAAATCACCTAAAGAAAAGAAGGTAAGGGGGAAAAAAAGGTAAGATACTATATTCTGGAGGAAAAGTGTAGAAAATCAAAGAACCTTGTACCTGAACTTGTGAAATTGTATTTTATTCTATTTTATTGAAGTTTAATACTACATTTTGTTGAAAATGTATACAGTGGAAATCCCAAATAGAGTTGATAGGAGTGAAAATTGCATAATAAGTTTGGAAAATAATTTGGCACTATCTAGTAGAGACAGTCTCTCACTTCTATAAAATGTAGGAATGAGGACAAAGGACTGGCGATCCCCCAGAAAACCCCATTTTGGCCCTGGGATGACAGTGGGACCCTTCTTTTAGTGGGTGCCAGGCTGGGAGTGTGTAACAGGATTGCTAATGAGCACGGAATGAAATGCAGCTCACTCATTAAAAGTCAGTAATAAGCTGAGAGGCTAGGAACTTCTCATGAAGGAGAAATTTGAGGGCACATGGTAAAAACTGAGGTTAACACAGGGACCTAAATGCTAAATTTTCTAAGATTTAAGACATTTTGGTGAAAATTAAATAGGCACAATATATAACTGAAACTTAACTGTTTTGAGAAGCTACAAGGAGAAAATAAGCAATGCAACATTTATTTTAAACTGCCCAACAACAACGACAAAAATGAAGTGAACAAAGAGTTTCATTCTAAAACTTGCTTTTTTTGTTTTACCACCATCCACAGTAAGAAATATGTTTCACACCATGATTCCATGCCACATGTATACACAAAAACATTAAATAAATGTTTTATGAAATAACATGTGGAATGTATTCTGTTATTTTCCATTCTGTACTATTTTAAAAGAAAATTTTGGTCACAATCTACAATAAATTTTATAGTTCACTAATCAGATTTTGAAAAATGATGTTATAAAACATTAACTGAGAGGTGGTCCTCAAGAATATCATTCATGAGGGGCGCCTGGGTGGCTCAGCCGGGTAAGGGTCCATCTTTGGCTTAGGTCCTGATCTCGCAGTTCATGAGTTCAAGCCCCGCGTTGGACTCTGTGCTGACAGCTCAGAGCCTGGAGCCTGCTTCAGATTCTGTGTCTCACTTTCTCTCTGCTCCTTTGCTGCTCACACTCTGTTTCTCTCTCTCACAAAAATAAACATTTAAAAAAATTGTATAAAAAAAAGAATATTGTTCATGATACCAAATGTCTTAGCTTAACAGCTTAATGAAGAAAAATAGTAGCCCAATTTAAATTAGTAGGAAAAGGAATGTTTTAATGTATAGCCTGCAAAATAAAATAATAATTGCCGATACTTGTAGCATGTACTCACAGTGATGGAGAAATGCTGTGTATAACTTGAAAGGCTTATGTTAAATTAGGATACGATTGTGGGCAGGAAACCATTTGAACTTACTGTTTATTAATGCAGAGATCACATGTTGAAAACAAATAGAAGGGAACATCAGACCTTTAACCTCGCTATCCCCTAAGGTCTCTGTCTCCTCTCTGACTACCACTGAATTAATTAAGCTACATAGCACGTTAATATATCTATAATTACATTGCAGTAGCATTCAGAGCACCAGTATTTGCCAGAAAGTGTTTCTTCACAGCAAGCTTTAGTTTTTTTTATGAGAAATAATTTTATGGACTTCGATATTTGCATTGAATTAAACTGTAAAGTCCACCCCCAGTTTGTTCTATGTTCAGTGCCAAGGTGAAGTCCCTCATTGGGTTCTGAAAGGAGAAAAACCCACTTTGGAACAGCTCAGTGATGCCAGTTGTGGCTTTCACTTCTCTGTAAGTGTCATAATTGATGACATTGATATTCAGTGGCCATTAAATAGCCTACGGATTTTTAAGAAAGAAGAACCAACATGGAGTAATTCAAAGTTTCATATTCCTCATATTTCATAAGCAAGATGGTTTTATTGTGTGTCATTAAAATTTTAACCACCAAACTGCAACAATGAAAGAAAAATACATATGAAAATGGATTGAGCATTAACATGCCTATAGGAGCACTTGGCCTCAAAGTTTGAGTGGTTTAAAATGTAAATATTATGGAATGAGCCAGGAATATGGAAGGTCACATTCTTTCCTTTTAATTTTATGGTTATTAAAGTTAACTTAGGAAAGAAAAGCAGTAGTTGAGCAGAATTACCACCTGTTTCTGAGGTGGATTTCTCACCTAAAATCTCTAAAAATGATGATGTAACATGACACGTTTGGGATT
Organism: Paguma larvata; assembly: GCA_030068075.1. Taxonomy (NCBI): domain Eukaryota; kingdom Metazoa; phylum Chordata; class Mammalia; order Carnivora; family Viverridae; genus Paguma; species Paguma larvata. Next base: position 96,166,362 of record CM057826.1, on the reverse strand, counting down.
CCTCTTGACAATGTTGACTTGTGTCTTTTTTATTCTTCTTTGTCAAATTTTTGTTTTAATTCTAGTTAGTTAACATACAGTGCCGTATTGTGTCAGGAGTAGAATTGAGTGATTCATCACTTACATATAACACCCAGGGCTCATCATAACAAGTGCCCTCCATAGTGCCCAGCACCCGTCTAAACCCCCCCCCTCCCACTTCCCTCCATCAACCCCTCTGATTGCTCTCTTTTGTTAAGAGTCTCTCGTATTGACTCTTTTCTTGACATCAGTCAGTTCTGAGGTGAGAACTGCAGTCTGTCTTTGATTGTCCCTGAGTTTCCAGGCCATGCTGCCTGTTATCACATGCCACCCCCCAGAGGCCTCTCAAATAGCCCAGTGGTTTTATTTCATCTGCAGTTGTAGTATTTGAAGGATAACTATTATTTAGGGTCTGTAATAATTACATTTACAAAACAAGGAAGATAGTACTAACTTACACCAGGTTTTGTTAGGGTACTTGAAATGGCTTTTGTTAGGTAGAAATGTTCCTTTGGGGAAACATGAAATTTTGTTTACGAAGAAGAGATTTTGGGGGGAGAAAAACATTAAAATATAAGCTTTGTTAGAAACATTTTAAATGAGTATCCATTGCATCTTCAGCCGAAGAGAATTTGAATTGAGAGAACTAGAAACCAGTGACTGTGTCCGTCAGTCTGTAGGCTTAAGTGATGTTTCATTTACTCACTTGTGCTTTAGTTCTAGCCTCGATGCCCTGGACGCTGACAGTGAAGGGGAAGGGCATTCTGAGCATTCACACGTTTGCTACACCCCAGTGTCTCAGAGTTCCTCAAGAACCGGGATTCCGAGTGGGGATGAATTGGACTCTTTTGAGACCACCACCGAATCAGAATTTAGTATCTCCAGGACTGAGTCACTTTCTTTATCAAGTAACCTGCAGTTGAAGGTATTCTTAACGCTATTAATTTGGTTTATTGTTAGCATGGAAGCCATGTTCTCTAAAGCAGTCCATCTCTGTCTGAAGGATAAATTATGTTTCATTCACATATGTGAACTATTTTTTTGGGAGGGGAGGGAGACTCATGAGCTGTCTAATTCAGTCTGTCTTTTTAATCTCTCCTACTCTGTTTCATTCATATAGTCCTTCAAATGACTGATTTATGTCTCATTACTTGCCATCAGTACATACAATCTTTCATATGCTTGGAAAATTTTACTGTTTCATATAATCATTTCTGCCACCATTCCTTAAGCAAAGGGAGAAAAACTGGTGGTGGCAACTGGACTTAAGAGATCAGTCTTGTTTTGGCTCACATACATTTTTGCTTGGCTCAGGGATTGAGGTAAATAATATTACTAAGGCAAAGGTGGTATTTGTTGAGCCTTCCCGTGGCTGTACCAACTAACGTGGGACACTGTGGACTTGGTCAGTTTTTCTGTAGGAGACGACTTTTCTCTCATTTTCGCACTGGAGTTTTGTTGTGGTCGTTTGTTGTGTTGTTTTATAAAGAATGAACTCTTTTAACCTTGCAGACAAAGCCTTTTTGTGTTTGCACATAGGTTTTCTTCCTTTTGGATTTCTTTTGTTTGCTCGTTTTCTTCTTTAGTTGAGTTTACTACCGTAAAATAATATGTGCTGTGCCCAAACTTCTCTTACCGTGAACATCTGATAGTTATGATATGCTCTGCAGTATAAGAAGCATGTGATACATTTGTACAAAATGTGTACTTTTAATTAGGACATAAATATTACTTTTTAGTCCCTGAGGTTCTGGAGAGATGAAATGTCTCGTCCAGGTTGCCCACGCTTGATGATAGATCCAGCACCCAGTCCAGGCCTTCTGACTACGGTTCCTTTTTCTCAGCTCTTAGGCATGTAGAGCAGTCATAATCTTTTGAACCTGAATGTCACGTGATATTTCTGGATGGTAAGAAATGGGTATAGTTGTTCATGTAGATACTTCTTTTGTGCTTTGAATGGAATGATGAAAACCTTCTCATTACTTGGAGGGAAAAGTAATTCAGTCTCTGTGAATCAGTTCCAGGTTGTTCACTTTCGGGAAGACTGTCCTATGAAATGTACCTTGCCTTGCCTCTGTAATTGCCATATGTAACTTTTTGCCCAAGAGTCATGGCTAATTTTCAAAGTTCCATTGTTAGGAAAAATAATGACTATGTGTGATTTACATGCAGAGGGTGGCATCTAGGGCCCTTGGTGGCCAGTCAGTGTTAGGGGTATAGGACAGCTCTGGCCAGTCTTTTTGATACCCAGAACTAGGGTTCTAATAAGAAATTCAGGAGCCAAGTCTCAAGGCCCTTTAACAAGAAATCCCTAATAAGAAATTCAGGAGCCAAGTCTCAAGGCCCTTTGAAACAGAGGCAGGCTTCTGTTTTCAACTTCCCTCCAGGCCCATTAACTTAACCAGTGAACTTAGGGAAACCGTATGTTTTCACTTAGGAAGAATAGAAGCTACCAGTGCTTGGGAAGGACAGTTGCTGATGCTTAATTTTAGCAACAAACTATTACTTTATTTTAACTCTAACTTTAAGTGACAGCTTAAAAATGGAGAGTGGGATCAATCCTAAGGACCCTAGGTCCCTATTGGATGAGAGTTGGGTACCATAAAAGGCTTTAATGGTATCTATTGCATATTGATTTAAATTTTCTGGAACATATAAGATAACCGTGTTTTAATTATCTAGCCATCTGACATTGTCACATATATGCACATATAGAAATTGTAATTGGGAAAGAAGTAACAAAAATAGAAGGTCACTTAAAAGAAATAAAATTAAAGATCTATAAATCAGTGATACTCAAATATCATTTCAGGAAGTGCTAGATGGAAGGCCTTTTGAAAGATGGGCACAGATTAGAAGGATTTATATATTGACCTGATGCATTCTTCCTGAGAGGCGCAGCTAACAATACAAATTTAAATAGCTGTTGGGAAGTTAAAAAACTCTTGTAAGTGGCTATTCCTCTAACTTCTAATAATTATGAAATTAAAAATATCAGTTAATAAGGAATTTTGCTTGGATACTACAGTGCAAATAACAAAAAACCTGACAACTCAGGTGAAAAAAAAAGTGACCCACTGTTGAATATGCAGTGAAAAAATCATTAGACTTCATTTTTTACTTTTAACCAACCCGATGAGAATGTCATAGTTGTATTTAAAGTATATCTTGGCAAGAAGACGCTCAAGTTTACTAAAGTGTTAAAAAGACAGCACAATTTTAAAGCTGTGATAGGCAAACAAGAACAAATGATGAGGTTACGTCAGAAATATTCACACTGAATCCTTTTACAGGGATGCTGATTTACCAACATTTGTGGCGAACACATACTTTCAAGTCTTCTGTAGGATTTTTAAAAAAAAACTTTGTTATGATTTCTTCCAGGAATCATTGCTTTCTGGAGTCCGCTCACGTTCTTATTCCTGCTCATCACCCAAAATTTCTTTAGGAAAAAGTCGGTTGGTGCGTGATTTTACGTTGTGCAATTCTAGTGAAGGTAAGCATTATTTACCGTTTGGCTTTGAGAGCATTCTCTTCCCGAACAGGTTTTCAGTTAGTAAAGGTATCTAAAACACACAAAGCAGCAAGCAGAATTTCCAATTCCATTTTCACAATTCTTCTAAGCTTAGCGGAATCCTTTTCTCATTGTGTTTTAGTCAAATGATAGATTCAATTTTGATGAGATTAAAAAATAAGCACAGACCTCTCTGTCTCTATTCTTTGAGTGAAATGCTTTTCTCCAGAATAGTGTAAACTAGAATTTATTCTAGGTTCATTATTATGAGGGCTTTAGAGGATTAGAAGTAAATTATAAAAAATTACTTTGGCTAATGTTTAAAATAGATTTTCCCAGATGTAAAAATAGATCTCCCCCTTTTTTTATTTAGCAAGAGACTTTAAAGAGTTGAAATAAAATCATTGACTGAGTAAAGATATCTCATTGCTCTTTGTGGCAATGTAAACAGTCAGAAATAAAACTTCTGTATGATGAAATTCTGATTGAAACATAGTGTACCTTCATAAAACGGTGCAAATCACAAACATATAGCTCAACAAATGTTCAAAACTGAATTCAAATTATACATAGAATGATTATGAGCAATTCAGAGGTGCACTTGTAGTCTCTTCAGCCACCACCGCCCCTTCCTACTCGATTTTGAAACAACAGTATTTCTGTACATAATATATTATGTAGTAATTATATTTAAAAGCATATCTGGAAGTATGTCAATATGTAATACGAAGCCTTAAAATGTTTGTCCTTGTATTAATGCTTTTTTGTCTACCATCCTTAAGAGTTTTAAAATATTCAGAAAGCAAGATGTGCCTAAGTATTCTTAGTTTCCCATTGTAGGATATTTAAAATAGGATTTAGTTCACAAGTTTCCTTCTCTTCATTTTTACTTATTCTTTATCACATTGTTGATGTTGGTATTTGCATGCCACGTGAAACAGTCTTGAAAACATACTCTTTATGGTTGGAACTGCCATCTTAAAACAATGACTTCTATATGGGAGACGTTCCATAATGACTTTTTGGATATTGAATATACTGAGCAATATACACAGAACACAAAAAAAGTGCTAAGTATTTTTGTTTTTGTTTTTGTTTCCTTTCTGGGAATCTTTACTGGAAGAGGAGAAAGCAAGACTGATAATAAATGTCAGTTTTAATTTGTGGAATGGGAAGATGGAGAAAAGGACTAAGAAAGAAAGGAAAAGGATGGATTGAATTTGCCCTAGTATAGTGTGTGTGTGTGTGTGTGTGTACACACACATCTACCATGAGTCTTTTCTGGGATCTCCAGTTCTCCTTAACCTTAGTTTTGGTTGGGATTCCTTTTAATGGCAGCTTGACATCCTTTCACTGATGGTCCTAGATGGCCAAATAACTTCATACTGTAACTCTTCAGAAAATGCTTCTAAATCTTTGCAGTGTACAAAATGGCAGCCTTGACATTTTATATGTATAGTATGACTGGTTATTAAAGTCAGTTCAGAAGTTGGAAGTTGTTGAGCAGATGACTGAGAGGAAATCGATTGTTGATAAGGGAAAAGAACCCTGAATTAGTGAATTCTTTAATGAGTAAGGAAGAGTATCTTTGCCTTACATACAATCCTTAAATCTTTGCATGAGTTAGAAGGAATAAAAAACCGACATCAATTTTTTTTGGCTTTTCTGTTAATAAAATCTTAACCTTTAGAGAGTATATGTAAAAATAAGGCCCTTTCAATGAAGTTTGGTCTCCAGAAGGTAAGAATCACAAATAGGCAATGTAGGTTGACGCTAAACAGCCCTTGAACAAAAATTTCAATGGGTAAACTGTAGGATATGAGGAATAAATTAGCTCTTAAGGAAGAAGGAGTAATTTTAACTTTGTGTGTGAATGTGATCAAAGCGTAAGAGTGAAAGCTGAACTGGTTCAAAGATGTAATGTTTCATCGTTGAGTTTGCTTAGATTAATCAGAGGTAAATTGACATTTACATTACCTTAAGTTCTCTCTTGATGAATTCGGAATAGCGCTAGAACCTTTTTCTATTTGAACAGAATCCAAGTCTTCTCTCGCCCCAGTAGGAAGCCCCTTTATATTAGCTACAATACAGATATACAAAATGGGATTCAACTCTTTTTATTCATATTTGTGATGTTTCCTCATCCTTGTCACTTCCAAGGGATTACTTACTATTGTTTTTCATGGTTTTGTTTTTTTGTTTTGTTTTGTTTTTGTTTTTGGCCCAGGGTACAGTGGTGTGGCAACTTTATTTAATGCTCATATGCACAAAACAAAATCCTATTCTACAATTCCCCTTGGTACATGGTGTGTTTAGATAGACAGGAATATTGTCAGCAATTATAACCTCACCAGGAAGGACACAAGTGTTCTAGTTTTAAGAATTTGAGGAGTGAAGTGAATGTACTTCTGAAAATCATTGCGCACTGTTAGATAGAATCCTCTTAGACTTTGTCTCCTTGTCTGAGTCTGGTTCCATTACTTTGTTAATTATCTTGGACATGTGGCTAAATCTCTTGGTACTTTAGTATGTTTACAAGAAGCATAATGATTTTTTCTTATGACTTAATTTGAGGAATATTTAATAGTGGCAATAAAATCCTTCAAATTCTTCAAAGCAGATTTTTTGTTCACTGCAAGATAGCGTTAGATTTAACATGGATATTCACACATTTCAGGGGATCCATGTTGACTAGTTTTGTCCCTTATTTATCTGACCCACTTCCCTTTGCAAACTGGTTTTGCATGTTCACTCTTGTAGATTGTAGCAGTAAAGGATTTGTCCTTGCTCTGCAGTTGATGTGTTCCCCAGGGGGCCACGCCCTCCTTCAGTCTCTGTCACTGTTGGAGTCAGTGCCTGTGCTCCATGCCTGTAATGGATGCTTCAGTTCTGGAAACAAGATAGTACTTCCCTGCTTGCATGAGCCTACTCCTTCTGTCTCCCATCTTCCTTGCCCCCAGATCCAGTGGGGAAAGTGATTCTTCCTTTCCTACCACACAGCACATCTCCGAACTGGCTGCTCCTAGGATTTTATGAAGACATTGCAGCTACATTAAAACGAACTCTCCCTTATGCCGGCCTTTGAGACTCTTCTTTTGAGCATCATTAAAAAGCAGCTAGGATGTGTATTGATTCTGTATATTGGGGAATTAGTGTTACAGATAAAGGGTAAAACTCTGATGAGAAATATCCAGAGACCCAAGTAATTTACTGCAGTATGGACACTGGTTGCTCGTGCTTGCTGATGCTGTCTTAGTTCATAAAGTCATTAAATGTTGCCCTGTGTTGGCCTCCTCCGTGTTCTCTCCAAACTAGGGACAGTGATATCCAGAGCAATGCCCTATCTATGTAAAATGACTTGTTTTCTCATTATTTTCTAACCAATGGTGTCAATATTGATATAATATGGTTGAGTGTGTGCATTTCAGACTAACACATGACTGCTGGTTTGTCTGCCTTAGTTTTCATTTTATTGTTCTGTGTCTTGTAGAGCAAAGAGCTTACAGCTTACCGGAGCCACCAAGAGAAAAAAGGTACTTTAACTGTTCCAAATTTCCTGAGGGCCTCCTTGCCGTCTTTGGAAATGTTTGCATATGATTTTTGAGATCCGTTCAATAGTTGATGAGAGTTTCTGTGTAATGAGCCAGCGTGAATCTCTTGCTCCCTCCATAATGTGGATTGGTGTAGGTTGGCCAGCATGTTCCTTTGAGTGCCCAGATATGCAGGCCTCCGGACTGGGGAATAGAGTGTTCTCTTTTGGGGTCTTTTCAAAGACAAACACCTCCAGTGTACTAGACCAAGAAGAACAGCTGGGTGAAGATGACCTGACTTAGAAAAGCATTAGGTTCTTCCTGGGTCTGTCCGCCATGACAAGATGACCGGCTGCGGGAGCAGACCCCCGGTTGGTCACATATACAAAGCGCGTAATCACCTCTGCTATATCTCTTTATGGGTATTGCTTAGAGTGGTTAGTTCTCTCTGAAACAGGAAGAAAAAGTGAAGTCTTATGAGTGTTAATAGTTTTCTATTGATAGGCAGATTTGAAAGCTGTAAACCTAAGCTTCTCTTTTCCCTAAGCTGCTGCTTTTGGTGGAGTCAGGCTTGGGAAGCTGACCAACAAGCAGACAGGATTGTTGAGTTCTGCTGGTCTTCAGTAACTGCTCATAAGTCACATTGTGAAATAACCCTGGGGTTATGTGCAAAACCAGTGCCAGAAATGGCATAAATGTTTGGCTTGAAGAGACAATACGAAAAAGAAGAAAATGGCTTTAATTTAGATGATAATAATGCTAAAACTCTGGAACCTTTTAATATATAGATCGAGATGGACTATTTTCTTTTATTTACTTAAATTTTTTTTTTAAATGTTTATTTATTTTGAGAGAGAGAGACAGAGCATGAGCGGGCAGGGACAGAGAGAGAGGGAGACACAGAACTCGAAGTAGACTCCAGGCTCCATGCTGTCAGCACAGAGCCCAAGGCGGGGCTCGAACCCATGAACCGTGAGATCATGACCTGAGCTGAAGTCGGATCCTCAACTGATTGAGCCACCCAGGCGCCCCTATTTTGCTTTAAATCTTAGGAAAAAAGCATCACTAAGAAAAAGCCTCTGTTCGTTCCTATATTTTTTGAGACTAGGATCAAAATTTTCAAATGATAACACAGGAAGACTAAGTAGGAATGCCCCTTAAGGATAGGATGATGATGAAGATGACACTGCAAATCATGGGGACAATGATGATAGTAAGAGCAGCAGTAACCCACTGGGGGGTTTTATGTGCGGCTTACATTAGTTACCTCATTAAGGAAATTTACTCTCTTAGGGAATTTGATCATCATCTTGGTTATTATTCTCATGAACATCTTCTCCCTGTTATCTTTTTAACAATTGGATAAGTAATAGACTGATGATAAAGATTTTTTTTTAATCAAAAATATTTCTTTTTCACTAGGATTTAAGACTGAAAGAGCCAGTGTCTTAATTAGTTAAATATTAGTCTATAAACTACTTGAACTTAGATAGGATGTGTGGAGATTGCCCCTTTCTCATGTCTCATTTTGTCACTCCTGTTTTTTCTCTTCTTTCGTCTGTGTCGGTCTACATCCTGAAGCATCTGACTTTCTCAGGCAAATCCCCCGATGTATCTCATAGAGTAAATCTTCGATCTCAATCTGTGCCCAGTACCTTTTGGATGCTCTAGCATTGCTAATGCTTTGCTTTGGTCATGTGGTACTTACGTGAGGGGTCTGCCTCCTTTGGAAGTCTCTTATTTATATTAATCACTTAGTTTCTGGAAAAGAATGCAGCCAGCTGAAAGGGGGCTCAGTCCAGAATATGTAGACTCTTTGCTGCAGGAGCAGACACTTCATATGTACCACATTTTTTTTAATGCACAAAATATAGTAGTATTTAATTCTCCCCAAATCTTAGTTTATACAGTAGCCGACAAATACAGTTTAATCTCTGTCTGAGAGACAGAGACATAGCATGAATCGGGGAGGGGCAGAAAGAGAGGGAGACACAGAATCTGAAGCAGGCTCCAGGCTCTGCGCTGTCAGCACAGAGCCCAATGCAGAGCTTGAACCCACAGACTGCGAGATTATCGCCTGAGCCAAAGTCGGATGCCCAACCAACTGAGCCACCTAGGTGCCCCAGGTTGTACCAACTTCTTAATGATTATATGGCACGACAATTATTTTATTGACACTATCTCTCTTAAGTGTATTACAGTTATTACTTTATATATTTAAAAAAAAATCTGAGCATCTGAATGTCTAAAGAATTCTCACTGTGTCAGTTTTCAATTTGGATATTGAGAATTCCTTTTAACTAAACTTAGGATGTTTAATTCTTTGAAAAATAGATTATAGATATTATAGGTTTAAAGATCAAGATACTGAGGATTCATATTCTGAAGATATTTAAAATTACCTTTATTGAAGAGGTAATGCCATGGGAACATCTGAAGAATATGGTTTATAAAACCTGATTGTGGATGATTTCATTGATTGTCAAATCAACAATAGAGATTAGGCATCTTGTTCCAGGATTGGAAAAGAATTTAATTTTTTTCCAGATTCTGACAAACTGAAAAGCTATGTAAATTCTGTTATGAAATCATTTGGAGATTTTTCCCTTCTCAGTTCTTCACTAACGTAACTTGTTACGTAGGTGAATACCACATAGAGTTGAAATATGGAATCCACCAGCCTTCTACATTGGCCCAGAGGTTACGCTCTGTTACTCATTTTTGAAATGTGATGGTGGAGCATGTCCATGATATTCATACTTCTACCGTGTTTCTTAGTTTTATTTTCTTATTTTTTTAGTTTGCTTATTTTGAGAGCGAGGAGGCAAGCGGGGGAGGAGTAGAGAGAGATGGAAACAAGAGAATTCTAAGCAGACTCTGTGCTGTCAGCGCAGAGTCTGACATGGGCTCTTTCTCAATGACCGTGAGTTCATGATAGGAGCTGAAATCAAGAGTCGAACACTTAACGGACTCAGCTGTCCAGGCCACCATGTTTCTTAGTTTTTGGTGCTGAGTGTTTCAGGTGTTTGTTTGTTTGTTTACTTGGTCATGTCTCAGGTCTTCTCAGCCTTTGAATTTAAAGAGTAAGTGGTATGACTTTATGTCATTTTGTAGTTTTATAGAGGATATATGAAAATTGTGGTGCACTTAAAGGTTTTATTTTTTTTTTAATGTTTATTTTTGAAGGGGAGAAAGAAGCACAAGTGGGGAGGGGAGGAAGGTGCAGAGTGTAAGGGAGACAGAAGATCCATTGTGGGGCTCGAACTCACAAACCATGAGATCATGATCTGAGTCAAGTTAGATGCATAATGACTGAGCCACCCGGGTACCCCGCATTTAAAAGTTTTAAATCTAAACAGAAGCATTGTTTTTGATAAGGTCTTATGTAACATGGAGAATTGGGAATAGAGTTGGATAAACAGAATGTTCTTTTATTTGAGAGAGTTGCATTCTGTTTCTGCTGTGAAGTAGGTAGGAGGGAGGACTTCTCGACCTCACAATCCACATTGACCTTACCATTCTTTAATTCTGAGACTGAGGTCTCCTCACCAGATTATGCTTATCTTAGACATTGGATGGCACTTGGTGGGGTCACAAAAGGCATTCCAGAGATAATTCTTTCGAAGGACTCAAATGTATTTTTCCCTTAAATTCCAAAAGTGAGTCTGTTGAGTAATATGTCATGAGTTTTACAAATTAGGATGCTTAAGAAACAAGAGGTATGGAAGTTTATCAATCCATTAATTGGTTAGTTACCTAAGAAGGTAGTTGTGGAAGTCGAAAGCAAATAAGAAGTTCCAAGTTCCTTTTGTCACTCTGAGAAGCCCTTGAGTATCCTCATTTCCGTCCTAACTCTTTTTTTCTAGCTTTTTCAACTGTACAGAATTCTTATTGTAGAGAATTTTAATTGCAGGACATACTCTATCCTGCTTGTGCCTTTAGAACTGTAGGATCAAGAGGCACTTGGGAAGCCATTTATCATCTTTTCTAGTAGTATTCATAGATTTGAACTCTTGATAACCTAACATAAATAATTATATTAATAATATATATCTAATATAAATAAAGTTTCATTTAACATGTATCAGGTAAGTTCATATTATATTTAAGGGTGAGAAGGGGCCTTAGAAATAATTGGAAGTCTAAGCCTATCATTAATCAGATGAAAAAGTAAAGTCCTAGGACTTGTCATTGGATTTATTGTCATGAAATGTGATCATATATTTTGGTACATATCAGTAATATAAGTTTTGAAAGTATGTCTCAGAGATGAATGCATTACCGACTAATGTGGATGAATAGGTTTGGGAGTGGGAGAGATTTTGGTTATAGACTATTCTACAGAAGTGTTGCTTGGTTTTACATGATAACTTGGTTGATCTTTAATATATTCATTCTCTACCCCCTCTTTCTAATACTATTAGAAATAAAAGACTATCAGAGAAAGTTTCAGGGGCAATGGAACTTTTCATAACTGGGACTTGCTTTTTGTCCTCTAAAGAATGGTTATATGGATTAGGGGAATATAAATGATCGGTGTGTTCATAGATTGCATAGCCCTATCTTTAGCTTGCCTTTTAGTGTGGGGAAGTATCCACAACCGTCTCTCTTCTACAGCCCCGGAAGTCTCAGATTGCAAATAGCTGTTTGAGTGGGAGAGACTGAACCAAGCGGCAGACAGTCTGTTTCTCAAGCCGTATTATCAAAGGAAATGTGTATCTGCTGAGTATTATCTCTATGTTCCAAAAATAAATAAAATCCAGTTTCATATTGTTGGTTATTTGGCTTCTCTTGGCCCTAGGAAATTTCTGTTTGCATAGTAAATAGGGAGATGAGGGTTTGCAGAGTAAAATTCTAAGGTTTCCTTTATTTCTCTAGTATTTTATTAAGAAAAAATACGAAAGATACAGAAAAGTTGAAGGAATTCTATGCTGAATACCCATTTCTACTATTTAGAGTCTATAATTGATAACATAGTGAGATAGTTGCTTTATCACACATCCATTATCTATCTATAAAATATATTTTTAATAGATTCTGTCTTTATCTTGACAATAACCATTAGGACCTGAAAAATACGTACACACACATGCATGTACATAAATGCCGTTTTTACTCCCTCTTTAAGTTCTGATAAGCCATGATAACAGATTCTTTTTTGTAGAGTTCAGGAAGAAGAATGGGATAAATACATTATACCTGCCAAGTCAGAATCTGAAAAATACAAAGTGAGCCGAACTTTCAGCTTCCTTATGAATAGGATGACAAGCCCTCGGAATAAGTCCAAGGTAACTCGAGTTCTCTGCCTATTGTGTTTAAAATATAGCTGGTTCCGTTTTTCAGCAATTAGTATAGTTTCCAATTGCCCTCGAAAATCCCTTTTGTGTTTACATATTTGAGGACCTCGACGTTTCTTCTGAAATATTGTCCGAGTCAGTAGAAATTACAAGACCACTGTAGCCTGGACACGGTTCCATTGTGGCGTCACGGCACTCATCCACGAGTGGCCTTTACGTTCAGACAGAAAAAGTAGAGACTGTGTACGGCTTCTATGAGTACCTTGGCTCTCAGCATTTCTTTTTTCTCATTTCTCCCCACTTGGCTGTTGCTGCTCTATCTGAAGACAAAAAGCAAGGATGCCAAAGACAAAGAGAAACAGAGCCAACATCAGTTTGTCCCCGGAACTTTCTCTGGAGTTCAGCAGTGTTTGGTTTGTGATAAAACGCTCCTGGGGAAGGAGTCATTCCAGTGTTCCAGTAAGTTCTCCGGCCCAGTGTGTGCTGTCTTTGCACTTTGCCTCCCCAGACAGTAAGCTTCCTGAGAATAGGGCCATTGTTAAGCGTGTTTACATAAACCTTCGTAATAGTGCCACACATGTGATTTAACGACTTGCCAAGCAGTGACCCATGATGGTTCGAGTCAGTGGTTTTTGTCCACAAGTGATAGCCTCCCAGAACCCCAGCCCTGTGTATTTCACTGCTTGCTTGACGTCTCCACTTGGGTATCTACATAGCTTCTCAAATATTGCATGTCTGAAATGGAGCTCTGCTTCATTCCTGTGCCCGTCTACAGGCTGACCCTCTCGGTTAATGGCATCTCTATCATGCCCGCTGGATGCTCGTGCCAAAAATCTTGAGGTCTTTCGTTATGACTCTTTCTCTCTCACATTCCACATGCAGCCCTTCAGCAAGGTCAGTCTTCACAGTGTGTGTGAAAGCCACCCACCTTTCATCCTGCTGCTGGTATCACCCTGGTCGAAAGCCACCATTTCAATCACTTGCTAATTGGTTTCCTTGCACTTTTACCACAAACAGCGCAGTTCTGAAAACATCGGTTCTCAAAACATGAGCCACGGTGAGCTTGTGAGGGCACATAGCCTTGCGTTCCAGTTCCTGTAGTGGCTCCCTGTCATCCCGCCAGGCCAAAGCCCTGACAGTAGGTGCCAGGCCCCCTGATCTCTCCCGTCATCCTCTCCCCCTTCCTTCCTCTGTTCCAGCTGCTCTGCCATCTTTGCTCTGCTCTCAGCCTGCCCGGCAAGCTGCTCCCTGAGGGCCTTCCCTGCCTCTTCCTTCAGCCTGCAGTGCTCCTCTCTCAGATCAGCCACAGGGATTGCCCCCTCACCGCCTTCGGGTGTGCTCAGATAGGACCTCAGCCAGGCCTTTCCTGACCACCTTCTGAGGTGACTCAGAGCAACCCTGTCCCTGGGCATCATCGCCCAGAGAGTTCCTTGTCTCCCAGACCATCAAGACGAAAACCATCCTCAAAATCCACATGCAGAAAGCCTGTCCTTCATCCTGTGTTAATTTGTGTCCTGGATTAGCCCACACTTTCCAGATAGTTGCGTTTGGTTCCCTGTGTGGTGAAGGGTCTTATGGGTGGTTCTCTCCTCAGCCTCGGTTTATAGCCAGAGGCCTCCCCAGGAGTGTGTTCTCTTTCCTTTGGTTGGTTTGATCTCCCTCCTCTTCATTTCTCTAGCTCCGCTGTATCTGTCTCGATTTCTCACCCCATCTTGGAAGATCTTCTCTGACCACCGTGTCCGAAAATTTTGCACACCACATGTATGATCTCTGTACCTCTTCCCGTTAATAATGGGTAATGTACAAACTCCTGTTTTTAACTACTAAAAGAGACCTGAAGGACTAAAATCGCACAGTGATCCTTCTGTATTCCCTGCAGCAGCTGTCACGAAACCCAGCCCTTGGGTACTCATGTGTTGTTCATGCTTACAGGGGGCGGGCCTCTTGAAAGGTAATTCCTGGCGGAGCACAGGACATGTTGCTTCACACAGAGTTGGTCCAGTGGGTGGCCACGAAAGTTTTAGTGGAAGATGGAAACGGCTGAAAATATAGAGGATGCAGTTAGCTTTGAAAGTAGTCATTATTTTTTAAAAAAATGCAGTAGGACTCCTAAAAGATACAAGGTTTAAGGAGAAATTTAAAATTATCCAAAAGCTTAAAAACTAGAGAAGATGGCTATTCATTTTTTTAATGGAGTCCCTTCTGATAATAAAAAAGTTAGTGCTTGATTTTGCTTGATTACTCCTTACTCTACAGTTAACTTTTCCCCAACTTTTTCACAACAAATAACGTTATAAGCGGCATTCTGTTGCCTATAACACTGTCCACGTGTTTGATTATTGTCTTAAATTCTAGCATCAGTAGATGTTAAATTTCCTCTTTAACCCACAGTTTTTAAAAAGTTTTAAGATTTCTAGTTTTTAAGGAGAGGAGTGTTGGGCAGTTAAACTTTGGTTATTAAGATTTTTACATGGGACAAGAGATTGTGACATGTATAAGCTGCTGTTATTAGGAATAATTCTATTTTATGGGTGTAGTTTTGTTTTTAATTATGAAGATTACTACTTCTAAAATGAAGACCATGGTATGACATAAAACAAAATATAATAGATATTCAAAATTCTGATGTTTGTATTTTTTTTGTTAAAGCCTGAGTTGCTAGTTTTTCACAAATTCTTTTCAGTTATAAATAGATTTCACTGCTTATGTTTAGATGTCACATTATTTGGTGCACAGAATTTCACAAATCACAGCTTTGTGGAAGATTTAACTTTGATAAATATAAAATTACCCTTTTAATGCCATTATATGCTTTGGGCATTGATTTTTACTTTGTCTAAAATTAATATTCCTTTTGCTTTCCTTTTCTTTGAATTTTCTCTTACTATTTCTGTGTTTTTAATTTGGGATGTGTTTTAATTTAGACATAGTTAATCTGGAATTAACTGAGAGCTAGTATTTTATAACAAGGCTTTTTTTCTTATTTAATTTTACAGCTTGTTGACTCTCTTTTACAGTTCTTTGCTGTTTTCTGTGATGTTTGATTTTGTTATTTATACCATGGGTTGTTAATGTTGTTTTTAAAATGTTTGTTTTTTTATTTATTTAATTTTATTTTGAGAGAGTGCTCCAGTGGGGAAGGGACAGAGAGAGGGAGGGAGAGAATCCCAAGCAGGCTCTGAGCTGTCAGTGCAGACCCTAACACGTGGCTCAGTCCCACAAACTGTGAGATCATGACCTGAGCCTAAATCAAGAGTCAGACACTTAACCCACGGAGCCAGCTAGGTACCCTCCATCTGTTGTTGGTTTTTATGTTATCTGGGGATTTGGCAAGATAAGCTTGTTTAATATCTATTAGTGGTAACTTATGGCTTATAGTTGAATATTCTTTAATTTCTCTTATATCTAACCTTTTTTCCATTTGATTCTATTGGTATATTGAATTATTGAATTGCTCTTTTTTTGTTGTATGATCTTTCAAGAATAGTTTTCTGTTTCAAGAATAATTTGATACCTGTATGAAGTTCTCTGTCTCTGCTTACAAAATGTTTTTAGATGTGTTTCTTTGTTTAGCTGGTTTCACTGCTTTTGCTCCTTTTTTTTTTCTTTTTTAAAATAAAGTGTGATCAGTTCTTGAACCCTTAATTTCAGTTCTGCTGTTAATAGTCTTAAGTAGGGTTTCAGGTAAATAAATACTTTTCTTGAAAGGTTTATTGGAGTGATCTGTTTTCTGAAATCTTGTTTATCTAAGGAGGTAGATCTTTGTTTCTTTCACACACAAAGGTATCGATCAGCCATATAAATTCCTAGACCAAAACTTTTGCCCCCAATACCCTATCAACATTGGTCCATGAATTTTGGGCATTGAATATTATAGTGGAAAAGTTTGGAGCCTGTCTGACTTTCTTTCTTTTTTGGTGACCTACTTTTTCTGCCTAGATGCTTAAGAACTTTAAATTTTTAAATCATATAATAAGATGTTGTCAGAATATGTGTTTTAATTCCTAGAAAACCACGAGGACTGTAGATTTGCCTTTGGTAGTTCTTTTTTAGCTTGATAAAAGTTTTTGTCAAGTTGTAGCTTTGGCTATTTCTTCTGATTTAGTTTTTCTGATTTCTTTCTTAGTGAGGTATGATCTCTGTTACCTTTTTTGTATGACATGTTCTATTTTATAATTATACCCCTCTTTTCCTCTACATTCTGGAGGGAATCTTTCAAGTCTAATTTCCTGGTGCTGCTTTGATAGTTTTGTTAAATCGATTCTCCTCAGTTCATTCCCAGGTCTGCTTTCTTGTCTCACAAAGCTCCTTCCCCCTGTCATCTTGCAGGCCTATTGTGCTGCCCTGTTCTCCCTTCGTGGCCTTGTCGTCCTGTTTTACGTCTATTTTGTGTCTTTTAGGGAAAACACATTTCATGTATCTAAGTTTTTCCTCTCTATTTCTAGACTTAATGATAATCAGTGGCTACCTGTGAGTTTTCAGTCCAAATTTGTGTTAGGTCATACTGTCTGCTCTTTTCCCTTTTCCTTTCATTCACTTGTTCTGGAATGAGGAGAGAGCCGTCCGATTTCCACACTTGCCAGCTGACCTCAGCTCTTTGGCCCTTGAGATGTTGGCTAAAATGCTCTGCAGACCCACAGCGGGAGGAAGTTGGGCTCATTTCTCAGTGAGTTATAGGCACTTGACAGGGATCTAAATGGGATCTTCTACCCACAAGGAAGGATTCTTTGTAATAAAGATTGTGTTAAGCTGGAGGCTCCTCCATCTGTAGTGTGTGGGGTGGGTGGGACAAGGAGGTGGTGGCTGATGGTGTGGAGACTGGAGGGCTGGTGGGCAGGACAGGATGACAGGAGTCTGGCAGAAAGTGGTCCCCACACGCAGGGACCGCTTCCTGTGAAGACACCCTGAATCTCTGAGCCAGTGGGCAGAGAGGGGCAGGTAAACTCTTCCCTTTTAGTGAGGTTGAGGCCACATGTTTTATGGAGTAAGACAAGCAGATTGCTAACTTGTCTCTTTTAATTTGGCTGCCTGGAGTTAGCAGGAATTCCTCTTGGAGCCCAACAGGACTTTATTTTCAGCCTTGTTGTGAACTTTATTTCTTTCCATTTTGCAAGGCATTTGACCTGGCATGGGAGCGGGCCATTGCCGCCAACCAGATGTCAGAAATCCCTTGCAGTGTTAGGCGGATGGTAGTAAATAAGTAAATAGGTTCTCAGGCAGACACAAGAGTGTTTATCTTGCACAATTGCAGGTTCCATAATTGGTAAGACTGCTCAGAAGGGGAAAAATACCTCCAAGGAAATGGAAATATTAGCCATGTGCTTGCGCTCACGTGGTGGGGCTACATGTGATTTAGTTACTTTTTTCCCCTATATTTTCTCAATACTTACATATGCTGTTTTTACCATGACCAGTAAATGCTCAGTGTAGTCTTACTCATTTTTCCCTTTCAGACTGTAATGCATATGTGCACAAGAGTTGTAAAGACGCCGCACCTCCGTGTACCAAGGTGATCTCTCATTTGTTTTGCATGTGCATATATAGCTTTGTTGCTTCCTGTTCTCTGTTTAGGGTTTTATTCTTTTATTACTGTCCAGATTTGTTTCTAAGGTGATCATTACAGTGATAAAAGAGCACGTGTTCAAAGTGCGTAGTTGTTTCCGTAACTATATACCTTTGGAAATAGGGAAAGCTCCCATGTGGCCACCTGTGTTACAAGGTGTAAGCGGGTTAGTCTCTCTGTCGAGATGTGCTTGGTTTATGAGTGCAGACCTTAAGCATCAGTGTCTGGGGTCTAGAGCAGTAATTCTCAAACAGCAAGTATCAGCATCACACCCGGAGGACTTACTGAAACTAGATTTCTGAGCCCCATGCGCAGAATTTCGGATCCAGTAGGGTCTGAGTGGGGTCAGAGAATTTGCATTTCTAACAAGTTCCCAGGTGGTATTGCTGTCCTGGGACCATACTGTGAGGCCCACTAGAATAAAAGAATGTTCTCTGAGTTTGGGAGTGGGCTTGAGGGAATAGACACATGTGTCATGCCTATTCCTTTGTTGCCCACTTTAATGTCACGTTAGAAATGTGAGCGAGCATGCTGACACTTCAGGGGGAACCCTGGAGTCTCTAACCTTTGTGTCAATTGAAACACACATTGTGTCAGGTCACAGAGTTAAGCATGATGCCTGAGCACCCAAGGGTGTTGTGTCCTATAGACAGGAAGAGTGGCCAAGAGTAGGAGACCAAGTAGGAGAAAGGCAGCATGCCTAGGAACTTGTCTCTCTGCCTTGGGCTGGACGCATGAGTTGGACATTTCTGGTTCCCACAGACTTTAAATAAAGCTGGGATATTCATGAGATGTGTTCGCGAGGTATGCCTTTACTACAACTGGCACATCTCATTATTACAACATTTTTCCTTGTTGCTTTTAGTGTCTTTTGCTTTGAATTCTTGGTTTGAAATAAAATAACAAAAATGATAGAGATAAGCCTCCTGTATAACTGGGTGGACATTCTTGTAGTCAAATGGAATTTAATCTTATTTTCCATGTTTCTAATGTTCTTTATTAGAAATTCCAAGAGAAACATAACAAGAACAAACCGCAGACCATCCTTGGAAGTAAGTGATGTGGAAGTGACAATTTCATACATACCATGCTTTATTCCAACGTAAAAGACCTCCTCCTTTGTTACTTGCTTTGCCCGATTATGTCTTCCTTCCTAACACACGGTTGGTGTAATATTTAGTTACAAGGGGATCAAGAACGGTATAAACTTCTGTGCCAGCCTGATAACCTTTGTGCTGTATGTCCTATATGATATTTTAAGAAGGACTGTATGGGGGAGGGTGTTAGGATGTTGTCTCAATTCTAAGATATGATCTAGTGTAATATGCACTATTGATTTAATAGCCTTTGGGGGAAAAGAGAAATACGACATTAGATGTACATAACTTTGTTTTCCTAGCAGTAACCCCTATTTACCTATACAAATACCTGTCACCTACTTCTTCAGAATCAGAGTTAGGGACAAAATCCTCAAGTTTGGAGTCTACAGCCGCCGATGTCCATTATCACAGGGGCCTGGTCCTGCTTATTAGCTGGGCTTGAGGCTTTGATCTTAGCAGCTCCTTCAGCACGACTGAAATTTAAAGGCATGCTGGCATTTTCCTCACATATGGCTAATCTCGGCGCTTCTGTTTTTCCTTGAATTATGTATTGCTTAAATTTAAACAATTTCTCTTGAAAGTAATAGGCAGCCTCTTACAGTAGTTTACATTGCATGCAAGAACCAGGGACCATCATCTCCTAAGTTTGAAAATCCTTTCATTTATTGTGAGAGATTTTGGAATTTGTTCCACCTCAAATACTGCATTGCTTTCCATATGGCAGGCATTCTGAAGTTTTCATATTAATGCTCCAACAGTGTGACCAGTGTTTCTAAAACCACTTGAATCAGGGGACAATAAAGTATGCAGATTCATGGTAACTTGAGATTGGATGTGAGGTTACACTGGTGACGGTTGTGCAGACAGTAGCAGCTGTGACGTCATTTACCTCTGCTTTGATAGAAGTCCCTTTGGTTGTAGTTGTGAGGCTCTTCTCAATAAGGTTAAGCATGAAAATATAAAGCATCTTATAACTGATAGAATTCCATCTCTTGACTTGGAAGTCATGAGAATAAAACCAAATCATACATGTATAAAAAATCCTTCATCATATTTTGGGTATCCATATAAGTATTTATTCTCTTTTGCTTGAGAAGGTGTGTGCTCTATCTCTGAAACTGTAGGACTGAAATATTTTCCGAGGTCATGTATGGCACACATCAAATGTAAAAGCATATGTGCCCATAATAATTTAGAATCGACCACTAAGGTATTGAAGTGCACCCTTTAGTTTTCAGTATGTGACAGAGAAGAGCTCAGCTCGACTTGGAGGTTTCATTTGCCTGAAGGTCTCACCCATAAAGAACAGACTCCCCAGCATCATTCCATTCCACTGACACGCTCTGTCTGTGTATGACTGTTTATACATACAATACGCATTCTACTAATAGTGCTAATAACACCTTGAATCTATTTAAAGCTGGTTCTGAGGAGTACAAGCAGTGGTTTATGGGAAAGCTGTCTCAGTGTTTCCCCATTCCATTTTCTTGTTTGTGTAATCCCAGCCACCCAGTCTCCAGGTGGATATGCTGAATCAGGCCTGCCACATGGGTATCAGGAGGGTGAGAAATGGAAGGGACATTTGAAGCAGGTGTCAGGATGTGGCAAGAAGACTGGTTTCAAGGCTGGGCTTGCGATGTATTAGAAGCAGCCGTTCTAGTGTTTCGCTTCTTGGCTTTTTAAGTGACTGGTTGTAATTACTGCCTTCTGTGAAAACCACGTGAAGCGCTCATTTTGATTTCTAGATTCTTCATTTCGAGACATCCCGCAACCTGGTGTCTCCTTGCACCCTTCCTCCTCCATGCCTATCGGATTGCCCACTGGGAGAAAAGAACCTTCAGCGCAGGTCCATCCATTGTCCAGAAGTGTTCCAGGCACTACCTTGGAAAGGTAAGGCTTGGTGTGATTTCTCATCTTAATGTCTCAGAACCGCCACTGGAGCTGACGCTTCTCTCTCCCTCCCTCCAGCTTCAGAAGGTCAGGGCCATCCTTGGAGTCTGAGAGTGACGGGAGCACCTGGAGGAGCAGGTCTCACTCCGATGAGCTTTTACAGTCTATGGGCTCTTCTCCTTCCACGGAGTCCTTTTTAATGGAAGGTGAGGAGAAGACACTTTGTGTCTGAGATGAATTGCCAAGTGGAATATTTCCTCAAGGACTTAAGATTGAAACATGCTCTTTTTCTTTTTTTTTAAAAGCATTCTGTTTCATAGTGTCTTTTTGGTATAGGTTCTTTTGATAAAAGAATGAAAAATTAATCCTACTGGATACTCGCAGGTAGTGACTGATATATATGATGAATGGAGTAGACATGTCATAAAGATAAGAGAATGAAATACATTCTGTGCTTGTTGTTGTTTAAAAAGTTTTAGAACTGTTGAGGAACTGGAATAAGGATCATACAATTAAAATATATACTTAGTTAAGAGGGGACTCTCCTAGATTTCTGAGATACTTATCACCATCTGTTACCCCTTCTAGAGGAATAAAATCATGTTTTAAAGCATATTTTGTAAGATAGGATTTAATCTGGTGAACTGCATGTTGTATCCAAGCTGTATCAACAGGTGAAGGAGGACCAAAGGAAAGGAGAGCAGTGACAAGAGAAAGGAGTGGACACTGTCCTGGGAATCTATTGCTTTTATTTTCAGCTTGGGTCTTTAAATCCACTGTTGTCTCATCTTGACTGAGGTGGACTCTGTCTAAGGCGTGCTGTGTGGGCCCGTGGAATTTAGTGTTCCTGGAAGGTGTGTGTATGTGATGCCAAATTCTGAAATGCATAAATACATAGATACATAAAATCTAGCCAGCTAGCTGTACTTATACAGGACTTGAGCCCGTGTACCCTGCTTGCATGTTTGTATTAAAGGCAGCAAGCCACACCAAGAGCAAATCAAGTACACAAGTACAACATTCAGATTTGAGTAAACAGTACAGAGTTCCCTGGGGCAAAAGAAATTGTGTGTTCAAGATTCTCTAAGCACGTTATGGACTCTAAAGGCTACCAAAAATAAAACTACAGTATAGCAAGCCCAAACAAACAAAAGAATCTTTAAATCCTTTTTTTTTTCCCCCTGCACACATACACCATCGCTGTTTTAATGATTCTTTGCTTTCACGAGCACTGCCTTGATTTGGACCCTTTCACCAGTTTAACTTTCAGGGGTTTCTGCTCCACATCAACAGTATTTTGGCTTAGTTGTCTCTGTGTTGTTGGTAGGTTTCTTTCCTGTGTGTTATGTGTGTGACCCCACTTCTGGCTTCTCTGTCGTATGCACACCCTAGATGTCGTGGATTCTTCTCTGTGGAGTGACCTCAGCAGTGATGCCCAGGAGCTGGAGGCAGAATCTTGGAGCCTGTTGGTGGATCCCTCGTTTTGCAGTAAGCAGGGGAAGGATGTCATCAAAAGACAGGATGTCATTTTTGGTAAGTATTTAAAATACGCTCTTGGGGCTGAAGCATTGTGGTATAGAGAAAAAAGCATGAAATTTGCAATCCTGTGGACCTGGGTTCAAATCCTTCTTCTACTGCTTTCTAGCTACTTGATCTCAGACAAATGATTTAACTTGCCTGGATCTTAGTTTCTCCGTCTTTAAAATGGGGATAATGACATTCAGGTTTAACTCTTATGAGGCTTAACTGAGGCATCGGATGTACCTGGTAAAAGCAAATTTTATTTCTGAGACCTTTTAAAGTTTACTTAAACATGACCTATATGACTTTACTTCTCTTTTAAGAATCACGGTAAATTTTCACATACACTTTTACGCAGGGTAGACGAATAGAGCTCTGAAGTTTGCCCAACACACCAGCGGGTGCTCTTCCTCCAGACCGCTGCGTGTGGGCAGCACCTGGATCACGGCCGTGCAGGCCCGCCTGCATCCTGCAGTCCTTAGTGTGCCTTTGCGCTCCGACATTTTACTCTTTCATACTATTTGAAGTGGAGGCAATTTGAATTAGGGGAAGATAAATTATAGACTCATTACAGAAAAAAGTTAAAAAAAATTTTAAATATAAAGTAGACCCTGAAAAGTGGTTCCAGGAAGATACCCTTCTTGAATCCCGTGTATACGAGTATAGGCTGCAAGTCCGGTGGTGGGGAGGACTCTTTCTCACCTGTGTCAGGTGGTGGCCATGCAGGTCAGGTGGGACTGAAGTACGATCGTGGTTTGAACACTGCAGGGCTGTGCAGGTAGGAAGACGCTGCCCCTTCACTTCTCATGCAGTTTACATTATATTTTTCATTTGCCTCTTGCTTTCATATATTAAAAATAATCTAACTCGGGGCGCCTGGCTCAGGTCGTGATCTCGCGGTTCATGAGTTCAAGCCCTGCATTGGGCTCTGTGCTGACTGCTCAGAGCCTGGGGCCGGCTTCGGATTCTGTCTCCCTCTCTCTCTGCCTCTCCCTCACTCATACTCTGTCTCTGTCTCTCTCTCAAATATAAATAAACATTTAAAAAAATACTCTAACCCATTTGGGATGAATTATCATGTTGTGTAATTCACAGCATGGCCTCTGTGTCAGAGGGGCTTGTGTGCCAGAGAAAATCCTTCACTGTCTTTTTTTTTTTTAATTAAAAAAAATTTTTTTTTAATGTTTATTTGTTTTTGAGACACAGAGAGAGCATGAGTGGGGCAGGGGCAGAGAGAGAGGGAGACACAGAATCTGAAGCAGGCTCCAGGCTCTGAGCTGTCAGCACAGAGCCCGACGCAGGGCTCGAACTCACAGACCGCGAGATCATGACCTGAGCCGAAGCCGGACACTCAACTGACTGAGCCACCCAGGCGCCCCTGTCTTTCTTTTAAGGATGAGAAAAATCATACCTTTTCTGGGGGGTCATAATGAATAAATCAATGAAAGGATTAAGTAAAACGCGATGGGTACTTAGTACAGAATAGGTGCTAAAAACATAGGAAATAATAATTCGAAATTAATGTGTTCTCAATTAAAGAGATTTCTGTTTATGATGAAATAATAAAGCAACGTTGAGATTTGTTTACCCTCCATGGGTAATATTTTGAAGTCTTTCTCAAAACGCATGAGTCTGGAAATAGTCATTAATCTCAAATTGTACTTATGATGTTCCCACAAATCATGAATTATATCCTCTTATGATGCATTTTTACAGTTGAGATAGAATCCATATACCATAAAATGCACTCCATTAAAGTGTACAATTTAGTAGTTTTTCGTATGTTCATGGAGTTGTGTAACCATCAACCACTATTTAATTCCACAGCACATGTGTCCCTCTAAACAGAAACCCTGTGCCCATGAGCATTTACTCCCCGTGGTTCCCGCCTCCCAGCGCAGCAGCCACTCATCTCCTTGTCCCCATGGATTTTCCTACACTGGATATTTGTCGTAAATGGCATTGTACAATACATAGCTGGCTTCTTTCACTTAGCGTATTGTTTCTGAGGTTCATCCTTATGTTTATCAATACTTCTTCCTTTCTATGACTGTATATTATTTCATTGTAAATATACTACATTTCATTTCATTAGCAATTGGAGGTCATTTTAGCAGTCGATGGTCATTTCGGGCCATTTCCACTTTTGGGGTCATGTAGTAACTTTATGTTTGAACTTAAGAAGAACGCTAGACTGTTTTCCAAAGCAGCTGCACCATTTGACATGCCCGCCAGTGATGTACTGAGGGTTTTGCTTTCTCCACATCCTTACTAACTCTTCTTTACTGCCCACCCTTTTCTATTACAGTTAGCCTGGTGTGTGTGAAGTGTGTCTCATTTCGGTTTTGATATGCGTATTCCTGCTGGCTAATGATGTTGAACATCTTTCCATGTGCTTACTGGTCATTCGTATATCTCTTTGGAGAAACATCTATTCAAATCTTTTGCCCATATTGAAGTGGGGTTTTTTGTTTGTTTTGTCTTTTTACTGTTGAGTTGTAATAGATGTTTTTAATCTCTGGATGCAAGTCCCTTATTGCCAGAGTCCAGTTCCGGCGAGTCCAGGGGTCCCTGAAGGATGGACGGTGTCAGCGAAAGGAATGAGAGAGTCACGAGATGTAGTCTGATCACGAAGCAGGCATCTCTGGCAATTCTGGCATCTCTGGCATCTCTGCTCTGCTGGTCTCAGTATTTTTATTTAAAGGCAGTAAATTACATCAAAGAGTGGCATTACAGCAGTAAGCATAGTTTGATAACTTTAGTAACAATGTGTTTTGATCAGCAAAGGGCAATTTCCTCAGTCTTGTGTGTTGTTTTACATCATTTATTTTTAGACCATAAAGGAAACAATTCTTATCTTAGCTATTTTGTGATTCTGCTCCTAAGGTAATGAACATATGCTGTCTTTGAAGTAGGATTAGGTAAATTTGTGGCAAGGGGAGAGAACAGGATGTTTACAAAGAAAACAGAATTGTTATTGTTATCATCTTAGTTAAACAGAGGGTGCATACCTTATCATCTTAATACCTATGTTAATCGTCTATAGAAAGGTTAAAAGTCATTCCATTTAGCTTCCTAAACTACATTGGGGAAGGTATAACTCTCCTGGTAATTCCTAAGGCTTGTCTAAGTTCCCTTGCTTATGAATGGTGAATTTACATAATAGGGGCCTAACGTTTACATAAGTTACATTAATATTTAGCCAGCTCATAACTGCTATCAATTTGTGTAACCTATTCTCAAGAGGCAGCTTGGAGGCTGCTTCTGGCCAGGTTACCCTCATTCAGATGGAATCCATCAAAGCATCACACTCTAGGTCCTTCCTTTTTATTTAAATGCCATAAAACCAAAGAGCATTACATCCCTTAAGTCCAAGATAGCAGCTCAAGAAATCCAAGCCTGAAAGGTTAATATTAGAAGGAGATGGCATTGGTGCCAGTTTGGTGGCAGGAGCCTTGCAATGTCTGCCTTTTCACAGGGAGACTGTCAACCTGTGAGCCCATGATGGCTCCCAACACCTTATGAGATAGTTTTGTTGGATTAAAAAAAATTTTTTTCAGTCCATTTACTGGAAATCCCAATACCACTGTTTCCTTAGAAGCTTAATAGTGTCATTGGCAGCCACACTTTATTAAAAATTGATATTTGAAAATCAAGGTCATTGTTTCCATGTTCCTTGTGGTATTTAAATCGTTCTTGCCATAGCCCTGCAATCTGATCATACACATTTTTCTTGAACATCTCCACTTTGTAGACATTCTCTCTTTCCATAGACATTGCATTCTAATTCTATTCATCTGTGCTAAGATCTGAAATTCCTCTCCCCTAATTTCTGTCAATGGGCTCTACCCACATAAAAAGTCTGATCTATTTCTCTAGGCCCACCCTTGGCTGCTACCATGTAACCGGCCACCGCCTTCCTTCCCCTTTTCTTCTTTTAAAGAAGCCTATTACTTGCTGTGAGGTTTAGAGTAAGTTATTTACTACTTTTGAGCATTCAGTTCATTCAGCAAAAGTACAGATAAGAAGATCTACCTGTCTTGGTCCTGAGAGATAAATAAAATAATGTCTACCATCCAACCAATATTAGCACCTCTTCAATGCCAGGCATTAAGTCTAGAAACCAGGGAAACAGCTGTGAACAAAATGTACAGATTTTCTGCTCTCATAAACTTAATGGGTTGTGGGGAGACAGTGCAGCGTAGGACAGAAAATCTGTAAAATACTCAGTAGGGTGTGTGTGGTTAAGTGCTGAGAAGAAAACAGAGTAGTGGGCCGTATCAAACATGGGGACACGGGTATTAAATGTTGGGGTCTACAGGGAGACTTGCGAGACCAGTAATACTTGAAGAGAACTGGAGGACTTTGGGAAGGAGCATTAGATAGTTCCGGGGAGGAAATATCCCAGGCGGTTGGAACAGCAAGCAAGGAGGCCTTGAAATAGGATATGACTTTCTCTCATTCTATGGACTGTCTTTTCACTTTCTCTGTGAAAGTGTTTGTTCCTTGATCACCACGCTTTGTTTTCTCCTGGAGAAAGTGGAATTTTGGAGCCAGATCCAACTACTGTTATGTGTGTTAGGGAGCTTTATTATATTCAATTCAATCCAATTTAATGAATGTGTTACTACTCAATGCAAAAACCAAAAAGCCAAAAAAGAAAAAAAAAAAACAGGCAAAGGAAGTTATATTTTATAGAGCATTTAGGGGAACATTAGACCTGGTTTCTAGCTGAAGGTGGATAGTTAGTTATATTATGCTAGCTAATTATGTCTGAGTTTTAGATACACTGGATTCTTACATACATATGGGACTTCACTTCTTTGTGTCATCTTCATGTATTTGGAAAAAAGGAAATGGCTTGGTATTTTGAGCTTGCATTAGTTGTTGAATCAATGCTGACCTTTGTAGTGGAAGAATATCATTGTTCCTAAACATCACCTCTCTCTCTCTTTTGATTTGTATAACGTTTAGCGTTTAGCCACTAGTGTCATTCGGTGGAGTACTTGCTCATTAAAGCTTATGTCTGCACGTGTGTTTCAGAGCTGATGCAAACAGAGATGCATCACATCCAGACCCTGCTCATCATGTCCGAGATCTTCAGGAAAGGGATGAAAGAGGAGCTCCAGCTCGATCACAGCACCGTGGATAAAATCTTTCCCTGCTTAGATGAGTTACTTGAAATCCACAGGCATTTCTTTTCTAGCATGAAGGAGCGAAGGCAGGAGTCCTGTGCTGGTGATGACAGAAATTTCATCATCAATCGCATCGGAGATATTCTGGTACAACAGGTGAGAGAGATTGAAAGGCCCTAACCTCAAAAACCTGAAGGTTTGCAGACTTCCCACAGTGTGAAAACCTGTGAAGAACTGGAATTGATTTTTGTTTTTTGTTTTTTTACCATTGTCGGCAGATGGGATTGCCTGGTTTTCTTGTGTTTGATATGCCTATGTGCGCCTGATGGCCGAGAGCTTTAACGGCCAGGGACTGACTGTGTGTGTCTCCAAACCTGGTGGGTTCATCCCTGTCAATGTCTCCACCAGGAGTCACAGCCATAAATAAGACTCTTAGGAAAATTCTGACTAGACTTCTTGATGTGGTGGCTCTGTGATAACATGCCCCATTGGGCCTGTGATGATCATGGTAGTAACTCCAAGACAGGTGCTGGCTCATCTTAGGAAGAGTGAGGAAGATCTTCAAAGCCTTAAAGACTTGGTGTTCATGCTTGGAGGACCAGACCGCAAATCTCGCTAAAAGGAGGCACTTTTTAGGTGGTTGGGATGTTTGAAGCATCATGCGAATGGATTGTGTGACTCCGCTAATAGGAAAGAAAACCAAAACTTTGACAATGCCTATTGGCCCTCTGGTCTCTTTGAAAGGGCTTTTCCGTGAAAAAATATGCTAATAGAGAAGTTAACTAGCATACCCTCCATGATCACAGTAGGAAAAGCACTTTTAGGGTACCTCCATGTATATTACCTCCTGTGTTACCTGCACAACTCTATAAGGTAAATCTTATTTTCCCCATTGTACAAATATAAAAACTGAGGCACGGGGAAAGTAATAACTTTGTCAAGTTCACGCATCTCCTACATAGTATAACTGGGATTTAAATCACAGTCTGCTCCTTTAACAATGAGTTAGGGATATGATTTCTTGGGACCTCTATAGTGACATCTGCAGAAGTTTTTTTATCATCGCTTGTTTTTAGGTCTCAGTAAAGCAGGGATTCTTACCAGTTTGGTGACTACTATACTTCAGCACCTAGAACAGTGCTTGGTACCATAAATATTTATTGAATGAATGGATCACTTAGGAACAAAACACCAGAAATTCACTTGAGCACCACATTTTGCAGTCCCTCGTAGCACCTGGGGAAAGGCATGGAGATGCATCCTTACTTAACTTCGTTTGACTTTCTCTAGATAAATTCCAGAATGTCACCTTCTCCAGAAGTCTGATTTTGAAACCATTTCACCATGTAGGACACAATAATAGAGTTCAGCTGTTGGTTCGTTTACTAAAAAATGGAGAGTTAAGGTCATTGAAGTAAATACACTTAAATATAGATATTTTTAATGCACAAAACAAACCCCCCCACTTAATTATGCAGCAACTACTTCTTCATGTCTAATAATGTAAAAACCCCCATCAGTAACACGTTTTTACTTTATTATTATTTTTTTAAATCTTATTTATTTATTTTTGAGAGAGACAGAGACACAGTGAGTGGGGGAGGGGCAGAGAGAGAGAGAGAGGGAGAGGGGAGACTCCCAAGCAGGCTCCATACTGTTAGCATAGAGCCAAATGTGCGGCTCGAATCACGAAACCACGAGATCATGACCTGAGCTGAAACCCAGAGTCAGATGTTTAACCGACTGAGCCATCCAGTCTCCTCTACAAGTTTTTAATCAGAGTAATCTGCTTTGCAGATCATCTATGAAGTTGTAGACTTCTTCTGTCCTCATAATTCATCTGAAACATACAGTGCCAAGTTAAGAGACTGTAAAGTCATTTCCAAGACAGTTTGGGTAAAAATGTAAGAATGTGTCTGTGAACTTTAATACGAGTGTATTCAAAATGAAGTGCACGATTTTTTTTTGATCATTTGAAATTATTTACATCTCTTTTCTTGATAGAAACACTGTGTTTTAATTTTCATTTAGAACACTTTTGTTCTTAAGTTCCGTTTGTGGTTACCATATTTTATATCTTTACCCGTTCTATTTTTATTTAATTGTGCCCATAAAGCAGGGCTGACATTGAGAAGGAGGTTTGCGAAGTTGGCTACCGCCCAGGATGAGCCCAGTGTGCTGTTTTTGGATGAAGTACACACTTCTCCTTTAGGGAAAGATTCTTGGTTTTTCAGAGAAAAGGGGTTAAGCCTGCTTTTGTGTTTCTGTTGTTGGCCATGCCTAGAGGGGATGGCAGGGGGTCTCCTCCCAATACTGTTGTTGTTTCTGGAGGGAACAGACTAGCAAAATCCTCAAGAAGGGATGTGGGTGTGGTGCTCTCTGGGAACAAAGGAAGCACTAGCTGTTTAAGGGATGTAGGAGAGAAGACTTCAAGGAAATTCCTCACTTTTCAGCCAGGGAGTACTTTATTCAGGAGGCTAGCCTAGAATATGATGCTAATTTAGTCAGTGTAAATGTTGGTGTTGATTAGAAATTATGAATATGAGGAACACGGTTGCTATAAAGCAGTAGTTTGCCAACTTCAGTACATAAGAATCTCTTGAAGCCTGTTAAAAATGAAGACACTCTAGTGGTTTTGTTTTGATAGGATTTGGGTGGGGCCTGGCATTTGGCATTTAAAATTTTTTAAATTTTGGGGGTGCCAGTCAGTGGCACTGACTGAGGTGGCTCAGTCAGTTAAGTGTCCGACTTCAGCTCAGGTCACCGTCTCACAGTTTGTGTGTTGGAGCCCCGCCTCGAGCTCTGTGCTGACAGCTCAGAGCCTGGAGCCTGCTTTGGATTCTATGTCTCCCTCTCTCTCTGCTCCTCCCCTCCTAGCTCTCTCTCTCTCAAAAATAAATAAGTAAACTTAAAAAAAAAAATCCAAGAGCACCTGGCTGGCTCAATTAGTTGAAAGTACAACTTTGGCTCAAGTCAAGATCTCATGGTTCATGGGTTCAAGCCCTGTGTTGGGCTCTGTGCTGACAGCTCAGAGCCTAGAGCCTGGAGCCTGCTTTGGATTCTCTGTCTCCCTCTCTCTGCCCCTCCCCAGCTTGCACTCTGTCTGTATGGCTCTCTCTCTCAAAAGTACATAAACATTCAAAAATTTTTTAATTTTTTAAATTATTTTTCCCCAATGCTCACATCTTGCAAAATTATAGTATCATAGCCAGAATACTGACCATGATGCAGTCAAGACTCGGAACATATCCATCATCACAACTACTTGCTTGTCTGGCTACTTTATAGCTACACTGACTTCCCTTTTGCATCCAGCTCCTTAATTGCTGGCAACAACTAATTTATTCTCTCTTTCTATAATTTTGTCATTTCAGTAATGTTACATAAATTACCTGTGTGTTACATGCATACTATGTAATCTCCCTTGGATTGGCTTCTTTTAGCCAATTAAAAAAAAAAAAATCCTCTAGGTGGTTGTGTGGTTCAGAAGTTCATTCCTTGTT
Source organism: Paguma larvata (assembly GCA_030068075.1). Classification (NCBI taxonomy): domain Eukaryota; kingdom Metazoa; phylum Chordata; class Mammalia; order Carnivora; family Viverridae; genus Paguma; species Paguma larvata. The sequence goes on along the minus strand of CM057826.1, from coordinate 96,135,288 downwards.
ATTGTTGAGTAGTAGTCCATGGTATGGGAAGTACCACATGTGTTTCATCATTCACTTGTAGAAGGACATCTGGCTGTTTCTACTCCTTGGCTATTAGAAGTAAAGCTGGTTTTTTTTAATTTTTAAATATTTATTTATTTTGAGAGAGAGAAAGAGCAGCTGTGAGCAGGGAGGGTCATAGGGCAGGGGAGAGAGGAAGAGAGAGAATCCCAAGCAGCCTCCGAGCTGTCAGGGCAGAGCCCCATGTGAGGCTCAAACTCATGAACTGTGAGATCTTGACCTGAACTGAAATTAAGAGTTGGATGCATACCTGTCTGAGCCACCCAGATGCCCCAGTAAAGCTGTTTTAAACAAGCAGGTACAGATTTGTATGCAAACTTAAGTTTTCATTTTTCTGGGATAAATGTCTGGGGTCCCAAATGATGAGTTACCTGGCGGTTGCATGCTTAATTTTGTAAGAAACTGCCAACTGTTTTCCAGAGCGATTGTATTATTGTACATCCCCATCAACAATGTACAAATAATCCAGTTTTTCTGCATCCTCACCAGCACTTGGTGGTGATACTATTTTTTTATTTTAGCTATCCTGAAATGTATGTAATGACAAGTCATTGTGGCTTGAGTTCTAATTCTCCCATAGCTGATGGTTTTCAACATCTTTCGTGTGGTTATCTTCCCTGAGTATATCGTCTTTGATGAAAGGTTGGCTCCTGTCTTTTGCCCATTTTCTAATTGGATTGTTTGTTTTCTTACTATTGAATATTGAAATTTATTTTATAGTTTAGATCCTAGTCATTTTTTCAGGTATGTGATTTGCAAACATGGTCTTAAGTCTGTAACTTGTTTTCTCATTTTCTGAGTTTGATAAGGTCCATTATTTCAGTTTTTCCTTGTAAGGGTCATGCCTTTGGTTTCAAATCTAAGGACTTTTTGTCTAGACTGAGGTCTCAAAAGATTTTTTCCTAATGTCTTTTTTTCTAAAAGTTTTACAGTTTTACGTTTTACGTTTAAGTCTGTGATCCTTTTTGAGCTAATTTTTATTTAGAATATGAGACACGGTCAAGATTCACTTTTTGTTGTTGGTCTATGGATGTCCATTTCCCCCAGTGCTTTTTCCTCTTTGTTAGAAGGGCCATCCTTCCTTCATTGAATTGCCTTTGATTCTCTGTCAAAATTCCACTGGGTCTTTTGGGTTCTTACTCTGTTCCACTGATCTATGTGTCCATCATTTCACATAGTCTTAATTATTATAGCTATATAATCAATCTTGAAATTGGGCAGACTGAGTCTTTCTACTTTATTCTTTTTCAAAATTGTTTTCAGCTTTTCTATTTTTTTTTTCTATACAAATTCTTGAATAATCTTGTCTATATTTAAAAATTTGGTGGCCTGCCTAGATGGCTCGGTTGAGTGTCCGACTTTGGCTCAGGTCATGATCTCATGGCTTGTGAGTTCAAGCCCCACATTGGACTCTGTGCTGAGAACTTAGAGCCCAGAGCCTGCTTTGGAGTCTGTGTCCCTCTCTTGCTTTGGCCCTCCCTCATTCACACTCTGTCTCCTTCTATCCCTCTCTCTCTCTCTCTCTCTCTCTCTCTCTCAAAAATAATAAAACATTTAAAAAATTGAAAACAAATAAAGACTTGCTGCCATTCTGATGAAGATTGCATTAAACTTGTATTTCAGTTTGGGAAAATTGATGTCTTTACTATGTTGAATCTCCCACTTTATGAACATGGTATCTCTCTCCATCAATTTACATCTTTGGTTTTTTTTTTTTACTAGCACTATATAGTTTCAGCATATGAGGCCTGTATGTATTTTGTTAGATTTGTACTTGTTGTTTTGTTTTGTTTTGAACAAATTGTAGTTAATATAAGAAACACCTCTTGAGATATTGGCCTCAAGCATAGATAAAACTATAACCAAAGAGGAAAACATCAGAAATGGTGATGTAAATTTGAAGTACTTTCCAGGGGTTAGGGGGTGAGGTATGTTCTGATTTCTTTTGCAATAATCTCGAATGTGGCAGAGTCTGAAACATTGGCATTCGGGTAATTCAGTTTGTTCCCTCCATTACACCTATGATCCTAATATGGTTCCCATGTAGAGTTTTCAACAGGGATGTTTCCACAAATCAAGCTTGTTGAAATATCCAGCCCACATCTCTACTTTGGTCCATCAGTTAATAAATTGGCATTCGGATTATTCATCTTTCTCTTTTACCTGCCTCTGGACCCATTTGTGATGTGCTGACAACAATCAAATTCCGTGGATTCATGGACATGATCCGTTCGCCTGTGTAAATATCAACCTATGAGAGGTCAAACTTTCTTTTGAGGGCCCCCAAATATTCCCACATAGCTTTTCTTCAGTCTGTAAAAGTGACAAAAAAAAATAGGTTGAAATTATAAAGTTGCACGAATATCTAAAAAAGAATAAAAATAACAAATGTGTTTCTTTTGGCTGTCTGATGATCAAATTAGTTTAAAACCACAAAGCCACAGTAGGTTGGTGGCTTCCTCTTACCTCTTAACAACTTTGTTTTAGTTCAATGTAAAAAGTGGGGAAAAGAAGGGACTGTGTTCAGAACTTTCATGTTTATTCTTTATTTGCAAAGAATATATTGAAATATTTGAAAACTGCATGTTCTTTTCAGTGTTTATAACTAGTTAAATTTGTAAACCATCACTGAAATGTTATTCTTCTCAGTTTTCAGAAGAAAATGCAAATAAAATGAAGAAAGTATATGGAGAATTCTGTAGCCATCACAAGGAAGCTGTTAGCCTCTTTAAGGAACTCCAGCAAAATAAAAAGTTTCAGAATTTCATTAAGGCAAGTATTTTAAAACTATTACACAGTGGCAAGCCAGCATGGGGAAATAGTTGAAGCTTACTTGTTACATGACCTTAACAAGTTTCACATGGAGGTACTGCTTTTACTGGGAAAGAGAAGAAAGTGATAGATTTGTGACAAAGATGGAAGGTCTCTTTTTCTGTCTTCATAAAATATTTCTCCCAAAGCATTTCCTTTTATATCTTAGATTTGCAAAGTGTCCTCCAAGCTTCTGACTACCTTCGTAATATCCTGGGAAGCTGTTTTATGCCCTGACAAGCTATAAATCAGAAGAACCTTAGCAAAAATATAGAATCCACCCCACCCCTAGTGGATTAATTTGAAGAAAATGCAAGATATCATATAATTTCACATTTATGTAATAGGTATCTGTAAACAATGCATCTTTTAAAAATTACCATGATACTATCACAGCTAATAGGTTAACAATTATTCTTTCATATCTTCAGACAGCTGTTCAGTATTCAGATTTCCCTAAAAATTTCCTGAGTTTGGATTGTTTGAGAATCTGATTCAAGTTGACATATTGTGTATCAGAATTGTAGGTTTTAAATCTCTTTTAATTTGAATATTCCCCGTCGCTCTATTTTTTTGGTGTCCAATTTATTTGTTGAAGAAATTTGTCCTTTAGAGTTCCATGGTTTCTGCATTTTTTCTACAATTTTAAGAATGCTACCAGATTCTTCCCTTCTTCCTGCCCCTGCCCCCGCTGTACATTATATTGAGAACTTGAAAACTTAAAGAATACTATGAAATTTTCAGGAAAAAAGTTGCCCTCATTAGAGGGAACTGGAAGTGCTCTGATGAATAATAACACATGTAGCGGATGACTGTTTAGAAAAACAATATTTAACTGCAAACTCACACTGAAAATGTGACTTCGATTTGTGAAAAATTTCCAAAACTTTTAGTGTTCATAAATCTTAACACTTACTGGAATGTGCTAACTTTTAGAGTTAACTACACATACATCAGAGTAACTGATATCACTTAATCTTGGAGAATTAGGTTATTGAAATTAATGACAAAGTATCAATGACAGTCATGTTTTAATTAATGATCATGCATATTGCTTGTATCTGAATAAAATGACAACGTGGCAGGTTCGTGGTATTATGAAACTGAGGCCTAAAACGAAAATACTGTTTGCATATATAAAAATGTATATATATATTTTTTAAGCTTCGAAATAGCAATCTCTTGGTGCGACGCCGAGGCATTCCAGAATGCATTCTGCTGGTCACTCAGCGCATCACAAAATACCCTGTGCTGGTGGAACGGATTTTGCAGTACACGAAGGGTGAGTAACAAGTTCCGGGGTAAACGTTTGCCTCTTGCATTAATTTTCAACATAGCTGAGGTGTCGCCGACGGATAGAAATGCTCGTGGCCTGTGATTCATAAAGACTGTTTATTAGGGAAAAGTTGTAGAGCCTTGGGTTTCGGATCCATTTTGAGAAGTTATCTTTTATAATGTAGCCTGGGCAATCCTCTGAATTCCTCCAAGCAACCCGAGCTAAGCAGCGTTCTTCATACTTTAACTGTCTGTCCCTTCTTCAATTTCCCTATCTCCACAGCCCAGTGATACCTCCGCTTCCTCATCTTCCAGTTACTATACCAATAAGTCTGAATTCGCCATTGATTCTGTCACCAAATATCAAGCTTTCCAAGCAGTGAATTATTAGAATAAGAACAATTCATGAGGGAGCTTTTTTTTTTTTTTTTTTTAACTCTGTCAAATCATCAAGTTCTAGGAGGTAACATGTGGGCAATTTTAAGAGGCTGATAATGCACACGGCTGCACCATCTCATTGAGGCATCTAGAAGGATTGTGTCTGTCTGAGTCTTTTCTCCTCCCCTTCTAGCACCTTCTTCAATGCTAGGGCAGTGACTGGTACAGAATAGGTTACCAATAATTACAAACATACGAGAGCAATGAAGGAATAAAGAAAAATGCCTGTTCTTCAAGCTTATTGATCTTGAGTAAATTACTCTTTGGATGGTAGCGTCAATTAACAAACGCTGGGGTTTGGAATTACGTAAGCTTGCATCGCCAGTGCATATACTTGGCTGAGCACCTCATTAGTTGGGCATGTTCATTAAATGAGCCTCGCTTTTCTCCATTACTAAGTGAGACTTCTAATCCTTAGGCACTTGTTGTGACGATTAAATGAGATTGTTGCATAAAATGCAGAGCCTGGTATAAACAAAATGGGAGCTGTTTTTGTTACGTTAGTTATGATTGACTGACTTGTTGCTGATGAAAACCGTAATGAGATCTTAAGTACCCTGTCTAAAAACGTGAACCTTTCATGTCCTGTTGTTGGGGGGAAGCAGTCTGAGCTAGTAGAAATGCATGAATTAGTGTTTCCTTTTTTCAGTCACATGAAGAACTAAGTTCAGGCAGGAATGGGGGAGGCATCTGTTCCTTGTATCCCATTTTTACTGCTCCCTAGAATTTAATGTAAAAGGAAGTATAAGCACAATGTGAAGAGAAAAGCCTCATAAATGTTGTTCTCAGCAAAATAAAGAAAAACTAAGGATTTCTGTTGGTATAATGTTTATATGAAGTGTGAAGTTTAATATGGTATGTCAGACACTAAAATCTGTCAGATTGTGTTAGGTCAGCCATCACTACTCCAGGAATCATCCCATGCCAAATTCCTGGTAGAACGATTAACAGTCATTACCTACTGTGTGTCAGAAATGGTGAGTGTGACTTACGGCGTTTCAGGTATAGCTGTCATAGTGACTGAATGGACACTGCTTCCTTAGGTCAGACCCCCTAGCGGTCTGTCCTCTCTCTGGCTTCTGGGAACGTTGGTTCATGTGACTTTAATATGGCAGTGCTTCTCACACCTCATCGGGCATAGTCCTTTCCTGCACATCTTATTTGCATGCACATTCTGCTTCAGTCAGGTCTGAGGTGAAACCCATGGAATCAATCTGACAAGAGTCCAGGAGAGGCCGATGATGCTTACTTTGTGTAGCCCGCCATTAGAGGATGGTAATTTGTCCTCCTGGTCAAACGACTGAGCCTTTTCTTGGCCTTACTACACGTTACCTTATAACTCAACTTTGCTTTTCTTTGCTACCTTTCATTTTTATGAAGTATGCTCTTGAGAGAGAAGAACCGTTTTTGAGGGAAGGGACTGCTTAGTGGTTGGTAAGCATAGAAAAGAGGATGCTTTCAGAGACAGTGAGAAAGAACCTTTATCGTTGAAGAGCCCTGTCAGGATCCGTTGGTTGGTTTTCTGGAAAAACCTTGGTGTATCTAGGACATTAAGAACCTGGAAACATTTAGACTGTTGGAGGTCTTGTTCTCCTCTCACGTGACTGCTATTTCTGTGTGTTTATTTCTGCTGCTCTAGGCTTTCATCTTCTCAGTCAGTTTTCCTTCTCTCCTCCTAGCACCTTCTGCCCTCCTGAAACTTTGAGTTCTTTTGGCCTCAATAAACATTAACTGGGTGTTCTTTGTCATCAAGTAAGAAAATTTTTAAATCCAGTTTCATCTGGAGTCCGGGAAGCCTGTTCCAGAGACTCCTCCAGAGTTTTTTCTGAAGATAATTTAGAGATAAGAGCAGATGGCCAGTGTTTCAAAGAATAACAACTGGAATCAATGATTACTGTGACTGACCCTCCAAGTATGACTGACCCACTAAGCACAGCGCTTTTTACCATATTTTTAGGTTGAGAAGTGTTAAAATATATTTTATTAATACATGCATCTTGATGTTAATGCAGTCCTAAAATATAATGTTGAATTTTTTTTTTTTTATGGAGTGGGAGGGATCCAGGAAGGCAAATGAGTCTGGGGCCTGTTCAAATCACCCTGCAGCTCTCTCTCTTGAAAGAACTCTAATTTGGGCCTGCAGCCTGGTGAAATTCTAAGAAATTCAGTGAAGGGATTATTTGATTACCTCTGTCTGGAAAGGTGGAAAGAAAGCCAAGGTTAGTGTATAATACATTCAGTGTTCTTGGGGAAGGTCATACCAGTCTCTAGAACTCAGATGTCTTACAGTGCTTCCGTTTAAGCACATCTGATAAGTACATCTTCTATAACTAAATTTTCTAACAGTTCTTTTTGGGAGGAAGGGTACAGAGTGATAAAGCATTTGAACTTAATCCAACGTTTTTGTCGTGTGATTTTTGCCATTTGTATGATTTTAATTGCATTTAAAACCAAAAAAAAAAAAAAAAGTCTGCCTCAGCACCCCCTCGCATTTTATAGTGTTCTTTCTTTTTCCCGTGCAGAAAGAAGTGAAGAACATAAAGACTTGTGCAGAGCTCTCTGCTTAATTAAAGACATGATTGCCGCAGTGGATTTAAAAGTCAGCGAGTATGAGAAGAACCAAAAATGGCTTGAGATCCTGAATAAGATCGAAAACAAGACCTACACAAAGCTCAAAAATGGCCATGTGTTTAGAAAGCAAGCCCTGATAAGTAAAGAAAGGACTCTGTTATATGATGGCCTTGTGTACTGGAAAACGGCTACGGGTCGTTTCAAAGGTATTGTATTATATCTTTCACATATGCTGCCCATGTAACAGGACGGGTTCTCAAAAGGAAAAGTGGTTCCGAGATGGCAGGCACACACAGACCACAGGGATGTGGAAGGATCCCCGTGGGATCCAGCCGTGAACTTCAGTAGGCAAATGCCACAAATCTTTGGGGGGGAGTGTGCTGTCCCAAGCAAAAGTCTTCATATATGTTTTATGAATTTGCAGTTTGGGATGTTTGACTCAAAGGCGCTGAGAATCCTGCTAATGGGTGGCATGGAAATATTAGTCTGGCACACGTAGTGTGTTGAAAATGAGGCAGTATGCCCACACGCCTAGAATCTGTGCGCCAAGCCCGCCGGGGGCTGTCATGCCATCGAGGGGGAAAATGAGCTTTGAATGTCGTCTTTCTTACCGAGTAATAAGATGCAGAAATGTGCATGCCGGCAGTGGTGTAAACTCTTCCTCAGTGCTTCTGTTTGGCAGTCCCTGGCATTAATCTGACTCTGTTAATCTAGTTAGACTCTGAAACTGCTTATTCAGATTCTGAAGGACTGATTGTGTAGGTACAATCTTGCCTGATTGAGGCTTGCTTCACCCTGACCACATGCGATAGAATCGCCTTGGGAGTTTAAAAAAATTACTGATGTTCAAGCCTTCTCCCAGACATTCTGATTTTATCAGTCTGGGGATGAAGCCCAAGCTTAGGGATGCCTAAATGCTCCCAGGTGACTATGCTGTGCAGCAGGGTTAAGAACCACTGGTTTGTTATCCCTGTTTTTAGTATATCTTAGTAACTTGCTCAGGTAAGAAGTAAGAGGAAGAGGTTAGGTTATTCAAAGGTTATGGTTACTCAAAGGTAACCTTTGGGAGGATTATCAAGTTTTCATGGTATTTGTATCTAATGACTGAAGTGTGATTGGTTCATTCGCCAATGTTGCAACCGCACATTAACCATAATTAGAACATTAACCAAACTAAAACATTAACCAGTTTGTAGATCCTGTTGTAGCAAGTCCTTTGCTCTTGGTTCATTTCATCGAATCAGCAGTTGGATAACTGTTAGGATGATTAGTAGGCTGGAGGAGATGAGTTCCTGTGAATAATTTGCGGGGGAAGTCTAAGATCACAAACTCGCTCAGGTCTAGATGGAGCTAGACAGCAGACTTGTACACGTAATTCAAGGCAGAAACTGTACTCGAACAGAGTTAAGCTTCTTTTTCTAAAGGAAACAGCTTGCTTCGTTCTGTTAGAACCTTTGTTTATCAGATATGTTTTTTCCATTTGAAAGCTACAGTATTACGTTTTGCTGGAGATTTAGCTCTACCTATAGTGATACAAACATGCATGCGTAAACACAGCTAATCTAAGTTGACAGTAAAGTTCATCTTCGGCTCTTATGATACAGGAATTTTTATAGACATTCCATACTTAGACTAAACGTTAGCCTATTTATTTTTAATAAATTTATTTAAGTTTCAAGCGTGAAATAAGAATATTTGATAAAGGCATGTGAACTGTGGTTAGCTTCATTAATACTAGCAATATCTTTCCTTTGAAGATACCCTGGCTCTCCTTCTAACTGATGTGCTGCTCTTTTTACAAGAAAAAGACCAGAAATACATCTTTGCAGCTGTTGTAAGTATGTGGCCATGTGATGTATATTTTAAATAGTTGATTCAGTTATGAACCAATTGTAAAAATATTTAAGTGCTTTGGTACTGGCTGGTGGACAGGCACTACCCCAAGCCCCTCAGGTGACCTGTATCATCTGGCTATCTTGGTATTTATTTCGGATCTCCCCTACCATGCTTTCCCAGCCACTCGTTAATGCTGGCAATGGTGGATTTCTTCTGGACTCTTGTTCTGTTTCCTCAGTCGGTCCCTACTGTACCCGTTGCCATCCCATTTGTAATTGGCCTGATGTTCCTCCTGCCAAACAAGAGAACACCATTGTGATATCTAAACTTTAAAGAAGAGTCTTCATTTTTTCTGCTGTAAGGCCCACGAATTACTAAGATTATTCACACAACATTTATCTTTATAGTGTGCGATATTAATCTCATTGCTGGCACAGAGTTAGGCTAGAAGCAAAACCAGTACTTCATAACATTTTTTATGCAGCATCTTGTGGTCCAAAATGATGCCCTTTAATAGGGAAGATGTCCTCAATTAATTCTGTCATCATTCCGAAGCATCAGGCCCTGTTATAGGAAAGAATCCAAGATGCAGTACCAGTGTGGGCGTTGTAATGGTTCATATTTATCACTCATGGGCTGATAGGACATTTGAGTACCACTAGTAGATATCATCAATTCCAACTGGTTTTAGCAAATTCACAGCTTAGTTAAGTTTCTCTTAGGCCATGCAGAGAAAAAAAGAGAAGCCTGCCTGCCCAGTCACTGGTGGATCTGGGGGAGGAAGAGGCTGGTGGGGTGCCTCGCCTACCATCCATGCTTGTCAGGTTGGCCCAATAGGCTCCTTCCCCCTGTTCAGCACGTTGCTCTCATCGGCACACTGAGGTCAAGTTGTAGAAAGGGCAGAGGTTGTTTCACAAAGCTACCCCAGAAAATAGCAAGATCCCCATGGCCCTGATGTGTTTGAACTGTATATATTGCAAATTGCATGACAACCTACTGATTTTGTGTAGCAACATCTTTGTGCTATTATTTGAGATGCTCTGAACAGAGAGAGATGAAACCATTTTGTTTGTCCTGTGGGAGGTGAGGACCATGGTAGAAGAGAAAAATTTATTCTACATCTTTTTAGGAACAAAAGTTTCTTCAAAAGCAAAGAGCTAAAAGAGAAGCAGATTACGCTTCAGGTATTCGTACAGGCCACGTGACCTGCTGATGGGTCAAAGATTAGGCACAGCATAAAGATGACTCTCTTCTAGGACAACGTAGCATATAGATTCAGATCAAGTGGTGATGCTCACCTTACAGTAGGATTTGAATTGTGGATGCATCCCTCCTATATGACCTCTTGAAGAGTTAGCTGTGCCAGCTTTAGACCACATTTGCCATTAAGTGGGATGTTTGGTGGACTCACCAAAGGCCAGAATGAAGGCAGCCGCAACTTAGCTCCTTTTAGTGAAATGTGTTTGGCTACGGGCAACAGTAAGATGATACCAATGCTGTTTCATGGAGATGCTAGCCTGACACATAGCGGCTTCCATAAAGGTCACCCAAGCCCGTGTCCATGTCAGAGAGCATAAGAGAAGGCATTATGTGTAAGCAGTCAAGGGCACCGTGCTGTTAAAACATACGCTTTTGAGTTGCATCATATACATTTAGTTAACACAACTCTTGCGTCATAAACCTCTTCTGGCTTACACCTTGAGGGAATTGCCGTGTTAGCTAGGGTTATACAAATGTCTGGATTGCCTAGTTCTCACGCTGGTACTGTAGGACATTAGCTTCATGCTAATACCCGCAGGTAAGTTTCTCTGCTTTTTGTACTGTTAGAAAAACTTCTTTAGTAAATGCTTCCCTTGCTACATTTTACAAAAGACAGGATGAATTCGGAAATGGCCAGACGATAAGTAGCAGAAAATAGCAGGAGAAAGGAGAAGTGTCCCTACAAGAGAATTTCATCTTTAAAGAGTACTCAGCTGGAAATGGGAGTAGGGCCCAAATCTGTGAAATGAATAGGAAAACCGTGAGATGTTGGTTAAATCCTGGATTAGTGAGTATTGAGTCTGGGAGACTCTCTTGTATGTTAAAGAAGGTAATTTCAAAATGAACAATTAAAAATACAAAAGTGAACTTGGAGATGTGCAAGTTCAAAATAGAAAGCCGTGGTAAGATCTTGTTACCACAGTGGGATTTTGAAGGGAATTACTAGCGGAATAGGACCCTTCATGGAATCACACGTGGAGGGGAGCCAGTGTGACACCAGGGAGGGGGCTTCGGATCGAGGATCCCTTAGCAAGTGGCAGAGACTGTAATGAACTGGCAAGAACACGACCTGTGTCACAGAGGGCAGGTATCACCCGCCTACAGCCAGTGTGTTGAAGTGAGTACCAGGATTACCAGTCTGCTTTTTCCAAGAACCCACACATGTCCAGGTTTAAAAAATGGAGAATCCCCCAGGTTTTCAAAGTTGGCAGCTATTTAAAATCCATCTTGAAAATGCTGTGGCACAAACAAAACATTTCTGCAGACTGGGTTAGGCATTGGCGTCACCTGTTTTTAATATCTGTCTCTAAGGCAGACCTGTTAATTCCATTCCTAAAGATTTAATTTGAATTCTTGATCATCTCTAGTGTTCGTGTGTGATTAATACAATTAATGATGGCCATGCCCTTGATGCCTCCTGGTCTGATGGTGGTGCAATTAATGGTGCTTTCTACCTGCTTGCCTGTTTTTCATTTTAAAATTACCTGACCTGGCAGAGAAAGACAGATGCCATATGTTTCCATGCATAGGTGGGCTTTGTGAGGCCTAACAGAAAATCAGGGGGGAGGGGAAGAGGGGAAGGAAAAAAAAAGCCACAGAAGGGAGGAAGACATAACATAAGAGACTCTCAAAGACTAAGAACAAACAGGGGAGACGGGGGTGTGAGGGGGGGAGAGCGGGTGATGGGCACAGAGGAGGAGGAGGGCACTTGTTGGGATGAGCACTGGGTGTTGTATGGAAACCAATCTGACAATAAATTATTAAAAAAAATAAATACATAAAATTATCTGACTTTACCACCTCCCCTCCTTATGCAGCACTGACCAATTGGTTCAGATAATTTCATTCTTGCTAATGTCTATTGCAATTTAAACCTACTCTGCCTTTTATATATAGAAGCCATTTACCTTGAAAGCTGAGGAAACTAACTCTGTGCATTGAGGGAAGGAAAGCATATAAGGTCTTTGGTTGTATATCCATTATTTAATGAAAGATATAAACAGTGCTCAGGCACTGTCCCTAATTAGGGGAGTATTCAAAAAGTTGCTGTTGGTTTTTGTCTTTGTTTTTGTTTTTGTTTTCTGCTGCTCTAAAAAGAATGTGAGGTGGGGTGCCTGGCTGGCTCAGTTGGTTAAACATCCAGCTCTTAATTCGGCTCAGGTAATGATCTCACCATTCATGAGACTGAGCCCTGCATTGGGCTCTGGGGTGACAGCATGGAGCCTGCTTGGGATTCTCTGTTTCCCTCTCTTTCTCTGCTTTTCCACCATTGTGCACATTCAAAATAAATAAAGGTTTGGGAAAAGTAAAAAAGAATGGGATGAAGAGGTATTGTGGGTACAGCCTTGCACACAGCTTTAGATGTGGTATAGCTGTGTGATCCTGGGAAAGCAGACAGGTCAGCACTAAGGAGTCGGCCATGGGAGATACAGTGGCATGTTCTGGGTAAAGATGTCGCTCAGTCCATGAAGGAGAAGCCAAACCACCTTCTGCTCCCAACTCTGAACAGTGGTGGAAGCCGCAGACCAAAGAAAATTCTTCATACTTATCCCCAAAACTGTTTATCTCCTGCAGCAATTTTTTTTTTTGTTGTTATTATTTCAGCTACGGTTCCTTACCCAAGTTAGTTGTTATTCTCTTACTCATCATTGAATCCCCAGGGCTTAGAATGGGACATTGAAATATCACAATAAATGTTGCTAAAAGAGGTGGGTTCATCATGCTTATATGCCAGATTTTAGCCTTTCTTCCTATTCTACTCTGATGGAATTACACTCAGTCCAGGTCTGTAGACAGTTATCGAAAACCTGCACTATGCTAGGCATACAAATAGGAAACAGACTCATTCCTGCCTACCAGGGGCTCCCATAGTTGGTGGGAAGAAGAGGCATTAGCACGCGGAACTACAGAAGTTGAGTTGCTATGCTCTGTACTCCCAACAGCAGAAGACACTGGTTATGCTCAGGGAGTCTGAGGTCGAGCTTCCTCCTTCTCATGTCATTTTCAAGGACCATCCTAAATACTGCTAAATTCAGTGGACTCTTAAGTCTTGGTCCACCCCCTCTCATCTTCTTGTGATATTTGATATGCTATTTTCTATCTTATGCCCTTCTAGAAAAATCCCTCATTCCCTGACTGTGGCATTTTGATATTTTTACTGCTCGGATTGTTCTGCCTTTTAAAAGGGTGTCCTTTATCCTCTTTTCCCCATCCTCTCTTTACCATAACCTTTCCATCGGAGATCTTAGCCACTTCCACAGAGCTTCCGAAAGGCTGAAGTCCTCATGCTTTCTTCAGCTAAGGTGTTTTGTGAGACCTTTGTTTTGGTAGAATGCTGTTTTACCTGCAACTCTTCCCATTTTGTATAGGATCAGAAGCCATCAGTTATTTCCCTTCAGAAGCTTATTGCTAGAGAAGTTGCTAATGAGGAAAGAGGGATGTTTCTAATCAGCGCTTCATCTGCGGGTCCTGAGATGTATGAAATTCATACCAACTCCAAAGAGGAGCGAAATAACTGGATGAGACGAATCCAACAGGCAGTAGAAAGGTAACCTTTCCTTCTGTCGCTACTCCAGGGGATGGACTTGTCCATTTGGGGAATATATTCTAACCATGTTTCCTCTGCATGAACACTTTGCCTCAGCCGGACTGATCTGCTCCCTGCCCCTGCCCCCGCCTATGATAGCCCCTCAGCTGCAGCTTTGTTCTCTGCGCCTCCCTGCATGTAAAGCCCTACCCCTCCTCTGCCTGCGTGAATCCTGCTCATCTCAGGGGCAGCTCACGGCTTACCTCCTTCGTGAAGACCTCCAGTTCCAGTGGTCTCTTCTTTACCTGGAATTCCTTAACAGCTGCTCTCTAAAGCCTTTACTTGGTGACTGTCATATACTGCCTTGTAGCTATTAGCTTTTTCATGTATATATGTTTATTAGATTGGAAGCTCCTCGAGGGCAAGGGCCATGCCTTTTGTTTCTATGTGTGCCTAATTCTGAAGAATCATTCAATAAACAGTTTTAGATTGGTGGATCTCAGTGTTCTAAGTCAACCAACTTCTCGTTACTTGTGAAGGAGATGGGATGAGGGTGATCATCCTTAATAGTAATTTGATTAGATCGATCTTGAATGATGTTTTATAAAATTCCTCCACCTCCACTGCATCGCCCTCAGCCTGACACTCTACCTCTGTCCCTTCCAACTCCCTTTACTCTGTCCCCTTGCGAAGTACCCAAATGTAGTAGAAAGCAAAACTTATTATTTTAGTCAGACCTCATGCTAGTGTTGATAGTGTGGGGTGTAGAGGTGTGGGCATGTGAATGCATGTTTGCGTGTGTGTGTGTGTGTTGGAATGCTTGAGTCATCCTGTACTGCTGACTTTGAGAGCTATGTCATATGTGCTAGGTCCTTTATATATGTAAGAAAACCAAATATCTTGGCTAGAGGGCATAGAGTTTTCTCTTGATGCCGAATTTTTCTTTTTTGAATAATGCTACCTTCAAGTCCCCATGTCTTACTAATGAACCTAGAGATACTTAAATTTGGTTTCAGTTGTCTGTCTTGACTATTGTCTTTTAAAGTTGCCCAGAAGAAGAAGGGGGAAGGACAAGTGAATCTGATGAGGAGAGGCGGAAAGCTGAAGCAAGAGTGGCCAGAATTCAGCAGTGTCAAGGTACCGTGCACACATCTGACTCCCTGGCCGTGGTATTGTCCTTGAGTGTTGGGAAAGTCCAGGTGTCACAAATGGGAGTTATGATTAAACGATGAATTCTGTGAACCTGAAGCCCACCTATCACTCGTCAGAACAAAAAAGATTGGCTTTAGGAGTGTTCAAGTAAGATGACTGTCTCCCTCCTTCCTTCTTAGTGATTTAAAACCTATAACAAATTTTCAGAAATAATTATGCACATGTACGAAACAGTAACTGTGGGCAGGACAGGTATGGTACGGATGTGCACTGGAGTCATTGCCTGGTGGTGTAGTTTTAGGTCCCAGCACTGGCAGGTCACGCTTGTGTGACTTTGGGCAAGGAACCCATTAACTTTGGTCATCAGTTTCCAAGTCTTTGAATTAAGGAAATTAGATTAGCTCAGTGATTCTCCTCTCTGGCTAGACATTAGAATTACTTTGGGAGTTTTGTAAAAATTCTGATGCCTGGGCCCTATCCTCAACCGTTTCACTTTGGATCTATGGGAGGTGGTTGTAGATGTATTTTAAACTCTGCCCAGGTGGTACTGAGGAAGACTGAGAACCCCTGGATTAGATGCTGGTTAAGGTCCCTTTAAACTCTAAGGATTATGTGGTATGTTGAAATCAGAGGAAAACGATGCATGCAAAAATTGTCAAAGAAATTGGATGTTGAGAAACAAAAACCTAAACCAGTAGGTGTGGTTTTAAGCAAGACTGGCTGAACCCTGAGTAGCTTTGGGCCTTTGCATTGTTTTTCTTTGCGGGTCTCAGTCATCATGGACACTGCCACCTCAATTTTCATTCCTCGGCTTAGCGTTTAGTCTTAATAGAAAACAGCCTGAATAAAGAATAGTTTTGCAAGTTTTTCTGGAATTAGAGACATGGGAAAGGAACTAACATCTGAGTACAGTAAATGTACAGAAAAGACCCTGGAAGCTACAGTCACGGAGGAGAATAGTTAGGATTTGAGCCTGGTTCTGTCCTGCTCAACAACTTGTACTTGACCTTGGTACAAGCTCATCATCCTGATGAGCAACATCTTGGTCTTCTAGCTTGGATTTTCATACAGTTGTTGTATTCATCTGTAACCTTCCATGCTAAATACCATTTCATAGAAATACTCAGTAACCAAGACCAACAAATTTGCACATATTTGGAGGAGAAGCTGCACATCTATGCTGAACTTGGAGAACTGAGTGGATTTGAGGATGTCCATCTAGAGCCCCACCTCCTCATTAAACCTGACCCAGGAGAGCCTCCCCAAGCAGCCTCATTACTAGCTGCAGCACTGAAAGAAGGTAAGTTGCTTCCAAACTATTTGCTTTGGCAGGTTTAGGAAATGTTTGAGCGCCTACCGTGTGCCAAGCCCTGTGGTCTTGGTGCTGAGGACATAGGAAAACAAGACAGAGTCTCAACTGTGCTACATTCATATTCCAGAAATAGCAAAATAAAAGAGAATAAATGTGTCAGGTTGTGTCAAGGACTGTGAAGAAAAAAAGTGTCCCTCAATAGACGAATGGATGAAGAAGGTGTGGGACATCTGTATACACTATAGAATCTTACTCAACTGTAAAAAAGAATGAGATCTGGCCTTTTGCGGCAGCGTGGATGGACTAAAGGGTGCAGTGCTAAATGAAGTAAGTCAGAGAAAGCAAATACCAAATGATTTCACTCATGTATGGAATTTAAGAAACAACAACAACAACAAAAACGAAGACAGGCTCTTAAATACAGAGAACAAACTGGTGGTTGTCAGAAGGGAGATGGGTGGGAGAATGGGTGAAGTAGGTAAAGGGAGATTAAGAACACACTTAGAGTGATTAGCACTGAGTAATGTATACAGTTGTTGAATCACTATATTGTACACCTGAAATTAATATAACACGGTATGTTAATTATACTTCAGTAAAAAGCAAGACAGTTTTATTTGAAAAACTAGGGAGGACAACTGCTTCAATGTAGATTTTCATGATCTGAACCCTATTTAAAAAATAAATGGAGTACACAGAGAGATCGAGTGGGAATGTTCTCTTTGCATTAAAGTGACCAAGAAAGGCCTCTTTGGTAAGGCGATGTGTAAGCAGACATAAGGGAAGTGAAAAAGCCAAGTAGACATCTGGGGAAAGGATGTTGCAGACACAGAGAACAGAAGATGCACAGGTTCCAAGGCAGGTGAGTGCCAAGCCTGAGGAATAGCCGAGAGGACTGTGCAGGTAGAGTGCAGGGAGAGGTGTTGAGTGGCTGATGAGTCAGAGCCAACTAACGCTCAGATTACATGGACCAGATCGAGGTCAGTATGGAGTTTGGATTTCATTCTGAGGGACTTGGGAAGCATTATAGGGTTTGAGTGCATTTTAAAAGGAGCCCTCTGGGGGTGCCTGGGTGGTTTAGTCAGTTAAGCATCTGACTTCAGCTCAGGTCATGATCTCATGGGTCATGAGTTCGAACCCTGTTATTGGGCTGTGCACCGAGTGCATGCAGTCTGCTTTGGATCCTGTCTCCCTCTCACTCAAAAATAAACAAACATAAACAAAAAAGTCTAGGATATAATTTGGGGGGGGTTGGTGGCTGAGGTAGGGTGGAGGATAAGATCACTGGGGAAATGAGAAAGTCAAGGAGACATGAAGCCTCATGTCTCCTTGGTATTGGTATTGGAAGGTCTATATTCATAGAAGTGAAATTCCTGAAAATTTTGACGTGAGTGGCATTGGGGAAGAGGAGAGAACTTGCACCAGGTGCTAAATTGTTCAAAGAATCTGTAGATGAATGACAACAAAGAGGGGTAATGAGTGGTATAATCTGATGGGTTGAAATTAAAGGAAAAAAGGGGACTGGGGGTGAGGGATAATAGTTTGGAGGTGACAGCAGGGACAATGGGCTTGAGAGAGAAAACCAGATGATAGCTACAACAGAGATCCTATGACCTACAAAGCCTAAAATATTTAAAATCTTTTTTTTGCAGAAAAAGTTTGCCAAGCCCTGGCTCCGAGTCTCAGAACATTAGCTCTGGAGGAGAATTTAGAAATCAGGGCATTCTATCATCTTTACTTGATGAGGAAATCGAAGTCATAAGAAGGGCATAGAGGTTGTCTGAAGGGGGGTCCACTGATGGACTCATCCATTCATTCCTTTGTTCAATATCCACCCTGTGGTTTGTTGTCCATGCTAAGGGAAATAATACTTTTATAGCTTCTGGTGAGGTATGGGCTTCCAGGTATAGAATGAAGAAATCATGGGGATAAAAGGTAGAGCCTAGATAATCTAATTAATAGTATTGTATAGCATTGCATGATGACAGGCAGTAGCTATGCTTGTGGTGAGCATGGTATAATGTATAGAATTATGGAATCGCTATGTTGTACACCTGAAACTAATACAACATTGACAACTACACTTCAATTAAAAAAAAAAGAGGGAAATAAAAACTTCTGGTGGAAGAAGACAGACAGTACACAAGGAAACAAAGTAATTTCAGAAAGTCACCAGAAAATAACATTGGGGTGAGTGACGTGAAGCTTTTGCTTTAGAGAAGTCAGGGAAGACCTCTTTGAGGAGATGATTTTTTGACCTAAGAATTGAAAGGTGAGAAGAAGCCAGCTATCTGGAGATATGGGGGGCGGTGAGGGAGGACCACTCCTGGGCAAGGAGAGAGTGGGTACAATGCTCTTGTGTGTGGAGTGAGCTTATCATGTCCAAGGGAAGAAGGAAGGCAGGGTGGTGGCAGTGAGCAAAGTATATGAGGTCACGTTGCGTGGGTGAGCAGAGAGAGATATTTCTAGGCTCTGATTAAAGAACTAGATACATTATCCCAAACCTGGTGGGAAGTTACTGGTAGCTTTTAATCATGGGTGTGTCATGACCAAACATCCTCAGAAGAGCACTGGCTGCTGGCAGCGGAGCAGAGTGGAGGGAGACCTGCTTGCCTGAAGATGGTTGGGAGGCAGTTACAGAAGCCGGTGGGGGGTGTCAGGGCTTTGGTGTTGACCCAGGACTGTTACCAGTGGAAGTAGAGGGAAGTGGATGAATGCAAGGTATATTTTGGAAATAAAGCTACAAGCACTTTGGAGTGGCCCTCCCGTTGTCCTTGGTAATGTCTTTATTGAGTAAGTCACCCCCTCTCAAGTTTTAGCCAACGGCTTTCACTTTTTCTGCCAACTGTCAGCGATGCCTGGTTTTAGGTCCCTCTGCCTTAATTTCTCTGGCCCACTGTGTGGTATAGGCACTCTGGAACAGGAGGGGACTCAGCCACTTAAGAGAACACCCAGCAGTTGAGGTACTGCCTGACCCACCCTGAGAGAGAGAGTTGGGGAGGGGCAGAGACAGAGGGAGAGAAAGAGAATCCCAAGCATGTTCCTACACTGTCAGTGAGAAGCCCCATGCGGGGCTCGAACTTAAGAAACCTGACATCATGACCTGAGCCAAAACCAAGAGTCAGATTCTTAATTGACTGAACCACGTACATGCCCCTAGCAGGAATTTTTAATCAGGGTGAGGTCTTTATCTCTGGGGGAAAAATAAACAGTTCAGTAATGCACCTCGAATGATCTCCCTGGGTGGTTTCTCTGCTGGATGGCTTTTTTTCTCTTTCTCCTCTTCTGTCTCTACCTCTTAAATCCTGCTCATCCTTCAAGATTCTACTCAGTTATTATTTCCTTTAAGAACTTTTTCCTAATTTCACTGGCTAATGCAACCATTCTGTTCCTTGGCACTCCTGGGGTATTTTACGGTGCTGTAATAACTGGATGATGGAACTCCATACCGATCACACGCTATCTTGTATATAGTTAGTTGTATGTGTC
The DNA here is from genome assembly GCA_030068075.1 of Paguma larvata. NCBI lineage: Eukaryota > Metazoa > Chordata > Mammalia > Carnivora > Viverridae > Paguma > Paguma larvata. The sequence continues at coordinate 96,115,558 of CM057826.1, read as the reverse complement.
CCTTTTCTCATCCAGTCTGCAAACTCTGCTAATTAGTTATCAGATACCAGGACCCCCTAGAACGGAGTAAGTGCTCAATGAGTATTTGCTAAATTCAAACTCTGGACACACTGTTTTTGACGTATTTGTAGGGCCCTCAAAATGATACCATCCACATGCTAGTTGAAAGCATTTAGGTTAAATAGAAACCTCACTTTCTTGGAGTAGTGTTTCCCAGTCTTACCTCATCCTATGGGTCACCTTTTGTGCTTCTTTAAAATGCAAATTCTTTATCTTTTCCCTTGGAGAATCTGATGTAGTAGGTGTAGGTAAAGACGGAGAATCTAGATTTTTTTAAGGTACAGTTGGGGAAATTCTCTTTTGAAGAAGAGCTAGTCTCTCTGAATAGTAAGTTTTAAAACTTTCATTCCTGAAATCATGTTTAAATTAATTGAATTTCAGAAAGTTTTTCAGCATACTGATGTCATGAAAGTTAAATTGATATTTGTTTACATAGTGCATCTTTTTATCGTTTCTCTAGCATAAAATGATGCTAAAGGTATTGGTATAGGTTGTAGGTTGGCAAACTTTTTTTCTGTGAAGAGCCAGATAGTAAATATTTTAGGCTTTGCAGGCCACATAGAGTTTCTGGGACACATTCTTTTTCGTGCATATGTGTGTGTGTATTGTGTATTTTAACAACTCTTTAAAATATAAAAACCATTTTTAGCTCCTGGGCCATATAAAAACAGACACAGTTCGAATAGAGTTTGCCAACCCTTGGTGTAGATTAAACTATGTATATTTGGTTTTTAAATTTTGTATCCTTTCTTCTTCTTAGCGGAGAGCCTACAAGTTGCAGTGAAGGCCTCACAGACAGGCGAGGCATGCCAGTCATCGGAGGAAGGTTGCGGAGAATCTACCCCGACAGATTCGCTGAGTCCTCCCGCCATGCCAGGATCTTCTACAGCTTGTAAGTGAAAGTACAGGCATTTGCCGTGAGCCTGAACGCAATCTCTGGAGCATATGGTGGTCATAGGAAATGAAGGCAAGGACTCTGTCCCTATTTGGAGGAGACTTGATGTATTTTTTTTTTTTAATCTGAGAGAACCTGAGAATAAATATGCTAGCCTGATTTACATATGATAATGGCATTGGCGTTCCCAGGATGAGGATTTCAGGAATAGTTGGTGGGTTCTACTGCTCTTGTACCCAGGCAAGCTTTGTACCTTCCCCAAACCTGGCCCTGCGTCATTTTTGATTTGACCTACTGAATACAATTTGGAATATGGTTTGGAAAGAACTTTTCAGCTTTTGGTTTTTTGAAAATGGGTCTCTGCAGTTCACTAGAGAACAAGCCCTTTAACTTAACCTCGTGTCACCGTCATCAGCTGAGAAAACATAAGCTAGAAAACTAGGCTCTAACACATTCCTGCAGACACACGGTTTGGTGACGTGGTTAAAGGCCGAAGTGCCAAAAATTTCTTGATCTGTGTCATCATACACTTTGGTTCAAATTAGAATTCCTTTATAAAAAGCACTGTTTCATATATTTTGAATATAGAAAAATAGTATGTAGAGAATTAGGTGATTTCTCAGAAACTCATGATGTTGTTATTACAGAAACTAAATAAATATTTACTTCCCTGCAGGTTCCTGAGAGAAGAGTATGAAGGGTTAAGTTTTCATTGTGTTTGGGTGATAAAAACCTTACTTCCACCAGGCCTTATTATGCACTAGATAAAATGTCTTTAGTACCTAGAGAGGAGAGGATTAAACTGTCTTTGAATTTCTTTCTTTTTTTTTTTAATTTTATAATAGTTTATTTTCAAATTGGTTTACATATAACACCCAGTGTTCATCCCAACATGTGAATTTCTTTATCAAGATCCTATGGTTGATCAAGATACATGGACGCAGTACCGTTTTAAACTTCTGTTCTTTTTTGAAATCACAGATAATTGCTCCCTCAAATTTTGCTTTATCCCATCCTGCATTTCTATTTTCAGAAAGTGCACATATGGTTTTCATTTTGACCCAGCCCAGATTCATCAAGGGAGTTGTTCTGCCTTGGGTGATTTCCTTTTAGAAGAAAAAACTCATTATGCCATCGAGGGAGTTCCATCTAAAAATACATGGAGGGCTCTGCTGCTCTCAGCCTCACCCCAGGGACAGCTGGAGAGGCTCCTTGTGGCTCCTGCAGCTGCTCAGAGCACATGGCCACACCTTCCCTCCCTCGAGAGCAGGCAATGGAGGTTCTCCCTGTCTGTACCTGTATCTCCCAGGACTTGGGAAAGTGCCCAGGGACACCCCTGACATCTGTCAAAACCATTGAGAGACTGTTGGAAGTGCTCTGATACCAGGATCCAGGTAGGCAGGCGCCAGTTGATAGGATCCTATATCCCCACAGACCTGTTTAGTTGTAGGCCGGCTTGGAAGATGGTGCTATGAGACTTAGATTCTCTTATAAGGCTGGTGAGCGCAAAATACTATTTTTAAATGAGGGTCTGTAACTGACTGGGTCAGTTCTTTGTTTAACTTTGAGGACCGGGTCCTTCTAAGTCAGGCCCATGCCAATCTGAGGTCATACACCAAGCAAGGCCTTCTATTTTTGGTCCTCAATATACCTAATAAGATGGATGAATGTAATATACTCCTTAAAAAATTCTGGAGACCTTAAATTAAATAAGGAACAGGAGGACCTGATCATTTGACTCACCATGAGGTTCTTTGCCCATTGATGGTCCTCATGCGTATGGGGTTGGGGAGGAAGGAGAGTGAGGGAATGGCTAATTCTTCGGTAATGTTTTGGGTATATTTCTAAGAAGTAAGGATAACACCAAGTAGCAGAACCATTTTTTGAGGGGCGGAAAAATTAGAATGTCCCTCCACTATAAGGGAAAGACAGTGACTGGCTTGGGCAAAATGAACTTAATTTTTAGCTGATTTAATTTGAAGCAGTTTCGGCTTAAACAAAAAATTTTTTGTAATAGAAGTGGCCTTCGGGGTCCTGGGGATTCGCATTTAGAGAAGGAGAAAAAAGCATTTCTTCTATCAGAAAGAAAGTTTCAAGATGGGACTGTGTGACAAACAGTATCACAGAGTGAATATTTCAATGGGGCCCTCCGTAGTTCCAATGAAATGGTGTGTGTGAAAGTGCTTTGGAAAGTCTGGTTTAAATCAATGTAAGGTGAGCATAGGCTAAGTTTTAACTGAGTTCACATGGGTAAAGAAATCAAATTGTACCAGCAGAGACCTAATGGATGGAGCAAAATCCATGTTTGGCACTTAACAATATTTCTGGGCTAGAAATGTTTCTGTGTTTCATAGGTGAAAGACGCAGTATTTACAACTGTTCTGAATCTAGATTATAAGCAAGTATTGTGAGAAAAAAACGCTTGGAAATTATTTTTCAAGAGTTATTTGGAGATAGGGACAGCTTCCTTTTTGTAGGACTATGAGCTCATAAAGTATTCGCCATCTTCACGCTGCTCAGAAAGATGTTTCACTCCTGTTGTTAGATTACTCCTTCTAAACCTTCTTTATGGTCTGCTGTTCTTGCACTGGCCACAGAGGAGCCTTTCACCGAGCTGTCTCCTTAGACCTGGTCTGCTAGCCCTTGCTTTTTGTTCTACCGTGCCTGTTTTCAATTTCCTTCTCCCCAGCAGCTTCATCCTCCTAGTAAGTGAAAGTGAGATGTAGAATATACCCCTCTCGGTATCACCAACCTCACGTGAACACCTCTCTGCGAGGAAAAAAAAAAAAAAATGAAAAGATAGGTGGTAATTGCTGCCGTTTGTCAGTTTGGAATCTATTAGCATGTAAGCTCCCCGAGGGCAGGGACACCGTGCTTTGCACTGTTTCAGCACCTTGTATGAGAGTATGCGGTATGTGGGATTCTGTGTTCCTTATTTGGAAATACGTGTCAGCTGCGTGCAAAAGAACCCAGTGCGCTGGCTGCTGTTTGATGATGTCCTTTTTGTTTCTGTCTCAATGGTGTGCTTCCAGCACTAGTCACAGAAAGGACAGGAGGAAGCGGCTGTTGGGATGTGGATCCTGGGACCCAGGGTGTAGGAACCGACCTGGCGGTCTCTGATGCAGGGGAGAAGGTATTGTGAACTGATTTGTTAGTAAATAGTTACTTTGTGTAATAAAATTACCACAGGTCCTGGTCTGTCCGAGGCAGTGAGTGATACGAAAGCATTCTTCTGAATTGTTCTCAATTTCAGTGCTCATATTTAAGCTTTCTAACTTAAATCTTCTTAAAATGTTCTCGCTCTTCTTATTCACAGAGGTGTAAACAAAGAAACGATTGGAAAGTTATTAAACGGTTTTAAAACTCGAATGTTTGTGTGTCTTCGCACTCTTACTTCTGGTCTCCCTTCTGCTCTCCGCCCTGCAAACCTCTAGCTTTCCACCTGCTACACTTAGCAACTCTTGGCCTAGAGGTGCCCCTGGCATCTGTCGGGGTCTCTAGGCAACCAAGTGATGCTAAAGGGGCAGAAAGAATTTTGACTTGAGATACTGTGGCTGCTTGCACTTTCTTTACCTTCCTCTCATTTCAGATTGTTTTCCTGTCTCCACCCACGTTGTCACCTACTTTTTTGGTGAGACTTCTAATCAACTCACCGTTTTTTGTTTGGGGCAAACTGGTTCTAGCCTCTTCTTTTTTTTTTGACATAGTTCACATGTAGGTTATAACCACTCTTTGAAAAACTAAACACATGAAACTTCCTATTCCCTTCAAATGAGCCTGGGATGTCAGAAATAGGGAATAAGAATATGATTCTGGGGGGTGCTGGGTGGCCTCCCCAGGGTTGGCTGGGGTTCAAGAGTTTCAGTTTTATCCAATTTCAAATTAGGCACATTACCAGGTACCAATATGTGCTAATGTGGAAAAATGACATATGGTGTATCTTTAATACTTTATGTATTACGTATTTTTGCAAATATTGTATATGACTGGGACTTTAAGTCCAAAGATTTTTTAAAATCCATAGCAAATATGGCTGTGATTCAGGTTTTTTTCTTTTTAAAGAACTTCATAGACCAAAATAAAAAAAGGAATGCAATATTTTACTTCACCGACTGTAAGCTTTCTGACTTATTTTTTCTTAAAATGTTCCTACTTTTCTTCCTTTTCAGTGTGGACCTCACTTTTCAGTCTGTAGCTTCCAACTGCTTTTGTCCTAGAGGCCCAGAGGGAGGATAGGAGGGCTGGTTAGCTAGGAATAGTTATTTCTTGAATGGACACTGTGGTGACTCCCACTCCTAAGGTCTTTTTTCCTTCCATGAGTCAGTCGCAGGTAAGTGAAACGAGGTGTGAAGGTTCTTCGTTGGATGAACCTATCTGGAAGAATTTTCATAAGGCATTTGAGAAAATGAACTACAAATAGGGCAGGGTCACCTGAAATTAGACTTACGAAAAAAGTGTATGATGGATATGTTGTAATTAGCTTCCTTGAGGAGGTAAGGTTTAAAAAAATTGTTTGAAAAGAATTTAAAAATCGGTGCTTGCAGATGGCAAAGCATCCTGTGTGTAACTCACCAGCTGCAGCTCTGTGCCTTCACCACAAGGTGGTGGACTGACTCTGTGAAAACACGACATTGAACCTTTCTGTCCTTTCCAACTTCGCGGTTCTTGGGAATAAGTAACGACCCGTAGCATAACCCAACTCATTTCTATGTTTCTAATTTTTATAGAGTAATAAAAATTCTATACCATACGATTTTCTTATTACAAAGGCAGTGGACTGTGCAGCAAGGACAGAACCACAAGAGCAGAGAGAACTCTAGAACTCACTAGAGAATGGGGGCTTATATTAGCCCAGTTGTGGGAGTGGAGGGGACTTGAGTCCAGGTCTAATGACTCTAAACTTCATGTCCTTTTCCCTCCCTTATCCTTTCTGTGTTAGAGGTTCTGCTTGGTAATGAAATCGTTTATGGCCAGTATGCGGTAAGAGTGTGGGGGGTGGGGCAGGAAAAGTATCTGGCTATCTCATCAAAGCTTCACTAGTCTGAACTAATTGAATTGAACAAGTCCAAAGTTACCTGAGAACATTACCACGGCTGACTGTTCCTTGTGGTTTCTCTTTAAAGCTTCTCAGATAAGAGCAAGCAGTGTACAAGATAGGCTCTAGGAAGGCGCGAGATCCGATGATCTCCCAGAGCATAAAGAGTGGAGTACATAGCGGGAGCTCAATAGTTATTTATTGAATGGAGTGTGAGTGTCCATTAGATGCCAGGCATCATTGTTAAATTTGCGGATACAGCACTGAACACACATAAGAACTCCTGCTACTTGTTGGCTTACATCCATTGAAAGAAGATGCATAAAGAACAAGTAGACAATTGTTCAATTCCATTCTGGAAACTGGAAATCCTCACTGCCTACATGTGTCTCTAATGTGTGCATTAGAGAGACAAAGAATGAGACAGAGAACCCATCCCCCAGGAGCAGATGGTCTCCAGCCTTGCTCTTGGCCTCTGCTGTTAGTGCGTTTACTACGGCAATCCCAGACGGTTCCAGTGAACTCACAGTAGGATCTGGAGCAGGCCAGCTAAGTGCTCACCCTTGGGCCACCTCTGAGTCTGATTTCCTCTCCCAACCACTGGCTGTTTGCGCCTTGTGAATCTTAAATATGGATACAGAGAGCTAGAAGTCAGGCATGAGGTTCTCTAGCTTCCAAATCTGGCTTCCAGAATGCAGGGAGCCAGCCTGGCCCGAGGGCCAGCTTCCCCCTGGGTACAGAGAGCTCAACTGACAGTGTGGTGTCCACAAGGTAAATACCCTCACTTGCAGAGAGAGTACAGAACTTCCTTACTGTCATCCCTCGCTGTTTACAGAGATGTTTGGGTGAAAAGTTACCACATATCTCACATACAGAGTTTGCACAGGTGGGGCTCTCATCGAGTGGTTGGTTAATTCTGTAGGCTTTGATTTCTGGCAAGAAAAGAGGGTCACCGTAGAAGACTTTTGAGGGAGTGAAATGATTTACCTGAGGTCATAGATTTTGGAACACTAAGTGTGGGTTTTCAAAAGTAGTGCTATTTCATTTTCTTATTCTTTACGTATTTTAGGTGGAATATAGAAGTTTCCCAGGTTCTTCACAGTCAGAGGTGAGCTATACATACATGAAATACATCCTCATCCTCTCTTTATTTTTGGTTAATGATGCTTTTTCAAGAATTTGACTTTTACCATCTCATTTTCCAGATTGTACAAGCGATACAGAATTTAACCCGGCTCTTATATAGCCTTCAGGTAACTGTGCTGCTCTATTCTTTGACCTTGTGATTGTTCCTCTTAATGCAATTCATTTTATTTGATGACTCCCAGCCATTAGAAATTAGAGCATATGAGAAGTAGTCAATGATCTTAAAAGAATGCCAATTTCCGAAGTGTAATTCCACTAGTTGCACGAAACTTCACCTGGTTTTGTAATCACAAGGCAACACCACTGCTTTTTATAGCATTCTTCTCTGAAAGCATAAAACAGTTCATATCTTTAAAAAATATTGATGACTGTGATCTGGCTTGAAGCTTACAGTGAAACTCTTAGGCGAGTGTCGCATGACCTCACATTTTCTGGTGAAAACTTAAATTCACACCTAAACTTTTTTCACTTCCACATGTGGACTCAGGCCTTTTGAGTCCTTAAATAATTCATGTGCTTCTTCATTCTTTAGTTTGTTCATCCACCCAACATTTATCGAGCGCCCTCTCTCTGCTGGGCACAATGCTAAGGGCTTGAGCACACAGAGGCAGATGAACCAGAGACGTTTCATCAAATGGCTCACTGTCTTTCAGGGAAAGACAGGCACAAAAGGTGGTGCTTTCACTGGGGATTATGGGATTGGATGATCCCTTAGGTCATTCACCAGAAAGGCCAAATACACCCAGTTGCCCAATTTATGATTAAATGCATTTTAGTGATATAAAAGCAATGTTAAGGTCATACATAAATTTGAAGAAAAATTTGAGGATGTAAGTAAATAAAATGGCTTGTGATTCTATAGGGAGAATTACCATTGCTACACTGGTGTATATTCTTCTAGTTTTTAAAGAGTTTTGCACGTACTCTTCTGTAACATGTGCCTTGCTATGTGTTCAGATGTTATTCTGTAGCACAATATTTAGTGGTTGCATAATATTGAAGTCTGTGGAATTTGTCCAATTCTTTTTATTATTATAAGTTTTTAAGTTCATTATTTTGAGAGAGAGAGGGAGACAAGGTGAGCAGGGGAAGGGCAGAGAAGGGGGGGAGGAGAGAGAATCCCAAGCAGGCTCCACACTGTCAGTGCAGAGCCCCATGCGGGGCTTGAACTCACAAACTGCCAGAGCATGACCGGAGCCAAAATGAAGAGTCCAATGCTTACCCAAATGACCCACCCAGATGCTCTAGAATTTGTCCAGTTCTTCATAGCTATACTTCTATAGTAAGTCTGTTAGATAATCTTGTACATTAATCTCTTAACATAGCTGAGTGTTTCTTTAGGGTAAATGGCTAGAATTATTTTTTTTAGGTTTTTTAATAGGTATTACCCAACTAATCAAGCCTGTCAACACCTTTGTCTTTCCTTCTCCACAGTTTAAAAATAGGTCAAGGGGTCTGATGATCTTAATTTTCATTTCTTTGATTACTGTCAAAACTAAACCCCCCACTGGTTTATTAGCCATTCATACTTCATATATTTTACCTGTTGAATATTAATAGAAAATAAAGTTGGGCGCCAGGGTGGCTCAGTCATTAAGCATCTGACTTCAGCTCAGGTCACGGTCTCACAGTTTGAGAGTTGGACTCCCACATTGGGTGAACACGAGCCCCGTTTTAGGTAAAAACATGAGCCCTGTGTGAGCCTCACTTCTCTCTCTCATGCTGCCCTTTATGACTCTCTCTCTGCCCTTCACTCACTTGTGCCTCCTCTCTCTCTCAAAAAAAAAAAAAAAAGTTAAGTATGACTTTAAGTTTTCACCAGAAAAAAAGTGTGAAGTCATACTACATTTGATGTTTTCTTATATATACTTTGACTGAATCAAGACTTCTTTGTTTTATATCTTATTCATTATGTATCTATTGATCTGGTAGCACTATGTTAATAATTAAAATTTTGGATTATATTTGAATGTATTAGAGCAATGGTCTCCTTTTGTCATTTTCTATACTTAGCTATATATTCCTTCATAAGAGATTTGACTCACTCTGGCAAGTTTCTTACCCTCATACCAGGACTGATAAATTAAAATTTTCTATTTATGAATGAAATTGGGTGGAATTGTCCCTATTGCAGTTATTAGTGTCCTCTTCTTGGGGAAAATGCTGTTAGTCATCTTATTTTAGATAAAAGGAAGATGTTTTTGTTTTAACAGTTCTATTCTTTAGAATATTCCAGATAGAAAGTGAAAATTTGAAGTAAAGATATCATGGTTATTCTTCAATACTTATATCAACTTGCTTTTCTTGGCTTATACTTTGTCTTCTGGGAATGTATTAAATAACTGTGGCAATAGCAAGCATCTTGGTCTCATTCAATATCTAGCAGGAATATCTTTGGTGTCTGACATTAAACATGGTGGTCTGGGATAGATATTTTCAGCATTGATTTATCATGTAAAGCAAACATTCCTACTTTTACATTTTAACAGGAAAATGGATATAGTTTGAGTATAGTTCATTAACTTTCAGGAGATGACAACATGGAGTATCCCAGCTTGCGTTGCCTCATGAAGATGCTCACAGGTCATCGCTCTTCTCAACCTTGCATGTGGCCCTGTGCGGGTTCAAGGTTCAGAAAAGCTGACCTAAATGACCTGATTTTTACACCACCTTAGACTGAAGGGAGGGATCAAATTCTACAATGGATTCTCTCAACCTCAGCGTTTGAGCTGGTCTGAGGAGGCGGGCTCGGAAAGATTTCTATTCATGGAGTATTCATCTCTTTGGAAGCCGAATCTCTTATGCATGGTTGAAATTTTTACAAAAGCATTTTCAAATCAGATGAAAATGAAATTTGATCCCTGTATTTGGGGAGCTGAGTTGGGAGATAAGGTATGGGGAAGGTGGAAAGGGGAAGACAAAGAAAAGTTGAGAGAGCAAATTGGGAATTGTCCTAAATTTGAAAAGCAAGTGCGGTTCTCTTTGTTAAATATAAGTGTCAATGATATATGTGAAAATGAATATCCAATCTTCACATCCCACCTCTGTGCTAGAGAAGAGAGTGGTCTCATCTCAAATGCTAAGTAAACATGAAGAACGCTTCACGGCAGCACTTCACTGGGCTGGTGTAAACTTTTTATGAGGACTGTCTTTTCCGGTGGTAGTTTGGGCATATAAAATACTGGGCTTTTGTTTGTTTTGCTATACCGATGCCCTTGAAGTTTACTAGAATGAATAAATCTACAGTCTACAGTTTACTCTAACCAAGTCAGCAGAATCCTGAATGATTTATTATTTATGTGCTGAATATTTCATACTTAAAGATAAAGTAATTAGTACCTATTCTCAATGATAATCATTGTTCTCTTTTTAATAACTTCTCAAAGATCTTAATCAAATATTCATGTGAATTTTGGAATTTTTAAATAAGTTTTCAAATGTAAAAACATGAGTTCTATTTCAAAAGGCCTCAGCAAGTACAGTTTTGAATCTTATCCCAAGACCAGTACCAATTTAAAATTTACTTGAGTTCTTTAACCTTCAAAAGTACAGGGAATTGTTGATCTAACAAAGAACTACTAGTCAAATCCCCATCTTACCAGCATCTGTTACATGGATAAGTTTTAAAAATTCTTAGGAAAGAAAAATGTGAATTTATCCCTAGGAGAGTAATAATTTCTCATAACGAGTCAAAACACACATACATACCCAGTATGTGGCCATTTTCAATTTGTCCCTTTTGTGCTTCTTTGTGCTTTAAATGGGAACTTTTAAAATTAAAAGCTTCCAAGGGCATTCGCTGAGACTTTTTTTTGGTGTTGTGGAATCCTTCCAAATCTTGGCAATTATTTCCTGTGATGCTGCCAAACTTTTCATAGGCAGATACCGTAACTCCAAATGTTTTTTTAATCTGGTTGGTAATGTCCTCTGGGCTTTAGAGTATCTATGTTCCCTTAATCATTCCAGCCCCCTGTTAGCAATCTATTAAACAAATGAATTTCAGCTTGGACTTTATGTATGACCTTCCAGCTATTATACAAAGAAATAACAGTAACGAGATAGCTTTACCACTTACATATCTCCTAAATATGAAATTAACGGCTGTTCTCCGGCATTATATTATAAAAGGATTATTTACCGAAAGTCTTTCCAAGCGGTTGACTTTTATTTTCATGTTTTCATGTATGTAATGTAGCTTAAGTAATTTCTGGTTTGGGACTCAAAGGATACTACCAGGTTTATATAGAATCTTAAATTCTCATGAATTATTTGAGTGGAGAGACCTCAGAGAATGAGACACAGAGCAGGAATGCAGCCTTGTGAATTTATGTACTGAATTGTTATTCAAAAGACTTGCTTACATATTACCAAACAGCCAGCAACAAACCACATTTCCAAAAGAAGGGATGACTATTGCTTTTGTGCTTTTTTTTTTAATTGTATATTAATTCCCAAATGGTACTGCTAGGAAAGGTGGTTAAGCATATCTGGAATGCAAAGGTCAACCTTTGAAGGTAACTTAGAAAAAGGACAGAAACTTTAAGAGGAGATGATCCAGTCATGCTTTTTGTTCTTAGAGGTAGTTCCCACCCAAAGCGCAAGCCCACGGGAGCCGTGACTGATTTCCTCTCTCCCGCTCTGACAGGCAGCCTTGACCATCCAGGATAGCCACATCCAGGTCCACAGGCTGGTTCTCCAGCAGCAGGAGACCCTGTCCCCAGGCCCGTCTTTGCGAGGGAGCCTGCTCTTTCAGGACCAGGAGAGGTACCGCCACCTGGAGAAGCAGCGGGAAGAGCTGGCCGACATCCACAAGCTCCAGTACCAGTTCCAGCAGGACCAGCGGCGCTGGCACCGCAGGTGCGACCAGCAGCAGCGGGAGCAGGAGGCCACGGCGAGCCGGCTGCGGGAGCGCGAGAGGGAGTGCCAGGCGCAGGAGGAGCTGCTGCTGCGGAACCGTGGCGACCTGGACCAGCAGCTCCAGGAGTACCAGCAAAACCTGGAGCGGCTGAGGGAGGGCCAGCGCCTGGTGGAGAGGGAGAGGGAGAGGATGCGGGTCCAGCAGAGCCTGCTGTGCGGCTGGAAACACAGTCGGCAGAGCAGTCTTCCCGCGGCGTTTTCTTCAGGAAGCACAGAGGTACGGGTCTTCCGTGCTTGTGGAGTTGGGGCGCAAGGCAGCTTCTCAAAGACAGGTTTAGTCGTGGTCACTCCTGCAACATTGACTCCATCCAATGCCCGCCTTTTTGCCGCGGTGATAAGAGCTCAAGGAATTAATATATAGATGGCAGAAGTGAGGAACCTGGTTCCTGGGTGTCCCAGTCGGTTAACCTTCCGACTTTGGCTCAGGTCATGATCTCATGATTCCTGGGTTGGAGCCCCGCATTGGGCTGTGTGCTGACAGCTCAGAGCGTGGGGTCTGCTTCAGATTCTGTGTCTCCCTCTCTCTCTGTATCCCTCCCGCTCACACTCTGTCTCTCAAAAATGAATAAACATTTTAAAAAATATTAAAAGAAATGAGAAACTTTTAGAGAGACAAGCCTATAAATCTTGACTCACACTAGAGAAATTTGAAAAACCTAGGTCTTGTTTGGATCAAGGGATCATTGTACTCTGTGATGCCCTTATCCAAGGAAAGAAACACAGAAACAAGTCCTCCAGGATGGCAAGGCTTGTCCTAAGACATGCTCACTGTGAGCGTGCCGCCTTTTCTATACTTGACCTAGCCTTCAGGGCCTTCAGAGTTTTATTTGGATACACCCTTTAGCAGATTAATTAGCTATTAATGTGCATCTTTGGGTACCGAATTTAGGGTATACCGTACTATTCTGTTACTCTATTGTTTCGTACATTTACATATTAAAATTGAAACCTGTTTCACTAGTAATAGTTAACATGAGTATACTAATTAGTGGCTAGGCAGGACATAAAACCTTTCTAAAGATGGTATTCCACTTATACCCCTTCTATTCATGTCTGACAGTGCCCCTCATCCCGGGAATTGACTTTGCCGCACTCTGTGTACATGAATACTTTTTACTGACAGGGCATAAAGTTGTAAAACTTGATAAGATGATAAGAAAGGTTGGTGTTGCATGATTCTCGTTTCGAGTTGGCTGAATTACATTTATTGCCAATACCTCATGGGTCCATGCGTATGTTTTCAACAATTTGTTTAGCATAATTGAAAATCTGGTTTCTCTATGAAAGTGGTAGCGTGTCTGTGAGATTTTTGTTTGTTTGGTTTTTGCTTTTGTTTTGTTCCTAAGGATATGCTAGACACAGCAAATTGAAGTTTTGGTACTAGCTCACTAAAAGGGGTTGGGAGGAGGGATTCAAAGGTATAATATTCTGATTAAAATCTTGATGGTCGAAACAATGAGAATTAAATACTTTACGAAACTTGCACAAATTGCTGGAGAAATTATTGTACTTTTTTTAAATTTTCTTACACAGGTAATGGAACTTAATCGATCCGAGAGTTTGTGTCATGAAAATTCATTCTTCATTAATGAAGCTTTAGTACAAATGTCACTTAACACTTACAACCAATCGACTCCATCAGGTGTCCATCAGGATGCCCCTTATCCCCAGAATATATCTAATTCTGATTTGGTAAGGACTAGTGGAAATCAAGTAGACCTCCACCTGGACGTTTCTCAGCCTTTGGATGTCAACCATGAACTGTGGACAGCCGCTGGATCCTGCCATCAGATACCCCCTCTCCACCAAAGCAGCAAGGATTCTTGTAAAAATGGTAATTAATGCTTTAAACATCATCTGTATAGTTTCAACAAGAAGCTGTTTGTCTGAATGGTTGGCTCTTCTTCAGAGTGAATCACAGTGAGCCCTAGAAAGGGAATAAATTGGTTTTGATGAGCTGGAGTTTGTGGCATAAACTTCTTTTTGGTGAAGTCTGGGGCCATCTTCTAGACAAGTTGGAACATGATTAGCTTTGAGGATGTTACTAAGGTGTAAGCACCTTACGGAGTTTTCAGATCGCTGGGCTAAAGGAAAGATACCAAGTTGCTTCACTTTTAAGGTAAAGTTATTGCTCATCGTAGACCCTACCACATCCTGATACTCATACTCGTTAGCTCTCAGAAATAAAAGATATAGACAGGGTCTATGTTAGGACTTTATGGCCTAACAGGGCAATTTCCTGTAATGTGAGCGAAATCTCTCCTATCAAACACCCCAAAATGAAACTGTTAACATCATTTGTCATTGTAAAAAAAAAAAAAAAAAAGGTGTTGTGTCTCCATAAGTACCTCATAATAACACAATTTGCTAATCCCATTAAAGCATTTGCCAAATATAAATGAAAGGCAGCTTGAGTTACCAACTCCACATGAATCCAAGTGATTTAAATCTATGTCTATTATAAATTGTTTTCTGTGGGATACGAAGTAGGGAATGAGAAGAACTTGAAACCTCTCTACCGAAAAACAGATGGCACGCAATAGAATAAACAAATGGCTAGCCACATGGATGTGAAATAAATCACTGACAGCAAAATCTTTCAGAAACATAAAACAAGCTATAGTATAGAGATCTTCAGAACTTGATACAGATTTGTTTCTAGGCCTTATATATATTCTTAGTTTGTCAGTGGGATAATTTTTCAGCAGTGGAAAGTTTCGAAGTTACTCAGCTTCTCTGAATTAGAAGGTAACAATTCTGACACTGCCTGAGAGTTGATAGATGACGAATCTGGAAGTTGTGAATTTTTAATAGTGAATAATTCTTTGCATTATTTAGTCACTGCTGTAACATTCTGATTTCTTATCAGTGTTTAGGAAAGAATGAAATCATTCCTTGAAGCTTCACTTCAAATACCCTTTGAATAAAAAAACTAAAATGGAATGGTTCATTGAGATTTTTTTAAATAGGTAGAATTTAGAGAACATAACTCCTTTATGATTGTGCGACTTTAGTACTATGGAGGCCGCGTTGCACAATGTTTTTTCTAGGTGAATGCTGCTTTGCTGTGTTGATTCACTAAGTTGCTTTTTACAGTGTTTTTAATGTCGTCACTGTGGCTTCACATCCCGGCTTTGGTATAATTCAAAAACTCAGTGTGAGGGAAACCACATTCAGCTTTTGTTTAAAAGCAAGCGTCTCTGTCTTTTTGTATAGCTCCCATCTTTTTCTGTTGACTCGTGCTTCAAAGGATAAAGCTTTTAAACATTTGGCAGCACACTTGCAGGAGATAGAAAATGTACTAAGGAAATAAACAGTGATTATATCCCAAACCAGTCTCTCCACATGTAAGAAATTAGAGATAGCCGAGGGAAATGCTGAGAAAATGTACTTAAGCTTCAGTTATTGTGTGTCCAGCGTAAGCCAAGGACACTGAGGACATTGGCAGAAGAGAGGAAAATCAACTTTGGCCTAAATCTCTCAGGAATATCCGGGTGTGTGTAAGTAGGGATTAGATCAGAATGCAGTGTGTGCTGTAAAGCACTAGAGTTTTGCAACCAGTCAAAAAAAAAAAAGAACCCTGTTTATATTTATTTACTTAAACATGATAAGCAGTTTCTGGAGGAGAGAAGAGAAGGAGATTAGGAGGTGATAGAGAAGTGGAATGAAAATTGGATATACATTCTAAAGAAGGTTGTCAGGGCCAGATAAAATTGTTCTAACCACTGTTGAGTTTTCACAGCTTTGAAAATTGAAAGTAGCTCAAAATACTGCTGATGGTGGTCTTGCCTGACTCTGCCTGTGTACTCCACCTGCACACTGGGGTGGGGCAAGGGGGAGACGCTGGACTGGCAGAGGCAGGCCCCGGGTATGCGGGTGGAGAGGCTCACTTGAGTCCCCAAATTAGGGACAATGCAGCCTCAGTGTTCCCTGTTACATTTTGCTGCTGAATCTTTGGGTTAGTGGTCATTTAGTGACCGCTACCGCCGACCAGTGGCTCACAATATTCTGACCGACGAAATTTGCCTCTAATGCTCTTGACTGGTGTTTTTGTTAAATGGGCATTTAGCCATGTTTAATTAATGCTGTGCGGGGGATTTTATCCTTAGGCTTTAAGGTCAGCCGTATTAAGACAACTACTTAAAGAATGGTTTGCTCTTTTGTCTGATCCAGTGGTGTGTCCCTATGATCAGCTCAGATTAGCCAAAATGTGAATTTCTAGAACAGTAAGCCTGGTGGAAAAAGTTGTATGTAAATTAAATTCTTGCATGTGTTTAGATGTCATGTAGATTTGGAATTGTTTTGTTCAATTCAGTTTCACCAGACGCTTTATTGTGCTTTGGCTGTAACTGGATTTTGAACTGCCCTTCCACCACTGCCACCACCGCCAATTCTATGACACCAACTTGCAAGCACTGTAGTACAGTTCTCCGTGGAGAAACTCATTTAATGCAAGAGTCCCCTGAGATGCCTCTGTTCTTATCTCCATCCGAGAGGGGGACCTGCGGTGTGGTCACTTGCTCCCGCAGCTGGCGAAGAGTAGAGCCACAGAGGGAGCCCAGGAAGACTGGCTCTGGAGCCCATTCTCTTCGCCATTACACTGCACATCGTTAATTTCTAGAAAGCCATTTTGAATTGTACTTTTTATAGAAGTTGCAGTAGAAGTGGAATAAATGTTGCTGTAATGCCTAGCAGGATGTTCACAATTAAGGGCCAATTGTTGTTGTTGTTGTTGTCCTTGTGGTTTTCTTCTCCTTCCTTCCTTTTTACCATTTGGAAAATGTCTCTAAATATTTGGGATTGTGGTGGCCATTGGTTGCATGGATTCTGAGCATCTTCAGATACCGTAAATACCCTTCGGCTTTCCGCTTTTCCCATAAGACACATTTTCTTCAAGAACATTTGTTTCTCTAATATTACATAATAAAAACTCCATGTTGGGACGCCTGGGTGGCTCAGTCAGTTACGCATCCAGCTGTTGATATTGCTCAGCTCGTGATCTCATGGTCATGAGATCGAGCCCCACATCGTGCTCATGCTGTGCGTGGAGCCTGCGTGGGATCCTCTCTCTCTCTGCCCCTCTCTTGCTCGTGCTCTGCCTCTGTCTGTCAACAAACGTTTAAAAAAATAACTCCATGTTATTTGTAAATATTTTTTAAGGGAGCACTTTAAAGTGCTCTGCTCTCCAATTTTGGAAGTTGTTTCATGAACACAATTCTTGCGTGTTTGAATACTGACTCCAAATTGGAGTTTGATTTTATTTATGGTGGAGGAGATGGTTGTTGTAAGAACTTAATCTGTACTCAGGGACACAGACTACAAGAAGACTGTAAGACTACAGAAAATTTGAATTACTTTAAACAATATAGTCCCTCTAGGACAAGTGCTATGTAATTGGACCCATGAAATGCTCAACTTTCCTATTCTTCTTAAAGGCAAAACAGATACTTTATTCCTGTGGTTTTCTTTTCTTTTTTTTTTTTGCTTCTTAGCTTAAGAATTCTAGAACTACTAATATAGTGTATTTATTAGTTTATATTTGATTTTTTCATTAAATACCAGGCAAAATACTCTGTGGTATGGAAATTAGTATGAAATCTTCTTAGTCTCCCTTTACAGTTATATTTTTGTCTGTACCTCAATATTTGGAGGTTGCCTAAAAAGTTTCCTTTCCGTATAGTTAAAGCATTATGGTTTTGCCATGCATATGATAAAATTTAAATCAAGAGCCAAATTTTATGTGTTAGTCATGTTGCTATTGGAAGAAGAATAATTTTATTAAATTTGGATTCCAAAAGAATGTTTCTCTTTATTACATATCAGGATTTGGTGCCCATCAAAATATTGTCAAAATTCAAAGCATTGTATTCAGAATATTTCATCTTGGCAGTGTTTTTTTCTTTTTTTTAAATACAGACAGCTGTGTTAAACTTACACTGACATGTTTTTTACGTAAGGAAAGAAAATAGAAAAATTTCCAAATAAAAAGCTAAACTATAGTTAGTATTTAAGTAAAGTTTTTAAGAAGTGAGTATATGATAATTTCTCATGTTTTAAAAATATTCCATAATTCAGAAATGGGCACCTTATTTGTATAATCTGTGTGGAAAGAAGCTTTGCCAACAACCTTCAGGCAGTTTCTCAAAGAAAGTGAAACTGGCAGTGGATACCATAAACTTCAAGGACAAAAGTGTATTTGAAAAGAGATGTGTATTCTTTTGCTAGGGCTGGTGTAACAGAGTCCCACGGATAGGGAGGCTTAAACAACAGAAACTAATTTCCTCATGGTTCTAATGACTGCAGGTCTGAGATGGAAATGTTGACAGGGTTAGTTTTGCTCAGGGTCTCTTTCCCGGCCTTCTAGATTGCTCTCTTCCCCTGTGTCTTTGCTTTGGTTTGTCCCCATGCCTGTCTATGTCCTAATCTCCTCCTCTTTTAAGGACACCAGTAATATTGGTTTAGGGTCCACCCTAATGACCTTATTTACCCCCTTTGAAGGCTCTATGTCCAACTATATTGTGAAATAATGGAGGTTAGGAGTTGAATATGTGACTTTGGGGGGGAACACAGATTAGCCCTGAACACAGGATAAACTAATTATTTTTCTCATTGCAATAATTTTAGGTATCATGAAAGCTTTAAATTTTTTAATGTACCAAAATTGAACTATAATTTAACTACATCGTGAGCCTTTTTTTACTTGGTTAGGGAAGTGAATTGAACTTTGAAATTTGTAATAATCTATGTCTGCTTATTGATGTATTATCAATCCTATATATCAACAACAGAAAGTGGATTCATTGGGCCATATTTCCAAACCTAGGCCATAATTAAGAAGTTTTGGGGATTTTGAGCTCTTTCTCCAAATAGGATAGTAGATGCTTGTATTTTGAGTTGATTAAATGAACCAAGAACTGAAGGGTTGAGTACATTCATTATGACATCATCTTATTGTCCACATATATCTATGGGAGTTTATAGAAGTCAATATTGGGAAGTCACTGGGCAACTCTTGTTCCTGTGGAATTTTGACTATCACTTTGGGAACATTTTTAAGGAAATCACAGTATTACTTGTTCTCGGTAATCCACGTAATGGCAAGACTATAAAGAATTGGGCTCGGAGGCTTAATTTTAATCTTTCTCACTGACAAGTGTAGATGATTGACTTTCCCCTTTTGCAGATTTTGTACCAGGAAAGGGAAACATGCCATTTGCTTGTAGAGCCTGGTGAGCCCCCGGTGCTGACTGCCAACTTCCTGATTGCATAGTTCTCTGGGGGAAGGTTGGCTGTGTGAGCCAACTGGGCCAGGGCCATCCCGCCTTAGCACATAGAGCCCAGGACACAGCAGGAGAGTAAAACAGCAGGTGGGTGGATTCAGAGGCAGCGAGCCAGCCATGTGGCTGCCTGTTCGTTCCCACCCTGGGTTCCAATTTGGTTTCAACAAGCTGCTGAAGTGAGTCTACTCCGTATGAATGATTCCAGAGGCTAGGCCTAGCCTTGGGTCATCCTTAGCTTAAAACATGAAAAAAATAAAATAGATACTTAGATGTCAATCTACACATGAATATACATATACATGTATATGTGGTCTATGGTCTACACATTTTACCTTTCCAGTACAGTGTGGCTTTATTCTCACAGTGAGTAAGAGTTGGGTTTGGAAGGGAAGTTTGTAACCATTTATGTTCTAAACATACCTGAAGGTTAAGGGGTGGTCTTTCAGTCTCGTTGACTCACGAGACAATGATCCAAAACTAGCAAAGGATGCATCGTCCCTTCCACAGGTCAGAATGTGGGACTCCTCTCTCACCCCATGTCCATCCTGCAGTGGAGGTTCCATCTGGTAGGGCTTGCTTCAAACATGAAGTGTTCAGCGGAGGACTGTTAATTTATGTCTGCCTAAGAAGAATAGGACCGTCTGGCTCAGCAGGTGGCAGCCTTTTTCTTAAAGGACAACATAGTGAATGTTTCTGTCTTTTCGGGACATCAGGTCTTTGTCGCATATGGTCAACTCTGCCATTGAATGAGATTAGCCATGTTCTAGTAAAAGTTTGTTTATAAAAATAATTTTTTTTTTATCCACTTCAATTGAAAAGGTTCTATTCCTCAGTTTGGAATTTGACACCAATTCACTTTTGGGTGAATTAATCATGTAATATTATATGGTACTTCCTGTGGGTGAAAAACATTTGATTAATGATCCCTTTTGTTCTTTACAGGGGTCTTGTGAGGTGACAGTTAATGTCATTGTTTTTCAAATAAGGCACCTTTTCTCTGTTACTTTTTGTTTAGTCTGTGTGAAAAGATGAATTTAGGAAAATAGAGTTGAATGGGTGAGAATAAAGCCACACTGTACTGGAAAGGTAAAATATGTAGACCATAGACCACATATACATGTATATGTATATTTATGTGTAGATTGACATGCAAATATCTATTTTATTTTTTTCATGTTTTAAGCTAAGGATGACCCAAGGCTAGGAGACTCCCGGCAGCCTCCCACCCACCCCCCCCCCCCCCCGACTTCAGGTCTAGACTCCTGTGATCGTGTCATGGAGGACTACTCACTAACTATGAGGCTAAATGTAGAGAAGTAAGGTGTCATGGGTGGGATTGGTGCCTGGATCCATGGTTATTGTAGCTGGCTATGCCTCAGGATTTCTGGGGAAAAAAATGCAATAAAAGTATTAATTCCTCTGTTCAGAGATTCTCATTTGGCAGGACATGGCTGAGACTACACATTTCTATATCTAACATTCTCCATAGGTGACTGCAAAGCAGCCAGGCTGTCCCCTTTTCCTGAAGTGCTAGGCTTGATGTTCAAGAACTCAGTCCAAACACTAACTCTCATTCTTATGGCTACATGATTTCCAAGCCTTAATTTCCCATCTGTACAAATTGGAAGGAAGTGTTAACAGAACTAAAGAAAAAAAAATCGTAGCATGTCTTGGGATCTGAAGAATATCTGCTTCCTTCCTACCTTCTGGAAATAATTCTGATTGTGATTTAGGGGTGGTGTACTGATAAAGATGTTAGTGTTTCCTAAATGTCACTAAAGCCAGTAAGATTTATTTATTTTTATTTGATGTTTTTAATTAAAATTTTTTTTTAACATTTATTCAGTTTTGAAAGACAGAGAATGTGAACAGGGGAGGGGCAGAGAGAGAGCCAGAGACACAGAATCTGAAGCAGGCTCCAGGCTCTGAGCTGTCAGTGCAGAGCCGGACGCGGGGCTCGAACTCATGAACTGTGAGATCATGAGCTGAGCTGAAGTCGGCCACTTAACTGACTGAGCTACCCAGGTGCCCCATAATTTTTTTTTTTTTTAATTTTAGAGGTCAAGTGCGACTGGAGAAGAGAGCAAGAGAGAGACTATCTCAAGTATACTCCATGCTCAGCATGGAGCCCAACACGGGACTCGATCCCATAACACTGGGATCATAACCTGATCCAAAATCAAGAGTCAGACACTTGGGGTGCCTGTGTGGCTCAGTCATTTAAGTGGCTCAGTCTAAGTGGCTCAGGTCATGATCTAATGGTTTTTGAGTTTGAGCCCTGCATTGGGCTCTCTGCTGTCAGTGCAGAGCCTGCTTCGGATCCTCTGTCTCTTTCTCTCTGCCCCTCTCCCCCCTTTCAAAAATGAATAAACATTAAAAAAAAAAAGAGATGCTGAACCATCTGAGCCACCCAGGTAGCCCCTCCCCCAATAACATTTAGATTTGAGCAAAAACAATAACAAAACAATTAAATTGGGTAATTTTTTTAAAACTCAGAATGGAAATCATTTATAAAGGGTAACTGCCTTTCTGTATTGGTCTGAGGGGACATGTTTGTTACATGTCACCAGAACTGTCCTGAGAGGTGGTCTCAACAGCAAAGCATTTAGCTTCCCTTTGTTCTTTTCTATAGAGGAAGAATTTAGAGCAGTCAACTATGTTTCCAGAACCAAATGTAAGAAATACTCAGCAACAAGACCGAGTATCTCTATTTGGGATATAGAGCCGCCATAGCTACAGAACATCCAACCCTAATTGGTTGCATTATGTAAATGGTTGCATTATGTCAATATATGCCCCGGAAATCTTGTAACTGTACTTGAGTTCCCTGAGTAGGTTTTTCTATTAAAAAGAAGTGTTGAGAATGGCTAACAGTATTTTGATTTGAATCATTCCTCACTTCAAAATTTAAAAATTGGGCTTTGGCTTATGATCTTAATCTCCTTTTGAGTTTGGTTACTAGAAATCAATTTGTTCTTATTAGTCCTGGATAAACTGATAAAAATCAAGGTTCAGAATTACCAGGAAGTACCTCTTATTAGCACTTAACCATAATTTGAATTAATTACATGTGTAATAATTTATGTCATGTCTGCCTTCTCCAGTATAGAATAAGCTTCATGGGGTTGGGGAACTACATGTGCCTCCTTTGTTAAATGCTCTATCGGAAGTACCAAGCACACTGTTTGGCCTATAATGGACATTTGATAAATATTTATGAAGTGAATGAAGGAGTTAAGGCCCATCCTCTTTAGCAGAAATGAAGGAAACTGTGAGCTTGAGCCACACAGCTGGAATCTACTGAGGCATTGGAATAGGTTGAGAAAAAACAGTCATGTGGGGTGTGCTGGTGGTTAATGCAGGCATCCAAGATGAGCATCTGGCTAGCTAACTGGATGCATTGAGTTTCAAAACGCGTAAGATGGGGTGTATGTTAGACATCAGGGCAATGGTATGCTTGTTTGCCTTTTACACATGACGTGGATTCTAGGCAACAAACTTTAACACTTACCAACTTCCTTCTTAATGTTGAAATGAATTTGTTTACCGATGTTCAGTCCTATTTAACAGATTGTACAACTCCAGAGCATCTTTTCATGTGAGCTTTTTTTTCCCATTTACAAGATTAGGTATAGCCCTCTATAGTCTTTTGTAGCAAATGAAAATGGAAAAAGTTGAAATGGATTCTTCATAAAATGCTTTAATTTATTCTAAACAAGTAGAAATTAATCCATTGCTGTCATTTAGGAAGATGGCACGGAAACAATTTAGAGTTTGACTATTTTATCAGTAACTTAGTCAAAACCTATCTGTTCATCAGGGTATTTCTTTTTTAACCATAAAGTAGCTCAAACACCAGTAAATTAAACATGGGCAGTTAGCTCAACATCAATGAAATGCTTTCTTATACGCTTTTTGTTTTGCTAAATCCTATTTAACAGTCCAGTGTATTTCCCCAGGCAAAATAAATAGTATTTGCTTAAATGTACTCCTAGGATGTGATCCATTTTCTCTGGCATGACTTTCTACTCGTCTGACTTAAAATACTGCCTGAGAGATCATATATTTATCATTACAATCTTAAAATTAAGTGTGGGCGCATCTTAAGAAATAGATCCCTTTGCTTTAGTCCAAACTGAAAGACACCATATATTCTCGAATGGTCAGTTCCCAGACATAGCTGGCTGAGGGGGAGAAATCTTGTCCTGTTGTTTTGTACAATTTGAGCCAGATAATAATAATAATAATAAAAATAGCCGGGGCCCAAGTTTTGATCTGTAGAGATGTTAATTTGCCATGATAAATCACTGTCGAGTTTCCTTGGAGAAGGGGCCAGGGTATCCGTTCTCTTTCTGGATGAGATATTAATTCAATTTAATTTGAAATGTTAATGCTTGGTTTGAAGATTTACCTAAGGAAAAATGTAATCTTACAAAGTTTCCAGTTATGCAGGACAGGACTCTGGGCCTTTCACTGAACAATTTCACAGTAAGGCTGTGCAAAATTTAATTATTTTCATGATGACTCTTTTCCATGGCTCTCTTTGTGCAAATTTCATTACACTCTAGCTTTTTCTTCCTAAAACATAACATGCTGGATGTTTGGATTAAATATAGAATATTTGGATCATTGGCCAAAAATATAGGACACTCTGGTTCTCTGGTGAATTGAGGCCATTTTGTAAGAAATGGTGCTGTAAGGCTTGGGAAGTAACGTTTACAAGCAAAACATTGGCAGAGCTTTAATTTTATTTAATGACCTGCTTCCTACCAGTGATTTTGGCATCCTATGCAATGATTTGCAATCAATTAATCATACAGAATGTTGTAACACTGCAATAAGGGCACTGTACTCTGCGAGTCTCATAAATCCACCAGCAACAGAAAACAGAAATTGCAAGCTCAAAGACCTCTTCATGAAAAACCCAAATGGGGAGGTGATTCTAACGTTCTGTTTTCTAACATGTCCTTGGAAGCCTCAGTACTTTCTTGTAGATGGTGAGTTTCTGTAGTTCCCATTTCTCAAAGATGGTTTGGCCCTAATTGGGCTGTCAGTACGGAAGTTTGTGTTTGCCTCATTCACTGTAGACACGAGTCATTTAGATGAGGGAATTCTTGATTCTTCTGAGTTACTGAAGGAGGCTATGAATTCAAGGCAATAATGTTCCACTGCAGTAGGGCCGTATTTTTGAAGGCTTTGTAGGAATGATTCAGAAAGGAAGCATGTTTCCATCCTGGGAATACACTGACATTTGCTAGAGGCAGATGGCAGAAGATGGGATGGTGTGATATTACAAGTCAGAAACTTGACATACTTGACTTTGCCAGAAGCTTCTGGAATCTGCATGTTGAGGATCTTAAGCTTATATTCTTGTCATTTCAGATGTGCCCTTGCAGTTAACTGGTTAGCTATGCTGGTTAGCTTTTTTTTTCTTATTTTAGCATAGTAAATATGGAACTATTAAACATTCTTAAAATTATATAAGCCTGAACTCTTGGATGTATGCATATTGTGTTGTCTTTACTTGCTTCCATATGGTTCTGTTTTGAGGATGTTCTTATAACAAGAATATGGAAGCTTAATGTATATCCCATCTGATTAAAATTGAACCCTCTTTTAAGAAACCAAAGTTTTCAGAGCTGCATTACTTCCCACGAGTAGGTTAAACTTCTGACTCTTGACAAATTTATTCCTCCCAAAGCTATACTATTTTTGATTATTTGTGGAATTATCCAGATTGGCATGATAGATGATACACAAGTAGGGCTCATCCTATATTTTTAGATGCTTGACACTTCTGTTCAGCCTGAGCTCTAAAATACACTCCCAAAGTTTTGCATATGCAAACGCCTCTTCATTGGCACAGAGATGGGATGGAGAAAATGTAACAAACATTTTGGCCAAAATGTGATGGTCTGTTAGTCGGCATGTGGTAATGAGGCCACATTTTGGATTCAAGCTCCAGTGTGGAAAAGTGCAGTTGCACACCAATGTCTCTCTGGGGACTGCAGGCTGCACTCCCAGTGCCCTTGAAAGTAGAGTGCAGCAGAATCGGGGCTGGGAGGTGGGTGTTAGCTTGCCTGTAGCGTATTCCACTGAACTGTCTTCACACATTTAAAAACAATTTTTTTTTTTAGTTATCTCATGCTGATCAAGTAGCCTGAGGGTAATGCATTGTGAAATATCAGATGCTAAATTCATCTTTTGTGAGCTTCCTCTGCTCTGAGATTTAATGAACTCTGGGGAGAAAGCCCAAAACTTAACTGTGTGAGCCTGCGAGCAAAGAAGGTATTGGGAAAAAATCACATTAAAATTCCTCTCCTCCAAGAAGGTGCCATTCTTCTTGGTAAGAGTATGGAAAAATTTTTGCAAATGGTATTGCTAGTAAATTAAAATATTTTCCCTTTATACTTGTCAGATAAGAGATAAAGATATATTAATAGATAAATAGGGCAGATATGTTTGTCAGATTCAATCTCTTACCTGCTACTTAAGATAGAGTCACACTTGCCCACAATTAAAATATTTTCTCAAAGAAATTTATAGTACTTCTATAAATTTATAGTACTTTAGGTATTAGTTATTGGTGATTTTTACTTTCTTTAGATTCTTTTCAGTTTTTTTTTTCCTTTCCTTTTTTGTTCTTTTTGAGAATCCGTTGGCCCACTTTGAGAATATATGGTTCAGGAAAATTCCAGAAAATGTGTTTCATGAAGGGCTTGATTAAATGACTGAATCAGCACTAACCCAGAAAAGCCATGAGGGTTGAAACCTGCTTGGCAATACCATTTTTGGCCAGGATGACCAAGGCCAGATATGTTCCTGAGATAAAAGTAGGTGATAGGATATTCTCCTGTTGCTCAGAAGTGAGAAGACAAAGGATCTACTTCCACCTCCAAAACCAAGTTTCAGCAAAAATAGACTTAAAATATATTTTCTAATTAATGAACTTTACCTGAGTTTATCAGGGCTTCGTTCTTAAGAGATGGATTTGAATGAATGAACACATGAACAAATGAATGCACGAAGGAATGCAGTTGACTACTGTTGAACAGTGGAGATGACTGACTGGCATAGTGGTTAAGATAGAAGTTAGCATAGTGGTTAGAAATTCTGCCTCAGTTCATATTCCAGGTCTGTCATGTATTACCTATGAAATTTTAAGCAAGTATTTAGCTTGATATGTTTGTATCCTTATATATAAAATTGGACTTCTGATGGTATCTGCTTTTGACTTGGTAGAGAATTACATAAGACACAGCATAAAATACCTAGAACTTTGGAGGTGCTCAGTATATATAGTTATCACTTATTATGATACCTTATGTTAAGAAAGCTATAACTGTTTAGGAAGACTTGAGCCACTGGACTGCTTCCAAGTGTTGCTCTGGTGGCCTGAAAGACTTCCATCTCATTTGGGTTTTACCTAAGACCCATCTCAAAACATGTTGCACAATTCTACTGGCTGTTGCTAGGTATTACCAGGTAGAAAGTTCTCATAATAACAATATGGGGAAATGCTGGTTTGGGGACTCTGCAACCTTTTCAAAACCTTTATTGTGTTCATGTGTATCCAAAAGTGGCACTTCGCAAACCTTAGCATTTAACCACAGAATCCTCCTCTCTGGCCTAGTGTCTCGCAGGGCTACTGTTCCTTTAAATATACTGGAAAAAACACAAATGTAAGTGGATGTTGAAATAAATTCATTGCCCGTGGCACACCCTTCAAATACATTTTTTCCTCCCTTGAGAACAGCTGAAATCCAAATGACATATCCCAACAGGATTTACCACATAGGTTGTCTTTTGAAAACCAAATCCAAAATGGATTTAAGATAGAGTTTCGTGTAGCCCCCAGGTCAGCACTTGAGCCTGTGGTTAAGGGTTTGTGTCCAGTCCTCTTAGAGATTTTTTGAGCTTTCTTCCTTGGTTCTTTCCAGAGGCTCCATGTGTTGAAAGCGGTCCTTCCTGAAGAAGCACGGGAGTCTATGTGTTTGGGCCTGGAGGTCTGATCTGGCTTTGAACGTCTCCTACTATATCCTTTCCCCACTGTGGTCCAGCCGTCAGGAGTTCTCCCTGGTACATGAAAGGCCAGGGCCCTCCTACTTTTTGTACATCTACTTCCTCTGTCAGGGATATTTTCTCTTCCCTTGTCTTGCAACCTGGCTCTTATACTCATCTTTCAAGACTTCGCTCCAGGGTAATGCTATGTGTCTAATGCACCCGTTTCCTCTTTTGTACCATATTTTGCACTTGTTTCCCAAAACTCTCTATTTTGTTTGAGTTATAATTCACATACAGTGAAGTGCCCAGATAGTAACTCTATTCATTTAGTTTTGTGGAAAGAATATCAAGGCACACAATATTTCCATCACTCCAGAAAGCTCCCTTCTACCTATTCCCAACCAAATTTTGCTTATTATAGAATGGAATAGAATCAGATACTATGTGCCTTCTTGCATTTAGTTCTTTTCACTCAGCATGCCTTTGAGATGCATCTATGACCTCGCATGAATCTGTGGTTCGTCCTCTTTTATTACCAAGGAATCTTCCATTGATGAATTGACCACAGTTACCCATTCTTCTGTTGACGGACACCTGGCTTATTTCTCATTTTTGGCTATGATGGATAAAGCTGCTATGAACATTCCTGGACAAGGCTTTTTTGTGAATTATGTTTTCATTCCTCTTGTATAAATACCTAGAAGTAGAATTATTTCTGGAGCAGGTGCCTTTTTAAATTTTAAAAAACTGAAAGAGTTTTCAAAGTGATTATACAGACTATAAACTTGTTGAGTGTGAAGTTGAGGTCTCATTCAATTTGGTGTCCCTTATGAACAGCCCAGTGCAGAGCACACACTAAACACTTAGGGAAGAGCAACTGGATAAGAAGCTCAAACCAGTTTTCGTTCTGACATACTGTACTAATTGACAAGAAAAAAAAAAAAAAGAATGCCCATCAAAGGAATGGAACCTTGATGGTCTTAAATGTGGCTTTATTCCATGCAAGCAAACATAGGAGAATATAGTTCCCTTCCCACTCTGCTTCGGGAGCTACTTCTCATTGCAGGATGGCGATACGTATAGGATGTGCAGGTGAAGCCGAGGGTGTAGATTGACAGGCAGTCATACAAGGGTCCTGATCACTGAGGCTGCCATGCTTCTCAGGTAAGAACTCCTAGCGCTTCCCTCCAAGACCCTCCCCAGGCTACCCTTTCCTTGCCTCCTTCCACCTCGACTCACCTGAGCAAACTCACGGTTCAACCAAGCTTGACAACTCTCCTTTTTTATAGCATCTAGCATTTTCTCCCCTTTGCAAGAGTTGCAAATTCCAGCTGGAACACCTCCACACAGGGCCTTCTCTTCCTGTCAACATCCTGGTCAGACTTCAAGGCTCACTTCAGATGTATCCTCTCTGAAGACCTGCCCACTAAACCTGGAAGCTTACTGTCTGGAGGGTCTGTGAAGTCCTATTGAGTTATGGACTATATTCATCAGCCATTGAACAGGATCTCTTACTTTTTTTATGGTTATCTGTATCTACCTTTTAACTGTGCAGTCCCAGGCTTTCTCAGGACAGTGTGTTTAGTAGTCCTCAGATGTCTGTAAGGAATGAGGGTTGCTGGTCACTGAGGGACTAACCGAGGCTACTCTTCATGATCCTTGCTCTTGGTGGCTGATTCCATGAAAGAGAAGTTTTATGTAATGCTATGGCTTCTTCTTGAGAAGAATCGTTTACAGAAGAAAGAGGTCTCTCCAGAAAGGGGAGGATCTAGTGGAAACTTGGGGATTCATGTCACCTGGTGGAAACGGAAAGGGAAATTGACTTTCTTTGGGCTCCAGCGTTAGTCACAGGTTATATGTCAACAAGCACAAATACCAACAGCGAGAGCAGCTTCATATGACATTAGTATCCATGAGAAAATTTAAAAATAATTTCCTTTAGAGGGAGATGGCTCCAAGGAGGAGAGTAGTTAATCCCGTGATATGTATGTTTTCTTTTGATTGCTGTTTTGGTAAAATCCTTATTTTGTCTCTTTTCCACAAACTGCCTTCTTCTCAAACCATACAATTTCTAAAAATTCTTTCAGTTTAATTTCCAGAAATGTAATACAGTTATCTTTACTCTGATAACAAACACAAATGTGAAAAGAATGCCAAGGGTGTGAAAATCTGCCTTGAACAAAACATTTTTTTCTATATATTATGTTGTGCTTTTAAAATTATAATCATTTTTGAGTGGCATAAACTCAGAGCTGCAGTTGGAAAATATATTTTGGAGTTTGATTTCTTGGCAAATGTTACTTCAAACAAATAAGACTTACAAAAATAATGTTTCTCATTTCTAAAAAGAAAAAAAATTATGTTGCTATGAAAACTGTAAATACCAATTTCTCAGAACAGAAAAGGCATGTAAGTTATTTGACATCATGTAATTTCGTAGTTGATCAAGAAAAAAATACACTCATTTGTAGCCCTTTGAAGCACTGGACACCAAGTTTTTTGAAGTCCAATAATGTGATCATTAAGAAGCAGTTAGAACTAGTTACCTTGGATGTATTTGACTTAATTGCTTGCCGGCTTCTGGTTTAAAGAAATACATTGGGTCTTGTATGCTTAAGAATTTTGACAGATGCTTTTCTCTCGACCGAGTCAGTAAGTACTAAATGCAGCTTTAAAATTCTGCCTTATTCACCTGGCAGTAAAGTGAATTCACTTCTTCTCTCAGTAGGGTCATGAAGCAGCCAGTTTCCAGAAAGTGAGCTTAATTGTCACGATTTCTAGAAGCCCCTGGTCTCCGTGTCTTTCAGAGGGATTCAGTGCCATGAAAATACTGACCTGTCCCTGACCTGGAGACATACATGTCATTTAGTTCAGTGTACTCTTTGAAAAGTTGTTCCTGATTCTTAACAGGATTCCAGGATTTGGTTACCTTAATTTTGATTTAAAAATTGAGCTTGACATTTTTTGTGTCTATCTGAATGTATTGTGGGCAATTCCAAACATGTACATAAGTGGGAAAACCACTTAGTTACCGTCATCAACTTGAAAAACTTCAGAACTTCTCTGGCCAATTGTATTTCACCTAGACACTTACCCCAAACACACCCAGTATTATTTCGAAGCAGTATCTAAAAATCATGTATATGTATTTATTGATGCATAACATTTCAGTATTTATCTCTAAAAGATAGAGCTCTCCTTTTAAAACTATTATCACACCAAGGGAAAAATTTAACAAAAATGCCATACTATCAACATATAATCAGTATTTAAATTTCCAATTGGGATGTGTGTGTGTGTGTGTGTGTGTAGTGTTTCTAGTTTGATTTGTTTTTTTTACTCAGAAAAATAAAGACCACATATTGTAATTGGTTGCTGTGTATTTTAATGTGTTTTTAATATAAAAGTTTTAATTATGAAAAATTCAAACTTACAGAAAAGTAAAGAAAAAAATATGTATCAGGCATGCATTTTTAGAGTTAAACAGGATTCTATAATTGGTGCATATTATTTTTATAGTATGTTTTTATGTTGTTGCTACATATATGTAGGCATAAATAATACATATTTTTTGGTTTTCTATATATTCTATATAAATACATAACATTTATGTCTTTTTGCAACCGTTTTTTTTCCCACTCAATGTGCATATTCATACATGTAGTTCAAATAGTACATTTTAAGCTGCTGTATACTATTCCCTTATAGGAATAAATGCTAGCGTGTTTGTTACTAATGAACAGTTAGGATGTTTCCATTTTTTTTACTCTTACGAATGATTCTCAGTAAATAATCTTTTATGTACTTCCCTTGTGTATATGAATGAGAGTTTATTTACATGATAACACCTAAAAGTGATGGGGATGTCTTTGGTTTTGCCGGGTATTATTTCTCTCTAAAATTATATAATTCATTTCTCAGCATCCATATATGAGATTTCCAGGTTTTCCAGAACTTCCCCAACACTCAGTATTGTTAGGTTTCTAAATTTTGCCAATATCATGGGTATGAAATGGTAACTCCCATTCCTAGAATTTGTACTTCCCTAATTGTGAGCTTTAGCGCCTTTTTGTATTTTCTTGCCATTTAGATTTCCTGTTTGGTGAAGGGACTGTTTTTAAAGGTGTTTTTCCTAAGAGCAGATTTTGGAATTTCAAGTGCTCAGTATTACTTATGCAGGCAAATTAATTGTTTTCAAATGGGTTCAATTTGTTTTTAACTTCGAGAAATAGTTTTAGGAGAAATTGTATTTACAGTTCTGTGTGGATACTTCAAGATTGCAAAAGGACATTTGTGAGCGGGCTAAGGTCTTTCAGGATGGAGAAGAATCAACCATATGTGCAGAAGCTACTTAAAATAATGTTGGTTTTGACTTTTCTGTTGTATTTTATTGAGTCTAACCATCTACCTTATTCATTTGCTTACTTTTTTCCTACTTCTCACTATCTTTTCCTCCATAGCTCGTATACCTCTCAAAAACTGACCAGTATTAGCTTACGCACACTCAACACGTCCAATATCTATCTGCTTCATTTTTTGTCCTTGAAGTTTCTCTTCCAGGATCCTCTCTGTCCTCCTTTTCCAATAAGCCCTCATTTTTCTGGGCCCGCTATATAGATGTCACCCTTCGTACGCCTCCTGTGACAGATCCTGTGTGCTCAGTCTCATTCTTTACCTTTTATGACCTCTTCCTTTCTCTGGTGGCTCTTCCTTCCAAACAGTCCCAAGAACAGCTGTAATGAAAGCAATTTTTTTCCAAATCACTAATTTGAAATGTCTTTCTCATGTCATTTATTTTTGCTACTTTTATATTTGTTTTTTGTAATCTATCTAGGCTTAGAATTCCAGAGCAAAAATCATTCTCCTTCAGGGGCACCTTGGTGGCTCAGTCGGTAAAGTATCCCACTCTTGATTTCAGCTCAGATCATGATCTCATGGTCTTGAGCTTGAGGCTTGTGTAGAGCCCTGTGTCAGACTCTGCACTGAATGTGGAACCTTCTTAAGATTCTCTTCTCTCTCCCGCTGCCTCTATGCCTTGCAGGCTCTCCCTCTCTCTCTCTAAAAAAAACAATAAAATAATTTATTCTCCTTCAGAATTTTGAAGTGTTTGATTTTTCTGCTTCTTAGGGTTTCTGTTGAGAAGTCTGATGTCATTCTTATTTCTAATTCTTTGTGACCTGTTCTCCATTTTGGAAGGCTTTACAATTCTCTCTCTATCCCTTCTTGGATGAATTGTATTATATGCCTTCTGTGGTCTTTTGTGAAAACCATTTTATTGGTTACTCGAGACCTTTTCTTTGATTCTGGGAAATTTTCTTTTAAAAAATCGTCTCTCTGTTATTATCTTATTGGAACTGTTTCTAGTTAAAAGTTGGATCTCTTGAATCCTCTGATTGTTCTGCTTATCCCCCTCCCCCCACTTCTGTTTCCATTTTTTAATGTTTTTGTTCTACTTTCTGGGAGATTTCCTTGTCCTTAACTAGTCCATTGTTGTTGTTGTTTTAAAATTTTTTTTAATGTTTATTTATTTTTGAGACAGAGACAGAACATGAGTGGGGGAGGGGCAGAGAGGGAGACACAATCCCAAGCAGGCTTCAGGCTCTGAGCTCTCAGCAGAGAGCCTGACGTGGGGCTCGAACTCACGGACCTCGAGATCATAACCTGAACCAAGTCAGATTCTCAACTGAGGGAGCCACCCAGATGCCCCTATTGTTGTTTTTTTGATGTTTATTTATTTTTGAAAGAGAGAGAGCGACAGAGCATGAGTGGGGGAGGGGCAGAGAGAGAGGGAGACACAGAATCCAAAGCAGGCTCCAGGCTCTGAGCTGTCAGCACAGAGCCTGATGCGGAGTTCGAACTCACAACCCGCGAGATCATGACCTGGGCTGAAGTTGGCCACTTAATTGACTGATCCACCCAGGCGCCCCTGTTTTTTTGTTTTTTGTTTTTTGTTTTTTTAAATTCAGCTAGCATATTTTTAATTTCAAGAGATTTTCTTTGTTCTCTTAGGGCTGATAATTTATTGAATCTTGTTTTGTAGTTAAATGTCTTTTAAACATTTCTTTGCAGATTTTGGAGGCTTTCTTCAGCTTCCTGTGTTACTGAGTTCTGTTTTTTTAAGTTAGGCTGTGTCTGTATTTGTATAGGTTCTCCCTTTCATATTCTATAGCATACCTACCATTGTGGATTGGTGTGAGAATTGAATGTTTGACTCAAGGTTCTCCCTTTCATGTTCTATAGCATACCTACCATTGTGGATTGGTGTGAGAATTGAATGTTTGACTCAAGGTCAATTAATGTTAGTGACTTAAAGACAGAAGCCCCATAATGCAATTCTATCTTGATGGCATTCATCTGATTCTGCTGAGAAGGCAAGGATTAGGCTAAATGAAAATTTAATGTACTTTCAACATATAAGAATTCAAGACTGGTGATTATCAGGACTGTAATTTGAGTAGATAAATTTTTTGAATCAGGTATTCACTAATTCCTTTGAAAATACATATTTATACCTACTGTTATTATAAACTGAAATGTACTTTGATATTATTAGACTAAACGTATTACCTTCTATTTCTTGAATGTTACATCTTAGTTTCAGTAAACTCAAAGAGCTGATGAATAGGAATCTAAATTCCAATTCATTGCCATCAACAAATGGCAATTTTCTGAATTATAAAAAATCTTTTCTGAATTATAGTTCACTTAGGAGATGTTAAATTTTGTAGGCAAAAGCAAAGGACCATATTTGAATCTGTATCATTTCTTATAGATAGCTGTAAACTCAAATGAACCTCGTCTATTTTATGAAACAGACTCATATATAAATTGTGTATCTTTCTAAATAGATATAAACCCATGCACACACAGTTGCTAATGACTTGTCATACAGTTGCATTAAAACTGATCTAAACACATTCGGCATCCAGAGGAGGCCCCTAACTTATCCCCACAGTGTTCCATTTATATCAGATGTATAGAAGCTATGTTGTTGGAACAACAGAGAACTCTTAATAATTTTATAGTCCAAATATATGTAAGGCTATGCCCTTTAAAAAATATACCATGGAACATTTCAAATGTATACAAAAGTAGAATTGTTTAATGAGTTCTCAGCTTTAATGACGACCGACACACAGACAAGCCAATCCTGGTTTATGGGCACTCTTTTCTCTCTCTCACACTGGGTTATCTTAAGGCAAATCCAGGATATCGTATGATTTCATGTCAAAATACTTGAGTATTTTACTTTAAAAGGCAAGAAGTGGGTTTTTTTTTTTTAAATCACCACAATATCTTTATGACACATGAAAGTTTTTAATTTATACTTGAAATCATACTGTCAGTACTTGAATTTCTCTGTCTCAGTTTTTCCCTCTGGTTTGTTCGATCCAAGTAATTTCATATATTGTATTTGGTTTGTATATCTCTTAAATCTCTTTGAATCTAAAGTTCCCCCCTTTTTTTCTAAGTCCTATAATTTTTTGAAAAGACAGTGTTGTTCGTTTTTTGAAACGCATTGATTTCCTGGAAAATAATCACTTTTAAAAATGTCCTGCCTTCTGAACTTTGTTGCTTGCTTTCCTATAGTGTTATTTAACATATTATTCTTCCCCTGTATTTCCTGCAAACTGGGCAGTTGGAATAGGTGTTTGATGTTTGACTAGATAGACATTTTTTGACATGAAGAATCTTCATAGATTGTGTTGTATATTTCCTGTGTTGCCCATGTTATATGTTGCCTCTTGCATCAGATCATGAGGCTCACCATGTCTGTTTATCTTTTTATGACATTTGATCTATGGGTTCAAATATTGTCAACTTGATCCATCTCCTACTAACCTCTCCCTCTGCTTCTTTGCTAATGACTCGAGCAGCCACTGATGATAATTGCCTGAATCTACCTTAGGACATTATTTACAGGGTTAAGAGTTTCTGCATGTGGGAAATTTTCACTGATTTTCAACTTGCTGCCCCTGATCTGTTCTCACATCTTGGTCGCTTATTGTTTCTTCCTTAGTGTTTAATAGATTTATCTTTTTCTGCTGTACTGGTTCCCCAAATACGTTACATGGAACATGGCAGGCACACTGTGAGAAAGCTCTCTCTGAGTTTGGAGGGTGCCACATACTATTTTTCTCCCTCAGAGATTTTTAATGCAGGTGTGCCGATTAAAGGTCTGAGGAATCTGTTTAGAAACTTGATTTACCCAGAGTTTCATCCCCTTACTTGACCACTGTATTCTTTTATCATTAATACCTCTTAGCATCTTGTTTAGAGAAACACTTTAAAATGCATCTAAAGAAGAGAGGAAGGCAGAGGCACTTGCTCCATCCTCCCATGGGGCTTGCTAACGTTAAGGTCGTGAGTCCTTAACATTGGCCCCTTATGGGGAGAAAGGAGAGTGAGAGTAAATCTAAGTTCGTATAACAGACTTTGTGTCTAATAGCATGTGTTAATATCATCTTCATTGTATCGGTTGCTTCAATCATTTTGTTTCTTGTCGATGTTCCCTTCGTAACTCACAGATGATTTGAATATGTTAATTACTGATAGGAAAATAAAGTCCAGCTATAATAGTACTATTTAAAAATTATAACAGTTTGCTTTTGTATGTTACAAATTTCTTCATGCACACTGCACACGCACCCCCCTAACCCCCCCACCCCCGAGCACACTTCTGTTATTTTAGTTCAGGCGCACTACTGTAGATGAGGAGTAGTAAAGGAATTATAATACCAATGGAGATCCTTGGTTTTAGATACCAACGCCAGGTTCATTTTCATGCCAGAGGCTCACATCCTGTTTGTGGCTCGCTATGGAAAATGGAGTCAAGCAAAATGAGTGACATAGACCAATTTTCCTTTGCTCTATAGATACCTCAAGTTCTGTACAATAAATGTTTCCCGTTAGAAGAAAAATGCTCTGCATTAATGCTCCTGAGAAAAAATTGTGATCGCCAGCAATGCCATCAGGAAACGATTTTTTAAATGTTTCACAGTATAAGCATGAATCAATCATTAAATATGGAATACAACTTAGTTTGCAGACTTGGAACACGAATCAAAAATTTTTTGAGGTGGAGTTATTCTAGGAAAGTGTGAATTTTGATTTTAGGAACATGCACAAGGGATGTAGTAATAAGAAGCACAAGTCAGAACACTTCATTAAAATAAACAAGAACAGAGCCAAGACCCAGAAGACACGAAGCTCTGTTTTGTGAGTTTTGTTTGGGAGAATGGAATAGGATGAGACACAGAGGGCTGAGCAAGGTGTCATCAACGATCCCAACAGTAGACTCCATGTGCTTTTTCTAGCACTGCGCTGCTGGGTGCCTGGTCATTGACCATATATTGAGATAAATTCTAGATGTCCACAGTTGACATTTATGATGAAAGTTATACTGATGCTTTTAAATTTAAATAAGCTTAAAATTATCATAATTTAAAATGTTTTATATTCAGAAAATCCAGAAAAGGCAAAGATACTAATTATTTAAACATGATGACAACTCTTTTTGACTTGTCACAAACTTTTTCTTCGTGACAAGTTACTCTTAAGTTGGCTGTTCTTTGAAGGGAAGATTATGTACAGGTTTTGACTGTGAACATTTGCTTCTCAATAGTAGTTTTTCAAATATGGTCCTTTGAGGACTCTCCGTGGGCTCAATCAGAAGGTGCTGTTGAGAAGAAAGAAGATAGGGTGGGGCATAGGTCTGAAAATTACTTACAAACATGATCCTAGATGCAGCCTAAGGTAATAAATTTGCATTTCTTGAGCACAAAGCAGTTTAAAAATGCGTTCATTTGCTGTTCCTTCAGAATATTATTTGGTGAATCATTGAGCCAAAATCCAAATGTATAAATTCTCATACGGTAGAAGTTCAAGAGGCCAGAAAGATAACTTCAGTCCCATCCTTGATGAACTGAAGCTCGAAGAGGAGAAATGACTTGCCCAAGGTTACATTTTACTTCGTGGTCTACAGACTGCATTCGTGTCTCAGCTTAGGAGGCGCTTTGTTCATTTTTAATATGGCACGTGGTTGCATTGTCCCCCTTGAGTTTATAGAAAAGAACCAATTATCCCGTTGGCTCAAAAGAATGACGATGGTGAACCGATGGAGGGAAGGCTGATTTAGCATCCTGCTCATGTCAGCTTTTCAGGAGCTGATTTCTATGGCTGTAAATCATCCTACACCCCAGATTCTCTTCCTTGATTGTCTAAAATTCCAACAGCAGGTGAGAAGTGTGAAAATAATGTAAATGTCAACCAACAGGTTGCAACTACAGGCTACAAATAGAGAGATTGAGGCAACTGTCTGTGAGTATCGGTTTGTGGACAGTGCGTGTCCCTTGGTAGCATGGGTACTTTTTGTCCCCCACTCCAAAATGTGGGTACTTAGAATTTTTTAAACCTTCATGAGCAGACCGACTTAGACCCCACAGTGGACCTGAGGAAATTTCTTGCTAAGGGTGAAGTTGTAGGGTGTGAAAATTTTCGGTTAAGTAGAAAAAACTCTGCCCCAAAATTTTATTTCTCTACTTTGCTTAGCCAGGCTATGGGGTTTCTGTATTTGACTTTATTTTAAGGTCAATAATGTTCATTCTGTTTGGTTTCCGGAAGTATGGTAAAGATCAAATTGTATCTTTTATGTCAATGGAGAGGGGAAAGTTGTATTGAGACACTAGATGGAAAGGTTCCTTGTAGTCTGAAATTTTGTTTTGTTACAATAGCATTTGGTTTTTAGTTGACCAAATTAGGATTCTATTAAATTAATATTTCTTTATTTCTTAAAAAAAAACCAGGTATCCTATTTTTATGTTCAGCAGTTTTCTAGGGATTTTGACCACAAAATTGGGTGATTTTTATTCCTCAACAATTCTGCTTTCTGAACCAGTGAGGATTTATTTTAACAAATGTTTTTTCAGTTTAAGATTCCATATAATGATCATATTCTCTAGGGTAGAAAGTGTGGAAAAAAGGTGGCTGACCTTGAGAAGTATACAGTTGCTGTGCTGGAGTTCTTTCAGGGTTGAAATGGAATAATAAAATCAGAAATCATGGAACAGTTTCTAATTTCAAAGATGGGCTGTCTGACCTTGCCTAAATAGTTCAGGTGGAAACCAAGGAGAAACTTGGAGAAGGAAATTGAGTTCACCTTCAGGTGACATCCATCCACAGCAACCTACATTAATACACCTAGCATACCAGCATGGGCCTGTCGCTTGAGGGGCCAGCAAGCTATTTCTCACCTAGAGGTGTTCTTCTGTGTTTTTCTTCTTATCTGAAAAAGTTCTCATTAAACCTCTATACTCCCTTACACACACACACAGACACAGCAATTAAAAACTAACCCCTCCACATTTGTTCTTGGATCTGTATCTTCCTGAACTAGAGCCTCCAGTTTAATGTGAAAGAAGTCTGATATACATTTGGTTCTTTGGCTGTTCTTGAACAAGTCTTTTCTTGAAACCATTAAGAGGACTTCCCAGATTGCTAGACTCACCACCAGTATTTGAGAGTCTTTGCTACACGTCTCACATGCCCAGAGGAAGGAAACTTACACGGATTAAGGGCTTGCACTGTGCCTGGCATTGTTACATTTGTCAGCAATCACCTCCCAACCACCTCATTCAGTGGATGGTTGTTTAATCTCCACGTGGTAATTCTTATACCCTGGCTGGACCTTCTGTTGGCTAGGAGGCAGCACTACAGTGGCTTACGTGAACTTTCTTGAATCTACCAGCATCTGCTACATAGAAGTTTTGAGGTGTGTGTGTACGTGTGTTAGGTTGTGTAATGCTAAACATGAGTAGTGTAACTGAGAATATTTGTTTTTAGAGGTTAAATGGCTTTATTCATTCACTGGCTGGAGAAAGGAGTTGAAAGCATGAACGTGTGTTGTGACCACAGACAAGCATACTTTGTCTCCAAATGTCATAAAATAGCAGAGAACATTCTAGGTTGATCTCTGTGGCCCTAAGAGAGAAATCATTGCGGGGGCAGGGCGGTTTGTGGTGTTTACCTGATTAAATGAGGGAGGTTCCTAGTTTTATAATCATCATTGTGTCAGTTTTTTGGAGCTTGGAATGTCTTTCTTGTTCTTAATTTCTTTTTCGCTAAATGATTCTTCAAAATGTGGTACTTAGGGAGGGTAAGTATTAAACATTCAAAGTCTCTTAATGGAGCAAAGATGGTCAAGCCGTTTCCATCACCGTAAGAAATTGGAATCCTGAGACTTTTGATTGGATGAACAAGTGGCAACGGTCCTCTGAGTTCGGGTCTAGATTAGTTCTTAATTGTGTGATGTTGGGAAGCTTCAGTTTCCCAAACTATAAATTGTGGGTTACAACATTTTGAAGCTTAAAGAGTGATGATTCTAGTAGACCTGGAAAAGCTCTGGGGCCCAGAAGGCACACTTTGCGTGGGGGTAGTTAGAAATGTCTTCACTAGTTATATGCTCAGTAGTTAGTGTGAGTTCGAGTATTTGAGGTACCGGGTTTGCGATCAAGGTTAATAAAATCAAGTCATCCAAATGTAAATGAACATTTTACTTTGTGCCCCACTGACATCTAGAGTCCAGGCAGGCCTAAGCTTTGAGCAGAGCTGTAGAGTACAGCCCTACCTCTCCTTTCCTTCCCTTCTCCCCGGGGTCCCCCTCAGCTTCGCAGGCACACGTCAGCTCCTCTAGGTGACTAGTGTTTATTTTCTGGGGCTCTGGCTGCCCCTCTGGCTGCCCTAAGTGGGCCTGCCTCTTATTGGAAGAAGTGATGAATGGGGACGTAGCCAGGTGTGCCACATCACTGAAAATGGAGCAGTGTGAGGACATTTCACTCTTCCTGCCTTCTCTACCAGCTAGAGATCCTTGGCAGGAGGGCAGAAGTCACAGCATTTTTGTCATTAGAATGCTACCAGTTATGTATGTAGCTGTGTATCCGTCTAAATAATAGCGTCTTTGAGTACAATGTGGCAATGGTTATAATGACCTCTCGATGACTGAAGGAGGAGCAGGTGGGCTTCAGGCCTATATGTCTTTCTCACCTGGGTTTCTACACCTACTCCACCTTTTGCTCTGACTGAAGCCGGTTATTTGTAATCTTGTCATCTAAGTAAGCCCCAGAACCAGGGAATAGAACTAGGGAAGAGAAAATGGTTTGCAGCAAGAGCCTTTCTTTTCTTCAAATAGGAACCCCTCTTTGCCTTCCCTCAAACCATATATTAGAGGGTTTTTACCAGAAAAAGGGAAAATAGACTATGCCCTGCTGTTGCTAGGTAACCAGAAAAAAGAACCCTGCCGTACTTGATATTGGAACAGTTTTCTCTAGGAACGTGGCTACTCTTGCTAAGTGGTTTCTATAGTGTTAATTAGATTTGCATAATGGTGAGGCTGGAGGGGTCTCTATCCTTCAACTCCTTTCTCCCCACTCCTCATCCACAGCAATAAAATCCCATCTATATTATTTGAGTCTTGAGGTCCGTTCTTGACTTTGAAATATTTTGAGAAAAGGGGCTGGGCAGATGCAAATACAGTTCATTGCACATTGCTAGAGTATATCTAAGACCTTGAACCTGTTTTTTTTTTTTAAATAAAAATGTTTTAATGTTTATTTATTTTTGAGACAGAGACAGGAACAGAGTGTGAGCAGGGGAGGGGCAGAGAGAGAGGGAGACACAGAATCTGAAGCAGCCTCCAGGCTCTGAGCTGCCAGGACAGAGCCTGACACGGGTCTCGAACTCAGGAATTGTGAGATCATGACTGAAGCAGAAGTTGGATGCTTAACTGACTGAGCCACCCAGGCACCCCTTGAATCTGTTTTTAAAAATAAATACGTACTCTTGTTTCGCAGTAGCAGTGTTTTATCTGCCCACAAATGGTGACAAGTCTTTATTCGTTTGACACTCCCACTCCCTTAGGATGGTTTTGTAAAGGTTACTTTTAGCCATAGGAGACATTTGAACACACAGACAACCACATCTTGACAATATAGCGATTAAATCATTTGATTTGATTGCATTTTGTTCCTTTCTTCTTGGTCTCTGCGGTTTCTTGGTCGCTGTATATGTGGGCACTGCATTTCCCAGGCTTAGGGAGCTCTGACTAATAGTGTCACCTGCCTCGTGGGCCTCAAGCTGATCCTCCTGACCTGTGCCGTCTGTCTGTTGCAGATTGGGACCTCTCTCAGACTGAGTTTCCACCCTCCCTGGACTCGAATCCACTTGGCTCTCAGCTGCAGACCTTGATGGCAGAAGCGAAGCTGAATCTCCAGACGCTGACCAGACAGGACGGGGAGACTGGAGATGGCGCTGAAGAAACCATTGTTTACCTCTAATTACGTTGTCATCATTTTTCCAAACAAAACACAACACTGGCGTTTTGTGCAGATTTTTTTTTCATTTCCTGATGTTCGTTGTGAATGTGTCTAAATTGCTGTAAGAGTAATATTTAATATTTCGTGCACGTTCAGTTTTGGGGCATGAGTCCAATTAAATTATTGAAAGCAGTTCTGTTTGTGTAATCGTTAACTTATCACACCTAATTTCAGATTTCTGGAGGAGGAATTAACTCGAATGAGCAGAAATACTTTCGAAGTTGTTACGAGACTGGAGTAAAATTCCAGATTGCGTTTTCTGCTGGATCATCTGGTTTTTGAAATGCCTTTCTTCAGGTCTAGAAGAACCGATGTGGATGGCACGAGCTATAGTCATGATGGGCAAACCTTCACAGCCACAGCAGGTGGCTATGGAGAGTGGCGCTGGTGCCCCAAAAGTCAGAGAGGGATGTGGGAAAGTCCCTTTCTTGGGTAGTTTAATTTCTCTTTGGGGAGTCCCAGCGGTGGATCCTGCTGATGATCTGTTACAGTCACCATGCAACCAGCATGTCCTGTCTGGGGACCTGTTCCAACCAGGCAACCGCTCTGCTGTGGATACAGTCTGGACTCTCAGGACCTGGGCCACACGCTTCGCAGACTCACTTTCTTGGTCCTAATGCTGGTTGTTTCTCAAGCTGGTTCAGCCTCATCCTTCAATACAGCCCTGAGGCAGAGCCCTAGCCAGTCCATGTGGTTGTAACTAGTGAAGCTCCAGTAAACCCTGCTTCTCAACGGTAGGCCCTGAGTCCTCAGGCCCTGGGAGCAAGAACTATTACCACTCTGTAGAAGGACCTCTGTCCTCCAGTTCTTCCAGGACAAAAGCTCTCTGAGCAAACCTCATTGTGCTCCTTTTTCACAAAGGAGCATAGCACGTCCCACCTTCAGAGTCATATGGGTCTCTCTGTAAGAAAATAAACCAGGAAATGTTTTCAGCTTGTCCTTCAGGAATGTTTGTATCTGTTTTGCTCAGAATCAAAAAATACCTGTCACCTCACAATTTGACTTTGGAATTTTAATATTGCGTAAGACATTAGTAAAATAGACATTTCACATACCAACGCTGTCTCCCCCTACTAAAAGTGAGAATCAAGGAGTACTAAATTCACCCAATTGCAACACTTACCAGGAGGGAGCTGTGGTAGGAAGGGAAAAAATTTGGGGACATCTGGGTGGCTCAGTCGGTTAAGCCTCTGACTCTTGATTTCAGCTCAGGTTATGATCTCATGGTTTGTGAGTTTGAACCCTGCATCGGGCTCTGCACTGACCTGCAGAACCTGCTTCAGATTCTGTCTCCCTCTCTCTCTGCCCCTCTCCTGCTTGCTCTCTCTCAAAATAAATAAACTTTAAAGAAAAAAGAAGGGAAAAAAATTCACCCAGCCTCCATTGTTTGGCCAACTGAATACCTATTTTATATTTTTACGTAGGCAAGTCAAATCTTCTTTTTTTTTTTTTTTAAAAAAAAGCCTTTTTTGGGAATACTCTTTCTGATTCTTTCTGCTTCTGGCCATTTTGGTCACAATCATAACAGATTAAGGACTAATTTTCAAGAATGGATATAGCTTACTAAAATTTTAGTCAATCACTTCACTTCCAAGCTGAACTCCTAAATTAAAAGATGCATCTTCCCTTCCAAAAGGCAACTAAAGAGAAAAATCTGTCTGCCCCCTCTCTCCAACGAAGTCTAGTCCAGAATCCTATATTCCTTGAATATGGAACATATTGATATTTCATTCTAAATCCTTGCTCTGATAACTATAAATATCTTCTCTTTCCCCCTGATGGTGGATATAGAAATATCTGTATGTGAAAATATGAATAGATGTTCAGAATCCTCACACAGTTCTTTAAAAATATGTTGTGCTCTGTTGGTTTTCAAGCCCTGCACACTTTGGGTCTTCATGGGGAAGTCTTAGTATCTTTTGAAATAAGTTCGTCCATGGGTTTCTCTCGGTAATTGTCTTATTTAATGTTATGACCTTTCATCTGTATAGAAGTTGAAAAGCTTTCTTGATAAGTTCTTCCTTTTCACGTGGTCTTTACTGTGCCCTGAATTTAAGTCTCAGTAGAGGTCACTCTATGGCTCCAAAGGAAACGCACTAATCCTAGGAGAAGACCACCCTAATTTCTAGTATCATTAATAAGTTTCCTCTAAAGGATCTATCTACTTTTCCCAGCCACCAAGGAGCTTAAAGGAAACATTCATCCCATGAGAGATTTGCTGTGGAAAGAAAAGCAGCACTTAGGCTCTGTCCTTTGCAGGCTGTGTGAATTTATGTGCGCCCCCACTTCCAGTCCAAGCTACTCTGGATTTCATCAGGACTGCCTAATTGCTGGAGGCCTGCAACGCTCTCCAGCCCACTCACAGTGGAGCCCTGTCCGTTCAGAAAAGGGCAAAAACACTTGGTGCAGAGGTGGCAGTGGTGTGTGTGTTGTGATGGTGTGTAGAGTTATATAAGGCAAAAAGGGGGAGTGTGATTAAATCCTGGGTTGACAGATAAAGGAGT
Source organism: Paguma larvata (assembly GCA_030068075.1). Classification (NCBI taxonomy): domain Eukaryota; kingdom Metazoa; phylum Chordata; class Mammalia; order Carnivora; family Viverridae; genus Paguma; species Paguma larvata. Next base: position 96,071,348 of record CM057826.1, on the reverse strand, counting down.
AAAAGGGAACATGTCTTCATTCCCGGGACCTGGGACCCCCTTTCATACTCAGAACCACCCTGAGGTCATTAGCATCCGACCATCTCTGTCTCGGTCGGCGAGAGACACAGCAGTGGAGAGCATGGATTTTGGAGCCAGACCTTCCACTCGTTGTGTGTCTTGGGTGTGTCACTTGACCTGTCTAGGTCACAGTTTCCTCACCTATACAGGAGGGCTGATTACCTTACGGAATTGTGAGACTCAAATGATTAATATATGTGATGTGATTAGAAGAGAACCTGGGGCATAGTTGTCAATATAGGCTTGTTATTATTAAATCATTAAATAATTTTTGAGTAATTGCCAAGCCTGGTGCCAGTCCTCAGGCATATTATCCCTTTACAGCCAGAAACCACAAATAGAGAAGTGGCATGCCTGGAGATGGCTAGTCACAAGGTTGGACTAAGGTTTCCTAATAAGGTTAGCTTTCAACTTACTTGCATCCCTAAATCTTCACTCAGTGCATTTTTTCTTTAGACACTTGACTGTCGGCTAAAGGCCAAACTATCTCCTAGAAACAAAAGAAAGATGAATTAGCCTGCAAGTTGTTGGAGAAGAGAGACACATGAACAGACGTGGAGAAATACAGGTAGCTCTCCTAGCACATTGGGGGCCAGTCACATGTGGAACGGAGGGAGTTGTCTTAAAGTGGAAGATGCCTGAAGGAAGTCAGAGAGGGGGAAAGACAATGTGAGCAAGGAAGCCCATTCAAGCCCAGAGACACCGGAGCACGCGTTTGGAAGTACTGAAGAGCATGCTCCTCCCCTATGGCTTAAGGTGTCCAGTGAGAGCATCTGTCTACCTTCACCTCTTTCCAATGCTCTTGCAAAAGTTCTGAGGAATTTTCTCTCTCTCACCGGGAACTGATTGGGTTCCACAGAAAGCCAGGTTTCGGAGGAGTCTGCCTCCTCCTTATCCCCTCTCTCTTCCACACCCTCCTCTACCATAAAAGTGATTGGGTTCCGCCCAACTGGATATCTGCCTACTAGATCGTAAGCCACAAGAAACCAAGAGTGAAAGGGGCCCTGCGACCACTTGAAGGTGCTTACTAGAGCAGAGGGGTCCAGAAGGATGCTTCGGGGTGCTTCTGTGGGAGAAACTGATGACATTCATGAGTCAAAACAGAGTTAAGTGGAGGGAAAGGGGGAGAAAAAGACTCACTTGGCTTTTCTGCTTTATTTTCTTACCTCCGTTTCATTAAGTTTTTTTTTTTTTTCCTGAGGTTTTATTTTGTTGTTTTATTTGGAACATATTCTGTTTCCTCATTTTGCCGGACTCTCTGAATTGGTTTCTATACATCAGATGAAACAGCCACCTCTCCTGGTCTTGAAGGTAGTTGAGGGTGTGCAAAGACCTGTCAGTGTCCCACAGGGGGAGATCTCAGAGCCTAGATTCAGGCAGACCCTCAGGCAGCTGGCTCCCGCCCTTTTCCTCCACGGGGCAGTGGGTGTGACGTCTGTAGATGTTCAAAGCCAGGTGTTCTGAGGGTTGTTCCTGAGGTGTAAGTCGCGGTGGGGATACAAACCCCATACTCCGCAGAGAGAACCTCCAGGTTTTGAGTTTTTCGCAATTGTGTGTTGCTGCGTCAGGAGAGGGGATTTTGGTAGAACTGTGTGTCAGCCGCTCTTGCCTGCGTGGCTCTCTTTTTTGTTTGCCATATGAAGCAACTGCTCAGCTGGTTTTCAGAGGAAATCGCTGCTTATGTGAATGTAGACTTGTGCCCCTGGGGGAAGAGGTAAGTTCAGGATCTTCCTAGTCGCTGTCTTGGAAGCCCCTCCTGTTTTATTTTCTTTGTCAGCTCTGATGCTGCTCCTCACCCCGTCTAAGTCTACCACTTAGGGCTTTGTGGAGAATGGAAAAGAAAAAAACAATTTAAGGATGTAGAGAGGGTGCATGGTAGGAATATTCCAGAAAGATCTTGTGATTAACACCAAGAGTTCACCATGTTCTTTCCTGATTGCCTCTCACGCACAGAGGTCCCTCTGCCTGTGTGAGAGAGGCAGTAAAAAGACATGGCAAAGTCTAATAGGTTCGGGTTCTGCTTACTGAAACCCCACGGGTCCATGGGGTCGCACGGTGCCAGGGGGCACCATAGAGCACCCAGGCTCGTGGAATCCAATGTGAGAAAAATCTCTTGGAGTTGTACAATCCTGCAACCTTGCTTCTGAGATCAGTTTGCTTCTCTACAAAATGGGGATGATGGTAAGAATAGCCATGCCTTGCAGGTATGTTGCAAGAGCCAAGTGAATTAAGGCCAGAGCAATAAATACTGCACAGTAACCTCAGCTGGTTTTGGGTTGTTTGCCTCTTCAAAGAAGGAAGCCACGAAGCAGAAGAGAGCTAGAACTCCAAAAATTGGTTTACTTCTTATTAACTCCCACGTTAAGCATTTAATGACAGAAGCCGGTATGTATTCACATGCTCTTTGGGCCTGGCTTCATTCTCCTATGCTCTGTCTACTCTTCCTCCCCACTCCCTCCAGTACCATGTATAATATTTGAGTAGACTTTCCGTTGTCAGTGCTAAATTTTACAATCTCTGCTGTAATACCTCCAAACAGAAACACAAATAAAGTCAGTTTCAAGGATAGCATTTCTCTATAGGCCACGGAACTAAAACAGACCCTCAGAAATATGTTTGACATTTCCCTCAGCAGCATACATGGCCTTCTTGGAAAGCCTTAGTCCACCTCTCCGCTGCTGGCAGGCTGTAATTTGGGTAAGAAGTTGGCAGGTACCAGGAAAGGACAATAGGCATTTAATTAAGCTCTGTAAAGCCAGAAGCGCAGGAAGCACAACTCCTGATGAGTTTCTTTTTAACCCTTGGGTTTCATCTCACTGGCCTACAAACAATAACTGTACCCTCCGTCAAGATAACTGAGTCATTGATCATCTGTAGCACAGGAATTTCTGGTTCCATAAAAGTAGTCCTGGGACTTTTTTCCAGCAATACTTTGAAAAATCATTGTTACTTTGTATTCCTGGTGTGAGGCAGTTGATTTTACAATGGTGATGCTGAATGTGATATTGTAACCTAGTCTTTCCATGTAAACACCTTCTACGCACAGTTCTCATTATATCCAACACCGAAATTAACGTGAAATTATTTTGGTAAGGTCCATACTTTGAGTCATTCGCTTAGAGGAAGATCTTTGAATGCAGAGACTGGAGCCTGTTAAGTATCGTTGCTATGGAGACCATGTGAGAGTTGGATTAATTAAGGCCGGAACAGATGTTGTGAAGTGTGCAGAATGCACTGTTTTCTGCTATAATTAAGGAGAGTACATGTGTACGTGAGAGAGGAGAAAAAAAAGAGAGACAATCAGAGACAAAGCAGTCAGACAGATAGATGTGCTTGGCAGTGGACGTGTAACATTTCCTCCAGAAAAACAAACTGCTGATAACCTTGCTGACACTACTCTATCTTTTCCTCCACCCATGCCAGAGAGAATAATGGCTCGAACTGGCCAAGTAGTCCACCCATTATTCCTTTTTGGATCTGATTTGTAAGAGGCGTAGGAATATACAAAAACATGTCCTCGAATCAGTGAGTTCACATAACCCGTGGGTCTGTATGCTCAAAAAATTAAACCGGACTGTACAAATGGGTTTTAAGCTACCTGGCAGGGAAGCCAAGTTTGCAGACTGGTGCTATATTAGTTGTCCACCCTGCCAGGGGTATTGTCATCTGTGAACTGGCAGCCAGTAAAGAGGCTGGCTGCCCAATGCCATGGAGAAATTGCTGTGGGAATGCCTTCTAGATTAAAAAGTTAATGAAACATCCATCTAGCTCAGGTTCGATTTGGGGGATATGTGTTTTTGTTTGAAAACTGTTGATTTTTTAAAACACCATATTTCTCTTTTCTCTTGAATGATACTACTATTAGGTTTAGGTTCAAGTTCAAGCAAAATAGGTTCCATTTGAATCCTGCTGAGTGAATCCACAGTGACTAATGTCTCCACATTGCCTGCCTCCTCCTGGTGTGCAGGAAGGAGATAATGCATTGAAATCATGCTAAGACTTTTCTGCTGGACTGGCAGCAGTTTGACTAGGACTGGTAGCTTTTGAAGCATTTTTTTTGGGGGGGTGGGGGTCTCCCGGCTGGGGAAGCAGCACTGTCTGAAAATGGGGAATTGGAAAACATCACAGAAGTGCTTTGTTTCCTGAGGGACAGTGTCCTAGTGATTCAAACTCAGCCTCTTCCTGAGGCTGACCACGGAGGTGAGTCAGAATAGAATGAGTTAGTGGGAAACTGCCTGGACTGGGTGGCAGGGAGGGAGAGAGAGAGAAGGGCAAAGCTGCCCCCTGACAAGACTTTTGCCCAGTCTTGCCATGACTGATGATACTTTGGTTCAGTCTGTTAATGGGATGGTTTCTTTCTTTTCTTTAAGGAGAGGAAGGCTGCAGGTGGCACTATTACATCTTGGAGAAGGTCAGATGCTTTATGCTTGTGGCTTATTGTGAGCTATAGAGATAGGGAAATGGACAAATTGGATCCATGTGAATTTATCATCATCCCAGAGAAAAAACTCAAGTGTGCAACTTCATCTCTGCATTGCCCTCTCCTGATAAGACCTGTAGTTCCCTCACCCTTAAACTTGATTGTTAAATCTGTTGTGTTCTTCACCTTTTCTCTTATCTGAGGATTATCTCCATTCATCTCCTAGAAGAAAGCACTTACTGAGGCTACAAAAATCGCAAGGATTAGTGTTTGCTGTTTGAATCAACTGTAGTTTGTTTCTGTGTCTCTGGTTATTAATAAGAAAAATCACCCTTTGAGAGTAAAATTCTTTTCTATTTTTTCTTCTCTCCAGCATATATAGATAAGAGGGAAATATATTCTGGGTAATTTGTTTACTGAAAAAGAAATTGGGGAGTGAGAAGATAACAACGGCAATAGTGGTTTGATGCCTTCGGAAAGACATCTGTTAAGTGCTTTGGTAAAAGAGCAACAGTGGAAACCTCGCACCAAATAATAAAAATAGAGGCAGTGTAGAAAGGTAATTCAAGAGGAACATCTCCTTTTCCCCTAAAATGTCAAATTTTGAAAAAAATATTTTTATCTGGTAAACATTAGCACGTTTTCTTTGCGTGTATATACACATACACTATTTGTGGCCATTTCTATATACCTGCTCACCCACAACAGATTTTACTATTTTCCTTCTCTTGTGTCCTTCCATGTGATAGTGTGAGGGCAAAAGAGCCCAACTGCCACCATGCTATGGACACAATCCAGAACCCTGGCAAGGCATGAAGACAAATAAGAAGCAGTGAGACAGAATATACCCTATTGCTTAGTAAGCCATTGGCCAGTGGTCCAGGATTTAGGTCCTATTATCCATCCATCCAGTAGAAACATACGTCGTGCTCAGGACTCTGCTCCATGTGGAACATAAGACGTCTATCCTAAGATACCTGCCCTCTTGCAGGTCACCGCTTAAGCCAGTGAAGACTTCTATCACCAGCAAGGGGGCAACAGAGCTCAGGCAGCATCATAAAGCAGTAAACTCCCAGTAATGAAATGAGCGGCCCCAGGGTATTATTTCAACAGTTTAAGGAGTCAAAATAACTGGGGAGACTCTCGATGGGGAGGCGTGAGGAGAGACTTTGTGGCTGGTAAGTATTTGCGTTTGTTTTTTGTCCGGTGGGAGGGTTTTGAAATTTGTAGTTTAATCCTGTCTCAACAATACAGAGGCAGCAGCTTGCCTCAGGAGCTGTTTGGAAATGTGTGGAGGGTTTTTTTGGTTGCCACAATAACTCAGAAGAATTGTTGGCATTTAGTGGAGAGGAGAAGGGAAGTTGAAAGTCCTGCAGTGGGCAGGAGAGTCATGCTCCAAAAGCCCACGGAGAAACACTGATCCCCTTCCAGCTTTTTAAGTGTTTTCTTAATTTGCAATGTCATTGCCAAGGTGGGAAAGCTTTTAGACCTTTGATACATTAGTCAAGTGTGACTCTGTATAGAAACTTGTAATATGGAACATTTTAATTTTTAACCAGAGTTCAGGCTTTTTAAAGGAGAGTATCATGAAAATTCAGAGACCCTTAGTGTAAATGTTCTTAGAAAAATGATTTCCTTAACGTTGTCAACGAAGAGTGATAGACAAGACCAACACAAAACTTAGGTTAAGGAGTCTCTGACATTTTTATAAAACACATTCTAACTTTAGCTGACATTTAAATTAAAAAGCCCAGTGGTGTAGCAGGGAGCTGATTGATTTGGAAAACATGGGTATGAGATAATGAGGGCTCTGCCATACTCATCCTAGTGAGGGGTAAGAAATGATCTATTCCTGGCCAAAAGCGAAAGAGAAGAGGCACTTTCTGCGTTTGAACTGCATTTGCATTGCATGGAGACTGAAAGTCATTCAAATAGTGCTTTTCTTTGTTCTTTGTAGCATATTTTCATGTTAATCTTGATAACAAACAGGAAAAAGACCCTGGTAGGCATTTCATGTGTCAGAGACACTAATGGTTGCCTTTTAAAATTTCCCGATGTGCTTTAGACACAGCAGCCTTGCGGAAAAGACAAGCAAAAATTGGTCCTTCAGTGGGTTGATCCTGTCTTGACCCGCCACATGGAGGAGTTTCAAAAAGCTAAGGTCAGAAATTTCAACCAACCTCCCCTCATTTGGAAATGTGTCATCTATTTTGGGAAGCGTACCTACTTTGTATTGCTAGGGGGCGCCATAGAATCAGATGGCCGTAAGTGGGAAGTGGCTGGGCCTGGATGCTGGGCTCTGGCCCTCTTTGGTTACCCCAAAGCTCTAGTGCTTCAGTTTTCCCCGTCGATAAAATGGTCCATCCTCCCACTGAAGATTAATGGAGATTGTAGGGGACTTAACTTGATGATCAACCCCAAGATCCTTCTGAATGAAACCACTCTAGAGGTGACATTTATCTGGAAGTCAAGTTGGCAGAGGCCGTCTGGAAGCCCAATAAAAATTAACAGGACAAGAGAAACTATAGTTTCCTTTGAGAAAAGGTGGATGCCCGTTTCATTTGTTACATGGAGGTAGAAGCACAAGAGGGCTATCCTAAGAGTCACATTGATAGGCACAAAATTTGGTTAACAGTGAAATTTGTGCTTTGAATCAGATGCCATTCACTGGTCTAAATTTACCTCAGTTATGACTCTTGTTAAAAAGCCTTTGACTCTAGAAATCAGGGTGAGAACAAGATGTTGTGCCACCAAATGTGAATCTTGGTACTTTCCTTGAGAGAATATCACATTCTGAACGTGTAAAAAATTCCCTCCCTTGGGAACCTGGTGTAACAACAATGGCAAAAAGAGGATAAAGCAGAACACTTCCGTGGGTCCTTGAAATGTGGGGTGTATTATCCTAATTGGACATTTTCTAAATTGATTTTTGTGAATAACTCTTGGGATATTTATCTTAATTTGCTCCTTGGAGAAATATTTAATTATTGTTGTTTTTTTGTTTGTTCGTTTTGTTTTTTTTAGGTGCTTCTTAAGTTGGTTGTTGTTAAACTGTGTCTGAAAATAAATTCTTTCCTCCTTGATTTTCCCTCTGGGGGATCCATCGGGAGACTGACTTTCAGGCAGCTTAATGAAAGACAAGGGTCCATCAACATTGTTTAAGGAACTGTAGAAACTGTGCTAATTGCCACGGGCTCTGCGTGCTGGCTGGCAGCTCTGTGCAGCCCACTGGACACAAGTCTCCCACCCTCTGCACCGACCCTGACGGCAAGGGAAGAAAGGGCTGGGGGACTGTGGAGTTCTTGCCAGTGACAAGCCTGCTAATGGACTCGTCTGGGCTTCATCAGGTCACAAATAAGTGTCTAGGAATGGCTGGCATAATCCCAGTGAGCAGAACTCCATTGCTGGCCCTGCTCATGTAGAGTGTTGGGGTTTACACTGCCATTGTAGGTATTTTACCCCCAGTACAGTCACCTGAGTTTATATTGAAGTTCCAAGTACTCCTCCAGTGGGGGGAGGGTAATCTGAAGGTGCCAAGTAAGTATGGGGTACAGTGAAGTAATTTAAGGTTAACTCATCCCGAATTTATTTGATGGGCATTCAGGGGCTGCAGCGTGCCAGAGAGAATCCCAGCTCTGCAGAAAGAAATTGAGCCACGTCATTTTCTCTACTTTATAGAAGTAGCTTAAATAGGTACAGTAGTAGAACCAGGGGCCTTAATTCAAGGTGAATGCAAAACACAGTCTAGAGGAGTGATTATGAACTTGGGTTCTGGAGCCAGACTACTTGAATAGGAGGCCCGGGGCTCCTGCATACTATATATATGACCTCAAGTGAGTTATTGTGTCGCCTTTCTATGCTCCGTTTTTCATTTGTCAGTTGGAGATAACAATATTGCCTACTCCATAAGGCTATGTTAAGGTACATATGAAGCTCTTAGAGGGTACATAGAAAACTCTCAATAAACTCCATGATTATATTAATAGTTATTATTGGAGCTCACTTTTACATACTTCATTTCAGTGATGGTATTCACCATCTCCACCACTCCCTTGAAATGACTTTTTCAGAGGTCCTTTTATCTGAGGAGTTGGACGTGGATTGCAGACCCCTCATTAATTCTTACCACATCATCAAGAAGTAGAAAAGAGAACAGGTATAAGCCACTTTTCCATGGGGGAAAAAGAAAAAAGGTTCATCTAACAGCATGATTGTCAAAGATAGGGAAATGTTGCTGCCTGTGCCTAGGTCATCATTTGCTGGCTGGTTCTCTGGCTTTTTGTAGTCCTTCTTTATCACGGTATTGAGTTCATGAACCTAGTGACTCCATCTGGGAAGTGCTGATGGCTAATTCACCACCCCCAATAAGAGAGGAGAAAAGGGAAGAGGAAATGAAGAAAGCCTCAAGTTATCATCCCTTGAGAGATAATTAAGCATGATCTTTTTGATTTTCCACTCAGGTACTTCTGCTAGAATCACCCCAGAAACTCACATAGCAAAAGGGGATAGTATTTGCCATTTTTTTTGGTAAAAGCTACCTCCAGCAACTTGCTCATTTTAGAAGAAATCTAACCATAACATCTTAGTATATTACACATGATCAGTAAGTAGGGAGTATTGGGACCCTGGCTGTCAGATGAACACACAACATGCCCAAGACTAATTCAGTATCAATCCATTTCCCCAAGTCAAAATTAATATAACCCAGAATAGACATAGAGAGAAAGAAGTCATTTTCCAAGAGTCGAGACTTCCAGGTGTCTTCTAATTAGACACCGTAGGAATTTCTATTGGTTCTGTCTTTTGACCCAGTGGATTCTCAGATACAATTTGTTGGGCCCAGTGTGATTTTGTTGCTGAATGACTCATAGAATCTCCCGAATCTCCTTAGCTAATCCTCTTGGGCCTCCACTTGTTCCCACAGACTCTATCAAGAAGACCATCTTGAATCCATAGGTCATGCACTATCAAAAGAAAAAAGAGGCCGAAAGCTTGATTGACTCATTAATGGAAGCCAGTACCTTTTCTTTCTTTCTCTTTCTTTCTTCCTTCCTTCCTTCTTTGATTCCTTCCTTCCTTCCTTCCTTCCTTCCTTCCTTCCTTCCTTCCTTCCTTCCTTCCTTCCTTTTTCCTTCTTCTCTCTTTCTTTCCTTTCCTCCTTTTCTTTCTTTCTTTCTTTCTTTCTTTCTTTCTTTCTTTCTTTCTTTCTTTCTTTCTCTCCTTTCTTTCTTCCTTTACTTTCCTTCTTTTCTTTTCTTTTCTTTTCTTTCTTTCCTTCCTTCCTTTCTCTCTCTCTCCCTTTCTTTCTTTCTTTCTTTCTTTCTTTCTTTCTTTCTTTCTTTCTCTTCAGTGCCTTTTCTTAAACCAGTAATTCTATCAGAATCATTCCCTTATGTTATAGGGTCCAAAGATCTCATTCTTTTGAACCCAAATGTAGTTGTCCCATGGCCTTTGTTACTTCCGTCCACTATGCCCATGTTGTGACAGTGTGTACTTAGCTACTTTAGCTGCTTCCCTGTTATTCCTGCAGTTTGTTTATGCAGTGTGGGCTGCTCATCCTACTGGAGCTGACAAATTCTGCTGATCCCAATGCAGAGAGTGAGCTGAGAGCAGAATCTCAGAAATGCGGGAGGTGGAGAGCCAGGAAGATGAAAGAGAAGAGTGGGCCTTTGATTTTACCGAAGGAAGTTGGCGTGTTTGTGCAGATTTTTCTATGAGATGACATAACATGATTCCCAGTAGCAGCATGTAATCTGGCTGCAGTGCTGTTGGTGTAGTTTAGCTTCCCACTGGGAAAAGCAGCCCACAGACCAGGCTTAGCCAAATGCCTGCAGACATTTCGGCCTCAGTTGCACCCAATGTGTCCCCACTGGCTCTCTGTACCAAGTTCTGAAATTCATCTGTGCGTAGAAGGAAATGTTCTCTTTCTGCTTCTGTTTGACCCTTCTGCTGCAACCAGTTAATATTCATGAAGCAGAATATTAATTCTTTTCCAACCTGAAACTCAGAAATCAAAAACAGAGTAAGAGTTGTTCCAAGACCAAGCCAAACCACCTCCCGGACTTGCCTGTGATGAAACAACTAGCCATCTAACAAAACTGGTCAGGGACAAATAGGACAGTAAATCCAGGACCTTCAGGCAAGACGATTCCTGGAATCTGGGCGGGAGATGGGTAAACAAACAGCTGGTGGCTGTGTTTCCAGGGAAAGGGCAACTACGGTAAGGATCTGAGGGCATGCTTCATGTTAATTTACCTTCCTATAAAAGACCTGGTACAGCTTCATGCTGGGAGTTAGAATTAATGACCAGATCTGGGTCAGAATTGAGATCTGGTTAGATATAAGGACTCCCATCCATGGAGCATTCATGATGTGCCATGCATTGTATTAACATGTCATAGGCAATATTTGTGCAGGAATTATTATTATCCTCACATTACTGAGGAGTGGGCTGACGCTCAGAGAGGTTGAATGATTTGAGCAAGGTCAAGGTCATTCAGTGGTGGAGCCAGGATTAATTCAACCACTGACTGACTCCAAAGCCTGGGAATGGTTTTCAGCATACACCCCACTGCCTCCATAGTTAGATGTAGAAAAACGGCTCACTGTGGACCTTGTCCATATAAGAACATTTCTTACATGTCTAAGGCCACCTGTTCAGGGGACACACTTAGTGTTTGACTATAAAATTCAATTCCAAAATATTTATTTTTCCTGAAAACTAGGGATAATGATAGTGGTTATGTATTGAGCATTTACTTGGTGTGAGACATTATACCAAGTGCCTTAAAATGCATCTAATCATGACACCATAGTAGGTGTTACTGCCTCCATTTTATGGAAAAGAAAACAGGCCTGGAGAAGTAATGTAACCTGTTCAAGCTGCTATAAGGTTGAACTGTATGGAAGTGTGATTTTGTGGGTCAAAATCTATCAAATATAGGTCAGTTTTATTGTAACTAGCAAACTTAGGACTTGAGTCTAGGTCTTCCACCAAACTAATTCGCAAAGGAATGGTCTATGCAATGAAGTTGGGCTCAGTTGTCATTAGCATCTGTTGGAAAACAATGCTTCAAACCAGGTAGTAATAAGCCATCAGAAACTATCTGTAGTGGCTTTACAGTGCATGGACCTATATATGCTTCTAGAATGAACAGACAACAACATGGTTGGGATGTTGTCAAAGTGGTGGAATTTAATTAAACTCAGCCCTTGGATATCATACTGAACCCCTTTCCCTATCTTTTTGTTGTTTTATGCTTCATTCCCTCTGCTTGCCTTCAGCTCTGCCCTGCTACTGTCTCCGATCCCTGTCCTTAGATTCACCTTAAACTCGTGCTTCTCCTGTCATGACTTGTTTTGACCTGGCTCCTCTTTGGATTGGCCCTGGGCCTTAGGTTGCTCTGTGTGACTCATCCCCTCCCTTGGTTCCCACCTCTCACCTCACTCTAGGCCTATGTACTTTTGCTCTCTATTCAACCCTCTGGGGCTTCTGGCTCTTGCTCTCAGACCCAGCCCTGCCTGGACAGCTATTCGCCCTGGGGCTGACCCTAATGTTCCCTTCTTCCCAGTTTTCCATGCCAGCCACTATTCTGTTCCAGACTCCAGCTGATCCAATTTCCCTGCGTGTGGGTGGGGGAAGGATAGACTTTGAAAGTGTTAGTGATAAGTTGGGAGGAGGAGAGAAACTTAGCTAGCTCTGTTTGGTTCCCACGAATAGGAATGAGTTCTTTAGAGAAGAGGCAACTCTAGCATAGGCCATCATAAGCTGGTGGCTGTGGTTTCAGGGAAAGGGCAACTATGGTGAAAAAATATGGTTGTGGATGGGAAAAGATGAAGAAAAAATATGGGAATTAGGTTCTGTTGGTGACCTAACTATGCAAATCACTTAAAAGCTTAATTCTCAAAGGAAATTACCAACCAGGCAAGAGAAACAAGCAGGTGATGCTCCTAAGGAAAGAGGCAGAGGGAGGAGGAAACTGATTCCTGCAGTTTTAATCAAAAAGGAAAATGCATTAGGCCTTCCTTTTCTCTGAGCAAAAGTGGAACATGTCTTCCTCCTGGCGAGCCCAGGCCTTTGGCTTCATCTCTGTAGGTCAACTTGTTAAAGTGATGGAAGGTTTTAAAGATCTGGGAACAAGCACCCAAAGGAAAGTGATGCTGAAAGATTTTAGCCAAGCGAAACCAATCAACTTTATTGGAAAATGAGAAGGACCGCAGGAGATCAATTTGGGATGATTGGGAGGTGGCTCCCAGGAAATCACCGAGTGCTGTGTAAACTTAACTGAGAGCTTCTTTGATACCTGGCAGTTCCAAGACTAGATAGTTGATCTTCCACATACTTCAAGACAAATACCTCAGGAATAGCTCTTTTCCTAGTTTCATCATTATTGCCTTCTCTGAGGTGATAGCGAAACAGATTCATTGTAGGCACACACCTGGGGCATGGCAGTGAAAGGACACTTTGGGAAAAACAGGAGGTAGAAATTTGAAATGGGAATGGCAGGGTCCAGGGAGCCCCCAGGAGCAGAATGTGAGCCCCAGAGGGTTAGAACCCCTCCATTTCTAAACTGATATCCTTCTGGGGCCAGGCCACTTCCGCTGAGCAAGACTGACAGGGTTTCCGTGGGCCTGACTCTCCGGGAGAGATTGCAGGGTGACGTGGTTACTTCGGTGAGCCTGACAACATTGACCAGTGATCTAAGAAATGGGCCTGGGAGTCAGATCCTTGGGTTTAAATCCCAATTGTACCCCCTTTCTATCACCTAAACAAGTCTCTCTATTGCTCTTCTTTTCATTAGCAATAAAAATGGGAAATAGTTACCTCATAGGGTTAAATAAAAGCATGTACGTATGTAAAAGATTTAGCAGAGGGCTTCATTCATACGAAATACTGAAAAACTGGTATGTGATGTGATAGGGAGGATGTTGCTGATTCTTAGTTTGAGAGTCACGGTTGATAGCGAAAAAACAGTGCTTTGGTTTTTAGCCACAGGAACCTTTACTTCTCTATATTTGACATTTTAAGCTCCAGGTGCTCTTCAAAAACCTTGTTTTTCCTGCAGATACTGGGCCTCCGGCTAGATTCACAGATGTAGACAAGTTGGCCATTTCCTCTTTTTCACGTGGCCTCCAGAGTAACGTTCTTTCCCTTGTTGTCTTTCCCGTTCCTGGGACAGGTGGTGCTGCCCGTACTGACCAGGAACGCCTAAGAGAAGGCATTTGATTAAGGCCAATCTAGTCTTCCCTGTGAGCTGGAGGAGAAAGCACACTTTCTGACAAAGCGATATGAGAACCCACTGCAAAGTAGGTCTATATTAATTCCTGTTGGGGTATCAGCCACTATATAATGCCTGCCTCTTAGGCAGCAGGGTTATTGAACCGAAGAGTCATTTAGAAGGGCCTGATGTTGAGACCATTACTCAATCCTTCTTTAATAGAAAATATTTAGTTTCCATTTACTGGAAGTGCTCCATCTCAGGACTGGGGTTCAGTTCGACCACAGTCATTAAAACATGCTTGAGAGTTCCATATGCTTGTGGTTAATGGGAGTTATACTTCGGTTGTTCTGTTTTCTGTCTTGTAATGTCCAGTCCTGCCTGTGTTCTATGTGCGAGGGAGGGAGTTGAGAGTGCTTTGGAGGCAATTTGCAACAGAATCAAATTGACTTAAGGAGTTAATGTGAGTCAATAAATATTCTTGAGCACGTTTATTTCATTCTGTGTTCAAGTATGGCGATATTTCCAGCATGACTCAAAATGAATTATAATTTAAAAAGGATGCTTATGTCATGAATATGGATTATTTTCTTGTGTTATTACAAATTGAACATAGACACATAACTTTGTATATACCAAAAGAACAGTCACTCTCTCCAGGTTATTTAGTCCTCCCAAGGAAGAATTTTCCAGATAACTGAAACTTATTAAAAACATATTCGTTTTAATCATTTAAGTGAAAATCTTTTTTGAAACATAAAACATATTTCTGACTTCCTACACTGTGATTCTCCACACAACCTAACCTTTTCTTGATAAGTCAGAGTGAATGTTAAACATCGTGGTCATTGTACTGATTGAAAACAGGCCTAAGTGTTATCGAGGTCCCTTGTCACATGGCTCTGGATGGCAGCGCCTTTGGAATTCTCATTGTTTGAGTATTTCTCGTATCCTACCTTGCTATCATTGTGTTGATGTAACTTCTTGCTTCTATCAGTGGTCCTACTTCTTTGCTTTCTCCTCAAATCAGCTGTTCCTACTCAGTACGGGGTGGAGAGATGGGATAATTAATCTTAGAGAACTTTTAAATAAAGCGAGAGTAAATAGACCCTGAGGGCTTTTTAGGAATAAAACATTTACATTTTAGTATCTGGACTTTGTGAAATCTCTTTTCACTATTCTTAGAGCTTTTTGTGCTTGTTGTGGTGTTTTCCTGAAAAGTTCTAGGTTGGAGAAGTTGCAGGATGTCTGACTTATAAGTAATTGAGATGTTGCCGTAATCTTGAGAAAACAATCTATCATGTTAACTTAGTCGGCCCGTGTGTCTGTGGGCTCCAACAGCAACGAGTGCAAGTATTCCTGATCGGCCCTACCCATTTTAGTCCCTCCCCTGATTTCCTAAGGGTATAACTTTGATGTCTATCGCACCAGTAGTTTGTTATACTTAGTAGACCCTTGGAATTCACCAGAGATCTATTCTGAGGCATTAGCAAATCCTCACAATTGCAATTATTATTATATAATAGCATCCCCCACACAATGCAATAAAATGTGGTAGGAAAATTTAAGTGCTTCTTTAGACCTTTAATGACTCTATATACAGGACTTAAGTTACTTATAAAATCTGGTTTGCTTTCTTTTAGGGGCCATTTCTTAAAAATAAACAAACTTTATTTTTTATTTAAAAATTTTTTTAATATTTATTCATTTTTGAGAGAGAGAGACAGAGCGGGAACGTGGGGAAGGGGCAGAGAGAGACACACACACAGAATCTGAATCAGGCCCCAGGCTCCGAGCCATCAGCACAGAGCCCAACACAGGACTTGAACCCACAAACCGTGAGATCATGACCTGAACTGAAGTTGGACGCTTAACTACTGAGCCACCCAGGCGCCCCCCAAAATAAACAAACTTTTTTTAAAAAAATGTTTAACGTTTATTTATTTTTGAGAGACAAAGAGACAGAGTATGAGCCGGAGAAGGGCAGCTAGAGAGAGACACAAAATCTGAAGCAGGCTCTAGGCTGTCAGCACAGAGCCCGACGCGGGGCTGGAACTCACAGACCGTGAGATCGTGACCTGAGCCGAAGTCGGCCGCTCAACCAACTGAGCTACCCAGGTGCCCCAGCAAACTTTTATTTATTCACCATCATGACTGCATGGGCTGTGACAGAGGGCAGTGAAGCCCTGCTTTGAGGTAGATGCTTTGGATTATGCTGGTATTCAACATTCAGCTAAGTGATTCCTTACACATGCCAGGCTCCCACACAGAATGATTCAAGTTTGCACTTGCAAAAATATAATCAGTCATAGACCAAGGACTGCAGTCTCAGATGCATGCAGGACCAGGTAAATGGGCAATTATACTCACATTCATGAATGCACTCTCTCTCTGCATTCCCATTCTTGTCTGTTCTAAACATAACTTTCCAGATACCAATTACGGCAATGACACTGAAGGGCTCTTTCACATGATATTCAACCCCCCTTCTCCCTTGTCTTTCTAACCTCTAGAGGCTGAAACTTGATTTCTCAGTTTCCTTGCAACTCAGAGTAGACATGTGACAGAGTCCTGGCCAGTGGGACACAGGCAGAAGTCTGTGGGAGGCTTGCCTCTGTCCTTTATCCTTTTTTCTACCTGAAATGTGCAAAACTCTTTCCTCCCATGAACGTGAAAATGACACAAGAGATGGTAAAACAGAAAGCTGAAAGGAGTCTGGGGCTCTGACAGCTTCCTGGAGAGGCTAATCTTCTTACTTACTTAAGACAATGTTTTTTGAGTTTATATTGTTTGCAGCTGAATGTATATCCTGACTGATTCACAGATCATAGTTTTTACTGTGTTTTATTTCATAATGGAACATTAAGCTATGTTCTTTCACTCAGACATACTTTTTCCCGTTACACGCACAGTCATAGTCTTCCTTTACACAAGAAATGCTCCCTCATCTTTAAAAAACAAAACAAAATATACCTCTCAGTCTGTTTTCCTTTTCTGTTTTTTGAAAAAAATAATTTTAGTTTTTTTAAGTGGAAAGATAAATGTTAGCTCACCTCTGGGCAAATGCTGGGAAAAAGGTAGGAAATGATGAGGCCCGTGGAAAAATGGACAGCTCACACTCCGTCTAAAGGGATCTTTGAAATGGGCATATAGATCTGGCATGTTTTTTTTTTTTTCCAAAAGAGAAACATAATTTTTTAAGACAATCTAGAAATGTATTTGTGATAGGTCTTAGTTTTACAAATTTCTTGTAGGCTAATTTTTGAATTTTTAAACATTCTGTGAGACAACATTGTGTAGGATAAGCTCTACATGTGTGCCTGAACGATTTGGCTGGATGCCAGTTTGTGTCTTGTATCGGGGGGCAGCTCATTAAAACTGCACGTTGGAGAACACCAGGAGTCTGTCATGCTAACTTATATTATTTGCTATTATTTCACCTATAAAATCTTTTCAACTCAATTGTAGGCAACCCAAAAGAAAGGAACAACGTCTATTTTTTCATATTCCTTAAGATGTCTTCTCTGTGGCTCTTTGGTGAGTCTTTGCAGGATATTTTTGAAGAAACATGATACCCTGGTGCCCAACACTGACATGTCTTTATGGAGTGTTAACAGAGGGCACAACACCATGAGAAACACAAAAGAGTGTGGGAAACCAAAAAGAAAAAGAAGAAACTGTGGTAAATCCTTCCAGTTTAATGGAAGGGACCATACTCACGTGACCTAGTGATTCATGAGGAATAGCAACCACAGACTATCAACCCGGGATAGTCTGCACAAATTGGGAGCATTGCACAAATTGCATACCAAGAACCTGAGAGAATGGGAAGGAGATGTGTTATTACTCAGGGAAAACTTCATGCAAAATCTTTAGCAGGTCTTGAGTGGCAGGAGGTACCTACCATCCTGAAAGAATAGCTACTCAAAGCAAAGCAAAGCAAAACAAAACAAAACAAAACAACAGAGTTTATCGAGGAATGGGAAAACTCTTTCCTAAAAGAATGTGAAAACGGAATGTCTTTTCTTAGACACGGTGAAAAATCATCTCTGCGCGAATTGTTTATTTGTATACACACAGCGTGTTTCATGACAGGTGAGGTGAAGATGGAAAATGTGAATGCTGAGAAGATGCCAGATATGTTTGTTAAACATTAAAGTGATTTCTATGATAATGAATGCATGCTTACCGAGCTGTGAACATTTCGAGTAAGATAAATTACCAAGTACCTTGGTGCATTTAACAACTCTGGGATGTTATCGGGGCTGGGAAATTAAATTTAATGTTGCACATAGAACATCCAGCCAAGCACCCAAAGAATGTGGAACGAAAGCTAAGGGAGCCACACGTCTTTAGAAAAATCCCCAAACTTGACCAACAACATGTGCTTGCTTGATTCCTCAAGTTTCAGCAGGCAGAGAGCCAAATTTTCTGAATTCATGCCATACCTGTGATGGTTTCCAAAACTAATCATTCTTGCTTTTGTTTGGTGCACAGTAGTCATGGATGATATTATGACAAGAATAACGAGATGGGGCGAAAGCCAGAAATGGACAGGGCAGCTGTTACAAGTCCAAAGTGGGGTTCAGCTGACTTCATAGGTGGGAAAGGTAAAAAAAAGATTTGTGAGGTTGTTGTAGGTGGACATGTCTGGACTGGGTGCTGTGAAGAGGCCCGGAGAAATATCAGGGATCTGTTTTTGTGCCCAACAAGGTGCCTACAACTCAGGCGCTTTAAAAATTAAGAAGATTTGCTATGCAAGTGGACGCCTAGCTCAGATCTTGACTCTGTTACATCATGTATTAGGCTATATGACCCTGGGCATATTAAACTTTTGAACCTCAACTCAGTGTATTCATCTGCATCATAGGGTTGGTACGTCTTACTTCAGAGGATTGTCATGAGGGTTCAGTGAGGTAGAGAGCTTAGTTGCCTGGTACAGAATGCCCCCCCCCCCATTAAAGGCTGGCTGATGTCTTGGTGTGACTACGGCTCAGCAAAAGACCGCCTGAATTAAAGGTGGTTTCTCCACAGTAGCCTTATTATCCAGGTAGATTGATATAAGTCATATTTAGCCCAAAGAGTACCTTGACTGTTTCGTGAAGGTACGCCTGATGGAGACCCTAGTGGGTACAAAGCAGGCTGTGGCCTGATGTGGCTTTGTGTTTTTGGGGCCTCACACTGCTTCTGCCCCTGGATAAAGTGTGTTAACAGATGGTGCCCCTGGATATTTAGACTAGAACTGATTAGGAGGGATGTCACCAGAGCCCCCGAACCCCTGAGTCCTAGAGGTTCGTAGTTGAGCATGATTAAACACCATACAGTCTAAACACCTTATTTTATGGATGAAGACATCTGCTCCCCTCTGCTTATGCTCTGTCACTCACAGCAGAGACTGCTGGCAGGAGTCGCCGCCTGGGGAGTGGTTGGCTCGTGGTGCATATCTTTTAGAACAGTTCTCCCTTTGCCCAAACCCTCTATTTCCACCTCTGCCACCTGGCACTCCCCTTGCTACTGCTCTGCCATGCAGCTCCAGCTCCCACTGAAGGCAGAGCAGAGGAAATGAGACACAGTGGGCTTTGTGCTGGGTTGAGCTGCTCCCTCAGGGCAGAGTGGCTGCCCATCTAGCCTGGGATGGGTTTGATAAAATTCAGGCCAGAGGTGATGAATAAACCCAGATGATTTTTCTAGGATGTTACTGATAATACTCAGGCCCATGATTTAAAAACAATCAACCCACCAACAGAGTCAACCTTCTTGAAGAGGGTGGGGAGAATTGTGCAAGCTGGTGTTTCCTATCTTACTTGGGTCTGTGCCTCTGTAGCCTCTCGGTGCTTTCTAGAAAACAATTATGTCAGAAAATTTCATTAATTTTATGTCTTTGGGTAATTCCCTGACTGTAATTGATTTTGAGAGTGCGGTGATTGCAGAGCCGCTGTGGGTAAGCGCACAAATGAAAACAGCCTTTTCTCAGTGTGATGAAATGTAATTGAATGATGACTCCAATTTTTAATAACCCCAGAACATTAACACTCTGGGAATGCAACTATTGCTATTGGTTACAAGATAGCACATTACCCAAGCATGCATGAAGCCCCATGGTGTTGGGAAACGGAAACCATTGAATTTGCCCAGAAATGACAACAACAGTAATAATAACAGTTTATAGTCTGCTGAGAGCTAGATACTGTTCTAATTTTTTTGTGTTTACTCATTGAATCCTCACAATAATCCTTCAAGGTATGTGCTATCCTAATCCCTGTTTTGTAAATGTAGAAACCAAGGTCCAGAAAAATTGAAAAATTTACCTAACTTTACATAGCTTTTATATGGTGAAGCCAGTCAGAGAAATAGTGCCAGCCTCTGTTCCCTGCAGTGATCACACATTAGACCCATTGGTTTCCTACCCACTTTCTTAACCACTTGGATGTTGATTTGGCTTTCCTCCTTTTCCACACACATCTTATGTGTTAGGTTGAACCATACGAAATTACTATTTTTACAAGTAAAAAAATCATTGACTCTTCCAGTTTCAGATAGTTAAACCTAATATGCCATGGTCTAGTGGTCATTCCTAGTTAATTTAATGAAGACAGGAGGCACATTCTGTTTTCCTGATCGTGGTCATCTATTCAGGAGGAAGACACGTGATCAGTGTAACCCAATCAAGACAGATCTTAGGACTCTTGCCTAGAATGTTGGGATGGACACTGTTATGTGTCGATATAAGGTCCAGAACTCTCATAGCCATCTTGATAATAGCTTAACAGTAGAAACTACCCATGGAGATTCCGTATATATCCATAGCCAAGAGAACCACAAAGTGTAGACTCAGGACCTTGTTTGGACCACACCTGATCGCTGATGTCCCTGCTTCTTTTAGATGAGCCAATCAGTCCTCTTTTTATAAGGCTACTGAATTGGCAGCTGATTTGACTTTTGTCCCCAGTTGCAGTTGGGTCATTTTTGAGTGGAAATACATAAAATGGGTTTACCTTTTGCATTTAACAGAGAATGCAGATGAGAGGGAGGCAGAGAATCCAGATGAGAGGGAGGCCCCCACCCATCACATTCATGGGCAAAGGAGGCCCACACTGAATCCCAACAGAGCCCCCACGGGCCCATTTAGTTTCCAACTGTTCGCTTTCTGCCACAGAGTGTTTTGGAGGGGGCGACCTCCTTTCAGGTCAGGCATGCTTGCTTATCAGTCTGCAAAATGAGGTGTCACTCTCCATGAAACAGGGTGGAGTGTCGTTAAGACTTCTCCGGCTCAGCCTTGGAAACTCCCTACAGGAATTGTGTTTTCCCAGCCAGTGGTCAGTCACCCGTGACAAACAAAGTGGCTCATGTAGACTCAGAGAGTTGCCAATAAGATAAGAAATTGCTATCAGATTTCACCCTTGGAAGTTCTTCCTCCCTTTTTTCAGTTTAGGATTGATTCATCTTGAGTTTCAAGATAGGAGAAGGTGGGGGTCATGAGGAAATTTATAGGGCTACTTCCCAGGGCAATTTCCAATGTTTAGCCATAAATATTTTCAAGAGGGATAAAAGAAGTCACTCTGTCACTACCAGCCTGCACACAAATGGGCCCCGAGAAGGAGCAATGCTGCCAGCAAGGGAGTATGGGAAGGCAACCTAACACTTTTCTTTCCTGTTTGCCCCCAGGGACAGAGGGGGGCGGGCAGACGGCTGCTGTTGAAAGTGTGGAGAACAACCCCCGCCCTCCCAGTTTGTACTTAATCTCTCTAGACATGTCTGTTCTCTCATTGCCGGGCTCGGATCCACGACAGTCGGTTCCATTTTCTCCCCTCCTCCCTAGCAGTGCACAACAAAGGAAAGACCTTCTGAGAGCCCCTGAAATGTTTTTATTGAAACCCTGTTCTCCAGAGAGAGATTGAGGAAGCGATTTAAGCAACCTTATTACAAAATAAAAATGTATCCTCCTACTCCATGACAGGAAATGCGAGAGAGACAAGCCCATTAAAAAAGCACTGGGGGGGGGGGGAGGGAGAAAGTTTGTAAAAAGTCTGGAACAAAAGAGAAATGTTAAGTAATTATGTGCCAAAGAGGCAGAAACAGCAGGAAACTCAAAAGGGATTTTTTTTTTTAAGAGTCTACACATAATATGGCAATCATGCGGGACCCTGTTTAGGACATTATGCATTACATTTCAAATTTTCTAATTAAAAAGATTCATCAAGCTGCGTATAATAGCTTAGGGGAATCCCTTGTTTTTAACATTATGCTTTATGGGCATGCTCCTGATGTGGTACTGTTGACAGGGTTTAGGAGAGCATTTGGTGAAACCACCACAAAGATTTCAGGTGCTCCGTATTTTGTTTGCACAAGACTTGTTATGTTATACCATAATTTAGTGGCATCTAAATAAATCTGCTCATTAATGAAGCTGATTAAAAAACAGACACAACATAACACGGCTACATTTCCAGACTGACTATTCACCACTTCCTACCCTGCCAGCCCTGAGTTTGGCTGAAGACTCTGATGCTGAAGTGAACAGGAAGTGTGCCCTGCTGCGCTCTTTTTTTTTTTTTCTTTTTCCCTTTTTATAGGTCTGCTCGGCTTTGACATTGGTTAGTGATGGCTAATCTCTCACTAGATCCTCTAGGCATTTCAGAACCCATGGATTTAGTGAATTTTTCACAGGCTAACTGCCTCCTGTGTCTTGGGCACAGCTGCTTGGGTTTTGTGCCCCACAGCGGGCTGGCCTAGGAGTAAATATTAGAATATGCAGGTGCAGCACATAAGGGCGCTTTCACTTTCCAAGAAACACTTGTACTGGGCTTGGTTTCCTCCCTCTGCGTTAGGAATATTGCTAAGTGCCTTTTCCTCCTGTGAGGAGTGAGGGTTGAGGGTGAAATGGGGAGACATGCCTCACCTTCTGCCCCTCTTTGTGTCCACCTGCTGGAAACGGAACTTGTAGCAGCGCGCTGCTGGGAGTGGTGGTCACAGGGCAGGTGAAGGATACAGGCCTCCCTGCTGGGTTGGTTGGTGAGGGGGCTTGGGCGGGGCAGGGGGAAGGAGGAGGGGTAAATAGATATGGGGGAAGGTGTGGGTGGGTTGAGTAGGGAGGGGTGATGGAGGGGAAGGTGAAAGGCATATAAAGAGGTGGTAGGTATTATCTACATAAGGTCTTCTTTCATCTCCTGCTCTTAACCTCTGAGGGGTCCCCTTCAAGCTCCACCCCCCACCAAACTTGTCTACAGATGTGGCAGGTAAGCAATGACATCCACTTTTATTTAGATACAGAACCCAAGTGGCATGTGAATTCCCCAAATCTCAAAACACACTATAGGATAGATGCAGAATATGAGTAATACGTGATGATCTAAATGGCCCCGTTTCTCTCTCAAGAAGATTTTAAGCTGTGAGGAGAATATTATTCCTCCAGGCATGTCTGAGTCAGAAAGAGCCTGAATTTTAAAAATAAAAAACTGCTGCCTTGCTTAATATATTCATTCTTCTAACAAGCCACCAAGCAGCTATTGGACTCTCCCAGGCCGATGGACATATATCTTGCTGAGACACATACATCCAAAGTCAGGATATTGTCTGGGAAACCTGAGACCGCAGCTTGTGCAGAAGCCGCCGTCACTGCATAATTCCTTCCAGAAGAAGAGAAAACCAGGACCAAGGCAGCAGTGCGGAGTCCCCAAAGGACACGTTGCCATTTATTTTCAGTGCGATTATTTTCCATTGCACACTGTGCAAGGGACGTTTTGAATGCTATCATGGTTTCTTTTCATGTCCCTTCATTTACTGCACCCCGAGAGACAGTCAAAGTCTCCAGGCCACACTCTGCAATAAAAACTCAGCAAGTCTGAAGGATACAGCATGAAGCTTCCCAGACGGCCAGGAAGTTCTGCTGACGGTACTAAAATTCAGGAGCTTCATCTAGCATCCCAGGCAGGTGTGTTTATTCAGCAAAGGGGAAGCTGGAAATGTCTCCTTTGGGGATGGCTTCTCTTCTTCCTGTGCTCTAAGAGCCGGTGTATTTTCCTCCTGGAGTGCCTTGATCCCTGATTTGCCACTTTGGGGTCTCAGACCAGTTTCTGGGGCTTTGTTTGGATTCTGGAGTTCACTTCCCTCAGGATCCTTTGTACTGTTAGGGGAAGGATGAGCCCTTTCAGCAGGGGCGGAGGGCCCTTTATGAACTGTGATTGAATATCAAAATCTTTCTCACTCAGGGATTTCCTTGGATGGTCCTTGAGTGCACAATGACACAAAACAGCCACACATGGGTTCCTGATCTGTGTGTGCAACACACCCTCTAAATGTGCTCATAACAAAATAGCATGTTTCCTCACCAAAATAAACTTGAGGACCCAGTCTCAGATGAAGTGGTCCAGATGTTTACTCCTCTTAACTGCAGGTTGCTGAGGATACTCTCCTGTTTTTATGCATTTCTGAACTCCAAGTCAAGGTCACTTTGGTGTATTTTGGAAAGTGTCTCACTTGTATCAAAACCAGTGGTTTTTAAAACCCCTAAGCATTAGAATCACCTGGAGGACTTGTTAGATCATCTTGCTGGACCTGTCTCCCAGAGTTTCTGATTGAGTAGGTCTTGCGTGGGGCCCAAGGATTTGCATCTCTAACTAATTCCTGGGTTCCTGAAAATTCATATCCTTCCTGGGGCCTCAGAATGGGACATTATTTTAGAAGCAGGGACATTACAGACTTAATTAGTTAAAATGAGGTTGTACTGGAGTAGAGTGGATCATTAACTCAATTTGACTGGTATTCCCGCAAGAAAAGAAGACACCCAGAGACTGAGACACAAGAGAGAAAGCCATGTGACAACAGAGACAGAGATTGGAGCAATGAGTCTACAAGACAAGGACTGTCAGTAATTGACAGCATCACTACAAATTAAGAGAAAACCGTGGAACAGATCTTCCCCTCATACAGCATGTTCCTGCTTCTACCTTCATTTTGGACTACCAGCCTCCAGAACTAGTTACGAGAGAATACATTTGTGTTGTTGTAAGCCACTGTTCTGCGATTATTCGTTTTGGCAGCCCGTGGAAATGAATACCAGAGATGTTGATGTCACTGGCCCTGGAATCACACTTTGAGAAACGCCGATAAAAATTACTCAGGTCATATCTCTCTTCAACTCCCAGTTCTCTTTACAATGTCCACCATAAAGTCTCTTTCTGAAATAATTCCTACTTGCATCTGCCAGCGCCTGCTTAA
Organism: Paguma larvata; assembly: GCA_030068075.1. Taxonomy (NCBI): domain Eukaryota; kingdom Metazoa; phylum Chordata; class Mammalia; order Carnivora; family Viverridae; genus Paguma; species Paguma larvata. The sequence continues at coordinate 96,046,433 of CM057826.1, read as the reverse complement.
TTCCCTAAGAAGAATTTTCACCAGTTCTTGGTTCCTTAATCCTTCCCTGTTTCTTGTTCCTGATCTTTCCGCCCCCATACAATCTGTGGGGCTCTCTTTAGCTGGATTGTGGTAAAATAGGATCTCTGATCTGCTATCCTGATGGAGAATTGTGGCTCCTGAGGTTGGGTGTTCATATACTCTTGTAAGAATGAGGCGTAGGTAGCAAGAAGCCGTTTCAAGAGACTTCAGGGAACCAGAGAGATGGGGTGGGAGCGAGGGGATTTGGGCCTCAGGAAGACGAGCATTAAGAGGGATTTATCTGTCTTCAAATATATGAAGTGTTGCTGTGCATGGGATGCAGACAGCCTGCTTTCCCCCCTCCTAGAAGGGCCAAAGGAAAGCAGGCTTAGGAAGGAGAACTTGCAGTGGGTAGGAAGAATTTTCTGAAGCTGAAGGTTTTAAGTCATTGGAATGTCAAGGGAGAAGTTCAAGAGTAGACACCTCTTCATTAAATTGGATTTAGGTGGGGTCCTTCCTGGAGCCAGGGGAACGGAGGAGCTAGGTTTCTGAGGTGCCCTCTGCTCCTCTAGTCTACAGCTTTGCGAAAGAAGCAAAATGTCCAGTTGGGAAAAACATTAACTCAAAGGGATAAAACATCTCCATTGGAATTTTTTTTTCAGTCCTAGTTAGGGAATCTGCCTATATTATTTCTCCTCCTCCTCCTTTTCAATTTCAGCCTTAGTGAGGTACAGTTGACATGTAAAATGGTAAGACATTTAATGTATTTATTGTGGTGACTTGATATATGTATCCATTGTGCAAGGGCTCCCCCCATCCAGTTAATGAACACATTCATCACCTCACATAGGTTTTTTTTTTTTTTTAAGTTCTACGCTCTTTGTATTTCTTCTTTTAAATTTTTAATTTAATGCCTGGAAGACACTCTTTGGTCCTAGATGAAGGAGTTCGATTACTTAGAAGGTTTTTGTCTAATTACTCCAGTATTATCTAGTCTTGTCAAGTCCAGTTTACCCACCTACCTGATGACAAAGGCAGTGCATATTTATTTTCTATTGCTACATGACACACGATCATAAACAACACATCTTTTTTATCTGACAGTTTCCCTGGGTTGAAAGTCTGGGGCCGGCTTGCCTGTGTCCTGTGCCTAGGGCCTCACAAGGCTGGAATCAGGGTGTTGACAGGCTGCATTTCTTTCTGGATGTCAGGGCCTTTTTCCAAGCTCACAGAGTTGTGGGCTGCACTGGGCTCTGGGTAACTGTGGGTCTGAGGCCACACTTTCTTGCCCACTGTCCACTGGGGGCTATTCCGCGGTTCCTTGGATGTGGCCCTTCTCAGGCTTTCTCACAACATGGTGACCTCCTTCTTCAAGGCCAGCAGGAGACTCTCGCTCTGTAACATCCTCACAGGGGTGACATCCATCACCTTCTCCGTACTCCATTGACTTAGAGCTGGTCACAAGTACCGCCTGCATTCAAGGGGACAGGATTATTCAAGAGTGTGAGTCTTTGGGGTGACCTTAGAATTCTTCCTACACACGGAGGTTAGGAAGGGGCTCTTCCATTTTTGTGCTTCCTTAAGGCCCAGCCTCCAGGGAGGCCTGGAACCCAAGGACATACACTTCATTGGGGATTTACCTGATTAAATAAATATACAAATGGAATTCCAAATGGAATGCAGAAAGTGAGGGATCCCCATTTCTCATGTGCTTTAAAGCTCAATTAGGCAGTCAGTTGTCGGAATTTAAGTTCTTTCATCAAGAACACAATATTAAATTTAGTAGTTTTCTACAATATAGTAACCTAGAGGGTAAACTTTGTAGCCAGATTTCTTGGGTTCAAATCCTGACTTTTGACACTGACTGTGTAGTCTTAGGCAAAGTCATTTAACCTCTCTATGCCCAATTTTCCTTATTTATGAAACGGTCATGATCATAATAATATTTTATGGAATGTGGGTGAGGATGCAATTAATCAGTATATGTAAAACATCTAAAATGTGTGGTATATATATCATAAACATGATATATGTGTTAGCTGTTGTTTGAATTAGGATACCAGATGTCACTGGCCACTCACACATATGACCCTCCCTGGGCATTCTTAGGACTCTGAGCATTTCTTGGCTTGTAACTCTGGCTCTGCTCCTCTCTCTTTCACTCAGAATACAGGAAAAAGTGATGTTATTATAAGGGTAAGTTTGAATCAGGACTGATTTCTTTTTTTTTTTTTTTTTTTTTTTTGAGAGAGAGAGACAGAGAGAGAGAGTGGAGCAGGGACAGAGAAAGAGAGGCAGAGAGAGAATCCCAAGCAGGCTCCACCCTGCCAACACAGAGCCCAACATGGGGCTCGACCTCATGAACCATGAGATTATGACCTGAGCCAAAATCTATAGAGTCAGACACTTAACTAACTGAGCCACCCAGGTGACCCAAGACTGATTCCTTAAAATTAAATTATTTATAAATACTAGTCTTCATAACCAGTAATAATATTAATAGCTGAAATGTATTTAACATATACTGTGTGTCAGGACGTCTACCAAGTGCTGAGATAGGATCATTCCCATGAAGAAGGTACTCTTATTTCCTTCAACAGAGAGGGAGCCTGAGGCTTAGATGTTATTTGCTCCACCCAGCTGGTCAGTGGCAAAGCCACTCACTCAGCAGGACTCCAGAACCCTCAATCATAATAAATGTTGAGTATCATTTTTCCATTATATTGCTGGCAACTCAGGCCTCAACTTACATACGCTGACATTATAGGCAAATGCTAACATAAATGGCACAAAAGGAGAAAGCAACTGAGTTCTTGTTTAAGTAGGTGGGCAGTGTAGGGGCACCTGGGTGGCTCAGTAGGTTAAACGTCTGACTTAATCTCAGCTCAGGTCATGATTTCAAGGTTGGTGAGTTTGAACCCCACGTAGGACTCTGTGATGACTGTGGCAAGCCTGCTTGGAATTCTCTGTCTCCCTCTGTCTCTGCCCCTCCTCTGCTCACAATGTCAATCAATCAGTCAGTCAAAAGCAGGTGGGCATTGTAAATTCAGAAGGAGAGAAACCACTCAGAAGATGTTCATATCTGATGAGCGCCTGCTATGTACCAGGCAAATGCGATGTTCCTTGTTCACCATTATCTCTCTGAATCCTACAGAACACTACAGGGAGGTATTACAACCCTCTCTGAGCAGATGAAATTGAAGCTCAGAAGGTGCCAGTGAGAAGTTGAACTAAGTCAAACCCAATCCTTCAGGCCCCAAAGCCTGTTCTTTCTACCATACAATGTTGTCTGAATGGTGAGCCAAGAAAGAGCAAAAAAAGGACTGAAGTGGGGGATAGTATCCCCTGCAGAAAGAGGAGACCTCGGGCCAACAGCAGGGGGCCCCATTAGTCTTGCCTAACTCGGTTGCTTTCCTGATGGATTTGCTGTCAAAGGGCTTTGTGAGTCCTAATTCTCAGGTCCCACCGCTGTAATCCAGAGCAAAGTGCTCAAATGACTTAAGTGTAATTTTTTAATCTTTTCAAATACAGTTGACCAGGTTTGAAAGACAAAGAGAAATATTTTTTATAGCACTGGGTAGATGCTCTAACACTTTTTTCCTACAAACAGACACTCAAAGTGTGGAGGCAGAGAGAGATTAAAAAGAAGAGCTGCCAGCAGAGGGGGGAGACAGTGATGAGGAGCAAGCACTATCTGTGAGATACTATTATGACCCTTTGGGTAGGAACACAATGCAATCCCAGAGCCTCGGATGTCACTCTAGAATGCTATTTCAACTTTTTTCTCAGTTTCCTTTTAAAAATTAGACAATAAGTGAGTAAATAAAAAACTTCCTGGTAAACAGAACCTATTAAACATGCGATGGAGAAAACAAACACAGCCCAGTGACTGGAAGTGGGTGGAAACTCCAAAAAAGGCTTCTTAGTCTTATTAGTTTCAAAGGGCAGAAGCTGATAGAATGGATTTGGAATCACATACCAATTCCCAGCTTAGTAGCTTAGCTTATAACATTGGGTAAAATCTTCCTGAGTCTCTCTTTTTTCATTTCTAAGGTGGAGGCAGTAACATCAACCTTGCATGGTGTTTGAATTGATTCAAGGAGGCAAAGATTCGACAAACAGAGTGTGCCTCATACAAAATGTTCATTAATGGTACGTGTTACTGCTGCTGCTTCTACTATTCCTGCTGTTTCATAACTATTCAAATAAGGATAAAACCTGAAAATAGTTACTTCCACGTATTGATTGTTTAGAGCAATTTTGACTTGAGTCTCACCATTGGATACCACCATGTAGGAGCCCAAGGTGTGGTGGAAGAAAGGAGCATATGCCACAGATTGGTTATATCTGAAGCTGGAAACAGAGTGGTGTGAAAAGGGAATTCTGAGCTTCAGGAATAACTGAGCGATGACCTTACAAGAGAAATCAAGGGCCATCTCTTGGGTGCAATGGAGTTGATAACGACACCTGCATGAGAGTGGGGTGCAGGTGGAAGGGGGTCCTTTCCTGTGCATCTATCAACAGGGCTGAGAAAATTATTGACAGTGTGGCCTGGGAGTTAGGGGCACAGACTCTGGAGTCCAGTTTGGTACCTGTGGCCTCAGATAATGCACTCACATTCTTTTTTGCCTCAACTTTCCCATCTATAAAATGGGAAGGAAAGGTGGAACAGAATTTACCACCACAGTTTTCTGTAGGGAAAGTCTTCGCAGTGCTAGGTACAGTAAGCCCTCAAAAAATATGAATTCTCATGATTGCCATTGCTGTTATTCAGAGGAAGCTGCGGTTCAGCAACAAGAAAACAATCAGATCAGACAAATAAAAAATTAGGAGGCGGTAAGGTGATTTTGCACCCAGATTTGTGATTTCATCTCATGGGTGTCCCTGACCCTCTTACCTTTAGAGTTAAAAATTCCCTTCCTGTTCTGTCCCCTGTGTGTCTGTCCAAATTGTCACTGAGATGCTTGTTGTTGTAGAAGACTGCTCATAAAAGGTATTTTTAAGGTGCCCACTCCTTCTATCTTTTGGCAGTGGAAGGGACTGTAAATGACTTTGGGCCTATTTAGGATTAGTTGGAAAAGTCCTTTGTTCTTTCAAGACCATGATAGCATAATGAAAAGGCCTCTTCTGACTAGCCAAGAATCATAATATGTTCATTACTTTCCCCAGAGCTGAAAATTATTAGTTTCTGATTACTCTGGACTCCTCAAATGTTCTAAATATGATGTATAGCTGAAAGCTAAGTTCAAAAGCCGATTTCAAAAGAAACATTTAGGCATGTCCTCAAAGAAATCAGGGGATTTCATCTGCTCGGAAAAAGCATTTCAGCATAGAGAAGCCTAAAACTAAATGGTTGGGCTTTTGCAAATGACCAGTTTTTGTAGGGGTCGGAAGCAAAAGCAGAAAAGTGAGTCAGCTGACGGCTAGAAAGAATTCTGAGGGAGACTGTACTGTGGCCGAGTAATTTATACATGTGTACACGTGGGGCCACGTGCTTTACACTAGAAACCTCTCAAGGGAGAAAAATGGACAAGATTATCCTGGTTTTTAACTGAGTTCAATTGTAAAGGAAAAACTCACTTCTGTGTGTCTCTCCTTCACTGTTCACACAGAATGCTTTCCTTCTTACACTTCTGGTTATCAAATGTAGGGGATTTTCTCCCACACCAAGCAATTCTCCAAGACACCAGCTGGGCATCCGCTAACTCAGTTCAATTCTGCCGCTATCCATCTGGAGTGTCCTCACTCATATACCCACCCTTGAGATTCCAAGTTAGTAGATCTGGGCGCAGCCCAGAAATGTGGATTTTTATACAGCCCTCTGGTTGGTTTTGATAATTGTCTAGATTAAGGAGCCAGACCTACTATCTCAGAAGCACTGTTTCTCCAAGGAACTAAATGGAGATGAGGCTGGTCAACAGTGAAGAGCTGAACATTACCTTCATCTAGAGCATCTGACCCCCTCAACCCTCCCTGAAAGGTAGACTAAAATGAGATGAGCTAGCACTGTGCACATACTATACTCCACAAGGTTACAACATCTGGAGGCTGGAGAAAAATCGTTATCTCTGCATAAGAGGATTGCAGACAATAGAGACCTAATTTGTTTACTCTGAATAGGTGAGAAGACTTGGGGCAAAGGTCTCACATTCGGTAAAATCAGAGTAGCGAGCAGAAAGGATTAATTCAGTACCCATGTAACTTGTGGAACGGGAAAATGAGGACCCAGGGTGCGTGTGGCTGGATCAGATGCTCCCTGTAGAGGGTGGTGTATAAGTACTTCCTTCTTTCAGGCTGCCTCTGTATGCCAAGTCAAGGCCGTTTACTTAGAAGCTTCAGTTTGTATCCGGATACTCCCCACCCTCTCCTTCTCCATCTCTCCTGAACAGACTGGGTTAAACTCTGAGCTGGTTCCTTGCCCAGAGCACATGTTCCTTTCCTTCTTGTCTCTACCAGTGAAAAGGAGTTTATTCCCTGTGACCTGAGATTTTAAGCCCACATCAAAAGCGACAGCTCAAGGAGGCACTGACCAAAGCCTGTGGCTCAAATCTTAATACAGTATCTTCCAGAGATCTGGGAGTAGCTGTATGTAAATGGGTGGGGAAGGATTTCAATTGTCTGTTGTTCTGGATGAATGATTCTGTTGGCTCAGGAGGGGAACCTTAGTTCAAAGCCATTTTTTCCCCACAGATATTGATTTTCCCACACAAATCAGCAATCATTTATCAGGTAGGTGCATGCTCATTTCATTTTCCCTCTGGGTGGGTGGAGACACTCTCACTTGTTGAGTGTCCATCAAGTAACAGCACTGGGTAAAACTCAATATATTCTTTCTCATATTTTACCTTCTCGTGACTCTAAAGAAGATACTATCACTCCCATTTTATAGATCAGTTGGGGTTCAGGGAGAAGTCCATTGTCCTTCCCATAGAGAGTAAGTGGCAGGGGAAAGATTCAAAACCCTGGTCTGTCTGCCTTTGGTGCCCTGGCTTTGTCTTCCATTCCCTGAAGCACAAATCGTGGATCAGGTTAAGAAAAATATTTTAAAAGCTCTGAAGATTTTTACCATTCTCAGTGATAAGAGTCTTTTAGTAATATCCAAGTCCAATTCATTTTACTGTTGGTCAAGCTTCTTTGATTGTACAACTATAAATGTCAATAATTTTCCAACATGCTTAAAAATGGTGAGTCCCTATACATGAGCATCTCCTGGGGGACCTAGTTTTTCGAAGACTTGGGGAGAAAGATACCAATTTATCAAGTCAGTTAGCTTGAGATTATTCTTGTCATGAGGCGTTTTAGTTTACAACAGGTTTCCTTTAAATAGGAGCGGGCATTAACCACCCCATCCTTTCCCTACCAGTTGTTAATGTGGTGCCTACTTCGAGCAGTAATTCTAAACCCTGCAGACTGAAGCTGAGCTGGCGATGTACTGGACCTGACGTGTGGCCTAGGTGTTGAGTGTTTCCAAAGCTCCCTAGATGGCTCTAATGTGCAGGGAAAACTATGGTTTAAATTAGTGGGGGAAAGAAGAGTATGAGAAGAGAGGGTCATAATCCAAAGGGTTAGAAAGCACTGAGAGGTGACCAATTCAGCTCAGTTTGCCATGTACTGTCCTGGTTTTACAACCAAAAGTCTTATATCCTGAGAAACCCCCTCAGTCCCAGGCACAAGGATTGTTGGTCACCTTAACATTCCACAAGTGTTAAGATAAAGGTTCTCAAATGACAATCTCTATCTGTAGGAAATGGATCTGTTTGCAAAACTTCTCTTTGTATACTTAACAACCACATGGCTCTTACATGGAAACACACGATCCCATTCCATTTGGATTCCAGGAAAGCAAATGTCCACCTTTGCATTTGAGACCTGTATTCCTTTTGCTTGGCACTTTGGTGCAGGGCATAACTATTGTCCATAAAGATGCAAGGAGCTGTCAGCATTGTGGATACATTTTTTGGATCTATTATGTGAGAAAAGCCTTGCTGATAACCCTGTTTTTTTCCCATTGCCTTTTACTAAATAATTCCCAACACCTGAAAATTATCAGGGCTCTTTGAAGTGTCCTATAATTCCGATTCCCATCTATTTACAAGCGATGTGAGATAAATCTGAATTTCCCCAAATTAATGTATAACTTTTAGAAGCACCCCGCCCTCTTCAAGCATCCTGACTGGATTTCATGGAATCTTGTTTGCCTCTGACTTCCCACGGGCTCCGGAATCTAGCCACGGAGCAAGGGAGACAATCATTCCTGCTCACTGAGCATGTTTGGCAGCTTTTGCAGTAAACACCGAGGAGACTGGTCTCTGCTCTGACATGTCTCAGGTGTTGAATCAATCAAACTACAGGTGTCTGGTGGGCCCTGCTTGCCTAGTCCTGGGCCGGTGTCCTAAAGGCCCAAATGTTGGCAAGTGAATTACAGTCTTAGACCGGAATGGCCACTATCATCATCAGCATGATGCTCTGTGAAAAATTCCACATTTGGAACCATGTGGCCCAGTTCCAGGGTATGCCTCGTGATGGAGACAGTTCATGTTTGGAGGGCCCTCTCTGTGCTAGCATCACGCAAGAACAGCACAGACACAAGCATTCTTCATCCTCAAAGTAGATGTAAGGGGTAGATATTATTACCCCAGGTTTATAGAGAGCAGGCTTGATGAGAATGAATAAGTTACACAGCTGGTAAGTGACACAGGTGAGAGATGACAGGGCTTGATCTGTGTGGTACCAGTGCTATTTCTATGGATTCCAAGAGCACCCATCCTTCAAAAGGCAGAGAGAAGGTGTTAGAAACCCAGCATATAAAACAGATGATGTAGAAACATACTTATGGGGAAAAAACTTGAAGTATTGAGTGTAGCATAATGGTTACATGACTGGACATGGATCCAAACTGACTGACTTCTTCCAAAGTTTGGTTCCAGTTATCTGTAAAATGGGTTTAAATGAGTTTATTGAGTTAGGATAGCATTTGGATCAGTAGGCATAGTCTCAGTGGCAGTTGCTGTGTTCTCATTATTATCTTTATTGTTGTTGTTGCCATTATATTACTAGTACTACTACTACCACCTTAAGTGTCTTTGCTGAAAGCATACCTTGGGATTCTTGGGCCATCATAACACCAGGATTAACGGGATCCTGGAAAAAGATGCAATCCAGAGCAGGGCATACTACGTTTCCTGTCAGATCATAGCATACTTATTTTCTTGAAGATTTTTTTGGGGGGTGGGGGGAAGAGAAATGACTCCCAAATCTCAAACTCTGCTAATTTTCATTTCAGTAATGGTGAAGTCAGGGCTGTTTCAGTACTCACAGCTGATGCTGAGTAATTTGCAGCTGGATAACGTTTGGCAAAGGGAACTTTTAATTTGCCCCCCCTCCCCATTCCTGGGTCCAGGTTCCTTTTATATTGACTAGAACCATCTTTGATTATGAAAAACACACTAATCGTAGGCATAATTGGCAACTCTAAGTCATCTAGTTCAATTTTCCCTGTTTTAGGAAGCCCTTCTCTTCTCACTCTTTTGGCATTTGAATACCTCCAGTGCTGGGACACTCGGCACCTCAAGATGAAGTCTGTATCAGTCTACCCTAGCTCTAAGTATTACCAATTCCTTTCTGAGTTAATCTGAAATCTCCTTCCCTCTAACCACGTCCCACAGATTGCCCACAGTCCTGCTGTCTTGGCAACACTGAGCGATACCACATTCTCTTCTACAAGAAAGAGATGTCCCCTAAACTCATAGTTGAGGCAGTTGGCAATTTTGTCCTTTTCAAAATTTGTTTTCTAGAGGGAAATGCTCCAGTCTTGAAAGACAGATCTTAGTATCATACTGGGAACAATGCGCTTACTGTGTGGACTGGTTTTTTGGCCACAAACAACCAGCATTGCTTAACAGTTTTGTGCAAACATGTTCTAATGGGCTTAAATATGAGATTTGGTCATTTCAGCCCAAGGCCAGACTGGCCACGGTTCAAGCTTCCTCCTGAATCGCTAGTTCATAATCACCTTTATCACCTGGATTATTTAAGTTGCTTCCTATGTATGGAATCTTTTACCCATTCAGGTACCAGTGGGACCTAATCACTTCTGACCATTTCTCTCTTCCAGGTGGAATTGTTATTCTCAGCCTAATGTCTTTGTCTGAAACCTAGGACTAAAGAAGGTTTTCTATGCAGGAATCTGCAAGGTCGCTGCTTTCTAGGACTGAAATTAATTATGAAAGGAGAATTGCTCTGGTTTTAAAAAAAAAAGGGACTATTCCACATTCACACTAATAATAACTTTCCTTTTTATAGTCACTTCCTTTCTGTAATGGAGTTCAAAGTGCTTTATAGGCATGGCCTAATTAGATCATTTTTACCAGTTTTGTTAAGTACGAGTGCTGTACTATATTATTATCCTCACTTTATAGAGAGGGAAATAGAGATCAGGGAAGCCCAGAGCATGGGAAAGAAGGAGGACTTGGAAATCTGGATTCATGACCTCATTCTGGCTAGTCCTCACCTCAGTAATGTCCTCCCACTTGCCCCCTTTCACCCATTCTTCAAAGGCCATTTTGCATGACCTCAGCTTGATGGAGATTTTCTCTGCCCAACCACTAACTGCATGCTGTGTGACTCTCGATTTGGTCCAGGTCTTTTGGTCTAGGTAAGTGTTTTGGGGCATTCTGATTCATAACAACTTGTTCGAATGATCTACATATTATCCTTAATCTACAGACTAGACTTTTTTAAGACAAGGGGCTATATGATCCGTTTCTTGGGTAGCCTGAATAGCTCTTGCATAAGAGGTAGGTACACAGTGCTTACTCCACAAAATCTTAGCCCTCTCCCAAGGACTTCAATGATGGCATGTGGCATGGTAGGAATGATTGATGATTCGTGCCCAGAATGTGGGCCTGGAAAGGTAGAGACTTAGCCAATCAACACAAGAATTGAGTACTCCCCCCCCCCCGCCCCGCCCATGGACAGGGAATTGTGTTATGTTGCCCAAATGAATGCAAAGAAAGGCAAGTTCTGCCTCTGCCTTAAGAGACTTCCAGTTTCTGGAAGGGGTAAGCAGAGTAGTTGCAAACATTGCAGAGTGGTTGATGGCAGGCTTTACAGCATAGAGATGTAGCTTTGAGTCTCTGCTCTGCCACTTATGTGTGGTCTTGAGTGGGGTATTTAAAGTCTTTGAGCCTCTGGAATTTCTTGTGCAAGAGGAGAGTAATAATAGCGTAGTGATGATGAATGAGATAATGTCTACAAAAGCATTGGGCACAGTGGCTCATACAGAGTTAAGAATCACTAAAACCATCCATTTTAACATTATTAGTAAATGGCTGATATTTCTAAGTAAAAAAAAAAATGGCACAGCAAGGACATGTATGATGGTTGAAAAGAATGGCCAGCGAATCACGTGATGAAGGAGGGACCTGCAATTAACCTTGAAGATAGTGAGAATTTGGGCTCTGAGAAGTAGGAGGGCTGGGGAAGGTCTAGGGAAATGTGTGAAATGTATGAATGTGAGAAGGTTAGTGGGTTGGGGTGAAGGAAAGCTAGCAGGCAAAGGTGAGGAAATGAGAGCCATGCTACTACAGCTGATAGTAGTGACTTCGTTAATAATTTCCTTTCATAATATAATGAGGTAAGAATTGTCTTGGCCATATTAAAGATTAGGAAGTTGAAATTCTGAGACAACCTGCAAAATTAGTCGGAAATAAATGCAGAGGACGCAGTTGGTGTTGGTGTGCATGGGTCCTCTCCTCTGCTGTTGGTGGAGGTAAATTGGACACAGCCTTTTTGGAGTGCACTCTAATGGTATCTCTCACAATCATTAGTGCCTCTCATCATTCTGATCTTGAAGAAATATTTGTGTTCGTACTCAAAGAGGCATGAAGAAGGATGTTCAGCCAACAGTCCACAAACTTGGGTACAACTCACATGTCTATTAATGATGGAGTACGTCAGTAAATTGTGGCATGTCCACACTATGGTATATTATTCAGCAATTTAACATCATGAGGTGGCTCTACATGATGATATGTAATAGTCTTTAGAAGAATGTTTAGTGAAAAAGAGAAGTTGCAGCTCATAAAGCGATTACAGTACCAATAACTTTATTTTTTTTAAGTTTATTTATTTTTAGAGAGTGAGTGCAAGCAGTGGAGGGGCAGAGAGAGAAAGAGAGACAGAGAATCCCAAGAAGGCTCTGCACTGTGTGTGTGGAGCCTGATGTGGGGCTTGAACTCACCCAACCGTGAGATCTTGACCTGAGCCAAAATCAAGAGGCAAATGCTTAACTGACTGACCCACCCAAGCGTCCACCTCCCAATCACTTTAAAAAATCTTGTGTTTAGGTATATTCGTACTTATAATAAATGCATAGTAAAAAGGTCTATACAGCAATAAATCAGATTTTTAATAGTGCTTATCTCTGGGGAGTGAAAGAATATATATCAGGGAGGGTGCATGTTAAAGTAGGATTTAAAATTTTAGTCTACATATTTTTGTATTGTTTACAAAGAAAATATATTCAGCTACCACTCAAATTCAGCAAATAAAATTTTAAAATACACATGCTACATCAATATTGTGGAGCACTGTATATTTATTAAGTTATGCTAAAATATTTTTAAATATATATTAATTGGGGCATCTGGGTGGCTCAGTCGGTTAAGCATCCTATTTCAGCTCACATCATGATCTCACGGTTCATGAGTTCAAGCCCCGCAACGGGCTCTGTGATGACAGCTCAGAGCCTAGAGCCTGCTTTGGATTGCGTCTCCATCTCTCTCTCTGCTCATCCCCCACTCACACCCTGTCTCTATCTCCCTCTCAAAAATAAATAAATATTTAAAAAATTTAAAAATATATTCATTTATTGATTTGGGAAAAAAATTCCCAGTTAAGTGAAAAAAGTTTCAAACCAGTATGTACTATATATATTGCTTTATAAAAGTTAACATACATCTAGCACACACACATAAAGGTATATAAACAAATACTAGGGAAAAAAAACAGACACCAAATAGTGGTTATCTCTGGATGGTAGGATTATGGGTGTTTATTTTTTTCTTTATACTTATGGCTCATAGCTTTTTCCACAGTAATGCTATGTAACAAACAACACCCCAAAACTCGTTAACTTAAGAGTCACTTTTTTCTCACTCAAAATCATGGGAATATCTAGGCCATTCTAGGTTGGGCTCAACTTGGTTAGCTGTGGCTTCCAACTGTAGATTGGGTCCAGGTCTACTCTATGTTTCATCTTCCTTGGGGCAGTGGGCTAACCAGGGCGTTTTTCTTCTCATGGCAATGGCCGATGTGCAAAGGAGAAAGGGGAAATCCATGCTATGTCTTCAGGCTTTGATTTAGAGTTGGCACATAGGGCCAAACCTAAATCAGTGAGGGAGGGAAATAGATACTGTTTCTAGTGCAAGGATCTGCAGTCAGTGCAAAGGGCTTGGATACAGATGGGGAGAAGATTGGGTGAAGTTTGATAACTCTAACGTAGTCCGCCACAACTAAAGTGTGTTTTCCAATCTCCCCCACTGTGAATAGATATACCTTATGAAGTAAACATCTTATTATTTAATATGTGGTTCCTCAGAAATATGGGTGATAAAACAAGGATATGGGAGCAGCAGTGCTTTGCTGCTGCAGTCTACTGGCTTTGTGGATTATCTCTAATTTTATCCTGCCAGTTAATGTTTCTACCGGTGCCTTAGGACACACCCCAGAAAAATTGTCTTCTGTTTAACAACCTTACAGGCCTCATCTTTCCTTATCAAAACTCCTCCTTTCTTAGGAGAGTTGATGTACCTGAGGAGAATGGCTGGGAACACTACATGATTTTCTGAGGAACATAAAACTATGAGCATGAATGGCAGCCAGTCACTGCATTCTAAGGTGGGCATACAGGCAAAGCTATCAGAGGCCATTTTGTACTGTTTTGCAAATCTCAAATGAAAGCAATGAAGTTCCTATCACGTCTTTTGGCTTCATCATGGCAAGAAACAATGGCAGCCAGTAGGTCATGATCTCAAGGCACACAGTAATGACAATGACTTATTATCTCAAATTATTTCTTCTTCTGTGTCTTATTGCACCAGACGCACCAAATTACAGTAATGAGAGATGATAATAAGCCCCAAGGTTGATCCACACCGCCTTCCTTGCCATCACATCTGCCCACGAAAGAGAACACCACTTTTGGAGACTTTACTCGGGACAGAAAACACTACCATTTTTGCCCCTAATTCCCCTCTGTCTCCCCCATGCTAACCTTTGGATTCATTTCCCTTGGGAGGAGCCCCTAGTCTCTGGGAAAATTCAGGAATTCTCCCGCCAGTCTATTTTAAACCCCTTAAAGAAAAGACAGTCAACCTCATCTGTGGCTGTGTGTTCATGTGTGTGTGTGTGTGTGTGTGTGACTGTGTACATGCGTGTGACAGAAAAATTTTCACAATACAAATATTTGTGGACTTTGTAACCTTCCCCCCCTCAATCTTAGTCATACCTTAGTCAAACTATGTTTTAATTACTTTAATCTTTCTTCATAAATCACTTGATGCCTCTTCCCTTTCCACTCTAGCAAGCTTTCTCTTGATTCTTAGGTGCCCAGGGTAGAGGGCAGAATTCTCCAGATTTGCTCCCAGATTATATCTGGGTCCCACATAGTCTACATGGGAAATGGATTTAAAAGCTTCCGGAGCAGAGAACTTGTTCTTGCTACTTTAGATACACTCAAGTATCCATTTAACTCAAAAGAGACAGTATTTCCATTGTGAGCGGTCAAGCCACAAAGAAAAAGGCCCATCAGGCTCTTCCACACAGAGACGTAAATGCCTGAAGCACCGGGCTGAGACTGCTGCTGTGGGAGGGGCTTTGTGCCTATGGTTGGTGGGGGAGACATGACACAGGCACCAGGTTTTTCACTTTTTCTCTGCCAAGATCTGCCCAGTGGTAATGCAATCACATATTTCATGTTAAGTGTACATCCGTACCTTACCTTAAAATATTTAGGAAGGGGTACCACTGTTGAAGAATATGTTTAGAATGGAAATTGTCCCTCCCCTCTGCCCCTGCCTCCTCTCTACTTTCTTGCCTCCCTAAGCCAAGCTTCTGGTTCAACCTTGGTAGTTCAGCTCGCCCGAGAGGAGCCACCGAGCCCTTTCACATGTGCAAGCTGTACTCACCACCTACTGCCCACCCCACCTCTCTTTGCAGGTGTATAAGCCATGCCCTGGGGATATTCCTCTGAAGCAAGGAAGAGATCCTCAAAGGAAACTGATTTGCTCCATTTATGGTCACGCTCAGTTCTGAGTATCTGTTTCACAACTGTTCAAGATAGTTGAACCCAGCAGAGGCAGGAACAGGCTTCAAGAACCTCAGGAGACTTTCCAGAATGCAAAGTGATCATGCTGAAAAGAGTGAATGAGCCATACCTGATCCAATGCATCTTACCGAAACGAAGAGAGCTACAGTGCTTTTCAGAATCTTAAAGAATTGAGGGATAAAGTCTAGGACAGGGCTCGTATTTCATTAAGTATGTTTTGAACTCTGAAACAGGTTACCTAGCCAAAGTCCTCTGATTCTCCACTATTGGAGGATATCATTTGGGGCTTTCAACTTCTTTCCCATGACACTTAATTCCAATAAAGTGACCTTGAAAAGTGACTTAATTATTCATATTTTAGTTAAAATGAAGGGAAAATTCCATAGTACAGAAAATGCAGAAACTTGTTCTGACTAATTTAAAGAGGAAGCTTTTTGAGGCTCCTGGGTGGCTCAGTCAGTTAAGCGTCCAGCTCTTGGTTTCAGCTCAAGTCATGATCTCACAGTTCGTGAGTTTGGGCCCTGCCTCGGGCTCTGTGCGGACGGTGAAGAGCTTGTTTGGGTTCTCTCTCTCTCCCCCCCACTCTCTGCCCCTCCCCCACTCACTCTTTCTGTCTCTCTCAAAAATAAATAAATAAACTTAAAATTTTTTAAAGAGGAAGCTTTTGGAAAAATAATCAAGTAGCACTTTCCTAAGAAGGGTCATCTTTTCTGGGCAGTGAGTGCAGAGTACACATTAGTACATTGACCACACTACCCAGGCTAGGAGCAAAAGTTCATCAGGTGCTTTGGAGATGGCATAACCTCAGTGGTGGTAAAAGTCAGCTTCAGAGGGACAAGTCATGGTCTAGCTCACGGTATCTCTGAAGGATTCAGGACTAGAGGGGACACTGTTAGTTCCTCCCGGTATTTCAGATCAGGAGGTTTACTGGGGGCGGAGGAGGGGTATTTATTTCTCAGGTTCCATCTTTGGCCCTGTAGTAATTTTTCATCTCCATTTTGCGGCTGGTTTCAGGTGAAGAAAGACTTGTAGAAGTTACAGCACACCATTTCTGAGAGTGTTCTCTGAGGAATACAACTCATACAGAATTGTTCTTGAGTATAATAGAGACCCTGTGATCACATGAACTTGGAAACACTGAGGAAAATAACCTTAAAACCTTTCCTTGCTGAATGTCTTCTCAGAGCCTTTTAAATGCTGGGGTATGCTGTGAACCTCCAGACAGAAGTGGGATGGGAGGCGGGAGCTTGGGTGGACAGAGCATAGTGCATATAGCACTCCACAGACTTGCCTTTTCTTCTCTCCCTTCTCCTAGAAAATCTTTTAGAACTGGTGCTCCATGAAATATTTTGTGACTCACATAGTTCAAATAGAAATAGTCCAAAATTGGGACCCAGGTTTTCAGGGTTCCAGAACTGGGTGTTTAATGTCAGGTACTTACTTCATCTCTCTCAGCCTCAGTTTTCTCATTTGCAACAAAAGCAAGTTAGTCCTAATGGTTCTGGAATCCTGTGTTTCCTGTGTGAGTGCTTCCTCACATTTATCTCTTTCTGACCCAAAATGTGTTCTGTGTACTCCTTTCAGGGAGAGGCCCCCCAAGGCACCCCAAGATGAACAAATAGTAGTAGCCCACTACCGCTACTGTGGCTCACCTGTGTATTTATAGAACCAAATGGGTTTGCATCAAACCAAAACACCACTAGCCAAGCCTTCCTGGAAAGAATAGTTTATACTGTTGAATGCTCTCTTGACAGACGACTCTCAAAGAACATGAATCACACTTTGAACTTTAAGTCCACTGCAAAATTCATCACATTTTCAGCCAGGGCCAAGGAGAAATTTCAGTGTCATGGGAGACAAAACCATTTACCCTGGGGTTGTTTGTCAGAAGGATAAAGAAACTATTCTAGAGCAGATAGGACCTCATAAAATAGCTGTCTGTTGAAGGCTTTGCAGTGACTTTGATGTTCTGCAGGGAAAAGCCATCACAAGTGTGGGTGGGCCTGGCTAAGTCCAAGGTGAACTGAAACGCAGAATTCCTTGAACTTCTTATTCATTCATTCAGCCACTCTTTATTGAGCCCTGCCTAGGTACAAGAGCTCTCAAAGCTATCATCATCATGATCAACATCAAGAGAGGGTTCCTTTTATAACATTCTCACCAGACTTGGGTGTTAGAATTTAAAGCTCTTTGTTAATTTGAGAAGTGAAAAATGCTTTTTAACCATGGTTTTAGTTAGAATTTCTGATACTTGGCATTTTATAATTTTCTAAATTACAGTTTCTCTTTTATGAGTTTTCCATTTATCTGTTAGGGTCTTGGTACCTTTGGAATGAATAAGTAAATGCCAGGAGAACTGCGGGAAGACAATGGGATATGCAACACGTGTGAGCAACACCGAAGGCCAGGCATTAACCCGGATCTTCCCTCTGCCCAGCCATTACGCTAGCTGTGACATCTACCTTGCTCCAGCTACCCATCTGCCTCCCTGAGCTCCTCATGACCTCTCAGAGTGGTTGACCTTCTGGACTATGTGTGGGTGCAGGACTCTTGCAGGGCAAAATGTGTTTCTGCAGAAGTGGAAGGCACTGAACACCCAAAAACTTTATTTAGGTATTAGAATATTTTCTTTCTTTATCTTTTTTCTTGCCATGTCTTTACATCAATCTTGAATCCTAATGGGAGAAGAGCGATGTAAATGGCCCATCTGTTTGGCAGAGTGGAAGCTCGTGCTTGAATGAATTCCCCAAGGAAACCCAAATCCTCAGCAAACTTTGAAGCCAGCCTCTTTGCCTTATTTTATTCTTTCCACATCTTTTATATCCCACTTGATGCATGCTCCGGGGATGTGTCATGGGGCTTAACTATAGCAGCAGGCTCATGTGGAGAACCTCTGTGGTTCTGTGGTCCAGAGGACCTGGGTGGACAGACAGCTTCCTAATGGTGACGTTCTCCTCACCTACTTGGATCCTCTCCCACCAATCTACTTGTTCTCCTGCTTAAAAAAAAAGATTTGAGCTTATGGTTAGTCCCTTGGCTGGCTCCAAAATGAAGGAGCTGCCCAGTTTCTTTCTCCTCCTGCTTTCAGCACCAACCAGCGAGTTCATCATGTGGTTGAGAATTTGTACCTAGGCGGGTACAGTTTTGTTTTTGCAAGTCAGAACGTAATGTTTCCTACCTCTACTGGTTCAAGGGGTCCTTGTCAGAGGGCACTCATTTCACAAATATATGTCAGGCTTTGGAGTTTTATAATGACTCATGTTTTTAATCACTTCCAACCTGTGACAATCAATGAAATAGAGCCCTTCTCTCTTCTCACTTTCACTTTGGCATCACTTTGCTGTAGGTTGATCTCTTCTTAGTGATGGAACAGCCATAAAGTTAAGGTGATTTCTGTGTAGCTCTAAGACATCCAACATGTCTATTTGATGAGGAGGTCCAAGGACATTCTAAAGGTGGATGTGTTGAGAGTCTGGCTTATTAGTGACGGTGTTCAAGGCACAGCTATATTGTATTGAATAGATGGTCTCCCAAATGTTGTTTCATTGTTCAAGTTGACCATAGAGTTATCTATGCTCCCTCTTCCTCCTTCTAATCACCTATGACTATGGATAAAAAATGATGCAAGTTGGTGAAAGGAAACTGGTTTGGGCCAATGCCCCAAACCTTCTTTTTATATCTCTCTCTCATTTAAAGAAGTATTATTCAACTCGTGGAC
This sequence comes from Paguma larvata, assembly GCA_030068075.1. Classification (NCBI taxonomy): domain Eukaryota; kingdom Metazoa; phylum Chordata; class Mammalia; order Carnivora; family Viverridae; genus Paguma; species Paguma larvata. Next base: position 96,027,387 of record CM057826.1, on the reverse strand, counting down.
ACTGACTTGGCTGCCTTTGGAGGAGTGCCATGATTCCAGCTCACACTGGCAGAGGAGTAGAGATAGAAAGACAGTTGTGTGAAAAGGGAGAAGCCACAGGTCTAGTGAGCTGCTCATCAAGGGTAGCTCTGCCAATCTCAGGCTCTTGACCACGATACCATACTACATACCAGTTATGTGGGCTCCAATAAGTACCAGATTTTCCTCATTGTTAGTCATGGGAGTAATTATCATACTAATTTTAAAGGGTTGTTGAAAAATTGAATGACTTAAAGCATGGAAAAAACTCTCATGAGCATCTGGTATATGAGAAGAGCTCCATAGTGTGAGCTATTGTTGTTATCATGATTATTGCGTTGAGGATGATAATCAGAGTGGCTCTAGTAAACTTCAGATGGAAGCCTCTGGTCTCCCCAAGGGAGAGGAAGACATTAAATGAGAAAGTGGTTAGTGGCACTAAGAGCTACTGGTTTCGGAATTCCTGACCGGCTGCAGCAAAGACACATTGCTTAACCTCCTTTCTGCCTTAACGTTGTAGTTGACAAAACTACTTTAAGTATTATACCTCTGCCCATCTTCTTGTTTTCTACAAAAATAAAATGAAATCATTTTTGCAAAACAGTTTGTCAAGGAAAATGCAAGCTATCATCATTGTGGTTTTCTTTTCAGCCATAAAGGTGCTTGGATTTTTTCCGCTGTCACTAACACAAGTTAAATAGACTATGTTTTTCTTTCTTTTACTGTCCTATTTAAAAAATGGGTTTAAAATGTTTGAAAGTGAAAGAGTTGCCCCTAGGGCTCATCGTGCCAAACCACATCATTCAGTCACCCACTCGCCACCACTATGTGTTTCCAGTAAGGTATCAACATAGAGAAGCACTAAGCAGGCAGCAAGAAAAGAACACAAAGGAACACGTGAGGTGTTTGTCCAAACCATAGCAGAAAACACAATAACAAAAAAGAAACTCAGTAGACACAAGATATTGGGATAGCTGCCTGGGGAAGTAACACCACCTCTCTGGAATAAGCAAAAGAAAATTACAATTCACGGTGAACCCCTGTAGCACACCATGGTCTTCATTTTTTAATTATATATGCTCAACTTTATTGGACATTATCTGTGCTCTAAGAGCCCTCCTAAGGGGCATACAATGTCTTATCTCTTTTAATCCTGACTAATAACCCATTGGGGTAGGTATTATTATTACTTCCATTTTACAGTTGAGCAAAGAGCAGCCCCGAGAGGTTAAGTCACTTTCTGAAGGTGATAGCTAATAAGTGGCAGAGTCAGGATTTAATCCAGACCTGTGTGACTCTAAAGCTCACACTTATAACTCTGATGCCATCTGCTTCCCACATTAATGGGTGGTACGTCCCGATAGTCTCTGGCGGACTCATATTGGAAAGGTAATAAAAATGTGTCCCCCAGTGGAGATCAGCAGCTATAAGAAGGGTAGGGAAACATCATATACTAGAGTTGCTCCAGATCTTCCTTTCAATGTTGAGTTTGTGAACCTATGCCTGTAAGGACGAGACACTAGCAGAGGAAAAAAAATCCCAGGCCCAGTATTTCCATGGTAAGTGAGCTAAAGCATGAGCCCACAAAGAGCTATGCATCATTGCTCCTCAGCAAACCATAAATAATAATGGCAACTAATAAAATCAAGTTCATGTGCACCAGTGTGATTATTTGAGCGTTAGCCTTTCCAGAGAGAGTCCAGCACATCTGCTGCCGTAACTCAATAGAAATCAGACTCCTGGTATTTCTAGTGGGCAGTCTGGGATAGCTACTTTTTAAGAAGTCTGGAATAATCTTGCATACTTTGGTGAATATGCAATTGACAGATAATTTACTTCCCATTCATCAACATCCTCAATGAAGGAAAATGTTGGAGTGATTAATAGGATGATTTAATGGAGGAGAGAAGGAAAAAAAATCAATCTGGAAACTTAGTATTGGGATAAATTATGGGCAGCGTGGCATGGAAAAGGCTGCATCAGTTTCTGAGCAAGTGCAAGTTTTGTGCCTCAATAAGGAGCTTATAAATAAACATGAAGGCCTAGCAGTCTTGAACTTCAGAATTAATCTCATTTGAAGCAATAAAAGACTCAGTTTCAAAGAAGGAAATCTAGGGCAGAATGCCCAGGTCAGTAGACAGTCTGAGGAAGGGGACAAGTTTTGGGAAAATTAAAAACCTCTCTTATTAGTTATTTTTATTTTTAACCTTAAATGTAAGAGAACCAAAGTTCTTCCCATGTAATCTCTGAAAATTTAAAATAGGCTAATGCTCATATGAAAAGGAGTCCAACCTCCTGATTTAATAATGTAAAAAGGAAGATTTCAGAAAGCTGAATAGATCGTATATATTTTCATGTCCAGCCAGCCTTATTTTCTATTAATTAAAATTTTAAAATAATCCTAATAATTTTATAATCTTTCCGATTATAAAAGTGACAGACATATTGGCACAAAATGAGAAAAAAACATAAAAAAACCAAATGATAAAAAAATTCATAATTCTACTACTCAAATCATAGTTTCATTAACTTTTAGGTGTATTGCCTCCTATTCTTCCTTTTTATATATTTATATTGAGTTTGTATTTCACTGAAATGGGATTATACTATCCTTTAAGTTCTGATTTGGCTTTGGAGATTTTAAATAAGCTAAAAATAGCTTTATTGCTCTTTTTTGACCCTAAAAGGTAATACATGTAAAACATTCAGGCAGTATAGAAATTATGAGGAAGAAAATAAAAATCACTAGGAACTTCACTATCCAAAGGTAATAACTGGTAATACTGATTTATTTTCTTCTACAGTTTTTTCTGTGGTATCCTTGTCACCCAAATGATTTCCTGTCTCACAAATTTATGCGTTCATATGAAGTCTCTTGAAAATTAATACATTGCTGTCTCTTCCCTGCCGGCTAAAATGAAGCCTTCGGGGTCTCCAGTGCTGTCTCACTCTCAAACCTGGTCACTTCTGGCAATATCTTAGGTAGCTCAGGGTCCCACATACTCACCTCCTGTTTTCCTCTGTGGATGCCCCAGGATCACAGAGTCTCGAGGGGCACACATGGTCATCCCAGCAGGGAGCAGGACAGTCTATGAGAAGAGTCCTTTTTTCCTTCTCTATCATTCTGTCCCCTGGGACTCTGAGACTGCAAACGAGTCATGGTGTCGGAGAATCTGGAGCCTCTCTGGGCCTCCTTAGCTTCCATATGCCCTGCCCAGAGGGCAGTAATAGGCCTCGTTCTCCCCACCCCTTGCTTTTGTATGTTCTATATTCCTATCTCTTCGGAGGAAGTAAGTGTGGTTAAAAACAGCTTTCCCAGCCCTCTAGTCAAGTGCGATGTAATGACTAAGGATCTCCAGTCCTTAACTAACTTTGGTGCCCCCTGTGATCTATTTTGGACTAATTTTTGGGTATTGTGAAAAAATTTTTGGATGTGGTAGGAGGTATGGATCAGAGTTCAAAGTTTTGCAGATGGATCCAATTGTATCATCATATTTATTGAAAATACTATCCTTTCTCTACTGAAGTGTCTTTATGCCTTTGTCAAAAATTGATTGTCTGGGGTTCAGTCAGTTGAGCATCCGACTTTGGCTCAGGTCATGATCATATGGTTCGTGAGTTTGAGCCCCGTGTCAGGCTCTGTGCTGACAGTTCAGAGCCTGGAGTCTGCTTTGGATTCTGTGTCTCCCTCTCTCTGCTCCTCCCCTGCTCACACTCTGTCTCTCTCTCAAAAATAGATAAACATAAAAAACTGATTTTTTAAAAATCGGTTGTCTGTTATGTGGGTGTCTATTTCTGAACTCTTTTCTGCCTCCAATCAGTTGTCTATCTTACTTCAATCCACATTGTCATTATTAGTGTAGCTTTATAATTGGTCTTGAAGTCAGGTAGAGTTAGCCCTTCAGCTTTATTCTTCTTTTTCAAAGTCATGTAGACTATTCAAAGTCCTTCATATGTGAATTTGAGAATCCATTTGTTAATAATACTTGTCACGTCCTTGCCTGATAATTCTAACATCTGCACCCATTCTTCTTCAGTTTTGATGAATTGATTATCCTTCTCATTATAGGTCATGTTTTCCTGCCTGTTTATGTGACAGCTAATTTTTTATTGTGTTCCAGACATTGTGAACTTTACCTTGTTGCATACTAGATGTTCTTTTATTCTTATCAGTATTCGCGAGCGTTGTTCCAGAATGCAGTTAAATTGGTCAGAAACCAATTTGATCCTTGGTTACTCTTGATCCTTTTTAGTCTTGCTTTTAAGATTTGTTAAGCAAGAATATATTAGTGCTTAGTGTAGGGCTTGTTCTGCACCATGAAGGCAAGATCCTTCTGTGTTTCTGTCTAATGAATTGTGACATTTTCCAGTCTGTCTGTGGAAACATGCCCTACATCCAACCCTGTATGAACACCTAATCCTGTTAACTGGTCTTTCCCCAGCCATCGATCATTTCCTACCTGATCACTAATCAGTGAGGGAGACCCTCTGCACACTTGTCTGTGAATCTCTTACCTCCCTAGCAGTTTGTTTGCAGAACTCCAGTTGCCTAGGTCTCTCAGACTCTCATCTCTCTCTGCTCAGTTCAGGGACCCTTTTCACTGCAACATGGTCTGGAAAATCTCCAGAAGTTTGCTAAAGCCATTTTGTAGGGTTCATCTCATTTATTTCCTGTCTTTCAGGAAGTATCTTAAAAACCATTGTTTTTATGTATGTAAAATATATGTAAAATATATTTTGTCTGATTAAAAAAATGTTTTAATGTTTATTTATTTTTGAGGGCAGGGGGAAGGGCAGAGAGAGAGGGAGACAGAAGATCTGAAACAGGTTCTGTGCTGTCAGCATGGAGCCAGGCTCAGGGCTTGAACTCATGAACCGTGAGATCATGACCTGAGCCAAAGTCAGATGCTTAACGGACTGAGCCACCCAGGCTCCCCCTGATTCTTTTTAATCTAATACTTTCTGGTAATTTCAGGCAGGAGAGTAAATCTGGTACCTTTTGTTCCACCATGGCTGGAGGCAGAAGGCACATTAACATTTTAAAGGCTTTTCATACATATTGCCAGATTGCTCTCTGGTAACACCAGATGATAAAGGACAGAGCAATTGAACCAAGTTTATGCGTCTTCAGTGCCCATCCTTTTGTTAAAACAGTGTCAATTTGATAAGTGGCAAATATTATGCTGTAGCATGCCATTCTTTAGTCACCACTGAAACACATGTACATTCATCTCTTCATCAGGTATTTGTATTTCCTCTGTGGTGGGCTCTACTATTCATGGTCTTTCTCTTATTTTCATTCATTTCATGGAGCACGCACAGGAGCTGAGCCAGCACCATGCGCAGAGAGACCAGTCAAACACTTCTGACATCTGTTCCAGAGAGTGACGCTGTGTGCACTGAGGCTATAGAACAACCTGAGGTGGGGAGTGGGATGGAGAAAGCTAAGCCAAGGTGCTTGGAAAGCCAGAGAGAACCTATTACCTAACCTTGAACATAAACTAACCAGGTCTTTGTTACCAGCAAGTAGAGGTGTAATTAAATTTACAAATCCTAAACTCTGTTCCTGTTTCCAACAGTGAGCTGCCTTGTGCATGTTTGTAGGTGGTAGCCAGAAATCTGGATTTATTGGCAACCTTGTGAAATGACTGGTTTTTTGTTTTTTTTGTTTTTTTTTGTTTGTTTTTTTTTGACAGAAAGAGCTATTTTGGTCAGGTCTGAGGTTAGTCAGACCCTGTTCTATAATATCTACTTGGGCAAACTACTACACCCTATTCACAGTAAAGTTTTGTTTATCTTTAAACTATTTCATTACAAAAAAACTTTATAATTTAATTGATTTCTCCTATCATCCTGGTTCAGAAGCATGTAAACCACAGGTATGTAGAGACAGTGTTATCTGAAGTTTCAGCTTTACTTCAATACACTTTGAAAGTTCTTTTTAATAAACTACTGTCTTTGGTTATAATGAGTCTAATACAACATTTTATATTAATTATGGCACTTCCCAAAATGAATAAATAGGTTTGAATGAAGCTGACAGTTATATTTCATCTGACAGATCAAGTTGTAATAATCTACAGATGGTTCAATATCAACCTTTTCAACAATCTTTACATAAGTAACCTGTGTACCAAATTAAAAATCAGAGAAATACGTGATACATAAATTTATGCATACAAACGTATTCACACATATCCCATGGCCATTATTAGTTTGTGCACTTATGAAGAAGAACTAGGAGATGTTCAAAACTATCCTAGCTATTTATGTGTGTATTAGACTGTTAGGGCTGCCATTATAAAGCACGACAGGCTGGATGGTTTAAACAATACACCTGTATTTTTTTTATAGCTTGAAGGCTGGAAGTTCAAGATCAAGGTGCTAGGATTGGTTTCTAGTGAGACCTCTCTTTCTGACTTGCAAATAATCTCCTTCTTCCTATGTCCTTACATGGCCTTTCCTCTGTAGGCCTGCCTTCCTGGTGTCTCTTCCTATTTTTGTAAGGACAGCAGCCATATGAGATTAAGATCCCACACTTTACAACCGCATTTGGCCTTAGTTACCTATTTCAAGACCCTTCTTCTGGGGGCGCCTGGGTGGCTTAGTTGGTTAAGCGTCTGACTTCGGCTCAGGTCATGATCTCACAGCTAGTGAGTTCGAGCCCCGCGTCGGGCTCTGTGCTGAGAGCTCAGAGCCTGGAGCCTCCTTCAGATTCTGTGTCCTGCACCCCACTTCCCTGCCCTCTTTCTCTCAAAAGTGAATAAACATTAAAAAAATAAATAAATAAAGACCTTTGTCCAAATGCAGTTGCATTTGGGTTCGTGTTTCACCACATGAATTTTGAGGGTGGGGCAAGAATCAATTCATAACAGTTTGAAAGGGAGTTCCTGCTTTTTGGAATATAGAGGAAATACAGAAAAATTTATGTATAGCTTTAAATATCATATTTCTCAGAAAAATGCTGCTAAAAAGATGTGAGGGAGGCCCTAGCTGCTGAGAGGGAGCTCCATCTGGGGCTGGCCCCTGTGTGAGCCTGAGGTTCAAGTGCCCAGAGTCCTGCCTGGCAAAAGAGTGGGGCCTGAGAGGCACTCTGTCCTGGGCAACTGTTGAGTAAAGTCATCTCAGTGAAAAAAGAAAAGAAAAGAAAAAGGTGTGAGGAGCTTGCTATTTCAACCCCTGAATGGCAGGTTTGGAAGGAATATATCTTTGGGAACAAGAGAACTCACCTAGACTAAGAATGAACAATGAGTTGGGATTCTCCTCCAGAGACAATATGAACTATTACTAAGGGCAACTCTAGGGAGCTTTAAATGATGTACATGGAATTCTTAATTATGGAATGCTATAGGTTACAAGATTTACTCGGAAAAGGAGAGTCATCATAGTGCAGAAATGGCTGCTAAAAACGAAGCAATTTAAAACTCAGTGGCCACTCAAACATCACATTCAGCTTAATACTGGTATCTATCCAGTGACGTGCTGGAGGGGCTCCTACAGGCTCTCAGAGGCAGTGTACACATCTCTTCCCAGCTCTGCATTCAGTGATATCACGTTGGTCACTTGGAAGTGGCCATGGTGTATTTATACCAGGCATTTGGAAAACACTTTGTGTTTGGGGGACTAGTTATTGAAGATTTACCAGCAGATCAGTGGACTGAATCGTGCCCATTGACTCATTATCACTGTTAGGATGTAAGAATTTATGATGTTAATATAAGTATGTTTTGCTACTAGCCACAACACACACATAGCCTTTGGCAAATAAAGATGTGAGAGAGTTTGGCCAATTATGAACCAAGAAGGAAATGAATACAGTGCACACTTAAATATGACAATTACATGTTAACATATGAGAGGCCCTCATGAAAAATGACAAGATCTTGAAGTTTTTAAATAAAAGTATTCCTTTTACTTACTATACAGCAGTAACGTGAAATTACAATGTTCTCAGAGATGTGGTCAAAGATGAGATTTTTTTGACAATTTTTACCCTCCCACCCCATATTGTTTCTACAAAATAGTTCCTACTTAAGCATATAATCTATTTTTTACTATAAAACAACATATTTTGATCATTTAAATTTCATTTTTAACATAAAGTTCAAGTTAATTTTTCATTGTCACTTATAAGTGAATTTACTTAAAGAGTTCTCCAGTTTCAATGATGCTCCTATAATAAAATAATTGGGTACTTGAAAATGTTTATTGAGCATCTATCCTTATATCCATCCATCCATTCATCCATCCATTTGTTTATTGAGTAGTAATTGAGTATCTACTATATGTTAGACATTCCAGAAGTGTGTAGGAATGCTGAGATGACTAAGACAATGTTCCATATCCTTATCTGTTCATTCTAAGGAGAAGACAGATGCACAATTAAACTACAGTACAACTAGACAGGAAGTAACAATAAGATACACAAAGTTCCACAGTTTTATAGTGAAGAGACTGATTATCTCTATGGTGTGAGGCTAGGAACAACCTGAAGTAAGACAGACTGAATTCAAGCGTTACACCTATGGAGAGGCTTCTCTAATCCTTTATCTGGTTTATATGTCCCTTATCTGTACCCTGACAACACCTCAAACACCTGACACCTGAAATTGTCAGCTTATTTGCCTGTTTCTTCATTTAAGTTAAATATATCTTTAGAGCAGAGGTGGTTTTTGTCTCCTCAGGATGTAGCACAAGCTCTGCCCCATCCTTGGTGTTCAATTGAGCTATAATGAATGACTATGTGAAGGATAAAGAGCACTGACAAGATGTTGCTTAGTTAGTTCAAGCTGCTATAACAAAATATCATAGATAGGTGGATTAAACAACAGGCATTGTTTTCTTTCAGTTCTGGAGCTCCAGGAAGCTCAGTCCAAGGTTAGGGTGCCAGCAGATTTGGTGTCTGGGGAGGGCCCTCTTCCTGGTTTGTGGGTGGCTGCCTTCTTGCTGCATCCTCACAGGGCTGAGAGAGAGACCAACAGCTCTCTCTTGTCTTTCTTATGAGGGCACTAATCCCATCATGGGGCCTCAACTCTTAAGACCTCACGTAAATCTAATTACTTCCCATAGGTCCCACCTCCAAATACCATCACTTTGGGGATTAGGACCTCAACCAAGAAATTTTGGAGGGGCACAGACCTTCAGTCCATGGTAAAGAGTTCGAAGAATAAATAGGATCTTTCACAGAATATCTGGGAACGCACTGTGGAAAGCGAAGTCTCAGGAATTAGTATTCAAAGACAAGGAATCATAAAACAGCATACCACACAGCATGTTTTAGAAACTACAAGTTGTTTTTATTATTGATGAGAGTTAGGACAGTAGTGTAGTCAGAGAGGAGGCAGGCGCCATAATCAATGGCTTATATAGTTTATGTATTTTTTTTTCTGTGCAGAAAATGAAAGTTATTCAAGGATTTCAAGTAGAGCACTTATCTGCATTTTAGAAACATAACTATGGGCAAAGTGAAGAATGAATTGGAGATGGAGAATTGAGTTTAAGAGGTAAGAAACTTATTGCAACAATTCCAAAGAATGATTATGAAAGTTTGAAGTAAGAGTTTTTTGTTGTTTGTTTGTTTGTTTTGGTTTTTTTGTTTTTTTTTGCAAGAGGAAAAGTTATCCCTTGAGGAATAGCAGAGAGTGAGAAGGAGAAGCTAGAAGTAGAGATTGTCCCAGTATGAGAAGAAAGAACTGTTCCTTAGTGTGTTTGGTTCGGATTCAAGCGTTGGAAACTTTGGATGGCAAAAATAATAGCTGCCTTTACTGAAGGATTGCTGTGGGCCAAACACTGGATGAGATCTTTATGTAAATTATTACATTTGGCCTCATGAATGAAGATACAGGGCTGTGATTTCAAGCCAAGTTTAACCCCCAAGTTAATGCTCTTGACCATTGGGCACTGCTGCCTCTCCAAGGAATTCTGAGATATTGTGAGGAGGCTATGGCCTGAGAAAGAAGACGTCATGTATATATGCACAGACTTTTGAGTATGTACTTGTTTGTACCTACAAAGTCTTGGGAAGGGAGAATGGCATTGCCACAGGTTGGGTTCTCCAGGAGCAGACACAGAGATGGTGTCTGCAAGATGTTTATTAGGGACCAACATCTGTGAAAGGAAATGGGAGGAAGCAGGACTTAAGAGCATAATCACTAGACATCCATGTCTCGTTAGCATGGTAGTACCAATCCCAATTATATCTTTTAAAGAGTATATTAGCATCTAAGGGGCATTGTCTCACATCCTGCAGTTTTCCTCTGTATGTTGAAAAGTGAAGGGATGTGCTCGCCATTGTGTGTGTGTGTTGGCATGTTGTGCATTTCTTTTTTTTTTTTTTTTAATTTTTTTTAACGTTTATTTACTTTTGAGAGACATAGAGACAGAGTATGAGCAGGGGAAGGGCAGAGAGAGAGGTAGACACAGAATCCGAAGCAGCTCTAGGCTCTGAGCTATAAGCCTGACATGGGACTCGAACTCACAGACTGCGAGATTATGACCTGAGACGAAGTCGGCCGCTCAACCAACTTAGCCACCCAGGCGCCCCATGTTGTGCATTTCTGTTCCTCATTCCTCCCGATGTGACTTTGCCTCCTTTGTAGTCACTCAGAAATTCTCTACCTCCTACATCAGTAGACAGGCTTTTTAAACAAAGCCTCCTCATGAAGGTCAAAGCCTCAGTCGCCAGCTCTTCTACCACACAGACCTGTAGTTCTATCTCTCCCGTTGTCCCCTGTCTGAAAATGCCTGGGGGCTACCATACTTCCCAGCAAAATGGAGTTATCCTTGTTTCATAAAGTTGTCTCATGGTTTCCATTCCCCTGGCAATTTTTTAAAAATACAATAGTACTTTTAAAGAGGGATTTTGAGGTCTACTTTAGAGACTAATTATGAATACATTAGGAAGTACACTGTTGTGAAATGAATGGTCTTACAGACCTAAGGAAAAAGTCTGGCATGACTCAGTGGGGCCTCTGGGCATATTTCAATGGGTTTCACGGGCTTCTCACAATACAGGGCTGTCTGAAAAGGGGAGGCTCTGCCCAGGTGATAATTGCATAGACTATGAGTGTGGTAAAAAACTGGCTCCAGGAAAGCCTCTCACAGAATGTTCTGGCTAGAACAGCTACAATTTTGTGCCTCTTCTCCCTGACTTGGGGGGACTTTTAACGGATTAACCGTGTGGATTCCAGCCTTAGAAGGACCTCATCATCACTGCGCCACCTCCCCACCCCCAATTCTGCTCCCCCTGCCCTCTCTGCTTGCACCACCGGGCCTCTTTGAATCAGCAAGCTACATGAGATAAGAATCAGTCCAGGGCTCAAAGACCTGGATTTTGAAGGAAAGGCAGGCAAGTATGTATGTTTGGGTATCTGGTACTTGTTACCAGAAATCGCCAGATGCCTAAGCAGGAGAACTTGAATTTGGAGCTAGGGGAATTATGTTTGAATCCTACTCTTCAGTGATGAGCTGTGGGACCTTCAGCCCTTCTCTGGATTATGGTTACTTCAGCTGTAAAGTGAGGATATTTTACCAGGAGCTCTGAGATCTCTTCCAGCTATCAGAATGGACAATGTTTTCAACTCTGGCCAAATATTAAACTCACTTAGGCAGCTTCTAAAGCACGCTGATGCCTAGGTCGTACCCGCAGAGGTTCTGATTGAGTTGGGTTGAGCGGGTCCTAGGTAAATGGATGCATCCAGATTTGTGATCCTGAAGAGCATGCAGTTTGCAGGCCCTCATCAAGAAGAACAAAACAATATTCTTTGCAAATTTTATAAACACGTGACCTTGTAGTACACTGCAGGGTGCCTGCCATCACAAGATCTCCAGAAGGCTCTGTGCAGGGGAATGACCTTAATGGTTAACTTTAGTGTTTCAAAGTAAATTTTGGGGTACCCATACATCAATATGTTTACAAGCTCCCCTAAATGATTCCAACATGTATAATTCCAAGGGTAGAATGCTGGGGTAGATTCTGAATCCTAAGGTGAGGATTAGTGTGTAAGAACACGATCAGCTCTGTAACTCTGCCTGGAATATCCTTATTTCAAAATTACCTTCCATATTTCTCTCTTCTAATAAATTCCTACTCACCAGAATGGCTCAGATCTGAGATCCCTTCCTCCGGGCCCTTCCTTATTCTCTGGTTAGGCAGTTTCTTCTGTATTTGTCTCAGACCTGCACGTCTCTGACACAGACCTTAGCATACTCTATGATAATTATTTCTTCAAGATTCTTTCTCCCCCACTAAACTGTGCTCCTCTTGAGGGCAGAGATTGAGTTTTAGGCATCTTTGTATCTAGAACCTAACACAGGAAGCCCTTGTGGAAAAAAAAATTTTTTTAAGTTTATTTATTCGTTTTGAGAGACAGAGAAGGAGAGAGTGAATGTGCACATGAGCAGGGGAGGGGCAGAGAGAGCAAAAGAGAGAGAGAATCCTAAGCCAGCTCCCCATTGTCAGTGCAGGGTCAGACATGGGGCTCAAAGTTATGAACGATGAGATCCTGACCTGAGCCAAAATCAAGAGTTGGATGCTTAACTAACTCAGCCACCCAGATGCCCAGGAAAGAAAAAAAAAAGATTAATTGTAAGTTATTATTCTTTTAATTGTTTTTATTTATTTTTAAAATGTTTATTCATTTTTGAAAGAGAGAGCATGAGCAGGAGAGGAATGGGAGGAGAGGGGGGACAAAATCTCCAAAGTGGGCTCCACATTGACAGCAGTGAGCTGGATGTGGGGGCTCAAACTCACAAACCATGAGATCATGCCCTGAGCCAGAGTCGTATGCTTAACAGACTGAGCCAACCAGGTGCCCCAGAAGTTATTATTATTTTTACATAAAAGACCTTTGACTCCCCCCATGTCATATTTTCTAGTCTCTTTTCTTCATAGCCAATAAAAATACCACACTTATGATATAGTCAGATTCTCCTTGTCCACAAATGTAAGCTCTCAAAACTCTTAACAAATAACCTAATAAAAAGCTAGATTAACCTTTGGATGGCATTGTTGTTGGAAAAGGACATCTACACAGAACATGGGGTATCAGACAGGATCCGGGAAAGAACCAGGAGGCAGACTCAGCTGAAATTTTGAAGATAATTTAAGGTAAGGACTATGTATAGAAGTGTGTGTAGAATGAAGGGAACCAATAAGGGAAATTGAGGCACCCAGAGACCCATTATCCTCTAGGTCTTAGAAAGTAAAAGCAAGAAACCATAGTTCTCAACTGTGTTGAGGACTGGAGCCCAGAAGATAAGCTCCTCAGTAGGAGCTCTAGTTCTAGAAGGATGTAGACACTGTCAGAATGATGGTGTTGATCAAGAGAGGAACCCAGGAAGAAATGTTTTGATCTCTCTCCTTCTGCCTCCAGTTCCCTGCTTGTGTCTCCTACTGACCCACCAACTGGAAGCCGGTGGCAGTGGTCCCCCCTACCAGTGATGTGATGCATAAAGATTGTCCCCTTGACCCCAGCTCAGAGTTGGGGGGATAAAAGTGGAGGTGGAACTAGGGAGGGAAGATTAAACAGAAAAACCAGAACAATGAATTGGATTTTATGGTGAGGGGAGAAAATAATGGGATGTCATTTATATCCATCATAAGTTGATGTTGTTTAAAATAGTTCTGCTGGGGCGCCTGGGTGGCTCAGTTGGTTAAGCGGCCAACTTCGGCTCAGGTCATGATCTCACGGTCTGTGAGTTCGAGCCCCGCATCGGGCTCTGTGCTGATGGCTCAGTGCCTGCTTCAGATTCTGTATCTCCCTCTCTCTCTGCCGTTCCCCTGCTCATACTCTGTCTCTATGTCTCTCAAAAATAAATAAACGTGAACAAAATTAAAAAAAAAAAAATAGTTCTGCTGTACTTATTTGAAGTGCAAAACTTACCAAACTCTGGGCAGCTTACAACTAGCTTGAAAGTAAGGACAGGTAACAAAAGTGACTCTGTGTGTCCAGCTGCTGTTTTCTAGCAAAGAGAAGCAGAAGCATGCAGGGATTCTGATGTCCCACCTGCCTATCCCTGTCCTTCACTTTTGAGAGGCAATTAATTATTCTTATTGCTGTTGAGATCTTACTTCCCCTTAGGCCCCACAGCTTTTGGCACCCACTTCTTTTCTTACCACCTCTCGCATCACCTCAGATATTTCTAAGGGATTCTCTTTCCTAACATGAAGATCCAAGCTTGCCTACCCAGACATAGCTTACAGTTTAGCTCTCTGCCCCCATGTATGGATAATTACCCCAAGGACCATAACATTTGGGGTCTGCTGGTCTCTTCCATAGCCTGAAGAAACAGCACTGCAGTTTGTGTGTCCACAGAGAGCTGGGTTAGAGGTGGCTCACACTAGGCCTCCATAGTAAGGGCCAGCACAGTATCTGTGATGCTGGAGGAGGTCAGTAGGGGTACACTCGCCTTCCTGTTTCCTTCTATTTCCTTCCGTCCCTGCTCACAGGTCCCCTTCTCTCTGGCATTCATCTTACTGCTCTGCCTCCTTGCACAAAGAGTCACCAGAAGCCAAGAGAAGAGCATACTCTCAGAGGCTTTGCCAAGAGCTTTCTTTTGCATGAAGCCACCATTTCCCTTTAATCTGGCTGCCCATCACCATTCCTTCTTGCTTCTCTCAGCCTAGTCTCTCCATAGCTGGGAGATGACAGTGAGAGGGTATGGTAGTGGGATTCTTTTGTTTCTCTGGTTCTAAGAAGTACTGTAGGGAACTGTTTCAGAATAAGGATGTAGGTAAACCCATTCACTTTTGAACTTTCCAGGCTCTCGAGCTTGTGGTTAAGACTGAAATCTGGGGTGGGCAACCATATTTACCAAGGAGATATTTTTTCTCCTCAGTATTCTAGAAAGAGTGAGGAGGTTCTAATGGAGTCAGAGCAGAGTTGGGGAAGAACAATTCTCTTGGCTGAGGCTGAGGGAGGCTTCAGGAGGAGCTGAGTCAGTGACTAAGGCACCGGCTGCCTGGAGAGGACACAGAAGAGGTTATGAGGGAGGAGCTGGAGGGGGTTAGTTATACATGGTCTGTGCCTCCATATGTGGAGGTGGAGCAGAGCCTCCTGGACCTGAGGTTGCAGAGATTTTTCCTTCCTACGTCTTCTGGGGATTGTGAGTCATAGGGTTGTCTGCAGGGGATGACCCCAAGAGACGAGGGAGTCACTAGATAATAATCCAGGTACCTGGATAGGTAGGGAATTCTTTCAGGGAAGGGATTATGATGTCTTCTTTGTAACTCAGCCCAGCTTATTTACAACACCCGATGCTCAGTAGGTGCCGAATGGATGGTTGTTGAGTGAATGAATGAAAAGTGGAGATGATTGTTGTTGTTTTTTTAACTTTCTCCCTAAACACTGTGGTAAAAGTGCTCACGATCTGGCTTGCCAAAACAGTGGAGTTTTTCTTTCTGGATACTGAATGGGAGTCTGTGCCAAAGGAATGTAATTCCTCCTGCCCCTTTACCCCATAATAAAACGTTATCTGGGAGTCCGTGCAGGATCCAAGCCAGCTTGCTCTGTTCCAGGTGCTAAACACATGTGGATTCCCTGTTCCTCTGGTAAATGTGTGCTCAAGAAAAGCCCTTGGGAGGACTGTGACTCTGACCTTTCTTTTTGTTCAGCTCTCAAGTCCAAGGCTATAAAACCAAACCCAGAGCTCTAGACAGAAGTGTGCCTTTGGTGTTTTAGGCATATGCTCCAGCAGGCAGAGCTTTCCAGGCCACAGGCTTTGTCCAAAATCATTCTCCCACTATCTGGGTGACAACTGTGAATAACCCACCATCATGCCCAAACTGGAGATTTCTGGGTCTTAAAATGCTAATTAACAATACCCTGAGAGTACTGAGTACGTTGCCATAAAAACCAACAGCCTGTTGCCTACTCTAACTCAGGGCTCCATGACTCACAAGGCTTGTGACTCAGAGCGCTCCCAGGCAGGTTTTAATGGGTTTCAGAAGCATCTCCTCTTACTACTGTGTGAAGATGGGAAGGAGTCTCTGCCCAGGTGATAATTGCCTTGACCTTGAGTCTACTAAAAACTGGCAAGAAAAAAGCTATTGTAACCTTGGAGTTTTCAGTATCGAAAAGAGAAGCAGAGCCAGGGCACACAAAGACACAGAAAAACCTGGTTTCACAACTGGGTTGGGACATTAAATGATCTCATGAGACCCAGCAGAGAATCTTGTGGCTTCTGTGAAAAGCCCAGACCTACTTAGGAGGCAGGAAGCATAGAGGATATTTATTGTGGTGGCTCAGAGTGGGACCTTTAGCCTCAAACCTCCTAACTGAGCTACTTCTACCTGTGTGATCACGGCCCCCTGAGCCTCTTTTTCCTCATCATTCAAATGGAGATAATTGTAGCATGTACCACCTAGGTTGTGTGAGAATGAAACAGAACAGCATAGTGCCCGGTAGGTGACACATGTCTCATAGCACTCACTATCTTTCTCAACACGCAAGGAAGCCAAGGTGAAGTCGACGGCTGGGCAAGAAAATCTATCTGAATATCTATATTAAATACAACATTTCTCTCTTTTTCCATCACCAATATCAAATCCAGAAAACAGAGAAATAAAATACAGAAGCTGTAGGTGGAGGGTTGAGGCTGTTCCTGATGTACAGCAAATTCTTCACAGAATCACTCTACTTAAGCTGTACTCCAGGCCATGCCAAGATATAACCAAGGGCTACTCAGCAAGCTTTCATTAAACACCTGTGATAACGAGGTGGCCAAGCAATATGACAAGTTCTGGGGGCTCCTGGGTCGCTCAGTTGATTGAGTGTCCGACTTTGGCTCAGGTCATGATCTCATGGTTTGTAAGTTCAAGCCCTGCATTGGGCTCACTGCTGTCAGTGCAGAGCTTGCCTCAGGTCTATCCCCCGTCCCCCATTCCTCCCCTACTCACACTCTCTCTCAAAAATGAAAAATATGACACACTCTGTCTTAGGAAGTGCATCATCTAGGTGGAGACGTGTTCAAACACATAATATTGGCACTAGGGCAAGGACTCTAAAGCAGTTGTACTTGAACTAGCTAATATCACAATCATCTGGCAAGCTTGTTCAAACACCAATCCTAGACTCTAACCCCGCTGATTCTGATTCAATAGGTTAGGGATCAGGCCCCTAAATTTACATTTCTAACATGGACTTACTGCTATTGCTGTTTTATGGACCATCTTTCGAGTAGCACTGTTATAACAGAAATAAAAAGTTATGATGTTAGGTATAGAGGAGGGAGAGAATAATGAATTATTTGGGGGAGTGAGGTAAAGGAGGGTGCTATCTGGAGTGACTATGAAGTAGTATTTAAGAAAAGCCTAGAAGTATGGCTAAGCCTTCAGCAAACTGCAACCAGAGGATGTGTTTTCACATAGATAAATTAATAAAAAGTGAGAAAAAAACTGCAGAGTACATTCAGCAAGCTGAGAATGAGGGTGTATGTATTGGGGAAGGGAGAGTGATAGGAGGAAATGTTGGACTTTGGTTTCTAAAAGACCTGGATGAGGAAGTTGAACTTATTCTATAAAAAACGGGGCCAACAAATGTTTTTGAGGATGGGAAAATGTCATCAATTCAATGACCTGATGCTTTATATTTAAGTGTGAGGCAAATTAGAGGAAGAGAAGAGAAATGAGAAGACCAGTTGGCTGGCTGATTTTTTACATTCTTTAATTGATAAAGAGGTGTTCTGGAAGCCTAAACTAGGCCGTTGGAGGCAGGAAGAAGGACTCAGATATGAAAGATAAAGTGCAGGGGATATCATCAAGATTTTATTATTAAGTTGCATGTGATAGATGAGGGAGAGGAACAAGTCAAAGATAGCCCTAAGGAATGGAGTCTCAGTACCAATGACTGAAGAAGAGTTATGGGATTTAGGAAGAAGAAGGATTTAACAAGGAAGAGAAGGACTTTGGTTTTGTACCTGTTGAGTTTGGGTCACCCACAAGTTATCTAGTAGCTCACACACTGCAAGCCTGGATCCAGAAGAGAGACTGAGTCTGGGTATATATGTCTGTGTGGAACATATGGAAGATTGTGGACAGTAAGAGAGTAGATGACTTCATCAAGGTAGAAGAAAAGTGAGGAGAGAGGGATGTAAGCAAAGAACTTTAGGGGAATGTCTACATTAGGTGGTTGGTGGAAGAAGAGCCAGCAAAGAAGACTCAGAAATTGTGGTCTAGGAGACAATGGAGAGGCAGTTGAATGTTGTTAATGACAGCATTGAAAACTAATGAAGAAGGTTCTAGGAAAAGAGTGATTCATAGTGTTAACTGCCAGAGAAGCAGAGAGGGAGAGGCCATTGGATGTGTTGAATGAAACCTTCAAAAGCGTGCTTCCCAAAGTGGAGTAGGATCCAAGTTGCAGAGTCAAGAATAAATAGATGAGGAAGTAGAGGAAGCAGGTGTTTAGTGGTGACAGGAAGAAAATGGGACAATAACTTGAGAGGAAAACAAGTTCATGGGAGGGTTTTGTTGTTGTTTTAGGATCTGGGGAAGCAGAATGAGTGTGTAGACCAAGGGGAAGCAGCCAGTGGAAAGGGAAAGATTAAAGAGGTAAGAAGAGAGGGGATGATTGATGCTGTGGGGCCTAGGAGGAGATGAGAGGGTGGGATGGAAGGCCCTGGGACAAAGGAACACTTTATAACAAAGGCCTCTGGGTATTCTGGCAACCAGACTGCCTTGGATGTGATCCAACCAAGACTCTTCTTTTACTAATGCAAGCAACATGGCGGCACCTATGTAGCCTTGAGAATCTCAAATACAGAGGCATCTGCTTTATTCTGCCACCAATCTCTCCACTTTCAAGCATTCAAAAAGGACCGAAGGTTAAATTAGAGTTTCAGTATTCTAATTTTCCAACAAATTTACTTCCTTCCTGGGTTAGCCAAATCATAGTCTTTTCCCTCACCTGGATTCCAAATTTAATTAGTCAACTTCCTCCCTCCCCTCTGAGAGTCAGAAAATAGACCTTATTTCTTTCCTTCCCTTCCTAGCTTTTGCTTATCTAAGCTAAGGGTCCCACGCGAGCTTTCAGCTGATTTATTTCAGCTGGTCCCTCATAGCCACACGGACTCTGAATTAACCTTCTTGGATCCTCTGGGACCATTTTTATGAAAGTTTGCTAGGTATTCTGATCTACTAATAGATCCCCTGAGAGGAAGTCCACACTGTCACAGTAGATCTTACTACCTAACACCTAGTGAAATCCTAGGCTTTGCTGAGCTCAGCCAAGACTGCAGGAAACACATGGGCTGGGCTTCCTAGAGAGATTGTCTAGATCTTAAAGAATAATGGTAAACAGAGCACAAATCTTCTGTAGTGGGAAGCTTTAGGGTTTGATTTTTAAAATCCTCTTAACATTTTAAAAAAATATTTATTTTTTGAGATACACAGAGCATGAGCAGGGGAGGGGCAGAGAGAGAGAGAGAGAGAGAGAAACACAGAATCTGAAGCAGACTCGGGGTTCCAGGATGTCAGCACAGAGCCCGACACGGGGCTCAAACCTACAAATCGTGAGATCGTGACCTGAACCCAAGTCAGAGGCCCAACCAACTGAGCCAACCACGTGCCCCTAAAATTCTTTTTTTATAAAAAAAATTGGGGGAGTAGGAGAAATAGATGAAATAGGTATGTTTCTTAGAGTTTGTATTATTTGCAGGTAGTATTATGGCATTATTAATAATGAGAAAAGCAAGGAGCTGTTTGGTGAAATGGTAATATGAAAGGCATTTTTCCCTTTGGTTTACTGGAGGGAGTGGTTTCCTAACCTTGGCCTTGCTCCACATGCCCAGCTTTTTAAGGGGCACGTCGTTAGTCTGAGTGACAGAAATATGTTCTGCACCCTTCACAGATGTCCATTATTCTGTGTTCTTGACACATTTTCTTGGATATCAAGTTGTGTTCCATACCATTTACACAACCACAGCACTAGATGTCTTGTCTTTTATGTTAAATTGAAGATGTCAGGAGAAAGAAAATGGCCAAACATGATTGTAAACATAGGAAGTGAGACATGAACTTCTCTACGAGATTTAAAAACCATTATTATAAAACATATATGAGGAGTTTGTTTCCTACTGTCTTTAATTTTTGATTTAGGCTTTACAACTCATCTATTGCTTAAAATTATGAGAAATATAGATTTAGTAAAATACAGTGAGCTGTGGTTTAAAATAAAAAATGGAGTAAGAAATATAGTCTTGTTGGGAAATGTATGCTTTGGGCACAGTAGCCTTGCTAACAAGTCTTTATCCTGTTTTCCAAAGTGTTGGCCAATCTCTATGTTGCAGTAATGAAAAATAGTTACTATTTCTTTGTGAAATGGTAGGGTCATTTTGCATGAGTGGATGTGACTGCTAATGGAAGTGACTTGGTGAGTATCTAAGGACAAGAAATTGCCCACTTATGCTGCTTCAGGTCTTCCCATGTGATGAGAAGCTTCGTAAGGAGGCTGGGCACAGAGTGGCATGGTCTTGTTTTTAATCACAGTTTTATGTGATCTTCATCAATTTACTTGCTCTCCATGTTTCAGATTCCTCTTCTGTAAAATAGGGATAGTAGTAATAGTGCCCTTGCTCAAACGGTGTGGAGAATACAGAGTTTAATCTTGTTTAAGTACTATAGTACATCCCGTTCCTGTGCCAAGAAGACCCTTTCATAGGCACCCACACCTGTCACAGGTTTGGGCTGCAACTCATACCTGTCTTGCTGGTGATGCTTGATTTGTCCTTTCCACCACTTTATCACACCAGAGGTGGCCTGTAGCCAATTATGGATTGATTCGGGGATCTAAGAGCCAGCACCATCACTTCTGGAAGGGACCAATGCTGGGATACGATTCAGCATCCAGAGGTCCAGTGGGATCATGCTGGGACTAGACTTCTTTAGAAACCACACTCTGACTGGCTTCTTTCCTTGCCCTGCTCCTCTCACCTCTGTACTTGTTTTTCCTCCATAAAAGTACTCTCTGGCTTGCAAGGAGTTCGCATCTCAGGCTTTGCTAGGGAACTTCACCTGAGACCAGTCCTTCGAAGAGTGCATGGCTCTTAGTACTCATTCAATAAATGTGGGCAATTATCAGGGCTTGAAAATAATCATATTTTAAAAATCTAAGTCAGGGGTATGAACTGGAGACTTTATTGTTTAGAACGGAGTTGCAGACTTGTCGTCATAACTGCAAAATAAATGCTTCGACTGTCTTTAGTTTTTTTTTTTTTCTTTTAATGGCCATGCATGTGTGCCTTAAGGCCAGTACAAGAGGTGTCAGGAAGTGGTCAGAGCAAGGACTGAAGGTGCATAAGCGCAGTGAAGTCCCCAACTCCTTACCTGGGGAGCAGGCGGAGTCTCAGTTGTCCTGGTTTCAGAATCTGAGGGCTATAATGGGGGAGAAGGGGCAAAGCAGGAGAAAAGGCAAAATAACCATGACTTGGGAAAAGAAATGGTCCAGTTCTTGCTCATTTGTGGAGATACCAGGGACCGGTTTGAACCCTGGGGTAACCAGTTGTTTGGGGTAACCGGACCTGAAGTATTGCTTTGTTCAAATCACCAAGGCAGAGAAAACTCTTCTCAGCACTGGGAACGAAGAGGAAAAGATCAAGGAAGAGAGGAGAGGAGAGAAAGGGAGGTTTAAGTGTCAGAAACTCATGGCCCTTCTTGCATAGCAGGGGAGAGAACGGAATTATCTAGATTTAGGATGGTGGCCACTGAGAGAATTCTGAGTGAAGCTTAACTGCTAAATTGAATCATCTGTGAGAAAGGCTGACACGATTCCCTCCCAGTGTGTGTTGGTACAGAAGAAGAGTCATTATAAAGAACTAAGGGGGCCATGTTTCAGGAGCACAGCCCCGCAAAGTCTGTCACAAGCCGTACATAGGTGGCAGGGACTGCCAGAAGTGACAACAGGCAGCTGAGCTTGATATTTTCAGCTTCATAAATCCAGATGCAGTCTTGAGGAAGTTCTTTTCCGTTTAACATCCCATGGCCAGGAGATTAGAGACCTGTGCATCAACTTACAGTTTATTGCATCCATGTCATCAACAGTGACCACTGGCTTTTTCTCCTCAAAGATGTGTCCTTGTCATCAAAATCATTTATAGCAGAGAAGGTTGAGACACCAGTGCATTGCCAAAAAGATGGCTTCCTGGGACTTAGAATCTGACACCCATTTGCTTTACTTTCACAATTGTTCACACTACAAAATAGAACCAATGGCCAGGAGTAAAGACGGGTTCCTCCAGAGATGAGGGGGTAAGGCTGGCTGTAACACTGAGATGGGAGGTATAGGAGAGCCACTTCCTTGTGTCTCAAGTCCATGCTGACAAGACTTCTTACATAAGGTGAAATTCAAAGCCAAAAGATGGGGAAAGAGGGTACTCTGAAGCTTAGGTTCATCATATTTAGCAAGGCCTTTACCCTAAGCCCTGAGTTCTTTTGCTTGGAATGGCAACAAGTAATATGTATTGGGACTGTTTCATTTAAAAAATTTTTTTGATGTTTATTTTTGAGAGAGACAGAGACAGAGTGCAAGCTGGGGAGGGGCAGAAGGAGAAGGAGACACAGAATGTGAAGCAGGCCCCAGGCTTTGAGCTGTCAGCCCAGAGCCTGGCATGTGGCTTGAACTCATGGACTGTGAGATCATGCCCTGAGCCAAAGTCCAACACTTAACCAACTGAGTCACCTAGGTGCCCCATACTGGAACTATTTTAGCATTAACTTTGCACATTATCCTGGTCAACCCTCAACACAGTGATATTGTTATTTACTTCCATTTATTTCATTTTGAAAGAGAAAACTGAGAGTCTGAGAACTTGACCCAGCTAGGAATTGGGAAAATCAGCATTTGGATCCAGCCCATTTGCCTGAGAATCTGGTGTTCTTCTTTATTAGAGAGAAGACCACAGTCCCAGGAGCTCCTCCCCGGCTCAGTTGAAAGAGTATGTGACTCTTGGGCCTCATGTTCTTCGAGGAAATATCAGATTCTTTTCTTCTTCCTGTTTTCATACAGAAGTTGGCATATTATAACTCTCATTTAACACTTTCCTTTTTTCATTTAACTCTACATATTAGAGATCTTTCCGTATCAAGTTATAGGGATCTTCCTCATTCTTTTTTACAGTTATTTAGAAGTCCATTATATGGATGTCCTTTAATTAATTGAATCAGGGTCCTACTGATGAAAATTTGGTTTGTTCCCTATTTTTTATGATTACAAAATACTTCAAGGGGTAATCTTGTATATTCATCCTTTAGCACATATACAAGTACATCTGTATACTGAATATACAGAATTACTGAAAGTAGTATTGCTAAGGAAAAATGTTTATGTGCTTATATCTTTCTTTGTGGCTAATCACCTGAAATTTTAATGAGGCCAAAATGAGACAAAAAGCCCTTTCATCTCTTGTCCCATGGTTTAATAGTTGGTTGGCCAAAGTCACACTCGGCTAACAAGGACTCCAGATAAATTCCTTTTAAAGTTTGAGTAAGTACCAGATTGGCCCCATTGTCACTTGTTGTAGTAGATGACTCCAGGCCGCTTAGCTCTGGCCTTTAGTTTTCTGTCCTTTCCATGCAGGCCTTAAGGCAAGGAATCTGGCCATATCCTTGACTTTCTTTCTTTTGCCCTTGGATACTCATGCCAGGAAGCATGACAAACATGCAGCTCTCTGTGACCTGTCTTAGAGAAACAGAACGACCTCAGGCTCCCGGGGCCAGAATAATCTGAGTTCCAATTTTAGCTTGGTCTCTTTCTATCTATGTCATCTTGGGCGAGGTTTTTATCCTTTCTGGGCTTTAATTCCTTCACCTGGGAGAGAGGGGAAATAATGGAACCCGTCAAGAGTGGGTGTGGGAAGGATTAGAGATAATATGTGGAAAGTACACCACGTGCTCAATAAATGGTTGCTATTATTTTGTAGAATTTTCCTAAAAGCCATGCTTTAAACTTACTCTTCATATCTGTGTCACTGAGGGCCCAGCATTGGCCTCTACCTGGCATCCATATGAGTGACTCATAACCTTGACTACAAATCCATCTCATTATTGATGGTTTGACTCTTTGTAAGTGGTTTATGAGTGGTTTGCCACATCCCGTTGATGAGAGAGCGTTCCTCCTGATATAGCCGCATTAAGCTCTAACCACACTCTTAAAACATCAAAGGACTCTGACTTATTAATTCTTTAGGAAACACTTTTTCTCACTCTTTGGTTCATCCCCTAAACTGACCCTTAAAAGGCACCAAAGTTTATCTAGGGTCAGATAAGCTTGGAAATCCTACAAATAGGGCCACCCACAGCCACATAGTCCAGTGACAGGTGTCTGGACTCACAAGAAGCAAAGACCCACGGAATCCAGAGCAGACGTTTTCCAGCACTGATCTGAGAGCTGCTGCTTCCAATTCTCTCCTTTCATCTTTTTTGTATTTCTTGACACCCAAATCAGCACACAGAGGCCTGTGTCCTGGTGAAGGAAATGAACACTTTCTGAAATACGGACAACTCTGGTGATGGCAGTAATGCGTTGATGGATTACCCTTATGCTTCCTCATACTCTGAACCCATTAAAAGCGGAGAATTGAATTCTACCTAGTCAGGACCCTCATTCCTTTCCTTAATTACTTTTTAAACTACTGAAATGAAAAGCTGCAAACAAGGCACATATTAGCGATTCCTCCCATTTTCAGCCCATTCCTACCACCGTCCCATCTTATGCCCTTCAACGTAGTTCGGCAGCAAAATATTCAAAACAGTGAGTCACTCACGTATTGTTCAGGCGACCAAAGGAAAATCTGTTAACGGGAATCGCGTGGAAGAGAGAGAGACAGGGAATGGCCTATGTGCAAAGGATTGTTCTGTGTCATTCAGAGTAATGAGATTCTGTTGCAGCTTTTTCCTGAATTGAAATCACTGACAATGTATTTGCATATTCATTTTTGGATACTTTGATCTAAAAACCAGTTTATGGGGGAAGTCAGTTTACCATCAGAAAATTCTAGGTACTAGAAAATAAAGGAAAAATTCTTTCCCAAGCTTAACTCTGTCCTCAAGTTGTTTATGGTCTTGGGGTATAATGACTGATTATCTTGGGGTATAATGCTCACTGCCTATTTGAAAGCAATAAAGAAATCTGATAAAGATTTTTGACCTATGGTATTTGCAGTTTCTGACTTTTATATTATCAAGGAGTAGCTCCAGCCTTTTATCTGGTTATGGAGATTTGAGTGGAAATGTTCTTATATCTATGTTGTATAATATGGTAGCCACTAGCTACATGTGCTCTATGAATTTAATTAAAATTAAATCAGACTAAGATTCAGATTTCCTTAGTGGCATTTGTTACATGTCTAGTGCTCCATATCCCCATGAATCTATTGGACAGTGCAACTCTGGGACATAGGAAGGGGTGGGTATCTTTGTGAATGGACGTTAATCTGCCCAGACTGAATGTGATGGGGAGCTCTCCGATGGTTCATTTACTAATTAGCAACCTCTTCTAAAAACTTTTCTTCCATATTAGTGTGGGAGTGCACTCGGCTTTCTAACATCCCTACACATGGTTAGCTATGGAGAGAGGGGCTTGCAAATTAAAGTTCCTGCATTCATGGCTCAAGACGCGGTTAAGCATAAGTTGGTTACTAAGTGTAGTGATCAACCCTTCTGAATCATAATTTTATCCAAAATTCTGGATTAAAAAAAATTAAGTCAGGACGAGCAGTGGATCTGCTTGGGCAGATAATATTCCTGCTAGGAAAAAAAAAAGGTGCATGTTTTGGATATTATTATTAATTTAGAAGCATATGCATACTTCCTGTCACTTGATATAACACATGAGTGGGGTCAGATACATGTGAAAATGAGCAAATGCACAAAAGTACCAAAACTAAATAATCGGAATTTTTTGATAATGATTTCACTCTTAAGCCTGATGACTAAGTTTACCTTGCCTTGATGCAAAAACGATATAAAGCAATATTGCGTGTTTTATAAGTAAAGTCTAATCATTGTTGAATACTCATACATTCTTTCAAAGATATCTGTAAGAGACTTTCTGGCTGTTATTTCTCCCGCCCTCATGACCTGCCCTCCCAACCCCATCAACTGCCGGCATTATTATTCTAGCAGATATCATCAAAATGAACACCACCAAAGGAAGTCCTGAAAGGAGAACAAAAATTGAAAGCATTAAATGTGAATATCAATATGAATTATTCTACGAGTTTCATCTAGGGGGACAAAGGTGGTGATATGGGCTTATTTGATGTATATAAAATGAGTAACTTTAGAGGACTTATTCTGTGCTAGGCACTGTTCTCTTTATCTACTTATTGTCACAAGAGCACTATTTCTTTAATGAGGGAATTGAAACAGGGAGAGGTTAAGCCCTTGACCCAAGCTCACATAACTAGGCTACAAAGCCAAGTCTAGGGCCACAGTCTTTGCTCTTAACCATGAGGCTAACTTCTTGTCTGTTTGTATCTTTGGTCTGCTTAAGCACTTGTTAACCTATGTCCTTTGTCCCAAGTTCAGTCTGGTAGGGTGGGCTTGTTCCTCGAGCCATATGAAAGTCTCAGAGTGAAGGATGTAAGCCATGTAGCATGTGTTACAATTTATCTGGAAGGTGAAAGGTGAGCTAAATAACCACTGGGATGCTCGCTTCCACTCTTCCCTCATTCAGGTTCCTTGTGTTGCCATGTGTGGGGGAGTTAGCAGCCTGCCCCAACCTCCCCCCCTCCTGTCACCCCTAACAATCATGCCCTGGTCCAGACCTAGGATTCCTCAGTGAAAGCCAGGAGGGTGTGGTTCCTGTCCTGTTAACAGATACTTTATTGGGTCTTTGGTGGACTTACAGTAACCAGGCACTTGTGAAGGCTGGAGGGCATGCAATGTCCCTTAGGAACAGAAAATTGTCTTTGGTAGGGTTCATCTCACCCTTGGGTAAGACCAGTGTAAATAGACTCTCAGTTCCAAAACACTTCTGCTTGAAAGCCTCATATGTGACAATTAAAACTCAAGACTTTCTTTTGTAGGACCACCAAATTAACCCATTGCTAGTAGCCTCTTGGGTAAATAAATGAAAGTACAATGTCATTACCAAGCAGTCCATCACACTCTCTATCCAGTTAGGTAATACTTAGCTGGCTTATAGTCTGGCTCCTTTGTCAGGGGAAGCTGGTGCGCATGGCATAACACAGGTGCCCTTGCGGTCCTGGTGTGTTTGTGTGTTTGGGCTGGGAATTTACTCCCCCACTCCTTATCTGTAGAAGGGTGACTGACAGAAGATAGGGTTACAGAGCCAGACTGGAGGCAAGAGAGCTCTCTCTTCTCTGCCTGGGTGGTCTCTTCGTTTCTATCGTCTTGAAAAAGATGATTAGATATAGTTCTAGGGGAGGAAGGGACCTTAGAGATCATATAGACCCACCTGCATTATTGCTTTGCAGAGAAGAAAACTGAACCTTGCGGTGGTAAAAGGACATGGCCAAGGTTAGTTTAATGTCAAAGATTATGATCATGGATGTCATCTGAAGAAAATTCTAATTCTGTCCAAGCTACTAAGTGGAATGAGTTAGTAATATAGCTTTCTTAAAGGTCTTCACTGCTATTTCTTGGTAAAAGCCTCAATATATGTAGTTCATGCATGGAGCCCTGTGGGCAGAGGGAATCGAGGTGGAAGAAATAGTTTAAAAAATGTTTTTAAATTATTTATAATGCATACTCTACTGTCAAAAGGGATTTGCAGTGGCTTGTAATGAAAAGGAGACCTATAATAAAGCCATTAAATATCAAAAAGGAAAGAAAATATGTAGAAAGACAGGGAATAGCCATATCATAAGCCATATCATAGCTAAGTTAAAGCAGCCAAGAGGAATAATATGAGTAACTTGCTTTCATTATCCGTTGGAATATATGAATTCTTCAGATACGATATTTTTGAAGAATAGATGGTTAGCTTATGATTATTCTTTATACATTCCAGAGTTTTTAAATTAGTTTTGTTTTGTCTTAAAAAATGTTTTTATGTTTTTATTTTATTTTTGAGAAAGAGAGACAGAGACAGAGACAGAGTACGAGTGGAGATGGGCAGAAAGAGAGGGAGACACAGAATTTGAAACAGGCTCCAGGCTCTGGAGTTGTCGGTACAGAGCCTGATGCAGGGCTCAAATCATGGACCATGAGATCATGACCGGAGCTGAAGTTAGATGCCTAACTGACTGAGCCACCCAGGTGCCCCTGCTTTGTCTTTTAAATCCATCCAGGGAAAGTCTTTGGGGCCAGCCATAATACTTTGAGCCTTAAAGGCATTGATGGATAGTTCCCAGGTGGGGGTGCCAGAAGACCTTACTGCCAAGGCTTCACCATTGCTTTGAGACATGATGTTCATAGTGCACTGTTTGGTCCCATACCCATGGTCCTAGCTTGCACCTGGGAGCATCCACACATTGTCACCTAATCATTTAGTTGTCTTTTTAAAAGACTCTCCGGGTCTTTATTTCTAAATTCAAGGACACATTTGGGCACATGCAAGGTAGAAGTGCAAGCCAGGGCATCTCCTCAGAATTCATTTATCTGAATCAACAGTATATATTGAGTGCCTGCTGCTTTCTCATTCTTACTGAGGAGTAAGGGATAAGATGAGAATTGGGTCCCAGTGACAGATAGATGTGGGTCCAGTGACTTTTAATACAATGCAATGACATAGTCTGACATAACAGAACAGTGATCAGAATGACCTGTTTTAGGAATACTTTAGGAGAGCAGAGTCTGCCTAAAGGCATGGGAAGAGGCTTCCCAGGGAAGGTAACATTTGTTTTGACCCTTCTTTTACCAAATTATTACTGAATATCTATTTTCTTCCAGACATTATGGGTGCTGGCATGATCAAACCAGTCTTGGTCCCTATTCTCATGAAACCTGAAGCTATAGGCTATGTAGAGAAGGAGAAGGGGACTCCTAGAGGATATTTTCAGGGAAAAAGTAAAAAAGACTGTGAACAAAGGAACTTGAAGGAACTTGAACTTAATCTTATAGGCAGCAGAGAGACAGGAAAGGATTTAAGGAGCAGAGTGGCATGATCTGATTTATGCTTTCAAAGTGAATTAGCCACAAATATGTAATTATATAAAAAAGAAAAACATAAAAGGACTAGAAAAAACAGGTAAATATTTATATAACTTTAACTTGGGGAAAAGCTTTCAGTGTATGACATGAAAAGTTAAAACCATAGAGAAAAAGATTTGACTAAGATTTAAAAGTTGTATGCCACCAACTAAGCAAAATAAAGAAATGAGAAGTAAGTAAAAAATAAGAGTTGTATACCACCAAACCACTATTAAAAGGTAAAGGGATAAAAGTTAAAAATAAAAAACTTTAAAACAGTTAAAAAAGGCAAACTGGGGACAATTTAATAGCCTTGATATCCAAATGGCTCTTACACATATTTAAGAAAAAGAACTCCTCATAGAAAAGGGGCCAAAGAAGAAATTTAGATGTGCAAGGAAAGATGAAAATATTCAAACGTACTCATAATTTAAACAGATTAAGACAGGTAGATACCATTTTCTATTTACCAGATTGAACAATGATTTTTTTTTTCTGTTTTAATGGTAATGCCTAGTGTTAATGAAGGACTAGAGAGAAATGCTCTGAAGCACTCACGGCTTAAGGGTGATTTGGAGGAGCCGTTGGTAGTGTGCATCAGGAGTAGATACATTGACTCAGCAAATTTATTTTTAGAAATATATCCTTAGGAGACAGTTCCTCTCATAAAAATCTTGGTTCCGATGGTTTATTCCAATATTGTTTATAATAGCAAAACAAAACTAAAACAAACAAAAAGCAGAAATAACAGCAAAATACCTCACAAGAAAACAATGCAAATGCCCCACCCTAAATCAAGAATTGATTAAAAACACAATAACCCAGCCATGCACTCAGATTCTGCGTGACTCTGAAAAGGATATAACTATTTACTAACATGGAAATTTGCCCATTATATATATATATGTATATATATATATACATACATATATATATATATATATATATATATATATATATATATATATATAATTTTATTTTATTTTAAGTAGGCTCCACGCCCAAGGTGGGGCTTGAACTCACTACCCTGAGAGTCACATGCTCTACCTACTGAGGCAGCCAGGTAGCATGCCTATGACATATTTTTAAAGAATGGAAGATGATGGAAAACTATCAAAGCAGGACCTCATTTTCATAAATACTTATTTTATGTAATAGGCACAAGATAAAATCTGGGAGAAAAGACCACAAAATATTAAATGTTATTTCTTTTTTTTTTTTAATGTTTTATTTTAGTTTTGAGAGACATAGAGGCACAGCATGAACAGGGGAAGGGCAGAGAGAGAAGGAGACACAGAATCGGAAGCAGGCTCCAGGCTCTGAGCCGTCAGCACAGAGCCCGACGTGGGGCTCGAACTCACAGACCGTGAGATCATGACCTGAGCTGAAGTCGGCCGCCCAACCGACTGAGCCACCCAGGTGCCCCTAAATGTTATTTCTGATTATAGTTGGTATTTCTCATACTGCCCATCTTTTATTCTCATTGTTCTTCAACACATGTGGATTAATAGAGAAATGAATCGGTTATTGTAACACATTAAAATGATTAGCTCAGGTGCAAAATACCAAGGGCATTTAGGAAGCCTGTGCTGTAATCCAGGTAAGAAACGGGGAAGACTTGTGCTGAACTCTCACGGTTTCCAGCCCTGACTGTACTTCAGAATCACCTAGAGAGATATTAAGAAATACTAATTCCAGGACACAACAGAGACTAATTAATTTAGAGTCTCTGGCATGGGGCCTTGACACTGGTATATTTTAACTTCTGCCACCTGACCCGAGGTATCAAAAATGTGCAGCCAGAGAGAAGACCACTACTCTCTAGGGCCGTGGCAGTTAAAAGGAGAGGAGGATTTGATGTTTCTTGGGTGGCATCCCTGAAAATGATATTAATCTTAAGACAACCATGAAGCTGACTTTAGTGGGTTTCCTTTCATCCTATGTAGCTTTCAAGGTTAAGCGCACTGCTGAAGAACACAGGGACACTGGAAGATGGCCTCTGTTGGTCTCTCTTCACTGCAGCTAGCATTGCGGCATCATCCTCTCTGCACACCTGGAGTGCAACAGGCTACAGGAACAGATCACCCTTCTTCCTAGTGCCCTGCATGTGCGCAGTCAGTGCTCAGTAATACTGGCAAAGCAGGGAGCAGGGAACAGCACAGAACAAGATGACATTTCATACACATGTGAAAACGGGACTGTTACCTACGTGATGATTTTTTTTAGGAGAGGTATTTTGTTGTAAAGCTAGCTAGGGTTTGCTGTTTCGTCACTGATTGCAGCGCGTGTAGGTGTTAGCGAACATTCCAATCACTGAATGTTTCCAGCAACATGGCAACAGCTTCCCTTAAGGTTTAAAAATTATGATTTGCTTTTAATTACTACCCTTCTTAATAGGTGTTACTCAAACGGGAAGTAAAACGCCACATATTCTCACCGGGCTTTGATGCTAGGGGTTACTGAGGCAATTTGGAGAGAGATCTTGAAAGGTGCCAAGTAAATACTGGTCAATTTTAATCCATGATGTGCATTGACATTTTTATTCTAGATAGCAACAGAGAGACTTTTGTATAGCTGGGGAGGTATTATATCAGATTTTGGCTATGGAGACAGGATTTCTCACTTCTTATTGGCTGAAAAAAAATAAGTGAAGCCATTATAAACAGTATTGAAATATTAATCATGCCTTCCATAATTAAACGCCCCCTTTAAAAATAAAAGTTACACAATCTGTCTTTCACTTCAGCTTTGACTTTCATCCCAACACTAGTGGGAGGAAATGAGCTCTGGTTGGACTCAAACTTGAAAGTGACTGACTTTGCAGAGAGCAATGGTGTCAAGGAGGAGAACTTGACTATATGTTCTTCCCCACTTGGGGTCACTATTTTGGTAGATGGGAGAGGAACTGGGGAAACAGTACAGGAAATGGCAGAGCTTTCACCAAAGGTCAAAGGGAGATGAAGACAATGGACTGCAGGGCACCTGGGCGACTCAGGCAGTTAAGCGTCCAACTTCGGCTCAGGTCATGATCTCACAGTTTGTGAGTTCTAGCCCTGCATTGAGCTGTGTGCTGACAGCTCAGAGCCTGGAGCCTGCTTCAGATTCTGTGTCTCCCTCTCTCTCTCTCTGACATCCCCCATTCATGCTCTGTCTCTCTCTCTCAAAAATAAATAAAAGTTCAAAAAAAAATTGTAAAAAAAAAGGTAACGGACTGCATCCCAGACCCAATGCTGACAGCTCAAAGTTCAGTTGTGTAAACATGGACTCAGAACTCACTCCCAAAAGGCACGGTGGGTGAGGTCAGCGGCATTTGGGAGAGAGATAACATGGAGGGTGAGGGGAGGGACTCAGTGAGTACCTCTCAAGTTACTATTCCAGTCAGTCATGGACAGCAAATCATAGGTCTTTCTTAACTGGCACGCAGAAGTGCTATGCAGGTGACAGGGAGCTGCTGGGAAGGTAAGAACTGAAATTGCTGAGCTTTGGATCGTTGGTCTTTCTACTTCACTGAAACCAGTCCTCTCTACTAGGATGTTGGTCCCAACTGTGACTGACCACAAAGTCCTAAAGGCAGAGGCTGTGGCTCTGTAGTCCTCAGATTTTAATACGTCCATGTGGCAACTTGATCAAATTGGTCAGTGGCATCTCCATTTTAATTTTTAAGGATATATGTGTATGTAGTAAATAAAATTCAATCACTGTTCATCCTTTTTAAACATCATGCCAGAGATAGATCCTTTCTTCCTCTCCTCCTCCTCCTCCATCTTCTCCCTCCCCACCCCACACCCCACTCCCAACACACACACTTATAGAAGTCTACTTACACACTGTTCTCTATCTCTCCACGTTCCTAGGTATGCCTGTCAGGAGTTCTTGAGGTCACTGTATACCACACCATACAGAACTGACTCGTTCTGTGAATGGGTGCACAGTACTCCACCGTAGGGTTGGACTGTGATGTGTTCCACCAGGTCTCTCACGGATAGACTCTGCATTTTTTCCCAACCTTTGTCAAGTGAATGCATTTGCAACTACCTTTATGTATGTGGAAATGTGTCTGAGGGATTAATTCTCAGACATAAATTTTCTGAGAGTAAATGCATTTTAAATTGTGATTGGTATTGACACATTATCCTCTAAATATTGAGCCAATTTACACCACATATCTATAATTCCATTTATAACAGAATGTTCAGAGTAGGCAAGTCTATAGAGACAGAAAGTAGATAGTGGTTGCCAGGGACTGGGGGCAAGGGGAGATTAGCGAGTGACTGCTCATAGGTACAAGGTTTCTTTTGGAGTGATGAAAACATTCCCAAATTAGATGATGATGATGGTTGCACACCTGTGAATATACTAAAACCCACTGAATGGTACACTTTAAGAAGAATGAATTTTTTGCTATGCGAATTACACCTCAATAAAACTATTATTTAAAAATACGTAAGAGGGTACCTTTCCCTGCCTCCCCCTTGACAATCTATGTTCACACTATTGCACCTTCATTCATTCTAATTATAGCAGCCTTGTTCCATTCTTCCTGAAGGCGGAGGACGGAGCAAGAAATCAAAAGAAAGATCTTAAGTGCCAGGCAGGATCTAAAGATTTGGGCTGTCAACTTTATAGTCTAACAACAAAGACGGCAACAATCAAAATAATCAAGTTGTCAACAATTGTCAATGAATTCAGCAGCCACATAGGAATGAGACTTGAGAATTCCAGAAAAGGTTGAGGGACCTGTTTCACTCAGCCTAAAGGATTTTGAAATCATCTCTTGTTTACTTAACTAAGGACATCAATGCCTCATCTCCTGAACGTAGAACTGAATCCAGTATTAACAGAAAACACACTGAAGCCCTATGGAAGCTAAAGAAGGTATGAAAGCCAAATAACAAGTATTGTTTTTGAACACAATTCCAGAGCTATCGATAGTCAGGTTGAGGAATTAACCACTGCTTGCCTCTCTTAAAGCTGACTGGTATTTTCATTAAGCCGGGTTTCCATTTCGGCCCCTTTCACCTCTCACCTCTAGATTAACCCTGCTAAATTCTTCTTTTTCTGTGATGTCTTATATTTCAACCTGCTTGTGCCCTGTGGGATTAAAAGCTAAATACACTTTAACAAGAGTAATCCCCTAAGTGGACATGTTTCCGATATTGCTAGGCATTTAATCACAGGAGAAAGAAGAGAAAGGAGAGAAAGATATGAAAGTAAAGAAAATAGGTTGGAGATTTCCACCTTAGTAATAATTTGCTGCTGCGAGGGGACTCTCCATGCCAATATTTGCATGAAAATAGACCCATTCTTAATTCTCAACAATGAGTTCATTTTCTCTCTTCCTTGGAGAGATTAGATGCCCAAAGAAACTGAGCTCCACAGGGAAAGTCTTGCTACATTTGACATTTCCCTGTTTGACTCAGCCTCTGTAACTTTCATAATAATGGCTACCACTTACAAATAGAGCTCAATTAATACATGGCTACCACGTGTCAAGGCACATTTCACATATCGGCTCATTCAATCTTTACAATAATTCCGTAGGGAAAGCACTCTTCCCATCACTGCTATGGACTGAATTATGTGCTCCCCAAATTCATAGGTGATGGTATTTGGAAATGGGACTTCGGAAGTAATTAAGTTTAGATGAGGTCATGCAGGTGGGGTCCTCATGATCGGATACGAGCCCTTATAGAAAGAGACACCAGGGACCTTGCTTCTCCTTTCTCTCTGACCTGTGAGGGCACGGCAGATAGGTGGCCATGTGCAAGCCAGGAAATGAGTTCTCATCGGAGAACCAATTTAGCCACCATTTTGATCTAGGGTTTCCTAGCCTCCAGAATGGTGAAAAATAATCCATGTTGTTTAAGCCACCCAGTCTTGTGGGGACATAGGTTCTACTTACATAAATGGGTTAGAAAAAAGCTTAGGATGGAAGGCCACCACTACGGCATGAAAGCTAGCTAGCAAAATATTGTAATGGGATCACGAGTAACTTGTTACATCACCTGTGGGAAATTACTCTCCACCTGGCGCCGATGTGCCTTGATCACAAACTCCCCTTGCCCCCAGCCCCTTTGCTTCTTACACACACAAGTTAATGATTACTGGCTGATTGTTTTCTCCACCTTCACATGTGTAAGATCTTGTTTTCCTTATGTTCACCATGTGGGTACTATCCCGTGAGCTCAATAAATACGGAGACGAAACGCTTTTTCGGGGCTTTTGTCTCCTCTTGGGCATTAGCCACTTTTGTATTCGATTCTCTATCCATTCTCTTGCTGTCCCAGGGAGAACTCCAGGGTTCTAGTCTGCGACATAGTCTGTGTTACTTTGTTTTGGCAGCCCAAGCTAATTGATACAACTATCATTATAAAGAAGAGAAAACTGAGATCAAAAGAGGTTGAGTAACTTATTTCCCTCACATTTCGTAAGGACTGGAATATGATGAAGTCAGGATTCCGACTCACTTAGTTTGACTCAAGGTCTGCGTTCCTCACTGTTAAGGTTGATTGTGATAAAGGCTCGGTATCTGTGTGCTTTCCTTGCTATTTCTCTTTCTGCCATCTTGGACTGCAGTCACCCCCTCGTTTGGACTGGAAAAAGGTCCTGTCTCTGTTTCTACTGTAGCTTTCTTCACATTGTCTCAGAGGCTGTGCCCTTTATTCACCTGTGAGAGCTGGGGCTTTTAAAAATTTTTGCAAAGGAGATCTTAGGATAGTGCTTGGGAGGGTAATTAACAAGTAATCATTTGAGTGAATATATGTTTAGAAAGATAAAACTACTTGACCTTATGAAGTTTCTCTTTTTCTCTTGGCTCTTTGCTCCTAAAGGTTCTATTGCAAGCTGGGTTGCTGGAAAACAAACTCCATTGTATTTATGCAGGATGTACGCAGGACATTTATCAAGGAGTGTCCTTGGGACGCTATGCCTGGGGAAGGGAGAGGACTGTGGTAGGACTGGGTAGAAGAAGTAGAGACGTGTTTGAGGGCCAGCCCCTTGGGGAGCACTTGAATTACAGTGGCCTTTTGGGTTGTCCTGAGCTAAGTCCTGATAGGCAGGTCTTCATATTATGTAGTGAGTCAGTTTTTAGCTACGGGCTGCCTGGGCAGGGCCGTGGCTCTGGGTGAGAGGGCTCAGAACAGCTGAGGCACGTTCCCTGATGGGGCTGACAGCTGAAAGCTGTCCCCTGAGACCCCCAGAAGCTGGAGCGACAGACCCTTTATCTCCGGGAGACCTAGATGGCATATCAGAGTATTCATACGAACAAACACTCGTTCAGAATGAGTGTTTGGCAGAATAGGAACCCAGCATGGAGAGTGTTGTCATTATTCCAGAATGTTACTTTCCTCTCTTGAGCCAGATTTTCTTTTAGAACTCTTGGCAGATGCCCAAAGATGTTCTGTCTGGGGAGGATCTTTTTGAAAGGCTTTCACATATATTATCTCTCCTATGAGATTCCCTTCTAAGAACACTCCACCTCCAAAATCTGGCTGTAAATATGTTTTCCCATCTTGCCTTCAGATCTCAGGAAGAAGTTACCTTTTCCCTTCTCAGGATAATTTCCCTCCCGTGAAAATTAACCTTTAGTTTGACCTTTCTTGACCTTCCCCAGAGCCTTGTTCCCTCAGTTATTCTCCCTTGAGCCTCTTCATTTCCTTTATCTTGTATGCAGGGGGAGTTTCTACATATTATCTTCCAGGGTCTTATTAGGGGAGTAACAGAATAACAGTGGCGTTTGGAGAGGAATACTTTGACAACGGTGTACAGGATGGGTTTGTGAATCTAGGCTTGGAAGCAGAGACCCCAGAAATGAGCTGGAGCTCTGCTGTGAAATGCAATGAGTCCTCACCAGCAGGTTCTTCTAGGAAGCCCTAATTAAGAACTCTAAGTTGCTTGTTACCCCACGCGGCCCATTAGGATTGAGTTGGTAGGAAGTCTCACGGTAAAGCAGAGGTTTTCAGTGTTTAGGACTAAAATTGACTTCTGGCCAGTTAGGACGTGGAGACATGAAATGCTCACTCTCTGGACCTTCTCGAAGAATGAGCTGGGACCCACTTTGAGTTCTATTGGAAGCCGAGACTGAGATATTGCCCAGGTGTCTGAATGCCTGCATTGGGATACCTCCTTTTCTGATGGCTTGTATTCCCCTATACCTGTGACCCAGGACACAAAAGAACCTGCTCATGTGAACATAAGTGAAGGACACAGTGGGGACTTGACACTCAGGTGGGAAGGAAGCTGAGGCCCATGTCCTGTCCTCCCTTTCAGGCCCATCTCTTCAGCTATCTTCAAACTTTGCCTGGAGCCCCCAGCTGATTCTTCTTTGCCGCCAGTTCAGTGTGTCACTTTGAGTTTGCTAAGATGGGAAAGTTACATACATAGTCTAGGAGCCAACGTCCAGAAATGCTGCCTTTTCACCTCCCAGAACCTTGAAAGCCGAGATGCAAATAACGCTTCCCCCACCTCTCCCATGAACGCAGGTTGACAACACAATCAGAGAAATGACCTGAACACCCCATTCAAGTTAAAGAAAATTCAACCTCTCTGCTGCCGTATCTCTGCTATCGGACCTGTCTTTCTAGTTCTCTGCATCTACTCCTTCATCATAAAGTCATTAAATAACATTGCACTTTGTGCCTTCCCCCCACACCAAAAAAAAAAAAAAAAAAAAAAACCAAACCTGTTAGCCTCA
The DNA here is from genome assembly GCA_030068075.1 of Paguma larvata. Lineage (NCBI taxonomy): Eukaryota > Metazoa > Chordata > Mammalia > Carnivora > Viverridae > Paguma > Paguma larvata. The sequence goes on along the minus strand of CM057826.1, from coordinate 95,989,591 downwards.
GTTTCCTTCTCTGAAACATGTGGCTTAATAAGGCTTCCCTCCAGAGGTTGCTGTGAGGGGGACATTCAAGGACCTGACCCAGGCAAAGACCACTGCCTGGCATCTAGCTCCTAGTAAGCCTCCGTGTACATCAGCTCCCTCCCCACTTTAAGGCAGTTGCTTTAAAGCCACTGGTTCAGATAGAGCCTAGCTGGGCAGAAGCCATCTCTATCCTGGCTCCTTTAAACAAATGGGCCCAATTGCTTCCTGGTTTTACTTTTTTTTTTTTTCTTTAAGAAAGCAGGTGATGGGCAGCAGGAGACAGACTGCGAATGTGCAAGCAAGCAAGTTGGAGGGGACAGAGGGAGTGAGAAATATTTTTCTTTTTTTTAAATAAAATTTATTGTCAAATAGGTTTCCATACAACACCCGGAGCTCCCCCAAAAAGTGCCGGGAGAGGGAATATCTTAAGCGGGCTGCAGCCTTAGGTCAGAGCCCACTGTGAGCCCTGATCTCCTGACTATGAAGTCCTGACCGGAGCTGAAATCAAGAGTTGGATACTTAAGGCTGCCTGGGTGCTTCAGTCAGTTAAGCATCCCACTTCGGCTCAGTTCAGGAGCTGGCAGTCACGAGTTCAAGCCTCGTGTAGGGCTATGTGCTGACAGCCTGGAGCCTGCTTCAGAGTCTGTGTCTCCCTCTCTCTCTGCTCCTCCCCTAGCTGTACTGTCTTAATAAAACCTTAAAAACAAAAAGTTGGATGCTTAACTGAGCTACCCAGGTGCCTCTGATTTTACCTTTAAACCCAGTGTCCAATTCCCCATCCTGCTTTTACCGGTGAGCTATCTCCTCAATGACAATTAAACAGATGTACTGTGAGCTGGGAGAATGCAAGACTGCAAAAACAAACACAATATGTAAGACAAATGCTCTGAGTACCCTGAACTCAAATGGCTTGTGCTATTCCATTGAAGGATGATGTGTTATTTTGTCACTACTAGGCTGAATAGAACATGATGGCTTCTTAGTGCCGAAGTGGGCATGAGGACCTTCTTGTCATTGTCAACCTCTCCCAGCATACCAAGGTTCACCAATATACTTGAAGGTTTGTCCTTGCCTTTGGGGTTTGCCTTAGAAGAGTCAGAAGAGTTAAAATTCCCTCTCTACTGTGAGCCCCTGAAAATTCCCTGTAAGTCAACAAGCAAAGAATGAGTTACACGGAAGGGCAGAGCAAAAATAAACTATCGTGCAGTTGTGTCTTAGGCAAAGAATTGGCCAGAGCTTTCCCTTGTTTCCGTAGAAACTTCCACAACTGCAGTCAAGGCTCTGGGGGCAGCTGGATTAATGCTTGTGTAGGCAAAAGGAAGTAGAGAGTAATTATGTTTAATCAGATTAATCAAACGCCTATTTGTAAGTGAATTTTAAAAGATGACTTTGCCTGGAGGAAGCTGACTTTGGTATTGTTTCATGACTGACCTTCTGATTCTGTGCTCTGCACATGACCTTGATTGTTTTGACACTATCCTGGCAGAAGGATGGAGAGAGAAGGCCAGAGGTGTCAGGCCGGTGTCAGGACTCAGGCTTTGCTACCTAGTATTGGTAAGACCTTGGGCAAGTTACTCCTTGGAACTCTAGCTTTTCCAATGGTAAAATGGGATTTTAATTTATTTTTATTATAATGCATATAGAATAGCAATGTATATACAAAGTGCCTGGAAGGAAATTTGCTATAGTTCCTCTCTCCTTGCCTCCTAATTCAGAAAATATCCAGTGGTTTTTAGTCATGTGATCATATCAGTTGCTACCATTTTTCTATGCATTACTACATTCTGACACAGAATACTCCATGCCTAGGGCTGCACAAGCACATCGGCTTCAGAGATGAAATTGCTGAGGCTGTGTACTTCTGTGAGTTTGAATCCAAGCTCTGCCATTTACAAAAGTGTAAATGTGGTGTGGGCGATTTACTTAAGCTCTCTGTGCCTCAGTTTCCTCATCTGTAAAATGCGGTTATCAATATCTACTTCCTAACATAGCACTGACGACTAAGTGAGGATTAAATTATATGAGGATAAATTAATGTATTGAAAGCAATTAGCATGGTGCCTGGCAACTGTAAGAAATCTGTTAGCTCTGATTGTGATGGGCTCTAGGTAGTGATTCTAGCTGCCTGCCGGCTCACAGACCCCATCTTTGGGAATTGTCTCCACCCACCACCCCTTCTCCCCTAGTGCTGTTGGATCACACAAATGGATCACTCACTTAAGTCATAGTTGTTTGGATCAGGAGTGGACCTCTTCTCTGAGCTGGATAATGTGAACTGTCACCTTGGTTTGGGAGCAGGGAGCACTTGAGCCAATGAATGGTGGGTTGCTGAGCTGAAAGGTTGTACAGACACAGATCTGAGGCCATTATCCAAGCCCTGATGGATAAATAGAGAAAGCTTTTCTGTGAAGAGAAGTAGGAATGTGGGGCAGATAGGAGAGAAAACCAGAGAGGAGAAACTCTATGACTCATACGAAACGGTGAGCGGCTTGGGAAAATGACTTTTCCAGTTCCTGAGACCAACCTGAGGAATGCTGTGCTTGAATCTCTGAGAGGTCCAGATTCTTACACCAACAAGTCTGAACTTCCAGCCCCTTCCTTGACTCGCTGAAGCAATTCTCTGTTCTGTGCACATAAAGAAGCTGTGATTCAAACACTGAACTTCAGGTGCCTGGGGAGCTTAGTCAGTTGAGTGTCCTATTTCAGCTCAAGTCATGATCTCCTGGTTTGTGAGTTCAGGCCCCGCATTTAACTCTCTGATATCCATGCAGAACCAGATTCTGATCCTCTCTCCCCCTCCCTTTGCCCCTTCCCCGCTTGTACTCTCTCAAAAATAAACGTTTAAAAAAATCAAACATGGAACTTTAGCAGGAAAGACCATCAGTGGTCTACAGATGTTTTTTGCTCACATAGTTACAGAATCTTGAAGCTCAATGTATCTGCACACATTTTCCAATTGACACCTAAAATTTCCATGTTCAGTTTGAAAGTCCTGTATTGTAGAATCTAAGAATACTTAATTTCAAGACCTTATGCTTCATACTTACTGTATTACATTATGCATAGCTAAGCAACATACTATCCAACTATGACCCACCGTTATAAGATGCACCCCAGTTTTAGAGATGTTAAAAATGTGAAAAAAATGTATCTCTTAGAGTCCTTGGAATGTAGTCATAACCAAGGATCTAATACCTTTTGCAACATTCTGCAAACATTAGTGTTTAAAAATAAAATGGCTACAGTGTGTATAAGGCTTGAAGTCTACACTATCCAGCACAGTAGTCATTAGTGGCTGTTCAAGTTTAAATGGATTAAAACTAAGGGAAATTGAAAATTCAGTTCCCTCCTTATCTTAGCCACCAGTACTCAGTAGCCACAAGTGCCTAATTCATGGCTACCATATCAGGGGTGCACATCGAACGCTTCGCTCATTGCAGAAGATTCCAGTGGACAGAGCTGCTTTAAAAATTAAAAATTTCTTAAGACCTTTATCATTATACCTGTTGTAAGTACTCATTTGATTAAAACAACTTCTACGTATAATATATAAACAAACAAGAGGAAACCCTTAAGCATGTGTGTCTTAGTCAAATGAGAGGAGTAGCTTTCCTTTCTTCATAGCTTGTGTGTTCTGTGACTTACCACCAGAATGAACTGGGTCCAGTATCCGTTCTATTATCAATTGTTAATGGTATAGATGGAAACACTGAGAAATCTTCTTCACGCAAATAAGTAGATGAAAATGGGAAGTTTTATTATAGCATTGCTGCTCAATTCTCTGAACTTATGAGTTTATGAGCCAAAAATCAGATAATGATCTATCATCCAAATGTATATTTCAGAATTATTCAGTTGACAACTTGATTAGGCATTTCTTCAGTTCTGTTCAAATCAAAGAATTAGAAACTACTTGACTTGCAAAATAATTTGGCATTCTAGTCTTCTACTTTCTCAACTTCTGGGAAGTAAACCAAAATCATACCAAGACTTAATAAGTTATGATGAATTCATCCTTTTACTCTTTCACTTAGTGGCGCTGTATTTAACCTAATGTATTCAGAATAGGTTAAGAACACTTGACTGATTTTAGTATACCTTTACCAAGACAATTGTGCAACTGCTTTTTTCTCATCATATATTTTTAAATAATATTTTTCAGAAGCTGTAGATTTTAACTTATTTAACTGTGAGAAATATTGACCATCAACCCTAATTAGAGAAGCCTAGCTTAATTACAAATTACAGTTACTTCATAATAGGAACAATATGACTTTAATTTAGAACTGAAATAAATATGGTGATGTGTTCTGAGAAATATAAGATCCAAAGAGAAATAAATTATGGAATGCATTCTGTAAGGTAGATCAGGTTAGGATTAAAATGATGACAAATACAATTAATTGATTTTTATAATGTTGCAGAATAGTAAATGAATAAGCTTGTGTCTCTAATTTGTAATAATGCAAGGTGATGGTGAAAAAATGTTTTGTATGAAGCAAGAAGCAAGGAGTTTGACAAATTTTTTGGTAATTGGTAATTGAGATGGTAATTTTTTAGTAAACCTAGGCGAATGTGTATGTATAAAGCCCTGGTGTTTGGTTTTAGACAATTAAGGTAGACTCCTATAAAAATAAGCCCCTTAATTTCATTAGATACTAATTTCATTAAACATTTGCTTTTGTAATTAAAGTCTATGTATATATTCATAGACACTAATTACTTGGCCAGCTAGGATATAATTAAATTTTTGAAAATTGGAGGTAGCACACATTAAATATTTTGTTAATTGAGAATTGACCATAGTTGGGATATATAAAATTGATTTTAGACATAAATACATGCCAAATCTGAAAAAAAATCATTACAAAGTTTTGTCCAAGGGGTTTTTTCCTAATGTCTTTAAAAATATAGTTATCCCAGAAAGTATTGTTTCCATTTGAAAGAATATACATTAGAAGTCGATAGGATTTGACTGCTTGTTTCTTTCCAGGTAGTGATAGATTTCAGACAAGACTTGGACAATAGCTGAACATAACTTTTATTTAAATATGTAAGGAAAAAGTTGTTAGAGATCCATATTTTTCTGCTCTCTTTGGCTCCTTGGAACTCTGCCTCAAGAATGGGGTCTTCTGAGGCATCTGGGTGGCTCAGTCAGTTGTGTCTGACTCTTGATTTCAGATCAAGTCATGGTCTCCCTGTTCATGAGCTGGAGGCCTGTGTCAGCCTCTGAAATGACAGCACGGAGCCTTCTTGGGATTCTCTCTGTCCCTCTTGCTCTCCCTCTATCCTGCTCACACTCATTCTCAAAAATAAATACACTTAAAAAACAGTAAGGTATTCTGACAAGTGCTAGTGGATGGAAGAAAAATGATAAAAGCAGCCATTATTCCATCAACCTGTTATACCATAGATCTGAGTTCAGAACCTAGGCTAATATGCCCTGGGGCTGGGGAAGACGGCAGCCCTGTAGGTTTCTGGTGCTTAGAGAATGTGTGCCCCTTGTTGCCTTGGAGAGTCTGATCCTGTGGCAAGGTGCCAGAGTAAGATTTGAGATGAGTTAGACATTTGTCTTTATTTCACAAAGACCGGAGAAGGACTTTTGGAAACATGGGCACATTCTCGTTCTCAGACTAGATGAATTTTAGGAAAAAGTACATGCAGAAGTTGAAGATCTGGGGGAAAAAAATCTGAGAACTACATGTGATCACACAGCCCTTGGAAAGTGTGTATATGGGTCTGAAAATCAGTGGTATACATGCTTGTTTATAAAACTGGGTTTCTTCTTTCTTTCTTAAAAAAAATAATAAAGGGGTTCCTGGCTGGCTCAGTCAGTAGAACATGCAACTCTTGATATGAGGGCCCTGAGTTTGAGCCCCACTTGAGCATAGAGATAACTTTAAAAATATTATTAAAATTTTAGGATGACACTAAAGTGAATTTCAAAAAAAATTTATAATTTTTCTGGCCTTATATGAAACAATTGTCTACATTTCCATCTAGGTTTCTACTGTCTGTATACTATATGTATATGTTTTTATGTAATAGTGGTCTTACTAAACCCAGAGATGTGTGTTCTTTTTTTTCTAGGTTGTTATTTTTTTTTTTTTGAGATCATGTTCAGTAATATTCTAGGTGATACCCAGAGCACCTACAAACCACTTATCACCAATGGTTAGCCCACATGTTTGTGCGAAGACTTATTAGTTTGTATTCCCTCTGTATCAAATCATCCCAAAATCTGTGGCTTAAAACAACACACGCTTATTATCCTACAGTTCTGGAGGTCAGATGACCTAAAATCATGAGATTGGCAGGAGTGCATCCCTTCTGGAGGCTCTAGGGGTAAACCAGCCTCCAGTGTTTTCTCAGCTTCGAGAGGCCACCTGCATTCCTTGGCTCATGGCCCCTCCCTTCATCTTCAAAGCCTGCAGTCATTATCTTTAAATCTCTCATTGTTTTAATCTTCTCTTACTGCTCCCCTGCCTGATTTGTAAGGAACTTTGTGATTATTTTGGGCCCACCTGGATACCCAGGACACTTTTTCCATTTAAAGGCCAGCTGATCAACCCAAATTTCCCTTTGCCACCTAACTTAAGAGATTCACAGGTTCCAGGGATAAGGACACACACATTTTGATAGGCTATTCTGCCTACTACAGACTCTAAAATCAGTTTGACTGTCACTAACCCTGCCCTTTTTTTTTTTTTTTTTTTTTGGAAAAAAACAAGAGGGCCATTTGGTGTTATTATCATTCCATGTTGCTTGCCTGCCAACAATGCACTGAGCTCTCCACTAAAACATATTTAGGAACAGTCTTGCTCTATGTGCTTACAAATATGATAATGGTTAACATTTTCAATTATTTAACATTTATTGAGCACTAACCATGCGCTAAGAACTCTTCAAAACATACAATTAGTCAACGGTGTTGCCTAAAGGGCTTACTAAACTTAGACAAGTCTAAAATTAGACAGATACAAGCATCTATAAATAGCAATGCTTTGCAAAAGGACTGCGTATCTTACAAGTCAGATGTAGTGCTTCTGTGTTCCCCCAAACTCCTCTTCGCTCTCCTAAGGCCTAGAAATATACACTCTACAGAAAATACACACTGAAAGTTTATGTAGACAGGAAGAAATGTTGTGTAAATGCCACTGACAAGCAGTTTTTATAAAGTTTGGAACAACTGTCTTGCATTTTTATCTCCTATCTTAGGACAAATAAGGTTTTTCTGTGTTCTGTGGTTAATAGGATTTGGCAATGAAAAGAAAATATCTCCTAAAAGATGCATGGTATGAAAAGTAATTGATAAGTAGAGGAAGAAATTTTCAAAAGCTTGTTTTGGGAATGCCAAGCCAAGCTCTGAAAAGTCCAGAGCCATTTAGGACACCTTTTCCCAGTGTGACTCAACAGCAACCAGGAAACCATCTCTACAGGTTAGAAGATCGAATCAACCATCTAGCTGGTGTCTTAGGATGGCTGGTTTAAGTATAAACCTGTACATATTACTTGTTCTAAATTTCTAATGAGTTTCCCTGGCAAAAACTTTCTCCCTGTACCAGTTCTAGGGATGAGGGTTGGCAGAGGTGAATTCAATTTATGGATTCCCCCCTCCCTTTTTTTTTCTTTTTTTTTAATGGAGGTATGTTTATCATACCATTTTAAAATACCAGTATGTTTTGTTGGCTGAACTCTAAGGGCCAAACCTCCTCATTTATTTGATGATAAACAGAGGCCCCGAGGTAAGGTGAGTTGCTTAAAGTCACAAAAGAGTTACTATTCTCTAGTTAGTATCAGAGTCAGCACTTGAATCACAGTGACCTGTGACACCAGGGAGTGTTTTTCTGTTTCACCTTGATGCTCCTTGTCTGTGTCTTCAATCTCCTCTACCCTCCACTGTTCCCCATCTTTTCCTGATAGCTCTTTAAAATTAAGTAAAGGGGGAATGTTTCAGCATTGCCTTGTATGTGCTATCATTGGCTTTTCCCAAATGCTCTTCCAAAATGTCAAGTAGATTGTAGAAGCATCAACCTATAGCCTCAAGGAAAGGCCTAAGTTGTAATGCTCCCTCGAGAACCTGGACGTGATGCTCCCCTGTCAGGATGACTGATGAGGGTGTGAGGTCCCCTGACTGACCTGACCAATTAGCACTTCCGGCACAAACACGAGTGGAGGCCTCTGCCTGTTCTCACCACAGAGCACGGGGCCATGTTAAGGAGTTCCACCACAAGATTCCAGCCACATCTGGATGTATGGGACAGGTTGTTATAAAATTTTTTTTAAATGTCTATTTACTTTTGAGAGCACGAGCAAGCAAGGGAGAAGCAGAGAGAGATGGAGACACAGAATCCAAACAGGTTCCAGGCTCTGAGCTGTCAGTGCAGAGCCTGATGCAGGGCTTGAACTCACAAACCGTGAGCTCGTGACCTAAGACAAAGTCTGATGCTTAACTGACTAAGCCACCCAGGTGCCCCATTTATTATGTAAATTAAAATAAGTTAGGGTTCGTCTGACCCCCTTCCCACAATCGGAGTAGCAGATGGAAAGGTTGGGACATGGTCTTGTTTCTAGGCACCAGTGCTCTTGTTGGAAGGAGACTCCACAGCCAGTCTCATACTTTCTACATTTTTGCTTCATGCTAATCATGGTCTCTCCAACCTTACCAACTCAGTTTTTAAACTCCGTGATGCCACCTCCCTCTGATTGTACAACATTGCCTTCATTTAAATTTCATTCAATCACTGACTACCTGTGTGAGAGCTGGCATGTTTTATAGCCCTCTTATGGCTTGGTTTCCTCATCCATAAAACAGGCAATTTTGGCTTCTACCTCCGAGGATTTCTAAGAGGGTTTCAAGAGTGATGGTAGAAAAAGTGCTTAGAAAAACCAATCAGGCATAGTATTAGTATTCAATAAATAATGCTTTTTTTCTTGTTACTATTCATTTGACATATACCAATGGGGTAACTACTATGTGCCTAGTGCTGAGGCAGGTATGATGGGGCAATTAATAAGATAAAAACCTTGCCCTCGAGGAGGTCTCAGTCGAGCTGCAGAGAAGCTTTTGTAAAAGATAAGGATAATTTGGAAAGACCTAAGAAGAAGATCTCAAAGTAGATGGTGACCAACTGCAGAGGTGAGACTTCGAAGCAGACTTCACAGAGGACAAAAGGCTCAGGTGGAGACAGAAACAAATTGTCTACAGGATAGAGATGATGTCTCAGGTGAGTATCCCCAGTGCCTGAGACCAGTAACTCTGGTTCTTGGTAAGGGTTTAGCAGCTTAAAGGTTAACAGTTGTATTTTTTTAGATTGTGAGTAAGGTGGAGCAGCTAAACCTAAAGTAATTAATTTATTACATCAAGGAGGGTAAAAGAAAATAACATTTTTCATCATGTCCCCTGTGTCTGAACTGTGCTTGAAGAAAAGATACCCTTAGGCAGTTACTAAACATATTTTCTGGAAACTTTAAGGCAGAAATTATGTATACTGTTAGGAATATAATTTGAGCCACATAAACAATTTCAAACTTTCTACATGTAGAAGGAAAAGCAGCCAAAATAAAACTTAATACATTAAAATTATCATTTTGACATGTCATGAACATAAAAATTATCAATGAGATTTTTTACATTGTAGAAGGAAAAGCAGCCAAAATAAAACTTAATACATTAAAATTATCATTTTGACATGTTATGAACATAAAAATTATCAATGAGATTTTTTACATTTGTTTTTGCAATCTAAGTTTTTACAATCCGGTTTTGTACATTGTATACTTCTAGCACATCTTAGTTCATACTAGCTACGTTTTTTAAAATTCTTTTTTAATGTTTATTTATTTTTGAGAGCATGTGTGTCGGGAAGGTCAGAGAGAAAGAGGGAGACACAGAATCTGAAGCTGGCTTCAGGCTCTGAGCTGTCAGCATAGAGTCTGACATGGAGCTCAAACTCAAAAACTTTGAGATCATGACCTGAGCCAAAGTCAGACCCTTAAACGACTGAGCCACCCAGGTGCTCCCTCACTAGCTATGTTTTAAGTGCTTAGTAGCCACATACGACTAGTGGTTACCATACTGGACACTGCAAATCTAAAAGTTTCAGTGAGCTCGGAGATTAAAAGGAAACCATATACTTGAAAACATTTTCTCAGAAAATAAACTCAAATGATTTGGGTAATTCTAACATGTCAAACATAGTTCTCTGATGGCAGAACATAACAACATTGTTTCAGTAATCCCCTCTCTAAAAATTTTCCAGGAATAAAGGCAAACACAAATCTGGTCGGACGACTTGCTTGATGTGATGATTAATTAAGACATATGGGTGAGCATAAAGCAAGATTTCCTCCTATAATCAGTCTTCCACTGACCTTCATTAAGGACAAAGGGCATTTTAATGGATGAAGCCTTCACCCTTAATAAGCCTTTACTCTGTTATTTCCTATGGAACCGTTCATTCGATTAACAAAACAATCTTAGCTGGCTAATGACAGAACTATAGTCAGAACCCCAGGGATAGCCTATGTCACCATTACAGCCTGAAGGCAAAAGGTCACTTGGGCCACCTCATCCAATCCGGTCAAGAATACGTTGACCTCTAATTATATTCAGAGAGTTCAAGAGCTCACGAGGTTACAGATGAGGGTGAGTAGATCCACGCTTTGTACCATCATGTCAGCTTGGGGAAAGGATGTATGAAAGTGTTAATAGAGATTGATATGAGCAAGGGTGAGGCCTGTTTGTTTCTGCTTGTAAATGATATTCCTGTTTATCGTTGACTCCTTTAGAGGAGGTATATTTGTTTATTGTTCAAATATATTTTTATTGTAGAATAATTCTAGATTTGCAGAAAAGTTGCAAAGATGGTACAGAGAATTCTTGCATACCTGTACCCGATTCCTTTCTTCTATAACCATGGTGCATTTGTCAAAACTAGGAAATCAACATTGGTACATAATTATTAAGAAAACCCAAGATTTTACATTAAAAAAAAATCTCAGCAGAGAGAATTGTGTAAAAGCTACAATACTAAGGCACTTTTTTAAACCTTAATTAAAAAAAAAAAAAGATGACTTCTATCTTGGAGAGAAGAGAGATGGGGTGATGGAGGCAAGAGGTAGAGTAGTGACATCAACCCAGGATGGACATTGGGATGAACTTTAACCATTCAAGGTGGTTCCAAAAGCACTTCTTTTTGAAGACTTCCCCAACCTTATGCCAATAGATAGTGTTTACACTAGAGGACAAACCTCCATAACACTTTGTGTTGCATTGCCTGGTACTGATAGACACTCACATGCTAGCTGAAAAGAGAAAAGAGATGTGAGTCTTCAAGGACAGTTATCACAGCTTCCCCTACCTCACTTCTTGCCACCCAACACTTTCTGTTAGCTAATGTGCCTTCCAAAAGCATCTCTGGAAGTTTTACCCATGAAGAATTTACATTGGGTTCTTTACTTTTTGAATTTTTGAAAGGGAGATACATATCTCTAAAAACATATAGTTTTGGAATCATCATCGATAACCTCTTAGCAAATTTAGGTAAAGTTACTCTTAACCCTAAAGTGAATTTAGGGGAAATAGGATCTACTCATTTACTACTTACTTTTATTTATTTAAATTAAAAAAATATTTTAATGGTTACTTTTATTATTTTTTTTTTTTGAAAGAGAGACAGAGTGCAAGCAGCGAAGGGGCATAGAGAGAGGGGGACAAAGAATCTGAAGCAGGCTCCAGGTTCTGAGCTGTCTGCACAGAGCCCAATGCAGGGCTTGAACCCAGGAACTGCAAGGTCATGACCTGAGCCAAAGTCAGACCCTTAAATGACTGATTATTAACGGACTAAGGCACCCCTACTACTGACTTTAAATTCAACAAATATAATTTGAGCCACTGCCATACATTTGGCATGTTCTAGGAGTGTTTTGAGGGTCACTCCTATGGGAACACCAATTCACGGGATGTTTGTCTCTCTCTCAGACTCTAAGTTCCTTAATGATAGGGACTCCGAGAGCTATGTCTTATTTAATCCCTCTCATTCTAGACACTCAATGCCTGAAACATAGACACTCAATCCCTGAAACATTCTCCAGTATCTAGGAGATGCTCAATCGTGTTCTTGAATCAATAATGGAGAAATAACTATTAAATGGATAGACTGGTCGAATGAATGAAACAATGAGTTAATAAAGGAGTAATTCCTAATCATTGTCCTTGAAGACATTGCCCCATGGAAAGAGGCCTACAGAAACACAGAGATGATTATAATGCATGGTGGAATGAGATAAATACCATTTGAAGTGAGCCCATTTAAAATTTAAAAAAAAAAAGCACTGCTGAGGTTGGGTGAGAATGGCACCTCCTGGGAAAATAAGCTAGGGGTAAATAGTAATTGAAATTATCCAGGAGGAGGGATAGGAGGTCATAGTCAGAGGTGGGAGGACTAATAAGTGAGAACATTCTAGCTGAGAGAATTGAGTGGACAAACACAGCAAAGTGGGAAATCATGAACATTTGAAGACTTTGGTTTAGACAGCTTATGTGCATACGGTGGTGAGTAAGAGAAAAGAAATGAGTTTCACACACTGAGTCTACATTACATGGACCCTTGAATGCCTGGGTTTGCTAATTTGGAAGTGATGACACAGGTAAATCATGAGGAAAAGCTGGGTTGGCATGGGGGCCATAAAGTAACTTTGTTTTAACACATCTTCCAAATACATAATGGTTCTAAGGAAAAGATTGGATTCACAGGAAAGAAAAAGGGATTTGTGATAATATGATGATACAATTTGTCTTTAGGTTCTGTGATGGCAAATCAGGATTTTTCTCATGTGTAGAACATAAGAGTCTATGTGGTGATTAAATCATTATATCTGTCCAGCCAATGGAATGCAAAGAAAGCCATTAAAACAATTTTGTTAAACAATTGAAATAGCAGTAGTTTTTGAACTTAGTGCTTTTTCTTTGTGACCTTAGAAGTTATGTGATCATGCTGACCTGAGGTTTCCAAACAGAAGCTGAATAATCAACTTTATGCTACTTTTTAAAATTTATTTATTTTAGAGATTAACCCCAAGGTAGGGGCAGAGAGAGAGAGAGGGAGAGCGAGAACCCCAAGCAGGCTCTGCACTGTCAGTACTGAGCCTGACACAGGATCAAATTCACAAACCAGGAGATCATGACCTGAGCCAAAATCAAGAGTCAGACGTGTAACCAACTGAGCTCCCCAAGGGCCTGCATCTTGAGTGAGCCAAGTATTCTTAGTTCTAGCAAAGAAAAGTCCCATGAGCATCTCATTAATGCCCTTTATTTCAAAACTTTGTCATTGCAGTGGAATAACTCTTTACGCTTTTACAAAAATCTTCTTAGGGAAAGAACACATTGGACCACATTGCTGAGTGGTTCCTCTCCATTTGCATTCACAGGGACCTTCTGCTGCTCTTGCTGGGTGCCTCAGGGGCTAACTCTGAGAGTGGTAAAACCCCTCTGTTCCCAGCCCCAAGCTCGCTGGGTGTAAAGATAGAGGCCATCAACAATAATGGCTCGGTGTTCTGTGTTTGCACATCTGCGGTAGCCTTCTGAATTGAGTTTCTGGCCAGAGCCACGCAGCGCCCCCCTCCCTTTGTTTTTGCTGTCACACCATTAAAGGAAATGAGATTATGGCACAAATCATCATTCACGTGACTTCAGCGTAGAAGGTTGGTGAGATATTGCAGAGATAATTCCATAGCCGCCATGGCCCTTGATAATAATTGCCATATGAACACAGGGGATCACCTTCTAATAGGCTTTTGTTCAGTCAATTCAGAGTCTGTTGTGTGCTCTGAGTTGGGATAATTAAAGTTGTGTCTCAGAAGCCACGTGTGGTAGCTCATAATTACGTAGTCAAGCCTGAGAGGAAACTGGGGTGACTGACACCCAGGCTGGAGTGAAGAACGGGGGCCCTGGTGGTCAGGAAGAAAGAAACCAGTCTCCTCATTTGGGAACAGAAGGATGGTGTTCACTTCATAGCATCCATTGCTTTATTTATTTTAAAACAAAAATGAGTAATTACAGCCCTTCCCTGTCCAATCCCTGACCCCCCGGAGGGACTTTTTGTAACGCTTTCCTATTGCCTTCAACGAAAGAATGGTAGCTGACCTAGGCAGTGAAGAAAATATACAGGCCTTATTGAAATACCATCATGGTTTAATTATCTCATCATTTGCATGTTGAGTGATTTGCATAAAGGCAGGAAAAGTCCCATGTTGGAATTTGGCCTTTATCTCCTCTCATTCCTCACTGGAGGAAAGATCTCAAAATTTGGCCTGGTTGTAAGCTCTTTAATTTCAGAGAAAATGTGAACTTGGGAAAGCTTAGGTTTGTTATTGTAAGGACACAATATTTGAAAGGAAAACAAATCCAAAGACCATATCCCGTAGGGGCGTGTTTCCCAAGTCAGTTTCTCGCTGTCAGAGAAGCAACGTACTTGATTTTCCCGCACAGTTTGTCCTTGAAAAGGCCTTGCTCAGAGCAGGACGGGCAGACTGCTTTGGTGAGTGGGTGCCTTTTCAACATTCTGAGACCGGGCCCCAGATTTTCTATATTAAACACGTAAGAGATGGCTATTCTATCATCCTGTTTAAAATTTGAAATGTTAGTACAGTGCATCTTTTATCCTAAATCTTTAGACGGTTGAGAGGATTCTTGGAATATACTTCTAAGGGGCTTTCAGTGTTTGAGCCTTAAAAGTAGAATTCTGCTTTATTCTAATATAAGCCATCTCATCCTCCAAGTTTTGCCAGCAAAAGGGAGCAGATTTGCAACCCCAAAATATGTTGCTTTGGCATAAAGATTATTTTGAGCCGAAGGCAATCAAAACCCAGCAGAAGCTTTTTACCTCCCCCTCAGCTGCCTAAATTTACAGTGGAAAGGGGGCCTGTTCCAGAAATGAAGCTATTACCAGAGACCCCTTTTACCTAACACACTTATCTGCATAATAGGGCAACTGTTGTTTTCTAACCATCTCCTCTGCCTTCCTGGGAGCGGCTTTTCTCCCCTTTGTACCTCCAGGACTCTGCCCCTTTTCTTAGTTGAGGATGTTATATAAGTCTAAAATACCTTTTATTTTGCCGTTTGAGTTCTCATATCTTTACAGTGCTCCCATAGGCAGCACTATGGGAGTGCTCCTGTTAACCTCTCTTACAGAAATGTAGTGATTAGACTAGCCAAAGAACCTAGAAGGTAAGAAGGGAAAACTTTTTTTAATTCCCTACACCAGGTAGAGAACAACTGCTTTGTTCAAACACTGATGCAAATGTATTCTTCACCCAGCGTGGAAACAACAAGCGATATTCAAAATACTGCCCTTTCCTAAGGCTTTGCCTTCATGAAAATGAAACCTATTTCGTCGTACCGAGCACCATATGGTGTTTGTGAAGAGTGGACACACAGATGCTTCCTAATTAAAGCATTAAAGTTTGTCATGAGCAATGGCAGTCACAGATGATTTTGGCCGAGCGAGCGTAGGGGAGGGGGTCGGTGGGAAGGGATCCCAGGGAGTGGCTGAAGTGGTAGGCTGGCTCCCAGCTTTTTCCAACCCACGCTCTGATTGGTCCTCAGGGAACAGATAATGGCAAGAGGCAGTTAATTTGAAGATAATTGAGAGATCTCTTTCCTGTCTTCACACAATGAAACAAGGTATTAGGCCTCAGCTGGCACTTGCACTCTGGCAGGAAGAAAAGGGCCCAGAATCGGCTGCGAAAGCTGCCACCTCATTTTCACCTTCTCACACAAAGCTGGGAAACCCTTTTCCCTGGCCTCCACCCCCCACCTCCCCCGCTGACTCGCAGGCATGCACCCGCAGTTATTGTTTCAACACATTGGACCCGTAAGGGAGACTTTGCAGAGAGGCGATATTAGAGAACTGGGGATGGCCGATTCTTCTGGAGAACAAGGACTGCACCTCTGAAAACACAAGCTCACAGACCAACCAGAGAAGGAGAGTCCCCTTAGCTGGCAGGTTTTCTTCGAGGAAGGAACTGGTTTTCAAATCTTTTTCTTTTTTTTTTTCTCGGCATCCTTGGTTCTATGAACAAAACTGTGTCTAAACCGCGAAAGTCCAAGAAAATGGAGGCGCTTTCTCAGGTTAAGCCCTCCACTTAACCACGCACCTTGGGAGAGAGGTAACCTGTACAAGGAATAGCCCGAAACCAGACTCCGCGATCCCTTTGAAAGCTGCCCAGAGAAGAAGAAGAAATAGATCATAACAAGATCCTGATTCACTCTTTTCTGCCTACCTTCCCAGCTCCTTTTTATCCTCTTAGGGCAGCTTGCTCATAAATTCTAGGAAAAGCTTGGACCAAGTAGATGCACAAATAATCTGACTTCCTCTTTTAACACACACACATGTGAAGAATAACTGGAAATAAGAATTACATAAGTATGGAAAAGAATGTTGCTCTTTTTCTCTCAAAACAGGGAAACTCAATGGTGACAAGCTTATGGGCATAACAATGATAAAGAACTTTAAAAAGTGAAAAGTGCCAGATTTACCACATTTATTCCTCATCAGTAAAGCCCTAAAGAGAAAGATTTATGGTAGAGGGTACACAGGCTAAGAGTGGCCGGGACAATCTGAATGAGAAATCCAGGAAAAGCCGGATTAATGCGGGATGGTTTGGGGGTCATGAAAGGTAGCCAGACGGCTGGGTTTGCCAGTCCGATTTCAAGGTTTCTTCTTTTTGAAGTGAAATACATTTTTTTTTTTCTGTTGTTTTGGTAAGCTGGAGCCAGGTCTGTTTTTCTTCCCTGTGAGCAAAGACACTGTGCTGATCTCCTCACCACAAAGTTATTTTCAGGCTTGTTCCTAGGGAACACCATAGAGGTGAAAATACCAATCTCTGCTGTCTCTTACTTGTTGTGATTGCCCAGAAGAGGCAGAATGGGGATAGATCGCTGGGACTATAGAAATAAAAGAATAATGAAACTCAAATGACAAATTTCTGATTATCACATGAGACCACAAAGAAAGCAAAGAGGTGAGATTCAAACTTGCGGAAGAGATAAACCAACAAATGTTGGGTATGGAGAAGAGACAAAGAATTAGTAAGGTGTGAAATCAACAAAAATAAAACAAATTCAGCAAATGACAGAATTAGATACTTTATGGTAAAGGAAAGACAAATGAGGAATATACATGGGACGAAATGCTCAATTTCACAAGTAGGTAGAAAATGGACATTAAACCCAATGACAACCTAATTTTTACTGGATTAGCAAACAATTGAGAAATGTGACAACAGCAAGTGCTGATGGGAGTGTAGATGAAGGGGTTGCTTATATACTCTGGAGCGTGTGTGCACTGGTACTACCATGCCAGAAAATAATTTGTTTTCTTTGACTCAGCAGTAATTCTGTTCCGGGACATAGCCCTTTGATAATTTCTGATACATCTACAGGAATGACCCAAGCACACTGGATAGTTTTTGCTCTCACAAACAGTCTGAAAGGTCGTCAGTAGGCAGACTTAAGAATATAGAGTGATCGTGGAGTACTATATAGCAGTGGGAATAAATGAATCAGAGCTAGTATATACATAATGCAGAACCTCATAAATAATTAGCGAAGAAGGAAAAAACCCAGGTTTTACAAGATTGCATACAATATGATGCCATTTTTCTAAAGTCCAAATCAAGCAAATGAAATAATGTATTTAAATATAGTTGAGGGGCGTCTGGGTGGCTCAGCTGGTTAAGCATTGGACCTCAGCTCAGGTCATGATCTCAGTCAGTGAATTCAAACCCTGCATCAGGTTCTGTGCTGACAGCTCAGAGCCTGGGGCCTCCTTCGGATTCTGCATCTCTCTCCCTCTCTACCCCTTCCTCCATTCACACTGTCTCTCTCTCAAAATATAAATATTAAAAAAAAATTAAAAAAATAGTTGATACTTTTTATTCTCAGTAGTTATGTTCTCTACAAAGTTGCAGTGAACTTAATTAGCGAATCCTGAACCGTTGCTCCTAAGGAAAACAAACATACACACCCACCCCCACACACCCCAGATAGATGATAATCTTAAAATCTTAACTCCCTCCTCTGGTAGATTCTATTTTCTTTAGTATACAGAAGAGAAAATGAAGTTCAGAAGTGTTCAGATTTGCCTGAGCCGCCCCACTAACAAATACCCAGAGCTTGGATTTAAACCTATTCAACTGACCCCCGAGCCTTTGCTTTTTGCCCTATGCTGCATTGTCCCTGACTTTCCCATTCTCTGGTCATCTCTGTGTGAGCTGACATAAGAAGGCACAGAGTTGTCTCAATTGATCTCAGGTGCGGTTGTATTCATTGGGTGTTTGAAATTTTTCTCTGCTCTGTGTGTGTCCACAAATGACTGTAGAAACACTCATTTTGGTTCGCTGTAGTGTCAAGGCTACTGGACATGTCTAGTCATGTCTGAAATTCTGTCATGCACCCTTTCTAGACATAAGCCAATCCTTATATGCAGGGGTGTGTGTGTCTGTGTTCATAGAAAAATATAAATATTGGATATCACTGAGTACTGTGAGGTCCCTTGATCTAATTAATACTTAAAATTTTCATCTGTATTACATTTATGATGGGAAAAAGATCTTACGTATAATGACCTATAAACTCTCAGAAGACTACAAAGCCCCTAATACATACATATATGTATGTCTTTACTATGTAAAGTAAATACATGTATGTATGTCTTTACTATGAAAAGAAAGTGTAATTTTTATTTGTTTTTGAGAAGATGTTTTAAAACCTATTTCTCTCTAATTATTAGAATTGATAGGAAAGGACAGGAGAGACGTTGAACAGTGAATATGTCCATAAATATCAGTATACTTTTCTGTCAATCAGCAATGATTAGTTACAAAGTAAAATGGAAAAATAATCCCACTCCCTATAACAGGAAAAGACATAAGATGGTTAAAGAAATTTGTCAAGAAATGAGTGAGACCTATATGAGTAAATACTTTTTGAGAGCTATAAAATAATATTTGAATATCCCAACTCACAAACTGGATGGCTGAATGGCAATATTGCCTAACGTAAACATCTTAGGTGTTTACAAATTCACTTACAGTTGAATGACAATTATGATTGAAGTTCCAGAGAGGCTTTTGGGAAGAAAGTAGAGAAATTATTTTTGAAGTAATCTTCAGGCACAAAGAGTAAAGAATAGCTAAGAGAGCGCTTCTGGCCCCCATCAAGATGTTGGGTTACCATGGCCTGCGGGTGTTTCTTTCCTCTGGCGTCAACTATATAGGAACTACTGAAATAAGAAAACAGGGAGCTGAAACTAAAAGAAAAAAAGTGAAAAATCCTTGGGAATCTGAAACGTGTGTGTGCGTATGTGTGTGTGTGTTTGTGTTAGGAGTGGAGGGCTACAGGCAGTGAGGCAGTTTGTGGTGCCTGGAGGCTGGCAGTGGGACACGCAGAGGCAGTTAGGAGAGGATAGGTCAGCGAAACAAAGTTCTGCTTTCCCAGGTGCCTTTGAATAATTCTTTACCCACTCCAGGGCCATATAAAGAGGCCTTATCACTCAGACCAGCACTATCCCAGTAATATCAAGATAGCAAAACCCTGCTGGGAAAAGCAGTTAATGAATTTACTATTCTCTCCCTCCCAGCTAATTTCTTCCTCTCTTTCTCTTTCCAAGTCCCCAAATTTGGTGAATTTCCATATTTTAAAAATTGCCTTCTAATAATGCTGCTTCTTTCTAGGAGTCTAAGGAAACACACACAGCAGGTCTTGGGTATATGTAGCTTTAAGTATGTTTATCAGGAAATAAGAATGATTAAAAGCAAAAATGAGCCCAGGGTTTAACTCACAAGTTGGAAAAAGGGTAACAACATTCAAGGAAGGAAATAACAAAGAACAGAAATGAATAAAATAGCACATGTGTATATACTCTTATGCTCACAAGTGAGAAATAGAGACTGACCAAACTCAAAGTCGTTTCTTGAGAAGTATTCCTAATGTTGACAGACTTCTAGAATAAATGATACATTCTTTTATTTTTTATCAAGTATGCGCCAAATACAGAATGAAAAGGGAGAAATTACTACAAAAGATAACACTGTTTAGAGATAACATTAAGAAAATGAATAGGAAAGCCATCATCTGAGAAAAAATATTTGTAAAATACATAATCTATAAAGAATTCTTATATCCCAAGAATAAAAAGCTGAATAGCTCCAATAAAAACTTAACATGCTTCTCAAAGGAATATATATATATATGTATGTATATATATATATATATATATATATATATATGACTAAATGTACATGAAAAAGTATCCAATATCACTAATTACAAATTAAAATTAAAACCACAAATTAGATATCACACACCCACTAGAATGTCTAAAATTTTTAAAGACTGAGGACACCAAATGTTAAGGATGTGGAACTAGAACATTCCTAATTTGCTGGTGGCAGTGATGAACCAAGGAGATGGAGAGCGAGTGGTCCTACTGAGTGCAGGAAGTAGGGTGTGGTCATACTGAGTGCAGGCAGTAAGCGTGTGGGTACATTGTCCACTGCTAAGTTAAAAACAATAGCAAACCTGACTATAAGTCAGTTTGCTTTTCATTATCCACATATGCTAACAATTCTAAACAACATTAGTGATAAAATACTCGTCCCCCCAAAATATCTTTTTTTGGGCTAACTGAAACAATTGAGGTTGCTCTTGATTTTAACAATGTATGTGTAAGCTTTAGCCCATGTACAACTTTATTATCTTTTAATAATCATTGCATTTTACATGGAACTGAAGTCCAACCCTCCCAGTTATACAATCCTTCTCCTACACACTCACACTCAGCTACATGTGTTCTGAGAACCAGCCCCTTATGGTTCCAAATCTTTTCAACTGCCTTCAGAGCACAATTTTTATCTCCAACCCACCCCTGTGCACCACACATGGTTGCATTTAAACAGTAGAGTTGAAATAAACAACGAAAGCACAGTGGTTGTAAAGTCAAAGAAACAGAACTTTGGTTATATGAATTCTGTCATTCTGTGTGACTACTTGGAGTTTTTATTTGTGTTTAAAATTTAAAACGGAGGCAGAGTCCAAACGGCAATGCATAATACTTGTATACATAATGCTATTTATAATATTAATAGCTAACATTACATGTTTGCTGTATGCCAAACACTGTATTCATTATCTCCTGTTAGAGTGAACCCAGAGGTAGGTGTGATTCTCTTCCCCATTGACACATGAGGAAACTGAGGCACAGAGGGAGCACACGCATGGCCCTACACTGGTAAATGGCAAAGCCAGAGTTTGGACCCATTAAGTCTCACTCTAGAGAGGCTCTCTCCATTACATTACATTAGTCTCCCCCCTCATATGTGTGTACGTATATGTCCTGATCTAACTCCTTATGCAGATTTGTGCTTCTATCCACACATGTGTTCTTACGCTCGAGAGTATGCATTGGCTCTCGAACAAGTTATAAAGTGAGGACAAGCTAGGAGGTCAGCAGAGCATCTCTCTGGGAGCCGTGATAATAAACACCAGAGGTGGCTGTGCAACCACTTGCATCTGAATTCTCCTCTCCTTCTCTTTCTCCCACTCTTTTCCATACCAATAAATAGTCTCCCACACATGGAATGAGGGAGCCCTGGGCTTCTGAGTACGTTCAGGAAACCAGCAACACTCACACCTGTTTAGGCTTATGTTCCCTGACAGTTTTAGAGGCACAATATGGCCCCAGGTCTTTGTGAGGAGTATGGGGGTGTGGGGCTTCTTACCAGCCAGCATGCATTCAAAGTTCATGGCGGCTGCCTAGAAACTACTGCAATGTTTTCCATTAGAGACGAACTAGCTAGACTCCCAAGTGTTTCCAGGAATATAGGACTTTTTGATGCTGTGTTCTTTCCCTCCTATTGTTTCAGAGCTCCAATTAAACAATACCATGTGTATTACTCCCCATGGTCCTAAGAAAGGGTCATTTGAATGATTTGGGATGGTCCAATTTTCTCAAAAAAGTGCTCACAAAGTTAAGAGACTTTCATACTTGTAGGCAGTGATTCTTGATGTGTAGCTGATATGCCAAACGTATTCCTTCCTGTTGTTCACCCCGGGGCCACATGCTTGATTCGAGCTGCAAAGGATTTACTATGTACAGTGTTTGTCTGAATTGTTCTTCTTTGCTTTCTGAAATAGAGTACTCCCCCAGACCAATTTTCTTTTTCTTTCTAATGAGAGCTTCATTGAGATTTGCATATCCTACAATGCACGCGTTTAAAGTCTACAATTCAGTGCTCCTTACTTTAGTCACAAATTTGTGTAACCATCCCCACAGTTAATGTTAGAACATCTTCATTACTCAGAGAAGAAACCTGGCTTTCAGGTCATGGTTTTTAACACCATTTTCTAATCAAAAGAACCAGAATTCCTTGGGGGAAATGGCCGATTCAAGGACTGGGCTGGAAATATATCAGTAGTATCCTGTAGTGCTGGAAAGCAAAGAAATGCTAAGACAAACAAAACAAAACAAAACAAAACACCAAAACCCACCAAACTCTCCATTTATGGGGCATATCAAAGGAGCCAACTCAAACAGCTCACAATGGACAAAGCTGGAATAATTGGAACAACAAAGTGAAGGAGTATTGGATTATAAACCAGATTATAAGATAAAATAAACATCTATGAGTTCTTGCTGATATAAATGATGAAATAAATAAGTGGGGAGAAAAGACAAATCTCTGTTGCAAAATAATTGAAAAATGTCTCTTGATGACACTGTGTCATTGGACCTTCCTTTGCTTTTTAAAGCTTCATTTCCTTTTTTGTTTTGTAGTCTTTGTTAAATCTGGCATCTTCTCGCA
The DNA here is from genome assembly GCA_030068075.1 of Paguma larvata. Classification (NCBI taxonomy): domain Eukaryota; kingdom Metazoa; phylum Chordata; class Mammalia; order Carnivora; family Viverridae; genus Paguma; species Paguma larvata. The sequence continues at coordinate 95,966,704 of CM057826.1, read as the reverse complement.
ACTCCTGTGTCTTACTTTGTTCCCAGTGTGCTTGTCATACTTTGTTTCCTTCATATCCCATGGTGTTTTTTTTGTTGTTGTTGTTGAAAACTGGGCAATTTTTGAAAATATATTGTACCAACTTGGGATACTGATCTCCTTCCCCTCCATATTGTTTTTATTGGTGTTTACCTGTTTATTTGGCTGGCTCGTGTTAGTGAAATGTTTCTCCCATAGGATCCTTATGATCTTGCTTCTCAGAAGGTAGAGACTTCGGTCATGCATGCTGTTACCTTAGGATGACACTGGTATAAGTGGGGTTCTCTTTGACTGTCCCCCCGCCCCCGTGGTTGATCTGTTAAGATATCTGTCTCACTTGGTATCCCACCAAACTGACAGTGTCCCCTAGTTGCTGGCTGATTGCACTACTGTTCTTTGACAATGCCTGGGGCATGAATTGATTCTTGGTCTGATTTTCTCAAATTCACCTTCTGCAGGCAGTCTGTGAGGTGTGTTCTGACCCCAGAAGGGCTTTTCATACCTATCTCTTTCCTTTGTTCTCTTTCCTAAACTAGATGCCCTACAGTTTAGTTGGTTGGTCTCTGAGAGCTTGCCTCTTAATTGCTTGCCACGAACATCTCCGATATTTTTCAGAGCATCCTCAGGCTGTAACTTCTCCCATGCTCTGTTTCAAATAAAGTCAGTTCCTTTGGGAATACCAGAACTCTCTGTTCTTGTGGACTGCCTTACTCCCTGGAGAAATCTCTGAGCCACCGCTCCAGAGGTGGGAAGAGTGTGACATCCATGCCTTAACAGCAGGGTGCTGGGCAGGGACCTTTTGTCTTCTCAGTGTGTTTCTCCCAGCATGAGATCTCTAACCTGAGAGCAAGCTGCGACAAGGGAATTTGGGGCTCCAAAATTCTGGCATTGCCTTGCCTGAGGCAGGACCTTTCCATTATGAGTAGAGGGTTAGGGGAAGTAAGAGAGCAACGTTTTACCCACACTTGCCAGGATCTTAATCTCTGCAAGTCATTGGTGAAGGGAATGAGAAATCCTGATGGCCATTCCTTCTCAATGAGCGACTGCATCCCTTGACTGGGAGATAAGGGGATAGGGACCCCTTTTTTCTTGGCCCTACCTGTGCAGTGTGGAACTTCCACCTCTCTGAGCTGTTGGAAGACAGTAGGAGAGAAAGAGCATGGCTTGTGGCTTAAGGGCCACAGACTATTACTGTTGTAAGATTTAGTAGAGCTTCTTGAATTAATGCTTTTAAAAAAAATTTTTTTTTAATATTATTTTTGAAAGAGAGAGACAGAGACAGAGCGTGAGTTGGGAAGGAGCAGAGGGAGAGGGAGACACAGAATTCCAAGCAGGCTCCAGGCTCTGAGCTGTCAGCACAGAGCCTGATGTGAGACTTGAATGAGTTGTGAGACCATGCCCTGAGTAGAAGTCCAGCGCTTAACTGATTAAGCCACCTAGGCAGCCCTTGAGTTGATGTCTTTTAATTGATCATTGTCCTTTGGATGATTTCCAGAGACTTTATACGGTTGCTTTTAAAAATAATTTTCACCAGTTATGGTTGCCGGGAATGATTTCAGGGAGCTCCTCACACCACTATTCTGAAAGTGGAACTCCTTCTGTTTTCCTGCTCTGAATCCAAACTATACATATTTTCATGAATGCTGTGGTGTTTAAGACTCTACCCATCTGATTTCCTGTATGACTCTCTAAGGAGAGTGACCTGGGGCTAGATTCCCTACAGAAAACCGTGGCAGAAGATCTGAGAACATGCAGGTTCTGCAATGGATCAATCAGACGGCTCTGATTTATCCACACAACCAGTGTGCCATGTTGAGTGATTGGATCTCTGGGAAATGAGGAATAATAATAAGGTTGGAGATTCCGTGGTAGCAATCGTGTTGACTGAGGTCACATGTCAAAGAACTTTCCCCCTACTGTCTCCAAATTAACCAATTAAATTCATGAACCATTTTTTACAAATTCTAGAACATGGGATGATTTTATATAGTATATGACTAACTTGTTGGTAGGTTACGTATAGATTTACTAGAAAAAACTTTAAAAGATGACTAAGTGTGAATATAGATGGAGATTTATAGAGAGAGTATTTCTTAGCACAAAGATTAAAGGTTCCGGTCAGGTGGCAAATATTGCAACATTTCCCTTTCAAAAACAAATAAACTCATCAGTTTAGACTCCCACACATTTCTAGGAATGTAGTTCTCTGATTCTGTTTTTCTTTCCATTTTATTGTTTCAGTGCTCTAATTAAAGAGTGCCCCATGCATACTTTGTTACTCTACAAGACCCTAGAAAATTTGGATCCGATGGGATTACAGTAAAACCTTGGTTTGGGAGCATAATTTTTTCGGGAAACATGCTTCTAATCCAAAGTACCTGTATATCAAAGCAAATTTCCCCATTAGAAATAATGGAAACTCAGACAATTCATTCTACAACCCAAAAATATTCATATACAAATGATGACAATACTGTAATATAATACAAAATAATAAAGTACAAAATATAAAGAAACCTGCACTACTTTGAAAACCTTCGTGACTGGTGTCAGGGAGACAAGAGAGGGCAGGGTTATTGTGTAGGACGACTTTCACTCTCACTAACAGAATCCCTGCTATGTATTGGCTCAATGGAATCTTTTTCTTTTTAGTGCAACTTTAACAAGGAACCTATGCAATGACCTAGAAGGAAGCAAAACATTCCTAAGCTTTCTCTTGTATGGAAAAACAAAGGACTATCCATAGATGATTTGAAGTGACAAAAAATACACTAGTGTCGGTTGTAGGCACCTTCCAACATTTTGAAAAACATCACTGATTTCTGCCAAACACTGCGACCTGAGACCCGAGCACCTGAGCTTGGGAGATGATCACCCAAAGTCCTGGAGAGAGAGAGAAGAACCAGTGGCTCGGTTGTGATCGTGTGACAGTCGCCGCCATGTCCTACTCGTGTGGCAAGATCTCGCTCGTTTATCAAGTTAAAATGTATTAGAAATGTTTGCTTGTCTTGCAGAACAAGTGACTTGCAATCCAAGGCTTTACTGTATACATTTTTAAAATCACAAATGCACACACGTATATACAGAGCACATCAAAATTGAAATTTCACAATACTGTTGCTTAGATAATGCTAAAAAGCTATTTACTTCCTTCAAAGAAAGTCAACTTCAAAGTGATGCTGAAACACGGCAAGAATTGTAAATGTGGTATGAAAATGGATTTTGAAAACTGTTGCAAACATCAGGTAAAATTTCACATGGTACCAAGTTTGTTGAGACCAAAAAAGTAATTACATGGGGGTGTTTAAGCATGGCAAGATGGTGTCTCCAGAATTCTCTTTTTATTAGTTAAATTGGACAGCCTAAAACACAGGCGGCTCAAACAGACAAAAGGGAAAAATGGTGGTTCCTCTTCTTCCACCCGCGTAGCCTTCCCATTTGTAGCTTCAGGTACTGCTAATCTTTTCCATTTCATTCTTTGCAAAGCACTAGAAGGATTAGCTTGAATGAGCAGACAGCCTGAGTTAACTTGAAAGAGAAGCCCCTGCTGAATTATACAGTCAGCAGGACAGAGGTTAATTAGGAGGGACCCAGCAGAGCCACAGTTCAGATGGACATGAGGCTTCCCCTCAACTGCTGCTAATATCCTCATTTTCAAGTGTAAGAGCAACCTTCAAAAGAAGGCTTGTGATCATTTTCATGGGCTGGTTGCCATATAAACCATTTATGTGTGTGAACTCAAAGCACTAGTTTTTGTTGTTTTTTTTTTGTTTTGTTTTAAAGGATTTGTCCTGAAGTAGTTTACAAGTTTATGAATATGTCCGATCAGGCTGTGAGGGGGAAGAGTTAGTATTCCAGCACATCTCACAATGATGTTGATTGTAAACATTTGTGTTTCATCGTGCCGTGTGCCTCTTCTCCCTGGTCAATCTCACCCCCTCTCCTTGCTCTTCTCATCAGAAGAGGGTCAAGTTTCAAGGAAATGGACACAGTCCTCCATTGCCCCCACACCCATTTAAAAGTAAGAAAATTTTTTGCTGAAAACCAAGCTTAAGAAATATTATCTGGAACCTACTTCTCTCCCCATCCCTTAATTTAATGCCATCTGTCTATGTTCATCTCTATCTTGCTTAACTAGTTTTGTCAGCGAGATTCTATGTGACAGCGTTAACTGACAGGGGTTTTACTTTTCCTTGTTTCAAGTCGCCCCTGTAGAATATCTGAGTAATTGGGCACACGAGGGATACAGAAAGGAAAAATCAAAGAAGTCTGGAGATTTCTTGGCGTAAGGGAAAGACTAACCATAATAATTATGAGATGTATGTGTGGTAATAATATGTCTAGTATAGGACACATCGTACTGGCCTCACCTGTCCCCTGGACCCTTGTCCCCTAGACTGATAGTTGAGGGGAAAGACTTCACGTTGGATCTCATGGTTGTCCCTGTGTTGTCTTCACCTCTTCCTCCACTTCTGATCCCATAAAATGTTTCACCATAGGTTACCAGATCTCCTTCTTTAAAAGGGGTCTGTTGTCAAAAGAGCCAAATGACCCAACAAGGAAATATAGGAAGCAAACTCCCATGGGGTTCATTTGATAAATGGGAAAGAGGAGGCAGGAGGGAGTCGGTAGCGGGACCTTCTTTCTGTTCATCTCTCTGATATACCATTCTGAGGTGGGGTTTTTCATACAGCTTGTCTGGAGACATCCTGTCCTCGTCAAGCCACTCACTGGCTGTGTCACTTTTTGGCTTACTTGTGATATTGCAGTCATTGCAGAGATGCGTGCCTTCTCATTCGCTCCCGTTCTTGCCTCACTTCTTTCCTCCTATAGCTTCCTCTGATTGTTCTTTGTAACGAAGCACGAGCTTTAAAACCTTGCCCTAGAGATTGGAGTATTCTGCCTCTTTATCTCTAAGTATTTTGTTGTTTGCCAAAGTATGTGATCTCTTCTCCCCTCCTTTTGTTTTTAGTTCAGAAAGTCCCAGAGTCAGGATGTGTAAGACTAAAGAAGACGGTGGCAGATCTTCAATTCAATTTTAAATTTCTGTCTTTAATCTTGGCCTATCATCCCAATTAATTTTGATCCTCTGCTTTTGTGTTTTCCTTCTTCTCTGCCTTGCAAAATCTGATTTTTCCCTGCAACCTCAGCTAAATGTCATCTTCCAGGTGAGACTTTCTTGCCACTTCTGTCCACACCTGCCACGCCAGTCCATGCCATCCCAAGCCAGGTGTAATAGAGTTCACATCTCTGCTTCCTAGAGTACTGGCAGTGAGTGTGTTGTTTCTCGAGAGAAGTCGATGTGACCAGGAGTTTCCCTCTCCCTTCCAAGTCTTAGTGATTTATCTACCTCCAGGATGGCCCATAGAAAATGTTAAACACTTCCTGCTGAATCATGGTGCTTCAGATTTTCCTGGATGCATTCATCACTGTTGCATCCATCTCCACCCAGACAGGCCCACCTCCTCCCTGATCAGGACGGTAGTCTCTTAGCTTCCCCACTGCCACTCTCCTTCCGACAATGCAACTTTCATAAACCAACAGACTACTCTTCCTAAAAAGTGCATCTTCTCACATCTAGATCTCTGGCATCTATAGAAAAGAGACAGTATGGCATGGAAATAACATAAAATGGTCAAAGCCGAGACAGACAGTCATAGCACCTAATGAATGTGAGATACATCATATTTGATATAAATGCCTTTGTCTGGTGTTCAGGGTTCAGGTCCATTTAACTCCTGTACCTCCAGTCCCCTCTACAAACTCTCCCTTTGGATCAGGCTTGGCTTCCCTCCTCTGCCTCTGCCTACTTAGCTGTCCTCTGCATCAGAGTAACTTGGGATACCTCTGTACCTACCCAAATTCTGTCCATCTTCCAGCCTCCCACCTTTGTAGACCCAAGTCGAGTTGCTGTAACAAGATGGATTCCCTTATCTCAACTTCTACAAGCATCAGAAATGCGCCATTCAGTTTCTTAGGCTGGAGAGCTAATTGTCTTTTCCCTTCTCATTCTTCAGTAAGATGACAGGTTTTCTGAGAGCTGGAGCCATGTTCAGTACTTAAGAATCTTCCTAGTTTCTGAGCCAGTAAAGAGTCAACGAGTATTAGCGGATTGATTCATGGCTACAGAAATTACCCTGACCAACTGGGCAGAGGAACTTAATGATAAGCTATAGCCTGTTAGTTGGGGGGTACCATTAGCGTTTAAATTTTAAAACGAGGAATTTTTTTATTTTCACTTATGTCAACATAGAAGGAGAAAAATACAACACATGTTTTTCTGTATGTCTAGAGAGAGAAATACTGCTGTTTGTTAGAATAGCTCATTACAGCATTCTTCTGCTCCCGTCCTAACATATGCTATGAATCTTCAGAGCCGTCAGGGCGCATTTTTTTCCCATTACTTTTTCTCTCTTGCTCCCCTGGCAGTCAGTTTTTCTAATGGCCATTTTTCCAAGGCAAACACTTTAATTAAAGCTGGAATGAAAAATCTGATTAAAATCTAAATTGGCCCAAGGAGCTGTGATCTTCTGGTCTCCGTTTTGCACTTACATGATTTATGCCCCAAATTGCTACAGTAGGGCTTTCAGTCCATTTTCCTTACCTGCGGGGTTTAAAATAGCCTGGAGCTTTGAACCAAATCATCCTGATACAGGAGCTATTGCGTATTCAATGTTAAAATTTTCAAGACTAGCGGTAGGTGATGGAGTAAATTTCCAATTTAGTTTTTGAACAATTCCAAAAGACAGGCACATAATTTTTTTTTTCATGTTGAAATAAATTTACTACTCCACTTAAAACTCATTCTTGGTGATAGATGCTCTGTCATGATGCAGAAAATAACCCAATTAATTTCAAATATATGTGAGGATTCTGTAAGAAAAAGAGGTGACGTGGATTATTTAGCCTTACCTTTTTCTATTTTCTGATGCTCAATTAGGATCTGAAAACTCATAAAAAATCATGTCTTACTGTAAAAACAAACAAACAAAACCCAACAAAAAACAAAAAGCAAGAAAACAAACAAACCCCTCCCAAAACTCTGAACCACAGAGTAATTGGATAAATCTGATTCTCATTTAGTGTCTCAGGTGGACCAGTTAATCATTTCATAAAAAATGTATGAGACCATCAGGGAAATACGAATTAGAACAAAGGCCGAGAGAACAAAGGTAGCAAAGATGGGGAGCATTTAGGAGAGAAATCGAAGGTACTCGAATGTCTGGCTTTTCAAGCTCGGCCTGTGGGGGTCATACAGGGTAGCCGGCCCCATTGCTGTGCTCTACAGATTGAAATTGGCTGCCGTGGGCAAAGGTCACCCCACGGTATCAATTACTTGCTGCTACCTGGAAAATTTAATTTCATGCCTTGCAATAGATCTGCTTTCTTCTATGGCTTGAATGGCAACTGTCCCCAATTGATAACAAGGATAACTCATTTTCTTGGAGTCATTAGACTCTAGAAGCTCCTTCATTCAGAAACGCTTCTGCAGATTGCTGGCCCAGCCAAAAGACCTGCTACCCTAACATGCGGAGCGGATGGAATCAAAGCTGCGTGTCTGCCATATTCTTAACGTTTTAAAATCTTGTTTGGTTTCTGATTTGTGGTGGAGCTCACCTAAGCTCTTCTGTACAAATGATATTTAGATTGATGTACGTTTCTCCATAGAATTACTCAGGGGGGAAAAAAGAAAGCAATGTCTAGGGATGTTAGCAAACCAAAAATGTCTGTATTTTCAAATGACAGGGAAGGTGGTCATAGGAAACATATTTGCTAGGGCTTATTTTTGCCTGAAAAACAAAACAAAACAAAACAAAAAACACCTAAATGTCTGTAAACAATCTCTCCCTCTTTTCCTCCCTAAATCATAGTCTTCAGAAAGAGGAGGTAAGAACTGTTTTGAGAGTGAGAGTGACGGTCCACTAGGAAGCCGATAGGAATATTTAAAACAAAGAAACAAAGAACAAATCCTTTCTGTTTGGTCTGCTCCATTATTGACCTGGGTGTAAGCTGGTAGAATGAGAAAGCAAAACTGCTAGAAATCCTTGATAGTAAAGGACCAAGGGAAACATTTTCAAAAGGATCCTATATCTGCTCCTCCTCATTTTTTTCTATCTTTGTTCCTTAAGCCTTAATTTGAATTAAAAAACGGTCCTAATTATTTTCATCAGCATTGCAAAGAATAAAATTGTAACTTGGTTAAAGAGCAACGTACATGCCACAACATCTAACTTAAAAAAAGGGAAAAAAAAGCAGAGGGGTGTCTGAGTGTCTCAGTCGATTAAATGTCTCCCTTTGGCTCTGGTCATGATCTCATGGTTCATGGGTTCCAGCCCCGCGTCGGGCTCTGTGCTGACAGCTTGGAGCCTGGAGCCTCCTTCGGATTCTGTGTCTCCCTTCTCTCTCTGCCCCTCCCCTGCTTCCACGCTGCCTCTCTCTCTCAAAAATAAATAAATGTTTTCAAAATCTTTTTTAAAAATAAAAGCGGAAATGAAAAATGAGTCATTAATTGGTGTTTCTGACAGAGTATGTGTATGCGAATGTTTGTGTGGGCATACACACACAAACATGCGGCATACATGACACCCGAATCATGCAGTCATGAACAGACGACTTACTTCTGTTGGCCTGCAATAGAGTCATTGGAGAGCACAAAAGGACCTCATATGTCACTTCCTCTCCAAATCTCCCTGCCAGTTCTCATTAATGAAATCCACCCCGGTCATAAAGCAAGGAAGGGAAAGACAGAACATAGAGCTTTAGGTGTTAGGCATCTCAGTGGGTGGGGAAATGGTGGGGAAGTGAGGGAAGATGAAGAGGTGGGTGAGAATTGCTTCTTCTCTGGCCATTAATTCCAAGAACAATGCCCCATCTGAGAAGAGCTGCCATTGTCAGAGGAAGCGGCAACTATTTCCTGCTGAGGGTCAGAGGTCTTCAATTTATTCCATCCTTTTGATACAAAAGGCCATACTCCACTCCTCCTTCTCCTCATGTTAAGAAATAAATGACCTAGCTAATCATGTGTTGCTTTCAGCTGATTATCCACTACAATGGCTATTTAGGTGGTTTTTAAAATGCAAGTTAAGTAAAAAAAAACTCTGGGGAGGGGGGAGGAACAATGAAGAAAAAAAAACCCTCTAGCGAGAAAGAGAAGGAAAATAAGTATCTTCGTTTCTGAAGCCTACCTAGAGAAAAAGAAAGAAAAGCATAGCTCCCTTGTCATACAAAATGGAAACTAGAACTCAAAAAGCAAAAGTGACTCGCCCCAGTTCCCATAGCTGCTTAGAGTCAGAGGGGTATTCAAATCCCAGTTTCTTAAATCTGGGACAACTTGAATATCAAAATAAGTGATTGTGGCACATTAGAACCCATTGAATAGAATAAAAATTCTGATTCTATACTCCTATAAATAAATAGAGAAGAAAGGAAATTCTTTAACTAGAATGATCATAAATATAGAAGAAATGACTGATGTATAAAATTATCAGTGGATATTAAAGTTAGAGCAAAAAAAGTCTGGATGAGAAACAAGTTACCTACGTAGTCTAAGAGGATTTCATCACAAATAACTTAGTGATGACAAAGGGAAAATAGTTTTATCATGGAGAATCCTAGTGAGCACCAATAATCAACTGACCGAAGTTATCACTGATGTTGGTATAAAGTGACATCATGTCTCTCCTGATATAATGCACTGAGAAGAATGTATTACTTCTGTTGTTTTCCTGCCAAAAATGCATAACCAGAATCTAACCGTGAGAAAACATCAGGCAAACCCAAATCGAAGGACACTCTAGAAAGTAGCTAGCCTGTACTTTTAAAAAATATCAAGGGTATATGGGTGACAACATTGAGATAATGGATAAAACTGTAAACAGACTGTGGCTTAGATAACTGCATTCTATCAATATTAATTTTTAAAACTTTTGATAATTGTCCTATGTGTAAGAGAATATATTTCTTGTTAGGAAATGATATACTGTAATATATTTAGGCAAATATTTAGAGTCTCCATCACTCTCAACTGACTTAGGGAAAAATGCACATATATACAAATATATATGTGTATCTAAAATGTGCATATAAAAATGAATGTATTTATAAATATGTATGTACATATACATATATGTATATATTACATGTTATAGATAGAAGTGGAGGCTAATGAGGTAAAATGCAAACTTTTAGTGAGTCTCTATATAGTTAACATTTTTGTAACTTTTCTATAAATTTAAGATGTCAAAATAAAGAGTAACATAAGAAAAAATGAGGCCTCCTGACTCCTAGACTAAAGTCTACTTCAATAGATTTAAAAACCAAAATTTAAGATGGTCATGTTTTGTATTTATGTAATATAGCTGGTTTAGGCTGCTTTAACAAACTACCATAGACGGGGTGGCTTAAACAACAGAAATTTACTTCTCAGAGTTCTGGAAGTTGGAAGTCATGAGAGTAAGGCATCAGCAAATCCAATGTCTAGTTTGACCACACTTCCTGGTTTTTACATGATTGTCATCTTGTATCCTCACCTGGTAGAGAGCACAGAGAGGCAGTAATCTCTTGTCTCTTTTTAAATTTTTTTTCATGTTTTTTTTTTATTTTTATTTTTATTTTTGAGACAGAGAGAAAGCACAAGCTGGGGAGGGGCAGAGAGAGAACGGAGCAAGAACCCAAGCGGGCTCTGTGCTACAGCAGAAAGCCAGATGTGGGGCTCAAACTCACAAACCACGAGATCACGACCTGAGCTAACATTGGACACTTAGCTACCTGGGCCACCCAGGTGTCCTTCTTGTGTGTCTTCTTAGAAGGGTACTAATTCCAGTTGTGAGGGCTCTACCCTCATGACCTAATCATGTCTCCAAGTCCTGTCTCCTGATACCATCACACTAGGAGTTAGGATTTCAACTTAAATATTTGGGGACACAAATTCATAGTTCGTCCATAACAGTAATGCTTACCAGGTGGCCCCGAGTGCAGATGCCTCCCTTTGGTCAGCATGTGATTTCTTTCTTGGAATTGGGCCTCCAGGATGGTGCTGACATACTGAATTTGGGTGGCTCCTCTTCACGCTTGACACAGATTGAATTCCATGCTTTGGCCAACAGAGGTCCACCATCAACTCTTGGACTGCATGGTGAGCTAATGCTTCTGCTCTGACCCATCTGCATTTTGATTGTGGTGCTGCCTCTGGGCTGTTGTAGCACCCGAAGGTGGTAGGCATGGCATCAGGTCTCCTACTGGTACGCAGGGCAGTCATCCTGTCCCCCCCCCCAAAGGCTCCATGCCACATGTCAGGTAGTTCTCTAAGGTGGCCACACCTGGGTCCATAGGGCTTTTAAAGTCTTCGTTCCATGATGCCAACAGACCTTTTCAGTTAATGACCTCATTCTCTCTCCGGTGGGTCTGAATCCCTGCCAGATAAATAGTTAATATTCTCTGTGTGAATGGGACCAGTATTCTAGCTGCCCAGATCCTTTGCCTACACTGCCTGCCAATGGAGATGTGTGAAAGGCAGGGCTGCAGTCAGCCTTGGGTTGGTTGACACAGCTGATGGCCTAAAGGGTTCAAGAGAAAATGTATTTGGAAGATGTGCTGTTCTATGTTGATGCTATAAAATTCCAAATGGTAAATTAACCAGGACCAGAAAATTAATTCTTGTTCATATATTCCAACATACTCTGAGTAAGACTTGCATTTGTGGTCATCATCAATGCAACCTAACAGCGTGTCACTGTTAACACTGTGTCACTGTGTAACACTGTGTCACAGATAACAGAGTTTCACTGGAAGCCAATATTGACAAATAGCCAGCTAAACGATGGAGGGTCATGAATGAGGAGTTCACGGGCATTAAATCTGCAGTACAAAGAATGGCAGAGGCAAACAGATCTGTTTCAATACAAACAGGTTCTGAAGAGCCAAGGCATCATTAGTAATACCAGCATCACTACCTTTTCCTTGTGCTCACAGATATGAAATATGCCAGAAACACTGCATTTGACAATAAAGAACACAAAGAGCAAGTTTAGATGTTAGCTCTTCCTGGTGCTTAGACACTTTGAAGAATCTTCATGTGCACTTAGTAAACAATGAGCAAATGCATAAAGTTCTCTTTTCTACCTATTATTTCAAATCTCCATTGATAAATGCCTGTACCTCACAAGAGCCCATGAATTTTGTAATATATATATATGTAATATATATATATATATATATATATATATATATATATATATATATATATATATATAAATGTTTATTTATTTTTGGGAGAGAGAGAGAGAGATACAGAGCATGAGAAAGGGAGGCAGAGAATCTGAAGCAGGCTCCAGGTTCCAAGCTGTCAGCACAGAGCCTGATGTGGGGCTCGAACTCACAGACCGTGAGATCATGACCTGAGCCGAAGTCAAACGCTTAACTGACTGAGCCACCCAGGTGCCCCTGTAATATATTTTTTAATCAAATTACTGATGCAGATAAGGGCCCCACGCAATCTGGGGAGTGCCCTGCCTGTGGTGATGTCTTACTTTTATGATGGTAATTTAAGAAGGGTTACAAAGAGAATTCTTGAGAATTTGTGGTACTTCTCTGTGCCTCAGTTTTCTTACCTAGTGGATGTAGAAGGCTAATTTATTATTTGATACAGAAGGCGGCTTATTTATTATTGTCAAGTCCAAGCAGATGTGCAAATTCACTGGCCGAAGTACTTTCTCCTTACAGACAAGATCCTAAGGGAGCAAAGTTACAGGATCAGAAATAGGGGAGTTTGTTCTACTATGGAAATGTTTATTGTAGTCCTCAGGAATTGACGTCCAGACATGGGTGGACACATTAGGATGCTAGCTTTGGCCTAAAAGGACCTAATATTTCCTAAAGAATGCCAAGCGGGCAGCACCAATCTGTACTTCTGAATCTCTCCTTGTCTAAGACCATCAAACATAGATGGTCTATCTTCCTGGTAGAAGCATATTTACCTATGTTAACACTTTAGGGTAGGCTTGCCCTGCAAGGGAACTAGAACCACATGGACATTGTATATTTTTACTTATTATGGACTGAATATTTTTTTCCCCCAAATTTATAGTGACTTCCTAAACCCCCACAGTGATGGTATTAAGAATCAGGGCCTTTGTCAAGTGACTAGGTCATAAGGGTACAGCACCCATGAGTGGGATTCATGCTCTCATAAGAGATCCCAGATCCCTTCTGACTTAACAGGTTATAGCAAAATGACAGCCACCTATGAACAAGGAACTGGGTCTTCACCAGGTACCCAATCTGTTGGTGCCTAGATCTTGACTTCGAAGCCTCCAGAACTGTTAGAACTAAATTGCTGTTGTTTGTAAGCCACTCCCTCCATAGCATCTCCTATCTCTCTTGCCCATAAGGGATTATCTGCTCCACAACAGATATAAACCTATTGACCATGACTTCAACTGTATTTTATGTTTGTATTAGAGAATATCCAAGTAATTGAAGTTTGCATCTCAGTTCATTTTCTTGTGACGCAATGGTGATCTCCTCGATTCCTGTCCTCTCCACCAGGCAGGCTGAGATGCTCCTTCTTCCCATGCTATTTTAACAGCACATTCCTTTAGGATAACATTTAGTTTTTACTGTGCTAATTTTACAATTCTGCCTCTTCTAAACTATGAGCTCATGAGGGTATGGGCCATGCTTGACTCATCTTTGCATTTCCTGGAGGCAATATAGTGCCATGGTCAAGATCTTGGTCTATGGAGTCAGACTGTCTAATGTGGGATACCTGTTCCCATGTTTCTTCTAACTTCAGCCTCCATTTTCTCACCTATAAAAAGGGGATATTAACAGTAATTGCCTCATAAGTTTTGGGAAGAGTATGAGGTAAAATACGTATTTTGTTTAACATTGTAGGTGCCATTTAACTACACATATTAAATATTAGCATCTAGTTAGTAGTAGTTGTTACATGGACAATAGTTACATAAAAAAATATGTGCTGAGTGAATAAATGAGTACTTGAATGAATGAATGAATAAGAGATGCAGCCAAACCTGTGAAATGAAGTCACAAATAGACCTCCAGAATCACAAAATGAGTCTACAATAATTGACACACAAAGACATTTACCAAATGTGGTTGTAATAGGAGGGAGCCTACCATAGGTGGATGAATGAATCTCAGGATTGCTTGAGATTTTCAGCATCTCCTTCTTTGCCCAAAGGGCCCTTTCCTTAGAAATCTCCTGATAAAGACCAGGGTCGCCTGGGTGGCTCAGTCAGTTAAATGTCTGACTTTTGATTTTGGCTTAGGTCCTGATCTCCTGGTTTTGATACGGAGCCCTGCATCTGGCTCTGCACAGACAGCGCAGAGCCTGCTTGGGATTCTCTCTCCCTCTCTCTCTCTCTCTCTCTTTCCCTACCCCCCCCATCTTGTGTGCATGCTCTCTCTCTCAAAATAAATAACAGACTTAAAAACAAATAAATCTGCTGGTAAAGACCCAGCCCCAATGTGTGACAGAATTAATGTGTGAGAAGGGACATTAGAAATCATGGAATCCACTCCCCTTTGCTTCAGAAGTGGAAGATTTAGGCTCAGAGGGTTCAAGAGTCTTCTGAGGGTTAAAGGATAATATCATTTGGAGCTTTCTGCCATTTCTATTAAACAGTGAGGGCTACAGCAGTTGGTGGTGGGGCTAGAGGCATGCGGAGAAGAGTTTCTTCATCTGTAAGGGCAGAGGTCAACTACAAAGTTTTCAGTCTCCTTTTTGTGGTGGAGTGTTCTTAAAAGGCTGCTTCAGCACATATACACTGGCATATGTCACTGTGACAGGTAGACACATCTTAAAACAAACCTCATAAATACAATTCAAAACAAACTGAGTCTATAAGAACTGGTTCCTTACATGAGCTCATCAAGTCCATCCCCTTGTCAAAAAAATCAAATCCCCAAGTAGAAGACAAAATACCTGATCCTTTCCAGAAGGCCCCATGAATTTTCCTTCTTCTCCTTCCAGAGCTGATAATATCTCAAACAACTATATCAGCCTGGCTCACAGGAGTAGGGGGACCCTGCTTTGCTAAGAAGCTAGTACTTCGTGGCAGCCTGAGATCTCCATACAGAGATTTTCAGCTACACGGCTGTACTTGTTTGGTTTTACATCAAGTTCTCTCACCCAGTGCTTCCCTCCCCGGCTCATCATGTGGACCACATGAAATGTGTGTAACAGTAGATTTAAAATCCCTGCAAAACTCTATGCAGTTGTGATCCGTCTCCATTCTTCAGGGCATTGTTAAAACGCAATCTTGAGCTTCCAAGAGCTCTTGGTTTGAATACATTTGTGTGTGTGTGTGTGTGTGTGTGTGTGTGTGTGTGTGTGTGTGATTCTGATAAATAAAATCAGCTTGAGTGATAGTGCTTAGACATGGGATAGAGAAGAATAGGACTAAGAATTAGACACAGGAGCTTAGGGTTCAAATTAGCAGTTTCCTGTGTAACTCAAGTCTCCCATGTCTAAGGGCACATTAACAAAATTACCTGAAGCTTGACACCTCTTGATCTCACTTGCCTGTGAGGGCACTGGTTCCTATTGAATGCCCCTCCAATATTTTGATCAGTGTCAGTGGCTGTTTCTGCTTCTCTGCCATCTTCCACTGGGTACCGTCTTCTTCCCAGGCCAGGCCCGACCCTGGGCACCACAGGCATAGCATAGTGGCATACCCTGTTTTCTTTTACCTTCCATTCTGTATCACACTCGGTTGGAGCACTCTCCCAGCAGGACTGCCAGAGCCCCTGTCTATATTTTCCAGAGATGTAGAGAAAGATTTCACTCTTACTTCCTATCCATGCTGCTCTCCCTGGAGTCCAGTAGTGCCACACCAGAATCAAAAGTAGGTGATGGTCTCACTGTTCACAGAATTACCCTTCCCTCCTCATGGCTGAGGTTTTCCTCCAGGTCATCCTGGTTGTACCTGTTTTCTTTCCTCAAGGTTTTTCTCTCAGGAAATTTAGCCTCCTATGGTATGTGCTGTGGAGTGAAGTTTGTACCCCCCCCCCCAACCCTGCCCCGCTCCTGCCTGCCGCCAATTCATAGGTTGAAATCCAAACTCCTACTGTGGTAGCATCGAACTTTGGGAGGTGATTGGTTCATAAGGTTGGAGCCCCCATGAACAGAATTAGTCCTTTGTAAGAAGATCACTGTCTACTTTTTGCCATGGAATGATGGAATGGGGAGATGGCCACCTGCAAACTTAGGGCAGGGCTCTCTCCAGACACTGGATCTGCCACACCTTGACCTTGGGCTTTCCAGCTTCTAAAAACATAATAAATTTCTGTTTAAGCCCCACTGTCTATGATATTCTGCTATAGTGGCCCGAATGGACTAAGACTGTCTGCCCACCAGGTTTTGTTTTATTTTCAGATATCCCCAGAATGTCTGTATCCCATTTAGACTGTACCTCCCTCTTCTCCTACCCCACCACACCTGCCTTTTAAAACTCCCCTTGCTTTTCTAATATTCATTCATTCCGCAGATTTATTTGAAGTGTATTGACTATATGAAATGTTTCTTAAGCTATAAAATGAAATCGCGTTCCAACTCCAAGCAGTGCTGAAAACGTCCTGTAACTTAAAACCTTATAACTAGGAATATTAGGCTTATGGAAAATTGAGGGACTTGTGAGTATAATTTATCATGTATATGTAGTTTTAACAGATGATTTAAACCCAAACACTGAAATGGATTTAAAGGGTTTTATTAAAAATATTTACTCAAAAATTACACCTTAATGAAACTGCTGTATATATCATTTTACAGCTCCAAATTGCAAAGTATACCATTAGAATTTGTAGATACTTACCTAGTTCTCTCAGAGGTAAGCTCTGGGAGGAACTGGAGGTCTGTAGAAGCTAGAATCATTCTGGGGTTTACTGGGGGGTAGGGGGGTGGGTGGGGTAGGAAAAGAAATGGGCCCCCATACCTCTCTTTTAATTTCCCCTATCCTCTACTCTTTTCCCCCCTATTTTCTATGATGACCCTAATTTATTTCTGTCTGTCCATAAAATATCTCCACTTGTGTGTGGTGGATGGAGTGGGATGCTGGGCATTAGGACAGGATTCAGAGAGAGAAGAATGAAGACATTCCACACAAACTCCATTTCTTTTGAAAGTTTTTCAACGTTTTCTTCTCCCATTGGAGACCAGATCACATGCTGGCCCCCTGGTTTCTTGTATCACCTGGAGAGTGTAATGTGGGAATGGAAGATTGAGGGGTTGGGCTCAGCAGTGCCTTTCCACCCATTCCTTCCCTTCCAAATTCTCTCCTCCCCCACTCTGGTCTACCCTCTCTTTCAACTTTTGGAGATTCAGGCAGCAGCTCATCCCTGCTCAAGCAACCACCCGACCATGAGAGAGTCCTTGTCTTTTGGTTTTTACTTGAATCTGAATACCAGAATTCCTATGCCTGGGTTAAAATCAGTGGGAATGGGATCATGCAGGGGAAGCAAAGAGGTCAGCTTTGGGCCATGGCGCTCTGGGCAAGAGATCTGGAGGAGCTACCATAGCTATGGTCAGTGTGGGTCAGTGTGAGAACGCTGGGTCATGGGGAAGCTTTTTCTGATTGTCCCAGTTTTGGGTTAGGTGTCCCTCCTACATGTCTCATGTAGGTGTAGATGGCCTCTGGAATGGCACAGCATCCCTGGCCATAGCCTTAGCTCCTGGAAGGACCTCTAACGTTGCTTGTCTAGAAATGAAGTGAGCTGCCATATTGAAAAGGTCACCTGGCTAAGGCTTAAAAGACATGGGGAATTCCCGCTCTACTATTTAACAGGGCTGGACCCTCAGTCTCTCTAAACCTGCTTGTTTTTAATCACAAAAGGGATTCAATTTAAACCATTCTACTAATAAAATAATGGAATAAAATGAAACAAAATTAATATCAAGGAACTTTATAGACTATATAGTAGCTAGTCACGTACATTATTATCCAGCTGAAGCTTGGGCAAATAAAAGTAGGATCCTAGTCATCCTATGTAAAGCAAGTGCCTGTACTTGTAGTATAGACTGTCATAAAGCTAGCTCTCTAGCTTCAGAAAGAAAGTATAAAAATGAATAAAATTATAATAATAAACAATGATGGAATAATAACATTTTAACATTTTGTGAATATTGTGTTTAGTATATGTCAGGAAATCATGCTGAACATTGGCATGCATTATCTTTTTTAAAACTCTGTGCAGTCATATAAAGTAGATATTGTTATTTCCCTTATTTCTCTGAGGCTTAGAGGGTCATGTGACGTATGTTGGGCCAGAATTCAAGTCAGATCTATCTGACTTTGGAGCATCTCTAAACCGGACTATAGTAAACATGTCAAATAACCACCAACGCTAGCTTGAACTTCCTTAGAAAGGGGTCCTGTGTTTGAATCTTGCTATCTGTAAAATTTAAGTAGTCGATCTTCTCAAAGAACTACAAAGAATGATTGCTTCCCAAATATCAAGGGCACTCCAGGGAAGATACGTGGTATATGAGAGGGTGGGGTGCCTTGTAGGCCGGGCCAAACAACACTCTGTGTCCCTTGCTTTCATTAACATTAATTCTGTGGGGATTTTTTTCTTTTTCTTTTGTGAGAATCTTCTAAGGCCAAGGAGGAGATTCCATTCTCCAAAGATAGCTTATTGGGAAAATGTTTACGTTACTTTCTCTCCTTAGGGTGTTCTCAACCATGCAGGTGGTGCAAATTCAAACCCCACACCCACAGAATGACAAGCACAAGGCTGCCAATTTTCCAAAGAAACCTTTTTTTTCACCACTCAAAACCCAAATCAAGTCGTGCATATTTCCTTGTCATCTCTCTTTGCCAATACACCATTTCCTCCCCCTTAATCTACACTTTGACTTTAGGAGTTCCAGATTTCGACAGAAGTCTGAGTTCTACCTCCCTACCTGGCACAGACCCTGTCCCGTGCATAGTTGTGAAAACCCAAGGGCCCCAAATTTGTACAACACCCTCCTCACAGCGTGCCTTGACATGTACTTCCCACTTTGGCTTATAGCCCCTTCCCTCCCCACTTCATTTTTGGCACCTCAGAGTTTCCTTGACTTTCTCGTTTGTTATACTTTCCTAATATTTCTAGGTATTCGGTGGTAGGAGGGGTTTTCAGAATTTGTAGTCTGCTATTTTGGCAGTAACAGAATGACCACCAATATTTTTACATAAGCAACATCTGGTTAACAACTAACAGGAGAAGACTAGAAAAAAAATAGTCTGCCACCTGAATGGGTCAGTGGCCCTACTCTTCAAGTCAGAAGTCAAGATGTATAACTATAAATTTCTTCTGAGTTCAAACGATGGAACATTAAAAATAAGAACTGATCCAACAGATCCATGAACTTCGAGGAGACAGGCATCACTGCCGGCAGGGTTCATCTTGACAGTGGCTGAGGAGAATGTGTCTCCAGAGACCAGCTTGAGAGTGAATTACCATTGCTTCCCAAGCTTGCCTGCTTACCCCAGTCATCCAGTGTCCACAGAGGGCTTAGGAAGGGCCGACAAGAATCCCAATCTCTTGCCCTGGGGAAGATCTCTGCCATGCCTTTGAGTGCCTACAAGGACAGGTTCTACAGAACACAGTATGTGTTCAAATGCTAAGTTTTTCTGCCACTCCTTTTTTTTTAAGTTTATTTATATTGAGAGAGGGAGAGAGAGAGAGAGAGTGAGCAAGGGAGGGGCAGAAAAAGAGGGAGATAGAATCCCAAGCAGGCTCTGCACTGTCAGCACAGAGACCAACACAGGACTCAAACTCATGAACTGTGAGATCACTACCTGAGACGAAATCAAGAGTCAGATGCTTAACCAACTGAGCCACCCAGGCGCCCCTGTCACTCTCTTTTCTTCTAACAGGCCAGAAGAGAACTCAGAGAAATTGGCTTAGACATAGGACACAAAAATTGAACAACTTGAGTCAGACATCCAGCCTCTTTGTCACATTGCTAAATATAAGGTGGCACTAAGTGTTCTTGATTGAGCCATTCCATTCAGTAAATCCCAGGTGTATTTCTAATATTTTTTATGTTTTTATTTTTTAGTTTTGAGAGAGAGACAGAGTGCGAGCAGGGGAGGGGCAGAGAGAGAGGGAGAGAGAATCTGAAGCAGGCTCCAGGCTCTGAGCTGCCAGCATAGAGCCCGACACAGGGCTTGAACCCACAAACAGCAAGATCATGACCTGAGCCGAAGTAGGTCACCCAACTGACTGAGCCACCCAGGCGCCCCCCACGTGTATTTCTAAACAAGCAGATGAACTAACTTGGGGAAGACTGGTGGTAGTAGTGGTGGTGGCAGTTGGGTGTTCATGAGGGGTGGATGCTTAGGAAGGAGAGCTGACCTTGGTCATTGTTTGCTGCTTTCAGACTGACAACTGAGCTGTGCTTACTTCATCTTACAGTCACACGTGAAACTCACTTATCTCACTGAACTCTTCTTATTCCTTCCCATATTGGATTTTCATCTTTGTTGTTAAATAAGGGTCACAATTGGCATGCCGATTGTTTCAGAACTATCTTATTCATACAAATTCTTCAGCTGGAGGAGAAGAAATACCTTCACAAAATTAATCAGACTTTGGTTGTTGGAACTGGGGACACTTGCCATGTCAGACATCTGCAATTGAGAACAAATCCACACTTATCCTAAAGACAGGAAACTTTAGACCTCAAAAGGGCAGTGCTCTTAGAGTTTATATGTTTCCTCACTCCTTTAGGGCTACCAGTTCTGTAACCACTGAAAATCTACTTTGTATTTTAAATTCACAGTCCTTTGGTTAATTTGAAGACTGGAAGTGTTTTTCTTTTCTCTCAGCTATCAAACCAAAGTCCAGAAAGATCTGGTGATATGCCCGGTCTCACACTGCTTACTTGAGACAGAGTCTCACATTCCTAGAGTAATTCCCCAACATCCTCAGTGCTTCCCATACGATGGTAACAGCAGAAGCAGATGAACATCTGGGAAATCTGCCCCCCTCAACCACACCCTGCCAACAGTAGTGGAAGGAATGGTTAGGGGACCTCTCTTGCCTTCTGGAGATTCAGTATAAATACACACTGAGTAGAGATGGTAACCTGGGTTCTGTCCCATGCCATGTCTGGTGAGGAGCTTAAAGACACAAACACCCACTTTTGATTTTCTTCATAGGACCAAGTCACTCAGGTTACAGGTAAAGAGGGGACCATCATTTTATAGGCATGTTACTTCTTCAACTCTTGTTGCTTTCTCTGCTTTAAAAGGATGTCATAGCAACAGAGCCCATACCTGTAGGTACCAAAAGACCTTCATGTTAACTTTCCTGGACATAATAACCTCAAAACCAATTCTTCTTTGAACCCAGGTCAGAGAAATATAAACTACCCAGAAAATACAAAATGTGAACCATCTCTCCCAGTCTTTGGGTCCATTATGATATTGGAAACCTCTCATTCTTTATCCATCTCTAGGAAGAGGGTATTCTCAATTTTAGAGAAATTTTACCTCTGTTATAAGCATCTGGAGATTTTATTTGCAGCATCTGAATCTTCCAAGGTATGTTGGAGGCAGGCCTTGCCTCTGACCTCAAAGTAGAAGCAGTTCGGATAGTTCCTGTCTCAACTGCTGGCATGTGGGGTTGGATGTAACTGCCCTGGCCTTCAAATCTCCAGTGAGTGATCTAGAGAAATACAGGGAACTTCAAGGTGAGTTCTGACAGCATGAGCAACATTAGGAGTTGCTTAATGGTGGGGATTTCGTGGGGAGCTACCACGACATCCAGATCTTTCTGTGGCATGACCTTGGCTGTGCTTCCAGTACCTGGCCTCCCTTGGTACCTGTCTGTACACCGTCTGCATCTAAGTCTATTTCTACATACAGCCTGCTCATCGATTTTGCGAGTTAGCCATTCTCCTTCTAGTAAATTCCTTTTGTGCTTAAGTTAGTTAGAAATAGTTTCTGTTGTTTGCAACCACGGATCCTGACTAACCCCATCTCCTTCACGTTGTTTCAATAAGCAGGGTAAGTACTTGGGGAGTGAGCTCTGTTCATGGCATTGTATTAAAACGGGGTGTGAATGTGAAAGCTTCATGACTGAAGTTTGCAGGACCTTTGCTTCTCCAGCTGTTGGCAGTGGAGACAGGAAAGAAGGTCATTGATAGTCAGCAGGGGGTGGTTGTCTATGTTAAATCACCCATGTGACTTTGGCTACAGCTTCCACACCCACAAGTTAAAAACAGGTACTGACAGTCATCTTGTAGATTTATTTTTCCAGCTCTGCTTTCCCTCTCTCTCTCTGGCTCTCCTTTCCAGCCAGAGTCAGGCCCCACAGCTGGATGAAATAAATGGTTATATTGGGAGGCCTTAAAATTAGCATAGCTCAGTATGTTTTAAAGTGGAGGCCATTCCCTGAGTAGAGAATGGAGGCTTTTCTCACTTTCTCTGCCACAGCTGCTAGGATAAAGTCAGGAGCTGTCTGCTCCAAGGGTTCCCCTGAACCAGACCTAACACCCTCCTTCCCCACCCCCTCCAAATCCAGTCGCTACTACACCCGCCATGTGCCACAGTGAAAGACAACCCCACTCCATCAATCACACGTTATCATGTGGCTTTCCATTTTTCTTAATCACCTTATTTCTTTGCTCTTCCAAAGTTGAGGATAAATTATTTAACAAGTCTCCTGGGGTTAACTTTATGAGAACTTAAAGCCAGTTCCCATCTGCTATAGGTTAGGATAAGCCAAATGCTGAAAGTTAATCCTTCTTGTTCCACTCTGGAAAACACCCAGCCAGGCACGCACACGTGTGCACACGTGAGCAATCACAAACCCACACACTCTCCAATAGCACCTCCCACACCACATGGCCCAAGTAGTAAAACATCAAGGCTTGAATCACCCTTCTCAGGCCAATAAAAACTTAACTTTGTGCCCCATATAGTTGAGCTGTGCTTGGAAAGTATCCCCCACGTGCCTGGCTCTGTGATTGAAACACTGTCATACCTTTCAGACGAGGGAATAGGTTGTATTTAAACCTTCATATGAACCTACGCCTTTCTGACACATGCATCAAAGTGCAATATCAGAGATAAAAGAGAATGTCTATGATACACAGAATGCACAGACATTCATATTGTATAATTTTATAATGTATTCATTCTACCACATTTTATTTAATTTTAACTTAAGGGGCAGAGATCAGGTAATGGAATAGTGGTCGACCTTTTGGGTTTGAACCTGACTCTGACACACTCTTACTGGAAGACCTCTTGAAGCCAGAGCTCAGTTTCTTTATTTGTAGAATGAAGACTAAAAATAGAATCTACTTAATAATATTCTTGTGACAACTAAATAAATCAGTCGATGACATCTTAGCACAGAGTCTGACAGACAGAAAGCCAGGAAAATGGTAGCCATCATCACTGTTGTTATGCATTCCAAATGGATTCTGTTCTGAAGGAGTTAGCCAATGAAACTGTGTTTATAAAGTAGTAATGAATTCATTCTCCCCACTTTTTAGTTTTCAGACATATTAATACCATTCCATTCAAAGTTCCCATCTTTAATTGCTAAAACTCTAATAAAAGGTAAAGACTGCTCTAATTGAGTTGAACCTAAGCAGCCTTAGTGTCAATGGGTGATAAATATTAGAATTTTAAAAGTATTTTGGATATAACTGTGTATATAGTACTAGCCTAATGCAGTTTCTTTATTTTTCAAAAGGAGAAACTGATGTCCAGAGGGACTTTGCCTTAGGCCACAAAGCAATATTAAGAACCCAGGTTTCCAGCCACAAGGCCAACTTTACTCTATTTTGCCCCGCATCCAACCAAGAAACTGTGGCTTGATTTCAAACTACACGTTGACACATTTATAGATCCTAAATCAGGAACTTTGGTGGAAACCTATTGGGTTGTGTGTATAGCAAGTCACCCCTATTCCCCTCCCAGCCCTTTTTGGGAACTGCTCCTCCTCTCCCTCCTCCCCACCTTTCCACCACCATGGCTCTTGGTAGCCATGTTTGTAGGATATGAATCAACCCCTGGCCACAAGTCCAAGAGTGGGCACCAGGCCCAACTTGGGCCAATAGGAATATTTCTTCTGGAATGAAGTGGAGAAAGTATTTTACAGATAGATAGATACCATTATTGGTTATGCTTTCAATGGTGTTGTCCATGGAAGCAGAGAAAGCCAGGGTATAAAAAGAGAGAAAAAAGTGGATTCACCATGAGAAGGAGATAGAAAGGTCAGATTACTTAAGACTTTTGTACCTCAGAATCAACTTTATTGTAAGGTCTGCTGCATGCTTACCTTTGGGTTTTTGGAAACATTGTTGTAAATGTTCTTCCCTGGTTGAAGTCAATTTGAGGCTTTCCTCAACTCCCTGAACACTCAGGCAAGGGGAGCACTGGCCATACTATTCTATTGCCCATTAGAACATCATTCTTAAGGAGAGATTATTTTCTCATCATTAGTAATGGTTCTCCCATGCTTCAAATCTCTTGAAGACATGGCATGTCTCTGGCCATGATCTGTGAAGCCACCAAGTCTACAATTGTCCATCAGACCTCCCAACTGCTGTAATATCTCCTTTGTAAAAGTCTGGGAATTTGTACCAGACTCCAACAGCCTTCTACTCTTTCTCTCCACCTACCGCCATTGCTTGAAGGCACCTCGGGCTTCCATTAAACTTGAATGTTACCGTCTGGTGGAATACTCTTTGCTTTGTCTTGGCAGCCATGGCTCCAGCATTTGCGTGTCTTCTGTCAGCCATCTGGAATCAAAACCATTCCCCCTGAACACAAGACGAATGGTTGAAAGAGAGATCACAGTGGAGCAAATGACATCCATTCCACAACACTCTCAAGTCGGGAGCACGAGAGAGAGCACATGTCACTGCTGAGAGCGTGTAGAAGTCTGTGCTGCACGTTCAACCAGTTGTGGAGTTCACTCTGGTTCTCAGAGCTCCAGGAAAATGTATATTAACAATTACTAAACTGGAATGTTAAGTGTGAATACTTAAATAGGTGTATGTGTATATGCATATTTTAAGGAAAAATACTTTAGACACAAATACCGTTTTCACAAATCATCGTATGAGGGAATACATGCATTTGGAGTCCAAAACATGTTTACTTACACAGGAACTAAGAAGGCTTATTAAAAACTGAGAAATATTTGGACTTCTTCACCCAGCAAATGTCTCCTGCTTGCCTACTATGTGCTTTGTGGCAATGCACAAAATAAATATAATTCCTTGCTATTCTGGAGCTTCTGTCTGTAGGCAGGAAAGCCCTCACAGAATGGAAATTAGTAATAAAAGGGTCTATTCAGTGCTTTTTATTATAATGGGTTAAGGTGCTTTTTCTATATTATTTCATATGTTCTACCAGATGCTGAACTCCCTAAGTTGAAGGCCTGTCTTTTCATTGTTATTCTATCTCTGTTCCCTGATGGTCCCAGTAAATATTTATGAAGTGAATGAATTAACTACTCCCCCCAATCCTGTGAATTTGGTACTATTATGCCCATTTAAAAGACGCAATTGAGAATCAGATAGCAAAGGATTCACCATGTGTGATTTTGGCCAAATTACACAGCAAGAAGAGCTAGAATTTAAACCCAGGTTTTCTAATTCCACCAAAATAGTGCTTTTGCATGCATTAAATGAACTGACATTTTCTTGCAGCTCAAGTCACTCTTCACTCCAGGCTAGGCCTGTGATGATGAACTGTATACAGCACTTCCAGTCCTTGGGCTACTATTTTGCACTAACAAGAGGCCATAATCTCTGATGAAAGTGTTAACCTCATGTTACTTGCATGTTCCAGGCTTCACTGACCCAGCCAGGGACTACCAGTAAGCAGGTGTTACCAGTAATGACCTCAAAGCCCCTATTTTTACCCATCTACCGCCTCTTTGGTGTCTCTTTTGTTACATAAAGCCAACCACCACTCTACTTGTTCTCTGTCCACCATCCATGCACAAATACTTCTTGAATTTTTCAAAGATCAGCTTGTTTAGACCTCAAACCCATCTGCGAGTCAGTCCATAGCCACATGGGACACCCACGGCATTTATCTTCTGCCACAGCTTTGTGTTGTCAACCTCTACTGTATGAGATGTTTTTGGGGGCTCTCCCACTGTTGCTGATGTTTGTGGTGCCTTTTAGGAAAGTGAGGATGATGGCCCAGTTCTCCCACAACTTCCAGCCCTGAGGGCCCCAGGCTGAGCTGGTTTCTGTGAAGATATCAGAAGAAGGCCCCACAGCCTCTGTCATTATGTAGCCTGACTGTGAAGTAGGACTCCTTGTCCTGAATCTCAAAACATCTCTCTTTCATGGGCATGTGGGTGGCTCAGTAGGTTAAGCATCTGACTCTTGATTCTGGCCCAGGTAATGATCTCACGGTCGTCAGATCGAGCCCTGTGTCAGGCTTCATGCCTAGCTAGGGATTCTTTCTGTCCCTCCCCCTTCCTCTCAAAAATAAATAAGAAATAAACAACAACAGCAACAACGAAACATCTCTCCTTCATATCCAGCTACATACTTTCTGCCTATGATCCCATATCCAGGTAGAGAAAGCCTAGGGTGCAAAGACCCTCATACATATTCACATGGCAGAGTATTAGGAAGACACAGTGTTCTCTGTGGAAACCTGTGAGTCAGTGATTACTTAGTTACTATTAGAGTAACTAAGTACTCTGATTTTACTCAATGATCTACATTATTATACTATTAGTACTACATTAGTACTATTATAGTACATTACAGTACTATTAGTGATTACTTAGTTACTATTAGAGTAAGTAAGTACTCTGATTTTACTCAATGATCCACATCTTGGATTCTTATCCCAGCAAGTATTCACACACCAGAATTTAAAGCATACCCTCAAGTATACATAAGCTCTTCACAGTGGAGGAAACTAAGCTCATTAGTTCTATGTGTGTGTACACATGCACATGTACGAGAGAGACAGAGAGACAGGGAGAGATGGAGGGTGGGAGGGAGAGAGAGACTGAAAGAGATTGAGTTGGAAAATTATCTGTTATGGACTGTCCACATGTGGCAGGCGCAGCCCTTGGAACATCATCGTTTGGAAGGAGCCAGGTCAGAAAGCACCAGAAAACAGCTGAGTCTGAAAGTCATTCAGGTGACTTGGTGAGTGCTATTTGCCACTCAAACTCCATGCAGTTCTCTGAACTCCAGTTCCTCTGTAAAATAGCATGATTGTACTTGAGGCTCTATTGGTCCTCATCCAGTTTTAGCCTTCTGATATTCCTACTGAAGTTGGTAGGCCAGGACAGAGAAGGCTTTGGGGTAAAAGCAAACGTTTTAGAGTGGGAAATGCCAAGGGAGGAGGTTTATTAGGTGGGAATAAGTTTATGATACAGCTCCGGACCTCACAGTGGTCTGTGTCTACAAGGGTGGCACTGTAATTACAAGGAATTTTAAAGAGAACATTCCAGCCAGGAATAATATAATTTCAGTCTTTTCTCCAGCTTCTCAATGCCTATGCACATGGACGTATTAAGCCCTACAGACTCCCAGAATGGGTTGTAAGTATCGTTGTATCTTTCAGGCAATAAAAAGGAGCTATGGCCACAGAGAGTGTTGCCTCTGTGTTTCCCGAGTTACCTGGTAACTTAGTGGTCCTCCAGGGGTGGTCCAGGCCTCCCTGGTGGTCTGCAGTGGACTTCCAGAGGTCTGTGGGTTGGTCTGGAGTAGTCACGCTTCATCAAGAACATTGTCTCTGCTTATGCTCCAGAAGTGATTTATAATTTACTTACATTCCATCTTCTGGCAGTTTGCCTCTTGTGATATTGTCCATGCTTACCCGGCGACTCTTTTTTTACAATGCTGTTATTGAAGGTGGTAGGTGGGTTCAGTATCCTCTCCTCCTGACAAAGTAGCCCTTTAAACTGGTGGCTTCTCTTGCTCTTCATGGCTTCTACTCACTGTAATGGCCAATTTCAACCCTGTAACTGGGTGTGGCAGTGTTCAGAAGTTATCTCCTGTTTTAATGACCATTGTTTTTCTTCTCCAAAGGCAGGTGTTCCTTGTCAATATAGCACCCAGACTGTGCTACTTTCTTGCCTAGTAAACCTCCAAGAAAGGGAACCATGGGAAATAGAGAAGTTATTTGTAGGTCAAGGTTTGTTACTCAGCATCAAGGGTTTCATTTTAGGAGAGACAGGAAAAGAACATACATGCCCACTCAAACAATTTATTAATAAGTGATTTGTTTTCTTTTGCTATTGGCTGCTGTTTCAAAAGCTCTTGCAAGTAAATAGAGTTGATTTTTTTTTTAAGCAGTAACTCTCTGCAAAACTTTACATTTCAAATGGAAGTGTCTATCTATTGGCTCAATTTTCAAAAAGAAAAAAGAAAGAATCTTTAAACCACAACAACCTGAGATCTCCAAAACCTTTTTAACATCTTTGGTCTGTTTGACAATAAAATTTCACATCTGAGCTGACCAGCCTGGTGCCAAGTTTTAACCTAATGCAATTTTAAATGGATGAGCTGTTATGTTCAAGCAAGCTGTAAGACTCAGGCTTCTAATGGAATTGCTTGAGAGCCCTTCACCCACAGCTTGCTCAGATCATGACAGTACAGCTCTGTTGAGTGACCAGTGAACTCAGATTCCTGCCATAGACCATCTTTCTAAAGAAGACATATTGCTTTTGAATTCACTCTTCATTAGTTAGTTATCGGACAGGTCCCAAAGATCTGGCTTCTTCCATTTATATCCTCTGTTCTAGTGAGTACTGTCTGTAAGCCTAGATGTGAGCCTCAACTAAACAGTGATCCAGTTTACTCAAACCAGTCTTCCTTCAGAGGGTTTCCACTCCAGTGTTAATTCCTTACTGCTTTTCTTTCCTTTGTACACCATTAGTACTTCCTTCAAAACCTATTGTTAAGATTCTGGAACAACAAACCCCAAAGTGTATAGCAGCTCAAACATGATCACGTTTATTGTTTCTGGCTTATATAAAGTCCGAAATATGCTCCCAGTTGGCCACCTGCTCTGCTTCAATATGTGATGCTAGGGCCAGGGTGGCTCTGCCACCTGTCTCACGTGTCCCATCGGCACTAACCTGGCATTAGGAGAAAGGGCACAGCAACTCATAGCTGGGATGTGTCTGAGGGCCAGGCCTGGAGCACGACATCTCACTTCTGCTCACATTCCTTTAATCGGAAGGAGCAATGCAAAGGGGAAAGAGGGATCGGAGCAGAGACCCTCAGGCTGGTCTCTGCCTCCCCTCAGCTCTAGCCCTACACTTGGCGCTAGAGCACCCCTCCCCACTTCCCTCTGGTGCAGGGGCTGTTACAGAGTTGCGTCTACCCTTAGTACTAACCCTGGTCTCTGGGAGAATGAATGGATGAGTTTCAGCCAGAAGAGGCATAATTGTGGACATATTTGTGCGCAGAGCCTGCAAGGCTGAGCAGACGTAGCTGGTAAGGTCATGTTTTGCATAACTGAAAAAGGATTCTTCTCCTTGCTAATTATAATATGTGCTCATGGTGAAAATTCAGGAAAATGCTAAAAATACTTTAAGAAAGGAGATAAAAACCACCCCTAATCTCTTTTTCGGAGAGATGCTAAAATTTTCTTGTTTATATACTCTGATGGAATTCTTCGCTGCATGTAATTTAAATTAATTTGTGTTCACAAAACGGAGATTGTACAGTATGTACTATCTTGCAATTTGCTTTTTTACTTAACAAGATACATTATAAACATCAATACATGTAAATAAATACAGATCCCCATCATATGGATGCATTTGGCTACATTTTATTCAATTGTACAGACATGTGTGAGAATAATTGTAAAATACACTTAGCTGAACAGGTATGAGCTGCATGGTCAGTGAGACCTGGATTATGTTACTTTATTTATCATCTTATTCCCAAGGCAGGATACAATATCTTGCTCCTGGTAGATGGAAGTGCCTCTCTAACCTTGGTGTGCATACAGATCACACGGGGATCTTCTTAAAGCACAGAGGTTCACACATTCATGAGGTATAGATGGGGCTTGAGATCCTCCAATTTCAACAAGCTTCTGGGTGATGCCCATATTGCTACATATTGAATAAGAAGGATCTAAACTGGTGGTTCTCAGCCGGGGGTGATTTTGCCCCCCTGTGGACATCTGGCACTGTCCGGAGATCTTTTTGGTTCTTTAGTTATATTAGCTTCTGAGCGGGGGAGTGGTTTGTGGCGGAGTGGACAGCACTGCCTCTTGCATCTAAGAGGAGGCCGGGAATGCTGTGCCGCATCCGATGATGCATGGAATGGCACCCACAGCCAAGAATCCCCTGGCCCAAATTGTTAATAGTGCCACTGTCGAGAGACTGATCAGGTCTTTCTCAAGGAGTTTACTCATCTGAACCACAAAGTGCAGAAAAAGATTTGTGTGATGATTCTTTCCTCATTTTCCCCCAGGATGGTATGTAACTAATACTAAACTAAATGCATAGGATATAAGTTGATTGAGTATGTATAATGGATGTTTTAGGGAATTCAAGCTTAACTATTTCCCCAAACGCTAATTTATTGCTGGTTGTGCCTCTATCTCGTTTAAATGATGAAGGGAAGCCACAGTCTCAGTTTGATTTCTCCCTCCTTCCCTCCCTCCCTCTTTCTTTTCTCTCTACTTCCTTCCTTCCTTTCATGGAGAGTGGGGTCTTTGATAATTACTTAGATGGCAGCTTAGTTCCACTTGAGGGTGAAATAAATAACCGATGGGAAAAACATAAAAATCTATAGAATGCATGGATTATTTAGTTGGAGGACATTCAGAGCTTCTCATAAAGCTATGGCCCTCATGGATCAATCTTAATACAGAGTTGCAGCCAATAAAGCCCAGTTTAGCCACCAAAAGATACTCAAATTCTGTACATGAGTTTCTTGAATACAAAGGAAAGAATAACAGAATCCAACAATATTTTAAAACAAAGAAAACAAGCAAAACTTGTGTTTTCTCATATGTATCTGTTCCCTTCTTTTTGATGCAAATACCCCTCAATTCCTCGACTAGCCTTAACTTTCCAATCTTTGTGTATTCCTGCCTAGTTACTCTTAATTCTGGGTCCTAAAAGGCCAAAAGACCCAGCCTTGCAGAGAAAAATTTTCCTTAAAGGACACAAGAGGTAAGAAACTGTACGAGCAAAATCAAAATTCTCTTTATAAGAGAGAAGAGAGGATAGAGATAAAGATACGGGTATACACATACATATACACACACATATACATATACATACACATATACGTATACATACACATACCTATACATAGAGTATTAGTCAGGATGCTCCAGAGAAATAGAATCAGTAAGATATGTGGAATTTGATCACATGATTATGGAGAGGCTGAGAGGTCCCAAATCTACAGCCTGCAAGCTGGAGACCCAGGAGACCAATGGTAAAAGTACCAGTCCTGAATCCAAAGGCTTGAGAACAGGAGAACTGATGATATAAATCCTAATCCTAAAGTCATAGCCTCGAGATCCAAGAAGAGCCAATTT
The DNA here is from genome assembly GCA_030068075.1 of Paguma larvata. Taxonomy (NCBI): domain Eukaryota; kingdom Metazoa; phylum Chordata; class Mammalia; order Carnivora; family Viverridae; genus Paguma; species Paguma larvata. The sequence goes on along the minus strand of CM057826.1, from coordinate 95,935,154 downwards.
TTCAGTTTCAGTCCAAAGGCTGTAAAGGACCCATGTCTCGGCAGTAGGCAGAAGGAGTTCCCTCTTACTCAGGCTTTTTGTTCTAGTCAGGTCTTCAAACGATTGGCCAAGGCCCACCCACATTAGGGTGGGCAATCTGCTCTACTCCATTGACCAATTCAAATGTAAATCTCACCTGCACAGACACAGGCAGAATAATGTTCAGCTAAATATCTGGGTAGGCTGTGGCCCTCAAGTTATGACATAGAATTAACCATCAATATATAGTATTGACATAGATTGATGGCTTTTATCCTGTCCCATCAGTTTGCACTTAAAAGAATGTTCTGAGCCTCCCATGAGGGTGTCTAGATGGAGCTATGTCTTCAGACCTAAATTATCATGAAATTTCCTCTGCAGTTAAGTCATTTTGAGCCAAGGCACTTAGTATAATGTAGACGGAGGGGAAAACAGGACTGTCAGGTGGGATGTCTGCTTGCAGGACCCTAATTTTGAGCAGAGTTGTTAACTGCAAATGCTACAGTTGGGAAAATCTGCCTTTGAAGGGCAGCTTTGCTTCGCTTTTCTTACCCTTAAAATAGGACCCAGAATCCCATTTCAATCCATTCCTGAGGATTTCTCTATGAATGAAAAGGGCACGTATTTTTGGAATGCCCAGCAGAGTGTTTGAAACACAGCAGTCACATAACATGTAGCAGAGCGATGGGAGGGGAGCGAGGTGACTGAGGAGTGGTTACCTGTGCGTCCCTGGGAGGTACACCAGCCTTCTAGGTTGGACACCCAGCTAAACACCTTATAGCTGTGTGATCTTGGGCGGGTTGCAAACTGCTCCAAGTCTCTACATTTCTGAGTTGGTCAAATGAGGGTAAATTAGATATGCAGGTAACACACGAACATAATATTTAACACAAAGTAAGTGCTTCAGACAGTTTCAAATCTGAAGCACAACACCACCCTTAGTTGATTTTTTAACAGCACTTTCACAAAGACGAACAATCTCTCTTAGATCACATTCCCACTTAAGGCACTATGAGGTGAAATTGATCACTCCAGAGGTGCCTGGGTGGCTCAGTCCATTAACCATCCGACTCCTGATTTTGGCTCAGGTTATGATCTTGAGGTTTATGGGATTGAGCCCCATGTTGGGCTCTGCAATGGCACAAGGAGATTTTTTGGGATTCTCTCTCTCCCTCTTGCCCTTTATCTCTGCTTTCCCCCAGCTCACACACACACACACACACACGTACACATACTCTCTCAAAAAAAAATTGATCACTCTCTTGCTGGTAAGATACCTCGTCTTGAGTAATTTCAAATGTCAGAGCACATCTGAAGAACCCTCCCTTCTAAGGAGGTTCTCAGAGAACTAGGTCACTTAAGGCCATGCTTTGTGGACACCATCTCAGCAGTTTTTCCTCTCTGCAAGGTGACCAGCCTCCATGATCAATGAAGATGACAGACAGAGAGGACACCCAATCACAACTCCTCCCTTCCCGTTTGGCCCTGAGAAGCAGGCTGCTGCTTTTTATAAACAGAAGTATTACATGCCGGAATTATCATGAGGATATGCAAGGCATAAAGGGTGAAGGAGAGCACATGATGATTTCCTTCCTTTACCTTCTTCACCACATTAAAATGATCTAGCAGTCCCAGCATGGCCCAAGCTCACAGTACCCTATACTCCTGATGGCAGGATTCCAAGGCGACGTGTTCACAGAGGAACAAAACATTGTAACTTTGCAGCTGACGTAGCAGGACTATCATGGGGTTCCTGAAACAGGACCAGACACACTACTGCTTCCCAGACACTCCGATGTGTGGTCAGGGTTCACGACTACAAACTAAAGGCTCTTGGGTGTGCAGGAGAATCCCATTCCTTCCCACTGGGATCTGTATCCTTATTTAACCAAGTGCCTTGCCAGTTTCTGTTGGATATCTCTTCCAAGAAATGGCAACCTCCATGGGACCAGATGGCCTTGTTCCTCTCTGGTCTCCAGGTGTCTGGTGTTTACCCTGGAGCAGAGCTTGGGTCCCCCAGTTACGTAAGTCTGGGGCACTTACAGACATGACATTAGCTAGAGAATATTTGCTAAGCAAATTAATAGTGTAAATAAGATTAGAGGGAGACGGGGTGTGGGTTTAAATGTTAAAATGCCTAAGGATAAACTGTATGCAAGCATCTTAAAAGCATCCATTAATACTTAAGTAATTTAAAATTGAGTAATTAAAAAATTTATCAGGCCTATCTACAAGGCCGTGCTTTCCTGACCTCTATTTATAAAGGAAACTGTATTAAGGAAGAAGCTCCTTTTTATCTGTTCTATGCCCTACGGTTTCATCTATAGCTCGAACACCCTCAGCACGCCAGCCTGTGAGTTTGAATGAAGTGCCATGACTGTTGTTCCCCATGCCTTTGAAACCCCTGACTCCTGACTCCTGACTGTTCATTTAGTACTTTCTGTGGCCCCCCCACATATATCCAGAACTGCCCACAGAGTGCCTTCTGTCCATCTGTGATTCCGCTTAGGGACGTTGCCTCTCACTGCCTCTGCTGTTCCTGTTCAGTCTCCAGGGACCCCTGCTGCCTTCTGCTCTGACCTCCACCACCCTCCCCTGCAGACCTTGCCTTCCAGAGCCACATTCCTGCCTTTGACCTGGACCCCTTCCAAAAGTCCTGTGCCTGGCCAAGGTTCAGCTAATTGACCCTGGCCACCACCAGTGCTATCAGTCACCAGAGGACAATGACAGCTTCATAGTCCCCTGTAAATTAGAAAGGAAAACACTCCCTCCCTCGTTCACCTTCAGATGGGAAGGTGGTCACACAGCATGGTTCCGTGGGCCTCACATTGTTGCAAGGTTTATTGCAACACCTGCCAGTTTACACACCCCTCTCTTATTTTTCAAAATAAAAAGGACAAATGCCACCAGGGAGGATTCTGTGTTCCATGAATTTTGCTGCATGTCCCAGGAACCTCTCTTTCACTCTGAACTGTGGGCCGACCCTATTGTTGGGTCTGCCTGACTGGGCCGAATTTAGCTTTTTTATTCCATATAGTGAATTCTCCCTTGAGGAACGTGCTTTTCCTAGCCCCTATCCACACATGTCCCACTACACCACTACTTGTCCAAGTATGTCCACACACATTTGAATCCCATGGAAGACCTAATTTGAGTAGCAACTCAACCACACTCCGTTTTATTCAGTTGCTACGAATAGATTTGGGGGTGGGGTGGGACGTGAACGAAAAAGGGTAAGGTGGTATCCAGCACATCCCGCGGTCAAATACATATTTACTAATCTCGGCTTTAAGCTAACCAAGACCATTGTTCTCTCTGAATTCACTTTGCATTTTCTTCAGTTAGTCTACATCAATGCGTTCATGCACTTTAGAAGTTCATCTACTTAAGAAACTTCTTTTTTAAGAAACATTTATTTATTTTTTATTTTTTTTTAATGTTGATTTACTTTTGAGAGAGAGAGAGAGAGAGGCATGAGCAGGGGAGGGGCAGGGATAGAGGGAGACACAGAATCCCAAGCAGACTCCAAGTTCTGAGTTGTCAGCCCAGAGGCCAATGAGGGGCTCAAACTCACAGACTGAGAGATCATGACCTGAGCTGAAGTCAGATGCTTAACCGACTAAGCCACCCAGAAACCCCTATTTATTTATTTTTGAGAGAGAGAACCCCAAGCAGGCTTCACCCTGCCAGCCCAGAGCCTGACACGGGGCTTAATTTTCAGGAACCGTGAGATCATAACCTGAGCTGAAATCAAGAGTCAGACACTTAACTGACTGAGCCACCCAGGCGCCACTACTTAACAAACTATTAACCTAGGAGGAGAACCAATAGAAAAAACAAAGTATGTTTGGGTAGTATTTTGAAAAATTAAAGTATATATTGTCCATTGGCATAATGCTAATTTTTAAAACTGAAAGTGACGAGAAATGACAAGCACTTGCATGTAAGATTACTGTTCCATGCAAATAATTCCAAAGCTCAGAGAGTGAAAAATAGACTATGTAAAATAACACAATAATATAATGTCTCTGTATTTTTATTTTCTTTAAGTTTATTTATTTATTTTGAGAGAGAGCACAAGAGAGAACTTGAGTGAATGAGGGGCAGAGAGAGAGAGAGGGAGAGAGAGAATCCCAAGTAGGTTCCACACTATCAACACAGAGCCAGACATAGGCCTCCATCCCATGAACCGTGGGATGGTGACCTGAGCCGAGACCAAGCGATGGACATTTAACTAACTGAGCCATCCAAGTGCTTCTGTCTCTGCCTTTTTCTCAAGACTCTTCATTTCAAGTTAACTCCAAGTTCCTAACTCTTTATTTAGAGAGCATTCCAAGAGATCTGGAAAGATAATTAGTGGGAGACCAGAACATTTTAGGTTGAAGTCTTTGAGCGCCATTTCTGCCTCACCACATCCCCACAAAGAGAGCTTTGCTAGAAGGCTTAGAGAGCTGGGGAAATAGTTACCTAGACCTTGCCTTTGATTCTTTGGTTTTGCCAGCTATATCTTGTCCTTCAGATTGCACCTTGTCTCATGGTTTCAGCTATTACCCCTACAAAAACGGGGCTTTGATGTATGAATCCAGCCCTGATCTCTGTTGAACCCTGGGTATGTAACTCTCCAGAACCACACCTGGCAGTTCTTTCCCCTATGTCTCCAACACAAGGTGTAAAACCAGATTCACTCATTTCTTTGTTCCCAAACTAGGTCTGTTTCCAGACTTGTCCACTTGAGTCATTCTATTTTGTAATTTTAGTTACTGTATGAAAACTCTTCAGAGGACCAGGAGGCTTTAAATACTTTTCAAAGCACTGGAGGCTCTTATAAAAAGTTGGGTTTTTTTTCCCCCTAGCACTGAGGTAGAAGTGTTTCATTTCACTTAGTGTTCTTCTGAGGGAAGGAACAATTTGCAAGACCAGCAGATGAACATGGCGGCCGTAGGAGGAGGTGTGAAGGAAGGAAGCTTCCGCGTCTGTTGGCCGAGGTGCTAAGTGGGCAAGGATTGCAGTGCCAGGTGCTATCTCCCAGAATGCAATCAGCACATTCCCAGCATCCCAGCAGAGAAGGAGGGGGTGCAGTGATTTTCCTGGAGGTGATGCAGTGTTTCTAGCCAGTGTGACCACTTGCAGATGGACACGAAGAATCCAGATGATGTCACCAAGCACAGCTGCCATGACATCCACGCTGAGTTTTTGCTTCTAGCCTGACTCAGACCTGGCCCCGAGCATTCTGTGGAAGTCTGAACACATTCTGTGCTTCCTGGTGTTTCTCTGGCGGTCCTCTGCTTTTCCTACCCATTTACCCCCAAGTGGGAAGTCACAGCTGTTGCTGCTCACAGCCTGTTTCCATGGTCTCTTTCCACACCAATGTCAAGAGCAGGAATGTGGACTGACAGCTGACACTGACCAGTTCTTTGTCTTCTTGTTGAACGGAGCATATTAGGGGGCAGCTGAACTAGCTTTGCTTTTCTTTTTGTGTTTATACTATTCTTCCAACTTCCAGATTTCTCTTAGTGACTGAAAGCACTGTGGCCAGGATATCTGAGTTCAGATCTTATCTCCACTATTTTATAGGCTGTGAAAAATTGGGCAAATTACTTAACCTCTCTGTGCCTCAATATTATCTAGTAAAATGGAATAATGGGGATTATTATGTGAATTCAAGGAATTAATGTATGTAAAGAACGTAGAGTAGTGCTTGACTTAAAATAAGTACTGCCTCTTGGAGTTTTTATTACTAAAAAGATATTAATGAAATTTTTATTACTAAAAAGTTATAGTGGTGATCCATAACACAATTAACATTCTATCACCTCTAAGAAAGGTGCTCATTAACAGTAGTTAATATTTGCTGAATACTTGACAATTTTAAGGGAGAATATTCACTACTTCACCAAACTGTGTAAACGAGACAAAGCAGAAGTTTTTGTCACATCTAATAGAGGAAGCTCAGAGAGATTTAATAACTTGTCTAAAATCACAGAGTTCATAAATACAAAGTAAAAATTTAAACTGAAGGTCTTTTGACTCCAAATTTCATACTCTTTCTGCTATATCAAGCTGTCTCAATTTTTTACTGATCTATTCAATTTAGTATTTGTTGAGTCCTGACCTGGTATTGGAACAGGTGAAATGAAGTTGGGTGTGGTGAAGAAATGGCCACCAACCAAAAGACTCAAATAGACAAAATGATACTCTACTATACTCGCTGTTACTTTTTTTAAGTTTATTTATTTTTTGGGAGAAACAGAGACCGCATGAGCAGAGGAGGGGCAGAGAGAGGGAGAGAGAGAATCCCAAGCAGGCTCCACACTGCCAGCACAGCGCCTGATGCAGGGCCCAAACTCACGAAACTGAGATCATGACCTGAGCTGAAATCAAGAGTCAGATGATTAACCGAGTGAGCCACCCAGGCACTCCACTGAGAAAGTTTCTTCAGGAGGTGACCTCCTGATTCCGTCAGAAAATGATTCTAAATACTTTAGCAAGAAGGGACTTAATGCAAAGAACTATGTGCCTGTAAAATTATTAAAAGGGCTGAGAAAGTGAAAGTCACAGAGACCCTCTTGGTACTTTTAAGAAATCATGGAGTGCTTCTAGCAGTTCTACAACAGACAAATCACAGGAATTCACCTGGAAGCCATTGCAAATATCACTCCCATCTTTCCATACATTTACCTACAACTTCTAGAGGGAGAGTAATGGCTAATTCTTTTCTGCCATTGCAATCTCATATCAGTACCTTTCCCTGGCTGCATCTGAACCATAACTCTGCTGGCCAATGAGTCTGGGCAGTATAGTTTCTAGGCTTCCAGCTCTTGATACAGGGAACAAGCTCAGGGAGCAAGAACATTGCTAAATATCAATAAATACTATCTGGTATTCTCCCCATCCATTTGTAAAATGCCTGATGATAGGGATGATTCTCTTCTTCGAGTCCAGGAGACTACTGTTTAATGGAGATAGGTGTCACTCAAGTCAAAGAACTGAATGTTCTCCCTTTGTCACCATCTTAATGGCTTTAAAAACTCCCACAGATACTATTTGAGGGTTTTGCTTTTAGACAGTTTAGTGCATTTGAAGGAGGATGTCCATCTGAATCTCAGAAGATCTTGGGGTTGAGGATGCTGTCACTTGTCTCAGGTGATCTGCAAGGAGCAGTCAGAAGAAAGCCATCATGTTACGCTGCTCACATGGTTTGTAAACCCTGGTTGTGGGTCATAGTCTCTGGAATGGCCATCTGGAAATAAGTTCCGGATCTCCATACAATTTGTGCTGATCTCTTTTCATGCTCATTCTTTCCTCCCTATAAAGTGCTTTGGTCTAGTCTCCTTATCTCCAGATGCGTCTGTCCCATCCCACTCTCCTCCCTCCTCCCATCCCAGGTTAAAGGAAGCCTCTAGGGATAGCAGCCATTAACTATGGCCCCTTCTCTATCTTCTTTCCAATTTCAAGCTAACCCAATGCCCAATTTCCTTTCAGTTCTCAAAGGCTTTCCTCTCTTGACCAAATCTGACTCTAATAAATAAAAAAGGTTGCCTTTCAAAACTATTATTTCTGGAATGGGCTGCAAGAGCTTACTTCAGATGTCAAAAACTGCACATCAAATACTCTTCTCTAAAACAATTTCCAGAACACATATATAGTTACTTGATTTATGACAGAGGCACAATTCAATGAGGAAAGGGTGATCTTTGTCATAAGTTGTTTTGGAACAATTAGATAACCGTATGAAATAATTAACCCTGAGCCCCTACTTGACACTAAAATATTAATTCAGGATGAACAGTAGCTTTACGTGTGAAATAACTAAATAATATTCTAAAAGAAAACAGTATTTTCATGACCTTTGCACAGGCAACAATGAGGACACAAAAAGTATTAACTACAAAAGTCTAAAAAATTGACTTCATTAAGAGAGTCAAAAGGCAAGCCACAGACTGGAAGAAGATACGTGCAAAATATATGTCTGACAAAAGACTGATGTCCATAATACGTAAAGAATTTCTATGAATCAATAAGGAGAAAAGAAAAATAACTGAATTTAAATATATAGAGAAAGACTTCAGGCACTACATAAGAGAATATAAAAAGGATCAATAACTACATGGGAAGTGTTCAACATTATTAGTCTTCAAGACAACACAAATTAAAACCACAATGAAATACCATTACACAGCTTCCAGAATACTAAAATGATTTAAAGACGGACAAAACCAAGTGTTGATAAGGATATGAGCAACCCATACATTGGTGCTGGGGTTATACAAGGACACAATCATTTTGGAAACTACTTGGCAATATCTACTTAAAGCAAATATACATTGTTTTCCTAGATAATATGCTCAAAAGAAATGTGTTTCCATCAACCAAAAATATTCACAAGAATGTCCACAGGAGCTTTGCTCATTATGGTCAGAAACTGGAAATAACACAAATATCATCAGCAATAGAGTGAACAAATAAATTGTGATATATATATGTATATACATATATGTATATATGTATACATATGTGTATATGTATATAATCACAAGACATCATATGGTTATATAAGATGAAATTTCAATGATTTAATATAAATGAACAAGAAAATGATTTTATATATATAAATATGAACTAATCCTCTACCAAACACATAGGTAAATCTTCAAGACATGAAGCTAAGTGAAAAAAGCCAACAAAAAGAGTATATACTCAAAGATTACATTTGTCTGAAGTTCAAGAACAGGCAAACAAGTCATGGTAATAGAAGTTAGTACAAAAATCACCTCTTGAGACATGGTGGATGTTGGCTGGGAAGGGGCCAAGGGAGCCTTCTGGAGTTTATGGGAATGTTTATATCTTGATCTGGGTGGTGGTTGCATGTATATATACATTTGTAAAAATCCACTGAATCATATGCTTGCAATGAGTGCACTTTCTGTGGGCATGTTGTTTCTCAACTTAATAAGAAGAGAAAAAGACCCTATTTGGGAAATTTAAAAGGTAAATATCAAATACTTCTCTCTTTTCTTATAATAATGTTCATTCTTCTCCAAGGAATGTGTATACTTCCGATTGACTTGGGGGAGGGCCACGAACAGGGAGGTCTGGAAAAGAGGAGAGCATACCTTTGCATTTTTGGTAGGGAGAGGTGTGGGGCTACACGTGGAGACACACATAGGCACCAGGGCAGGTGGTGGAAGGAGAAAGAAGAAAACAACACTAGTCAGGCTGCCCTTGTGCTCAGTGTAATGCTTTACACACACAATACCAAGTAAACACTTGCCAATTTTCTGACTGAGCCTTTACAAGGAGACTGGTCCCCGTTAATGGTGAAGGAAGCAAACATGATTGCATGAAGGTGCACAAGCTTCTTTCCAAGATTCCCTAGAGTGGACTTTGCTCCACAATACCGAGTTGGCTGCCGGGCTTCAAGTTACTTCTCTTTAAGGTTAGTGCTCAGCTTCACACTGATCAACACAGCTTTCCTTATAGAGACTATGGGTTCACCAGATTGTTGCCTCTCTGGTCTGGGAAAGTCCTTTCAATTTAAAACTTCCCTGGCATACCTTCCACCTCCCCTCCTGGTTTGCTTGGTGGCCTCGGAGTAAACTAGACACGCTACGTTTGAACAATCCCATCATCACCAGACAAGCTTATCTCAGTCTAGCCATAGACTTAAAAGTACCTGCACTTTATGTTTTGGGAAATCCATCCTGTGTCTACAGAACATCCCCTCCCATGAACTCCTAACAAATATCTGGAAGATGTCAAGGAATGAACCTTGGCTGACCCATTTGTGCACATCTTTGAATTCCCTCCCTTCTGCACTTTGTGTGGAGCTGGGTGAGTGGTCTGAAAACTCTTGAACGCTTCTGTGAACCATAAATTCAGAGAACTGTTAGTTTGGGGATTTGAGGAACAGATTTCAGGAAGTAGCAAGGAATAATCATGCTTTGGGTCATTTCATCATTGTCCATTCCCAAGAGTTTACATATGTTCTCTGCTTGTATCCCCACAGATCTGCATTTCCTGTTGGAGGGAAAGGAACCAAGTCAGTATTCAATTTGCAAATGATATTAATCAAAATTGTATTTTAAGTGACAGCTTGTGGTAATGTGGGGATAGTTCCATCTCTCACAGAATATTCTGTCTGCTTGAATGTGAAAGTAAAACGATGTATGTCCTCTCTGCATAAAGAATCAAGTCATAAATATATATTCCTTTCCCATATGGCATATCTTTTCAGCCCTTCTTATGTGCGTATTCAGATGAATAGCAAGCAGTAGCCTTGAGCTGTGTGACCAAGTTCATGTTATTTTAAGAATCTAAGGGTTTGACCTCAGCTCAGAGTCACACTTAAAATGGATAGATTCTATGTCTTGTAGTTGTAAAATGGGAATTCTTTGCTTGAGGAGTTTATTTCATTGTTTCTATGGTATGGAAAAAATGGAGATAGTGATAATTACGGAAAGAATCATTCATTTTTTTCTATGTAGAATTTACAGAGTCTGCAGGTTTCGGTTTCTAGCCTAGAAGTAGAATCATCTGGTGTTTGAACTTGTTTATTTTGGTCAAAAATGTGACTACAGGGAGAAAAGGATTAGAACATTTTTTGAATGACTTCCAAAAGCATCTTAGACATCAAAAGGGTTATAAACAACATTTTAATGATTTAATGTAAATGAACCAGAAATGGTATATTGCATTTCCTTTAGAAGTACATAGGCTTTAAAATTAAAGGGGAAATGCTTAGAGATAGGGTTTCTGACTTTATTGAATCAAAACTGTTTCTAAGATTGATTCTATGCTGGATAAGATTCAAACAGAATAGCTTGCTTTTCTTAAAAAATGTTAATTTGATATATTTTTATTTTGATTTAATTTATTGATTGGTCGATACATTTTTAAGTACTAAAATTCTGAATTAGCTAATAACATTTATATATGAGTCATCTGTACTCATTATCAAAAATGCTGAGACTACCATGGTAAAAATAGATTTCATTTTCTTCATACTAAATGACAACATTATAGTGATTCTGAAAAATAAAGAATATGAAACATGAGTGTCAGCAAAAATTCAAGGACCTGTTAAAGGTAGAGGTTGCAAGCTTGCGGCCCCACTACTGAATCTTCTGCATTCATGTTATATTTGGCCCAGAGAGCATTCAAAATGTTTTTGAGTTATTTGCCAGCATTTCAAAATCAATTGATATAATCAAACACTTAAGATTTCTAATTTCCCTCGATAAACAGAAAATCTGGCTATGGTCACCCCAATTGCTGCCTGGAGCTGAAGTCAGGCTGCCTCTTTGGCAAGCGAGTTCTGCAGTTTGACCAGCCCTTTCTGAGCTATATCAGCCAGTTGCTTCTTGTATCCCTCCGGCTCTGAACGTGTGATCTCTACTGAAGGGTAGAAGTAAAATGCAACACCCCTGAAAACAGCAGACTTTTTTTAAAACAAAGATATGGAGTGCTTCTGCTGTAGTTCTTCAAATGAAAAGTCAACATTGGATTCTTCGAGGTTTGAATAATTCTCAGCAGCAAGTTCTTTGCTTTACCAGTACTCCATTCCAGATCTTTCAGTTGGTTTTTCACAGACGCTTCATCAAAAGGGCAGGAGAACCACAGGGAGCCACATCAATGGCTCAATACTTTAGTTCTTGATTCAGTAGATTAAAGAGGTAGCCCTTGAAACTAGAATTGAATTTTGCAATTAACTGTGATGGTTGTTTCTCCAAGCTCTATCCTCAGCCCCCAAGAATTGGGAGCTCCATATTTCAGTGGACTGGTTAATTACTACAGGGAATCTTTGGTAGACACAAGATTGCAACTGCTTCTATTGGCCCAAGTTTTTGGTTGCTTTAGACATTGTTCGAAGGAGGACCAGATAATGAAATCAAGTATGACTTTTTACATATTATGATCACACAAAGTACCCTTAAGCCAAGCCATCTGCCTTGCATAAACTACTTATGAGGAAAGAAGAGGTTAGAAAGTGAACATGAATCACTATGCAAACCCATCATCCTCATGAATAAAGAACTTAAAACACAGTTGCAAGCATAAAGGTGTCATTTTTAGTAACATTAGCTTAGTTATACTTGGTATCCTTGACTTAAATAAAATGTCAAAGAGTATGCAATATGTCCACTTATAACTCATAAGACAGCCACAAATTACATGCCAGAATCAGTCCACATAAGAGAATAATGCCCCAACCACAGGGTTATGACTGATGGTACTTGACTTAAGTCAAACTGACATGTGATTTTAGTAGAAATCAGAGCTAAAAACAAATGCCCAGAGTTTTCCAAGATTCACCTTCCTGGCATGACAAAAGTCACTGTTTGGTCACAAACTCCTTTCTCTCTAACTAAAACTCCTGCAGATAAGACTCATTATCAGGACCACCATGTGAGAATATAATTATCTGCTGTACCTGAGCTTCTTTTTGATTTTTTCTTGTGTTTGAAACTTACCATTATTGCTTCTCAAAAAATTCTTTGGCATGGCCTCATCTCTCTATTGTGCTAAGCTCAGTCCTTGAGGGGAAGTCCTTGGTGTCCCTTCTGTGTGAGAATCCTAGGAGCAGGGCCAAAAGTTTAGTGTGGGAATTAGTCCCTGAGGAGATTAATAGTTGTGGTTTGCTGTCATAATTGATGACATCTGTTTGCTTCCCCCATTCAAGAGTCAGTCAACAAATATTTATTGACTGGATACTCTAGGCCAGTTATAATTCCTGAGCTATGGCATTTAAATCACTGACTCATACGGCACCTGGATGGCTCAGTTGGTTGAATGTCTAACTCAATTTTGGCTCAGGTCATGCATGATCCCAGGGTCATGGAATTGAACCCTAGATAGGGCTCCATGTAAGTGTGGACCCTGCTTAAGATCCTCTTCCTCCCTGTCTCTCCCTCTGCCCCTCCCCTGCTTGCCCTCTACTTCTCTCTCTAAAATAAAAAATAAAAAACCACTCAGAAAAAAAATAAATGACTTACTCAAATATTTGTCAATATTTCCAGCGATGGAAAATTTAATCATTTCTCTGCAACCCTTGCGAGCTAGTATATGATTTTCACATAATGACATACTTTCTCATGACTAGCTAAGATTCTTCATACTTACTCACAGCATTATCTATTAACACTACTTAATTTTCTTCTGTTCCTCAAAACATTTCACGAGAACATATGATGGATTGCAATCAAACCACCATTCAGATGACCTTTCATTTTTCTTTCAAATAAGTTAGATCCATTTATTAAGATAAGATATCTGCCACTTTGGTAGATACCTTATCCCCTAATGGAGAAATAAGGTAATTCCTCTGTTACTCCTAATACTTGTTCTACCCAGATATACAAGTTTATTCCTTTCTTGTCATTGGTTCTGATGTTGTGGTCGCAGGGTGGTGTTTTCATTGTCAGCTCTCCTGGTCTATCTCAGTAGTCACCATGGTTTTCCAGAGTTGCAGAAGGATTTATATATGACAAGAAGTTGCAACCAGTTAAACTACCAGCTAAAGAGTCAGATAAGCACAATGCCACTGTAATGGTGTCCCTGTGTGATAGGGGCGTCATGCCATCTTGCTGGTGCATGTGACTCTGCCTCTTCATTATTCACATCTACAAAACCTGACTCACTGAGGCTCTTTGCACATCTACAGAATTTTCCAACAGAGACATCTTGCAGGGCCTTCCCATAACTCAAGTGCAGATGGAGAGAAAAAGGTAATAATAGGAGATGTTGGACACCAGAAACCTGGAATCAAGAAAGGCTCAAGGAAGCTTGAGAAAAGAAAAGTCTTCCACCTTTCTCTCAGGATGGATGTTTGGTTCCTTTGAGATTCAGTGTGTTTTCATGGGATCTGAGGTACTGTGAAGTTGTAGTGAAAGCTAATTACTAGCAATTTGGGTGAAAGATGGACCTTACAGAGACACAAGATACAGAGTAGTATTGGCACCTGTAATCTAGTGGAGAAATAAGTTTTTATTCATTTGGACTCCAAACTCGATAGTCACTTATACTTGTTTCCATGAACATACCTTTTGGGAAAAAGTTACAGGGTAAGTGCAATTGAGACAAATATGCAGGTGAGGCCCCGGAAGCAATTTCCATACCACACAGCATGATGAGGAAGAACATAGTAAGCATATTTCAGCTTTGCAATCTGTATCCCTGGCTTTTACCGTGTGCAACAGTCTGGCCAGCTACCAAGAACTGGACTTAATTTTTACCCTTGTGTATAAATTAGTCCAGCACACTGACGGCAGGATTCCAGAGCTCGGCTCAACCTCAGCTTGCCTGAACCCCACCAGGCACTGCAGCCAGGTCTCTTAAGCCCACCAGCTAATTAAGCTAACTTCCTGATGGGAGAATTTCAAATGCATGGGGGTTATGTTATAGTTACAAGTGAAATGCTACTGAGAGGGTAGGCAAGAGGAAGGGTCATATCTTCTCTAGCAGTCTGATATAATTTGTAATTTGATAAACATACATTTCTTTAACCCAGACAGGGTATAATTCATATCTAAAACACAGAAATTATATTACATCTTTACTTTTTATTGGAAAAGACTCTTAAAGGAGAGAATTATGTTTATCTGACTTAGCCTAAGAAAATGTTCAAGCCAAAACTATTTCAGAAGCTTTAAGGCCAGTTCCTATGAAATAGAATTAAATTAACTCCTCATTTTGGTGAGGGAAGACTAAGACAATATTCTGATATTGTTACCTTTTTTTGCAGGGTGGGGAGTTCAAGAGCAGAACTGTAATTGGAGCAGAAAAAAATTATATGGAAAAGAATCTCAGTATCCAGCAAGACACCTTAAAAATAATCTGAAACATTGCTTTTAGGAAATAGTGGAGGAAAAAAAGGATATCAACAAAATGAGCCTCTGGAATTTATGGAAGATAGTACCTATTTTCTATCAGTACAGTTGCCCACTAGGCTGTCATGTGAGATGTGATGATGGCTCTTTGTGCTTGTGACAACCTCCTACAGAAATGGGAACACATGGCTGAATTTTGTTAAAGGTGATCATGGAGATAGATGCCAGTGAGGTGGTGTCAACTGGAGGGAGAATTCACTGGCAGCTACAAATCCTACTAACCAATAGGAAAAGAATGCAGTGCGCCTTTCTGAGAGAATAATTAAACAGCAGAGCCACAGTGGGTGGGGCTCCAAGGAAAGTGCGAAGGCATGGCGAGTGACAAACTGAACACGTATGAACGCTGTTGCCGGCCCTGGCAGATGCTGTGTGGAAGGTGTGGGGGTGAATCGTAGCTTGGCTGTGCAACCTTCACCTACGGGGTTGCGGGGGGGTGTGATCTGATGAAAGCAGCTGACACTGGAAAACATTTAAGGTACTGATACATGGAAAGAATTGAAAATACATGTGTGTACCTAAGCCAGAGGAAAAAAGGTTGATACGTGGGGTTTTGGCAACTCCATAGGAACTCCTCCCAGGATTATCTCTAGATCGAATCAATAGATACACTCTGAGAAGCATTATTTTTCAAATGTATGCTCATGGAAGTATGATGATGGCAAGAACTGTGAAGAGTCTGAACTCTTGCCCTATTTATAAGCCATCAAATTAGTCCGCCAATTTCATGGATGCTGGTAAAGGACATGGAGACTTCTGGATCAGAGACAAAAGACAAGTTACTGCTTAACAGCAATAGCTATAAACTAAACTAAACTATAACTTGTGTTAGTTCCCTGAGCCCCACATCCCACCAGGGTTACGTGAGGAGGGCCAGGTTACAATGGCATATTTAGTAGCTTGTATTGCAGGAGAGGAATCTTGAACTCAAGGAATCTGGATCATTGCAGGGGTGTGCAAACAAATCTGCCCTTTGCTCCAAAGGGAGATAGTAACTCCATCTTCCAAGACTGGTCTCTTTACCAATATTGTGTTTCCGAGACTCATCCACATTGTTGCATGCAGTTCGGAATTATTTATTCTTCTTTCTACACGGTGTTGCATTTATGAACATTTCACACCTTTTTAAAAAAAAATCTATTCGACTGTTGATGGCCATTTGAGTAATGTTCCTTTTCTAGTTATCATGGGTAGTGCTGCTAGTAGCACTACAGTACATGTCTCTTGATACAACACGTGAACAAATTTCTGTATGTTCTGTGTATGTCTGTCTGGATAGAATACTGGGGTCATACAGTATGGTTACATTTAGCTTTAATAGATGCTGCCAAACATTTTCCCCAAGTAGTCGCAGCAATTTATAATCCTTAGAAGGATCTGAGACTTCTGGTGGCTCCACTTCCTTGCCAACACTTGATATTTTCCATCTTTTTCATATTAGCCATCCTACTGGCTACAAATGGCTATAAAATGAGTGTTAAGCTCTGTGTGGTTTAAATCATGAAGCATTTTTATTTTTCTAGCCCCTGCTTTCAACCAGGCAGTCAAATCCTACTTTTCCATCACTTTAATGGTATCTTGGGAAATTCCCATAACTTTAAGGTTCTCTTTTGGTTATTAAACTAAAGTTTAAAATTTCAGTCTCTCTCTGATTCAGACCTTTTTCCCTCCTCCAGGCCAGACAAGCAAGTCAGGTGTAGAGTGGAGAGGAATGTTATCTTCTTTACAGACCACTTTCTCCTCCCTTGTATGGGTTCTGGTTCTGGTTTGCAGGCAGCAAAGTGGGGCATAGTTTTGATGTCTTGCTAACTAGCTATTTGAGGTTATAATCATCTCCTGGTGGGTGTGGCTACATCTCTGGCTATCAGTGGCAATGTATAATGGGGAATATATCTGGTCTTTGTTTCTAGTTCCTGGCACAGTATGTCAAAAACCCATGCAATTTTCTGGGTAATAGGAATATCTTTGTTATGTTAATCCATTATCCCGTGGGTTGCTAGATAGCTTCAGGACACTGGCTTCTCATCAGAAAGACCAATCATATGATTAGAGAGTTGGACCTTTTGGCCAGCCTGACCTCTGGGGAAGAAAGAGGAGCTACAGATTGAATTCATTTGCCACAGTATTTAACTCAGTCAATCATGGTGAGGCAACGAAGCCCCAGTAAAAACCCTGGACACAATGCTAATTGGTGGTGCATCCTGATTCTGTGCAGAAGCTGGTAGGGTGACGTATTCTGATTCTGTGCAGATTGCTGATTCCATGGAAGCTGTGCGGTCTCTCCCAAACCTTGCTCTAAGTGTATCCCTTATAATAAAATCACAGGCATAGTGCTTTCTTGAGTTCTGTGAGTCATTCTAGTGACTTATTAAACCTGTGGGGGTCATGGGAACTCCCAAATTTGCTGCCAGAATTACAGGTGGCCTGGGAACCTCTATGCAGCTGGTATCTGAAGTAAGGGCAATCTAGTTGGGGACCATCTCCTTACATCTGTGGAGTCTGATGCTTACTCTGGGTGGTTAGTATAGAATTGGATTACAAAATACCCCAGCGGGGGTGGAAGGAGAACAACTACTTTGGCACTAAGCTTCTCCATGGCCAGTGTCCAGAGGCAGGCTCTGCCATGGAGTTTCACACCGAGTTCAATAGAAGCCTGTGAGGCCTTTCTATGACATGGAAGATCGAGTTCCAGCTTGGCCATTTCCGTGTCCTCCAACTCTCAACACTGCCAGCCTGCCTATTAGTCTTTGCTGCTAGAATACTCTGGAGACCAGATAGTCCTCAGAGGCAGGAAATGGACAATACAGATCAATTCCAAGTTCCTTTCTCTGTGTCCACGACACCCGCAGAACTTCACCTGAGGGACTGCAGAGAACTCCACCAACATCCCTACCTCCCACTTTCCCATCCCTCTCATGCTAGCATGGGGCAGGGCATTCAGCCATTGGCTAAGCCGATGTCCAATTTGGGGTGTGAAATGCCAGTCATCCCTTCTTGTAGGTACTCTCAAGTCTTTACAAATAATTCTCTTGGGGCTGCCTCATTCCCCACTTTGGTTAAGGGAAATAATGCCCCTGTCAAACACTCATGCCCCCTCCCCAAATTTAGCTTTCCAGAAACTCTCTCTCTCTTCCAGTCTCTTTGTATAGGCAGTGGAGAGATTCTTGATGGGTGGTAGCAAGGCTTACTCTACGACATATTAGTAAAACCTGCTGGGAGGTTCCTACCCACAGGAGAATCTCTCACTAAGATGTAGGAGTCCTTAGAACCTCTTTTTTTTTCAGCTTTAGGCCTCAGCCATAATTCCTGGACTGAGTCTTCTTATGAATTAACAAACAAACAAAAACAGGTCAGACAAATCAACAAAGATACTTTGAGCACCTATTATTTCACATAGTTGATGAAATGAAAATAGAAAAAGAATCACAGAGTTAGTTGTGAGTGATCTTAGCAGGAAGGAAAAATATCTGTAATAAGAGATGGGATTTGGAAATCATGAATAAGAGAGAGCGTTGGTCCTCATCGGGACTAGTAATTCTGTGTTGGCAGTTCACCCAGTGCTATTTCTCTGCTTCCCTCATTGTAGCAGCACTAATTACAGGCAGGGGAAGGTGAACTCAGCATAACTAAATTGGATTATTTTTATTGTTTCCTCAGGAACTACACCATGTGGGGAATGTTTGTTCAGGGAGTATGCTGTGTTTGTATTCATTTCATTCAATTGTCCACAAGAGTGATTGAATTTTATGTCCTGTAGGTTTAACACTATGAAATATGCTTGAAGTCATTAATTTTAGACAGGATGTGAATTTCAAAAGTCCTGAACTATCCCTTTGTTCTGTCCTCCCATGTCCTTGTGTTTTGTCATTATTTTATTTAGCCGATCTTCCCTCTTGATCACTCATTTAGCTTTTCTTAAAAATATAAAAGCCTTAAGGCCATTGGCAAACATCTGCTGTTGGATTTGGGGGCTCAACCTTTCTGCTGGGTGGTCATTACTCTGATAAGGACTTCTATGCGATGAGACTTCTCTTCTGTCACACTACAGGTACTGGAAGGGGACAGGACAGCCAGCAATGCAAAGTCATGGCTGGGAGCACAGCCTTCACCTGGGTCCACATTCAGGTTCCACCACGTAGCAGTTCAATGACCTTGGGCAGTTGCTTACTCTTCCCGACCCTCCATCTTATGATTTACACAATGGCTTGTATAAAGCTATAAAAATAGTACCTCCCTAACAGGGCTGTTGGGAGGATTAGATGAGATAATGCATGTGATTCCCTTAGGGCACTGCCTGATGCATAATAGCGCTCAATAAATATGACATGCTATTCTGAATAAGGGGGTGGGGGCGAAGAAGGAATGTTCTTAGTAAATGTGTACATAGTCACTACAAATTTTATAAGTGCTATGGCATTTTTGTGGACTGTGCTGTCTCCAAGAGGGATATATGGCTTTTCATTAGGTTGGAGGGCCTTCTCCGTGAAGAAGGAAATTATCTCATCAGGGTTCATGTTCCGCGGTTGCAGTGCCTGCTGAGGTTGATTTAACTCACTTACGAAGCCACACACCACGCAGCAGTGTTCATCGCCCTCTGCATTAGCTTATTAATCCTCGAGTTATTCCTCTACGGTTCAAGGGCATATTGGTTTTCTAGGGGAGGCACCACGAGGTGAAATAACGTGCCCCAACTGGGACCAAAATGGGGTGGCTGAGTCAGCTCTGTTTCTCCTGTGGCCCACCCCCTCAGAGGCTTCTTTGGCACTGATGACTTTTTCTCCCTTAAATTAATGTTTTAATTGTAGGTGTTTTATTTGCTAAGCAAGAAAGAAGCAGTGGGGGATAATAGAGGATAAACAGGACCGGTATAAGCTTTGGCTTTTTAGTCCCTTGCCTGCTGTCACTGCTGTGTGACTGGGTACAAAGCATCACATAACTTTCCAGCCCTCATTCCCACATCTGTACAACCCAGGATCAGATTGGAACAGTCTCAATGTTCCCTTCCAATGCAAACACTCCAAGGCTAATGCTTTTGGAGAGAAGAGATGGTCCTTTCTGATGACCTTAAAATCTTATTAAATTCATGTTATTAAATAACATTATGCAAATTTTGACCCATCAGCAAGTATAGTGTAAAGTACCACTCTGGGCATCTTTAGATCCTAAGGAAATGCAAGGCAAACAATCAGAGAGTATCTTGACTACACCAGGGTTGAGCATTTTGTCATGGGTCCATCCTGACCCTCTTGTCTTTATCCAGATGCTGTGGGTGGTGCTGCTTCCTGCAGAGCTTCCTGGCAGCTGTTGCTCTTGGAACCTTATGTCTGATGGTTGCCAAAGACAGTGAGCTCATGCCATGGCTGCCTGGCCCGGCGTTCAGCCCCAAGAGCTCTTTTCAGCAAAGGTCTCTCTGCATTTCCTCTCAGGCGAATGTACAGCTGGTGCAGGTAGCATCTAACTGTAGTATAATCACCCGACTGTTCTCCAATGTCAGGGGCTCAGTCCTTCCCTCCTTAGCACAGATGCACACACCCTGACAATGCCCGTGGTTGTCTCTAAGAGCCACTTGTGATATGCCATTGTTTCTCTTCAATACATCTATGAGGGAGAAGCTCTGGAAAGTGATTTATCAGCTTGGGTCTCTTGTCTCAGATGTTGCTTTTCCTTTGCTCTGCCTTTCTGAGGGAGAAGTCTCTAGGTAACTCCACAGAGATTTTACAGCCTGGTCTGTATCCCTCATGACCTCTCCAAAGGAAGGTGCTGGCCTCTGGGCATTCACCAATCCTGTGAGGCCAAATACTTGGCTATTTGGACTGGAAATAACAGTTTCTGATGGGAAAAGGGAATGAGGATGGTAATGGTTGTAAGAATACTATTGTCTGAGCATCTTAGGTGTCAATCGTGCCTATCATCTCCGTCTTAGAGATGAGAGAACAAGAGACATGGAGAACTGCCTTGTGACCACAAAGCTGTTAAGTGGCAAAACTGGAATTTAAATTAGCCTGAGTCTAGCTCAAAATCCAGGAGGGAAGGTACCAATGCTGGGGGCTGACTTACCATGCAGATAACCTCTGCAGCCCAGAGAGACCATGCAGAATCCTGTTTTACAGACAGTTGCTGTCCTTATACAGGATATATGGGTATTCCCTGCTGTGTTTGTTCATATGCTTGGAGACTTACCTCTGGAAGTACTTCAAGCTCCTATTTGAGGTAATTTGAAGTATAGTAAGCCCTGCCCAGTGCTGGAGAAGAAAAAGTCACTTGCAAATGAAGCTTGTGCTCCAACACTACAGAAAGGGCTCCTCCATTATCCAAAATGATCTTCACAACTAGCGGCAGAAAAAAACCTGCAGAGTTAGGGTCAAATGCCCTATAGAAGAATTAACCAGTGTTTCTTATACCTAGTCTGGTCCAGCCTCTGCTTTCTCAATTTTAAATTTTTCCATATTTTTCTTCATATAACTTTTTATTGAAGTAAAAAATACATACGCTAAAGTACACATATCCTAAGTATGCAACTTGAAGGCTTTCTGTCGTTGTTGTTAACAAACTGAACATTCTTGTCCTAATCAGCAACCAGCCTGAGAAACAGAACATTAGTAGCACCCCGAAACCCCTGTGTGCTCCCTATTCACAAAGACTTCTATCACCATAAGTCAGTCTTGGTTGTTTTGTACTTTGTGAGTACACTATAGGTGTATATAAGTAGATTAACATACATGTGTTCCTTTATGGTCAGTTTCTTCTGCTCAGTGTCATGTGTGTGAGATTAACCCATGGTGTTGTATGAAGTCAGAGATCATTAGTTCTCATTACTATCAGGTATTTTATTGTGTGAATATGACCATTTATTTATCTATTCTTCAATTGATGCACACTGGGCTTTCCATTCAGGGGCTATTGTGGGTAGTCATGTGCCTTAAATTTTAAAAAGTATTTTGTAAAGTCTCACCCTAGGTGCCAAGTAAGTAGGATTTTGGAATGTTCACCCTTGTCTTTGGTTCAGCTTCCTGGGTGCATGGGGTTAGCAGGTGAAGTCAGTGAGTATTGGGAAGCCTACCGTGCTGCCTTTGTTTCAGACGGCTACTGCTTTAACAATCCTAGGTGGGAAGGAATATGGGTCAGCTCATGTTCTGACATGCTACCAAAAAATATCGACGGAGCCCAGTGTCATCTGTTGGCCAAGAATACTGCTGGTCTCCATCCCACAGGGAAGACTGTATTACAACCAAAAGTCTTTGAGACAATTAGGAACATTATAATTAATGGTCCAGATCACTCAAATTTCATGACACACTTTCAAGATGGGGATCTCGGGATCTGTAGATTACATTTTGAGGTAAAACTCTGTGACCACAAATTCAGTGTTGTTCTCTGCAGTAAACATTTCAGGGAAAGCTTGGCTGCAGGCAACCTTGAATGGCCAGCGTTTTAAACGACATATTTTAAGGAATGGCATAGATTGTAAGTAAGAACTGCGGGAATAAGCCATATTATAAAGGTCATTTGTCTTTGGGAAATATCCAGTTGCATACTTGACTGTGTTTCGCAGCACAGAATGAAGAAGAAAAAAACAACAGAGCCAGAGAATCTGGGAATGGAGTAGGGGTAGGAGCACTAAAAAGTAAGACTCTGGGATGCCTAATAACTCTTTGAATCATGGGCCCAACAATCTGAAACAGAAATATATATTTTAAATTACTGCAATTTCATAAATTAAATTTTCCTTTCTTTCCTGGTCTCCACATGTTTTCAGAAAAGTGATGATGGATAGAAGATTTCTAATGGCACTAAAATTTGTTTTCTTAATCTTAACACATGATCATTTTAGTAAATTTGAATGCATAAAGAAATGTATGAGCAGTAAACTTAAAAAAACAGCCATAATCCTATGATCCACAGTTAGCCTCTGTTAAAATTTTGATGGCCTTTGTGTCACATCTATAACTGAATTCCTACTGGATAAAAGCAGTTTATCCTCTTTAAAATTTACCTTAAATTGTGAATATATTACACATAATATTCAATTATACTTAAAAAGTAGCACTTTTGTCTATCATATGGGTGCGTCAAATTTATTTAACTTCTTCTCGATCCCATATTATGGGTGACAACATCACCTACATTTGTGCACTCTGGGTTCTACTTTAATTTATAATTTGGGGAGAATCTGTTAAACATAAAAAAAAATTACTCCTGTTAGTATAGAATGTAGCTGTGTACTTTCTTACCTGTGTTCTCTGAGGGGGGCAGAATTGTGATCTGTGACTTTTTCTTTAGCAAACATATCTGCTCACAACTGGTGAGAAGCCATCTACTAGAGTTCTCAGTTAAAAAGCCCATGAACTTGCTACCCAGAATCAAGATGTCAGCCATGAGAGAAGATCAGAGTTTGGACCAGATGCAATATCTAGGTTATCCTGGTCACTCTCAAGCCCGAGTATCTCTCACAGGAGAAACCAAATGCCACTGCATCCTGTATACAATTGACAGTGTGGCATAGAATTAAGAGGGCTAACGCATTACCTACAATGATACTATCGTATTATTGTTTGAGCTTCTCTCCCCAAGCCAATTACTCTTCCTACCTGACATCGAAAAGGTCCACTTTGTTCCCCACAGTCCACAGACCAAACATGTGAAATGTACAGCCAGTTTTGAGTTAGTTCCAGGGAATCACAGGCAGGTTACTAACCCAGGAGCTGCTCCTGACAGAGGAAGGAAACTCACTTCTCAGGAAGATGGAATGGGTCTCTGTCTGATATGGGAAAGGGGAACAACTCAGTTCCAAAAGTCTCATTCTAACTCACTACCCACGACACACTTGTTCAAAGGATATAGGCAAGTCCCAGTGAGATCTAAATGATCCCGTGAATCTATCAGTGGGGAAATAGGTTCTACTCACATAAATGGGCTAGAAAAAAGCTCAGGGCCGAAAGCTGCCACCACGGGGCGAAAATGCTCGAGGATAGCTAGTGAGGTATTGTAATGGGATCACAAGTAACTTATTATATCACTTTACTTTACTTTCCATCTGGCGTACCTTGATCACAAACTTCCCTTGCCCCCCAGACCCTTTGCTTCTTGCACACACAAGTTAATGATTACTAGCTGATTGTTTTCTCCACGTTCATGTGTGTAAGATCTTGTTTTCCTCATGTTCACCACGGGGGGACTATCCTGTGAGCTCAACAAATATGGTGACAAAACGCCTGTTTCAGGGCTCTTGTCTCCTCCTGGACATTAGCCTCTTTCCTATTCAATTTTGCATCTGCTCTCTTGCTGGACAAGAAAAAACTCCAGACTCCTAGTCTGTGACATCTATCCAGTGTTTTATAGACTGTAGTCCCTTTTGGGGAGAGCAGGAATTGGAAATCACTTATTCTACACATATGCCCACACACACCTCAGGCTTTAACCTCAATCTGGCCAATATGCATATCCTTGACATGGGGACAGAGTGCAATAACAGTTAAACTATTTCTCCAGCAGAAGTTGGGGTCTCTCAGGCTTCTGCATCCTTCTCTTGGTGTGTAGAGCCAGATCACTTCAGTCTCAGGCTACTTGCTCCCTCTCACTTCCTTTCCAGTGTCTCTGCTAGACCATGAGTGTTGGCCTCTTCTCAGCCTCCCCATAGGATTGCTAATGTTTGTGCAGGAACATTCCTGCCACCTGGAGTTATCTCTCTGCATTTTTCCTCTTTGTTTCATTTTGGTTCATAGCAGGGCGCCATAATTTTCTCCCTTTCTGTTAATAAAAATTAAGCAATCAATTTCCTTCCCCTCCATTACACTTAATTCCCTCTGTAACTCAATTATTATTGCAACTCTGGCAAGTGCATTGAGAGGCAGATGGCAGGAAAGACACGTTGCCAAAATAAAGGGCATTGTTGCAGAGGAACACTGTTTACATGAAGGTGATGACACTCTCTTTCCAAGGATAGATTATTTTTTCTAAAATCAGATTTATATAACTCTATTAATGTAACAAGTTTATGCAAGTGCTGCCAAGGTTAACATAAGCACATGTAACAAACTCACAACCCCTGAAAATACTTGGTACGTATTCTTTTCTTTGGTACATATTCTGGGGCTATAGGACATTAAAATAAACATATTATGTGACTTTTTATTCCCAGAACAAGAAATACAATGAATGCACTGCCATTTTTTGAGTGTTAAAATATCTGGTTTGTAAAGGTGTTTCAAATTCTGTGTATTGTATTTGTCACAGTGGAGAGCAAGACTGGCAAGTAAAAAGTATGGTCCTTTGTAATAAGCCTCGAAAAGATTGTTGTGGTCGGCAATGCCATAAGGGTCCCAGCTCAAGTGCAAACTCCAGCTGATTGATCGATTGATTACTGGTGCCTGTGTACTCTGGGATGGGGAAGAGAGGAGACAAGAGGACAGGCATCCTCTATCATATTCCTGATGGCCGGGGATGCCCAGAGAGAAGGAATGCAAGGTCTTTGAGTAGTCCTGTCCTAAAGTGAGGCCCTGCTGGCTTTCGGTGGACTCTTTCTGCATTGTATTAGGTTCGGCTATAAAGTGGAGAGGCTGTTTTACACAAGTCAGCTATAAAGCCAATCTTCCGATTTCATAATAACCCTACGTTTATAACACTTTCTGCCCTGTAAAAACACTTTCATTTCTCCCTGCTCCTACCTCCCTGGGTCACTTCCTCTAGCAACTTGTTCCTTCCAGAAAACAGGAGAGTCCCTGAACTACAGATCTCAGAACCAAGACTAAGCAGTGTGGAGAGCTGCTCCCTGTATTCAAGACAACCTGGACATCTGTGTCCCATTAATTCCCAAAGTGGATATGGCTTATCAGGACACATGAGGCTGGAATGTCTGGCCAGAATTTTCCTTCTCCTAAAATAACTTGGATAAGAATTACATAAGTGATTAATGGACAGAAATGTAAAAAGAGTATGTTTTCCTGAACACCAGTGTTTTGTTGAAACACCAGAAAACATAGGTAAGCCTAATAAAGAAAATAAGATCACCTGTACTTTTACTTCATGAGGACAACAGTCATCAATATTGTATCTCAATACTTCTTTAATGTATATAGGTGCTCTTAAAAATAAAAGCAGCCATATAATTCCATTATAATGTATTTTTTCCTTCAGTAGTATATTATTATTCTTTACATTTTATCACATATGCTGTGGTCTCATTTTTAATAGCTACAAAGTACCCCGTTACATGGATATACCATGATGTATTTTAACCACTTTCCTATGGTTACGCATTTAGAAGAATAAGTGATTATACACACAACAGCTTTCTTATTACTATGACTCGATCTATATCTGTAATTATTACCTTAAGACAAATTATTAGAGGTGACACCACTGAGTCTAAGCTTATTGGAAATTTTAAGGATTTTCTATTGCCAGACTAACTTCCTGAAATGCTATATGATACTTTGAAAATTATAATTTTTCAGAGCCACATACATGATTTATATTTTCAGTGTCTGAAGAGGCACTATTTGTATGTATATTTGGCATATGTCCCGTTCAGCTCTGTGGCTAGACATCGTAGGTACTGATGTTCCTTAACAGCCACCATAATTAGTACTCCTTTTAGTGCACCAAGTTTTCAAGCTCACCAGTTATTTTGAAAAGTATTCCTCATTTATACAACTATTAATATATTTAGCATTACAAATCAGTGGCCCTAGGCTTGCAATGGGATTCAGATGTCTGTTCACTTAGATTAATTTTCATAATTTATTTGAAGAATTTTACTCAATATTCATAAAGCCAAATGTTCAAATAGTTTATCTGCCAGACCATTATGGCCCTGTCATTGTATGTGAGGCCCTTGTGTCTGCGGCAGGCCTGGCGGCCGCACCCCAGCTCCAACAGGGACAATACAGGTAACGTTCCTTTGGCTCCACTCCCAAAACCACAGCACACAGATGGTGGAGAACAAAAGGTCTGCGTGGCCCGCCATGTTTCAGCTGTCCCTCTAGCTTTCTCCCCAGCCCTCTCGCGTCTCCTCCTTCCCTGCTCTCTACTTCCCTCCAGAGAGAGCCTCTACCACTCTCATGGACAAAGGGCCATGCTCAAAACACCCCAAGTGTTGGTGCAATATGGTAAAGCTGAAAGGGGAGAGATTTATTGTCACTCAGTCCTCTCATTAGACTTTGTCCTCACCCTCCTCTTTGAATGTCAGAGAAATAAAGTCCATCTAGGTGCCAACAAATCCTTCTGATAGAACGGTTGCCATAGCAACTTTATAGAGACAATTAAACAGCAAACCATTCAGTCAGAAGGTGTTGGCTCGGAAACTGCTCTGCATGGCACACCACCTTCCTTTGAAACTAGATTGTTCTCTGTGCCCCAGCATCTATTTTGTGTTACTGTGTTTGAGACACAATCCTTTGTTAAGGTATTTGATTTACGATGGAATTAAGACTCCCACAGTGGGGAAGAAGGGGCGGGGTGGAGAAGAGCTGAAAGACTGGAAAAATAGGACAAATATAGGAGGATGATTTTTTAAAAGGGAGAAGGAGGAGGGAAAAGCTTAAATAGAATCAATTCATTCAAAACCAGGTGCAGAAGAATAATGTCAATTCTGTGCTCTGCGAGATGGTAAAACAAAATCAGCTCCATCTAATGTATGGGCTGGTTTAAAACAAGCCTTGTGTTATTATTAATATAATCCCTGCTTTGTAAGCCATGACATTTAACCGGGTAATTAAATAATAATTGATTAAGTCTGCAAGGCATAAAACCAGGCAGAAAGGCACACTCCCCGAGGTGATTTTTATCAAATATTGACTTACTCTTCAATATTAATGATGGGAATTTAATGTTATATTTTATATTTACATACTAACCTTGTTTGAAAGACCCTTTGTAATTTATAGGTTCTCAAGTTACACATGTGACTTGCATTAAAGTACAAAGGAAAAGTCCAAGGGATAGGGAATGTGCAAATGTGGGGAATGGGTGGGGGAATGAATCTTTCCCACAATTAGTCCTGCATCTGCTGGGGTCTCTCACCCATCATGGTCCTCATAACTGTGTCATAAATACTCAGAATGTTCTTACTCTACAAAGACACATACTCCATGCTAGGCAGAAGTGGAGCTCGGTTTTCAAGCAAACTCCTTTGCTTTTGCTGGCTTTGTGGGAGGGCCAGAGAGAGAATATGGTGACCCAACCCCACTGGTGTGCTGGTAAATGGTTAACAATTGCCTCTCCAGAAAAAAATGCATGTGTATGCGTACATAGGTAAATTTATTCTGCCTTCTACTGACAAAAGTGATATGCAGAGTGTGATTTAAGAAGAATGATAAATATACAATATCCTTTTTTTTCTAAATTCCATTAAGCCAACTACTTCTCACAGAATGCTTTTTGTTTTTTTGCTGAACTTTCATATCTGTGGTCAACCTATAGTTGTAACCAATTTCCAATTGCTTGCAATCAACAAACAATAGTTTCTACACAAATGTTGACCGAGATCTTCCTTTTTCTAGGTATGATGAAAGTGAAAGGAGAAAGACACATTGAACTTTGCTTTGGTCAGTGATGTGGGAGCCTTCTTTGCTGAATCATGGCTTTCTGGCACAAGAGGAATATCTCCTCCATGTTTTGTGCTATTCACAATGTAATGGCTACAGGTATAACACACTTTTACATTGAATTCGTATGATTAATGTTTTTTATCTCATCACAATGAACAAAACAGTGAGTTAAGGTCTGATCTGCAGCATTTGCAATTTCCACTCTGATCCTGGAGGCTTTGAAGCTACAACATGCTACTCCTAAACACAGAGTTCAGAAGAGATGTGCAGTAGCGCCCTACTGTTCATGTTTCCATTAAGCAGAGATACAAAGCATGAAATAACCTCAAGAACATAGATAATAGTAAGAGATAGTAAAATAATTAGGAAATGATGAGTTTTGAGTATGTATTTTTTATCTTTGCTTTTAATACAACTCCTTAATTAGTAATTTATTTTTAATAACTGCTACATTTAATGATTGTCTCACAATTTCTGAAAACTTTGTGTTGGCCTCTGGGAGCTGGTAAGAACTGGCTTCATCACACCGGTGTTCCCTGACCCCTCACCTCTGTACTCATCTCTACCTGCAGCTTGTGTGGTGGGTCCTGCCCAAACTCAGAGTGCTGTCAGGATTCTCTGCCACTGCTGATCCTCTGGGGTCCTCCACCAACAGGCACAGAAACCACTTCCAACAACTGAGCTCTGTACCTTGTACCTTGAATACCCAGTCAGTCCCTGGGGTGGGGCCCTTGGTAGCCTCTTAGGTGCTCCATGCTGTGGGTGCCTAGTTCTGCTCTGAATGCCTCCATGCAGCAACACACCAATCTCGCCAACACTGCCCTGGCCCACCTCTCCTGCCCGATTCAAGATGCTGATCTACACTTGCCGGGCTACTTCGTACTGGTATCTTCGACTGTGTTCTCTCAAGAATTTGGAAATTGGAAAAAATTATTTTTTCTCCTT
Organism: Paguma larvata; assembly: GCA_030068075.1. Taxonomy (NCBI): domain Eukaryota; kingdom Metazoa; phylum Chordata; class Mammalia; order Carnivora; family Viverridae; genus Paguma; species Paguma larvata. Next base: position 95,905,762 of record CM057826.1, on the reverse strand, counting down.
GGCTCTCAAGTGTAATATTCTATAAGAAGAAACAGAATAGAATTTTTCATTCTCTGGGTTCCCTCCCAAGGCATCCTAAACCTTGCCTGGGACACCTATTGTCACAGTGTCCCCCACACTCCAATCCCATTTTCAATTTGGGACACACTGCTTAACCACTCCCAGATGACATGAGATATCTTTGACTTTCTTTAACATAAGTATCTCAGCTTTTTATCAGGTATATAATTCAGTGATAAATCCAAACTCTGTATTTGTAGGAGAAGAAAATGGCAGAAGACATTTTATTCCTATAGTAGACAAAACTCTCTTGATTACAAATAATAGCTGGCTTAAGCAAGAAAACAAAAGGAATGTATTGGTTCATATTTAAGATATCCAGAAGTGAAACTGGCTTCAGATCAAGCTGCATCCAAATGAAACTGGACTTCAAATGAAAAATGCTGTTAGTGATTGCTGTCTCTCTCATTCTGTTTCTCATTTTCCGTCTCTTCCTTCTGTATGTTGGCCTCATTCTTTCCTCCTGTAAATGAGCTTTCCTATAGTGCCAAGAAAGGTGCTTAAATGCCAACTCTAGGCTGACTTGGTCTCACTCTACAACTACAGTGGAAAGAAAGGATTTATCATTCCATGTACAGAAATCAGAGGACTTGCATTGGTACTGCACTGGTTATGCACCCTGGAAGACCAATCACGTGTGTTCCGATGGACTTGGCTTTTAACAGGGGAAGAAGGAAGGTATAGTGGAAGTTGTCAGTACCACCATCCTTACCTGGTTGACCTTCACTCTTTGATTGCTCACCTGCCACACATCCAATGTTTGATCTGGGCTTTATGCAGGGTAGACCAGAAGTTCCTGGGATTTGCCCTCAGGTATGTAACGACCCCAGTACTCTTGCTTTTTGTGTGGACAAACTCTGAATCTCATGCTCTATGTTGTTTCCCAGAGTTCTCCAGCAAGTGTGAGCTCTATTTGGGCAGTGTCCACTAGCTTGAAGGCATGACATTTATTGGATTCTTTCCCTCTCCTCTCTCAGGTTCTTACTCTCTTACCATTGTCTGCTGGTATTGTCTGACAAAATAAACTACTTGAACCTGAATTCTTTTATCAGGGTCTGCTTCTAGGTATTTCAAAATGAGACCGAAAGAACCCATGATTAACCTCTCCATTTCGATGTGGAATGTGACAGACACTCTTACCAAGAAAAGAAGGTGCTGGCAGATCAAAGCAACAGACACCTACAATATTTCCAACCATTCTTGTGGTGCTCCTGGTACCAAGGACCTGCTCCTTCACTCCCAGAGTCAGGTGACAGGATCTCACTTCTAAGACCCCTGTAATCACTTTTGTCCTTCTGTTATAGCATCCCAGGTTCCTACAAAGATGGCTCCCAAGAAGTTCATCCCTACTCTCTGCCTCTCTGTCACAATACTGAAGCTCAGATGGGCTGGGCTGCTCACTCACAGGCAAAGGCACCCTCTTACTCTTCCAGCTCCATTTCTTCTCATTCCATTTCAGACAATTAGGTAAGCACTTGACTTCTAAGATTTTCCAAAGGATATTTTTAGGTTATGAGTAAGTATATATATGGTAAATTGAAATAAAATTGCTATTTAGGAAATTAGTTTTTTATTTTGCTTTTTCCTTCATTCTGCCCCATGTCTCTCTCTTTGAGAAACCAAACTCTTGGAGAGTCAACAGAGAGACTTATTGGCCCACCAGTAACAGTGCACACGTAGGGTGTTTCCCCTTTTGTGTTCTATGGAGATCTTGGGCTTTTCTTAGGATTTCTGCTTACTCTTTCCAGAAGGTCAAAATAATTCATAGATATTTTTAACATTAACTTTTTTTCTTGAAATTCCTTTCAAATATCTCAGCATTTCTCAGAGAAACCAAAGCCCAAAGCAATCATAAAACCAGTCAAATCTGTGGCTCAACTTTGGGTAGATTCCCCCATTTTGAGGGCTCTGGCATTTGAAACCACATGATTTCTCGCCCTGGTTAAAAAATGTTTTGGAAATGTGCTCTAATATGCCAAGTTCAGAGAAACCTTCAGTCCCACGTGGGTCACAGCACTGTTCGCCTCTTTTAGATGTTAGTCAAATTATGTTGCGCTATGACTACAAAATGCCAGGGGTGTGTGAATGTCAAAGGGTATGATCCTTCTAGCTATATGCAAGTGGAAGGAAACAGAATGGTAGATACTCTGTGCGCCTTTGCTAATATAGTAACTTCTCCATCAGCTTTGTTAATCTGTTGTCATTGTGGTAATTTGTGTTCTATGTTTGTGAATGTAGAAATGTAAAATAAAAAAAAAAAGAAATTTAAAATTCAGAAAATCTCAGGGTCACTTGGTTGGCTTAGTCGGTTAAACATCAGATTTCAGGCCAGGTCATGATCTCAGGGTTTGTGACTTTGGGCCCCTCATTGGTGAGCTCCATCCTTGCTTCAGGTGAGTCCCACTTCTCTCTCTCTCTCCTTCTTTGCCCATTATGGGCTTCCCTCTCTGTCCCTCTCTCTCTGCCTTTTGCTCACTTAGACCCTCTCTCTCTCAAAATAAATAAATGAAATGAAATGAAATACAGGGAATATTAAATTTTAGGGACGCTTGGGTAGCTCAGTTCATTAAGCAGTCGACTTCAGCTCAGGTCATGATCTCATGGTTGGTGGGTTTGAGCCCCACTTGGGACTCTGTGCTGACAGCTCCGAGCCTGGAGCCTGCTTCTCATGCTGTGTCTCCCTCTCTCTCTGCCTTTCCCCCACTCATGCTCTGTCTCTCTCTCTGTCTCTCTCAAAAATAAACATTATTTTTTTAAAAAAAGAAAATATTAAATTTTAGAAATTTAAATTTTAAAGCAATTACAGTCATATGTTTGGAAAATATCTTTCAGATATTTTGTTATTTCTGTGCCTTGAAAAGGCGATAATGAATGCATTTTAATTTGTATATTTTTGATGTCTTGATGATTTAAGGTCATAATAAACATCCATCATTTCATCATCATCTTCATCATCTAAGCTGTAAGACAATGATGTTCTCAAGAACTTTCAGTGTATGCAGACTCTTTTGATGCTGTTCAAACAGTTCTTGACTAGTGTGTTTCATGAGGTCCCCACCTTCTTCTCTCCCCTCTTCTTCCTCTCTTTTTTTCTACTATTCCCTAACAGACTGTCCCTAAAAACCAATGCTTTTCATCACTCCTCATTAATCAACTCAGCAAATATTTGCAAGCACCTAATCTATGCCTACTAGTGTTCTAGACACTGGGGATTTGGCAGTGAATAAAACAGACAGGATCTTTCCCTCCCAGAGCTTGTTTTCTGGTAGGTAATGTCTGCCTGTCTCTAGTTTTGTCTCTTTTCCTTGCCTTCTTCCAAACGAATGAAACTTAAAACTAAGTAGAACTATGTTTGCAACATCAGTAAATAAGCTCTGAACAAAGATGTAAAGGTCTAGTCCATGACTCACCTCGTGCAGTTCAGAGCATGTACTATGTCATGTGAATTTTTAGGTAGTGAAAACTCTTACTCCTGGTTTCTCAGCAGTGAGCCAGATGGTTTGGCTGATAAGACAATAGCCTCTGGATAAGTGCCATTTTATTTGATTCAGATAAATATACTTTCTGAAAGGACCATTTCTCTCTCTTGCCCAATGGAAAAGGATAGGGATACATGATATAAAGGGTCTTAGGAACTTGTGCTTAATATTCAAAAGAACTTGTAGGACACATTGTGATTGGCTCTGCTGGTGCATTCTGAGTTGGTTTGGTACTGCGTATTGATTCTAAAGTGGAACGTCCCCACGTTAACAAGCCAAAGCTACCTTCCAGCTTCACCCCAAGTATCCCCACGCTGCAGCTTAGGGAAGAAAATCTCACTCTTTAGGTCATCCCAGTTTAAGAAACAGCCTGGCAGCTGCCACCTGGTCAGTGCCTCCAGATTTGGCACGTGGAACAGGGCAGCCTGCCAACCTGCCACCTGAAGGATGTCTTTCTTTGCTGACTTGGTCCCTGTCATTTCCCCTCCCCCACATTTGTTTGGTTTTCCCATGTGTTCAAGTTTGTCCAAATGGAAAAAAAAAAAAGTCTTCAGTTAATCCAAGTGATCATGCTATGTGCATGGGAGAGAGAAAATCTGAATCTTTTTCTGGCTGCTTTACTGACTGCCATAAATTGTCCTCCAACACGCGTAGAGAGAGTGGAGCCAGGATTTCCATAGAAGGATTCCAACCAGGAAACTCTGGATGTGCTTTATTTTTCAGAGAACTACTCTCTGGTTTTCAGGCCCCCTAGCCAACTCCACCCATGGAAGGAACTTGACGTTGTTTTTAAGGAGACACTATTGACTTCAGATGGGAGCACAAATGCAACCTAGGGTGTCAGAGGAGAGCAGAACTTCTCAAAAGTCAAAAGTAAAGTTCACACACTCTCCATGACAAAGGCAAAACATAAAAACTTCTTGAAAATATTTCTGAAACCAGATACGACATTCTATTTATCTTAACCATTTACCTGTACATAATTAAAACTGATCAATCCACTCTTCTAGAAAGTATGCAAACTAATTTGACAATATGAGAATTTGAGGTTTTACTTTTTGCAAGGGGAGGGGAAATGAAGGCCATTGGGGATCCTATTTTCTTCCTTCATCACCTAACTTGCTGAAAGGTATGCACTGCTTCTGGAGGGGTGCAAAGAACCCCAGGCTGGCTTACGAACCTATCAGGCTTCTCAGTAGTAAAAGGTATAAGACAATTTATGAGGTCTTACAAAAATAAAGGATCTACAACTTCTCTGCAAATACACCTGAGCTGTCAATGACAACTATCCATTCTGCATTAGGACAATACCTGTCATCTGGGCCTATCCTACATGGAATAGTAGGCAAAGGGTCTCCTACTCAACTAAGTCTGAGCAAGGCAGAGTAGACTTTGAGGATGAGGAGGCTAATGGCTCGCCTACCTTACAGGAACACATTGATCAGGGTGAAATGGGACAAGCTTTGCTTCTATATTTGAACCCTGGAATTGCCAGTAAACTTGAAGGTTCAAGTTGAAAGTTTTAATTTAAACATTTTCCCATTCTTCATCTCCTACCTCCCATGTTTGTAGTTTTTGAGTACACGTTATAGGGAAATACTGCTGAAGGGTGATAAAGAATGTTCTCTCTCTAGGAGCACCTGAGTGGCTCAGTAGGTTAAGGGGCTAACTCTTGGGCACGTGTTGGGATGAACACTGGGTGTTAAATGTAAACCAATTTGAAAATAAACTATTATAATAAAAAAAAAGGGGGGGCTAACTCTTGATCTCAGCTCAGGTCATGATCTCACGCTTCATGGGATAGAGCCCCGTGTCACACTCTGAGCTAACAGCACCCAGCCTGCTTGGGATTCCCTCTCTCCCTCTCTCTCCCTGACTCCTACCTGTGTGTGTGCTCACTCTCTTTCTCTTAAAATACATAAGTAAACATTAAAAAAAAAAAGAATTTTCTCTGAAGAGAGAAAATGCTGCCAGAGTGATAATGTTAAAACTAAAAGCCCACTTCTCAGAACCTTTTTCTTATGTTCACTAGACAGAGGGAAGAGGTGTTTGTGAAGGTGAAAGGAGTGACCTGGGGACTTTCCGTGCCTAGGGCTGGAAGAGGGAGGTGCCAAAACTGGTTCTGGTTGACTGGGAAGGTGATGGGAGTAGTCATAGAAATGGGATCTGATGAGCATTGGACCCCCAGGGCCCCCAGGGACAACTAGCAAAGAGGGACATAAGAGAAAGGCCATGGTTAAAGACTATGATTCCACATAGTCCGCTCAGCACTACAAGATTGAGTTCCATGTTCCTAGTATGTGTTTGCTAAAGGCTTTCCATCACTGTGAACCCAGCCTCTCCATAGACTTGTTTTGACAACTTTGTAAAAATTATATATATATACATGCAGGCTTAATTCTAAATTCTTTATTCTGTTCTTTTAATCTATTAGGCTATCCTTAAGCCAGTATCAGAATACCTTGATTGTTGTAGACTTAAAGTACATCTGGAAATCAGGCAGTGAAGGTCTTTCGATTTTGTTTTTCTTCTTTAAGATTTCTTTGACTGTTAAAAAAAAAAAAAAGATTTCTGGGGCACCTGGGTGGCTCAGTCAGTAAAGTGTTCAACTTCGGCTCAGGTCATGACCTCATGGTCTATGAGTTTGAGTCCCGCATCGGGCCCTGTGCTGATGGCTTGGAGCCTGGAGCCTGCTTCGGATTCTGTGTCTCCCTCTTGCTCTGCCCCTCCCCTGCTCATGCTTTGTCTCTCTCTGTCTCAAAAATAAATAAACATTAAAAAAAAAGATTACTTTCTTTGGCTACTCTAGATCTTTTGTATTTCCATATAGATTTTTAAAAGACATTTCCATTTTTATATAAACTCTTGGAGGCTTTTCATTTGAACTGCATTGAATCTATAGATGACTATGAGGATGGTTCCTCTCAAATTATTGAGCCCTCCAGTTCCTGAAAATTTTAAATCTCTCCACTTATTCAGGCCTTCTTTAATTTCTGTAGCAATATTTTATTGTTTTCATTATAAAGATATTGTATGTATTTGCTAAATTTTTATGCATTTAATTTTTTATGCTGTTATAAGTGGAATTTTATTTTCTGCTTGTTACTATTATGTAGAAATACCATTTATTCTTGCATTTCTATATTCCACAATCTACTAAATTCAGTTATTAGTTATAGTAGGTATTTCATAGATAATTGAATAGAAGTCATGAAGATGGACATTTTTGCTTTGGTTTGAATTTTCAAAGGAAGCATTCAATGTCATTCTTAAGTATGATGTTAACTCTAGATTTTTTTTCATAAATGATTTATTAGATTGAAAACTTTTTCTCCTATTTTTAGTTTAAGAGGTTCAATTATGGATGTCAAATTTTGTTAAAGGCTTATGAACAAAACCCCACAGCATGCTGAATTTATCCTTTCTGCGAGAATGCAGTGCTACCCATTAACTTTGTTTTTGTCCAATTTCACAAAATATCCCCAAAAGCAAACTCTCCTTCTTGCCAAATGGCATCCCAGACTGAGCAAGTCTTTCTTTCTGCCCCCTGTACTTCCTTCTACCCCATATGTTTCCAGTGAAGGCTATGGGAAGCAAGCATCCATTAACTTGAGAGAGGTTCCTGCCTCTCTCAGCAGTTCTCCAGAGTGAGATCTCAACATATTCATTAATCCACATTTAGAGCTCAAAATGTTATTTATTGCATATAGATCTCACCAAGTTGAAAAATGAACATACATAAAGCATCAATGAAGCAAGAAGAGTATAAGAAAAGCTGGTCCTCCATGGCTTCCCTTTCTCGTTCTCGCTCTCAATATTGTAAAATCTCCTTTGCTTCATCACCCGCATCCTGCTTCCCCACATACCCGATAACATTCACATTCACTGCATTTTTGCCATCTGTTCAGAAATGTAAAATATAAGTGCTTTAAATAGATTAGAAAAACTCTAAGATGTTTAATAAAAATGCTTAGCTATCTAACAGATGAGTAGGACACCTTGTGAGAAAACTGGAGCTGGCACAGTCATGTAATTGTGTTCCTCCTCATCATGACTTTGCACCTGCCCATCTGCTCAGGCAGTGCTTCTGACAGTTGGCAATGCACTTGGGTGCAGTTTGAAAGAGCCACAACTTCCAAGCAGCTTTCTTTCTTTCTGTTCATAATGGTATCTTTTTGATTATTCCCGTCTATTCCCAAGGCTTAAATGCCATTGTATTTCCTTCCCCACCTTGCCAAATGTTCACTTTTATCAATCTCCATTTCAAAATGATACACAAATAGATTTTATGATGTATAAATACGAGAAGACACTTCAAGTCTTGCAAAGAGTCAGGGTTAAGACAACTGAGAGGAAAACTACAACCCAATGGGCCATAACTTGAGAGCAGTGTGGTGGAGTTAACAGTAGTTCTTAGTGGGTTTATTTGGATTTAAATACAACCTCCATCAGAATATTGTTCAACAGTAGAAAGAATGAAATCCTGGGACATCTGGGAGGCTCAGTCAGTTGAGTGTCTGACTTCAGCTCAGGTCATGATCTCACAGTTCATGGGTTCGGGCTCCTTGTTGGGCTCTGTGCTGACAGCTCAGAGTCTGGAGCTTGTTTTGGATTCTGTGTTTTTCTCTTTCTCTTTCTCTCTCTCTCTTTCTTCCTCTCCCTCTGCGTCTTCCCTCTTGTGCTCATTCTCTCTTTCTCTCTCTCAAAAATAAACATTTTTAAGAAAAGAATGAAATCTTGCCATTTGCAACAACATGGATCAAGCTAGAGAGTATAATGGTAAGCAAAATCAGTCAGAGGAAGACAAATGCCATATGATTTCACTCATATGTGGAATTTAAGAAACAAAACAAACGAGCAAAGGAAAAGAAAAAAGAGAGAGAGAGAAGCCAAGAAACAGACTCTGTGCTATAGAAAGAAAATTGATGGTTACCAGAGGGGAGATGGGTGGGGGGATGGGGGATATAAGGAGTGAGGATAAATGGGTACACTTGTCATGATGAAAATAAAGTAAAATAAAATGATAAGAAAAATACAACCTCCATCACTGGTGGCTTTGTGACCACAAGTCGCATTAAACTAAAAGGAACAGGACTGGCCACATAATTTGCAAGGCTTGTTGCAGAATGAAAATGCAGGGCCCCTTTTTCAAAAAACAGGAAAAAAGTACCACTAAGGGTATAAAATGTAACTTTTTTTCCTTTCTTCTGTGGTTCTGAGCATAGGATACATCCTGGGGTCCTATAGGCTCTTACAGACAAAAGAACCCCTTTCTATGACTTGGTACCTGCACATGGCCCACTGGATGCCTGGATGCCCTTCCTGTAAGCTGTCACCTAGAGGTATGGAAATTAGACCAAAAATCTCCCCTTCTCATAGGCCTACTATCCAACCCATGGCAAACAGGCGATCCCTAAAAAAATTGCAACTTCTTCCAAGAGACTCAATTAGTAATTAGATAAGGGTGAGCAGAAACTCTCCCTGACAGAGTCCCTGATGAATGCTCAAGAGGCTGTCAGCCTAAGGCAGTATGCCCCTTCCAAGACACCATGAGGCACATGCACTTGAGTCTACTCTTTATGTCAGGGGTGAAGGTCTCCGTGGTTGTGATATGTGGATAGAGAGGCTGGGCAGAGTCCTGGGCACTAGAGAGCAGGGCAGTGGGTGGCTTAGAACCAATCAATGGGGAGACAGGGAGTTGGTAGGCAGCAGAAAGACATTTGGGTTGAGTCTTTAAGACCCTGGTGCATGCTCCTTTATCTCATTGGACTTCAGTTACGAAATGAAAATTCAAAGATAAAATTATTAAAAATCTCAAAGTAATCATTAAACCCTCAGAACTTCTCTGATTATGGGACCCTGTACAACTGCACTTAGTGATATGCCCGTGAAGTCAGCCCTTGGCATAATATCTGAGGCAGAGTAAGGGACCAATAAATAGTATTACTGTTATTAATAGTAATATTATTAAGTAGGTGGTCTATATGGAATAGAATATACATTACACATTTCAGGAGCGCTTATGGATGTGGATGTTGGTGTCCAGGAAAGCAATGATAAAAAGAAGCCTCAGTCCTAGAAGGACTGTGGCCCTCTGCTTCCCAGAGAGCTGTTGATTAATCCCAACACTAAGTGAATGGCCTCACACTGACCCAGCAACCAATCAATGAGGTCCTGCAATTGTTTTAGTATGGTTTGGAAATGCCAGAGAAGTGACATCTACTTTAGGTAGAGAAAAATGAGTTTTCCATAGTTAGCTGCTCAATTCAGTTCAACCTCTGCTCTCTCTTGAAAAATAGTAATAACATAAAAGTCTAGTAAACCAAGAGATTGAGCAAAGCCTTTTTTTTTGCGTCCTCCTGTTCATATCGGGAGCTTCATTTGGCATCGTGGACAAAGTAACTTTCAACTACTGGTCTATAGAACAAACATATGGTTTGGTAACAACCATCTTGGCAGTAAGTCAATCAAACTTTTGCCAGAGGCAAAGTGAACGCAGGTGAGGGAATAGCCATGCACCATCAAAGCCTCCAGACTCTGAGGGCTGGCCTTGAGAGAGTTAGGCTTTCCATAACCCTTTGCAAGTGAGTTATGCTTTCACGTGCATCGTCTCAGCAGCAGCAGCACCCGTTACGAAAGCAGATCCCTCCTGTGTGTGCATACAGATGTACACCTCTGTCATGACTATGTTGGGTATGTTTGCACACACTTCTTGGATGTTTGGCCCAGGATGTAAAGTGACTGCTGTCTCTCAGACAGATGCATGGTCTGCCACATCAAGGCAGGCATAAGAGGAGCTATCAGAGAAGAAAATGTGTGAACCATGAAGAATCTTCCTTCGAAAATGCGTAGGAAATGGTATCACGTAGGAGAGAATGCCGGTTGTTTTCCTACCCAATAATTCATTTAAAAATTATTTTCTGCCCTGTAACCTCTCTTTTGAGACAGTTAACATTTCCATGACTAAATTCAACTACAATTCTCCCTTATGACTAAAGGAGGCCAAAAAAAAAAAAAAAAATATCTGGTCTGCCAAACAGTGAGTGTAAAAAGATACACAAGCCATTCTGCAATATTGATGCAGGCTGGCTGGGCCTCAGGACCCAGAGGGGATCCCAGAGGACCAGTCAAGTGGGTTCTTGGCTGCATGTAGGATAGACATCAAACATGAGCCGAGAGGAAGTGAGAGCAGAGTTTATTGAAGAGATAGAGAGAATGCAGATACAGACAGAGTGTCTGAGAGACTCAGAAAGGAAAAGAGAGTGAGTCTGGTCTTTGCTTGGGGTCTGGGGTTTTTAGTGAAGATTGTGGTCTTCCACAATCTTCTCTGTAAGTGACTTATGCCCTGCAGTCAGGGGTCTTGATTAGTCAGTAATCTTGGAGAATGTTCATGATGACCCCACCCAGTTGCTCCTTATCGATGTTATAATGTTATTGATTGTGCTGGAAGACTCCAAAGAAATCATTAACTCCTTTAAAGGAGGACAGACATTATCTCTTCTGTCAGATGTGTGTAAGGTGAGGGGGTAGGTCCTAGCAAGAATAGAAGCAGAAAAGGAGTGAAAGCCATTTTTCATAGGGTCCCTTTAGTTTTTGTGTCTCAGTATTCTGAACTATGCTAGGTACTGCTCTCTGTCCTTTATATTAATTCACAACCTTACAACCAGATGAGGAAAGCTAAGGGTAACTTACTCAAGGTAATAGGAGAGCAAAGATATAAACACTTCAGTCCTCCTTTAGAGCACACACTCTTAACTACGAGGCCCAAGTTCAAATTCTATGATAGTAAGGAGGTTTCACTTGAAGACTAGCCTAAAGTATTTTCTAAGTACAACTGCTATGACATAGAAATTAGGCTTTGCTGATCTTTTTACAATAGAGTTTGTTATTTTATAACTAATACATTACTGATATGGCAGTCACTTGCTATAAATTTAAGGGAAAAAAAACTATATACAAATGGAGTTTCAAAAAGCTTAAGCCAGGCCATAGAAATGTTTCCAGTAATGGTGGCACCAGGAAGCACCTCCTCTCCTCCCAGAAGCATCGTTGGAGATGCTGTACTGGAGCCAAATGTTTGGGGCCAGCCAGATCATCCTAATTGCTTTATTAAGAATAGATTGTAAAGAATGTGGAAGAGGAAAGACCAGTTAAGAAATGATTATAATAATCCAGTAAGGAGATCATGCTGGCTTGGATCAAGGTGGCAGTATTGGGGTTGGTGAGAACTGGCTGAATTCCAGATATATTTCCACTTTAAAGCTAATATAGTTATTTGAAGGATTGAAGTGGAGTGTAAAAGTAGAGAGAACTCCTGAATGGCTCCCAGGGTTTTGACTTGAGCAATTAGAAGACTGAAGTTGCCGCTGACTGAAGAGAGAACCATGGAAGGGGCAGAGTCTGGGAGGGACTCTCAGGAGCTCAGGTTGAACATATGAAGGTGGAGTTGCTTATTAGCCATCCAAACCAGGAGGTAAATCAGACAGGTGGCTATGTGACTCTGGAGGTCAGGGGAGAGGTAGAGCCTGGAAATACATTTTTGGATCTTTTCAGCGTGTAGAAATATTGAAACTGTAAGGACATAATATCATTGCTGAAGTGAAAAATGATAGAAGAGTTTAGGCACTGCCACTAAAAATGTGATCCATAGATTAACAGCAACCTGAAAACATGATATGCAAATTATGGGCCATCCCACGCCTACTAAATCAGAAACTCCTGGGGCGGGGTCCTTACTAGCGAGAGTGATCGCCCTCAAGGTGATTGATTTTCTTGCCAAATGTTGAAAAACAGTGGTTTATAAATTAAGGCGATAGGATAATTCCGATCAGAACCAACTAGAAAGAAGAGGGAAAACCAGAGCCTGCAGCATGTTGGAAACCAAGCCAGTAATGTGTGCAAAAAACAGCGACCTGTGGCATCCCATGCACCTACACACTATCCAGTGTATTGAATAATGTAAGTCCATTTGTGTTGTCTGCAGGCGAAGTGATTTTGATGGAATTGTGGGTAGAAACAAGCCTGACCGGATGATTCCATAGTATTAAAGGGAGTGAGGATGGAGGGATTGCAGCTCATGAAAGTAGGTCTTTGGAGAGTTTTGTTTCAAAGATCAGGAAAGAAATGGACAACTATTTAGAGGGGGGAAGTGAAGTTAAGAGATTTCTTTTTATTTTTTCTTTTTTTCTACTGTTTTTTCTTTTTTTTCTACTTTTTTTTTTCTTTTTACTAAGGAAGCTGGAATACTTTATTTTTGTGGTGTTAGAACCAATCCAGTACAAAGATGGAAGACAGAACTCCCCCTAGTCAGGAAACCGGGGCAGATTCAAAGAAGCAAGGTCTCTGGGTAGGTGGGGAAAATGGGATGAAGTGCCCAGGGAAGGGGTCAGCCCAGCCAGAGGATCATGCACCCTCCACAGTGACCAGTGGGAGAGAGGGTTCCATGGGCCAGACAGAAGTAGGTGGGTGGATGTGGCAATGAGAGTCTCAGAAGTTCTATGCTGCTTGCTTCCCTTTGCTTGGTCACTTAGGAAGCAAGATCATCAACTGAGAGTGGGGATGGTGGAGTTGTGTGTTGTCTGGGAGAGCAGGTGAGGTCGAGGGAGAAATAATATAAAGGGCCTACTGAGGTCGTTCAGTTTTGATAGACTTAGCCAGGATGAAAGTGCTTTGTTTTGTTTTCAAAGAAAGATTTCGGAAAAAATTGAAATTGATGCCGTCTAACATACACAAACACACAGTTAAAACACAGAATAGAGAAGAAACATCAGAATGCCACTGTGGAAAGATTCTGATGGTTGGAAACAAATATGGGCTCTGAACTGTCATAGAACGGGAAGAAAGGAAGGTCACTGGCCCAATGCATGATGTGAAAATGGGGCATTTGATGGGGCACTTGGGTGGCTTGGCTAGTTAAGCGTCCAACTCTTGGTTTCAGCTCAGGTCGTGATCTCATAGTTCATGAGTTCAAGCGCTACATTGGGGTCTGTGCTGACACTGCAGAGCCTACTTGGGATTCTCTCTACCTCTCTCTCTGCCACTCCTCAATTTGTGCTCTCTCTCTCACTCAAAAAATAAATAAAAATGTTTAAAAAAGAAATAAAATGGAGACTTGAGCATGTTCTCTAGATAGACATGTGGAAGGAGAAGGTGGAAGCTGGGGTTTATGTGGTGCCCGACAGACACACCCTTCATAGGAGAGGGATATGATAGATTTAGGCAAAGGGGAGGTCTTAGGTGTGTGTGTTGTAGGATATAAGGGGGCATGGCATTTCCTAAGTATTCAGCAGAATTTACTAAGTACTCAGCAGATGCTAATTATTGTTGCAGAGCAATAGGATTAAGAATGGGCAAAAAAGGGTGCTGATGGCTCAGTCAATTAAGCGTACAGCTCTTAATTTTGGCGCAGGTCATGATTTTGCAGTTCCTGAGTTTGAGTTCTGCATCAGGCTCTGCGCTGATACTGCAAAACTTGATTGGGATTCTCTCTCTCCCTCTCTCTCTGCCCCTCTCCCACTCATGCTCTCACTCTCTTTCTCTCTCCCTCTAATAAATAAACTTAAAATGATGGACAAAACCAGTGAGAAATGGCTGACAAAAAGGGAAGGAAAGGAGAAAATATAAACATGCTTTTAACAACTTGCTGTTCTGTCCTAAAACTATAACGCAACCATAATTTAGATAAATACCTGAGGAGTCTTTAGCATTCATGTCTGGTCAGAATGTGGTTTAACACCATACATATTTAGATCTTTGAGTCAGTGTGAATGTCGTGATCAAAACCTTGTATTTCAGTAGGAAATCCTAGGCTTTAATTGGTGAATAGCTCTGGAATCCTAAGATTACCACGTTGGGCTCCAATGAGTCACTTGACAGCATATTTATAATGTTTTCTACTTTCAAAGGCCTTTCATGCTATTTTTCAGGCAGCAATGGAAGCATACTTTGTGTGTATTCCATCTTCATGTGACCCAGGTTCCAGGAGTCGCTTTCTGGTGGGGAGAAGGTAGAGAACAGTTGTTCCCCTCATCTGCATGGCTACAGCTAATCAGCCATGCCACTGGGTGCTGGATCATCAAGAGTGAGAGGCACAGTACTGACTACTTCTCTGGGTTCTTCTAAGAACCAAATGGGCAGGTTAGGGCTCTAAACTAAAGGGGTCCTTGGGGACCTCAGACTGATGGGTTTTCCTACCTCAGCACTTTGCCTTCAACTACATGAGGAGTATTTTAGCATCACCTATGTGCCATTTAGTCATTTTCTAAAGGTAGTAATGATACACAGAAATGTAGATGGGTGAGAAAAAGGAGGTCATTCAATCTTTTTGAACCTTTCTGAGCTCCATTTCCATTTTGAGTTCATTGTAGTGAGTGACAAAACCTAAATCTCAGTCAACTCAGATTTCCTGTCCACCCTTCCCAGGATTGTGTCTAAGTCCCAGGTGGCTACGCTTCTAAGGCACTGGAGGAGGGAGAAGTAAGACTGAGGCATCTTCCCAGGTTGACATTCTCTGAGATGTGTGTTGTCTCATCCAAAGCCCTGACACCCATCCAAACAGTTCATTTCTTAGCCATTTCCTGCCCCTAGGCATACTTGGCTATTCTTTGGAGTCCTAAGAAGATATTAGGGGCTCCTCGAAGCCCTTCATTACTTGCTTTGTGTTCTCTGGATTTTAGCAGGACACAGGGCACAGGTCCCATGTCCACAGAGATTCTCAAACTCAGTTGGGATTTGACCAGTGGTGGGAAAGGGACCTGACTGGACTGGTATTTTCCTTGCTTCAGTCTGAGCAACTTTCCCTAGTCCAGGGGTAAGGGGTGGTACTGGAGGGAATAGAAAGTAGCTCTAATCATATATTTATCCAAATCTTCTATTTAAGTCCTGGGCCTAGGCTTTTGCAAGTGAGAAGCCAAGAGTCTGCACCTTTGTTGTCCTTGCCTGGGCAGCAGCATTCCTTCCCAGAGGTGACAGGCACAACATGCATGGGTGCTCAAACTGTTGCAGACATGGGGAAATGTTGGGAGCCAGGCATAACCACTATTATGCCAAAATTTTCCTGCCACATGGGCATTTGTCCCTCACTCTCAATATTATTTCTTAAATGATTTCACCCTGAATAATTAAAAACCATGCTGTGGTACCTTCATCTGAGTGACTGCAGATTGATGGTAAGGAGCCCAAACATCCCGGAGGGCAGCAGGATGGTCTTGATGGCAAGAGACCCAAGCAAAGAGTGTGCCATGTTCTTGTATGAGTTCTATAATCTTATTCGAAGTACATTTTCTAGTCCCAGGGAAATTTGCTCATATCACATACATGATAGAGTCTGCCTGGGTGGCCCTATCTCACTTGGCACCTTACCACTCCAAAGAGGTCCTGCCTGAAAACCTCATTTTTCTTACACCGGATGCTGGGTTTCAGTCCATGTGCCTTAGACATGTTTGGAGTGTATGCACAGTGCTGTGCCCAGGAT
Source organism: Paguma larvata (assembly GCA_030068075.1). Classification (NCBI taxonomy): domain Eukaryota; kingdom Metazoa; phylum Chordata; class Mammalia; order Carnivora; family Viverridae; genus Paguma; species Paguma larvata. Next base: position 95,889,751 of record CM057826.1, on the reverse strand, counting down.
GGAAATAGAGCCAAAAAGTGCTGGGAGAGTGTGCAAAAGCCCAGCAATCTGAACACGTTCCTTTTCTTCTAGAAGCTTAGCTGGCATCCACAAATTTACTAAAGCGGGGTATGTAAGGGACTCAGACCTGTGTCAGGATCCCCCATAACTTTCCAGAGGAAAATTCTTCTGAGTATCTTGGTGGGACTCTTCCATCACTAGGGTGACTTTATTTGGACAAAGAGCTTCAAACCTGCATCAGCCTAAGAACCAGCTAGAGAGTTTATCAATAACGTAGGTACCCAAGTCTTACTGCAAGATCTGGGTTGTTTCCAAAGAATCAGTATTTTTAGTAAGTGCCAACCCTCCCCCCCAAATGACTTCAATAAAGGTGTTCACAGACCACATACTGAGAAGCACAGTGGTGGGTCCTCTTTGTTGGCCCTTTGTGAGGCCAGTGGTAAGGAGCCCTGGGTTTCTGTCCAGCCACCAGGCTGTTGCCCTCCTATAGTTAATTCCCAAGCTCCAGAATTCTCATTACTAAATAGCCTATTCTTGTTATTAAATACCCTGCTGAGTACAGGTACCTCCTATACCTCCCTGTACTTTTCCTATTAACAGGAAACAGCATGTGGGCAATTATGAAGAGCATGTGTCCACAAGACCTCTCGAAACAGGTGTTTGGAAGCTGATGTAAATAAACATCAGGAAGGATAACTTTGGGGCTTAATTTTGCAACCTAGAAGGGAGCTTACTGGTCATTCTCACGTAAATTTGGAACTGCTTATAGACTATTTTGCTTGTTGTTGTTTCTCATGTGTTATATCTCCCAAGCAAACTATAACTTCTTGGGAAGAGGTCACAGTATTACTTTTTCCTCCTACTTACTCCACAGCATCTACCATATAATTGGTGCTCAATATAGAATGAGAGTTACCAACTTAAACTCAGGTTGCTTCCAAAAATTCAATCTTAAGAAAGTCATTTGGATCTTGTTTCTCATTAGGACAGTGTTGTAAAAGGTAATTATGTTCCCAGGGCAGCTCCTAAATATCTATTTAACCAGGACCGAAGCAGAACTATAGTTCTAATATTACCACAGAACCTAAAATCACCTATAATACTACTTTTTATTGGAAAATCTGTTCCAGATTCCAATTGGAGATGCCAGGAACTCATTTTTCTGGCCACGGTCTAGAATAAGACTTGATCCATTTGCAGTTAGGAGTCCCTAATGCATGCACAAACACACACTGGACTAGCTTTTCTAATGGGGTTCCAAAGATGAGGTGGCATGAACTTCTTTTGGGAAACTGAATGAGGAGGAAGGGTAGGGGTGCTCCTGTCAGAAATGTTTCCAGTTGGCCTGAACGAGTCAGGAGAAGGGTCCTAGAAGAGGGGGAATTTCAGGGCTATGGATTTAGGGAGTGGTCCTCATGGGAGGTTGGAGGAGTCCAGAAGGCACTGACTTTCTTGGCTGTGGTAGCAGAGGCCAGTCAGGGCTGTTTGGGCAGCCATGACAGTTGGGCACAGGCTTTTGCAGCCACATCAGCCAGTGTTCCATCTCCAGCTCACAGATGTATTGGGGAGGTAGGCGATGGTGTTTTAGTCACTTATTGTTAGGTACTAACCCAAAATGTAGTGACTTAAAACAACAACCATTTTATTTCTCATAATTATTCAATATGGGCTTGTGGGTGGTTATGATGTGGTTGCAATCAGCTGGCAGAGAAGGTAAGGTCTGGACTTTGCTGAAGGCTGGGACTCCTGGACTTCCTGTCTCTCTTCTTATAGTCCCAGGGTTTTTCATTTCCCTGTGGCCTCTTCTCTGAATCTCCCCATGTGGTTTCTCCAGCCGTGTAGCCAGACTTCTCACATGGCAGCTCAGGATATTCGAGAAGCAAAAATAGAAACTTCCAGGCCTTCTTAAAACTAGTCAGGTCACTGGCACAGGTTCACTTCTGGTTACAGTGGGCACAGGGCAATCCAGAATCAAGGGAGGGGATGACCCAAAGGCATCAATTCCAGGGGGTTGATCTGGTGTTGGTTACTCAAGTCACCAGCGACCACATTTGGTGCCATTCCACACACGGGAGAGCCTCCAAAACCGAGTGTGTTTAGTTAGAGATTCTCCATTACAACCACCACAACCATATTGCTGACATTCCTAGGAGAAGCCTCCAAGTAATTATCATTTCTTTTCACATAAAAGATACATGTCTAGTGTAAAATCCATCCTGTCACTTTTTTCTTCTATCCCAGCTCATTCTTTGTTTTTACAGACCCAGCTTCCTATTTTATATAGACAGTGTTCTTAGTCTTAATTTCACAACACCTTGATAAATTCCAGTGGGTTCTGAGGTACATCCACAAAATAGTACAAAGCCCCCAAGTGTGCAAATGGTTTATTTTTAAACAAACAACTAAAGCAGACTTGAGGTGGGCCCTTTTCCTCTCAGATTCATTTACTTACCTGAGGAGAAGAAAAAGAGGAGTTGGTGTTAGTACTTTGGTATTACATATACATATAAGCATACCTTGTAGATCCTGTGGGTTTTGTTCCAGACCACTGCAATAGAGCAAATATTGCAGTAAAGCAAGTCAAATGAATTTTTTCGTTTCTCAGTGCATATAAAAGTTATGCTTACACTCCACTGTTGTCTCTTAAGTGTGTGGAATTATGTCTAAAAAAAACCAATGTATGTACTTTCACTAAAAAATACTTGATTGCTAAAAAATGCTAACCATCATCTCAGCTTTCAGCAACTTGTAATCTTTTTGCTGATGGAAGAGGGTCTTGCCTCTATGTTGGTGGTTGCTGAAGACTGGGGTGCCTGTGGCAGTTTCTTAAAGGAGACAAAACAAGTTTACTACATCAGTGGATTCTTCCTTTCATGAATCATTTCTCTATTGTATGCGACACTGTTTGATAGCATTTTACCCACAGTAGAAATTCTTTCAAAATTGGAGTCAGTCCTCTCAAATCCTGCCACTGTTTTATCAAGTAAGGTTATGTCATTCTAAATCCTTTGTTGCCATTTCAACAGTCTTCACAGCAACTTTACCTGGAGTAGATTCCATCTCCTGAAACCACTTTCTTTGCTCATTCGTATGCGACAACTCCTCATCTATTGAAGTCGTATCATGAGATTGCAGCAATTCAGTCCTATCTTCAGGCTCCACTTCTAATTCTAGTTCTCTCACTCTTTCCACCACATCTGCAGTTACTTCCTCCACTTAAGTCTTGAACCTCTCAAAGGTGTCCGTGAGGGCTGGAATCAGCTTCTTCCAAACTTCTGTTAATGCTGATATTTTGACCTCTCCCCATGAATCACAAATGTCCTTAATGGCATCTAGAATTGTGAATCCCTTCCAGAAAATTTTCAGTGGACTTTGATCAGAACCATAGAGGTATCACTATGTATGGTAGTTGTAGCCTTACAAAATATATTCCTTTAATAATGAGACTTGAAATTTGAAATTACTCCTTGATCCATGGGCTACAGAATGAATTGTGGTATTAGCAGGCATGAAAACAACAATCTTGTGCATCTCCATCAGAGTTCTTGGGTCACCAGGAGCACTGTGAATAAGCAGGGACATTTTGAAAGGAATCTCTTTGTCTGAGTAGTAGTTCTCAACAGTGGGCTTAAGATATTCAGTAAACTGTGCTTTAAACAGATGTGCTGTCATCTAGGCCTTGTTGCTCCATATATAGAGTGCAGGCAGAGGAAATTCAGCATAATTCTTAAAGGGCCCTAGGATTTTGAGAATGGTAAATGAGCACTGACTTCAACTTAAAGTCACCAGCTGCATTAGCCCCTAATAGGAGAGTCAGCCTGTCCTTTGAAGCTTTAAAGCCAGACATTGACTTCTCCTCTGCAGCTATGAAAGTCCTAGACGACATCTTCCGATAGAAGGTTGCCGAAAATTCAAAATCTAAACATCTCTTGTTTGGTGTAGCCACCTTCATGAATCATCTTAGCTGGATCTTCTGAATACCTAGCTGCACTTCTGCACCAGCACTTGGTGCTTCACCTTGCACTTGTATGTTATGGAGACAGATTTTTTTTTCCTTAAACCTCATGAATCAACCTCTTCTAGCTTCAAACGTTTTGTCTGCAGCTTCCTCACCTCTCTCAGCCCTCATAAAATTGAAGAGAATAAGGGCTTTGCTCTGGGTTTAGGTTTTGGATTAAGGGAAGGTCGTGTCTGATTTGATCTTGTCTCTAAACCACTAAAAGTTTCTCTGTATCAGAAATAAGGCTGTTTTACTTTGTTATTTGTGTGGTCACTGGAAGAGCACTTTTCCTTTCCTTTAAGAACTTTTCCTTTGCATTCATAGTTTGACTAACTGTTTCATGCAAGAGGCCTAGCTTTCAGCCTTTCTTCACTTTTGACATGCCTTCTTCACTAAGCTTAATCATTTCTAGCTTTTGATTTAAAGTGAGAGACATGTGACTCTTCCTTTCACTTGAATATTTAGAGGGCCCTGTAGAGTTATTCACTGGATTAATTTCAATATTGTTGTGTCTCAGGGAATTGGGAGGCCTTGAGGAGAGGGAGAGAGAGATGGGGAAATGGCCAGTTGGTGGAGCAGTCAGAACACACACAACATTTATTGATTAATTTTACACAGTTGTGGCTCATGTTACCGCAAAACGATCACAATAGTAACATCACAGATCACCATAACAAATATCATAGTAATAAAAAAGTTTTAAATATTGTGAGAATTACCAACATGTGTGATAAGGAGACATGAATGAACAAATGCTATTGTAAAAATGGTACTGAGAGACTTGCTCAAAACACAAACCTTCAATCTATATATAAAAAAAATCATGTATACAAAGCACAGTAAAGAAAAGTTCATGAAAACCAGGTATACCCAAATAACCCTAGCTGAAACAGACCTAGCTGCTTTCTTCCAGTCTCTCTTTCCCGTAAAACTTGTGTCTTACTTGGGGCATCAAGATGCCCAACCTTTCTTCTGGCTAATGTGGCCTTATGACTAAGTTCCGGCTAATGAAATAGAAAGAAAATAGTGTCTGGGACTTGCAAAAAGGTTACTTAAAGGGAACTGGCTTAACTGGGAGGGAACCCTTGGGTCTTACTTTGGAATCCTTCTTCCTGTTGTCTATACAGTGGATGCAGTGGTTGGATCTCCACCTCATCATGAGATGACCTTAGAATAGAAAACACACTCAGGACGGTAGAGTGTAAAGATAGAGGGGCTCTGGGTTAGTGATGGCCATGGAGCTTTTCCTGAACTTGAGAACTAGGTGTAGAGATCTGTATCATGATGGAGAGAAAGACATTGTTCCTGTTAAGCCTCTGTTACTTTGAGTTTCCTGTTAGAGTGGATCCTATCTTATGCACCTGCTCATAGCTCATTATGAATGCCATCTGTTGTGTGTATTGCATCAGAAAAATGATGAAGAATCACTTGTCAAGGCCGAGAAACTGGCACATAGATGTTTACAGCAGCATTATTTATAATTGCCAAAACCTAAAAGCAACCAAGATATCCTTCAGTAAGCAAATGGACAAATAAGCCATTGTACATTCAGATGATGGAATATTATTTAGTGCCAAAAGAAAATGAACTATCTGTAAAAAGAAATGGATATTAAATGCATTTTGCTAGGTAAAAACAGGTATTCTGAAAAAGCTACATAGTGTATAATTCCAACTTTATATCATTGTGGAAAAGGCAAAACTATGGAGACAGTAAAAAGATGAATAGTTGGCAGGGTTCATTATAGCCCAAACAGAGTCAACACTTCCTCAGCCCATTAAAGACTGATTAGACAAGAGAACTGGTGAACACAGAGAGAGAGGCTGGGGCCTGAGAATTTGAATTTCTACCAAGCTCCAAGGTGATGCTGATGCTGTGACTCCAGGAACCACCCTTTGAGAACCACTGGCCTAGAGCTTGGGCAGAAGGTGTCTATCAGTGGTCAAAGGAAGCAGTCTGGGAGGGGCAGAGCCAGGACACAAACATACCAAGAGAGTGAGGGGATACCAATTGACAGGAGAGTTCAAGTTTATAGGTAGTGAGATGGGGCAAGAAATCTGAAGAGAAGGCAAGGAAATACTGAGCTATCACCCCCACCAGGGAAGCTCAGTCCAGTGATGAGGAAATTCAAAGGTAGGAGGTCCTTGGCGGGCCAGATGGGAGTTTAGCATGCAGACAGGAGATGTCAGGGCTGGTCTTTCAGGTGGGGATCAGGGAAGGGATCCAAGGCGAGAAGACAACTGGTAAGGGCGATGCAGGACGCTAGTCCTCAGGGGCTTGGAGAAACCAAGAATATCCCCAGAAAAGAATTCTATGTGATAACAGGATAACTCCTGTTGCTATCATAGATAAACCCCCTACTTATAGTGACTCTACTCATGATAATTTCTCTCTTGCTCAAATACATTTTAAAACAAGTATTCTTTGTTAGTAGACCACTCTCTTGCAAGTAGTGACTCAGTGGCGCAGGTACCTTCCAATCTGTGTTTCTGCAATCATCAGATGTGATTTTTAAGGTAACCAATAAGAGGGAAAAGCATAGAGAATCACACACAGGAGGGTTATAATAAGTGAGGCCTGGAAGGGGCACTTACCACTTTTGCCTCAAATTCACTGGTCAGGAATAGATCACATAGCCACACTAAACTCCACAAATCTATGTGTGTGTGTGTGTGTGTGTGTGTGTGCAGGAGGAAGGAGTAGGAGGTCTAATGGCCAGCTAGACAGTCTCTGCCACACTTCTATAAAGGGGAGCAAAGAAGAATTACTTTTATTATAATTTGGTCTACAGGGTCATGTTCACCCACTAACCAGTATGATGCAACCAAATGTTCTAGGTGGGGGCATTAACGCATTCATTCTGTCTTGTCCCTGTACTGATCCTGCGGCATGGGGAACAAAGGATGCAAGCCAGGCAGGGCCTAGAAACCAGCTTTGGACTGCCAGCTTTTATAGAATATACTTGATAAAGGTTGCATTATCTGAATTAAAACCTCTTTCATCTAAAAATGTTGTATTAAAGAATGCAATCATGTCGCTTACCTATGAAAGGAGATGAATGATTTCTCTATCTCACTATCTTTTGAATGAACTCATCTAGAATTTCCTGAAGAGCTTTGTTCAAATTTCTAATGTGAGCACAGAGTTCTTGTTTTGGAAGTATTTTTAGAATTTAGTTGTATTGTTTGAAAATGTTAACTGGTCAATCCTACGAATGACCTTTCTCTCTTTAACACGTTTGGGGAAGATCATTAAGGAAGACACAATTGCACATGGCAAGTTTTTAATGGACTAGAAGATTGAGGACTTTTTACTTAAGGAAAATAAAGACAGAAGGAATATAATCCCATGGAACTGTCTGGAAGTATCTCAGTCAGTGTCCCCTTCTCTCCACTGCTCAGGAGAGACCCCTTCTCCCTACTTCCTTAATTTGCCTGGAAAAACAAGGGAAGTTCTGAGAATCAGAATCCCCAAAAGGCTTACAAACCACAGAATTTTAAAAGGTTTTTTAAATGCTAAACCATTTTTTAAAATAAGAATGCCTTTGAAATAATTGAGGGATGATGGGGGCCAGGGGTGGTGCAGGAGGAAGGTGTGATCCATGGGCTGGATCAGGAGGGTCATGGCTGAATCTGCAGTGATACTACAGCAGCCTCACTGATAAGTTAGGAGTTTGCACATTTTGTCTTTTTAAACATTCATTTTTAGTTTGGGGTATTTATCATTGGCTAAAGTTTATGACAGTGGGGTAGTGACACCTAGTTTAAAGCATAATTTATAACTGTATAAAAATAAAAATATCATGATAAAATCAGTGTTCTTATGAAGTTATGCTAGGTAAACCCCAGACAAATCCTTAATAGCAAATAAGTCCAACCTCAGTCATTCTGGATAAGCAGTCTTGTGTAATACTGGGGAAGTAAATAGCATAACTGAGAATGCAACCCTTCTGATTTCTCAAAGGAAGGAAAGGAGACAGCTCATGTGTGCCCAAACAATTCACACAAAGGAGCATGCACATGCTAGAGGTGAGGGACGATTTATTGTTTGACCAGGATGGTGGCTGGCAACCCCTGCTACACTTTAAGATAACTGGGGGAGGGGGGGATGGTTAAAAACTACCAATGCCCATGGTCTTCCTGAACCAATGGAATCTGAATCTCTAAGATTGTATTTTCTTGAAGCTCTGAGAACCACTAGCCTGATTCTTTCCTTTTGCTCACTCAGTCTATAGATGAGAGTGGAAGGGGTGGGGGATGAGTCTCGCTGGGAAGAGAAGGTGGAATAGAGAAGTGCCACTGGCTTCTTCTGGTCCTACGATCAGGACAACCTGTACCTAATCGAAGCTGTGCACAGATTCCATGAAATGATTTGGTCCTCTGATCTTCTCTCTTTTAATCGGGAGGGTCTCACACTTCTGAACTGCTGGGAATTCAGGATCCATTTTCATTATGTCTTTCTCCGTCTGCCTTAGTCATGGGTCACAGTTTACCTCCTGTCAGCATGGTTATCAAGCTGAGATCACTGGCTCCAGCCCCAGAATTTCTGTTGACTTTATGCTAATTGGCATTCATCCATTTATTTACTCTACAAACATTCACTTCCCTATGTCGGGTACTGGCAGCTTATTTGGCGTTCAGCCTGGACTGAGTAGAGAAGCAACTAGCTTCAGAGTTCCACGGGGAGCACTGACATTATGATGCCACCTCTTTTCTGAACCTTAGTGATTGTTGCCATTGTCAGAGGCTGGCTTTTAGGGTGCTGCTTGCTGATGGGCTGTGATAAGCTCACCCAACGCTTTCATGCTCAAGAAGTAGAGTCTGCACAGTGTTGCTAGTGACCAATACCCTGTATCAGGCTCATACAAATCAGTAACTTCCCAGGGATTTGAATCTTTATAAGCTAAAAATAATAGCTACAAAGCTCCTCTGAATGCTGACCCTCTGTTCTGGTCCATGATTTCAAAGGAAAGACATTATTTTATATAATTCCTTATCTTTAGACCATGCAGACTGACGTTTTCTCTACCATCTCTGGTGCTGAAGAGGTCTCCATCTGAAAGACATATAAGCAAACAAGGGTACCTTTTGTAGGCTTTCACAGGAAGAACAGCTTAAAATGCTATCGTCGAGTGTGTCATAGGTAGGTTATTTTATGATGGCAACAGATACCTGCCTTTAAGGTTTACAACATAAATTTGACCCAATCTTATTTTATGTGGGAAGTTTGAAGTTTCAATGGGATAATTAGTCAAATAATTACTTGACCAAGGTAAATAGGCCCCTCACTATATAAGTAAATGGGATTTTTAGCCTAAAACCAGGACAAGTCAGACTAGTCCTACCCTCAATATTAAGAAATGCTTATCTCATGATAAAATGTCAGCATTGACACCTGCGCATCAGAACACGTGGCTCGTTTTGCTTTCCAACACATGGACAAATCTCCAGGTTCTGCCTGAGGATCTGTAAAAACAGTGAATTCTCGAAAGCGAGTGTCTCTGAGTCATGCTAAGCATCCATTCCTCCAGCCCTCTGAGTTCTATCTGTATGTCAAGATAAATCACCAGAAAGTTATGGGTCTGGACCACATTAGCTTCAACTCCCCAAAGAAATATCTTCACTGAGTTATGATTTAATAAACAGTCTGCCCTCAGTGTTTATTGCAGGTCAGTGTAAGAAGTGACTATAAGAAAATCATTTCTGCATCTTCAGTAAACCACTTTTAGTCTACATTGTCATTTATATAAAAATCCATTCAACAGAAAGCTCCAAGAATTTACTGCCAGGAGAAAACAAGTCCCTACCAAAGAACTCATAAGATTCTTTGATCAGATACTGAAAACTCTAAAACACAGCATTTCTCTCCTTTTCGTCTTATTGCTTTGAGGCTTGGAGCTTAACTTAGTGCTCACGTTTGGCAACTATTTAGCTGAGGTCTCTGATGTATTTTTCCCCTCTCCCTTCTAATTTCTAGACTTTGACCTATTTTTGATCCTTATTTTAATGTGTTTTGTAAATGATGATTTCATAAGTGGGCTGAGGCATCTTTGCCTTACTTTCTGAGTCTTAGGCTCAGGTAGCTCTCCTCTCCCCCAAAGGAAGGTCTCAGGGGAGCAAGAGAGAATGGTATATTTTTTTAAATAGGGGTTGGAATCTCCCACAGGAATCCAAGCCCAAATAGGCTGTGGTGGGGAGTACTCAGCATCTTGGGAAAATTGCTTTCTGAATAGAGAGGGTGAGAAACTGAATGGACCAATGTGGTAAAAAATGGGAATCCTGAAGGCGAATTTGTTGTAGTCAGATGTCTGTTAAAACCATCTGCTCTGACTTAGAATATATAGACTACACATACTTTTATTTTATGAAAATGACATTTGCTGAAATGTCCACATATTTCAAAGTCTTCAAAGCAGTGCTTATCATTGGTTCATTAATTTTCATTTCCTTCTCATCAACAAATAAAAAATAAGAGGCTGAGCTATGAATAGGGCAATCAGAGTATTGAGCCAAGTCGGTAGGTTTTGAATAGTCTCAAATGGTCCTCTGCACTGGGGTCCATAGAATAGATGTCTAAGCTCCTCTGTATTTCTAATAACACATGGCCCTTTCTGCAAGAATGCCAATTGCTACAGATGTGTTTTATTACTAGTAGGTCTTGTGTGGATTTTCTCTCTCTGAAGTACTATGGATAGAATGGAGGGGAATAAAAGAACAACCTGAAAGATAACTGCAGAACCTTGGGTAACTTAACAAGGAAGAAGAAAGGCTACCCTGGGGTAAAGGCAGATGTTTACAAGTGGGAAACTTACATAAATGAGAAGTGGATAGTACAGAAGAGCCTAGAATGGCAAGATCTTTGGAAACCGAGAGCAGAACTTGGGGTTTGGGGACTTGCAGAAAAAAGTTTGAAACAGGAGAAAGAAGTAATTTCCAAATGAAATGAGATGCTGAATAGAGATACTCACTAAGAACAACAACAGCAAATATCAGTACACATGGCCCTGGCAAGGGAGACCAAAAAAAGTATCCTCAAAAGAATGTGTGGGTAAGTGTGTAGATAGTAGGACACTTCTTCAAAACTCAGTCAGTAAAACGCATCTTGCCAAGTTGTAAAACTGCTCGAACTAGGTGGGTGCTGACTTCAGACCTAAATCCAGGTTTCTGGAAAGACACAACAAGACCTATAGGTTGAAAGAAAACAGGATTATTAATGGAGATCAAGAGTATTTTTGAACATCAAATGGTTCTTACAAAATGACATTTTGATTCATTAAGTGAATCAGAAACATGTGGATAAAATTTCTCTTGAAGCACATAGATGTCTTGAAAACATTAAAAATCGAAAGGGCTTATATAATATACTTGCATTATATAATCTATTGCATCTATTGAATGAATGAGATAGAAAATAGAGCTTGAGGTGTTCTGCTCAACCCAAACCACTAATGGGATCTTACAAACTACTTGGTCATTTTCGTGTTAAGATTTTTATCTGTCCTGTGTTCATGTTTTGTTAACTTTTCTTCACCAAATGACTCTAACATCAGCCTGTACTATTTCTAAAAATCTTTTCATACATGTCTTTGGAAAATATTATTTCTTAATCTGAGATTAGATCAGAGGCATTGTCTTAATCTGTGCCTGATTTAATGCCCAGCAGAATCTGTAGCTTTCCTTGTATTTCCCGGAAATGGTACCTGCAATGAGCGGTACTTGTCCCACTCATCCTTCTGTGATGTATTACTTGTGTGAATGTCTTTTAATTTTACTTCTGATGGCAGAGGTTGAAATGGTCAGGACCTAAGGACCCGAAATCTCAGCCAGCTCCTTACTGTTGTCTCTCAATGGAGGGATGCTAAGACATGAATGTTTGTTTGCCTAAGAACTCTGTCCCCAAATGTGAAATCCCTGGTCCTGGTTATTTGGGCATTAACATATTAACACTAAGCCTGCCTTCTGCTTCTATACACAAAGGTTGAAGGGAAAACAACCCCCTTTACCCTAGTATCCTAGACCAGCACCATCCAACAGAAATATAATTTGAGTCACAAATGTAAGCCTTATATGTAACTTCCTAGGAGCAGGTGAAATTAATTTTAATATGTTTTACAAACCCAGCATATCTACAATATTACCATTTTAACTTTTTATCAATAATAAGCATTTATTGATATATTTTACATTTTAAAATGTGTACTAAGTCTTTGAAACCCTGTATGTATTTTCCACTTAGAGCCCCACATTTTGATTGCTTCCTGGCCACTTGTAGCTAGTGGTCACCATATTAGAAGAGTTCTGGACTTGTATTTCAATACTGGACTTGAAGTTGTATCACTGATGATGAGAGAGATAATAAGAAGTTGAATTGAAGGATGTGAAAAAGCTAAGGGAAAAGGGATCTCAGTCCTTAAAGGAATAGTTCTCAGTGTTTTTATGAACTTGCTGTGTCAAAATCACGCGGGGTACATTTTATCCATAAAAATGGAGGATCCTGGGTTTGACCCTAAATCTGCCTAATCAGAACATCTAATTTTGGGACCTAAGACTCTACATTTTTAAAGCTTTTCAGATCATCCTTTTGCACACTTACTGCTCTAGTGCCCACAAGAGAAGTCATATACATGGGCCATACGTCCTCACAGAGTAACTGTATTTTCTTTGTATGTAATGTGTTTTTGCATTTTTTGAGCCTTTGTTTTAAAAACAGACACACATATGCTGAGTTTTGCATTCTCTTGAAAGCTCAGAAAATCTATAAACTGGAGCTTATGTTTCCGCATGGCAACAACTGATTGGCAGGGAGGGAGTAACGGGTAATTTCTAGTCAGAGTAAGGGCTGACCAGGTCATGACTGTCCGTCCCAACCTGGCTCATTTCATTCGTCTATGTTACATGCTAGCCCCACAGACTTCTCTAAAAAACTAATTTTTAAAATTCTATGCTAATTTGGGATTTATAGAAAAGCTGCAATGATCGTTCAGAGATGTCCCATAAACTGTTCACTTAGCTCTCCTGGTGTAACATCATCCATCCTGTGATGCATTTGTCAAAACCAAGATGTTAACACTGATGTATGACTATTGACTGGATTACAGGCTTTATTCATATTTCACAATTTCTTCCATGAATGTCCTTTTTGGGTCCCAGGGTCCAAACAGGAATCTCACATTGCATTTAACTCTATAGCCTTTTGAACTTAAAATCCCCAGTCGAGCACGGCAGACTTCAACTGTGTATTGCATGCATCCTTTCTCTTGGATCTTACCAAAGTCCTGTCAGGTCCTCCAGGGCCAGGCAACACTTTCTGAGTGGAGCAACTCCAGACACACTTGAATTGTACCAGCTGTTCTGGCTGGACAATAACAGCTGCATCCGTAAATTTAACAAGCTCCACACATCCAGTGTGGGAAGAAACCTTCGGGACAGGGATCTTTCAGGCACACTCGCACTCACTAATGGCAATGCCAGTAGCACCATCTTCTAATAAGCATTGTGATTTATTCTGAGGATTAGTATATGACTACGGTGTTCTGTGGGACATGAGGTGCTGGGTTTGTGGCCACACACTTTGTATGCATGAACTTCTTTCAGAGAGCTTCCCACGTATGGGAAGGCTTAAATACATCACATCTGAATCTCCTATCCTAAGAAGTGAAATTTAGGCATCCAGAAATTTCACTTTCCTTTCTGGCTTTGCTTAACATGTAAATTTTCTTTCGGTCCAGTAGGAGTAAACCTCTTGAGAAAGTGCTTTTCTTTCTTGGCCAATGTTTCCTTGAGCAGAATTCCGATTGTGCAGTGCCTGAAACCACTAACTAGCGTATATGCTGATTTGCCTTAACTGCAAGAACAAATCCAATTAACAAATCCATAAGGAATTGGGCTGGAACTGAGCCATTCTTCCAGGTGGAAACATCTTTCTGTTAGACATGCTTCTTGTATTATTCACCCCCAATCCTCCAGTTGTCCAGACAATCCATAGCCTGACTGGGGGCATTTGGAGTCTAATAAATTCATCTTTACAAACTCTGGGGATCAAAGGCTAATACTTTCAATACTTTTCTTTATAATCTTGATCTTTTCCAGGGGTATCTCCCTCTGATTCTGACACCAGAAATAATTCAAGAAACAATTGAAAGCAAAAACTTTTTCACACGCAGCGAAGTTCTGGAAAGGAAGCCAATTAAGAGCACACCAAACCCAAGGTCCAAACAAACTAAAATAACTCAAGGCTAGGATTGGTTAGGGCTACTGTGATTGCACCATAAAATGTCTTCTACCTTAAGCACCTATCACTGCAAATGCAGAGTCATGCAGGTTTCTCGATAACTATCTGGAAGTTTACTACGTTTTGTTGTATCTCAAAGGAGATAAGAATACATACACTGTTTATAGACAACACTCTTCCTTTTAAAAGCATCACTTTCCCTCCAGTTAACTGGTTGGTACTTGATCTTCCTCTGAAAAGTCAGATCTACCTTGAGCCAGACCAGGAAATTACCTTAGAAAATAATAGCTCATATTTTTATAAAAGAGTTTCCACTTTTCAAAATACTTTTAAACCTATCATTTCATTCTATTCTTTCCAGTGACCTTGAGAGGCAAGTAAGATACAGAATAAGAGGCATTAAATACATTTCCTAAGCATACACCTTCCTAAGCAAGAGTCTGTATAAAACAAACAAACAAAACCGAGATTCAAGACTTCTGAGATTCTTCTGTCATGATGCCTTGTGGCCCCCCTGGGCCCTTGTAATTTCTCACTTCTTTCTGGCAAAATGCTTCACTTTGGGTGACATTTATAGATGTTAACCTTTCTAGGGCTATTTGAATCTTGATGGAATTCAGGGTGTTAGACTGAAGTTCAAACAATGGTGGAGTCCACACCAAGCCCATGTGAGTGGAAGGGGGGGTACCCAAGGCAATAGCTTTTCCTGACTCTTATTTCTGTTTGTGTTTGGAGTTTGGAGACAGTAGATAGAGCTCAAGGAGTAAGGATAATTCTGGCCTGGTGTAGATATGCTTATCATGAATCTAACAGAACTGGATTGTTGGGGGGCTCGATATCCAAAGCTGGGGTCTGAAATCAATTAGATCAAAGAAAATGAATTATCCAAGGATTTTGTTGGTTTCAAGTTAGCATTTGCCTTTCTTTTATTTTTACTAGCTGGATAGAATCATTATTGCAAAATTATTAAATAATTTGTAGAAATCCATTGTTTTATTTCTCTGGTAGAATAAAAAGTTAATGGTTCTACCTTGAGTCCAAAATCATACTTCCCAAACCAAATGGTAAGACTGTGTTGAAATTAAAAGAGAAAGAAAACGTCAGAACTTGAATATATTTTGCTCTCATTGTTAGAGGAATTTCCCAGTATCTGCCTGGCACCCTCACCCCAAGGATTTCCCATGGTCCTCACTTTCCCAAGACTTCCCAGCACCTGAGGTCCCATTTATCTCTCTTCCTCCCAACAGTGTCTTAGGAACCTGGGGGAAGGGGATAATGCCCTGCATTTAGTCTCCAGAAGCTTGTTGCCCTCATGTGGTTTGCATGTGTGCCTAATGACATGCTCGGAGTATGTCAGCCAGTACCATCTGGGGTGCCTGGAGCATTGTCTGGGAGTCTGTGACAACTCAATCTAAGGCCAGAGGATGGGGAAATATATTGGATGATTTTAATTCGCTTTTAGGCAAAGAGACTCTCTGGCATTAGAACGTCCACATCTGTTAGACCCATTACATTCTCTGTTCCTCATGAGTATTATGATAAAAATAGCCATCAATCTAGCTAAATCAGAGCTCCTTTCTGGCCACTATTCTCTGGTCTGATCCAGTCTGTGACTAACAAACATGGTGGGAGCATCAGTCTCTAGTTGGGGGTGCTGGCCAGCCCTATACCTGCTTAAGTTGGTAAAGTCAAACCAGGCCACTTGGTATTAATTGACAGCCCCTGAAAAGTCTGTAACCTGCTATCACCCTGGTGGCTAATTGTTGAGGGGAGGACATGTGTCCTGAATTCAACACATCTGGCTTCTAGCAGTTAATGTCAGTGCTTCTCAATCTTTAGGATATGTAAAAATTACCTGGAAAGTTTGTCAGAACACCTTTCTTGAGCCCCAACCCCATGAATTCAGATTCAGTAGATCTGGGGGTGTGCCTGGGAGTTTGGTGACCCTACTTGAAGTAGCACTGTTTTTTCTCCTTGCAACAAAAAAGCGTGGTCCTCACACTACCAGCATTGCCATCGCCTAAGAGCCTGTCAGAAATGCAAGTTCTAGGCCTCCACCCAGGCCCACCAAATCTGGCTTTATATTTATTAAGAGTATTTTTTTCATCTTAAAGTTTGATATCCACTGTTCTTTTACAATTCATTTAGGACTGAATACAGAGTGGCAGATCATGGACTTGGAAAGATCCTTAGGAATTCAGATGCTCTTAGTCCTTGCCTTCCAGAAGGCAACTTCATTCTGTGTTGCTTCACATGATCCAATTCCAATGGTATATGTGTCTTTCACCAGAATTTTAATAACATCAAAAGACATTGACCATGTCTTAAGTTCTATGTGCAAAATATTCTGCATATAATAGGCATGCATCTAGGATTTGATGGTCAATTGGTTGATTACATGAACGGTGTGAAGGCACTTCATAAAATGAAGGAATGGTCTCTGTTGCATTCATAAACAAAGCTGTATCACCAGTTGTGATCTGTGGTTAGTTTTTCATGTAAATTTACAAGCATATTCTCAGTGTTGCCCCTAGCATTTGTGGGGAAGGTATCTACAGTAAATAAAGAGTTAGCTGGTAAACCCTCGTTCCTCTCAATTCCATCCATTGCTGTGTTTGAGAAGTTTTACTTCAGGGAATGATATGAACATCAAACCAGAACAACTTTAAAAACAAACAAAACTCGGGACGCCTGGGTAGCTTAGTTGGTTGACTGTCTGACTTTGGCTCAGGTCATGACATCATAGCTCATGGGATTTGATCCCCGCGTTGGGCTCTGTGCTGACAGCTTGGAGCCTGGAGCCTGCTTCAGATCCTGTGTCTCCCTCTTTCTCTTCCCCTCCCCCACTAGTGCTCTGTCTCTGTCTCTTTCTCTCTCTCTCAAAAATAAATAAACATTAAAAAATATTTTTAAATTTATTTATTATTGAGAAACAGAGAGAGACAGAGCATGAGCATGGGACAGGAAGAGAAAGGGAGAGACACAGAATCCGAAGCAGGCTCCAGGTTCTGAGCTCTCAGCACAGAGCCTGATGCGGGGCTCGAACTTACAAGCCGCCAGATCGTGACCTGAGCCGAAGTCGGAGGTTTAACCGACTGAGCCACCCAGGTGCCCCTAAACATTAAAATTTTTTAAAAAAACAACAAAACTTCCCTTGAATCAGTAACTGATTTTGTCATCAATCATTCCAAATAGGCTATGTTATCATTCTCTGGGCATCATGATAAAAGACAAAGCCCTCATCAAATCTTTTGAATCAGCAATACCTTCGAATACAAGCTGATTTGCTCATTTGCTTACTTAAAGCTAGAAACTTAGCTCTTTAACATCCCCGAGGGCTGGGAAGAGTATAAAACAGACTCAACAGAAAATATTTATAGGTTGCATACTAGGATTCTGTATGGTTCACAGACCAGAAGCCTGGGTATCACTTAGGAGCTTGTTGGAGATGCAGAATCTCCAGCCTTAGCTCAGCCTTACTGAATCAGAATCTATATCCCAGTGATCTGCATGCACATTAAAGCATCAGAGGTACTGAATAGAAGGCCTCTATAAGGTTAAGGTTAAGTCCTCAGTGATAACAAAAAGGAGCCAGACATTTGGCTGGTCTGGCCAAAGACAGTTAAGCAAAGGAAATAGAGTGTATTGGCCCCCAACACAAATGTGGGGAGTGGGGATGGGGGGAAGAATAGATAGAAGGTCTAAGTGGTTGGAGCCTGGCAGGAGAGGACAATGTGATAAGAAGTGGAAACTGTAAACAGAAGACTAATCCTATCATGCCTAGAAGCCACTATAGGGAGCTTGGATTTTTCTCCAAGAGCAAAGCAGGATACTGACAGGTGTCAGGGAATGAGGAATCTTTGTCTGATTCAGATTCGGGATATGTTTTTGATATACAAATCCAAAGACTTAGTTGATGAATTCGATGTGGGCTAGTACTTGAGAAAGTGGGGGATGAGGGCAAGAGAGAACTTGGGAATAATTTCTCTGTGTTGGGAAGACCCTTTACCAAGATGGAAAGACTAGAGGAAGAGAATGGGGGTGGAGGCAATGGTGAGGGGTGGAATCAGCAGGTAAACTTCAGATGTCATGAGACATCCACCTGGAGAGGGGGACTTGGCAGTTAGATCCACAGATATGGTGATGAAAGGAGACCAGTCCTGGAGATGTGAATCTGCAATCTCTAGACTCTCAGATGCCATGCTGTCCTCAATTTGAAGTTGTAGGCAAAGGGCCATTTGGCAGACTAGAGGAACTCTAGCTTGAGTGACATCGAGCCCTTTTAAGTGTTACACTCAGTATTCTGTGGAAATACAGAAGGTCTGCGTTTTCAGAGAGCCATGAAGCCCACAATCTCATTGCTGAGGAACTACTCAAAAGGAAACAAAAATGGACTCTGATCACGTGTAGTTCTGATCCTTATCCTTAGTTTACACATAACTCTCAAGTGTGAGTGTTCACTCTCCCAACCCAAAGCAAATTAGAATTAATCAGTTTAATTATGACCTTGTTTATTGTTTGCCTCTCTCATTAGCAGGCCCTTGCTCCCTGGTCCTGGTTGGGCTGTACCCTCTAGTGCACGGTGAGTGTTCAAAAGTGGTCCTTGAATGAAAGGATGAGAGTGGGGGAAGGCTTCTAGAGAAAAATACAGCAAGACAGCAACAAGTATAAGTCCAACATCCAGGGAAGAATTAGAAAAACTGTTAGAGCTCAATAAATCTAAGACCCTGAGACATTTACCTAGGAATTTTCCACCACAGCTCATAACTCAACAGGTCCCGATGTCATTGCTTATCTGAAGCACAGTAAAATTATCCACATTCATGGTGATGACTCTGAGTCATCGAGAAGAAGTTGAAATATGTTCAGTCACTAGATTTAAAATGGCAAAAAATATGAAATACATCCATAAAAATTATTTTAACAAACTATAGCTAAGATGAGTACTTTGGACTTGAATATTTTGTTCTCAAGATAACCCAACGTCACGTATGAATTGGAAACCTTATCACCCATTGATGCCATCTGTACAAATGAGGCAATGCTGCCTTATTCTTCATAAACAATTATCTTCTGCATACTGTAGTCGGTTTAGTTTCGTGATGAGTATATGGTCCTAAGGACATTTATCTTTATCTGAAGACTAACAGAAGTCTTTTCTGGAAAAATTACAGACTCTTGTTCTGTGCTGACAAGGGCATTTTCCTTCTGAGGACAGTTACCACTTAGTTACCAAATAGAATGCTGGAAATCTCAGCCAAAGAATAAACAAATGTAAAACACCACCTGAGGAGAGAGAGGCAAAGGAGTAAAACCATCTGTGCAATTACTTCCTGGAAAGCCTGTCGGTAATGGGCTGAGGGTCAGGCCTTCCTGGAAATACAAGCTATATTGATGTAGGTGCTCTCAGTGTGGGAGCAAACCTGCATGTGCTTTGTACGTCATGGGTACTGAATAAATGGAGGACAGAATAGACACACATGAATTTCTTTCCTGCTTCATTTGGAAGGGTGAGGATTAGAACTAGAGTCCCAGCTCCAGTCCTATGAAATTTTTCATATTTAATGCATCAGAGTGGCCCTTTCTGAAAGAACTACCTAAACTGGCATCGTGGAAATGCTAGTGGGTGAGTCTGGGATGAAGGTCTAATGGCAGGTTATTACAACTGAACTGAAAGTCCTCTGGAAAGAGGACCTTGAAGATTTATTTACCAAGTTCTTTTCCTCCATAGCACCACACACATGCATATACACACATACAAACAGAGAGAGACGCACACACACACTCACTCCCATGGGCTGAGAACATGCCTACTGCAGGAAATCTAGGCTGTATTTGGGGGCTGAAGGTGAGACACAGGTTTGAAGCAGTTGTTTATTTCTGTGGATCTGACATCATGACATATTTGTAAGACAGTTTGGAAACAAAGATATTTTAGATTCAGTAACAACAAAAGTCATGTTTACGTATTACAGGGAAATTGTACAATATTAGGAAGAGTTTGCACAACATCTCTGCCTGGCTGGCATGAGGTATAAGCACCGCCTAAATGCATGCATAATATTGCAATTCAGATTGACTACCTTCCTAGCCAAAGTGACTCACTTCAATCAAAAATAGAATTTAGGAAAGAACTACATCTAGGGGCAAAAGATCTGTCAACTCCCTGTAAAAGAGCATGAGCTGTAGTCCTAGCAACAGGTCATGATCATCCCTGCTAAAACTTTAGAGAGAACTTCTGAGCTAGCATCCATTGAAGTGTTTTAATCATTTGAACACTGAACTATCTCATCTGATCTTCCCAACTCCATGCAGAAGGTATTATTGGTCTCCACTGACCATTGAGGGAACTGGGTGACCCTCTGGGACAGCTCAGGTGAGAGAATGGCAGTAGAGGGGGCAGTGAGGTGTGGAGAAATGGAGAGCTGTCCCAGGTCACAGGACAGCTGGGTGGTGGAGGCAGGGCTCCCTGGCTGGCCTTGGGCTCTGCACACATGGGTTCCTGTGGTGGTTTGTGTCCTGAATGGGCCAGGTCCCTTCCCACAGGCCTCTTGCTAGTTCACCAGTGCTAAATAAAGTGAAATATGAATGACAGACAATTAACAGGGCAAAGAAAGCCTTTCCGGTTCTTCTTATAACAGCTGGGCCAAAGTGTCCATTTTGATACACATTAGAATATGGTTCTTTGGGTATTAAAATACCACAAGATACACAGCTAGGACTTTACAGCTACCCAGAGAATAGAAGTTTGATAAGCAAGAGCCACCACACCCAGGAGGAGAACTAAGTCTGAAACTCTAAACTTTTGTGAAATTGGACAAGAGCCAAATGTCAGCATTTTCACCTCTTTCCCATATGGCGGGAGGCATTTCACACCACTTTTCATAATTTCAATAAATCTGGTAAGTGATATGAGTACTCTGCATGCCAAGAGACATATAATATGTGTATCAAAATAGATGTCTAGGTTGGTTTGTGACAAGAACCAGATTTCAGCAACTGAAGAGAACAAATCTGGCCTGGCTTTGGTTCAGTGAATGGGTGAACAAGAACCAGGATCACTTTCTGCTTATTTTTTTTCCCCTTAATTTTTAAATGTTTCTCCTACATTTGCTTATTCTCTAAAAACCCTGGACTCTCTTGACAATTAATTTTTATTAACATCCCCTTCATCACTTACAGCCTTTTGGGGCATTGTTGCCAGCTGATGGTACAGAGCATTAGGGCTCAGTAATTCGTTCATCCAATCAGTAAATACTGAGTGAGTGAGCTCCAGCGGCTATGCCAGGAATCGTTTTAAGCAATAGGGATACTGTAGTGAACAAAAGAAGGTCCCTGCTCACACAGGCTGAGCATAAACAAATGAACAAATTCATTTGCAATATGTCAAGTGATGAGAAATAATATAAAGGAAACTAAAGCAGAGTAGCATGGATAAGGAGTGATTGGGGGTATCAACAATGTCAATGACCAAATAGCATTTTATCAGAGACTATAAGGAATCAAGGAAGCAGTTGGTGAAAAGAGAGCATTCTGATGAATGAGCATCATGGCAAGTGCAAAGGTCCTGGCATATAAATTTGTTTCTATTTAAAGACTAGTGAGGAAGTCAGTGAGACCAGAGCAAAGTAAAGAATGGGAGAGTAGTAAGTGACAAGTCAGAGGCTTGGCTGGGCCTTGTGGGCCCAACTAAGGACTTTGGCTTTTATTCTAAGTGAGATGGGAAGATATCAGTGAGTTCTGAACAGAAGAATTAAATGATTTGATTACTGTTTTCAAGTTTATTCTGACTCCTATTGGATAATCTACTGGAGGTGAGTGCAAGTGTAGAGACAAGAAGGCTTCTGCTAAGGTCAGCCTAATGATGATAGTGACTGGGACTGTTCTGAAGGCAAAGACTAGAGTCTGCTGATAGATAAATTGTGTGAGAGGATTTGGGATGATTTCACATGTGGGGGAAATTTGGTTTCATCTACAAACTTTACAAAGAAGAGGTAGTGCCCACGACAAAAATCTTGTCATACCACCAGCTGACAACTCACTTTATGTGCCACTTCGCACACATTTTGCACGTCAACAGGGCCATGGGAGCCCACACTGTGATGCAACAGGGCATTGCTGGTGTTAATCTCTCCTCACAGACTTCTGGAGCTTCCCGGAAAGACATGTTCTTTTTAAATTTCCACCTAGTTAATTTAAAAAGTATGAAAGGGGGCCTTCTTTCTGGAGCCATTTTAAGGGGGTGATTCTGTATTCAACAGTCCTATTGTAACATTATTCCTGTTAAAAATTCAGGAAAGAGAAAGCAAATTTTCATGTAAACTTGCAAAATCACCAACTTGGGTGTCAACCAGGGAAGCTAAGCAATATGGATAAACTGCTTTTGTTTCATCCCTGAATGGCATGATTTTTTTTGAGTTAAAAAGAAAAGAAAAGAAAAAGGTAAAAGGAAGAAGAGGTGAAGACCTTGATCCATTTCATTATTTATCTTAGGAAGTACAGGCATGGAGTAGGAAATAGAGTTTTAGAATGCTATGAGGCAACCTTGGGAGCAGGACCACGGTACAAAAATGGTGATTCAGTGTTGGTTTCACTTGTTATGGAATACTGTTTAGCCACAGAGGCTCGAGGAAGAGATGAGGATGGTTGAGCTGTGGGAGACTGAGGAGGAGGTAGCTAGAGGTAGCTCACAATGGACTCTGACAGCATGAGTGTCCCTAAAGATCTGACAAGGCTGTATATGTATTTCAGGGGCCCTCATCCTTACCCAAGAAGGTCCTAAGGAGATTCAAGGAAATGGCATACCCTTTGCCCAACATCTGAGAAGAAAAGCCCTAAGGATACCTAATCACCAGGTTAGATGCGAATAATTCACCCAAGTGTCTTCTTTCTGGATAACTTCCCAGTTCAAATACAATAGCTTGATCTTTGCCCATGTAACATGGTATGGGCAGCCTAAAACCACCCTACTCTCCTTCCCTTTTTTTTTCCAGTATTCTTCTAGAAGGGAGTTGATGTCCCATTCAGTCCTGAGATAGTTCACACCATGACCTGCTGTCTCCTTCTCCCTGAGACATTCTTAGCTCCTGTATCTGCTGTCCCACCTTGGTACCACTTCTTCCAAATCTGGACACTGCTACTCTTCTTCATCCCTCACGATGCCACTCAATAAGGTAATCTGAAGAGCAGATGTGTACTCAAATTCTGAGGATGAAGAAGAGAATTACAATGCAGAAAAAGTCCAAGGAGAAGAAGAGTCAAATAGTTAACAAGCCCTCAAGTGAATCATCCTAATTTTAAGCTTAGCTTCTGTATGTAAATCTTCTCTCTCCTGAAAGTTTTCTTCATTTTACTTTGTCACCTGTCCTGGACTGTCTGGAAAAGCCAAAGTGCTGTTAGTTCAGTAAGAAAAATAAGAAAGTTCTCTTGTTCAACTTGGATCTAGGCTCTAGCCCAGGAAAGCCAGGAGTGTTCATTGCCCATGACCACAAAAGCTCATTAAGCTATGGTGGACGTGGGATACAGTGCTCGCCTTGCCAGACTCACAGTGTGAGCTCTGAACCACTACCCCATACTGCTTTCTTACTTTCCCTCCATTCTCCAGGTTTAGCAGAGAGAAGGAGAAACAACAAAGGAAGAATGGGGAGGAAATTCTCTTCCCCCATCTCTTTCCACAAGGCAGAAGGCACCAGTGAGAACAAAATATTCCATCCAAGGACACACACCCCATGTCTATCCACACCGTTTAGGGTGTTTGCCCAAAACTTTATTCACCATGATTCCAGCCATGGTCCAACTGGGGATGCAGACCAGGCTGGCTCTGGTGTGTTTTGTGTGAACACACCACTTAGAGCCCAGACAACTCCAGCTGAGCTGTTGAAGCCACAGCAGTGCCTGGGGCTGCTAACAGCATCCTGTTCCTTTGTCCCCAGTACTCTTTCTGCTCAGTTCCCCATGCTCAACTCCAAGAATTCGTAAATGTGTATCATACAGAGACTAAGCAAATGTTTGCAGTGAACCTTTACACAGAGCCCAGAAAAGCTCCCTATTCCATAGAAGTTTCCTAGCAAAAACAAGCTCGCCCACTTCAAGATATGCCCAGGCTGCTGCCAGCATGCTGAATGTCTCTTTTCAAAAGTTAGGAGGCTTGACTGCAGCAGAATGCCCATGTTTATGGTCTCTGTGAGGTTTTCACAGTGACTACCTTCATTCAGAGAGAGTAAAATCATCTTTCATGATCCCCCTAAATCAGAGTACTGCCTATGTCAAGGAGGGTTAGGTTGCCCTAGGGGTTCCCTTTTGGAGTTTAAAAACAGAAAAAAAAAAAAAGATACTTTACATGCAGTGAAAGAAACAGGGGGGAGGAATGTTATGAATTTTGTTTCGAAAAATTCAGCTCAACAGTTTGAAAAGGGCCAATATTTAGGCTACAGTATTTGGCTGGATCTATTATGCAATTCATCTTCCTGCAAGCAGATACAAATGATCTGACCCAGAGCCAATGTATTTTTATGGAGTTAAATTAGTCACTATTTATACACTGAAGAGTTTTCAAAAAGGCTATTTAAGGAGGGCGCCATTACTTTTTCCACTAGTATGTTTGCCTTTCCAGCCTTCTGGATTGCTTTTGGTTTGATTGTGGTTTTTGGGTAAAATAGTGGGCAGTGTTTGTAAGCTTGGGGAAGATAATTTCAACTTGCTGAGTACTTGGGTCATTTGTCTTTAAAATGGGGGTGACAGATTATGAAACTAGGTCTGGGAAGGATATGAGGGTTCAAGGCCTGAGTCAGCTGTGCAAGTAGAGCCAAATGTTACCTGGATGTAGGTTTTCATTAGTGGCCCCAAAGGGAAGAGGACTTCATTTCTCAGCATGGCTTGGATCTCTTTCCTCAATTTCATTCCTTACTTATTCCTCTCCCTCCAACCTCATTTCAGCAAATAAGTATTGGTGACCCTAAGGTAAGAATGCCCTAGCGGCACCTGGGTGGCTCAGTCAGTTAAGCCTCAGACTTCGGCTTGGATCATGATCTCACAGTTCGTGAGTTCAAGCCCTGCATCAGGCTCTGTGCTGACAGCTCGGAGCCTGGAGCCTGCTTCAGATTCTGTCTGTCTGTCTGTCTGTCTCTCTCTCTCTCTCTGCCCCTCCTCCACTCATGCTCTGTCTCTGTCTTAATAAATGTTAAAAAAAATTTAGAAAACGCTCTAGTATTGTAGAGTGTTCAGCTGAAAGATCTTAGCAATCTTTTGTTAAGCAAATTTCTTTTACAAAATGAAGGGTAAGAGAAGAAGAAAGCCTGCTCAAGGCCATAAGAAAGAGCATAAGAGTTAGGGATAGAACTCAACTTACCAGACTCTGTGGCGTCCCTTACATCTACTCAAGAGGACAGACATAGGTAAGGCATTGGTTTCAGAGGGTAGGAGTTCATGTGGCAGGCTGAACTCCCACCTTGACCTCAAACCTCCTGCTACTGGAAGAGCGGGAAGACCTACTGAGACTGCTCACGTCCCCAACTACAGTTAAAGATCAGATTGCAGAACTTCTTTCCCAGGCCTGGGCTGCCCCAACAACAGGCACTTCTACAACATTTTTCCTTGCTCCTCTCTCCTGCTGGCTCCTGCCTGGATGGTGTCAGGCGCTCAGTGCCCAGTGACCAGAGATCGCTTAGGCTTCTACCAAAATGCCCAGTTTGTATTCAGATTTTTACCCTCATCTAGTAGGATTCATCCAAATATTTGTAAACAATAGCATTCAGGAAAGCAGCAAGTGGCAACGTCTTCAACCACAGGAAAACTAGCAAAATGTGCCCATCACCTTCCTCTTCCCAGGTACTTTCTTTAACTGCCATAAGTGTCCTCCCCAAAGACTAGCTCTTCCTCAGGACCCTCCCTCTTGCTCTCTGCTCAGGATGCCCACAAACTTCTGCCTCCACCAGACAGGGAAAGCTGCCCCATTTGTCCCCTCAGAGTTACATGACAAATTAGCAAAGTGCAAAATAAAGAACCATGTTGTTTAGAATACACTGTGGGGCACATTGTCATCTTTCCATGAGTATCTATGGAATGGAGGAATGTTGCTCTCTCTAGAATTGGAAAGAACCATCAGCCTTCTTCCCAAATGTTTTCAACTCAGCATACTGATGGATTTTTTCCATGGCAACAGAGCTCTTATTATCATAAAAGCCAACTGGAAAATATCATCTGCTTTACCAACATTTGCTCTATTTCCAAGCCTGCTAGACAGCATCTATTCCATAAATCAAGAAATAGATCTAAAATTTGCAAAATTTCTGCAGAATAATCACTAAGAATATCTCCAGCCACATAAAATCCCCTGTTCTGCAATGATTCTAAAAAAGAATGTATTTTTGCCATTATGAAATGGCCCGCATTTCCAGGCAATTTGGTAAAAAAAAAATGCACTTTTTGGGGTACACCTGGGTGGCTTAGTCGGTTGTGTCTGACATCCATTCAGGTCATGATCTCGGGGTTCATGACTTTGAGCTCCATGTCAGGCTCTGTGCTGACAGCTCAGAGCCCAGAGCCTGCTTCAGATTCTGTGTCTCCCTCTCTTTCTCTGCCCCTCTCCCAATAGCACTTTGTCTCTGTCTCTGACTCTCTCAAGAACATATAAAAAAACATTAAAAATTTTTTTGAATGCACTTTTTTTGTGCCAATGTAAAAGCAACTATCCCTTTGAAGAAAGTCAGCAGCTTGGAATATCATGGTGAAGTATCCCAGTTTCCACAAAGCTCCTTGTGGGATAGGACCTACATTTCTGGAGTGAATGCTCTTCATTAAGGAAGCAAATTACTCTCAGGGCTTCCCCAGCTAGCACAGATAGGGCTCTGTGGGGTTCTTACATCAGATAAACATCTGCTCCAATGGGTCAGAGTCAGAGCTACAGACAAAGAGGAGGTGACAGACCAGCTGGGGAAAGGTCTGTTGACTACATAGCCCACACTTCCAGGACTAGACTGTGTGGGGGGATAACCACCAGTTACTTTCTTTACTTGGAAACACGAGGGCTCCCTGTGTCCTTGACTTAAGCAAAATTAAAGAAATTTTTAAAAAGAGGGATTATATTAAAAAGCATAGAGTATTTTCTAATTCTAGAGTCAAAAGTACCATGAAGTTGCCTCCCCCCCACTCCCGAAGATAGATCTGCTTCTATCAGTAGGACCTCAAGTCCTATTCCTACCTCTCTTCCTTGGCAATCCAAAATCAGGACTCAAGGGGTTAGAAGAGCTTCAATCTCACCCCTATGGGACAAAGCAAGTCCAGTGCAAAGGACTGTCTTCCCAGCAGTTAATTCTCTCCCAGCATTATTATAAATCTCCACTCCAGGGAGTAATTTAAAGGCAGTGTAAACCTTCCTAAAGGATTTATGTAAACCAGCTAGTGACCCAAGGTTTCTTGACAAAAACTCCCATCCCCAGGAGGTAAGACAGCTCAGCTGGGCTCACAGAACTTTCCAATCTCATCTGCTTGGCAACAGCAAAGTCAAGGAACCTACAAAAGGGCTGTATCAGCCAAGGAGAGCTGTTGGCCTCTTACTGCTCTTTCTGAGCCCTGCCAAGAATGACATCATCTTGCTGGATTATTAGCAGGCCCTATCAGCAAACACTATCCCATCAGTCACATCAAAGCTGCCCCGCATATGTTCATGCTGGTTAGGAGAGCCAGTTTCCATCAGCTTCGTGCCCTGCTTTAAAAATTTCTGGGATGGTTGTGAACTGAAAAGTCACTGTGAGCATTATTTTTAAACATGGGAGAAGACTCAGCAGGACACTGTGATAACAGAGCGCATTATTTTAGAGATTCAGATATACCGCTGGTCAAGCTATTTCTACTAAAATTTTAAAAGATAATAATAAAATTAGTATTTATGTTAAGCACCTGGATTAACAGGACTGACCCATCAAGTGAAAGCTGCAGAACTTGTAAAGAAGTGGATATGCCTTTTCTTCTCTTGGTCAAATCCACCACCCATGATTGGAATACTCCAGAGAGAGGGAGTCACTGTGTGGTTCTTCTGGGGTAGAAAAGAACAGAAATGGCATAATGCTGGAAAACATTCTTTATCCTATCCTGACACCTTGGGAATTTATCTGGGCTGATCACTATCCATGCCATACTCATGGTTATTTCAGAGAATACTAGTACAGACATCATTCATCCTAACCTCTCATTGTGGAATTCACTTGACCTACAAAAGGGCCATCTGAGGACTACAGAAGTTGCCACTAACCAGTTAACTAGTAAAAACTGAGTGGTATACCAAAGGCCCTGACCTAGCATGAAGGCATCACCACCAAGGTGGACAGTTCAACTGATAAAGGAAAAGAGGAAAGAGTTTAGAGGTTTGTTTTCAAAATCTAACCACCCAGGCTAAAAGTTACCAGAGACCAGTGTTCCTTTGTCTAAGACATAACTGATCTGCTTTTGAATCTCTCAGAGCCTCCCCCATCACTCCAAGTGCAGAACCAGACACCAGATCATCAGCCTAGTCTGCTTCTCCTCTTCCCTTCCACCTTCAGAGAAACTACCTCTCTCCTGCAGACCAGCTTATTTTAGAGAATATCACAATAAAAAGTGGTCTTCTACCCCTTTAATCATCTTTGCAGAGGGCCTGCTAAATGCCTGGCTCTGGGAACTCTGCATATTTGAGCAAGAACAAAATGGAACAACCTTAACACTGCCATAAACTCTATCAATTTTCCGGACACTAAAGAAAAATCACTAATCATATCTCCTGGAAAATGCAGTTTTTGGTGATGTTATTTTTAAAATACTAATGAACTAAAGAATTTGGATCAGAATTACATGTTTTTTTGAAACTTTTGAATTACATAGAATATCATCTTAGTTTAGGACATCCAGGATACAGACATTGAGACCTGATCCAACATGCCAGGATTTATTAGGAGAAATGCAAGAAAATGAGGAAGATGGGGAAGGCTGGAAGCACCTATCATCAGACTGGGATGCAGGTCTGAGTCTGAGGGCAGGGGAGAGGGTAGGGCAGACAGAGAGGGCGGAGGAAGCATCTTAGATTGCCCTGCAGGGTAAGGAAGGTTGGGCACAACTGTGAGGGAGCCTGCAAGCCAAACATTAACTGCCACAGGAGTCCCATGACTCTCAGGAACTGGTTGCCTTTGCTTGGGCACTGGATAGAGCCATCTTTGGGAAGCGTGGGCTCTTTGCAGACATGGTACATTTCAGAGTAGAGCAGCTGGCAGATAGTCCTTGGTCAGTTAAGTTCACCATAGCTGCAGGTCGGTGAGGCGCGTTGTCCTGGCTGCCACAAATGTTGAATATCAAGGCTATTTAGAGTAGTAGTAGAATCCACTATGGATTCAGACTGGTTCCTTTTGAGCTCTGGCTCTGCGCTCACTAGCAGTGTGACTTTGGGCAGGTGATTGAATCTTGTCAAGACCCAATCTCTTCAGTTCTAAAATTTGGATAGTAATGGTATGGACTTCATAGAGTTGTGAGGATTAAATAATTAATCCATGTAAATGACTCAGAACAATGTCAAATTCAGAGCAGAAATGTTCAGTGAGTGTTAGCTTTTATAACCGGATTCCATTTTAGCTGTGATAGGTTGCAGCTTTAATCCCAGCACCTCAGAATGTGACCCTATTTGCAGATAGAGTCTTTACAGAGGTCACCAAGGTAAAAATGAGGGTGTGAGGGTGGTCCCTAATCCAATATGACAGGTTCCTTTTAAAGGGGGAAGATTTGGACCCAGAGACAGACACCCATAGAGGAGAGCCAATGTGAAGAGGGCCATCTACAAGCCAAGGAAAGAGGGCCTAGAACACATCATTTCCTAGTGGCCCTCAGAAGGAAACAACCCTACCACACCAAGCTGTGAGACAGTACACTCCTGTTGTTAAAGCCATCCAACATGTGGTACTTCGTTATGGCAGCCCCAACAAAAGAGCACTTGGTCCATTCTTAAATTCATACAGTGATCCTTTCAGAAAAAGTTTTGAGTGAGAGCACTTGCCCGAAGTGGGTGCAGTGGCCCATGGGCCAAAGGGACTGCAACTCTTCTAATGTTTTAGTTGGTGGCTTTCCAGCATCAGACCCCGTCAGGCAGTGCCTCCTTCTCTGAGGCTGCAGAGGCGGGGTGGGTCCCCAGCCCGAGGGACAGAGCCAACGCCTCACTGTTATTTCAGACCATGTACAATGTAACCAACAGTGGTGGACTTGGAAATGGACATTTGCACATAATTGCTGTGACCCGGCACCATCATTGCTAGGGAATGAAAATGTTGAGCTTTATTGGAAGTGGATGCTCCTCACAATGAGTAGATCACAGAATTCGGGACGAAGTTTCCTGTGATTTCACCGGAGCTCATCCTGAAACCATGTGGCCAAATCAATTTGCTCCACTCAAGAAATCGGGAAAGACTTTCAAAGCCCAGCCAGAATCTGATTTCTCCATCTGAAATCCAGTATGATCTTATGTGAACAATTGTCTCAGCAATGTGGTTGGGGTGGAGGATGGCAGGCAAGAAGGACAAAAAGAAAAATAAGCAACATGTCTTTGATATTATCTGTGGTTGTCTGAGAGAGGGAGTTTAATGAGCTTTGATCTGAGTTTCAACCAGTTGATTATTTGCATTATCTAAATGGAATCAGTTTCTCACTGTGTCTCTTAGGCTCTTTAAAACAAGGATTCATTGCTACCCTATGTTAGCTAGATTGGAGATACTCCCAGAGATGTCACAGACTTCCAGGGGCTCTAGCTCACTCCTCCCTTCAGCTGGACTAGATGTCTCCTGGGAGAGCCTCTTTGGTCCAAGGAGTCTGTGCCCCAAGGGATACATGTGCCTGGAGGTCTGTAATTATCTGGATTGAAAATTTGTAGAAGTGCCTTTGCCACCTGCTGTGTCAAGGCAGGTCACCACAAAGAATTGTTGGAGGAGCCTGATGTCATCTTACGAAACAGCAGTTCCTGCCCCGTCCCTTGAATTGATAAGCACCTGCCAGTCCAGGTGGGTCTTGGGGAAAAAGCTAGTCCAAATCAATTGACTGCTTGTTTATTTTTTTTTTAAGAAGTCTGATTTTCAAAGGATTAGCAGGGAGAGCTGAATGTAATGAGGTTGAAAGGTATCCTCTGGATGCTGGGTATTTACAGGATAAAATGCCCACAGGAACAGTATCTCTCAGCTAAGTAGGTCTGGCCAAGGGAGGGTGAAGCCGCGGGAGCCTAACTCTGTCTCCCCTCCCACCTTTCCGTCTCTCCTGGCTTGGATTCACATTGGTAAATTTATTACTTATTTTATCATCTGAAGTCAGAGAGCGGATGAGTAAGATCAACCCCGGTGTCCTAACAGATTTAGGGCAGAGGGTGTGGATGAGAAGAGGGTAAATCATTGGTTCTCAACACTGGCTGCACACTAGAATCACCTGGAGAGCATTTAAAAAGAGAACTTTCCCTGTTGCAGCTGCAGATACTCTGATTTAAAAGGGCCAGGCTGGGGCTTGGGCAATGCCAGCTTTTGAATGCTCCCCAGGTAACTCTAATGTGTGCAGCCTGGGTTGAAAACCAAGAGAGTGGATCCTCATCTTGGGCTGTGAAGAAGCAACCCAGAAAGATGGTTTCTCTGCCCTTGAGGGCAGCCCCAGCCCAGCTGCCCTCAGGGATAGAGAAGCTTCAAGCAGTGAAGGGACCCAGCGCTTCAAGGTCAGAGACTGGGGTGAAAAGGGGAATGTGGGACTTATCAAGCAAGAACAGAGAGGCCCATAGGTTTCTGCTAAAAAGGAGGGAGGTAGAAGTGGATGTTGGAGAGCTTGAGTCCATGATGTAATCTGTGCAGAGGCAAGGGGGTGCATAGTCCCCTCTGGGAGTCTGAGGGGAGAGAAGCTGCTTGGAGGTGGCAGTACCACATACATATATTCTGTCCCTGGGCCGTGCAAAGGGGACAGGGCACAAAGCTCAGGGGTACCATAATGGCAGTCTTCTTTCTTGGGAGTAAGAAGGGCAGTATTTCACCGTTAACATGGGCGTGCCAGAGTATGGTTCTTTTATGACATCAGTTGCAAGGTGTTTTTCTCTTCTGGAAGTTGAGGAGTTCTGGCCTATCTGTCACTTTTCATATGCCTTCTGGGGCAGCCCCAGCCAGTTGGGCTTATGCTCCCCACACTTGAGTGTCCTCAGGGACTGATTCTGCTTGAAAGGCAGGCATTCTGACTAAGCGAGAACAACGGGAAAGATGGCCAGAAGCCGGCTCAGCCATCAAGTGTGCCGTCTGAGTCTTGCCTCAGAGATGCCTTTCTCTTCATGTGGGATCTAAGTGTATGCAACATCACTTTATGTCTCTGATGTGGGAGGAACTGTGGGCGGAAGTCTGTGGGTTACAGCCTTTGCTTCTGAATTGCATTTAAGCCCCATTATTGGGAGATCAAACCAGATTGGTTGTTAAGTGCTCAAAAGATTCCTGAGGAAGCGCTTAATCCTTCTTAATCCTTGTGCCCTTCTAGTTTTGTGAATGAAGAGAGACGGTGTCCTTTAGGCCTTGTTTGAGGTATGGAAATGCTGGCACTCAGGGAGTGGCAGTAACTGGCCTTAGGTAGATTGGGGGAATGAGTTGTATTTTCTCATGGACCTTTGGCTTCTGAGGGGGTGGGCTCCTTCTACCTTTTCTGGGTCAAAAATTTGAAGTAAGAAGCACCTTTGCCACCTTTTATGTCAAGGCGAACTACTTCAGATGGAGTCACCACAAAGAATTGTGTGAGGCCCTTCTGGTAGCCCTCTCTGTCACAGGCAGAGGGGCTGACCACCACCAGAGCCCTGCAATTCTCCTGGGGGGTGCCACTAACTTCTGTCCTATCCGAAGTGGAGATGAAGGCTAGAATGAGCTCGCAAGGGAAAACTGGGGTTGGCTAATGCTTCTGCATTGGTGGGTTTTCCATCCAGGGATCACGACTTTAAAGTCAGTATATTTCTTATAGCTGGTTGGAAAAGACATTTGGGAATAATCAAAAAATCTAGAACACTGGGGGTATAGGTTTGAAACCTCCAGTAGCTAATTTTCTGGAGGAGATGGGATTAGCTTTGCTAAATTGTTGGGCTCCTGTTAGCTGCCCTTCACTACCACTCAGAGTGGCCACAACTTCAGAGAGGAGGAAAAAAAAAAACATGTAAATAACAGCTCTGGAAAGGGTGTGGGCCCAGGGGGTGCCACCAGAAGCAGAAAGCCACTTTCTTATCCTACCTCCCTGTGGTCAGATTCATACCCTACTCGGTCCAGCCATGTGGCCATGATAGGCTGTGGAGTCTGGCCTAGAAAGATTGCCTGTTCCCTTTGTCTAGCTGACTTTTCTTCCTTCAAGACCTCAGTTCAGGCCTTAGTTTCCCAAGAAACTTGACCAAGTTCAATTCCCCATATTCTGTCATTGCCCTAGGGACATCTCCTTCTAGAGCACTAACTACAAGTACAGCTTTCCTTTATTGATTATTTCCCTTGGTAGACTAGATGACCCCAGGCATCCTGGACCTGTGTCTGTTTCTTCCTACAATGTTGCCCCCTCCACTTTACCCAGTGCCCAGCATATAGCAGGTAATGTTCGATCAACTTACTGCTTACAATAACATTTGTGTACATGCCTACACTCTACGAATTCTTTCTCCCTGAATAAATAGTGGAGGTTTGACAACTGTGATATACATCAACACTACCTCTCCTACCTATACATCCTACCACACATACATAGGCGCACAAGTACTGATCTCCCCTCTGTGGGTAAGTATGGGTCATAAGCAGGACCAGAGGTAATGCATTGGGACACTGTACCAGGAGACCAGCCAGCTCCCACCCAGCTGGCCGCCTACTGCTATTCTAAGCCCTAGAGTCAGCCATTAATGCTTTTGGGTCGCAAACAGATTGGAAGAGGAAATGGCCTCTGGGGAAGTAGAAAGGAGTATCACAACATAGACCTTTGCTTTGGGAATGAAAAGTATTAAAATAAATCCTTAAGGATCTAATCTCATCCTTGAAAACATTACTCCAAAACTATATAGGTCTCTGACAATTGTGGGATCCATCTCCACTTATTAAATTTATCTGCTGGTCATAGGAAGAACAGCTCCATCCTTTGCATTCTATGTCATTAAGTTAAAGGAATAGGCAAACAAATGCTCTTGGAGATGGGCCACAAACCATCTCCAGATAGTGGGACCTCATAGAATTGCCTCCATCCAGATCCTCCTGGGAGGGAGGGAG
This sequence comes from Paguma larvata, assembly GCA_030068075.1. NCBI lineage: Eukaryota > Metazoa > Chordata > Mammalia > Carnivora > Viverridae > Paguma > Paguma larvata. Next base: position 95,855,284 of record CM057826.1, on the reverse strand, counting down.
CTGTAGAAGTGCCATTAGTAGCTCAATGCAATTATCTCAGATGACTGGGGAGGGTGGTGTGCTCAATGGGGCTTGTTGGGACTCGAGCAACTGAGCAGAGTGGGACTCTAGTCATATAGACCAGCGTATGGGCTGGCTCCACAGTGTAGGAAGTGAACTAACTCAAATTACTTCACCTTGCTACCCCCCACTTTCTTCATGTAAAATAGAGATGATAATGGTTTCTATCTTGTAGGGCTGCTGTGAGAATTAGTACAGTAAGCCATATAAAGCACTTTGCCTTGCACAGTACATTTTAGCATTTTTCTCAGTGAATGCTAGATATTAAGACTAGTTAAAAAGGCACAGGTCAGAAAAGAAAATCTGTACATTTCAAAACATACAAATTAGCCCCCTTCCAAATGATTACATTAATGAAATGCCGTACCCTTCTATTATGTATCTCCTTCCATTAAAACATCTTTCCTAAAATATGCTCACCGTCCGAGTATTCCCCGGTTTCCACCTCCCTTCCCCCCTCTTTTTTTCAGGGTTCATGGTAAATGAGGTCTGGTTACATGGTTTCAAAGCTGATTTTTGCTTTGAAATTCTGCATTTAAGAGAATTGTGGGTAAGGAACAGTTTGGGCAGCTTGGATACCATGAGTCAGGAGAAATTTGAGTTCACAGGGTTACTGTCTTTTGTGCTTTTGAAAATTCCAGCAGTTCATGAGCAAGTCTCTTTAAAGGTATATTCAGGTCTGGAGAGACTAAAAGCATAGTTCCTCTAAATGATACGTCTTTTAGGACATTCCTCAAATGATTTGCTTTGTTTGAGGCTCTTTTAAGAAACCACATGTAATTATGCTCAAGTATTCAGAAGGTTAAGCCTCAAACTCACAAATGCCAAGAAATTCAAAGTTCTGATTGCCACCCCATCTCTGATTCAGCAAGCAGGCCTTTGTTCCTCCCCTAAAGCATGATGCCTTCAGAAAAGAATGTGAGCTTCAGTGTCCATGGCTTCTGGCTTCTCTCTGTAGCATTCCTTTCCATTATCTGGGCAAGTCTTTTGATATTAATCAATTTAGAATTCGTAAACAGTCCTGTCTAGGGGGAAAGGAGCATACATATTTTAAGACTGTCACTACATGCTAATGACAGAGTGTCTTGAGGGTTTTCAAAGTCTAAAGATGGATCAAGTCTAAAAGAGTTCCTAAAACCTAGTTCTCAAGGGTTTATTATTACTTATTTTGACTAACTCCTAGCATGCTTTGTGCATGCAGAAACACTGCTCTTGTTAATCATGAACTAGATCTCCATTGAATTCTATATTCTTCTCTTTCAGACCATTGAGACCTCAGACATTTTTTTCCTGAAGTTGCTTAAATTACCAACAGTGTATACGGCAAAAGGTGAAGGAAATAAAGGCATGACTAAAGGAAATCAGATTTGGCATAATTGTGATTCGCAATTACAGACAAAATGGGTACTTATGCTTCATGACCAGTCTGTGCTGGATTCTCTTGAGTTTTTGGTGCTCAGGGACTACCACATGAATACCCATAATGTGAATGGAGAAGCAAAGAAAGGCTGGTGAGAAAAGAGAATCATTCATGCATTCAGCAAATAGTTGGTGATGTCTAGTCTGAACCAAGTACTATGCTAGGCACTGAGGCTACAGACAGAAATGCTTGCCCTTGTGGAAGTCCTGTTGTAGTGTTGGGAAATGGACAATAAATGTATCTGTATGATATTTTCTTGTAAAGTGTGTGCTACAGCAGGTACAAGTGATATGGAGAAAAACACGGTGAGGAAGAGGGTTAGAGAGTTCTGAGACCAGACGACAGGTGATTACAATCCATAAAAAGATGGTCAAGGAAACCCCACTAGCATCTGAGTAAAGACTTGAAAGAACTGAATGAATGATCTATGTGGATAGCTACAGAATAAAAACATTCGCAGCAACCATGAAAACCCCAAAGAAGAGTCCAGCACAACCAGAGGGAGGGAGTGGTCAGAGTTGCAGCATTTAAGGTCAGAGAGGAAGGAGGGGCAGTATAAATTGGTCACCATGGGCCATTTGTAAGGGCTTAGGCTTGTATTCCAAGTGAGATAGAGCCATCACCATGTTGTAAGAAGAGGTGACAGGATTTTACTTTAAATAAGATCCCAGGATACTGTGTTAAGAATGGGCTGAATTAGGGCACAGGCAGAAGCAAGGGGACCACTGAGGAAGGATGTTAAAGACTTGGACCAAAGGCCTGAAGAGCAGCCAGATCCTGAATCATTTAAAGGAAGGACTAATGGGACTTGCTAATGGATTAGATATAGGAGTGTGAAAGAAAGACAGGAGTCAAGAATAACTCTAAGATTTTTTGGTTTGAGCACCAAAGGATGGAATTGTCATTTTTAAGATAGGAAAGAGAGTGGGAGGGGGGTGAAGATTTGAAGATTGATGTATTGGGTTTGAGATGCTTATTAGACATCCAATGGAAATGTTGAGTAGGTAGTTGGAGAGACAAATCTGGAATTCAAGGAAAAAGTCCAGACTTGAAACATATTTTTAGATTTTTATCAGCACTTGGATGATATTTAGACCATGAGTCTCATCCCTGAGACTGGCTGAGAACACTCAGGTAGTGAAGGCACATGGAAAAGAGATGTCCAAGGACTGAACCCTGTAGCCCTGCAAAGTATATAAACACAACTCAACTCTGGCTGTGCTATTCATAAATGTCTGAATTCTGCATGGTTTGGAAAAGTATTTTTCAAATCAAGTAACTTAACATTGTCTTTCTCCAGATATTCTCACCTGGAGTGCTCCTGCAATAATATAGTGCTTCACACTAAAATTATAGATGACTCTGAATCTTCCATCTCCTTTGTGCTGAAGGAGTCTTTAGTCACTGACTTGCAGAAATAAATTTCAAAAGTTTCATTTTCAATGACTGTGTGAGTGCCACATATTCAAGCAAAGAGAGATAGCCAAATGTCGTTTTTATTATGTCTATGAAGGCAAGAGGGCACTGTGTCAAAGCCAAGAGTGCAAGCCCCAATTTTGTGCTTCACTAAGAGATCATGTATTACTTATCTCTTAGTCCATTAAAAGTTGCCCCCAAAGCTTAGTTGTTTAAAACACATATTTATTGTCTCACAGTTCCCATAGGCCAGAAATCTAGGCATGGTTTAACTGGATTCTCTGGCTTGGGGTCTCACACAAGACTATAATCAAGGTATTTGTTAGGACTGTGGTCTGAAGTCTCAACTGGAGAATGATATAAAATTGGGTAAAAGCTACCTCAGCTCCTTGACTTCTGGGCCTCTCTGACTTAATTAATTAGAGAAAGTGTGAAAAATTCAAACAGAGAATGCTAGCAAGAGAGTGAGTGTGAGCAAGATGGTTGTCACAGTCTTTTGTAAACCAATAACAAGAAGGGTATCCCATCACTTTTACCATTTTATCCATTAGCAGCAAGTCAGCAGCCATCACCTGTATTCAAGATGGAGTAGGTTAAGGGTGTGAATACCAAGAGGCAGGAATCATAAGGGGGCATTCAGATGACATGATTTTTAACACCAACAAACATAGATGGACTCCATTGCTTTCAGTAGGCAGAAGCATTTTCTAATTCACAGGTACCACTTGGTTGGTGTTTTTTTTTTTAATTTAGTTATGATAGCCCAATGTTTATTAAGCTGCAGATTGTAACTCCTTAGTAAGTCATGAAATGAATTTAGTAGTCATGACCAGCATTTCTGTTAATAAAACAAGGCAGAAATGGTCAGAGGAACGTGCATGTAGAAGACATTCTGGGTTGTGATATGAATCGTATTTCTTTTTAAAGATTATGGCCCAAATTAGTGATTTCCATAATATCATTAAATGTGAGTGGGCCACCAAAACATATTTGGGAGAAACAGCCACCTCTGCACTAGGCAAAGGAAAGAATGTCAGAAGCAAAGAACCCCCTGTGCACTCAGGTGAGCTAAATAAACCTGCGTTTCCCAGTTCATGCTTAGAGATGCCAGTTCTCTCATGGGGTCTGTAAGGAGTAATTAACAAGAGACTGCAAAACCCCAAACAGACATGACAGATATGACATCTTGCCTCTGCAGAGGCAAAGCAGACACACCACAAACTAATGAAAATACCCCCACACAATCCTAGTGGTCTTGAAAGGTCAAAAGAGGGAATTTTTTTTTTAATATAAAACCATCTGCGAGTGCCTCAAAACAGTAGGCTTGCTCAAGCCAGATGAGGCCAATTTTCAGCTGGGGCACCCACTTTCCTCTCTAGGAAGATGGCCACCACAGACAGGCCCGTTTCTCTGCCACAATCAGGACTTTCTCAAGGTCTTGACCATTTACAGCTTGAAGTCTGTTCACTCTCTCTTGTTACCTCCTTACCTGCAACAACAGGGCCATCTAAATGACCCAGAGCCTTCAGCCTTAGCAGTGATTACCAATAGGTAGAAGGCAAAAGACTGGCCAGTTTAATTGCCCCTTTCATCTGAAACGTCCCTTTTAAGATCCGTGCTCAGATTCTGCCATGGAGATAGCAAAGTTTTCATCTCTCATCCATCCTTATCAGCTAGACAGCAAACAAGCCAAGTTTCAGTTACAGAGTCCAGATTTGAAAAATACATTGTATGCCTGATGTTTCACATTTTCCACAGTGCTGCACTGCAGACCTTCCTGGTTTTCATGTGAGAGTGCTTCAGATCTCATGAAACCCAAGCCAGGAACTGGTGAGACACGCTAAAAGTCAGGACGACTTGGCACTGTTGACTTTGGGGAGGATTGGAGGTTCGGTTAAGAGCATGTGAAACCTATTAACATTGGGTTTTGAGGAAAAAGGCAAGGAGAAAGGAGAGACAGGGGTGGAAGGGCTCAATTCGTGGTTTTAGTCAAAGCTTTAGACTCCTCTAATTCCTAGAGATGAAAAGAGCTCAGCATTTCAGAGGCTTTGCATAAAGTGAGTTTGGAAGTACTTCTGCCTTTTCATTTAGCATTTAATAATCAGAGTCTAAACAATTTCATTTAAAGTTGGATGATGGGCCAAAAACCTTATTGTTCTATAACAAATGAGGTTAACATCTCATTTGTTAAAGATATGTAATCACAGTATAACCTGAATGTTAAATGCTGTTTTCTGGTAGAGTATGTTATTAATTAGTTAATTCAAAAATAGCTTTGACATTAACTTGAGGGTAATGTGTAGGTCTTAGACCAACAAGAAGTTGGGAAAAGGGATAGTTCAACTTTTCTGAAAAATGAGTAACATGCTTGAAAGCATTTTATGTGATAAAATCTTAGAAATATTGCATGAGGTTTATTATTTTTTTTGCCATGAAGTAAGAAGGAAGGCCAAGTTACCCTTAGATTTACAAATATCTGAATTAACACCATCATAAATTGCTATTTGTGGTCTCATCAGATAAACATGCAAACAGAAAAGGCTGTCTAAGTTTGGGACCCTTCTTAAGGTATTCATAATTAGATTAAGTATAGATTTAGATTAAGGTTAGAGTCTTATTTAGATTAAGAGTTTATTCAAAGTCAAATTGGATTTAGATTAAAGATATAGTTAGATTTAGATGAAGAAGCAGGTTAAAAATAGCCTATGTAGTTCTATCAGTTAGGAATGCTTTGGGCTGCACTGGATGACTCAGTCGGTTAAATGTCGGACTTCGGCTCTGGTCACCATCTCATGGTTCTTGAGTTTGAGCTCTGCGTTGGGCTCTGTGCTGATAGCTCAGAGCCTGGAGCCTGCTTCAGATTCTGTCTCCCTCTCTCTCTGTTCCTTCCTCACTCACACTCTGTCTCACTGTCTCTCTCTCAAAAATAAAGAATAAAAAAAAAATTAAAAAAAAAATTAAGGCCAGATAATAGAGGCTTGAACAGATAGGGATTTACTTGAGTCACATGACAAGGATTCCTACCATGGGCAATGTCCAGAGCTGGTCACTATGTTAACAAGAACCCAGGCTCTTTTTACCATCTGTCCCACCATCCTTGGAGTGGGCTGCTATTCGGTCCACTATTGTAAGATGGTCCTTTATCTCCATCCATTGCATCCACATTCCAGGCCTGCAAAATAGGAGATGTTGACATGAACAACATCTGTGTCTTTTATCAGGAATGCCAGCAACTAAACAGAAAGTCTTCTGCTGGTATCTGATTCTTCCCAGCTCAGCCTCATGGCAAAGCCTGGCTTTCAGGGCAGCTGAGAAAGCAAGTATTTAGCTTTTTCTTTTGTTAGAAGGCAGGCAGGTAGGGGAGAAGGGCCTTGGGAGTGGGTTTTGGGCCAGCAGGAATCCATTAGAAGAAATGCCATTGACCCAGGAAAGAGCAACCATGAAATCAGCCCTAGACATTGAGGCCTGGGGCTTTACCCGGAACTTCTGTTACCCTTCCCCCCCTTAGAGAGCAAAGGTTTGCATCCACATAGGTAGAAATCTAGGTAGGAATCTGCAGTTTCAAAGGCCAATGAGGAAGTTTAGTATTAATTCTGTATTGTATGAAACATAATGCTGTTCAGTCCAAAGTCAAAGACCTAATGTCATAGTTACAAATTAAAAGTTAATTTGTGCTTTAAAAATGTGCTTTAAAAAAAAATGACATTTATTATAACAATTAGGTTCAGGAAAGAAGATAGACATGCTCTCAATGAGACCCGGTTTAAGCCATGATGTCTCTCATAATTGTTTTTTACACACAGTTCCCATGGATGTGCTCATTCATTCAAATATAAACTCAATTATTTACTCATTCAACTCAGTCACTCAGTAAATATTTATTGGTGGCTCTTTTCCAGGCACCGGTCTAGGCACTGGGGATACAGTGATGAGTGGCAGCAGTAGATGGCATAGTCCCTGTCCTCATGTTAAATTGCAACCATTATCAGTAGTATAAAGTCAAGCCAGAGAAAACGAGCAGGGGTGAGTCAAAAAGTCTACCTGAGAACATCAGATATATGCCAAGTCCTGGGAGACTAAAAATAAGTTAATGAGTTAATCTCAAGAGGTTCACTTTGAACCTACTGTAAGACCTTCAAAAGGGAAAGACTCATTTCAAAATCAGTATGGATCTCACAACCTAACAACTTAGGACTTCTTTCCACAGGATCACTGTGGACATCTCAACAATCATGCAGCTACTTTTGACTGTGTATGTTCATGCTGGTTCAATAGCAAAAGAGAAAGTTCAAAATCTAATAAGCAAATAATAACTTCTTGATTCTTATGTGATAAGAATACTAAAAGCTGAAGAACACATGAGTCTGAAGATGTGGATGGAAGGAGAGAAATTTGGATAATGGGAAAAGTATTAGCATAAGTACTAGAAGAACAGAGCTGCAGCAATCTGAAAAGACAGAGGTTATGTTTTAGAAAATGGAAATGGAGGAGACAAGCGGGAAATCAGAATTGAGTTGACAAGATCATGAAGGAAGGTGATGTGGAAGAGGCTAGTAAGGAAGAAAGCTGACCCTAGACTGCGTTGGTTAGTGACTGTCTTTGGGCAGACACTGAGAAAGAAGAGGGGTTTTTGTTTGGTAGCCTGGGGTCAGCAGTGCCTGAGGGACCAAGGTACAGGATTAGGGGGACCTGATCTACTATCCTAAAGAATAGTCTCGGTAGAACTGGGCTCTTGTTTCAGTGATGTGTAAAGCCAATATTTATGAAAGAATGTGGCTATTGAATCCACTCATTTGGCCTTGCCTAGAGCAGAACTGGCATTTCTGAAGGCCAGGCTGTGGATCTGGGCAGAAATCTGTTGCCCCAGCTGGGTTCATGCTACAGTGCTTGGACCATCAGTCCTTTGGCACTGCTGACAACAAACTCTAAGAGACTTATGAAGTCACCCTCAGTTCTAACCCACTCCACTCCACTCCCCATTCCTGACAGAGATTGAGTGAGAAGATGGCCCTTTTCTGAGTCTGAGACTTTAAAAGAATAATTTCAAAGTTTCAGCCAGGTCTTTATTTCAAACTGCAATTGGTCAGCAACAGATCTATTTCTATTTCCTGCAGGCTTGAAGAACACAACTTAGAAAAAAAGAATGAGAAGGGAACAGGGAATGAAATTCCTATCCACAGAAAGAAGGTCATACAAATTCTAGGCAGTTACAGAAGAAGTTCCTCTCTCACCTTATACTTTGAACCTCTACTATGTTTAAGAATGAATGTGTGATCTTGAAAAGACTGTTTGTGTGTTTTCAAATGATTAGTAGTTACACGATAGGAAAAACAGGAAGATACGGATCTAAATTACACTGATGAGGATATCACCATGGAGTCCAGATGAGTGATTCCTAAATGAGTCTATGAGACTTAGAACACAGAGCTTCCCTCTGGAAAAATGTAAGGAATCTGGAGTATCCAAGCTCATCAGACCCTATGCTTCTGGAGTCCCCTCAAGCCTCACTATCAGCCAAATAATTCGGAGTTAAGGAAATACCACATTTAGAGAAAGAAAACTCAAGGTTGGGGCCAAAAGTAACTTCATGGGTAGAGTTGAGATTTCCTAAATAGTGAATGAAGATTAGCATTCAGATTTTATAAGGAAGGTTCTCTAAGAGATAGGGCCAGAAATGATGGCAGACCCAAGCAATCAACACCCTGTTTACTCCTTAGGGACTCTTCGTTTGGAATCTGGTCAGGGTCATGTCCATAAGATAGTCTCAAATGCCTTTCTTCACATATTCTTGTTTCTTTTGGTTTTCTCAGTCTTTCACAAAATCTGATGGATCCACACAAATGCGGATCATGCTTTTGTCAAGGAAAGTGAGAAATGGCTACTCTGTGTTGCTAGCCCTCTCCATGGAGACCCTGTGGAGGTAGCAGAAGTGCAATATTGAAACAACAGTCCATTATTCAAAGCCAAGATCCTTAGAAATGGGAGTTTAGTAATGACGCTCAGTAATGCTGAAAAAGACACATGTATTGAGGAGAAGGAACCTGTTACATGGACAATTTGAGAGCTGAATTGCTATAACCTCCCATTCCCAAGCATGCCAGAGAGAAACTATCTTTAAAGGAAAGAGAGAATTGATCCTTGGTGTGACCTTTGTAAGACAAGGTCTTACAATTTCTTGATATCCCTCCCATTAAGAAATGGGGTTTATGTCCCCCTCCCATGAATCTGGGTGTGCTTGTTCCTGGTTCGACGAATGGAATATGGTAAAAGAGATTTGTGACTTCAAAGATTAGGTCATGCAAGGCCATGGGAACTTGGCCCTGCTTACTGGCTTGGTCTTGGAATTCTGAGCCATGCAGAGGCCATATGTAGGTGCCCTGGTGGGCAGTCCCAGTTGAGCCCACCCTCTCAGTCACCCCAGCTCAGGCACCAGTCATATGCATGAAGAAATCTCCACATTGTTTCAGCTATTCTGGTCAGTCCCAGATGAGGCTCCAGTAATGTAGAGTAGACAGAAGCCATGCCCACTGTGTCCTATCCAAATTTCTGCCCCATAGAATCTGTGAGTATCATAAAATGAGTGTTGTTTGGTGCCACTCACTTTGGGGATGATTTCTTTGTTAGGAAACAGTAGAGAACAAGAACAGTTGGGGTATATATGATTTTTTCCTATCGTTCACATTCTCTGCTCTATCATTTATTCAAGCACCAGTAAACTACCTCCGTCTTAGCCATAGTGTCATATAACAATACTTGCTAAGAGCAATTTGATTACATCAATTTGTGGTGAAGTGTGTACATTGCTAAAAGGATGTTAATATGGTTTCAAGTCAGGCTATTAAAGGGAAGAATTAGTATATGGACTACACCAAACCCTCAGAAAACCTGACATGTCTATAAAACCCTTCCAAAGGGTACTTCAGCAAAAATCGCCCCAGATGAACTCCACTGTTTTGACAACTAGTTGTTAAATCAGGAACAAGTGCCTGACCTAAGAACAGCTGAGAACGAACATTAATTGGCTAACAGTCTGTAAACTCGGGATGGCCAAGAGACATAATGATGGCTAAGTGTTCCGATATAATTCTCTCTCTGGGAGCATCTGGACTCAAGAGACAAGGTTGGGCAGCGCTTGGGAGTTGGTAGTAGAAGGTAAATAAATATGTGAAGAAACACGGAGGTAGTGATAAGCAGAAGTGCCAAGATAATAAGAACCATCAAAAAGAGTAGACCAGAGTCATGAGTCAGCAGAATCCATAAAGTAAAGAAAAGGGGAGGCAGGTTGGTTGGTGGTGTGAGGTGCAGTGGAGAACGTAGGAAAACAGCACTAGGAATCAGTGAGTGACAGTTCCAAAGGACTTAAAAGACAAGTCACTAGAGTTGCAGTCTATCCAAGTTTTTATTCATGGACATAACTCTCAAATATAAAATTGTTCTCCTGGAAAAACGAATTTCCATTTGATCAGTTGATAGAATGTATTATGATACTATTTCTAGGAGTCCATTTAGGTATAAAGCAAACACTGAACCTGTTTCCCACCCATTTTCCTACTTCATAAAGTTACACTGCGCAAAGATTTTAGTGTGGGTTTGATGAGATGCCGTAGGGGGTCCTTGCACCCTGCCTCTTGTCACCATGGCCAGAGCTAAATCCCCAGAGCTTCAAGTTCCCAGGAAGCAGTTTCTGTGATCACATATTCCTGACCTGGGAAGACCCCTGCGTCCTTACATCGAGATTCCTTCATCTGTTCCTGTCTGGTTTCTGTAACCCCAGCAAGCATAGGACTATCACAGAGTAGCCAAGGGAGGGCTACAGAGGCCCCTGGACAACTTCTCGAGCCTATCCTCAATGATAGCAGCCAGGAGAACAGAGTTGGGAAAATATCACATAGGCCATCAGTTCAATATTGATGTCAGTACACAGCACCACCAGGAGAGTCTGCTACGGACAGAGTATTTGCTCTGAACTGAGCTCACATTGGTGCCTCAGAATATAGACCAGCTTGTCTCCAACAACTTCCTTAAGCAGTCACCCAAGCAATCCATAAAATGGTATTGGCTTTCTACCAGCAGCTTTAGCACTGTGCTCATAGAGTCCAGACTGGAGCAAAGAAGTCCATGTCCTATCCTGAGGACCACTTTCCAGTAAGTGCTGGAGAGAACCTGGGTATTCCCCAGAGGATGCCACAGGAAGAAACTCTACCCATGAGCTCCCTCCCCGTCATAACTAATTGGAGACCCTGATTTCACACAACTGTACTGTGCCAGTTTCCTGCTTACTGTGGACCTGGGCATAAAGTAAACAATGAGGCCTCTTTTAATAGCCTCCTGCTGTTTGGCAGCCATACACCAAAAATCAACTAGTCCCTAAGTCTGAGGACAACACAGGGTTTGTCTGTAAATGCTTAGTTAATGGATACAAATTATTTGCCTAGACACGCTATTAACCAAACTGGCAGCTCCACATGAGCAAGAAAAAAAGAAGATTCAGAGCAGAACCGGCCCTGTTGGGTTTGGATGCATGGGAGTCCAGGAAGCAGAAAGTATTCCCTGCATACCCACATGCCACATTTCCATGAAAAACACAGTTTAATAATAACAAATAGGGGCCTCAAGAAATAAAGTAGGGTGGGGCTTGAAAATACATTTGCAGTACATAGGATTAGTAGTGATTAGGAGGAACCAAAGAAGGGCCAGTTAATGTTCTGGGCAAACAGCATGATTGACAGGTGCAGTAAGTGTTGTGTGCACACAGTGATGGAGAGGGTTATGATAGATGACTTCCATAGTGCAGCAGGTTTGGTAACATGAGATGTCCTTCCAGGACTGACTGACATTCATTATTATATCCTTTGGCAATGGTGCTCCCTTTATGAATGTCCTTGAGGAAATACTAACCGTCTCCTGGCTTTGACTGCTCTGGTTGACCCTTTGCCCTGAGTCGGTCATGGCAAGGTGGTGTGTATCTCGGGTGCTCTTTCACAGTTGCAACCTGAAACTAAGCACTTAATCCTTGAGCTGAGGAAGGAGAGTCAGGCTGTGGGTTTGTAACCTGTGTCCAGACCGTGAGCTGGAGCAGGGTGTCGAGGGCTGTGGGGATGGAGACATATCAGAGCTTCTCTGAACAAAGGACCACAGGACAGTGGGCGTGTTTTCAGACACCACCAGCTTTCCCTTGGGAATGAAGCTCTACCTCCCACATTCTCCTTGGCGCTTTTCCTTTTCCATCACGGATTATCTGGCCCACCCTCCCTCAGAGGACAGAAACATACCTTACTGAGGTGAGAGGAATTTGAGGGCTCACAATAGAGATGTTACAACACGTCAAACAACTCTACCCAAAATTCTAGATGGGAAGAGTCCATTTTACCAATCTGTACCAACTCCTGTTTATGTAGACATTTCCTTCCAAGAGGTTTCTTTTAGGATGTGGAGCTTTGTTGTAGAGAGGAGACCATCACTTGGATATGAGCACTTGTTCACAGTGACAGTCTTAGAGTCAGTCAAGTCTCTGCTTTTTCTTCTCACTGCTTACTCGCAGGCCAGCAAACGCTGTTGTTCTTAACCTTTGTATTTAAGGCAACAAAGTGTGTGTGTGCTGTGCTCTACAGAGTCTGCCACCAGAATGAAGCTGAAACTGTCGTCAAGACTGTTCTCTTCTGTCAGGCACACTTCCCTGCCACCCTCACTTCTTCCACCCACAGAACCCTCTCCCATGACCTGCTCTTTCCTGAGCACCCTCTTGTCTGCCCAATGCATATGACTTGATCAGACCATCTCTGACTCATTTTAACTTGTGATTGGACCATCTGCATTTACAATTAACAGCAAAGGGGAATTCTTTGGGAGTTGAGGTAGCAACCTAAAGCAGCTGTTTAAGACCTCTGGGGATAGACGGTTAGGATGGTTGACCTGAGGGAATTATATTCTCTGTCTAGGAAGAATGAAGTAGTGAAATGAAGTAGAGAAAACGAAATGACTGGGGACAGAAGCGTGAGAGTGGTTCTTACAGTATCAAATCCCTAGAACTCCCTGGCTTGAAAAGAAGACTTGAGTCACTTGGGTTTGCCTACCTGATGATGCACATAATGTGAAAAATTCTGATGGTTTCTGAATGTTGTGTGATTTCCATTATGGCCCAGCTTCCTTCATGGGAACCCTGGCCCCCACAGCTTGCCACCAACTCACCAGCCTCAAATAGTCTTCCCAACATAGCAGTAGACCTGAATGAAGCAGGACCTCTCTGGTCAGATTGTCAGAGTAAACCCTGACAAACACACAAACAAACAAATAACCCTCAAATTTTCCATGATTAGGATACAACCCTGAAAGTAGTTAAGATCAAATCCTGAATCGTCTCCTGGCACCTACACCCCTACTTATGTTCTTATATCTCGATTCTGTGCTAAGAACTTTTAAAAGCTTACAGCTGAATTACTAAGACCCCTTTGTGTTGAAAAGACCATGAGACCAATCTTAGGGCCACAAATAAGTGGCCTTGTTTTTCCATCCCAGCTCTCACAGTCCCTGCTTACTCTAGCCACAGAGAAGATGACTGGCAGGGGTGAGTAAGCCAATGGCCTTGGGAAAAGAGCTAATAGCAACTGACATCTGCCAGATATTTTATATACACAATCTCTAAGGCTTGTAGTGGCCCTCAGAGGCTGGTAGGTCTACCTCAGTTTTGCATATAAAAAAACAGTTTCTAATAGGAGTAGTAATGAAGTCTCATAGTAAGTAACAAGGCTTTCTTCTAGTCACAGGCTGTAATTCCCAGAAAAAGGCAGAGCGACAAAAATGCATAAAAATGCTTGATTAAGAGAAGTTCCTGGGAAAACGGGCAAAGTGGGACCAAGAAGGGAAGGGAAGTAGGTCAACTAAAGGGGCAATGTTAGGGAAAGTTTGAAAGTGAGCCCTAACATAGTATTAGACTTGTAGTTGATCCCACCAGGTATGGGAGAACAGAGTATACCCCTGAACAGTCAGTTCTTGGCTAAAGACAGCCCCCAGGAGGAAGTCAACTCACTGCTCTGTTGGCAAATTGTTCCAGTGGTCTGAGGGGAAGCAAAGACCAAGAGGGGCTGGCTCCTGGGAAGAAAGCAGACTGAGAGCCAGGTGCTTGCAAATAGCAAAGGGACTCGGGGTTGGTGTGGAGACTGTGCTTCTCTGTAGGGACATACACTTGCCACAGACATGGTTACAAAGCTGAAGGCCTTCTGCCCCCTTTGGCTGCCATGTTGGGCCTTGACTGCAGCTGGGTGCTGGGTGGGGCCTGTTACAATGCTGTCATAAGGGAAGCCGGGGGAATCCATTATTACCAATGCCACAGGGTTATAAAGAGCCTCAATTTTTTTTTTAAATTTAAAATAGTTTATTTTCAAATTGGTTTACATAAAACACCCAGTGTTCATCCCAACATGTGCCCTTTTTTAATGCCCATCACCCCCTCTCCCCCCCCATCTCCCTCACCCTCAGTTTGTTCTTAGTCTTTGAGAGTCTCTTATGTTTTATCTCCCTCCCTCTCTGTGTCTTTTTTTTCTTTCCCCTCTTCCCCTCCCCCTGGTTTTTGCTTAGTCTCACCAAGTCCACCTATTCGTGGAAACATATGGTATCTGTCTTTTTCTGACTGACTTATTTCACTTAACATAATACCCTCCAGTTCCATCCATGTTGCTACGCATGGCCAGATTTCATTTTTTCTCATTGCCACATAGTAGTCCATTGTATATATGTACCACATCTTCTTTATCCACTCGTCAGTTGATGGGCACTTAGTTTCTTTCCATGTTTTGGCTATTGTCGAAAGTGCTGCTATGAACATTGGGGTACATGTGCTCCTATGCATCAGCAATCCTGTGTCTCTTGGGTAGATTCCTAGCAGGGCTATTGCTGGATCATAGGGTAGCTCTATTTTCATTTTTTTGAGGAACCTCCACACCGTTTTCCAGAGTGAAAGAGCCTCAATTTTAAACCTCTGCTTATAGCAGAGATAAAATGAGAGAATGGAAAGATGTGATCATTCCAGTTTAAATTCTCAGACCCAGACTGTCCCTAATGTACAATAAATTAATATATTCTATGTTTCCTAATTATCTTGCAAGTAGCATATATATACTGTGTGACACTTCTGTGGCGGGACATTTATTATCTACTTTCAGAATTTTATCAATAGATTATGAATAGATATGAATAGAATGTAGCAATCATTTGAATCATAATAGTCATGGTATTCTTATTCTTAGAATAGTCATGAGTATCAGTGTTTAAACTTACATAATTTTGCTATAAATTTTTTTTAGTTTATTTATTTATTTTGAGAGAGAGAAAGGGAGAAAGAGAGAATCCTAAGCAAGTTCACACTGTCAATGCAGAGCCAGATGCAGGGATTGAACTCATGAACTGTGTGATCATGACCTGAGCCAAAACTAAGAGTCGGATGCTTAACTGATTGAGCCACCCAGGTGCCCTGCTATAAAATTTTTGATAATCTTACATAAGTAAGATGTGTTTCAATTGTGTTTTGGTTATGTATGAAAATCAACAAACTGACATTTCTTAATAAAAGCATGATTTTCTTAAACATAAATATAAAATTTTGCCACAATTTTGCTGGCCTGCTTTGGCATTTTTACTTGCTAACATTTTGGAAACTGTAATGTGAGAGGGAGACTGAACTTGTCTAAAACCCAGTGAGAGCTACGAAGAAAGCAGTAATGACACATATCCATGGGACAACCACCTTCCCAGTCAGAGAAGAAAAACCACTGAGATGTCTGTCTCAAGAGTAGTGTGTCCCACATCTCTGCAAATGGCCACCAGCCACAAGCTCTTCAGGAGCCAACAGGAAGTGTAAGAAGGTAACATGTTCAGCAAATGTTGGGTGACTGAATGAAAGGGTGAAGTGCCCTGTAGACCCATGGATGGGGGGGAATAGTTCCAGATGAAGCAAAGGACCTTTGACTCTGGAGAGGCTGAGCTTGCAGTCTGAGCAGTAGGTTAAAAGGCAGCACAAAGCTGGGACCCCCCAAGTGGCACAGCCCGGCTCCAGAACTGAGCACCTCAGTCTTCACACCCACCTCAGGGGGTCTGCCTGGACACCCAGGCTCTGTCTCCAACCTCAGAGGCTAGAGGGCCAGACAGTCTGAGGAGGAATGTTAGTGTGCATTAGACATGATTTATGGCAAGGGTCTCCAAGCTTTCGCTTAATACTGTATTGTTTTAAAAAATGATTTAAAATATATCCTTAATATCTGCAGGACAGAATTTTGACCTAGATCTTTCATTTGTTGACTGATGAGGTGATGAATGTGTTATTTTCCCCCAGAGAGTTGTCTCAGATTCACTTTTAAGTTCATTTTCTGGCTCAGTGCAAGTCACTGCCCAATGCCGCCACCCCCTGCCTCCCCACACCCCAAACCAAACACTGTCCCTGATGCTGGGATCCCAAGATGAATAAGACCTACTCCCTGCCTTCCAGAAGCTTATAGTCCACTGGGGAAATAGCCCATACATATATGGCAAGGGTGGAGGGGGTAGGGCAGATGGGTAAACCCAGGGGTTAACAGTAGATCACAGAGGACCCTGGGGCTACACTGCAGCTCACTTCAGTCAACTTGAAAAAGATTCAGTATCATTATTATCCTAACCACCTAATCTAAGGGCAGCGGAAATTTCCAAGTGTGCAGGCAAAATCTCCTAAGGTGCAGCAGGAATGTATATTTAGAGCTGAGGCAGGAGCTCTGGCTGGTGTGGGCGACCTCACTGTCGACAAGCGGAACTTTCCGCCTATCTCCTCAGCGGAGGCAGACCCTGAGTCATAGTCTCTGGTGACTGAAACCTAATGTAAAGCTTGAGGGCCTGGGAGGCAGGAACAGGGAGCCAACATGAGTGCTGTCCCTGTGTGGAAGCCCTACCCTTTAGCTCTCTGAAGGAAACCTTCAGGACAGAGTAAGTCACCAGCTCTTTTCCCCTGTTGGTGAACTGATCTCTTCAAAGGCTTCTCTTTGGCTTTCTGTCCTCCTCACCCTCCTCTCTCTGTTCCCCTGACCCAAAGCTTGCTGTCCCCCGGCCTTCTGCGTCTGCCATCCTACCTTCGGTGCTGCCTCATCGCAGCCTCCTCCCTACCCCCTGCCCTACAAGGAAGCATCACCCAGTGCGTCAGATGCAGCTAATGCCAAGATGGCAGAGCCCTACGAGAAGCAAGTAGAACTCTTGTGTTGATTCTGGTGTCCATTCCCTCACCTCTCCAGGAGGTAGTCAAGCCCCTGAGTGCTGGTGACTCGACTAGGCAGGCTTAGCGTTGCTCTGTTAAGGCGAGCTGGTAAGAGTTCAAAAATGAAACAGTTCTTTTACTTGTTTTATTATTCAGGACCCTCTCTCATTTAGACCGTCCTTTCCATTCACCTGAAAGAATGCCCTTTTATTGTGCTATGAACACACTTGCCTCACAGAAAGTACAAACTGTGGAGCAAAGAAATGCTGATTAGTGCCTTTATCTGACTATGGCAAGAGCTGTGTTTCAGGGCTGCCCCGTAGATGAACAGTTCACCAATAGGAGTTTTCCCAATCATATCATCAAAAAAACGGGGGTCTGAACTGTTCAGATTCCTACCCTCATGCCCCCTTATGGGAGAGTAAGGAAATGGGGGCAATTCTGGTTCACTAAGCCTGAGATGGTGCTTAGGAATTTACATTTTTAAGCAGGTTCCTGATGATTTTGATATACAGTCAAATTTGGGACTCCTTGCTCCAAAGAATATAATTAGTTTGGCTTCCCAATCCAGAAATGGGCATACTTTCCTAAAACTCCTGGACTCTCTGACTCTCTGGAAGCCTGTGTTTTCCCTCCAAAGGGAGCGACTTATTGGCTTCAGCAGGTCTCCCCTGCTCTGCTGCACACACGCTCTGCCTTCTTGAGCTGCTGAAAGCCCAGTGTGTGGCTTGCTGCCCAGCCAGTGGGCAAGTTTTGGCTGCCCCAGGGCTCTGCAGTCATCTCTTTAAAATTCATTATCCAAATGTGCAGCACTGACCATTTGGAGTCGCTATCCTATTTCTCTACGATGTGACACTCATCCAAAGGGACCACGTGTGGAGAAAACGTGCTCCTTTGATAGAGATGTTATTTCAGTGGGTGTCCTCTTTCAAAGGGTTCCCCCCTTTATCTGAACTATCAAATTGTTCCTAGTTCCATAAAAGCAGGGCAGCTATTGTGATGGAAATTTATATACACAGTGTAAATGCTGAGTGTGTGTGTCCTTTGAAAGAAATTGCTTAGAGACCATCTAGATCAGGTGTGTCTGGTCCTTCATTCAGGCGGTGGATTCAAAGGCTGATCTTGAAGGAAATCCCTCCTCCCTCTTCCTTATTCAGGTTACAAAGGCCACTGAGGAGGAAACATGTGCCACCAGCCAACTGAGCACAGAGCAAACCCAGGTCTTCTTAACCTGTTGGGGTCCGGAGCTCTTGCTTGGTGGTGAGCACCTGGCTTGCCAATGCTTTGGGGTAATAATCTCACTCCTCATCTCCTGGGAGAAGTTACTGATTCTTTTTCAAGTACAACAATGCTTTTTTTGGTATTTACTTTTCCCACCCCATCGATGGACTTCTGCCCCCATATACCACATTACATAAGAGATTAAGCACTACTTCTGGTATGCTTGAGATTGAATACATAAAGTCTGGTCTGTGGGCAGCACCCTGTGAGTCATTCTTGATTGAGAAAGTTTCTGAGTAGCCACCACAGAAGACAAAAGAGCATTTCTAAATTTGGCAAGAACTTAAAGGTAAAGGTACTATAGGAATAAAAGTGTTAATGCATGAAGCACAAGTATTTAAAACATACTAAAGATATTCAATCATAAATCACAGCTTCAAGGGGTTTTCAATTCATATGTCCTGTTGTCAAAACTTGCATTTATACATATTGCCCAGGTATAGGTCACTGTCTGTGAGCAAGGTGGAGACATCCATTTTTTTTCTCATAAAATGGGAATGGAAAGAAATAAATGAGACCACAGGGTATAGCAAACAATGGACTAGAAATCGAGAGATCAGAGTTTGCATCCTGACTCCATCACTTGTGTCTTTGCATGTATATCTCTACCCCACATGCGTTTTCTATTGAATGATAATAGTGAAAGAAGGCAGACCAGAAGGGATTTTAGGGATAACTTCACCAACTCGCACGCTGAATAGATAAAGAAACTGACCACTAGAGAAGGTGACTGATATGACCCAGGAATTCTTAGCACAGAATGGGCAAAATCCCATGCTTTCTGACTTGTAATCAGTGCTCTTTCTTCTACATGCTCAGTTTTATCACCTACCACATGGAAACGTTAACGCTTATCCTACATACCTCATAAAAGTCTTAGAAAAATCAACTGAGATAATATGTGGGTAGGAATGAATTATCTCTAATGTAAAGTGGTATTTAAAGATCATGTATTTGTTCTTTTCCAGTTTTCCTTATCACAACGGAATAGCCTCACTATGCATTCTGTTACACAAGATAAAAGCCTTGATACTTCCCTCTCTCACACCGCCCTAAATCCAATCCATCATTAACTCCTATTGAGTTTCCTTCTAAAAGCATCTTGAATTTGTCTGCTTTGTACCATGTCTGATCCACCACCCTTATCTACCTACTACCATCTTTCACTCTAACCATGGCATTGGCCTCCTAATTGGTCCTTCTTCACCCACTCTTACTCTCTTAAGTGAATTCTCAACACAGAAGCCAAAAGAATCTTTAAATAGTCAGTCATGGTTATGACCATCCTTACTGAAAAGTCTATAATGACTGCCATTGCTTTTTAAATAAAATCAAAATCCTTAACCCATTAATAGATCATATAAATAAATCAATAAATAGATAAATAAGTAAAATACTTGGCAGTAAATTTAACAAAAGAAGTACAAAACTTAAACTCTGAAAATTTTTGAAAGAAAATAAAGAAGACCTAAATAAATGGAAAGACACCTCATATTCAGGGACCTGGAGACTTAATATCATTTAAATGCAATACTCCCCAAATTCATCTATGAATTCAAGATAATCACTATCAAAATACCAGCTGGCTTCTTTACAGAAATTGACAAATCGATCTTAAAGTTCATGTAGAAGTTCAGGGGACCTAGAATAGCCAAATTAATCTTGAGGAAGAGCAAAGTATGAAAGCTCACACTTTCTGATTTTAAAACTTGTTTCAAAGCTACAGTAATCAAAACAGTGTGGAAATGGCATAAGCATAGGTGTATACAACAGTGGAATAGAATTGAGAGTCAGGAAAAATAACTTCATATTGATGGTTCATTGGTTTTTGATGAGAGTGCCAAGAAAATTCAACGAGAAAAGAATAGTCTTTTCAACAAATAGTGTTGGAAAAACTGTATATTCATATACAAAAAAGAATGATGTTAGACTTCTTAGTATCATAAGCAAAAATTAAAATGGATCACTGACCTAAATTTCACAGCTACAACTATAAAACTCTTAGAAGGAAGTATTGGAGAAAATCTTTGAGAACTTGAGTTAGGCAAAAACGTCTTAGATGTGATATTAAAACCACATTAAAGTGACAAAAGAAAAAACAAAATGAACTGGACTGTGCCAAAATTTAAAACTTCGGTGCTTCAGAGGATACCATCATAAAAATTTTTAAAAATCCACCAAACGAAAGGAATATTTGCGAATCACACATTTAATAATGGGCTTGTGTCTAGACCATATAAAGAACTTATAATTCAATAATAAAAATAACCCAACTTAAAATGGATTATGAGTAAGGATCAGTTGAGGCAGGATATAAATCAGTCACCGAACTACCTAGAATAAAAGTTGCTCTAGGAATTCAGAAAAAGGAATGGTACATGCAGGCTGGAAGGAGTGCAGTTTCAGCTCTGTCCTTTGTGGGATTATTAAAAATATGATCTCCAAGTTTTAGGACCTAATGTGTACAGTAAAATTAAAATCACTGAGTCAGGTTTACAGAGAGAATGAATTGGAATTCTGGGCATAGGCATCTTGTTGCAGGATATTAAGGAGGCCATTGGGGCAGGGCAGAGTGAGGATGGAAGAGAAATTAAGAGAGTCACAGAGGGAAGGTTGCCGTTTTAGGCCAATGCACTGGCTTTGATTTTTACTCTGATAAGATGGGGAGTCAGCAGTTGAGTCCAAGCAGAATGACAAGCTTCTTTAGCAGACATCAAGGGCAGAAGCAAGAAGATCATTTAGGAGGATTCTATGCAGTAACACAAGTCAGAGAGAATGATGGCTTGGATCAGGGACTAGCAGTGGAAGTGGTGAAAAGTGGTCAGGTTTCAGACATAGTTGCAAGGTAGAGCCATTGAGATTTGCTGATGATTGGAATCGGGCTGTGACTGACGGGACTTAAAGATGACTCCACTGTCTTCACCCAGAGCAAAACCAGGCTGAGAGTTGCCATTAACTAAGATCTGGAATAATCTCAATGAGCCAGATTGGAGAAGTGGAGATCTGGAGTTTGATTTTGAACGTGTTAGATTTGAGATACCCATATAGATACCTAAAAGGAGATGGCAGCGTAGGCAGTTTTCATCAACGAGTATGACCAGCATTTAAAAATGCCACCCAGGGCGGAATCTTTCAAAGAGTTAGGAAGTGAGAGTTTACCTGAGGCTTCAGGCTCCCAGTGACTCCACCCGTGGCCCCACTGCAATTCCCAGAGCCCTGGAGAGGCTGTATCTGATCACCTTTGCTCTTATCCCCAGGCTATTTGTTATGGTTGTTTTGGATTTCTGTTTGCTCTGCCCAAGTTGTGCAGAGAAGCATCCATCCTAAGACTGTTTTTTATCCTTTATGTGGTCATCTTACCTAAAATAGTAAAGCAATTACTATGCCCACTGGGCATAATATGCACACTGGGGTGCCTGGGGGGCTCAGTGGGTTGAGCATCCATCTTTGGCTCAGGTCATGATCTCACGGTCTGTGAGTTCAAGCTCCACATCAGGCTCTGTGCTGACAGCTCAGAGCCTGGAGCCTGTTTTGGATTCTGTGTCTCCCTCTCCTTCTCTGCCCCTCCCTTGCTTGTGCTCTGTCTGTGTCTCCCAAAAATGGATAAACATTAAAAAAAAATTAAAAAGTCCAGATCTAAAAAGCAGATTATCAACTCAGCTGGGTTTTTAAAAATATATGTTCTTATTTTCTAATGAGTACCTTTGGAATCTTTAAATCACACAGCATTTTCACATACTGTGTCTCATAAACCATGTCCCAAGCACCAACCCAGATCCAAAGTTTTGGCTTGATAAACCTAGATTCTAATATGTATTCCAAGGGAAAGGAATAAACATTTGCAGATTGTCTACTCTGTGCCACATTCTTTTATATCTTACTTAATCCTACTTTTGAGGGAAAAAAACAACAACAACCCTCAGACCCAGAGAGGTTAAAGTTCCAAAAGCTACACAGCAGAGAAACGGCAGAATGAGAAATGACAGAACCAGTAGGTTTGGCTCCATTGTGCATCCCAGATTTATAAGTGTTTCTCTACTTCTCAAAATCTATCCAGCCCTTTAACCCTCCTGATATGGTTAAAGGAGGTCCCTTTGAAAAAATCTAATGCGTGAAGATTCAGAAGAGGCAGTCTCCTCCTAAACTCTTTGGGATATGAGACGTATGGCACCAAAGAACGAGTAGTAGCTCTCCTTTATTTTTATATTCCTTCTTGGATTTTCAGTGTCTGAGATGTTTCGGTTCACAGCTTCAGAGTTCACAGAGCAGGGCACATGGAGCCTGGCAGAACCCGAAGCAGGAAACGTACGATCGACTACAGATTTCCATGTCAAAAAATAGGTTGTGCTTCATACTATGGCACAGTCTAGTGGGTGATCTAATTTCACCCCATTTTACAGATGGAGAAGATGAGGTTCAGAGAGGTTAGTTCACCCGGAACCCATACAATCGGCAATAACAGGGCCTTTGTTTTTTGCACTGCACAGGATTATTCCCACTGTTTCTGTGAATAACAAATAGCAAGGGCTTTGGTAGCTTTTACTCTGAAGGAAACCAAGGTAACTAATTCAGGCCTCACAACAACTCCATAAGGTAGGTACTTGTATTATCACCCCATTTTACAACTGAAGAGACTGAGGCACAGCGTTCTAAAGTGACTTGTTCAAAGTCACACGGCTGGTAGGAGACAGGTTCAGGATTCATATCCAGACAATCTGGGTTCACTGTCCCAAAGCCCTCAACCAAGATCCTTTTTCTGCCTCTCCCGGCAGTGCAAGATTTGGACAAGATCATCTGACTCTAAATCCTGTGCTCCTTCCATCTCTTTACACCAGAGCAAGGCCTGGGTTTCAACCCAAGAGAAGAATACAGGAAAGGAAGGAGAAAGTATGGTAGGTGAATGCAATCCGCAGCAGGTGCACGGTTCTACAATGTGGTAGAACTGGTTCCCCAGCCCTGATGACTTGGTAGGCAACTAATGACTTATACAAACACTGTTAGACCCAGCTGAGTGGTGTCTGGGAGACTTGCATCCTCTCTCTTTTTCTCAAACACACACACACACACACACACACACATTCACACTCACCTGCTGCCTTTTAGAACTTCCTCCATTATCTACCTGTACAAATGGCTTTGCCAGTGGAGAGAAAAAAAGAAACAACCAAAGATCTGTGGTTTGCAGCTGCCAAAGGGCCAAGTTTGTTGGCAAGCGGTGAACAGAGGGCCCATTCTTTGGGATTTTGGCATTGTCAAAAGACGGGCGACATGATGTTTTCTCCCAAGGACTATAAGTGTGAATGTGTGTGTGCATGTGTGGGGTTCCCAGCAAGAACTATATAGCACCAGAGGAGTAAGTTATACATAAAGAAATGGATCTACACATATCAAAGGCAAGAAATACGGGCACAGTGATTAGGAAAACAGAGTCATTGTGAAGTGAAGGCAGGGATCATGTTTCTCTTTTATGTGGAGCCAAAAAGAATTTAAGCTTGTATTCACTGTGCCTGAGAAAGCCCCAGTCACAGGTGACACAGGTAAGTGTGAACACAGTGGGAAGAGGTGCTGTACCTGTAGCCTCAGAGTCACATCTACGCCTAGATGATACCTGAAGGACTTCAGTGGGGACCTGGCTCACCTTGGGCAGCTACCACCTCTGGGCATCCCCCTGTGTCCACACAAAGCCCAATGAATCTTATTAGGCAACTCACTTGAAAGATCCCAGGGCTTCCTTAAAGAGCACCATTAGCCTCAAGAGAACCAGGGAGATCTTCCATTTTTGACCACCTGCCAAGGCACAGAAATGTTGAAGCAGTGGAAAGTGGTCGCAGGAATGGCCAGTGAATAGGAAAAAGGAAAAGAACAAGAGAGACACACAATGAAGAAGAAATGAGCATTAAAAACACTTTACAGAGATTGACTTTTGCACAGTTCTTCTGACACAGGGACCAGTCGTATGCTGTCTATTTCTAGTGATTTGAGTTAAAGGAGGTGGGGAGAAAGTTCTAGGAATGGGCACTGAAGTCACTGGTGAGGACATAAGTTGTGAAGAAGAGTTCAGCTACAAGCATTACCTTCTCCTTCCCACCCCTCCTTACCACCCACTCTAAGAAGAAATCCATGGATTTTAGACTCAACTGCTATCAGCTGTCTGGAACAGGTGCAGAGTTGATGGGGTTGCAGTGGACAAAATGAAATGAAAATGAGAAGGATGAGAAGCTGGAAGATTCCCATCGAACAGGATGGAGAGAGGCTGGGCAAGAGAAGAACAGGAATGATGAGGGTCGGGAGGGAGGCAGGGAGGAGGAAGAGAACCACACCCCTGCCAGTGAAGCCAGGGAGTCTGCAGGTAATGGAAGAGACCCAGTCAAGGACTTCAGAAGCAGCTGCTGCGTGTGAGGAGGATGAAGACGGGGAGACCAAGAGAGAAGCTGGGCTTCAGTGGCGAATTGAATGTCTTTTTGGTAGTTTTCGGGGAGGCACAAGTATTGGAGTGTTGTGTTTGATTTCATTTTTTAAGCCCTCAGTCAGCATTTAAATTGCTTTTCAATTAACTTGCATGCTGGACTGATGTCTTCAAATGAAACAGTGAGTTCAGTAAGCCATGAGGCATTTTTATTAGGATTTCATTTCCTTTTAAACTCCATGAGTTGAGAGATGAAGAAGCAGGAGCCTAGGCCGAGTCTAGTTTCAAACTGTGCACCCGCAGGTCCGGGCTCCCTTGGGGAGTGAGACGGGATAGAGAGTGAGCTGGGGAGACAAGTGGCAGAGCCTGAGTCCCTCCTCTCGACCAGAATCACTCCATTAAAAACACCTATTACATACATAAAACAGGGTCCAGTGTAAGGTATCCCTTGAGAAAAAGGAGATTCCTATGCTTAAATAAAATTTGCAATATAATGATTTAGTCCATGTCCCTTATTGAGAAGTAAACTGAGTCCTGGCGTCTGTGACTTACCTAGCGTCCAGCCTCTCACTTCCTGAGGCAGCACCACCCCCAGAGCCAGTCTCTCCATCCATCTGTGTCTCCATACACATTCCTGCCTCTAGACACACACATGTTTCCAATCCACCTCTGCGCTCTGTTCCCTATCACAGAGCAGGCAATGTAGACTTTCTTTGGGAATATTTAAAAAAAGAAAAGAAAGAAAAAAACGAAAAGCTAGAGAGAAGCTATTCCACAACTACGACATCTCAAGTATCCAAACGCTACCACACCCAAGAGAATCCCAGCTAACCAGAAAGAAAAGGTGTACAGCTATGTAGCACCTCATGTCTTCTCCTAGAGTAATGCATTTTCTTTCTTTTTATTTGTTTACTTAACTCTAAACTCAATCATGATCTTTTTCAGACAATTAGTCTGCTTGGTCCTATCTGATGACATCCTGGAAGTAAATAGTATCTCTCCTTTTCCCCCTGGCTGGTGCCCAGCTTCCTCATTACCTCCACCAGCTCTTTAAAGGCACCCATGTTCTTTTTTCTAGTGTCCCATGAGCAGCAGCTGGTATCAACCCAATTTCATGCAAGCTACTTCCCTTGTTAAATGAAAACTGAGGGTTATGAGTGGGAGGTGACCTGACCAACCCAAGGCCCATTAATCCCCGAACTGACTCCTGTTCCTCACCTGTTCTTTGCCTGTTATGGAAAGGTATGTACGGAGGCTGTCTCTGCTCCCCAGCTGCTGCTAATTATCTTCAAAGACCCGCCGCCAATGAGTCAGCACAAGTGAGGAATCTGATTTTGTAAAAAGGTGAGACTGTTTTGAAACACAACCAGCATAGGCTAAACAAAACTGCACCATTTAACACGCCAATTAGAAGTTAAAGAGCAGCAGCAACACAACAACATTCTTCACACTGAAAAATCCTAAATAAGTGGGCAACTCAAAACCAGATTTAAAATGTAGTGATTTCATTTCAACTAACATGGATCACGTCCAATTTCAAAATTCACATTTGACCAGTCCAAAAAGATCATGTTTGTCTCTCCTGTTTGGGCATCTTGTCCCTTACTTTCTTTACTCACACTTTATTTGGGTGGGAGAAGCGTTTTTCTATCTGGTTCTATGTGGTCCAGTCTAACCCCTCCACGTCACATCCAGTGCTCAGGGAGTGGGTGTTCCTATGTGATTCTGACTCTCCTGCACTGAGCTCACTGTCCAGTGAAGGAAATAGAGCCATGACATATAAACAGAAGAGAAAAACAATCACAGTGTACTGAAGTGTGCTGAGCCGAGGCAGCAAATAAGAGGAAGTGATTTATTCTCCCTGGGAGGGTCATGAAGATTCTCTGCCCTCCTCACATGACTGGATTTTCCATAATAGGCAGGGGTTCTCTTGGGATTTAGGGCAGAAAGAACAACATGTATAAAGACACAGCCTTATGAAAACACAGGATCCAGCTCAGAGAAGGCCAAGAGATTCCTTGTTGCTATGGCAACATTGGGCAGGTGATGGGTAGTCTACGGAGGTGAAAATGGAAAGGTAGTTAGAAATAGGACATTTTGCCACATTTAGAAAATCCAGTTATCCTATAGACAACTTTTAAATACATGCATTTATTTTCTCTTCTTTCCTAATGACAAGAATAATACATACTCATTCTAAAATTTTAAAATGTTTCAATGGCAGGAAGACTCACCCATAATCCTACCTCCAGTGAAGACAGCTGTTAACATTTTCACTCATCATTTCAGATACACACATGTGGACACATGCACACATGGGGCCAGATGTATGGATGGTCTTGTTCTTTTCGTTTAACCACATATTGTGAACATTTTCCAGCTCTGTTGTAGGATATTAGACCATTTGTAATTTTGTCATGTTTTAACGAAGCTATAAAGAGCATATACAATTGTTGGCGTAGTTACTTATTGCCGTAACTTAAAATCACAATTTCTCATTCAAAGCAAATATACATTTTAAGTCTTTTCATATTTTTGTAAAATATCTCTTGAGAAAGGCTGCGTGCACCATTAACTTAGCATGAGGAATTAACTTAAATGAGGAAACATCCTCATTTCCTTGCCATTATTGAGCCTTGCAGTTTCTATAATTTTTGCCAATTTGTTGGCCAAAACTAATACATCATCAATATTTTATTTTTCATTAGTACAAGGGTATTTAAAAAATTTTTTTTTGTTTATTTATTTTTGAGGGAGAGAGAGACAGAGTGTGAGTGGGGAGAGGCAGAGAGAGAGGGAGACAGAATCCAAAGCAGGCTCAAGGCTCTGAGGTGTCAGCACAGAGCCCAATGTGGGGCTCGAACTCACGCACTGTGAGATCATGACCTGAGCCGAAGTTGGACTCTTAACTAACTGAGCCACCCAGGTGCCCCAAGGGCACGTTTTTTTAATGTTCTTTGACCTTTTTATTTTTCTTCTTTTGTGAAATACCTAGCCCTGTTTTGGGATCATTTTTCTATTAGGAGATACTTCTTTTTCTGATTTATGAAAACCACAAATACATTAATGATAGAAACTTTCTGTCTGTTGCAAATGCTTTTTCAATTTGTCAATTCTTTGTAATTTTTTCTTAGTAATTTTTGACATAAATAAGTTTTTTAATTTCTACATAAGCAAAACCATCAATCTTTTTTTGCTTAAAAGTGTCATTCCCTCTGAAATCAGATCATCATCTTCCATCATATTCTTCTATTTAACTATATAACACATTACACATTTATTTGATGCCTGAGATGAGAAAAGAATCTAAATTACCCATGAAGTGCGTTGAATAATTGCCTGCCAAAGATATCAGGTCCTAATCCCTGGAACTTGCGTTAGCTTATAAGTAACAAGGATCTTTACAGTTGGGAGTAATTTAAGGATTTGGACATGGGAAGATCATTCTGAATTAGCTGAGTGGGCTGTAAATCCAGTCACAAGTGTCCTGAGAGAGAGAGAGACACAGAAGGAGCTTTGGCACACAAAGAGGAGGAGAAGAGAATGCACGGACAGAGGCGGAGTCTCCAATGGAGTAGCCACAAGCCAAGGAGTGCCAGCAGCCGCCAGAAACTGGGGAAGGCAAGGAGCAGATTCTCCCAGAGAGCCTCCAGTGGGAGAGTGGCCCTGCCAACACCTTGGTTTTGATTCACTGAAACTCATTTCCAACTTTTGGCCCCCAGATCTGTGACAGAACAAATTTCTCTTGTTTTAAGCCACCAAGTGTGTGGTAATTGGTCACAGCAGACACAGGAAACTAACACTTCACTCCAGCCAATAGTTTTCCTAAAACAATAAATATCCAGCGTTTTCTTACTTGTCAGAAATGTCATCTGAGTTTTTTATTGTTTTCATTCAACAATCTATTCTTGGGTCAGTAAACACTCTTTTAATTATGTCTCTTTAATTTCATCTGGCCATATTCATATTTATACGTAATCTTCTAGATAATAGAAGATTTAGAGTAACTCTTTCAAGTTCTCTACAAATGTCATTTAGGATTAAAAGCATTGAATTTACAGATTAATTTGGAGCAAAATTACCTTTTTAAGGTATTCCCATTCCCTTACTGGGTATTCCCATTCTCTTATTATTTCCATTCATTCATACCCATTCTCTCATTATTAAAACTCTTTATGTCCTACAGTAACTCTCAAAATTCCCTTCACATAGTTCCTGAACATTCCGTAAGTTTGTACTTAATGCTTCCTGCCTGCCTTCCCCTCCTTCTCCCCCTCCTTCCTCCTTTTTTTCTTTCTTCTGTTGCTGCTTATATAATGTTTTTCAGCAGGGGAGTGACGTGATTTTTTTCTCTGGCAGTTAATTTAAATTTCTAACTTTGTTTTGTTATTTTCTTAGCCTAATACTGAAACTCATTTTTAGGTCCTAGCAGATGCCGTGTGGGTGGTGGCAAGAGGCAGTACAAGTTATGGTGTATGTGTGTGGGATGGGGTGGGGGACAACAATGCCAGTAATTTTTAATTAGCTCTTGATAATTAAGGGATCATTACTCACATATTTTGAAATTGGGTACAAGAGGGCCTTATGACTTTTTGAAAAGAGAAAAATGTCTCCAAGAGTTATACATAGAAGTTCTCCTATCAGGACCCTCTTAACTTGTTTAAATCAATTGTTGTCATCCTCTGTTTTAGATATGAGAAGAAAATTCTATGCATCAATAATGAGTCCTGGGGCACCTGGGTGGATCAGTTGGTTAAGCATCCAACTCAGGTCGGACTCAATGGGTTAAGCACCCAATTTTAGCTCAGGTCACAATCTCATGGTTCATGAGTTCAAGCCCTGCAGCAGGCTCTGGGCTGACAGTGCAGAGCCCTCTTGGGATTCTATCTTTTTCTCCCTCTCTCTCTCCTCCCTTCCCTCCTCCCACCCCTCTCGAATAAATAAATAAATAAAACTTTTTAAAAAAATAATGAGTTCCAAGGCTCAGTCCAGCCTTAATAATGTTATATATCTGCATAATGCTTTGTCTTCTCCAAACCCAGGCATGAGAAAGGCTTCAGAAGAAGAGTTAGGCTACTATTAACTTTGAGAAATAGACCTCTTTTCTCATCTTCTTGACCTTGACAGTTACAACATAGAATTTGGTGAAGACTTGCATTGTAAGAAGATGGAGAGAAGGAGCTGATAGGATTCCATTTTACCAGCGAAAGAAATAGGAAGAAAAAGGAAAACCAATCTACCTCATTTTCACCAT
Source organism: Paguma larvata (assembly GCA_030068075.1). NCBI lineage: Eukaryota > Metazoa > Chordata > Mammalia > Carnivora > Viverridae > Paguma > Paguma larvata. Next base: position 95,825,235 of record CM057826.1, on the reverse strand, counting down.
CCTAAAGAAATAGATAACACTGGGTAGAAAAGCTGAAGGCAATGGTTTAGCCTGGGGAATAAAACGAAGCAAATGTTTTAATGGCACCACATATTTAGCACCACATCAGTGATCACTAAAGATTAATTAATGATAGTGATAATAATTATATCATTTTTATTAAAGTGCAAGAGCAATCTGTAAAAAAAAAAAAGATACTCTCTTCTTAGCTAGGCAGGCTTTTTTATTTTCTTTAACTAATCAACACTCTGCCAAGGAGAAGAGAACATTCTGCCAGAATTTAAACTGAAGAAAAAAAAAGTCCTCAGGCAAGTTTATATAAAACCCAAGAAAAGTGATACATAATAAATTAAATATACTGAAATAAGCAAAGCATGAATATTTAACCACTTGACTATTTTAATTTAAAAGAGAGCTGTGAAACCGAGGCTCTCTCGTACAGGATGGAAAGTTTAAGCCCTCACTGGCAGTACTGGAAGTGGCCCTGAGTCTTTCTTTATTCAGGAGCCTGGCAGAGTATGGACCAACGTGGCATCAAGATGCAGACTCAGGCATACACGTGCCAAGGGCTGACCAGGGTCCAGAATCTACATGGATGGGGAATTTGGGCACAGAGTTTACTCCACATCTTGGTTCATGTCACCCAGGAAGCCTGCAGGCAGCAGATAAGGCAGAATCATTTTGCTGGGACCTGGGATGGGGCTGAACACCCTCATGGAGACCACTTACCCAGAATCAAACCCCAAAGCAGAGACGAATGCCAACATATCTAAGCGTTAACCATTCAGTAGACTGAATGGGTGAAGAACAAGCAGGGGGACCAGAGAGGGCAACTGAGGAAAGGGGCAGAGAGCAAAAATGAGATTCCACAACCACACGGAGGGATGGATACCTGTCCTGGCCTCAGCAAAAGGAGGCGCTGTGTCCTGGGGAAGCTTATTCTCGTTCTCTGGGCCTCATTTTTCATTTGTGTTTCAAACCCTGTCCTTCGAAATATATATAAAATTGATCCTGACCCTCTCCATACTGTGTCCTGTCTGAAGTACAGGGCTTATTGCCCAATATTTCTGTGTACAAAGAAAACATAATTCTCCATCCTCATGGGCTTTACTGTCTGGGAGGGAAAATGGATACAGGACAAAATAACAGGGAAAAACTGAAGAGAGGAGATTTACTGGCTAGATCATGTTCTGAGGGAATATATCCCAGAGTTAAAGAAAGATGGCAAGAAACAAAGGTGGGTGGCAGGTGGCATTGTAAACCCCAGGAGAGTGATGTCAACGTCTCAGGTATAGGGAAGAGGTTTTAAGACCTAATATTTATCAAATGTTTACTACCTACTTGGACTGGACTGAGAACTTTATATCTATTTAAAGTCTATTTAATCCTCACACAGTTCCGTAAGATAGGTGTTACTTTCACCATTCCCATTTTATCGATGAGAAAACAGACTCAGAGAGGCCAGGGAACTTGATAAAAAGAAATAGCTAATAAGCACCAGAGCTGGCACCGAAATGCAAGTCTCTGCTCCAAAGCCATGCTCTTTATCATCACTCTGTGCTGTTTTCTAATTACAGAGAGGGCCAGACAGATAGTCCAGCTCTTAAAAATATGACTTGACCTGTGTAGACACAGACCAGCAGACAGGTCTAGAGAGCCAATGTTCTTTTTGGCTGTGTTAGAGCTTCCATGTCTCTACCGTGGACCCTGCTCAAATGCAGAAAGTTAGGTGGTTCTTGAAAGCAATTATAGTCTGGCAGGTAGTGCTAGAAGACATAAGCTAAAGGAATAGATTACAGAGTGTAATGCTATAAGCAAAAATAGACTTCTCCCATAGGCCAGCAGAACCCAAAAACACTTCACGGTTCTACAGCTCTTTCTACGTAATAGCTTATTGTTTCCCAGAATTCTTGTAAACCCTGGGATGTCTTCATTCCATTGAACTGCCCCTCGTGCTGCTCAGAATGAGCCAGGCCCTGCCTCTTCCGTTACTCTGTGCTTTCTTGACTTGTATGTGGGCTCATTAAACTGAGATGATACATAGATAGATAGATAGATAGTTAGATAGATAGATGATAGATAGATAGAGAGACAGACAGAGAGAGAAAAGATATTGTATATTTCTACTTTTACTGTTTATATTTATTAGATATAGGTAGATATTTCTATTTATACTATTTTACTATTATATTTACACTATTACTTGAATTTTTATAATTAGAATATATGTATTCTTGGGTAATTTAAAATGTATGTTTAAAACATTGAATGTCAAGCTTACATTCAGAATTTTGAAAAATAGTATGAAAATGTTCACTTTATTTTTATTATTTTTTTTCTGAGACAGCTTGTTGATGGGGCAGGCCGGTGGCAGGTGGGTGGGTGCCTTCACTTTAAAGAAATCTTAAGCTATCCTGATAAAAAGACTTTATTACAGACCATCTATAATCACACTTTTCTGAGGTAACGTTTGATAATGTTGAATGTAGAACATGAATGCGTAACATTTCCCTTTTTTTCCTGTAGGTATATACATAAACACATACAACATATAAAATCACATACATGTATATAGTGGTATATAAGTGTAAATATTTAATATAATTATATAAATAAAATAATATTTGATATTATTAACTATATATATACTACATTGTATTTACTCTTGAACTGCCTTATGCCTTCTTGCTTAAAAATATATTATGAACACCTTTCCACATGTGAATATACGTAGACAAAATCCTTTTTAAGGTAGCAGAGTATTCTTTTTTTTTTTTTTTCAGAGAAAAAGCACAAGCAGGGGAGAGAGGCAAAGGGAGAGAGAGAGAGAATCTCAAGTAGGCCCCATGCCCAGCAAAGAACCCACCGCAGGGCTCAATCCCACAGCCCTGGGATCATGACCCATGAGCTGAAATCAAAGGTCAGAAGCTTAACTGACTGAGCCACTTCTGGGACTCTTATCTTTAAATCCCTGGTGATCCAGATAAGAGTCTGAAGGTTAAATAGAAAGCCCAACTAGCTCCTGTGGAGACACCACATGGAGAGACCTGAAGTAAACGCTCTGAAGAGAGACATGCACAGGCTCCTTTAGCTCTGCCCTCCCCACCCCCCAGCTGTTCCCACCCAGCTCCTGTCAAATCTGAGAGTCTAATAAGAGATATGAAATATGTAATTATCAGTGCCTCTCCCAGACCTTCTTTCCCCTCCCCATTCAGAGCACACCAACATTACTTCCGGCTGCCAGCACCTGCATTTCCTAGCCGAAAGGCTTTCTCTAACCTCCACAGCCCCCTCTGCATGCCATTTGGCAGGCTCTAAGTGCCAAGGAATTCATCCTCCTCACTAATCCTCCTCCCTCAGTCAATGGCTAATGTGAATGGTGTACAAATACTCTCTCTCCCTCACCCTCTGGTGGGTAAATCTGCTGTGAATATTCTAAACTGCTCCTTAGATTCCCCAGAGGGACCTGGTTCCTGTTCCCCACAGTGATAACTTACTTCATAAAGACTCCTTTCTTTTCCACCTTCCTTTTTCTGTCTCGTTTCCCTATTCTTCTGCCATATTGTGATTTGTTTTATTTTGTTTTGTTGTATCTAAGACAACCTCCTAACTAGACTATATGCACTCAGAATCCTTGTCTCAGGATCTGCTTCTGAAGGAACCTCAACTATTTTTTTTTTAAATGGGCAGGAAATTGTTGCATAGTATGATAGGGAAAATACCTACTATGAGGTAACCTATAAGAAGGGAACCTGACATAGCTTTGGAAGTCAGAGATGGCTTCCTGGAGGAGATGATGCAGACGGGTGAATGAGGTCCAAAGGGATAGTAGAAATGGGAGTAACTAGGGCAGACTTGGCATGGAGGTAATTCTAGTCAGAAGGCTCAGCATGATGAAAGCTTGGAGTCAAGGGTGAAAGGGTCCATGTGGCTGAGTCATGGACCAGGAACGGGACAGAGGAGAGTGATGAAACTGGAGAGGTAAGACGTGGTCATGAAGGGCCTTGTTTGCCAGGCTGAGAAATAGAGAGAAAGATGCCTGTATATAGCAGGAATTTTTATCATTAATATTTCCAGGTCTTACTAGGGTTTAGATATAAAATGTGAAACTTGGATAGTCTAAGCATTTTCTTACATATTTTTCTTAAAAACCACTTCCATCCATCTTGCTCTGCCTTCCCTTATGGCACTTTCTCCCTTTCCACTAGAAGCCCCCAGGAGCCTCTGGTTTAAAGCTTACCTTCTCTCTGTGGAAATTATATTCATTCTCGATTGTACCCCTCATAGTGCCTAGCACAACCCACTGGTCATGGTAAAGACTTACTGCATCTTGGTGTCTTAACTTGCCTATCCCATAACTCAGTCTTCTCTCTCCCTTTCCCCTCCTCCCCACTACTCAGAATCTCTTTGTAACTAACCCACATGTATGAATCAAAGTAACATCTCCCAAAGGGGAAACCCCCTCTGACAACCAGCTGGTTCAGCCTCATTCCACTAACATTGCTGAGTGGGAACATCCTCATTACACCGCTGTAACACAGCCCAGTGTGTGCTGAGCACTCCTCTCTCATCTCACCAAACTCTTCCAACTCCTCATTTTTCCCATCATCTTCCATCTTGTTTTCCTCTTCCTTGAAGATCTGATTCTTTGCTCTCCTGTCCCACTTATTATCACGTGCATCTGTCCTGGCCTTCAGAATGAAAATAAATAGTTACTCAATTTGTGAGTACACTGAGAAACATGTAGTCCTCTTGTACTTAGAGTAAAAGATTAGTTTAAGATACAGAGGAATTACAGAGTTTAGAGCATGAAATACAGAAATCTTGTAGACCAGGGTTGAACAAACCTTTTCAGTAAAGGATCAGATAGTAAATATTTTGGGCTTTGCAAGTCATGAGGTCTCTGCCCTTGTAGTAGGAAAGCAATCACAAGCATTACCTAAACAAATGGCCATGTCTATGTGCCAGTGCAACTTAACTTACAATAATAGGTAGTGGGTTAATTTGCCCCCAGACCATAGTTGGCTGAACCCTGGCCCCAATCTAGATCAACTTTCTCACACAAATGATGACACTGAACCCCAGAGATTATGTGTTCTGGTTCACCCCAAGAATTAATGGTCATCCTGGGCTGATGACCTGGAACTCCTAATCCTCTAGTCCGAATAACTTGAGTCCTGCTTTTTCTACTTTGACTTCTATATCTCACCAACATTCACCCCTAGCTCATTTGTTGCATCCTGTAGACATTTCCCATTTCCTATCATTTTGAATACAATCTATATCTGCTTTTTGTGTGATCAACCTCCAGTTCCAGTGGATCTTGTGTGTCTTTGTGTGTGTGTGTGTGTGTGTGTGTGTGTGTGTGTCCCAATGTACACACCCACTTACTTACAGATAGACAAGAACATGGACAAATGCTCAGATGGGTCTTGCCCAAATTAAAGAAATATTTTCTAGGTTGCTCATACTGAGTCAATTGAACCGAAGTATCTAAATTTCAGGGAAGAAGACTTTTGAATAATGCAAATGTGAAGAGGCTGAAGATGAAAATCCAAGTAAACAAAACAGTGAAATCTAGCTGAATCACTGGTAGGACATTCCAAATTGCTTAGAGTGCTAGTAATGACTTAAAAATTCAAGAAGGACAACAGAACCAGTTCCCACAGACTATTCCCAACTCTCGGAACAGTGGCTATAGATGTACAGCTAAAGGACCAGCCTTACCTGGGCACACTGATGAATTCTCTCATTTCCCATTGGCCATTTGAGACATTGTCCCAAGACAGGTCTCAATTTCAGTAGAGTCATCTTCCAACTGGGGCTCAACAGCATTCAAAAGTACTAATTAAAAGTAAAATGACATGAAACTGTATTTAGAGGCATCATATTCATTATAATGATGACTTAGGAATTATATGAAGTTACTGTCAAAATAATTAACAGTGGAAGCTACTATAGTAAAAATAAAAGAATCTCCCCCTTTACTCTTTGCTCTGACCTCTCTTTAAAATGTGACTCTCAACACCAAAAATTTCCCACCAGCCAGGAAACCAAAGGACTCTGGCAGCTGACCAAATGCAACAAGATTCATTCTTTAAAGTGAAGGATTTAAATTAATGTACTCCCTCCCCCATCTCTAATGCAGGTTATTTGCCCAGATTTGCATCAGTGACTCCTAGACTTTTAAAATTTTTATCTGCATTCATATTTATTTAATAAAGAAAAAGCCAAATTTCCTGATTTGTTACAGCATCAAGATATACTTCCACCCCCACCTGTCTCCTTGCATTGTTTTTTCTCAAATATTTCCAACACTTAATGGGCAATCAATATATATCTGGTAAATAAGTTAATAAAAGGGTGAACAGAAAGAATATAGGAAAAAAGGAGAATCACTGTATTCATTATGCATGAACTAAGAAAGTAGTAATCTTTCATATGTTTTTAAAACATCTCCATGAAACAGGAGGAGTTTTTTCTCCAAGCCATCTCCAAATTGTTGATTGTAACATTTTCCATAGCATAGTAGGGGTGGAAACTATTTCCTGAGAGCCTTTTACACCAGGCATTTTGCTTAGCCTGTTTTGTTTAATTGTCATTCCTTCTCTGGGAGATCATTATTATCTCTATTTTATAGATGAGGAAACTGAAGCTCAAAGAGGTTAAGTGTTTACCAAGGTTACAAAGTAGTACGAGATGAACCTGGATTTAAAGCCAGCTCTGCCTGACCGATAATGCTTGTGCTCAGTGTGGCATGTCATGGCTTTTCTATTCTGATGAAGTAAAAAAAAAGGATGTCTCCCACACATTGAGATTACCATAATATTTGTGTTCACAGGGAAAGAAAAGATCAAATGCATCTTTTTGAAAATAAGTTTTATAACATTCCAAAGTTACAGACACCAAAAAGCCAGAAGACTTAAGTTCCTCTAGAAATCCCAGGTGATTACCAATAAAAACTCAAAATACTCTGAAGTTCCCAACTTAACTTGATTTGGTCAGTAGATCACCTTCATTTATTTAGTAGATCACTTTGGAGAGGTCTACTGTGAACAGAAGACAAGGAAAATTTAAAAATAAAATGAATGTGAAGCCCCATGAAAATGTTCCTAACTCAAGTCTCATATGGAGAACGTTGTTAATGCCATTGTAAACATTAATGGCATGTAAAATATTTACACAGTGATCAATAATGCAGCTTTCATGAGTGGGCAATCCTAAATAATATTTTTACAACTAGTGAGAAACTTATTGTCCTTCGTTATTTAAATCCATAAAGAATAACTTGAACACTTATGAAAGCTTGTCTGAAAGATCTGTCTCTGTTACATTGTGTGGGGAAATAAATGACCTTAAGAAATAAATGCATAAAAAGTTTGTATGCAATTTACTGAAACTCACACACTGGTTTTTACATACAATTAGGCACAAAGAACTTTTTTCCTTTTTTGCATTTATGGGACATTGATCATGCCTGTGGTTTAATGAACTAAACATTATATATTGTTTTAAATTAGCTGGTAGTATACATAGCACAAAACAAGCCTTGAATTGAAGTCTCTGTTTTACTTTGTGCAAAATTGAGAATATGTTACTTTGTAAATACTGATAGTGAGAAATAACCACTGGATTATTTAAGCAAAGACACTCTACCCCAAATAAGTGGTAGTTGGTCTAACTGGTTTGCTTACGTAGGACTCCCAAAGTGCCTTGATCATACTAGCTTGTGGGCATTGTATAGACACAACCTAAGTCCACTGTCATGTCAGGATGAAAGAATAAAGTTAATCAAATTATCTAAGTTTTTCTCTGTGTAATAAGGTAACACCATGTTCACAGTTCTGTAGTGAGTTTTAAAAATGATTAGAAAATGTGAGGGAGTTCTAATAGGCCACTACTGAAATGGTTGTGGTTACTATTGTTGTTACTGTTACTACTACTTTTTTTTTTATTTTAGAGAGAGAGTACACATGCATGAGAGCAGGAAAGGGGCAGAGAGAGCGGGAGAGAGAGAATCTTAAGCAGGCTCCACACTCTATGCAGAGTTCAATGCAGGGCTCGATCCTTTGACCCTAGGATCATGACCTGAGCTGAAATCAAGAGTGGGAAGCTCAACCAATTGAGCCACCCAGGAGCCCCACTATTTCTACTACTATTATTATCATCTCGTTGTTAATAATTAGCTTCATTGTTTTGAATTAGCTGGTAGCACACATAGTGATTTGAATTGATCAATTCACTGAGCAATCAATTGGTACATCCACCAATTCACATTCTTTGGGAGGACATCACTGAGCCAGACAGAAGTGCTACTCTAAAAGGGCCCATAGTCCAAAAAACCTCTCACTCAGGAAAACACAAACACTGCAACTCTTTATTTCTTGCATTTTGGGTGGTCAAAACTTGGCAAGTCCGTTCTCCACTTACCAGTCCCTGAATCGTTGTTAAATCTCAAGAAACATGCTTCGGGAAGTGAGTGTTCTCAGAATCACAAACTGTTTTTTAAACCTAAATTGAATAAGAAACTGTAATTCACAACTTTTCCAAATGGAGGATCTGTAAATCATGCACAGAAATAAATTGCTTCCTTTGATGGCAAAGGCCCTCGATGCGGTGACCACCTGACAGTGGACTCCTGATAAGGTTATTCCAATGACTTTGTCCTTCTCCCTTTATTCCCAGTGGTTTACCACTCAATACAGAAACTTACCTGAAAAGTAGAATCTGGGGCCAGTCAGGATCATTAAAAGGCTAGCTTCATATTCAAGCTGGTCCAGTGTGCATACTGACCATTAAAATTTCCTTCCATCTACACCTCTTTAAAGAGATTAGCCAACCTATATATACCTCAGAAATTTCTCCTCCCCTCTCTCACCTTGCCACCTCCCATCCCTGGCCACAGTATTAGACTGGGATAGACCCTTGATCCAAGCAAGTTCAACCAGATTTGCTCTTCCAGGGACTTGGAGCTGGGGCCCAGAGATCAGGGAGCTCTGGGAAGGAGAAACAGATACTGTCTCAGGGAATGGAACAGCAGTTTGCACGTAGATGAGTAAATCAGGAAGACAGTTACAGATAAAGAAAGATGAAATGAGCGTGTGGAGACAGGGGAAAAAGATACAATTTTCCAATCCCTGGGAAGCTCTGCCGTCCTTTCTGCAAGTGCAGTTCTGTAGTATTCCTTTGCATCCTATAATAAACTGCCTATTCATTTAAGCTTCCATGAAAGCATTTAAATTCCCAGAAACCAAAACCTCTCTGCCTAAAACCTTCTCTCCAGCCACTCTTATCAGTTTCCTTTGAACTAACCATCTCCTTGCCCTAGTCTTCCAGAAGTATCAGTCACTTTCAACTTTCCAGAGTGCCTAACTGGGAGAAGTTGTATTGGCTGTCGACAAGAAATAGGAAAGAGGTAGACACAGAAACTTCTGAAAGTAAACAGTGAGTAACACTAAAGAGATCAAAGTTCTGTCCTACCCTAAACAAGAAGGTGGGGCACTGCCACTGGCTTTGAAACACAGGCTGTCTTTTCTTATCTGCTTAGATAGGTCTTTGATGGTTTCAATAATATTTGGAGCAATAACTCAAGGCATCCCTGTGACCCAGCCCCACTCCTTCACTCCAAGAGGAAGACTGACATAAATTGACCTCAGTGCATGCATGCACACACAATTTTATCTGCTTTAATAGATAACAAACAAATCTCTATGGTTTTTAAATTAACCATTGTAGGTAATTAATAAAAAAGTCTTTTCTGCAAAGGAAACAAGTATCATTTGTGAATAAACACTGAGAGTGACTTGAAAGTGGAAAAAGTTGTTTTTATTTGTATGGTTTCTATAGCTCCATAGAATATGAAAACTTGAAGACAGAGTATGGCTCAGCGGCTTTCCTTTTCCTTGGACTTGGAATCAAGGAGCTTATTATGGGGAAGAGAGATGAGGCAACTGCATGAAGAAAACCATATAACAAGAGAGTAAGAAATACCCTAAGAGAAAGACAGATAAAGAGGTGTGGGACTTTGGGAGAAGGGAAATATTACTTCCCTACGGGCAACACACAAGGAAGACATCATGATAAAAGGCAGAACCAAAGGAATAATTTGGGGGCAAGCTAGTGGGATTGTGGAGTAGACACTGTTTGGATTGCAGAGCCTTGACAAGAATGTGTGGAGTACAGTGCCTCCAGTGACTGGCCCCAGGGGAAGCTGGACTTTGTCCTTCAATGATACATGTATCTGTGGCCATACCTACTCTGGGAACAAAAGATTAAATATCTATAGTTGCTAACACTTGTAGGAAAGAGAATAGGAAACAGGTTTCTTTCAGGAAAAAGAAGATAACTAGTGAACTGTGGCCTTTTCCTGGTGATGGTGGGGGGTGGTGAGGAGAAAGGGGCAGGGAAGAAGGGAGGTAGTGATCTAAGACCACAGAGCTATGAATTACACTAAGCAGTTGTCTCCCATCACTGCAGACCCCGCAGGCTCCCCGCAAAGCATCTGTGTGTCTCTGAGGCTGGGGAGAGCAAGGCTGCAGAGAGGTGCTGTCCCACGGGTCAGAGAGCTCATTAGGAGATTATTTAGAAATTTGCTTGTGATCGTCGTCTCTGTCTGGAACCCACATGGATTGCCAGCCCAGGACAGATTTTTTAAGTTGGTCTCTGGGTTCCCACACTCTAAGAATTCCACACTACATGTGATACAAATGTTCAGGACCCATGGCCCCATTGTATGCCACAGAATTGGGGTCTGACTCTCAGCTCCGTTTCTACTCATGGTCCAGGACCAGGAGCCCAAGTCTCTGCCGTTCTTGGGATAAAGAGTAGAGACTTTCTTGTCCCTATTCATGAGAACTTCTCTGGTTCTCAGCTTCATCCTGAGAAGCCAGTCCTGGCTCCCTCTGCCAGTCCTATCTCAGTTTTAAAACATTTTCCTCTCAGGCACACTTCTGCTCTGTGTCAGCACAGGCCATGTGGCCTCTGCATTCTTTCCCCACTAGGGATCCCTCAGTCCTTGAAGTTTCCCTTTCTTGCTTTTGAATTCAACCAGGCTGTTCAAATACTTTAATTTGTAAACCACTGTTATGCATGAAGACTGGGGCCAGGGGTGTCCCATGAAAGTTCATATCCTCTTGGCTGAAAGTCCTCCTCAGCTAGTAAGTGACAGAGCTGGGTTTAAAATCTAGGTATTCTCAATCTAAAATGGAGCGTAATTTTTCATTCTAATATAGTTTTTCCAGAGCATGTCAATAAGGTTTAAAGACTTAGTCAAAGTGAATTGTAACAAAGGAAGGATGGAGGTAAACTCATGGAATCATTACTCCCAAAGCTATTACAGGTCAAAACCATACACCTGAGATGGTTTTGGAAAACTGCATGAAATGAAACTCTGCAGTAGGATATTAGGATATTCTAGAGCCTGATCCTGACCATTAGAACTTGACTTGAAGGCAGCTTGGCTCTCACAATATTTCCCTGTGCAAATGGGCGTCTAATGCAGCCTGGTAATTCCTACACCCTTTTTGGCTGTGGCAGGAAGGAATGACTGCTTGCAGGTGTTATTTCTCATGTACAGATCATTTTGTCTCATCACACACACATTCATCTGCTTGCGCGCCCACGCACCCACACACGCGCACACACACACACTTGTGTGTAAAGCTATCAAGAAGATGTTGAGAGCATGGGCTGTGCTTTGGGAGGAAGTGAAACTTGTCATACAGTCTGGTGTGCCTGCAGGAACAGGCTGCTGAAAAAAATGGCAATCGCAAATTTTGCTAGGAAAACGGGTTTTGCTCCTACTTGCTACAACTCTCAGGTAGACTGCCATATTCTTTACACCAAATTTTCATGTACTAGGCAGCTGAGTCTCACCACAAACACAGCTGAATTGATCACCCACAGTTTTCATTTCCACTAATGCTACCTCCTATGATGCAAATAATTGAGTAGTGATTGAGTATTGATGATACTATAACAATTTAGTTAAGTGACTTGGCTAGGAAATGGAGTGTTTGGTTAAATGAGTTTCCTATTTCTAAGTAATGTAGGAGGTTAAAACCTGCCTCTGGAATTATCCTTAATGCATATGTAGATATGTTGATTCACCTAAATTAATAAACATTTATCAAGTACAAACTATAAAAGCATGGATGTTGGCAAAAGCTTGGGTTTCCATCAAGGCTGCCTCTTGTTGGCTGAGTCATCTTGTGAGAGTTATTTAACTCCTAAGCCTCAGTTTTCTCACCTGTAGTTTCAGGGTGATTAAGCCCATTTCCTAAGATTATTGTAGGGATTACATTAGATCACGGATAAGAGTGCTTGGCCTGGGTACTGATGCAGAGTTCATGCTCAGTAAACAGCACCTATTACTGCTATTATTGTTATTATGAAATTGAAACTGTCTCATTGCAAGAAGACTCTCATAGCATGACGGATCTGGGGTAGACTCAGCAACCCATAACAAAAGTCGCTTGGAAAAGGTGGGGTTGGGAAACGAAGCCAGCGATTGACCTATAGATTTGCACAAGAGAAAGTGGGCAAGTAACAACTAGATACTAGGCACCCTGGCTGGCGACTCAGTTTATGCTGCTTGAGTCAGTGCCCTGAAGCCCATGTGGTTAGTTGTTGACAGAGCTGAGAATTCCTTATTCCTATAAGATGCAAATCCATAGGAGAGTCACTTTAAGAGCCGTATTTTGGACTGGCTACCATAACCCAGCAGTAGGAGCCAAGATTGTTTTTCTTTGTGATTATAGCCTGGTAAGAAGAATCATGTCCTGGAGTCTAACTATGGAAATTTTGACTATTGTCATTTATGGAATTCCAGCTAATGAACTCTTACACAGCAGGACACGGTTGTAGGCAGGTCAGGAGACATTCACTTTTAAGAAAAGCCACCCCCTTTTTGGCCTCACGAGTCCACCCTCCAGAGCCCCTCTCTTGTTTCCCATACACAGTGTTTGTTCCTCTGGGCACTGCTTCTCACGAGGCTGGGAAAATGAGATTGGGTCTTCCAGGGTTACCAAACTTATCTTTTTTCCTTTGCTGTGCAAACAACTTGTGTTAAGACCACCCAGGTTTCTGCAATTAAAGGGAAGCTTGCAGGAAAGGGTATTGGCCAAGGCTGTTTCATATTTTGCCAAGCGGAGACTCAAGTTGCCTCTGTGAGAAAAATTCCCCTGCCATCACTAACTATGCAGCCACCATGTCCATGGGGCAGGGGCATCTGAACTTAGGAGCTAGAGTCCCAAATTGCTTTTCTTGTGTCTGTGCAGTGTTCTGAGCTCAGCCGCAGTCTGTTCATGGACCACAAGTTACAAGTGATCTCACAGCAGCAGTAGAGATTCCAACAGGGAAAATCCAATAAAACTTGATGACCTATAGCAGTGGTTCCCAGAGTATGACCTGGATTAGTAGCTCCAGCACTACCTGGGAAATGGTTAGAAATGCAAATTATTGGGCCCCACCCCATTCTTGCCTACTGATTCAGAAACTCATTGGGCCCAGTGTTTTCAAAAGGCCTCCAGGTGATTCTGATGCATGCTGAAGTTTGAGAACCACTGGCTTCTAGAAACTCTGGCAGTGGGAATAAAGGAAATCATCCTAGAGTCCTATGAAAACCAAAGTGTGGCTAAACAGGTATGCCTGTCCCATTTCCCACCTACCACACCCCCAGAATGACACAAGAAAGGAGAGGCACATGGAGGTAGGCAATGGTTTGGCCAGACCAAATAGAACAAAGGGACACACCTGAGCCTGTGTTAGTGGTAATTAGCATCTGTTTCCATTTACTCATTTATTAATTAATGTTTTCAGTGTCATATAAAGGTTTTTGCTTATCCTTCAGAAATAGCCATCATTATATACAGGATTCTCAAACTGACAAGGTGGAGAAATGATCCAAGACAGGCAAGGAATCAGAAAGAGAAACCACACCCCCACCAATCCTGAAGGTCAATTCCAGAACCCAGCAAGTCCCAATGGTGTTGCTCACAGGAGAAGACTGACTGAAAAGGAGAGAGAAGCAGAAAATGAGAAATAAAAGGAGGAGAAGATATGGACAAACCCCTCCCTCAACATTTTCAGGGCCAGGGGCAAGAGGGCAAATGAAGATCTACTTACTATGTGTCTAAATATTTGAAAGTTATAAATCAATTGGACGTCAAGTGAAAAGACCTACTTAGTAGAAGAATAGAAGTGAAAAGATTCAATAAGTAAAATATGTAATATCCTCCTACCTTGACAAATACATCTTCATAGCAAATGAGAAGTCCAGGGTTCATAAATTTACATTCTTGAACTCCTCAGAGTTTTGGAATGCAATGATGCAAGGGGAGCAGTCACTTGCCCTGGTCTCTTATCCACAATCTGCTCCCTTCTTCTCCCCACCCTGTGTTAGTCTCCGCACCACCAGGGGTTTCATTCTTATGCTGCCTGTGAGTCCACGTTCCGTCCATACCTGTTAAAAAACAGCTTCCTGTGGCTATCACTCAGATCTAAGAGGCACACCTTAGTGCCAGAGGCGAGCGAGACCCAGGGAAAAACCCCATAAAGTTTCTGGAAATAGACACAAGGTCTTGTGGGCAGGGAATTCTACCTGATGACTTACAGCATGGTCTTGAAGAGGGGCAGAATCTAGGGCATCACCCCTTGGCCTGTGGATTCTTCATACCATAGGGAGGAAAGGAGGAAAACAAGAGCAGTTCCCCTGAGACATGAGTCCAGGACAGGAAGCATCTTGCTTAGATCTAAAAACGGTACCAGAGAGAAAAGAGGAGAAAGGTCAAGAAAGTAAGAGAGAGGGGGAAATAGCAGGTTATGAAGACAAAAGAAATCCATCACCAAGTGGGTTTGGGTTTTATTATCCTATGAGGGACCTGATATTCTTCTGGTATCAAGCCATGATTCTTCCTCTAGATCTTCTCCACTCACACTGTGGAGAAAAGTGAGTGTCCATGCTTGATTTATGTTTTATTCCCCCATCTACATTACTACTTAGAGACTAGTGACACAAAATTTTCCTGTGATAATAACTGTAGATCCACAACTTCCTATGCTACACATTGGCAATGAAGAAGGAAGGAAGGAGGGAGGGAGGGAAGGAGGGAGGGAGGGAGGAAAGGCAGGAAGTTAGTTACTTAGTTATGATCACAGACCAGAAGTTTCTCTGGGTGAAACAAAGTAGTAGTTCATCAGATAAACAACCAAAAAGCAAGTTTACACCAAAAAACTGGTAACTTGATTCAGCATTTTGGGCTTTGTGATGTGGGTTGGTTGTTACTTGGCTCAGCTTCTGAAATTTCACTGGTGAAGATTCCTATGGCCAACTGTTTTGGTGTAGATTATTTGAGTTTCATCGTTTGCTGTTTAGCAGACATGAAATATAATACATTTTCTCTGGGAATATTTCATTTCCTGGGGCTGGAAATGCAATGGGGTTAGGTGAACTGCTCCATTTCTGAGCCATATGTTCCTAGTACAGAGGTACAGGGCAATCTAAATCACAATATTGTTGTGCTTTCAAAATCATTCTTTAAAGTATTGTTCTGTAGGAGAAAACATGCTATAGAGGGATAAAAATCAACAGAAGAAATCACAAAGGAAAAACTCATAGAAAAGTATCATGTAAAAAAATTTAAAAGGCAAACAGCAAACTGGAAAATAAACTTATCATAAATATGGCAAAGGGAACAATTACTAATCTATAAAATCTTATATACTCATACATTAATAATCATCAGTGTTCCAATTTTTAAAAGGTGCAAGAGATACTGCACAAAAGAAAACCATAATGGCCAAAACATACTTTTAGAGATTCAAAGGAATGTAAGACAAAAATGAGATGTTAATTGAAATAACTTTGATATGATACAAATTTACACATGTGTCAAGAGCCTTAAAAAAGGTGCATGGTCTTGACCCTGGCAATTTTTCTCTAAGAAAACTATCTGCTATAGTATTAAGAAAACAAAATAAAACACTTTTCTTCTCCCATCAGAGTCTATCTAGAACTTACTCACTGCCCCAGTTCTCTGACGAATTCATGCTCTCCATTATTCCCTCTGTCTCATTTATCACCAGTTTCTCTCTCTACTAGGTACATCTCATCAGCATATGAAAATGCTCAGTATCTCTCAAACTTTTAAATTCTTTTTTGATCCCTCATCTCCATCTGGCTACAACTCTATTTCACTGCTTCCCATTAAAGGGAAACTCAAAAATAATTATCTCTGTATACTCCCTTCACTTCCTCACCTTCTATTCACTCACCGACTTGCTCTCTCACCTCAACATCAGAGATGACGTCCATCTTGCCAACGCCAGTGAGCACTTTACTGCCTGTCCTAACAGCCTCAACAGTATCGCCCATGTTTAGTCACTCCTTTCTATATCTTTCCTTGGCTTCCAGGACATCACATTCTTACTTTTCTTCTTTCCTCAATGGCCACTCTTATCAACCTATTTTCCTAAATCTTCCTTTTCTAGCCACCTTTGAAAGAATAGAGCTCCTCAGGGTTCATTTCAGAACATCTCCATCCATATGTGTTTCCTTAGATGTTCTCATCCAATTCTGTGTTTTCTGATGCCATCTTACGGCAACGACTCCAAAATTTATGTTTCTGGCTTCAACCTCTCCCCTGAAGTCAGACTCATGGACAACTACTTAGTCAATATTGACACTTGTGTGTATTGTAGTTATCTCAAAATTTACATAACTAAAACTTTATGCCATCTCCCTTCCCCCAAAATACCCAGCTCTCTTTCTGCCATCCCCATCTCTTAATTAGCACCACCCATCAGCTCAGTCATTAAAACCAGATGATTGCATGTCATCCTTGACCTCTCCTACCACTCAGACACTACATCCAAACAATCAACAAATCTTGTTGGTACTACTTCCAAAATACATTTCTTCCCTCTGCAATTCCACCACATTAGTCCAAGTCACTACTTCCTTTAGTAAACCACTGGTCTTCTAAACGAGTTTTCTTCCTCTACACTTGCCCCTTCCCCTACAGAGCTTTCTTTAAGCAACAACAGGGTTTTGAAAATGCAAATGAGATCACGGCTCTCTACAGTCAGAATAGTTTCCAAATTCTTACAGTGGGTTGTTAAATGGTCCATGATCCGTCTCCTGTCTAGTCATCTGACTTTATCACATAACACTTGCCTCCATGCTCACTCCAATCCTGTCCACTCCTCCCTCTTCTAAATGTGTGTTTCTTGAACACAGATTTACAAGCATGTGCTGACACAGCAGTGCTCCTAACTTCAGTCAACTGTAATACCCTTTTTTCACTATTCCACCTTCTAAGGAATTTCCAAGCCCAAGCTCATCTCCTAGTCTCAGGGCATCTACTCCAGTTCATATCCTCATTCCAAGACAGGAGGAAAATGGTTAGAATTCCATTTGAGACTAATGAAGTAATATCTATCATTTCTCACAAATAATTTCTTAGAAAGAAAAAAGATGGAAAATTAGATTGAGGGTAGAGGAAATGCATTCTCTTCTTCCACCAAGAACAAAGGATTCTGGAATTGGGAGAAGGAACTTTATATTATCTCATTAGGACAGATGTGTGTTATGGGCTGAATTGTGTTCACCCAAAACTCATATGTTGAAGTCCTAAGCTCAGAATGTGACTGTGTTTGGAGATAGGGCCTTGAAAGAGGCAATTAGGTTAAAACGAGGTCATTAAAGAAGACTATCCTTCCAAGAAGAGATTAGGGCACAGCCATGCATAGAGAGAAGAGCATGAAGACACAGGGGGAAGGTGAATGTCTACAAACCAAGGAGAGAGGCTTTTCAGAAAAAAAATAATAACTTTGCCAACACCTTGATCTTGGACTCCTAGTCCCAAGATCTGTGAGAAAATAAATTTTTGTTGTTTAATCCACCCAGTCTGGGGTACTCTGTCATGACAGCCCAAAAACAATGCATCTGATTATGCCTGTTCTTCAGACAAAGCCTGAGATCACAAGACTGTGTCAGTGTCCACAATCCAATCCCAAGTCCAGTCTTAGAATCTGTACCTTTTCCACCTTGCCAGGCTATTCCTACTCTTAATTACTGAGAGATTATTTCCCCCAAAGACTTAAGTGGTCTGTGTCTTGTTCAGATGTCCTCATAAAGAGGGGGAACATGAGAAAGAAGTAGCAATTGGGATGAAGAAAAGAATGTTTCCAGGGCTCAACTTCTGGAAACTAACAAGGACAAGATGGCAGTGAGGGTCACTCTGTAATGTACCATGATCCAAGAAAATATATTAAAAATCATCTGCCAAACCCGATGGAAGATGATCAATGATTTACGATCAATTTAACACAATTGTAATTTTTTAGGGATTTTAATCTTTTGAGTCTGACATTCTGTTAACATTGCTGATTGTGGAACTGTTGATTTCACATGAAATTAGGAGGGCATTATTTCTGTTATTTATCCTTATGTAACATTCTGATCTGGTTATTTTGTGCCAAGCTGCCCTGATAGATTAACTTTTAGAAATAATTTATTCTGCTATCAAGTAGATGAACATGCAGAAATCCCCCTAGATTATAAATCACTGTCATGAATACACACAGGCAGGGCCAAAGAGTCCAAAAGAGCTAAGCGTTGCTAAATGCCAAAAGCTGATCTGATAAACTCCTTCACATGAGTAAAGGATGTAACTTCCAGATATCACATAGCCTCTTACTTGGAAACTAAACCATAAGCTTCTGTTCACGGTGGCAATTTGAGGCCACATTTTTATCTTCTCGCCTATAATTCTAATGAAATGACCAATGGGCATAAAAATGTTGTCTTTTTATGTAAATAAAATAAGAAATAAAATACATACTATAATATCTTTACCAGTATGAGACAGGGAAGGGTAACATGAAAGGCCAGACATTTTGAAAAACGTTTGCAATATATAAAAATGGAATGGGATGGAACAAATCCCTGTCTGTAAGTTAACATGCCTTCCACTTATCTACTGCTGGGTGACTCAACACCGTGAACCCGGTGACTTAAAACAACATTGCTAATGGATACTTGCTAATGGATCTGCATTTGGTGCAAGGCTTGGCAGACTCAGCTTATCTCTGCTGCACTGAGTATCAGCTGGGGTAGCTCAAGGGCTGGAGCATGGAATCTTCTAAAGGCTCACTCCCTCATGACTCTAGTGGTGCAGGCTGGGAAGTCCAGGGGTCCTGGGGAATTCTATCTCTGTGTGGTTTCTCCTCACCATATCTCCAACTCTGAGTCTTCAGGGCAGCAGAATTCTCCCAAGATGCATGGAGAGACAAAGGCAAAGAGAAAACCAGGCTGAAGCTATATCACCTTTTCTGTCCTGGGCTATAAAGTCACTCAGTGTCACTTCTACCACATTCTACTCCTCGAGGCCAAGTCATGTTCAAGGGGAAGGAAACTACTTGTCCTTTTGTGGTATGAGGAGATTCATCCTTCCGAATGAGGATGGCTTGTGGCCATTTTGAAAATACAGTCTGTCAAATTTATGACAGAAAAATACAACTGGAGGAAGTGCCTGTGATCACTACCAAAGCCAAAATATCCCTTCAAGGTCAATAGCACAGAAGCTAGGAGTTAGCGTGAGCTGAGGGTCAGACAGTTTGGGGAAAATCCCTACCCCACACATGAAGAAGCTCACCCGGGGGACTGTACTACAGTGTCACCTGATGTGTATTGAAGAACCAGGTAAAATGGGACATTGTTTCAGCCATCTCTTCAAGAGGTCATCCACCTCAGATAGAAACGAGAGCAGTTAATTTTAGTGTGCCACAACGCACATGCACAGGAAGTGCTTCTCAGAGTCATAACTCACCTGCCCGTGGCTGCCTCTGATCTGGTTCCCTCCCTGGTGCTTCACAGACAATGAGAATCTCAGTTTAATTAGACTAGAGAGAGTTTAAACTTTCAATATTCCCTGTTAGTCCTGGACTAAAATATTTGGACAAGTACCTACAAAAACTCTGATAAAATCTGTCTCAGCATCTAATATTAGACATGCAGAGACTTCCTTCTGTGGTTGAGAAGGAAGGGAGGGAAGAAAGAAGATAGATCACTAGACATATCAATAAGCAAAGTTGCTCCAAACAAAGAACTATTCTTAAGATTCAGAGTAAATATGACTTGCACTCCTAAGAAATAGGGAAAACACTTAACAAAAATATGAGACCCATGGACAGGCAAAGATCTGAGAAGACAAAACCTGAGATTATTACAGATTCCTTTCAGAAGTTTCAAAGTTAGCAAATTCAAGATTTAATGGAGGCAAGACAGGTAATACACAGCAAGCTAGATACTAGACTCATAAATGAGAATAATAAAATGAGAAATTTGTCCACTCTTCCCAGGGAAAGAATAAAGAAAATTACATAATTTTACATAATTACCAACCTATAAGAAACACAAAGGGCAAGTGCAGGAAGATATGTTTTCCCTAGGAAAGAATAGTAATACTGTCCTCACAGAAAGACTTGAGACTTCTAATCAGATGATATAAATTAGTTAAGAAAGAAAGATCCACACAATGGCATGCTCTGGTGATGCTGTAAACATTTCAATTAAACTTGGAATTTAAAGACTATGGAGACCTACAGATGTGTTGTTCTGCTCTATAAAATGAACTACATTCAACATGAAAATAAAAAAGATTATCAGAGTTTCCTGTAATACTAAGAGAGTCAAATAATGACTCCAAATCTTGAAAGATAATTAGAACAAACAAGGTAGCGTAATAATGTGGCTGGTTAAAAGATAAATAATCATAAGTAAAAATCATTACCTGTTCTGAGCAATATGGCAAAGTAAACTCAATTCTGAAAAATGCTGGGAAGTGAGAGGAATCCTAGAGCCTAACACAAACCAAAGAGAAACCCACTGGAGATAGGAGATTGTTGGGTATTGACAGAAGATTGGGCAGCAGGGGCTGGGAACCACCAATGGGGTAGGATTGGTTAGCACTTTCTAGTGTTTGCCCTTTTTGCAACTTCACCTTGCCTTGGGCAGGTCAATGCTTGCCTGTTGTCCCAGTGGGATAAGAGGCATCAGCCTCAGCCCAGTGCCAACAGCTGGAGGTAATGGGACAGCATCATGATAATGTCATGGGCTAACTACACTGAAACTGAGAAGAGCAGGTACAGGTGTGCTGGCTGGCCCTTATGAATGTTGTCCTCCTCATTCAGATCCTTTTTGGAACATTACATGTTCCCGTCTGCATAAAACACCAGTCATGTTTCCAGGGAATTCGAGATGAACACAGGTATCATTTTCTTACAAATAAATCCCAAGAACCCTTGTCATTGGGCGTTTTCTTTCTCCAAATTAGGATGTCTGCTTGACTTCATCTGTGGTGGAAAACATGTACCAGGAGAATCATGTTGAGGGATATTTGCTGTTTACCTACCTATACTGTGCTGTTTCACCTAATAGGTGGAAGCCAGAAGTCTTCCCATCAGGGTACTCACAATACCTCCCACCACACTACACTACACACACACACACACACACACACACACACACATACACACACACCCTTCTCATTTGAAGAGTCTATATGTCTACAACACAAACCAGTGTCTCTTCTTATAGTTTCAGGGTGGTATATAACCCTGGGACCAATTAACATTCACTCATATTTGCTAACTAAAAGAAGGAAGGGTTTTAAATGAATGTAAGAGGAAAATTGTATTTCCAGGAAGTCACTGTTGCCTCTGGTGGTATTGCTTTGGGAGCAAAACTCTGCCCCTTCCAAATCTGGAATGTTTCCATGCCTGCCTAAATTTCTACCCTCCACAGCACATACATACTTTTAGATCCATTCCCTTTCACATCCTGTTCTAAATTATTTCTGAAGATTGAGCCATCCCTCCCTTGTAATGTGTCTGTCAAGTCAGTTTGCTTCATATCAATGCTTTGTGAGTGGTTTCTCCAGTATGTCTCACTCCCACTGGCCCACAGAAGACTGAAGAAGATGGATATGTTTGACCTTGAGTGGAAAGGAGCAAAATGGACAATCTTTTCACCTTGGCATTTGCCCAAGAGTTTTTCTCATGTCTCTAAAAAATGGAAGAGGGTTCTGCCTGTGTGCCTAAGTCCCTATTGGAAGGTCCCCAAGGCATTTGGGATGGCTGGATCCAGTGCCTCTGTGAGGATTTGGACTCCCACTAGAAAGGCCTGCAAGGCCATTGGAGGAAGTTCAGCCCCAAATTTGGCTGAATCATTCAGGAAATAGCATAGATGTTTGGACTGGAAGGGGAGCAATCTCTCTTTGACTTCTGTCTCACCGCACCCAGGTCTTAACCAGAATCAGACTGACCTCTGAGTTGTCCCTAGAGCTATCTCAAGGAGGGAGAAGGGGGTTGGAATGGAAAGTAGATGTTCTAAGAATCAGCACAGCATTTAATCAAAGCTTCCTTTTGGTTCTATTTCTTGGGAATGTCATCCAGGATGATAGGATTTAGTAATCCTGAGGACCCCAAATTGTGCTTTGCCCTTCTTCCATTGGCTAGGCTCCCATAGGATTTTCTTAAGCCTCATGTTTCAAATGATGAGAACATTTTTCCATAGGGACAATGTCTCACATTATGGTCAGGCACTAAGGATACTAACAGAAGCCTATGTGATTCATTTTTTAGTTTAGGGGCTGACTCTTAGCACAGAATCTGCCAGCCACATGGCCCTGAACAGAGAAAGCAGGACCCCCATGGCTTGGGATCTAATCCCAACTCTTCTCTTCCTAGCAATGAGACCTTGAGCAAATTGTCTGATCTCAGTCCTCCTCAGCTTCATCCCTGAATGGGGGATCATAACAGTATCTCCCCACTAGGATTGTTGTAAAAATTAAATGAGATAATACAAGCAAAAGAGTACAGTTCCAATAGATCATTGAAAATACTTATATAAATACTAGAGTTTAATATTCAACAAGTCTTGATTAAGCATGGCCAGGCTCAGTGCTGGATGCTGGGACATGGCATGAGTGAAGATGAAAAACTCAAACCCACCCTTGTTCTCTTACCTCTCAGGTTTTGGGTGCTGGGATGTCTTGTTGGCATAGGTCCAGCTTAGTTGATGAGAACATTTAAGAGGTGATGACATCCTGCCCAGGCAAGATCCTAGACACCCCTACAGCCAGACTTATGCCCCATCACTTTGTTTCCTGCTTGGGACTTCAAGATATATCTACCCATCTGTCTATTGCTTCAACTAGGCCCATCTCTGCCTTCCCAGGTAATTGCCAAGTTGAACAGAGTTTCCTGCCTCCCCTTGCCCCATCTCTGCCAGACAGTTTTCAAGGGGTGTTTTTCTGCTTAGTAACAATGAGAAGACACACTCCCAGGGTTTTGAGAACCTTCTCCTCATGCTGCTCACCACCGCCAAACTACAGAGGGAAAAACACTGATGTGTATCAAGTGATGATGCTCTTGCTTTATGTGAAGCACCAGAGCACAAGCTCATGAAGATAGTCACTGCCCATGACCACTTCTCCAAATGAGTCAAGGACATCTCTGTCACTCAACTGAGAAATTTCAATCCTGCAGTGAGGCCCAGGCAGGAGTATTTCTCTAAAGTTCCCTGGTGACTCTGATGATCAGACAGATTCCAGTAGGATCCAAGGGACACCCATCTCCCTAGGACTGCTGGCCAGGGGAGCCCACAAACGCTGCTGGACATCTGGCTGGAGTGTGAAGTCTCAGGGGGTAGAGGGGGGAGGCTGATTGCAGCCATACATGCTCCCTCCCATCCAGGGAGAGGACAGCAGGAAAGACAGCAGGACCCCTTAAGGGGAAGGTGAATTGGGTGTGGGGGGACAAGAGTGGATGAAATCCCACAGCTAATGGGGAGGGTAGAGAATTCCTTTGGTTAAGGGTTGACCTAGGCTGATCTCAAGATCCCACGTGACCTCAGGCCTCTCAGGAGAGTCTGTAAATCAATTTACATAAGTCAGAGACTTCCTGGGTATTGTAAACTGCTTTAAAATAGCTTTTAGTCAAAAGCTCTGCTCCCCCTCCCCTTTTTTAAGTCATAGGACCCCAACCTCACTAGCAGATCCCAACGGAGACAAGTTACTGCTGAAGAATGAGCTCTGTGCCCTGGCCTCTCCACTTGTTGAATGTGCAGCTGGCCCTCTGTGAACTTAGGATGTTACTATTGCCCTGGGGACTGCCATGGGGCCCAAGTCTCCTGGCAGGTGTGCCAGAGAGGCGGCAGGAGTCTGGAAAAGACAGAGCTTTGTACAGGGCCCCTTTTTGGACCTCAAAGCTGATCCAAGCTACATTATTATGAAAAGTTATTAACTGATATTCAGTTACAAGATCATGGGCCGAACAAAGAATGAGGCCCAGTGCAGCCGAAAACCATATGGTCTTGGAGGCTGCACACACCTGCAAGAGAACAGGCAGGCCTGGTTAGAAACCGTCATCAATTCTAGGAAAGCCATAAAGTTTGGACTTGCTTCATGGCACTTTCTAATTAGCTGCACAGTGAGTTTTCTCCACTTCCTTATAAAGTCCTGCGCCCCTCCTCCACCCCTGTCCATCTCCCACGGCCCAAGACATGAGGGGAGAAAGTTCCCACCTAGACTCCCAGCCCTCAGTCAGATCAAGGAAAACCTTGAAATAAACGGGAAAATAGCACTTACCTCTGGATCCAAAGCACAAATAGAGAAGAAACTGTTAGGAAGTCATCATGAGGAAATAATCCCAAAGGGAAAAAGAATAGTGTTTCCATATAACAGCAAGAAGCTGGAAGCTGTTCGTCTTGATGAAGTGGAAGAAAACGATGAAATCGGCTACATTGTATTTGTCCAAAAGAATGGTGACTAAAAAGATAAATATAAATGCTATGTGATAACATGGAAAAAAGGCTTATCATATAAGGTTCATTAAAAAAAAAAAAAGTAGATACAAAAATGTATCTCTGCACGGTGCCTGGGTGACTCAGTCGGTGAAGCATCTGACTTAGGCTCAGGTCATGATCTCACAGTTTATGGGTTCGAGACCTGCGTCAGGGTCTGTGCTAGTAGCTCAGAGCCTGGAGCCTGCTTCAGATTCTGTGTCTCCCTCTCTCTGCCACTCCCCCACTTTCACTCTGTCTCTCTCTCAAAAATAAACATTAAAAAAATTTTTTAATGTATCTCTGCTCTAATATGGTGAAGTTACATATTCATAAGGCTTTGGTGAATAGACTGACAAAAACCCAGATGCAGCTTGGCTGATAGTGGTGCTGGGGTTGTGGATGGCCCTTGTTGCCTTTTGCTTAGACTTCAGTTAAATTTTTGTAATGTTTGTGTCATGCACACTTGAAAATAAAATGAAAAGGAAAATAAGTGATGAATATTGTTTTGAAAAGTGGGGGTAGGGGCAGAAGAGAAAAATAGACAATGTAGTGTCAGATCCAAGCCTACACCAGTTTCCCAGAGTGCAGCCACATGAAGCGACTTCTGCAAAGAATTCATTTTCACCACTACTCATCCGCATTAGAAAGAAGAAAAATGAACTGCGTCTTGGAAGGGAGCAGAGGTTTTCACAGCCTTCTTCTCCGAAAGGAGAGAGACTGAAGTCACTGGTTGGCAGTTACCAGGGTGAGGCCCTGCCTGGGTTTACCCCATTGAACCTACACCATGTGAGCTTGTCAGGAAGATAAATGTCCAGCAGACGCAAACCAAGGCCCCAGTGCCTGGTAGGTGAATGTGCCCCAGCAGCTGCAGGCGGGTGGCAGGGGGAGGTTTGTAAAGAGTTCCCAGAAAGCAGCGCTCCGCCTTCTCCCGGTCTGGGGCCCCTGCTCTGGGGTCACCTCCCCAGTGCTCTACCAGAAGGCTTGGCCACTGGCCACCTGGCTACTGGAATGGCAAAACCGGCCATGCCTGGGCCCCAGCCCACACTGTGCCGTGCTAAAAGACTTACCTTATAGAAACTCAGAATTGTACTCTCGGTCAATTCAAATGTACATTTCTACTGTGTTTGTGTTCATATACATGCAGAGTTAGGGGCCCCCGTCATTTCTGTAAAACTTGAGAATTGAATACATTTGTCCTATATTTAAAATTCAAGAGATGCTTCACAGCAGGGAAACTCATCCCGGGGGCAAGGTTTTCATTCTTTATCGCTCTGGGGGTGAGAGTGGGACTCGGGAGGAAGTGATTGTGCATTCAGAGGAGGAGGACAGTGTGTGGGAAGGGTCAGGGAAAGAGTCCCCCACCCCCGCCGTGTGCTCCGGAGGATGAGACAAGCTTACAAAATATCTCATCTTCCAGTCCCAGAAGGGAGGCGGCTGCACTGCATATTTCCAGTTAAGGGAAAGACATCAATGTTCAAGAAACAGCCTGGAATAATCAGGGTTATAATTCCTGGCTACATCAAACCAAAAGGAGGGAGCAGAAGAAGCCACGCAAAAGTAATTAGGCAGTTGGCAAATGCGGCTCAGAACCTGAAGTCACGAGTAAATGGCAGATAAACACAATGTCAATGTTTCCTGGGCCCCGCAGCATGGAACACGGCTTTCATACCTGAGAAGCATCCAGATCTTGCCCTTCTGCGGGATCAACTCAAAGCTTGTAAAATATGCCTGTGATTCCCATACCTTTCTTTTCAGGAGGCTGTGCTTATGGCTTCCTTGCTGCCTCTTACAAGTTGGAACTGCCATTTGCATGTCTTCTTTTGAAAGATTGGCCTCTTGGTGCTACAAGGGCTCAGTAGAGATGGTGAAAACAGTTTTACTGGTTGCTGCATCCCAGTCACTCAAGGGTGATATTA
Organism: Paguma larvata; assembly: GCA_030068075.1. NCBI lineage: Eukaryota > Metazoa > Chordata > Mammalia > Carnivora > Viverridae > Paguma > Paguma larvata. The sequence continues at coordinate 95,798,472 of CM057826.1, read as the reverse complement.
AGTCTGAGGGCAGTGAATGCTCCCCGGAGAAATGAATCTGAGAGATAAAAGTCTTCGTATGCCCTACAAGATTCTCTGCTTTCAAGCGTTTCGATGTTTTACAAACCTCTCCCTTGCCCTCCCACCATGGCATTTATCTTTGTGCCTTAGCAGACAGATGGAAGATGTGATCTGTATGGGGATTTCCACTGGAAGTAGGTCCTGCACTCCCAGAATGTGTTGTCTCTCATGCCCTTTGGTCAAATCTTCCCAAACTCTTGCATCTTGCAGGAGAGCATCATGGAGAAGAAAATAAAAGAAGAAGAAAACTAGAAAAAAACAGTAGATTTTATTAATTTATCCTTTCTCAAATGGAAACTGAGTCCTACGCTTAGCAACGTTAAGCCATAAAAAAGCAGCAGAGGAGAGTCTCAGGTGTATTGGCATCCACAATATATTCCTGCTTCTTAGCTGAACCACCCTGCCCCTGTTTCCAAACATCCATCTCCCACCTACTTCTCCAAGGCCCGTGCTCCATCCTCCACCAAGTTTTCCCTGATCTTCCAGTCCCGTGGGCATGAGACGTGTCACAGTGTCCTGAGGAAGAGAACACTCTCCAAAGCTGGACATCGTGTAGTCACAACTTAACAATGCACTTAGCTTCTGTGCAACCCTGGGCTCCTTACTTATCTTCAGACTCCGCTGGCTTCTTATTGAGGATTCCCCCAAGGAGTATTCAATTCATAAGACTTCTGCACTGTTCTGTAAGGGTTGAGATGCACCCTTGGTGCCCTAGAAAGCCTTCAGGCAGAAAGAAGCCGAATAGAGCAGAAGGTCTACATGCTTGAGGACAGAACTGTCTGTCCCAGCTACAAGGGAACTTGAGGGTGCGTGGAGGGAATCTTCACAACACCTGCTGCAGAAAGTAGCATGTTGTCTGAGGCTTTTGTGCCTTCCTCACAGATCATCCTTACTAGATTACAAAATGAAAAAACCAAAAAATTCCAAGTTAGTAGGAAAGAAAGGGTTAACCAAGAGAGATGCAGTTAGATTCAGTTAACCAGAGAAAATACAGAGCACTCATTTTTCACTTAATTGTAATATTGCTGACATAAAGAAAAGGCAAGGAAAAAATTAACTGCAATCTGCAATCAAACTGTGTAGAACACTGTTGCTTGAAATGTTATGATCTGAAATGTCTGTGACAATAAATCTAGAGAGTTGTGGTATAAAAGATTTCACCTACAGACTTCCCTTTCTCTGCTTTGGATTTTCTACCCACACTCCACCAGTGGGTGTCCAACAGCTAGCCACCTCTATGGTGCTCGGTCCTGGGAATGACTCATGAAGCCAAACAGAAGGCACAAGGATATTTACAATCTGAAAGAGGTTTGAGGTCTTTGAGGTTGAAAGACTCCGTGTAATTACTAATTGTCATCATAATACAAATATGTCTGGAGAGACAAGTCCAAGGGAAAAGTGAGTTTTCACCAAGGACCAAGCCCTCGCCTTCATTGATCAAACACACATTTCGGATTTCCCGGCCTGGGATGTTCACACCCCAGCATGTGCTCTCCATCTGGAGCACATGGTCAGTGGAGGCAGACTGGCTACGGAGATGATGGGGAAAGAGAACTGAACAATCGGCATTCTTCCATCCGCAGCTGTGTGGGCTTGGGCAAGTCGCTGAGATTCTCTGAACACGTTTTCTCTAAATTCTGAAAGGTTTATGTTATTTAAAGTATATTTACATTCGGTTCTAGTGGATATTGCTAAGGGGTGCACAAAGTATTTGTACTAATTTATTCTCTAATTAGCAAATCAGGAGGGTTCCATTTGAATTGGCCATCTAGACCTTCACAAAAAAAACTTTGCTGAATCTCTGATCTAAGCCAAAGAATGAGAAAAGCAGGAAACAAACAAAAAGTCTTAAGACAGAGAAGTACCTGGTTTGTCTTCAAAGACCGATAAGAGTACCAGTTTGTCTCGGTAGTAGAGACTGAGTAGTAAAATAGAGTTTCTATCATAGATTGGCAAACTTTTTCTGAAAAGGGTCAGAGAGTAATTTTAGTCTTTGCAGGCCTGATGGTCTCTGTTGCAACTATCCCATGTTGTCATTGTAGCTCAAAAGCAGCCACAGATCAAGAGTAAAAAATAACAGTAGATATATGCCAATAAAATTTTATTTTGGAACACTGAACTTTCAATTTTATGTCATTTTCATGTTTTCACAAAGTATTATTCTTTTGATTTTTTTCCTTCCATTAAAGATCATAAAAAAATTCTTAACATCAGGAGGTAAACAAAAACAGGTAGTGAGTGAATATGGCCCAAGAGGCCATAACTGATACCTTTTGTAGATAGTGGAGATCTAACTAAAAAATCTGAACTTCATTTGGTAAGCAACATATTTGGATTTTCGGGTAAGGGTATGATGTGTACAAAGCAGCATTTTAGGAAAACTGAGGTGGGAGCAGCACTTAGGATGGACTGGAAAGGAGGAGATTGGAGGGAGGCAGCCAATCGGGAGGTGACCTAGATGGGTCTTGTAAGGACCAGTAAGAGTCTGTAACTTCATAGGTACATGCAGGAAGATATTAGGATGAAGTAAGAAAATGATTTGATGACTGGTGAGAGAGAAAGAGAAAAATTGTGTCTGACACCAGAGTTTTGAGCATGGGAGAGAAGATGAATAAGGCTGATGATAAATTGGGAGACAGTAGGGCTCAGTATGTAGGGCATGAGCACTGAGCCAAAATGCTTGAACCCAGACCTGGCTTCCCAACCCACTAACTAGCTGTAGTCTCTGTTTCCTTTTCTGTAAAACAGGATTAATAATAACACCTTCTTCATGAGGTAATTAAGAGGATTAAATGAGTTAGTACATATGAAGTGTTCAGAACAGAGTTTGCACATAGCATGCACTCAACAAGTGCTACCTTTTATTAATAATCATATAGTCTCATTTAAAAATCACAAAATAAGGGGCACCTCGGTGGCTCAGTCAGTCAAGCCTTGGATTCTTGGTTTCGATTAGGTTATGATCTTGTGGTTCATGGGTTCCAAACCCTACATTGGACTCTACAAAGCCTGCTTGGGATTCTCTCTCTCTCTTTCTCTCTGTCTGCGCCTCCCCCCTTCACTCTCTCTGAAAATAAACAAATAAACTTAAAAAAAATCACAAAATAAAATAAAAGCTTTAAAGATACAGGCATCTGGGTGGCTCAGTTGGTTAAGTGTCCAACTCTTGAATTTCCATTAGGTCATGCCCCCAGGGTCGTGGGATCAAGCCCCCTGGCTGGGTGCTCCTAGCTGGGTATGGAGACTGCTTGGAATTCCTTCTCTCTCCCTTTCCCAATGCTGTTCTCCAACTAGTGCATGCTCTTGCCTGTGCTCTCTCTCAAATTTAAAAAAATGTTTTAGGGGTGCCTGGGTGGTTGGATCAGTTGAGCATCTGACACTTGGATTTTGCTCAGGTCATGATCTCATAGTTCCATGAGTTAGAGCCCTGAGTTGGGGTCTGCATTGGCAGCTCAGAGCTTGCTTGGGATTCTCTCTCTCTCTCCCTCTCTTTCTACCCCTCCCCCACTCATGCTGTCTCTGTCTCTCTCAAATAAATAAGTAAAAACTTAAAAATTTTTTAAAAATATTTTTAAGACAGGAAGCAAGTTTAAGGGGAAAAGTGATATTTGGATTTAGATGGGTGAGCTTCAGTTCGCTTTCGGCAGCAGACAGACCCATCACTGAGAATCCAAGCTCAGAAAGAAAGGCCAAGGAAAGGGCTAAAGATGTGGATGGGTGTTCATAAAGAGAGCAACTTGATTCCATGGGGGCAGATGAGAATACTGGGAGGTCAAAGATATAGATATATAAGCATACATGATGGTCAAGACCTCAAGCTCTGCATAAATCTCTTCTCTAGCTATGAACCTGTGGGTGGGTTACTTAGGCCTCTGGTACCTTAGTTTTCTCATCCGTAAAATGGGTATAACCATAGTACTTACTACATGGTGTGGTTGTAAAGATTAAAAAAGTAAATGCGAGACACACACAAACCCTACCACAAAACGAGTGTTCTCTAAGTGTTAGCCTTGATTATTCTGACAACATTTATGGGAACTAGAGAGCAGAAAAGCACAGGAAATGAATGCCCAAAAAGAAGAAAAGAATTCACCCCTCGAGATAGTCCTTACCAAATTTCTTTATCTCTTTGTATACTATACTGCATCAGGATGAGGAATAATGAGTCTCTGAGAAAAACTTGATCAACTCCTTTAAGATCAATGGGCAAAATCCCAAGCACTCCATTTAAATGCTGTTGACCTAAATCTGCAGAATGACAATGTCTTTAGAAGCAGCCCCTGGTGCTTTTCAAGTGGCACTGATTGGGCTGGCTAGAAAATCCTCCGACTTACATAAATCTCCTCCTTAGTGAGACTTGCATAAAACCCCAAATTGCTCCTTTTCACCTCAGGGGGAGGGGCTGCTCCCTCATCATTTCTGAGAAAGTATCAGCTCCGCCCCCAGCTCTCACATTTAACTCTATCACATCAATCAGGATCTTACACTACAAAGTTGCTCATCTACTAATCCACACTGAGTGCGGCTTATTTCTTTTTAAGCTTCTTAATTTGCTGCTTGGAAAATTACTTTGGGTGGAGGCAATTAGTGTTGCATATTTTTGAGGAGAAATTGCAGCCTAGCCCACTCTGACTACATGGATCAGGGATTTATTTCCTCAGTACTCCATCCTATCCCTCTCTTTGCTTTCTTCTTTAGCCTCTATTTAAACAATCTGGTCCCTTTAAAATTCCAAGATGATATCGTGGTACCATACTTAAAACTCATTGAACCAACACTTGGCAAAAGAGAAGAACTCGAGTATGAAGGATATAGGTGAGCCCTTCTCAAATAGGATTGGCTACAGGAAGGTTTTCCTTGTCCTTGTTGATTGGCGTGTGGGTTTTCGGCATATGTGTATGTATGTGTTGGAGTGGAATTGGGGGTGGTGGTGCCTGGCCACAGAGTTGACTTATAAAACCTTATTTTAAGATTTTCTTAGTAATCATAGCCTCTCTAATTTCCTCTTGGTCATTTCTGTAAAAGTCATGGTAGAATTCTCTACTAGGCCAGCCAAGTAAAAATCACTGTAGGGACACAGTCAGTCTTAATTTGGAAGCTACTAGGAAGCAAGTGCAGAATCAGTAGCTTCACCCTCTCCACTTGTGGAGGTAACAGAACTAGCCAGCAGCTGCCTCTGCCTCTGTCTCGACTCTCTGACCTTCACTGCCACAGACACACCATGGGGATATTGTTGACTGTCCACTTGCACACTAGCAAAATTGCTTGGCACAATTACTGTTGTTGTGCCTGAATACCTAGCTGTACAGAGTGGAGTTGCAGCCAGTGTGGTTCAGGGGTCTTCTCTGACATTTTCAGACCCAAATTCTGTAGTTCCTGTCTCTCCTGGTTCATTGGAGACAATTCTCCATCTGAGACATGTTCACCCCAGATGCTTGATAGATTCTCTCATGGCCCCTTTACCCTTGCAGGACAAGGGATATGAGTCTTTGGATGTCAAATCATCTTTGCCTTTCTTAGGTGGAAGGCCCAGGACCTACTAGAATTGCAGAGAAAGAAAGCTGGGTCCAGAAGGCACAATGGTAGCAGGTTTTGTGACAACTCTAGGTAGCCCATAGCAGGTCTGTCCTCCAACTGACCCTATAATATGATTTAAGTGAGCCATGTTCTCTCTTAGTGCCCACAGTTCTTTGCCCTTTCTCCTGAGACTTGTTTCTGAGAGCTTGATTTTTGGTACCTGGCCCCTGGGAATGTGAAAAATCATATGTCTTAGAGCCCTCAGCTTGTCATTTAGAACAGAAAAATAATCTGGACCAAAAGTAGATATTTCTTTTTTCTTTTTTTTAATTTGAGAGAGAGAGAGAGAGAGCACAAGCAAGTGGGATAGGGACAGAGAGAGAGAGAGAGGGAGAGAATCCCAAGCAGACTCCACACTTGGCATGGAGCCCTACTGGGGTCCTGATCCCACAACCCTGGAATCATGACCTGAGCCAAAATCAAGAGCTGGACAATAAACTGACTGAGCCATCCAGGTGCCCTGAGATTTATTTTCTGAGTACAGTATTTATTGTGGTACCTGGCTGGCTTCGTTGGTAGAGCATGCAGCTCTCGATCTCTGGGTCGTGAGTTCGAGACCCACATTGGGTGTAGAGATGACTTAAAATTTAGAAGACGAAAAAAGAGTACAGTATTTATTAAAAGAAAGAGAATAAATGCATCATCTATCTTTATTTCCAGGTATGTGAGAATTGTATTGTAATCAATAAGGAGCAAAGCCTCAGTGAGTGAAACATTTTCTCCCCTGGTGGACTGTTATGTTTCTGGAAATCAGTGGGAGCATTATGCTAACAGGGCCTGGGTCTGGATTCTATAATACTTGGAGTGGTTTACTCAGTGGAGTCCTTCAGCTGTACAATTAAGTCTTCCCCATAGACCCACCCCCCACCAACTTTCTCACTCATAAATCTGATGCTGCTTTGTCTGAGGTACAGCAGATTTGCTTTCGTTTTCATTTGAGTTTGAAGTGGGAGGTTGCCAGGGTGAGGTCTGGACTCTAAGAGTAGGTATAAGTTGTAATTATATTTCTACATGTTATGCCTTTGATTATGCTTTGATTTGATGGATTGCACATCCCCTACTGAGCACGCCAGGATCCTTTTGACAAAACTAAATATACATATTTTCATTAACCTTCCCAGTCACTTCCCAGAAATACCTTTTGAAAAGTCTCTCAGTGTTCCATGACAGCCTCTCTTGCTAAAATCTTACCCCAAAGCCACAAAATTACTATTAAGAAATACTTTCTAGAAACCTTACAACGCTTCTCTTCCAGCACAGAGTTTTTGGGGGCCACTGGTGTGGCCACGTTGATCAAGCTGACCATTTGCTTTACTCAGATACCAGGATGGAGTGATGATTGGCTCCCTGAGGTAATTTTTCCTTTGACCAAATAGATGAATACGGAATCAGCAATTTATTGCAGCTTCTATAGCAATGACCTTAGGGTCCAGCAACCACTTCCTTGTTACACGACCACAGATAAAATCACTTCCCGTCTACATTTTCATGATTGTAAGATGATAAGTAGAGAATTCCACTTGCACATTTGTTTGCCTTGAGTAGATAGACATGGAATATTTTGTTTTAGGGGCTGAAAGTGGAGGAAAAGCATTGAGAGGGGTTGTGCCTATTTTTGAGTTTTTCAATGCCCTCAACTCTGAGAGAGCATGGAGAGACTGGTCACACAGAGGAGTGCCTGTTAACTGTCCCTTGATCCTAGGGTGGTGTTGAGCTCCCTGAGGAGTGGGATTAGAACAGCAATCGAAAGAGCTGGATTTCTGGGAGACTTTGTGAGACTCCAGGCAACACCAGTGCTACTTTAAGCCCAAGAGTCCTTGATTGGAGAGGAAAGTCAATGTCTCCGTTGGTACACGGAACCTGACCTCCTTTGACCCCGTGGAAACTGACAGCAACATTGGAGATGGAAAGACCGCACTCCAAGTGAACACAGGCATTTTCACACAGCACCAGCAGGGTGAATGATGGAATGGTGGGTTGCGGGTACAGCTGAAGCAGAGAGAGAGTCCAAGGCACCTAATGAAGGACAGACTATGGCTCACACGATGTTCCCAAGAAATGGGAGATTCTCTTCAGGAGTACCAAGAAATACTTAGACACAAAACACTTGAAAGGGACTAAGCAAGGTGTGAAGACAAGATTCTTCATAAGCAAGTGGGCCAAAGGAAACTCAGGATTACCGATACCGTTGTGATTTCATTTGTAGCTACAGAAAATAATAAATCAAAATTGTCTTAAATATTTTAAACTAATAATACCAAGTGTTGTCTAGGGTGTGGAGCAACTGGAATTCGCATTCATTGCTCTTGGGAATAAAAAATGATAGAGTCGCCTTGGAAAACAGGTTGGCAGTTTCTGATACACATACATATAACGCAGTCCTGTTCCTCAATGTTTACGCAAGGGAATTAAAAACATATAACTGCACAAAGCCTTGTAACTATCACTTTCCAATGTAAGAACGTTAACAAAGCCTTGTAACTATCACTTTCCAATGTAAGAACGTTATCTTATTTATATTTTTGCTGTTTTTTAAATGCTAAAATTTTTCTTTAAATAATGTTACTTTTAATTTTTTGAGTGACTCTGAATTCTTTGGGTTTTTTTTCTCCCTTTCACATCTTTTTTGAAACTTAGAATACATAAGATGGAACTCTTCCATCAGTATTATTATGGACTATTAAAAAGTATTATGATTTTTCAGACTCCAGAAAAGAGACTTCAGACTCCAAATTGACACATAGTGTTGCTAGGCAACACACCCTCCCACCAGTACCCTGAGAAAGTTCTAGGTGTTTAGATAATGTGAGTGTGTTGTTATCTCTGAAACCTCTCAAGCCTTAATAGGTCAATTATGATTCTCACTTTCTTTGATTTTTCTTTCAGATTACTTTTACATGCAGGCTGTCTTTACATGTCTAAATATTTAACCACATCAATAGAGCCTTCTTTTAATTTTTTTTTCTGGAATGTTGGATTCCCTGTAGCTACTCATCTTGACCTCTGACATCTTTATATGCAGAGAACAGTGGTCAAATCCGTGATCATTACTCTTTGGTTTAAGAAGACGTCAGACAGGACAATGAGCTAAAAGTCCGCTGAAGGCTATAGTGGGTCCTCTTTACAAGTGAGTGAACTTGATTCTTGCTTACTGAGATGTGAGGAATCTGGGGCTATTTCAGGAATGTCAGCAATTTTGCCCAAAAGCAACTTTGATCTTGTTGCCCCTCCCCAAGGCTGGTCATTAAGTGGAAACATGGAGACCAGGGCTGCCTATTAACAGAGAGCCACTACTCACTGGTTAAATACATCTCCTCCTATTCTCTTTCCCTGGAAGAAAAAACACTAAAGCTCTCAACCCCCCTCAGAAGAGCTCCAAGACTGTTTACTCCAGCTGATGCCCTCACTAAGAGGAATGACTTAGAAACCAATAAAAAAAAATCCAGAGGAGGAAAAGGAGGGTCTCCAGCCACAACTTTCTGAAGTAATAATTCCCTTCTGTCTTCCCTAGTTCTTGCTCAAATCCCAACAGATATGGGGTTTCCTGGGGCTTCAAGGAAATTTCTTAAAAAGGAAAAAGGGGAAATTATGTATAATTTCTATTGTATCTAGTCACAAAAAAGTAATTGCTTCCCACCCTTTCTTTGCTTTTAAGCTTTAACTTTTAATAGTGGCAGTTAATATGGATTAGCCACAACAATGACATTTTATGCTTCATTCTTCTGTAAACAACTGGTTTATGAATGGTTAGGCCTAGTTTACCTCCTAGAGAAGTCTGTGGGAGTTCTCTGGATGAAGAAATCCTCCCAAATTCTCATGTTTCTACATAAGCAAGGATCAAAGCAAGAATCCCATTGTCTCCATTTTAATTCTGTTTCTCAAACTATAACCTGAGCAGGGTCCTCTTTTGTTTGCATTCTCTCCCCATATGTCTGAGGTTTTAGATCTGTCATCTACAAGGTTTAGAGATTTGCATGTATTTTATTGTGTTTTCCAAAATTAAGAGGCCAAATTCCCCAAGAGCAATTACTAAGACTTGTTTAAGAGTCCCTCACCTTAGGAAAAGAAATCACCAGCACACTTGTTCAAACAAAATGTGTGCCAGTTTGCTTTATTTTACAATCTTATAAAAATGTTTTACTTACACCAGGGGATTCTGAACATGTTTATGAACATTTTCCAAATGTCTTGAAGTCCAGAATTGGGAGCCCAATAATGGTCAGTTGATGAGTTTGGGGGAGCCATTGTAGGGCATGAGAGCACTGTGCCCTCTTCCTTCCTCTTTCCCACTCTCCAGGACTCTGTCCCTCCAAGATTCTCTGCTCCCTTTAGGAAATGCTTCCAGGGCAATGTTGTCCTCAGGGAAGTACCTTCAAAATAAAGAAAAAATGGGACTAAGCAAGACGTACTTATCTGTTGATGATTTAAAACATGTAATGGAATTGTGTAGCATTTTAGCCCCACTTGGTTGAAACTCATTATCCCAGTTCTTATGATGGATTGCGGAAGCACTCGGCATAGAAGTTCATTTCTAGGCACATTGATAGAACTCAGCTTGGCATTGGGAATTGCAGCAGGCTCCGCTGACCAACGATAATGTGTGCTTACAAAACAAATACGTGTGGCAGTAATTACTCAATTTACAAAGCATTCATCTTTAGAATTCTTTTACGTGCCATTTAAAGGAGAAAGTAATTTATGTAAGTTCAAATTACGCCTATAGTTTTATGAACATACTTAGGGTGCATACAGTCTCCATTTCCCTCCCTCCAATATAACTGCACTCATACATACAGAGACACTTCCATATATATACTTAAACTTCCCTTTCAAGCAAGTAGAGTCATGAGAATAAAATAAAGAAGGACCTTATTGCTCTCCTCTGATCATTCTGTCTCCCTCCTAGAATCAAAATATCGCACACATAGTCTTTTAGATCATCTAGTCCAATCGACATTTTGTGGGTGAGAAACCAAGACCCAGAGAAGTTAAGTGACTTAGTTTACAGAGTTCATTGGCAGCAGAGCTGAGACTAGAACCCAAGCTATGAGCCTCACATCAACAGCCTGTGCTCTTTCCTCTAAGCTCCGTTCTCACACCCAGGCAGGAACGTGCTTCTTTAGAGACCTCCAGAGAAGACACTTTACATCCTGTCCAAGAAACTCGTTTTCCAGTTTGACTTGTGCACACTCTCACTGAAGACTTCCTCTGACTTAATCTAATCAGAACTGTCCATGTTATAAGAGAAAAAGGTTGTGCCCTGATAGAGATGGGTTAAGGTTGTCGCCAGTTAGTGCGACATACCCCTTCTAGGTAAAATGATTAAAAATCTAACCTTCTATGTTGGTGTATGTGTGTGTTTTTAACAAGGCTGAATATTCTAAATTCCTTCAGCTTTGTCTTAAAACCCTATGTTTTATTCTTTAATTGTCTTTATAGATTCCTCAGAACCCGTCCTACATTCTTCACATCTCTCTAGACTGGTGCAGTTTAGACTGAGATATAGGATTGTAAACAGGCCCTGCTGGGTGCTGACCTTTGGCGAAAGGTAGCACAGACTTACTAACAACTTCAGCTGTTTCATTTTACAGAATTTTAGTACTTTCCTTTGATTAGAAGAAAATTCCCATAAGATTAAATTATTTCTTCTTCTTGGCAAGGATGCTAAAGCAGTCATTTATTTGGGGGCTGTGAGCAAAAGCATGCAATTTTCATCATTATGACTATTGTTGCAACAAACTTTATTTTTAAACTACTTAATATACGACTTCTTAGAGGCCCGATTTCTCTGTTCTTTGAGGTGGAAATATTTGTCACAATCTTGTTCTGCTGCCCAATAAATCAAAATGTTGAGCCTCTTGTAATAAAAATAGTTGCTTTGAAGTATAACCTTAAATGTCTAATTTCCTACCAGTAATAATGAGGCTTTATCCAGCCATTTTGGGGGACTGGGTTTTCTTTTTTTTTTTTTCCTCTCTCTCTCTCCTTTTGTTTTTCTAACATGTGGGCTGTCTAATGACAGGATTTTGTATTCCAGATGTTTTGGCGAGAGAAGCAGTAAGTGACGGGTACACATCTCAGACTTTCATACCACCCAAGTGGCTGTTACGTCACTGGCCAGCGTGAGCCTGTCCAGACCGTCTCTACCAGGACCCCCTTTTATTTCATGTTGCTAACCCTTTAGTTATCAACATAAAATAACAGAAATTCTTTTATGCAGCCATTATTACCCAGATATTCAAAGAAGAGTAAAAGAATCTAAAACCACACAGAAGTTTAAACCCATGTGGTTTTAATAAGAAAAAAAGAAAGAGATGGTTTAATTAAGTAATAAGACTAGACTCCCTGGTGGTTAATAAGGTAACTTGCCACATGATTAAAGGTATATGCAAGTGGAATTTCTGTGGTAACATTCTCACTCAAATGGATGCTTTTTGGAGACTGGGACTATTAGTCCCTTGAATACTATGAGTCTTTTGAAACAAGAGAAAAACAACAAAGAGTCACTTTTGAAATTCTTTCACCATTGTCCCCTTTTTCTCAAAAAGACAGAGGCAACAGAGGACCCCATGGGACACCACAGTTCAGCAGCAGAGCTTTGCCCACCTCTGTGTTCTTGGCACCAGGACCATGAAGGCACCATGAGGGTCTCACGGAAACACAGACCGGGTCCTGCTCAGACCATTCTCTGGTAGACATGAGCACATGCTGAGGGTTTGACAAACTGAAGCCTCCACGACACTAGCTTGGCTTAAAAATTGCTTCCACGTATTTATTTACCATCTATCTGCTTGCTTCTGTCTCTCTTCTCTCCACATCACCTTGGCACGTCTCCCTGGCTTCTTGAAGTCTGTTCCCTCCCTGGGGAATTCCTTTTTAGCTTTGCTGTAGATTCAGGAGATGCAGTTGACGTAGACAGCCTGGAGTCCCTGCTGCTAGATGAAACTTGAAGGCTGTTCAGCTACTGGCCATGGTGGGGACTTTGGTTCCAAAACCCTCTGCCAGGTGCCTGTGTGCTGAGAAGCTAGACTGTCCTCCCTGGATCCAGGTTTCTCATTGCTGTGATCTATGTGACCTCCGAAAGACACTTGCTTCTCCATATTTGTTGAATGAAGGTATAATAATCCAAAATGTTCTGCAAACCCCAAGGTATTGCATGTACCTTGTCAGATTACTGTCATTATCTTCTCTCTGCAGCATCTTCCAAGGGTCTCCAGGGGGCTTCTTGTCTTGGGGAAGGAAGGTCCCTGCCAGGTCTAATAGTCTTTAATTCTTCATTCATTCATGTGTTCATTCACTTTTTTGACTAATATTTATTGAATCAGGCTCCTACGATGACTAGGATGCAAAATCCCTGCCCTCACGTAGCTTACGTTCTAGGAGAATGACAGATAATAAACAAGAAAACAACTAGAATCATGAGAAAGGACAATAAATGTTTAGAGAAAATTAATAGGCTCGTGTAAGGAGGAGTCAATGAAGCCACAGCTGCTTTAGGCAGGGGATCACAGAGGGCCCCTGAGATGTGGCGCATTCCAGCTGTGGTGCACGGTCTAAAAAAGAGTCAGCTGCACAAAGAGCAACAAGAAGCCTATTGCAGGGGGTGGGGCGAGGCCTTCTAGGGTAAAACAGCTTGGACGGCGGAGGAACTGAGAAGCGGCCAGTGCATCTAAGACCAAGGGAATCGCTGAGATAAAGTCAGAGAAGTAAGCAGGGGCCAGGTCATGTGGGATCCTGGAGGCCAGGGCAATAAGTGCAAACTTTGAGCCTAATATGAGGGGATCTATTCAAGGCACTGTGCAGGGGTGCATGTGTGGCATGTGCATTGTGTGCACAAGGCACTGTGAATTGTGTGGCATGACCCAATGTACACAGTTAGAATATCGCTCAGACTGACGTGTGGAGAATGGAGAAAGGTTGGAAGAAGGAAGGAAGAGACCAAGGAGTAAATATTGAAGTAATTCACGTGGGCAATGAAGGTGACTTGGGTGAGGAAGATGGCAATAGATAAAGAAACGAGTGGAGAAATGTGAAGTATAGTCTGGAGAGGGATCACAGAGGGTCCAAGTGTTCATGCTACACACATTATCCACGCAGGCTAGACAGTGGGCACAGTGGAAAAGGAGGAAGAAGAAGAAATTCCAAAAGGCTCTCTATCTTGTAACCTGTTCTCTAGGAAAACTGTGACTGTGGTCTTCCCTGTCTTTTGATGCATAGAGAGAGGAGACATCTCTAAAGAAACCATGTCCTGACCACATACGGCTAGGTATATGAAAATCAATGTATTGATTTCCTTAAAACAGCACAGGAAACCAACACGTCTTCTAGGCACAAAATCGTCTTGTTTCAGGCTGACCCACAGGCACCTCAGTTCAATTAGTGCAGTCTCTACCCAGCCAGAACTGAACTCCAATACCTTAAAAGCACTTGGACTTTTCATAGACACCCTAATGTCAAACAATTACAACAGAAGGAACATGGGAACTGTATTCCTCTACTCATTCCTTCTCTCAACTCTCTCTCTCCCACTTCCTCAACTTTTTATTTTGAAATAATTGCAGACTTACAGGAAATTGCAAAGATGTGACTGGGGGTTCACATGTATCCTTAATCTAATGATCTCAATGGTTACATCTTGTATAAATCTAACACAATATTAAAACCAGGATGTCGACATTGACACATTGTATGTGTATCATTCTATTCCATTCTATCACATGTGTACATTTCTATAAGCACCAGCACAGTCAAGATACAGATCACCACAAAGATCTCCTGGCCACAGTATCTTACCAGTTTGAGTGACGTGTAGAAATCTTACCTCCCTTTACGTCCCCTTGCCCCTCCTGCCACTGCCATGGTTTACAATATAATTGTCTCAAATATTTCATCGACATACATTGAAATCCACATCATACAATGTTACGCTTTTTGCTTTGACTGATGAATCTAATTTAGAAAATGTAAGAGAAGGAAAGACCATTTTATTTATTCATATTTTTACTCTTTCTATTTTTCTCTCTTCCTTCCAGATGCTCCAAGATTCATCCCTTTCTGTGTCAAGAACTTTCTTTCACCATGCATTCAAAGTAGGTCTGCTAGTAACAGATTCTTTTGTTTTTTGCTTCAACCAAGAAGGTCTTGATTTCTCTCTTCCTGAAAGATAATTTCATAGGATATAGAATTCACAGTTTTCTTTCAGCTCTTGAAAAATGTTGTGCTACTTCTTTCTGCCCCCTACCCAACCCTGTCCCAATTTCTGTCGAGGAATCCACTGTCATTCAAACTGGTTTTCCTCTGTTGGTGAAGTGGCATTGCTCTCTTACATTTGGTGTTTTTTTTTTAAGTTTATTAATTTTGAGAGAGAGACAACACAAGTTGGGGAGGGGCAGAGAAGAGAGGGAGTGAGAGAGAATCCCAAGCAGGCTCTGCGCTGCTAGTGCAGAGCCTGATGTGGAGCTTGAACCTACAAAGCTGTGAGATCATGACCTAAGCTGAAATCAAGAGTTTGATGCTTAACTGACTGAGCCACCCAGGTGCCCCTCTGATGTTTGATTTTAATGTGTCTTGGTATGGATTTCTTTGGATCTATCATGTTTGGAATTCTCCCAACTACTTGAAGATGAATGTTTCTCTTTTTTTTTTTTTTGCCAAATTTGGAAAGTCTTCAGTCATTAATTCTTAGAGTACTTTTTTCAGTCATCTTCCTACCCTTTGGTTTCACAAGGAGATTTAGTAGCTGTAGAAGAGAAGTGCTGGATGATTTATGAAGCCAATGGCCTGTCACCAACAAAGAGCTGGTTTATCTTTCCTAAGGGAAAGAAAACTCAACCTTTAGGAAAAGCAGTAGTGGCCTCCCATCCCCCAGGAATGAAGAGCTTGCTTCTTCTGAGCAGCAGAAATAAATAATGGTCTCATATTTGCATATTCTACTACATTACATTCTCAAAAATTTACATATAAACCACCCATCTCAATGCCTGGAAAATGAGAGTCACTAAAAACATAACTAGTAGTACTTTTTGTATGATCTTTCCTTGTGGACCAGACCTTTCTCCCCAAGTTTCAGAAGCCCCAGAGCCTAGCTTTCAAGACCCACCCATGAAAAAATACAGCATTTCCTTTATAATGAACCCACTTCCTTTTTGATTCTAGATGCAAACTAGTGAAAATTAACACCAGATGCATCCTGGAAAGGAAAAACAAGTAATAACAGGACAGTGTGCAGCCTGAAGAGCAAGGATGTGGGAAGGAGAGAGAGAGACTGTCTTGCCCTCCTCACCTTGATGGGTAGGGAGTTTATAGGTTGTCTACATGCCAACAAGGGTCTCTGGTCTCTTTCTCACCACCTGGTGGGCCCTTCTTCCCCAGCTTCCTCTTTGAGTCTCTGCCCAGCTTGTATTTGATGAGGATCATGGTCATTAAGAAATAAGTCACAGAGCTGGGTTATAGTCGTGTCTTAACAAAAAGCCTGGCATCCCATACGTGCAAAGGAAGAAATCTCCCTAAAACTGTGAGGAAGAGCCAATCCTGCCCTAGATCTCTCTGTCTAGCAAAATTTAGAAGTGGAGTCAGTAGAGACTTTGGTCTAGCGAGGTGTCTTGTCTTGTCATCAGATACTGGATCACCAGCGAGGGGACCTGCCTCCAAGCACCCATCTAAGCCAATGCCCTTCAGGTTTTCATGTCACATCAGCACTCATATTAGGAGAAATCAAGGGACGTGAGGCCTCTCTGCTCAGCCTACTGATTGTCCTGAACTTTAGCACCCCAGACTGCAAGTAAAAAATACTTCTGGACCCAGCAATCCTATGCGATTTATTCATTGGGCTTGTAGGACCAACATGGCTTTATGTATGAAGATCTCTAGCAAAACATTTAATCTGTGTAGGAATAAGATTTTCCATATATATTGAATTGGCCTTATAGATTATTCTTTTTATTTGTTATCTATAACTAGTGTGATTTCAGAGAGCTGTTCAGTAATTTAGAGATATATCCTTTTTGGGTTTCTTGTTACTGTTGCTCTTGTCTGAAAATGGTATTACAGTTCCTCATAAAGAATGCCACTGTTACACCAAGCAATGAGTACTCAGCGGAAAACAGCATGGCCCAATCCCAATAGCATTAATGAGAAATGCTATTCTTGCCTGATAGATGGTAGGTGGCATTTTATTAAGGAATGTTGGAGAATTTTATCTCAGTCAAATTAGCCAAAGGGGAAGAACTCTGGGTCTATATATCCACTCATTTGTGAGAGAAATGAGCCTTGCTGAGGCTGAAGGCAGACACTCTCCACTGCCCTCCCACCGGGGGCTGGAGAAGAGCTGAGGAAGGGCTCTACATGATATCACCAAGCCAGCCGTGGAACTCAGCTTCGTGTAGCACTTACCAGTTCACAAAGTCCTCCACACCCAATATCTTCATATCCCTTGAGATCAGTGACAGTGTCCCATTTACACATGAGCAAGGAGACTTCGAGCGAGGTCATGTGACTATAGAACACAAAACTATTAAGGTCGGGGGTTCACCTGGAATACGGGTCTTTTGATTGCACATTCTCTGCTTCCTTTTTGTTTCTTTTTCTGATTAGAAATGTATTAATAGTTCATGGACAAACTTTGGAAAGTATAAAAACATATGAAGAAGGAGGGCTAAATCCATGGTATTGCCATTCAGAAGCAGACAGGATTTACATTTTGCTGCCTTGCTTCTACTTGTATTTACCTATGATCATTGTAGAAAATTTGCCAAGTACAAAAATGTCCTAAAGTAAAATCTGAAACCACCCAGAGATAGAGGTACATTCCCTTTCCATCCTTTGTTCTAAGCGCATTTTAAAAGCAATATTATAGGCAATATAATATTCCTTTGTCTACATATTTTGCTTCTAATGAAGATCACACCAGCTGCACATGTCACTGAGTCTTCCCAAGGCCCTTCCAGTGGTCCTGTTGACAATACTAACCCAAAGAGGGCTTGTGTATAATATAAGATCCCTCCTTTCTGCAAATTTCAGCATTATTTTTGAGACCTCCTAGCATATCTCATGTTTCTTCTAAAGTAATCCCTGCACACTTTTCTTTTAGTCCTTTTAATTGGTTTCCACCATCTGAAAAAACGCAGGAGGAATGTGCCCTAACTGCTTTTCACCCTTCGTGAGAATCTAAGGTCCCACTTGGCTCCTTCCAGTACTGTGTCCAACCCGGAGCAATGCTCTAGCAGATATAGAGGGATTTTGCTCTTTCTCACTCTCTGAGATGTACTTGGATACCATGGGTCTCCCAGGGCAGTGCTTCCTAAACTTCAAAGTGCACACAAATCACCTGGGATCTTGTTAAAATGCATATCTTTGTTCATGAGGTCTTGGTTGGTTCTAAATGCTCCTGGGTCAGGTTGATGCTGCTGGCTCCAGCACAAGCTTTGAGTAGCAATACTCTAGAAATCCTCTGTGAAAATAATGACTCTGCTTAGGCCTTAGAGATCTGCCTAAGGAGGAATCTAGGTGGATACCTCTGTATTCTCCATCTAATTTGTCCCCTTTTTCCCCCATTCAATAGACTCTTACAGATTGAGACCTAAAGGCTAACCACTCCCTCAATTTACCCATAATCCCAGGTTCTTTTAAGTGTTTTTTTTTTAGCAATCTTTACACCCAACATGAGGCTCAAACTCACAGCCCCAAGATCAAGAGTTGAGTTCACCAACTGAGCCAGCCAGGTGCCCAGGCCAGATATTTCTTTGTACCTTCTCTACCATCCCCTTTTCAGATGCTCTGTTCTGAATTCTCCTTTCTTCTCTCTATCTTCCTGATCCCTAGATTTCCACAAACATCATAAAGCAGAGATTAGTGACCTCTTTGTCCACTCTTGTCCATCACCAGAGGGGCCTCATTTATATCCATAACTACCCCAGAAGTTGTGACCGTAACCCAAGACAGTTTTGTCTCTTTAAGGGATTATTTACCAGTCTTTAGAATAATTATTTTCCCGCCTAAAAAAAAACGTAACTACAACATACATTTTTACACATAAAGCTTTGTCTACATTTCTGAATATTGCTTCTTTAGGACAGATACCTAGAGTTGCAGCTACTAGATCAAAAGATGTGAAAACTTTGGGCTTTTTGATACATATCAGCTCCCATTTTTCTGTCATAGTTCCATACTGCCTGATGCTGAGTCCTATGGCTTAATTTTAGGGGATCTGGTAAACATAAAGATATGTGTTGCTCCCCAATAGTTTCAAAAACGGACTCTCCCTTGATAACTAAAATCCACTCCACCTGCTTTGGTTATAAGCACAGAAGATGCTGTGAAAATATCAAAGTTACCATTACCGGGGCTAGAAAGTAGACACCGTTAGGAGGCATTCATGTTTTACCTGAGAGCTTTCCTTCAATAGAGGAACCATTCACTGAGCCCAGATTGCCAGCAAGCGTGGGTGTATTGTTGTTGGGGTTCTGCATATAAAGTTGAGGAACTGTGTGAAAAGGCAGAAATCTGAAACATGGACCTTGTTCCCCAACTCTCGCCACCCCACTTCACATGAAGCAAAGGACCAGGAAGACAGAGGAGTAAGGGACTGCTGTGGACATTATCCCAGGAAGAAGAGACACTGACTGAGGGTCAGAAACACCCATTGCCTGCTCACCATGCTACACAATTCTGCCTCCCCCAGTCAGAATATGGCTGAGAATCATCTGGCTTTATTTACTTGTAAACTCCAATTCTATTCCTCCAGCTCTAAAGATACCTGGATTCTGAGGGGCTGTGCCAAGGAAAATGACACAGCCAGTTTCAGAACTTCACTTCACTCCTTGGGAATCATCCCACACAGAACCATGTCTTCCTTGTTGCTTCACAGAAAGCCCAGGGTCTCTGTGAGACGCAGCCCTATCCAGTCATGATGAACACTCGTGGTTCATCAAAAGTAAATTGTGCAAATAAGAGCACACAAAAGAACAATTAATAAAATTTAGGGAATCAAAGTGGCATCAGGAGCTATACATTTTATAGAGCCTGCTCATTAAAAAAGAAAAACAATGAGCCCTCTGACCGGAGCCACTCCCTTGAGGCTGGCCACGGTGGATCCCACAATCTATTATTTCAGTGCCTCATTTCCAATTCGAATGGATGCCACCTGTCTTATTTTGGTCCACAGTGGATGGTGTTTACTGGTTTAAAAAGCAGAAAGAAAAAGGCTCATGTTGTGCTTTTTACTTAGCCAGGGAAGCATCTGTTGCCATCCACAACAGGACTGCTGGCTGAAAGACAAAGGCCAAGAATCTTTTTTTCAGTGATGGTTTTTAAAATTCCCAGTAAAGTTACTGTCACAGCTTTTTGAGAGTAATTTTTGCCTTATATCCTCAGCCCCTTGGCTGAAATAATGGGCATTTGCAGGCCCCATACCTACCCAGTTCCAGGCTGTGGGTTGATGTCATCACCTGATTAATCAATTGTTCATATGCATGCAGTCTAGGGACCTGGAATTTTTCAGAAATAGTTTCAGTTCCCACATGTAATAAGATGGCTGCTAGCAAAATACTTTCTGAAACACCCCTTGTTTTTATAATTAATCATATTAGCCTCATTGTTACATACACACACGCATACATGCACAGCACATAAGCCTTTGGTGGCTTAGTTGATGCACCATTCAAAATCAGTCTTTAACATGTTTGTTTTAATTCAACAAAGATAAATTAAGAAGTTTATGTGCAAAACACTTTGTAGCTTATGGGATGTGTGAGCTGGAGTAGTATTAGAGAAATAGAAGATTCTAGAACTACATGACATTATAGGATCATTGGGGGACAATTGTCCATCTCACACCTTTTCTTACCTAGGATGTTACAAAGACAGTATTTCAAAGTTGACAGCCAAGAATAGAGTGAGGTCCCTTTCACTTCCTAGCTCCTTGGTCACATTGCTAGGGTGTCTGATTACTGAAAGCTTTGCTGCTCCCTTTCTGAAGCTTACCAGGAAATGGATGCTAAAGTGACCTCTTGATTCACTAAGGAAGAGGATTATTCTCAACCTTATCTTGAGAAAAAGGCAATAATTCGGTACCTAAAGATATACTTCTTAGGGAAGTAGCTGTGTGCCAGACTTTTCACAAAGAGATACTAGAACACCAGGGTATCCAATCCTGATGGAGATAGGCAAGATAGGAGAAGGAAGTAATGTCAACAAAGACAAGCTCAACAGAAACAAAAGAATTAACAACAATAATTGTCACTAATGGAACACCTCCCATGGACCAGACAGAGAGATATGATTTCCATTTTATGGATGAGAAAACCAAGACTGAGAAGGTGAAGTAATTTGCTCAAGGTAACAAAGTCAGTTAATGTGGTAGTAAATAGCATGAGTTTTAGCCAAAGACTGACTTGGGTTGAAAATCCAGCTCCATCACTTAGTAGTTAAATGATTTATGACACAATGCTGAATCTTTCTCTGTTGGTTAATCTCCATTTGATACCTTACAACAAAGAATCTGAGCTTTTAGGACTCCACCCTTCCCTCTCCTCTTTCTGCCACACGTTTAGACAAGCTGATGAGAAATCCTGGGTGCTATGGAACCAGAAACAACCCCAAATAGCCAAAGCAATCCTGAAAAAGAAAACCAAAGCTGGAAGCATCACAATTCCATACTTCAAGCTGGATTACAAAACTGTAATCCTCAAGACTGGCCCCAAAATAGACACATAGATCAATGGAACAGAATAGAGAACCCAGAAATGGACCCAAACACGTATAGACAACTAATTTTCAACAAAGCAGGAAAGAATATCCAATGGAAAAAAGACAGTCTCCAATGGAAATTGGACAGCAACATGCAGAAGAATGAACTGGAACCACTTTTTTATGACATACACAAAAATAAACTCAAAATGAATGAAAAATCTAATGTAAAAAACCATCAAAATCCTAGAGGAGAAAACAGACAACAACCTCTTTGACGTTGGCTGCAGCAACTTCTTACTAGGCATGTCTCCAGAGGCAAGGGAAACAAAAGCCAAAATGAACTATTGTAACCTCATCAGGATAAAGAGCTTTAGGACACCTGGGTGGCTCAGTCAGTTGAGGGTCTGACTTCAGCTCACATCATGATCTTATGGTTCATGAGTTCGAGCCCTGTGTCAGGGTCTCTGCTGACAGCTCAGAGCCTGGAGCGTGGTTCAGATTCTATATCTCCCTCTCTCTCTGCCTATCCTCTGCTCGTGCTCTGTCTCTCTCTCAAAAATAAAATAAACATCAAAAAATTAAAAAAAAAGATAAGAAACTTCTGCACAGCAAGGGAAACAATCAACAAAACTAAAAGGAAACCGATGGAATGAGAGAAGGTATTTGCAAATGACATATTGGATAAAGGGTTAGTATCCAAAATCTATAAAGAACTTATCAAACTCAACACCCAAAAACCAAATAATCCAGTGAAGAAATGGACAAAAGACATGAACAGACACTTTCCCAAAGAAGACATCCAGATGGTAAACAGACACAGGAAAAGATGCTCAACATCACTCATCATCAGGGAAATACAAATCCAAACCACAATGAGATACCACTTCATACCTGTCAGAATGGCTAACATTAACACCGCAGGAAACAATGGATGTTGACAAGGATATGAAGAAAGGGGAACCCTTTGGTAGTGTTGGTGGGAATAGAAACGGGGGCACCCACTCTAGAGAACAGTATGAGGTCACTCAAACAATTAAAAATAGAGCTACCCTATGACCCAGCAATTACACTACCTGGTATTTATCCAAAGGATACAAAAATGCTGATTCAAAGGGGCACAGGCATCCCAATGTTTATAGCAATACTATTTACAATTATGAAAAGAGCCCAAATGTACATTGACAGATGAATGGATAAAGATGTGGTGTGTGTGTACACACACACACACACACACACACACACACACACACACACAATGGAATATTACTTGGAGATCAAAAAGAATGAAATCTTGCCATTTGTGACAAAGTGGAACTACAATGTCTTATGCAAAGCAAAATAAGTGAGCCATAGAAAGACAAATATATGATTTAACTCATATGTGGAATTTAAGAAAAACAAAACAGATGAACATAGCTGAAGGGAAGGGAAAAATAAGATAAAAACAGAGAAGGAGGGAAACCTTAAGAGACGGTTAAATACAGAGAACAAACTGAGGGTTGCCGGAGGGGTGTTGGGTCGGGGGCGGGGATAAATGGGTTATGGACATTAAGGAGCCACCCCTGTTGGGATGACTACTAGGTGTTACATGTAAGTAATGAATCACTAAATTCTATTCCTGAAAACACTATTACACTATGTGTTAACTAACTTGGATTTAAATTAAAAAATAAAAAATAAAAATAAAAAAAGAAAGCCTGGGTGCTCTCTTCTTTGGAGCTGGTTGGAAATTTAGACCATATATGGGGACTCTCACTCTGGCCCCACCCCAAACCACCATAAAAATACCACACCATTCTCTTGTCTCTGTTTTCTCAAGCTCTTTTCATATCTGTTAGGGACTGCCTTGCTCTCCCAGAAAGCCTCATTGTGTGAGTTGAACCTTTTCATAGACTCTTAGTGTATGTATGGTAGCATGTTTCATCACCAAAACCGAATTTGGGGCAGGGTCCATTCTGCTTCTTCAGTGTCCAACCTTCAATTCATTCTCCTCACTCTCTAACCTATTTATGCCCGAGAAAGCTGATCTGCAAACCATCATCATCCTCGCTTGCCCTCTGGCTTCCCATGGGGACTAGTCAACAGGAAGCACAGGCAGGAGATTGGGGAAGAAGATAGAGAGTAGAGAAGCTCTTCCCTACTTTCTCCATGATGTGCTGTCACATTTCTGGCTGTTGCAGCATACCCCTGTGATGTCAGCTCCTGCCAGGCAGCCCTTCTGCACATGCTAGTGCTCCCTTTTTCCTCCTCTTGCCCTTTAAGTACTAGGGATAGTAGTAGTTTACCCAGGCTGCAGTCTTTGGTACATCAACATCCTTTGTCGGTTCCCTTATCCCTGCTCCACCCCATAATGAGTCTTTTTTATTAAATGTTCCTTATTGGAACCACCTGAATTCGATTCTGTTGCCTGTGCCAGGACCCTGACTGATTCACAATTTAAGCCTCAATCCTCTCACTTATAAAATGGAGATGACTAATAATACCTAATGATAATACGTCATAGAATTGTTGTGGTGATTAAATTAGGTAATTCAGGCAAGCATCTAGAATACTGCTAGATACTGGTGTGATGTACTATCATTACTTATAACAGCAATAATAATAATGAACAATGACACTGGAATTAAAAATTCTTTCTTCTTGTAAAGTTCATGTTTTTCTCACCATACTACACTTCTCCCCTTCTTTAGAAAAAAGATGTCAGACTTCTCCCTCCCATCCCATCTTGGAAATAACATATTTAGACTGTCACATGAACTAAATCATTCCTTATTCCTTACTTAAACAAAACTTCTCCAGCTCAACAGATTTGTCAGTTAAATGGGAACTCGCCAAAAGAACAAAGTGTACTGTTTTCCTTTTAACATCTCAATGCCAGACATGATTCTATGTCTTTTACCCAGCAGGGACTTTCTGGAACATCAACTGGCAAGGCAGCCAATGAGAATTCAATATAAATCATAGCAATCAGTGTTTAAATGATAGGTGTTTGTCACAAGTCCATTATCAGAAACCAAATATTCATTAGGCAATAGATATGACCTTTACAGATTCTAAACATTTGTGACCACTGCTTGCGATGTTCTCTACCTGCCAATGCTCAGAAAGGCAACTTCTATGAGAGAGATTGTGCAGTTCTCAAAAATAGCCAGAAAATGTGATTCTCAGAAAAACTTTCAGTCATTGTGACATAAATAATATATGGTGTGTATAGATAATGAGGATGAGCTAAGGAAGGAGGTAGAAAAGCTGTGGAAAATTAAGGGTTTTGGGGGACTAGGGAAATAACTTGAGCTAATCTTGCTCTAAAGGAGCTCTGCCCACCTTCCCAGACATTTTTCCTACAACTGTCTCCTGACCTCCCTGAGGTTTAGAAAGCAGTGGATTAAAGAGGCAGCGCCTTCTGTAACCTGCCTAGTTGGGGGAAGGGTTCCATTATTGAAATAATTTTAAGTGACCACCACTTCAGGTCCCAATCTCTTAGTAGATGAGTCATGGACAAGGACCTGTCACTGGGGGTAGTGGCAGCAAGGTATAACAAAGAACATCAGCTTTGAAGCCAAAAAACCTAGGTTAACATCCTGGCTCTGGTGCTCACTAGCTGTGAACTCTTGAACAAGTTACTCAACCTCTCCATTCCCCTTTTTATGGAGTAAAATGAGGGTAACAGTGCCATTTATAAAAGTTGCATTTAGAAGCATATCAAATTTAGGAAAACCACTCAACACAGACATAGTACACGTTGAATAAATAATAGCTATTGTTACTCCAAGAAAAAAACAATAGCAGAGCTGGCATGTGAATAGACTCCATGGGAAACTGTTCATAGACTACTCCAGAGCACCAACACGGGAACCACAATGCCAGGATTCCAGTCTAATAACATTGCCAATAACTTGCTATGACCTTGGGCAGGTCATAGTATCTTAGATGATAATGAGGGCCCTTGAGCAATTCTCAAAATTCTGGAGAGACCAGTAGAGAGTATCTAATTGTTGTAGCTGAGCACAAGCTCTGCCTTTGCTTTCCGAAGGAATTATTTCAGAGTTACATAATTGCCTTCATTATTTTAATTTTGATCTGATGTTGTAATTGACATTAGTACCTATGACTTCAATATAACTGAGAAAAATCAATGAATTATTATTGCCTTTTATCATTCATAGATAAACAAGGATATGAGCTGTTGACTGATTCTTTCAAAAAAAAAATTGAGCACATACTCTAGGCCAGGTATTGTTCTAGATAACAGAAGCATGACAATGAACACAACAGAAGAGTTCCCTTCCCTTACGGAAGGGTTATTTTCTAGTGGAAAAAGATAGGCAATGAAGCAAGTCACCAAACAGATGGATTATATGTTAGCAACAATCCCTTGAGGAGAAATAAAGCTTTGGTAAGGTTAAAGGAATAAGGCAGTTGGGAGTATGTACAATGAGGAGGTGAAAATTAAGTCAGTACTTTCGAATGAGGGACTGAGACATGTGGATAGCTGAGAAGAGTGCTTGGGGTGAGAGCAGAGCCAGAGCGGGAGGGAACTTGGCACATCTGAGGAGCAGTTGGACACTGTGGCTGGAGAGGAGCCAACTAGGAGTGGGTGGCAAAGGAAGGAGAGAGGCAGTCAGGAGCCAGACCCTGTGAGGCCTTGGGGACCATGGACGAGTCTGTGGGTTTTACTCCAAGTGTGTGAAGGGAAACCCTTGGAGAGTTTTGCATATGAAAGGGGCATTTTCCAAGGATCTCACCAACAACATGCCTGGGGCAGGGACACCAGTTACTTCTGAACCAAATAGTTGTAAAAATGTGGGACTGCCCCAGTAATGAAAAGCAGCAGAATCTGCTACCCTCATATCCCTGGGTTGAAATAGAATTCTTCCCCATACACAACAGAGGGAGTCTTTGCCTTGCTTGAAACCCTAGTTCTGTTCTTCTACCCTGGCAATGGCTCAAAGTAATTAAATGTAAAGACCCATTTTTTAATGTGAAGATTAAAATGACAGCAAAGAGTATTATGGGCAAATGCAAAACCCTTCACAGAATCACATAGATTTTAAACTAGAATAGTGAATATAACTCACAGCTTATCTATCGCTCCATCTCGACATGTCTAGGTTTGCCAGCATTTGTGCATTGGCTGGAATAAAGGCTCTTTGCTGAGAAGCAATGATGAAGGATGCATCCATTTAACAACAACATCTCATTTTTCCTGCCTGTCTGCTTGGGACAAGGGCATGGGCGTCCTTTCTCAATCTACAATGTCTGCTTCTCAAATACTCACTGGGGATCCTAATTTGGAATTGTCAACCTTATAGGTCCTATTAAAAGGCTTGTATCTGAGAGAGCTTTCAGATTTTGCTTTCAA
This sequence comes from Paguma larvata, assembly GCA_030068075.1. Taxonomy (NCBI): domain Eukaryota; kingdom Metazoa; phylum Chordata; class Mammalia; order Carnivora; family Viverridae; genus Paguma; species Paguma larvata. Next base: position 95,771,786 of record CM057826.1, on the reverse strand, counting down.
GAAATTCCTAGCAGAGAGCAAATATCATTATCAGAAGGTCTGTAGGTCATCACGTGACATGTCGTGCTAAGTAAGGAAATTTCTTTAGAGATTTCATCATAAAAATATTGTCGTGATTTTTTTGGTTTATATATCATACCTCAGAATATATCCATGTTCCTTTTAACAAGTAATATTTCAAGGTGTCAGTGATGTTTCTCAAACTGCTGGTTCCCTCCCCCCAATCCCCGTATTTGAATGAAGTGAGCATGCTTGGTGGTTCTCTCTGTTTATCACAGAACTTTGAGTCCTCCCTGCCACCCCAAGTTAATGCCTGGAAGAAATGCCTCCTGCAGAAATGCCAGCCATTCCTGAAAGTGAGAGCCGACCATACTGCTAAGTTCCCTCAGCACCCCTTCACACCTTTGTAACCTAAAAGCATGTTGAACAATTTTATTAAGAATCAATGTAAAAAGCAGTCATATTTATAACTGGGTGTCACAAAATAACCCTTATACCAAATTCCTCTTGGTGCTCAGGAAACGTCTCTTTGTGAAATGGCATACTTTTTAAAAATAAGAACTCATGAGTCCATCTTTTTGTTCTCTTTCTTTGACCCATAGGAAATTCAGAGATGTGTTTTGCACTCAGCCTTTAGTAGCATTCCTTAGTCTAAGTTTCTGGTATAATTATGCCTCAGATACTACCTCCTACCTAGCCACCATATTAATTGACTTTAGGGTTTTAATTTTCATGTAAATGTCTTTCAGATGTATTGAATCTGTGTTTTAATGTAAGCCATTTCAAAAACACTTGCTAAGTTGTCATTGCAGTCAACTCCATGAGTGGGTGTGTACAAAAGGGAGAAAGAGAGACGTTAATTTGCTCATTCATTCAGCAAACTCTGATAGAGCTCCTCCTCTGTCCCAGTGTGGGCTTGTCAGGAATAAGGGGGTAAGAGGTGCATGCAATGTTTTTCTTCTTCCTTTTCACTGAGGAGAGAATAATGACCTCAAATAACTCCTTTAGTTCAATGCTTATCTTTCCTTTAAAAAAATAGAACTTTACTTTTAAACTACATGTTCTATATCCCGTAATGAGCCTTGAAAGATCTTATTTTGGAGTGTGTTTTCCCAGGCACCTGCATTCCCAACTCTGCCTTCCAGAGAAAACCATGCTGAATGTTCTTCAAATTCCTCTTGTATTGTCATTTTAAAACAAATGCCTTCGTGGGGCACCTGGGTGGCTCAGTCAGTTGAGCATCCAACTCTTGGCTTTGGCTCAGGTCATGATCTCACGGTTTGTCGGTTCAAGCCCCACATTGGGCTCCATGCTGACAGCATGGAGGCTGCTTGGGATTCTCTCTCTCCCTCTTTCTCTGCCTCTCCCCCACTCACTCTCTGTCTCTCAAAAATACATAAATTAAAAAAATTAACTTTAAAAAATAAATAAAACAAATTCTTCCTTAATGCCAAAGGTGTATGACAACTGAAGATGAGGGCGGTATGTCTAAAGTTTTCTCTGGAAGCTCAGGTTTTGGCAGTGAAGGCTTCCCTGTGTTAATTACAATACAGCTTGGAACACCAGACCCAGGAATCTTTGAGCCAAGCCCCACAACACTAATTTGCTTCTAAGTACTTAAGAAGCCAACTTTCAGATGCCTTCGAGGATGCAAATACCAGTGAGCTATTGCCAGCCCCTGGGGAAAATGGTGACAGCCTTCGCCACACTCCCTTTTGGTTGTTTGTGTGGTCCACACGACCTTGTGGCATCTGTAAAACCTTCCTCTGCTTTCCACCATCTGAACACTTCATACTGGATCTGGACACTTAAGCCAAGCTCTTCCCACACCAACAGGAGACTTCCTGAGAAGAAATTGGCCATTCTCAGTGCCCACAAAGCAAGCATCCAAACATGACCAAAACAACACTCCAATCACTGGTGACTGCTCTCGTGGGAGCCTGGGAAAGTTTCCTAGAACAGCTAATCTACATCCTTCTCACTCCCACTCTGTTAAATACTCATCCTTGCATTTCCCCCAAACAATACCTATCATTTTGAAAAGCCCAGAATCCTCTGTTAGATCACATGGATGATTTAAAAGCAGTGTCATTAAATTATCTTCTAATTAGTTGGCTCTCATGTTGCCAAGCCAGATTGGCTAGAGGCTGAGTCCCTTTATTGTATGATTAGTGTATTACTCAGGCCAACTCTAACAAATATAAACAGCTATAAAGGCAATGTTGAGAAGACCAGGGACCAGCATGAAACTATTCCTAATCCAGGTTCTACATTTGCTCCTGCATATATCAGAGGCTAAGAATGGGATTAATTTACACATAAAGCCAGGTTGGGAAATCTTTGTAAAATCACTCTCCCAAGAATTTATCATGCTTTGCAAAGAGAGGTCATTCTACCAATATTAGCTGATGGGAAATGTTTCTCGATGTCTACATTCAACTATTTATTGATCCTGGGCCAATAATTCCTTCAATGGAGGCAGTTTGGGTCCACTCTCTGGTTCAGCTTTACCCTAATTTCAGAAGCAGCCCAAGCCTTAGAATGAGAAAAGAGAACCTTCTCTTCATTGGTATAGCTGTGGCTTAGGAGCTCATCGTGTTTGCTGGTAACTTGGTTCAGAAACTTCCATTCTATTTATTGTATTTGGACTTGTCTTTTATTCCAAGCTGGCCAAACTTGGGGCTCCTCCATGTCATCAACCATCCTTCATTAATCCCTCTTGTCTCAGGGGAGGAGCTCCTGTTCCTTTTTAAAGCCATTTTCAACCTTAAATCCCACCCTGCCAGCCCTACTTCTTCAAGAGCGTTTTGATCTTCAAAGTCTTTATTCTTCCCTGTCTTCAGAAGATGCTTTCCCCCCTCTCACCCTCCCAAGATTTTAAAATCTCTCTGTCCCATTATAAAAATAACTCTGCCTTAATTCTGCTTTTCCTTCTCACCACAGATCTTTCTCCCTGATCCTCCCATGATGACGAGGCTTGCCACCTCCTTTTCTCACCTCCCATTTTCTCTTCAACACATTGCCATCTGTCAACTGCCTCCAACGCTCCGGAAAACCAGCTCTCACAAAGGTTACCAACAACCTCCTCATCCCCACATCTGGCATATTGTATTTTTCCTCTTGCTGCCACTTTCGGCATTGTTGGCTATCTTCCCCCAACCACCTTTGGCTCCCAGCTCACCATTTCTTCCTGACTTTTCTGTCTTCTGATCAACCTTTCCCTGTCCCTCTGCCTTGCTCTCCTCTTTCCAAATATTGATTCTGCCTCTGACTTTCTTCTCTTTTCCTTCTACTTGCTCTCCCTGGAGATAGTCAGGTACATCTCTCTCTTTTTTTTTAAGTTTATTTATTTATTTTAAGAGACAGAGTGAATGGGGGAGGGGCAGAGAGAGAGGGAGAGACAAAATCCCAAGCAGTCTCAGTGCTGTGAGCGCAGAGCCCAATGCAGGGCTCAATTCCATGAGCCAAGAGATGACAACCTAAACCAAAATCAATTGTTGTTCCAAGCATGCAGAAGGCCTAGCCCATTGTTGATATATGGAAAACGCAATACAAGGCAGCTATCACTACTTTACGATTATCTTTGTTATCATGACTCCCAGAACAAGCTCTTCCCATCTTCTCCCCTGACCTCAGTTCCTGTGTTTGATTCATGTTGCTCACTTTTCCTTTCCTAGCCCTGACCTATCCCCTGAGCTCCAATCAATAATGCAAATCATCTACTAGACAGCTTCTCTGGAATATTTGAGGGCATCTTAAACTTCATATATTTTATTGGCTGAATTTGTCCTCCCCAAATTATTATGTTGGGACCCTGCATCGCAATGTGACTGTATTTGGAAATAGGGCCTTTAAAGAGGTGATTGAGTTAAAATGAGGCCATTAGAGTGAGCCTTAACTCGATCTGACTGGTGTCCTTAGAAGGTGAGAAAACTGGGACATACAGAGAGATACCAGGGGTGCACATATAGAGGAAAGACTGTGTGAGGACATAATTGGAAGGCAGCCATCCACCAGCCAAGGAGGGAGGCCTCAGGAGAAACCTGGCTGACACTTTGATCTTCAACTTCTAGCTTCCAGAATTGTAAGAAAAAAAAATTCGGTTGTTTAAGCCATGCAGTGTGTGGTATTTTATTATGGTGGCCCTAGCAAATTAACACATGTCCCACTGTGCATTTCCTAAAACATTCTCCTCCTCCTGCATCCCTTCCTTTGGCTGATCAGTGACTTCCTTCTCCCTCATCCTCCTCATGTAATCAGCCCCCGAGGCCTGCTGATTTTAATTTCTGAATAGCTCACGAGCTATGCGTCACCTTTCTTTGCTCAGGCTCACATGGTATTTCATCTGGTCTATTGCAGTAGTCTCCCACATCACTGGTCTCTCTCACCTAGTTCCTCCATTTCAATCCAGCCAATGTACCAGATAGATTAATCACTTAAAGCACAGTCTTGTTTGCATCTGCCTTCATCCAAAGTCCTTGGATAACCCCCCACTGCTTGATAAAAGTTTCTCAACCCGACATCTGAAACCATTGTAATTTGGCTCCAGCTTACCTATTACTCTTAGGTCTTGCCATTTCCATCCTTAGACCTTGACTCTGGTCAAACCAGAGAACTTACTGCTCCTGAGAAAGGGCTCCATCCTTTTCGACCATTCTCTGGACAAAAATCCCTGCTCTTTCCTCAGACTGTCATATTTTCCCCATTCTTTAGGTTCCAGCTCAAATTCCACACCACTTTATTCTCTGCAGGAGAAGTCTTTGTGCTGGGCTCAGTCACCGACAGCCCTCATCATGATAGCCTGTGCCATGTGTATGTTCTGCTCAATTGTAAGCCCATCAAGGGCCAGAGGACTGGCTCGCTTTCACCTTGTTTCCCCCACTGTGCCCAGCACAGTGCCTGGCACACATCTCTTCCACCGTGTTGCTTGATGAGCAAATGCAGAATATTGGTAGCAAGGTCGCAAAGACAAGCAGACCTTGGTATCCTAAATAAGCCATTCTCAAAAAAGAGCTTTTGTTCTTGACTTCACTCTATTCAATTGGGTTGTTCGTTCAACTTTGCCAAAGTTAATCTATATTCTGGAATTTAGGCATCAGAAAGGATGTAAATAAAGAAAAATTTAAAAAGAGAAGAAGGTAGTAGGAGGCACAAGGTCTAGTTATGATGTCATTAATAGCCACCGTGTCCTGACATTAACGTTTCTCTAGGAACAGTATTTATCTTCATTAATGGCTCCTAGAGAGCTATCCTCACAGCTACCCCAAAGTGTTCAACTCTGTAAGCAACACTTCCACCTGGAGCCATCTTGTCTGACCTTTCTAGTTTCCAAATAATCCCCCTCCCCACTTTTCCCCCTTCACTGTGACATCTATTACAGAACACAAACACAAACAAAAGTTAGGTCAATGATGTGCACCATGGAGTCTCTTCTGACTGGTCCCTCCTAGCAGCCACTGCTTGGACTCAAAGCATGACAGCACTCTCGATACTTTCCCAAAGCCATTCTCAAAAGAGGCTAAAGCATCTAGGTTCTCTTTCTTCTCATAAGCACAGTGTGCATTTGCAAGGATCAGATCGGACACAATTCTTTGGGGTTTTTATATGGTTTTTAAATTAAGAAAGAATGCATCCCATGTGCTATACCAGTGTCTGCCTCTCCCACAACCACACTGAGAGAGGGTAATCACAACATGGCTGCTTTGCATAGCCATCAAACACCGTGTGCTATAGCTTGCTACATAAGAAGAGGAGAGTCTGCCAAGCTAGTTATTGATTTGATTGTCTGTTTTGGCAAAGAGATATAGGTCTACTTCTCTTAAAACAAGAAAATGAGGTTGTCCAAACAAAGCCTTAAAATAAATTGCAGGAGGACCTACGATTCAGAAAATGTAAGGTCACATATTTACTAGTGAGAGATAGTCCTTGGCCTTCTGAGCCTCAATTTTCTTGTCTAGAAAATGGGCTAATACCTCTTTTTCTCATCCTAGATGTGGTGTGAATCCAACCAGATAAATACATCATTTGAAAATTGAAAAGCACCATATAAATATATTACTTTTTTTACATGTATTTTCCTATGTAACAACTCTGAGGTTCCTTATTTACATATAAAAGTTTCTTATCAAATAACTCAATATCTGTTTATACCAATCAGTCTCCCATCACTAACAAATTTCTGTGCACTAAGTATGAGCAAGAATGTGATATATTTACATGTGCCTGATACATGGTAGGTATATAATCAATACTCACTGAATTAGTTAATTGGTTAATACTATAAGCTCTTTCTGAGTTGTCTATAGTTAGCAGTGGCCAGATTCACTTCCCTTGGTTCTGTGGTCATGCTACACATTTTTTTACACATTACTGTTCATGAGATGTGAATAAAATATTTTGGTTTCATTGTGCCATATGTATATACAGTTTCACATTTAGAGGTGTTTTGAGTATTTTCTCAGATTAAAGCTGGAGTGGGAGATGAGGAGCACCTGGGGCTGGGGACTAGCAGTGAGGAGCAGAAAGAAGGTAATGTGTGCACAGGACTTTAAAGAGAAGACCTGGGAAGAGTCTAGATTCTGATACTTTCTATACAGATGTCAATTTCCTCACATTAAAAAACCAGGAGGAATAAGGTTTGTCATGTGTTAAACAAGATAATGCAAAGGATTCTAATTTTCACATCATAAAAGATGTAAGTAAGGATCCCTGAAGTGAAAACATTTTTCCTTTGATCCTCAAAGTATAAACATGACCCTGGTTCTTAAATCAAGAGTCAAGCTCCTCTCCAATTCCTTTTCTCAACAGGCATTTTATCTGGGCCTGTTGGGAGTCGGGCATAGTGCTAGGTGCTACAGATTCTTATCTTCATGGAACATTCCAGTCTAGTTCTGTTCTGACTTTAGTCAATGTTCTGAGAGACACCTTCCAAAAAGCTGAGTGATGATGTACATGCAGCTGAAGGCAGAATATATTCTGGGAAAATAAAACTTTTAAAAGTAGATTCATGTCTCATCACACCATATGGCCTGTGAGTGATCAGATGCATCTATCTGGGCTATTGATAGAAAAATAGAGCGTATTACATATACTTATAACTGTGAGCAATTACATCATTAAAGAATTTAAAAATAGAAATTATCTCTTATTTGGTTAGGAAGAGCATTGGGGGAAAATTAGATGCATCACCATATGGGTAACCTTAATTCTAATTTGCATTTTAATGGAAATGAAGTTTCGAATGCCTCATTTTCTTCAGTAAGCCTTTTGTGGGGCTCTCTAGCTTGAGCACACCAGATTTCAGCTGGTACCTGGTTTTTCACCTAAAAAAGCGTTTCAGGTGAGAATATCACATAATGATATGTTAAGCCACATACCCGGGGAATCCTTAAAAGATGACACCAAGAGTCCATGGTTCTTTTTTGTAAAGGAAAGTTTTTCCCTGATCTTAAAGGTTATCTATATCATCTGAAAGAGAAACAAAAAAATAATAATAGATTGTTTGGAATCCTGGCATCCAAAAATAAACACACTGTGTGCTATTTCATAGACTTCTTTTTTCTACCTACAGAAATGATTGTAATTTTTATTGTTTTTGTTTTTGCAAAAACAGAATATAAGGCATTCTATTTGTGACCTATATGTGTTCCCTTAAGGCATATTGTGAATATCTTTCTCTGGTCGTATATGTAGATCAACATTAGGATTCTTACGGGCTGAAATATTATATTATATGTATATGCCACAGTTTATTTAACTTGCTTTCTATTGGCTGATACTTAGTTTTCAGTTTTTGCTATTGTAAACAATATTGCACAATTATCCTTTTATTCGGGGTTCCTTTTTGCTAATATTCTAATTTTTTTAAGTGGTATACAAAAATTTGGCACATCCTTTTGGAGGAAACACTTTGGAATAACTAAAAAAAAAATGTTCAGCTCTTGAAATTATCAAGTATGTCAAGGTAATTCAAAGATAGTCTTCAACAAATGGTGCTGGATAAAAAACTAATATCCATGTGCAAATAAAGGAATCTCAACCTTGGCCTTGCCCTAGAAGATAATTAACTCAAAGTAATCTTAAGTCTAAATGTAAGAGTTAAAACAAAATAAAATTCCACAAAAAAAAAAAATCAGAGAAAATATGACCTTGGAGTAAGCAGATTTTTAGTAGAATACCAAACGAACAGTCCATTTTTTTAAGTGCTAAATTGAACATTATCAAAATTAAAATCTTCGGCTTCTCAAAAGATGCTGTTCAGACAATGAAAAGGCAAGTCACAAATTGGGAAAAAGAGTTGCAAGACATATGTCTATTTAGAACATTAATAATATGTAAATAACTTACTATATAATAATAAGACAATCTAATAAAAATAAATGGGCAAAAGAAGATGGACAAATGGCCCACAGACATGTATAAAGATGCTCAACATCATAGTGACTTGGGAAATGAAAATTGAAATCATATGATACCACTATAAATCCACTGGGATGGCTAAAATAAGGAAGATTAACCATATAAAGTATTGTTGAGAATGAGGATCTGTAACTCTCCTAGTCTGCTGTTAAAAATATAAAATGTTTCAGCCACTTTGAAAAACAGATTGACAGTTTTGTCAAAAGTTAAACATACACTTACTGTACAAAACAAGCTTTCCCACTCCAAGGTATTTATTCATGTGAAACAAAAACATGTCCATGTTGTTACTTGTACGTGAAATTGTTCATAACAGCATCATTCATAATAGTGAAAAAGTGGAAACCACCCAAATGTCCGTCAACTGGTAAATGGAAACACAAGCCAGGGTGCCAGGGAATACTGCTCAATAATGAAAAGAAAAGAACTACTGATACAAGCAACCACATAGCTGAATCTCAAAATATGCTAAAAGAAAAAAAAGTCAGAAACAAAGTCTAAATATCATATGATTTCATTCATATGAAATTCTAGAAAGGGTAGAATTATAGTGATAGAAGGAGGCCAATGGTTGAAAAGGGCTAGTAGTAGTAGATAGGACTGTCTAGAAAGAGCCATGAGGGACTTTTCTGAGATGATGGAAATATTTCCTATATCTTGATATGATGGTGTATATCTTTCAAAACTCATTAAACTTTATAGTTAAAATTGGTGAATTTTATTGAATGTAAATTATGCCTTAAGAAACTTTTTTAAAAATCATAGAATTATATACTGCAATACTTGCAAGAGATAGCCTCACCTCAATCCTAATCTTCATCTGATCCTTCATCTTGCGGGAATATATGGTGATTTATCCATTTCTTGGTAAAAAAAAACATTTTTGAAAATTATTTTGATTCATCAAAATGTCTTTTGTATCAATAAGCTGTGACAGATTGGTTAGATGAATGTGACTTGTCTGTTCCCAGCCTTGTCTAGGATATGGCAGTGTTGCCTGATGCCAGGCATCTGAATTCAGACTAAAAATTTTAGTCAATCCTCCAGATATTTAGAACAACCTAAGTTGTTAGTACCTGATATATTGAATATCTGAGCATTTGACTGAGATTTTCATTTCTCATCTAGGTGCTCAGATGCAAAACAGACATGAAAAATCTGAGCTAGGTGAGTAGACATTTTGGAGGCCCAGGCATCTGGAATTATATTAGGCAACTGCATGACCTAAAGATGTAAATTCAGGAGCTAACTATACCATGGAACGTGAGAAAGACTATCGATAAGACTTTTGCTCTTATTGATGATGATGGTAATAGAAATGGCGCTACTGCTACTGTCGCTGCTAACAATGGCAGCAGCCTAAATATCTTAGGTGCCTACAAGTGCCAGGCTCTGTGTTAGACCATTTACTTGCATTATCTCATTTATTCACAACAGCCCCTTGAGTGCAGGGCTGTCGATGGTCCCACTTTATTAAGGAGAAAAGAGAAGCTTGCCAAGTATGAGAATCTGCCCCAACTTTGTACAGCTAATAAGTGGTGGACACAGGGCATTTCTAGAAAATGGTTCCAAGAGACACACAGAGTGCAAAGAAAAATGGAGCCCTGACGAAGCTCGCCGCAAGCAACAGATTGGAGAGAGGAGGCAGACATACCAGGCCAGTGGTCAGGAGGAGGATGAGGGGAAGAGCATGATGAGAGCTGCAGCGACTATTAGAGAACCGTAGGAATTCCAGATCCATGTTGGGAGGACACTGTGGCTTCCACTAGTCTGTGGTTAAGAGGCTGCATTTTATTTTATTTTTCTTAAAGTTTCTTTATTTTTGAGGGGAGAGGAGCAAAGAGAGGGAGAGAGAGAGAGATTGCCAAGCAGGCTCCATGCTGTCAGCACAGAGCTTGATGCAGGGTTCCGCCTCATGAACCATGAGATCATGACCTGAGGTGAAACCAAGAGTCAGATGCTTAATCGACTGAGTCACCCAGGTGCCCCAAGAGGCTGCATTTTAATATAAAATGGTTTAATGGTAAAATCAATCCAGTTTCCCTTACTGCAAACTTTTAAAGGAAGATTCTCTGCTTCATAACTTCTGCCAAAACCTTTTTTCATCATCAGGTGTCTCCCACCGCTAACATGCAGATCTGTGGCAGGACAAAGTCCACCATTGTCCCACAGCTCCATGCAGGGTGGTGCCTCTGAGGTATCGATGCTATAAAATGGCAATTTGATTTTGGAAACATAAGGCAGAGGTGTATATGGATCAAAACACTCTCATTAAATCCTGGTCAGTTATTTCCTGTATTCAAAAGCCTGTCAAGTGTTGCATTCTGACAACCTAAAATATCCTTATGCTTTTATTGGAAAAATGGTTCTTATAGCATAGTGAGAGCTCGCATTTATCAAGCACTCACCATGTGCCAGATGCTCTGCCCCAGCCCTTCAAATGTATTGCTATGTTTGAGTCCCATCACGGCCTTCTGAGGTGGACATTATATTCCACTATAACATACAAGGTAAGGATAAGGCTGAAGCCAGTGACTGTCTGATACCCTCGCTCTTCACCTCTGCTCTCTCCTGCTCTTCTCTTTGAACCCTAGACTGTAAGAGACAGAGGACAGAAACCCCAGGTGTCTTCCCTGACTGTATTTATTTCCCTGTGGGTAGAAACCTGGACCACACAGAAGCTGGCTGTACATCCGCTGATAGAGGACTTTGGGAAGTTCGGAAGAAAAGTCCTCAGTGTGGGTGGTTACCACATATAAGCTCAGCCCACCAAGTCTCCATCTCTCCCATCGGGCATGGAGAATTCAATTCCATCATGTTCTATTGGAGTCCTGCAAAGCATCAATAATACATTCTTTACCATCAGGTGAAGGCAGTCTTGTCGAAAGACTTTTCTGAGAGGTAGTCAAAGATAGAAAGGCAGCCACTAAGGTGAAACTCCACAATGGATTCAGGCAGAGACCACAGTGATCCTCTTCATCAATGGTTGCTACCTGGCCACTTCCCACACTGCCTGGGTTGTTAGCTTATATTTTAGAGGAGTATGGCAAGGAGGGGAAGACAGGAAATGAAAGGATTTTCTCTAAGAACTTTTTCTGCTGCCACTTTGTTGTAAAAGGCATTGGTGGTAATGCACACTGCAAGGAGTCAGGACAGCAACTACCCCTGGGCAGATAGTAACTGCACAGGAGCACAGGGACACTCCTGGGTGCAGGCAATGTTCTCCCTCCTGAGCTGGGTGCTAGTGACACAGGTGTGTTCAGTTTGGAAATTCATGTACACTTTTCTGCATGTGTGTTATACTTCAATAAAAAGTAAAAGAAAGGAGATACTGAAAATGAAGATGACCAAGTAACAAATTTATTCTTTTTTAATCTTTCTGGAGCATAAAACCTGGCAAGAAGTGCAAATTAAAACTTACTTGTGACACGGGACCAGGCCTCTGCCCTTCTGTCAAAAACCTCACAGTAAGCACTGTCATGGGTTTCTGAAGCTGAGTTCTTGTGAGTAGATCCCTCTCTGTACAGCTCTGGATACCTCCAAAAGCAAGACAAGCAGAGGTCAATTAACTCTGACTCCTGCTTCCCACAGAGACCAGAGCTATTCACTCCTGCCCATTTTCCACACTCCGGTCCAGATTTGAGTGACTGTCAGCATGAGGATGCCTGTCACACATCTGCGCCAGAGCTAAAGGAGAAGGCAGGATGACTGTCTGCATTCAGCACAGAGATTCCCAAGACGCAGTTCATACCACATGCATACAGCATCTAAAGCTCAGGGACATCCTGAAATGAAGCTGGAGACAGCCCAAGAACAGGATATATTAACCGATTTATTTTGTTGTAGTTATAAACAAGTAGTTTAAAATTCCAAAGAGAAACAGTGATCTTTTTCTTCCTTAGATCTCAGCATCCCAAATTTAAGTGAAACAACATGCTCTATGCTGGAAAGAAAAGGGATGATGCTCAGTGAGACAAAGGAAAATGTAGCCAGAAGGCTCCCCCATCCAAGGAAATAAGTGGTGGAGAACAGATGAAATGAGATTGACCAGGTATTGATAATTATTCAAACTGGATGATAAAGTGTTATTTCAAACATCTCCTCCATGCACATGACTCTTGAATCTCCTACCCAAACCTCACTGCATCAACACGGTGAGGTGTTGGACATTGTACTCACTGAGCCTTCACCTCCACCTCAACATCCAGGCCTCTTTTTCTCATCTGAACCCAGAATGGTCTCCTCTCCAGATTTCTCCATTATTCCAATCTCTTGAGACTGAAATCTCAATTTTATGTTTCCTCCCTCCTCTACAGGTGTCTAATTAGTGACCACAATACTGATTATAGTTCAACCACCAACACAACTAACTTAGACCCTTTTACTTTCCTAGTATTACTGAAAAAGTTACCTAATGGCTTCCTCAGCCAATATCTGTTAACCTCCATTTTATCCCCACCTCTATGTCAAATTATTCTTCCCCCAAACAGTTTGACCCTGTCACTCTGTCACTCAGGAACCTTCTATGACTCATAATTGCTTACTGGATTACACCAAAAATGAGGTTGGCCTCCACAATTGGTCCCAATATATTTTTACAACCTTCCCTCCGTTCTACTTCTCTACAGAAAACATCAACCCCAGACGCATGTATTTGCTCCTTCTCTTACAAATATAGTTTGCTCCTTCTATTCATCTTGTTTTTTCATAGGTTGCTTTCTGTACCAGGACTGTCTTCCTTACCTGACTCTGACTCCCAAAACTACTGTCAGTTCCACCCTTCTTTAATGAGGTTCCTCATTCTCTAGCATGAACTAATCACTCCTTCCTAAAAATTTCCTGTAGTTATTCATATAATTCACTTGGTAATTAACCACCCATTGCCTACTGACATCTCTTCAATTATTGGTTTTTTTTTTTTATTGCTAAATGCTTTGTTGTGATTTAAGTTTTCATTTTGTAAATCTTAAGTCTTCCATTTTGTCTATCTCTTCTTTGGAAAGGGATGAGCTTACCCTCTTTATATCTCACAAAGCATTTAAGAGTAAATTGTACCCAGAAAAAGCTCAATAAGTGTTTATTGATTTAATTTGTTGTCTAGATGAATTAAAATGTGCTTGCTTACCTCTAACATTTTAGACACGTTTAAAGATCACTTCATATTCTCTCATTTAACATGGTTGTCCTCAAAGCCTTAAGAAAGCATGTGCCTCCAAAATGATTATGTATCCAGTCATGATTTTTTTTTTAATTTTTTTATGTTTATTTATTTTTGAGAGAGAGAGAGAATGAGCAGGGGAGGAGCAGAGAGAGAGGGAGACACAGAATCCGAAGCAGGCTCCAGGCACCAAGCCGCCAGCACAGAGCCCGATGCGGGGCTCGAACCCACCAACGGTGAGATCATGACCTGAGCCGAAGTCGGACACTCAACCGACTGAGCCACCCAGGCGCCCCCATGATTTTGTATTGTGTATCCTTCTTCCTGGTTTTGTACATCTCTATATTCCAGACTTAGCCTTTTACTCTCCCATTAAACTAATTGAATGTGATTTCTAAATATCGAGAGTAGAGAACTAGATTAATTCTGCCACAGTTATTTGAAAGAATAATTTCCTCCACCCACCCATCCACCCCTCAAAGATCTTGCTCAACAAAATTGTAAAAAAAATAGCTTAGTTATCCACTGTTATTTTTATCTAGTATTTAAAATGCTTTGAAAAGAAATGAGCGTGATATACTCATTAACCTATCTGAAGATATCTGCACACCTTGAAATACAATCAATTTGCTCTCATCCTCACATAGCTTCAGGGTTTTCCAGACAACTCACAACTGGTGAGAAATTGCTGACCAGTTGTCTTCTACCTCCAACTCACACCCAGCCCACTTTACCCGACCACATTGAAAGTAAATGTTCACTTGGTCCAACTCACTAAATATCAATCTAAGTCTGCAAAATAAGTATCTTCTCAGGTGCTAGTATCCGTTGATTTGTAGTGGCTGCCTGGAGTGCAATGAGCAAAGAATTCTAAAACCCAATCCATGCTCAACAGGAAGGGTTCCTTACTGATGTCTGCCGTGGGCACAAGAGGCAGATATGTTAGCACCTGAACCATGACTTTGCTACCTCTGGCCCAAACAAAATTTAAAATGCTGAGTTCCTCACTGTCAAAGATTTTGATTTATACATCTTTGCACCTATCTGCCTCTTCTTTTCCTTTCACCCAGGCTTCCAGTATCCACCATGAAGTCAGCACCATCTAAGTAAGCATAGCTACTTAGATGTACCTGTGCCTATGGTGGACGTGCCTGTGTTCTTTGTCACACTCGGCTTCCACTTCCCCTTCTTGTGGAAACAGTCCCTATTTCCATTTGGAAACCTATTCATCTCTACTTTCAGTCCCTGGAGTTCTGAGGGAGATGATTCTACCCCAGGTTTATTGTGACATATGATTTAGGCCATCCAAACAGACCATTGCATTTCTGAATAATTACTGGCTTAGAAAGGGCATGTGATCCTAAGAGTCAATGAAGTACCTTGAGATTTTTGCTGAGGTGATTAACAGAGGTCCTGCCATTCTTCTTGCTTGCTGGATTTGAATCTAACTCCATGCTTTCACATGGAATTGAGACTTTTAAGCTAACAAAATGAAAGCCCAAGTCAAAATACGATAATTGTAGATGTGATTACATCAGTTGAGCCCCAAGCCTTTCACTCCTAAACCCTGACTACATCTAATTGATAAATTCCCTTTTCTGCTTAAGCCTTTTTGAAGTTTCTGTTACTTGTAACTGACACAGTGCCCCAGAGATGAACCTTTATAAGGGCCTTCTTTGACTCCTGACATCTGCAAAAATGGTAATAATTTCTAGTGAAAATGATGAGAAAAGGCTGCTTGGGTGGGATTTATGCTGATATTAAGAAAGATCACATCCTGCCAATAGAAAATACAGCAATTCAGAAACAAAATTTTTGGAAATTGACTGGTTGGGTGTGTCTTTCATGTTATGCCACTGCTTTCTTCTGCGTGTTGATAATTGAGAATGGGCTATTTACTTTATAAGTACTTTAACAGCAGTTCAAATGGGTCAGTGAGGGAAGTTTGGTGGCTGAGTCACTGTCAGAGCAGTGTTTGGGTGGCAATCTCCAAAGCAAGAAGGGAGGCCTTCCCTAGAAGCAGGAGGACTGGGCCAGGAATCTATGGAAAAAATTGACAACCATAGGCGTTCCAAGGATTGGAGCAGAACCTCCCAGTGTCTCACACACTTTGAATACTTTCTGCAGGAGATGAGGAGGTAACAGGGTGGGGCTATACTACTGTACTACTGCCTGTACTACTCCAGGCAGATAGTTCTCCAGAGGAAGGTTCTTCATAGAAATGTCTACCCTCACTGGATTTTGCCAGCTTTGTTACATTACTTAAGTACCTAATCGTGTCAGAATATGACCCAGAGGGCTATGCCCATTGCTTACTGACTATCTTTGATATTATTAACCTTGAGTAACCTGAAGAAGTAGATTCTTGGCCATGACCCAGTTCTCTTCATCTTATGTTGGTATTTTTCCCAACTAAAAATAGTAGCTTCCTGCTTGCCTGAGATCAGGCTCAGAGGGAGCCTTAAACATCAATGTTGAAATGCTTATTTCAGCTCCAGGAAAATGAGCCTGTTGTGTTTCAACAGAATTGCTGTCTGAGGCAAAGCTATCTTTGCTGCAACACCCCACAAAAGCCTACAGGAAAGGGTCACACGAGCATCCACAAAGAGAAAAATCAGCAAAAATTTCCTTTCTTCACTTTCTTTTTTTCTCTCTTTTAGCCCTGAGCTATGAACGTGCTTAAAAGTCGAAGTGATGAGGCCAATCTGAATGGTCCTTGTTCTTCAGAGCAAGTTCAAAGATACTGAAAGTCAGTCTCTGGGGCTGACTGGGAAATGATGCTTTATACTTAGCTGCCAAAAAAGCTTAAAGTCTGGAGTCTTCATAGAAATTCAAAGGTGAGAATGGAGAGGGAAGTTAAATATTGTTCCATGACGTTGGAAGATATGGCTTTTTTTTTTTTTTTCTGAAGGCAAATCAAAATCACACAGCTGTGCCTTTGGAACAATTAGACACACCTAGATCAGACTGGGATGCCAAGAAAATGTCCCCAGGAGAGAAACAGTAAACATTCTGACATCATATGCTCTGACTGACTTTTTAAATTCTGAGGTCTTTTCACATAGATTTTACTCAGATAAAAATGCAAGCATCTGAACCATATGCCTAAGTGTTTCCTCTATGCTGCTGGCCTGAGCAGCTGGCAAAACATGATCCAGGACAGATAAACCATCCTGACAAAAGCATTTCAGAGGTTTCTGCAGGACAGGTTCTGAAAGATGTCTGAATTTTAAAAAGGCACTAATTGCTCAAAGCATGAAACAATTCCTCTGAAATCTAACCCAGTACCTTAATAGAACCCAGAATGACAGTGAGAGAGCTCAGGGGGAAAACCTGCTTGCTTTGTAACTCCTCCAGATAAGGAAGAAAAGCATCCCCACAAAGCATAGGGTAAACATGGAAGAAGTCACTGACTGGAGCTTTTCAGGCACTGATGAGTCCTTCAGGAACTTTAACAAAAACTTGACTTTACCAACTGACCAAGAAACAAAGGAGAAAAAAACCTATTACCAAGGAACGGTTAGTGAGAAGGTTATTGGTCTTTGTGCAAATTTCCATTAACTGTCAATTCAGTCCTTCCAGCAACCAACATAAAGGGGAGAGACATGTGCCCAAATAGCATGAATGGTTGACTCACTCAGGACCTCTGTCCCTCCAGGGAGAACACCAACTCACAACTGGGGCCTGGTCTGCTTCTTTGGCACACGCAGTATGGATTCTGTATCAGCAATCGACAACTGTGCAATAAGAATTTTTAAAACATATAAAGTCCTACATTGCTAGGCAGTAAAACTAACTAAGGATTGAAATGGCCAGATGCCATCTGAACCAATCAGGCCCTGGGGACTTAGGTGTCCATTGCCATGTCTTATATGGCCATGGTGTCTCCATATCAGGAGAGATCAAGGGTTTCAGGCTCTCCAATGATCATTTCTCATAGGAAATTTTTTTATCTAAAAATGTTGAAACTTAAAAATGAGCAAAAATCTCAATATCTCAAACACAAAATATGTTCAAGTAGGATCCTCAGCTCTTGGTCCCCATTGTCAATGGCATTTGCGATAAGAACAAATGAACCAAATCAAATAAAGAATGATGGTTTCAGGATAGCTATTCTGTGTCTCTAATGAATACTTCATGTGGTACTGTTGCCTGCAAAAATATGACCTAAACAAATAGCAACATTAAAAAAATCCCAAGCTTATTCAGTATGCACACATCAATCTCTGATGATATCTCCAGGAATTAATTGAATACAAAATATTGTGCAGAAATGGGGGTATTCTCATGGTAATGAAGGATAACAATTTTCCAAAATACAGCAGTGAGCCCAGTGTCTCATTACCCACCCTCCGTCCCCTTCTTCTCTGCCTCTTCCTTCCACTGAGGCAGCAATGCACAACCGAGGGAGTTGCCGAGATTACTACACAGAAGATGAATCATGCTGTGTGGCCTACGGCTCTGCCAGAGCTCAGGAGAAAGTCACTCTTGGGTGGTAATGGCCTCATTATTGATGAAACAGAGGCAGCAGCAAGTCTTCTTTAAAATATAAACTGGTATTGTCCACACTTCACAGGGTAAGTTAAATTCCCTTGGGTTTACTTACCAACTTGAAGAGCAACATATTCTTTATGAGCAGTTTTAAAGTGAGATTGTGCTAAAGCCTTATCCTTGCATCTCATTGGAATAGTCCAAGAGGGGTGACTAGTCACTTTGTGTCTGTGTAGATGATGCTCTCTCCTGTCTTCAAAATATGTTGGAATTCAACTTTCTGCTTTGGGTATATTTCTGAGTTTTGTTGTATGCTTGTTTTAGAAGAGAGAAAATAATGTTATCACCTTGGCAGCTATCTACTATGGAGGTCTTAGAGTTTCTGGTTCACCTGCTATGTGCCAGGCTCTGGGCTTAGTCCATAGCACACACATGATCTCATTTAAAGATAAGCATTATCTCGTAAAGAAAATACCATATTTCCCCTATTAAACAAATTGATACTCCAAGAAACTTAGTTCCTTGCTCAAAGTCTTGCACTTGTAAACGACTGAAAAATTGGAAGCTTGATGTGTGTCCTTTCTCTACCTGAGAGTCACTTCCCCAGGACTGTAGTTCAGCCCAGTGCCTAAGAATGGGGAAGAAACTGCCAGTATAGTCTGTAGCAACATAAACCTGTCTGCAGTGTCCCCTTGTGTGAAAAATAATAACATGTCAGCATTTGCCCAGCTTTTCAGTGAAAAGTCTGCCACTTCTCCCAGTCAATGGAGAACCAATGGACAGGGGCACTCTCTTCTTACTCTGTGGGTGAGAATCGACAACTGAACATCAGTGTATAACTGGCTGATCTGTGTGCCCAAATGAAGTATCTAGAGCTTACTAAAATAAGAAATGTTCAAGTGGTATGTGAACCACCCAGTGTTACCAGCTCCCTGGCACCCAGCACAAACCTTCCTGCTTGGACTCTTGATGAAGAGATAAAGATCAAAGGAATTGATTTTACCAAATATTAGAAAGTTCTCAGTATAGTATGGTTGTATGCAGATACAATATAATCATAAATTAACACGTATTTGTGGAATATAATTTATATGTGAATTTATATGCTCTGCTTAGCAGAGAAAATTAAAATCTGGAGAGAACCATATTGAAGAATACTGGGGTTCTGAACATTCAGGCAAGCTAACCTCATCACTGCTTCTGTGCCATCTGTATTTCTTTTATTACATTAAAGCAACACTGACCAGCATGGTGGGAATATAACTATGATTACATAACCGTGTATCCAAAATTTTACCAGATTAGAATCTCATCAGCATTTTCTCCAAACCCCTATCTTCCAATTTGCTGGGCATGGGGTCCACGAGAAATCACTGCTTTTCCAAGAATGGCTGTAAAGACAGTCAAGGTCAACAGTCACCAAATCACAAGGAACGCTTTTCAAACTTTTCCACCATAATCTCCTAAACAAGACTGTGCAAATGTGCATGAGCTTTGTGTCCCAGTTGTGTTGAAAACACAGCCACCACTTCACAGAAAGGAGCAATTGTCATATCGCTCCTGAAGGGCTTATTTCCCAGGCAGGGCTCCTGGTCTGCAACCAGAAAGCTGACTCATTGGAATGCTTCTCCAGTGACCCAGCCCGGGAATCCTCAGAGAACTCTCCCAGTCACTCTCGGCTTCCTTAGCAGTGAGCTGGGGAGGTGAGTGTCCCACGGTTGTTCTCTGGGACTATGTATGAGCTGCCCCTGGCTCAAAAGAACAGGTCTTCTGCTTGAATGGGGTCAGCATATGGAATGGGCACCAGGGTGTAGAAGCAGTGACCTCCATGTGGTGAGGTCCTGTTACAGCACTGCAGGCTGTTGTCACCAGGCCTTATCTGGCCATCTGGGCCATATTTGTGAGGATGGTTGCCAGGCACCAGGCCTATGGGCAGTGACTGAGGTAGTGCCAGCAAGTAAGCCTTCTCATGGGATGCATACTCATACTCGTGTGGGACACACAGAGTGATAGGACCTCAGAGAAATCCTGGGAGGTGCTAGGAGGGAAGTCAGAGACTGAATGTCCCCTGAGGCTGTGGACAGAGCGGCAACACACAGAGAAGCAGAGAAGGTTCTGCAGGTTCTGGAAGGTTATGTCATAGGTAGCGCTATTCCCTAAAGCACCTCAGAAAGCACCATCAGTCTCCTTCTCTTGCCAGAACTTCTTCGTCCATCATGGTTGCCTTTGGCTCTCAGATTAAAACAACTCTATATGAGGATAAAACAAATATAAGAATGTGTGTGATGTGTATGTCTCTGTGTACTACCCTGGTTGCAAAGCAACAACTTTTTCCTCTCCTTTTCCAGAGGAAAAAAAAAAGTACAGCAGATTTAACAATTATAAAGCTAAATTAATTTCTCCAGTTTTCAAGTAAAGGACTGCATATATACTGGAGTTGAACTTCTGTTTCCTCCAGAACCCCGGGGGCATAGAGGGCTGGGGAAGGTTGTTAATATCTTCTGGTGTGAGGATACATCAAAAAAAAAAAAAAAAGAGAGGAAAAGAAAAGTGGAAAACAAAAAGGAAAGAGGAGAATAACTCAGGAGTAGGTAGAGGAGAGGCCATTTCATAGGCAGTCAATATTTTGGGGGCTTTTAGGGCAAATAAACCTTCAGACTTCACCTCAATGGAATATGAAGAGATTAAAAGTGTGAATTAAGCAGAGATCACAGAGTTGGATTTTGTACTTTCCCCTGTACTAGCTAGGCAGGAGGAAATGGACCTGAGGACCCAGGAGGGCAATAATAACTAGTAATTACAGGGCACTTATACGTGTACATGCTCTTCTGAATGCTTTTCATGATTTAGTACTCACAGCAACTCTAGGGGTAGTGGGGTAAGGGGCAGGGGATAGTATCACTCTCTTTATTTTAAAGATGTGAAATCTGTGGCCTAGAGGGTTTAAACATGGCCTGCCCAAGGTCACACAGCTTGTAAGAGGGAGACCCAAGATTTGAACACAGGTGATCTGACCCAGATCCCGCCTTCTTAACCACTACTCTATACCACTTCTCCAAGGTAGCAGTTCTTGAGTATATGTTCACTGTTATTCTCAGGAATGGTTTCCTAAAAGCAAAATTACACTTTTAATAAAGGAAAAAAATGGGTAGAGAGAAATGTCATGCAGGCTTAGAAAATAATCTGAACAAGTGCTGAGTGTGGGAGGGCCAGGGAGGCAGCCTTTAGAAGGAAGCCCGTCTGGATAGTTGGATGGTTAGCAATGCCCCACACACAGGAGAATAGGACAGGCTGAGCATAGAGTCTCGACTTCCCTAGGCTCTTTAGTTGGTCTGAGCATTGGGTAAGTAGCCCTATTGCCTGCCTTAAAATGCTTAGCCTTGAGTTTCTAGTATCCTCAAGTCTTTCTTAAAAACTCAAACTACAGCTGAAGACCAAAAAAAACCAAGAAACTATTCCACTTTCATTTCTGAGGGGTCATCAACTATAGATAAAGCAGTCAGGTAGAACAATCATTCAGACACAGAATCCACTGGAGTATTCTCATGGACATCATCCTATCTACATACTTTGTTTTCTTCCCCTTAGCTTGAGGAGAAATCGCTGGGAGAAAGTTGTCACCAGATGCCCTGGCCAAAGGCCTATCTTTTTTCTATTCCACTTTTTTTATTTTGTTTTTGCTATGTCTAGCTCTTGGCATCCTCCACTTTTCTGTTCTTTGAAGGACAGAAAGAGCCACTGTATATTTGGAATACTATTTAAGTGGTCTATTGCACTCTTCAGTTGCAAATTCCTTGCTAAACACACACCACACACACACACACACACGCACACACACACACACACACACAAATTTCCATTAAATCAAACAAAGCCTATCCGAATAAATAAAACCTCAGAAAAAATTTAAGACTTTTTTGTTGTTATAATTTTTCCTCTCAGGATGCTACTGCGTGGCCAAGTTGAACAGGTAGGAATCACTCTCAAAAAATATAATTACTAAATATTGACCTGAGAGGAGAGATAGATGCTCTGATGTGAGTTCCAAACCTTCTTCAGAGTTTCTGTAGATGAAGAAGGATGTTGTTCCTGATAAATGTCTCTGATTAAGCCACTTGGGAGGAAATAAAATCTTGTTACAGGATTGGCTTCCTGTTGTCCTTTTGCTTTTCCCCTTCCTTTTTGTAGCACCAATCTAGGAGAGAATGTACTGTTTTCATTGGGTGTGTAAGAATTCAATGAGGAGTGATTCTCAATTGTGACATCATGAATGACTGCTATGTCTCAATAACTAATGAGGAGTATCATAAATAAGTTGTTACTCATAAGAGAATACCAAAGCATGGGAATGAGTTCCCTTACAAAAAACAAATTAGAACCAACTAAATATTCTTAGCCTTCAAAACCCCATGTATTCCACCACACTTTCTTAAATGGCAAACAAAGAGAAGTACAGCTAGTGAGAGAAACTGCACATCCTCAATATACAGTTATGGGCCACCTCATACCCACTGGGATGGCTAAAACAAACAAGCAGAAAATAAGTGTTGCCGAGGATGTGGAGAAATGGGAACTCTTATGCACTGTTGGTGGGAATTTAATGGTGTAGCTGCTATCTAAAACAGTATGGAATTTCCTCAAAAATTGAAAATAAGATTACCACATAATCCAGCCATTCTACTTTTGGGTACATATCCAAAAGAATTGAAAGCAGTGTCTTGAAGAGGTATTTGTACATCATGTTCATAGCAGCATTATTCACACAAGCCAAAAGATGGAAGTAACTCAAGTGTCCATCGATGGATGAATGGATAAACAAAATATGGCATATACATAGAGCAGAATATTATATTCAGCCTAAAAAGGAAAGGAATTATGATAAATGCTACAACATGGATGAATCTAGAGGACATTATGTTAAGTGGAAAAAACCAGTCACAAAACCAAATACTGTATGAGAATAGTCAAATTCATAGAGACAGAAGGTAGAAAGGTGGTGTTGAGGGGCTGATGGGAGAGTGAAATGCAGAGGTACTGTTTAATGGCTTAGAGAGTTTCAGTTTTGTAATATGAAGAGAGATCTGGAGACCAGAGATTCAACAGTGTGAGTGAACTTTACTGACCTGTACATTCAAAAACAGTTAAGATGATAAATTTTATGCTATGTGTATTTTACCAAAAAATTTTAAAGATTTTTGTTTTTTTTTTATTTTGTTTAAAAATTTTTTATTTGAGAGAGAGAGAGAGAGAGACAGAACACGAGTGGGGAGGGGCAGAGAGAGAGGGAGACACAGAATCTGAAGCAGTCTCCGGGCTCTGAGCTGTCAGCACAGAGCCAGACGGAAGGCTCAAACTCACAGACCTTAGCCGAAGTCAGACTCTTAACTGACTGAGCCACCCAGGTGCCCCTAAAGATTTTTTTTTTTTTTTAGAATACTACTTTGGGATCATGAGTTGCACATGAATTGTCACCCAGCAGGTGTGCAAGGTGGGAAAACCACTTTTGAAGACAGGGCACTGGGAAACTGCCGCTAAGGTTAGGGTGCCGCTAAGACCAAGGCCTGGTCCTTACCCTCCTCCTTTTAGTTCATAGTCTCCCTCATCGACTATGTAAGTTGGTCATCAAGCCTATTATTTGCAAAATCTTGCTGATTACCCTTTCTTTTCTGCCTCTGCTGTCTCTGCTCCCTCCTACAATCTACATTGTAAGACATCTCCCTGACTCTGGCTCCCTCCCTTCCTCCATTCCTTTCAGTAGGACACTTCCATTCAAGTATTTTTAAAAGACTTCTTTGCCCATGTACTAGCCTGCCCAGCAAAATGTACTAATCTCCCCCTAATCACTGCATTTTATCAAACCTCAATATCCTTTAGAGGTAGGTTACCACACTTCCCAGCAAACCTTGGTTCCTGTTGCCTTCTTATCTGAGCTTTCATTTCTAGCCAGATCAGACTCCCCATCAGTATGCCCTCTGTGCTACATGAAAATCTCTCCATCTTGAAATACAATAGTCCTGATTTCATCTGTTCAGGAGAAACCTGGAAAGCCCATAGCCTGTACTTTTCTGTCATCGATCTGAGCCCTGCACCCTAGGGTGGAGGTGTGAGTCACCAACTGGGAAAGTGCCTGCCATCGTATCTCAACATGGCCTTGAGTTCTCTGCCTGTCATTACAGAGGCAAAAATTCTGTATTTCACGGCTCCCTGAGACTTACAGGAGAAATGAAGTACCACTGTGGTATTGAGGAAATCGGAAGCTCACAAAATTAAAGGACCTGTTAGACCTTCTTTCTTTTCTCTACAGTTCAAGCCTATCCTCCTCCAAGAAGCCTTCCAACATTGTTCTCAGCCTTTGTGTTCTCTGCCCTTTCTTTGTTCTGATGGAAAGAGAAGAAACTCTGACCCATAAACCCTTAGCACTGGTTTATATACTATCTGATATTTTCTTCATTCATTTGTATAAACCTTCCTCTCCAGCCAGACTCTAGATGTTTTTAAAGATTAAGAACCATGTTTTCTGTCTCTTGTCTTCACCACATCACCAAATACAAAGCTGGACACATATTGCTCAAGAAATTTCATGGATTGTTGATCTGGAAGCAGAACCCTAGGGTCTCAAAAGAGTACCTGATGGCCATGGAGAGATGATGCCTTATCTCGATCCTCGTAGACAAAAGGTGTCTCCAAATGTGATGTGGCCTCTTTCAAAGAACCACCTTATTTCTACTCTACTGCCATATACTTCCCTAGGATTTCTCTTTTCAACCTTGAGTAATGACCAATGTGGGTTGGGATAATTAACCATTCTTGAATTCCATATCAAAACTGAATTGTGAATGGAGAGATTCCAAGAGATTTAGTTCCTTTTCTTATATTTTCTTCATTTCAAAGTGGTACTAATGGAGGTTCCCTACTAGTCTAGGGCTCTGTAAAGATGAACTCTCCTATAAAATTCCATCACCTTGCAAATACAAAATATTACATTATTGCTGAGTTACTCTGACTTATAAGATGAGAGGAGACTGTTAAGAAGTCAAATGTTCTGGTGGCCCTGACCTTCTACGGACCTGGTGGCAACATGTAGGTACCTCTACACAGGAAAGAACATCTGAGAATTAGACAACAGATTTTCCAACAGCTTAAGACAACCTTAATAAATGTTGTCCTTACATTCTGACAGAAGTAGATGACTAGTCAGAAACCTGTCCAGGTAAGCCCACACCCTGGCTGGGTTTACTTGATGGCTCCCCATTGCTCAGAGGCCTTACTGAACATTCAGGGCTGGCTCCTATTGAAAACACTGAAGGGAACGAGAAACAATCAAAAAACACTCCTTCCAGCCCTGGCACAATAGCCTTTTGTTTTATATATTCTCTATGCAAGAACATGGCAATTATTTTCTGAGCCAACTTGTTTGAGCAATAAAATGTTACAGGGTGAAATGTAGAGATATAATTAGAATAGAAAGACTAATGAAACTAATAGTTTCAAATTAAGCCCATATACAACTGTAGCACCACAAAACTGCCGTCTCTTCTTTGCTATATAGGGAAACATCCCAGATATATCCAGGAAAAATTAGTTCATAATTCAATGAGTTAAAATGAAAATATGCCTGGTGCACAGAACACACTTCACAATTTTTAAGTGAGCTGAAAAAAACTTTTATTGCCAATGGTGATCTTTCCCCAGGCAGACTTTCATCCTTCCCTTCCTCCCCCTGCCCCGTCCCATAGAGGTGGAAATCTTGCTGGCACCCTAAAGACAAGGAATATCAACATAGGTCTCTTTTTCTTCTTATTCTCTGCCTCCTCCAACCACACTCCCTCTCCCTTTTGTAACACCTGCATCGAAAGGAAACTATGGTAACAACAGTGCTTCTGCTGAGCATAGTAACAGCTCAACAGAAAGAAGAATGGGTTCGGCTTATTTGACACTGGAAGTATGATTTGAGGAGATATTCTGAAATATTCCATGATTTAAAGCAATTGCTAGGTGGCTAGAACAATACGCTTGGTGGTAGTCACTAACTACAGTGTTGGTTTGATAAAATTCTCACTAAGTCTCTTAAATTCAGGACCATTATAGGGTCTGGTTGGTGGGTTAAATTCCCAGGTGAGAAGGGTCTGTTAGGTAAGAGTTGGCAGCACCGTTGAACTTGCCAGGTAACCTGACTCTCTGGCTCTGGTAGCAGCACCTAGTGAAGTCCCAGGGATCTTTTCTAACAAGTTTTATCGCCTAGCATTTTGTACTCAAGTTGAACCACCACGCACAGGCTGTTGAATTCAGCTGTCTGTGGAAAAAATTATACTAACCACATGCTTAGGCAGAAGGAATACAATATATTGCTTATTTTTTATCTACAAAGCTAAGCAATGTGAAAAACACCAAGCCTGCTCAGTCACCTTCCATGAGGACAAATGAAATTGCATCATAGCAATCTTATACCAAACACGGATCAATTTATAGTCAGATGACATTTGAGATAATAAGAGACTTTAACTAGAATCTTTAGAGTTGAATGCTACTGAATGTGTCATCTTAGTTTTCAATAAGAAGGGAGTTGTTTATTTGAAATGACTTGGGGTTTGCCAATCTGAAGTCTTGGTACCACTGACTAGTTTTCTTTCTGAAATTTAGTTACTTTATTTGCAAAAGCAGACTCCTACTTTGTGAAGATAAATTCTTTAAGAGGGATATTTCTTCTTCTTCTTCCTCTTCTCCTTCTCCTTCCTCTTCTTTTTCTTTGTATTCCTCTGCTGTACATAAGACAAACCCTTGCCCATAGTTGGACCTGGTAAATATTTCCTGAAGGCACAAATGGATGAACAAAGAAGGACAACTCAGGATATATCACAAGGCTGCTGAAAGAAGTATGAAAATAATGAAAAATCACTTTGAAAAAGTTAATAGATAATAAACACCAAAAGTTTTATTTATGATAAGGTAGATGCTATTATTTTATTAATGTCCCAAATAAATAAATATGTCCAAAGAACATTTATTTGGTGAATTCAATCAAATAACCAGAAATTCAACTGAGACATCAGCTTGCCCAGGTATTTAAGTGCTTGGGCAATTTAGTTGCTCCAGTTGGCCCTTTTGTGGTCAATGTCCTATTGTGCTTACTGGTGACAAGGCATTCCTGTCAGGAACTGGAAAGAAAGGAAAAGGAAGGCAAGGCTGCAGCAGGGACATGGTGTGGTCAAGAGAACATTGGCTGAGAGCTAGTAGACTTGGTTTCTACAAGATCACAATTAACCTCTCCTCTAGAAACAAAGCTCCTTTTTATCAAGCTGGCTTTGGCATGAGATAGCTTAGGAAAGTTCTGTTCTCCATAGAGGGAGTAGAGGGATGTAGAGTAGGAAGTAGACAGCAGCAGATGATCAGTCAAATTCCAGCGTTGTATGCTGCTCCTGGGGAGGGGCTTCCTGGCCATTTCTCTGTGATGCTCCAGTCAGTGGCTTTCCTTCTTGGGACCATCCACTGACCAAAGTCTCTCAGACCAGCCCCTCAGGGGACTATTGCCTGGACTATGGTCTGCTGTCCCAGACCCCTGCCTCTTCTTCCATGCTTTCCCCTCAGTGGCAGGGGACTGGGAGCCAGTCCCCTTGCTACAAGGGAAACTAGAAGATGGGGGAAAAAGAGGCTTTTTTGTCTGCTCCTGGTGGTGCCACTAACAGCAGTAGTAATGGAATGAGCAACGATGGGGTCCAGAAGTTTCCAGGTGAGTCTGAACTCTTGGCAGTGTCAGCCCTTGTCTCACCAGCATCCAAATGTGGCATTCTGAGTTCCTGTTCAGAGGAAACAGCCAGATCCAATAGCAGCAGTGGTGGCGGCAGCAGCTCAGCAGAAAGTGTAAGCTTAGAGTTTCCAACTCCAGTCAAAACCAGCATCCTGATCTCTGGGGAATATCTCCCTCCTTTTGTGCTCCCTCTAGCCCTTCCAGAAGCTTTGTAAGCTTTTTTTCTCTATTCACCCTTCTCTGTTTGAAGCATCCAGGGTTATTTCTGTTTCTGTCCAGATGTTGAGTGATATGCCTCCAACAGCCCCCCCTCTCTCCCGGAAGAGGCTCCAGGGCAGGGAGCCACAGCCTGCTTCATCTCTAAAGTAGGTGAGGAAAGGAGAACTGAACAAAGCACCACGGCTTACAAAGCTAAACTCCATTTTGAAAATCATGAAATTCAACAAGCCATCCTACAGTCAACCAACCTATTATAACAGGCGTTCCTGGTGGATGCCGTAATGTTTCACCTAGGTCCTTCCTGAGGAATGAGGGACTCATGACTCCAACTGCTGAAACTGCTCCCAAAAGACTGTTCCCAATGTCAGCCCTCTTCACGAATTACCTTGGCTGAAGAAAACTGCCTTAGCTAAGGTCATACCTCCTTCCAGAGGAAGCCTACACCCAATGATAGATTGACAGGAGCATACAAAGGCCCAGACTCATGTTCCAACTATGAAGGACCATCCTAGATCCAGAACTTCCCATGTTCCCATGGCAGTTTGATGTCTCCCTTTTCCCGGTCTTCTTCTTTCTCTTCCACAGGAATTTATCCCCAAAGCCCTCCCTTATGAACTGCCTTCATGCTAATCCCTTCCTCAGAGTCTGCTGCCCAAGGGACCTGTTTTAGTTTGCTAGGGCTGCTATAACCAAGGACCACAGACTGAGTGCCTTAGAAAACAGAAATGTATTGTTTCCCAGTTCTGGAAGCTAGGAGTCCACGTTCAAGGTATAAGCAGGGTTGGTTCCTTCTGAGGGCTGTAGGAAATGATCTGTTCCAGGCCTCTCTCCTTGACTTGTACAGTTTATTTTCACATCACATTCTCCTTGTGTGTGAATGTCTCCAAATTTCCCCTTTTAATAAAAATACCAGTCATACTGGATTATAACCTGCCCCAATGACTCCTTTTTAACTTGATTATTTCTGCAAAGATCCGATCTCCAATAAGGTCACACTCTGAGGTACTGGGGTTAGGACTTGAACATATGACTTTGGAGGCCGGGGACACAACTCAGCTCCCAACAGAACCCAGCCTGCAACTACATTCAATTATGTTTTCAAGCAGGAGATCAACAGACACAGACCCGACAGCTTCCTGAGCCCTGTCTAAGATCCAAGACTCGTCACATCAAGTTGCTTTTATTAAAGGCTCTGCCCTCTCAGAAAGGTGAGAGAAAGAAAGATGCTGAACAAGGTTGCACATGGGTTCTTCAACACAGGCTGGCAAGATTTAAATGAAGGACAGAGTGTGGTTCCCAGGCTAAAGGGAAACCTGAAGTGGGGAGTCTATTGGGAAATCTGCATTTACAAGGAAGCTATTTATTACACATAGCTGGGTGATGAGAAATGTGGCCGATATTTTAACCTCTGGAAGGGTGTCTGGGAATCTCACATAATTAGCTTTTTATGTCCTTTGTTCTCAAAATTAATAACAGTATGATGATTAGAGGTGGGAGGAGAAAGATGCAGGCAGAGAGATGATGGATTTTTCACTAGAGAATGATGGATTTTTTTTTCTTAATTTACTGGTAGAGTTGTAGTGGGATCAGTGAGGTTTCTCTCCCCATGCATATTGCATTAGCTTCAAGCTGGAAATGCAAAGGCACATTGTTGTGGAAAGTGCTGTTGCAGTAAAACCCCTTAAGCAACAACATTTTGTTAGTGGGGGCAGGGCAGCAGGAAATGTGAGTTATCAAGAAATTTATACATCAAGGCCTAAAAGCAACCGACTCAAAGCCAGCCTGCACTTTGGAACTCAAGGATATTCTTATTCAAGTTGATGTTACAGCCCATATCTGGAGCCATCAAAACCATGTTTGGATGGGGCATTTGAAGGGGCACAAACAGGCAGGGTTACAATCTGGCCCCGGGCCCTAATTCCCAAGAACACTGGCCTCAGAAAACATCAGAAAGCAGTGGAGGTCTGAGAATCAAGTGCAAATGCGCTCATGTGCCAAGAAAACCTAAGACGGCTATTTTCACAGCATATTGGGGCTTGGCCAGGTTCCAGAAACCATCAGCAAAGTAGCCTGCCCTAATACTTCAAAGGAAGAACTCTCACTGATAAATCCTGCCCCACACTTTCCACAGCACACACTTAATCTTGAGCCACATAATACCACAACAGTGAGTCACTGGGCTGAGCCTTAGGCCTATCCACAGGACAGGGAGAAAGAAAAGAGTCCCACATCTGTTGTCTAGGGCAATTCCCCTCACTCCTCGAAACTGCACTGAAACAGAGCAATAAAAACTGTCATGAGGCAAGTGAGTTACCGTCTGGTTTACCTGTACAGAGCCCCTCACTGAATGATAAGGAATTCAGCCCACCATTTTTTGTGACTATGTTTTATCACATTTTGATAAAACCCATCAGACAGGGTAACCAATCTGCTTTATTCCTCATATTGAGCTCAGAGATATCAGGAGGCCTTTCAGTGATGAGACAAGCTGAGAGCTTTTCTTTCAAACACACACATACACACACACACACACACACACACACACACACACACACATGCCCCTTTCTCAGCAGGTCTGAAGTTTGGAAAGCCTCAGACTTCTGAATTGCATTCAATCTAAATGAAAATTCAGCAAATATTCACTGGAATACCAAAGATAAAGAAAATCAAGCCTAGGTGTCATGGAAGAGAAGACAGCAGCAAGGGAATGCCAAGGTCAAGAGTGGAGGCTTTTGTTTCTTCATGGGAGGAAAAGGAGTAATAATAATTCCTTTGCTACAAAATCTGCACCGTCTGGAACACTCATGGGCCTCTGGCAGTTAGGTCAGGCAGTAGGCTTTTTCCCATCTGGTCATTTAGCAATGGTCCGTGGAAGGATAGTGGAAATAGTCTAAATCTTTCCTTGAATAATACAAGCAACCCACAAATTCAGTGATTACATAATAAACTGGAGGCTAAGTCCTAGGGGACATATTTGATTTAGGTGTTTGCATGTGGCCATGTGTGAGTTTGAGTGGATTTCTGGGCACACAGTCCATTCTCCGCCCCAGTCCACCCCTACTCTCTTCTTGAGGCTATTATTCTGCATAAGTTCTACAGGGGCACACTTTCCAGATGACCAACACAAAAGTCCTGTTCCAAACTCCTCTCAGTTTCTCCGAATCCCAGTTTTCCTTTCCCTTAGGTTTTCATTTCTCTCTCCCAAGGCACCAAATGTGGTCAGATTAGCCTCTGGCTTCTGAGAACAAGCTGCCAATTGGTCTGTTTATAGGTGCCAATAAAATCCTGCCCAAGCCATTCTTTGGACTTGTCAGAACTCTAGTCCACAAAGTGTTGGGTGGCCAACAGTGTGGCTTTTCCCCGGTTAGGTCCACCTTTTTCATTACCTAAGAAAAACTTGCAAGTTTTGTGTGGGATCCTCAATAAATCTCATTGAGTGACTCCACACACATTAGCTACCCTAAGAACAAAGGGAAACTTGGTGAGCATCATGTTGATTTTCCAAGGTGAGGAGCTAGACTGCATGGCAAGAAACATAAAGGCCCCTTAGGGCATGGCAGAAGGTCCAAACCATAGGCAAATGTGGAAAAGGAGCACAGCTCTCCTCAAACACCTCCAGAGTCCTGGGTCCTTCCACCTGTCAGGGAAAAGGAGTGGTAAGCATTCAGGAAGCCCTCAAGTGCTGAGTACAAGAGGGGTCTTGGAGCAGGGACTACAGTGGGATTCCTGAAACCTGGGTAAAGAGACTCAGATCCAGAGTGTACACTGGCATTCCCCCTGCTCAGCCCTCTTTGGGATGAAATCTTTCAGCACTGGGACCTTTTCCAGAATATCCTCCCAACTACAAGAGTCATTTGAGGTGGCTGTGATGGAGCAAAGAGACCATCTAACTGAAGTGAAAAAAATAGTTCCCTATTTAATTTCATCCTTACTATGTTCTAGAAACTAAGCAAATTACTTCACGTCCTATGAGTTTATTCCTCATAAGCTTCTTATGATGACTAATTAAAATGGTATATAATAGTACTAGGCAATGTTTATTAAGCATTTCCTATAAGCCAGGCACAGTGCTAAGAAAATAAATACCACCATGTTCAGATGAGAAACAAAGTGAGGCACGAAGATTGGGTAACTTGCCCAAGGCCACACAGTTAAAATAGCAGACACTGACAACATTTTGGTTATTTTGTTTATCACTTTAAAACAATGAGAATCTTGGCTACTGCTATAATACATGAAATTTGAGATGTATATGTATATTTGATTAAAATATAAATTTTTATAATTTATATTATATATAAAAATTCTTTTGGCAGAACACAAAACTTATACAAAGTTTCACCCAGGATAACCATTGTTGTGTGATTAAATATGAGAGTTTGATTAAGCCTGCAGGGGCATTTTGCTGTTGCTATTTGGTTTGTTTTTGCTATGAGTAGCCACAGCCTCCACAAGCACCCTGAAACCAAGATGGCTTCCTCTTCTTGACTTCCAGTAACAACTTTGAGGTTGAGTAAATTGGAGGTGAGAATGGGACATACAAGAATGGCATGGAAACACTCAAGAGCTAAAGACAAATGATAGAAAACATACCACCCTCTAACAGAAAAAGCAGATTTCTATTTTAAATAGGCAATATTGACAAGAATCCCAGGCCAGCTCCCTCAAAGGGGTACCTTTTCAAGCCCTTAATGTTTTCATCTCTACCAGGAACCAAGTGGAATCCAGCTGACCAGAGTTAGCAGTTCTAGGGCAGAGAATCACTGGGCTGAAATCACTCCTTTGTTCTGCAGTCACATAGCAGAGGCATCCTCAGCTTGCTCAAGCCACTCAGCCTTGGAGATCCTCACTTCCACTTCTCTGAGATGAAGGGGGTAGACCATGCAAAATGAAGAGCTTTCTTTCTGTTCCAAAATTCTGGGATTCTTAATTATGTCAAAGAAGCTACTTTGACTCTACTTTAGAAAAAAAAAACCGGAATCCAAAATAATGCTCAGTTTTGGCCAAGTACACTATTCCTAACCCTTTAGAACATGCATTCCCTGTCGCTTTTCAGAATGGCTTTTGAAGAAAGGCTTTCACACAAGGTATCTTAGAATCCTCACATTGTTCTTCCTTCTCTTTCCCTCTTCTTTCTTCTTCACCTTCTTTACACCATCATCATATTTTTGTCTGGGGAAGGTGGTGTTTAATTTCTCTTTACAGAGAGCTCCTTACACTGCTCCTATTGACTTAATAATGAGAAGTAAACTGCAAAACTCCTAGCTCCCTCATGTATGTACTGGAGCTTTGGAATACATGTCCACCAACAGACCTCTGATTCACACTGCTCCAAGAGGGTCCCACTAACAGCCCAAGCTAATAGGTTCTTGAAGCATAAATTACTCTATTCATATCATGTGACTCTCTCTCCTGGGCCACAGGTAACTGGTTCAGGTACAGATGAGTGACCTAAGAGCAGTCAGTCTGAGTTGGCCTGACACAAAAGTCACATCCTCACACCTGAAGAGTCTAATTGTGAATTAGAAAAAGAAAGATAGACAGAGAGACTCATGAGTTGGAAAGTGGGAAAGAAAACGGAAGCTGAGAGACAGTCAGCAGAAACCTAGAACAGCAGAAGCCACAGGCAAGACAAACCCTGGGTAGGCAGGAGCAGAGGTAAGTCTGGGGTACTAGAAAGCAGAAACCAAGTGACATACAGAGAAGATGAGAAGATGAGCTACTTGGTTGCATAGTGACATGAACAGCAGAAAATTAGAAAATTCCTGCCGCTCTAGGGCAACAAGATAATCCAGTTCCTAGAGTTGCTTTTCATCCTACGGAACCTCTCAGTTCCTGCTATACATTCCATTCGCCATGAGACTTGGCTCTTTGTAGTTTCCCATGAGGTGTGGTACAGATTTCTGCCTACATGTATCCATCAGTGAATCTCCATTTCTTCACTGTAACCTGAGTCAGTCTCCCTTTCTTGTCATCAAAAATACCTGTTAAATATAAAATGCCACTTGTACTCCGCTGAATGATTACTTTTCACCTGTTAACAGCACCACTGACACTGATGCTTCCGTTCTGGAAAATTCCAGGGCTCATGTCCCATTTTTAAAAATGTTCTTAACTTTTTATTCTCACAATGCTCTTCTGCCCTCTTTAACATACTTCTCACAGTATTAGCCTCCCCTAACTAAAAGCTCTGATACTGTTACT
The DNA here is from genome assembly GCA_030068075.1 of Paguma larvata. Lineage (NCBI taxonomy): Eukaryota > Metazoa > Chordata > Mammalia > Carnivora > Viverridae > Paguma > Paguma larvata. The sequence continues at coordinate 95,737,551 of CM057826.1, read as the reverse complement.
TCAACTACCACCTTACCTTTGTACAGACAGATTTTTCCAAGTGATTTCCTGTGCAAGATCTCTTTTGAACTTTGCAATAACCTTACGAGATAATAATAATAGTACCTAATATTGTTCACCACTCTATAATTTAAAGGTGACTTTTATATATATAATCTCCTTTGATTAAATCCACTTAACGACCCTATGAGACATTTTTCTCATTTTACAGATGAGCAAAGTGAAATTCAGTAATGATGAAGAACACATCTAAGATCATACAACAAAGAATGGTTTCTACTGGGATTTTTGGCCTCCATATCAGTGTTTAAATGTTTGTGATCTTTTTTCCTACCACAAACAGGAGCTACTCTTAGATCTGCTCATATGGCATTGCAAGTGTCTAGTTTCTTGTCTCTCTTTATTAAGTCAGAGATCCCTTAGGTTTGCCAGGCACAACCTCGTGTGACTATGGTCTGTCCACCTGGTGTGGCTGTCACTTCTTTGTCTTCCATAGGTGCACCAATAACCCACTGATAATATTAATTTAGAATATAGACCTCTTTCTTCCCAGTCACTGAATCCAATGCATACACGTCCCATAACCAGATTACCTGAGGCAAAGCCTTGCTCTAATTCAGAAGGCTTGTTTTTAATACCAGAAAATTGACACTGTTAGAGTAGTGAATCAAACCACCTGCTATAAATGAATTGTACCATTTCAGCTTGTAAGGGAGAGGGTTGAGATCATTTTGGTTTAATAGAGAGAGAGAGAGAGAGAGAGAGAGAGAGAGGGAGAGAGAGAGAGAGACTCAAAACATAAATTGTTGTTTGTTTTCATCTATAGTAAATGCAGTTGCTCTAATGATAGCACACAAAGCTCAAAGCTTATTGTTTTATCATTCCTTAAATAATACCTTGACATTCACTATCTCCTTGTCCTGTCATTTGAAAGCCAAAGGGGGTTAAATTTTGTCTGCCCCAGTAGCTGTTCTTCCCAGGCACACAGATGGCTGATGGAGTTTATAATCGCAACTCCGGTGATTAGAGCTGCATTGTACATGCAATAAAGTAAACAATATGTGAAACAGCATGAGCTGTTCTGAAAGACTCCTCCACGGTGCCTGAACTACTGCAGAGAGAGGCATTTGAATAGAAGTCAGCAAATCCATGACACATGATCTCCACGCTATCAGTCAAGGCTTTCCAGTCAAGGCTGACCCAGCTGATGGTCAACAAAGCCCTAGATTCTTCAAAATGTAGTATTCTGGGCACCTATTACCAGCTCAGACTTGGCTACAAGATGAATGTCATTTGCTGTTTAAAATATGGTGATCCCTAGCATACAAAACTGCCCAGAATTGATCTTGGTCCCACAACAATTGGGTCAAACTACATGGTCCCACTGTAATTAGATTGGATGTCCAAAAGTGAAGATGACTCGAAATGTGTCTATTAGCCTATATTACAAATGTGCCTGTAATACTTACTGCCCTTTACATATTGGGAACTCTGCTTAGAATTACTCATGTCACACCCCAATAATACAGGACGGTGAGTCCCCTAATGTATCATGTGGTTTCATTCTTCTGTGCTTTTACCCACCCTGTGCATTCCACACCTGGAATGTCCTTTTTCTTGTGGGTGACTTAAAAATTCCTCCTGATCTTAATTTTAAGACTTCCGAATTAAGTGTCATAGAGACTGGATAAAAACCCTAGAGAAACATGTGTACCAGGAAACAAACACAAATATTCATAGCAGTAAAGAGCCAGTGGGAGTGGGTAAATGGTGGTATATTCATACAGTGGGATACTACCTGACAGTGGAAATTACTAGACTAGAGATGTACTTAACATTAACGAAGCTTATAAACAATGTGGAGTGAAAGACGCCAAGGCATGAAATAACATATACTCTATGATTTTCTTTATATAAAGTTTGAAGCAGGCAAAATTAAACTGTAGTATTTAAGGATATATAGGTGGTGAAACTATAAAGAAAAGGGCAGTTGTGATCACCATAAATGCCAGAACAAAGAAGACTCCCCAGAAAGATGAGAGGATTGGGGGAAATGCAACATGAGGGCATCTGGGTTGTGGTGATGTTCCATTCCTTGAAATGGATCAAGGTGGCTTCCTCTTCATTCTTTGTTAGACTTCGCATTAATAGTTTACACACTTCTCTGTAAGTATCTATATTTGATAACTTTTTAAAGAGGTAAAAAGAAAAAAAACTGAGGACAGAAATTCATGGTTAAGAAATGTCACAGGGCACCTAGATGGCTCAGTTGGTTAAGCATCCAACTCGTGATTTAGGCTAAGGTTATCATCTCACAGTTCATGAGTTCCAGCCCCACATCCAGCTCCATGCTGACAGTGCAAAATCTACTTGGGATTATCTCTCTCTCTCTCAAAACAAATAAATAAACTTAAAGAAATAGAAGAAATGTCATAAAAACTGCAGACATCATTGTCCTAATTAAAGAGTCCATTTTAATGGACAGAGGGACCCCTTATACAGTCACTTATTAATAGGGAAGCCCCCTGAATCAATGTAAAACTTTAGAAGAAGAGTGGAAAAAAATACCCTTCCTCTGTCACACCATAACTACTATGGCATAAAATATATGTTTATAGAAAATAAGTTGATTTGACATCTGTTTTTTTGAAGATGCTAAATTCTTGCTTTGTTTTGTCTGCCTGGAGTAGGACCTTCAGAAATGTGGTTCGTAGTGTTTGTTTTCTCCTTCCTGGAGTCATCTCTTGTACAGAGGCAAATTTTAAAGCTATTCTGTAATCCAGCTTGACTTGGCATTATGACCACATACAATTTGTTATTTTTTTAATGAGGAGGAATTTGATGTCGGAAGGCAGAGAGGTTCATCAAAGGTGATGACATCCTGTCTACTCCAGTACCCCCCGTGGCTGCAATTGGATAGGTTCCCTTCTTCTTTTCCCGTCCTAAACTGGTGTGCACTGCTACTCTATGCATTAAACAGCTGCCTGGGCTTCCTAAGGCCCTGTGAAATGAGTCTAATATCCCTGGCGCCCCAGCACATCGGCCCTAGGGTCTATGACACACTCCAGAGTGTAGGTAGACATTTTATGTTCCAAGCCGGAGATGTGCTTTTGGTCACTTTTTTTGTACGCACCAGAGATCCTCATTTATTGGGGAAGTTCAAATTGGGGTGGGTGGATAATATAATCAGCTGAGTGGTTTGGAATTTTGCCTGTGAACAAAAGAACCTGAACCAAAGAAGGTGAGGTAGAAGGCAGTACCAGAACTTTGCTGAAATCTTGCTGAAAAATCTAACCACAGCAAATGCATTACTCTGACTAGAATTGGCAGGATGCCTAAAATAAGGGGCAAGGTGCTGAGAGCAGGGGTAGTGGGGTGAAGTTTTGTTTTGTTTTGTTTTAATTTCTGGAAGACTTTCCTTAAGTTATTAGATGTTGTAATGTTATATTGAGGAAGAAGGATTTTGAAAAAAAAAAAGAAAGAAAGAAAGGAATCTCCTGGAAAAACAAAAAGAGACAGGGATATACAGAGAGTGAGATTCAAACAGAGACCAAGAACACAGAGGAAAACAGGGATGGAGAGAGGTGCTGGAAGCAGAGATAGAATGAGAGAGAGACCGGTAGGCAGTGGGGGAAGGCATAGACAGAACCTACCTTGCCCTTATTCAGTTTTTTAAGTTGGATGTCAAAATAGCACTCTTTGTGTCTCTCCAGATTTGTGCTGTATGTACTTAACCCCATTTAATTACCATGATGGATTGCATATTTGCCACCAGAAGCCTTGTTCTCACTCGCCCTAACTACTAATGGGCTGTAAACATGGCCTTTAAAAAAGGAGCCAGGTTTGATGTGGATTTGTGTTCACCTATGTTAGTGTCATGCAAGAGGTAGACTAGCTGCCATGACTCAATGCATTGCCTTAGGTTGGCCAAGTACAGCTGGACAGAGGGCACTGACCTGGCTGCATGAAAATGCAGGATTTTTTCATCCAAAGAGCCATCTCCAGCAAAGCCGAGCATTTACAGCAGAGGCAGAGAGAACTCTGGTTATTGTTGGAGGTGCAGTTGGAGTCCTGGGGGACTCTTCCAGCGATGAGCAGCTTCAGTTGCAAATAACTAAACAGCTTTAAAGGGAAGGAGCTGAGGAGGTGGGGAATTAATGAGCTCCAAGCAGCAAGAGTTACAGCATAATTAACTCCCAGACGGTCACATCGAGGGTACAACAGGGCTGTGCAGCCCAACCCAGAGCTTTCTCCCCAGATAGAATTAAAGTTTAATTCTGTGTCAAAGGGGTATTAGAAAAAAAGCCCGGCACAGGACAAGAGGGAGCAATCAGTGAACTTCACTGAGAAAGGGTCACGCACTGGCCACTCCTTCCTGCATAGATTGCCGAGTGGGTGGGTTTTAAGGTGAGACTGTTAGATTGTCTGAAATAGACTAAAGGAAGTCTGAGTCTGGGCCATTTGGGAAAGAAAATGACAGAAATATTTGCCTGATGCCTGGAGAAGCTATTTGTTTTGACTACTGCTGCTGCTCTTTTCATTAAGATTAGAGTCCACAGGACTGTGAAACCCAGTGCCCTGAACCAAGAAAAAGTTTTCTCTTCAAGCAGCTGGGAAGCCCTGTGGTTTTGGTCCTCACTTGCCACCTTGGGTGTTCCACGCTCAGGACAGGGAGACCATGATCACTGGCCCATCTGGTGCATTTAACCCCAAAGCAGATCACTGGTAACATTCCCTGCTCCATTCGACCACATTGTTTTCATCAAAATCTTGAAATAAAATTAAAAATAGCATGACCAGAAAAGCCAGTGAAAATCTCACAGGCAGTGAAAATTTTCGTTTATTGTGCTTTATATGTATAATTTGCCAGTAAAAAAAAAAAAGGTTTACTATACATAAAAGAAAAAAGCATTTTTATCCAAGAATTTTACATTCAAATTATAGTTTGAATGTTGATCCTTTCTTTACAATATGCAATTATATTACTTTACATAAAGAATCATTCACTAACTTCTAAGTAAATTTTAATCAAATCAAAATGCAAAAAGTACAAATTTGGTAACTATGAAATGATAACATTGTGGTGATATTTTATTTACTGGATTCACTCTTTCATTTAAAAACAATCATAATTTTAAAAGAGCCCATTTCAATTTTAAAGATGTTGTTCATATTCAGTAAGATATTTCATGTATGAACTAAAATTTATACTTAACAAAAACATTATACCCCACAGGTTTATAAGTGTCATTGTTTCAAATTTGAAACAGAAATAACACTCAAAATGCCCAAAGAGAATGACAGAAATGAGATAATTCAAATTCTGTGTTCTTATCTTCTGAAATCATTATTTACTTCAAATCTAGTGGGTTTTTTTAATTTAATTTAATTTTTTTTGAGAGAGAGAGAGCGAGCACTTGTGTGTGAGTGGGGAAGGGGTAGAGGGAGAGAATCTTTTTTTTAAGTTTGTTTGTTTGTTTGTTTGTTTGTTTTGAGAGAGAGCGACTGAGCATGTGAGCAGCAAGAGGGGCAGAGAGAATCTCAAGCTGATAGCACAGGGTCTGACACGGGCTGGATCTCACAAACCAAGAGATCATGACCTCAGCCTAAATAAAGTCACAAACACTTAACTGATCCACCCAGGTGCACTTAGAGAATGAGAATCTTAAGCAGGCTCAAGGCTCGACACAGCATGACTCAGGGCTTGATACCACGACCCTGGGATCAAGACTTGTGTACGACCTGAACCGAAATCAAGAGTCAGACACCCAACCAATTGAGCCACCCAGGTGCCCTAAATCTAGTGTTTTAATGCAGGAATATGTGGTATGATGGTGTGGGGAAACAGGTGTAAGTTCAACCAATTCTGAACCACTATGACCTGGTTCGTGAAATAAAAACATGTAGCTTATTCCCACAAAACCAGGAATTCTCTGAATTTACTTTCATATAAAATATAATGTGTATTAAAGAATACATAATAAAAATGTGCTGACTCGAAGCTTACACATAGCATTAAAACTTAACCAACAATAACCACAGCTATTGTTTCAAATTTAGATCTTTAAAAAATTTTTTTCAAGGAACATATTTGATCATGACATTATTTAGAATCAGGAGCACAAGGTGGTAATGAAAAGCAAGTTCCACTTTAGCTGGTTTAAGAATTGTTTTCAAATTCTTCATGCATTTACATCCTCTGTTGCTGACATCAGTGTGGACTCTCATGGCCCCACCCTTCTATGCCTCTACCTGTTATTCTCTGCCCATGAGCCCAGACTCAGATCATGTCAGTGGGAGCATCTTAGGGCAGCTGCACTAATACAGGACCAGATTAAGGAGGAAAGAGACTGTGTAGGAGTCACATTATTGAGAAGCTGCTCTGTGTCAACCCCACCACCAGGCATTTCCACTCACAACAGCTCCTTCATGCCTCACAACAACTGTACACATGAAGGGTTCATTTTTTTCTTTAAAAATTTTTAATCTTTATTTATTTTTTAGAGAGACAGAATACAAGTTGGGGAGGGGCAGAGACAGAGGGAGACACGGAATCTGAAGCAGGCTCCAGGCTCTGAGCTGTCAGCACAGAGCCCAACACGGGGCTTGAACTCAAGAACCATGAGATCATGACCTAAGCCTATATCAGATGGTTAACCAACTGAGCCACCCAGGTGCCCCCCACTTGAGGGGTTCTAATCTCAGTATTTGGAAATGAGGAAAAATGGATGACAAGAGGCCCAGGGGACTGCCCCTGGCAAATTGGCAGTATCTGGCCAGTTTACCTCTTGAAGGTAAGCACCTCAGATTCTGTGGCACCCCTAAGAACATGACTTAGAATCCCCTGTGTACAGATGCAGAGAAGACATGCAGAGAGTTCCCCTGCTCAAGTTAGAATAATTTTCACCTCTCCTGGGCTCTCTCCCCAGTTCAGGAAAATCACCCTTTGAACATCATTAAACCACTAAGCCTATGCCAAAAAAGGGCTTCCATTCGATTCGAGGAAATAGAGAAAGTTTGTCAGAGCTTCTGGACCTTTTCTTTTCTTTTTTGCTTCACTTCGCTTCTTGCATCTTCTCATTTCTTGCCTTCTTCTTTCCTTTCTTCCTTTCTTCTTACTGTTTCTCACTCTTTCTTTCTCCCTCTCCCTTTCTCTCTTTCCGTTTTTTTTTTTTTTATACTTTTTAAATATACTTCCTTACCAATCTCTATAGCTTAGGGAAATTTGCTGGAGCTATCACATTTAGTTCCAGGGAATTGCTCACAGGGGACCTTGCATATTACAGCATAGCTCCAAAGAGCTGATGGATCTTTTTTATGTCCTCTTTATTACTAACGCTTAGGGAAACATCATGGGTCTCTCTTTCTTCTTCTTACTATATTAAAAAATGATAATCTAGCTCTCCATATGTGCTGAGTATAGCTGAGGTCTTGCCTATTGATTTATATTGATTAGTATTCCTTTATAGCTCCCTACAGGGTACATATTGCTATTTCCAGAATCAGGTCATAGAAAGCTTTGGCTCCAAGAAGTGTAAGATTTGACAAAAGAGAAGCTGTAATCATAGTCTCTCTTCATCTTTCCACTTCCAGGGAGAGCTATCCTGTCTCCTATTGTCTTACCCTTGAGTATGACTGAGAAAAACAAAACACTGGCCACCTCAGACTCCTGGGAAAAGGGCGCCTCCCCACTCACCAGCAGGACAAAGATGGTCTAGTGGGAGCTCACGTGCCCATCTAAGGCACAAGGGGCCTGACACAAGCAGAGCCTTTCTTGAACTTTGTATCCTCTGGAGGCATGCCCTTGAGAGCCTTCATAGCAAAGAGACAGGAAAACGGAGAGCAACTGAGGGCTTTCTCTCCTTCCACATAGCAGAGGGACAGGTGCTGTGCCATTATTTTTCTCTTTGCTAGCTTACCTATTCAAAATGCATTGGGGGAAAGCAAACAGCTTCAGAATGACAAAAATATGTCAGGGAGGATTAGGTTCAGCTGCATTTAACAAAACTCAAATAAGTGACTTAATAATATACTCGTTTCTTTTCTCTCGTGTAAAAGAAGTCCTAAAGTGGGCAGCCCAAGGCTGTAATGGGAGTTCCATAGTTATCAGGAACTTGTTACCTTTCTTCTCCATCAGGCCTAGTGTATGTCTTACATCTTCGAGGTCACTTCGTGATTCAAGATGGCTGTTGGAATGCCATCTTTACTTTCTGAGACAGAAAAGGGAGGTAGGAAAAGGGCAAAATGAAACTTCTCCCAGCTGAGGGAGCATTCTTAAAAATCTCTAGAAGCCCAATCAATGACTCCTATTCATAGGAGACTAGGAAATGTATTTCTTTATCCAAGCACATCACCATCCAGAATAAATTCAGACTCTACTGGTGAGGAAAAAGGGACACTCTTTGCTGAATAGACATCCAGTAGTCTCTGCTACAAGTTCCTGGGCAAATAGCTTTGTATACATTACCCTGCTTCTTCCTCAAAACACTTCTTACTAGCCTGGAGTTAGGGAAGTCTTAGGAATTATCAAGCCAATAACTCAATTTTATTTTAATTCACATGTGAATAGAGCTTTAGCATTTAGAGAACTTGCCCCAAGTATCATTTAATTCTCAGCCCCCTCCCCCTGGAAATAAATAGTATTCTTAACCCAATTTTTCAGAGGAGGAAACTAAGATCTTGAAAGGTTTAAGTCAATTGGCTCAATTAGAGAAAAATTCGTAAAAGCACTCAGATCTCCTGACACCTGGCCCTACAAGTTTTTATCTTTTAAAAAGAAATTTAAAATACAGAAAAATTCAGAGACTATTACAAATGTCTAGACAAAATTAACACGAGTTAATTAGACAAATGTCTAACTCAGAATTAACAAATGTTGAAGTTTTGTCTTTTTTTGGAATTTTTTTCTTTTAGATTAAAAAAAAGTTAGTTGAAATGCATTTTATACCCCATAGACTCCCCAGAGATAATCAATATGAATTTGGTAGATGTCCTTCTAATCCATATCTTTCCATTTTAACTTCTGATATACCTCCATAAATAAGTTGTCTTTGCAGATTTTTTTTCGCTGAGCATGTTTTTTGAGCTCTCTCTAGGTTAGTGCATAAATTTCAATCATTTTAACTGCTATGTGGTATTCTGTTATATAAATATACAGTACATTCTATTTATTAATTTCCATTTTCCTACTTTATATATTGAGTGCTTACTCAATAAGCATGTGGGGAAGTATTCTAGGAGCTTTTTATGTATTAGCTCCCTTAATCTTCATAACAAATCCGTGAGGAAGGAGTTGTTGTAACCCCTGTTGTACACAATGAGGAAACTACAGGGAGAGATAAAGAATTTGTCCAAGGTTTCACAACCGATAAGCAACAGATCCAGAATCCAACCCCAGGGGCGATGATTCTGGAACCCCTACCCTTGACTTCTATTCTACATTACTTGGGCTTAGTGCTCAGGCATCCTTACCAGTACACCCATTCCTGTTGTGCAAATACTGTCCTCAGAGCCCTGCCTTCACCTGGTAGGACTCTCCTTGTGTCTATGGCCAACATCTGCTCTGACTGGTTGGTGCCTGTACCTACTTCAGAGCTAAGTATTTTGAAAACCACACCTGTTCTATATTGACTGGACACTTGGGTTGTTTTCAATTCTTCACTCCTATAAATAAGAGAACTTAGAAATAGAAATGCTAAGTTATAGATTATATGCACCAAAGGTTTTACTAAAAACTTTAGTTTGCTAAAGAGTTTGGATTGCTCTAAACTCTAAAGCAATTGCTTTAGTTTTTTAAAAACTTTAGTTTGCTAAACTAGAGTTTAGATTGCTCTTGATAGTTGGTTAAACTAATGAACTAATCAACTGTACTAATACACTAATGTAATTTGTGTATTCTTCATGAATATTGTCTATCATCAGTCTTCTTAATTTTGCCAGTTTCTTGGGTGTGAAGTGGTATCTCCTTTTCTTTATTTGCATTTTGATGATTACTAGTAAGGTAGAGAAGGTTTGGTTTTTTTTTTTTAATATGTTTATTAGCCATTTAGGCTTAGTCTGATCTGTATTGCCTTCCTCTTTGCTAATTTTTAAAGTGGCTTCTATTTTCTTTTATGTATTTTCTTTTTCTTTATATAGTTTGGACATTAATCTTGTGCCTATTATATCTGGTGCTAATGCCCCCCCCCATCATTTCTCGCCTCTGGCTCCATCTTTGTCTTCTGTCATATAAGAGTTTTTAATTCAATATAGTCAAATCTCTAAATCGTGTTCTTTATAGGATACAGTTTTGGTACTTTAAAGAATGCCTTCTCACTTTTGAGGTAGTGAAGAAAATTCTGTTTTCTTCTATTGTTTTAAAAATTTTGTTTATTGAATTTATTTTTCTGTTATGGTATGTCAGAAGGAATCCAGTTGAATTTTTTCCTACTTGGAAATCATTCCAACACCATTAATTTAGTAAGTTACTTTTTCCCTATGGATTTTTCAGTACCGCTTATAACATAAACAACCAAGTTCCATATATATGCCAATCTGTTTGTTTTATATACCACTGCACTGATCTATTTCTCTATTCTCAGTTTTCTTTCATTTTAATTCTCTGACTTAAAAAATAATGCAAATGCATGTCTGAGCCTAATATCTTCTATTTACTCATCAATTTTTATTGTCCTGATGCTAAACACAAGCCTAAAAGTTTGGTCATTGCCTTACAGTTCTTTAGGAAGTTAGGCTAGAAGGTATATAGTGTCTTTAGTTTGCATTTTGGAGATCCCACTTGCACTGCTGATGGATCTAGGTATTTGGAGTAGAGTTGAAGGAAAAATAAATTCTAAGCATAGTGAGTAAAAAGGGATGAGTCTTGATTTCTGCATCCACAGAGATACCCCACAGGTAATACCCATTCTCTAACATCTTCTGAGTAAATCCCAGTGACCACGCATCATTCGTAATCATCATTCTTATTAATTTAGATTAACCGAATATCCCAGTTTTTGAAGTGACAAATATGTAAAGAAGACTGGGTGAAAAATCAGTTTCAGAGCTTAGAGAACAAATTTTTAAATTGCATTGTTTTTTGTCAATGACTATCCAAACTATATAATGACCTGTAGTTGATAGTATTTTCCAGGATTTGGCTGTCTGTATATATTTATGGTATAGAATTTGATATGGGAAAAGTTCCCTCTAGGACAGTTACAAACACCATAGACAGAATATGAGGATGGATTGATGTCCTGCACACAACACTCTGAAGTACAAATGGGCAGAAAAGAAATAGATTCCTCATAATCATCCTAAGATTGACTATAGCAGTATCTCTCCTCTGCCTGAGAAATCCAACTCAGACCCTGGTGGTGAGGTGCAGGAAGAGAAGGGGAGGAAGAAGTGAGGAGAGTGGGGAGGACGGGGCCAGTCCAAGAACCAGCATCTCATGGAGCCTAGCTTTTGACCATCACCTCAACCCAACCATAATGGCTAAAAACACAGCCCTATTCTTACTGTTAAGAAGATCATAGGCAGGCTTGATAAAAATGTTTTTGTAACTCAAACCACCAGCTTTATTTTTCATATTCTATAAACCATAAAGTACCTGACCTGTAGAATTTTAAAGCTCCTGCAAAAGACTCCGGGATGGCAGCTTCGAGAATCAGCCACAGTCCAACCATAATATTGTTTTCAATATTAGAATGTATTTTCCCCCAACAATTTGACTTTCATGGGCCAGTGGAAGGTGGGGGTGGGGGAGTGGAGACGAACAATTTCTAAAGACGTGCTAACTTTCCTGTTCTGCTGCTGAAGTTGCATAAGAAATGGCAAGATATTAAGTGCACAGAGCCAACATTAAAAATTCAGTCTATTTTCTGACCATACTCCCTCCATCCTCACCCTCTTCCCTTCCCCACCCCTGTCTTTTCCCAAATAAAATTTTACCAAAGTGGAGAGATATCATTTTTAATAATTTAAGGAAATTTGAGGATATTTTTTATTTGTGACCTCCAATTTCTACAATTAAAATGGTATATTTCCCAGTTTAAACTTAAATTAAAAAGCAGCCACTGTATACCCAAGGATATTTACCTTTAAAAATTTTTTGCTCTGTATTAGAGCTGACAATGCTCTTTTCATCTTTACCAAACAAAACAACTGTTTTTATAAAGGAGAATAATCCAGGCTTTCATCTGTTCAATGCCAGAAGTTGAACAGAGAATGAAATCAAAACTCTGCCCCTGTCTTAATGGAGCCTCCCTGAAACATTGTTCCCTGGGACCATGTTTTAGGTAAAGCTGTGTTTTCACAAGATTCTCCTGCTTCCTCAGGTAATAAACCACCTTGGACACGGTCCAAGACTAAAATGCCATGCATTGAATTATGCCTCATAGTGGGTCATGTTTATGCAGGGCCCTACTGCAATCGTTCATAAATTTTTATTTCTTTTTAGTCTATTTCTTAACATGCAGACTTGACTGGCATGCTTACATCAATGGCTCTGTTTTTCGTGCTTTGTTGTGGTTGTATGTTTTAATGAAAACCCTTCCTCCTGAAAGACATCAAGCTCCATGCCAAACCTATGGAGTCTCTAGATTTTTCCCCTGGTATGTTAAGTAAGAGCTCTGATTCAATTGGCCAACAAATACATTTGCTAAATGAGACCTTTCTCAAATGTCACTCTTTCATTCAACAGGTATTTACTGAGCACCTCAGGCTCTAGGTACTGTGCTGGTCTCTGAATACAACAGTGAATGAAACTGATGTGCAGAGCCCCTTCCTGTGTGGTGGGTGCCATCCAATGGGGGAGACAGTGACAAGCAAATTCCTAATTGTCCCTTGTGTTAAGTAGGGCTGGGAAAACGTAGGAGACTCTGAGAGAGAATAGTGCAGTGAAGAAGGGTGCTACTTAGCCAGAATAGCTGAGATAGACCTCTTGGAAGTGTGACATTTGAACCAAGTCCTAAAAGATGAGGAGGACTCAGTATTCAAAAGAGAAGAGGTGGTGGTAGGAGAAGTATTGAGAGAAAAATGCAGATGAGAATACCCTGCAGAATGCTTAGACCATCTCCACTGCCATCTCTGCCCATCTACCCTCTGGCCAGTTGTCACACAGCAAGTCCAGTCTGTTTGCTCCAGGAAGGCTTCCTGCCCAGCCAGCAAGCGTGGTCCTCTCTCTTCTACAGCCTCCTCCAGCACCTCATCTGTTTCCCATGACTTCCCACTTAACCATATGCTGGGTTGTATTGTCCTCGGATGGTTCCTGTGGTTAAACTTGTCTCCCCAACAAGTCTTGTCAACCACTGAGGACAGAGTGTACACATCCCTTTGTACCCCATGCCATGTCTGCCGCAGCACTGGAGCGGAACTGACGTGGGCTGCATTGAAATGAACTGAAGACGTTTAGCCTGGCGGGGCAGGTGAACAGCCGTGGCTAAGCTGCTTTTCTATCTGCATCTGTTCGCATTAGACAAAATGCAAATAGATAGGCCCCATCTCTCTCTGTTCTATTTAGCATTTATATGACACCTTTCAGCACAGAGAAATGAATAAGTGGAACCAGAAGTGGCTATTCCATGTGCTCATCCCCCAGTCCGGCTGCAGCCAGGCATCTGGTCCCCACCTGCCCCCCACATACCCCTCCTCCCTGAAAGGGTAGGCTGCAGGCACCACCGCTTTGCTTTCAGCAGTGCTCTTCCCACTGAGCCGCACACTGTTGAAAGAATGCATTGTCTGGGCTAAAGGGAGAATGCGGGTAGCACATTACAAATCTGAGCTGTTAAGTGATAAATGAGCAATGAAAAGCATCCTGACATCATTAAGGTGTTCCTGAACACACTCTCTGCTCAGCCTCACCCCAATGCAACTTCGTGAAGACAGAATGACTTGTAGGGTGACCAAAGCCTGGCTTGGGAGTCACCAAATTGGGTCATTCCAACCCCGTGGGGTTTTTCTAGATTCTGCCAATTGGGAACACAGTCACTTTATAGAAACCACTAGACTTGCATCTCTGCAAATCTTCTTAGAGGTATGTCTCTCTTCAACCATGTAAAAATGAACTTGGCTTTTCACTGCTCATAGTATTCTCAGAGTTCGAAGTAGTCCTTCAGTGCCACCTCCCACCCCTACATTTGGGAAGCCCTCCCCCGGTCCCCCAGGGCCATGAATATCTGGACTGGCCACTCTGTAGAACCCACACCACAACCCCCTGCCCCATCAGGACCCAACACTGACAAGGAATAGGGACGGACTGCCTAGAGGGTTATAGAGAACCTTCTCTGACATTTATGAGATGAAATTTGCCACTGCCAGAAAGGGCATCCCTTTAAAATCCTTTAAAGAGCATCTTGGGGCACCTGGGTGGCTCAGTCGGTTGAGCACCAACTTCAGCTCAGATCATGATCTCAAGGTCTGTGAGTTCGAGCCCCACATCGGGCTCTGTGCTGACAGCCCAGAGCCTGGAGCCTGCTTTGGATTCTGTGTCTGCCTCTTTCTCTGTTCCTCTCCCACTCACGCTCTGTCTCTCTCTCTCTCTCAAAAATGAATAAACGTCAAAAAAATTTTAAAGAGCATCTTAACCCCTGTAATGCCTCCTGGGGGGCTAAAAGCAACCCCTGTACTCTTAGTCACCAATGCTATAGAATTCTAAGTTTCTAGAGAAGACGTCCATATTGGTCAGCACATGCAGTGTGGGGTAGGAGAGGATCAGTTCATTTTTCTCATGGCTCAATCACTGCTATTCTACTCCCAGGGAAACCATGACCTCCAGAGCAGAAGAAGGTACATAATTCTACAATAACATATTGTAACAATATGGGAAATGTCCTGGCTCCATAGCTTACTAGATATGTGACCTTAGACAACTCACTTAGCATCTTGCTTTCTCTCTCTGTAAACCAGGGAGAAGAGACATCTGTCACATAAAATATAACAAGGATTATACAATGCCAAAAGTTACATGTCTAGGACAAGGTCTGGCACATAGAAGGGGTATGGTAAATATTTACTGCTTATTGAGACCTACTCAGTATATCCCACATTGCTAAATGAGACTTTCTGTGCTTGATTTGGTCCCCTAATTTAATCCCACAACTCTCCAAGGTAAGGCCTGTATTTATAATCACTATGCTACCCTACTCACCTTGTTTCCCTATGAGAAATATTTTCATGTCAATGGCTATTCCTGTCTGCAATTTTCCTTTGAAAAATTGCTCCAGGGTGGGTACTTCCTAAGGGGAAGCTTTCTCTATTAGCTAGACAGGAGGGGAAATGTAAGGGCAAGCCTTGACCCACCATTACCAAGAAATCAACTGTGGAAATGAGTCATCTTTCTCTCGCCACTGGGCTGGACTTGGTGATTAATGGGAGACATTTAAGATAATACACTTTCTTGTTCAAGTTTTGTAAATTAAAGCTCTTAGAAATGTGACCCCAGAGAATGAAGAAAAAAGAATGAAGTAGAACAATATTCTCTTTCTAGTTGCTTGCTTTTAAAAACTTAGCCCCCTTCTGCCAACGTTTACAGAATTGTCTGTCCCTTGTCTATGTCACGTTGCTTTCCTTTTTTCCCTCCTCACCTCCAAAAGGGTATTAGTTCCAGCCAAAATGGTTATCATAGATTCCCAGCACAAACAGTTTCCAAGTTACCAAATGAGACAGAGGAACAATTGATTGTACTGGCGCAGGCCAGCGGTGGGAGATAAGGGAGTAACATGTGGGACCAAACAGCTATTGTTGCTGCATGTTTTTCAAAGCACGAATACACAGGCCGTGCTGTCTTGAGCACTTCAGATTCTTGGGAAAGAGATACCTCAGGTGCAGTTTCCCAAAGGCCAGGTACCTGAAGCCTCAGTCCACCATTGCCACCTTAACAGAGCTGTCCCGCCTTATCCTAAGATAGGCTCTAAAACCCAGTCACCAAGAGCAGCACCCTTTGACCTCCAATGTCCCCACCAGAGTTAGGCCATATGAGTGATCATGAATGACATTGATGGAGCAGTTTCCACAGGATTAAAAAGGCTTCGCAGACTTTGATTTCAATATCAAAAGAGAGGCATTTAAAACAGGACTTGAAATTTCTCATTTATAAGGGCAAGGAAGCTGAGAGACACTGGGAGCCTCGCCTTCCACTGCACTGCTTGTAGGTGGCAGAGTCAGAATCAGAGCCTAAGTGTTTGTCTTAGTCTCTAACCATGTTGCTTGAGAATGAGAGAAAAAAGGGAGGCCCAGGAAGTGAGGGAAAGGAAGGAGACGAAAAAAGATGTGGAACAAGACCTAAAATTAAGATGCAGTAGTCTTTGCTGCCTTGGCACGTGCTAAAGCATGGAGCACCTCAATAGTGTCCCACAGGTTGTTGCCCCACTTTTGCTCCTGAGGACAAGCCCTCTAGCCAAACAACCCACAAGCTCTGGTGTTAAGCACTCTGAAACTCCGCAGCCTTTCTGTGAGAGAGATGCCAGCATTTGTCAAACCAATAGGAATCACCAAACATGCAGTAAAGTTGGGGCAGAGTCTACAGGGTATAGTGTTTGAATGTTTATTCACCAATAAGAGCTCATGCGACTGCCTTGTGGCAGCACCGCTACTGGTCTGCACACGCATGCGCTCACTGCTTGTCACCCCAGTGCTGCAAAACCGGGCTACACATAATATCACCCGAATTTTGCAGATGAGGAAAGTGAAGCTCAGAAGGTTCTTCAATTCACTCAAGGTTCGGAAACTGTGTAGCTGGTCTGGGGAAAGGGCCCAGGCAGCGGTCTATTTTCAAAGCACTCCCAGGGGGGTCTTGGGATCAAGAACTGCCTGACGGAGCTGGCACAAATATCCTATGATCCTACCATCACATAAAGCCTTGCTTCATGAACTGTTCCCCACAAATGCGTTTTTGGTTTTTGGTTTTTTTCCCCCCACAAAAGTTTTATGTCACCGATTGGAGTATAAAGTCCCAGGAGTGATAAAGTTGAATAGGAACAAGGTCTTATAATAACTCGGAATCTGTTCCTTCAGTCCTAGCACGACAGGATGTACAGAGTAGACATTCAACACACGTGAAGGGTTCAGAATAGGAATGAGCACAGTGACTGCACACTTCTCATGTTTAAGGCGGGCTTTACATCAATTCTTCCATTCATTCTATGAAGTCAGTATTACTATTATTATTTCCATTTTACAGATGAGGAAACATAGGCAGACAAGAGTCTAGGGACACAATCCAAGTAAACGGCAGACCTTTGACTTGAACACAGTCTGATTCCAGAGCATGGCCTAATTTATTATGATATAATAGGAGGTTGGGGGAAGAGGGAGGGAATAAGGAGAGAAACCATAAATAGGAAGATGAAGAAAAATAGAAAATTCCAAGTTATGTTATTTTTCCAGGAATGCTGTATCCATGTACCATACATTGGGTGGCTTAAACCACAGAATCTCTTGTCTCACAGATCTGGAGGCTAGAAGTCCAAAGTCAAGGTGAAAGATAGCAGAGTACCTTCTTCTCAGCCCATGAGGATGAATCTATTCCAGGCCTCTCGCCCACTTCTAGCAGTGTAGTGGAAATCTTTGGCGTTCCTTGGCATGTAGAAACATCACCCTGATCTCTGCATTTATCTTCCACATATATTCCTTCCTGTGTGTGGGTCTGTCTCCAAACTTGTCCTTTTTATAAGAATAGTCATATGGGATTAGGGCCCGATCTCATGACCTTATTTTAACTTGATCACCTCTATAAAGAGCCCGTAGAGGAGCAAAATTTGCCACCCCCAAATATGTCCCTTTGTCATGTGGACTATTTGAGGCTGGTTATTTTTAAGAAACAAAATACTCAGAAAGAAACTTCAACTTTCCTCCTAACTGCCTGAAAGAATTTAGATAGAAGTCCTGCTCCAGGAAGGGAGCTATCACCACAGATACAAGTACAGTATAACATGAACTAGGGGCAGTAGACAGGGAGGAACATAGCAAAGTTCATGAAAATTCCTTTCTATGCCCCGTTGTTTCTGTATGGCCCAGCCAACATTTGTTCACCAAACATTTACTCTTTTTCATCTTTCTGTGGATTGTCTTCCTTCCCAAACCCCTACACTCTTCTCTCCTTATAAGCCTTAATTGCCTGACTGCCTTTGGGCCTTATATTCTTATGGAGCCCCTGTACATACTAATTAAATTTCATTTTCTTCTGTTAATCTGTTTTATGTCAATTTAATTCTTGGACCAGCCAGGAAAACTTTGAAGGGTAGGGAAAAATTTTTCCTTTCCCAAAACCCTGTGTGCAAATAAAGTCACAACCTGAGGTACTGGCAGCTAAGACTTCAACCAATGAATGTAGGAAGGGGACATAATTCAACCCGTAAGACAAGTTTAGGGCTCCGTGGCATGTAGGTTAATAAGCCAGAACTCCGCAGGAGTGGGGAGGAAATGAATTCCTGAGAGGTGAGACTCAGAGCTACCTGGAGAACAGCTCTGGTGTCTTCAGATAAGGGTGGGTCAAACTTCAGCCAAGGCCAGGGCAGGAAAGGCCACCTCGGGGTTTCTCTGGCACCAAGAAGGAGTGCTCATCCACTGGTTACCGCCATTTCCTGGCAGTGCCTGAGGTCCTGGGTTGCATAACCCTCTCATCAATGAAAAACAATAAGCTTGAAAAAAGAAAAAAGAAAAAAGAAAAAAAAATTCCTAAACAACAACAACAAAAATAAAAACCACACACAAAAACGAGTAACTTTATGTCATCTGTGAAAAACCTCAAAAAAATCAACAAGTGCTGAGTCAGGAAATTCTCCCCTAATAGCTTTTGTTGGAAACGGTTAACATTTCAACTTTATCTTTTCTTTTCTTTCAGACAGCTTCTCAGAGGTATTCAAATATAACAATACCGTCATTCAGGACTTCTGGCTCCCAGAGGACTCAGTCTGAGGCATGGCCAACACACACCCTTATGGAATCAGACCAGCTTAAATACCCTGAGGAGCTGTTTTCCTTCAGCCCTCCTGAGCTGGGGGAGAGGAGGATAATATGGCTGATACACCAGTACCTTGTTGCCATCTGGCCACCAAAGAGAGCTTCCCCTCTATAGGGACTGCTTAGCAGACACACACCCAAAGCTGAGGTATCGTCTCTGGCAGTGAGGGCAAGTAATGCCAAGGAAGCTCCAGAATGGAACTTTCCATACCACCCAGAGAGTCATGGTCACCCTCCCATCACAGGACAAAAGTTCAGCTAAGGAAGGACCACAGCCCTAATTTATTTCAGCTTTCCTCACACCTCAGTGTTCCATGTGGGGTCCCACAGCCACTCTGATATCACTGCCTCCCTATACTATTGCTACCCTGTGATTTTTAGGTCCCTGTGTACCTGCATGGTCTTCACATTCACGTCTCACAGTAGTGGGGTGGCCATCTTCTTCTGAACCAAACCAGCAAACGGGGACAGATGCAGAAGTGGTGAGTCAAGTAGGCAATAGAGAGAATTCTCAGTAGAGAATATCCAGAGGGAAGAGATGTAATGCAATTTGTCCCCTCACAGAGCAGCTAGCAATTTGGCGTGGCCTAAGCTGTTGCTGGCCTAATCGATATGTGTTCTTCCTTAATGAAACACCACCTTCTGGTCAAAGGACTCATTTTTTTTTTTAATGCAGAGCAATAAATAGCAAGGAAACTAGAAGCACATTCCCTTCCCACTGCACTCAGGCCCAAAGGCATAGCCCACTCCTCTAAGAGGATTCATCAACTTCCAGGTAGGCATCCAGTGAGCCTTAGATGGAAAGTTCATCTTTCACAATAACTTGGGTGGAATTCAATGAGCCCAGCGTTCTCAATCTTGAGCTGAAAAGTAATATGTACAGAAGAAAAGAGGAGCCAGTATCAAGGGTCATCTTTGGCCACACAGTCATCATGCTAAAATAAATAACACATCAACATGCATTGGTTAGGATATTTATTATCTAAACATGTGAGAGTTGAAGGAAGAAGCTAGCAACCTTTGCCTTTTTCAGCATGAGCATAAGACATCACTGAAGATAGCAGAAAGGGCTGGGCTAGCCATCCAAAGACTTGAGAGCACAGCCCAGCAGTCTCTGGGCTGAAGCCACTCCAGGAAAGGCTGGGAGACTGAGTCACAGGCATCACTCATGCAGAACTGAGAATTTTCACATTTTTCAGACTCTACCATGTTTTTACGTTCATTGGCCGGTAAAGAAAGGTCAGGGCAGTGAGTGTGTTGGACACTTGCTCACTTCCATTTCCTAACTCCATGAGCAGGTACCATCACTCTCATCCTACAGATGACATTCAGAGAGGATAAGCAACTCATACTCAAAGACCAGTTATCAAGTCAACATCCATTTTCCTTGCAAAAGAATGTTCAAGTAAGATTCAAGGCCAAGGAAAAGGGTCAGTAGTTTGGTGTTAGGTTGTTGTGAGCACAGACTCGCTGGCACATAACCTGCCTAACGAACCTGCTGGAATCTTACTTGAATCAAGTAAGATTCAAGGCCAAGGAAAAGGGTCAGTAGTTTGGTGTTAGGTTGTTGTGAGCACAGACTCGCTGGCACATAACCCGCCTAATGAACCTACTGGAATATAAAAGAAATCCAGTTTATCCTTATGCCAATCCAAGCTCTCTCTGAGATCCCCTCACCCTCACGCATCATCCTGGAATCACCTTAGAGCTTTCTGGGCTGCTTCTTTCTATATGAACAAGCCTCACTGTGGCACCGAAAAGCTTTTCAGGTATTAAAAAAAGTCTTGTTTAAGTCAAAACTTCTCTCTCCCTCCATACTGAAGCTTTCCTCTTCCTGTAGTCGAGGAGTGCTACCAGTCCAGTCAGAAATGGCAAAGGAGGGGCGCCTGGGTGGCTTAGTCCATTGAGGGTCTGACTTTGGCTCCGGTCATGATCTCACAGTTTGTAAGTTCAAGCCCCACATTCGGCTCACTCCTCTCAGCACAGAGCCCACTTCAGATCCTCTGTCCTCCTCTCTCTCTGCCCCTCTCCCACTTGTACTCTCTCTCACTCAAAATTAAATAAAATGTTAAAATATTATATAAATATATATATATTTTTTTATTTTAATGGCAAGGGATGTGATAAATGTTCTTCCCCATTTTTACATATCACTTCTCCTCCCCACTTCTGGGTCTTTCTGGGTCAGAGCAGAGTGAGTGGCTTCCAAGGTGCTCATGGGTTTTGCTTGGTGGTACTCCCAGCAGTAATCTCTTGACTCTGAATGTTTTCTGTGTCCCAGGTATTCAAATGCTGTTTGTGAGAACTCATACCGGAGACCTCCTCCCTGCACAGTTCTGTGATGTGGCTAAAGAACACTCTGGTAGAGTTTTTAGGAACACCCCAACCCCGTCCTTTCCCCCAGCTTGCCACCTTTCCCCCTTACCCTCACAGGAAGACCTCTTGCTCAGTGTCCCCTGAAGGCACAGATGTATCCATTTAGCCCAGAGGAGGCTTGCCACACCAATGGTGAGGCAGCAGGCTGCACAAAGACATCTTGTATTTCACAGCATTTGCTGAGTTATTCCAGCTAGTCGCCTGATTTCAGGGTGCTCCAGGCAAACTCCAGGCTTTAGGTTCCCATCTTCCTCCAGACTTTCATGGGGAAGTACGAACCTCTCCCAAGGTTCTGGGTGGATCTCTGCTCTTCTGTAGCTTCAAGTCAGCCAACCAGAGGGCAAAGGGTCAGTCTCTCCTCTGCAAGCCCCTCGATCTCTTTGAGGCAGGGCTGTTCCCTAATGTTGCAGGACCCAAGGCAAGAGTCCAGATGGAGGCCCACATAACAAATATCCAAATATTTTAAAAAGTTACAAATCTAGCTAAACAATACTGTTAAGTACAAGTACCTTCTAACCTCCTACCTTGACATCGACCCCTTGATGATGGACTGAAAGATCAGTTTGAATTTAAAATTCTCTTTCTCCTTGGAATAGAAATCTGAGAGATGTTCTTCCCATCCCAAGGCCCTGCTCCTAGCCAGTAGCCTGCTCTGCTTCTCTTCCTACCCTCAGCTGCACCCCTTTCCAGAATTGTCTCAAGCACACATATATGGCCACCAGACTGCATGTCCAGGATCCTCCCACATGCCCCCAAAACTGTTGCCCCCTGGCCATGCTTAGGCCCGGGGCTGAGCACATCCTCCTTGGGTCGATGGACCTCAACAGGCCCTGGAAGGCATTCTGAGAGAACTGGATACCCAAAATGTGATGAGGAGGAGCTCCAAGAGGACATGTCCCCTAATGCCACAGATTGCCTGTTCCATGAAGAGTGTGCTAGGGAATTCCTGGGATACACTCTCTAAAATGTAGAGGTCAGGGCAGGGACCCCACTTTAGGGAGGTCTGACAAGCATTTTCTTGGCCTTCCCTCACCAGACTTGAGAGCATGTCACAGGAAGCAGAGAGTGAATACTCTTGGTCTTATCCCCCAAAGCCATTAGCCCACCACTCAAGGACTCCCCTTTCTATGAATCTGCATATATGGACTGCATGGGATGGTGTAGGTGGAGGGCGCAAGGCCAGTCTGGCCACCTCTGATAAAAGCCTGGAGGGAGCTGTTCTGCAGTCCCTTGGCTGATTTCAGTGGACTACAGACGTAACTTTTTGCCTACTGTCCTCAGCTTTGGGGCTTCGGCCACAATTCTGAGACATCCAGGCCCATCAGGTTTCAGAATGGACAGGCACATAATACTAATGTGACACAGACTTTCAGTTAAGCAGAAGTGTTTTACACGCCTACATTTTAACACTCTGTGCGGTGGGGGGAAAAAGAAAGCATGGCTCACATATGGGCAGCTTTAAAACCAGGCTCTATTCTGTGACAGAAATAAATTTATGGAAATGTGTTCTGCAGTGAGGAAGGAGACACCAAGTTGTGGCTAAAGGAAACTCCATAAAGACTTAAAGAGAGAAATTTGCTATTTCCTTCATCTCAAAGAGCCTTGTGATGTCCCGAGGCCCCCAGTCAGGAGATCACTGCCCTAATGTCATAACACTAATACTAGGTTAACAGCAGGTACTGTCTGCAGCCTTGAGCACTCTAACTTTCTCTTAGGAGAAGTGAAGTGTAAGAAAGCACCATCACTTGCATCCAGTCCCCAGCCTCCCTGGCCTCTGCTTACCACAGTTAGGAACCCTGACCTGCTGCCTTCTATAGACTCAAACCTGTTCTAACCTCTGGTCAAGAGGGAGTTGAGGACATTCATCTAGTAAGTACTTCAGCACCCAGAAGAGAGCAGAGAATATCGAACTCATCAGGAATTGGAGGCCCTGAATTTAAGTTCTGATCAGTCTGCTTATACTTATTGGTTGTAAGATTTTTAGATGTCAGTGAATACTCTAGGCTTCGTCCGGAAATTGGGGCTAAGAAGAATATCTGCTTGCCTACCTCAGTGGAAGTCGAAAGATCTCATAGTATCATTTAGAAACTATAAGTTCTGAATTATTAGAGGTACAAGATAGTGCTTTGGGTAGGAGTATCATGGTCTTTGTCTCTTAGAACCATGGTTCTGCCTAAACTGGCAGACCAAGTAATGGCAAGAACCTCATGAGAAAGATAAATCTATAATACTACTGATAGTCTTCTGCTCCTACTGTGGTAGAGCCTGTCCCTAAAGAATGTGGTAAAAACCTCAAGACCAGGGAAGGCAACCTGGGTATGTGTGCTTGTGCAACATTCCTTACAACTCTGTAACATAAACAGCCAATTCAGACCTTATATTACCATATATGGGAGACAAAGGAGCAAAAGCTGTACAAAAGGCTACACCCCACTGCACCTGGGGCTCAGTTTTGGGTGTGAACCCACTGAGCCCATGTCGGCACGGCACAATGAATAAAGTTACTTCCTGGACAGAAAAGCCTTGGTGTCCCATCTCTCTGCAAGAATCCTGCTACACTACTACAACTTGTACTGTTATTACTTCTGCTGCTGCTGCTGCTTCTGGCCCCTTCCAGCTGAACCCTGTTCCTGATGATTGCCACACTGACCACAACAGATACACTGTCTTCCTAATCTACACCTGGCAAACTGAGGGAGCCACCTGCTACTCCCACTGTGCCCCTTAATGCCTGCTACAACATCCATTCCAGTTTGAACTGACTTTGACCTCTGTCAATGTCCTTTGAGTGGTCCCTTGTGTCATTGCTCCTTGCCAGAAGGACAAGTCCTTTGGCCGTTACTTCCTAAGATCTCTAGCTTTATGCTGGCCTTGGCTCTCGTACCCCTTCCAAGTCAGCATGGAGCTATTTGTTTTACCCATTTATGGTGGGTCTCACTAAAGCAGCTGGGCCAGTCTCTACACTGCTCAATACTATGACATTTAAACAGAAAACTCAAGGGCATGGGCCAAGAGAGGACTCAGCTGTGTAATTTGCTAACACTGTGAACTCTGGGCCTCTTTTACCCTCTGAATTTCTGTGAGATGGAGTTAAGAAAATTTACTGTGTTTGTTGCACAGGCTTATCCTTTGACTCAAATAAGGTGCATGTGAAAATGAGTTGAAGACTGTAACATGTAATAATGTAACATGTAATAATAATTATTATCACAGCTGCCCTCACACCAATTCTGTATTCTCTTCCCCTGCCAAAATATGCCTATCCCCTCTTGACTACTCCCACTCAAAGCCCAGGAGGTCATCGCTTCCTTTTCCTCCTGTGCATCTCTGCAGTGAGACAGTTTCAGCAGACACCATGCTGCCCCTACTGTCACAGGTATGATGCCAGCAGTCTCAGCCTCTTTGCCACACCCTACCAATGCCAATCAAGAAGAGGTGGCCTTAGGGGTGGGTGCTGATGACTGGTCCCACACACGTGGACGAGCTGTTTGTGAGCAGTCAGCCGTGGCAGGGCCTCTCACCGGCTGGGCAGAGGGCTTCCTCCACATTGTGTCCCCACATCACGCCACCCCCCAACCCCCGCTCCAGTCCTGCCTCCTGGGGGGCAGGTGGGAATCAAGTCCATGACAGGCTAAGGCCCCCAGAGCAAACACGACTGCATATAGATATGGGATTGGAGCCTAGATAGGCGCCTCATTCCTCTCCCACAAGGCTCTCATGGGCCATACCTGGGACAAATTCCCAACGACACTGCATTTTCTGCCTGTGTGGACAACACCTGGCAGGAAGGAAGCCTTTTGAAGGTTCAAGCTTGATGCTTCTGAGCTCTGGGCTTTTTGCCTTCTCCTCCTCTTTCCCACACAAGGAAAGGGGATGCTGGCCCAGCTCTGAAGATCTGGCGTGGTTGTGGTGTAAAGAGATTGATTCCCAGCTGTGGAAGTGCCAATAGTGCCAGAGGGCCTGAGAAAAATATGATGGCACTGTTTGTCTTTCTAGAAAACCCAGAGGGCAGAAACAATCAAAAGATGAGACTAGGTGGGACCTGCCTCAGAGGCCACCAGGATCCAAGGTTTTAAGACTTTTACAGACACTTGTCTTTACTTCTAAAAGGAGCTTCAAGGAGAGGAAGAGTGAGTGGCTACTGAATCTTTCTATCCTTGCCAATCTTTATTTCCTCCTCCTAAACCACCCTCACTCTTGCCCACCCTGGCTAGAAGAGCTGCCTGGTGTTGACTGGGGCCAAGCGGTGGTTCATGAAAAGCAGCTGGAGGGCTGGCCACAGCTGACGCTTGCTTCACGTAAAGAACCCTGGGAGGTATTTAAATGGGAGCCAGTTGGCTGACTCCTGGGCGATGGTGGGTGTGCTGGGGTAGAAGGGGCAGCCTGGGAGAGAAACCAGACAGAGATCCAAAACAAGTGAACAGGCTTAGAAGGAGTGAGAAGGAAATGGCCAAAGCTCACAAGCAGAGAGAAAGTGAAGAGTATCCCCTCGAAGGAAAAAGAGGGGGTGAAAGAGGAGGAGAAGGTGATGGGGAAGAAATAAGTTCTAGTAATGAGGGAAGAGGGAAAAAAAAACAAGAAAAAGGCTTGGGACGAAATTATAAAAAGAGGGGACATTAAGAGAAGCGGGCAATGAAGGGAGAACTCCCCAAACTATATAAACATGCTGAGTCCTACGGAAAGTTTTTTTATGAGAGTTTAAAACTAAAAACTGTGTCCGTCCAAAACATAGAATCACAGGTTGACTACCTAATGGAACCCCAAAACAGAGCTGATTTGCACCACCCTGAAAGGGAGCACCTCCTTAAAATTTTCCCCCAGATGCTTCCAGTGCCTTAGTCCAGTCTTGGGCCGGCTGCAAAATCCCAGGCCTCTCCACCCTGTCTGCGTTAGAATTTCCAGGGAAACTTATAACGTTATAAAGCCGTATGCCAGGGCTCCTGATTAGAGCAGTTGAATCTGACTGTGGTGAAGGGCCCAAGGCAGGGTTTAAATGCACCCCCAGGTGACTCTAATGTATAGTCACAGTCTAAAATCAAGAATATAGTTTATGCTATAACATTTAGCTATGTGAAGGTAAAATGGGCTTACTGGCCTTCACAAATAATACTGTTCTATGGGAAAATGCATTTAGATATAACTCCAGATGTCAGATACAAACCAGCCCCCACCCCCCATGTCGCACCCACCCACACAGTACAAAGCTTCCTCAGCCAGTGGAGGTGGGGGACAAACAGGCTGAGGGATCTACCTCCTCCTGGGACCCAATACAAGGCCGTTCAATCACGTATGGGAAACATTTCATAAGTTGTTTACAAGTCAGGGGGTTTTATCCGAGTTCAGTTCAAGCTGAGAAGAAAGGGGGAAAACGTGTCAACAATAACAGAGGGATGGAGCTCTATAAGACATGGCAGTGTCTTCAAGTTAATAAATAAAGAAGACATATGCCTGGAAACAAAGTTGAAATGTGGCTTAACAATTCCATACTCGGAAATCTGCCGAGCCAAAATGTCAGGGAAGCTACTTCTTAAAGCTGTGTTAACTTGTGTCAGAGCTGCCAGACACAACGAGATCCTCCCAATCAAACAAATACCGCCATTTCTCCTGGGGGGAAAGGAAGAAGCCAGAGCCTGAGTTCTAAATTCTGCAACTTGTGGGGCCCTTGAAGGGATTTCTCGGGATCTTCTGTGGCCTGCACACCCCACCCACGTGCCTGCAACTGAAGGCTTAGGTCCCTGTCCACTTCCTAGTGATCCCTTGGAGATAGGTGCATGGGAAGCAGGATGCTGCTTGTGCAAAACACCCGGGGAGACAGTTGGCAGTGACACAAAGCTTCGTGAAATCCTTAAAGCCAACAAGACAGAACAGAACAGGCCAGAGGGTACAGCTAAAAACCTGTTGTTTCTTCACCTCTTCCAGCATCACACAATATAAAGTCAATCAAATAATTGAATTACACAAGCAACA
This sequence comes from Paguma larvata, assembly GCA_030068075.1. Classification (NCBI taxonomy): domain Eukaryota; kingdom Metazoa; phylum Chordata; class Mammalia; order Carnivora; family Viverridae; genus Paguma; species Paguma larvata. The sequence goes on along the minus strand of CM057826.1, from coordinate 95,710,266 downwards.
GCCTAGGGAGGATTATGTAAATGGAGCCAGTGTCGGGTGGCAAAGCAGGTCTCTTGAATTCCCTTCCAGTGAGACTCCTGGTCAGTCAACAGGGGGCCGTAGGGCCCTGGTGCCCAGGCTGATGAGCCGCTGTGCCTGCACAAAACAGAATCCCAGCCGGTGCTTGTTTCTCCCACCATGACCGTGGCTGTTCTATAACAGCCAACAGGTGTGGGAGATAGATGTGGAGGCTGTGTATTAGTCTCCCGCACGCGTTCTCCATTAGCAGCAGAATAACACGCTCCTCGGGCCTAAATCGTTTGAATTCCTTTGTGAGCCAGGCTCAGCAGTTACCAGGATTGTAGACTTTTGCAAGTTACCCCAGAATGGGGGGGGGGCCAATATAGGGACATGGGGGAGCAAGTAATGTGGCACCCACCCAGGATACAATTGGAACATGGCTCAGGACACAGGGTAGCTCCAGCAACCTTAGGTGAAGCAGCACCTCCAGGGCTCTGGTCTTCTTGTCCCTCACAGTATGAGCTGCTGTTCCCATCATGGTAACTCAGACACACTCCGTTCTATTTCTACAACTTCTACAATGACCTCAGGCATTGACCTCCTGGCTTGCACCTATTCATGGCTTCTGTTTCTCATGACATCTGCTTACTTGTCCCTTTTGTGTCCCTTGGCTTCTGTATAACTCTAAAATCTCACCTTCAAGGAGCAACTCTAAGATAGAGGGGCTGGAACCCCTGAGTGGCTTAGTCAGTTAAGCATCCAACTTTGGCTCAGGTCACCATCTCACAGTTTGTGGGTTCGATCCCCATATCGGGCTTTGTGCTGACAACTCAGAGCCTGGAGCCTGCTTCAGATTCTGTGTGTGTGTGTTTCTCTGCTCCTCCCCCACTCACACTCTGTCTCTAAAAAATAAACATTAAAAAATATTTTAAGATAGAGGGGCTAAATCAGGTCAGTTAATTACTACCTCATAGGGAGCCTTCTTACCAGGCAGAATTCTCTCTCTGCAACCTCTTACTTGCTGCCGTTGGGTCAGGAAACATTCTCTGGTCTAGACTGCCAAAGCCAGGGGAGAAGGGGGCATTGTGCAAAGCATGATACTCTTTACTTTGCTACTCTTTTTTCTCATAAATGTGTCCTATGAATGCTCCTATACAACACAAGCTAGTGTGAGCAAAGCATACACAGAAAAGTAATGCCACTATAACAAGGAAGAAGTCAAATACCATTGTAGTACTAAGTGTCAATGATTCTGGATTGGCATACATGATTGAAAATCACTGTGGTGAGGTTGAATCAGGTGCAGAGGAAAGAATAATTGCCAACAGTTATCCAGCGCTAGCTCCGGGTCTGTCTCCGTGCTAAGTACTCAGCTGGAATTCACCATGATCCCCTTGTGACCTCCTGCCATTACTGTGAGGCAGTGTGTCACACCTGTCTGCTGGCCAACCCCATAGCCCTCCCAACCACTATGACAGAAGCTGCAAAAGACTTTGTCAACTTCCCTCTTAGATGAGGGGCTTTGTGACCCCCTTCTGGTCAATGAAATATAAAGAGAAATCATCTGAGAAATTTTGGGAAGGTTTTCTTCTTTTTGGAGAAAAGGGGGAAGCAGTCCTGAAATCTGGACTTTTCCTCCATGAATACCATTTTTTCCCTCTAAATCCTGCCACCACCACTCCCCGCTTCTTAAGGATGAAGACACTATCTGGAGACACCTCAGCTTATTATAGAAGCAATAGAGAAGAAGGAAAAATTTATTATGGTCCAGTTGTCAGAAAAAACCTGGGTCTCTAATAAGTCTGAGCCCCTGAATCAATATCTGCTGCATATCCAAACTGATAAAAAGAAGTTACTACTATCCCTATCTGACAGTTAGGGAAACTGAGGCACAGGATAAGCAAGTAACACTCTAAGATCTTAGCTACAAAATGGCTTAGTCTGGATTCAAAACCAAGCCTGCTGATTCCAGATTTCTAGACAGCATGACACATTACTTTCCAGCCAGAAGATATCTTAAAATTGAAAAGCCCATATTTGAAAAAACTATTAAGGACTCTGCTCAATTCTTTTTAATTAATTGATGAAGCTCAGAGTGGTTAAATGCTGGGCCCAGGTCCTATTGGCTTCACCCTCCTGCAGTATTAGGACTGAAACCTGACTCCCTATCCAGGGTTCTTCACATTAAATTATGCTTTACATTGGTCCATGCTTCCTTTTCTGAGAGAAACAGTGGTCTACAACTCCTGTATGGAACCATGGTGGCTTGCATGTTGCCTTATCTAAGGATTTATCATCTTGAGTCCTTGTGGACCTTTGAGGCTACAGAAACCAGGAAAGCAGTAAAGACCAGAGCATTGTATGTCAGAACGCTATCATATTGACCACATTACAGTCCCATGTATTTAGACTATATTAATCCAAAATATTTTATACCAGAAAACGTTACCTGAGAAGGATCCTTATTAATGGCTTTGACAATATTCACTCTGGAAGTCTGTGGTACAGTCCCTTAGGGAGAACAGTATTGCCTGGAAAAGTAATGGTAGACCCCATTCCTGAGGCAGTTTCTATTAACTTGCTCAAAAAAAAATAAAAATAAAAATAAAAACCTCTCCAATTTCCTACGGATCTCAAGAAAATGAAGTTGTGTTTACACGTAAATTTGCCATCTTTCCAAAGGGTGTTAGGCATGATGGAGACTTTGGTTTTGAAGACCAACTCTAAGAATCCTTTTATTCTGTGCTCTGGCTTCTTTTCAAACCCCTCTTAACATTCCCAAAAAGCTGCCATCATCCTGTGATTGATGCATATCTGGAGATTCAACTGAACTTGTCTGTTCACATTATCCAGCTGTTCAGTGCCTGTGGTTTTCACTCATGGTCGTTATATTGGATCATTCCCTCCTTGCCCCTAAACTTTGTGGCAGCGCTCAAGAAAAATGTAGAAGCAACTGGTATTAAGAGTCTTGCAAACTTAGCAAGAGTTGGGATAAGAAAATGTCTCCCATTTGAAATAAACTAGAATCAAGGTGGGAAATCAGAATAACCATATGTTCATTTAATACACCAGTATTCATTGAGCACTCCCACTGTGGAAAGCCCTGTGCTTAAAACTCTGATGCATTACCCCACTTCACAATGTCTCAAATGAACGAGTTAAGCACTAATAATTTATTGATTAGGAAACTAAGGTGTGTAGCAAAATAGAGTAGCCTATAATCTAAAGAAAGCAGATAACACACACCATATATGCACACACAAACTCCAACGCAAAGCAGAATTAATTTGATCCAGATCTTGAGGCTCAGATAGAGAAAAGATAGCATTCAGATCTCAGAGAAGGTTGCATTTTAACACAGGACTAGAAGTTGGATAAGACTACAGCAACACACACACACACACACACACACACACACACACACACACACACACACACAAAAGGAAAGAGGGAAATCCAAGAAGAAGCAATGACCTAAGAGATCAAAGCAGAAAACTATGGAACACACTTGGAAATGGTGAGCCCTCCAGTTTAATAAGAGCATAAGGCACAGGAGTAAAGGCATTGAGATTGGTCAGGTAGAGCATGGGTCATGGACCTAGAATGTCAAGCTGACTCTGGAATTTGAGTATCACAAAGAGAAGCCACTTTGCCACTTAGAAAGCTAAGAAACTCCTGGTCTGACCTCAATGAAAGTATGAGTAAAGTAATTGGGGGTGGCAGGGGCGGGGAGATTGGTGGCTGGGATGCCAGCAACCAGAACACTATGGCAAATAGGAAGATCTAAACCACCCGTGGTGGAAATGGTGGGGATGAAAAGATGACCACACAGGAAAAAAAAAAAAAAAAAAAAAGCAAAATACACCTGCTAATTGGTAAGTGGTGGAATGAGGTGTCTGGAATGATTCTGCTCCTGAGTGCCATCAACAGACATTCAGGTACTCTCAGTGCTGGGGAGAAAATGGTGACAAAAAACAGTAATGTGAAGATTTTCCAATTTAAATGATGCCTGGATAGCCCAGTCACTTAAGCGTCTGACTTTGGCTTAGGTCATGCTCTCATGGTTCCTGAATTTGAGCCACCCACATCAGACTCTGCTGACCACTTAGAGCCTGGAGCCTGCTTCAGATTCTGTGTCTCCTTTTCTCTACCTGTCTCTCACTAGACTCTCTCTCTCAAAAATAAACACTAAAAAATCTTTTAATTAAAAAAAGATCCCTGGCTAGCAGCCCCTGCCTCAACCTCTTCCAATTTCCCACTAAACATCCATAGGACTACACGTTTGGAAGAATGAAACACAAAAAACAGCACAAAAATGAAAAATGAATTGCCAGAATGTCGAAAGAATCTCCACCATCTCCGATGTGGCTGAAGGTAAATTTGGAGAAAGGGTAAGCAGCCAGGCTGTTGTCTGCTCTCCTGAAGTAGAGACGTACATGCATGGCACAGAAAGTGAGGTGTACCCTTGACCTTTCCTGCTGTCCACCCTTTCCTGCAGGCCCACATTCAATGCCAAAGGGAAAACTTTGTAACTGTCCCCCGCTGTACAGGTGTTTCTAAGATGCCCGGCTCTCTTTCGCATCATGTCCTCTTCCCCTAATTCCACCCCACCCAAATGTCTACCCCATCTACGGACTCATGACCACGATGAGCAGGTAGCTGAAGGGATCTATGCTGATACTTGTATTCTAGCAAGTGGAGCCCTGACACTGAAGCTAGATTAGCAATAAAGAAGCCTATATGAAGTCAAACAGCAGTATATGCTGAAGTTGTACGTCTTCACAGAGCCTCTGGGCTTAAGCATACCACAGAAATCAGGGAAGTGAGAAGATCCCATTTCTGCACAGCAGAGCCACAAAAATCTGTCTGTTGGCAAACCTTGAGTCCAGAGGGAACTTGTCTCACCTGAGGATTAGAAAACAATAACCTAAACAGGGAGTCCTGTGAAAAAAGGGCCAAAGCTCAAGAGAACAATACCCTAAAGATCCAGAAGATGCACCCACCTTTGAAAATGATTTACTGTTAATAAAAAATATATGTATTATGAAATGTTCTATACCTTCAACAGGATCTAAGAATATTTGGCCTCTTAGAAACAGGAGCAGACTGCCAAGCAGCTGAACTGCAAGAGGGTGAGGAGATGAAACGGCACCTGGAAGGGTTGCAGAGACAGCAAACCTGGCAGGGGGGAGAGGGAGGAATTAAAATGCAAGCCATCAAGTCATCATTGAAGACAGTAAAACAGACACTGGGAAATCAGGGCTGTCATGTGCAGAATGAACTTGAGAAGCTCTCCCAGGGAATGGGGGAAAAAAAGTAGAGGCAGAAGAGGGAGGCAAAAAAATGTGCTGGTATTTTAAGACAAAAGATGGCATGTGCAGAAGATAAAAACAAGATATTCAATCGACAGATGATATACGTTGATTAAAAACAGGACACAAACGATGTAGGACCGAAGCGGTGAGCACAGGTAAAAGTGGGAGGCCTACAAAGGTAAATTTCTCATACAGGAAATCAGCTTAATTTCTCTGTCTCAGGGTTGTTGTCTCTAAAATTGGGTGTGAGGACATGCCTAGGTGGCTCCGTTGGTTAAGTGTCGACTTTGGCCCAGGTCATGATCTCCTGGTCCTTGAGTCTGAGCCCCACAACAGACTCTGTGCTGACAGCTCAGAGCCTGGAGCCTGCTTCAGATTCTGTGTCTCCCTTTCTCTCTGCCCACTCGCAGTTGGTGTGTGTGTGTGTGTGTGTGTGTGTGTGTGTGTGTTTGTGTGTCTTTCAAAAATATTTTCAAAAAGTTTAAAATGTTAAAACAACAATACAGAGTATTTATGAATTGTGAAGGGGATTCCACATGTAAGGTGCCTGGCTTCCATACTGGTGTCTAGTAAATACTATGTAACATGGGCTGTTGCTTATTATCACCCTATAAATAGCTCATATTAATTAATAAGCAAAGTTAAGTAAATAAATAACAAAGACTGAAGAGTTCATCAATGCAAGAAGAACTATCAATAGCATTTGTATTTCCCTTATTTAAGAATCAAACCCAAATTAAAGCACAATCTTCTCTAATAGCATCTTAGCTGCAGTTCTTTCATTAATGATCATGCTCTATGTTGATAAAGATGCACTCAAAGCTCTCCCCACCTTGCTGGTGACACTCTCAATTGGTTCCAACTTTACAGGTGATCAAAAAGATGACAAGGGTTATATTCTCGGTATGGACTGAATTGTGTGTCCACCACCAAAATCAAAGTAGCAAAGCCCTAACCACTGTCCTTCCATAAAACTGTATTTGGAGATAAGGCTGATGAGGGAGTGACAGAGGTTACAAAGGTGGGGTCCCAATCCAATAAGATGGCATTTTTACAAGAAGAAGAAGAGTTCTGTCATGTGAGGACACATGGAAAACCCCACCATCTGCAAGCCAAGAAGCGAGCTCTCACCAGAAACTCAATCAATAAGCACTTTGATCTGAGATGTCCAGCCTCCAGAACCATGAGACAATCCATTTATGTTGTGTAAGGCCCCCAATCCACGGTCTTCCATCATGGCAGCCCTAGCGGACTAATATAATCCTTTAAGCAGAATTTCCATTTATAGGAGCCTATCCTAAGAATATAATCAGTGAGGTTGATGAGAATTTATGGATGTGTCCTACAGCATTATTGGAGTAGTTAAAAACCACCTAAATGTCTAACAATAAAGGAATCTTTAGAAAAATGCAAAATGCATATTGCTCTGTACCAGTTAAAGCCAGGATTTTAAGCCTATTTAATGTAGGAAAATGATTATCACACACCTAGAAAAGCAGTAAACAATATCTGATCCTTTTTTTTTTGTCAAATTACATATTTATCAAGTATATACTAATAGAAAAACCAAAGAGAAGATCTGCACCAAAAATATTAACATTAATATTCTCTCTGAAGGTAGGATTACAAGAAGAAATTTATTTTTAAGATGTTCTAAATCTCCAACAATCATCCATATTATTTTTACAATCATAAAATAATATTTAAAAAACAAAGCATGTGAATCCTACTTCTGCCATTAGTTTAGAATAGCCTTTACAGAGAGCTTTGTCGGGGCTCCTGGGGGCTCCTGGGTGGCTCAGTTTATTGAGGGTTCAACTTTAGCTCAGGTCATGATCTCATGGTTAATGAGTTGGAGCCCCACATTGAGCTCTGTGCTGACAGCTCGCAATCTGGAACCTGCTTTGGATTCTGTATCTCCCTCTCTCTCTGTCCCTCCTCAGCTCATGCTCTATCTGCCTCTCTCTCTCTCTCTCTCACAAGTAAACAAACATTTAAAAAATATAAATAAAGCCTTGTTCATGTTACGCTTGTCTCCTGTTTATAAAGTTCTAGAAATATTATCATTAAATTGCTTTCATAAAATAATTGCTTTATAATTTTCATTATTACTAAAAGTTGCTGGCATGGTTACTTTGTTAGTAACTCCTGAATTATCTTTTATCTACCATCCCCAAACAAATATGTATGGTTTCCATCCAAGGGTTCTATGATTAGAACCTAACAGAATTTTTGCTTTTTTTCTTTAAGATGCATTGGTGTAAATATCACACCAGGATCCTTGGAATTTCAAATATTGAAAGAAGTAAACATATTTTTTCAAAAAACATTAACATGAAAAATATTTTCTGGAAGAAAGAAGAAACTTGGTCTATATTGTTGAACTACAGTGTAAGAGTGCAGGCTAGGAGAAGGAAGATTTCTCCTAGAAATCAAAAATTCCAAGAAATCCTTAAAAATGAGAGTTTGCCTGCACAGTAGTGAGCCCTCCACTGCTTGTTTGGAAAAAGGAAATAGCAGAAAAGTATATCTACATTAAACGTGAACCAGACTGAAAGCTGGACTGGATAACATTTCAGGAACAATAACCATATAATCTAAGGTCCAACCCGATCATGTTTGAGAGAAAAGATTGAATAATTGCTCTGAGGCCAGAGCATCTTAATTAAATGTATGGTCACCCTGCTCTTGGGTTTCTTCTAACTCTTAAGCATTAAATGAAATTCTACATTCATAAATTTTAAGTCTTTGTTTCAAACGCTGAACTCTTCCAACATCTACGTTTTAATGGCTTAATGGTTTAACGTAATGGTCAGACATTCTGATGTGTAACAACCTTCCTCTGAATGGAAGGGGGTGAGGATGGGAGGTAGAAGGTAGAAAGGCTGAATTTGCCTAATAATTGGCCCTTGGAGAAAAGAGTTAATTGGAAGCCTACAAAGCACAGGGCACTGGCAACCCCAGAATTATTTTGAGCTGCAGTTAGCATACCTAGATGATTACTAGTTGGATATTTCAGTGTTTCCTAAGCATAGCTGGAATGTGTGACTCTGATTTGTTTTCCAGCTGGAAATGTTACAGAAACAGGAAGACTTCTGCTTTTGTGTGTCTTGTTGTATCCTGCCTCTGTTTGGCAGGAGCTCTGGTCTGACAGTACTGTACATCACTTCCGCTGTGCTCTGGGCTCCACAAAAGTAATTTAGAATGAGCTCTAACAACACCCATCAAATCCCCCCAGTAACAGATAAACCACTCCCAAGCTGATTTCATGTGGTTTATTGTCTACCATGACTGCAGGGTCTTCAGTTGGAAAATGGAGAGCGAAGAGGTATGTAATAGGCTCTGGTAGACCCCCACTGATGGCCTATGATTTTTAAGAGATCCTGCCTCTTCTGAATATCCCTATTGGCCTACCAAAAGCACCACTGGGTGAAGTCCTCCTATTTATATAATTTCCCTGTGGGAATGCAGAAGTGTTTTAGATGTAAGACAGGAATCCATGAGCTATCAATAATGTATACATTTCTACCATTAGACTATAAACCCTCCTGGGACAGAAATTCTTTTTATTTTCTTGTGTGTCCTCATGGCTTGACTCAGTACATGTTAGGAAGAATGGTGATGTGGTAGTGATAATAGTAATAATTACAATGGCTATTTTTTAAGGAAGGTTATTGTTTGCCATTAACAAAAAGAAAAGGGCTGCTGAGAGAAAGAGGTGAATTTTGAGGGAGGAGTAAGTCTAGTAATAACTCAAAGATGCTATCAAAGGCAGACCAAATGGGGGCTGCACAGCAAAACTAGTGCGCAGGTGGGAGGTACTAGGCACATGACAGGAAGGGGAAGAATCTAGAAAGTGGAGACGACTGTGAAATGGATACTAAACAGAGCTAAAGGCAAGTCATACCTGGTTACAAATTCTCCCTGAAGATTGGAAAATACGCAGAGGGAACAAAGGTCATCCTTTACCTGAGCGGAGAACCATGTCACATTTCTAAAAACCCAAGAGGATGAGCCCTTTCCAGAAAGGCATGTATGTCCATTAACAAGTTTAACTGCAAGGAAAGAGTGTATGTCGTTGGGCATCGTTATTAACCTCTAGCAGTTGGGAAGCTGGGGAGAATGAAATGTGCAAGTTGCCTAAAAGCTAATGATGCTATCTTCTGTTTTTGCACATTTAAGAAAACAAGCACATTTTTTGGGTGCTTGTAACCTAAATCTATCCAGCTCCTCCCCAGAATCAGAAGCCCAGGAACTACACATGAGCAAAACTGAGATATTCCACAGTCACCCTTAACCAGTTAAACCAACCTCTTCTCTGAAGCTTTCACAATATCAACCAATAGGACAGCAACACTGAGAATACCTGGAATGAAGCCAAACTATCAGTTGGAGAATAATGTCCATCCCTGAACACCCCTGAAAGAGCTGAGCTGAGGGGGAGAGAGGACAGCAGAGGAGAGCATTAGGGCAGGTACATGTTGTACAGCCAAAGACGCCCTTCTCAGGTGCCTGGAAGCACAGCTTCATATAGCTCAAAGTAGCCAGATACTTCTGGAACCTGAGTGCTCTGGATAGACTAGCAGAAAGCTCCAGAAATAGGTCACGTATAGGTTCCATTTTAGCAAAGGCTGTGTATTATCCAAAAAGTCCACCAGGCAAGGTAGAAACAGCCTGTCGTGACATGCTGTTGCAAACAGATGCCATTCCAACAAACTGAACAACAACCTACACATGAGTATTTTCTTAGGAAAGCTCAGTGTAGCCCCTTCACCAACCACAGATGGAACTATCTTTGTAAAGAATTCCAGCAGACAATGAGCATCATTAAATACTGCCTTCTCTGGTATAAAGAGCACTGCAGTGGAAGTCAGGAGATTTTGGCTCTAGTACCTATTTTGCCACCAACTTGCCTTATGACCCCAGTTACTATTCTCTTGATTTACATGCCCACATCAATAAAATCACACCTTCCTTTCCAATTCCAATTAAGTCATGCACACAGGAGTATTTGAGTATTGAATGAGATAACTCTGAAAATTACATGGATGAAGAAAGTAAAATTCGAATGTAATGTACTGTTATAATCTGTCTGAAGGCAGTTTTGTAGGATAAAAGTAAACTAAATAATGGTGTCCTGTGCTCAAAGAGGCAAAACAAAATCATTGCTAATGTTTCCAGACAAAACAAATTCAAATCATTTGCCTTTTAAACCATGCCTATCACCATGAAAAAAGCCTTGCCAGTTTGTCTTCAAAACAACCTTATTTACCCCTTGAAACTCAAGCAATAAGGCTGGGATGGATGAGTCCCTTTACTCAGAGGTTCCCATCCCACCCCTTCCTCCCCAGTGCTGTAAACAGAGGTGTGTGAGTGTATCTGCTGGTGAAGGAACAGACAGGAGAAGTGCCAGATTCTGGTAAGCAGTTACCAAGCTTCCACCCAGTCCCTCAACCCCAGAATCCAAGAGTTCACTGTAAGTTGCATTGTGAGGCAGTGTCAAGACCTCAAACACAATTTCTTTAATGCAGTACTCTTTTCCTATAATCTTGAACACTTTTACTCATTTCTGCTCTTCAATAATTGAGTAGTGAAGGAAAAATTTATAAACACTCATGCCTCCTCAGTGGACCTGGAAAAAAAAAAAAACGTTCCACAAAGTCATGTAGGCAGCATACATTAAAGCACACCAGGGAGTGGTGATAGAAAATTCTAGACATTAGAAGAACTTGGGAATGCACGAGTTCTGCCTCTACAAAGACCAGCTGCTCCAAGCCATCCATTGGTTGGCATAACTTGCATTAAGCTCCTCACAAACATTTTAGCTCTAAAATTTTCTCTTGGTTGTATCTTGAGCTAGACCAGGAATCAAATCACATAAAACTGAACTCTGCAAATTTGAAACTAACCAATACCGTTTTTTAAAAGCTCTCAGGAAAATAAAATGGATTAGGCAGGAAAATTTTGTAAATGGAAAATATTGCATATACAGAGTCTGAAGCAATCCAGGACATTTTAAACCAGAAAGCAGATGGAATAGGAGCAATACGAATTAATGTAACTGTATTTTGCCAAATGCAAAATGACTCTAACTCCAAACAGAACTTTTTCTCCCCGACTTGTTGATTGCCTATGTATATAGGCAATATATACTTTTTAATTACCCCTGGGTAGAATTTGGTGAGATGTTTGGAGTAAGAATCATTGAATCTAAAGATCGAAGGTACACCAAGTTTGGCCAAACCACCCATGGAGTATCAAACTAAGAAAACAAGCAAATAAAATATGTGTAAAATACACTGGAAATAGTATTTGTATACTAATATGGTATATAATTAACAAAAACCATACATGTGGCAGTTTCTAAAAAATGCCCTGCAAAGAAAAGGTATATTAATAATGAAGGGAAGGGCAAAATTTTGTAACCGGTACTTCCTGGCCTTGGATCTCTCAACATGATCTCCATCTTGTCTCTTGGACATCTTGGCAGCTTCCCAATGTAGGAATCTTGGTCTTGGGTGTCAAGTCCAAGCCGGTCTTAATCCTGATTCAGTCCTCTCTAGGCCATCAAGCCAGGGTCAGGAAGATTTACCCAAATTACCCTGGCTGGAGTAAATCAACTCCATCATAGTAGAGCACACTAACGAGATAATTAATCTATGAAGTAATGAGATGGGGATTGACAGATTTTTCTACTGCAGTGCAGAGAATCTGAGGACTTCTCAATGAATCTGCCCCTTCTCCAAATTCCTGCCAAGGTTCCCAAGTCTGGAGCCATTTCCCTGAGCATGGACATGATTTGACCTGCAGCGATTGTCAACCAGGGCAGTGTCAGGGGAATAGTGCTCTAGCAAATTCACACAGATGACTCCCTGGGTCACTGACCAGCAAGACTTCTATTTGGACAAGGAATCTTGCTCAGAATCCTAAACCACCACTGGCTCATGTTGTCAAAGTCCAACTTTTTAATGCCAAGTCACTTTAGAATATGGATGACGAACATGGAATGAAGATTTCCCCTGCACCTGCAGTCTCTCTTCCGAACCACACAGCCTAGAACTGCACATTCATGATAAAATAGAATCACTACAAGGTGTTGGCCACATTCTTATTTTTCTTTGATGTACAAGACCTCTGTACTCCCTTATCTCTGCCACAAAGCCCTCTTCATTACTCTTTGCTCAGTCTCCAATCTCGTGCCATCTGCTACTATCAGGTAGAAAAGCTCAGGAAGAAATTAGCATCTGGAAATACGTTAATTTTGGATGAAAGTAGAGGATGAGAGCAGAAATTAGAGGCTGCCAAATGGAGACATCTGCTCATTACAGCATTTAACACACAGCAACAGCATGATCCGGCATGAGTGAGAAAGAAGGCTTGAAGACCCACAGTGGTGACCAGGGAAGGTGGCACACAGCAGGCACCATCAGAGGGAATTGGGAGAGACGAGCCAGGGAATTGACACTTACCGAATGAACTCCAATGCTGAAGGGCGTGTGCCCTGATGCCACAAGGAATGTGAGAGGAATCAGAATCTCCAGTCTCTGTAGAGCAAAGCCTCGGTCCTCATTCATCCCTGGGCAGCTTTGAAAAAGGATAAAAGGTCTATTCATTTGGAATCCCAGGAAAGACAAGTGGAAAGACTGTAATTCCAATACAATATCCGTGTGTACAAGTGCTCAGTTCTGTGCCAAGAGAATGCAAAGATATGGACTCCTTTCCATTCGTAAACCAAAATTGTGTACTGGGACCATTTCTAAATCGCACCGAGGATCCATACTAGGGACAGTGGCCTTAGCCTTCCATACCTCTCTGCCCTTCACTGCTCAACTGGCTTCTCTGCAACTGCTTCTGGAATCAACCAGGTGTGGTCCACCACAGGAGCTTCCAGAATACTGAGCAGCTTCAGACACTTCAGATGGCTTCTCTTTCCAGGATCATCTCTAACACAACAAACCTGTACACTTAATCGAGGAGCAAGTGTTACCACTGTACTAGAAACTAGCAGTAGCATAACATAGGAAAGAACCTATCACTTTGAAGGTTTGTAAACTACATTTCCTGCAAAGTTGCTGTGAAGGAACAAAAGTGGGTGGGATTGCAGAGAGCTAACCTAACAACGTTCATTTACCTCAGAGGACAGTTGAGAGAAATGGCTAATAAAAATTATTACAAATCACTACACACACATAAAGTGCTTCGTAATAAACACTAATTCTTTAATCCTATACTGCTTGTTTTGTAGGCCTGAAACTTAAGTAAAAGTTGAACAGAAAGAGTAAGAGAAGCAAATTTCCTTTTCTGTAGTTTTCTAGTTTTAAGCAAAGACAAAAAAAAAGGAAGAAAACCCCAAGAAGTCCATTTTTAAATTGCTGCTTATGTAACAGGAGCCTGTGAACTGCACCAGAATTTAATTGAAGGAAAAGTAACTGTAGGGGAATTGCTTGGAGAACTGCCAGAAGGGTTTTAACAGCTGGAAGTTGAAAAGTGATTAATTTTGACAGCAATAAAAGCCTCATGTTCATACATAATTATGCTTAGATTTGTGGACTGCTGGAATTTTTTTCAATGCACTATTAACCTTTTGCTGTCCAAGTTGCAATTTAGATACTTTAAATGAGTCCCTATTTTTAAGCTGAGGAATACTTGATTTTCATGGCTTTGACTCGTCTCTACACAAGGAAGACTGGGAAAGAAAGTGTGGAATAACCTGGATGGGTTCAAATACCTTTCTGAGTATTGTTAGAACTTCTTGGAAATAAGGTCCTTTCATTTTACTACATTCAGGAACAATGACAACAAAAAAAAGTGATCCAGAAAAAAGGCATTCAGAGCAAGGAAAAGATGAGATTGAAGCGGAGGTCCATTGTCAACTATATGATTGAGGTGAATTCCTACCAGTAGGAAATAGAGACAAATCTGTAAGGGGACACTATAATGCCACATACAAAAAGACTTCATAGGTCAAGAAAGTAATAAGTTAAACTTCTAGAACTTCCTGTGTTGCTAACTAGGTATAAAAGTTTCTCCCTAACTTTTTTGTTTCCCACATAGGAAGAGAGGGACTGAGCAGATAATTTAGAAGATCTAACACCTAAAATCTAACTATTGTAAATCACCAGCTTTGAGATTAACACAGTTTGAAGTTTTCCTTTTAGTCACCTTTACTATACTTGTATCAGCCAGTTTGACCAGATAAAGTGAAACATTGGGAATATAAACTATTGCCAAATTAATTAGAAATAGCTAATATTTAATAGTAATTACAGCAGTTGACAAGGCATGATTCTAAGGACTTTATAAATAGTATGTCTTAATACTCAAAACTACTTGATGAGGCAGGTCCTATAGTTCTATTACTATTAACTCATTTTACAGAAACTGAGACCATAAAGGGGTTACATGACATCCCAATGTCAATAGTTGCCTGATGGAAATGCTAAGATTTGTGAGCTCTACTGTCCTTTTGTTCCCAAGCAAATATTATTATGAACGCAGTCAATTTGTGGCATTAATGGTGGAATGGAAATAACCTGAAACAAAAGAAATGAATGCAGTTTTCGTTCTTCCATTTTCTCAATTACCTTGGACAGTCCACCAATTTCTCCATTCCAACTTCCTTAATTTTGAAGGGCAGGAGTTGTCTAAATCAGTGGTTCTCAAGATGTGGTCTAGAGGACCAGTGGTATCGACCATACCTGGGAACGTGTTAGCAATGCAAATTCTTGGGCCTAAACGAATCAGAAATGATGAGCATTCACCTGTGTTTTGACATGCTTTCCAAGTGATCCCAATGGACATTAAAGTTGGAGAACTTTTGCCCAGAATGATCATTAAATTACCTTCTGATTCTCACATGCTATGATTCTGTCTGTAAATGTCTGACTTTAGGTTGTTGGGTTTAAAATTGAGGTGGTTTTATTATATTTAAATTCTTCTTCCCTGATTCATCAGACATTGGGCCTCTGTTGCCAGAGAATGGGGTAGATACCTAATGTTGGCTCAGTGAAATGATCATTTCCTGAGTCATCATGAGCGTATTATGAAATTAGAAGGCAGAAAGAAGTCATGAATCTAAGTGCAATGTTACTCGGAATGTTTGGTTTTGTTACCTCAAGCAAAAGTGTAAGATTGAAGTCCACATTCAGAGCCTCAGCATTATCTGAGTTCTTAATCCAACGGCATGCACCACATGGGGGTTTAATGAATCCTTGTCAGTCCTGAGGCAAATGACAACCAAGCTGTGATTAGCAGCCTGGAGGACTTGGTCTATGGTTAATCCCATATTGCCAACTGTGCCAAAACTCTGATTTACCTTTTTCCTTCAAGTCAGAAAGAAGGCGATCCCAGAGAGAATGTTGGATTTACCTCTTAACACTCCATTGCCATAGGATAACTTAGCAGACAAGAACAACTCCCCTAGAGTCAGAAGGCTTGATACCCCATTAGAGAGGATTCCAAGGGTATTCATGAACACCAAATTTAAATAAGTCTTTGCTTTGTTTTATTCAAGAATCCACCTGCTCATCAGAAACGGCATGGGAAGACCTCTAAGTTTTTTGGTCAACTGAGATATGAATGTCCAATATCTCCTGTTTAATAAACCCACCTGTGAAAGCAGCACATCAGGTGACCTCCTAACTCTTTGTACAAAACTCAAAACAGGGAGAGCAAAGACCTCTTCCCTACTTTGTTTTCATTTCTGTTGTTTGATTATTCATCTTTTTAAAAAGCTATAGCCAGAAGAAACACAGAGGCAGAAATAAAACTCCTTCAGAGTTAGAGAAGTTTCTAGGGGAAAAAAAAAAAGAAACTTACGAAGGAGTACTACATTGAGAAAAAAGTGGCCACATAAATATGAACTTATTCAGAACTGTAACTATTAAACAGCCAGGCTCTGCTTCTTAGGACAGATTAAGGGTAAGACTTACATGTGGAATAACTCTGGTATTTTTCACTCTCATTAAATAAAAGACCAATCATTTATTCTAGACCATCTTTGAGATAATGATTTTGTTTGGCCATAATAAATATGAGAAGAGTTGAAAAAAACTTACAAACCATTTCTCAGTCCAAGTGTACTTGAAATGATGTGTTACCAGAGATTTTGCATTTTTTTTAAGTTTCTTCATTCATTCTTGAGAGAGTGTGAGAAGGGGAAGGAACCGAGACAGAGGGAGAGAGAGAGAATCCCAAGCAGGCTCTATGCTATCAATGCAGAGCCTGACGTGAGCCTCTATTTCACAACTGTGAGATCATGACCTGAGCCCATACCAAGAGTTGGACGTTCAACCATCTGAGCCACCCAGGTGCCCCTGTATTCTTTTATTAAAAATAATCTAGGCACAATTTTCTAACTCTGGACACCTATATATTGATATGACCCCACAAAAAAAGTCAAGTTGATGTTGTATTCTGGACTACAAGGCACAACCTATGAAGTAGGAACCATTATTATCCCCATCTTACAAATACAGAAACTGAGGAACAGAAAGTTTTCTCTCATCTCAGCCAAATTTGCAAGACTAGCACATAGAAGAGCTTAGACTTAAATCCAGGCAATCTGGCTCAAGAGTTCATTGCCCTGGATAATTAAGTCACTTCTGTTTTACTTATTCCATGTACCACTTAGGAATGTTTTTGGTGGTGTAACCAAAAACCAAACTTAGTGTAGCCTTTAAAAATAGGAATTCATCTTCGTTACTTAACAGTAAGTATGGAGATCATACTTATTGACTTGCTAGAAGGGTTCAGTTGCTCACAATGCCCTCAAGGACCCAGGCACTCTCCATTTTGCTGAACTATCATCTCACCATCCTCATACTTACCTCGTGGTCACTGCTCTTCAAGGCATGATCTCCCCATTTTAGGAAAGCAGAATGGGTAGGAGAAAAAACAGCTTGTGGGGAGATTTTATCTTTTCACTTGGGAAGCTGAACTTCAGTCAACTCCCTCTTATATCTCACTAGTCAAAACAAGATCACATACCATCCTTCAACCAAAGGTCGAGCAAAATGAGATTATTGTGACTGGTCTTGAGTAATCATGATTTATATTTTGGGACTGGGAGAGGGGCTGAACCAATGGATCTCTAGCTAGCTCCTGTATAAACTAGACTACAGTCAGTGAAGAAGAAGAGTGGGCAGGAAGAGGGATGAGTGTTGGGTGACAACAAACACTGCCTGCCATACTCTGACTTTGGAGTTTGGGTTGTTCCTCATTATTTAACTTATGTGAATTATGGAAAGGCACTATTCCAAGAAATAGGAGATAAAGATAAAAGACATGATCTCTATATAATTATCAGTTACTTGAAGGCTTTGAGAGAACCAGTCTCATACTGGATTTTAAATAAAGAGGTGAAAGAATTTGAATCCTGTATAGCTGAGGGTGGCAAGTGACTGTCAATAGAATCCAAGAGACCTTACCTTGGCTGTGAG
This sequence comes from Paguma larvata, assembly GCA_030068075.1. Lineage (NCBI taxonomy): Eukaryota > Metazoa > Chordata > Mammalia > Carnivora > Viverridae > Paguma > Paguma larvata. Next base: position 95,692,511 of record CM057826.1, on the reverse strand, counting down.
TAACCAGCAGGTGGGAAAGGACAAGCCCCAAAGCACCACTCATAGACTATAAAACTACAGGGGTAACTGGGTGGCTCAGTTGGTTGAGCATCCAGCTTTGGCTCAGGTCATGATCTCACGGTTCATGGGGTCGAGCTCCATGTCGGGCTCTGTGCTGACAGCTCAGAGCCTGCAGTCTGCTTCAGATTCTGTGTCTCCCTCTCCCTATCCATCTGCCCCTGCCCCTTTTCTGCTCACACTCTCTGTCTCTCTCTCTGAAAAGTAAATCTTAAAAAATTTAGACTACAAAACTATAGATAGGGCAAGTCTTGGTTATGTGATTAAAAACTGTGTATGTTCAGTATTTGGAGGTATTCAGCACACGAAGTTGGTTTGCACCGACATGTTTCTCCTAGCCTCACCTGCCACTGGGTATAGATAGAAGCAGGCAATACTGAAGCACACCTCACTGGCCCCTGCCCCCTTCAGTCTCTGAAAATGCCCTATTCCATGTTTCTGGATGTCCAAATGGGATTTTCACATTTTCATACAGATTGGCCCAATTCCTCCGGGGGTGCCCCCTGCTCAGATCGCCACCTCCACAGTGTTAAATCTCCACCCAAAGCAGAGCAGGGGGAATCTACTCTCCCCTCTGCTTCTTCCCTAACCCCACTGTTAGAAGGGTTTGGAAGTAGTGTTGCTTGTATCTTCTCTCTCCCTGGAACTCAGACATATATCCATAGGGCTGGGCTGGGCACAGATTCAAGCAATAGGGACTGTGATAAATTCACAATCTTTTCTCTTCCTCAAATACTATAGCTTGTTATTGCATCATATCATTTTGTCTGGCTCTTTCTTCCCTTAAGACAGCTGACTAGTTCTCTCTGTTCTAGGAATTTATTCTTAGGAAATAGCCAGACCCAAGGCCAAATACATGCATAAGGAATCAATTACAGAGTTCTTTATAATGGTAAAGAAAAAAATCTTAAATTTTATCAGTAGGATATTGGTTAAATTAATTACAGCACGTTCATTTTGAAGAAGAATCTGCATCCATTTAAAATGATGAGATAGATCTTACATGTATTAATATGGAAAGATGTTCATGATGTATAATTGAACTGGGAAAAAGTATGATCTCATTTTTGTAAAAATATAAATCAACACTTGCCTGTGTGAATGTATGTGCATTAATGTATGCACACACTCACATGTAGAAAATATAAGTTATCTCTGGGCAGCAAGATTAGCATATTTTTACTGTCTTATAAACCTTTTTCTGAACAGCATCAATGTTTTCATAAGAAGCATGAACTGTTTTCACAAACATAAAAAAATAAAGCCATCTTCATTTTGAAAAATAATGTTTTTAATAAAACAGATTTTAAGAATGGATGCATTCTTTAGGGTGAAAGTGTGGGCGGGTAAATAATCTCCACCTAGTAACATTATTTAATAGAAGGAAGGTCTGATCACTTACCGGAAATTCCTGGGTGATGTGGAAGAAAGAGAACCTTGACGGAAAGATGATGAATACTGTACATCTCCCCCAAAATATGTCACAATGGCCATCATTGTAGTATTGCCAACCTGGCTGCTCCCAGAAGCCTGAGCAATCAAGACTTCTGGAAAGAAAAAAAAGGTATATGGGACAAAGCAAACAAGGCTGGTGTGTTTTGTGATCACCTCTTTATAGTCTTGCCCCACTTTTCCACTTGGTTTTCTTTTTCTAATTGATTATAAAAGCTGAAAAGTTAACAATACTGGCATTTGTGTTACATATTTTTTCTCTATTTGTTTGCCTTTCAAGGTTTTTGTGTGTCATTTTATACCATACAGAATTTCTCATTGTTTGTGTGATCAACTGTAACAATCCTTTCTTTTATGATTCTTGGCTTTGGTATCACACTGGGAAATGCCTTTTCTACCCCCAAAGATACCCAAAATATTCATCCATATTTCATTTAACCTATAAATGCTCATTTTTTACAATTAAATGTGAATTAATCAGAATTTATTTGTATGCGAGGTAAATAGTCTGCCCCAGTGGGTTAGTCATTTCCCCCAATAGCACATATAGACTCTTCGGCCTTCCCCCCAGTGATAAGAAATAAAATGTGTCTCCTATACCAAGCCAAAACAAAATAAATGCACAAGGGTCTACACATGCTTATCCTTGGTTCTCTTCTGGACTTCTATTCCATCATCTGCCTGCCTGTTATTATAGTTTTAAGATACTTTATTTTCTGATAAGACAAAGCCCCCCTCGTTACTCTTCTTCTTCAAAAAGCATATTAGCTACTCTGCAGTGATTTTTGTTCTGAATGATTTAGAATTATTTTGTCACATTCTGAATAAGTCTTCATTAAGATTTTTATTGAAATTACACAAAATTTATAGATTACTCTATATAAAAAGAATTTATTTTCAATGGGAAGACCTCTTTTTAGTCTCCCATTAAGATTTTTTCCACTTCTTCATATTGTTTCTAGACATTTCCTGGTAAGTTTATGAAAAGTTTATTTTCTTTCCGCCTGCCCCCCCAGTTGGGTCACATGCACTGTAATGGAAACTTCTTATCAGATTTACAGTTGCAGGACAGGTTTTCATATTTATGGCTCCCAGGCAAAGTTCCACTTCCCACAGACTTTACCTCTGTCATCTTGAGGTGGAACCTTTTCTGACCTCCCCTATCTGGCTGGTGGTTTCTGAGGACCCACTTAATCACTCTGGTTCCCAGCATGCTCTCCTCCCAGGCTTCTTCTTTATTCCCCACACAATGCCTCTTACAGAGACTGTAACTCCCACTATTACTCTTCTTTGACTACACAACCACAAACGTAGCAACTTAAAACAACATACATTTATTACTTCACAGTTTTCCAGGGTTAGAAGTCTGGGCCTGGGTTGCCCATGTCCTGTGTTCAGGGCTGCACAAGCTTGAATCAGAGTGTTGGTGGGCTGCATTTCTTTCTGGATGTTGAGGCCCTTTTCCAAGCTTACAGCTTTGTGGCCTACATTTGGTTCTGGTAACTGTGGGACTGAGGCCACACTTTCTTGCCGGCTGTCCTTGCATGTGGCCCTTCTTAGCCTTTTTCACAACATGGCGACTTCCTTCTTCAAGGCCAGCAGGAGATTCTCGCTCTGTAACATCTTCTCAGGAGTGACATCCATCACCTTTGCTGTACTCCCCTGGCTTAGAACCAGTCACCAGTGCTGCCTGCATTCAAGGGGACAAGATTATTCAAGAGTGTGACTCTTTGCAATCACCTTAGAGTATGTCATTCACAGGTCTTGGGCCACTGCCAACACACCACTATTTCCTGGACACTTCATTGCTGAAATTTGGGGTGATGACAAATTCTACCAAGATGGAAACCTAAGTGGCAATAAGAGGCAGAGGGAAAGGTGGTGGTGGGAGGAAGGAGAGGGAGAAACAGAAAGAGAGGCACTCTGCTTTCCCTGTGGCACTGGGAAGTTTTCTGTTTGATGTAGGCACTGTGTCTCCAAATCATGGAGACAAAGTAGACGTATGGCATAAGCTGAAAGTGATAGTGGTTATTCTTGGTCGTCTCCATCTGCTTTGTAATTATCGTCAGTTCCTTCAAAATTTTGGAATTTGGTGGTTCCAATGTTATCTTTTCAGTGTTGTTCAGTGTTTTTTTTTCCAGTGTCTTTGTATATATGTTCATATGAAGTTTGAGAAAACTGCTAGCTTCATGACGCTTTGAACCAGACGTCTCAGCCAAGCCAATTTTCAGCAGGCATCCACTCCTGTCTTCTTGAGATGGCATTGGCTGCCTGATTTCTGGCCCTTACAGAACAAGTGCAAGGTTGACTACAACACATTTCATAGGATGCTCCTTGGATTCCCTATAATATCACAAGGAAACCAAAGAGGAAGCTAGTCTATGCCTCAGGACCCTGTGGATATCAGAAGTATATCTGCATTACTGGTGGCCATTTTGTCCTCATGATAATCTAGTGAAGAAAATATTAGATCACTTGAATAGAAGAAGAAATGAAGGCTTTGACTAGACTACTAACTTTTCCAACATCACACAATCAGTAAATAACAGAGCGTGGATTCAAGTTCCACTCTGCTGACTCCACAGCTCTTCCTGTCACTTCATGCTCTCAAGGAAGGGGCATATCTCCTGAAATGAAGAGAGGCGTTTAATAATAGTCAACACTTTTTTCCTGTTCTCAATTCAGTCTATAACCTCACAACACTAATAAAGCAATCAACAATAACTTTCTTCAATCGGAAGTTTTTCATGATAAAAATGGACAAAGTTCTCATTTCTATGATACATTACCTTTGTCACAAATTTTAAATCCTCGAAAAAAAAGCAAGTCAACTATTAAGGGATTTGATAGTCATTCAGAGCAGCTCTCACAGTTGGGCTTTCTGTTCAGCCACAACTTTGTTACCTTGTCTTGTATTGCCCTGAAACAACCCACACAAAGTAGGAACATAAGCAAATCACAGGTAGACTCCCCCTACCTCCGCACTTGGCTCCCATTCGGAAACTCTTTAGGGGGCAGTGCCACCAGATGGGGAAGGACATGGATGCTGGAATCAGAGTGCCTAGGTTCAAATCCTAGGCTGTTGCGTGTCAGCTGCCTTAGTAGGAAGGTTATGCATGGGATGGTGGGACTGTAACAGACACGCACTAGATGTAAGTTCTTAAGCAGAAAATGATACCAAAAATTTTGGAAGTGTCTTAGAAAACTGGAGACCACACAGCAGGCCCCCAGGTAGACGCACAGACTCTTCAAGTACAAAAACCAACCCCAGCACATTCTTTTTTTTTTTTTTTCAATGTTTGTTTATTTTTTAGAGCAAGAGAGCACACAGGCAGAAGGAAGGAGCCAGAGGATCTGAGGCAGACTCTGTACTGATAGCAGAAAGCCCAATGTGGGGCTCAAACCCACCAACTGCAACATCATGACCTGAACCAAAGCCAGACGCTTAACTGACTGAGCCACCCAGGTGCCCTAATTCCAGCACATTCTTAAGTATTTATAGATCATCAAAGGTCAATTTCTCAGGAATACTAGTCTCATTAGGCCCACGATTTAGGCCCCCCTTAGCCCCATTCCTGCAGAAATCTTGGGTAAATCACGAAATCTTGCCAAGTATCCATTTCCTGTGGCTTCGTAGTTCTCAAATGTGGTTCCCAGGCCAGCAACCTCCATATCATCTGGGACCTCATTAGAAATGCAAATTCTTCATCTTCACCCCTGACCTACTGAATCAGAAATTCTGGGGATGAAACCCAGTGATCTGTTTTAACAAACCCTCCAAGTAATTTTGAAGCACACAAATGTGAGAACCACTGCTCCAAGACCTCATAGAGGTGTGAAAATTAACTGGGATAATGCATTCTGTTCTTCTACCACGTGTGTTTCCATAGCATGAATGACCCCATCCATGATTGGTTATTCACCGTGGTGTCACTGAAATATGAAAACGACACATAACATGGTACATAATTGCACATCGAAATTTCACACCGCCATGCGGAAATTGCATGTTGGTTTTCACCATATCCTAGGAGGGTTTTCCTAAGCAAGAGGGGCCGTAATCTCAGGAAAAGAGCTGTAACCTTCAGTGGGAATGGAGAAGGGCCAAGGCACCACTGCTGCTTACCAGCAGAAACTTTTGCTGTGTTCTGGGGAATTTTAAAATGATCACCTGCATTCGGGGCTCTACCTTCTCCAATAGGCCCACCCCAGCCTCATGGGCTTTTAGACTATGTGAGGTGGTCCCGCCTCCTGTCCTCATCTTGACAATAGCCCCACTGACTCAAAGTTCATTTCCATTTCTCTATCTCCACCAATGCCAACGCTGGTATAGTTAAAGACTTACCAACTTCTCATCTCTATTTCTTTTGTGCGTTTAAAAAAATGTTTCTCTCTCTCTCTCTCTCTCTCTCTCTCTCTCTCTCTCTCTCTCTCTCTCAAAAATAGAGCATGAGTAGGGGAGGGGCAGAGAGAGAAGGAGACACAGAATCAGAAGCAGGCTCCAGGCTCTGAGCTGTCAGCACAGAGCCTGAGGTAGGGCTCAAACTCGTGAACCAGGAGATCGTGACCTGAGCTGAAGTCAGACACTCAACTGCCTAAGCCAATCAGGTGCCTCTGCTTTTGTGCCTTTTAATATTCTTGTGGCAGCTTGTAGCCACTCAGCTGCTGCCCAGGTAGTACAAGTGATATCCTCAGATGGTAGTGATTGTTATGGTTCATCAGAGTTGCATGAAATTTGAAAGGTCTGCTGTGGTCCTGTTTTCCCCATAAATCCTATTATCTTTATATTAGATTTTGCAGATGAAAAAATATTCTGGGAAGTGTTACTTTGTGTTACAGCAAGAAATCCCTGTATGTGTAAAGTCCCTGGCATATGGTAAGGGCTCAATAATTTTTTTTTAAGTTTATTTACTTAGAGAGTGAGAAAAAGAGCATGAGCAGAGGAGGGGCAAAGAGAGAGGAGAGAATCCCAAGCAGGGTCCCCAGAGCCTGACATGGGGCTTAATCTCACAAACTGTGAGATGATGACCTGAGCCAAGATCGAGAGTTGGATGTTTAACTGACTGAGCCATCCAGGCGCCCCTCAATAATTATTTTATTAGTCCATGTCCATCATACTCTGTCCTTTGAATGCTGACAAAAAAGCCAAGAGAATCCTGCAGTGACCATTCCAATGCAAAGTGAAGGAGCACCATGATAATTTTCATAATAAAACAGTGAAGTTCTTATCCTCTTGGGCCAATATGTGTAATGACATTCATTTGGAGCAAGTTCTCTGCTTGCTTCTCATTTTTCTTTTTCTGGTTAGAGCAGTTTTTTCTAAGACCTGAGGGTATTTTATCTACTTTCTGTGCACTCAAATCCTTAATTACATTCAATCTCTTTCTCCATGACTTTAGAAGATCAGGCACTTATTCTTAGAGAGAAAAGCCAAGCAGAAAGCAATTATCTTGGCCATAATTCTCTGATGTTGACAAAGTATGGCACTCAGACTTGAAATTTCCAATCACCTTTGCTGGCAGAGACTAGTTCAGTCTCCTCATCTGATGAGAATGGGAACTGAGATCTGGCTCCAGGTCTAACAGCAAGATCGTCTGGCCATGAGAGCCAGCCAGGTGGCCTGGCTCGTCCCCAGTATTCTGTCTCTTCATGTGTGCTCTCCAGTCACACCCTGCCTTATGAGGTCAGTTCTAAACTGTTTCCTTAGACATGGGGTCACTGGTCAAAACTGGTGGTCTGGAGGTCAAATTCAGCCCACAGACATGTTTCGTTTGCCCATGTAGTATCTTAAAAACTGGGAAATTTCACAATTAAAGAGTCCAGCTTCTCAAAAATTTAGAACATCTGGTAACAGACATAATATCCCCACATGGATCTAGGAATTATCAGCCGGAGCTGGAGGGCTCCCTCCCCTTTCTGCCAAGACCAACACACTCAAAACTACCGCCATCTACCTCTTGTTTTACACACACACACACACACACACACACACACAAGCATCTACCTACACAAAACACACACATTGTTTATTAGTCAGCTAGGGCTGTTGTGGCAAAGTACCACAGGCTGGGTGTTTAAACAACACAAATGTATTTTCTCACAGTTCCAAAGGCCAGTAGTCCAAGATCAAGTCCAAGGCCAGCCCTGTTGATTTCTTCCAGGGCCTATCTCATAGGCTTAGGGATGGTGGCCTTCTCCTTTTGTGTTCACATGATCTCTCTTCTCTCTGTGCCTGCATCTTATAAGAATATTAGTCTTTTTGGATGAGATCCCACCCTGATGACCTCATGTTAACTCAGTTTCCTCTTGAAAGACCCTATCTCTAAATACAGTCACATTCTATCATACTGGTCGTTAGTACTTCAACATAGGAATTGGGGAGAGAGACACAACCCATAACCTATTTCTGCCTCTTCTTATATTACTTCCTTGACCCCCAAGGCATTGGAATCTGCAACTCTGACAAGCAGTGACACACAAAGACCATTTCCTCCAGTGGAAGGAATGGTTTTCAAACCATGTGAAGCCATAGCATCTTCTAACAAAAGTTAAGATCCGGGGCTGCTCTAGGTGACATAGGATTTGAAGCCCATGATCTAATCCAAATTCTTCAGTGTATGTGTAAAAAACCGAAGGCCCATCCACATGCCCAAAGCCACACAGAATGAGAGCAGAACTCTCATGTCTCCTGCCTCGCGCAGTTCCTTCTCTCTGTACTACTTTGAACAGGTCAGAACATCAGTGGAACTGGGCAACACTATTGTAAGGATATTCTAAGGACATGAAAATCCCAGTATGTTATTGGTAGGAGGAGCCCAGGTCTAGGATTCAGGAGGCCCAGGTTCTAACTGCGCCTTGCCAGTACTGGCTCTACAACCCTAAAGACAAAGGGCTTGACCCTCTCTTCCTCTTCATGTAGAACACCAGACTCATGGGCTTTAATGTCCTTTCTGGTGCCCAAATTCTAGGATTTCAGAATGTTACACTTAGAGTAATTCTGCTCAGCTTTACTGTTTGTCTATTTGTACAAAAGAACTCTGTGCTAATTCTTGCCCCAGATGTGTATTTCCAGCAATGGGCAGGCTTGCCTTCTGCACACACAGAGCTCCCTGCAGAGGGGCCCTCAGATGTCATTGGCTGCCCACCAAGATCACCTCAACAACCATCTTGCCATCATAAGAAAGAAAAGGCAAAAATGAAGAGAATATTGGGCAGAAGAGGTAGCACCATATGACCCACTCTTTTCTCAGTAATGGGAACCAAGCAATTTGCACCAAAGGAAAAGTAGGAGCCAGAGTGTGGGAAGAATCACTATGCTGTTTGGGAACTGTAATTATAGAGCTCCAGAGTAGAAATGGCAAGAATTAGTTCTCCAACCAACCCACCATGAGCCTCGCTAATTCACACAAGTAATTAATATCATTTTGAGCCAAAACCTATGGCCCCAAACATCTAAACTTTGGCTACCACTGACATCCATGCTCTCTTCCTTTTCACGGATATACAGCTAGACTACATTTTCCAGCCTCCCTGCAGTTAGCTGCAGCCAGAGAACGGAGTTCTGGCCAAGGGAATGTGAGCCAGGTGTTTTGTGTCTTTTCCAGGCCTGGTCCATGGAAACCTCCCATATGTGATCCTCGATCCTTCCTCATACGCAGTGAAATGGAAAGGACTCTAGAGACAGACTGGAAGGCTATACCCAAAAGGAGGGAGCCTTGGTCCCTGACTGATTATATGTGACAGAGACATACTCATACCTGTACCCTCACTGGTCTGTGATATGAGCAATAAATAAATTTGCATTCTGCATAGTCCCTGAGATGTGGGCATTATCTGCTTCAGCAGCTAGTATTACTTCCTTTAATACACACGTCCTTTAAAGTGTATGACAAATCTACTCCTTGCCTACTTGCCAGACCCCGAAATATGAGGATACTTCTCATCTAAAGGTTACAGAATGAAAATTCTATCTTATCCTTTAGTAGTTTCCTCCTCTTGACTTCCACTGATTTGAGCCATGCCTTCATAGGCTTTCCTGAACACATTGCATCAGGACTGGGTCTTGCATGGAAGAACTCATTGAGAATCTTTTTCTGCCAAAAGTTTCCAAAAACCTAAGCTCTTGGTAGATCAGAGAAGAGTCCCAACATAATCAGCATATTTGGGAGAAATGTCATTGGTGGTGGGGGTGGAGTGATTGAGAGAACTAGAGTTTCTCCACCTCCAAGCTAGAAAAAGCTTCCACAAGCCCCAAAGTCTTTCTTTCCCACTGCAGCAGAATTAAGCCTCCATGCCCTAAGAGATCTACTGTATCTAATGCATTAACCTAACTACTATGCATCTAAAATAATACTAGTTATTTATTGTCCTTGGGGAGAATTTTAAAATTTGCCCCTGAGTACTGTGGTTTGGATGAGGAACTCCACTTAAGAAAGACTGGCTAGAGGGAAGGCTAGGAGAGTAAAGAAAAGTAGAGGCATTGAAGGGTTCTGGTGAGCGGGGAAAGGTGCCAGGAAGCCAGTAGAATGCCAGGTGGATGTGACAAGGGAACCTGGCCTTGGGAACAGGTAGAGTCCAGGGAGGTGGCAGGACCCAGTGAAGGAATAGGAGTATGGCAAGTCGCAGGTGTCTTCATAGACTCTGGCCCTCAGGGGCTCTAAGGCAATGAGAGAGGCCTTCTTAAAGGAGTGAGGCTAGCAGAAAGAGGGTCCTCCAAGCAGTAACCTGCAGGATCAATTAGGATTCTCTGGGGCAATAAACATCTCTGTGGACACCTTTGAACATAACTCGAGCACTTCTTAAAATTCCTATGTCTTCCATTTGCTGTCAGACAGATATTCAGAAGGCCTAAAATGGTTAAGTGAAGGTGCTGTTCAGTCAATGCTTCCAGATGGCAAATCTTGAGAGGAGACAGCCTCTTTCCCAGGACATCTTCTCCCTGTGTTGACAGAAAAACTCTCCAAGATACTAGCACAATCCTTCTTTAAGTGCAAAGTTAGCCCTTGGACCTCCTAGAAAACCTTGCAGGACCACCAGTGTCCTCCTGACAGGATGTGGCTCTTCCTTCGTTTTATGTTTTGCCAGAGGAATGTCTACCCTTAATGTAATCCGATTCTGGAACTTTATCCAAACAGCAATTCTGTACTCAGGGTCATGAGAAGAGGAGTTTTGCTATAAAGATTCCTAAATACAGGCACTGATAACTGTGAACAAGGCAGGCAAATACATCATCAGAAGTAAATATGTAGTGAGGAGATGAAAAATAATGAGGTAAAAACTCATAAAGTGTTTGCAAGAATGGTAAGCATTTAATAACTATCAAGTGTTAAATGTGGGAAGTAATCTTTAATAAAGTGTGCACACCACACATAAATACGTAATTATATGTATAGCTTGAGAAAGATTCATGTGTTGTCAAAGTCTGGGGCTTTGCATTCTAAGTGGGATGTGGGAAAAGAGGAGATGGTACAGATGAACTCAGGTTATTTAAGACCCTTGAGGGAAGATTAAAAGGGTGGAGATGGTTTATTCTGCTCATCATGAAACGAAGGGAGGGCTACATACCTGTTTTCAAGTATCTTAGATGATTGTCCCAGGACACAGGCCTGCTGAACTCTGGCTGTTGGAACTCCAGCTCCAACTGTTGGAATGCAAATTCTGGCTGAGAAGTTCTATCTGAAGTGGAAAGGGAGTCCTGTACTCTCTGTTGCCCTGAGAGCTTCCTCCTGGGATCTCCATATTGATTCTCCACATCACTGTTTCCCTATCCCATCCATTGAGTTAGCATCATCCCTGCCTCCCCAAACCATTCTACTCAACCAGTCCCTAGGACCCTACCAAATATTTGTCCAAATAACCTGCTCTCCTGTCATCCTGCCCCACCTCCTGGAGTCTTTTTTCACTTCCTGCCTGTAGCTTTGCAATGGCTGTTTAACGGGCTTCTCTGTCTCCTATGGTCTCCCTGTCCTCATCCAGCAGCCCATTTCTCACTGCCCCAGAGTTCACATCCAAAAGCTATATTTTAATGGTATCACTCACAGTGGACTTTGTACAGGTTTAGAGTTTTTCAAAATAAATAGTATCTTAACGTTATCTTCCTTGGCTCCTTTCTGCATCCAATCTCATTGGGAGTGTTCTTTTTACAATCTGGCCCCTGTCCACCTCTCCCATCATTGGCCCCTACATGCCCCCACTGAATACTATGCTCCAGCCATATTAGACACTCACCATTTCTTTTTAATTTACTTATTTAAATTCAACTTAGTTAACATGCAGTGTAATATTGGTTCCAGGAGTAGAACCCAGTGATTGATCACTTACATATAATACCCAGTGCTCTTCCCAACAAGTGCCCTCATTAATATTCATCACCCATTTATCCCATCCCTCCACCCAGCTCCCCTCCATCAACCCTCAGTTTCTGCTTTGTATCTGTCTCTTAGTGTTTCCCTACCTCTCTGTTTTTGTCTTATTTTTCCTTCTCTTCCCCTATGATCATCTGTCGTGTTGCTTAACTTCCACATATGGACACTCATCATTCCTTGAATATCCTCAGGCTACGCTGCCTGTCTTCTTGCCAATTCTTATGCCAACAATGGCATTCTTGTCTCTTCCATGTGGAAAATGAGTCCTTTTTCAAGGTGCATGTCAAACACCCCTCCTCTCTTAGACCTTCACAACACTAAGCAGAACTCCTTACTTCCTCCTATGGTCCCCATAGTACTTAGCCATGAAATAGCACTTGTCACATATTATAACTATTTCTGTACATTTTTGTCTTTCTCACTAGACTATGAGTTTCTTAAAAATAGGAGCATATCTCATTTGGGTTTTCTTCTAGTCCTTATCAAAATCTCTGGTATATACTACATGTTTGATGAGTATTGAATGAAAAAATAAGCTCTGAGTTCAAAGGTTCTGTTACTAGTTTACCAAACATACCCAGCATACCTGGGAGCTGGGAATGTTCAGCTTGGAGGAAGAGGCAGGATCCTAAGAGCAGGTTAATAGGAGGAGAGTTACAACTGCCCATAATGACCCCTGCTGGGCATTGTTTTACATCCCAGTGTCTGGATCAAAGCTGGGAGTTTCTGCACTGTCTACTGCTAAGTGTCATGGCTGGAGCAAAACTCCTTCATCAGCCAGTCTGGCCACATCACAAACACGTGGGTTGGAAAGCATAGCCTGCCTGGTTCTTTTCAGGTTACTATGGATACAGTGCCACCATGATCCACTCGGATTCATCTGTGTGGGCAGCTGTCACTTCTGGGCTGCAAATACACAGTCAACAGGAGGGGAGAGGGAGGAGGAAGGGAATAGAAAGGGCAAGTAGGGGGAGAGCAATAAGAATTGAGAGGGAGCATATGGGCAAAATTGTGGAGGGAAGAGGGTTTGGTATTTGTTCCCACAGAAGATAGAATGTATTTGATAGCTTCTTGAGAATCAAATTTGTTAAGTTCCTTTGGCTAAATAGAAAATGTGAAAAACATCAGTGGAAGATTGCCTTCCTCTCTGCAGTCAGGACAGAGCTCCTGGGTATATTTTGATCAGAAGCTTCTAGACACATTCTTCACAAACATAACTAGGCAGCCATGCATCCTAATGTTTGCCTAACTAAGGCAAATTGGGCAGCCGATTTGGGATCTTTTTCTTTCTTTTGATTGTTTCATTGATAGACATGTACATTTATTCATACAATAATAATAGTACTTCATAAGGTGGGCTTATTACACTTTATAAAAAAATTTGCTGAGCACTTTGAATGACCCGATAAGATAGGCAAACTGGATATTATCATCTTGTTTCCTGGTGAAGGGTCTGGGGTATTGATTGGATTGTTCACTGTCCTACAGCGACTCAGTGAGGGTAATGCCAAGACTCACACCCAGGACTTCAGTTTCCAAGACCAGGATCCACACATCCTCCACCTCATGCTATGCTTGGTTGCCAACTAAGCCACAGGCTGCTTCTCCACTGGAGAATAAGAGATCAAGAAAGAAGGGATGGATGGTTTGAGTAAGGCTGGGCATGCTGACAAAGTTTTTATGGTCTCCTGGTTTTCTAAAACCCCACATTAGAGTCTAGTAAAGAAACGGATGTCTACTAATCAAACCACTAGCTTATAACTATTTTACTCACCATTTTCTCTGAATTTATAAATATGGCTCTCTTGGCAATACATTCAGGACTTTTGAACGTGGTTCCTTAAGTGAATTAATCTTGAGAATCAAGATCATGGTATCTGTCTCATGGGGGCTGTAAGTTTAGTTCTATGTGACATCCTGTAAATGCCTTCCTGTCCCTATGAGCCATAGGAAGCCCCTGGATGCAACCGGTTGTCTCCTTTTCAACCAAGTTTTATCTGTTTCTCAAATATCTGTATTTGTGGGCATAGTGATGGCAACACATTAAGTTTCTAGGACACTACAGTTTATGAAGAACTTTATTATTTCACACACCCTACCCCCTACTCCCTCTCATCACAAGGTCCCCCCCACCATCCTGGCCATGAGTTTGACAGAGCACCTATCTCTATTTTAATTTCACAGATTGAGACATGGAACAAAGAGAGATGAAGTAATGTGTCCATTTAATACAACTAGAAAGTGGTGAACCAAGAACCGCTAAAGCCTCAGCCTCAAATCCCAAGTCCAGAATGCTTGCCAGTCTACCTATTGATTTTGCTGCCCTCTTCCACACCACCACAAAAACTCTAAGACAGGGAAAATCCACCACCGTTGACCAACAAAACTCAGAGCATATGCCGGACTATTGGTGAGGCAGTAGAGTCCTCCTCTGAAAGAACAGTGCGGCACTTCCTCTTCGGTAATCCCATAGCACTTGCATGTGTCTCAGACCTAGAGGCTACTGTTCCACTGGGATTTACATTTACTTCTCTGTGCCGTCCAAAGGAATAGAAGTCCTTAAAACTGTCCATTGTTGGTTGAACACTACTCTGCAATTGAAGGTGTTTTTTTCCTCAGAGAAGAGGTCCATAGTTTTTATCAGATTCTCCAAGGAGTAGGAGAGAGGTTAAAAACCACTGCTCTCTTCTATAAACTCCTCACTAGTTGTATGTCCTCTTACCCCAGGGCCTTTCCTATACCAAGTGCTGGCAGACTGGATGGATGCGTGTGTGCACAGCTCTATGCTTTTTGTAAAGCTCTTACTCCACAATTGACTGAACTATTACACAAACTAAATGACTAAACTGGATCCAAGCAATGGGACAGAATTTTAGGGAGAAATATTTGAAACTGAAAAATAAATGACTCAATGCTATTAAATATGATCTGACTCCCTCCATCCTTTGTTCTTTCAGTCTTCCCATCCACTTACTCTGTCACCAAGCAAAGAAGAGGACTTGCATATCCCCAAACTCAGCAGAGCGGATGGAGAAATTAGAAGGCATCAGCTCCAGCCCTGACTGGTTATACATTGTACATTTTATAGCTATTTCACTGTCAGAATTATACATCTACAAAAAATTAATTTTAAATGAAGCATCTCATAAAATCACAGATCAGCAAATGGTGTCATTTTCTTGACAAATCCTGAATAACTAAAGAATGTATACACATTGTGGTTTTAGAGACTATCCAAACTATGGAGCAATTTGAGACTTTAGTCCCTCATCCCTGAGTGCTGGAGTGATTTCAAGAAGATAATTAAAGATCATGGTACCTGGCATATGAAATCAAACACCCATCCTCTAGGATGGGTTTGGTAGGTCAAAGATAATAAATCTATCATAAAAAAGACAAAGGGCCACCGGGGAGAGACAAACCTGTCTCAAGTTTAAATGCTGTCAGAACAGTCCGTGTAGATATAGGATTGGTAAACACGCCAATCCTCCCTCTAACCTAGACTGAACAGGCTTGAAGGAAACCTGGCCAGGTCTTTCAACGTGTTGGCCAGATCCAATCCCTGACAACCTGGAAACAAGCAGAGAATAGGAGAGATGTGCCAGAGAACATTGTTCATCTGTCCTGCCAACATTCAACATCACTGTGGCCAGAATCTTGTTGGATATTTTCACACAACTATCAATAAGCTGTACACAAAAACTACCTGGAGGCTGAATTTGACTCTATGATTTGGTGTTAAATTCCAGAAGGAATAAAGTAGCCTGCCAAGGACAAACTTTTACAACCCTGCATTCCTTTCCCAGTGATTTGTATTCTTTTCCTAGTTAGATTATGGCGAGGCGGCAGAGTACAATCGATGGATTGAATGTCAAATCAAAAGTCCTAAGGTCTAGTATCTGTTTAACTGCTGGAGAAAAGGCAACCTAGTGTTCAGGAGGTCAATTCAACTTCTTTCTTACAACATTGTGATAAGAAGGATAATTCTTTGTAGTTGATCATGTCATTTCTACATTATCTTTACAACTCCTGAGGTAAACAGAACTGGTATAATAGTTCTGAGTGTACAGATATAAAGTTGAACATCAGAGACTGAGTGGATCACCTAGGTGAACCTAGCAATTTCTAGAGCTGGATCCCAAGCTCTCTGACTTCAGGTTGAGGATTCTTTCCCAACACAGTCTTTCCTTAGCAGGTTGTAAGGGCTCTATCCACTCTTATATTGGTGCCCACGTGGTCCCTTACATTGGTGAGTCATCTTATAAGTGGAACTCCTTTTATAAAGAGGACCTTTTGGCAATTTGGTAGATAAATCCTTTGGGTAGACCCAAAAGGTACTCATTTGGTATTGTATTCTGTTTTTTCTATAACAGTTGAGAATAAGTTTTATTTTTAGTAGTTGAATTATAAAATATAGCCACATTTATTAATATGTTAATTTATGCCTTTAGAATAATTATCAAGCTTTATCTAAGGCCTTTGAAAATATTTAAAACATTTGGACGTCCTTATTTAAGAAAAGGCTTGCATTATTCATGCAGTTCCAAAAATAATTATTGAGTGACTACCAAGCACTGTCTGGGGCATTAAGACAAAAGTGATCAAGACAAGGTCCCTTCTGTAAGGAGTTTAAAACAGAGAGGAAGTCAAATAAGAACAAGTAAATGCATACTTTGTACAATGAACCACACTGGGACAAGGGCAGAGGGTTCTGAAAGCACAGGAAAATGGCATTCAATTCAGTACTGGTGATGAGAGAGAGACTTCCAGGAGGAATAACAACAATGCCAATAATTTGGAAGAGTAGGATTTTGGAGAACTTTTCTAAAATTGGTCTATATCTCTAGGACTGCTGGAGAACACTAGCCAACATTTAAACACAGCATGTCCTTTACCACTTCTGTGTTCTACCTACATGATTCCCTTAGCCAGAATACTTTCTCTTGAATTTGATTCCAATGTCCTCTTTTTCATCCTTCAAGGTTCAACTTTATGTTGCCTTTGCTAGGAAGCCTTCTTCGAACTCAGTTTCACTTCTATTTCTTAAAATAACTTAAAGATTCTAAACACAAGATTCAAGTTCTATTAGATTTCCTTTGATCTTTCAGAAACCCTAAGCTCCTCCAGTATATTTAGTCATTAAAAGATCTCAATGTCCACTCTGTCCATCTTTAATGTTTTAAAAATAAGACACAGTATGCTACTTGAGTGTTAGTAGGGAAGCTTAGCAGGGAGAATTATGGCCATTTTTTAATTCTTCCAAAGCTCGTATTATTATAGCACCTTGGTCTTCAACTTTAGATATGAAGTTGCCTTTTCTCTCTGTTCCATTGAGTGCCTTGGGGTATGTGATGTAGTCGGAAGGGCAACCACCATTTGGATCCTTGGTCAACTGATGGCAAATTTTGGGTGAAACATGTCAACATTGCATTGCAGAAGACCTCAATGTTTTCACTCTGGAATTATATACTGGTTCTTTAGGCCATCAGCAAATCTTTACAAACGGGACCAAAACAAATTTCTTCTGAGACTAGAGAGAGAGATAATATTCATATTATAGAATTTTGTGAACTCTCCAAATGTCCTAAAAATAAGTTACAGATGTTTAATTCTAAATTAAGAAGCTAAATATAATGTGGACTCTACAAATGGCAATTTTCTATAATTTGATGAAAATATTTGGTAGCTCAATGCCCACTAGAAATGGCTGGAAATGGTTCTGCTCTGGTAAATTAAACATCTCTGACAGCTTTCTTCAGGACGGGATTATTCACAGAACAACAGATTTTTTTAAAAAGTAGAATTAAGAAACTAATTTGAACTTTGCTCTGGACATGTAGGTATTGCTTTATAACAAGAATAGTGAGAGAAAATCAAGGGACCTGTGTTCTTATTTGTATTAATTCCATTGAACCATTTCCTGGTTTTTCATATTTTGTGTTATTGCCTTGTTCTCCTTTATTTTGAAAAGAAACTTTATCAGTTTTCCTGCGCCATGCCATTTTATCTCTTTAGTCTGCTTGCAACAAGATATCAGCCTAATATTGGCAGAGCAACTTACTACAATGATTCTTTGTTCCAGGGGAAAAAAATGCATGAATAGTACATTATTAAAATAGAGAAGGAAGTATATTTCATTTCATTTGTTATTTACCTAGTGAATATTGTCATGGTACCAGGTGCTTTACAAAAGACAAATAAAGTGAAGCAATAATACAGCATACTTGGATCTTGCATTCACTGTGAAGATCTCGGAGCATTAACCAAACACTGACTCATAAATCAACTCCAGGTAGAATGCAAATGTTGCTTTAAATTTGTAATCAACTCTATGGAATCTCTATGCTACCAAGCACTGTATAAACTACCTCCCTGGGTCTCTGAGGAAAGGTGAAACCAAAATAGGGATGGATTTGAGAAAGATACTGAGTTTCAAAGAAAAACAAGCAAAAAAGGTAGTAAATAGAAGAGAAACTAGAGAACTGAAAGCTAATACAGTGAATTTCATAGACAACTGACAGATAACTCTGGATTCTAAATCAAATGCATACTTAACAGCTGTCAGAGTAAATGTTTTACTTATCTTAAACTTGGCTCTTATCTGTGTCTAACACATTCATGACATCTGAAGCTGTTTTTTTCTGCATAGGAGAAATTTCTTCTAAATTTCATTTGGATATTTATAGCCTAGATTGTATTGTTACATTCACAAACTTGAAATATGCTCTATCCTAAATAATAATTACAGATAATTTGCCACACATCATCTTGATATGAAATTGAAATCACTAAAACCTCCTCAACTCCGATCTCACTAAATTCTGAATTTGTGAGAAGATAGGCAGAAATCAGTGGAAGATTATGCTTGTGAGGTTTCTCAGGTAATGCTCAAAGGGGGCCGTGCCTGTGATAGAGCAGAGACTAAAGGCAATGGGCAGCAGCCAATTAGGGGATTCCTGCCTTTGGAGACTCACTGTTGCCTCCATAGACCTTCATGAAAAGGATCTTTACACCTGATTTCTCTTGGGGTGAGTTGGGTGAGCCCAATGCTCAGAAATAAAATGGAAGGCAGAAAGCCCACAGACAAGTCTTCCAGTTACTATTTATTAGTTATCTCAGAGCTCGGAATCAGAGACCATGGCTGTACAGAAGGATCTCAGCTTCAGCCTGAGACCCCCTGCCATCCACTGTCAGGGTTCAGCGCTGTCTGGACCTGGGCTGGTGGCTGTTGCCTGCTGGATGTCTATTGCCTGGGGGGCTGAGCTGCCTCCTGGGAACAAGGCTGGAGGGTAGACAGTCTGGGCACACTGCAACCTGGTGCAGTACCAGGCAAAATTCCACTCTCGAGCAGGACTGAGGAGTGCAGGGAAGCAGCTCATTCTGCAAGGAAGGAGCCAAGAATAGCGCTGAAGGCGGAGTCTCAGTATTCACAGAGGATGTGGGATGAGTCCACCTGCAGCAGGGTGCCCATCCTCCACATCTGGCCCACCCTTAAGGGCCATAGGTTTAAATGGCTCCTAGGGAAAGAGAATGATACGACCAAACTCCAAAACATCTGTTTCAATAAATGCTTTAGCTCTGTAGAGCCCATGCCTCACATTTACCACAGTGCGCCACAAGGAAGGGAGACTTCTCTCCAGCTATAGGAGAGATTATTGCACCCTTTAAACATTGCTATGACTGCCAGGGTCAGCAGCAGAGACTCCAGGGCCCCAGAGAACAGAGCAAAAGAGTTGCAACCCTAGGAGTTCTCCCCCGCGATGCCCCCAGAACTTTTTGAGAGAGAAAATGGAACATTATTAGAGTGCTCATGAGAGCTGTTGGAGAAAAGAGCATTTTAGGTTATGGTTCAAATAACTATTTCTGAACATTCACAATTTCTCCACTTTTGCAATTTTCATTATCGTCTTTTAAAACCAATCAATAACAAGGGATTGCATATTTTTCTTGGGAGAATATGAGGAACGGATAAGACCAAGACTGACGTCACTAACCATAGTAGGAAGAACAGAACAAAGGAACGCAGTGAATTGTTGGTGGAAAAATGGTGAACAGACTAAGATTTTAGGTTCTGCATTAAGAAAAAGAGTAAAATTTGCAAACCCTGAAGATCCCTAACAGGACTTGCTAAGAATAGTAACAGAAATGTTATAAACATTGGTTTGGGGATGAGGAGGCTTAGTCACTTAGGCCTCTGACTTTGGCTCAGGTCATGATCTCCCATTTTGTGGGTTCTAGCCACACATCAGGCTCTGTGCTGACAGCTCAGAGCCTGGAGCCTGCTTTGGATTCTGTGTCCCACTCTCTCTGTCTTCCTGTCCCCCGCTCACACTCTATTTCTCTCAAAAATAAACATTAAAAAAATTTTTTTTATTTAAAAGCAAGAAAATAGATAGCCTCCTCTTGCCTGGACTGGTTTTCCTAGAACAATAATGTTCATGATGAGGATACTGTTTTATGCTCCATGCAAATGTACCTTATTCTTGCCTATGTCTTTATCGCTCTGGATTTCTGGCTGAGTTCTCTGCAGGTCTGTGAAGTGGTCTGGGATGGCTATTGTTCTCTCTTTGAGAACGGGATGTCTGGCACAGCAGGAACCACAGTAGGATAACCTTCATCAAATGTGTTAATGTCAATGATAGAGAAACAAATCAGCCATTTTACAAACTATCTGCCAAATAAGATCTTTCTTTTTATTCTGTTTACTTCCACTTTCTAGTTCCTTTCCATTTGTTTGGGCCCTGCTTATCTGTTTCTGATAGTCCTCCTTTTTCTTCAGCTGCCCCGGACCCACAGCAAGTGCCTCCACGCTGGTGCGCGCAGAGGAAAGGAAGAAACGATGAGAAACTTCGACCTGCCTTTTGACTGCTTTGCCTGAATTCTCTCTCTCCCTTTTCTTAGGTCTCTTCCTCCCAGGGAAGTGTTTGTTTTCAAAACACTTCCACCTTCCTTATCTGTATCCAAAGAATTAGCCTTCAGCACCAGGAGTTTGAGGTTAAAAATTAATGTGCTCATGTGGCAAAGTTTCCATTTTGATTATGTCTCTTTTTCTAACCAGGTAATAAGATCCATTCAGAAATGCACAAAGATATTATGGGTAACATTACATCTTTTTTAACATACTCATGATCTGAGTTCTTCCACAGTTGTGTGAACTATACCCCGTCTTCAATTCTATTTCCCCAAATGACTTCCCAGCTCTAATACGGAAATTGGAGCAAGACCACAGAACTTGAGAGATTCACTGTGAGTAAAAAGGAACCAGATTAAGATTCAAGAATCCCCTGAGGATGGGATCTACAAAGAGCCGAGCTGTAGATTCCATCTTCCCGTTGATCCATTTCTCTGCCTCTGTACCCATCTCTATTTTTGTTGCACTTAGAACAGGAGTTCCTGCTATTGGCCTGCAGTAATGGACACAGACTCATATTCTTGGTCCTCCGTGGTTGTATCAGATTCTTCTTCTGCATGTTGCCACTGTGACCTTAGCAGCATAGTGCTCCCTGTCAATTTGTATTGTAATTGTTACCCAAGAGCCATTGTCCCTCTAGACCTTAACATTCTTAAAGGTAGACTCTTGCTCTTTCTCTCACACCCCTACACTCCAACCTCTCCCTCTCTTTGTAACTTCGAAGGATACAGTAACTCCTGATGGATACCCCACTACTACAGGAGTGAGCCTACGAGATGGAGAGGAATAAAGACCTAAAGAGAACAGGGGCAATCTCATAGGCACTTGTGTTTTGTTCAATACAAAGATGGTCTCCAGAAAAATGTTACCGTCAATTTTAACCATCTAGTTTTCTATTTAAATTTCTAATAAAGATATAATAATGTAAATAACCACTGAAAAATACTCTAGTTTAAAAACACAGGATACCTAACAGTTTGGTACCTGTTCCCGCAAGCCTCTTCTCTTATTTATTTCTTTCTTCCTTTTGTTGATGTCAAGGGTAAATCTAAACAGGAACACTGCTCAAATTAATAAACTAGGCTGTCTGCCTTTTCATACAGTCTTTCAGTCTCAGGCACCTCGTGTTCTCTCTCCTATAAAATACAATCTTCTAGAAAACAAAGGCAACTAGATTTTACTGGCAACCTCAGACATGCTCATCAAATTCAGTCCTGTTTAATATGTTTCTTAATATTCATCTGCAAGACATAAAATAGTTCATTATGAGAAGAGGTCAAATTTAGGTGTTAATTTGCAAATAAAGGTCAGGAAGAAGTTTGTATAAGTGATTTCTTATTCAAGTACTTATTCAAGTACATGTACATAAAATATCATCTAAATATTAGCAAACTAGTGACTATAATCTTTTTGTTATGAAAAATCCAAAGATAATCACCTTGCCTTGGAATAATGTTATCACAGTCCATCTTCTGGGAGCTTCTTGAGTAATCTAAAGGGTGAGGTTAGACCCTCATTACGAACTACTTACGTACATCATTTGAGATGATGGGAAAGTAATTTCAAGAATTCGGAGACTGGTAATGAGTTTCCTTTGAAGTTGGGGAGGGGTGGCAGTGGGAACAGAATTTGCAGTAATTACTGGTTGTCTCCAAGGAGTCCAAATGTTGATGAAGCTTCTATCCTTAATAATTTAAGATGCCAGCCTCAGAGAGAAGGAGGGACATTGTCAATAACCACTAGATGTTTCAGAAGCAGCATCCCAGTCGGATGATCTACTACCTAACCCCAGTTCCCTTCACTGCTCCTATCTCTGTATTTGGTATGTTTTCCACCAGAGGCAATGGGGGGGAAAAAAAACACTGAAAGCCTAAAGAATGGACGAAGGAAAGCTTAGGAAACTAGACTCGGGCAGCATCCCACACTGCAGTTATAAAACATCTATTACCCTTGTCCAAGGTGCCCTTCTGGAGAACAGGGATAACTAGGATACCTCTTCCAAACATAGTCAGGAAATTGGCAAATGTTTTCCCAGTTCTTTGAAGTTTATGAGCTCTGCGTCCAGGTTAAGTCCAATTAATGCATTCCTAGGTAACCCTTTCCTAGGAGAAAGGTGCAACTCTGGGCATGCTTTTTTTTCTTCCCATTCTTTCAAATCTCTGCTGTTAGACTCATGAGAACTTGACTCCAGTTAATCATGCCATGCTCGGAATATTCTCCCAGGATCTACTACCAAGAGACCTCAAAGTCCATTTCCAGCATTCTACATTTGGCCTGGGTAATCTTAGTCCAATCAGAGTGCATTTTGGCACAGCTGTGGGAGTTAGGGGAATTCTAATGGAAAGTACAAAGAGATGTGGCCATCTTGTCTTATGCCAATTCCCTGAGTATCTCTGGTCTAAAGGCATTTTTGTAGCCATGCCAGCAGCACACCTGCAAATAATGGAGAATGAAAGGCGTGGCCATGGGTTGCCCAAAAACCAGGTCAAAGGCATGACTTCATCTTAACTAAATGCATCTCCAATGACTTGTTCTACATAAAGTCACATTCTGAGGTACTGGGGGTGAAGACTTCAATATATGAAATTGGGGAGGTACATGGACAATTCAACCCATACTGACATCTAAATCAATAAATCCCAAATCCTGGTCCAGGGCTGAGATAGGTGAAAAATGCAACCTCTGTGTCAGACACATTTCTCCTAGATAGTCTTGCCTGCTGTGTTGTAGGCCTCACTTCATCACCCTGTCTCTTCATATACTTTGCACTAGCCAAGTGCCTGGTTGGCCACTGCCTGCTCTCTTCCTAACCCAGAGAGGACAGGAGAAGCCACTGGTTATGTGGCTCTTGTTTCTTGATTTTTTGGGGCTCAGACAGAATTCAGACCCTGCTAAGGAAGCCAGCCAGCAGAACATCCTGGGCCAGCAGAACATCCTTCCTGGCCATCAGCCTCTTATACCACAGGGGCTCTTAAAATCACTTAAAATGAAGTAATAGAAAGAAAATTGTATTTTTTTGAAAATTGAATAGTATTGTGCAGCCCGCTAAGAGCACGTTCAAATCACAACAGATGACTCCCTGATTGTCTTCACAGGAGAACAATGGATCCTGCTAACTAAAGGATTTGATTTTGTTGAGTGGGATTTTGAAGGTTGGGGGCAGCTTTTACTTGTTCAAATCAATCAAAGCAAGGCTGAGTTCATTCACCAATTTTCCTTCTCTGTCCTTCCTCTACTCAGTGAACACTACTGTTCTGCCTTCCACCCTAATGAAGACTGCATGTAAATCTTACCAGTGGAAATGTGGTTGCAAATTACTTCATGGTGGCAGCACCCAGTGGTACTACCCTGCCCAGGATCTTCCCAATTCACACCAGAAACGAGGATTCCACTGGTGATGTCATCGTTTTGAGATACTGGATTTGGGGCACTGAATATGGTTTTTAAGTGTTGTTCCTAGCAACTGTCTCTTTGGGCTCCATTTCATGCTGTAGAACACAAATCTTTAAATCGTCAAACCTGTAACAAGTAAACCAGTTTCTAACAGTTGCTATGACTAACCGAAATGTTCGTTAGTCGATCTACCTTCCAAAATTTTAAATCCATTTTTCGAAACACCTATATGCATTTGGAGTTGTTGCCCATTTTTCTTAGGAAGGATGGGCCTGCACCGTGCTCTTTAGGATTAAGTTGTCCTTTTGTATTTGAAACAATGAGGAGATTTTTAAGGTCTGTCCTTGGCAAAAACAAAACCTAGTAATCCTAAAGAGATCTGCCCCATTCCTTTACACACATGCATCATTTACTTCTACTTTCTTTTTTAATAAAGCTGTGACATCCACAAATCCAAAAGCACTGGTCAAAGTGACCAAAAAAGAAAATAAACCTTAATAAATGGTTTGGATGATACCGTCTGTCTACTGCCAAAGATGCTAACAAGTATCTGACAGAACAAGAGACCTGATTTTTTTTTAAAAATTCCTCCTGAATAGGCAGCCCTGCCTCCTTCCAAAGAACATTGTTTCTTGATTCCATCCACACCTGAATCTGCCCATGATGCTAGTCAGCCCTGCCTGGTACCACGGGTTTTATGCACACTACAATATTTACTTCTCTCCATCTGTGACTGCTGACTGGTGACTAGCCTGTCTTGGACTGTCTAGAGAGCCGGAAGCAGATGAAAAATAAATATACAGTTGCAGAGTTCTGGGGGCAAAGCATCAGACAGGCCAAGAAAGCCAAGAAATAAACAAACGGGGAGGAGACTGGTCTTTCTGCCTTTCATCCCTGGCTCTGATAGATAAGACTTAAGCAGCAAGACATCAACTGGGCTCAGTGTCAAATTCTGCCCGGCTTCTACTCCATGGTAGTTTTTCCCTTTGAAAAATCTCTGTGCATTTTCAAAAAGGGATGATTAAAATAAGCTCTTAATAAATGATTACAACTCACTTCAGATGCTATAATCATTCCATTAAGATGTATAGTATGTGAGAATTTGAAATTATCTTCAACACCTATATTGCACATGTGTATATAGTGCACATAGGTTAAAGGCAGAAATGCATGCTTAGGTGTAGTAAAACATCAACCCAAGTCTAGGAAAGATCTTTAAGCGATTATAAACCATGACAGTACTGCCTTCATCATTCTCCCAGTGCCCACCGTTCTTCCTTCTTCCTCCTCCTCTTGTCCAACCCAGGTTTAATGACAGAATCTAAAACCAATCATGTATAGCTCATAATAAACTTCAGTCAAAACATCTCTAGGACAGCTGGGTGGCTCAGTTGATTAAAGGGACCAACTTTTGATTTCAGCTCAGGTCACCATCTCATGGCTTGAGATGGAGCCCAGCATCGGGCTTTGTGCTGTTAGCTGTTAGTGGAGCTTGGGATTCTCTCTCCCTCTTTGTCCCTCCCCTGCTTGTGCACTGTCGCTCGCTCTCTCTTAAAAAAAATTATCTCGGACTGTAAGTCATTATTCCCATTGTTCCATGTGATTTTCCTCACTGAGAATTTCTTCCTTAAATTTTCCTATTACTATAACATATCTTCAATACTCCCCACCTACCCCCTAGACCAAATGCCTCCATCTTGGGGTTTGCTTAGGTGATCAGTATAAATGGTGGTTAGGACTTCAGGGCTGGGATGCCCAGGTTCAAATCCTGACTTCCCCACATTCTAGTTTATGACCTTGGCAGTGTTTTTTAGTCTGCACCTCAGTTTCCTCATCTGTTAAATTAGGATGGTACCACTACCTTCTTCATAGGATTTTCATGAAGAGTATCTGTCATAAAAGTAATGTTCTTGGAACAATGCCTAACTCTTGGAGGATTAGCTAGTGTTATTACCTTCATGGTATCATTAGAAATTATTAATGTGAACATATGTTCCTTAATATTAAATAAATGAAAATTTTAAAGCAACTGGATCAGCATAAAATAATGAATAATCTTATTTCTTAAGGTCAGCATCTTTTTAAAGAATTGTCTCCATAATCTTTTTATATCCTGCAAGACTATAATAGTCACATTCTAAAAAGACATAATATTTTAAAGAAACTTCATGTAGAAATATATGTAGAAGAAAGTTCTTAAATTTTCATTTTTTCTAATATAGGCGATAATCACCTATTCTTAGTAATCTAAAACCGAGTATGCTTAGCATATCTTGATTGAATACATGCCTTAGTTTCTGCAGAAATCTGTTTCAATCTCTATTAATTTAAAATGCTATTGACTAGGAAGTTTTTCTGAAGGGAAGGAATGCCATTCAATGCGTTAGCAAAAGGTAAAATAATTGACTTCCTCTTAAAATGTTGACATTTCACAGCTACAACACAGCACAGTGGCCACAAGGGAAGGAAACCGTGTCTTTAGACAAGGTATTCTGCCTTTGGCAAGTTGTTTCCTAAATTTTCAAGTCTTATTTTTATTCTAGGCAATTTAACAAAATGCATTTTGGTAGCAAAGTCTTACCTCAAACCAGTGTATTTATATGTTAGTGGAGCACCTGGGTGGCTCAGTTGGTTATGCGTCCAGCTTTGGCTTGGGTCACGATCTTGTGTTTTGTGAGTTTGAGCCCCATATCAGGCTCTGAGCTGTCAGCCTCCTTCGGATTCTGTGTCTCCCACTCTCTCTCTGCCCCTCCCCCACTCGTGCTGTCTCTATCTCTCATAAATAAATAAACTTAAAAAAATTTTTTAAATAAATAAATGTTAGGGGGCAGAGAAACTCCGGGACGACTACAATTGCCCAGTGTAAGTGGCTTTGCCTTTGGCTCTGTCTTCAAGGATAAGGCTGGCAAAAGGCAAAGATTAATTCTGATGTAAACTAAGTACACTTTTATTTTCCATCAAATAAATACTCGTTAAGATTAAAATAAATTTTCTTGGAGCACCTGGGTGGCTCAGTCAGTTAAGTGCCTAACTTCCACTCAGACCATGATCTCATGGTCTGTGAGTTCAAGCCCCGTGTCAGTCAGGCTCTGTGCCATCAGGCTCTGTGCTGGAGCCTGCAGTCTGCTTCACATTCTCTCTCTCTCTCTCTCTCTCTCTCTCTCTCTCTCTTTCTGTCAAAAGTAAATTAAAAAAAACACATTAAAACAAATTTTCTTACATTTTTATCTTGTAACTGTGAAAGAGTTTGAGAAGTTTGAGAAACAGTGCAATGAGAGTTATCTGTCTGGAAGAACAGGCTTTGGAACGGAATGTCCACTGCAACCATGGCTTGTAGCCAGGTCATAACTTCCTGGTGTGTCTTTCCTTCAAAACTCAAATCAGGATATTTAATTATTTACCAAAGATGTTCCATGGACTAAGTGTCAAGTATTTCAAGAAGCTGGTATTACTTGTTCACCTTACACATGTTTTTACATCTGCCCTCTAAATGAGACCATCACAGGTCACATTATATCCTGAAACCAATTTGTAAATTACATTGCAGTTCTCCACTGTCCTCCAGACAACCATCATGGTTTAATTACAAAGTCTTGCATTTTTGACAGTAGCTGCTGACTCAAACGTTAGGGTCTGTGTTGTGATCAGAGAGGCAATCTGCCTAAAGCCTTGAGTTGGATTAGGAATCACCAAAGCGTCATAAGCCTGTGAGTTGTAACAGAGGCATTTTAATAGCGACTTTAAGGAAAGAAGATCAGACGGGAAGCTAAGAAAAGCCATGTCAAGGGGAAAGTAGGGATGAAGACTATATCCTAAGCTCCAAAAGAAATCCAGCAGTTGGACCAAAGGTGTTCTAAGCACTTTAGGAGAGACTTAAAAAAACAGACCTTGCAATTTCTTTGATTTCCATCTCTCTGACTCTAAACATATTTGGAACAGACTAGAAAAAAAGCATTGCAGTCCCTCTGTCCTAAGAATAAAAAGAGGCATGCAGCATACAACTGAAACTAATATAACAATGCATGTTAAGTATACTGGAATTCAAATTGAAAAATAATTTTTAAGAAGACATGCTTCAGTTACCCAATTTTTCACAGGGAAAAAGCAAATAGACTAATCCTGAGCTACAAAATGACCAGCTCCATTCCCACCTTGACCTTGACCCATTCAGAATTCCCCAAGAGTTCCTTGAACCCAAGTCTCCATCACATTCCCCCTCTACCTGAAAAAAATGAAATTAAAACAAACTCTCCAACTTCACAAGGAAGTCATAAAGATTAGAGTTAGAACATTGAACTTCAAAGATGAAAGGCTCAATATAAATTCCAGCCTTATTGTTCAAGGCATCAGTGTGAACTGACAGACATGCACTGCTGAAGCAATTCCCACCTATCAGCAGATCTAACCGAGGGTGACCTTGATATGCAGAGGGAAGGGCAGGAGTGCCTTGAACTGGGAAGCACATTATCTCCAAACCGATCCTTGTCATCATACCGCTTAACCGTCCCTACTGAGTGGCTTGCCACAAAGACTGAGTGCTATGGTTTAATGCTACCCTCTCTAACCTCAGCAAGAAATAAACCTTTATCTTGCCCCCACAATGTGCAAGACTGCATTGAGTGCTGGAAATACAGAAATTAAATATACCTCGTTCTTACTGCTGCAGAGCTCAGACTTAAAATAGGAGACCTGTCCGTTTTTTATACAGTCTAGAGAGAGGTGAGTCTGTCAGAGGCTTAGAGCATCCCAGCGAAAGTACTTTCTCAAAAATACTACCCAAAACTTTTATAGCTGACTTCCCCATTGACAATGATTATATTAAGCCATGATATATATACTCTGACAAATTCAAATTTTGTACATTGTTTCCATTTTCAAATCAAAAGTATATTAGTGCTATTGAAATCTACAAGGGCTCCAAATGATCACTGATTGTCTTTTTTATATATTTATATTTTATGTTTATATATTTATATTTTTATTTTTTTAACATTTTTATTTTTTATTGAGAGACAGAGCATGAGCATGCGAGGGGCAGAGAGAGGGGGAGACACAGAATCCGAAGCAGGCTTCAGGCTCTGAGCTTTCAGTGCAGAGCCCAACACGGGGCTCAAACTCACAAACTGCGAGATCATGACCTGAGCCGAAATCAGATGCTTAACTGACTAAGCCATCCAGGCACCCCATTTATTATATTTTTAAAGGGGCTAAGCTCTGTCACTCTCCTCTCAGAATCAGTAAGCTTGAAGGGATCCTTCAAGCCAGATGAGACATGATGATACCAATGTTTGGCAGCTGTCTAGCCTCAAGATGATTTGCAGCATGGCCAGAGATAGAGACCATGGAATCCTCTGTGTGTGCACACACCCGTGATGGCATTGCAAATTGCCTTTCCCCTGCTTTGGGTCCCTGCCTTCCTCCTATTTGGTAGTGAATAAATGAATGACAAGTCCAGGTGCTGCCTCAGAAAGCTCCTCAATCTCATCCTACTGCTTTTGAGGCAACTCCCCCAACATTTTTTTCAAGATCACCAAGCTCCCACCTCTCTTGGAATCCTAATTCCAACACCTGCCTCTTTTGCATCTGGGAAAGCCTTTCCTACATAGAAAGAGAGAGTAACAATTCAGCTTACTTTCTGGTAACCTAGAGAGAATTATTGTCTCACCTTCAACTTTTCAACCTCTATCATTCGAGTTTGGCTTTCCTCAAAGGACATCTAATAGTTGTTTATTTTTCTTCTACAAATTCCCTCCAGTTTTTCCCATTGTCTTTTTAAAACTACGCATTTAAGTTACCTGGGAGAATGTGGGTATCCATCTCCCCATCTGTAAAATGAGACAAGATGATTCGTATGATTCATATTGTTCAAGGATCTAACTTCTTGAGAAACTCAGGACAATAGTCTAAAGCAGGGATCAGCAAATTTTTCCGTGAACGACCAGACATTAAACATTTTAGGCTATGTGGCCACAGGATCTCTGTTGTAACATAACAACTCGACAGTGCAATTGTAAGGCAAAAACCCCCATAGACAATACAGAAGCAAATGAATATGGCTGTGTTCCAATAAAGCTTCATTTCCAAATCTGGGTAGTGAGCTAAATTTGGCTTTGGGGCCATCTTTTGCCAATCTCTGATCTAAGACAACAAGGTGTCACTCTATATCACCATGCCACCCTATCTGTCCCTGTGTACAAGCTGATTTTGTGAAATGACCCACAACCATTCAGCAATCAGTGGACATAGGAATTCGTCTGTTGCCTATGTATATAATACACACACACACACACACACACACGGAGATGGGGGCAGGGAGCCAAACCTGAAAAGCAAAATGTCTTCTGTTTTGCTTTTACATCAACCTATTTCTGACTTTGAAAAAATGGAAGCCTACATTTTTGTTTATCATGTTTTGTAATGAGACCCCATGTTTTCATCTCTTGGGCTATATTTGCTAACAGCTATACCAAAACAGTTAATGGGGGAAGTGCTATTGTTTGCTCCTTCTCAAAGTGCAGTCCCAAATCAGTAGCTTCAGCATCACCTGGGACTTTGTTAGAGATGCCAACTTTGGGACCCCACTCCAGATCTGTTGAATCAGAATCTGCATTTGACCAGCCCCCAGGTGACTCAGGAATATTCCACTTGAGAAGTACTGCCATTTGTGGTGTCTTAGTCAAGGTCCTGCCAGTAAATAGACATCAACCACCATGCGTGGAACAAAAGGAGAGGTGCAATGAAGGGACCACCTGGGAAAGTGGGGCCAAAGAGAAGAACTCATAAGGATGGAGAGGAACCTTTGGACCAGCAACAGCTATCACTATTACAATCCCTGGGGCTGAGGAAACATAAAGAAGAAGTAGTGAAACTTGAGTCCATTCTGTGCTAGAACCATTAAGGAGAAGCTGCCTGGTGGAGCTAACTTCAAAGAGGAAGTAGCAACTCTGGAGACATCACCAAAGCAAGAAGAGAGCAAGGAGGAAATACTCCAGCCTTTGACCAAACCCAATCAGAAGACGGAGTGCAAGGGAGCCCAGAAGGGGCAGTCCTCAAAGCCAGGCTCCCAGAGCACAGAGCTGAGAAAGAGGGAAGGGAGCAGAGAATAACCATAACCGGCACAGCCAGAGAGCACTTCTGGTGGAGTTCACTTCCCCCCTGGGGTTCTAAACTGGTTTCTCTCCAGCTGGTGGCTACCATTTGCCATTGCTTGCCTTACTGGTAAGTCTGTGTTGTTAGTTAACTCTATAATATTGGCTTTTCCTTTCCTTCGGGATTCAAAATTGTACAACTTCTATTATTGCCGAAACGAAAATATCACATAAAAAAATTTTATCTCCATGTGACCCCAAGAAAACTATATCTCAAAATTATTTCTTTTTCACTGTCACCCCCACATCCCAATAAAATTAAATCAAGCCTGTGTTATGCCAGATTATGGGAAGTACTTCTTGCTTTAGCTGACAAGAAGTTTGGCTCAGAGAAGCTAACTCCCCTCTCCTACCTGCAGCAAACTCCCAGAGATAGCTTTCAGACAAGACTTCACTTTGTTTCTTGACATACACAGTGGATCTCATTATTTCTTAGCAAAGCATAAGAATGAATAGTGTTGGAAAGAGTAAAAGAAGGAGGCAATAAATAGACTTATAACGAAAAGTCTGCCTCTTATTCACCCTGTCCTTAGGCAAATAATTTATTTGGGTTTGAATATGTATAATGGAGATATATGTATCTTGTGGATGATGATACTACCTATCTTACATGTTTGAAAAGAATAGCAATGCATCATACAGTTGAAATGAAATGATGCAGAAAAAGCCCTTGGCTTCCCTTTTAACTGTAATTATTATTACTCCCGATATTGAGCAACATCTCAAATGCTGCTGGAAGAGTTTTTCCTCACCCAAACGCAATCTCTGCTTGGGTCATTGAGAAATATCTACCCCTTTTACTGTCACGACAATCTGAGTCACATGGACAACTTCGAAAGAAACCAGAGGACCCTCTTTCTGTCTCTCCTGGAAATGGTAACAAGAGCCGTGAGAGAGATCTCCCTCGTCCTAGCCTTCCAGCCACAGTGGATTCACTGGCTCTTTAGAGGGAGGGTATCTTCCAGATAGAAGCACAATGCCAGTCCCTACCTAGGCCACTCAGGCCATCTCAAAGAGAAAGAATAAGCACTACAGTACTTCCTGTTTTCCTTTGGGTCCCATCCATTTTCTGTTGGGAAAGACTTTTTTGTACAGGAGTTGAGGAGAAGTGTTGACAGAAAAGAAAACAGTGGTCAGGGAGGATGCCTTCACACCCTTCCTGTATTTTCTATTTTCAAATAACTCTTACCAACTATTAGGCCAACTCCTTACACCACCCTCTACATCTCCCACTATATATTATTGTAGCCACCTATGATCCTCGCCTAAAGACATGACCACAAACTAGAACAGATAATTTTATGTGGCATTTTGTTTGGGCACCTTTGGATGACACAAAAGGCAGACAAAGCAGCACATTACAAAACAAAGCAAAGAAAAAAAAGGAGGAGGAAAAAAGGAAGGGAAGAAGGATGGAAGAAGGAGGGAGGAGGAAGAGTAGGAGGGAGAAAGGAAGAAAACGATGAAATAGTTACTATTTGATGTTTCAAAATGGTTCTAAATCATTAGGGTGAAATGCAGAATATTGGGGTTCCTTACACCTATATTACGATATTTTTATTTTACTTTTTATGTATATAATTTATTGTCAAGTCAGCTAATATACAGTGTGCTCTTAGATTTGGGGGTAGAGTCCTGTGCTTACATACAACACCCAGTACTCTTCCCAACAAGTGCCCTCCTCAATGCCCATCACCCATTTTCCCTTCTTCCCCCCTCCACCATCAACCCTAAGTTTATTCTTTTAAATAGTCTCTTATACTTTGCCTCCCTCTATGTTTGAAATTATTTTTTCCCCTTCCCTTCCCCCATGGTCTTCTTCTGTTAAGTTTCTCAAGTTCCGCATTTGACTGAAAACGTGGTATCTGTCTTTCTCTGACTGACTGATTTCATTTAGCATAATACCCTCCAGTTCCATCCACATTTTTGCAAATGGCAGGATTTCATTCTTTATCATTGCCAAGTAGTATTCAATTGTATATATAAACTACATCATCTCTATCCATTCATCAGTTGATGGACATTTGGGCTCTTTCCATAATTTGGCTGTTGTTGAAAGCACTGCTATAAACATTGGCATACATGTGCCCCTATGAATCAGCACACCTGTATCCTTTGGATAAATTCCTAGCAAAGCTTTTGTTGGGTTGTAGGGTAGTTCTATTTTTAATTTTTTGAGGAACCTCCACACAGTTCTCCAGAGCGACTGTACCAGTTTGCATTCCCACCAGCAGTGCTAGAGGGTTCCCGTTTCTCCACATCCTCACCAGCATCTGTTGTTTCCTGACTTGTTAATTTTAGCCACTCTGATTGGTGTAAGGTGGTATCCTAATGTGATATTTTTATTTTAAACTACTTTAAAGAGATACTTCTATTCTCACCATGCCTGCACCCCAAATTAAATGCAACATGGGTTGCCCTGGGAAGGCTGGGCACATATGATGTGACAATCCCACTGCATGTAGGCACAGAGTGGCAAGGTAACTCACCAGAAATCACCTGACAAGCCCACCAAGTGATCAGGGCATCTGACCACCAATTCTGCATTTATTCCATGCAGACAACAAACTCCCATTCCCAGGGTAAGCAGATGTGTTTCTTTTTCAAAAGTTCCACATGACCGTCAGCCACAAAAATCACCTAAACCAAGAGGAATCCAACTGTCTGCTTTGTTTCAATCAAAGCTCTCTTTCAGAGTGTGGCTACCTGGAGGGTACACACTTCCTATGGGAAGTAAAGGAACCCGGGACAAAAGTGTCCTATCATGCATGGGCATGAATTACAAAATCCAGTTACCCAGCACAGCTCCAAGGAGTTGCCACGGTCACCAAGTTTATTTGGTACCTTTTGTAAATACACATTCAACTCATTGAACAGGTTTTCTTTCCTTAGATTAGTGTGCTACAGGCACAGGAACAAATTACTCAGTAGGAGGGCGTACTTGAATACTGTTTGAAGAAGATTTTCTCACCGTTACTTAGAAAGAAGAAAGTACACAAAATAGGAACCACACTCATAGGTAATCTCAACAATTTTTTTGCACTGTTTGACATTTTTATGTGTACAGTTGACCAAAAAGTGAATGAATTGTGGAAAGACCACCAGACCATTATTTCCATATTATTTTTTTTAAATGTTTATTTATTTTGGAGAGACAGAGACAGAGCATGAGCAGGGGAGGGGCGGAGAGAGGCAGACAAAGAATCCGAAGCAGTCTCCAGGCTCTGAGTTGTCAACATAGAGCCCAAAACGGGGCTCGATTCCCTGAACCATGAGATCATGACCTGAGCCAAAGTCAGATGCCTAACCGACTGAGAAACCCAGGCACCATATTATTTTTAAAATATTTTTATTATGGTAAAATATACATTAATTTTACCACTTAAACCATTTTGAAGTGTATAGCACGGTGGCATTAAGTACATTAGTATTGTACAACCATCACCATGTTCTATTTCCAGAGATTTTTCATCTTCTCAAAGTGAACCTCTTGAAACAATAGTTTCTCATTCCCCTCACTCACCCCCAAGCCCCTGAGAACCACCATTCTACTTTCTATGAATTTGACTCTTTTAGGTATCTCAGAGAAATGGAATCCTAGAACAATTATCCTTTTGTGTCTGGTTTATTTGACTTAAAAGAAGGTCTTTAAGGTTAAACCACAGTGTGACATGTATCAGAATTCATTTTTTAAGGAAGAATAATATTCCATTGTATATATAGCACATTTTGTTTATCCATCTACTGATAGACATTTTGGTTGTTTGCACATTTGGCTATGGTGAAGAAATCTGCTTTGAACTTAGGTATACAAAGACCTGTTCAAGTTCCTATTTTCAATTCTTAGAGTTATATGCCGTCCTTTTGATTTTGATTATCTTTACCAAAAATGTCATCCTCTATCAGAGAAACCCATCCCTTCAGTCTAGTGTGTGTATTTGAGAGGGCTGTCATTAGCTTGGTGAGAGAAGACGTGGGAAGCTATCACCATCAGCTAACTCCACCACCCGGCAAGCAGCAGAGTGAGAATTTCCAGCCAAAACACCCCCATGCTCTTTCTTTAGTACTTTGAAAATGTTACAAATGTTTAACTCCCTAGGGACTTTTTTGGAAAAGATTGAAGTTGTCTTCACCATGAAAGTGTACAGTGTGACCTACCAAACAGTAATAAAGTAGCAGGAGAAAAGAAGTCCAGGCTGGGTAGAGAAGAAAGTCTAACCTGGGTGCCTGGTGCTAAAAGGGTGCTGAATGGAGTTTCTTTGATAAAGTCATCCAGGACAGAGAGGGGGAAAAAAGAGAGGAACAAAGATGATATCTCCCAGGTGGAGGAGAAATGGGATTAGTGCAGGAGTGAGAAACAGGCCCTCGGTGGCACCCAGAGGCACAGGAATCCAAGAATGGAAGATTTAGAATAAGCAAAGGTATGAAATTTACATGCAGCCTCTCACGCATTGTCAAGTGCGGAGACAGAAGATAGGAAACCAAATCCCTGCTGAGACCCCAGTGATAGAGAAGATAACTCTCACTGGAGCTCAGCTAAAGGCTCAAAGAAGGTGCAACTGAGGTCTGAACAGAAAAGACTCTACTTGCTCCAGAGATGGAAGAAAGTGTGAAGGCTATGCCCAGCCCCATGCCAAAGAGCAGAAGTTAAAGGGCAATCTCCAGAAGGTCTGACCCCAAGACACCTAGCACAGAGCATGAAAGAGGAATGAGTATACGTAGGGACTATATAATACGTCCAATGAATAATCAGGCCGTGTGAATTAAACAAGAGCTGGCAAAGCTCTTTCTTGGATGGGTCCCCTCAGAAGGCCTCACAGCCCACTTTGGTTGAGTCACCCACACAAGCCAACTACTGATGCCAGACTTTAGCAGACCACAGTGTAAGGGAAGAAAATGGCTGGACCCAAGGAATCTGGGGATAAAAAGATGCTCCTCACATTCCCTCATAATTCTTTTTCACCTTCATTTGGTATCACCAAAGTGTGACCTCCAGATCTTACCAGGTCAGAAATGGGAGATATACTTCCTATAATCCATCCCACCCTTTTGATCCATTTGAAAATTTCTTCCTGGGCACTGATTTCACCAGTTCACTCCACTAGTGGTTGTGTTCTTACTCCCATGCTTGACACTGTATCCAAGAGCTGAGACACAAAAGTAAGACAATTCCCTGCCCTCAGAAAGCTCCCATCTAATAAGGAGACAAATAATTAAAAAGGCAATTACAAGACCGTGACCATGGCTATGAGGGAAAGGAATCTGAGACGAATGAAGGGCATACAGAAAGAGTGGATTACCCAGGAGTATAGAACCCAGAACACCGGGACCACTCGCCAACTTTGTGTTAGTTCCCTATTGCTTCTCTAACAAGTTACCACAAACTTAGTGGCTTAAAACAACACAACTTTATTGTGTTAGCACCTCAGAGATCAGTCCAAAATGGACCTCCACGGCTAAAATGCAGGTGTCAGTAAGCCTACAGTCTTTCTGGAGGCTCTAGCGGAGAATCCATTCCTTGCCTTTTTCAGTTTCAGGAGGCCATGGGCTTCTCTGGCTCAGGGGCTCATGCCCTGCATCACTCGGCCCTGTCTGTCCTCTTTTGTCACATCTCCTTCTCTCTGACTCTGACACCCCAGCCTTTCTCTGACAAGAATCTGTGATTACATCGAGCATACCTGGACAATCCACGATAATCTCTAACCTCAGATCCTAACTCAATCAGATCTGTAACATCCGTTGGCCATGTAAAACCGCACATTCGAAGGTTCCACATAGTAGGACATGGATATCTTTTGGAGGGCAGGGGCACATAATTCTGCTCAAACATCAGACATCTGTAAAGCCACTGTTTCTTTTACCACATGCGGTTTCGCCCACCTGCCCTTCCAACTCTGATTCTCCACAAGCTGGTTTTGTCATTTTCTGGTCTCACTATCCTTTTCCCTTAAGGTACAAACTAGTGAATCCCCTGAGCAGACTTAACTTTTCGTGAACTGGTAAAACAGACATGAGTCAATTTCATTCTATAAATTAGGCACAAAATAGAACTTAGAATTATTTCCTGAAGTTGTTTATTTGTACCAATAAAAATCATAAATTGGAAGTCTTCAATTTCTAATATTTTTATCATTATGTTTCTATAATTATGCTGGCAGGGGGCAGGGAGGCAGGGGGAGAAAAATTATAACCCAGCCCCTACTAGAACCAAGAATAAACTTTGCCCACAGTCACAGAGTTATTAATGGTATAACCCAGACAAAAACCTCAGCCTCTGGACTCCAAAACCAGTGCTCTAAATGCTAGCCACACTATCTTTTCTATGTCATTCTTCCCTTTGAGATAAAAAAATTTGGTAGGAATTCACTTTCATATAAACACTGAGTTAAAATACTTGTCCTGGTTTTCTTCTTCATTGAAAACTTCCCACCGATAGTAATAACTGGTGTTCCATAAAGAGTCCTTGCTGTTGGTTGGTGTTTGCCTCTGTGAAATATAAACACGTTTCAACAAGAAGACAGAGAATATGTAATCAATATACCTTGGCTCCTGTTCAGAACGGCCATGCGTCTGGCACTTGATATCTTTACAGAAAATGGATATTGGAAAGTAAGATCACACTTCATTTAAAAGCAGAACAACAGATGTAGGGGTGATGGTGTCAGTGAGAATCAGTTACATATCTGATGAAAGTCTTTGTGAATCTCAAATAATGACAATATGGTGATTCTTTTGTTTCTCTCTAGAATTCCCCAGAGCAGCTCTGCCAGACCCTGTCCCCCCTCCCAGTCTTGCCCTCAGTGCCAGATGGCCAAAGACACTACTGTGTGGAGGCAATCAAGGCCAGCCCCCACCCACAACCTTGACATTCCTCTTCACTACCTCGAAATCACTCTTACCTTCACTCAGCTTCTCTTCCTTCCCCCTCAGCTATCATCCCCTTATCTTTGTTCAACTGACTGCTTCCCTTTGATCTAGTGACACATTAAAATCCAAAGTCTACAGCATAGTCAGAAATTCATGAGGTGTCCCCCGCCTCAACACTATACTCAATTGTGCTTTCCACTCCAGCGTTATAATTCACCAAAATCTCTCCATTCCTTTGCACCCTGTATTTTCTCTGCCTGCAAGGCATTCTTCCATTCTTGGCCTAGAGGACTCCTAATCATCCTTCAAAGCCCAGCTCAGCGTCAAACACTGTGATGCTATTCCCAACCACTGGCCCTCTCCGGTAAAGGTTAATACTTCTTGCCCTCTGTGGCAAGAGCCTCAAACTCTCCTCCTCCAGAGCTCTTACCACACAACGTTAGCATTATCTGTCCACCTCTCTGTCTCCCTCAAAAAGTTCCCAGACTGAGAGCTCTCGAAGGGCAGAAATTGTTCCTTTTATCTCTAAGTCTCCAGCACTTACCCCAATCCTTGATACATAACACATAGCCAATGAATGTTTGTTGAGTGATTGGAAGAATGCTGAAGTCTTTCTATTAAGAAAAGAAAACACAACTACCATGCTGCTACCTTCTGGAACCACTGTCTATGCCTGCATCTCCGCTCCCCTTCTCCCTAAACTTCTTACCTGGTCCCCACCCCTCTGCAAGCACATTTCTGGTGCCAACTGGATTGCTTTCCTGATGTTAGATTATTTCCCAATCACCTAGTCCATTGGCACAGTCAATACCGGTCACTACTCGTTCCCACTCCCTGCCCCTCTGCGGCATCTGATGCCTTGACATTCTTGCATTTTGTGTCACCACCTTCTCCGAGTTTATTTTTAAGTCTTGAGTTCACACCCCACCTTTCCAGCTTCCTATACAGACTGTTTGTCTGACCAACATTCTACTTCCTAAAGCTCCCAGCCCCAGCCACTCTCCAGAACCCCAGTATAGACAGCCTGGGAACATATGTGGATTGAAACAAGCCTCCCCCTCAACAGACTCTGGAAGCTAGCCGGTCATTAAATGAGGTGCACTAGCAGAGGTCCTTACACACTTAGTGAGCCTTGTCCTCCTCCCTTGGACGAGCTGGCCTCCAAACTAGCCACCCTGCTCCCTCTTCCTTTTAATTCCCTCTGAGGACCACTGCTTCAGGATATTTTTAAGGCAGGGTCAAAAACCTTGAAAGTGCTGCCTCTAGCAGTTACAGAAAAAAAGGTTTAAAAACTAAATAAAAATAAAAAAGAAGAAAAAAATAAAAAAGGCTTCCCAAATGGCCATGAATGCAAAATGAGAAAGGTGAAGCCAGTGTTCTGAGCTTTCTTCAATGTAAGACATTATATGTTCCTACCTTCTATAGTAAACTGTCCTTTCTATAATGAAACAGTGATCATTTTCCTTTATTTCAGTATTCTTATTTGGGGAAAACGCGGAGTTCCTAAACAGTAATTGGCTTAACTTTTGTGTTTTGGAAGTTAGATTAGCTAGTGTGTTTTCTGGATTTCTACCTGTGGTCTCGGCATTCTTACCAGTTCGGATGAAGAGTTTACTACCACTTACAGCAAAAAGTAAAAATACAGACAGAGACGAAAAGATGTTTATTATAGTAAACACCTATTTGAGATGTCTATAGCCCTCGGTTCTTCTCAAGAGGGTAATCTTCATCATAATACTGAAAACTCAATGGTTGGAATTTTTTTTTCCACTGTGAATTGCCTCCTGTTTTATATTTGGAAATAATGTATTTAGTAAATGAGATTTCCGTGACTCTCCTGTCCGTCAAGAGGGCACAAATATCCAAATACCAAGAACCTTTTTATTTATTCACACCTTCCAGTTTCTTAACGATTATTTGCCTTTAGTTTTGTAGACACACATACTAACAGTGACTGTCATCAAACACACACACATACACACACACGTTCAAGCAGGCAATTAATCATTTTCTCCCCGAAGACCATATTTTACAGTCAGAAGCCAATTGTCAGCACACATGCTCCTAAATAAACTGACACACGTACCAGCTAATAGATTAATTCACATGGAGAAGGCGTCGTGGGAAGAAAACGTGTGTTCCCAGATTTCTCAGACAGGTGCTCTGCCTGTTAACATAAAGATCAGTCTTCCCGGCTCCAACCCTTTGGGCACCCTGCCCAAAATTACTTACAATTTCTCACACAGTTGATGCTAAGATAGTTTCGCAAAATGAGAGCCCGGTTTATACAATGTAACCTAAGAACAGCTCTGCTCAGGAGGAGCCAGTATGAGCTTTGAGTTTGGGGGAGATTTTCTGACTTTGTGTTGTTCTCTTCCAACTGACTTTTCTTATACAAGATAACCATGCAGAAATACTTTGTGCCTTCACATTTCCTTGCTGTGATCTTTTGCTATGCTTCTGATGCCTCCTGTAAAAGGGAAACGTGGGTCGCAAGGAAACAGACCTACTGGCATCAATTTGTTCAGAAGGGAGAAGGCTTGCTCATGTACATTGTACATTCACGTGTGCACACTTACGCACTTGCTGACACCTCCCTCAGCACTAAGCCCTCCACCGTGATGCCCTCCAGCTTCCTTACCATGCTATCTGCTGCCTTTCTGAATGGAAAGTTCAGCTCCTCTATAAATCACTCTATTGAAAGGAGGGACTATGGTAGAGGTTGCTCTGAGCTCCAGAAAAGGGAATTTCCTTTTCACTTCACCATGTCGCATTTTCCAGGGCAGTAATATAAAGGCTAGCATAGGGATGGGGGGATTGGCCTGACAAAATTTTTAACTTAGATTCTTTCGCAGAATTTTTTATCAACAGTATTGTATATTTAGTTTTAGTTTTCATAAGCAAGGATCATGTATACTGCTTTCCAAACAGGATTCACAAAAATGTCAAACACAGCTGCCGCAAACCTACTGTTTTTCCCCTTTGGGGTCCTCGGTGAAGAGAGGATGAGAGTGGGTTAGGCTGCTCCTGGGAAATGGGCTGGACAACAGGATGCTTGCTCCCCTGGGAATTATTTCCCCACTAGCTCAGCCTAGAGGTATACTAAGATGGCAGCATCCCCACAGGGTGGTGACTTTTGGTTTTACCTATTCCTCTATTGTAATCCTTCAGTAATCCCACCTGTTTTCAAAGACACCCTCCTCATTGTTCTTAGCTCCCACCAAAAAAAAAAAAAAAAAGAAAAAAGGATTAGGCTCCAGCTAACCCAGCAGCAATCTTGTTCTGGCACCTTAAGAAGTAAAGGATTTCACTTCCCTTCCGTAACTGGAGCAGAGCCTTCCCTCCCTGCAGGGGATAGGGTCCCATTCTGTAGCCCATTTCCTCCAGAGAGTCAGCTTTTCTGAACAAAGACCCAACTGTCTGTGCAGTATGGGAAACTATCTCTTGCTGCAGTTTGGAGCACACCCTCCTACAAACCCAGACATGCACAAAAGTTCTGCGTTTCACCGCAGGAAGCGAGACTGGTAGCTTCAGGCATCATTAATCATTTTGAAGTGATTATTCTTAAAAAGGAAAACAAAACAAAGCAAAATAAAAATGGGATGCAGTCTGATTTAAGGCATGCCCAATAAAAATGAGCACTTTTCAAAATAGCATTTCCCTGGTTCCTTGGGGACTGTTAAGAGCTTGCTGGACTGACCAGGGATGGGGTAAAATGAAGGATCTGTTTCCTCCTTCATTGGAATTCCAGCAAATACCTGGGACATGACTTGCTCTGAGGGAATCTCTTAGACTTGCAGATTGGGGAAGAGAGGGGTGGGGAGGAGGGAGTCTCTGCTTCCTTTGCCTTCCCACCCAGGAATGCACACATTTAGGAAGAAGATAAAACCAGAACAATTGGCTTCCTACAGCGAACAGCTCTCCTCCCTTCTCCCATCACAGGGCAGCCAGGCAGACAGGGGCCCAGGGAGATGTGCTCCCTAGAAGGGCTG
Source organism: Paguma larvata (assembly GCA_030068075.1). Lineage (NCBI taxonomy): Eukaryota > Metazoa > Chordata > Mammalia > Carnivora > Viverridae > Paguma > Paguma larvata. Next base: position 95,650,327 of record CM057826.1, on the reverse strand, counting down.
CTCCTACCCCCACGGGAATTCTACGCAAAAGGAACAGAACACTAGCCAGTTGTTCAAAGCCATTCACACTCACAGGGAACATCCCCTAGTCTATGCCTTTGAAGTAAAATTGTTTCTCAGGCATAGGAAAAGTGATAACTAGAAAATGAAATCTTCAACACTATCTTTCCTGGGAGATTACATGTCCTGCTGTTCTGGGTTGAGAGGAAATTCACTTACATAAATTGGATTAATTTTTTTTTCACCCACCAAGTCTCCCGGGTCTACCAGAAGCATCTTCTCTCAGTTGCCCCTTCGGGAACTCTTGGCTGATTCCCAATCTTCGTTTATTCCCTAATCAGGATATTTGTCTCTAGAGTCAAGATCAAAACTCGTAAAGGCAGAAAAGAGTCTGTCCCTTTCATTCTGGTCCATATTACCTCCTCATCCCCTAGACTTGTACTCACTTGACTCCAGTGTGAATCTAGCTAAAGTTGACTTCATCTCTATCTTATCATTCCCAAAAAGGCAAAACCTAAATCTAATCTTGATCATCAGACAGATCCAAATTGGAGGACATTCTACAAAATGACTGGCTAGTAATCTTCAGAAGTGTCAGGGTCATGAAAGATGAGGAAAGAAAGATACATGTTCTAGTCTGAAGCAAACTGAAGAGCTGTAACCAAATGTAACACGTGATTTCAATCTGGAAAACATTACTAGAGCAAATGACAGAACTTGAATGGGGTCTGAGGATTATATGATCACAATGCGTCACTGTTCCTTCCTGATCACGGTGGTTGGATTGTGCTTATGGAGAAGAATGTCTTTATTCTTGTAGGAAAAACACTTTAAAGTAATCAGGGGTGATGGGCATTATGTGACAACTTATTCCCACATAGGTAGGGGGATAAATTATTTATATTACATTTCCAACTATTTTGTAAGTTTATCATTGTTTTAAAATATTTTTTTAAAGTTAGCTTTTTAAAAAAGGAAAACAAGTTATCTCATGAACACCTGGAAGGGCAGAGATTTAAGAAATTCATTTTTACCCAGTACTCAGAACATGCCCAGTCCAGGTGAGTACTCAATAAATATTTGCTGAACTTAAACATTCAGAAAGCTCTGAGATACAGAAGGAACAGAATGAAAGTGCTTCTGCTAAGGTTTATTTATTTTAAAAACACAAGGTTTATTGTGTGCCAAACATTATTGTAAATATTTGTGAATAATTCTATGAAATAGATGCTATGAATATCCCTACTTGACAGAGAAAGGAACTGAAGGACAGAAAGGTTATGTGTCCCACCCAAAGTCATGCAGTCAATGAATAGTGTAACCAAGAATTGAGCCCAAGCAGTAATGTAAGGCTCCACAGTTCATGCTCTTAGCCACTTTATCGTGATGCCTCTTCAAGATCCCACCTGCAGAAAATTTAAGATCTTCCCCATTCAAAATATTTAGTTCTCAACTATCCAACTGTATTTTTTGTGTATTATAGATTCACAGGATTATGTCATATTCTTTATTGCATAATGCATAGAAATAGCCCAAGAGAAGCTCATTCTTGGGTTAAGCATTCATCTTTGCAGGCAGTGCTGGTGCACCAGCTTTTGTCTGCACATAAATCTTGGTCATTCAAGTAGACTTTTGGTTCTTAACTATATGAACCACAGCCTATGTGGCCACAGCTTGTTAGGTCTTTATCTGTTACATGCTTCCTTTTCTCCTATGTTTGTGTGAGGATTTGAACATGGAGTAGATACATCTGGACATACCACGGTACAGCTGATCTTCCATATGGCAAGGAAATGCCATTAGCCACTGACCGAGACCCTCTTTGATGACTCCTCACTGTCCTATTTCCCTCCCCACAGGAGGGAACTGAGACATTGAATCAAACGTGTCTCCTAAGGGAATGGACTCTTCTACAGCCTCTATGAAAAAAGATGAAGATATTCTACCCCATATAGCCTTCTGTGCCTCACTTTCTCCCTCCTGTGAAAAGTGAGAATATGTTGTTTTCTGTTTATTTATCTTCAGGGACAGGAGCTCTGTCAACACCAAGGTGCAACATCCAACAGTGCCCCCTTTATAGCAAAGGGCTCAGAAAAAAATCCAGTAAATAAATGCTTTTCTTTATAATTAAGTGCAGCAAGTTACCTAATAAAACTATAATATGCATGACACAGTGAGTTCTATTTCATGAGAATGATTTGACTCTATTTGTAGCTTATGATATTATCGCAAAAATGTATCACAAGTTTCAGGTAGGCACACCTACCTAGATCAAGTTCTAGGTGGCAAATAATTGCTTTTAGCATTTTTATCTTCAAATAATTTTTATTTATAAGAACAAGATTTTCCATTTTCCATGCCCCATTTCCATAGAGGTGAAAGCACCAGAGAAAAAACAGGAAGAAAGCTTTTATTTAATCTTAGGCACTATGTATTTTTTTATAATAGAACTGTGATCTTTCCCTATACCTTTCTGTGCTGATTTCCAACTATCGACAGGCATTCTTGCCTCAATAAATAAAAATCATATTTATATATTCATGTAAGTGTAAACATGTCCCTGTGTGTATGTATGTGTGTGTCCTCTGCTCTCCCATCCCTGCTGTAAATTTCTTTCAGTTGTGAAATCATAGTTGCAACGTTATCAGGGCACCTCCTGCATCCCTTTGGCCTCATCCATGTACACCTGCCCAGCTTCCAAGTGCAGCATTAGCCTTCCTTTGTCAAAGAGCGTTTTCATATTACCCAAACCCGCTGTGCTGCTCTCTCAGACAGACCAAGTATCACAGGAGAAATGTCCCCAGGAGTAGTCCTCAATTCATGACTAGAAACACTTGGTGCATAAGTACCCCAGCTCCCTTGCCCTATGGGAGAATGACTTTGAGGGAGTATTTTTGACTCTTGCTGCCACCACTTCACCAGGGGAACTGAATACCAGTCAACTACAGTGGTGACTGGCTTGATAAACATCATTAACTGGTTGCTTTCTCATGTTCCTGTCTCACTTCCCCAAGTCCCTATTGGTGCTCCCTACATTAACTACTTGCACTTTAATCCCTGCCTTAGTGTCTTCTCCCGAAGATTCCCAAACTAAGGCAATCACTCTCCAAAGAATATGGAAGTTGGCCAAAAGCCACAGGACAATTATCTGTCCTGCTCTTCCTGTTGTTAACTCCCCCATAGAAGAACTTCAAAGTACAATATATATCCAGGCCTTAATTTGTCCCTACCTCCCCTATATCCTTTCCTTTTCCCCATCTTCTGATCAGCATGCTGATGATAGGTCCCTTCTTCCCTGCATCTCAACACTCCTTGCCCCAAAGTTGCATTTTCCTGGCAATCTATTGTCAGAGATGTCCACTGTTTGTGGCATCGACCACACTGGCTCTTCAAACAGCGTACTTCTTCTGTGCACAACAGATACCACCTACCATATGTTTCTTTCCACCAGGGTCACTCTGCCATCTGGATAATGAAAGCTTATGCCCCAGGGAAGACAGAGCCATAAGCCAATTTACATTAAGACACAGATTCTAGACATACAGTCTAAGTTTGGACACAGAGCTGACTCCAGCTGACAATGCCACCAGACTCTGATTGATTTCATCCACAATACATGGAGGTTCCCATGTCTCATAGACAGAGGCAGAGACCTTATTTAGGCTGCATGACTAATCCAATTGTTTATTCCCTTGCTGGACTCATCTTTGTTCAATCTGAAGGCACCAGGTCCAGGATAATAGTTTCAGGTGCCCCCCACCCCCCATGCAAGCCCTATCCAGTTCCCTCAGGCTTGGCTTGAAACAGACCAGACACTGTCCCTCTTGGTCAGCATTTTTGTCATGGCCATGCTTGGTATTCCTGTGACTCTTAAACTTTCTGTAAAAATTGAAGGGCTGGTTATATATATAAAAACTAAAATCGCTTAGCAACAGTTTTTCACAATCTCTCTTGCACCCCAAAATACAAGGGGAGGGAGCGTGCAGACTAGCTTTTGATGACTTAATTTCTCTCTTATCCAAAGCAAAGTTTCTGTTTTCTCTATTTTTTTTATGACCCTGCCAGTATTTTCCACAATCCTCTCCCTTTGCCCCCCCAGTGCTTCATCCAATATTACCCAGAATGTTCCTCTAGAGCCCAGAAGCAAGGAGGAATAGACTGCCCCATCAGTTAGCTGCTCTCTAAGTGTCCTCTCTACTTAGTGAAGATTGGAGTGCTGTTGGAGGAATGTTGGGATTTCCTGTGCCTCCGTGCTGGGAACACGCAGACCCTGCTGGCATAGCTTTCTCACTGGCCAGCAGCCTTCTATAGGAAAAGCACTGCCCATGCATCAAAGACAACTTCACTGAAAGTTTCTTCACATTCATATGTGTGTGTGTGTGTGTGTGTGTGTGTGCGCGCGCGCGCACGCATGGGCACACCATTTCTTTCAGTCAGCCTGAAAAGTTTTTATATTTTCCAAATCTAATCTTAACAAGAACTCTCTAGGGGGTGTTCTGCAGGGTCACCTACATTCCCAGTATCTAACACAGTACCTGACATATAGCAATTACTCAATAAATATCTATGCCTTTACCAACTGCCTCTTGGAAGGAGACACCAGGCCAACTAAGAAATAACAAAGACAAAACATAAGAGACTCTTAAATATTAAGAACAAACTGAGAGTTGTTGGAGGGTATGGGAGAGGGGAGAGTGAGTGACGGGCATTGAGGAGGGCACTTGTTGGGATGAGCACTGGATATTGTATGGAAACCAATTTGATGATAAATTATAAAAAGAAAAAAAAGAAAAGAAAAGAAAAGAAAGAAAGAAAGAGCCAGCAGAAAGGGGTCACTCCCAAAAAATCAAAAGAGGGGCGCCTGGGTGACTCAGTCAGTTAAGCATCTGACTTCGGCTCAGGTCGTGATCTCACCGTTCATACATTTGAGGCTACATCTCCAGAGCTCCTTTTGGGATCACGCCACACCTGCCATCTGAGGGACTGACCCTCCTGGAAATCACACCCTTCTTCCCTATCATGCTTTACCACTCCCATGCCAGTTTCCTCTGGGAACACCTCATTATTGAATTAGTAACATACAAGGAACAAGCAGGTTAGGATAAAGGGAGGGATTCTGTGTTGGGACATCTATGTACAGACAGTCCGATTTTCCAGAAACACGGGTCCTGCTCAGTCAGTCTCTCCCAAATCTCCACTCTGAGTCAGACTCGCTCCCCATTTCTAGTTTTCCCCCCCAAACCCCACCCTTTGCTGCTTCCTAAACGTGTATTTCTACCCCTTAACTGTGACTTCTCTTCATGCTCATAATGTTCTTTCCTACCACCATCAAACCTCTGGGGCTTATTGGATGGGCCCAGCTCCTCAGGAAAGACTGCATCTTTGCCCCATTCAATCTCTAGTGGAAGATGGGAGAATAAACTGTAGCTCATGGGTGCCTTACCCTGCCTGCATGAGCAGATAGCAGATAAATAGGGCACCTGTTACGGAAAGGCAGAGGAGCCCCTGTTGTGTCAGATGCATGGTAAAGCATCTGAACAAGCAGAAGTTACAAATGGGAGAGAAGAGTTACAAATGGAGAGGCTAGTGTTATGGACTGAGAAAGCATAATAAGGCGATTGCAACTCTTACTTATTGACTGAGGCAAATCCACTTGGACAAACTCTAAATTATAAAAACGACTTTATTTGTGTGTCCCCATCCTATTTGTCTACCAGGAACCTCTCTTTGTCAGTTTGTAAAAGGTCCACACTATGTTGAAGGCAACACCAGGGCTGCCGTGTAGTCGCCTTCAGTGGGACAGTGATTTCCCCTGAGCTGTAGGAGCCCTTATCTCCAGCTCCTGTGATTAATTCAGCTTTATAAGTCCCTACAGAGCCATCGTGGAAGTAGACAGCTATGGGATCTGTTCTTTCCAAGATCACCTGATGCAGTCATGCAGATCCTTCTGAATCCCATCTGCCCGTTTTCGCTCCAAGGATAGAGAGCAAAGCTACACTGGAATCTGTGTTTCTTTCTGAACGGTGTTCAATATTTATATCATTTAGCGCTTCTTCCACTTTATATTTGTAGTGGTGACATTTATAGAGAAGTGTAGCCAGTTGACCTATTGGTCATGTCTCTTTATAGAAAGTGTGATTCCTCCACCCGTGTGGTTCGAAAATGGGCCCTAGCCTCTGGACCCAGGCCATGCCAATTAAATCAGAAGTGAGGAAACAAGTCACGAAAGGCCTCGGCTACCGAACAGGACTTGGAAATTTCGGGGGGTCTTAGGGCTCTAGTTTGTCTCTGTTGAGCACTTAGACCGAGAAGTGATATAAAATTAAGCTGGGGCAACTGTGTTAGCTCACAAGAAGATAAATGGGTGTGTGCTAGTGATAGAAAAAGGAAACAAGCAAGCAGAGAGAGGCCGAGAGGAGAACATGGCTGCAATAGGACCGAATAGTCTTCTAGCTGTGCCAGTCTCCAGATACTGGGCTAAAATTCCTGCCCTCAGGTTCTATGACACGCTCCATATCCTTCTGACAAATTCCTTTCTTTGTTTAGTCGAGTTGAGCAAGTTCGATTGCAGAAAAGAAACAAGAAAAAAATTCCTAAGATGGGAACAGGAAAGTATTGGGACTTAGTTTTGGTTTTTTGAATACCACCTCTGAGAGAAGAGACCATTCCATTAACCAGTGATTTTCTGATTTTTCAGCATTACACTTTTATCCTCTTTGTAGATCAGGGTAAAGATCACCTACATTTAAAATAGATTTTGTAGCATCTTGTCATTTTGGAAATATTCTTGGATTAGATAATAGAACTCCTGATTTTCCATACTACCCAACAGTGTCACATAGACCCCCAAATCAACATATCAAGCAACTGTTACTGTGCCGTGTCATGAACTGATGAATTTATAGAGCCTAAAACATTGCAGATGAGAGAGGAGGTGGAAGAATATGCTTATCTCCCTTTTGCATTAGCCTAAATTTCAGAACTAACTTGGTAGTGCCAAGAATAACTGATTATTCTCCCTGTGATAAAATGTACTTTCCAGCAATATTGAATCCTTCCCACCAGTACTGGGTTACGATGTCAACATGGCTTAGTTATTCTCCTGCCAACATGAAGTCTTGCCTAATTATTCAAGTGCCAACATGAGAGCCAAGTCCTCAGTTTCTCCTCCAGAAATGAGAGCATGACCACCCTGATGAACAAAATACCTCTTTCTGTCAAACATCCCTCCACAGGAGACCCCTACCCAGTGCCATGTGAGCTGTACTGCTTTTTCTTCCGGAATCTGATGCAGGATTTCACACATAGATTTGAGTTACTTGCCAGCCTTTGACGATTTCCAAGTTTCCCACAGATTAATGAAAAATCCAGCTGTTTCCAACTATTTGGAACAGAGCAATGTGTGATAAAATGAGGATAGAAGGGAATCTTTATCCAATTTCGCCAACAGTCAGGGAGATTTGGAACATATTGGGAAGAAAAATTGCAAGCTCAATTGTTCAAAGATTAAAAAGAAGAAAGAACGCTTTGTATTAAATTTCTGAGAATGCCTTTTATTTACCAAACAGAGAAAGCTAAAAAGCTATTCTTTGATTAATCAGGTAGGAGCTCATTCTGCTTTCCTAATCCAGCTTATGGATAATTTTAGTGAAAGGTGAGAAGCTGTGGCTCAACGAAGGACATTTGGACATCTTGACGATAATCTGAGAATGGATCTCAGGGCAGCAATTAAATGAAACCGTTGTGTAAAGGCATTGCTCCTTAAACCATTCTTGCTAAAGGACCCCTCTGTTTGGTAATTTAAAATTTTTCACAAAAAATTTTCAACAAGTAGTGTGCAGTTGGATACACATATACAAAGGAAGGAAATACCTATACTTCCCATCCTTTGCAAAAACTAATTCAAAATGAATCATAAACCTAAGTTCAAAATCTAAAACTTAGAAAACATTTAGAAAATTTACTATGATAGGAAAAGCATGATGCATAGAGAGAAAAATCGATAAATTTTTCATCGAAATTAAGAATTTCTCTTCAAAAGACACTGTTAAGAGAATGAAAAGACAAGACAGTCTAGGAGAAAATGTTTGTAAAGCACTTACATAATAAAGAACTCATATCGAGAATATATAAAGAACTCTCAAAACTTAATAATAGGGGGTATAAAAACTACCTTTTTTTTAATTGGCCAAAGATTTGAACAGACACTTCACTAAAGAAGATATACAGACGGGTGTCTGAGCAACTCAGTTGGTTAAGCATCTGACTCTTGATCTCAGCTCAGGTCATGATCTCATGGTTGGTGAGTTTAAGCCCTGCATAGGGCTCGGAGTTGACAGTGTGGAGCCTGTTTGGGATTTTCTCTCTTTCTCTGCTCTCCTCTCTCTCTCTCAAAATAAATAAATAAACATGGGGTTCCTGGATGGCTCAGTCAGTTAAGCCTCCGACTTCGGCTCAGGTCATGATCTCACAGTTCATGGGTTTGAGTCCCACATCGGATTCTATGCTGACAACTAGGAGCCTGCTTTGGATTCTGTATCTCTCTCTTTGTCTCTCTGCCCCTTCCTGACTAATGCTCTGTCTCTCTGTGTCTTTCAAAAATAAATAAATGTTAAAAAATATTTTAATAATAAATAAACTTAAAAAATAGTTATTTGCCATCTGTGTATCTTATTTTTTAATCACATAAAAAGATACTCAACATCATTAGTCAAATACAAATTAAAACCATAATGAGGTCCTTTACAAAAGTTGAAATTTTAAACACTGACAGTATCCCAAGCTCATAAGGATATGGAGCAACTGGAACTCCGCATTGCTAATCAGATGGCAAGGTGGTATAGCTGCCTGGAAAAATAGTTTTTCAGTTTCTTATAAATTTAAACATAGCCTTGTCATATGACCCAGGAATCTCCTCTTACATATTTACTCAATGAAGTAAAATCCTATGTTTCCACAAAAAACAGTATATAAATGTTTGTAGTAGCTTTATTCAAAAGTGCCGAAAACTAGAAGCAGCTAGAATCTCAAGTGGAGGATTCGTGAATAAACTATGGGTATCCCTGGACTACTACGCAGCAATAAGAAGAAACAATAATATGCACAATGACATAGATAAGCAAGTAAGATAGGCCAGACTCAAAAGACCTCATAATGTATACAAAGACAAAATCATTACACTGTACACCTGAAAATAATGTTATATGTCCATTATATCTCAATTCAAAAACAAATTTTTTTAATAAAAATCAATTTTTAGTAAAGACTGCATGATGGATGATTCCATCTATATGGTATTTTGGTTTTCTCCCTCTTGACCTCTACAGTTTGTTTCTACATATTTCCATGCCTGTGACACCTCTGTGGTCTACTCATGGAGATGTCTTCCCTCCCCTTACTAGAGAAGGGAGGACTCATTTCCTCGAGACCTCCAGGCCATATCACATCAGTATGTGCTGACTCCTTTTTGGGTGATGGAACCCTTAACTTTGAAGATTATTATTGCCTTAGTGGAGACTCAAAAAGTTTTTAAAGTGTAATTTGAGATTCATCAAAAACCTTCTATCTCTCAGTAACAGAATATGTAACAGTCTGAAACATTTTTATGGTCTCTCGTAACAAGAAAGCAGGCATGTAGGTAAGTTTGAGAGTTGGTTCAGTAGCTCCATAGTGGCATCGGGGATACCTGTGGCATGGTGTCAAGAACCCATCCATGTTTCTGTTCAGCCATACCCAGAGGGCGGGCAATCCTCCCTTCACAGTTGGAAGATGGCTGCAGTGGCAAGGCCTCACTTGTCAGTATTGACGAAAGGATAGGAGGAAGAGGGAGAGCAGAAAGACCCTCTTTCAATCAGGGATGAACTCTTTCCCAGAAGCTTTTGGTGATACCTCCTCAGTTGCTTTGGTCTGCATAGAGTCTCCTGCCCATGACTAACAGCAAAGGAGGCTAGGAAAGTGAGTTCCCAGCATTACCCACAATTATCATGGAAGGTAGTGCTACCAGAGGGACACACTGTCACCTTGCATGCCAGGCTGTCCCCACTCTCCCCTTCGGAGGCCAACAAAGCTCTTTGGTCAGCTTTAATAGCAGAAGAGCTATAGGGGAAGGGGGAATATCAGAATACTGAGGGGAAATGAATCAAAAGTATTGCAAATATCTTTTCTGTTAGAGCACAATCACACACATATTGAACCTCTCCAGACATTTATTCTTTCATCTGTGAATTGCACAATGACTATGCTAATGCCTACAACATAAGGTTATTTTGAGAATTAAACAAGATCCTACATGGCAAGTGCTTGTTACGGTACCTGGTCCACAGTAAGTAGTCACTAAATAGTGGCTATGTTTTAAAATTTAAAACAAGGAAGCATTTTCAAAAGTATTAAATATTAAAGGCCTCGATTTTGGAGTATGCCAGAGTTTAGAAAAAGAAGATATTGCTATCCATTGAAGTCTTCTGGAAAAGCGGCTCTGTGGAAGCAGGGTGCGACCTGACCTGGAAGAATGGCTAGAATTTGAATCATGGGGAAGAGATGGGAAGTCATTCAGGAAGAACAAACAGCAGGAAGGGGATTGAATGGCATGGAATAGAGGGCAATGTTCCTGCTGTGGGAAGGAAGAAGGTATTGATACCCAGCAAGTACTCAATTCATGCCAAGCACTGTGAGAAGTACTATGCCTCGTTCAAGTTCCTCAGCAACCTTGTGTGGTAGTGTGTTAGGGCGCTCCAGAGAAACAGAACCAGTAGGATATTGTATTAGTCAGCTTAGGCTGACAAAACAAAAGGCCATTGACTGGGTGGCTCAAACAACAGACATTTATTTCTCTGAATTCTGGAGGCTGTGAGCCTGAGGTCAGGGTGCCAGTGCGTTTGGGTTCTGGTGAGCCGTCTCTTCCTGGACTGTATCCTAACTGTTCTCACATGGCAGAGAGAGAAGGAGACAGAAAGAGAGAAATCAATGTCTCTCTCCCTCTCTCATTTCTCATTTTAATAGGCCCAATAGTCTCATCATGAGGGCCTCCTGTTCACTACCCAATCCAACCCTAATTACCTTTCAAAGGCCTCCTCTCCAAATACCACTGCACTGGCAGTTAGGGCTTCAACATATGAATTTGGGGAATGCACAAACATCCCATCCATAATAGAGTGTGTGTGTGTAGGTTAGATAGATAGATAGATAGATAGATAGATAGATAGATATGAGGATGTTTATTTTAAGGAATTGGCTCACAATTGTAGACCTTGGGTGTCAAAAATGTGATGGAGAGGTCCACAACCTGGAGACTCAGGAAAAAGTTGCAGTTCCAATCCAAAGGCAGTCAGCTGGAAAACTAGGAGAAGCCAATGCTGCAGATAAAATCCAAAGGCAGTCTTCCGGAGAACTCCTCTTGCTCACAGATGATCAGCCTTTTGTTCCCTTTAGACCTTCAACTGATAAAATTGGGCCCACCCACATTATAGAAAGAAATCTGTTTTACTCAAAGTCTACCAATTTAAATATAAATCTCACCCAAAAACGCTCTCAAAGAAACAACCAAAAAGCGCTTGACCAAATATCTGGGTATCCTTGTCCAACCAAGATGGAACACAAAATTAACCATGACACATGGATTTTAACCTTAGTTTATAGATGAAGTAATGGAGGCTTAGAGAGATTAAGTAACATGCCTAAGGAGACAGAAGAGCTGAGGTAGAATTGAAACTCAGAAATTGAAACCTATCTGAACCCACAATCCATATCTCCTCACAAAGTTTTTGCTGCGTTTGTAGAGAAATTCATTTGAATAGACATTCTGCACCAAGAGAAGGGCTGGGAATAGCACATGCCTATGAATCTTCTACACTCGTCACAGTGCTTTGCCATAGAAATGCTTCACATCCACTTCAGAGGTCAGCAGTGGGTGAGTGAATGGAGAGATGAACTAAAAATTCATCACTGGGTAATTATGGCTGCAAAAAAGGAAATGATTCCTCATAATTTTTCACATCTGGCCTGGCTCTAGAGCTTGGCTGTTCAAAACAGTAATCATTAGCTATATATGCCTATTAACATTAAAACTTCAAAGTTCAGTCCCTGTCCCACTAGCCACATTGGAATGCTCACGTATTGAGTGGCTACATGTTAGATGACACAGATCCAGAACATTCCATCACCACACAAAGTTCTATTGGACAGTGCTACACCAGAGAGACTGTACTGGTCTGCCCACCATAAAACTTAGGCATGTTTCTGTGAACATATTCCTTGTTTCTGGGAAATGAATTATGAGAAAACGTGTAACCATAAGCCCAACCAATCTCCCCACTGACCAAGACCTTCCCTACACAATGCAGAACAGTGGGGACCTGGCCCTCTGGTGCCTGTTTCTGCCTCATGGAGGCAGAGTGACTTCTCGCTCTGCTGATCTCTCCATAGACCAAAGGTGTCATTGACGTTTGGCTCCCTTCAAACCATAAACATCTAACAAGGTCCAGATGCACAAGCAGTAGATTTAAAGTCCTGTCAATATGGACACTAGGGCCTGAAATGAAACACTTGGCATTCAATTTGACTAAAATGTTAAACTCATAATTTATTGGTTCAATAAAATATGAAAGGTAACAGCCAATTTTTAAGTTGGGAGCCCCTGCACATGTGTATGGATGGATGTGTAAATACAGTTTTTCAAGACCAAGTTTCTAGCACAGTTAAAAATGGGTCTTCTGAATAGAGCTTTGGTGACGATCATCATTTTTAATGTGCCCAAAATGTTACTCCCAATGAACGTGTTACCACACAAAGCCCTTCTGTGGGTTGAGTGATAAAATAAAAACTGCCGACTAACCACCATGTCTATGAGGAGTGAAGACACAGACAGCACGAGAGATTGGGCCTTTCAGAAAATAGGAGGCTTCCCAAAGTGATATCACCTCCCAGCGTTTCCCTCTGGAAGGGCTGGCTGCAGCACACCAAGCTGCAGGTGACTAGCTTTAATGAAGAGGGAAAAACCATGAGCTTTGTAGCTCTGCAGGGGGTGTAGCAAGCAATAACAGCTACAGCAAATATTTGACTCAAGGTGAGCACCACAGTTAAAAACAACACAAAAGTTGTCTTTCCCAATCAATAGGAATCATTAAAAAAAAAAAAAGATTTTATTATCTGACATCAGTTTCATCTTTTCCCCTACTGTTTGTTTATTTGTTTGCTTTTTAATTTTTTTTAATTTTAGAAATAGAACAAGCAGGGGAGAGGGTCAGAAGGAGAGAGAGAGGCGAGGAGGAACAGAGAGAAGGAATCTCAAGCAGGCTCCACACTCAGCATAAAATCCAACGTGGGGCTTGATCCCATGATCTTGGGATCACAACCTGAAATCATGTCAGACACTCAACCAACTGAGCCACTCAGGTGCCCTTTCCCCTCCTATTTAAAAAGAAAAACATGGAAAGGTAGAGCAGATTACTTTTCCCTTTTCTTCCCACTAACTAAAACAACAACAAAAGCCTTGACATTATACATAAAATTAACATGTAAGACTTTGAAAGGTGGGGAGAAAGCAAACCATTACGGAGCTCAAGATCCAAGAAAAAAACACTGGTAAGTTTTCTGGGTTGCCTTTTTGTCTCCTACATCTCAAACTGGGAAACAAAGCTAGCTACCCAGAAACACCAACTAGTGCAGGCCAAAAACAGCAACATCAAAGCCTGCTCCTGTTAGCCAAAGACCAGGAAAGGACAGCCTGTACAACAGAAAACTTAGACAGTAACCCAACCAAACACCAGAGAAAAATCTATGGCCCTGCCCCAACTCACATCAACAAAGGCTAACGTAAGCCTAGACTTTCACCTTCTGGAGGGGGTAAGGAGGTGCCACCAGGGAGCAAGGACTTTTGTCCCTGCTGAATGATAACAAGCCCCTCCTCACTCCCAGAGCCGCCACATGAAGAACCTGGACTTCCACCTCCCCCCCACACAGGGGTAATGAGTCATTCTTCTCTGCCCTGCTAGAGTGAGCATAGGAGACCTCGTTGAGAGCCAGGATGGTCATTACTACATTGTCACTTGCAGTAAGAAGCCAGTTTCTCCTTCCATACTGTCAGAGGAGACCATGTGGGGAGCAGTATCAAGGCATCCCCACTACCCCTCCCAGGCAGGGAGGTATTCGTGAAGGCAGGATATCAGAGCTCCCATGCCTGCCCAGCAATTATACGGAGAACCTTTGAATGTCAAAAGAGGCATAGTGGAGAACCAGGACTCCTACCAGCTAATACTGAGATGCTTTCTCCCCTCCCTCTGCTGCAGTGATGACAGAGGAAACCGATGAAAACAGAAGGTTTACATAAGATTCTGAATCTCATAACACAATATCCAAGATGTCCAGGTTTCATTCGAAAACCACAGGTCATACCAAGAAATTGGGAGTTTTCAGACTGAATGAAAAAAGACAATGGATGCCAACACTGAGATGACAGAGATGCTTGAACTGACAAAGATTTTAAAGCAACCATCATAAAACACTTCAGCAAACAATTATAAACATGCTTGAAACCAGGGCGCTTGGGTGGCTCAGTTAGTTAAGCATCCAACTCTTTATTTTGGCTTGTGATATCGAGCCCCGCATCAGGCTCAGTGCTGACAGCATGGAGCCTGCTTGGGATTCTGTCTCTCTGCCCCTCCCCTACTCATGCTCACTTTTTCTCTCTCTCTCTCTTTCAGAATAAACAAACATTTAATAATAAATAAACATGCTTGAAACAAATGAAAAAATAAGTCTTAACAAAGAAATAGTCTCATTAAAGAAATAGAAAATACTACAATAAACCAAAATTTAGAAACCCAGATATTCTTCAAACTGTGTTGTATCCATAATATGGAATGTTACTTACCAATAAAAAGGAATATATTATTAATACATGCAGCAACCTGGATGAATCTCTGCAGAATTAGGCTGAATGAAAAAAAGTCCATCTCAAAATGTTATATACATAGGATTCCATTTATAACATTCTTGGACTGAAAAAATTAGGGAAATGGAGGACAGATTCGTGGTTGTCAAGAGTTAAGGAAAGGGAGAGGATGGGAGAGAAAAAGGGTAATTTGAGAGATCACTGTGTGATAGAAACGTCCTGTATCTTGAAACTAAACTACTCTCTAAAGCATATATAAAAAATTAACTCCAAATGTATTAAAGAGTTGAAATTAAAACCCAAAACCATAAAATTCCTAGAAGAAAACACAGGCAGCAGTCTCCTTGGCCTTACCCTTGATGATTTTTTCGATCTGACTGCAAAAGTAATAAAACCAAAAATAAACAAGTGGAACTACATCAAATTAAACGGCTTCTGCATAGCAAAGAAAACCATCAACAAAATGAAAAGGCAACATACCAAATGGGATAAAGTATTTACAAGTCCTATATCTGATACAGAGTTAACATCAACATGTATAAAGAATGCCTACAACTCAATAGCAAAGAAAAAAAATCCAATTATAAAATGGGCAGAGGATTTGAAAAGACATTTTTCCAAAAAGATCTACAGATGGTCAATTGGTACAAAAAAGATGTTCAGGGGCGCCTGGGTGGCTCAGTCGGTTGAGCGTCCGACTTCAGCTCAGGTCATGATCTCACCGTTCCCGAGTTCGAGCCCCACGTCGGGCTCTGTGCTGACAGCTCAAAGCCTGGAGCCTATCTCAGATTCTGTGTCTCCCTCTCTGTCTGTGTCCCTCCCCTGCTCATGCTCTGTCTGTCCCTCTCTCTCTGTCTCAAAAATAAATAAACATTAAAAAAAAAAACTTAAAAAAAAAAGAAAAGATGTTCAATATCACTCACGAGTCATCAGGGAAATGCAAATCAAAAGTAGAATGAGCTAACACTTCATACCTGCTAAGATGGCTATTGTCAAAAAGACAAGAAATAACAATGATTGGTAAGGATTTGGAGAAAAGGGAATGCTTCTGCCCTATTCGTGAAAATGTAAATTGGTGCAGCCACCATGTAAAACTGTGTGGAGTTTCCTCAAAAAAATTAAAAACAGAACTATCATCTGATTCAGAAATTCCCCTTCAGGTATTTATCCTAAGGAAATGAAAACACTAATTTAAAAAGATACATGCACCCCCATGTTCATTTCAACATTATCTACAATAGCCAATGTAGAGAAACAACTTAAGTGTCCATCAATGGATGAATATGTTTAAAAAAATGTGGTATATACATACAGTGGAATACTATTTAGCCATAGAAGAGAATAAATCTTGCCACTAAGTACAACATGGATGGACCTTGAGGGCATTATGCTAAGTGCAGTACGTCAGACAGAGAAAGACAAATCCTATAGGATCTCACTTACATGTGGAATCTTAAAAGCAAAACAAAAATCCTCACTCACAGGTGCAGAGTACAGATTGGTAGTTGCTAGAGGTGCTGGGTGGGTGTTGGGCAAAAGGAGTGAAGGGAGTCAAAAAGTACAAACATCCATTTATAAAATAAGTCCTGGGAATGTCATGCACAGCATGGTAACTGTGGTTAATACTGCATTTGTGTTTTCGAAAGTTGATAAGAAAGTGAATCTTAAAAATCCTCATCAAAAAAATTTTTGATAACTGCATGGTGATGGATTTAACTAGATTTCATGTGGTGATCATGCCACAATGTGTGCAAATAAGACATCATTATGTCGTACACCTGAAACTAGTGTGATATCAATTGTACACCAGTTTTTTTAATGCTCTTTATCCTGACTATATTAATGTCAGTATCCTAGTTATGATATTTTACTATAGTTTTAGTAACCACTGGGTGGAGAGTGTGTGGGCTATCTCTATATTATATCTTACAACTACAGGTAAATCTATAATTATCTCAAAATACAAAGTTTAATGTAAAAAATGTGAACAGGGCAGCTTCTTGGGTAAACAAGTTCATGAATTAGGATCAAAATCTGGTGATTTTGAATCCATTTTCTACTCTCCAATCTAAGACTCATTAAAGTACAACATTTACTCTTATGAAATTGTATTAATGACCATGGAGTACAAAATTCATTCTCAGTTCAAGGAAACATAGCTCAGTTCTGTAGACAAAGGACCAAAAAGAAAGACCTAAGAATAAACAGCTGTACTTCTTTTTGGGACATTCAATTCAATTAATACTTATAATTCCTTAGACATGAAAAGAGCTTAGTCTTTCATTATGCATGAATTCAAAAACATCAAAAGCCTACCATGTACATAGGTTTATATTCATTTAATATTTCAAATCTTTTTTTAATTTTTTCAAGGTTTCTTCATTTTTGAGAGACAGAGACAGAATGCAAGCAGGGGTGGGGCAGAGAGACAGAGGGAGACACAGAATCTGAAGCAGGCTCCGAGCTGTCAACACAGAGCCCGACATGGGGCTCGAACTGACCAACGGTGAGATCATGACTTGAGCCAAAGTCAGACACTTAACCAGCTGAACCACCCAGGTGCCCCAATATTTCAAATCTTCTGATAACAAGGAGGTTTGACTGACTGGACAGTAACTAAGTCCCCACCCTACCGCCCCCCAACCCCCCGCCCCTGCCCCCGGCCCCCAGCTCTAACATTTGTTAATTCCACTTCCCACAACTGCTGTTATCTCAGAACAAACTGTCATGAATAGAATAGTACCTTGTGATTGGAGCAAAATAACACCACTATTTTGTCATTAACAATGCCATTTCCTTTAAATCGGTATTACCGATATAGTTAGTCTTGCACAAAGCCTGAAATAGACACAGATGGGTTACTGGGCAATGAGAAGGTAAGAAGTATGTGGAAATTACCATTTCTCTTTTTACTCATGTCTGACTGCCCGGAACCAATCTGTGTGTCGTCCTTGGCAAAAAAAAATAAATAATGGGCCACGGAAATTGTTTTTCCATGGCTCTGGCAACTGTATGCAAGATCTAGGGATGGAGAATAATGTTTTTCTAAAAGAGCATGTGCTTTCTCAAAAATCCTTTTGGGGATTTTACCAAAATGACTGCCTCCAAGTCGAATGCAATTAAGACAGTGAGAATTTACTTTGTGTTGTTCAAACCACGCCATAAGCATCACAGATTTGGAACTGGGATCCCATCCTAACCATCCACAAATCCAAATTTCTTTGTGAGAAAAGAAAGATTGAAATTGATGTTACATCTTATGAAGAGAAATGTTTATAAACTATCTTCAAAGATTCTACAAGATATAACAGCTCTTACCCAACACAGCTTCTGGATGAATTAAAGTGTAAATAAAGATGAAAATGGCTATGAAATTTTCATTCAAATTCATACACATGGGCTTAATACTAATAATTAAAGAAGGAAAGCTGGCAAAACATATACAGCATTTAGCCAAACCCAAAATGCTTGAAAGAGAAATCAGACTTTCTGAAAACATCGAGCAGTGCTGGGTTTGCTCATCCCTAGTGGCAAGAAACTAAAATATTGAAACTAACTCCACTTAAATATATTCTCTACTCCCCACAGATACTACAGTTCATTCCTGCCAAGGAGCCCGGTAGGCTGGCTCTTTCTGCCAAGAACAAAGCATGGGTCTCCACATGCCTCCCATTTTGTCAGGGCTCAGATGCCACCAGGGCAGAATTTTCTCCCCTCTACCTCCAATCAGATGACAAGTTTAGGCAGAAGTCTTACATGCTTTTAATACTTACCTTCTTACTCTAGTTCTTGAAGGGTATATCAGCCCACACTCTGAGATTGAAACGATTACCATCAAGCCTCCAGAACTCTAGGATAGTGCATATCCTGACAAGGAGTCCCTTCGGCGACATTAGGAGACCAAACGAAATGATGTGATAAGACTAGTACCCCATAACTGGTATCAAATCAACATCCCAGAGCAGATTAGGAGGACAGTAGACAGGCGCCCCACCATCCGGAAACTGTAGCAGATAGGAATGTATTTGGTCGACCCCTATCAATTCTTTTTTTAATTTTTTTCTTTGTTTTGAGAGAGAGAAAATGTGAGTGGGGGGAAGGAAGGGGGGGAGAGGGGGAGAGAATCTCCAGCAGGCTCTGAGCTGTCAACACAGAGTCTGATGCGGTGCACGATCCCATGACCCTGGGATCATGACCCGAGCCAAAAATCAAGAGTCAGACACTCAACTGACTGAGCCACCCAGGTGTCGTGACCCCTTCCAATTCGTAGAATTGCCCACACTGGCTTCCCACAGGGTTAGCACAATTGCAAATATTCGAAAGAGCTCAACAATTTATAAAATACTTTTCTCCACGTTACGTCTTTGAATCTTCACAAAGACCCTCTGAGTGAAGTACTGTCATTCCCAGATGAGAAGACCATGACTCAGTCAGTGGCTAGAGAAGGGCTTGTCTGGAATGGAGTCCAGGGATTCTCTGCCCAAGTTCAATGCCAGATCCACAGTATCACCACTGAGGTAGGGTGGAGTCACTCAGAAGACTCCAATGCTGGTAGGTGAACTTCGTGCATAACCAATGCTTTAAACACAGAACTTATATAGCTTAATAGACCCCATACTCTGCTGGAACTTTGCTTCTCTGATTTAAATAGCTAAGCTAGCATCTCAGAATTACCATGAATTTGTTGGTATTTTAACTCTTGGACTCTATGGACCACAATGTTTTTATGTGAAGAACTTAGAAACTCCTGAATGTTTCATTCTATTTCCCACCATCAAAGATCCTAAATACCCCATAGATATCAAAACCATCTCTGACCAAAGAAATCTGCCAAAATGTTTTAAGGAATCATGGTACCTGATTAAAACTGAGGCAAGGTTTGACTGCTTTTTTTTTTTTTACAGAAAGAACAAAAGGAATAGCTATCTGAAGTTTTAAAGAATTAGTGCAGTATTCTCTTTAATTAATCAAAAGATGTTATCTAGTCTTTGAATTCAAACCCTCAATAAATTAAGATGCCACTATACAGCTGCTATACTATATTTTATGATAACTAGAATACAATGCTATAATTCATTAAAGTGGCTTTTTTTTCAAATTAAGTGATAAAATAGTCCCCCAGAAGTCATTTAAATGAGGAATACTAACCTAATTACTATCAAAAAGCCAAACCTGCTGATCTTATGGGTATCAAAACTAGGCTTATTTGTAAAATTTATAAAAATATTTTTAATTTCCCTTCGCTCTTGCAGACTTTGGAAATATTTTATGGAAACTCGAAGTCCAAATATTGAAAAACAACCAGCCTATGGTTACTATAAATTCTGGCCCAAACAAAAGCAGTTAGATCAGCAAAACTCCTGAGAAAACCAGCTCTAGCAAAATTTTCAGCTCATTAATCTATTTCTATGACAGAGTAATAGCCCAGTAGATTGAAGAGAAGCAAACAACATAATATATCTTGATTTAAGAACTTTTTTTTTTTATTGAGTCTCCTACAACAGGGACTAACTAATTAGAAAAATATTCAGAACACAAAACTACTCAGGAGGTGCACAGTTGGGGGATTACAGCCATGAAGTAGCCATGAATAGATGGATGTCAGCCAAACAAAGATGTTTTACATTTGGATCTATGGCATGAGTGTTTTGTGTGATGGCACTCTCCTTAGGTTTGAGAACACTGCCCCATTCAATAAAGAAACCAGGCCCTTGGAAGGGGTACCCTGGAGTGGTGACACCCGGACTTTGTACTATTGAGAGATCACCTGGAAAACCCTGGAGAATGGGAGAGGAGGAGGAGGAAATGGAAGCAAGCAGGGAGGTACAGTGGGGGAAGAAGGATAATCACAAGCAAGGAAAGAGTTACTAAGAAGGGAAAAAATGAGTACAGATGAAAAGGATCTTTGGGTCATAGTGGTATAAGTTAAATATAAGTCAATGTGATATCTAAAATGGACTCTGAAAGTTCATTTGGCTCAGCACTTCTTAAATGGTAATTTTACCACTCTGTGGCGAATGAAAAAAAAATCAAAATGCCATATTAAGGTTTTAATAGAGTTTTTTAATTGAATGCAAGGACTGTCCTTTATGTTAATCCTTCTCTCTCTCTCTCTCTCTCTATCTCTCTGTCATACACACATGTGGCATCATAGTGGGGGATACCTTGGTATTTTTTATTCCCGCACTTAGCAAAAAGAAATGTTAATAATTCTATGCCAGTCTTTAAAATCATGTTAGAAATTATATTGGTCAGTGAAATCCAAGAGTCCAGAAACCACTGGTCTAGTCCATCCTTTTGTCCCTTTCATTAAGTTAGTTCAGCTAAGTACCCAGATCCATTCAGTTTGAAATTTCCCTGGCAACTCAGACAAAAACACAGTCAGTCTCCAAATGTTCTGGCCTGTCCAAGATTTACTCAGTGCCAAGCAGCCCACTGGCCTTATGTTTTTAACTGAAGTGAAAAGAGAGGTGGTACGATGCAGGCACGTTCTAGGTCAATCAGAAGACCAGGCTCTGAAAGCACACAACTGACAAGACAGGGAAATAGCTCACATCCCTGTATCAGAAAGAAGTGAATGAAAATAAGGAGAGGCTTGATCTAAGGAGAAAACAACAGGAAGTGATTATTTAGGATTAAGATTCTCATTTCTAGGCACGTACGGTAAAATATTGCCTGGATCAATTTTATTTGCATCCTTTGATGAAGCCAAATTAACTGTTAAAAGAACTGCCAGTTCTGGGCACCAATGTCACATATCCTAAAATATTGACTCTCAACGCTTATTGGTTAAAACATTTAAAAATCCTTTGGATAATTAAGAATTCCTATAATAATTAAATTCATTAGGAATTCTAATTTGGTAGGTCCTAAAGTAATTGGAATCAGAAACTTCGAATAGAAAATCCTCCACCTCCAGTCTCCCAAAAGAAGCTACCTCTGCTTCTACATCCTCAGGTCAAACCAGACAGCGAAGAAAAGGGCTAAGGAGGTTGGAGTCTCACTCAGGCGGTGCCTTCCAAGGAATACAGAGCTTTTAGCACCCAACTACTGTGTTTCCCCAGCACGATAGGAGCAAGGAACTTGCCTGGATGGGAGAAAGGAGAGAGAGAATCTTTAATCCAAGCTAACTTAGGTCACGTTCGGGCAGAATCACCCTGCTAGACCTCTAACACGTACATGTGTGTAGACACGTACACACATGCTTTTAATTACATTGCTTGTGTATTCTCATTTCCCTTATAAAACCCTCTGCCCCCAAAAACCACACTGAATTACACGTATACATATATAGCTGCCAATCACCCTCCCTGACTGGTGGTTAGCAGGTGTGTGCAATATGCTGCTACACCAGCTCATCCAATAACAAGGTGCCATTAGGAAGTCAAAGCACTGCCTGTAAAAACGGGACTCCACCACTTAGCTCTGACACTCAGTAGCTAGGTGACCTCAAGCTAGTCATTTGCCTCTCTAGGCCTCTGTTTTCTTGTCTATAAAAAGACAGAAGTAGATTACTGGCGCTGGTCATTTCTTTTTCAGCCTCAACATTCAAGATTCTGTGCAACTACAAATGACTTAATAACCGCCAGCAGCTAAACAGAGCAGCACATGCATCCAAGCCAGGGGCTAGGCAGAATCTGTGGCTGACCGTAGCCAAACTTAGACCTTAATGTGGGGTTCTTTTTACAGTTAGTTTTGGAATATGCTCAAAAACCAAAAGGAAGTTGGATTCCAATCCCTCAGCCAGGCCAGCAATCATTCTCCAAGGGCAGAAGATAAACCTGCAAGCCTTAGGGAGAGCAAGAAGTATGGCCACTGTGTACAGTAAGCTGCACAGGAGTCCTATGGATGGGAAGCCCTGGCTCCAAGCTCAGAGAAGCGGGATGATTACCCAGCTCTGTCTCTGAAAGCAGACAAGAGCAGGCACCCAGCTTCCCTCTGGGCACCAGACGCCACTATGCTAACCACCATTCAGCATGAAGACATATGAGTCTTGAGCTACCCACCCCCTCCCATATGCTACTAAAATCAAGTTGCTTCCCAGACTAAGTAAAAACATCAGGATTTATCAGAATGCTGATGGGTTTTCAGAAACAGAAAGATTCGCTCAGTGAATAGAAGAAAGCAGTTCTTTGAATAATATGACACAGCTTGAGGGCCTGCCTACGGTGAATGGAAATTATAATAATCAAAATCAATGGTAATAATGTGCTCGAGAAGCAGTTGTGAAATGCAGATTACCCACTCAGCAGTCAACTCACTAATGACATTAGATAATATGAAATACAAACAGGAGAAAAAACAATCTAAGCCAATTACACTGATTATGCTTCTGACATCAAAAGGTATGGCAGATGAAGCTGAATTTCCATATATTAATATTTAAACCAGTATAGAATAGAAAGTAATGCACATAATGAAGACCCACTAGATTTGAGTACACATAGCTAAAATCTCTAATCAAGCAAAAAACAATTTTCTAAATGATAATTAGCAGTAATCATGTTCTTTAAGCACAGGATATTATGAAGTACAAACTGCAATATTAAAGATGCAAAAAGCAGAGTTGTATTTCTTAGCTACAGCATACCAAGTATAATGAACAGAGCAACTTTAGAGTAGCCCTCCCCACATCTTAACAATAAAATGCGCCTGCAAAGAAACAGTTACACGTGTGATGGGTCTGATCAAAAAGTGTGATAGTGACCCTAGAAAGACCATAATGATTATGTAGTATGCTCCATGCCTGAGAAAGAAAGGAGGGAAGAAGGCAGCGGGAAGAGAAAAGTAATAAGGGTGGGAATAAGGAACTAGAAACTACACCTCCTAAAACAACTCTGCCTAGGCCTTTAGCTGGCTCTTCTTTATATTTCTCAATTTGCAAATAAGCACACAGCACAAGGCAGACTTCCTGTCACGTGAGCAGTGAAGACCATGAGCATCCTTTGTTTCACTATCTCTGTTCAGTTAAGAGCTGAATAACTAGTGGAAGCAACAAGATACATTCACAGTTACCTCCTACACACATACACACACACACACCCCATCCAGAGAGTATTGACAACTCCTGGTACACAAGATGCTTTGTAAGAACAAAGTAGGGTGGGCCATGTGACGATGGCAGTGAAGACAACATGATTTTATCCCACTGCTCATATACATCCTCCTTTCAGCTCTTTGGTAATGTAAAACTCTGCCGTTAGCTACAGGATGAACCACAGCCCAGAAACAAAAAGGCGAGTTTCCCCAAACCTTGTGGTTGGTCTCCAGGACCACCGTGGAGGACAACAACAATGTGTTTTCACTCACTGCCTTTAGAAGACCCCCTCAGAAGAGGGGTGCCTGGGTGACTCCATCAGTTAAGCATCCGACTCCTGATCTAGGCTCAGGTCATGATCTCATGGTTTATGAGCTTGAGCCCCACACCAGGCTCCATGCTGTCAGTGCAGAGCCTGATTGGGATTCTCTCTCTCCCTCTCTGTGCCCCTCCCCCTCTCATGGCCACTTCCTCTTTCTCTCTCTCTTTCTCTCTCTCTCAAAAATAAAATAAACTTCAAAAAAGACACCTCAGAAGAGTTGAAATTTAAACCCAGCATCAGCACCGGAATGAACACCAGGCTAGAAAAATAGCTCTGGTGTGACAAATAATTGATTCCTGAGGTCCCAGAGATGTTTCCATCTGAATTACCACACCAGTGAAGTTCTCTTCAATGTCATATTAGATAACAAAGCCAGGTTTTATTTTCAATCTCACATTTAACTACCACCACTAACAACAACAATAATATCCTTTAAAAAAAAAAAATTCCAATGAAGTTAGTCTAAATTTTTAAAACACAAGTAAAAATTTCAGGCTAATTAATTCAAGGCCAAGCGCCAGTCTGTTTGCCTTTCAGCTGCCTCATGGGCCTGAGGCAGGAAATCTAGAAGAGAAAACTTTGTCAAAAATACAGCAAAACCATGAATGTACTTAATGCCCCTAAACTGTACACCTAGAAATGATCAAGACAGTAAACTTTATGTGTATTTTACCACAGTTTTTAAAAATTGGAAAAAAAAAAAAACCTCCAGCAAACTCATGAAAAATTATACCTGAGTCTGACAATAAAGAAGGCAAAAGACAACAGCGGTTAGAAGCAAATGGCTGCAGAGGGTGTGGGAAAGTAATAATACCACATAGGTCTCATGGAGACCTCACGTTCTAGCAGATTACTTTTGGCTTTTCCTTTTTTCTTATATGCAGCCAACATAGCTGGTTGTTGATTTTCTAGTAAAAGCTGCTTTTCAAACAATTAACATTGTGCTGCTGGTAACATCTGACCCATGTACCTCAGACCTCCTCCTGGGGATGACTCCACTGTGTCAGACCCCGGAACTTCTCTCGATTTTACTACTCTTTACCAAGTTGCTTCATTCACACTATGTCACCTGGTTTCCTAGTCTGTCATACATGTTCTACTATCTGCCTTCAATCTGGAGTGGGAAAACATGACAAGATCCATACTTTTCCAACAAGTTGCTCTACAGATTTAAGGGAGAAGCAGGGCTGCATTTAGATGATAGAGGAATCTTCTGGACAACTCCCACCTTCCTGTGACACAAAATAACTAGCTGAAACAAGAATCCAGATGACCCTTTGAAAAACAGCCTGTGTATTCAGTGGAGATTTAACATAATATTTAGAATACTTATTCTCAGGCCTGAGTATAAAAAAAGCATCTGGTTGGAAACACAAATCCTAGAAGACTAAATGAATAAATAAATAAATAAAATCTTCCTGTTGAATACAAAATTGGTGACAACAGCAATGTGCAAAACACAAGAAAGTCATAATCCTTTGGGTATTCACTGAGCATCTACTATACATTGAGACATTTTCTGGGCACTCTGGGAAATAATGTGCAAGTAACATGGTCAGGTCAGTTAAGAAGTCTGCCTTCTTTTCAAATCAAGACCAATTCCCCAGCCTTTACTGACACAAGGTACCGTGTTACATCGTACAGTTCAGCTCCTGCTCTTAAGTGCTAAGGGAGCTTGGTGATGGAAGTGTCCAGTGTGGTATGTCCCTACATAAACCCTGGGAAACTGATGAGTTTGGGGAGGAGGTTGGCATGTGTTCATGGTGGCATCTAAAATACTCTGACAGATAGTCCATACCATAAAATCTGTGTCAAGTCACGTTGCTGAGAGCTTCCTATTTTGAAGATGAATCATTCCAACAGTTTCAAGATGATGATGTAGCCACCATTCAGATTGCAAACTCACACATCCTTCTCATGGTCCTTTCTCCCCTAGACATTGTTCTTTCCTTTCTTCAGTAAACATTTAATGAGACCTAACTGATGTTGTGGACTCAGAGATACAAGGTTCTAGTTCACAGTCAAGTAGGAAAATAAAAAGTTAATAATGACAGCACTCTATAAAGCAAACTAAGGGGGAAGAACTGAATTCTTATAAAATAATTCTAGGAAAAAATAGGAAGGCTTTATAAGTATAAATAAAATGAAGAAATATTTAGTAAGCAAGTATGACTAAATTTGTTTTATCTATGAATCATTTTAGACTAGAAAAAACTATATAAATGCTCATAATTCCACCATCCATATTTGATAGATATTTATATTTGTCCATATAAAACAATTTAAATATCTGTCCACCAGAAGATGGTATAAACAAAATTAATATCAAATGATAAATAGGAAAATGTATTTGCAAATAATATAATAAAGGTTTAATATGTTTAATATGTAAAGAATTGCCATAAATTAATAAGAAAGGCAGAACTATCTAATACAAAGATGGGCTTGTACAATTAGACAATTTTCAGGAAAATGGAACTGGCTAATAAAAATATTAGAAAATTGGGGCACCTGGGTGGCTCATTCAGCTGAGCGTCCCACTTCAGCTCAGGTCATGATCTCACAGTTTGTGGTTTGAGCCCAGCATCAGAACCTATGCTGCAGCTCAGAGCCTGGAGCCTGCTTCAGTTTTTGGGTCTCCCTCTCTCTGCCCCTGCCCCGCTCACACTCTGTCTTTGTCTCTCCCAAAAATAAATATTTAAAAATATATATTGGAAAATGTTGAGTCTTACTACTTATTAATAACCATAGGTATGCCAGTTGACACAACGAGATACTACTTTTAAGTACTAGCAGGAGTGTGGAGAGGTGGCCACCTCGTAAACCCCTAGACACAAAAATAAATTGGGTTATTTTTTAGGAAAGCAATTTTGAAATATATGCATAAAATATTTAAGCATATACACTTTGACCCACTTACTTTTACTTCCAGGAATCTTCTCTAACAAAATAATCACACGCTTGGGAGGATTTAAGCACAAAAAATGTTATTGGAACATTATTTGTAATTGTAAACATTGAAAACAATTTAAACACCCAAAATCGAGGAATGGTTAAATCAAGTTCAGAGCAGTAAGCTATGGATATGTTAGTGTGTATGGCTGCGTGCCTGCCTCCTGGGGTTCTCTTGGGTGCCAAAGATTTTCGAGTCAGTCAGTAAGTCAATTAATGATCAATTGATAATATGTTTTTAGAGAAAACTCTCCTTTTTTTTTTTCCAGCTTCCTTGAATGGGTTTATCATCCTTGCAAACATAAAAGTTAACAAATATATATGCAGCCTTATTGTACAAATTTGAAAAATGAGATATCCCCTCCCATACCCTTTCCAGGGCCTGAAAGCTAATAAATTGCTCCCGTGGTACTGGAGGCCACATTTCCACAACACTATCCTGCCTTCGAGAAAATGTTATTCCTAAACACAATCGCCAAGTAATAATGAAGCTTCACATTTGTTAAATGATGAGGCTTGACACAGGGAAGAAAATTAGATGCCTTAACGTTGTGTAGCAAAGAATCACAATATTTATTAATAATAATTCCTTACTAATGAGGAATGACAGCAATTTGCCTTTTAATGTTGCATCCGAAAGATAATGCAATAAAATTTTACTTTAAAAAAACCAGTGGAAAAGAATGTCCAGAAAGGTAGTATTTAGGAGTAAAGGAAAGTCCCAGGGAAATTAAAATCTGAAGGCTTATTTGTACATTAAAAAG
This sequence comes from Paguma larvata, assembly GCA_030068075.1. Lineage (NCBI taxonomy): Eukaryota > Metazoa > Chordata > Mammalia > Carnivora > Viverridae > Paguma > Paguma larvata. Next base: position 95,622,365 of record CM057826.1, on the reverse strand, counting down.
GAAAGGAGGAAATGAGCTATTACACAGAGTTCAAATGAGATAATGGTAGATGGTTTTTCCAGCTATTTAATTAGAAAAATCTGCAGACTAGGATACTTGTTTTGAAGCTCTGGGTGAATACAAATGAGCACATCACATTACAGCAATGTCAATCCAACAGCGCAATATTTTAGTATTTTCTTTTTTTTTTGGGAGAGAGGGAATTGCATTCGAAATACAATGACATGCCACTGATTAATATTTAGATGTCGTACGCCCTCAGCTTTCCAGGGAAACTGTGAAAGAGTATCTGAGCATGAGGAGCAGCCTAAATAGCTGATATGACAGGAGGCATGCTGTGATCAAGAAACTCACTGTTGCAAAGAAAAGGAGTCCTCTCACTGCCCTGGTTGGGAGGGTTACAAAAAGCAGCATCCAACCCAGTTAACAAAAGGCGAGAACAAACTAGAATATTTAATATAAAAGCCAACGGTCCTACCTGTCTGAGCTTTCCCTGAGTGCACACCAGCGCGCGTACAGATGAACACAGTGGTTTATTCTGAGTAGTTTCCCCAAATCCTTAACAAAAGATGTCTTAACAATCAAAATGGAATCTCCTAGAATACTAAGTTTAGGAAACACTCTATTATTCATTGTCCTTTTGTAGTGTCTCTTTAGGATCATAAAGTCCTGTAACAAAGAAATGTAGTTAACGTTTCAGACCCCATTGTTATGAACTGAATTGTGTTTCCCCGAAATTCATATGATAAAGCCCTAACCTCCAGTGAAACTTTGGGGGTATTTGGAGATAGAGAATTAAGGAGGTAATTAAGGTTAAGTGAGGTGATATGGGTGAGGTACTCACCCAATAGGACTGGTATCCTTGTAAGAAGAAGAGATACCGGGAGTGCCCACACAGAAAGGAAAGATCATGGTGAGGAGAGAGCAAGAAATCACCCATGAGCCAGGAAGAGAGGTCTCGTGGCAAACCAACCTTGCCAGCGTTTTGATCTTAGACTTTCAGAACTGTGAGAAAATAAGTTTCGGTTGCTTAAGTCATCCAGCCTGCGGTGTTCCATTATGGCAGCCGAAACAGACAAACGCACCAGGATTTCCCAAATTCACTTGAACACAGAACACTCAGGTCCCAAAGCTCATAGTAACATCTCTCAAAATGGCTCAGAAAATATCATCCAGGTTAAGTCAAAGAATGAAGTTACAGATATCTCCACACATCTTGCTAGTAAACACTTCAGCCTTCACTGTTTAGCAGGATAGGGGAGTGCAAGTTTCCCCTGCTCTCCGAAAGGAGAACATTCCCATGAAAGCTTTGGTGAGCAGAAATAGCATTTTAAAGCAAAGAAGCAATTACCATGCATTTACATGGGAAATTTTTTCGGCATTCCCAGACCCGAAAAATAACGTCTCTCCAGCTTTTCTGATAGCTTAGGACACATCTTGCTAACTGACCTACAAAATAAATTGAGATAAAACACAGGTGCTCACAGAGACCGATTCAAAGCTGTGGCGGCCAGTTGCTGAAATGCTGAATGTAGTTCCCCGGGAAGGGGCTTGGTGGCGCCACTTTCGATGCTCGGGGTGCATCTATAACAGCGGGCTGCAAAACCAACGCTATTTTTGCTTTTCACCTTTTATCAAAAAGTGCAAATTCCCTTTGGATTTCTTTCAGTTAATGAAAGCAGGACACATCCTAATGTACACCTTTTGTAAAAGCAAAGTGACATAATACAAACTCGCAAAAATCAGGGGATCCCTGTGTTGTTTTCTCAGTGTTGATTTTCTTTATTAAGAAGGCAAGTAAGAACTGTACCTGTCAAAATTGTTTGCATTTGTAACAATGCTTAAAAGATTAGCCTTCACTTACCTGAAACCCTCCATCACACAGCACCGCTCATTATCATTGGTGATGTATGTTAACCTTATTCTAGACCCTTAGTCAGTGAACTAAGCATGGCACAGGCTTTAGCTCATGCACTCTTCCCAGCAGCCCCCAGTGCCTGGTACATACTTGATAAAAGACTGAAAAAGAAGAGTGTGTTGACCAAGGCCACACGACTAGCAAATGGGAGATACGGAATATAAATCCAGGGGAACCTGGATGGCTCAGTCAGTTGAGCATCTGACTTCAGCTCAGGTCATGATCTCACTGCTCCCGAGTTCAAGCCCGGAGTCAGGCTCTGTCCTGACGGCCAGGAGCCTGGAACCTGCTTTGGATTCTGTGTCTTCCTCTCTCTCTGCCCCACCCCTAGACACTCCTGTTCTGCTTCTCTCTCTCAAAAAAGTAAACATTAAAAAAAAAATTTAATCCAGTTCCTCTGAAGACATCATCCATGTTCACCCACATGCTACTCCACACTGCCTTGTTTCTTGTCTCGGGGAACTGATCTAAATCAAACTGGTCACTCAGCAATGGTCAGTTCTTGTGGTAAATAATGACAGCCTTTGGAGATTAGAGGAAAGATATCAAATTGTGCCACCTGTATTTTATTTATTTACTTACTTATTTATTTACTTATTTATTTATTTACCTGATGAGGGGCTCAAACCCACCAACCATGAGACCATGACCTGAGATCAGGACACTTAACCAAATGAGCCACACAGGTGCCCCTTTTTAATGTTGTTGAGTTTTTTTTTTTATTGCTACCTGTATATTATTGATGAAGAAACACACAAAAAAAGTCTTATAACCCGTCCTTGGAAGCTGGATCCCTTTTCTCTGTTCTCAGGTCACCAGCTCAGGAGCAAACACTTTGCCTGAGAGGCTCACTAGGAGGCAGACATAAGAAAGTCTAGCAGCAGACTCAAACCCCTGGTTGCATCAGACTCTGGAGTTCTCTGTGGAACACATGACCAGGCCCGGTAGTGTTCTAGACCTAAGGCTATGGGCCTTGACAGATCCTTACATCTCATTCTGGGGACAGAAAAATCTCTTTAGCCAACCATACAGCCCTACATCTTGGATACAATCTATACAAGCAATTTTTTAAAAATGTACTTCTAACATTCTTTATCTTAATTAACGAACTTTCTGGAGTAGATTTCTATAATGATATGTGAAGACGAGATTGCCATCTCTGAACCTGGGATTCCTCATTCGGGTGCTTCAAATGCTAATGACTACTTGTATCAGTCAGGCTTGTCCAAACAGAACCAACAAGATATGTCTCTATACAGAAATTGATTTTAATGAATGATTGTGGAAGCTTGAGGAGCCCAATATCTGATGGGGGAGGCTGGCAGGTCGGGGAATTAGGAAAAAGTAGAGTTTGAGTCCAAAGGCAGTCTGCGGGGAACCAGGAAGGGTAGATGTTGCAGAGGAGGTTGGAAGGCAGACTTCGGGCGGAATTCCTTCCTGCTTGAGAGAGGTCAATCTCTGTTCTGTGAAGGCATTCAACTAATTGGATGAGGCCCACCCACATCATGGAAAGTATTCAGCTTGACTTAAACTCCACCTATTTAATGATAATCTCATTCAAAAAATACCTTCACAGAAACATCCAGAATAATGCTTGACCAAATATCTGGGCACTGTGTCCTAGCAGAGCTGACAAATAAAATTAACCATCATCCCATCCTAATCCCAATAATAACTACCCAATTTCCACACTGTACTCTTGATAAGAGATTAAGCTCTTCTTAAAAGTACCGACCCCCTTAGGTATCTCATGGCTTGTGAGTTCAGGCTCTGCGTCTGGCTCTGCACTGACAGCTCAGACAGACCCTGGAGTCTGCTTCGGATTCTGTATCTCCCTCTCTTTGTCTCTCTGCCCCTTCCCCACTCATACTCTCTCTCTCTCTCAAAAAGAAATGTTTTCAATGTCTCTCAAAAAAAAATTTTTAATACTGACCCCCTAAAAATCCAGGCTTAAAAGAATAAATTTATTTCTCTCTTGTCACAAAAAGCCCCACATGAGGTCATGCAGCAGAGAGCTGCTTGGAGCCATCTATGAGACGCCCACTTCCATGGTGGCTCTGCCTACTTCAGGACCAGCTTCCAAGGCTACTCTAGCCACTGAAGCCCACGGGTCTGTAGAAGGAGTGTGGTGGACAGGGGTTCTGTTGGCTAGGCTGGGAAGTGGCCCGTGTCACCACAAGAGAAACTGGAGAATGCCATCTGGGCGTGCGATCAGAAAGAATGGGATGCCTAGTGGTCTCTGCCACACACACAATGAAAGCAGAAGTGTCCTTGTATATTAACTCCAAATTTTCTTCAGAGCATTTCCTCCTCTTAAGAACTATCTTATTCATGTAATAATTCACTTATCTGGTTTGCAGTGGGGAGGCAAAATGTTGGTTCAGAGTATGGGTTCTGAATCAGACCGCAGGGGGCTATCCTGGGCCCTGCTCTTAGTTCAGTGACCTTGGACTGGTTGTTATATTCATGGACAATCTGTTTCTGCATCTCTCCCCAGTTCCTAGGAATATTGATAGCTTATGGCTCTCAGGGTTGAGAGCTGACCTTGCTCAGGGTCACACCCTCTCCTGGGGACATCTGACATCCACTGACCATTGAGAGGCATGGAGGATGTAAAAACCTTGTTCCCTTACCTCACATGGGAACTCTAAAGTGCCTTCCCAGCTCCAGAGCTCTCTCGCAGATCAGCAGAGACCTTTGCTGCAGCTACCTGGTGACGTAACCCTTCCCCCTCCCTCTCTCCCCCAGGCCCCTTGCCCTTCAAACCCTACAGGGACCAATCTCAAAAGCATCCCCTCATAAACTTTCTGCACATACCTCTCCATCTCAAAATCTGAGTCCCAGAGACTCTGACCAAAGGCACAATCTCACGGGCTTGTGTGGACTCAAGGAGATAAACCTTGTAAAGCACTCAGAAAGGAGGAGCGCTCATGGTAAGCAATTCAGTGGTTGCTTCAGCGAGTATTAGGTTGAAGAGATGAGCAACATTTTGTCCATTTTGTAAACAGAAATATAAAGCAAGAGAACATCGCTGCAAAAACTTAGCTATGTCTAAGTTATACTGAGAACAAAATTTTTAAAAGTAAGCAAAGCCATTTCTACAATTTTAACACCATTACTTTTTATAACCAGAAAACTTCATCACATGTGGTTCTCGCTGTAAACTGTGCAAGAGGAAAGACTATGAAATCAAGAACCATACATACTGAAGCCTTTCATTTTGCCCTAATTTTAGATCGATGATGTTATTCTTCGGAGCAGGGGAGCAAACACTGAGATGAGAGAGACAGGCAATGTGGTTACCCTCCATCTTTCTGAAAAACCTAAGAGCTGTGTTTGGTTTCTTACATTCCCCTTTCATTCTGGTTCTTGCAGCTGGTACAGGATCCCTTATATCTCTGTAGCCTCACTAGCACCCAGGTGACAGACATTCAAATATCTGGGGGACCCACTGCATGTCCCTGCCCCTGGGGCTACCACAGCACCATGCAGGCTGCTGCCTTCTTCCTTAGAGCACTCACTCCACTATCCACCCTGTTCTCATTGGAGTTTGATTTTTCACAGTAATATTCTGTATTCTCATCATGAATAAGAAATGTAATTCAGAGTCTAAACTCCACCATTGATCTTTAAATAATTTACTTCCCAGCCCACCCCTAACAATGCTTTAAAAACAATCACTAAAAGAGGTCACCTGCCAACTCCCAAATACTGAGGGCATGCCCAAATACGCCTTTGCATTCGTTTCCCTTCCATGCAAATATGCATACAGCCCACATGGAAAGAGGCACAATTACCAGCCTCAACCAGATCAATCTCCTTAAATTGAATGTCAAAGAAACATCCGGGGAAGTCATAATTTACATGAAGCCCACTCATCTCCCCTTTTCAGATGGACTACATTAATTCACAGGAGAGAATAGCCTTCTCAGAGATACGCATTTACATTTACATAAGATAGAGTGGGGAAAAAAAATGTGTTTCTCCACGAGAAAAAAGATTGTCTTCTACCGTTTGGTGTGTCAGTCATAAACCTGCTTTAAAAATTACATCTGTGGAAAGGACACTTGGAAAGGCAATGCTATTTGTTGTAGGTACTGTTCAAACCATTCACAAGTGCCTTCACGTTTTTCCTTCTTAGGAGTGCACCTTGCTTAATGTTAGTATATGTTACCCTGAATAAAAACAGAACATGTGGATAACTTTCATCCTAAAGAGGTTTCTCAGAACATTTCCCCTCTGAGAGTCTTGAGTAAAGATTGTACATTAAATGGTTTTATAAAAGACCCTGAATAAAGGCTATTATCCACATGTAACATTCACTTGCACCATATCTCATGATCGATTGACATAAAGCAGTTTATTGGTCAATATCACTAGCCAAGGCCAGAGACAGAGGTCCAATTCCAGCCATCTGGAAATCTATTACCACAGGGCTAATGCACATGCGTTTCACCTCTAGAGATCTGGTTTCAGCTTCATCAGTTAAAAGTGAGTTGGGTGGTCTTCTCTTACCCACATTAGAGACCCATTATGCAGTTTAGCCTAAAGAAACACCATTGGTCATGGGCATTCATTTAGTACAGGTCAACCTTGGGGAAAAGTCCAGTCTCCTAGATATGCCTCCACCATTGATCACATATTCCCTGCTAAGGCTGACCCCAGGCAAAATTATGACATAGGCAGTTAGAATGGGTGACTCTTAGTCTTTTAGTCAGTGTAGAATGAAAGAACTAGAAGACTCAAACAAGAAACAAAAGACCTGTGTTCTAGCCGCAGCCCGCCTTGAGCAAGTCTTGACATTTCTGTGGTTCAGTATCTTCACCTGTAAAATGGGGGATAACAACCACCACTACATCTTGAGTGCTCTTGGAAGGATCAAAAGAGCTCATGGCTGTGAAGGCTATAAATTATTTGCAAACGACAGGGTGACTACTACTATCACTTTGTGTCCTCATATTTCTTACATTTTCCACATGCCCTCCTCATTTACAGAAGCCCATTGCCCTCCTATTACCTCTGCTTCTACTCAGACTAGGCTATTATCAGTATGACACCCTGAGCCTTACTGACTCCTGTATCCCCGTACTATGTCCCTGTCAATTTCCCCCTCCCACAAGGTGTGATCTGCCAGATGCCAAATAGTCAAGCTGAGAACCTGCTATTCCCCGTGATATCAGAGAAAGCACTGCCCCACCAAGCACTTACCAGAGACCCTGAATTTTCCAAAGCAATTTCAATATTGGCACAGGATATTAAGAACTCCCAGGGGGTGAAGATAGAACTTCTATCAATTTTCAAACCTAGAGGAGGGCATGGTGACTTACTCATATCGTACTCGGCACCAAGCCCAGGAAATCCAGGGCCAGATTGGAGGAAACGAAGAGAACGACTGTATCCATATCCCAAACTCATGTGCCTTCTCTAAATCCCCAAATTACAAAAAACTCTATAGATGATACTTCTCACCTGTGATTCTAAGAGACAGGCCTGACTTTAGAACTTCCTCTCAGTGCCTAATGGATTGTTGCTCCCTCCACTCCTCTCATGTTACCCCGGATTATCAGTTGGTTAAAATGGAATCAAAGACTCTTGCACGCTAGCTCAAAATTATCCACTTGGGGATTATTAATGAATATATACTTTTAAAAACCCATATAGATTTCTCCATGTATCAGTGATTCTGGGTCACTTTCCTATAGCCACGATTTGGTTTATTGTCAAGAAATACAAGCTCAGATTCACATGGCCCCCTGAACTATTAGAGAGATAACTATGCTGTCCTCCAAATTGTATCAAGGTAGGGTCCATCTCACTAAATGAAAATGTTTTCGTAGAAGGCCCTATGTGGAATAGCCCTATCCCTTTATCCCCCACCCCATTCCTACCCACCCACCCCACATCCCCCAGGAAGAACCAAAGCAGTCAACATCATCCTAAGAGGGCAGAACTCTTGGGACAAAAACACAAAACTTACCAACTCCCTCACATCAGCCATAGTTATGCCACACATATAACCATTTTCCTAATCCATATTTTGCTAACAACATCATTTCTCAAAAGAATTAAGGAACATATAAGGAGAAGTAATCAAAGAGCTGCTGGTGAGGGAGGGAGTGGTGAGGAGGCAGATGAGAGTCAGCTTCAGGGCCTAGGGAGGGGTTGCTGCAGTGCCCAAGAGAAAAAAAGGGCAAGTATTAGGGTATCTCCCGCCTATGTGGACTTGATAGCTTTTTAAGCACCAGGACAGCCCCCCACCCTCAATCTTCCTCAACTGAGGGCTTTATTTAGCAAAGGAAGGAAGGAAGGAAGGGAGGAAGGGAGGAAGGAAGGAAGAACTGGGAGCCTATTCAAAATTCAGATTATAAATCTCACCCCCAGAAATGGATCAGTAGGTCTGTATTTGGGACTACATTTTTTTTTAATATTTATTTCTTTTTGAGAGACAGAGAAAGGCTGGAGGAGGAGTAGAGTGACGGAGACAGAGGGTCTGAAGCAGGCTCTGCATTCAGGGCAGAAAGCCAGACGTGGGGCTCGAACTCACGAACTATGAGATCATGACCTGAGCCAAAGTCGGGCACTTAACCGACTGAGCCACCCAGGTGCCCCCTGGGACTGCATTTGTAACAAGTAACACAAGTTATTCTGAAGCAGGTGGCCAGAGGACCTCATCTTGAGATCTTCTAGCTACTGACTTCATTACTTAATGAAACAGAGCAAAATATAAATGAGCAACTTTCAAGAGAAGGCACTGGCTTTATGAATGGGGCTCCCACATGCAGGCGTGATCCCAGGGGAAGGTGTGTGTGAAGATACTCAAAGAGAAGGGTGCAGGTTGAGAGAATTCAGCAAACATGTGATAACCACACTACATATGTGCATAAAAGAAAGCGTTATAGTGCTTAATCGTTACCCTCCCAGGGTTTAAAAATGTATTCTATAATCTTTGATTGCTTTAAAACCTAGAGGGAACAGAGCAATATCCATAAATAATAGCAATAAATAGCTATGAAAAATGACTTTTTTGGCCTCAAAGCAAAATGATACAGGCATCTCGCCCAATTTTACAGGAACACTATTTCCATATATTTTTTACTCCCACATATAAACGGTGTTTACGGCATGCTTTGGGTTGCACAAGGAAGGGATACTTAAAACAGCCCCACGATTTTTGTTTATACTGAATTAATATCTATATTGTCCACCCTCTTCTGGCCATCTCCAAATGGCGTTTCTGCAATGATTTTGTTGTGGGAGGAACTCTATTTCGAAAGTTATTTTCAATATTCCAGAAAGGAAATCTTATATTTCTCTAAAACCATACAGTTCACTATTGAGTACTTTCAGTTATTTGAGTACATTAAAAGTCTTCCGGAAAGATGCAAGGAAAAATAATAGCAGAAGTCCTCGATAGCAAAATGGTTGGGGAAATCTTACTTCAGAGGAATATCTCACACTTCAGCAATATCCTGGCAACGAAAGGTAGCTTAATCAAGAGTCAAATTCGTTTCAAAATTAAAAGCTTTTCTAAATGTTCTGCTCAAGAACTATCTCTGGAAGCACAAATCGCTACATCTGCCATTGAGTCACATGTAATGTCAGGTTGAATTTTTGTTTTTTAATGATTTTATTTTGGTCTCAAAAAAAGAAAAACTAAGGCAGGGACGATAGCACAAGAAAGAGGAGCTGTCAGAAAAATGAGCACATTCCAAAAACCAAATAAGCTGTCTCCCCAAAAAAGCATCACTTTCTTTGTTGTTTATCATATGCTAGAGTCATTTGCATGTTGTTATTTCAGGTGGAACTTTCCATTGCATTTTCATTCTCTCTAAAGCCAGTTGCTACCCCCTCCTCAATCTATCTTGTTGCTATGGAAATGATCATGTACAGTAGGACACAGAGCAAAGGTAACAAGGCTTTAAACAGGAATATTAACAAAGGAATCTCCTAGAAAGAATGTGGAAATTGCTCTCCATCAGGCAAAAATGCCTTGAAATTTTTACCTACTTTATAATCTGCCCTAAAAGAAGAATTATCTAGCAATAAAGGCCCTTGAATTGTCTTTGTTCAATTGATTTTATTTTTAAAACCTAAAAACATAATATGTTAAAGCTTGAATTTTATTTACTTACTTGCCCTCTCAAGTGCCTTAAGGTTTTATATACATATATATATAAGGAGATTGGTTTAGAGGTACCTGGCTGGCTAATTCAGAAGAGCATGCAACTCTTGACCATGAGTCCAAGCCCTATGTTAGGAGTAGAGTTGACTTTAAAAAAAAAAGAGAGAGAGGGGCACCTGGGTGACTCAGTCATTTAAGCATCTGGCTCTTGATTTTGGCTCAGGTCACAATCTCATGGTTCATGGGTTCAAGCCCCAGAGCCTGCTGACAAGCATGGAGCCTGCTTGGAATTCTGTCTCTCCCTCTCTCTCTGCCCCTCCCCACTTAAGTGCTTTCTCTCTGCCTGCCTCTCTCTCGCTCAAAAATAAATAAACATTTAAACATTTATTTTTGAGAGAGAGAGAGAGAGAGAGAGAGAGAGAGAGAGCATGGATGGGGGAGGGGCAGAAAGAGAGAAGGAGACACAGAATCTGAAGTAGGCTCCAGGTTCTGAGCTGTCAGCACAGAGCCTGATGTGGGGCTCGAACCCATGAACCATGAGATCATGACCTGAGCCGAAGTCTGGTGCTTAACTGACTGAGCCACCCAAGTGCCCCTATAACATATATTTTTATTAATACATCTTATATTTCTTATAGAAATTTATATATAGAATATTATATTTATATTTATATTCTATTTATATATAGAATAGAGAGAGAGCTCGATTTAATAATTAGCCATACTAAATTGGTACACACCGTTTCAGATTCCTCACCCTCATAGAGAAGTTTCCATAACTCAAGTTTTCGAAAGCAGTAGTTAAACTAGAACTCATTATACTCAGTTTTGAAATGTGTGTGTGACCTCACACAAGTATCTTGGACTCTAAATCTTTGTTCCCTCCTCTGGAAAATAAGATGATACCACTTATGTCACAAAGTTGTCTAAAGATTTGATCTAATAAAAAGTTTGGCACATGACAGGCATTTGATAAATGCTAGCATGGATTTCCTCAGCACACGCCAACTGAAAGGAGATAGTTTAAAGAATCCTAGTGGGTGGCAAGACAGTTGGGAGAAAAGGTTCCAGGCTTGGCCTAAAAATTTCTGTGAATAATCCATAAAGTGGGTTATCCACACAAGCCAATAATCAAGCACTGGCTATACATGGAAAAGAGCTTCTCCCATCCATCCAAGATAAAGGCCCTGGTGGACACGATAATTCCAGGCTGTGGTTTGACACTGAGCACTGGTGATGCTGGCTTCCCTCACAAGCTCAACCATTCAGAGCACAGAAATACCACAGTATAATATCCGCCCTGCAGCAAAAGCGATTTGAGAGCAGTGCAAACTCCTCCCCGGTCCTCTCCACCAGCATCCAGACTGCGAAATATTTGATGCCCTTGGTTACGGTTGATTCCATTTCCAGAAATGCAATGCAGTTGGAAAATATTTTTTCTCATAGTGGAAAAAAGCCTCCACCGTTATGTATCTCTGCAACAAACGCAGGAAACCATTAGGTACGTATAGAAATTGACTTTAACACAATGCAAAACACACAATTTACCAAACCCAAAGCAGGAAGTAAAGTTGCTACCAACACATGAATCTATTGCATTTCATATGATCATTTGTGGTTACTGGCTGTCGCAAAAAGTGGTCCCTTTTTCTACAAGTATAGCTAGGTGAATTGTGAATTCTTTTGAATATGTAAATTTAAGTTTGTTAACATAAGACCTTTCTACTCAATACTTTAAATTATTTTACCAAAAAAAATGAAAAAATAAGCTGACACTAACCTTTTAAACTTTTGTTGTTTTCTATTTTTACCATGTTAAATGACTTACTTGGTGACCATAACACTATGAATTCATTTAAAAGGTTTAAATAAATCACACATAGTGCTATTTTTTTCATCCAGGCTCATGAAATCTACTTTTGATTTAAATTAACAGTATTTGCAATAAAACCTCCATTTACACGTACTTATAATGAGTTCTACAATGTGGTAGGCATTTTAATATATTACCTTGTTCAATCCTCACGACAACCCCATGAAGTAGAGGGGTTACTATTTTCCAAAGGTAGACACCAAGGCTAGGAGAGGCTCGCTCATCCACCCAAGACCCTAGAACTAAAACCTGCTAGAAACCAGGATCAATCTTTTGATTCCAAACCAAGGGGTCATTCTTCTAGCTCCAGGGTATCTAACTGAACTCCTCTAAAAGTTGGAAGCCAAGTTTTCTAGCAACATTATTAAGAGGCACTCTCCCTTGATCTTTGATTGCTATGGTGATACATTATTTTTAATTTCATTAAAGTGTTTAACAATGGTTCCAACTCTGGGGAGCTTTTTTAATATAGATGGGTAGGCCTCCACTCCAGCCAACTTAATAGAATCTCCTGGGTGAGACCTAGGCATCTTATATATAGTTTTAAATGCTCCAGATGATTCTAACTTGTAGCCAGGATTGAAAACCACAGCTTTAAAGTACAGTGTTGCATTGAACCTTGGAAGTTCTAGATTGTAAATCACGTCCCTATTTCAGAGATGTTTAAAGTGGAAACAACAGTTAAAAGTGATAACAAGACACCAGGAATTGCGAGACCCATCTCAGTTTCGGGGATGTTAAAATATGAACAAATGTACATTTCAGAATTGTTAAGAGAGTGTGCCACATAAGATGAACAACAAGTAAGACATGCTCTTGGGGTCCTCAGTTATGTAAAACAAACAAGTTAGAGTAAAATGACGTGGAAAGTATCTTTTTTATATGTAAGGCTTTGTGGTTTGAATATTTTCTACTTGCACCCAACAGTTATTGCTTGCTCCTTAATATAGAAGGTGAGAACCATACTGTACTTACCCTCACCCTCAAAATTTGCCCTCCCAGTCAACCAGTCACAAGCCAGCAGTCCAGAGGTAGAGATGAAAGATGGTAAGAAGATTCTTTCAAGTCATGTAGAGCCTATTCTGGGTGAGAATCAAGACTAATCCCCCATCCTAACCCCTCCTCAGAGCTTTGGAGAGTTTCCTTCAACACCCCCCAGCATCTGCTCCTCCCTCCCACAGAGATCACCAATAGATTATTCACTATTCTTTCCCACACTAACAAATGTGGACAGAGAGTAAGTATGGTTTTAAATTTTCATGCATATAAAAACTATCACAGCACTCCTGAGTGGCTAGTCGGTTAAGCATCTGACTTCGGCTCAGGTCATGATCTCACAGCTTGTGGGTTAGAGCCCCGCACCGGGCTCTGTGCTGACAGCTCAGAGCCTGGAGTCTGCTTCGGATTCTGTGTCTCCCCTCTTTCTCTCTACCTCTCCCCTCCTCGTGCTCTGTCTTTCTGTCTCTCAAAAATAAACATTTTTTAAAATTTTAAAATAAAAATAAATTTTAAAAAACTATCACACTCACATATTCGCTATTTATATTTAATGGAATTAAGATTTGTCATATATAATTCTGGTCTATTTTTTAGTAGTAAAATATAAATATAGCTCAACTCTAATCCCTCATTCATTCCCCTCTCCTTTGTAGAAGTAACCACCATTCCATAATTAGTATTTATATGCATGTTGTAGAACTTTTGCCACTTAGATCTGTATGTATAAATCACATTTACTGTATCTTTTTTTTTTAACGTTTATTTATTTTTGAGAGACATAGAGATAGAGCATGAGCAGGGGAAGGGCAGAGAGAGAGGGAGACACAGAATCGGAAGCAGGCTCCAGGCTCTGATGAGCCATCAGCACAGAGCCTGATGTGGGGCTCGAACTCACAGACCGTGAGATCGTGACCTGAGCCGAAGTCGGCCGCTTAACCGACTGAGACACCCAGGCGCCCCCACATTTACTATATCTTAATGGGCCAAATAGTACCTTACATATTGTTTTGCATTTTTTTCCCTTTAAGCTTTCACCATGTTTATATCTAGATCGAATTCATCGAGTAGATCTACTACTAACTACGTGTACCTAACTGCTGTACACTATCCATTATCTAATCCACCACAATCTATTCATTCCTTTCTTCTACTGTTCCTCAAACTTCAGTGTGCATCAGAACTGGGTAGAAGTCCCACAGCGCAATGCTTACATGAATGAACATGACTGTGTTCCAGTAAAACTTTACTATGGACACTAACATTCAAATTTCATATAGTTTCGGGGCGCCTGGGTGGCTCGGTCTGTTCAGCGGCCGACTTCGGCTCAGGTCATGATCTCGTGGTCTGTGAGTTAGAGCCCCGTGTCGGGCTCTGTGCTGACGGCTCAGAGCCTGGAGCCTGCTTCAGATTCTGTGTCTCCCTCTCTCTTAAAATAGAAAAAAAAAATTTCATATAGTTTTTACATGATACAAAACATCATGTGTTGTAGACACTGTTAAGCATCTAAAAATGTAAAAACTACTTGTACAGTACACAGAAGTAGACAAGTAGCTGCCTTTAACACAGGTGGCTGTAATTGCTCAAGCCCCCACCCTAGTCAGTAGAGAGTTGGGTCATTCTACTTTTTTGCTGGTAAAAACAGTGCTCCTTGAGAATTTGTGAGAGAGTCTTAGAGTAAATACATAGAAATAAAATAGAGATGTATCTCCAACTTCATTGGGAATTTCCAATTTGCTCTACAAACTGAATGACCGTCATTCATTGCCTTTCCTTTCCTATCTTCACTTTAATATAGCTCAAAAGGATAGAAGAGTAAGAGAATGCCAAGTTAAAATTTATTCAGGAGCTATAGACTCCAAAGCTGGTCAATATGATGGAACTTCCTACTCAGGTCCGAAGAATCGGCTCAGTCGTGCTAGGATCAACAACTCTTCTCTTGCCGTGTCGTCAGCACACTGGCAAAACTGGAAATTAAGTTTCTCTTAGACTAAATGAGAGCAGTCCCTGACTTAGAGACTTGTTGACTTCTTTCTCCCACTGATCAGGGTCATGGTCTCAAGAAAGTGGTCCCAGGCATTCCTTTCCATAAAGCTCACCTCTCCAACGACATGAATAATACTTTTCTCAGAGATGGCATCCTGTTCTGTTTACTCACACTCTGCTGTTAGGTCACCCAGGAAATGAGATAATAAAACTACTGAAATTAATTTAAAACGTCTGTTATACTAAACAAATACAGCATCTTGAGTCTTTCAGAAAAAAAAATCAGCAGAACAAATTTTTTTCTTCCTGTGACATCTAATGAGGCCATGTTCTAAAAGAGTGTTCTTTCTGCATCTTCCAAATATTTCATACCCAACCTGCTGTGCCTCAAGAGTCACATTGGTTCATCTTTCTACCTGTCAGCGGGGCAGTCAGTTTACATGCAGTCACATTCTACCTTCTCTAAACATATGCGTTTCTTATATTTCACTGAGTTTCCCATTCTGAAACAAGGAAATCAGATTATATTAGCGTACCAAAGAACTGTGAGGGACCCAAGGGGCTCTAAGTCGCTTTGACTAAAATCCCAAATTACATGTATTAGGTTAACTACAATCGGTCTTGGGTCTTCTTGTTTCTTCCCTTTTTTCACCCGTATTTTTGACATTGTCTCAGGCTGCTTTCTTAGGATCACACTTATTAAATGAGAATATTGTAAATGAAGGAAATTGAGTTGGAAGCTTTCAGAATTTTCATCTCATCATCTAATTACACGAATAGCCTTTATGAGCAGCCTAACTCCAGCTAATTCACTCTCTGAATCTTTAGCTGTCCTACAATTTGAACACCAAACCCTAAAGCCACAGGGTGGGTATTTTCCCCTGCTCTGGTGAAATACTCTTTTCAAGTTTCCCTAAAGGCCGTTCTGCCACCAGACTGCCTTAAGGCTACCTCTGGTAGCCAGCGAGTCTTCAAAAACCACATTCAAATGACTGTTGTTGCCCCCACTGCTTTGAGAATTCCAAGATTTTCATCACTCGGTAGATTCAGATAGAACAACTAAAATTAACTATGGTTGGGAAAAGAAAAGTTAGACAGGAAATTATAGACTGTCTCGAGTCTCCCCCAAAATGCTGGCTCTTAGACATCCTCCTCCACCCTGCACCTCCCCAGCAACTGTGAAACTGAGAGCCTTCCGGCGATAGGAGATTCATGCTTTCATCTATCCACCCAGTTATCCATCAAATTCTCCTGTTTTTTGTACTCCTCAGCGTCTTGCCAAACATCCTTTCCCATCTCTACATCTACAGTCTTAATAGGAGTCCTGCTAACTTACTACAGTTAGTAAGTAACTTTACTACTTACTTTAGTAAGTAAGTAGTAGCTTTAAGTAAGCCCGCAATAAAGACCTGGAAGAGCCCCTGTCTATGCACTGGCTTAGTTGCACCAGTGAAGATTCTCGGGTAGAACATCGTAACTCAATCCCAATGCAGCAAAAATCCATAGGTAGAACTTTAGAGATCAAATGATGTCATTGAAATCTCAGCTCTCCACTGTGTGGTCTTCATTCTCACCTTCATCTTAGGGATCCCCAGGATACAGGACTTTTGTACAATAAATCAAGACCCAGTCTCAAAGTTTTTCATCAGGAAACCCAAGACCCAGCCCCCTCCTTTCTTTTCTGTTACCCCTTTAGCCCCACATGATTCCTTACTTTCCTCAGGCAGACAAAACAGCTATGAGCAAAATCAACAAGAATGAGTCACAACTCATTACTCATTTGTAATCTCAACTCTGTTACTTTTCTGTTGTGTGTAGTTGAACCATTTGTTTTGTCTCTCTGGGCCTCAATTTCCTCATCTGTAGAATGTCATGTTCCCTGTGAAGCTTTCCCCAAGCACATGTCCCTCCCCTGACTGAACTAGACACTTCCTCCCAAATACTCACGACAGACTGTACTGCATTTACCCTGACCCACCAGTTAGTGGAGTAGTTAGTAGCCTGTGGAAAGAAGAAATTTCTCCTGTAGCCCTGGGCCAGGACACAATAGGTATAGAATATTTTCTTCATTGGTAGGATCAGAATTAGCTCCCCTAATCTTTGAAATCACAGGATTTATCTGGATTTATCCCTACTTCAATCTGGATTGATCCCTAACTGGCCGGACCAACCCCCTCTGTGTCCTTCCCTTCTCTGGAGCAGCTCCCCAAACCCAATCTCCACCTCTGAGATTTTCCAGACTAGTGAACCTCTTCCCATCTTCACCCCCATTTCAGGTTCCCCTGCCATTACTCACTACATGCACTGTGATCCCAGACATTCCTTCCCTTTGCTTGCGTCCTTTGAAAAGGCCATAATGGTGACCCAATCTTTCCAGTCTTTTCCATCTTCAAGCCTCCAAGCCTGATTATTACAGAGCCATCTTGGCTTGCAAGGTACCAGAAATCGAGGGCTATGGATCCATCTCGATGGCCCCAAGCATATAGGTGCCTTATAAATGCTTTTAAAGGTAATGAATGGTAATGACAATCAGATTGATTATAATATTCTGCAGTTTATGTTCTAGTTGAGTATGAGGGTCGATTTTAAAAAGTCCAATTCAGTGACTACCAACAGAAGGGGGCGACTCACAAATATGGGTGGGGGCTTGTAGTCTGAAAGAACATATCAATATGAACACATTATTTTCAATATTTGGAAAATATAAAAGAAAACATTATTTAAAACACAAACTGTGACTTCAATTCATGGGTACTTGGCCCATTAATCTTTCCTATCTTCACAAGCCTACTGATACGTCTCCTGAAGTTCTAATAGGTTAAGTTACATCTTCAGGGTCAATAGCTAGGAAACAACAGAGGTAGGATTTGAATTCAAGGCCACTCTTTATTTTGCTACATTATTTCTCAATGAAAGAGGCAACAAGTGTGGCAGGCCCAGCCTCTACCTGGTTTTGTACTTTGTCATTCTGTCTCCCTGACTGACCTAAATGGTAAAGGGCCTGGTAGTATACTTTGAGATTTCATTAAAATTTTGTACCACATGGGGCACCTGGGTGGCTCAGTTGGTTAAACGTCTGCCTTCGCCTCAGGTCACGATCTCATGAATAAAGAGTTTGAGCCCCACATCGGGCTCTCTGCTGTCTGCACAGAGCCCACTTCAGATCCTCGGTCCCCCTCCTTCTCAGCCTCTCCCCCATTTGCACTCTCTCTCTAAAATAAATAAATAAATAGCTTAAAAAAAAAAAACTTCATCTCACATGATGGGGTGAGCAAGAATTTTTGTTAATCAACAAAAATTCCCTAGGCACCAGAATTCTGACACCCAGTCTCACAGAACAAAAACTAATGCCCCATCTCCTTCCTTATGCTGCAAAGTCAATGTGCCTCCAGTTTCTTCCTAGAAAACTGAAGTGGATAGATGACCCGGCAGGTCAGCTTTTCTCAAAGGCCTTACTGATCGGCCTATGAGAGGCCAGACGGTCAGTCTATACTTCTGGGTACCAGGCATATTGTAGACGATGTTGCTATTTAGTTTTTCCTTACAACTAAGTTGCTAGAGAACTAAGCGAAACCTCCGTTGGCTTGAAATACAGTCGTACTTGACTCCCAGTGGTGATCCGGCAGGGGTAATATCATTTGAATCAGCAATCACATTTTTACAAACACATTCTGGCATTGTGTTCTCACCTTCAAGACCGGCAGTTCATGTCTCATTTCATACTGCATTCTGTGTAATGATTTTTGAAGAGCAGCTTAAATCATCTACTCCTCGATGTTTGGAATCGCTTTCAAGAAAAGGCTTTGGGGTGAGATTTCACAGTTAGCAAATTTAAACACCACCATGGAGGCATAGAAAGCAGAAACAAAAATAGTTTCCAGGGCAAATTAGGTCATAAATTTGGGGCAGATTCAAAACTGGCCTTAAGAAAGACCTTGCTAAGAAAGCTGTACGCAAAAAGAAAATGGCACACTCCTGAAGTTTTGAAGAGTGTGCCCTGAATAAAGAAAACTTGAGATTCTGCTAGGTAGCTCCAATTCTAAGTACACTCGGATAACATTTTTGAAACATTTCTGAAGGGGTTTTGTTCTCAGCAAATTATTCCAATCAATAGTCCTTTCACTTTCCTGCCCTTAAAAACGTCCCTACCTACCCCCTATTTTTTCTCCATTAAAACTGAATTTGAGGGTTGCCTCCCTGGCTCAGTCAGAAGAGCATGCAACTCTTGATCTCTGGGTTGTGAGTTCAAGCCATGCACTGGATGCAGAGATTACTAAGATGATGATGATGATGATGATGATAATAATAATTAATAATAATAATAATAAACAACTTTCAGAAATAAAACTGAATTTAAGGCTGAGGTTTACAGCCTCATGAGAGGTCCAAATACAGTGAGAATAGAGCAACCATGTTTCTAAATATCAGTTTTTTAAACTTAAAATCGCAACAATAGTTTTGAAAACCAAGATCCTTCTGATGTGCAAAAACAAGGTTTTTGAAAAGATCAAAGTTTTTCTGAGGATCAAAATCTTGGTTTTCAGTATCAAGTGCTATAGCCCTATATATAAAGCTTAGCCATAAAAAAAGAGAGGAGATTAACAATCTTTATGGCTGGGCGTGGGGTGTGGAGAAATGAGAGAACACTAGTTTCACTGCTGGTCTGTTCAGCCCCACCCCACAACTGCCCCATGAGCCCTGCCTACACACCCTGCCTCATACCTGCCTCAAGCCCCGCCTACACATCCCACCCACAAGTCCTGCCTCACATCTGCTCCAAGCTCTGCCCAAGCACTGCCCACCTGCCGTGCCTGAGCTAAACACCCTAAAGGGGTCCCAGAGCAGAGGAGCTTGTGCTTGAAATCCTAGTGGGGCAAGTTTTTCTAAAGGTGGTTCATCCGCCAACCACCAAGGGGGTAAAGAGCCAGTGATGTGTCTGTGAAGAGTCCCAACTCCGTCTGACAGACCAGAAGGAGTCTTCTGAAAGGAATGTGGAGGATACAGAGTGTGGAGTTGTGTTGGGGGTAGAGGGCTGGCAGGGAGAAGTCATGCAGACATAAATGCGGCATCTAACAGGGATTGAGGCCAACAGCCCTTAAAGACCATAGATCCAAGGACGTCTCATACAGTGTCAGCCAGAAGCCAGAGGACCTCCCCCAACCCATCCCTCAAGTGCTGCCAGCCATTCCCATGGGTGAACTTAGATGCCAACCCCAGAACCAGGGGAGAGAGCAGAATCTTGCACATGACTGCGCCTAGCCAGGAAACGACTGGGTGGTTGCTAACTGGACAATTTTCCTTGAATTGGCAAGACTGAATTTTCAGGTCCCAAGGAGAATCACATATAGGTAGAGATTAAGTTCAAGTGCTTGTGACTTTTTACCCATTATGTAGCTATTAATTCAGCCAGCAGAAAGTTTAACCTTCGCCAGAGCAAAATAAATCCAGAAAGCTGGGGGTGGGGAGGGGCAGTGTGCACAGATATTGCCACCTAATATCTGTGGTATACATGCAAAATAATATACAAAATAATATAAGTATAGTGTTAGGAACCTTCTTGGTAGTTTAAGCAATGAATCCATATTGCCTTTAAAATTTTCCAGGTATTCTGAGGTTCTGTTCCAGTAGTTCACTTGAATACTATAATCATTTTTAAAATTTCAAAATAAATGAGGCTGAGTTTTTAAAAATGCAAAGTGGATCATGTCAATTCTCCCCAGTGTCCGCCTCATGGGAGTGATACCCAACCTGCCTTTGCTCCCCACTGTACAGGTATCCCCACTTGCTGAGAGTTCAAGTTACACCATTTTGCTTTTGTGAAGGGCCTATATTAGGACCAGTTTTTTCTAAGCAAAAGAAGTCAGAGGAGGATTTTTGCTTTTATGAAAAAAAAGGTGAAAAGCAAAAATAGCATTCAGCATTTATTTTGCAGCGAGCCCTTACAGGGGCAGAGTGCACCCCACGAAGCGAGAGTGTCACAGCCAAGTCCCTTCCAGGAAGAACTCTACTCAGCATCCTGCATCAAGCTGCCATAGCTTTGAGCTGTGTCTTTGAGCATCTATGCTTTATACCAATTTATTTTTT
This sequence comes from Paguma larvata, assembly GCA_030068075.1. Lineage (NCBI taxonomy): Eukaryota > Metazoa > Chordata > Mammalia > Carnivora > Viverridae > Paguma > Paguma larvata. The sequence goes on along the minus strand of CM057826.1, from coordinate 95,601,386 downwards.
GCATCTGTTAGCACGATGTGTCCTAAGGTATCAGGAAAGCCTAAGAGAGGTTATTTGGGGTGAACTGGGCACACTCAGAAAGTTTTCCATACAAATCAATGATAATTGCTTCTTTGCTTTATATCGCTTTGGCTCAGGAAAATTTCATAGGAACACTCTACTTCCTGGTAGCAGGGGACCTGTAATCCTGACACCTAGCAGAGAAGGCGAGCACATAGTGGGCCCTCATCTGTTGCATGAATGCAAAATGAATTAACTAATGTGATGAGACAAGTGAATTTCTGCATCATTCTGGCTTTGAGATTCTTAAGCTACCTGAGTCACCTTTCCTTTCCCAGTTGAAAAGTGACAAAAAAACACCTTGTTTGAACTGATGACTCTATGCAGTAACTGAGAAATGGTTAATGATGTTTCCATTCTATTAATTGCAGATCTGGTATTACAGGCACATGTATATGTACATAATAAGCTTATTTAATACAGTTCTTGATCCCTGAAATCTAAGTAGCACAGGCATTACTTTATCAAAAATTTGTAAGCTCGAATTTAGACTGGGATAAATGTTAGGTAGAATGAGGTACAATTCTTGCATACTACAATCAAAATTAATATTTATGGAACTGGTCGCGTAAGAAAAAATACATAAAGTAATAACATTCTACGAAATAAGGTAGTGCAAAGGAATGCACTTTCTTCTTCCCAAATTGGTCTGTAGGGGAATTAATTTATATCCATGACAAAACCTTCTCCCTGAAAAAAATAGAAAGAGCATGGAGAGGTTTTTGTTTTTATTTTCTGATAGTTTGTTCATCCCTGATGTTTAATGCACACATGAATATATTTATGCACTTAAGTCTATCTATAAAACACCTTCTTCTCCAGCAGCTCCCACGTGTTCAGCAATGGTGGGGATTGAAGACTTTTAATTCTGCACAACATATGAGCAAAAATACTGCAATTCTTGTTCCACCAAAACCTCTCATGTAGTAGGTAAAGTCTTGATCGGCATCGCTGTGGGATACCTGCAATCTGGTCTCCCTAAAAATAGATGTTCAAGGGGAAATTCCTCTCAGCGATAGGCAAACAGCAATTATTATTCCCTGTTATTAAAATGCTCTCAGTTAATTGCACAGATACCAGCCGAGAGATTACCTTAAAAGGCTGGATACCTAAAGAAGGGAGTTAGTCAGAGTGTTGAGTCCTCTGGTCTAATTTAGAAGATGGTTTACAGAGAGATTTAGTAAATATTTGTGAAGAACCATTAACATGGAGTAAACAACTCAACGCAGGCGAAGAAAAAAAGTATTTAAATAATTGTGAAAGAACCTCCCCTGATAAATACTGAAAATGAATTATTTTTTAATGAAAACAGCCCACACATCCACCGAAGTATACTACCAATGACATCTTCTAAGCATTTTTTTGTCAAATATATACACAATTTATCATCCAGAACTGTATTTAAAGAAGCAAATGTTCAAATTAAATAATAATAATAATAAAAATTAAAAAAAAAAAAAACAAGAAAAACCTGCTGTTTTCACCCAGGATTATTTTACAGAGAGTTCAGTAAGCTCAGTTCTTTCTTAGCATTTTTCAACTCTTTTAGTCCGGACAGAAATGAGATTTCACTGTTTACCTTACATGCTGACAACACGCCAACTTGCCAAGGTTTGGTACCATACTTTCACTGACAGGGTGGAAGAGGAAAGAGCAAGTTAAACGAGGAAGTTCTGAGATTTCTCTTCACCTCCAAATGACAGATAGAGCTAGCCAGTGCACGTGAAAATGAAATCTCTTGGAAGGCTTCCTGACTCCATTAAAATCCAACTCTGATGGAACACTTTGTTAAAGAGAAAAATGGTGTCTCTCTAGTGAAAACCGTGTAGGACAGCTGCTACAGGGGGAAGCAGGTGGTTGAGTCTACCCTGAGGGCTTCAGAAATATTAATATTTAAACCTCTCACATTTCACTCAAGTTCAGGGCAGCTTCCTAATGCCTGGAGGAAGACAGAGCAGGAAACTCACAAACCACAAAGCGGGGAATACCTTCTAATTTGGCTACAGCAGGGTCTGCCGTCTGAATCCCTCTCAGCCACTCTATTTGCTGTTAGCTCACAAAGGCCCTGCGTTCGTTTCAAAGCTGGCTGCTTCCTCTCTGCATTGCAAAGACATAACATGTCATCAGAACACAGGGTTTGCCAGGGCCGTGATTTGTTTGTCTAGACTGGTCATTGAACTCTGTTTATTACTAAACATCGTGTGGAATGGGCAGCGAATCAAAGGGGTTTCTGAGAACCTTCGAGGCCTGTCTCCCTGACTGAGCACGACCAGGGCTACATATGGACATTCTTCCTTCTCAGTTTCCACAGCTCGGAGAGGCCTACCATTCCCAGGACCTGGCGGCTGTGACCACTAGACTAACCTTTCATCTTTTTTTTTTTAACCCAGGACATGACCCCAGGTCACTTGTAACCCTCATAGCCCCTCTCCACCATTGTTCAAGTAGGCAGCCCTTAAAAGCCCTATATTCTCGTTGCTGCATGGAGAGGTCATGAGGAATGACTAATGATTAACATTTGAAAAATGGGACATGAGAGGAAAATGCTACCAAATAGTCTGTCAAAGAGCGGAGGGTTTAAAAAAAAAAAAAAAAGCACATAAATACTATCCTCTTTTCAAGATGCCAGTGTGGCATTTAAAAGAACTCTTCAGGTCTGGTTTTAGAAACACACGTAATTGTCAGAGACAGTTTCATTTTTATGGATCCTTGTTAGCCTAATTTTCAACGAGTCTATAAGTTCTCTAGAAGATTTAATCGAGAAGATAAAATGGAGACTCACGACTTTTGTTAGAAAATGTGCAACTTGATTTATTTATTTTTTTTAAAGAAAAAGTACTACTGTTGCCTATAAAAATAAAACTGCTTCGGACGGAAGTCACTTCTCCCCTGCAGCCTTTCTGAAACACCTTGAGGATGTTACAGATGCCCTATGAGCCGAGAGAGCTACCGTGTCCGGGCCTGACACGGAAGGTCTCTAACTTTCCACGCTATCTAAATGGCGGCAAGTTATCTGATTTGTGTTTCGTTTCTGCCTACAATTAATAGCTCTCACACCAAGGGATAGTAAGCAACACAAAATAGCACTTCCATGAAGGTCTAGCTTCTATACTATAACAATTTTGTGGTCAACATCAGACTGAGAAACTAAAAGGACCAAAAAACACCCAAAACGTAGAACCATAGCCAGGGCCCTCCCTTTCAGAGGTCACAAGTTGCCCAGCAGAAGACCTGGCCCCAGCCAGTCCACTGTGTTCTCTCCATCTGCACAGACACAGACACAGACTCGTATAATCCCGGAGGAGAGAATCAGCAACCACGGTCCTATAGGTCCTCTGACAATTTTCGGGAAATTCCAGGGGAAGTGAGGGAGAGAGGACACCAACCTAGATGTTCCTGAGGCCCATCCCGATCAAGGCCCTTGAGATGGCTTCCAAGAATCCCAAATAACAAAGAAAACCAAATGGTGCTGCCCCAGGAAGCCCGAGGTGATGCTCCAAGACGCTGAGCCGATTAACGGGGGCCTCGGGCTCAGCTTCAGCCCTGGCAGAAAACCGCTGGTGAAATCAGAAGCTTACAATTATCATCTCTGTCATGAGAATGTAAAACGGTTTTCTGATTAGAGTAAAAGAAATGTATCATTTATGACTAGGAGTAAGGTTCCATTTGCCCAGCCAGCTAGCTAGAGTTATATTCCTGGGGTGAGGGGCGGGGGCCGGGCAGGAGGAGCACACTTTTGTTTTCGTTCTTCCTCTCTGGCCTCAGCCCCAAAAGGTAGGTGCCTGTAATGCAGAAATGCTGGTCCAATCGAGTTGGATAAATTCAGTGAAACCTGTAAAACCTCAAAATAAAACAAAGGCCACCCGGGAGGCTCAGCCAGTTGAGTGTCCGACTCTAGATTTCGTCTCAGGTCATGATCTCAAGGTTCGTGAGTTCAAACCCTGCATTGGGCTCCATGCTGGCAATGTGGAGCCTGCTTGGGTTTCTCTCTCTCTCTCCTCTCCCTCTTTGCCCCTCCCCAGCTTGCACTCTCTCTCTCTGTCTCAGAGTAAATAAATAAACTTTAACAAAATAAATAAAATGAATCTCCAAAGTAAAACAAAAAAGCAAATAGTCATTTCATTCAGGTTCATACAACAAATCATTATCTTCAAAGGCTGACAGGGATATCAGATGAAAGTAGGGAGAACAGATGTAGATGTATTAGAAAGAATCTCCCTCACCCAATTCGGGCATTGATTTTTCCTTTTCCTTTTCTTTTTTTAAACTAAGTATTTACACAGAAGGTACTAAGTTATAATTTAACTTTCAAGTTAACTGTGTGTCTCTTAGTCTTTCAAGTCACACAAACACAAAGGGCTTTAGTGATTTTTTTTTTAACCAAAGAAAGAAAAAAAACACGCCATAGAATGAAAATCACTTCTCCCAGGAACACCAATTCCCTGCCCACTTGAAGATAGGTCTGTGAGTTCTTTTTCCACAGGACTCTCTCCTAAGAGTAGCACAGGAAACTCTCAACAACCCATACAAATTTAAGTTCGACAAACGCAGGAAGGTTCATGGCATGAGAGGTTCTGCTTGTGCCGTTAAATCATTAGAACACTTAAATAATATAAGTCCACTCCTAAAAAGTGGAGTTTTAGGCAAGTCTGTTTTCACTTTCGATCAGCCCGGACTTAATGCACAAACACCTTCCGCCACAATGAAGAGAAGGAAAAACTTCCATAAACAGTCTTAACAATCTAGGTGGAAGCGACACAAAATAGTTTTTGCAAGGAGCCCCTCAGAAAGACCTTCATCCTTTAAGGACTGTTCACGTGCACAGAAGACTAGTGAGCACAGGAAATCTGTATATAGTCATTCCTTAAATGCAGCAGCAGACTTCTCTCCTTTACAAAGAAACAATCTCTTGGGGCGCCTGGGTGACTCTGTCGGCTGGGTATCTGACTTCAGCTCAGGTCATGATCTCATGCTCGTGGATTTGAGCCCCCCATGGGGCTCTGTGCTGGCATCTTAGAGTCTGTGACTCTCCCTTCCTCTGTCTCTCCCCCGCTCATGCTCTGCCTCTCTCAAAAAATAAACGTTAAAAAAATGAAAAAAATAAAAATAAAGACAAATAGACAATCTTAAAAAAAAAAGACCGTGATCATCACTAAGTTACAGGATTATGAATATTTTTTCTTGATTTCTTTTAATATTTTCCAAGTTTTTACACAATGACCAACCTTAACCATTAAAATCAGAAAAAAATATATATACACGTATTTCTTTAAATGGAAGAAATCCCATGATAGAATCCAAGGTCTGAAGACTGACATAGCCCATTCCTTTCCTGTTTGTGAATTACCAAAAGGCAACGCCCTGGGGCAGACACAGCCCCACAGTTTACACACCCGCACACACACACACACACACACACACACACACACACCCGCAGCCCTCTGCCCGGCCCCCCAGTCCTGTCTGCTCTACATTTCTATTCCATCACCTTCTGCTTCTGTTCTCATTTGCGCCTGCATGTGAACTGTGTGAATGACCAAGCATCCTCGATCTTCACACACTGACCAGGAATTTGCTATCTGGCCCTAGGGAATCTAAACTGACCGTGATATTTTACTCAAAAATCCTCCTGAAGAAGGCACCCCACACAGTTATATCCTGAGAAACAGAGCGATCGATGTTTCAGCGTGAAGGAGTACCAGAAAGGACTTCACTAGATAAATAAAGGGTTAGGGCGATAGGGACAAATAAGGAGAAAATCACCTGTTTTCATGTCCCCTTCCTGCACATGCAACTCAGTAAGCGGGACCTTTACTCACTGCAGCCTCTGGGACCTTAAAACCTCAGCAACCAGTCATATGTCTTTTTATTTCCAAAATAATGCCCCCACCCAGCCCACCCCCAGGGCAGTACTGACGCCTTCTTCAATGGCCATACAAATCCCCATGGCCGTGAGCAACATTGTCACTTTCGGTCACTCTAAAGGGCACGCAGGTCTTCTCTAGGTGGTCTTGTGTTCCTAGAGCCCGAGGATCCGAGCATTCTGCTGCCTGGTCAAATCCGAATTGTACACTCCCAGCCCTCAACTCTTTCCATGATGGCCAAACCTCCAAGGTAACCCACAGAGGCTGTGAGAAATGAAACAGCCGTCCATCCGCAGCATCAGCGGGAGGGGCACCAAGGCAACATATGGATAAGGACGGAGGGAAGAAAGAAAGGGCCTCCGACCTAGCCAGACAAATGAACGGCATTAAGTCTGGCCATCCGGACTGGCTACACCATTCGCAGAGCTCAGTGCAAAAAGAAAGTGCAGGGCCCTGTCTTGCAAAAATTATCAAGAATTTCAAGATAGCCACAACAGAGCATCAACCAAGCGTGGGGCCACTTCCCAAGAGCAGGGCCCTGTGTGACTGCACAGATCACAGAGCCACGAAACTTGTCCTGCAGGCTCTCGGTGGTAAAGCCGCTGGCTTCTCTACCAAATCGGCATGAGATGGGCTGCAGAGAAGTGAGGAATGAAATAAATACATAATCTCACAAACAAACCGCTGGCAGGTAAAATGTTCTAAGTTCCAGGTCACCCTCTTATTTATAGATAGCTCAAGGCGCTGTTAGGAATGTACATTTTTTGTTTTGTTTGTTTTGTTTTGGAAAATAGAAAATCAGTAGTGAGCAACATGACAGAAATAAGACTCAAATTTGGCAGCTCCTATTCTGAAGGTGGTGAGTATGTTAAATGAACGCTCGACCCACTTAAGGAGAGCAGGGGTTTTTTTGTTCTATTTTTTTAAGTTTATTTTTTATTTTAATCGAGCAACCAGTGGAGGGGCAGAGAGTAAGGGAGAGAGAGAGAGACAATCTCAAGCAGGCTCTGCACTGTCAGCACAGAGCCCAATGTGCGGCTCGAACTCACCAACTGTGAGATCATGATCTGAGCCGAAATCAAGAGTTGAACACTCAACTGACTGAACAATCCAGGTGCCCCAAAATTTACCTTTTTGGGGCAGCCAAAGACAGCACTAAGAGCCTTCACTTCCTGGAAATCCCTGAACCAGCAGGTGCCCAAGACTTGACTCCACACACCCCCCACCAGCCTTCCTGGTATTCGCCAGCTTACCATATTACCACAGTCCTCTCAGGTCTCAGCAGGAAGTGATAAATCAATTTATATACATATTTTTAAACCAATTCTTTTCTTCTTGTGCTCAAAAAGTAGTTGGAGCTGAAGTTTTTAACAAAACTCATAGGATTCAGGATGTCTCCATACTGGGTCCTACATCCTTACTAAACTGTTAAAGAAAAAAAAATTCCGGGCACAAACTCTGCAGCCTGCCAAGGCCAGAAACTGCTTTGCAATATAATTTTTTTTTATTTTTAATGTTTATTATTTTTGAGACAGAGACAGAGCATGAGTGGGGGAGGGGCAGAGAGAGAGGGAGACACAGAATCGGAAGCAGGCTCCAGGCTCTGAACTGTCAGCACAGAGCCCCACGCGGGGCTCAAACTCACGGACTGCGAGATCATGACCTGAGCCAAAGTCGAATGCTCAACTGATTGAGCCACCCAGGCGCCCCTGCTTTGCAATATAAATCACTTTTTTAGGAGAAAAGAGAAAACATCAAAAATTCTAAAACTGGCCTTAAAAAAGTCCTGCCGAAATCGATGAATGGTTTGTGGAGCTGTAAAAACATACTCGGGCCTTCTATGAACATACCCTTGCCTTTCAAACATCGAAGCCACAGGGTTATTAACGGTCTGGGGTATATGCTGCGTGGTCCTACCTGCTCACACAGCTAACCCACATACACCCACGGTTTCTCCTCTGGGGCACTAAGCAAACATGTGAAATTCCTAGGGCCTGTGGCTGAAAGAGGCACTCCTTTATTCTGAGTAGCTATATTCCCTATGGAAAAGGCAGGGAAAGAGAACAGCCTACTGTGTGCTAAGCTCTATGTTAAGCGTGTCCTTTCACAAAAGTGGGCTCACCTTTTTCTCTCAGTTTAAAGATGAATGCCTTCTGGGGTGCCTGCCTGAATGGCTTGGTTCATCCGTTAAGCATCTGACTCTTGATCTCAGCACAGGTCCTGATCTCACTGTTCATGAGTTCGAGTCCTACATGGGGCTCTGCGTGGGGATTCTCAATCTCTCTCTCTGCCCCTCCCCCCTTGCTCTCTCTCAACATAAACATTTTTAAAAAATAAAGATCAAAGACTTTCTGAATGTCACTCAACTCATCTCGCACAGATACCGAAACCTCCTTCTCCCCAATCCACCGTGGTTCAGCCCTGTTGCTCTCTGGGCCAAAGGCAGGTGTGGTAGCTGGGCGGCAGGTGCACAGCCACCAGTAAGGGAAGTGCTCATGAAAATTTGTCCTCCCTTCCCATAGGGAGCAGCCCGACCCTGGAAACAGAGTACAGGACCAGGGGCCGTAGCAACTAGAACATTTCAGTAAAGCAGCTGGACCAAGCAACAGGGCATCCAGACTGGTCAGCAGAGGCCAGCCTGGCAGAGGCCAAGAGCAGGCATTGTGCAGAAATCCATATCTGGTCAGCCCAGCTGCAAATGGGAAATCTCTACTGAGAGGAAGAGTGTCCCTGTCATCAGCAGCCCTAGTGACTGAGCGTGCACCATGAGTGCCCATCCCATATGTGAAGAGCTTGCTGCTTGGTTCGAAGGCTAGTTCTACTCTTTACGAGCTAAGTGACCTTGAGCAAGCAACTTAAACTTTCTGCTTCAATCGATCAATATTCCATACCAAACTGAGAGGTTTTGAAGATTTAAACAATCTAATGTGTATAAAGCACTTGGAACAGTACCTAGGGTATAGAGTGGGTGAGAATTGTTAGACATTATCATGCACTAAGTACGTTCTGAAGCAGACCTCGGACCCCAGAACGTTCTTTCAACTCCAGAGAGCCAGAGCCATCTGCGGGATGCCTCGAAGCCGCCACAGACAAGCCCATGCTCGGCAGCCCCTCACACAGAGCGCTCAGTGGCCTCAGCTCTGCCAGGGTTTTACAGCCCAGGCAGACCACAATCCAGGAGCGGCAGTCTGCAGACCGTGTCTCTGGCATCTCGCATTTTCTGTCACCGGATCCCAATCCCTTCCCTAGGGTCCGACACTATGAACAGTCTCAGGGCAGAAGTAGGTCCCTTCTCATCTGGTGCTTCTGAGAAAAACCATCAAATCACTGAGGCTGAAACTATTTGCAGATTCCAGGGAAACGTTGTGAAGAAGGCACGATTCACTCCCCTTTATGATTACAATAAAATGCTTGGGTGCTGCCAGGGAACTTGCCATCCCCCAAACCAATCCCCAGAGCTCCCCCAAGAGAGAGCCCCGCTTCTAACCAGAAGAACTTTCCTAGCGTGAAGCCCGTCAGCTGGAGGACTGGTTTTCCTCTATGGCTCTCACAAAGATTAATGGTTCCATTTGCAGCTGCTTAATAGTGTTCTAGGGAGCCCCTCTCCCTCCTGTTGTTCACCCCTGGGTTGGCCCGAGGACTTGCGGTTAATGGGGCAGGTAGAGAATCCATTTGTTTCCCCTTGACTGGGTGTGTTAACACTGATCTGCTACTCCATCGGGTCTCTACGTCTTAATCTCAGTCGCGCTTTGATGAAATGTTTCTCTCTCTTATGCTTCTAACAAGGCCAAGTATTTGAATATCTAGAAACCTAGAGCTTCAGGGAATGCCCAGCTTGTGTCTTCCAAGGACCCAGTCCTTAAAAAAGTAAAATCTAAAGTAAACTTTGAAAAATCAGACTATCTGGGGTACCTGGGTGGCTTACTCGGTTAAGTGTCTGACTTCAGCTCATGTCATGATATTGCAGTTCATAGGTTCAAGCCCTGCCTTGGACTCTGTGCTGATGGCTCAGAGCCTAGAGCCTGCTGCTTCCGATTCTGTGTATGCCTCTCTCTCTCTGCCCCTCCCCGCTCGTGCTCTCTCTCTTTCTCAAAAATAAATAAACATTAAAAAAAATTTTTTTAATGAGAATACACAACAGCACCCATGCTTACCAAAATGATTGCTCCAAATGCACCTTTGCTTAGGACATGAGAAATCTTAAGGTTGGACAAGAAAGGGATTTTGTTTTGCTAGTTAGTTTCTCTGCAACTTCCTTTTCCCATCTACCCCACCCAGCTCTTTATACATCTGTTCATTCTGCATACTAGTTACTAAGACCTCTTTCATACTTTGTATCCCCTTTAGTAAAACTTTTTCCAATTTTTTTTTCTTTTTGAGTGAAAGAGAAGAGGGGCAAAGAGAGAGAATCCTAAGCAAGCTCCGCACTATCAGCACAGAGCCCAACATGGGGCTCGATCTCATAAACCATGAGATCATGACTTGAGCCAAAATCACACCCTTAACTGACTGAGCCACCCAGGTGCTCCTCAGTAAATCTTTTTTAGTGCCAGCGACCCAATCTTACGGTTTTATCTGCATTTAGCAAACAGAATCCAGAAAATTCGGTACCCACAGAATGGAAGCCTACTCCTTAGTGACTGGCCTTCTTAACCACTGATAGATCCCGTAGGACACAGGCAGCTTTACTGATGGCCCAGCCTTGGCCCTGCAGCTTTCTTCAGAGAAGGAAAGTGAACTGACTGTGAACCTTGTAACCGTGTCTGCTGCATTGGAAGGGGATTTGTCCAAGTGGGCAGGAGAACAAAGCAAAACGGAAAGTTCCCAGCCGGGTGTTCCCACCGCTTCAAATGGAAGACTTCAGCTGGCTTTGCATGGGGACCACCAGGGGTCTGGGACCATTTGGCTCTTCCATTTTCATGGTCTCTTTGTTGATTATTGGTTGTCTCCAATAATCTGAGATGGTGAAGACACTAGGACTCCTCCTCCACACCTTACTCCTAGGGTTTTATGTGTTGGGAAGCATTTCTCCATGGTTCTCTCGCATTTTGCATGTCTTATTAGTAAGCCATTCACTGCCCTTTGTCCTGGACTCCCTTTTCAAGCATGTTTGTACCATAGCCTTAGGAACTTGTGACTAGTATGGAAAAAAAGAGATAGTGTCTCTGTCCAGAGCTTAGTTCCCATTATAAAATGTTTAGTTTCCCTAAACTCGCGAGTCTTCTCCTGTAATACGACCACTCCCTGTGTAGCTGTCAGCTGACCCTCTTCTCACATGGAAGGATTGAGGCTCAAGGCACCAGTTCAAAAAACGCCCATATTCTGGCTGCTGCTTGTGCTGTGAGTGATACATTGTTCATCTCTGAAATAAAGAGTCTCACGTCTCCTAGCAGCAGCCATGAAACCATGGCAGCTTAACTTGGTAGCTTATAAGTAGGTTTAAGTCCCAGGCCCTTTGCAGGTCTGGACAGTGTGTCATAATGACAGCAAGCATCAGGCCACGTTTTACCACACATACAAACATTAATTAGTAAGCAGGCTCCAAAGAGTCCCATAATCTTTTCTTTAAATGACCCAGGGCCCCGCTTCTCTGTCCCTTAGGCACACCAACTACCTGGCTTACCTGAGACCGATTCGGCAAAATCCTAATGGTGAGATTCAGCTAATATTCTACTTGGATTAAGTGACAGAATCCCCTGTCCAGTGACAGGACACATGATTAGATTGGAGCTCTATGCCTAGAACACCACTCCGAAAGGTATTAGGCTTCTGGTTCCACCCGAGTCTTATATTCTATTCATGCAAATGTGTATTTGTACCCAATGCACACAAATCAAATGACAGTCATCTCTCCAATAAATCATTTCTAACATTCCTTTCTAACAACTGACGAATCATCTTTGGCAGATCTAATGGGACCTAAGTCAAAATAGGCTTGTAGTCACAGCCTCCGGGTATGAATTTTCAATTAGGACCTACAAATGCTAATTTACTACCCCTCGAGTACAAATCCCTGACTGGGAGACACTTCAGATGTTTAATCTACCCCAGGATTTGATTTAAACCAGCAAATCACACACAGTTCACACTCTCTGTTCTGAAATATGTTAAAGTAAATTCCAACACTTCAGCGGAGGTATTTTGGTTTTTGAAAATACAGCTTCTGGAACATACATCTCTTCCCGGTTTCCCTTCTCTCTACCACAAGAATATTTGCTTGGCTCTTCGGCTTATAGAACCAGGGATCTTTGGCACAGAGGGCCCACAAATAAGTGCCAGGTGCAGTCCCGTGTAACTCAATTAACTTACACTCCTTAAACACAGCGTAAACCCTTAATGCCTCATCTTCTTTCTCTTCCCTTCACGTTGCCTACCTTCTTTGCTAGCCCCAACTCTTGGCACACATTCATTCTTTCATTCATTCATTCATTCAACAGATATTTGTTTATTTAAATACCTATACATACCATGCTGGCTCAAGACCCTTATTGCTACACAGTCACTTTTCTTCTGGTCCACCGATTCTTTCATTATTTGCTAGAGAGAAGTGGAGTCATAATCCTTTCCTTTTGGAGATTAAATACTTTCAAAATCTCAGTGATTGTCATGTGGTAGACTCCATGTCCACAACTAAACAAGCTCTCTCAGGGTCATGGAAAAGAAAAATTCACAAACCGAATCCACATGCTCATACCCCCCCGTATATTAAATTCACTTAAACACATGGCAAGATACAAGTGCAACTACAGAAGTTAACTTACTCAGGATAAGATATAAGCAGGGTAGGAGGACCGTACTACCCAAATCCTAGTTACACAGTTATTTTACTTCCTCGCTTTCTCTCTGTCTCCCTCTCTTTCCTTTACATGAGCCTTCTCTGCTCCTGGTGTCGTTCCAAGGACCACATTGAGGTGGGCCAAAGTGCAGTCTTGCCCTATCAAAGATGCAGGGGCAAGTGCACCTGGCCAATAGCTGTAACTCACCGAAGAGCCTGCTGGACAACCACGGATTTGATTTGTCTTTCTCTGGCTGAGCACAGGCGGCTCCATAGTGGGACTAGAAAGGATATCACCAATGGGTGCCAATTTAGGGATGACATAGCGGTCAACACAGAAGTGATCAAACATTAGGACTTAATCTTTCTATTCCTTCTTTATATAAAAGTAATTCTCTTCTTTGTTCCATTATATATTCCATTCTATTTTTAACATGTCTTATGGGTTACTAACTTACTAAGTATATTTAACATATTTTATGCATGCTACCTACAGAGCTGCTTGCTTCCTCTTTATCTGCATGCCTAACACATCTGGTGCCTTTCACCTATGCCTCATAAGTGACTACTTAAATGGTAATGGATGCTTAGCACATCATAAGAGTCTCAAACATCCCATTTGTTTTTCTTGTATTATTTTGAATATTCTCAAATAATATAGATAACCCCCACTATAGATACCTTAAATTAGATGTAGATTATAAAACAATATATAAAATGATTATAAGTACATAAGGATATGCATGTACACAGAGAACAATTGGAAGATACTATAGAAAAATTGAAAAACTATTCTAGCTGAGTGATAATCATGAGCAGCTTCTTCAAAACTCTCTTTAATATTGTTTGTACAATATTTCCAGTAACATACAGTATTTTTAGGTAGGTTGACAATCCATAGTTGCCATGATATCTTCCTTTTTGACCACAAATTCAGGTGGGAAATAGTTAGCTACAAAGCCTATCTAAAGTTTAAGCGGGTTAATGAAGTAACCTGAACTCTCGAAGAAACACATGAACCCTAAACCACTTATTACCCTAAGAAAAGGCTTTAACCCAGGTTCTTTTCATATTTTGTACCACAATTTTTAGGCAACACATTAAGCTATGCTTTTTGATTTCATTTAAGAGTAGCTACTAAATATCACCTGCCCAGTAATGCTTTCCCTCCTATTTATAAAATTTCACTTGAAATTTCAAGATAACAAAGGAAATTTAAAACTACTCGTGAGTTTTTGAGTAGAATTTTCACCTGTATAGGGCTCCTGGGTGGCTCCATTGGTTAAGCATCTGACTTTGGCTCAGGTCATGATCTCGCGGTTCATGAGTTCAAGCCCCACATCAGGTTCTGTGCTGACAGCTCAGAGCCTGGAGCATGTTTCATATTCTGTGTCTCCCTCTCTCTGTGCCCCTTCCCTGCTTGTGCTCTGTCTCTCTCTGTCTCAAAACTAAATAAACATTAAAAAAAATTTAAGAATTTTCACCTTTACTTGAATGCCTAAAGCAAAAAATATAACTTTGACTTTCTGTTTCTGTCTCTCTCTGTTTATTATCTGAGGAGCAATTTTCTAGATTTTTCAAATTCACCAGTAGCTCTCAGTTATTGTGATCCAGGTTAATTTCTCATATTCACACTTATACCATGAACCAGTTTCTAAAAAGACACAGATGTAGAAAGGGACCTTGAAACTCTTAGAATTTTTTAAAACCTATCTGCATTGTAAATTGAAGAAATGCTTAATCAGTTTTCAAGATGTAGTGTGCAAAAGGAGTGAGCCTCGGCGATTTCCAACTAAAGATCTGCCAAACCCACTTGCAATTTGGGGAGAACTGAGTGGCCCTTTCATCATCGCCCAGCAATTTAGCTTCTCCATGTGATGACATGAACAGATAGACCTGCTCAAAATCTTATCTTTGGGATTTTGCTGAATGGCCCAAATTGAAGAGTGTGTGGCATGAGCAAGGACAGATATGCTTACTTAGCTTGAAATTTTCAAATGCCAAGGAAAAAATTTAGAATGTTCTTGATAGGAATAAGGGTTATCTTTTCAAAGCACTCAAATGCTTAGGCAACTAGAAGTTCCGGCACACACAGAAATAATTTTTCAAAGTTAAGTGTAGGGTGGTTCAAATGGAATCTCTCTCCTAGAATCTGTCACTAATAGAGTCAGTGTCTCAGCTCAGACCGAGACTGTGTTTGCTTTTTAAATCTTCTCACTGTATCTGAGCTGTTAGTCCATCAAACTTGTACTGCTGAAATCATTAAATTGGGCAAAATCATCATGCAATTTTGTTTCGAAGTCAGTCTTTTCAGTCATGTTATATGTGTGTGAAGAACATTTTAAAGAGGAAAAGAGATTTGTTTTAGAAAAATAGCAATTCTCTCTGGAAACTCTAAATTTAGTATTGGTTGATAAATGATAGCAGGCATATGAATTTTATATGGGAGAGAAAAAGTGAGGATATTTTTACCTATTTTTAAAACAATGGCTCCCTATAGAGGATGATTCCAACTGGGCTGCTATTGCTTAGTATAATATTGAAATTCCTGTTATAATTGCCTTTAGGGCCATTTTCCATGAAGAAAAGAATATCAGGATATTATAATTGAACCTGTTTGATCTCCTTTATTCACTGGATCTGACTCCTAAGGACCGGGATAATTTGCAAGAATCCATGTATCTTCCAACTATAGAGATTCACCACAACTGAGTATTTGGAGAAAATGTCAAGGATACAAGAGAACTTTTAGTGCGTTTTGAAGGTACTTTGAAAAAGCTAACACTCACTCACTTGGGTGAGTATGTCCTGGTGTGTTGTGCTCGTTGAAAATACATGAGTTCCCTTATCCCCATGCTAAACAGAATCTGTGCCACTGGGCTGCCCTGTCAGAGGGCTGCGGAACTTAGGTGTTACAGGCATCACGGGACTTTCTGCAGGAAATCTTGCCACTATGGAACTGAGCCACAGGCGGGGTCCCAGGTCTGCTTCCAAACTACCTTTCAGGTGTTCCCTACAAAGGGGTTCTTCTAGTCCTTCTCTACTTATCTGCTCACCATTGAAAGTTGAGCCCAGAGCCTGATGGAGCTCAGCACCCTCTCACTCACCCTGGGGGCCCAAAAGAAAACCAAGACCAATGACAGTGTAAGGTTACCCAGTGTCCTGGGGCAGGTGGATCAAGGGCTATCATGCAGTTTGAGATCTGGCTTCCCAATCTTCAATTAGTTATTTTAACAGCAAAAAGAGAAGCCTGCAGGAGCTATTGAACAAGAACAGCTTGTTCCATGTTGAACCGAAGTATCCCATCAGGGGTCAGGAAAGTATTTTTCAAGCCAAGGTAGCACTTAATTTACAACTGTTCCAAGGACTGGGTAAGTGGGATCAGTTCACAGGGTAAACAATGCTTCCACACAAAACTGCTTTTTTGTCTCAGGATACAAGAATCCCAAAGAAAAAATCCCAGAGGCAGGCCTTGAACCAAAGTCTTCCCCTATCAGCTTCTTGTGGATTCCTCAGCTCCTGGCCCATTACTACCTAGAGGATTTTAAAAGGATTTGTTCAAAGACTTCCACCCAGGCTACCACTCCTCCAGCTAGGTTTCCACTTCTCCGCCATCCCATTATGAGATATGTAAAGGTCCCCCATTTTTGGTGCAGTGGGAGAGTATCTCAAGGTCAAGGTCAAGAGGTAAGCTACAAGACAAGGTCCTCTAATTCAGATAACTGGACTCAGGCTCCCGGCATTAACCATTTCTTGTCCACATATTTCCTATTCTGCCTCCACCCAGAGCATCACACTCCTTTTTTGGCAAGTTCTCCTACTTCTACTCCAGGCCTACACTTAGCTCTTTCTGCTTTTGTGGTCATAACGACAGAAGGCCCTTTCTGCCCAACCCTAGTCACCTTCTAGACTCTACTCTCCTGCATCTCCCACTCGGCCTCTTGAGCCCAGGCTGGACAATGAGCTCTGAGCTCTGCCACAGAAATTCCTCCAGGAGACTTCCCAGGAAAGAACAACTTCTGAGCTTCCCTGAACCGCTTCTTCCTCCCAACACATATATGCATTGCTCTTTTCTCCCACTGTTCCTGTAAAAAGTCTCCTTTCCAATGTCCAGACTTTCTCACACTTTATTCCCCCAGGTGCAAACCTTCAACATACCAACCACAAACACCCCAAACCAACCAGGAGTCCCTGTCTATTGTACCCAATAGATAAGTCCAACTCTCCAACTCACCCACTCACAGATGTATATAAATGAAACCTATTTCCCAATATGTTTTAATTCCCAAAATATCCACTGATAATTATTTGTGGAGAAGTAAATCTCTGGATTTCCCTCTGGCCTGACAGCATACTAAAAAACATTAGGCCTAAGCCCTGATGATGGGCACATTAGTCAGCCAATAGGGCTTTCCATAAACATTGGGATTCTATTCATTTATTCATCTGGTTGCCATAGAAGTGAAACCACTCCTTACCTCCCAAGGCCAATTCCTCTACTTTTCATGTTCTGTTATGTTGCTTATATCTGTTTTCGTCAATTCTTGAGCTGTCACTACTTCCTGTAGATTCTTTTAAGGAGAATTCTTCCATTTCGTCCTTTTGGCTAGGTGTGTTTTGGATTGTTTCTTGAAGTTGCCCTGGAAAGGAAAACAGACTGACAGACAAATAGAAAACAGAAATACTCAAATGTACCGACAAATGATACAGACAAGCAGTTCACAACAGAAAAAAGAACAACAAATGACTCTCTGAGGGCAATGTCCTGAAGCACCAGCTACACGTTAAGGACAGGATGTAATTCCTCTACTTTTCAAACGCATCCGACATGTCTTTCTCGTCTTGAGGTCAATAAGCTTCACACTTCTTTTAATATCTTCTGACATTCCCGTATAAGATATGGCTGTGCTAATTGTATAGACACAGAAAATAAAGGCTTTATACCCCAGGCTGAGAGCCTACATTTACTCCAAACCAAAGTCACTCAGACCTCAGTGTTTATCAGAATTATGGGGGTGAGGACTAAATGCAGATTTGTGGGTTCCTGGGAATCTTCTTTTGTAACAGACCTGATTTTTTTTTTAAGATTTTACTTTTTTAAGTATTCTCCACACCCAGCATGGGGCTCAAACTTAGAACCCCGAGATCAAGAGTCGCATGCTCTAACCAACAGAGCCAACCACGCGACCCAACCTATGATTTTGAAAAGAGCTCTTTGAGAAACACTGCTATATGTGTCTTAGGTATTTTAATATACTGTAAATCCCCTGAGGCTAGGGGTCACTCCTTGCTCTTCTTTGAATCTACCATAGGCTTTACTACAGTTTCCCTCCTACAACAGCCCCGTGATAGATTGAAGGACACTGGAAAATGTCATTACAATGACACTTAATATCACAAGGAGTATGTTGCATGGACCCTACAACATTGTTGTGCCTGTTCCAAGAATGAAACATGGGACTGTTTTAAAAAACAACAAAACTGGCATGTTTGGAGGGGCTGTGTGGGCAGTAATGATAAATTCATCTTCCCCCAGTCGCCACTGTCTCTTCTTCTAAGTAAAACTGTGTGTATAGCTGGCTCATTAGCTTCTCTGCAGGAGGCAGTGAAATGTTAACTTTTAGCTAGCCATTAGCTGAGAGATAGCCGATTACTTATCCACTTTCCCACTGTTTAACCTCTGTCCGCAAAGATGCACCGCTCACATTCCTTTAGAATGACCTGGCTCTTTAAAGCCCAACTACCCAGCCCTAAATCTAGCCATCCCGCTGAGGGTGTTACAAATGTAAGTACAACCTCAACACCCTACAACAGTAAAGAGCCCGTGTGAATTCTCACTCCAGGTTTTCCTGGAGCTACTCTCAGCTGTGGAATGTGAGGTGCCTATAGATGGTGTAGCCAGGAAAACCACTGTCCGTCCTGGGTTCCAGGTGGCAAGAGGAAAGCAGACAACCAGCTCCAGAGACATCACTGAGACCTGGAGAAATGTGAATGTTAATGTATCTGTTTTTTATTTGATTTGTTTCTAACTCTTCAACTTCTAGAATTCTTACTCTCCAGCAGCAGGTACATATTTTAAGGGTATCAAAATGTTTAATTTTGACTTTAAATTTCAGAGAACACTAGGGGTATTCTCTTTTAGTTTTTTAGTACTTTTTAGTACCTATACTTGAACATTTTGCAAAAGAACTCTAATGTTTCTGTTCAATGCTTTACATTATATTCAGGATTAAAGCTATTGTTTCACTTGAATTAACTGTGCCAGACTCTGTAATAAGCATTCTGTGTATATTGACTTATTAAAATAAAACAGCTATAAGGGAAGTGCTATAATTATTCCCATTTTACCAGTAAGGATAAGGAAGCTTAGAGAAAGTGGTAACGGGATATGTTTCTGCAGGGCCAGATTTCTACGTGGATTATGACATCATCTCCCAGTATGTTCTAATGAAGGAAGGCTCACCAGACTAAAAGTCACTCTCTTGAGAGCTCACTTCCATTCAAAATTTCTAGCATAAAAATCATAATGAGTCTTTGGGAAGGCGTGTGTGTTTTAAATGAGTGCAGTTTTATCAAAAAGTTACCACTGGTACGCTGTGTGGAACATTTCTTCGTTGTTCAGGGGTATCAGAATATTCGAAGATGTTCAGAATCCCTAGTCCAAGCAGATTAATTGCCAGTACCCCTATATAATCATGGCATAGCCAAAAATATTGACCAGTGTCTCCTGGGGATGGAGAATACCCCTGCATAGAATATCTGGGAGGGACAAAGGCAAATTTTTAGCTTTAGTCCTAAGTAAACCACATAATATGGTTAAAACTCGTGACCTCCCAAGAACAGCAAAAAAAAATGCAGCATAGATCAGCACCATTTTGAACCCAGAGAAGCCAGAGAAAGGCAATGTCTGTTTGAGCCACCATTTGCCCGAGTCATGGTAACACTTGGCATTCGTATCGCGGGATAGAGCAGGGACATGAGTGCGAAGCACCAAGACTTGACTTGGAATCTGTCTGATAAAGGTCCACAATCTATCAGCACAAATGAATTCACCTCTCCAAAGTCTCAACTCCTTCCTCTGTGAAGTGAGTGGCAAAACCTCTGTCACAGAGTAAACTTAAATGAAATAGCTGAGGTAACTACAACACAGTGCTGAGCACAGAGAAGAGCTAAAAAAATTTGGATTCCCTTCCCCTCTCTCTCCTTTTGACACAGAACTAGAGGTCAAAGATGGGGCTTCTAGTCTTTGCCCTGCCATGTGGCCTTGGACATCTCTCTTCATATCTCCAGACCTTAGGTTCCTTACCTGGAGGAAGAAATGAAATCAAAGTATCTCTAAGGGAACCTCCCACCTAACACTATGATCTGAATGTTGAAGGGCAGGTAGAGAGACCCAGGAGTCAGGAAAGCGGAAAGGTGGAGGAGGAGGAGCAAGAGAAGCCACATGAGTAGACCCACTCTAGGTCATCTGATCTCCAAGGTTAAGACTGGCTCCACGCTCCCCGAAAATTGGCCTAACCTTGGACCTGTATTACCATAACAGGAAAACAGACATATGAATAGAATGCCTGCTTCCCTGCCCCTGAATCTACTCCTGGCGCACCATCTTGTACCCTTCCCTCACCCCTCCTCCAGGCCTCCGTTGCCCTCATGGTTTTTCCACCCTCAGTGCCTTTCCAGTTCTAGTACTATCCTTTCTCCTCTCCTTGGCCCACCCCCAGGACACTACCAGAAGGACTGAGTTTAGCGAACCACCTCAAGATGGGAATAACTGATAACATCACCAAGTGTGACCCACTCTTTCAGGAGATGCCCCTGATCCCCAGTGGCCTGTCACAGACTCTCTTTCTCTTTGCAGCTCTTGGAACCAATCAGAAGACTTGAAGTCACTGAGGACTCCAGGGACAAAAAGAGAGCTAATGAATCACCTCCCTCAGAAGCATCCTCCACAACCATCCCTGCCCCACGAAGCAGTTGCTACACTATCACTCCTGGCCTGGTGGCTCTGCTCACTATGAAACAGCTCCTTTATCTGGACCATTTTTTTGTTTTGTTCATACAGGGCAAGTCCCAAGCACTTGGGTGGAGAGGGGTGAGAGAGGAATAGCCCACGGTCACTCCAGATCCCCAGTGGTGAATGAGGGCATGACCCTGGGACGGAAGAAGCTCCCATCCTAAATATAGGCCTTAATGCTGCTGAAATAGGCTGCACGTTTGGCAGCGGGTGGGCGCTGAGAAGGTGGTCCTTGCCCTCCACACCCTGACCACAAAGGAAGTTCTCACTCAGGAGTTATTTAATTATACAAGCATTTCCCAGGTTCCCAGGATTTGAACCCCCAGGCTCCCCTGCTGAAAGGATGTCTAAGTTTCAGCATGCGCAAACTTCTCATTTGCAGAAGGAACAAGTCCCAGGGAAGTAGAATGACTTGCCTCACACTCCAGAGTTCCAGCAGAGTGAAAACCGAAATCAGGCCAGGGTGCCAGCCCAGCGCTCTTGTGTTCATTCCTTGCCTCAGTGGCCCAGGCTAACCTCGCTGGCAGAAGCACAGAGAAGTAGCCAGCCCTTTGGCTCCTGAGATTGTACAGAAGGGCCTGAACAAAAGCAGGCAGTGAGCCTCCAGAGAAATGTTACATGTTACATCTCATTTCCCTGCCGTCTTTTGGTTATTCGGTTTTCAAAAGATTTTCCCCCCTTTGGAAAATTATAAGAACATCTAAGGCTTGTGTTGAGAATATTTGTGTTCTCAATGGTCTGTTGACAAGGGACAGACAAGGCAGGCAGATAAATAAGGGGAGAGGAAGAGGAGGAGAAAGGCTAATGCATAGTGTTTACTATGTACTTTCTGTGGGCCACTAACTCCTGTAAAGCTCACAGCTCCATAAAGTAGACACTATCAGGATCTCCAATGTACAGAAAAGGACCAGAGGAGTAAAAGGAGCTGGGCCACATCACGCAACTAGATAGATAGGTTTGGTTACAAACGTGGAAGACTTCTCAGCACATCAAAGGGCACTTATAATTACTTAAGTCCATTTCAGAGAGCTTCAGTGTTCCTATGCCTTCAGTGAAAGGAAACTTCTAGAATTATTTTTAATGCAGAAGAGTAAAACATCCATGTCATCTTTGCAACCTGTTGGAGAGACTCAATTACAGAATCCCTAAAGCTAGCTACTAGGTAAGACAGCATTTCTCACTAGCTACTCATAAGGCTAAACACATGCCCTGCTCCCCACCACACACATGCCCACTAGGGAAAAACTTCACTCCTCAGCCATTATTTTAGATGAGGCAAGGTCTCTTTTTTGAGCCTCTGAATTCCTTCTTAGTGTTTTCTGACTTGTTTCTTAAATATTTATGGAGGATGCTCAATTTAAAGGGAGAGAGGATAATACAGAAAGCCCGTGGAAAGAAATGTGTTTCGTTTGCTATTTCTAAAAAGTCTATCATGTACAAAAGTGGGTGATTGGTGTTTAGTCTCTTGTAAGAGGTTGGCAAGTTGACACCTGAAAAAAGACCACAGAGACGAATCCACACTTTAACACATACACTAGACCTCAACTTGCACTATGAAGTGAAACAGCGTGTTAATAATGATGTCAATAAATATGCTAGTGTTTTTAAATGGAGTTTAGAGTGAAGTGCCCCCCTCAGCCTCAGGCTCCCTCTCCCTCACTGTCCCCATCAGTGCCCATGCATAGCGACCCCTTTGTTCTCCCATCAGAGGGAAACTAGCACAATAAAAGCCTTGTTTCTGATAAGAGTATCTGTCACTGACATAGAAGAGGCAATGTGTTTTTTATTGAGTCGACCCCCTTAATGAGCAATACACAAAAGATCATTAATTATAAGCCATCCTCTGTCCCAAGCCCATATGTACATTTGCATTTCCAAAAGCTCTGCTCCACCCTTTTGAAAAGGTTTGCCTTGTTTTTTGCCAAGCTGGTTAGGAAAATGGCTGCACCGGAAGGCACCGCCAGCATCAATACTAAGTACACAAGACGTATATTCAAATGGCTCAGTCTCCTAAGCCCCGGCTGCGCAGGGAATAATGTTCAAAGGTAATATTGGCACCATCCCGGGTTCTCGCCCCTGGAAAAAAGAGTGTCAACTGGGAGGAGAAGGGAATTTCCTCCTTTCTCTGTGTCACAGCACACATACCACCAAACAGAATTTTACTGACTTCTGGGACCATGTACAAATGAAAAGAAAAAGGAATTGCTGGACTTGGAAGAACTCTGTTCTCCCCGGAAAATATGGATTAACTCACTGAACTAAACAACCAATTGAAGCTGCTTCTTCAGAAGTGCTTTTTGGACTCAACATACTGGGTCAATCCTTATGTTTATATTTTACGTGACCCAAAATGCTAGAAGATTATTTGTTAAAGGAACATTTGGGGCAGGCCTGTTATCCAGCGTGCAAGGATGTCAGAACATTCTAAAAGACTAGAGGGCACACTGAACAGGAATCCTACTCACACTAATAATTTGGGAAAGGGTGGGGACTGAAGCAGGGGAAAGGGGTTCCACTTGGTACGCACTTTACTGGCCTAAAAAACTAAATGAATACATCATATGTCATCAAAGAAATACAAATGAAAAAATAACAGTGAGCTACCACTATATACATCTCTCAGAGTGGTCAGAATCCAGAACACTGACAACACCAAATGTTGGCAGTAAGGATGTAGAGCAACAAGAACTCTCATTCGTTGTTCGTGGAAATGCAAAATGGTGCTGGCACTTTGGAAGATGGTTTGGCAGTTTCTTATAATACTAAACATACTCTTGCCATACGATCCAGCAATTGTGTTCATTGGTGTTTACCCAAAGGAGCTGAAAACTTATATCCACGTAAAAGCCTGCACATCGATGTTCATAATTTCCACAACCTGGAAGCAACCAAGATGCCCTTCTGTAGGTGGATGGATAAATAAACAGTGGTACATCTAGAAAATGAAATACTATACAGCACTACAAAGAAATGAACTATGAAGCCATAAAAATGCATGGAGTAACATTAAATGCATATTACTCTGTGAAAGAAGTCAATCTACAAAGCCCATACCATATGATTCCAACTAACTGTGGAAAAGGCAATGGAATCCATGAAAAGAGGAGTGGTAATCAGAGGCTTGGGCAGGAGCAGGGGGAGGGATGAATCGATGTAGTGCATAGGATTTTCAGGGCAATGAAAATGCTCTGTGTGATACTATAGTGATGTATATGTATCATTGCACATTTGTTCTAACCCACAGAATGCCAAGCACCGATGTAAACTATGGACTTTGGGTGATTATGATGCGTTGA
Organism: Paguma larvata; assembly: GCA_030068075.1. NCBI lineage: Eukaryota > Metazoa > Chordata > Mammalia > Carnivora > Viverridae > Paguma > Paguma larvata. Next base: position 95,577,377 of record CM057826.1, on the reverse strand, counting down.
TGTAGGTTCATCGACTGTTGCAAATGTACCACTCTGGTGGGACTCTGCATGTGTGAGGCCAGGATGGGGTACATGGGAAATCTCTGTACCTTCCTCTCGATTTGCTGTGAACCTGAAACTGCTTTAAAAATTAAGTCTTTTTTAAATTTTATTTATTAATTTTAAGAGGGAGGTGGAGAGAAATTGGGGGAGGGGCAGAGAGAGGGAGAGAGAGAATCCCAAGCAGGCTATGTACTGTCAGTGCAGAGCTCGATGGCAGGGCTTGATCTCACGAACTGTGAGATCATCACCTGAGCCTAAATCAAGAGTCAGATGCTTAACTGGCTGAGACAGCCAGGTGCCCCCCAAAATTAAGTCTTAATGAAAGTTTTTTTCTTTTAAACTCTAGGAGCTGTGTCAGGAAAGCATCTTCCCCAAGTTTAGCATAGCATGTCTATGCCTAATAGACAAAGTAGAATGAGCAGTTGGACGGAATCTATATGAACTATAGACACATAGCTGAGAATGGGAGCACTAGGAAGCAAGTAATTATTTAAATGATCAATATTTCAGGTCTTATAATATGGAAATGGGTTTTCATTTCAAACAGTTTCATGCAAACCATTGTTTACAATTATCATGATCCCAAGATGTTGCCTGTACTTCAGATTTGGGTAAATCAAAATTTTCCTCCAATGATTTACAGTCTCTTTCAGCTCTGAAGTTAATGATTCAGGTATGTGTTTTCTAAGATGTTTGATCTTTATTGTACACCCTTTTTAAGTCCAATTTCCCTCAACATTCTGTCTTTCCCTTTTATACTTCTGCCAAATATTTAGTCAGCAAGTATTATGGGTCAGGCGCAGTTCTAAGCACTGACTTCATATTTATTTGCCATTCCATCCTTTTATTTACAGTCATTGAAGACTTAGGAAGATACTGTAATAGGACACATGAAAGGCAGTAAAAGCCATGGTGCTGACTGTTGAAATGGACAGGATGCAGAGAGATGTAGCACTCGATAAGATGGCAAGATAATGGGGCAGATGGAGACACTGATGATCCTTCTCAGTGAGGACAGGTATATCTGGGAATACTAACCCACTTTAGGGGTGTGCTTTCCCACCCTCTTTTTTTCCTCCCACTTTGTACCCCAGGGATTTTTCTGTCCTCTACCCTATAGGAAGCAGGAAAAAAATAATTATTCAAAGAAGTAATTTCCTTTCCAAAATGTCTACTGCATCATTCAATTACATCGGAGGTTCTCAGCTCATGAGCCAAAACACTGACAGTTTTTCGACATACATAAGAAAACATAGAGTCAAAAAAGAAGTGAAATTGGTTTAGAAGAATAGCCCTTTCGGGGCGCCTGGGTGGCTCAGTAGATTGGGTGTCCGACTTCGGCTCAGGTCATGATCTCACCCTTGTGGGTTCGAGCCCCGCATCAGGCTCTGTGTCGATGGCTCAGAGCCTGGAGCTGCTTTGGATTCTGTGTCTCCTTCTCTTTCTCTGCCTCTCCCCTGCTCACACTCTGTCTCTCTCTCTCAAAAATAAATAAACATTAAAAAAAATTAAAAACAAAAAAAGAAGAATAGCCCTTTCATCTAAAGGAAAAGTAATGTTTCATAGAGCAATGTGTAATTGAACCTACTGCAATAGCATGGGTTAAACTGTCCTCTCAAAATGACTACAAACTCATAAAGTAAGTGGTGATGTTTTGTAGGAAATGAAAGTAATGAAGTCTTCTGTATAACAACTCCTTTTTTAAAGTTTATTTATTTATTTATTTAAGTCATCTCTACACCCACCGTGGGGGTTGAACTCAGGACCCCAAGAAGAAGAGTCGCATGCTCTTCTGACTGAGCCAGCCAAGTGCCCCTAACAACTCATTCTTAAGATCACCCTTTTGTCCCTTAACTTTTAAAAATTCTATTTTATGCCCTGCAATTATCAATGAAATATGACTCACATTTATGAATTGCCCTCAGCATAAAGTGGATGTGTACCGACCTGTCCTGTACAGCACAGTATAAATCCTGATGGCGTTCCCAGCCAGAATGGGGAATTAATGTCAGGGCTATGACTAGAAGTCCACGCACAAACCCCTCTCCAGTTCACTTTTCTCCGTTCCTTAATGAGAATTATACCCTACTACAGAGATAAACTTCCCCGGAGTTCTGATTGCTACACTTACATCATTTAGGAGGTAAACTCCAAGTCTCCTAAAACTTCGAAACTCCACAAGTTTTGACCAACACTTGCTTGAGAAGAGCATCAGTTCCCCCACTATGATGTGAGCAATGAGCAGACAGTTCTGCTGCGACCCCAGCGAGGAGCGCATTGTAAGTGCTCAATTAACAACACTTGACTTGAAAGAGGAGAATGGTTGTCCCCTAAAGAAAACAATATTATGTTCTTTGCATCTGACGAGATCACTTAACTCTTCATGTTTCATTTCAGGAAAATATTCCCTGTATGCCCTACAGGTTTGCCAAGAATGTAGGACAAAAATGACGGCTGGAAATTCAGAAAATAATCTGCCCCAAAAGAACATGAGGCTCACATAAATGCATGCTGCGGTACGTGGTCTTAATGACCTCTGGTAAACAAGGAGTCACCATAGCATTCTGGATAACAGAGATGTGTCAAGAGATCTCAGGCTCAAATATACCAGAACACACATGGTGAAGGTAATTTGGATATTTGCTTTGAGCAAATTGCTTAGGGCAAGTACCCAAACCTCACTAAATCTCATGTTCCATACCTATAAAATGAAAATAATACAGTTGCCTCCTGAGGTTGTTGGCACAACTATGTGAAATCATGTGCTAACATATATTCAATAAATGAAAGCTATTAATCATAATGACTTAGTGAAATAAGATAATCCAAGAAACAAAATAAGTGAGCTCACAAAAGAATCTATTCAGATTGAACATGACGAAGACCCCAAACATCAGAGGCTTTCTCCCTCAGCTGGCCAATCCCCCCACCCCAGCCCTGCCCCACTGCCAAGGGAGAGATTTTTAACCTGGGATCTAAAGACCCTTCAAACTCTCAGAAATTGAATGCAAGATGTTGTACGTATGTGCATTCTTCTGCAAAGAGTCCAAAGTATTCACTAAGATTCTCAAAGGAGTCTGGCACCGCCCCAAAATTAAGAATCACTACCATAGAATAGAGCAAACTCTTACTTTGAGTCTTGTTTTCAAATCTAAATGTACACAAAACTTTCTTCTTCCCCTTTGGGTTCAGTCAATACATGACACACTTTTCAAAAGAATTTTACTAAGGATCTAAGGAGAAATTAGAGATGGAAATAAAACCCAAAGAAACAAAAATGTTTCGAAAGTTGAGCACCAAAGCACAGTGCACAGTTACCAGTTCTGAGACCACAGAACAGCCACGCAAGGGCTGGGCCTGCACACAGGTGTGTGGCCCCACATGCCTTCCTTTTTTCTCTTTTGTCCTTTGAGAAATTAACTGGTTTCTTTCATTTAAAAGTGGAATTCTTTTAGAAAATTTGCCATCTGCTTGAATTTCTTCATATAGATACAAACCATTGCTTCTCTTTTAAAATAACTCTTAAAGGAGAACTTACTGGGGCGCCTGGGTGGCTCAGTCGGTTAAACATCCAACTCTTGATATCAGCTCAGGTCATGATATCACAGTTTTGTGAGTTCAAGCCCTGCATTGGGCCCAGTGCTAACAGTGCACAGCCTCCTTAGAATTCTTCTCTCCTCTCTCTCTGTCCCTACCCCACTCACTCGTGCATGCTCTCTCTCTCTCTCTCAAAATAAATAAACATTAAAAAAATGGCGGGGACACCTGGGTGGCTCAGTCAGTTAAGCATCTGACTTCTTCTCAGGTCATGGTCTCACAGTCGTTGGGTTTGAGCCCTATGTTGGGCTCTCTGCTGTCAGCACAAAACCCACTTAGGATCCTCTGTCTCCCTCTCTCTCCACGCCCCCCCCATGCACGTGCTCTTTCTCTTCCTTTCAAAAATAAATAAACATTAAAAATATTTTAAAGGAGAGTTTACTAATAACCAAAATGACTGGAAATTATTCAATCTCTTGACGACTAGGTGACTAGGAAGAGATGCAGAGGAGATTGGAGAGAAAGAGAATTTGGGGTGAACCAGAAAAGAAAAAAAATTGCTAGAGCCCTATACTATTTGGATTGGCTTATTAGCATGTATCCCACTATCGGTTACCAGGTCCTTAATCTCAATGAGTTTCAGAGGCTTTCCTAAATAATAGACTCCTTTTCTAAGGGAGGGATCAGAGGTAGGTAAGGAATACAATGATGTTAGATCTACTAGAAGCCTCGAATTTGCTCTCCCTTTCTTTCTCTATTATTAAGTCTGAATGGGTGAGGGCATTCCAGAAAGGGAAGACCAGGGAGGAAATAATGAAGAATAGAGGAGTTTCTGAAAATTATTCATATCCAATTCATAAACACTGGTTGAGTTTTTATTGAATGCCCTCTCTGGACTAGGCTCTAGAAAGAAGGAAAATGAGTAAAACTGAGATCATGTTTTTAAGAAGCTCTTAATCTAAGGAAAGGTATATAAATGATAAGTAAATATGATTTAAAATGATGAGCATGTTAATTCTGTGACAGGGAGCCAGAAGAGAAATAAGTTTCAAGAAAACACATCCCACTCTGAAGACCAGATTGTCCTATTTAAATTATTTCTAGGATCCGCTGTTTCCTGTCTACAACCACCTCATGTTCTTCCTAGACCCCAAAGTCAAAGCTGACATGAAAATTTTCCTGGGATCACAGCATTTAATGGTGAAGTCCAGAGATAAGCCCTCGTGAGCATTTTGGTTATAGAGACAGTAATATCTTTCCACTTCCAATGAAATGAAAAAGAAAAAGAGAGTTGACCTTTTTTTTCCCACAATTTCCCACAATTTCCCTTGGAATTGTTATCTTTCCCCTTGCTTCCAGAATGCCTTTTTTCTGTAAAAGTCAGAAATTTGCAACATAGAAACTATTTCTCCAGAGTGTAAAGAAATCTCAGGCTGTGAGCTCCATTGGGATAGACAAAATATGCACACGCAGTCTGGTTCCTTAGACCAACTTGGCACCAACTGATCCATTAGTTACTGGATGACTCCTAAATTCTACTTCCTAGCCCTACATTTGTTCCCCAGGAAGTCAAACCCTTTTTGTGTAGACCTCAGTCCAATCTTAAGCCAAAACCATTCCCTTCACTGTCACAGAAACCTCTCAGCAAGTCATTGGGAGATAGAAACCTTGGGTGCCAACAGGTGTGGGGAAGGGAAAGAGAATAAGATAGGCCAACCCTGGGGTCCACCAGAGGGACAAAGAAGAGGAATTCTAGAAAAGTGCATTACATTGGCAGGAGGTGCAGCTTCTTACACCTGAACTTTCAGGAACTCTCACCAACTCACACCCCACTGCACCCACCTCTCTCTCCAATGGGCCCCATGCCCCGCTTTCAGACCTCCACCAGACCTGCCCAGCTGGAACCTGGACCAGGTTAGTCAACACCATGGTCAATAAATGGATGTTTAGGAGAGAATTTTCCGATCCAAAGTGCACTTAAAACTGTAACTGAACTCTCTAACTACCACACATATACCCCTCCCACTTCTTCCTATACTCCTTATCTATGGGATAGCTCCATTATAATAGTTAATTTTATGTGTCAACTTGAATAATTATAGGATGCCCACCCAGGTTAAATGTTATTTCTGGGAGTGTCTGTGAGGATGTTTCCAGATGAATCTATGGACTGAGTAAAGTCAACTGCCATCCCAGTATGGGTAGGTATTACGGTCTGAATGTTTGTGTCCCCCTACCAAAATTCCTATGTTGAGATCCCAGTCCTCAGGATGATGGTATTAGAAGGCGAGACTTTTTGGAGGTGATGAGTACCCTTATAGAAGAGGGCCCACAGAACTCCCTTACCCCTTTCCTCCATATGAGGACAAAACAAGAAGTCAATAGTATGAAACGAAGGAGAGAGCCCTCACCGAAAGTGGACCATGCTGGCACCCTGATTTCAGACTTTTGGCCCCCAGAACTGTGAGAGATAAATTTCTTATGTTATAGGCCACCGGGTCATAACAGTCCAAACAAACCAAAGAGCAGCCACCATCCAAACTGTTGAGAGTCTAAATAGAACAAAAGGTGGAAGAAGGAAGAATCTGTACCCTTTTCTTCCTGACTTGATGATTGAGATGGGACACCTCATTTCATTTTCTCCAGCCCTAGAACTGGGATTTGTACTACTGGCTCTCCTGGTTCTCAGGGCTTCAGACTCAAACTAAAACACACCACCAGCTTTCCTTGGTCTCTATCTGCAAGGTGAATCATGGGACCTCTCAGTCTCCAAAATCTGTGAGCCAACGCCTCATAATAAATCTTCCACTGATTCTGTTCCTCTGGAAAACCCTACCTAGTATGCCCCTTGGCACCCACACTTGACAGTAGGACACACACCTCTCCCTTACCTCCCACATCTGAATCACCCAAGTCCTTAGAGACGCAAACCGTCATCACATCACTTCTTGCCTCGATTACTGAAATCTTCTGTAACTACCCTCTCTCTCCCTGCTTCCAGCCTGTTCCTTTACTCATCCTTTTCCAAATAGTGTACCACGGAGCAGCCACAAAAATAATATAAAGCTGTTCATGCTTATAATCCAGGCTTTCTGATGCCTCAGAAATAAAGTTGAAATGCCTCCATATGTTATATAAGACACTTTCTGATCTGCTCATCTATCTCTCAAGCCGGCCAACTACTACACTCTACCATCCGACATGCGACATACCCCACCCACGCTGAACTCCTTACTTCCCCCAAAATGGAATGGTTTAATCAGTGAAAACAAAAGGAAATGTACTAAAAGGATATGGGGGCTGAGGCCTGGGAAGAGGTAGGAACCATGGATACTAAGGAGGAAATAGAAAGGACAGCAAGAGTGTTCTAATGGAACAATCCAGTAGGCATGCCACTATTGCAGTGAATTGAATTGCCTTGAATTGCCTCCAAGTCTTAATTCCAGCCTTGGACCAAAAGTGAACTTCTAGGAGAGATCATCTGAATGGCATAGCTTAGCTTGCTGTCATTGTGCTACTGAGATTAGGTAAGGAAGGGTGTTTCATTCAAGTCTCTAGGAGAAAAGGACCTGTGTATTGCCTCCTGTCAATACTACAGCAATGGGCACAGAGGTAAGGGAAGAGATTAAGTCCCCAAAATAAGTCAGTGTGGGGTGCAGTTGCTGGTCATCTGAAAGTAACAATCATGTATGTCACACACTGTTTTTCTTGAAACACTTCGTCCCACCCTACGCACCCACCACTACCACCCTCATCCCACCTGATGCACTCTTGCTTCTTTTTTTGTAAGCTTAGCTCTGTATTACCTCATCTAGGAAGTCCTCTTTGAGCCCCACAGTCTATGTTAGGGGCTCTTCTTCTGCATATCTTTAGTATAGCTCTTATCATAGCAAACTGAAATTATTCATTTGTCCTCTCCCACAATTACAAGTTAAATGGCCCCTCGTGAATGGCCAAGGAATCCTTAACCACCAAGTGTAACACTGAAAAAAATGGAGATGAGTTTCAAGCAACTGATTTAAATATAGTGACCTGCCAAAAATTATTTTTTGGACTGCCTTACAAAACCATTTTTAATGAAAGAAAGGGAAGTTTCTCTGGGAACCCCTAAGAAATCCTTGAATAATTCATGCATCTCTACACGGCTGCAGTGATTTGCATACTGCACAGCTCAGGGGATTCTAGAACCAAAGCCAGTCTCACCTGTGGTTCCTCACTAATGTAACTCAGCAGCATGTCATGACTTTTCTCCCCAGGCTAAAGCAAATAAGCTCATTGAAAGCTTGCTTGGGATTCCTAATCTGTGGGAATTTTCTGTTTGTTTTAATATCTGCAAAGAATCTTAGTTTAATGTGTAGAAGGAGAGAAACATATTAATATATTTCTATACCCATCTTGTGTGCTTTTGAGGATGATTCATTCATTTTTAAACCATGTTCCCTACTAAATTAGTCTGGCTGTCCTCCAGATCCGTTTCGTTAGAGGATATTACAAATTTATTACAAAAGAGCTTGCTAAGTGAATCATTGATGGGCTTAATAAAGTCATTTAAGGGAAAATGCAACTATATCAACTGAGCTTTGTCAGGCACTGAGCCATATTGGGAGAGTAATGCGTATTCTATGGGAAACAAAGGACAACATCAATCTAGCAGTACCAATAATGGTAGCTGTCTCAAAGATGGTATCATGAGAACTGTTGCTATTCTCATCCCCAGAACCAGACTCTGAGGATCAAGATGGCATTGTAAGCTCACTCCACTCTAAACATTTAGCAATTGCAGATAACCTATTTTACAAGAGTAAATTTAGGGGCACCTGGGTGACTCAGTAAGTTAAGTATCCAACTTCAGTTCAGGTCATGATCTCACGGTTTGTAGGTTCAAACCCCTCATCGGCTCTGTGCTGACAGCTCACAGCCAGGAGTCTGCCTCAAATTCTGTGTCTCCCTCTCTCTCTGTCCCTGCCCTGCTCGTGCTCTGTCTCTCTCTCAAAAATAAACACTAGAAAAAAAATTTTTTGAAGTAAATTTAAAAGATAGTTGAGGGGGTGTGCCTAGGTGGCTCAGTCATTTAAGCATCTGACTCTTGATTTCAGCTCAAGTCATGATCTCACAGTTTGTGAGATCAAGCCCCACATTAGGCTCTGTGCTGACCGCGTGGAGCCTGTTTGGGATTCTCTTTCTCTTCCTCTCTCTCTGCCCCTTCCCTGCTCGCTAGCTCTCAGAATAAATAAATAAACATTAAAAAAAAAGATAGTTGTGGTGGGAGTAAAGCATGCACACATGCATACATAAAGAAGAAATAAGTATTTGTGAACTAGTAATTGAACAGAATTCTAACACAATAAGTTCTTAAAGCTGTGAGCTTGGTAGACTCTCAAGGTAAGCCAAGATACGTTAGATCTCCTCCACAATACCACAGACAAAGTGGATGCCTGGATGGCTTAGTCCTTAAGCATCTGACTTTGGCTCAGGTCATGACCTCACAGTTTGTGAGTTCAAGTCCCACATCCGGTGAGCCCCACTTTGGGTAAAACACAAGGCCCACATTGAGTGAGCCCTGCTTCTCTCTCTTTCTCTCTCTCTCTCTCTCTCTCTCTCTGCCCTTCACTCACTTGCGCCCTCTCTTTCTCTCTCTCAAAAAAAAATTACTAGGGGTAAAATACTGCCTCGGATGGATGGAGCCTGGTTCCAAGCTGATCACTTGAATTTGAATGGAGTGAGGAGTTCCCGCCAGAAAAAAAGATGCAACTTAGGTAAAGGCTTAGATGAATGTGAATCTAAAAAAAACCGGAATAAGCAAGCAAGACCTTGAGGCCAGAACATGGGCCAAACTGGCAGTGAGTGAATCTGAAAAGTCCCAGTATCATCATAAGAAAGGAGTCCATAGCCACCAACACAAGACCAGGTTGTGGACAGCGGCCCTCAGTCCTAACTGGAAGCAACTGCAAAATCATGAGATGGGAAAAAGAAAACAGGGAGAAGAGAAAGGGATAGCAAAAGATAATAAGAGAAAGTCTGTGTGATAACGCTCTAGATGTATGTCATGAACATTAACCTTCTAACACACTTAAGAAAACGAACACTAAGAAAGGGAGTAAAAAGACACAGAGAGGGAGGGAGATAAAACATAAGAGACTCTCAAAGACTAAGAAAAAACTGAGGGTGAGGGGGATGAGGGAGGGGGGAGAGGGGGTGATGGGCATTAAAAAGGGCACATGTTGGGATGAACACTGGGTGTTATATGTAAACCAATTTGAAAATAAACTATAAAAAAATAAAAAATAAAAAAAATAAAAGAAAAATAAAAAATAAAAATAAAAAAAAAGAAAGGGAGTCAACAAAAATCAACATTGGGAGACTTTCATTCCATGTTATATGAGAATAATAACAGAATCTGAAGGTTCATTAATTTATTTTTTATGTACTTAGAGAGAGAGCATATGCAGGTGAGTGGGGGAGTGGCAGAGAGAGAGCGGGCGTGTGAGAGAGAATTGTAAGCAGGCTCCCACACTGTCAGCACAGTCTACTATGCGGCTTGAACTCACAAACTGTGAGATCATGACCTAAGCTGAAATCCAGAGTCAGATGTTTAACCGACTGAGCCACCTAGGTGCCCCTGAAAGTTCATTTAAAATAAGGATTTTTAGAAAATCCTTAAAAGAAAGAATATCCATTAAAATGGTCAGTAAACTGTGTAACAAAACAGGTGTATATGGAAAAGATCAGCTTGGAAGTCCTGGTAATGAAAAGCATAGTACTTTAATTGAAAGTGCCATAGACAGGATTAATTCCATCTCAGAAATAAAAACAGAGACAACTGGTGAGCTGGTAGATGATATTGACGAATTTACCCAGAATGCAACATATAGACTTAAGCAGGGGGCTTGTACAGCAGCTAAGTGACAGAGGAGACATACTGAGAGGTTCTAATATATGTCTCACAGGATTTCAAAAATAGAAGAGGAAAATATCTGTGAATCAGTAGCCAAAGACACACTGGCTGAGAACTTTTCATAACAAAGGAAATGACATGTGTTCTCAGAAGAAAATAATATATGAAACCTTTTACTTATGTAAAAGAGAATGCCAGATGCCAAACAGAGCACAGAATAGTGAATTTAACCAAGAAACATTTTATAGTGACATTTCTAAACACTGAAGACAAGAGAAAATAGATTTTTAAAATTTTTTTAAATATTTATTTATTTTTGAGAGAGAGAGAGAGACAGAGTGCAAGCTGGGGAGGGGCAGAGAGAGAGAGGGAGACACAGCATCCAAAGCAGGCTCCAGGCTCTGAGCTGTCAGCACAGAGCCCCACATGGGGCTCAAACTCACAAACCATGAGATCATGATGTGAACCAAAGTCGGATGCTTAACCGACTGAGCTACTCAGGCGCCCTGAAGATAGAAAATCTTAAAAGCTACAGGAGAGGAAACACCTGGCTGGCTCAGTCAGAGGAACGTGCAGCTCGGGGTTGTGAGTTTGAGCCCCAAGTTGGGTGTAGAGATTACTGAAAAAAATAAATAAAATCTTAAAAAGAAAAAATCCTACTGGCAAGAAAAGACAGATGACTTGCAAAGAAATGACAGGTAAACTAATTCTCATGCACTACGGATGTCAGAGACAGCAATCTTCTCACAGCCTTGACATAAAACAACTATTAACTAAGAATTCTATATCAACATTATTTGCAACAGAGTCAAATAAATCTTTCTCAGACAAAAAGATTAAGTGTTTTACCACTCACATGCTAAGCCCCAAAAATGGATAAAATATTTTGGCAAATATAATTTGCCACTGATGTTAAATGACTAATTTGTGTTAAAAAAATAAATAAATAAATCCAGGGGTGCCTGGGTGACTCAGTGGGTTGAGTGTCCTGCTCTAGATTTTTAGCTCAGGTCATGATCCCAGGGTCATGGGATCAAAACACCAAATAGGGCTCCTCTTAAGATTCTCTTTCTGTCTCTCTCCTCACCCCTCTGCACCTCCTCCACTTATGCTTGTGTGCTCTCTCCCTCACTCACTCTAAAAAAATAAATAAATACAAATCTAAAAGTCTAGGCAGAGATAGTGTGAAAGATGGGGATGAATTTGGTGGATAGGAAATGCTAAATTCCTCAGATCTTCAGGAAGAAGATACAGATATTGAGTAACTCAAGATTTTGTTAGAAATTTTGCAGGAAACATATAAAATATATATAATAAATAGTATAAATCATAAATATAAGTCATAGATTTGAATGTAATTACAGAAAGTAAAATCTAAAAAATAGGAGCCAGAGTCTTCTACTGAATGACTTGAACACTCTGCAGGGCAGAACTTGAGTTGTGGTGAAGGAGTTCCCCGACGACTGCCCAGGGCCTGAAAAAACAAAGTTTTGCTCCATTTCCTGTTTGCTACTAAAGAGGAATTTAAACACTGAAAGAATAATATGCTGTGAAATTGAATTTAGATAAAAATTAAAATTTTTGCTTCTTCAGTAACTAAAGGATTTAAGAGAAAAACTTTGTCCTCAATTCAAAGTGGCTCTTCATATGACACCATTCACTTAAAAATTTTTTGTCTACATCAGTCATTGTAAGGTGCCACCTGATTTCAGAAACATGAAGCATTTATTTAATTTTTTTTCAACTGAGTTATGTTTGACATACAACATTGTGTTAGCTCAAAGGGTACATCATATTGATTTGATACATTTGTATAAAGTAGGATCAACATCGGAGCTTTAGCTAACAACTCTGTTGTGTCACACAAGTATCTTCTAGTGGTAAGAGCAATTAAGATCTAGTGTCTTAGTAAGTTTAATGTTTAAACTACCGTTTCATGGTCTATAAACACTGTACTGTGAATTTTTTTTTAGATTCCACATATTACGAGAGATATCCTATAGTATTGGGCTTTCTCTGACTGCCCTCACTTGGCATAATGTTCTGAAGGGTCCATCATGTTGTTGCGAGTGGCAGAATTTCCTTTGTTCTCATTCATCTTGATTCATCGATTTTCTTTATCTATTCATCCACTGACACTTATGTTGCTTCCTTATCTTGGCTATTGTGAATAATCCTGCAATATACAGAGGAGTGTATATATATCTATCCCTTCAATAAACTGTTTGCATCTCCTTCGGATACACACCCAAAAGTGAAATTGCCAGATTCTATGGAAGTTTGATTTTTGAATTTTTGAAGAATCTTCATCTTGTCCTCCATAATAGCTGAACAACTTCACAATCCCATCAACATGCACGAGAGTTCCCTTTCCTCCACATCCCTGCCCACACTTAAGTCTCGTCTTCTTGATGGGGAGCATTCTTACAGATGTGATGTGATTTCTCACAGTGTGGTTTTGATTTCACTTCCCTGATGATAAATGATGTTGAGCAGCTTTGCATGGACTTGTTGGCCATTTGAAGGTCTTCTCTGGAAAAAATGTCTATTTAGTCCCTCTACCCATTTTTTAATCAGGTTGTTTGAGCTCTTTTGTCAGTTTTTGAATTATATGAATTCTTTAAAAAGTTTGGATATTAACCCCATATCCAATACATGGTTTGCAAAAATGTTCTCCCATCCTGGTGGTTCCCTTTTCATTTTGTTTCTTTTGTTGTGCAGAAGCTGTTAAGTTTGATATAGTCCCACTTGTTGACTTATTATTTTAAATTAGCATTTTAAATCAATAAAGGATATTAACTTGATTTGGGGCCATGTAAAATGGTTCTCAAATGCATAAGACTCTTTTTAGAGAAGCTCATTAAAATCCAGATTGCAGCTACGGTTCTCAGATTCTGAGAAAGTAAAATCTAAAAAATAGATTTCTTTCTTTCTGAAAGTTGGAAAAGTCTAGGACTCTGCATTTTTAACAGATATTTCTTAAATAGATGGTAGACGCACTATCATTTCTGAAATGTTGGCTGATTAAAGTTTAAACTAGTCAGGCAGCCCTGAGGGAATCAACACCAAACATAAAAAATGTGTCATGTGTTCTGGGAGAGATCTAGGTTGGAACTCTGACAATTCTAATTAATGAGTTAAATCCTAGTCTAGAAATCAAAAGACTGGCCCTATCCCAGTTCTGCTGGTAACTAGCTTTAAGACTTTGGGCAAGGGGTGAAGGAGGATTATTGTTCCTCTCTGGGACTCAGTTTCCTCATCTATAAAACAAGATCGTATTAATCTCTGCCAGCTCTAATGATCTTTGGCACTGAGTTTAAAAAAAATGTTTTAGAAGAAAATGTTTTATTAAAATAAAAATCTTTGTGTAAAAGCATTACAGATCAAAAGCTTTATTTACGTTTATTGATTCGATCTCCAATTAGACATCAAACTAGGCACAGCAACAGGACGCCCATGCAAAGAAAAGGGACACGCACTGAGATTCCTCCTCTGCAAAAGGAGGACTCTGCGAGTTTTATGTACCTGGAGTGTAGATCTGTAATTAATTTCATCATTATGCATTCTTTCAAAGAAGAGATCCCTTATTTCCTTGAGGCAGTGGGAATGTGTAATGTCGGGAAGCCCAGGACGGCCTCTGTTTGGGGACTATTTCACTAGCATTTGGGCTGCAAAGAAGCAGGCTCTGGATGTCACCAAACTGGCCTTCGGACTCAGATCTCCACCCTCCCAGCCACAGTTATCCCGGTAAGCAGTTTACCAAACTAACACAGCCAACGGTGAGTAAAGAAAATGCCACCAAGCTCCTCGAATTGGAAAGTACCTTGGCAATTGTGCAAAGCAGTTTAAAATCAGAGTGGGTGGCAACTAAGAACAACAAAGACTCGATTCCCAAGCTAAAATCCCATAGAGTCAGCCCAAAGCCAATTGGCACACACAGGCTACAAATCCTGGGAGGTGCAGGCCCCTGGAGGAAGTGTATGGATGGTGGCAACAGAGGCCTAAGCAAACAGCCTTCAGAGAACAAATAGACTGTTAGTCAGCTCTAAGAAAAAGAGTTTTTCCTTTAAAAGCTGTCTTTTGTGAGGCTTGGATTTCTCCAGCAATGAATGTAGTGCCAAGCTGTAAACCCAAAGACTGAAGCCCTCCACGCCTCAGCCAGAGTTGACTGCAGGATTCTTTATTTGTTCTGGAAGCCCTTTTATCAACACTTGAGTTACTCCTACAGTGTGGACTCTCAACACTGCTGTTTTAGAAACTATATGCAAATACTGTAGGGGGTAATCCCTAAAATAAGGTGTTAATTGGTCTCTTGGTGATTCCAGCCCCGTACACAATAACCTGTAGTGTTTTCTTTTCAACTGTACGGGTTCTGCACTCAGTCCTAGTCCAGGGTGCTGGATCTTCTTACCTGGGCTTGTTTTTCCTTTTCCTTCTTTTAAAGGCAAAAGAAAGTAGTAAGAAATATAACAAATTGATCTTTCTCTCCTCATCTACTGTTAATTATAGGCTGTTAAAACCAAAGTAAACCAGGCCATACTGTGTCTTCAAGGAGAACCAACATAGGAGGGAAGTTTGTCATTCCTGAAGTCATCACCAAGAGCACAAGAATCCTCCAAATAGTAAACACCTCTTGGTGCTTCTGGTGCAGATGCCCAGTTAACTGTGGCCCAGTTTCCCTGCTGTTGGCTGAGTGTTACCAGAGACAGAGTGCCAATCAACACATTGCTGACATTAATCTTCTATATTATCTTTAATTTCATTTCCCACCTTTGACCTCCAACAACTCCACATTGTCAGCTCAGATTGAGCCCTTCCCTTGCCAGAAACATGAATCTTTCTCAAAGGAGTGAAGTGGTACAATAGTTGGAGTGGTAGTATAGCAGGAGGGACCTATCACGGCACCCACAAGGCAGGGACAGACTGTCTCTGGGCCCTACTTCCAAACTCCTTTATCTTTCAAAGTACCACCCGCCACCGTTATTTCAGAGTGAGCTCTTGGCTTTGGCATGAATGGGAACTTGACATGGGATTTTAGTGGTTTTCTGAGTAGATAGGCCTGGAACAACAGAGTTTCGAATTTCCCTCTGCAATTCTCTTCCTTTGCTTGGGAGTGAGGCCGGATTATTAGGGAAAAGGACTGCACTGAGGGTGATGATCCTTCCCCCAAAGTTTCCATGGCAGACACAGGGTTGACCTGTACTTATGAGAGCCTCGTGGGGCTGCCTGCACTTCCTGATGGGCCTGGCGGCCAAGTTGCCTCTGGTAGGACTGGCCCGGAACCGGCCCAGCCAGGGTCAGGAGACAGGATGCAGGGTCTAGTCACTGTCTGATGTGGGAGCAGGGACTGAGGCGGCCCAGCGCTGGGAACTGAGTGCTCAGACATTACTTCACATCTCAGCGGAATGATGCAACAATGGCCCTGCTGAGGGTTCTGTTAAACAGCTCAATGTTTGCTTCTCTGTTCTCAGCGATATTCTTGTCAGCAGGCCAGTGGCTTCATCACAGGAATTAAGCAGGGATTCTGTGACAACCATTTTTTGTTATTGGTAATTGAGTAATCATTATGGGCTCCCAATTCCAATCACTGTGCAAAACCCAAAAAGAAAAAAAAGAGGCACTGCCTTTCTAACTCCTCTTTCTGAATATGACTTTAAGTCCTTCTATATGATTCATGCAACAAATATTCGTTGAGCAGTTGTTGTGGGCACGGCAATATGCTGGGTGCTGGCTCTGCTAGTGGATGATGAACTCAAGACCATTCTACCCTCAAGGAACTTTTAAGACATTACAGAGGATGGATGTGCACATAAAAACTAGTTAATCCAAAGTACCATTACAGAGACCTGGAGCCAGGTTGAAGGAAAGCTGTTTCTAGCTGAGGAAGAGCAATCAGGGACTGGGCTGTATTGAGTTGTCCTTAGATGTATGTTATACTCGAGGGTGAGTAATTTATCTCTACCGTTTTAACTCAGCGAGCATGTGGACATGGTGAACCTTTCCTTTCTCCATCCCAGGATGTGGTAGAATATGTATTTTACATAAAATTTCTCCTGTCTCATCTTTAGATCACTTCCACTACAATAGATGAAAAAAGAGAGAGTGGGAGACCTCTCAGTAATTTAGAATGACACCTAATAATAAACCCCACTGCACATTCGAGATGCACCAGTCCAACACTGATAGTCTCCTGGGACCCACAGGAAAATTGACGAGGATTCCTGTTGGAAAATCAAGAATGGCCTGCAATTGTCTTCACTTCTTTACTATAACTCCCATTCTTCCTTCTACCAGCAATGCACTCGCAATACACCCCTTCCTTTCCCAGTGCCTAAAACATCACTTTTCAGGGACCTTCCTGAAGACTCTACCCAAGAGAGGTTCTCTCTTCCCCCTACTTAGCATCTATCTCTCTGACAGCAAACTCCTTAAGGGATCCTTTCTGTCTTGCTCACGATGGTGTATCCATGCTTAACACAGGGCCCAACACATAATCGATGTGTAAAACTTCTTAGATGCATGAATAAATTACTAAATAAAAAAGCAATAGCATTATTACTTTAGCTAAGTCCTCCTACCTCTCTAGACCATGGTTGCCACACCAATAAAAAGAAAGAATTTGAGTCAAGGATCCACATTGAATAATCTATGATTTTTGGCAAACTTGGCAAACTCAAACCTAGCTGCTTACCAGAAAGGGTTGAGTATGCCTTATTTAAACAGTTTTCCAAGGAGCACCTGAGTGGCTTAGTCTGTTAAGTGTCCAACTCTTGATTTCTGCTCAGGTCATGATCTCACCTTTCTTGAGATTGAACCCTATATCTGCGCTGTCAGCACAGAACCTGTTTGGGATTCTCTCTCCCCCACCTCCACCTCTCCCCTGCTCACACTTTCTCTCTCTTTCTCTCTCTCTCTCTCTCAAAATAAATAAACTTAAAAAAAATAATTTTCCTAGTAGAGAGATAAAATAGGCAATCATGTTGGGCATTCTGATGTCAATTTTTAAGTTTATTTATTTTGAAAGAGAGTGAGAGAGAAAGCAAGTGGGAGAGGAGCAGAGAGAGAGAGAGAATCCCAATTAGGATCCACAATGTCAGGATGGAGTCCAAGTCGGGGCTCCACCTCATGAACCATGCAATCATGACCTGAGCCGAAATCAAGAGTCAGATGCTTAACTGACTGAGCCACCCATGTCCCCTAATCTCATTTTTTTTATAATGAAAATGCCTAAGTGAATTTTGTGTTTGCTGAGAAGTCAGGAAACTGAATTTGTACTTCATGTGCAGGTGGATCCATTCACACGTTGTGGGTAGCCAGGGGCTCGGGGTTTAGCCCCATCCACTGGGGGACATTAATATTAAAATGGCTGTTAAAATTGCCTCTGCTCAAATCCGTGAGCTTGTATGAAGTGCCTCAGTTTCAACCTAGCTCTAGAACTGCTTTAGCAATACTAAAAGTAGGTGGTCTGAACCTCTCCTTTTAAGCCTACCTCACTCAGACTCAAACAAACCCTGCATTAGTTCAAACAGAGAGGCCAGAAGGATTGGCTGGATCAGCAATGTTGGTAAATACAGTGGCTTTTTTTCTGTAATCAGCAGGAAACACAAGCTCTTGTTCAGGACAAGAAGGAAAAAAAAGCACTGAAAGTAATTTATATCTGAGCTGTTTAGCAGCCCATGTGAAATGCATCAATGGTGTCATTCTAATTCCCGCCAGACCCACTCCAAAATTTTTTTAATCAGTCTTTTCTGTTTCCTGTTAGCAAAGACTTGGAGTTATTAAAAAAAAAATCCACTGGGTTTTCCCAAGTGTTGATAAGGCTTGGAATCCTGCACATCTCACGAGAAGTCAAAAGACTTAATTAAAAGTTTTGTTCTCACAATCAAATCTTGAACTTGTGCCCCTGTGGCTTCCAGTTCTGCCATGGTAACTCATTTCAATCTTCCTCCAAAAGATAAGCCAACAGTATATGGGATGAACCATTATCAGATTATTAATTATTATTATTTCTGGTTTTGAAGGGAACAGTATTTTGCTGTAACATCATACTCTGGCGACTGTGTTTGAGGATCTGTGCATCAGCAACTACCACGAGACCCCGGGCACCTAGCAGTCTGTGAACACATGTTGAACTGAATTTATCCTGGATTAATCACAGTTGCTCATCTCCAGGGCTGACCAGGCAGGTAGAGGTGGTTTATTACAAAGATTAGGCTTAGGCTCAGGTTGAATCCAGTGAAAAACTGGAAATAGACCTAACAGAGGATGGCTTGGTATTTTTTCATCATTTTAAACAGAAAATTCAGACACTGGCGTTTCAAACGGCTGCCCAAGATCTGCTCTCCCTATTTGCAAGTTACAGAATGCAAAGTAGGGCTGTAATGAACTATCTGCTTATTTCCATGGGCAGACTTCATATTTTCTAAACTAAAATACTTGGTCTGACCACAGGGCTGAATATTTTGAATTGGGACTGTCCCAAAAATCCGGAACTTATGGTTAGGACCTGAGGCCTATAGTCAAACTGAAGTTTTCTTAGCCATACTTGAACCCTTTCTTCAATTTTCCCTGCCCCAACACACACATGCACACATGTATGCATGCCGTACCAAAATTTCATATTAATGGGAAGGACAAACATTTTTTAGAGACCTTAAGTATTGAAAAAATCAACTGTAAAAATTTAAAACCCCTTGGTATTTGAATGCTTTCAAGTCTAGTTCATTTATAACTTACAAAAAGGCATACTCAAAACTGAAATGCTAATGCAATGGCAGATTCATCCAGGAAAACTCCTTTTACTCGAAAATAAGAGTCTTGGCACACCTGGATGGCTCAGTCGGTTAAGCACCCAACTTCGGCTCAGGTCATGATTTCAAGGTTCATGGGTTCGAGCCCCGCCTCGGGCTCTGTGCTGACAGCTCGGAGCCTAGAGCCTGCTTCCTGTTCTATGTCTCCCTCTCTGTCTCACTGCCCCTCCCCTGCTCACACTCTGTCTCTCTGTATCTCAAAACTGAATAAACATTTAAAAAAAAGAAGGAAAAAAAAGAAAAGAGTCTTATTTCTGAGAACTTTGGAGACTACTAGGAAATTTCTGGAAGGGAAATGAGGTAAACACCCTTTCTGCTACCAAGACTGTCGGTAGTTAAAGCATATTACATTATAAAAAGCTCTGTTGTACTTATTAAACAGTTCATCTATGTTTGGAAAGCTTCAGGTGGAGCTGGAAGTAAGTGGGAAGCCAACCGCTGTGCCCATGTGACAGCAGCCATTGAGGGCCTAGGTGGAATCTGAACTGAAAGTCCGGACTATCATCCCCAGCTTCTAGAAGGCCTCTTCTTCTTGGGATGATGGTTACCTGAAATAAGGAGGAAAGGTGATGCTGAATGAGTATTCTTGTTAACCAAGAGAAGAGCCTTGCCTCTGGCTTATCCATCTCTTGATGACTCAACTGGTGGGTTCCACATGTGCCTGATGCCTCCCCCAACATTGGCATGCTTTTTGGCTATTTTTGGCTGGGGGACATACAAGAGGTGAAATTTTAATAATTCAATTTTCCCACTCTTTACAACTACAGGATTTCTTGAAGAATAAGCGTTAATGCTGTGGCATATTCAAGGTTCTGTGGATAATCTATCCATGTAAATCATGCCTAATGTATCTATTCCCTTTGCCCATGCATGATTGAAATGGAACCAAGCTAATCAAATCTTGTTATTCCCTTTTTCCATTTTGTATATTTTAAAAATCCACATTTCATGGAGGGTGAGGGGTTAAGATTTTATTTTTAAGTAATCTCTACACCCACTGTGGGACTTGAACTTACAACCCCGAGATCAAGAGTCTCATGCTCCACCAAATGAGCCAGGTAAGTGCCCCAGAATTCCATAGTTTGAGTACATATAGGAGCCCTTTTTGCCAAAGAGCATATCCTCTTGTAGATATTTTCCCAATGATCCAATAGTGATCCAATTCATATTCCCTCAGTTTTCTGAGGACTCTTGAGTTCTAAGAAAGCCTAGATAGCTGTCCAGCCTACCACGTAATGATGTAACAGAGAGATCATCTCACTCCAAGAAAAGGCAGCCGCATGCAGATATTGAATAAGGAATTTCACCGGGTGACAAAAAACACCACTGGGCTCGGCAATGCAACTACTACCTCCTTCTCCCCCTCCTCCTCCTCCTCTTCCTCCCCATCTGTGTGAAGACAGGGGAGCTAATTTATCAGACCCCTTCCAGCACAAAGTTGAAGTAAGCTTTCTCTCCTCAGTGCCTCTGAGTTTTGCATCTCGTTTCCTCCTCAAATTCATCTCTGAGACTCCGTGGGCCTGCAGGCAGGCACATTCTAACCTTGAATATTTCATTGTCAGGGAATCCTCAATTAGCTGGCTTCTGTAGTCCCTCTTTTCTCCAGCTCTCTCTTGAAGGAAGAAGTCATGTCTTTGTCCTATTCTGATTTGCCCTCTCCACCCCTCACACCCCAAACCCACTGTTTCTGGCATCCCTGCTGAAAACAATAGATGGAAGAGAAAATATTTCCGGGATTAGTCTCATAAATCTTTCACTGGCTTCCCTGGAAATTCTCTACCCTTGAGCAAGTTTGGTGTGGAAGAGCCTTAGAAGATCATTCCTGACTCATTAGTACGTTCCTACAATGTGCCAGCTGGATCATCTAAAAATTACCCAGCTACCCAGGAGGAAAGGCTTTTTGCCAAACTATAGGCTGACTCGAAGAATTTAGTGCAATCCTGTCTGAGGCAAAGCCAAGAAGGTCCTTCAGAGAACCATTTTCTGACTCTTGGAGCATCAGTGCCCTTTGGAGTGGATTTTTACAGAGATTCAGTCCCTGTCTGCAACGCTTCCTAAAGAAGGCTTGGGGAAGTAATCCATTGTGCAGCTGCCTTTGTGTGTATCAGGGAAGAGAGAAGTCCTATAGCTTACTATTCCTGATGGAGTGGGTCCTGGGAAATAGTACTACCCTGCCCTTTCCGACCCCCATGAATTCAATCAGGCTGATAACACAAGCCTTTAAATTTTCATGTGTGCACTCACCATTTATTTTCAGAATAACTTTTATCTTTTCTACTTTGGCCTCTTCCATGTCTAAGATTTTATCATCACTTTCTCATTGTATTTGTGTCTGTTTTTCTATCCCTCGTTAATGCCCTACTTGGCATGTCATTTTGTCAATAATAACAGAAGCTATCATTTATTGAATCCTTCCCTGTGTCAGGCACTGTGCTGCAGCTTACATACATGAGCTCACGGATGTCTCGACAACACTGCTAAGTACGTGTGTAATAGCCTATTTACAAAGGAGGAAACTGAGGTTTAGGAAAATTAGGACTGTCAGTCAAATCACACAGCAAGAAAGTGGCAGTCAGGATTCAAACCTTGCTCTCTCTGGCTCATGAGTACTCTGGCCATAGCCACCATGACAAAACACAGAGTCCAGGAAATGTACAGTTTCTCTAATTAACACCCATATCCGAGTACCTTCCACAGAGCCTGAGCAAGGTCCACTGTCTCCAACTCTCTGAAGTCGGTGATGTAGACCAGGGCAGCCACAACAATTTCTGCAAAAAGACACAATATAAAAGGAATTTAAGAATTGTCAGAAACCTGGAGGCCAGAAACATGTCTAGTTCCTCACACAGAGCAGGGTGCTAAATAGGTGCCTGATGAAATGCTTTTGATGATGAAAGAGAATTCCTCAGGCAAGGGAGACGGGAGATCAGTGAAGAGTATCAAATGAAGGCCCCCAGGGAACAAAAACAGGGGTGCCATCAAAGACAAAGAGACAAGTCAGACAAACATGAAACCAGCACAATTATGAATAGTGAAGGCGAGGCTTGAGAAGTTGGAGCCATGGAAGAAGGTCAGAGAATGTACCTGAAGTCCCTCTGCTGCGGAATCCAGTTCTTCAAATCTCTCCGTTTCCCTCCACCTCAATACTAGCCCTTCAGCAGCATGGGCCAGTAGACTGCTGAAGCCTAATGAGTTTTGAGTTCAGAAAACCATTGGTGTGAATTAGGACGGACTTGGTTTTAATGTATTTAGTCTCTCTGTCCTTAGTTTTCTCATCAAATATATCCGTTCATCCTACCATATTGGAAGCCTGCTGTGCATAGGGTTTTGTCATAGCACCGTAAGAGATGCAAGAAGGAACGGGCATGATCCCTGTCCCTTAATGTCTTGCTCCCTAGCTTGTAAAACAAAAAATACACATATGAAAAGGTGAATGAAAAGACTGGTAGGATTTCCTAAAAAGTCAATTAACAGAATTCAGACCTATCTCATCCTGCCTGATGCCATCCCCATGTAGAGTCTAATGAACTTCTTGAGCATTAAGATATTCCAGACAGACCTTTGGTTTTCCCAGGGTCTTAGCCCATGCCCTTTAGTGTTCTCTTGATGATCATTCAAGGCTCTCCTTGTCCCCTTCTGAGGAGCCAACCTGCCCTCTAGCCTGTAGGGACTTCTCTCTCCTCTAAAACACTTAACCGTCTGCCTACCTCACAGAGGTGAGCCCTGTCATCCTCACGTCAGTAAAAGGCAACTCTTACCACCAACTTCTCAAGCTGAGACCCCGACATCATCCTTGGTTTGTCACTTCCCCTCTACGATCACATCAGTCTGTCAGCGAGCCATGCCAGCCACACCTTCAAAACATATCCAAGTGTTCACCCTTCCCTCATCCTCACTGAGGCCACCACCAGAGTCTCTGGGACTCCTGCAGTAGTCTTGTAGCCAGCCTCCCTGCCTCCACTTGCGTGTTCCTCTACTGTTTCTCCACACAGCTTCCAGAGTGAAATTTTCAAAATAAATTGGAGCATATCACTCTTCTGCTTAATCACATCTGAACTTAAATCTAAAACTTCCTACCTGAGACTACAAGGCTGTGTCTGATCTGGGGCTCACATACGCCTGTGGCAACCTCTTTAACTTATCTGCCCCCTTCTATACCTGGCAAGTAAATGGACCTTTGCATTTCTCCAGTCACTAGGCTTGTTCTATTCTTGGGGTCCTGAAGTTGCTAGTCTCTTCACTTAGAAACTTCTTGTCCCAGATCGTCCCAGGGTTAACTCTTCTGTGATTTCAATCTCAGTTTAAGTGTTCCTTCCTCAGAAAATCAACAAATTCTCCTTGTCTACACCACCAATTCAAAATAGCTGATCAAACATTTTCTGATCCATCACCATTTAATTTTTGTCATAGTACTTATTACTAGATTGTTCTTGATTGCTGACTTATTTACATAATTGCTAACTACATCTTTCATACATGCATAATTAGAATGTAAGCTTCATTATGTACCCTATTCCACACTATTTCCCCAGTGCCTAGGAAAGCGCTCTGTAAATATTTACTGAATACATTAATGTAGTACGATATAAGTTTTCCTAACTAGGAAATGGTGCTGATAATACATAAAAGCTAGTGTGTTTCAGAGGAGAAAGAAAGCAGTGTGAGATGGCTGTGTCAGGGAGGCCGCATGGAGGCGAGACAAGCTGAGTGCAGGGCAGGTGGGTAGGAGCTGAGCAGTGAGAGGGAGCAAGTCATGAAAATCTGGCCAGGGATACGAGACAAGGACAATGTCCTCAATATACAGTAAGAAGAAGTAAGGTCTTGACACAAACCTAGGCAGCCCAACTCAAAGTACTCCAAACTCCACCTCGGGTAAGCTGAGAAATATTGTATTCATTCAGACTTGAGATGACAACCTAAACCAAAGTGAGGTTGGAATGGAAACTGAGTGGGATTGAAAAGAAGGGAAAATGAGAGGGACATTATAGAGAAGAGAGGAATAGGCAACAACTTATTTTACTAAAATTAAACAGAGCAGAAATGAGTTAGAAGTAGCAGGAAGTATCAAAGATGAATTTGAAAATGAAAAATAAACTTTAAAAATGGGAGAAAATCATAGTGCTATTGATTATAAAGATCCAGATTATGTGGGAAAGTGGGTCAGATTTTAACAGAGTTGAGTCTGAGAAGGTGGCAGAGGCTTGAATAGAAGTATCTAGGAAGCCATGGGAAATGTGGACTGATGTCTGAGATGACAGCCAGAGAAATGTGTCCACGAGTCATCTAAACAGGAATCACAGAGGATGTCATGATATTTTCCAAGAAAGGGGAAGACTGAAGAGACCATCCCTGTGTCCCTCCCCTCAGCAGCTGCCTTCAAGTTTCAGGAAGGGGACACCTGCCCCAAGGTAGAGGTGGAGGTGGATCCCAAGCATCCTGCCAGCAGCACAGAGCAGCATGTTGGAGCACTATGGAAGTGGAAGTCTACAACATGGGAAAACACGATCCAGGTGCTAGTGCCCAAAGCAGGAAGGGCACGTGAGTCAGAGAAGTTGCAAAGGTAGAAACCATTGGAGACTCAGTTGGAGGGCAGAGATGGGGACAGATAGAAGAAGGGAGGGAAGCCAAGAGGGATATACTCTATTTATGGTAAAAGACTCCGGGTGGTAGAGTTCAGTAGCCAAGGGATAAAGCGGCCAAATGTGACCGGAGTGTCTTGTGTTTCAAGGAGGTCAAGAAGAATAAAGTCTATGAAAAGGTAATCGGGCTTTCCAATCAGTGAATTTACATTGACCATTGGGAACAATTTCAGTTGAGTGTTGGGACAGAAACCAGATAACTTGGGTTTATGGGTAGGAAATAGAAATCCCAGGTGCACAGAATTTGCTCAAGAGGAAGAATTGCAGTAACATTTTTTTTAACTGTTCTTTAAGGTAGTGGAGGAAATCATTGGCTGAAAGAGAATAAATGGCCACATCAGAGGCAAGTCATGAATGCTCCTTGCCTTAGTTTTCTCATCTTCCCCAGTATTTCTTCCAAACAAATATAGTATTTTCTACCAGAGAAATTAAGGCAAATAAAATGTCTATCTATATCTTGTGACATTCGTAATAACCTTCTGAAACACACATTATTATTTTCATTTTGTAGTAGAAGAACCTGATGTATAATAAAGCCAAATCCCCTGCCCACATTTTTGTAATTGATAAGTAGTAAGTCCAGATTGCAACTGAGATCTGTCTGACTTTGAAGTCCATGAGTTTTGCAAGACACTGTAATTTGGAGGTTATCTCAGAAAGGTCTAGATGAAGGATGAAATCTTGGAGAAAGGAAAATGGGGAAAAGCCATTTTCTTCCATATTCAGGAGGTAATTGTCAAGCAGAAAATCATGAATCCAGAAGAATTTCCCTGTGCATATTCTAGTGAGAATAATGCCTAGAACACCCAAATTATTAGTTTAGTCCAAACAGATCCATCTGTAACTTCAAAATCTGACAGAGGAATTTATCCTGATTTGATGGTTATGCCAAGCACCAGAAGTACTTAGACCTTAACATTATCCACTTTAGAAAATTGCAGTGTGACAGCATAGATGGACTTTGAGGACATTATGCTAAGTGAGATGTCAGCTGGAGAACGACAAATATTATATATCACTTATATGTGGAATCTTAAAAAAAAAAACAAACTTGTAATAACAGAGTAAAATTATGGTTACCAGGGAATGGAGGGTGGTGGGACAGAACGGATGCTGATTAAGGGAACAAATTTGCAAAGCACTAGAGATCTAATGTACAATATAGTGAATACAGACAACATCAAATGATGATTATAATCATCAAACTTGCTAAGAAACTATCTTAATTATTCAAACCACTAAAAAGAAATGATACCTATGTGACCTGAGAGTTTCTTATAATTGTGATGATGGCAACCATGCTACAATATACAAATGTATCCAATCAACATGGTGTACACTTTAAGTTTATTCAATGTTATATGTCAGGTATATTTCAGTTATAGAAAAAAGAAAAGAAAACTACTGTGGAGACTAACCCCAAGGAAAATGAAGTCATGACTGAGAAAGCATCATTTAAAAGATCCGGAGGCTGCCCATAAGGATGGTATGAGTGGCTGGATTTAACATGGGAAATGAAGCACCTTGCCTCAGGACTCTCTTCCTACTGATGCTGTGAACCTAATTGTTTATGAGAATTTGCCTGGCCTGACTGATGTGTTTGCAACATTTTGCATGGCAGAATAGAGCCAGAAATGAGGTCTATACAAATAGGGTGAGCTATTGCATCTGACTTCTTGGTTTAACAAAAATTGTAGAAGCAAATCATAAGGGGATGC
This sequence comes from Paguma larvata, assembly GCA_030068075.1. NCBI lineage: Eukaryota > Metazoa > Chordata > Mammalia > Carnivora > Viverridae > Paguma > Paguma larvata. The sequence continues at coordinate 95,550,736 of CM057826.1, read as the reverse complement.
CCCTTATCATCACACCATATGCTTTACAAGAGATCATCACCACTGTTTAACAGGGGCCATGCACCGTGCTAGGCACTATAGGTTTAAGGACAAGGAAAGGAAGGGCTGTTAGCCTCACAGAACTTCTAGTCTAGTGGGAAAGATTTTATTTCTAAAAATCACAGAAATAAATGATTAAGTGCACTAACAAATTCTAAATACTTTCAATGATTTATTTGATTCTCATAACCCTAAAAGGTAGGAAGTATTATCTTCACTTTATGGAAGAGTAAATTGGGGTTCATAGAGGTTAAGTAAGCAGCCTAAGGTTACATGGAATTGGTATTTGATCTACATCAGTCTAAGTTCAAAGCTATCCCTCTGCATTCTTGAAATACTAAAAAAAGAAGGATCTGACTTGAACATTTTGACATTGAATCATGACACATTAAGTCCTATTACTCTAGGGTTTTTTTAAGTTTTTATTTTAATTTCAGTTAGTTAACATACAGTGTTATATTAGTTTCAAGAGTACAAGATAGTGATTCAGCATGTCCATACATCACCCAGTGCCCATTACAACAAGTGCCCTCCTTAATCCCCATCACCTGTTTAACCCCAACCCCTCCCCACTGGTAACCATCAGTTCTCTATAATTAAGAGTCCGTTTCTTGATTTCTCTCTCTTTCTCTCTCTCTCCCCTTTCACTCCCTTTTTGTTTTAAGTAATCTCTACAGCCAACATGGGTCTCGAACTCATAACCTCAAGATCAAGAGTTGGATGCTCCAACGACTGAGCCAGATATTCACTCCTGTTTTGTTTCTTAAATTCCACATATGAGCATTATACTCTCTAGCTCTGAAGAAAATGTGGTGCATATATATATATAGTAAAATATTACCCAGCCATGAAAAAGAATGAAACTGCCATTTGCAAAGTCATGTTACTCTGTTAAAGTGATAATATGACATAGGGGGGAAGATTATCTCTTGAGCTTCGTGGAACCTTCCTGCAGACTCCCTTAAAGTTTCTGCTATCACATTCTACCTGACTATCGATATGAACAACCCCTTAGATTTTCTTATCCTGAGCTCTCAGACATGTTTTTAGCACCTGGTTGGCTCAGTCAGCAGAGCATACAAATCTTGACCTCGGGGTTGTGGGTTTGAGCCCCACATTGGGTGTAGAGATTACTTAAAAATAAAATCTTTTCTTAAAAAAGGGGTGGGGGTGCTTTTAGAACCTACTTTTAATTATTCCATTGTTTATTCGTTTGTGATTGTTATCCTTGTTTATTCGATTATTTAATTATTGTCCTTGATTATTCTCAACCAGAAAATGACCAGAATTCTTAGCATGACAGGTCCCTATGCCTCACCCCTTTCATTCCCTCTCTAGCTCCCAAGCTGGTGTGTACCACTCTTTTCAAGATCATATCTTCTCATTTAATTGCTTTGAGGAAATTTCCCCCACATATTGCAGCTATTTCCTCTTTTGTTATCTCACCTTCATTAAAGCTCTTAAGGTATTTATGCCTCAGCAGGTGAACCCTGAGTTTCTCTAGGTAAGAACCATGTCCTAGCCATCAAGACAATTCTAGCACCTAAGAACAGGCACACAGTATAACCTTGATAAATGCTCTGTGGATGAAAGTATGGATGAGTAAATGAGTGATTGAACATCTCATAACTTAGGGCTCTAGCATTCCAGGCTAGGCATAATTTCAGAATCCCCCACAAGCCATTGCATTTAAGTAGCTCAATAAGTAGCATCACAGAATATCAGCCCTGGAAGGTTCCTGAAATAACATCTTCCAACACTTGTATTTTATAGATGGGAAACTGGGTTTTGCAGAGAAGACTTGCCCAAGGTCATTTCTTCATTACTCTCCACCTGCCCCTCAATCACTCTTGGTTGCAGGGGCTTCATTCTTCTTTGAGCTCAAATGCAATCTCAAGACTTTTTTTTTTTTTAATTAAAATTGATGGCTGATCTACAAAGGATCCTGTTAGTGTCACAATTACCCAGGGACCTTGAGAGACACTCTGGCGGGTGGAAGGAGTCAGAGGCAATGAGGTCATCAGTGCCTGTATTTATCAATAAGGATCTTAGTTCCTTCCTTCCATGAAGACTCTCTGCATTTAATGCGGAATTTTAAAAGCTTGTGGTTTGCAATAAGATCCATCACTGTGGCTTCAGGCAGGCCTATTGTTCCTTGCTGCTCACTACAAGTACAAAGTGGGACTCAAATAAATGTGGGTTGATATTGAATAAATATACATATGGCATCAGTAACATACAATTAGCTCAGTCATAGATAGTGCAACTAATACTCAACTGTGAGTTGTAGCCAAGAACTTGGCAGTCTCACCCCTAAAATTATTATAGTGTTGAATTCTTTACAAAGAGGTTTTATCTTTAAAAAATATACCAAAAAAATGTAATTCTTCTGCTTATCACTCAAGAAGCACCCAGACTTCACCGGCCTGCCCATGGTTCTTTGGCTGTTGGCTCTTCCATTTGGAAAGCCATAGAACATTTTGTTTATCCATTCATGTCAATAGACATTTGGGTTGTTTCCCCCTTTTGGTTGTTGTGAATAGTGCTCTTTAGGAGCACAGGTCTATCAAGTAGATCCCTTCTGAAGAGCTGGGTGGGAAGTTCCAACCAATTCCCACTTATTTTTTACTGACCACCCTTAACTGCAAGAGAGATTGGTGGATACATTTGCCACCCCCAAATAATACATTTCCCAAGTTAAAGGAGAAAGAGAGAGAACATTGGGTAAGTAATTAGCAGACCACATAGCTCTGCTGAAGGGTCTGAGTCTCATCAACATGCCCTCTTATTATAAAATAATCCCATCTGTTTCTATGTCTGAACTTTCCTCTGAGACAGTTTATCTGGGAGCTAAAGGACTGTATTCCCAGAAAACCCATTCCTGTAAAAGACTGACATGTTCGGGCCTGAACTTATATTTTCACAAGCATTTTCACGTATCTACCCTCTCATCTCCAGACTTACATTTGCAATGACCTGTTTAACATCTCTGCTTGGAAATTCGCTGGTATTTTAACTCAACAGATCAGGAAAGGTAATTACCCTCCAACTCCTCCCCACCCATCAGATAACTCTTTCTCCTTTCCAAATGACTTCCTCATTTCAAGTCAAATAGGCTTTCTTTAAGTACCTGCAAGTATTATGTACTAATATGATCATTTGTATTGTGAAGCTCCAAAAAGAGGTATAGATGAGAATACTTTTCAAAAGTATTTGTCCATGGACCTCTTTTCTTCTTTCCTGGGACATTTCTTGGGATAAGTGTGCTGAGAAATGTATTCTGAGATACAGCCATCAAATGTGGGAATTCATAAACATCAAATCTCTCTTACCTTTGGTGCTTTCCAAGTCACCTTAATTCTGTCTTCAAAAGTGTCTCATCTTGCCTTTTCTTCCCTTCTCTCCTGCTTAATTAATTAATCAAGGTGGTCATTAGACTGAAGTGGCCCTAATGCCTTAGCAGCCAACAACATCAACTAACCAAAACCAAGTCTTGTAAACACCTCAAGATTACTAAATGGGAACCGAAGGACAACCAATCACAAATGGCCATCTAGGCTTTTCCAAATAAGGCAAACGTTTCAGCTATAGCTAATCAATAACTTCCTTGCTTTCCTTTTAACTATTGTCTATGAGAGTCACCCTGTGCTCTGGTCAGAGGAGTGCCCTTAACCCCTTCTGTTTTCCTTCTGTCCTCTTCAAATCAATTTTTGTTCAAATAAGCTCTTATAAGTTTTAATGTACCTCGGTTTATCTTTTAGCACTGCCTTTCATTCCTAAGGCTACCAGACCACCTTTCCCAGGGTGACTTGTCTCCCTGACGTAGGGCATTTGCTTTGTTTCTTCCTTCTACGGACTGCACCAGTGGTTGTGTTGAGCACTAGGGATGCAACAGTGAATGAAGGAGCCATGGTCCCTGCCTTCTTTGTGTGTCATGTTGCTTATGGTCCAAATGGCATGGAGAGACAGACCTACATCAAGTAATCACACAGCAAGAGTAAGATGACAACTATGAGGGGCAATGCAGAGAAGAACATGATGCTATGTGGCTCTCTGGGAAGGTCCCTGAGGAGAGATGCTTGAGCTGAGAGCTCCTGACTGCACGGGAACTCGTTAGGCAAATAGAAGGAAGAGTTTATCAGGGAGAGCTGGGGCTGGAGGAAGTCTGGTAAGGGAGGCTGAACCACACCACAGGACCTGCAGGACACAGTGAACAGTAGAGCAGGAGATGAGCCAAAGGGGGCAAAAGAGACAGGGGGAGCCTTGAAGGCCTTGTTAAGAATTTGTACCTTTAGCCTTCAAGCCTAGGGGTGATTTATCATTGTGTCTGTTTGGAAAAGTTGGTTTCATCTGCTCTGTGGAGGACATGGGACTATAGAGAGACAAGGGTGGATGCATAGAAACCAGATAGAAGTCACTGCAAGCATCCACGCAAATGATGTGGTGTTGGTGGCGGCTTGGGCCAGATGGCCATGGAGAAATAATGACATACTCAATGATCTTTCAGACGGGGTATCAATAGGACATTGGATTGGACTGGATGAGTTTACCTGTGGGTAGAACTTTTTTCTCTGAGGACACAAATCTGTGTCTCATGTATTTTTTCCTTCCCTGTCCCTAACTGCAGACCTTGCATTTAGTAGGAGATGGCCAAGAAGTTTGCTGAACTGATTTGCATTGAATATTTTCATAAAAGAGGAAAGGTCTGAGGAAATCTAATCTAACAGGTGCCTTATGATGCAAAAAGGAAGGGACAAATCCCACCCTCCCTTAGGCTGAGGAAGACAGACTGAGTTAATAGGGTCACAGTGAGGAGCATGCCTGGGCCCAGCATCAGAACACAAAAGGCCACTCTAACTCTCCCTTGTCTCTACCTGAGAGCACAGGCATAGAAACACTCTGTGGCAGAAATGTAACTGCATGATCAACACTTTCATCATTCACTGGAGGGGTAGATGGGCCTCTGTCGAGCCATACAGCTCTACTAGGAAGAGAAAGGTTTGAAGACCTATTCCAAATGAGCATTTTGCAATAGAAAGCAGTTGCTGGGCCACTTCAATTCCTGCGGTAATTGGTGCCCTTAGATGTGAGTGGCTATGCCTACAAATTGGAAAAAATTACCAAACCCAAAACACAATGATCTAAAGAGCTTTTTGATTGATTATAGTTCAAGACACTCAATGTGAGACCACCAAACAATATATTTGTTGTGATCCACATCTCTCGTGAAGATTGGGAGTAAAGAATCATTTCACCATAGTCATAAACAGAGTGAAATTCTGTCAGGGATGCTGAAAAAAGTTCCAGACTCAAGGGTTGATGAATGCCATTTTTTTCAATGCTGAAGCAATTATATGCCAAAAACAAAGAGCCCCTTGTCCTCGGTTGTCCTTTTCTTCACTCTAAGGAACCCTGGTGTTTTTCTTAAATCTTTATCCCTGGCCCCACACCATAATTACAACTAACCTGACAATTTTCCAGAGTTCAATGGCTCTCACCTCAGTGACAGAGTTAGAAATAGAAAAGTATTTACTTGGAAACACAACAATGCTACCAACATCTATGATGCTCTGTAAGTGATTAGATAGTACAAGACAGGGGGTAGTTTGGGGAAATTGCAAAATAGTAACTGGTTGTGGGATAACAGGAGGAAAAGAAGGTGCCTGAGGGGAATCGCTAATTCAGAACTTTCTTTTTTTTTTTTTTTTTTTGTCTTTCACTCTTGCCCTGTATTTTCATTAGTTGCTGCCTGGAGATGAGAAGGTCACAGGCCTAATTATACCTGTGGATACCAGGCATAATAGAAGCATTAACATGGTGCCCAGTCACCTGCCAAAGAGCCCCTTCCCACCAGCCGGAAAGTTCTCAAACCATTCAAATGAGAAAGGTCATGAAATTTGAATGACATTAAGGAATTATTGTTAGGGTTTTTTAGGTGTGATAATGACATTGTAGTTTTGTTTAAGAAAGAGAGAGTTCATAGCTCTCAGAGATATGCTTTGAAGTATTTACCAATGAAAAAATATGATGCCTGGGATCTTGGTCAGGAAAATCCTGTTGGGGGCAGGGGAAAGCATGGAGAATAAATGAAGCACACTCAGTCTTGAATTGATAATTGCTAATGCCACGTGATGGGAGGATGGGGTCAGTAGACAATGCTGTCTTTATGCATGTATGTTTTTGGAATTTTCCATGATAAAAGTTTTAAAATACCACAAACATTTTCTCATTTTTTTTCAGAGACTCCTAAGAAAGTGAGGCTCTTGATAATGACAAACCCTTTTCTCGAAGCCAGGAAACCAATATAACATGCAAGTGTTATCACATGTTCTTTATGCTTCTAAACATGAAATGCTGAACTCTTTGCCTACAGAGGAAGGGAAAGCTAGGAATGAGGGAGAGACCCTCTCTTTACTCCATAAAACCATGAGTCACATCAACATTTTTCCTTACTTGTAATCACGTGTGTCCCCATGGCCTGCCAGATGTTAGCCAACTGATAAATTTCAGAAGAATTTTTAAAATTCTATTATTGTCATCATCAGGCACAAGGCCCTATGGGTAATACACTCTAAACAGGAACAAAGTTGAGATCCTGTTATAAATTCTGTGTTCAGAGGTGCCTGGGTGGTTCAATCTATTAAGTGGCCAACTTTGGCTAAGGTCGTGATCTCACGGTTCAAGAGTTTGATCCCCACATCAGGCTTTGTGCTGACAGCACAGCACAGAACCTACTTTGGATTCTGTGTCTCCCTCTTTCTCTGTCCCTCCCCTGCTCATGCTCTGTCTCTCTCTCAAAAATAAATAAACATTTAAAAAATTTTTTTAAATAAATTCTCTGTTCAAAATAGCTTTTCCTCAGAGGTTATGTCCACAATCTCCCTTCAAAACATCCCATATGGGGTTTAAGGACTTTTCTGCCCAGGAATCTGGCTTTTGAGGTTCCTCTTTGGTGGCTCATTTTTCAGCTTATTTTTTGTCCTTTCACAGCAAGAAGCTAAGATTAGTCTTTTGGAATTTCCCTCCCACCCTTCTGGTTTCTTCTTCTTGTGCAGAGAACACAGGATAGCATCCTTTAGAGCCTCCTGCTATAGTCACTATTCAAGTAGTGCACTTGTCCCCTGTTGACTTTGGTGTTCTCAACAACTGAACGAAGAAAGATCAAAAAGTATCCATGTCATGTCTTCTGTGAGCCCAGAACTATCCTAAGTTCTAAAACAGGAGAATGAGAGAGACAGAGAGAAAGAGAGGGGGGTGGGAGAGAGGAAAGAAGGAAGGAAGGAAGGAAGGAAGGAAAGGAAGGAAGGAAGGAAGGAAGGAAGGAAGGAAGGAAGGAAGGAAGGAAGGAAGGAGAGAAGGGAAGAAAGGAGAGAAGGGAAGGAAGAGAGGGAGGAAGAAAGGGTAGAAGGGAAGGGAGAGAGAAGAAAGGGAGGGAGGGAAAGGAGAAGAAAGAGAACAAAGGGAAGGGGAGGAGGGAGAAAAGGAAATAAAGAGCAAAAGAAACAAAAGCAATGACTTTCTAATTAACTATCTTACATGACTTTCAGACATGAGAATATGTTTCTCCAGAAAATACTCACCTTGGATTGACTTCAAGAGAGAAAGAACTGAGGCTGTTTCAAAGTTTGTCTTTTCTTTTTCTCTTTTCATCTTCAATCACCTTGGGTTCAGAAGGCTACTTCTATAAGCTGCTTCATCGGGACCTGGACCATCTGGTGGAGGCAGGATCCATGTTTGATGATTCAATTTGCTCAGTGGGTGACTAGATAGTCTTAAAAGCCCTCTGTGTCAGCACAGGTCGTTTGTCTATATCAGACGCAAAAGGAAGCTCTACAGCCTCCTCAAATCACCCCAGAATGCTCTCCCAAATGGACTGGATGCTGTGATTTGTCAAGAGAAATTGAACATTACCTGGTAAAGTTCTTCCTGAACAATGGGTCCAGATGTCAGCTTGAAAAATGTCCCTTGTGCTTGTTTCATTTTAAAGCATGTGGTTAAAAGATTTTGGCATGATTTATTTGTTGGTTGGGTGTATGGTGGAGTAGTAGAGAGAAAGGGGCAAAAATTATAGGACAATTTAAAACATAACAGATTTTGTTTGGCACTCCTTGGTGAGAACTTGAAATCAAATACAGTAGCAAAGTCATCTGTCAAGGGCAACTTGCTCTGATGTCCACGAGAACCTCATTAAAAACCTACAAGTCATCAATGTAAGACATAAATGACATTTTTGTTCTTTCCATTCTTCATGTCTTGGGGATATAAGATGCGAGGGATGAGATCTTGGATTGTAAATCATGGTGAATGGCTGTTAAATCTGAGACAAGGCGCGTAGGTCACTCACATGCTCAGCATTGTTCATTTCCAGCGCTCTCTCCTGCCAGCCCTCACCCCCCGCAGACTACTCACCCCATAAGATTGTTACTCACCTTCATTTATCTTGGTAAGGATGAGTTAATGGGAAATTGTTAAGGCTTAAAAGAATTGCAAAGAAAGGGTCAACTGAAAGATCAAATGTGGCCCTGCCCCCCTTTTTGGTTTTGTGATAAAACTAAATCATAAGTAAGAGAGAAGGAAAGGAATTAAATCAGACCAGCACATTTTCGGTCTCATACAGAAAAAAAACTACATAATTTCTGTGAATGTGACTTGACATTGGCACCTGTTTGGGAGATCTTTAATAACCCAATAGCTCAACTAAGAAGATAAACTCCAGCCTATGTCTATTTCCTGCACCTAGAAGAAGTCAGGATTATAAAGATTTAGCTTGGTTGTAGAAAGGAAATTGTGAAGCCGCTTTATTTTATAGAACACCAGCATAAATGTGGGCTTGAGTCCTATTTAGAGAAGTGCATGTGTGTGTGTGTGTGTGTGTGCACGCACGTTACGCGAATATATGGAGGGTGGAATAAGAAGTTGGATCACCCTTGAGGTACCTGGATGGCTCAGTCAGTTAAGCATCCAACTCTTGATATCAACCCTTGATATCAACTCTGGTTGTGACCTCTTGGGCTCAGGTTCTGCACAGAGCATGGAACCTGCTTGAGATTCTCTCTCCCTCTCCCTCTCCATCTGCCCCTCTTCCACTTATTCTCTCCCTCTCTTTCTCTCTCTCTCTCTCTCAAAAATAAATAAATAAAATTTTTTTAAAAAAAGGAAGTTGGATCACCCTGGCCAGACCCTGGCCTTTTCCACTCTATGCAGCCAGAGCCCTTCTGCCTGGATGCAAAGCTTCCACACAATTCTGGAAAGTGTGCTCCCAGAGGCTGCCGGCTCTGGCTACCTGGGTCTCTGCTGCACTCAATCCTGGACCCGGTCAAGCCTGGAATCCAGGAGGGGCTGTGGCTGGGTGGAGGAGCAATTATCTCTTTCTGCAGTGTCAGAGGGCACGGCGCTATTACACCTCCCCAGGGGCACAGTGAGGGTCAGGCTAACTCCATCTGAAAACCTCTTTTTTGCAGAGGGGGGGAAAAGTTATTTTAGTCAAGAAACTGACACATTGATTTACATTACTTCTGGCAGGAAACTGGCAGGAGCATACGTTTTTACAAATGAACAGTGGATGCTGTGGCCCTTAAAATGGCCTATAGCCATCCGTCATTCACAGCCTCTGCGTCTAAATGTGGCATCCCCAAGGGCAGGAACCTTGCAGAGATTTTATTTTTACATGTGATTATTCAGGCTCTCTGAGAATGGCAAGAGGTCAAAGGGAGTTAAAATAGTGGGTGGAAAGAAATGGAAATAAATTTAAAAACCAGATGAAACGGGAGCACAAGCTGGTGGATGAATACAGGATCGCCCTCCAAGTCGAGGGTGTAGAATCATAGTGGCCAGCAGCCCCACTGAGGGCTTAGTCTTCTCTTCGAGGCCAGGAAGACTCCAGCCATGAAGTCTTCTTTGCTTGAGGTCAAGGAGAAAAGCACAGTCCTCTGAAACTCATTCTTCCTTCTCTCCTTTGCTCTGGACACTCTCCATGTCATATTTACCAAGATCACAAGAGATTAGCCAGAAATCCAAAATTCTGGTCTCTTCATGTAGGGATAAATATAATGGTCAAGACGACTAGACTTCGCATGTCAATGTCTTAGAACCTTTTGTCCTCATCAGAGAAAACAAAATAACAGCAGAAGCTTACTTGGTAAGCATAATCATTGCCAAGACAGTTGGACCAGAGGAATATTTTACCAAGATATGAAAGCTCAATGAGGCAGGGGGGTTGGCTCAGTTGGTTAAGCATCCGACTCTTGATTTTGGCTCAGGTCACGATCTAAAGGTTGGTGAGTTCAAGCCCCATGTCGGGATCTGTGCTGACAGTGTGGAGTCTGCTTGGGATCCTCTGTTTCTGCCCTTACCCCACTTGTGTGCTCTCTCTGTCTCTGTCTCTCTCTCTCTCAAAATAAATAAACTTTAAAAAAAAGGTATTATAGCTCAAGAAATCACCTTTTTTCTCTAAAGGAATTCATCTATTACTTGGACCAGAATTAGTCTTTACTTCCCTTGAGTTTATAGTATGGATACCTTCAGGTTTTCCTGGGGTTAATACACCCTAGATCATCATGCTAAAGAAAGAGTCGGGGATTTGGGGCAGATATTCTATGTGGACAAAAAAAATTCTCTTTCAGAAGACCAAGTGAAGCAAGAGTGTATAGGAATGTAATTATGGTCATCGTTAAGAGTTCATGGGCATTAAGGAGGGCACTTGTTGGGATGAGCACTGGGTGTTGTATGTAAGTGATGAATCACTGAATTCTACTCCTGAAATGAATACTACACTATATGCTAGCTAACTTGAATTTTTTTAAAAAAACGTTCACGCTCTGAGTGCAAATCCAGGCTCTAGCACTATACCAGCTGTGTGACTTCAATCTGGTTATAAATCCTCTCTGAGCATATGTTTCTTTACCTATAAAAAATGGGATAATAAGAGGGCTGGGAGGTATAAATGAACCATAAACCATTAAAAGATACACAATGCCTGGCCCATTCAAAGTGTTCAATACACGTGAGCTAATATAATCTTTACCATCATTTACCGTCTTATTTTTGCCACTTTTACCTTTTACACTCCCAGTTTGCTTTGGATATCTATTATGTAATGATCCCTCTATTTAAAAAGATGGATGGGGATGCCGGGGTGGTTCAGTCAGTTGAGAACCCAACTCTTGATTTCAGCTCAGGTCATGATCCCAGGATTGTGGGAACGAGCCTGCATCAGGCTCTGCACTGAGTGAGGAGCCTGCTTAGAATTCTCCCTCTTTCTCTGTCTCTGTCTCTCTCTATCCCTCTTCCTCTGCCCCTCTCTGCCACTCGCCCACACTCTCTCTCTCTAAAATCAAAAACACCCTGACCTACTATAGTATCCAAAATTTTCTTATCAGAAGTAAAAATAATTTCAGAAGTCAATTGAAAAGGAGAGGAAGAGGAACATTCCTTAGCATAGGATTCCTTTCTTCCTAGACAGGATGCTTGTGACCGTGTTGCCCACCACTTGGCTGTTGTTCAGGAGATTGGGTGTCTCTCCCACTGTCACACAGGCCATAGAAAATGTCCTCTCTCACTTACGTGTGGAATCTTAAAAAAAGAAAAAAAGAAAAAAAAAAACATAAACTGCGCTCATGGATGTAGAGAACAAATCGGTAGTCGCCACAGGCAGGGAATGGAGAGAGGACAAAAAGGGTGCAGAGGGTCAAAAGTACAAGCTTCCAGTTATTAAAATAAACAAGTCTTAAGGATGTAATCACAGCACGGTGGCACTAGTTAATAATTCTCTACTGCATATTTGAAAGTTGCTAGGACAGTAGATCTTAAAAGTTCCCATTATGAGAATAAAGGAAGTTTGTAACTATGTGTGGTGATGGATGTGAACTAAACTACACTTACTGCAACCATTTCACAATATGTACAAATATCGAATCCTTATGGTGCACACACGAAACTAATATAATGTTATATATCAATTATAACAATTAAAAAAAAACAGAAATAAGAACCTGTCCTCTAAGTAGAGTCTCCATGCCTCCCAGGAGTCAGGGAGTGCAGCCCTGCCTGCCATCACTCAGGCCTGATTGGCTCCTGGGAGGTATAATCCCTGACTTGGTCCCACCACTGCCTTGTCCTCGGCCACCTCTGCCGACTCAGAATGGAGAGAGCAAAGCATTCTCTGGCTTTCTCCAAGTCCAAGGTAATTTTATTCATAGGAGGTGCTGGCAGAGAAACTGTTCATTTGGATATCTCTGTATGTTGTTTGGTGTCTTTACTGTTAAGGGTGTCCAAGCCCCTGTAACCCATATGCTCCTGGAATTGACTTTGAGTAGTGATGTTTCCTTCAGGTGCAGATGAACACAAGTATAGCCCCAAAGGGGGCTCAGAAGGAGATGATTATGAAAACAGAAACGGAAACCAGAATCTCTTTCATCACAAACAAAATAGTCACCAGCACAGCAAACATGTAACTTATTACTACGTTTCCCTTGATCTCTTTATATCCTTCATATCTTTATGTCCAAAAATTCCACTCAAAACTTTGGCACATATAAGAATATTCACTGCAGTATTGTTTTCTTCCCAAGTTTTTATTTAAACTCCCGTTAGTTAACATACACTGTGATATTAGTTTCAGGTGTAGAATTCAGTGATTCAACGCTTCCATACAGCACCAGGTGCTCCTCACAAGTGCCCTCCTTAATCTCCCTCACCTATGTAACCCATCTCCCCACCCTTATCCCTCCAGTAACCATTAGTTTGTTTTCTATAGTTAAGAGTCTGTTTCTTGGTTTGCCTCTTTTTTTTAATTTTTTCCTTTATGTTTATTTGTTTCATTTCTTAAATTCCACATATGAGTGAAATCGTATGGTATTTGTCTTCTCTGACTGGTTTATTTCACTTAGCATAATACCTTCTAGCTCCATCCACATCATTGCAAATAGCAAGATGTAGCATTGTTTCTAATGTTTAAAAAATCACAAGTAGGGGCGCCTGGGTGGCTCAGTCGGTTGGGCGGCCGACTTCGGCTCAGGTCATGATCTCGCGGTCTGCGAGTTCGAGCCCCGCGTCGGGCTCTGTGCTGATGGCTCAGAGCCTGGAGCCTGCTTCCGATTCTGTGTCTCCCTCTCTCTCTGCCCTTCCCCTGTTCACGCTGTGCCTCTATGTCTCTCAAAAATAAATAAACATTAAAAAAAATTAAAAAAAAAAACTTATAAAAAAAAAAAAAAAATCACAAGTAGTCTAACTATTACAATAAACTATTATACACCCATATTTTAGAATACTATCCAGTAGTTTAAAAGGATGATACAGGGGCGCCTGGGTGGCTCAGTTGGTTAGGCGGCCCACTTTGGCTCAGGTCATGATCTCACGGTCTGTGAGTTCGAGCCCCACGTCGGGCTCTGTGCTGACAGCTCAGAGCCTGGAGCCTACTTCGGATTCTGTGTCTCGCTCTCTCTCTGCCCTTTCCCTGCTCATACTCTGTCTCGGTCTCTCAAAAATAAATAAACGTTAAAAAAAAATTTTTTTTAAATAAAAATATAAAAGGATGATACAGATTTTCATGTAGTGGCCTAGAAAGATGTCTAAAACATATTAAGCAGGAGGAAAGCAAGTTACTGAGCAAATGTAACACAATTTGTGTTTGTACACACATATACCAAACAAAAACAAAATGATTCTGAGGCGCCTGAGTGACTCAATAGGTTAAGTGTCCGACTTTGGCTCAGGTCATGATCTCACAGTTTGTGGGTTCAAGCCCCGTGTTGAGCTCTGTGCTGACAGCTCAGAGCCTGAAGCCTGCTTCAGATTCTGTGTCTCCCTCTCTCTCTCTGCCCCCTCTGCTCACACTCTGTCTCTCTCTCTCTCTCAAAAATAAATAAACATTAAAAAATTTAAAACAAAAAAACAAAAAGAAAAACAAAATGATTTTTCTATATGCACATAGAAATGTAACTATGTAGAGAAAAAGGGGAAAAGCTGTCTGGTTCACCAGAGAGAGGGGAATGGCACAATTTGGCCACAGGGTTTGATTTTCCTTTATTATTTGAGTGTTTTACAACTAGAGTGTATTCGTGCATCACTCGTATATTTAAATGTGGATTTATTTTAAGGGGTTATTAGGAAATTTAAAGAAATATATAACCTCAATTGGATAATATACATACATGTATATATATATGATATATATATATGGTGTGTATATATATGGTGTGTGTGTGTATATATATACATATGGCCACAACGTCATTTACATCATTTACCAGGCCTTTCAACAACAAAGGGACAATTTTGTTTGGCACAAGAGAAAAGTCTTAGGCAAAGATTTAAGGGACTCCAAGGATCATGTACTGTAATGAAATCAGGTTTAACCATCTAGTCAAATTAAAGATAACCCATCACCTGTTGAGAGCCACAAATCATTTATTAAATTTGAATTTACCCACCATGCAGGTAAGGATTAATTTGCCAAGCCCAGCATTGATTCAAGCCAAATCACTGCTCTCCCACTAGCAATGCCTTTGCTGAATAATTTTCCAGTTGTCTTATGTTTATAAAATGAAAGTGAGGAGCATAAGTCACATCTCACACAGCAGGGCAGCCAGGAGGCAGTAGGGAAGATGAACAATTCACATAAGGTTTTCATAAAATCTAAACTGTTCATTCAATATCCTGTCGTGGAATACAATGAAGGATGATTGAAGCCGTAAACACAAAGCTAACTGCTATTAGATTATAACATTTACATTGATTAGCTTATTTTTCGGCCGTTCAGCTGCACAATCTCATATATTTTCAAAGGTAACTGTTCTCGATAAACAAAATGTTAAAGAGACATTCTGTATTGAGTTCACACTTAAGTCTGAAAGACACAAGCTTAAGGCTTGCCACCTCTCCTCCAAAAAAAGCAAGTAGGGGTGAAGAGGCACCAGTTTTATGGTGAGTAGCGTTCCTTTGAAACTCATTTCCCCAGGATGTCATCAAGAAAAATTTGAATAAAATCTAAGGACACGACAGGCATAATGGCTTTTGTTATTTCCAAAGCATTTCACATCTGTTGTTGTTGATGCAACACCCCTATCGAAAAGGCAAGCAGATACAAGCAGATAATAGTGTTCCCGTGGCACAGATACAGAAATTGTGACAGAAATTTCAGAGTCCAAGATCAGACAGCTAATCTGATCTACTGACAGGGCCTGGGCTAGAATTCAGGTGTGTTGACTCCCAATCAAGGGCTTGGAAATTGCTTAAGTAAAATATCAATTTCCTAATTGTAAAAGGATATGAATTCTCTAGAAATAACATGACTGGTCATTTCATCAAGTCTCCTAGAAATGACCTCCCACTTAGGATAGGCCTTCAGTGGACCAGTCCCCCCAGTCTGGGCCATATTGTTGCTTTAAGACCTGTGCGGCAGCTTCAAGGTGTTTCAAATATTTCATAGAACTTCAAACAATTGTCGTAGCTCCTGATGTTTCCATCCAAATACTTTCAAGGTCAGAACACGTGGGCGTCAGAAGCACATGTGAACTTGGGTCCTGTCCACTTTAAGACCCATGTGCTGCCCACAGGCTCCTCAGTAAGCATCAGAGTAAGCAGCAATGCACCATACTGATTAGCCTTTCAAACTTTTCCACCATGATGACAGTCCACATCCCTATTAATAATGCTTATCCAAGTCTCCCTGACCTTAGGAATGACGGCTTCCTGGCTTTGGGGAGGACTACAGCTGTCTAATGACATCATCGTCCCCCTGTTGAGCAGACGCTGCCCTCCCCTCGAGGAAGGATTGGCACAAATGACTTGAGGCTGTTATTGCAGGATCAATGACCTGAGCAGAGGGGGTAAACCCCCCTAGAGAATTGGATTCAAGAGACTTGAAGCTTCCCAGGAACCTGAAAGAAATGGCATTTAGGTTTTCATGGCCCACTAGAGCTGGTTAAAAGGTCAGAAATAAAAGGTTATTGACCTGGGAGATTTTCTTGAGAGAAGGAGGGCAGCATGACTGCAGCCCCCGGTCCCTCCAACTCAGGGATCAGAAAGGCACTTGCAGGTCGCTGACTCTGGAAAAAAATTAAAGTAGGGAAATGATGGGAAAATGTGCTCTGCAGTTTATTTGATTTGTACTGAAGTAAGTTAGTAGGTGATGCTTTGCTTCCGGAAAGAATATGCTAACTCTGGAATAAATTGTGTTGGTTTGTCTTGGGTTCAAATTCATATTCCTTTAATAATTTCCACATCGGGACTTCCTGAGGTCCACAGAGTTCAGTTCCTGGTCTTCAAGTAAGGAAAGAATTGTATAGCTGGCCAGTTATCTATTATCTCCTAAAAAATTACCCCATTGACTTGCAACCAGGAAACAGCAAACATAAAATTCTCCTTAGCTTTGATCAAGACAAAATGCCAGTCACCTGAAACTGCATTTGACAGCGTGGATGTACAATAGGAAGTGAACTAGTAAACTGGGTCATGAAATTGGAGAAAAGGAAACAGAAAAAGTTCACTGATCAAAAAGCCATCATGGCAACTAAGATTAAACGTCTCCAGACATGACACTGGACACCTTTTGGAAAGGTTAACCTTGCAAAAAGTGCAGTTGTATATTTCCTTAGCATGTTTGTAAAGTTCTCCAGCTCAGAGCCTATGAAAACGCCACTTTCCCTCAGAATCAACAACAACCTGGAAAGGCCCAGTCTTGGCAATTTATTACACTCAGCCTGAGCTATTAACATGCAGCTTCACACACTTGTTGGAGTTTGACACTGGTTGAGCTTGTTTTTCTGGTCCCCTGGGGCAAGAAACAAGCAATAGCCAAAAGTAATTTCACCTTTCAAAATGTCCTTTTCCTCTCCCAAACTTCCCCCCCCCCACCCAACACCATGTAATACCTGAGCTCATATTCAGAAGACGAATACAAAAGGACATCTGACACAGCTCAGCAGGCAGCACTTCCCGGTCAGACAATGGGGCCATTGGTCATGGACAGCTGGCCACCAATGACTGGATTGAGACCAACAAACAACCGTGCACAGGCCTCTGAGCGATCATTAAGTGGGAATGACTTGAGGCTGAGCTACGCTTGAATCAAGTGACTTGTTAAGGCATCTCAGTCTACCATCAGTCTCAAATCTTATAGTTCCCTGTGTCTTTTGATGGTTTCTGATCAGTAGTACAAGATGTCCAAACTGAAGCTTTTCCCTCGGGTATGTGATAAGGGCCAAGGGACAGAAAGTAACTATGTTGTTTGCAGAGCACCATATCAAATATAATTGGCACTTAGGTGTCATTCTGATAGCACATCTAGGAAGCCTTATGAGACAAAGTCATTCATGTATATGTTCACAGCCTTCCCTTCTCTCTAGGCTTAAAAAGAAGTGATCTTTGCTCCAGCTCTGTGCATTAGTGATACTGAATGAGGGAAATGGATAGAGAAATGGAGGGAAGTCATGGAAAAGCCAGGAAACAAAAGGAGAAGAAAAGGGCTAGACCAGCTGGGTGGGCGAGAGTTTTTGCTTGCTGGTGATTGGGGATTTTTGTATTGTTCTTTGGTTAGGAGTTAAGAGTGAGGAGAGAGAGAGAGAGAGAGAGATGATGAAGGAACTGCCCCTTTCTGCAAAGCACCCAGGCTACTGAAATGAGAACACTAGACTTTGAAGATAATTTGGTCTACACGGAGAGTGGGTTTTCTTCTGTTCTTTTGTAGCTTCTCCAAGCATAAGTTAAAAAGAAACTCGTTGTTTGTGTTATCTGTCTGTGAAACAACTATTTCTTTAAATCACCCAAGACTAGGCCACATGGGGCGCCAGTTATAATCAAGTCATCCTTGAAACCAGTAGCGGCAAAACAAAACTGAAATAAGATACTGTGGTCATGACTGATGAGAGGCTCATTCAGTGTAAAGACTCATTTTTGCCAACAATGCCCAAACTTATCCACCGATGACAATGACACCTGCATGACTGCTGCCCATTGATGTATTTGGAAGATGAAAGTGTGCCGTGCTGACGGTGACCATGTCATTACATTGATAAAAGTGTTCAATCAACCAAATGTCTGCCGTCAAGTAAACAGAAGATCTAGATGATTAACTGGAATTTTCTTTTCACTTGAACGTTTGCTGCAAGGGAGATGTGGTCGTTGACATTTCAAGTGTCAAAACCCCGGTGTGTCTGATGCAAAGTATGCTGGTATCTCAGCAGAGAAACAAACTAGGAATAAAAAAAACAAGTACGATAGATGACAGGATGGGTCCTCTGAGGGAAAGGATGGCCTACAATCCAAATCGTGGTATCCAAGAAGCACAGTGAACTCAGACTTGGTGCTGTAGGTAGAGTATCTGACACAGCGAGGAGATCATTTTTAACACCCTCGCTCCCCTCAGTATCAAAAAATTTTTATTAATTTTTGTTTAATGTTTATTTATTTTTGAGAGAGAGCACGAGCAGGGGAGGGGCAGTGAGAGGAGACACCGAACCCAAAGCAGGCTCCACGTTGTCATAGCAGAGCTCGATGCGGGGCTCAAACTCACAAATTGTGAGATCATGACCTGAGCCGAAATCAAGAGTCAAAGGCTTAACCAACCTAGGCGCCCCTAAAAACCTATTTTTAGTAGTAATCATGAAATAAACCTAAAAATAACAATGGCCAGAAAAGAAACAAAGATAGTGAAAGTGTTCTTTTATTGAACTATCTGTGTATAATTGTGCCTATAAAAAAGTCATCGTAATAAAATACATTAAAGTATATAAAAGGGAAAAATGAATGTATTAATACTTCCTAAATTACATTAGCATATTTTTTTGGAAAAAGAGAAACTCATAAGTACATATTGGTCTATTACAGTAATGAATCTCACAGTTCACACTATGCTTCCCTGTTTAAAATTTTAAACACCAATAAAGCCTCCACGTGATCTTGTTTCTTCATGTTTGCAATCATTATGCCATCATTTTTTATTTTGAATCTACTGTTTAAATGCAGCAACATCCGGAAAAAAAACAAGTAAATAAATGCAGCAATATCACAGGGTATCACAGGGTATCAGAGGGGTTGGACACTCTAACTTACGCCCTCAGCCCAGCTCAAATGATTTTGAATTGCTATGAATTTAGGAAACAAACATCTGTTTCCCCCTGTGTTGAGGTCCAACTGTATAACGAGGAATGTCCTGAGAACTAAATTCCATGTTTTTGTGGAATGGGTAATTAAGAGACAATAATATCGAAATGTGTATTACACCACTGAATGGAGCCATACTATGTATTAAAGGACAATAATAAATATAAGCACATCTGACACAAATTATTAAAAAATCAATTGTTTAGAACTTGGAAAATGCAGCCCCTTATTTTTTTGTACCCTTGGGGATTGATTCCACTGACCTGCACTTAAAATGCAACTGTACCTAACATTATCTACTTGGATGAAAAAGGCACAGCTGAAATCTCCAGGTGATGAGAAGATGCAGGAAATGGAGTCTAACTTAGAAACTGGACACACACAGTGGGACTTGGGAAGGTGACAGCTTAATAGGCACTCAAGACTGACAGCACTCCTACCTGCGCACAGGAATGAGATGTTTGACTTTCTGCCAAGTTCGGTCCTGATGGCTCAGGACCAAGTGGGTGGAGCAGGTCTCTGGGGAATGTTCTCTGATCTGAAGTTGAGTGGAGCTAAAGCGAGCAGAGCCAGCTCGGAATGGTTCTTCAGGAAGTGTTTTGTCAATATGAGATGATGAGTGGAAGACTGTCAAAGCTCTTCCAATTGAGCAAGTATGTTCACATTATTATGCCAAAGTGTGGTTATGTATAAAGTGCATGTTCATTTGGGGAATTCCTCATCTGAAGAGTTAAAGAAATGAAAGGAACAAATGAAAAGATGGTATGGCAAACCATTTGTTTGACTGCTTTTCCTTGGATTTCTCATGTAGCCACTTTTGAAAACCTTTTACAGATTTCCCAAGTTCTGTGACTGTAAGGCCTCAAAAATCACCCACTCAGCAGGTTCCTGAGCAAACCTTGATTTTTTCATTATTATAACCACCATGTACTGGGCACTATGTCCCAAGTACTGTGTTAAGCTACATTATAAAACTGATAATAATAATTGATCTTTTTGGTACAGATTTACAAAGAGATAGTTCCTCATTACAAATAAGAACAAGTAGACAGAAAATAGCTCAAAGGAATTAGTCATCATGCTGGCTGATAGATATAATCACACCAAGTATGTCAGAGTTAGGAAATACCACAAGGTTAAGAAGATTACAAAGGACAAAGATGACTATAATTACTTACGTTTAACTGAATAGTATAATTGAATCACATAATTCATTTCCATTATTTAAGTTCCTGGCTTAAGAGTGGGATGTTTCCATGAATCAGGAATTACTTTTTGCTAGCCAAAGATTACTGGGGAGCAGGAGATAGGGGGCATGGGGGCAGTGGTTAACATTCAATGTGGCAATTAAAGCTCTCCTGCTCCTACACCTCTCCCTGAAAATTCTATGACAAAAGAATTGTAAACTACAATAGGACAAGCCTTTGACTTCTCTGGGGTGTAAAGAATTCTAGGAAGCCACTAGAAAAGCAACCATTTGTATGACAATGCTCTTAATCAAGGCTGTATGTTAGGAAGAGCAGGCTACAGCAGTGGATCTGAATTTGAGGCTCCTTTCACAGGTTTTGGACCTCAGCAAGGTCACAGCCTCTGAGATTCCGGTCTGTGAAATAGTGCTGAGTCCTACTTACCTTGCAGGTTACCTGTGAGGATTACATGAGATGACACATGTGCACGCACTCGTTAGCTTGTAGGGTCTACAAAAGAAAGAGATCATCATTCATAAATGTATTTCGCCTTCCATTCCCAGTGCATACTCATAACTATAGTTTTTCTGAGCAATAGACAATATTAAATTCAAAGTACACTTTAATGTAACAATTATTTCAGACCACGCAGTCTTGTTCATTTTTTTTTTTGAAATTGTCTTTTATGAGAAATGGTTTCGTCATTTTGCTGTCACACAATCTGCTTTTAATCTTGTTATGGTATTCCACTGGGCCAAACTCAGAAACTAGAACCCAGCCAAGCTGTGGGAGGCTTCACCAGACTCCTGCATTGTTTCAGTTCCACCGAGGTCTCTGTGAGGGGGATAGGAGTGAAGGGAAGTGAGGAAGAGTGGGGGGCGGGGCCGGGAGGAGGCAGAGGGAAGGAGTTAGTTTCCAGCTCTGTGGAAATATCCCTGGCCAGGACAAAAAGTCTCAGAACTTTCCTCGGATTCGAGAAAAACATCAAGTCAGTGTCAGTCTGAGCCCACCACCAATTCAGTCCTCAGCTCTACTATTCTTTGGCAAGACTCCATTTGGAAAGCCCATCCTTTGGGCTATAGGACTTGGTGCATTCTGCTGCCACCCACGGCCTGGAGAGCAGTATCAACAGCAGAAGAGCAGGCTTACTTAGTTTGTGGCAAGGCCGGCTTCATCACAGAGTAGACGTTTGCTTAAGCCTCAAAGCTTATTAGATAGATTAATGGGTGATTTGGGCTAGCCATCTGGGCTAGCTCCCTGTTTTGGTGTCCGTGTACCTTCACGTTTGTTGTGCTCACTTGTTTATGTGGCAGGAGGAAAAGGGTGGGTTGTAAGCCTGGGTATGGGAGGGGTCTCTTCATAAATCATTTCAAATAATGGTTCATTTCAAATAATCTATTTTTAATAAAAAATGAAACTCCACTTCTATCAAATTTTGCTTGTAAGACTTAGACCACATTCACATTTGCTGATTTCAGTTTTGCCTTCATACCATAAACATCATCTTGCCTGGGAATATACATTATGGGACAAGGGAAAATAGATCACTAGACATTGATTCTCTGTCATTACTCATCCATCACTAGGTGCCCAACACAGACGCCCTAGGATTTAAATAGAGGCATGCGTGTGTTGGGAAAACCTTGGTTTCTCTCCATTCTCCTCATTTGCTCATCAGGGTGCAAAAGACAGCCCACTCGCCTAGCAGTGACAAAGCTGACAAAGACCAAAGTTATTATTACAACATTCTAGAGAGCCTTATTGGAAGGCTGAATACTTTGAAAAGAAACACAGAATGAGTAAGGCACCAGGTTGTCTGTGGTTGAGTCCTATGTTTGCTCCTTACCAGCTATTACCCTTGGGCAAGTTCTTAATTTCTTTGTACCTCAGTTTCTCCATCTGTAAATTGGGGATAATCACAATATTTTTTTTTTATGTGATGGTGAGGAGTCACTGATTTGACACATGTAAAGCAAGTAAAACAGTACCAAGGTTAGAGTAGATGTTCAATAGCCATTACTTATTCTTGTTATTATTAGAAAAATATACCACTCAATAATTATAACAGGAAAAAAAATTCCTCCCTCCTACCTCTCTAACCAAAGGGACTAAAACTCAAAGAGGTAGTAATAGAGAAAAATAAGATTTGAGTTCACTGAAACATTCAACACAATAGCCGTAATCTTAAAACTGTGTAACAGAAGTAAACCTAGACAGAAATTAACCTTGTTAAGGCAGAGTTCTGCATTTGCCCGATATGAATTCCGATGTTGGTTTTCCTCATCCTGGAACACCTACCAAATCAGACACAATGTCATATTACCTAAGAGTAACATGAGTCTTAACCCATGACTTCCACTCTCTATAAGAATTATGTATAGTTTGGGTATTGTAGATTGTGTGTACTTAATTCAAGCATAAAGCATTTGCAATGGCTCAGTTTTATGATTTCAGTTTTAATTTCTCTTTAGCGCAAAACCAGTAGCAAACTCTTTCCTAGTGTTAACCAGGGTGGTTTCCCTAGTGTTAAGCAGCGTTAAACAGTAATGGTCCAATATGGAGCCTCTTCTGTTTTTCCCAAGTTGACCATGACAGTGCCGCCTGGTGCTCGCCACCTGCTTAGGGGCTCCAGTTTCCACTCACATGCAGTTCTTAGTTTTTGTTGCTTGTTAACCCCAGGAGTGGCTGTATGTTATAGTTACTGCTCCCCAACTAAGCACTCTCTGTCTTAACGTGTTATGCAGCAAAGGGAAGGGGGTGACAGTTCAATCCCTCTTCAGCAAGAAAGAATTTCTGGCTCAAAGGGGAAGCTAAAGCAGATCTCTCCTTGTGAGAAGATAGGGTACTGTGAAATCTAGAGAACTCTGTTTAAGAGCCTTCTGGCCACAGGATTGGGATGTTACTATTTAATTTTTCTGGGCCTAATATTGTATGATTTGCTTGCCTTTCAGGCAAGGTTTCTCCCAGCTTTTTCTTTTGCAGGCTACTGCAAGGAGAAAAGCCTTCCTAGGTCTTTCTTCCAGATGCACTGCTGGAACCAGACAGTTCTCGAAGGAGCCTCTATAAACCCAAGAGCTTCCAGTTTGGAGGACCCTTAACCTTAAGTCAGGCTTCCTACCCTCAGTTTAGCTAACATGGGGGTGGGAAACAGCTGATGAAGTTGATTTATCATCACTCTTCATCTCACATAGTGTTGCGACCTCAACTCTATGCAAGAACAAGTATGCCACAAAAAAGATCAAAGTAAAAACAATAAAATGGAGAAAAAATGGGAACAACTAGACATCTACATGCAAAAAATATGAATCAGATACAGACCTTACATTCTTTACAAAAATCAACTCAAAATGGATCATAGACATAGACGTTAAATGCAGAACTATAAAACTCCTAGAAGGTAACATAGGAGAAAATCTACACAACCTCGAGTTTGGTGATGACGGTTTAGGTATGATCCAAAGCATGATCTATGAGAGACCTGTTAATCTGAGCTTCGTTAAAATTAAAAACTTCTGCACTGAGAAAGACACTATTAAGAGAATGAAAAGACAAGCCACAGACTGGGAGAAAGTGTTTCCAAAAAGTCTATCTGATAAAGAACTGTTATACAAAATATACAAGGAACTCTTATAATTCAACAATAAGAAAACAAACAACCTGATTTAAAAATGAGCCAAAGACCTTAACAGACACCTCACCAAACAACATATATAGATGGCAAGTAGGCATGTAAAAAGATGGTCTACATCATGTGTCATCAGAGAAATGCATATTAAAATGACAATGAGCTACGACTACACATATATTAGAATGACCAAAATGCAGAACCCTGACACCTCTGAATGCTGGTGACAGTGTGGAGCCACAGGAACTCTCGTTCATCACTGGGAGGAATGCAAAATGATACAGCCATCTTGGCAGACAGTTTGGCAGTTTCTTAAAACACTAACCATTCTCTTATCCTGTGATGCAGTGTTCATGATCTTTAGTTTTTATACAAAGAAATCAAAAACTTATGACCACACAAAACCTGAAATAGACATTTGTAGCAGCTTTGTTCATAATTGTCAACACTTGGAAGCAACTAAGCTGTCCTTCAGTGGGTGAACAGATAAATAAACTGTAGTATAAGCAAACAAAGGAATATTATTCAGTGCTAAAAAGAAATGAGCTATCTGACCTTGAAAAGATATATAAAGGAAACTTAAATGCATATTACCAAGTGAAAGAGGTCACTCTGAAAATTCTGCATACAATATGATCCCAACTGTATGTCATTCTGGAAAAGAAAACAAAAACCAAAACCAAAAAACTATGGAGACAATAAAGAGACGAATGGTTGCCAGGAATCAATAGAAAGGGAGGGGAGGAAAGGTTGGGGGGGGTGAATAGGCAGAGCACAAAGGACATTTAGGGCAGTGAAAATACTCTGTATATTACTGTAATGGGGGACACATACTGTATGGACACATAAATTTGTCCAAACCCATAGAATGTACAACACTAAGGATGAACCCTGTGAACCTAAAACTGCTCTTAAAAAAATTATGTCTTTTTTGGGGCACCTGGGTGGCTCAGTTGATGAAGCAACAGACTTTGGCTCAGGTCATGATCTCACCACTCATGGATTTGAGCCCATCATCAGGCTCTTCGCTGACAGCTCAGAGCTTGGAGCCTGCTTCAGATTCTGTGTCTCCCTCTCTCTCTGCCCCTCCCCTGCTCATGTGTGCACGCACACGGTCTCTCTCTCTCTCAATCTTTCTCTCAAAAATGAATAAACATTTTTAAAAATTTTTTATTAGGTTTTTTTTTAATCAAGATTTGACCTCCACTCCTGAGCCTGAGGCCCTAAACCAAATGGCCTGTCCATCCCCACCCTCTCTTGTAAGATCTGTACAAGTTCCCATACAAATCATCCCCCAGAAAGCCTGCGTAGCACAAATGTGGGTAAAGTACTATTTCTCAGTATTTTCAAGAACATGAAGCAATGGACTCATTCTCCAGGAAAATTCCACATCACTCATTTACATGACATTTTGGAAAGCTAGGCTTCCATTACTCCTGTGGCCATCCTTGGACCCAAGAGGTCTGGAGGACCTGAACAAGAGGTAGGACTCAGTGTTGGGGACATGAAATATTTGTTACCCTGGGAGAAAGGGAAGCTAGCCTCCACCAATACTCCAAAGGAAGTCTGTCATCATCTTCTGTCCTTGATTGATTCTTCATGGAAATCAACCATGAAAGACCTCAGCTTGCTGTAGCAATGGATTTAGTGGCCCACAAGTTTTGAGAAAAGCTACACTGTGATCACCTAACCCTAGCAGCAGTTATCTGTAAGAATTTTCTTAGGGACCTGTAATGAGGAGAGAGAGCCTTGAGCATCCCTTGCCTGCTCAGCACAGAAGGCTTAAGCTAAAATTCTTGGAAACTTTCACACAATGAATCAAGCTCTTATGAAACCCATACTCTGTCTCCAACATGGGCTAGATACTATGAGAAATGGGGCATTTCCCAAAAATGTGTAAGACCTGGTCCCTAACCTCGAATACGTCGGGGGTTACAAACCAAATACATATCATTTTATGAGTGGGGGGAGAGAGAAAGAGAAGGAGAGAGAGGGTGAAGGAGGGGAGAGAGAGACAGAGAGAGAGAGAATTTATTTTTGTGTCCCTGTAACTGCCATTCTCCTCAAAATATACTTTTTTCTACCCACCTCCACCTTAATCCTCTAGAATCTACCTTTCCAATATTGTCTTAGCAACCCACTTACTGATTAGCAAGCCAAACAGACCAGCATGAATAGCGACACTGAGACTCAGATCTCTGGCTCTGGGGCTGTTTTTATACCACCACAGAGTTTCAAGGTCAAAAGGACTGTAGATGTCATCCAGTCCAAACTCTCTTCCATTGTTTAGGAAAGAGACACCTGGAGACATGCTCTCCAAACTTCCTAGGAAGTTTCCTAGAAACCTGGTTTCTGTGAAAATCTGGCCAATAAAATCAGCCTTGTGCCCATGAAGAAGCAGATGTTAGGACACAAAGCACACCTGAACAATGTCACTGGCACGAGCAGAAGAAAATCACCTCAGAGATTCAGGCCGCCATAGCTCCAAATTGTGTGACACAGGACCACACATTGAATTATCCCTTCGACCAACCGAAGGTCACCACACCAGCCATATCGCAGTCATCAAGCCTAAATTTCAAAGTCAGTATAGAGTTTAGGTAGTTCATACCCAAACTAGCTCTAGCCCAGCTAAGAAATCCTTGAGGGTAAGGATTGAGCCTCATTCATCTGTGCATCTCTAGGCCTGGTACGACGCCTAACAGTCAGTGGACAGCTTAGCATGGTTTTGCTGAACCAAACTGAAATGCCCAAACTAAGTTGTACTGAATAATGCAGAATGAGTTATCATGAGTGAGAGCAATATCAAGTATGGAAAATGTGACCATAGCGGGAAAGAAATGATGAGCGGACCACCTGCCCTCCTCAACTCCCCAGCCACCGGTGGGAATCCCTCAATCCAGAGAGAAATAGCCACTCATAAGTACAATGAGATAAAGATACTGATTCCATCTGGAAATAATATTATAATAATAATATTAACATAGAATAATAGTAATACTTGAATAATTCAGTTACGATCACTAAGCATAGAAATGGGATTTGATTTTTTTTAAAGACGTAGAAATTGAGCTGAGTTTCAAAGAATGGGTAAGATTTCGTATCAACATTTAGGGAGGGGGAAAAAGGGAAGAAATGTGAGAAGATACTGTCCAAAGGGTAGGAAGAAAACAAGGACAGAGTGATGTCACAGCAGCCAAGAGGAGGTAGGGCTTCAGTGAGGGAACTGGAAGAGTTTTGATGGCAACAGATGTAGTAAAATTGATAAGGACTGAACTTACCCTTATTGAATTCAGCAATCAGGAGGCTAGAGTTGACTTTAGCAGGAGCCTATGAATAGCTAGGAAAGCAGCCAGATTGTAGCGGCCAGAAAAGAAATGATAGGCAAAGGCCCCAAGAGAACACCTGCTTTCAGGTCACTTGGTGAAAATAGCCTGAGTGCGTGCAGAGCAGAATTAAGGAGAGTTCTGTACAATAAGAGAAACTTCAACTTCTTCAGAGGGGACGTGGCAGGACCCAGTGAAGTGAGAGAGGTTCGGGGTGTAAGAGAAAGCAGGACAGTGTGGAGGGAGAGGGGTTTGCCTTAGAAAGAGGAAAGAACATATACACAAACACCCTGCACGCTGGCAACCGTCCTCTTCCCATATCGTATAGACAGATTTTCAAGAAAAAAAATTAGTTTCATATTTTTGTCTTTTCAAAAATGTCAAGACAGCAAAACTCACAGCGAGGGCATATTCCGTATCAGGCTTTGTACTAGATAATTTGAGACTGACTCGATCATTATAAAAATTCTCAGATGCTCAGCTGGCTGTGGAGGTGAGATGCTAGCCGGGTGACATCTGGTCACAGTTCTGAGATTCGAGTTCAGGGCATCAAATACGCTCGTGTGGAAGGGCCCTGGCAGAGCTGACAGGCCACTGCCATCTGTGCACTGACCATTCCGGGATGGCAAAGAAGAGAATGACTAAGTCCCTGGCATTCCCCCAGTGACCTCCTTCTCCATTAGTGAGCATCTAAGTTAGGCAAGTCACTCACAAAATATTATCTTCTTTCATCCTGTAGAGGAAAATAAAATACCCTCAGGCAGGTACTCATAACTGGCCTATTCACCGAACATTTGTGAAGCACCTGTTCCATGCCAGGCTGCACCACTTTGCTTTTGCTGCATTAACAGCTCACCCCCAAACAGCAAGCATGTATTACTTCTCATGATCTGTATGCCCAGGTAAGTAACAGGGATTCTGAGGAAAGAATACATACTGCTATAAAGGTAAGAGTGGGCATTTCTGCTTGGGGAGCTCAGGGAAGGCTCTGCAAAAAGAAGTGTTTGGTGGAAGTCTCAGACCTCAGGCATGGGGTGCGATCTGATCAGGCAAAGAAGGAAAGCGGGTGGCACATTTGAAGAAACAGCACCAGCAGGCAAAGTGCAGAGCAATGGAAACCACAAGGGGAGTGTGGGTAGCTGTCCAGGATCGTGTGAGAAGGACACAGCATGGTAGATGACACAGGAGAAGTTGGAAAAGTTCCATCTTAAGGGATCGTAAGCAAAGCCAGGGTTGTCTTTGCCGAACTAAGGGAAAGACGGTGGAGAAGAGGCGACATTTTTGAGAACTATTTTGAAGTAGACTTGACATTGGGATGCACAAAGTCAGTGGACACGGTGCAGGGGGTACAAATCCCAGGTTTTATTCTGTGTTAGGAGATGGACAGTAGTGCTATTCGTCAGGAGAGAAATACAGTGATAACAGAAATAACAGTGATGAATTTGTCGTGTCTCTGAGACTTCCTAGAAAGGCTGTTCAATGGCTGGTTGTATCGATTGGTTGGGAGTTCAAAAAGAAAGTTCTGGGCTGAGAATTTGATTTGCAAGCTGTCAGCATACGTAGTGCTTTAGGGCTATTAAAAAGAATGGAGGTCTTAATCATAGATCATCCCAGCTGGGCAAAAAAAAAAAGAGAGGAAGAAGAAAGTAATTTCTTTTTCAAAAAACGAACAATCATTTTCAAATTCTTTTCTCTCCCAACAAAGGAATTAGCCGAGGGTCTGTTTCAAGACCAAACAAAAAGGGGGAAGCGATCTTCTTTCTACATGAAGGCAATGGGTAATTCATGAGGCTCTGAAAAATACAGCTGCAGTTTGGCCAATAATTTCCTGTGCCTGTGTAAACAGTGCCATGTTCTCTGAAGCTTTTTCCTTCTTCGAAAAGGTAAACTTTGCTTTGCCAATAAGTAGAGGCAGAACAATGCACTCGGTCTCCAAGTTCTTTTAGAAGAGTCTTCAGATATTAAATGCTGTCGTCCTTTGGTTACTTCTTCCCTGGAGAGCTGGATTAGGAACACATTAAGTACAAGAGGCCAGATACAGTTAGCTGTCATTACTGTGTAGCCCTTTAAGAGTGAGAAGGGGGAGGAGGAGGAATCCCAGCAGCAGATTCTCCCCCCCCTCCTCCCCCAACCCCCACCCCCACCCCTACCCCCAAGCATTTCCCTACATCATAGTAACTGTTTGCTACTGTTTGAGGAATATTTTGCCACTCCACCAAAAAGAAAAACAGAAGCAGTAAGTTTGCCAGCAAGGACATTTGGGGAATACTAGACCCTAAATCCTCTCTTAGAAAATCGCCAGAGTGAAGAAACTTAAGCCAGTGCTTCCCCAAATCTTTTTGGCCAAGGAAACTTCATTTTGCAGAGCTCTAATTATGATCTTAGGGTCTCACCAAACACGAAGACGCATCTGAGGAAACGCTGTCTCTGGGGCATTCAGCCACTGGCTCTACAGAGTCACCCCAACTTCCCTCTTGGCATTTCTGTCAGGGCTCACTTGGGTTTGTGAAACAAGGCGGCACATTTTCCCCGTCTCTGCAGACCTGGGGACAGGATCTCCGCTCCGGGCGGTCTCTCCCAATTTAAATTCTGAATTTGAGTGGTCAAAACAGCTGCCTCCCCTCCCCCACACCTGCCGTGCTCTGGGAGGGATTCCTATTGAAGAGGAAATCCACCATTTCCTGCCCTCGCAGCGCCTCTGCTGAAGTGGGCCTTTGACCTGCTGAATTGGGGGTCTGTCTCTGGGATTTTTCCAGGACAGAGGAAGAAACTCCTCTTAGAAAAGACTCTTTGTCCTTAAGCAGCACACCTCTAGGGGAAAATAAAAAATGAACACAGTCAGGTTTTTGTTGCCTTATTTTCTGTTTTATTCCTTATATCGAGTCAGTGAGAAGCGCTCTTAAAAAAAAAAAAAAAGCAAAATCCAGTTCAGGAAAAGTAAAAATGTTTATGACAGCTTTTTTTTTTTTTTTTTGAGATATCATATCCTCTTCCACATCAGGAAATGCACCATCTGCATGTGTTCTTAAGGGTTCTCTTTTTATTTCCTCATTGCCACAGATTTTCGTTTTTGGCTAAAATGTCAGACACTATAAACTTGCACGTACCTCTGAACTAACTTTGTGTAAGATGAGACCAGGGGAGCTGAGGGAAAGTGCTTTTCAAAAATGGGAAGGTGGAAGGAATTGAGAAGGAATTGAACTAGTATCAAAGTTTAGCCATGACAAATAAACACAGAGACAAATAAGCAAATATGCCATGACTTCATGAGGAGATTCCAGGTGCTGGCGAAGGATGTGGGAAGAGAAGAATGGAGTGAATAAAAGAAAGGGACTGCGAATGGGGGTGGGGGCGGGGGGGGGTGCGCCTGCAAATACTTGTATGGAGTTCTGACTTTTCACTCTCACTTACGTTGTTCGAAATCATTAGACGGCACCCTTGTGTTTGCATCACTTCCTCATGTGTGTAGTGGAGGCTGGAGAATAATCTCTCATCTTTCTTCTTGGGTCTTTGATTTGTTTCTTCAACCCACACTACATCATCTGCTCTGTGTTCAGGTCCAAATGCTACCTTCCAGGCTCACCTAGATATCCCAACCCACTGGAGGCCCCCCCCCCCCCCCCCCCCCGGTGCCACAGGGGAGGAGGGAAGGTTGACTGAGTCACTCAGCTCAGGAAGACCTTTCTCAAGGCACATACAAGTAGGTAGGATTTATATTGATCGCACTCAGCTTCAAGTAATTAATAAGGTGGATTAAATACAAAGATATCTGGTGGGGGGGGGGGCGCCTGGCTGGCTCAGTCTGGTTAAGCAGCCGACTTCGTCTCAGGTCATGATCTCGCAGTCTGTGAGTTCAAGCCCTGCGTCAGGCTCTGTGCTGATGGCTCTGTGCCTGGAGCCTGCTTCGGATTCTGTGTCTCCCTCTCTCTGCCCTCCTCCTGCTCACGCTCTGTCTCTATGTCTCAAAAATAAATAAATGTTAAAAAATTTAAAAAAAGATATCTAGAGGGAAGCGACTACTGGTTTTGGTTTTGTATCTTGACAAAATCAGTCTGATGTCTGCCATTTTTATAGACTTTCTCTGATGGTCATAAAATGATCACCTCTACTGTAGATATCACATCTGCATTCTGTCTTTCTTTTGGGGTCTACGAAAGAGAAGGCAGTAGGTGCAATGATATCTTTCCCTTTTACCAGGAAAGAAATATTTCCCAGAAGCCCCCAACAAGTTTTGACTTCTAATTCATTGGCCAAAAACATGTGACATAGACATTCCTAGTTTCAAGGGGACTGGAAAAGAGGGCATTGAGGTTTCCCAGCCTCCAAAATGGGCAAAAAAGATTGAGTAGGTCTATTGACTTAGCCAATTATCCATTAATTTTATTATTGCCGGGTGCGCATTCCTAACTTTAGATCAAGGGGCCCATCATGAAACTAGTAAGACCATATTCTGCACATCACTTCACTTGACCACTGGTAGTTGAGCTGTGCTATGAGTGAGCTAATAACTTTGTTCTCATTTAAAATAAAAGCTTTTAAAGTGTTTTGTTTTTTTTTCAGGACCACTCATGTCTTCCCCAAACTCTCAAGTGTCTTTGGTTTACATCAAAGTCCTATCTAATTTTCTCCCCAGGGGAAACCTACCACAATAGTAAAGTTGTATGTTTCCACAGGGATTTTCCCTAAACTGTTAATGAGTTGTGACTTCCTTATATGTACATGCAGACGAGACTGGTGCACTCCAAGCAGGTAGACAGAATTTGAACCAGATGGTTCAAGGAAAGGAAACTGGATTAGCAGATCATTTCAAACACCTCCATGTGTTGACTGAAATCCATAAGGGGAATGACAAAACATGTACCTTATTTTCTCAACAAACTGTGCACCATATTGAATGTTAAACATTATATTGAGGGAGGTGTAGAGCAAGCTCTGGTTTTTCTTTCCTTGTCACTAGAACCATAAGCCTAGTTTTGCCTAATTAATGTATATGGGCGGGGTGGGGAGGGAGGAGAAAGAAACACATGCTGCTTCATAAACTCATACCACTGAGGGACCCCATGGTAATCCTCTAGCAATGGCATTTGAATAAATTGGAGGTGGCATGGGTGTGTCTAATTTCCATGAGTTCCTGTATGGAAAGCAAATCCCATTTTGCTTGATTTTCCAGTTTAAACAATAAACGGTTAGAGTCTCTCATCCCCACCCTTAAACCAACTTCATTGAAACTAGGGCTGATGCAAATTAAGGCACTTTCCAGTACTCAAGCCCCCAAGTCCCTACCCCCAGTTTAATTAAAGCCTAATTTGGTTGAGGAGTAAACTGATATTTACAAATCGGGAGAAAATCTGGTTCCAGTAATTAAAGGGATTTTCTAAATCTTGTCCTCCATGTTGGAACACCCATTTTAATAGTTAATTAAAGACTCCTTAACCATCCTTTGAAGGAAATTTGAAAAAGAAAGATTAGGGACCTGCCACAAAGACATTTCTGACAATAGGGACTGAAATTCTTTGTTAGGCGCTGTAGGGAAAACTAAGGTCTTCATTTACCTAAAACACTTGAGTATGCAAACTTTTTTTTTTCTTTTAACAAAAGGAGATACTTATTTGCCTTCACAAATAAGTATAATTTGAGGGTAACCCTGCCAATTTTACAGCTGTTCCACAAATATAAGCCAGCTTGCAATCACCAGCACACCACCGCCATTACAGTTAGGGTAGGTTGGGAGCAAAGACATCTTGTTCCTTTGGTTTCTCAGGCTACGGCTGGTGTGTCAAAATATCAAACTCCTTAGGCCAGTTCCCTAGGTACAAGGAAGAGCAACATTCCTTCTTGGAGCTTCCATGTGCTTCTCATATTCGAAACTGATCAACATATAACCAGCTTTGTGCTAGGTGCTGGGAGGAATACAGTTGAATACAGTCTAGTCATGGCTGCTCAGGGACTTGACCCTAATTAAGAAGAAAAACACTTGTCCAGATAATGCTAATGGGAGACACAGAAGATATGCTGAAGGTACAAAGGACAATGTGAGAATGAGGGAAGGGAGAGAGACTGAATGAGCAGCCCTTCTGAAGGTGTTAGTCAAGCGCTTTCTTAACAGGTAGGGAGAAGCAGATATCCTCTGGAGAATAACATTGCCTAACAAAGAGAACAAGGACATGGGCAGGAAAGGGCAATGCACATTCCAGAAAGAGCCTGGAGATCCCTGGGGCTGGAGCTCAGGGTTCTCAGGGCCTGGGGCTGGGAGGAGGGAAAGAAAGCATGAGGTCAGCAAAGACGATATTGTGGAGAAGCTTCCCCACACACACACATCCTCAGGCAAAAAGTTTGTTTCATTGCATGGAAAAAAAAGGTTTGGAGGGGATTGAAGTAACTAGGTAGGGAACAAACAGAGACACATAAGAGACCGGTTCAGGTGATACTGCTCAACACTGTGACAGCAGTGCCCAAAAGTGTGCTCTAAGGTGAGAGGTCTTCAAAGAGTGATACTTACACCCTGAGGGACCCACAGACTTTCCAGGGGGTACAGATGCTAAATAAAACGTTTGAAGGGAATCAATTTCTAAATCTTCAACTCTTCTATGTCTTCTATGTTTTTTGTTTTTTTTTTTGGTGTCTTATATGCTCTAGATATCCTTTTCTAAAACTGCCTGATTGCCCAAACCACACTTGAAAAAGAAAGACAAGCACTTCTCTTAAGCTAAATCTTTTTATGGTGGGTTAATTATTCAGCAAGTCACCTTATACGTAGGGGCTTCCTGCCTTGTCATCTCGGTTCCTTCTGTTAAGAATGAAATATAACCTTTTAGGGAGATTCTAAATTTAAAATAATCAAAGCAGTATAGATTAGTGGCATGGATCATTCAAATGTTCTTGGGACGTTTCCTAGAATTATCAAGTTTTTAAAGGTGAAACCCACAAGTAGGGATTCTATTCAAATTCTTTCTGATCCAAACAGCATTTCGGGAAGTCACCTAAAATCTATTTTCTCAAATCTGTATTAAAATATTTCTTTTAATTACAGTCAGTTCTCATCTTATTTCAAATTACAACATGTTTAATGTTTTCTACTGCCTGCTTACAAAGAGTGTCCTTTATTTTTTTTATCTTTTTAAAGTTTATTTATTCATTTTAAGAGCAAGAAATTAGAGGAGAGGGAGATAGAGAGGGAGAGAGAATCCCAAGTAGGCTCCACAAGGTCAGCACAGAGCCCGACGCAGGGCTCAATCCTACAAACCAGCCTGATCCCACTAATTATGAGATCACAATCTGAGCTGAAACCAAGAGTTGGATGCTTAACCCACTGAGACACCCAGGTGCCCCAAGGTTTGTACTTCTTTAAATCCAGGATGAAAATTTTAGATGTTAACTCCACCAGAGGGTACATAGTTTTTGAAAAATCTTTTGGGAGTGCCCAAACAAATAAATGAGTTTTTAAAAACCCCATTTCTTTGGGATGTCATTATGAGTTGGGAAGGCCAACAAAGTCGGGGAGAGATTGGTTTCTGTGGTAAAGTCAAATTTGAGAAACGCTGAGTTAGGGCAGAGCAGGTCTCAGATACTTTTAATATGCTAATGCGGTGAGGATTCTCTGAGATCTGTAGTATTCAGTTTCTCCCAAGTGTTGGCCAGAGGGGAGAGGAGAGCTATGGGGTAACTTGGGAGCACGTTAAACCTCCCCCTCAATAATCTCCATCACTACAACCCTACCCACCTACCACCCTAAAACAAACTGAGTAAATACAGTATCGGTGCTATTAACACAAGCTTCAGGTAATGTTCTGGAGCCTATACAGATGGGCCACCACTAGCAATTTGGGCACAACTGGCAAACAAGATGTCCTCTGAGAATAAGGTTCTGGAGCAGTAGTTCAAATCAACCCTGGTCATCATAATGTCATGCAGGAGAAGCAGACCTTTGAAGCAAATGCGAAGAAAATGATAGGCCCCTAAATTACCTATGTATTTCTTTTTTTTTAATGTTTGTTTATTTATTTTGAAAGAGAGAGAATGAGTGGCAGAGAGAGAGGGAGACAGAGAATCCCAAGCAGGCTTCATGATGAAGGGCTCAATGCCATGAACCATGAGATCATGACCTGAACCGAAATCAAGTGTCGGATGGGACTGAGCCACCCCGGCGCCGCCCACCCCCTACCTCTGTATTTCCCTTATAATATCCAGATGTGCAAATTGGATATTTTTCCTATTGAATTATCTGGAAATTTGCTTCAGTTCTTAACATCATTTTGTATGAATTCGTGCAAACTCTGTTCAAAGAATATTTAGATCATTCCTGGTTTGGGCCTTATTAGTGACGTAGTCTTCATACCACGAAGTGCGTAGAAGAAAGCCAGTTGGCTAGAGGCATGAGCCAGAAGTAGAGACAAACCCCATGATAATGAATTCCTTCACGTATCATCAGTTCATACTACAGGTCAGATCCTATCACTTACATCTATTTCGCATGGTATGGATTTCCAAGATAATTCAGAATTCTTGCAAGTGCTGTCTTTGCCCCTCTTGAACAAGATTCTAAAAGTGCCCTTTGTTGTCCATATAATGTCCCCTAACACCTCCAACTCAGTTAATTCTCTGAATATAAAGATGTATTTCCAACTCCTAAATTAATAAAATCCATAACCTATTGGTTGACCGAATCTTTGACTTTTCAACTGAGGATTCGCCTTTGTGTCTGATGATGACATATGTCATCATGCAAAACAGAAAGGCCATCCGGCAGGAGCTGCTCTGTTAGATAAGGAGGAATGTCAGATTCTTACAGCAGCAATGCTCAATACAGAACTGTGATGAATGCTGTAAAAATGAATGGTTCCCCAACGCAAAATGTGCTTCAGATGCAGTCTTCTTATCTCCCTTTGCACATCTGTGCTGTCTCTGCCCGATGATGAGTGATTCTGACATAGCCTTCCCTTGCCTCAGAGTCCCAAAGAGCAGTGTGAAAGATTTGGATAATTCCCTGATGCACAGTAGGCAACATATAATTTCAGAAATGAAATGGAAGCCCCATTTCAAAAGACAGTGTGATTGTCTATGAACTTTCTTTTATTATAACACATCATTACATTATTTTGTAAATACATATTTTCCGAGCCATCTGTTTTGTCTGTTTTACCGAGATCTCCTCAAGGACATGGGCTGTGTGGGCCTTATTTATCTTCATACCCTGAACAGCCAGCACGGAGACTGACCCAAAGTAGACACTCCATAAATATTTGCTAAATGAATGAATGGAAAAGGGAGTGAATGAATTATGAAGGAAGGAAGGAATTCAAGATTTGAGTGTCTATCTTTTTTTTTTAAGTTTATTTCTTTTGAGAGAGAGGGAGAGCAAGGGAGGAGTGGTGGGGGGTAGAAAAAAAGAATCCCAAGCAGGTTACACACTGCCAGTGCGAAGCCCAACACAAGGCTCGAACTCCCAAACGATGAGATCATGACCTGGGCCAAAATCGAGATTCAGATGCTTAACTGAGTGAGCTACCCAGGCGCCTCTGAGTCTCTTTCTTCTTCTGGATGAAACAGTCTGATAAATCTAAGAACCATGTATTATCATGACCTGTCTGCACCACAGTGTGACAGGCAACAACTGACGTTTCTAGGTCTGAGAAATTTGTTCTGCCCTAGATTCTCTGAACAGTTGGGCTAAAACTTGTAGCCCATTCACTACTGAGCTATCCTAAGCTTTGTTGTGCTTTTTGTACTTTGAAATTTAACCCCACTTTTTTTCCAGATAGTGTTGTATTTCTGATGACAATGATCTTCCTTAAATCTGCATTTCTCCCCGACTTATCTTCTCTGTCACTTTTAACACACACCAACATTTTCTGTCTTTACTGCCTATATGTGCTATACATTCTTCTTTAGAAAAAAATTTATCTTTTTTGTTTCCTTTTTTTTTCTTTTCTGTAATTCGTTCCCGGGTCATCAGGTCTAAAAGCTGAGCCCTGAACTTGTCCTGAGTTCCCACGCCGCTTCCTCAGCTGGTCTGCCTGGTGCTATCTCTAAAACATTCCTAGAATTGCTCCTTGCTGAGATCGAAGCCCATGTGCACACCTTAATCTCAATTTCTCTTGACAGTTCCAATTTTTCTTTATATGGTCCACATACCTCCCTATTGTCTGAAGGTCTACAGATGAAAATCCTGTGTCTGTTCTCCATCTAAGAAATGCATATGCCACTTCCTTGATTGTTCTCATTATCTCTGACATTTTGGGACTTTTCTAGGCTGGCTTCCATCTTCGGACTTGATACCACTCTTCATGCTATTTTGTTAGAGCCAGTGATCCCAGGTAGAGACTTGTGTTTTGTTTCGTTTTTCCCTGGTTCTGCTACTGACGTGATAAAATGCTGGAGACAAGGTATTGAACTTGACTCTCTCAGTGAGTATAAAGCAGGGATTTAAAAATACTTGGCAATCATCCTTCTTTGGAGTGTAGCTCTAAGGCAGAATGGGTCTATAACCATCATAAAGAATTTATTATTATGGATCTCTATTAGCAGTACTATAATTTGACTGGTGATTGTAACAGAACTCAATGATATAAAGAAATATATTAGCCAGCACAGAAGCTCCAAAAAGCTCTATTATCATTGTCTTGAAGAACTATCTACCCACTGTGCACCCTTCCTTCTGTAAACCCTGCTGGAATCTTTTTAGCAAGCTTAAAACTGCCCAGCAGTTAATTTTTATCTTACCATATTCTGTGGGTTAGCCTTGTCCTGAAGAGATGATGAAACCTTTGGAAATAAGGCTTATGTTTGATCCTTGTCCTGAAACTCTGCAGTACGGGCTCCAGGACAGGTCATGGAAGTTCTCATGACCACTTTTTGAGTAGCAATAGGATTTCATTCTAATGATTCCCTTTGTCTTACAAGTGAATACGTGAATAAAGACAGCTTATGACTTAATGAGATTGAAAAGTTAAAAAAATACCAAGTTCAATACTTTTTATTTTTATGTCTCTGGAAAAGATATTGCTTCAAACCCTACTGAAGCCCTGAATTCAGTCCCAACACTCCCTGCATACTTAATAAATTCCCCCAAGATCTCCCTATTCCCCACTCCCCACTCCCCTGCTCTCAGGGGTTGATGCTGAGTGCCATTTGCCTCTTTTCATCTCACCCATGTTTTCCTGGCCATGTTCCCTTCCGGCCTCCTCACTCTCATAGGTCGACCTCTGAAAGTACCACATGTATCAGAGACAGTAGAACCAGCTGGCACGATGTCTTCCACACACAGACATCTCCACATGCTGCCCGTACTGGCTTTGTGGTCTCACTCCTCTTGTCTGCTGCTAGAGGAAGGGCGATATTCGAATTTACTGGGCATCTGCTCTGGGTCAGGGACTTTTCTACTGGTTGCCTTACAATGTCTCCGTGTTTGTGTGTGTGTGTATATGTGTGTGTGTGTATTTCTTCCCAAATCTCTCTCCCTGCCTCTCTTCTTCGCCCCTCCCTCCTCTCTCCTAGAGGTAGACTTGGGAAAGTGATGTACTGGTAAATGCATACCAGTCAGTCTGGTGGATAGAGCCCTGGTTTGCACATTGACAATTGTCATGGTGTCACGAGTACCCCTATGGCTGATTGCAAGTTGTCAATGTGGCATCACTGAGTGTGGAGGTGGCAACAGATGTATGCAATCTGCTCCAGAGAGCAGGGTGTCTCAGTCTCCGATTTGGGGTAAGAAGACATCACTCTGTAGCTCAAAACTCTCTTTCCCAAATTTTGTGTGAAACTAGCTCATCAAAACTAAGCACAAATTTGGCTTTTGTGTGTGTGTGTGTGGCATTCCAGTTTTAAAATCTGACTCGGTTCCCTTGTTACATGGGGACAGTCTAAGTATTCAGCAGAACATGCCACTACCAAATACGCCATCCTCTGCCCAAGTTTTGCTGTTGAACAAGGGCTACCTTCACTTGCAAGGAGCATTTTTCTCCAGTTCCTTCAATACAAAGCATGCACGGCAGTTGTAATGAAAGGCACTTAATAAAAAATAAATAATACCTTACGACCATTCATGCATATGACTTCCTGAGATTGCTAGAGCTGCCAACTAGCCCACGAGCTAACGATCCTGTAAATTTCCTTTTCTTTCCCAGTGTGGAGGTGAGATCTAATTTGAAAGATTAAAATCTTTGCATGATTACAGTATATGGTAATTGTTAAGCTCTGTAGTTACATGCTCAATAGCGACTAAGTGCAAAGAATTACAGGTGATTTGCGCTTGTAAGGTAAATTCCAAGAATTCTGCTTTTACAAAAAGACAAGGAAGTGGAGGTGGCAAACAACAGATATGCTAAGTGGAGCGATTTATGGTGAACTCCGGGAAAGAGGGACTTAGGGGTCTCTGGATTCACAACACGCCTTCCCTCGTGCATTTCACATTTCTTCAGTGGTGCTAAACTTTATTTACATAAAAGCCCTACTCAAGTAGGTAAAATTATCTAAGGAATACATAGCCTAAATTTTGAGAAGTATCAAATGTCTGCTCTTCTCACAGTAGAAGAGCCCGGCAAACTGTGTTCATCATTTTCAGAGACAAAAGCCAAGGCCAATCTTCTTGACTTCAATACTAGAGCCATGCTAGGATACTATTTATGTATATGTTTATACTTGTTCAAGAAAAAAAAACAGTAAGGCTTTTGGTGTTTATGCTTCTAACTCCACCTCTGTGTGGTTTTGTGCCAACCATTCTTTCTCTACCTTAGTAGACCACACCGGAAAATGCATTCATTAAACTAATATTTATTCAGCACCCAGTGCATACCAGGCTCCTGTTCTTGGCATCGGGGACATGATGATAAATAGAAGAGATAAGGTTTCTGCTCTCATGGACTCAGAGCCCAGCAGGAAAGAAGGATTAACTACTACTTACAAGTACTCCTTATAAGTCCTAGGAAAGAGGCGGTAGTGTGCGGTGAAGAATATAGTGTCTCTCCCAGGTTTCGGCGCCAAAGGAAGGCATCTATGAAGAAGTGATGTTTAATTTGAGACCTGAAAGATGAAGAAGTATGATTAGCTCGGGAAAGGGGGATAGAGCAAAGCCAGTCTTTTCTCCAGGCAAACAATCCAAGAGGAGTTTTCAAAGCTATTAATGCCTTTCTCTGAAGCACCCCTCTCCCTCCAAACCATGAAGATCCCCAGCCCAGTTTGCTCGTTGTAGCTAAGATATTTTTAGTTCTCTACTTATAACTCCTAATGTTACTGAGAGCTGCAGGCATAATTCTAAGAGAACAAGAAATAGCAGACTTGGTGACTCTGGGCCCTTCTGTAGACAGGCAATAGTGAGGCACTAGAAATTAAAACCCAGAATGGCCTAGGAGTGGCTTGTGCTCGCATCCATTTTGCAGAAGTATCTTGGAGTCTGGCTTCCCTAGTAAAGAGAAGGGGACATGTGGGCAAGCCAGAGAAGGGGGGCGGGGTATGTGGATAGGACAGAGTCAGACGGAGCTCGCACAGCACAGGTCGTGGAACGGTAGCTCAGAGAACCATTTCAGTCCTGTCCTTGGAAGCTCATATATGCAATAGGTTTTTTGTGGGGTTTTTAATGTTTATTTTTGAGAGAGAGAGATAGAATGTGAGCGGGGGAGGGGCAGAAAGAGAGGGAGACACAGAATCTGAAACAGGCTCCAGGCTCTGAGCTGTCAGCACAGAGCCTGATGTGGAGCTTGAACTCATGGACTGTGAGATCATGACCTGAGCCGAAGTCAGACGCTTAACCAACTGTTTTTTTTTTTTTTAAAGAAACTTAGAAAAGTAGGAAAAAAGGAAACATACAATACATGGACTACATCATAGTCCAAATAAAAGCCGAGTTTATATTTGGGTTTATTTATTTTCAGCCATTAGTCTCATACATCATTTTTGGGGTTTGTTCTTTCATCTTCTTAATATAACTAATTTAATACTCCACATAGGACGCTGAGAGTTGTTTTATTTTTATTTTTTATTGAAGTATAGTTGACCCACAATGTTACGTTAGTGTCAGGTGTACAGTGTAGTGACTCGACATCTCATACGTTGTGCTCTGCTCACCCCCAGTATGGCCACCATCTGTCATCATCCATTATCACAGTACCATTGACTATTCCATACGATATACCCTTCATTCTCCTGAGAGCAGTTTTATTTTTACTTAACATTCTGACATCGACTTCTTCTTCTTTATGACAAATCTTGTGTAAACATTACATTTAATGGCTGTGCAGCATTCCATCAAGTTGGTATGCTGTTGTTCAATGTCCACCAGTCTGTCACTGGACTGTTGGGGCTTGGGGAACATTCGTTTTAACCTGAATCTTTCTCACTAAGTCCTTCCATAGTACGGACTTCTGGATGTGGCATAATTGGGTCAAAGGTATCAGCCTTTTTTTTTTTTTAATGTTTAGTTTTGAGAGAGTCAGAGCATGAGCAGGGAAGGGGCAGAGAGAGAGAGAGAGACACAGACTCCAAAGCAGGCTCTAGTCTCTGAGCCATCAGCGCAGAGCCCGATGCAGGGCCAGAACCCAGGAACCGTGAGTACAGGATCTGAGCCAAAGTCGATGCTTAATGAACTGAGCCACGCAGGCGCCCCTCAGCCTTTTTTTTTTTTTTAAGTAGACTTCAGTACAGCACTTGAACTCACAACACTGAGATCAAGACGTGAGCTGGGATGGAGAGTCAGACACTTAACCGACTCAGCCACCTAGGCACCCCAAAAGTATCAGCCTTTTAAGGATTCCTAAAATGTATAGTCTAGATTGTGTCTTAAAATACTGCATCAGTTTATATTCCCGTTGACAATGTATGAAAGTACTTGTTCTGTCACGCTTTTGTCAGTTCTCTCTCTTTCTCTCTGTCTTAACTTTTACTAATTTATTGGGCACAAAAATATATATATATTAGGTTTGTTTATTTTGATTACAAGAAAGAGAGAGAGAAAGCAGGGGAGGGACAGAGAGAGAGTGAGAGAATCCCAGTAAGACTCTGTGCTGTCAGTGCAGAGTCCCACATGGGGCTCAAACCCACAGACAGTGAGATCATGACCTGAGATGAAATCAAGAGCCAGATGCTTAGTGGACTGAGCCACCCAGGTTCCCTCCCATGTTTTTTATTCATTTTATTTTCTCCTTGATAGCCTGTCTATTCATGTTCTTTGCCCATTTTCAATTAGCCATCTTTTATGCTTTGGGGGAAAAAAATCACTCAGTTTTTGCCTTAAATTTCTAAACATATATAATCTTTTTTTTTTTTTTTTTGCTGTTAATTCTGAGCCAGAGAACATAATATGAATTCATTTGAGATGCTATTTAAACACCTCTTTTTTATTTCAGATTAACTCAATGACTCTGAGACAGACTCTACAATGTATCCTTTTACGAGGCTCATGTCTTACTAATATTCTTATAGCGTGCCTTCTTACCTAAAAAAAAAAAAAATACATGTATGTGTTTAAGTGTGTATATATTTTTATACTCAGGTACAATGTGCAGGCAGAAACAAAAAGAGGGGATAAAATTTAATTTGCTCTCTGTTGTCTTAAGTCACCGGTTCAGTAAAATATTTAAGTTATAGGTACAATTATGTATGATACCCTTCTCCTTAGAAACAGAGAAAGTTGAGGATTGAATGTAAAATAAAAATACTAAGTAATGAGAAACTTAAAAAAAAAGCAAGCATGTAGTTTTATTTTTTTTTAATTTTTTAAAAATGTCTATTCATTTTTGAGAGACAGAGAGAGACACACAGTGTAAGTGGGGAAGGGGCTGAGAGAGAGGGAGACACAGAATCCAAAGCAGGCTCCAGGCTCTGAGCTGTCAGCACAGAGCCGGATGTGAGGCTCAAATTCGCAAGCTGTGAGATCATGACCTGAGCCAAAGTCAGACGCTCAACCGACTGAGCCACTCAGGCGCCCTGCAAGCATGTAATTTTAAAAAAATAACTATTTGGAAGGCTGCTTATTGATTTCACGGAGACATTTTTTTAGAATCTTCATTTATAATTGCCTTCAGAATGAGTCTCCTTCATTTTACCACCAATGATGTCACCCAGGTTGATGATAATTCTCTGTCTCCTATTTTGGTTTAGTCGACTTTGAGAGGGTTCCAGTGGTAAAGCTTCGCTCATCTCAAGGACTACAGGATTGCCATGAGGCATCTGTCCATTTCAGTCTATATTCCCGAGAATCTAAGTGCAAACCTGAGGACCAAAGCAGGGAGGGGGTTTTGGGTAACAGAACCTCCTTGTAATGAGCATAAGGCATCTAACGGTGCCTACTTTGACCGAGTCCAGGTTTATCTGCATCCTTTGCTGGTAGAGATCCACATGAGCAGTGCCGTGTGCAAGCGGTACCACCAAATGCAACGGCCCTGCTTCTCTTTTTTTTTTTTTTTTTTTTAACATTTATTTATTTCTGAGAGACATAGAGACAGAGTGTGAGCAGCGGCCCTGCTTCTCGAATGTGCATTTGAGAAGTCCATTTTGAGTCCTAACTTGAAGTCCAAATACTCAGAATTGCTTGCATTACTTAAAAAGTAAAGAGAGGCGCCTGGGTGGCTTAGCCAGTTAAGTGTCCGACTCCAGCTCAGGTTGGGATCTCACACTTTTTGAGTTCAAGCCCCGCATTGGGCCCTATGCTGACAGCTCAGAGCCTGCTTCGGATTCTGTTTCTCCCTCTCTCTGCCCCTCCCCCACTTATGCTCTGTCTCCATCTCAAAAATATTTTTTTAATTTAAAAAATAAAAATTAAAAAAAAAACAAAGATAGGTTGCAGAAAATCAGGATAAACCAAAATTAGGCTGCATCATCATATCAGATTGAACAAGGATTTGCTACAATTAACTGTGTGCACACAATTTTGAGCATTACTTTTTCTAAGGAAATATGAACTAGTCAAGTCTACGAAGATGTAACACCTGCGATTTAGAAAATTATCACACCGTAGTCCTTTGAGAGTAGAATGGCCCTTATGTCCATATACATTTGTTCAGAAATTCCTAGGATACTCATATTTTGAGGTAGAATCAGCAGGGGGAATGATTCATCATTTAAAAAACACTCCTGGACCTCTCAGTGCCAATGGACTAATGTCCTAGGAAGATCAATAATTTCTTCTCTCACAAGAAGAAACCCAGTGCATCAGAAAAGTCATTAGCAAAATTATAAAAAGATACGTGCCAGCTGTTTCCGGCAGTCCACAGAAGAGGGGACAGAACAAAACCATAAATGTTTGCCACATGTTGAGAGATGAGTGGTAATGGAAATATTCATAAACAAATGACTAACACTTGTCTGTATGTTATTCAGGTGCACTGATAAAACACATCCATCTCCTTAGCATGGACTCTTCTGGATGCAAATTAAGTCTCCGACACTCGTTTCCAGACTCTTGTAATTCTTTATACAGACTGAACCATCACTGGTGTCAGCACTTTTGCTGCAGAAGCACTATACAACTAAATCC
Organism: Paguma larvata; assembly: GCA_030068075.1. NCBI lineage: Eukaryota > Metazoa > Chordata > Mammalia > Carnivora > Viverridae > Paguma > Paguma larvata. The sequence continues at coordinate 95,505,994 of CM057826.1, read as the reverse complement.
GAACATCTGAATTAGCATAAAGCATCCCTTGTAAGAAAATTCGTATCAAAGGTTTTCCTTTTCAATTTCCCCGTTGGTGTGGCTGCTATCTTACATTTTAAATCAGCTTGGAAATCTTTCCCCTTACCTCTAATTCCATTTCCTTGGTCCTCGTCCTGCCATTCTTCATCGTTTCTCTTAGGCAGGCTACTCCCGCTGTGTTTGCTGGGGCCAACTGTTTGATGTAGGAGGAAAGGAATACACAGAGTCTGACCCACTAAGGGTCAAATCAAGCTTGTGAGAAAACAACCATTTCCCTTGCTCGTAGGTAAGCAGGTATGATAGATTACATCCCCTCATGAATCTGCAGTCTTCTCCTGAAATTCAGACTTACCAAAGCAAGAAGCAACTGAGGGAATGCAGCGGGCAGTAAGAACCCGACTAAGTAAAGGGAACCCAGCATGCCCACACCCTTTCCCGGATGTTCGTCAGGCAGTTACAGATACATTAGATTGTGGCTTTGACGATCTAACACTGGAGGGTGACCTCTCAGAGTTTATAGGAGAGCTGAGGTGCCAGCCCTCAAGGCTGTCGGATCCCATGTGTGACTTCGCTCTTGACCACGTGTGCACATAGCTGTGCAGTCTCTTTAATTAGTACTGCTTTGTTGAAACAGGGACTAAACAGAGTTTGCCAGATCTCTTGCTTTTAAAACATGTAGACAGGGGCGCCTGGGTGGCTCAGTCGGTTAAGCGACCGGCTTCAGCTTAGGGCATGATCTCACAGTTTGTGAGTTCAAGCCCCACATCAGGTTCTGTGCTGATAGCTCAGAGCCTGGAGCCTGCTTTGGATTCTGTGTCTCTCTCTCTCTGCCCTTCCCCTGCTCACGCTCTGTCTCTCTGTCTCTCAAAAATAAATAAAAACGTTAAAAAAGTTATAAAAAAAAAACCACCTAGACCAGAAGGGACACCATTCTGTTTAGGCTAGAAGCAGAGGATTAACTAATGGAGTTCTCAGAGGAAGGGGTATTACTCCTTGGAGAAATAGGAAAATTTATGAGAGTGTTTTTGATTGTCACACAGGGTGGGAGGCACCATGAGCATTTAGTGTGTGGGGCTAGAGGTGGTAAACACTCAACAAACGGTGGGATTTGGTCCCCATGGCAAGGGATTTTTCCCATAACCATCCCTAATTTCAAATAAATGTCTGTTGATGTAAATGGAAAACTTGATAAAATTAGCTGAGCCTCATATCTAACTTCATTTAACATATAAACCCAAAATATTTTTTCACAGATTTAATACACATTGAATTTTCCAAGAATGCAAGCACCGTGTGCAAATACTTGTTCTGTATGGGATTTTACCAAGACCTGATCACCTTTCCAGTAAATGTATGACATTTACATCCAATGACAATGTATCAGTCTGCATCTGTAACAGTTACATTCAAGTATAGATACACCTATACTTACCTAGCCCTTATTTCGAAATACCCAATATAAAGAGGAAATGTTGACAATACTCAGCTGAGTACTAATACCTTCTCTTAAACCCAAACTAATTTGATACAAATAGTTTTAAGTATCAGACCACTTCATAATACCTTTTCGGTCAGTTCTGCCGGGAATACATATGCTTTTATTATGAATTCCTTTCCTATTATTTTTCCTTTCTCTTATGGTTTGTGCTGGGCCTCATGGTTCCCGAAGCTGCTCGAGCGTTGACCGTTGTGACTGCTGACAGCCCAGAGCTGAGGGCCACCACCCTTCCCAGCCACCGCTCTGGTCTCCAGATTGCTGACTGCTCTCTAGGAGCAGCCCGCACCCATTGACTATCACTGAAGGGAGCTGGGTGGTGATAAGGCTGTGGGTGGGCACACTTCGTGGGGATCGCCTCAGCTCCACAGCTCCCTGTGAGACCTGCTGAGTTGCTTACGAGATTGCCTCAAAGCACAGCCCAGGCTTTGCCTCAGCCCAGTCCTGCTTCCCTCTCTCTCCTTCACGTGTTGATCCTGAGAGTCAATCTGATAGACTTCCTGCCTCCTAAGGCCACCTCAAGTTCTGTTTCCCGGCGACCCTGACACAGAGCACTCTAATGGTTATTGGACATTGGGTGGTATATTATCTGGCGATTTTAATTTAGGATAGTGAGGAGGAAAAATATACAATATTTGTAATAAAAATAAAGAGGCGCTGCCCGTGATTGGCATGAAGACCCCGGGACTAGGTGGTCCCCCCAGAGTCCCTCTACCTCAAGACTCTTGCCTATAGGGCAGAGACACCGCTTGCTCCAGAGGGCTTCAAGTACCAAAGACTCAGAATGACACCTCGTGTGACTCTTTCTCACATGTGTGAATAAAATACTGGTCCTGTCTATAGCATCCCTGCTCATCGGTCCTTTCTGCCACGTTGTCCTCCTGCCACACCACGCCACACCTTGGGTCCCTCAGTAAGTCCTCGCTAAATGTGAGACACAGACAAAACCTGGCAGTGTCTGCCCTTCCTGCTGTCCTGGTGCCTCGCATCCAAATGGCTATGTGCATCTTTAGCTCTGAGAGACACCAGCTGCCCAGAAAGAGAACAAGCTGGGTCAATAGCACCAGGCGCTTTGTCCTTTGAGATTTTTTTTAAAGGAAATGTGGTTTTAATTCTTAATATCATGGTATTATAGTTCTCCTTCACTGTCTACTGAGAGAGATTCACACAGCCAGAGTAGAGCTGGGGTGTGCGTGGTGTGGGGGTAGAGGGTGGTGGTGTGAGAGAGAGAGTGAGAGAGAGAAACAGAGGGACAGAGAGAGTACACATGCTTTTGTTGGCCTAAAGGACTACAGAAGAGGACAATCCAAAGTCAAGACCAGTGAGCACTAATTTGTTGCTCAGATCTAACTGTCTGACCAGGCTGCCTCAACCCAGTGATTCAAAATCCTCTGAAGGTACTTAGTCTTGCCATAGGCCTGCAACGTGCTCTTTTACACTCAGTAAAGCCAGAACGAGGATTACGTACTTGGTTCTTGACTCCATTCCAATCCATTGCTGATCTACTACTTCAGTGTGCCTCAGGGCCATCAACTATCTCAGTCAGTGGACACTCGTCATTACAGACCAACGTAATGACCTGTAAGTTTGAACCCAGCGCCTGGGTGCTGGCATGCTTGCCGCCTCCAGGCTTTGGAGACTGTCTGTCTAGTCACTCAACACCCCTTCTTTCACTCCTTCACCTGTAATACTGGGATGTTGGTCAGGGTTTCCACCTCGGGTTCCTCCTAGGGGTGTGGTGGTAATTAAAGCAATAATGTGTTTCAAGTACGGAGACATTCCAGATTAAAGACACCACATAATTGAACACATTCTGCAGCTAGTGACATGTGTTGATGTAATGGCAAGCTAGGAAAATACGATTAGGCCAGGTGTCCCTGCTATGGCAGGGAGGATACTTGCCTTACCCTCATGATTTAGGGGCTCCCTGATGCAATTAAAATTAAGGGGAAAAAAGCCTTAGTCCCCAAAGAAGAAGACATCAGTTAAAGAAAGAAAGGTTTGTGTGTGCATGTGTGTGTTTTAAGAGACAGAGATGGAGCATAAGTAGAGGAGGGACAGACAGAGAGGGAGACACAGAATCTGAAGCAGGCTCCAGGCTCTGAGCTGTCAGCACGGAGCCTGATGCAGGGGTCGAACCCGCGAACCGTGAGATCATGACCTGAGCCAAAGTCAGATGCTTAACCCACTGAGCCACCCAGGCGCCCCCCCAAAAAAAAGGTTTTTATTCACTCAACTTCTCTTTCCTAAGTAAACACGTGTACATTTTTATTGCAGTCACTTAATTCAAAGCTAAAAATACAGTTAAAAAATGACACCTCAATTTGTTGATAATGTCATTTCTTTAATAAAAAAATGCATGTTGCTATTAAAAGCAGGAAGATACGTAAGGTCTACCAGTTAACCTGGATAAATGGTTTGCACGTCCATTTTCTTCTCCCCCGTGGGTCATCGGCATACTATTCTGCTACACATCTGCTCTGCTGATCGATGCTTCAGCTCTTGATGGCACATCTGACATCCATGGCAGTGGCAGTGGACAGTGATCCTCTCATGGCCGTGAGAGGCTGAGCAGCGCCAAGGCTACAAACCACAATGGCGGTATCAAGCACATTGCAAAGGTCTCAAGTAAAGTGGTTTGGAGGTCTGAGCACTTTGCCAACGGACTGTGCTTCTGAAAATAAAGCTTATGAGAGTTAGTGTTAAGAAGTTCTGTCCGTAGCCAAGCCACTGAGAATGTTCGCTGATTGCATCCATTCAAATATATTTGGAACTCAGATCCAAACTGGCAAAGGACCCAAAAAAGGCAGTTAGAAGGGAAGTGCATGTGTTTACTGGACAGCTTGGACTGAGGAGACCAAAAGAATGTGACACAGGAAAGAACAAAGACTGTATCTGGATGGATATGATTGCTGACCGAGTAAGACATAGGGTAGGGCAGAGTGCCTGCTTATTCCTAACGTCCAGACATCCAACCCCCTTCCAGAAGAAACGAGAACAAGAATCGGAGAATATTCACATGGAACGAACTGGAGGACATATGAAAAGAAAAATGCAAGTTGCAGATTAATAAGTATGATGGATCCCGGGGTGCCTGGATGGCTCAGTCAGTTAAGCATCCAACTTCAGCTCAGGTCATGATCTCGCAGCTCGTGAATTCCAGCCCCTAGTAGGACTCTGTGCTGACAGCTCAGAGCCTGGATGGAGCCTGCTTCGGATTCTGTGTTTCCCTCTCTCTCTGCCCCTCTCCTGCTGGTGCAGTTTCTCTCTCAAGAATAAATAAACCTTAAAAAAAAAATAAGTATGATCGATCCCCTCTGCTCTATCCCTACACCAGATTCATCAGAAACCACACGTATGGGATTAGGGATCAAATGTTTCTGGGCCACACCATTTTCGGGGCCAGCATAAAACTGCACCCATCCAGGTTAACCCCGTCTCTGTGGAAAGATGGGTCTCGAATTTCAAACAATTCTTGCTTATCAGCTTTTAAACATAAGTCACTCTTCCAGGCTTTCAAAAATGTGTTCCATAATAAAACAGTTTAACTGAGGATCTATCTTGACTCTTACTTTTCAAAAACTGGGTGGTTACTTCCTAGTAGCCCCTAGTTTTTCCTTTGGGCCTTTGGCACATTTCTGGGGACCCTCCCATCACAGATGCCACATAAAGCCCCAAACTATCACCCCAAAAAATATTTCTTCAAATTCCCTGGAAATTGAAGAATTATGATTATCAAGTCAAATAACCAGTGGGGCGTTTACCACTATTTAAAGAAATCTAGTTTTATGCCCTGCGGTATAAAGGGAATAGCCCGAGTTATTCAGATATTTTAATTTCGGTAAAAAAAAGAGAAACTTGGAATTATTTTTATCAAGCTGAAACATGAAAGCTCTCCAGTCAATTTTTTCTGCATTTAGAACACTTCTCCATCATCTGTCATTCCTCTTTCAGTTAAATTCTAAGGATGAATTTGCAGCAAGGCGTGTGGCTGTCAGTGATTCTATTTTAGCTCCTCAGTAACACTTCAAGTGGGCGAAGGACAGCACTCCGGTAGGTTTAACTTGTCTCCTGCCGTTAACATTTCAACAGAAGGGGCTCTTAGCGGGATCGGCTAATAACTCTCAAATTACAAATAACTTTATGACATAAAAAGGGAGGCCCCAAATGTTTCTCTTTTTTTTTTTTGGTCTTTTTTCCTGTGACTAATTTGGTTTCTTCTCCTTCCTTAAGACATTTGAGTGAATCACGGAGATGAACTAAAGGCTAAAAACAATGTGTCAGCTTTTTAATGAGCTTTCATTGCCACCGCAGAGAATTAAGCAGAGGCCCAGAGTCCAGATTCAAGGTCGACTTCGAGCTCCACATTGGTGATGAGCTCTGAGCCCATATCATGAGAGCTTCATCTCTGGGGTAAAGAAGGGATGCACAGAAAACATGCATGGAGCGCTAAAAAGGAACTTCCAACTTTTGACTGGGCCCCAGCTCAGACGACTTTCAGTCATTTCCTTTTTTTTTTTTTAATTAAAAAATTTTTTTAATGTCTATTTATTTTTGAGAGAGAAACAGAGCGTGAGCTGGGGAGGGGCAGAGAGAGAGAGAGAGACACACACACACACACAGAATCCAAAGCAGGCTCCAGGCTCTTGAGCTGTTAGCACAGAGCCCGATGTGGGGCTTGAACCCACCAACCATGAGACCATGACCTGAGCCAAAGTTGGACTCTCAACTGACTGAGCCACCCAGGCGCCCCAACTCTCAGTCATTTCTGACTGTCTCCAGTTTGGCCACAGGACCCAGAAGCAGGATGGGGACCTGCAGGGGTGGCTGATAGGATCTTTTCTAGCCATGGCTGTTAGCACCGAGGGACTGGCATCAACTGCGGTCTTCTCCAAGGCCTTGTGCTCTGGCCATCCTCTAAACTGCACCCCAGAAACAGAAAACTGACTTTGAAGAAAGACACTGCTGTGTGGTCAGTTTAAATAATAAACTGAAGATGACCAATGTGGGCTTCCTGCTGCTTCCAAGGCAGGGAGGTCCCTGCAAGTGCATTCAATCGATATACTTTTCCTGAGTAACATTATAGCCGTTTGGGGGGAAATGGGAGGAGAAATAACTGTGCCGCTCTGTGTGCTTGGTATCTATTTAATAACAATACTCAAAGGCCCCCCATTGGAAAATCTTGAATAGGTGCAACAGTCATACTTTAAAACATGATCAGAAAGTGAGAGGCCATAGCGCTAGTACAGAACCACATTATATTAAAATGCACATTAGGGGCGCCTGGGGGGCTCAGTTAGTTGATCGTCCAACTCTTGATTTCAGCTCAGGTCATGATCCCAGGGTTGTGGGATCCAGCTCTGTGTTAAGTGTGAAGACTGCTTGCCCCCTTACATTTTCTCCCCCCCCCCCACTTTGCCCTTCTTCCCAGCTCATGTTCTCTCTCTCCCTCTAAAAAATAAAACAAAATTAAACAAAATTAAACAAAATGCACATTAAATGGATCCCAAATCCTTTGTTCAGAATTCCCAGATAAACAGAGTAGTTTGTACTCAAATAAACCAAGACTACCTCTTCCTCAGAGAATAAGCTTTTAGAGCTAGTAAGACATTAGCAAATAGCCCATCTGAGCTACAAAGAAAAATAATGGTTTGGTTTTGTTAACATGGAGAAGTGCCATTATCTTTAAGGCTTCGTTATAGATGGCTCGGGGAAGATTGCTACTGCTATTAACCAGAATGTTCTAATTGGATATTAGCTCCTTTATAGACCAGAATGAGGAAGTTTTTGCCCAGGTGACTTGTAACAAAATGAAATAAGCAGATGTTACATGTCCTGAAATTACTGCCAAATTTCATGAGTTGTTAGATGCTGAGACGCTCTGAAAATTCTGCCTAAAATCGCAGCCTAGTTGTGAACACAGCAATCATATCACCATGCTCAGTCAGATTACGGCCAAATGCTAAGAAATTTTCAACAACATTTAGTCATCTCCCCAAATATAAAAAAGCAAGTGAAGAAACTGGCCCTTTTTAAGTTAGATGCTAAAAGCAGGGCCACTGGGGTGATGGCATCTCTTGTAAAAAGAACTCTGTCACCATCCTAAACACGTCCTGCCCACATGAAATCATAGGGCCACACGACAAGATGATAGGTGCCGGGGGCAGGCAAGAGGTTCGATCTTAGTCTTCAACTAGAACCCTCTTGAGTTAATTTGGATCTCCTAGATGTCAAGGCGTGAAGAGACCAGAAAGAGATGTCTAGAGAGAAAGAATTTGCAGAATAAGGGGAGAGGAGCAGGGAGAGCATTTAGACCGCAGGGCAGGTGGACCCCTGGGACGTGAGGCCAGAAGGATGCAGAGCATTCTTCTAAACACTGATGTTTCCCCGTGGTGGGGACGTGGGGCTTCCGTGTCTGGCAGGACTTGCTCCATCTGTCCATCTCTCTTACCTTATTCTTGCAGGTTCTGTTCAGTTCGGCAGATGACAGAGTCTAGTGCTGCGCCCATCATAGTCTCTCTCATGCCTTTCCATGCCCACCTGTGAACAAGGGTTATGGGTGCATAAGCCAACCTGGGGAGAGGAGAGATGTGTAGATCTCTCTCGGTCTCAAATTCTCCTCTCCCTGCTCCCCACTAAGCGCTAATGCCTGGCCCCTGGCTTCCAAGGGCAATTATAGCAGCACCTTCCCACGTCAAGGTTCTTTCCTCTCTGGTTCTGAGAGCTCCGACATCAGGGATGTGTAGGAAGGAGTCCTGCCCATCCCTTGTCCACAGAGGCTAGACAAGATCTACTAATGACAGCTATCACCCTGAGCAGCGCACTCAGTATCACATGTCCGAGCACAAGCAGAGCCAACCAAGAGACCTTAGGGTGCCTGGGTGGCTCAGTCGGTCGAGCATCCGACTTCGGCTCAGGTCATGATCTCACAGTCTACGAGTTCGAGCCCCACATCCAGCTCTGTGCTGACGGCTCAGAGCCTGGAGCCTGCTTTGGATTCTGTGTCTCCCTCTCTCTCTGCTCCTTCCCTGCTCATGCTCTATCTCAGTCTCTCAAAAATAAATAAATGTTAAAAAAAAAAAAAAGAGAGACCTCAAGATTCCGTGGTTCTCTGCCTTTCGCATGATTCTTAGAGGGCAGGAGAAGCGGCGAGTGCTATTTGGAGACTGTACAGGCAGTCACTGCCCTACACAAATTCCTCCTCACAGCCTTCTCCACCCTTGGAGATCCATACCAAGACTGAAAGGTGACTCTTCACAGAAAGCTCAAGGAGTTCTGCCCTAGCACTGGACGTCAAGGCCAAGCTACTGTCATCCAAGAGAAACACTCTCCTTCGTTCCCAGACATCTTTAAGCAGCCCCAGTAACACCCATTGTTCTTCCCAAATCATTTAGTTTATCTCTTTGAATATTTCTCCACTTCCAGCAAATGGAATTAATTTTTCCCCTGGCAAATAAAGCAACGAATGAAGAAATGAATTTCTAGTCACACATGGGCATTTGCACACCCACTCAGCCGTTTCACAAAATTAGTTTTCTGCTCCAGAGAAATACCTGAAAAGGAAAAGGAAAATATATTGTAGAAATTAAATTTTGAATGCCAAGTATTGTGGAGAGAAACAATTGCAGAAATAAAATCCCTGAATCAGCATTTACACTCTGAGTGCAGACATTTGTGGATGGGTATTTGCCAAAATATAGGCTGTCATTAAGTTATGGGTGAGTTGGTTCTGACAGTGTGAGTTGTAAGTTGGTAGTTCAGAATGTGGGACACACATCCTATTGGTGACGCAATCATTGGTGGTTGGGTCATGAGAGCCATCGCATGCCATTTCCTGAGCCTCTACTAGCGCTGGCCTGGTTCTGGGTCCTGGGACAAAAGACACAGGAATGGGAAGAAGAACATTTTCTTGTTCCAGTACTTGGAATCCACTCACAATGACATTTTTAAAAATACGTACTGTGTGGTTGATTAGATTAAACAACTTCCTGGACACCCCCAAAAAGACTCCTTTTGCTTCTAATGTAATTTTTCGGCATTTAATAAACATTTTTTAGAACAGGCTTAGGTTCACAGCAAAACTGAGAGCAAAGGATAGAGCGCCCGCTTCACGCACACGCACACCCCCCCCACCCCACTCCCACCGCTGACCAACATCAGACACCACGGCGGTGCTTTTGTTACAACGTGCTTCCGTGCTTCCGTTAGGAACTTCCACGGACACAGCATAGCCTTATCACCCATAGTCCATGGTTTGCCTTAGGATTAACTCCTGGTGATCCACATTCTTTGAGTTTTGACAAATGTGTAATGACAAGCACTCACCTTTGCAGCCTCATACAGAAAATTCCATGGCCCTAAAAATCTTCTGGGATCCCGAGAGTCATCCTCCCTTCCTCCCTAACCATGATATTTGGAAGTAAAATTTTACCTCTCTCATTCTTCTCCCATGTGCTACTACTATACCTACAGGCTTCCTAACTCCTGGTGTTCCCCGGGGGAAGGGGGGGTCGTCCTGTCTGAATCCCACTCAGGCAAGCGCCCGGAAGCAGCCTGTTGGCACTCCCAAACTGCACCCCAACCCTTCCGAATGGCCCGATTCATATAAACGTGTGAATGACTAACAGCCCCCCAAAAGGGGCCTGGCTACGTTGGTTGACCCCGATCCATCTCCTCAGCAAGCGCACTCTCAGGAAGTGCCAGAAAAGGATGTGACCTTGGCCACCACCCACCTGACGCATCTCCCTTGAGTGTCCTTCACCTTTTTCCTCTTTCTCCTTTCCTTTCCTCCAGAGAATACAAATGGTTTCAAAATTCCAAGATTCTTTCTATCAGAATAGTTCTCCTGACAGTCCTACTTGGCCAGAAGGTATGTGGGTAGCTGAGTGAGACCAGGGGTGTTTGCAATTTAGAGCTTGTGTATGTATTGGTTAGAACCTCAGAGAAAGAGCCATTTTCCTGAAGTAATCTCTATGCCTAAGGTGAGGCTTTAACTCACGACCCCGAGAATCAAGAGTCGCGAACTCCACGGACAGCCAGCCAGGTGCCCCAAGAGACATTCAGTTCTCACTTTGCAGGTGCCCATTTGGTGTCCAAGAGGCTGATTTCATCTTCTTTGCGTTCACAGCTTTACGTGGATACACTGTCTCAGCCTTTCCAGGATATCCAGTGAACACCTCCCAGTACCATCTCCAAAGTGGGTGTGAAATAACTTTTTATAACAAACGAATCATTTGATAACACACCAGAAAGATTAGTGAGTGACTTTGCTGAAATTCCAACTGCCTTTCCTCCACACAGACCTCCATCTTTCTTCAGATAAAGATTAGGTTGCCAAGGAAACAGGACTGGAGAAAGAATGACAGAAACTTTGTCTCCTTTGGTTCCTGGGGACTCACAAAGCAAGCGGGGCTGTAAACAGAGCTGGACAAGATTATGGTAGATTTATAATTTACTTAGTCAGATTATTTTTAATTCATAGTCATGCCTCAGTGTACATTTTTCGCCCTCTGAAACTTAGGTCTTAAACTTAGTGGTCCAGACAGATGCCCTATGTTTCCACGCATAGGTTGGCTTTGGGAGACCTACAGAAAACCAGGGGGGAGGGGAAGAGGGGAAGGAAAAAAAAAGCCACAGAGAGAGAGGAAGACATAACATAAGAGACTCTCAAAGACTAAGAACAAACTGAGGGGAGAGGGGGGTGTGGGAGGGGGGAGAGTGGGTGATGGGCACAGAGGAGGGTACTTGTTGGGATGAGCACTGGGTGTTATATGGAAACCAATTTGACAATAAATTATTAGAAAAGAAAAAAAAACGAAAAAAAAGAACTTAGTGGTCCAATGTCTGACAAATAACAGAGCTTTAACATTCATTGTCTGTGATTAAACTCAAATGCAGGACAGATGGCTTGTCTGAGTATGTGTCAGACAGGCGAAGCACTTAAGATTTGTGACAGGCACGACCAGGAATTAACTGCTAAGTTTTTGCATTTATTCATACATTCATGTGCACCGTGAATATGGCTGTAAAACTTACTTAAGTGTTCTCGCTTTTTTCAAAATATTCCCAAACAAAGAAACTGCTCTCCTTTAGGGAAACCAGATGCCCTAATCTCAACCCCATTAACTCAAAATCCATTTTTTTCTCATACTATATGTATTGTGCACATTTCCTTTTATTCTGTCAGGATGAAACGGCATCCTCCTGAAAACCCAATTTACGCAGAAGGAATAGTGTTGATCCCCACTTCATTCCTGTGAACCTTTTTATTGAAATATTTAATTATTTTATTGAACAAACATTTGTCTGTGGGAGTAAACAAAGACCCGCCAAATGAGAGCAGGCAAAGGCTATTTATTCAGAGCTTGCTACAGCAAGAGAGTCAGCCACTGCAGTTGCATTTTGGCAGAGACTCAAAGGCGGGCCGAGAAGTGGGAAAGCTCTATAGTGGAGGAAAGGGAAGGCTCCAGATACGCCCTGATGGGAGGCAGGTGGCATGGGGAAGCCGTAGGCAGGCTGATTAAAAGTAGGGCAGCCTCGGTGATGCTGAGGGGTGCATATTTGACTTTCTCTGGCTGTCCCTAAGTTGAAAGCAAGGACACAAATTAGGGAACATACCCATTATCAACCAAAATCCTGGCCATTTCGAGCCAATTGTTACATGCGTTATTGTTTGGCTTCCTGAACCAGTTGCTAGAGATAGTGGTTTGACTTCCCACAAGTCTGGCTTCCATTGCGGGCTGGCTGCCATAGATTATGGTTTCCTGGGCTGGTTGCTGTAGATTGGAGGTGAGGGTTCTCTTCCTATTATGGTCTGGCTATTGTCCACTGTATATTCAATCTCTCAGTAAATAAACACTGCACAAATAGAAAAGTACACACAGCATAAGCCTACAGCTCAATAAATTATCAGATGTAACAGCCACCCAGGGAGCCCCCACTTATTTTTAAATTCTCCACAATCTTGTCTTCAGAACATGTTGTCAAGGAAAATTTTGAGTTACAACATAGAGTCCTCCCATATGCTCCTTTGGCTCTCATGTCTCGGGGCAGGACACACCAGGTGCAGCTTCCTTGGGTTTTCTTGTGAGGTCAGGTCTTGCTGGATGTGCTGGGCACAAAGAACCCTGGGTTTCCTACAGTCGGGCTCAGCCCTGTGAATCACTTCTCCTCCACATTCCTGGACAGAGAGGAGCAGGTCAGAGAGCATGCCTTGAAACCCAGACTCCACCACTCTCTTGGGCAACTTAGATAATCTCTCAAAACCTGTTTCTTCATCTACAAAATGAGGGTAATAATAGGGCCTGCTTATCAGGGTCGCCATAAGGACAGAGTTAGGAGATGGGCATGCACACCTTTAACGCAATCCCATGCATGAAATAGGCACTCACGTGGAGATGTAGCAGATGGTGTTTTAAAATGATGGCTGAGGGGGGCCTGGCTGGCTCAGTCAGAGGAGTATGTGACTCCTGACCCTTGGGGTTGTGAGTGTGAGCCCAAATCTTCGGGGTGGGTGGCTCAGTTGGTTAAGGGTCCAATTCTTGACTTTGGGTCAGGTCATGATCTCACAGTTCGTGAGTTCGAGCCCCACATTGGGCCCTGTGCTGACAGTGCTGAGCTTGCTTGGGATTCTCTCTCCCTCTCTGCCCCTTCCCTGCTCGTGCATTCTTTTTCTCCAAAAACAAAACAAAACAAATTTTAAAAATAAAATAAAATATTTACAAATAAAAATAAAAACGATGGCTGAAAACCGTTAAGAACATACTACATGCCAGGCATCAAGTATGGTGCTTTCTCTTGAATTTGTGAATTACTGGGGCACCTGAGTGGCTCAGTTGGTTAAGCATCTGACTTCGGCTCAGGTCATTATCTCACAGCTCATGAGTTCCAGCCCCGTGTCAGGCTCTGTGCTGAGAGCTCAGAGACTGGAACCTGTTTCAGATTCTATGTCTCCCTCTCTCTCTGCCCCTCCCCCGCTTCACTCTCTCAAAAATGTTTAAAAAATTTAAAAGTTGTGAATTATTAATTCTTTCCATTAGTTGCCAATCCATCCACTCTTCCTTTCATCCTCACTAACAAAATCACATTTTTGTGTGGGCTGACAGCGTATTCCAATGAAAGTACTCCTCTCTTTGGTCTCCCTTGTTTCTTCCGAAGCTCATGTGATCTAGTTCTGGCCAACTAGAGATGAGTGTAAGTCTCCGAGGTGGGTCCTTTGGTAAACTATTACTGTCCCCAGAAAAGACAAGAGCTTCATCTGGCCCATGCTTCTCCCCCTTAGCCTGGCCCCATCTTCGCTGCCTGGAAAGCACATGTGACATCGTGAGCTACAGCTGCTATCCTGCAGTCCTGAGGCCCACAAGTCCGTTCCCAGGATGGCAAAGAAGGAGGGGCCCCGGGCCTCCATGGCCTTGTGGGGGTGCCATTACAGCCCTGGCTGCCAGCCTCCCAACAGTTTCACCATCATGGTTACACCACCATTGTTGCCAGATCCCTATGTTCCTATCACACACAACCGAAGGCAATCCGAACCAGTATGCCCGCTGTGTAGAGCCATCTGAATGTCTGAATGAAATGAAATGGCCAAAGTAACAAAAATGAAGTATTTGAACTATCTTGTTTACTCCAATCTCCCTACATGTCCTCTCTGAGATGATTAAGAAAAAGAACCGCTGGTGCCAAAGGTCGATCTGCAATCATCTCCGGAGGAATCATCCTCAACCTTTCTGAGGATCAACATCAAGGTTTTCGCTGAACATCCAAGTCCCACGTGTCGACCCCCAGCTGCTAACTTTCCCCTCTTCCCTGTCATACGGTGTTGTATATTGTGTCAACGGGGTTTCCCTGGGCCATCAGCACCGTGCCCTTGGGATCTGGGGCCTCCAAAGCTTGGCACTAGACCAGCCTCACCCAGCACAGAACTGGATGACCCTTCTGTAAAGCCTGAGGCATCTGCTCTGGCATTTTGGTCAAAGTCCAAAGGCTGTAATTGCATTCTGCCTACTCGTGAGCTCTCCTAGAGTTCTAATTAGGTAGTATTTATTGCCTATCCGAAAAAGATTATGCCCAGCATTGCTCTGCATGTTAAAACAACAAGGAGCTCAGCCCAAGAGATAAAGGAGCATCTTATGGTGACAGGAAGTGATCGTGAGGTGGGGGTTGAAGTCTTCCTCAGTCTTTATACTGGGCCAGCTGGGACCCTGGCTTTCAAACTTGGAGGGAGCTAAGTGTATCGGAGGGGCTAAACATGTGGTTTCCGTGTCATTACAAGGAAATAATAGGCATATATTCCCACTAACTTTAAATGATTTCTAAGGCATATTAGATGAAAAGGGGATTGATGAATGCCAGTCCCTTCTCTCACAGTTTTCCTACCAAAATATAACCCACAGAGTTAGATTTAAAAAAATCAATTCCTTCTATATATTACGCACGCTGTCTCACCATTGCACGGTACGTGACTTTTTTATATTCTAAGTGATGAATAACCCAGAATTGAGGTGTTTTGCTTCGCTTAAAGAAATATCCTAAAAGGCCAACAATTTTAATGATTCAGCGTGCAAAACTGCTTTCTGAACGTATGTGACTAGATGGTGAAATAAATGCCTCAGAAAATACTTGCAACGATACTCATCTTGATTAGGCTACAAAAGACACAAGTTTTCGGCAGGTTAAATTCTGCTGTATTAAAATAAAGACTCACACACACAATGAAGAGAAAAACTCTAATAATTTATTTGACCTTCAGTTTCACATTGTGAAAAAAAAAAATAACAGTTTTACAAAACCTCGAAAATGTAGTAGTAGCAACCAAGCACATATGAACATGAACGCTTTACTTCAACTTACACGGAGTTTTGTACGTGAACCACATATTCAATAGCCAAGAGAGGGATATTATTCAGCTCTAATCACTCTTATTCAGACAGGTGTCAAGCCCAGAGAAAAGGGGGCTACACAATTATACCAGAAGTGGAAGGCTGCCCTTTGTTATCTGTTTCCACAGCAACCAGTCCACAGAATAAGAAGAACCTTCTCTGTCTTATGCCAAGGTTTTTGTGTGCACTGTGCTGTGAATTGTATTTGCTTCAAAGTGGGGGACGTTTCACAGGGTGAGAATGGTCAAGTAGTGAAGCCCAAACGCCTACATCAATTCAAAGAGCGGGAGTCCAGAAAGTTCCCCGCAGGCTGGGGGCCCACCCTGACCACGGCTCCCTCTGGCTCACACACAGTAATTAACAGAGGATTCAAGGACAGACCACAACTTTGAAACAGCTGCAGAAAATTCATCCCGCTTTCAGAAGTCACGCAGTGACACACACATCTCGGCAGATTTGCATCAAAACTAGAGAGCTGTAAGAGCCACGGTAGAACGCCACCACGATGCTGCCAGGGTGCAATCAGACATTTGAATTGCTTAGAACACATCTAGGAGCGAGGGGCTGACTGCTGGAAATGCTTTTATTCCAACAGCTCATTTCTTTTGGTCCCACGATAGCCCACCTATTCATGGCACGAACGGACATGTACAATTAGTCTAAAGCATTCAGGTAAAGAGAAATGTTAGGGATTTATCTGTCACTAGACAATACAAACACACTCACAATGTAAAAGGTTGGTATCAGTTCTAAGCCCTATTTTCTAAACTACGGTAATGTGAGCAACATGGAAGAAAGTGGTGCTGACTTGCAAACCCTGGCCTTCCCCAGACGCCCCTGAGGAAGCGCCCAACGGAGTCCAGCACTAATACCTATCACGGCACACGGTTAGTAAACAAACACTCAAACTGGCAAAGAATGTATTCACAACAGATCCCACCTATCCCGGAAAACCTCTCGACAGGGGCCACTGCTTATAATTCTTTGGTGTTTCCCTGCCAAAGGTGTCACTTTTACACACCAAAGAGTTCTTTTAGAGACTTACCTAAGGGTGAGCACTAAAGTCTGCTTTGTACCAATGCGAATATCGAATATCGTCTTGAAGAACTTCTAGCACTTGCTACATCGGACGGCAAGAAGAGAGAACAATGAATCCAGGTCAAGCAAATCTGGTGAGTGAATTAATTTACGTCCGTGACAACTCAGCCTTTTCCTGTTAACCGTGGTTATGGCAAAGCATTTTCACAGGGTAATAAATAGATAAATAAATAAACTCGAGGGCAATGCCTTTACCTGCGCCCTATATACAAAACTATTCCATAGAATTTTCCAGGATTTCAGGATATTACACAAAGAAAAAAACTGCAAGGCGACTTGGTCCTTTCCCAATTTCAGTAGCTGAGATTGAAGTAGGTGAATCAGATGGAAGGAGCAGGGCAGAACGAAGCCTTCCCTGTCACCCCATGAGCCATCAGCATGACCAGAGCCCACGAAACCCCATTAAAAGTTAGTGAGTCTAAGAAAAGTGACCTCCATGCTTTCTCTACGTCTACGATGTAATTTGTTTTTGTCTTATACTCCTTCCCTGTCTTGACATTTACAAAAAACCCCCCCTTCCCAACCCACCCTCCAGTTATACTCCAAATTGTAACTCCCAAGTTTTCACTTTTGTGCAGCAAAGCACTTCACAACAGCCACAAAATTGTGCAAAACATACAACCATTCGCACACGTCCATACACGTGAAGACAATTTTAAGCATTGTTTCAGCATGCAGGCATCAAACAATAAATAGCTAAATCTAGAACAAATTTCTTAACAGCCAAGGGAAAGTTTAAAGTCACTTATAAATAGAAAAGAACATCTACCAAACGCCTACCAACAATGTCCCCATTGTCGAGAACCTTCCTGGGGAGCACAACCCCTCAGAGATTAGCGGAGAGTCCAGTGGTCGCTCAGCAGCCAGCCGAGCCAGCTCCCCTCCTGGCCCCACAGTTGGGCTTTCAATCTCCAACGGCAGCTGGTGTGGAGGCTTCAAGCCTGCTCCTCAGAGAGAGGTGACAACCATTTCAAATTTTACACATAAATGGCGGAGCCCATGGAAATCAAACGCTGGATACGGTGCAGCAAGGGAAAAGGCCCAGCTTTTCTCTCCCTTTGAGGGGCTGATTAACGCTGACATTAATCCACAATTACAAGACAAGGACTAGATCACAGGTTCATTCATTCATATTTAAACCATGTGCTACTTGCACGGAAAATCCCCCCTCCCCCACCCCCTCCTTCATGTCCAGTTAGAGCATTTACAAGGTGCAGTGGATTGTAATCGAGTCTTGTGGCAACTTCTTTGCCTTTCTCTGTTCTTCCCCTTCGTTACATCTGGCCTCTCCAAAGTCGAAATCTCGTTGTGTCTCACCAAGTGACGGAGTGAGCTAAAACAGAGGGAACAAAAAGATTCTTGTTAGTAGCCTCAATATCTACGAAAAAGGTAAAATCAGGACGCGGCTGGTCAGTATTGCTTCTAAAGGTCTTAAGTGCATGTTCAGCAGCAAGTGTGCAAAGATCAAGTGCTTGCCTTCAATGCACACGCATGGGGGTGTGCAGAAGACAGGCTGAACAGACACGACCGTGTCCAAAGGAAAAATCTTCATTTCTCCACTAAACCTTAAACAGAGGTATGTTCAAACACAAACTCCTACGTCTAGGTGCTGTGACGGGCTGCCACCCACATTGGTAATTCATCTCCATGAATCAGCAGAGCCACTGTGAAGCGATCACCAGAGGGTCAAAAAAGATTCCTGGGCAAACCCTCCTTGGCCCATTTCCCATAAAAGGTTCCCCAAATCAATTTATTCACCATATAGAAGGCAGACATATTAATCCTCTTATTTAAATGCATCTCTGCTATTCATTAGGGCAGAAATCAGTCTCGCTTCCTTTCACACGACAACACACCAGGCCTCCGCAGCCCAAGGTGGAGTTTATTCTCCAAGTTCATCAGTCCACACTTGGGAGACCCTAGCTAGGGTATGCGGTTATGCTCTACAGAACCCACCCATGTCAGGTGTGAATGTAAATTCAGGGCACCATGGCCACAGAGGCTGCGCATTTCACAGGAGCCGGTATCTCCTCACACGACCCACCATTCCCACCCGCCAGATCTAATTCTATACAGGGCAGTTCTGCAGAGGGCTTTTGTCTCTCACACATTCACCCTATCTGTTCGGACAGCACATTTCCACCGCCGGTGGAGGAATCTCATTCCTGCTGCTCCAACTCTAAGTGCACACAAAGGGAATTCAGGAGGGGCTGCTCATGACTTGCACTGAATTCTTCTCGCTTTTGTGTGCTCAGAAGTCTGATTCATTTCATTAGTTGTTTCTTTTGGCAGTGTCATAACTGTGATTCAAGCTCTCAAGGCATTCCTTAGACTACAGTGTCATCCTTCCACCCCACCTCCCAGTAACCTATAGATCAACATTAGGCCAGAAGAGTGTATTTTGTAATTGTAATAATATGACATTTAATGATGTTGCATACTCAAACAGGGAAGGGAAGGGAAAGGAAAGGGGGCAAGGGAAGGAGAAGAAGAAAGGGAAGGGGAAGGGGCAGGAAGGCAAAGGAAGGGAAGGGGAGAGGGAAGGAGCGGCAAGGGAAGGAAACCTCTAAAAAGGGAAGAAAGCAAGCAAAGCAAAATCCAGATGCCATCAGGTGTCAGGCTGGAGCCACACAGCACCATGAAAATGGGAGAGTAATCAAAAGTAATTTCCTTTTTGTCCTTCCCACCCACTGGCAGAGCAGCAGGAGACAGTTAAAATCCCCTTGGTGAATGAGCTTTTAGACCTAGGGAAACTTCTTGTTAACGCTGTATTAATTCGGTTAGCACCTACACTTGGAGATCAAAGAGATGTCCCGGAAGTTTGGGCAGTTTAGGGCTGATACCTGCACAGCACCTCTTTTAAGTCACTCCATGTAGCTTAAGTGTTTTAACACTATCCCGTGTGTAGAAAACTTTAGAAATTTAAGCCAACATTCATTCTCCCTATCAGGAACCGCAAGCATGGCTTTGATCAGGCCCACGCCGCCCTTTAAAAAGGCAAACGGGGCCCTGTCAGATTTCGTTGTTCTGTGCTGGACTCTGGCTGGTAGCACCAGGGGTGGGTAGGTGTTTCACATATGACCTAACACTTTATTTGCTCGTTTCCCAGGCACCGGAAGTATGTGCTTAGGTTCAAATACTCAGGATAGGGTGAATTCACGTGTTTGCCAACATACTCTGGGCTGAGAAAGGAGGCACCAAAAATGAAGTATAAACATTACAATCAAATAATAGTCAAAGAAACCTCACTCTGCTGCCCCACACAAAGCTAATTCCACAACAAGTTAAGGTCTAAATTGAAGGAGGAAAGAAAGCTCAGAGTATTGAACACCTAATAGATGCCAGGCATTGGGCAAGGTATTTTCTCCCGTCCCCCACCTCATTTATCAATTCACCCAAGTGTGAATGGGGACCAAGCTAGAAGCATAATTCAAATCACTCCTTTGACCAAGGAGCAATCTGAAGTCTAGAAAGGTCCAGACAGCACAGCTTAGAGCCAGAACCAGAACGCACACGTGGCCTCTTCCTGCCTCAGCTTCCTAACCTTGCTCCAAGGACGCCAGCCAACCTACCGGTCACTATTTTGACATATTGCCACCATCACTGGCAATTTTTAGGGCTCTCCCATGCAAACGTAGTCGGTTCTGGACTAACACCGAACTTAGCATGCTGCTAATTGATGCTTTTGCCTAGAACGTTCTTTAAACCTGCTTTAGACTTGAGTCATGCACTCATATCACAGATGAAATAACCGCGTTCAGAGCATTTGTTTACTTAGGATTACTGAGATGCCAGCAAGGCTGCAAAAACCAGTTTGGTGTGGGACACTGTCAGCCTAGCTCCCCACATGAGGTTTCTGACTGTTCCAGCTCCTCTGAACGAATTTCATTCCAAGGTTACATTATAAGAACTCTACTAACTGTAATAGGCTGGAGAGATAACTGAAGAGACAAAACACAAGAGTCATTGTAAAAGTGAGGCCAATATTAGTGGTGTTTTAAAATGAGCCATACGAAATGTGGAAAGAAAAGACAAATGCGTCAAAATCCCTATTTGCTTTGCTTGCAAAGACCCCTTCATTTCCTTTTCTCCCTTTGAAAGTCCCCTTCAAAAATGTGAAACATACTAGGGAAAACAGAGCCAAAAGTTTTCAAGGAATGAGTCAGTTTTCACTGTACTTCCTCCAAAGCAAAGTTTGAATTCTATTCTCTTATTATTAGTAATAAACCCATGAATTAGCAAAACAAATCAACAAATTCCATGCACTCTGTGCTACACTTAGACATGCTTAAGCGGTTCCCGGGGTCAATACTAAGGATGCTAATGGCAGCCAAGCGGCCATTAGCTTCACGAAGGCTGAACTGTGTAGACCTATTAATTATTTGAGCCAAGAGTATTATATACTCTTAAGTACACAAGACGACCATTACGGACTCAGATATATGACACGGAAAGACAACTTTTGTTAGCCCTGACAATAGGGTCAGCCTGTCTGATTAACTCTGAAAGCCTGCACTAGAAGGGTAGATGGCTCAGTGTGTCCACGCCTCAGACAAATTTATACAATGCAGGTGCAACTTTTTACAAGGATAGACCTCGATTTCCGTCTAAAGTTAATAA
This sequence comes from Paguma larvata, assembly GCA_030068075.1. Taxonomy (NCBI): domain Eukaryota; kingdom Metazoa; phylum Chordata; class Mammalia; order Carnivora; family Viverridae; genus Paguma; species Paguma larvata. The sequence goes on along the minus strand of CM057826.1, from coordinate 95,484,883 downwards.
ATGCCTAACGGGGCCTTTTTTTTTTTTTTTTGAGGAAAAGAAATTTTAAATAAGCAAATAAATAATTTTGGAGAGAACAAACTAGGAATAAATTTAAGCATTCAGTTTTTTACGCCCTACTCCATTCCAGAAAAGGGTTTGAAGAATCTAAGTTTGAATGTCAACAAATACTTCCTGGAGTGATACCAATAGGAAGCTCAAGTTCATTAAGTAGCAGTTCAGCACGATGCTCAGGTGCTTCCGTGCTGGAGTCGATTTCTTGACCAACTCTTCCACCTACTAAAGCTCTGTGACCTTGGGCAACTTACTTAACCTCTGCGTGCCTCAGTTGTTTTCGTCTATAAAATGCTCTAGTAATAGAATCTCACGAGGCTGTTGTCAGGATGAAATTAAATGATCCATGTGAAACACACGGCCCAGCTCCAGGCATAGAGAGAGGGCTCATTAAACATGGGCTGACATTATTAACATAGGTCAGGGGTTCTCAACCTGGCTGTATATTAGAACCACTAGAAAATGTTCTAACAATGCTAATGCCTGGGCCCCACCCAGACCAAATGAAATCCAGGCTCTGGGATGGGCAGTTTTTGAAAAGCTCTTTGGGAGATTCCAAGGGCTCAGTTAAGGCTGAAAACCACTGACTTACGTTATGGGGAGTTGCGGCTGTGGTCAGTTCTGGTGTGCAAATTCCTTTATTTTAATAGTTTTTGGAGTACTCCTCTAGCATAAGGTATGTGAATTATGTCTCACTTGCCACGGGAACTTACACGGCTAGCTTAATTATTTTCCTATATATACTTAGAGCCAGACTGGCTTCTTACCTCACACAAACCTTCTTTACGATGTCTTACGTCTAAGAAGGCAGATGTTTCCAGGTGCTGACAAACGCAGTAGGAATCAGCGAGTACGGGACCGTGGTTATGCTGTTCCACACATCTAATGTGGGATCATAGCAGTCCAAAGTCTTGCATCGCTGAATGCCAAAGTAGCCTCCAACCACATAGAGCTTGTTTCCGGAGGCCACAGCGTGGCAGCTCATGCGCTTCGCGGTCACGTCTCCTACCTTGGTCCACTGGTAAGTCTCACTGTTGAATTTGTAAGCAGAGCAGGCGGAGAACTCTGTGTCTCCCCCCATAATAAAAATCTGGTTACCCAGCACAGCGGCCGCTGTGTAACGCCAGGGCTGGGGACAGGTGGCGGGTACCGTCCACCTGTTTTCACACTGATCATAACACTGAACCTTAGGGAGCTTGTCATGACTGACGCTGGTACCTCCGAAAGCAAACAACTTGAGTTTGGCACTCACTACCGCGGCGTTGCTGACGCCTTCTCGGAGTGGGGCCACCATGGTCCATTTGTTGGTGGTGGGGTCATAGTGTTCTACCTGCTTTAGAGAGACCGAGGGGGAGGCCGGGAGACAGCCAGTCGCAGCTGTGTGTCCCCCAACCACATACAGGCAGTGCTTCAGTTCAGCAGAGCCATGGCCAAACCTGGCCACCAACATGGGGGCAGCTTTGGACCACTCTTCATGCAGGGTATCATAAACCCACACATCTTTCGAGACTCCATTTTCAGACCCCCGCCCCCCAGTAATGTACACTTTGCAGCCAATCGCACATGCACTGAACTCTTTCCTTGGGCTGGGGATGTCGGCCTTGGGAATTATTTCTTTGGCCTTCTGGTCTACCAGGTACAGCTTGTCACACATGAAGGTCTGGCCTCCCAAGAGGAAGAGGGCATGGCCAGTCTTCCGAGGCCGGGCACAGAGGCTGGTGACCACGCCGTCGTTCTGCAGGATTTTTAGTTTGCACCTGATGGCCTCTTCCACAATCTCCTTGCTCTTTCTCTGCTTGGTGATGAGTTCCTCCATGGCCACATTCTCCATGAGATAAATGGCCGGCAGGAGAGCCAGCCTCACCGTCTGCAACAGCTCTGGGAGGTAGCAGTAGCGCTTCTTCAGGTCATAGCTGATCCAGTTAATTGCAGACTCGTACACGAGCCTTTCATCTTCTGTCTCCAGCTCTTCGCTGGACAAGAGCTGCACCACCATGTCCTGGGGCAGCTGGAGGAAATCTTCGTTCTTCCTGATGGTCTGGAAGTTGCTGAGACACATCCTCCAGGAGAGTTCGTAGAGCTTAGTGCACTGGTGCGCGTCGGAGAGCAGCAGCATGCCCAGGCAGTTGGTGGGGTGCAGATTCTTCTCCAGGAACTCTGCGCATGCATCCCGGATGTCCTGGAACTCCAGCATGTCACCGGCTTCCAGGAGCGATTCTGCATTTTCTTCGTTAATGATGACCCGGGAGGAGTACGCGTAGTCAAGGAGCAGCTCCAAAACCTCGGGGTGGATGGAGTTGTCGAAGTTGACCTCACTGTCCTGACTCTCTTTCAGGCCGCCGCTGAACATGGCCTCGAAGTAGCGGCTGCACGCGGCCAGCACGGCCCGGTGACAAGGGAAGGTCCTGTTTCCGGCATGGAGAAGGACATCCGTGAAGAGGCGCTGCTGGCGTAACAGGTTCAAGTGTGTGAGGACACTGTCGGCGTAGGAAGACTTGTGAAACAGATAGATGTTAATGGAGCCACTGCTGGCCCTCGACTTGCGGTTCTCGTGCACACTGACTGACATTTTGTTTCCGCGCCTGCAAACAGAGCAAAACAAAACAGACCATTGAACGGTGATGCTCCCGAGGCTCAGGACAGCAGAACAACGCCCCACAAAGAGCTGCGAACAGAGAAAACAGGACACTGCTGCCCACTGTTCCTACTCGTGGACGGCCACTGCTGTACAGCGTCAGAGACGGCCACCTGGAAGGAAGGGCATTCACTGGAATACTGTTGAGCTATTGGAACGCTGTTAAAAAAGAAAAAAAAAAATCACTGCTTCAAAGCAGGTTCGTCTTGGAAAACCTGACTGCCAACTTTCAGGATATTGAAGTCCTCGAGAATGTAAGTCAGCAAAACCCAAGAGGAGCCAGGTCTCACTCTCGCACCTTCCTGTCCTTGTCCAGCTGCTTCACGCAGGCCACGTCAAACGCCGGGCCTCCAGCTCTCGTAACGCCAGGACGGGCACCAGCTTTCATGCCCTATGCAACATAAAGCCATGCGTAAAACAAAATACCTATTAATTAATTCCATTAAGAACTCCTTTAGTAAGATCCAGTCTCTGTGTGCATCGTAGTCAATGGGAAATGTTAACACTAAAATCACAGGCCTAGGCCAGCTTCTACTACGATCAGATCTTACTTTAAATGTTACAGATAATTTCTAACCAGACAATTCTACCACTACAGGGTCTTCAAAGAGCACCAGTGTAAACATTACCGAGTACTGATGAGCAGGCTTTTGTGAAAACACAGAACAGATTCTGGCCACGATCACCTCCCATCTTTCTTCCTCTGGACGGCTTCCAAAATGAGGATTTGCACACATAAAAGGAAGAATATTTTGAGTAGCATACTCATGACTGCTGTTTTTCTCTTCTTCCTGCTGTGTATCAATTCTTGGAAACCCAGTTGCAAGAACAAAGGATCTATCCAACCCTCTCTTTTTGATTAAACCGTGCATCACCAGAACCCTCCTTCTGTACCTGCAGACATGGGCACGTGCATAGAAGGAGTTCAAAATGCAAACACTGCCTTATCTAAATCAAGAGCCCTCGCACATACGTGTTTGTGTGTGTGTGTTGCCAGCCATTGTTAATTTGGGCCCACCCTAGAATTTATTTGCTGACTGACATGCTCTCCTCCATAGTATTGAAATTATAGCAAAATCAAATGCTATTTTTGGGTTTCTTCAGGAGGTAAACTGAGTAAAGACATTAGGAAAATAGCTACCACCTACCTTCAAAAACTGAAAACATGCTTTTTTTTTCTTTTTCCAACCATATCCTTCTGTTATTTCAAAGGAATAAAGACTTCAAGAACCTGCTGGTCAAAGGATTCTTAAGCAAGTTGTTTATCCCAAGAGGGTCAACTGTGTGAGTTACAGTATCTATTCCAAACCCAGAACAGCTAGTTCTCACAGCAGAGAGCTGACACCTACCGCCTCCTGGTTTCCTTCAACCATTCAGATATTTTTTTGGTTTCTACTGCAGTAATTATTAATACATGCAAAGGTGTGATTTCCCACAGATTCAGGGACTAGGTACCAGGCCGGACTTCCTGCGCAGCCGTGGCACAGCACAGCAAACCACAAAGGCAGCACCAGATTTGCCCTTGACACACTGGCCACACAGCCTTAGGGGAGGCAACTTGTTTTCCTTTAGTTTTGGATTGTAACTTTTCATTAAGAGTAAACACCCTTAGTAGAAGAAAGTAAGTAACAAAGTTGTAGGGCTCTGGTGTTAGGAAGACAACATTAATCTCCATAGTGACTTAGGATAAATGGTGAGGAGCCACCCATCACTCAAGCAAAGCCTCTACAGCCTGGTCCATTTTAACCAATGCCCAGTGCTCCAGAGAGCCACCAGTATGGCATATGTGATGCACCAAGTTTCCAAAGCCCTAGACCATGTATTATTAACATCTCTGACGCTCTACCACTATCGCTGTGAATTAGTACATCCAGTCCGAAGTACTTTGAGGAAGATTTTAAGCTTAAACCTCAAAAGATGATACGACTATTCCTATGCCTTACAGAGAAACTTACAAATATTCCCAATCAGTAGTTCTTTTTTTTTTTTTACGCTCAGGCTTTGAAAGCACCCGCACAAGATGCCTTCTCTCAAGCTAAGAGTGAATACAGCTCTAAGTGGAGAATGAGGCTGCCTGCACAAGGTACATACACAAGCCCCGAAGTGCCTGCACACTGACCGGGAATCACACCAGCCCCAGACCATGTTTCCCTGAGCATTAGATTTCAGACAGCGTAAAACAACATTCACAACGAAGGCTTACACTTAAGAAAACAGTTTGTTTAGAAGACCTTAGGATACAGGGTCTGCATCCCTATGCACTCTGTGTTTCTGCTCCTATGTTTTCCAAGTTGGCCCACAAAACCAGAAGGAAGAGGCTAGCCTGTCATCCTGGATACCGTCCAGATGGAGAAGCATGTCACAGTCAGAATCCAACACTCTTACAGCAATATTTGCTTAAAATAAAAGGTAAACTTAAAGACCCAAGGGAAACGACTTGCTTTCTGGTTTAAAATTATGCAAACATCAAAATATCAGCAGAAGCCATTTATGCAGCCACTGAACACACCTTCAACATGAAATGAATCATCCTTCTGGCATTTTTCTAAGCCCCCAGAGAAATATTTGCATGCCAAGTAAGTAGCCAAAAAAAAAAAAAAATGCACACATATACTTAACCTGCGACTACAAAGAAGACAGAGAAAAGGGCTGCTATTACCGTGAACATCAAAAGGACTTCTAGTTACAGTAAGTTCGGTTCACTTAATGCTCCTTATCCAAGCTCTCTGCTTCCAACACCTTGCATCCCGTCACATTTCCTTAGGTTTTGAACCTGGCCTCCGTGCACTCAAAGGAGAAACTAAGCAGATTTTCTCGGGCATTTATCTTACTGATGCAATGGAACGACTTTAGAAAGACACTGTCAACAAGAAACACGATTGACTATACAGCCGTCTGTAACACACGCAACGCTCTTTAAAAACGCGCTGGCCACACCTGAGAGGGCAACACGAAATCGCATCCTGCCCAAGTTTCACGGTCCGTCCCCACCACGCCCATCGATTCGTATCCTTCGAAACTCAGAACGTTACACTAAAGGCCAAATACTTGCAGGAGAAGAAATTAATTTTTCAGGAAGTTTTCATTCATTCCCTACAGACAATCCGCCGCGGTGAACATGCCCTCCCCCGGGGTGTGTGCGCGTGGCCTCAGGGGCTGCGCAGGGCTAGGCAGAGCGACATCCACCCCCAGAGAAGAGCCGCTTCGGGCGGGGGAAGGAGGCTGATCCTACCCCGGCTCGGCTCTCGGGTCCCCAGCAGCTCGGCCTGGGGGCCGCGCGGACGAGACGAGCCCCTCCGGCGATGGCCAGCGTCTGCACGCTGCGGGAGCGCAGCGGCGCCCCCCGAGCTCTCCTCCCCGGGAACAGTGCCCCCACCTCCGCCCAAGCCGGAGTTCCGGGCTCGGGGGCGAGCGCGCCCCGCAGGCCGAGCCTCCCCGGAAAGCCGCGGCGCGGGCAACAGGTCCGGGGCTGCGGAGGAAACTTACGGCAGAGGCGACCGGCGTCAGCGCACAACCAGCTGGGTTCTCGCCTAGGTCACCAGGCCGGAGGCGACGAGGCGGACGTCTCAGCCCCGGGGAGCGGCGGCGACAGCCCGGGCGAAAGGAGCGCGCATGGGGCGCCAGCCGGGGAGAGGACAGCGCCTCGCGACCCCCACGCCGCGGCCTCTGCCCGCGACCCGCGGAGCGACTGCGGGAGCGCGTCTCGGGAAGGGAGAGCGAGCCTGCGGCTGCCGGCGCCGCGCGAGGAGGCGGGCAGTGCGCTGCGGCGAGGGAGCTAGAAAGCGCGGTGTGCGCCGGCGGCCGCCTGGCGTCTGGACCCGGTCTCCGCAGCGCCGCCGCCGCCGCCGCGCCGCCTCCTCTCTGGCTGCCCCAGCAGTCTGCGCCCAGCAGCCGCGCGCCGGGCTATAAGCGGCGCGGCAGGGAGGGGAGGGGAGGGGTGGGGAGGGAGAGAAGAGAGGGCGCGGATGCGGAGTGACACCAGGGGAAGGAGGGAGGAAGCGCGTGAAGGCCGCCCGCCGAGGAGGAGGAGGAAGGGGAGGAGGCGACGGGGAAGAGCTGGAGAAGAGCGTGTCGGGGGAGTTAATCGAGAGAGGAAGCGGGGGAGGGGGGCTGCGGAGAGTGGAGAGAGACAAAGCGGACACCGTGCCTAAGACACTAGCAGCTGCAACCCTCAGGGACTGAGGGTAGCAGAAGTTTGGCCGGGTCGGAGTGCCTGCGCCTCTCTGGCCAGCCGGGTGGGTGGACAGCCCCGGAGCTGAGGGACCCTGGGCAGGGAGGCACGCGGCCGTGCGCTCCGCGAAGCCTGGGCCCGCGAGATGCTCGGGAAAGGTGGCGAGGGGCACGCGGGGTGCCCGGCGCACGCGCGCCGCGTGGAGCACCTGGAGCGAGGGCAGTGGCCAGGGCGGGGGCACAAGTTTGGCCACTCCTGGGGCACTGCGGGTTGGCCAAAGGTGGCCCATAGGGTTTCTCGCTGGCAAGCGGCAGACAGACTCGAGCCCCCGGCGTTTCCCTGGGTCCCGCCGCCCCACCCCGGCGGGTGCGGCCCGCGGGCCGGACTCTGCCCCACGCTGCGGGGTGCAGCAGCAGCGGCAGCCGGGCGCTGTCCCGCGGGGCGCGCACCACGTGCTTCGCAGCCAATCGCCGCCGCCGCTTGATTCAAAGCGAGCTGCTCAAAGGAGCGGCCACGCCGCCTCCTCTCCCTAGCGATAGAGCCCGAAATCGCCCTTTGGGGCTGGGCCCTTCCTGTCTTTTATCGCTCCGTTGTGTTAGCTTGGAGTTCAGCAAAGAAATGGCCCGGCACGCCTGTTTGAAGCGCCGCGTGCCGGGAGAAGGAAGGCGATTCGAAAAATAATCTCGCGTGGCGATCGCTCTTTATGAAACCCGTTTCTGATCTGTGCACTAAGGGCTGATTTTCCACCGGGAGCTAAGGCGCGTGTTTGGTTTTTATTAGGTGTTTGGAATAAAATCTATGAATGAACAGTCTAGATTACCTGTCCAGGCACCTCGTTTTGCACGTTGGGAAAGTGAGGCCCAGGGAGATGTGAATTGTCCAGCTCGAGGTCACACGGCCGCTTAGCAGTGGTCTTGCTCTGCGGCTCGAGTGGGCATCCGCCGAGCAAGGGTTTTCTCCCCTCCCCACTACCCCCATCTCCTGGCTTTCCTCTAAACGTTAGATGCAGAAATGGTTTGCACAGGCTGAGGAGACCCCTCCTAGCGCTCCCGGTTCCAGAGACTGCCTAAATCAAAACTCTGTCGGTTCTTTATTCTGATCCCACTTTTCTTTACCCCGGTCCCTGCCGGTCTGCGCTAAGAAATTTCGCTCCTTGCAAAGCAAAGAAAGACAGTGCCCTCTGAAGTCCTTTGGGAGCATTAACTCGCCAGCCTCACCATGAGCCTTTACAAGTCTGTTTCATAGTTTAATTCTGAGTGCAGGGCCTCGGCTCCAGACTGCCTCACAAAGCCAGGGACAGCGAGATCCGCTCATGGTAAGAGCCAGGTGCAGCGATTCTGGGGTTCGCCAGGTGGAGAGAGGAACCCTGGAAGCCGACCCTGTTCCTGAAGGAGACCTGGACAAAGGCCAGCCAGGACCAAACGGAGAGAAACAGTGTAGACACCAGACGTTGGTGCTGAAAAGAGGCGAGGTGGGTATGTGTAGCTATGGCACACATGGCCTGTGGGGTGGTGCAGAGGAAGCCCATCAGGGCAGCCACAGAGGCACCTTCTAGAAGTGCTTTGTCTGTCTAGATGGCGGGCTCAAAGTAAGCAGGCTGGTTTGGAAGACAGGATGTTAATGTCTTCCTTTGGGAGAACTTGTTCTGTTTAAACGAAGAGATTAACACTTTTTCTCACTAAGGAGAAGTATTTGTTTCTTATTTCAGCCCCTTACCAAATCTATGCCAAGCCGATCTTGCCTAGAAATAAAACATGTGCACAGCTCAGTTGGTAGGCTGGGGATTTTGTCCCAGGAAGCCACTGAGTTAGGAACAGGCAGTCTGTTTCTGTTGCATCTTCACCACCTGGAAACTGCAACGTTCTTAACCAACAGGACAGCAATGTTTATTTCTCTTCGCACAAAACTCTGTTAAGCAGGCAGGGATGCTGTGGACATCGTTCATCGTCCGCCGATGGCATTTTTCTGGTCTCTTCAACCTGACGTTGGCATCCTTCTAGGCTGCAAGAAAAGGGAAGGAAAAAAAAAGTCGTAGCTCTGGGAACTCTTGAAATGTGTTCAGTGACCACAGACATTTGCTTCGTCTTCCTCGGGGAGAGAAGCAACGTGAGGCAGGGGAAAGAAATGAGCTTATGGAGGGCAGAAAAGTGAAAGACATTTTCCTGCTGAGAGATACCGGAACGAAACTGACATCTGGGGCAAAACGCGTGTGCCTGCAATGGCTTCTTGCGAAGTGTACACTGGGTTGCTTGAACCACCCTATGAAAAGTTTTCAGGCCCGCGTGCAGTTTCTAATGTTTATTTCACAGCTGAAAGTGATTTGCAAGTTGCATATTTCAGATCACAGCAACTCGAATCCTTAGTACTCCAGCCAATCCTAAAGGTAATTCTTATCACTTCCTTCACAGGACGAGCAGGTGAATGAGCCTTATATCTGTACAGGAAGAACTCTCCAGGCAAGCCTGTGATCAAACTTGAAAACCACAAACATAGTACATACCTGAGTCATAAACAACTCAGGAAATGCTATAGATCCGTGTCACAAAACGGCCACCACCTGACTCAAGATGTTAGGCCAGTCCCATAGGCCCCCGGGAGCTGGTCCTTGCCTCTGCCTTGTGACACCAAACCAAGGTCTCATTTTTAATGCTATTAAGAAGCTGTGCCCAAGGCTTTGGCCTTGTTATCTCCCTTAACAACATTATTTTGTTAGGCTGCAAAATAAGCAGCATGGGGTTAAATGTATTAGCTGCCTTCAAACCTAATTTATCTTCATTCCTTCCTAATTTACACGCAGGCTGAATTAATGAGGATGATTTAATTAACGCAGTGCGACCATGGTACCAGGGACAGGACAGCTCAGGGGATTAGACCAAACAGTGGGCTAAGCAGCTGCCGTCCTGCCTCCTGTGGTCCCCCAAAGCCCCGCCCGAATCTCAGACACGTCCCCTGCCAGTCTTCCCAAAGTGTCGTCTTTGTTCTTTGATCCACTTCCTGAATCTGTGTGTGGAAAATGGCACGGCTTTCCTTCCTCATGTAATTTCTAAGAGGGGCTTCAGGGCTGTGGCTCGTAGAATCCTGTGGCAAAGGGGCCGGCTGCTCACCCAAGACTTGTGTTCTTCCTCCCCTTGGGATCAAAACCTGCAGAAGGAAAGGGAGGGAAGCAGGGCAGGCAGACGGAGTTTAGCTGGGATCCTGTGGTCTCAGCCGAGGCCTTGGATGGCCCCATGGGGAGCTCTGGAGTAGACACGACCCTGCCGAGCTGTCCCCAGTAAAAGCGAGATGGCTAGGTTTTAAAGGGCCACGTCGACCGGTTGCTGAGCCCAGGCTACCCAGGAAAAGGCCCAAGGCCTTGGCCAAGGTGGCACTCTTGCAGAGAGTTCTCAGATCTGAAGCGGGCACGGTGGCTGAGGGCCTTCTGCCGCCAGCACCCCCAGAGCTGGGAGAAGGAGTCCTCTCTCGTACGAGGATTTCCCAGTTCATTGCTTCCCCTTAACACAGACACACGAACCTAGAAAAAGGAGACCTTGGTTCCTCCCAGCACTCCTCTTACTTTCAAAAAGATGGGGAAGTTTTTTGTAGAAATCTGGCATTTATTAAAAATTAGAAGGAAAATTATAAAGTTGTCCAGAGGAGAAGTTATCAGCATTGTAGAAGTCCGTTATTTTCGTGACTTCTCTTCAAATGCAAAAGTCTGAACTGATAGCTTTCTAAGTTTTGGTTTGCCACCTTCTGCTTGTAGGTCTTCTCAACTGTATTTGCTGTCAGATATTTGTTAGGAGAAACTCTGAGAATATTCTTAAAATTGTATCCAACCTGACATGGTCGTGTTCTAAAATTTCAGTTGCTTCCTATACCCGTTATATGTACCACCACCTTCCATGTATTTTGTGAATTCACTTGGGTTATAGTGTTACTTTTTAATTTCAAATTCCAGTTCTTCGTGGCTGATCTATATGAATACAATGGACTTTTGTATTAGGACCTTAAAGTTTTAAAGTTTATTTATTTTGAGAGAGATAGAGACAGGTAGAGAGATAGAGACAGGAGGGGCAGAAAGAGAGAGAGAGGGAGAATCCCAAGCAGGCTCCGAACTGTCAGCACCGGGCCCAATGCGGGGCTCGAACTCACGAACCTGGAGATCATGGCCTGAACCAAAATCAAGAGTCGGTCGCTCAACTGCGCCACCCAGGCGCCGCTGTGTTATGATTTTTAATAGAAAGTTGTGTGTGAGAGTGTATTTGTGTCCTTCCGGTGCTGAGCCCGCCATTCAGAGTTGTTGTAGCTGGGAAATTCACTCTTCCTTTGAGACTGTCCATCACCTCCTACGGCCCCAGGTGACATTGCGGGGGGTAGACTGTGTACTGGCTGCCTACAAGACTGCAGAGGGGGATAGTCTGAGTCACTTTTCCTTGGCGTCAATCTTTAAAGTGTGGTCATTAGTAAATCGAGCAATCTAGGTTGCCCATGTTCTTTCTCCTCCAGGACCCTTCAGCACAATAATCTCACAGCCTGCCGTAGATTATGGATTTTGGGTCAGGATTTTAAAGCAGCATTTATTATTTTTTCTATGAAATAAAAGCAAAACATCGTAGACATTTGGGGAGAGAAAAAAAAGTAAAAGAAAAATTATCTGGAGATAATGACAATTAGCACTTCGGTTCCATCTTTCTATATCCATATAGTATCTTATTTTTAGCAGTTAAATGATCAAGGACAGAGCCTAGAATCTAGCTGGAATCCCTGCTCCTACCTGCACTAGCAGGGTGTTTGAGGGGCAAGCTTCCTAGTATCTCGGTGCCTTAGTTTCCCCAATTCTTTGCAATGGGAGATAATAGGAGCCCTGGCTCCGAGCATTGTTTTGCTGATTAAATAAACTAGCATATGGAAAGCACAGTGAGCAGGGCCTGGCTTGTGGTGAGCGCTGGATAATGCCTGCTTTTCTGATTCCTTAGTAAGCCGTGCAAGAAGAATGGTATTCCTACAGCTACTTCCTCTGAACCTTCCTAAGTAAAAGTAACGTGAATCGTTATCAAAGTTCCTGTTTCCACATTTGCCCAGTAGCATTGGGTTAAAGGGCATTTCTTGGATGAAATTACAGACTCTCCTAGAGTCTGTATCTGAGGCTCTTCATCTCTTGCACACCTGGGAACCTGACGGCTCGTGCAATAAAAGCTCAAATTCGTGGGATTTGCCTTTGCCTCCTTCTATCGTGTATTGATAGTGTCTTCATGTTTTCTACGGGCGCCATCGGTCTTTGTCGATGATAGAGAAACAATTTTTTTTTACTCACCACTTCCTTTAGCAAACTAAGCTGCTGGAAGGGAAACATATTTAAGAAGCCGCACACTTAAAAAAGCGGCAGCTAACTATATTTAGAAGAAGATGGCCTGGCAGAAACAGATCGTGCGTGGACTATAAGCTCCTACTTTTTCCTGCCCTGCAAATCTTGCAGGGTGTACTTGGTAAAAGCTTGCTCCTATCTATCAGAATCACTCCGGGCCTCTGTGGGGTACAGCTTTTTACAACCCAGGGGCATCTGAAACCATGCCCCACCCCACTATTTTCCATAATCTTTGACTGCCCCAAGGCTCCTGGATCTAAACCCTTAATTTGTTCTAAGTAATTACATTAAAGAATTGACCATTATTCCGAGCAGCGAAAATGAGGGTTTTGTTTGGCCTATGTGCCTTATGTCCGGGGCAAAATGCCAAGTCCCTGAGCATGTCTGGGCATGAAGAAGGGACCAGGAGAAGGGACCTTTGTGGTCCAAGAGCTCGTACCTTCAAATGAATATTAAAGAGATTTTATGGCCCTCTGTGAGCACAGACTTTACTCAATGCATAGAGTTCAGCTCGGGCAGGAGTCTGGAAAAAAACCAACCGACCAAACCAGCTGCAAGTTAACATTGTCAGAATGAAGAAAGAATAAAATAAAAAAAGGAGAAATGCGAAATGCTGATGAGCGTGATGTCTTAAAGTTCCCACAACTCAACTATTTCTCCTCATGATTTTGAAACGAATAGCATGAGCAAGGATATAAATGCACCTACACACGCGTTCACAAATTTCCTTTAGCCTCATGGGAAATTTTGGGGAGCATTGAGTATAAAATCCCAATATCCCAATCCCAAATATACGGTAACATTTTTAAAAAATCATGTATATCCAAATAGTTCTAAATCAGTTTTCACACCCATAATATCTTGAGATATTAATACATAATACATAATAAGATAATGTATTACATACATAATAAGACACATAATAAGAAAATATCTTGAGAAGTGAGTGGTTCATTCACTCACCCAATCAGTCATTCATTTATTTACAGGCATCATATATTAATACTTGGTCCTCGGGATATTCTCCAGCTCCACTAGGTTGTTTCAGCCCTACGCTGTGATTTGACACTGTGTAGCGTACCTGTATTTTGCATTTTGAATATCTCGGTCCACTCTGAAGCCATGGGAAGAAATCACATGTAGGGAAACTTGAGAGGAGTGAGGGGGAAAGGGGAAAAAGAACGTAAACGCAGGCCAAAAAGGAGCTCCATTTCTGTCACTGTTATTAGACTGCCGGTTTAGAAGAGAACCACGAGAATGTAGACCGCCTGGTTTGTGAAATGGGCTGCTTCAATTGCCATTTTTCACCCAAGAATTATAAATAAAGCCATTATTGCCTCATTAAAAACTGGCCTGTTAAAAATGGCAAAGTGGCTTGTAATGGCTCCTAATGGCTTTGGCCAAGAAAGGAAAAGGTGAACCTCACAGGCAGAAGTAGGGGGTGAGTGGCAACATTGTACCCTCTCTGCTCTTAACAAAGTCTTCTGTTTTCTGGAGGTTATGAGTTTTGCCACAGTAGGAGGAAACATCCCAGAGTTCCCCAAAACTACGCATCAGTTTCTTCTATGCCTTTTCCCCGTCACTTTGATGCCAAAAATGAGGAGGAATGCCAATTTTTCAGACAGTGGTTTCAGAAAGATCTTTGATCAATTTCAAAGAATTGTCTCTGTTGCACTTGTGTATTTTTTAAAAATTCTACACATGATTTTATGATTTTAAAAAATGTTTTAAGTTTGTCAAGTCTCAAGTTTTTGTGTGCCCTACTACAGACAAAAGTTTGTTCTGTTTTGTTATGTTTTGTTTCCCTGTTGGATACCTAAGAAATGTAACTGCCACACCCAAAAAAGGCAGAAAACGAGACACTGTAGCTCGGAACGCACATGCACAGCCTGTAGACCACAATGCAGAATTTGAGTAAAGCAACAGTGCCCTCTTCTGGCTACAGTGAAGAACTAATTACAGAAGAATGACAAAATTCAAGATGAATAAATCCTAGAGATAACTGTATGCGTCGTGGCCATAGTTAACAACACTGTATTATGTTGTGTTGTGCCAAGAGGGTAAGTCTTATTTTAAATGTTTTATTATAACAATAAATAATGTGATAACGTATTATTATCACAATAACAATAAAGAAGGGGGGAGAAAACTTTTGGAGGTGATGGATACATTTTCGGTCTAGAAGGGGTGATGCTTTCACAGGTGTATAATTATCCCCAAGCTCATCGAATTCTGTGTATTAAATACATACAGCTTTTTATAGGTCAATCATCCTTCAATACAGTGGGTAGATTTTTTTTTCATTTTCATTTATTTTGAGAGAGAGAGAGAATCCCAAATAGATTCTTTGCTGTTAGCATAGAGCCCGATGCAGGGCTCAGACTCAGGAACGGTGAGATCATGACCTGAGCTGAAGTCAACAGGCAGACGCTTAACGAACTGAGCCACCCAGCTTCCTCAGTGGATGTTTGTTTTTTTTTTTAAGCCCATATTGAAAAAGAGAAAGGGAACACAGTGTGGAAACGCCTCGCGGAAACTCCTTATGCCTCAAATGAGCAATGCCAAGTGTAATCCAAGGTCAGGCTGATCAGCAACAACGCCCTGCTGCTCCTGTGCTCTATAAACTGGCAAGCAGAGGGCACCACTGAGCCAACTCTTCTCAGCACAGGCTGGACAGTTTCCAACTGGTCAGCCTAGTGCCGTTGCCCCTTCTGCGTACAATACTAATGTAAGTTGTCCTCAAGGCTGCTGGACAGGAACTTATATGTCCATCGGGATGGTCTTGAAAGTAATAAGAATGACTAGAAACCCTAACATTTATGTAATATTATCAGATGCTTAGCACTACGTACCCATCTCATTTAATCCTCACAAAAACCCTAAAAGATTAAAGATCTCACTGACGGAAGCCAGAACCTTAAAGTGGTTTTTACCCCATTAGAGTTGAGTTCCTAACCACTGACGTATACTGCCTCCTCCATTTTCTTATTATCTAGGGCTTCTGCTTTTCTGTCCCGTAGAATGTCAGCTTTAGACACCCAGCACATATGCAACAAATTTGCAAGAGAAGAAGTGAATTGCTTGGTGTGCTTTGCTTTGTGTTAACAGGTCTGATAAAGGAGTGACAAATGAGAAGCTGAAATCAACTGATTAAAATTATGTGGTTTTTAAAAAATGTTTATATATTTTTGAGAGAGAGTTAGAGACAGAGCATGAGCAGGTGAGGGGCAGGGGGACAGACTCCGAAGCAGGCTCCAGTCTCTGAGCTATCAGCACAGAGCCCAATGCGGGGCTGGAATTCAGGAACTGTGAGATCATGACCTGAACCTAAGCCAAGGAGTTAACAAACTAAGCCACCCAGTTAGTTTAACAGAGCTACCCAGGTGCGCCTATGTGTTTTTCTTTTTTAAATCAATTTTTACCCTTTCACCAAAGTTGATTAAATGTCTTACCAGATCATTCTTTCATTTTGGCATACTCTACCCACTAGAGTTTGATACATCAATTCAAAAGCAAAATAATGTCCTAATCCAGCTACTCTTTTAAATTTAATTCAGACACGGGTGCCTGGGTGGCTCAGTTGGTTAAGCCTCCCACTCTTGACTTCGGCTCAGATCATGATCTCACAGGTTCATGAGTTCAAGCCCGACATCAGGCTCTGTCCTGACAGTGTGGAACCTGCTTGGGATTGTTTGTCTCCCCTAATCTCTGCCAAAATCAGCCCTCCGCTTGTGCTCACTGGCTCGCTCTCTCTCTCTCTCTGTCAAAATAAATAAGTAAACTTGAAAAATAAATTTAGTTCAAACATAGCTTCTTAACTTGGAACGAAGCACAGTCGCATCTTCTGCCTGCTTCAGTGTCTGCCCAGTCCAAATGTCTGAGGGAGCTCTGACTGTCCTGGAAGGATTTGGGCATAAAATGCAAAGGATAATGAAGGAAGCCCTTAATCTCTTGACTGTATCCAGCAACTGTGACGTTGTGGTTAAAAACCCGAGATAAACAGATCACGCCAAAGTCTGAAATCTTCATACCGTACAACGGTTCTTGGATGGGAAGGGTATTGTCAGGGAGTAGGTGGCATGGAGCCTCCTTCAGCTCGTGATGGTGGTTTTCAGGCCTGCAGGAAGCCAGACACAGTAAAACCTCCATTGTCCAGAAGCCAACTCGCTAGAATGATAAATATAACATTTTTTTACACTGAACTTAAAAAAGACTTTTCTAATGTTTATTTTTGAGAAAGAGACTGAGCACAAGCAAGGAAGAGGCAGAGAGAGAGGGAGATACAGAATCTGAAGCAGGTTCCAGGCTCTGAGCTGTCAGCCCAGAGCCCGACGCAGGGCTTGAACTCATGAGCCATGAGATCATGACCTGAGTTGAAGTCAGATGCTGAACCGCCTAAGCTAACTAGACGCCCCCCTGTACTGAACTTTTAGAGGAAAGATACTAAACACAAGAAAAGCTGTCCCTGTTGGAGATTTCTTATAAAAGTAAAAAGTATCTTCCTAAACAACAAATCAATACGTAATATCTCAAAAAATTTTTAAAAAGTAGTAGGAGAGGGGTGATTTGACAGATGTAGGGTACAGCTGAAGAACAGAAAACAGCAACTGTCCCCCCTGGCTCCCCTCTGCAGGGAGGTTGGGAGGGGTTACTGACCAGGGGACAGTTCCTCCGCCTCTCATCCTTCTCTACGATTTGTGTATCCACCTGTATTTAAAAGAAAATTTTAAAAGTCAATGACAAAAATAAAAGAGAACATTTGAAAGCAATACCCATGTAATACTCAGTGGGTCAGAAGTCCAGCAGAGAGCCGTCAACTATGTTCTCTGCTAAGAGCCTCCTGAGGCTAAAGTCTGGGTTCCCCCAGCCGGGCGTCTTCCCTAGAGGTTCGGAGGAAGTTTTCCCTTCCAAACTCATTTCAGTTATCAACAGAATTCAGTGGCTTGAGGTTGTAGCACTGTGATCCCCATTTTCCCAACACATAACCCCCTTCATCTTCAAGCCGACGGTGGTGCATGGAACCCCTCCCAGGCTTGGCGTCTCCGACTTTCCCTTTTGCTACATCTCTCTGACTTCCTCTTTAGGCTTCTTTTTCTCCTTTTCTGTTTTTAAGGGCTCATGTGATTACTCTAGTCCTACCCAGATAATACAGGATAATCTCCCTCCCTTAAGGCCAGCTGTTTAGTGACCTTGATTATATCTGCAACGTCCCTTTTCCCCATAATATAACCATGCACTTGACATCAGAGGGCAGAGACAGTGGGGGCCAGAATTCTGCCTGCCACACAAGTTTAAATAGAAAGATAAAACCGGGGGTGGGGTGGATGGGTGATGGGCATTGAGGAGGGCACTTGTTGGGATGAGCACTGGGTGTTATATATAAGTGATGAATCATGGGTTTCTACTCCTGAAGCCGAGACTACACTGTATGTTAGCTAACTCAAGAAAAAAAAAAAAGGAAAGAAAAGAAGATAAAATCAATGGTTCTTGGAAATGGATTGAAGGGACAATAATTACATTCTTCCTCAAAGACAGATTCGAGTGGAGAGAAGCTACAACCCAATGTCAGGGTACAGGCTACTGTTTTGTCCGCTAGCATCATCCTATGTTTTGTAGGCGTGTGACTCAGTGTGAGTAATGAAACCGACCAGAGGAACAGGACGGAGCTCTAGTCCCAGCTCTGCGCGATGTTAAAAACGAGACAACAGGTCCGGCATGAAGGTGCTTATGCCAAACCCCATGTCGCCAAACCAAGAGTGAACTTCGAGTTTCAACTCTCCCAGAAATGGAATGTTAAACCAGTCAGTCAGGACTCTCCTGATCGGCACTAGTGAGGTAATCTACTTGATAGACCCCTGCCCTCCCCTAAAGGAAAGTAACCTTGCAATACCCAGCCTGCTCTTAATGTAATTTCCTTGTTCCTGTTCCCTTCTGTCTATAAAGGTCTTTCACTGTTTGTACAGCATCTTACAGCCGGCTTTTTCCCTGCCGGCTAGATTTGCTGCCGGCTAGATTTGAACCAACTTTTGCTCAAATAAACTCTTAAAACTTCGAATGTGCCTCAGTTTATCTGTTAACAGAATCCTTGGGCAGGTCAGTCCACCTATTGAGGCCTTGGTTTTTTAAATGTAAAAAAGGAATTGAGCCAGACAGCTTCTTCCTTCCTCCCCAAATGTTATTTTTAATACAATACAGAGTCCAAATAGAACTCCCTTAAAATGATATAATGGTTTGGGACTTTTAGAATGATTTTCACAATGCAAGGCAAGGTTCCCAGTCATCAAATAATATGCCCATTCATAGAAAACTGCAGGTTTTAGAGTGTTTTATGCTTTATCATCCTCAAATGCCCTTGGCAAGGTAAATATTAGAGTTATTGGACCCTGTTTCCTTGATAAGAAACTGAGTCAGAGAGAGAATAAAGACCTTGCCTGGGATCACATGGTTGCTAAGTCATGGTGGGGCTGTCTGAACAAGGGTTCTGTTGGCCTCCATTAAAGGATTAAAGTACCTTCATCTTTTTACCACCCTGTGGCCAGCCCCTAGCCCAGAACTCAGTGGTAATGCCATAGATATTTGTAGAATGAAGAAATGAAGGGTTTAACAAATGCATAAACTACTCTTCCAACTACCTCACAAAGAAATATCCCAAATGCACTCATTGCTCTGTGATTGCTAAGGCAGGGAGGTCCAGCAAAGCACTGAGAATAGAATTTCAACTTGGGCTAACCCCAGATGATTGCTTTACCTTACCTGGAAAACCCCGTTTCCACAATATTTTGCTTAATCAGAGTTTCACTGGCTGCCTCAAGAAATAGGACCCCATTCAGAGCCATGAAGTAGAAGAAACTTCCCCCAAACCTCCAAACAAGAACCATCCTCAGATGATGATGAATGCTTATTTGCAACAACTTGTGCCTCCCCGGAAGTATAGACCATTCCCGCTGTGAACTAACCAGCATCTCCCTGCTCTTCCTCTTGAGATAAGAAGTGCTAAATCACCCAAACAGCAAGTCACCCAAAGGTGAAGTAATTCATTTCTGTTCCCTGGCGATTTATTGGCCTGTATTCTTTGGTGCTAGAAATGATAAGACTTAAGTAATGGAAAATGAGAGCATATCTCCCTGGTGGGAAAGCTTCACAGTAAGTAATGGGTTCTGAATTCTAACGTGCCGGCACGCATCTTGTGGTTTGGTAGGCAGCCTGTTCACCCGCTCCGTGTCAAGCTACCCTTATGCCAGACAGGCCAGGAATTCCCTAAAAAGTCTAACCCTAAATTATTTTTGCTGGACTTAATACCTAGCTCTGGAGTAGTGAGTCTACACAGAAATTAAATTAATGCTCACTTTTATATCTGTAGGTAATACATATACATGGAGTATCTACAAACAATAATTAATGTCCATTTATAATCACGCCATGGCTTACAGAGTGGGTTGAATTCTCTCAACCATCCTGTGAGGTAGATACTATCGTTATCCCCATTTTGTTAATGAGGAAGCAGGAGTAACAATGCAGTTTAGCATGCCGTGGCCCAGAGTTAGTGAGAGCAATCTCTGGACCTCCGACTTTCTTATTCGGAATCTTTGTTCTTGGGGCACCTGGGTGGCTCAGTCAGTTAAGCCTCCAACTCTTTTTTTTCTAATGAAAAACTAGTTCAAAACCACTTTAATACAGCATTTTCAGTCATTATTCATATATTTAGCCAATCTCCATCAAGTTAAAGTCAGTCATCAATGTAGGAGCATGAAATCTGAGTTCCAAGGTGCATAAGGAGCTTGTAATCACATATAATAAGTAAAAAAAAAAAAATTACTCCAAAACAACAAGACCCTTATTTAGAAAAAAGAAGGGGAGTGTCACAGAAAACACCATTTAAAAAAAAAACACCATTAATTTAACAAATTTGATAGTTAAAGTTGTCTGCGTTTTCTCCTCTTACTAAGGGTGTCCTTCCAGATATACTGGGACAATACTTAAAAATTATTGAGAATTCCAAAAGCTTTCATTTATGTAGATTATGTCAATCAGTATTTACCGTATTTCAAAATAGAAATGAAAAGAGTACATGTTTACATAAATAATATACGCCTCCAACTCTAGATTTGGGCTCAGGTCATGATCTCCTAGTTTGTAAGCTCGAGCCCCACATCAGGCTCCGCGCTGTCAGCGCAGAGCCAGCTTGGGATTCTCTGCCTGCCTCTCCCTCTCTGCTTTTCATTCTCTCTCTCCTCTCTCTCCCTCTCTCTCAAAAATTAATAGGTAAACATTAAAGTGGGGGGGGAGTGTGTTCTTCCTGGTTTGTGAGACTACTGATCTGCAGATCTAATTGTGAGGGAAATAGGTGCCTTCTGAATACAGGGCGGTTTTTTGCCTTCATGTCTTTTCTCAATGAGCAGATGTTAAAATCACAGCAGCTCTCATGCTTGGGACTTTCTGCAAATTTTTTTACACTGAAAAAGGCTTGGGTAGTAATTATGAATCTTAGGACACAAACTTAAAAGTATACGAAGTGTCGATTTATTTTTCTAGAACAGAGCTTAATTTTCGTTATTCACTGCTCCTTTGGCAGAAAATGATTTTGAGTCATTTAAGGGATTCCCTCCCTCAGTTCCTTTCCCTTTTCCCCAGGGTTTTGTCCAAGTTCCAAAGTGCTTTTGAGGAGCAACAAGGTCAAGGACAGAGGCACACCTGCTCTCCCCACCCACCCCCGGAGGCCCGTCACCCCTTCTGATCTTCATCTGGTGGTCACCGATGAACTTGCCAGCCCCTCTCGGGGACCCTACATCATTTTGCTGCCCTGTTCCTTTTTGGAAACTCTGTGAGGTTGTTTGAGGCCCTTTCTGCCAGAACCCACCACACAGCCGTCTCCCTCTGGGGTCTTGCCACAGCCCGTGGCCCATTCCATGAGGAAAAAGGAGGAAGAGCCTCCTTCTCAGGGACCTGTCCACCTTCACACCAGTGACACCATGTCCATTTTATAGCAATCGTTTTTAATGTCCCCTTTGCCTTCCTCGACTGGAATTTGTAGACGATATAATCTATCAAATATAACTTCAAAAAATCAATAAAATTCCCTAACTGTAACATAGGGAGAAACAAATGGAAAATTGAAATAAAATCATATGTGCTTAAATAGGTAAATGCCCTAACGTGACCACACTAAAAGACATTCAAAAAGGGTCAGGTAGTCTCCTACGAATGCAGAATCATTGTGACCACACATCTCCACAGAAAGACTGACATTGGCTACTCAAGCACCAGGACTCACATTACATCAGCGACGTGGCTTAGGAAAATGGTTATCTTGCCAAAGTCCCAAACCAAACAGAGAAGAGCTGTCCCTCACTTCTCACAGTGGTCCTACCCCTGTTAGTATTAAGACACCACAAAAATACATGAATAAGGGTGAGTCCTGGGTGGCTCAGTCAGGTTGAGTGTCCGACTCTTGATTTCGGTTCAGGTCATGATCACAGGGTTGTGGGATCGAGCCCCACATCAGGCTCCACGCTCAGTGGAGAATTCTCTTTCTCTCTCCTTCTGCCCCTCTCCCCCACTTACACACATTCTCTCTCTCTGGCTCTCTCTCTCTTCCAAAAACAAAAACAAAAAACAAAAAACGTAAGTGGGCAACTTCCACTTCTGGCCAAATGGAGTAATGGAGACGAGATTTACCCTCCATCTGAAACAACTAAAACCAGACAACGTGTATGAAACAAGGACCCTTAAAACATTGGGTCATCAGGCAATGAAAGCCAACCTCACAGGCCACAGTCCAACCTTACAGGCAGACCTATTTCCATAGGACCTCTGCTTTAAAGCATTAAGTCCACCCTCTCTGTTTGCTTGAAGGTGCAGGTATATTTGCACTTAACTAAGTGAGGTTTAGCTCTGGTGATGTTGAGTTCGATGCTGTTGTAGAGAATTTTAGCTGCAAAGGATAATATTAAGCCCTGATGAAGCTCCTGGACTTCTGTGATGACTGAATGATTTCTGTTAGAATTTATGGGATTGTACACAGAACGCTGGCCTGAGGGGTGTGAGAAGGCACAACGCACATCGCGTACGCGCAAATCCAACCATAAACATTTACTGAGCACCTGCCACTTGTCAGTTTAGAGAGGCCAATAGGACACCTTCAGGGAACTCAGCGCCCGGTAGGGGGCGCTCTAGTCTAAGTTCTTAATCAGCGATTAGGCCGCCTCCTGCCAAGCATGTCAATTTCGTATACAACAAAAGATAAAGCTATCCCATGGACACCAGTTTGGCTGGCTGCAGGGATAGATGGTGAGCCCTCTCGACTCCCTAGTGAAGCTGTCTTTGCTCCCTTTGTCCCACCCAGGCGTCACATTAACGCCCGGGTACTGAGTAATGGGGCCGGGGGCCGGGGGCCGGGGGGGCGGGCGGGGAGGAGTCAATCCATCTCGAATCTAGCCCAGCTCAAAAATCAGTCGCCAGGAATCAGCAGGTATTTTCTACTTTCTATTTAAACTCTTGACAGTAATATCCCCTAGGCCAGTGCTTCTCAAACTTTAATGGCATACAAATTACGTGGGGGATCTTGTTCAACTGCAGATTCTTATTTAGAAGGTGTGGAGTAGGAACAGAGATTCTGTGATTCTAACTAGCTCTCAGGTGCTGCCCATGCTCCTGGGCTGCAGGCTACACCTGAGAGGCTAGGTCTTGCCAGCTACAGTATTAAGGAAGCCATCTGTAACCACAGAATCTCCGGAAGACATTCCCATGAGTTATATGGACGGCTCTTCAGTCTTGTGAGACGATGGCTCCTTAGAGGTGAGGTTAGCTTTCATTTTTTAGTTAAGAGGATCTGACATGTAAAAAAATGTATTGCATAGAATGTAAGAGAATGAGGGACTCCCTGTGAAGGTCAGGGAAGGCTTCTAGCAAGAGGTGATTTCTGAGCTAGGTATGTAAAGACAGGAGGTTAGTAGATGGAGGGAAAGAACAGGCACAAAGGAGTAAGTCCCTCCAAGGGACTCAAAGGTTAAACTGGAGAACATGTATTTTTTTAACTTTAAATTAAAAAAAAATTTTTTTGACATTTATTTATTTTTGAGAGACAGCACGAGTGGGGGAGGAGCAGAGAGAGAAGGAGACCCAGGAACTGAAGTAGGTTCCAGGCTCTGAGCAAGCTGTCAGCACAGAGCCTAATGCGGGACTTGAATCCATGAATGGTGAGATCGTGACCTGAGATGAAGTCGGAAGCTCAACCAACTGAGCCACCCAAGCGCCCCTAACTTTAAATTATTTTAATGTTTATTTATTTTAGAGGGAGAGTTAGCGTGAGTAGGGGAGGGGCAGAGACAGAAGGAGACACAGAATCTGAAGCAGGCTCTAAGTTGTCAGCACAAAGCCCGACTCGGGGCTTAAACTCAGGAACAGTGAGATCATGACCTGAGCCCAAACCAGACGCTTAACCACCTGAGCTATCCAGGTGCCCCTGGAGAATATGTGTTTTAATGTGTTTTATTTTACTGTAATTTAGAGCATCCTGACTACTGGGTATGAAGCCAGGTAGGGAAGAGGCAGGCCAGGACCAGGGAGATAGCTCAATGTAACAAACAGTGAGGGTCTAGACCCAGCTGAAGAAAGCAGGGAAGCGGGCTCCCACAACCTGCAGATGTGGTTCCTGGTGCCTTTGTCCCAGCAGTTGGGGAAGTGGGAAGACAGTGGGTGTGGCTGTGCAGATACTGAAGCTGGGTGGGGTTCAAAGTCCAGCAGACCGATACCAGCAATCTGGAGCAGGTGTCTGACCTAGAGGATGGACCCTGATCCTACGTGCGTATGAAGAGGGAGTTGGAGGGGAGATAGGAGGATGCATCTTCCCAGTGAGGGTAGAGGTGATGTGAGGCCCCGGCAAAGCCACACTAAGTGGTTCTTTGGCTCCGGGTGTCCTTCTCCATCAGCGACAGCACTAACAGCATCTGTTAAGGGTAAAAACGACATGGTGGTTTATGTCAGACACTAAGAAGCGCTCTGATAAGAACATCAAGCTTTTAAGCATGTTGTAACCAACGTTCCGATAAGCTTGGACATACTAACTCTTAAGGTGTTGAACTTTTTTTTTTACCTTTGAATAGAGTCTTAGACTATTGACCATTGATCTCTCAGAGTCTATAAAAACCTCCATTCATTATCGTGTGGCAAAGCTAGTTACAAGTAGTCAGCAATCAGTCTTTATGCTAATTCACATGATTAGGTACGACACTATTAAATGCAAATGACTTGAAGCGATGGAAAAAAATCAGTTTAGTATTTTTTTATTATCTTATCAATTAAAAAAATTTTAATGTTTATTTTTGAGAGAGAGAAAGAGAGCACGAGTGGGGGAGGGGCAGAGAAAGTGAGACACAGAATCTGAAGCAGGGTCCAGGCTCCAAGCTGTCAGCATAGAGCCCCACATGGGGCTTGAACTCACCAGCTGTGAGATCATGACCTGAGCTGAAGTTGGACGCTTAACCAACTGTGCCACCCAGGCGCCCCAGAGTTTACTTTTTTTAAGGGAGCCAAGTCTCCTTTTCACAGCAAAGTCAGTTTTGTACCAATGATTATTCTGCTGTTTTCTGTGTTATTTTCCAGAAATTCTACATAATAGGTTCTCATAAATATATGTGTGCATATATGTATAAATATATATATAATATACATATAAAATAGACTGGTGTTTAGTTTTGAGTTATCATTTCAGTAATCATTATGTGACTTCTGATATATAAGTTATAGTTCGGGAGAATTTATTTTTATTATTAATAAGGGAAATTCATTCTCAGGATTGCATACTCTGAAAAATAAAAGAGAAGCAACATATTATATGTCTTTCTTGACTCATGTAGGCTAAGAAAGAGATTCCAGCAATTCGATATATTTGACTGCACTCTGAGGCACACATTTTGTCCCTTCTGGTCAAATGAATTCTACATTTGTGGCGCTTATGCACGACTAAGTTGACACTGTATACATTCCTTTTAATTGTTAAATTTATTACACATATATTTCATGAGCACATGTTAGTATCCAAATTATAATTTCTTTTTTTTATGTTTATTTTGAGATGTTTAATGTTTAATTTTGAGAGAGATAGACAGAGTGCAAGCAGGGGAGGGGCTAAGAAAGAGGGAGACACAGAACTGGAAGCAGTCTTCAGGCTCTGAGCTATCAGCACAGAGTCCAGTGCGGGGCTGGAACTCATGGACCATGAGATCATGTCCTGAGCTGAAGTAGGATGCTTACCTGACTGAGCCACCCAGACGCCCCTCAAACTGTAATTTCAAAACAGTAATCAGTTAAAACATTAACTGTCATTTACATTTTTTCTTACATGCAGAGTATCATTTCATTCTTGAGATTCAGTATAGAAATTTTTTAAGGATTATCTCCAGGTACAGATAAGAGTCTTGGAGCTTAAAAAGGTCAGGTGACCGACCTGAGATAACATGGCTGGCAATAGTAACTCTGGATTCCAAATGAGGTTGGTTCCCTGTTGCATACTGACAATTGCATAAATATTCTAAAGTGAAACAGAGGGTTTTTTTTTAATTGTTCAAAGAAAAAGAAAATATTTAGAGTCGCTAGAAAAGGCTGTAGAACAGCTAGTTCATCGAATCACCTCACGGGCACTATGCACAGAAATGAAACCTGAGCCACCTCAGAGCTGGTCTCAGCAGAGTGTCGCATTTGAAAGAAACACAAACCCAACTCCAAAAAAGCCTTGCAGCTTAATGTGCGAAATCTCTTGGAGAAGCAGCAAACGGAACCACACTGGATGACACACACTAGAACATTCTAAAATTTTTCATTTCCTTCATCTCAGTAGCTGCTTCCCTTAAAACTGTTCTTCCCCAGAAGACAGCTCTCAGGACCTCCTCCCTACCCCCTTGCTGCCGCTTCACTGGCCACCGCACCCCTAGGGACTTCCAGAGATCATTCCTTTCCATGGTCACTCCATCTCCTTTCCGATATGACATCTGTTTAGCCTCTCAGCTGCGTCTAAGACTCTTCCACAGTTACCCCCTAGTCAAGATCATGATGCAAGCAGGAAGCTACACAGAGCCTCCCAGGCTAAGAACAGTGAGGTGGGCACGTGTGGACATACACAGTCTTCTCTTGTCCCTGTCACATAATAAACTTAGAGCTGACCCACTCTAGTGGCTTCCATCTCCTTTCTACAACCACAAGGTGCTGTTTATCTACTTGCATCTTCATTCCAGCCGCACTGGCTGCCTCATTCATCCCCATTCACACCAAGCATTCCCCAACCTCAGGACCTTTGCACTTAAGGACCTGCCTAGAAGACTTTTCCATAGGTATTCACATGACCAGGTCCCTGCCTTCATTCACATCGCTCCTGGCCTGAGACAACAAGCACCTTTCTCTCCATCCCTTCTCCTGCTTAATTTTCCTTCAGCATACTTATCACCACCTCATACGGGGGGGTGGGGGGAGTTTGTCAGTTTCGCTCTCTGCTGAAACCTTAGCACCTAGGATGTTGCCTGACACCTGGTAAATGCTCATTAATAGTTGTTAAATAGATAGCACTTGTTTTTCAAAATTTAATTAGAAGGCTGATAAATCCTTCACATAGAGAGAATGTATTTTCCTTTTGAAACTTGACACTGATTATTGGCAGTCACATGTTTTCAAATGACCCTCCACGTTCTATCTGCTCCTTGGCTGCTTTGTTTTTGGGTCTGCGCCTCACATGTTGTGTGGCGTCTGCCGCCCTCAGCTTATCTCTCTCATCGTTTGCATATAAGGCCCAGGTTTTTCTGCCCGGTTCCCACCTCCAGCTGAATCCACTAAGCCTTGGCTCCCCCCAAAGCTCCAGATCAGGTATTCACAGACTCTGACCTGGGCTGATGGGAGGTCAGTGACTTTCAGAATCGTCAGCTGTCTGCGGGCTCCCGGGGCGTCGGCTTCTTGAAACACGGAAGAATGCAGGGCCCCCAAGCTGTGGGGAATGGCAGCCTCAGGGCTCTGGTGCGTGTGTCTCCCAGCACCGAGAGGGCATTTCTGGTGAGAAAGAAAATGGGCCCCAAAGTAACTGGGATTGCGTGCCTGCCCCCACTACCAAACTGCTGCCTCCAGATTGTGCCCGGTGCCTCTCTCGCTTTCCACTTACCTGGAGGTACAACCAAGGTCAATAACGAATAAGATGCCAAGCATCCTGAGCAGTAGAGCATTTGCCCAAAAAGAGCCCTGGCCCTTGAGCTTGGCTTCCGGGATGTAATCTGTGTCCTGTCTGTTTAGGGGCTCCTGGGCGGCTCGGTCGGTTAAGCATCCGACTCTTGATTTCGGCTCAGGTCATGACCTCACAGTTTATGAGTTCGAGCCCAACATCAAGCTCGTTACACTGAGCATACAGATCCTGATTGGAATTCCCTCTCCCTCTCTCTCTGCCCCTCCTGCACACACTCTCTCTTTCTCAAAACAAATACATAAACTTAAAAAAAAAAGACATTTTAGGAATGTCTGTTTAGGGCAGGGTCTGGATACACCAGATCTTAGGGTGAGGTTAGCCACACCTGACAGTTTTAGGGTGCAAGCCGGCCATGCCAGAAAGACCAACCATGTGAATTAGGCGGCGGCCTTTGGCTGGAGGTTGCGATCAGCCCCTGGACAATCAGTCGTTAAGTCATGTCAGAGTAATGAGACCCCCAAAATCTCCTGAACATCGAGGCTCAGGTAAGCTTCCCTGATAGGTGATATTCCATGCGTCTGTCACACACTGATGCCAGGGTGGTCAGAAGCTTTGCCCTGGAACCTTCCCCCACTCTGTTCTATGTTCCCTTCCTGTGGCTAAGTCTAATCTGTATCCTTCTCCTGTGATATAGCATAACCGTGGGCATAAGAGCTTCCAGTTACTTCTGGATAATTCTAGTGAATTATCAAAACAGGGTTTTGTAAACTGCCTTCCCACAACCTTGCACCTGGTGTCAGACGTGAGGACAGTCTTGGGGACCGTGCCTTCAGACCCCACAGTCTGGCGACCCTGGGGACATCCCCAAAGTACGAGGAGACTGGGGCCTCGGATCTGAGGTGTTTCATTCCAAAACGGTATGCATGCTCCTTTCTCCATCTAACTTTATATTTTAACATTTATTTATAATATTTAAAAGCTTTCATAGAGGAAACAGACTTTTAAAACAGGGGAAAAACATGTCATTGGTACTTATGTAACGTTTGTGTCATTAAGTCCCAAAAGACGTTAAAAATACTGAATTTCAAAATAATGTCCCAGCATAGTATCAATTTCGCAGCGTAATTAAGTCACCTGCCTAAGATCTCACAATGCAGCCACCTCAAACCTTGATCTTACTCCAAACACTGTGTCCAGCCCCAAGTATCAGATAGTGATTGGTCTAAGCCAATCACAGCAACCCCTTGCCTTTTGTCAAGGAGCGGATTTCGAGGCTTCCCTCTTACCCAGGGATACCTGTGTAACTCAGTTGGTGCCACCGAAATTTAAAAGGAAGCCCGCTAGGAGGTTTCTGGGAAACGTTTTGCGTTTCAGTTAAAAGAGCTCAGTGAGGCTGATGCCTCTTCTCTGCCTCTTCATCCTGCCTCCATCACAGATCGCGGTGCCTGAAGCTGCAGCAACCGACCAGCAGCTCTGAGGGGCAGAGCAGGAGAACCACGGTGACACCAGCCCTGACATCATTAAACCACCAAACTGAGCCAGCAGCTGCCTACCACGCGGGGCATATTGGTAGGTGAGGAAAACCAGAACTTTTTTGCTGAAGCCCTCCTTGGCATGTCTGTCCTTCCTAGAAACAGCTGAATGCATCCCCAGGACAAAATTCTTATGCTAACAAAATGTCTTTCCGGGCACCTGGGTGGCTCAGTTGGTTAAGTGTCTAGCTTCAGCTTAGGTCATGATCTTACAGTTTGTGGGTTCGAGCCCCATGTCAGGCTCCGTGCTGACAGCTCAGAGCCTGGAGCCTGCTTTGGATTCTGTGTCTCCGTCTCTCTCTCTCTCTCTCTCTCTCTCTGCCTCTCCCCCGCTCAAGGTCGGAATAAGTAAACATTTAATAACAAGAATAAATAAACATTTAAAAAATTAATTAAAAAAAAGTAAGAGTGTGGGAGCTGGAAGATGGGCACACCCAGCATCCCTCTGGCAGAAGGAGAATGGTGGCAAGAAATCTGTCTCTGCTCAGCCTCCACCCTTCATGCCAGACTGCCGCAGAATGGGCCACAGGGAGCCCTGTCTGTTGGTGTTGATGGGGGCATCGCTCAGCAGTTGGTCCCCTCTCTGGCTCCCAGCATGACAAGCCCAGAGCTTTCACACAGGCCAATTGCACTTGTAACAGGCACTCATTAGATTCCCATAGCATTCTGGAAGCTGAGTATAGATTGAAGTCCACAGTGCTTGACCCCAAGAGTTATCCTCTGAATGGGAATGAGAGAAGGGGGAAAATCACTAGGAGGCGTAGAGGTGGAAAAGCAAAGCCAGTGGAAAAAGATCCCGTGCTGGACAAACCAGTCTTGTCTTCCTGTACCTTAAGAAGTCTTTTCTCAGGGCGCCTGGGTGGCTCAGTCGGTTAAGCGGCCGCCTTCAGCTCAGGTCATGATCTCACGGTCTGTGAGTTCGAGCCCCGCATCGGGCTCTGTGCTGACAGCTCAGAGCCTGGAGCCTGTTTCACATTCTGTGTCTCCCTCTCTCTCTGCCCCTCCCCTGCTTATGCTCTGTCTATCTCTCTCTCTCAAAAATAAATAAACATTAAAAAAAATTTTTTTAAGAAAAAAAAAAAAAAGAAGTCTTTTCTCTTTCAGTTCTGAATTTTGAAACTGAGTTCCACTTAAAGGAAATTCAACACATAAAAAAGTCCAAGCCTACAAAACAAAGTGGAAGACCGTCGACATTCTGGATGGAGAGTTCATTTTGCATAGGTTTCTTCATCAAATGAGCATCTGACCACCCCTACTTCAGGACTTGAATTCATCAGAATTCTTTAGCAGTGTGACCGTGTGTAATCAGAACACCTTTCACGCGTGCAAAGTGCTTCGTCCTTCACAAAACATGTCCACTACATGTTTTGCCCTCATGACAACTCTTTTTAATCCTCATGACAAGGAGCCGTCATTGTGAAAAGAATAGATATTACTTTCAAAATCATACATTTGTGTTCAAGGAGCTAATCCTCATTCGAAAAATAGGTTTATTTTTAGCTGATTGTAAAATTTATAATATGTTCATTGCAGAAAA
This sequence comes from Paguma larvata, assembly GCA_030068075.1. Taxonomy (NCBI): domain Eukaryota; kingdom Metazoa; phylum Chordata; class Mammalia; order Carnivora; family Viverridae; genus Paguma; species Paguma larvata. The sequence goes on along the minus strand of CM057826.1, from coordinate 95,454,453 downwards.
TTGGAAAATATAGAAAAGTTAAAAAAAGGGGGATCTTCCACACCCCAAAGAAAACCACCGTGATTTTAAGTTTTTTTAAATAATTTTTTATTTATTATTTCTGCTTTTATTTTATTTTCTGCTTTTTTTCTTTTTCACCTAACATAATGTGCATATCATTTCAGGATGTTGTTACTCTTACTATCATTTTTTTCACAATTGCACACTATAATTTGCTTGATTATTGCCAAGAATGAAATACTTTGCCCATCTTGTTTTTGGATCCCCCTGCCAGTGTCATTCAAGCCAAAATCTAAAATAATTTTGCCATTATAAAATCTAGCAGGCTCCTCACTCTTCCTGCTGTTGAGTCTTTCCTCATATCATTCATTCTTTCACGGACATCCGTATGTACAAATCTTTTTCTAAAACTAGAGCAAACCTTTCCAGCCTAAGTTATCAGAGATGGAGCTCATTCTCCCAAAGAAATAAGTGTTGAAGGGGCTTGACTGCAAAAGTGCCTCTCAAAGCCTGGGACCAGTCCCCTTCCCAAAGTGCCCGTATAAGCACACCCTCACCGACACTGAGTGGGTGTTTTAAAAATATTTATTTATTGGTAAAATATCATATCTCATTATTAGGTTCATTTACACATCTCTGATTACCCCTGAGGTTGGTGCCTCTCTTCAGCAATTTATTAACCAGCTATGTTTCATCTTTTATGAAGGATTTGGTCCTAGGTCAGAAGAAAATCTTATTTTACTGTGAAGGGGGAAAAAAAAGCTGGCAAAAGTTAAACTATTTCCCCAGGGCTACACAATCATTAAAAGGGTCAAGTTGAGGGGGGGGGGGGCGCCTGGGTGACTCGGTTAAGCATCCGACTTCGGCTCAGGTCATGATCTCATGATTTGTGAGTTCGAGCCTTGCGTCCGGCTCTGTGCTGACAGCTCAGAGCCTAGAGCCTGCTTCGAAATCTGTGTGTTCCTCTCTCTCCCTCTGGCCCTCCCCTGCTCACATTCTGTCTCTGTCTCTCTCTCAAAAATAAAATAAAAACAGGGGCATCTGGGTGGCTCAGTCGGTTGGGCGTCCGACTTCGGCTCAGGTCATGATCTCATGGTCCGTGGGTTCGAGACCCACGTCAGGCTCTGCGCTGACAGTTCAGAGCCTGGAGCCTGCTTCAGATTCTGTCTCCCTCTCTCTCTGCCCCTCCCCCGCTCACACTCTGTCTCTCTCTCAAAAATAAAATAAAAAATAAATTAATTAATTAAAAACATTAAAAATAAAATAAAATAAAAGGGTCAAGTTGGGGAATCCAGCGCAGGGTTTTTAAGCGCTGCTTAAGTAATTTCCCATCCCCACCACTGCCATGTTGTGTTTTTGCGTTTATTTTTTTTAACTCCTCAACCTTACCTGAAATATCTAATAAGTCAAGTACTTTTTAAAGGACACATTCCAAGCTCATTGCTTCTCTGCCAGTTGACACATGAGTGAACTGAGGCCCACAGATCACGTGGGCGTCTGATGCACACTTAGAATCAACTGTTCAATTAAAACGATGTCCTGTTTCCAGTCTCCTGTGTGGGTCAGTTGGTTAGGCGTCCCACTGTGGATTTTGGCTCAGATCACGATCCCAGGGTCGTGGGATTGAGCCCCCCCATGGGGCATGTATGGAGCCTGCTTGGGATTCTCTCTCTCCTTCTCTTTCTGCCCTTCCCCCCACTCCCTCTCTCTCAAAATTAACATAAATAAATAAAAAATTTTTAAATAAAATGAAGACCTGTTTCTAATTCTGTGCTGACTCTTCTTAGGGTCAAGGCTCTAGATGCTCACAGCACAGAGATATTCTGTGTTGGAACTGAATGGGCAAGCTGGGATCAAAACTGAGGAGACTCACGTTCAAGGAGAACCTGTTGGAAGTCAAGGGTTTCAAAGTCAGGAGTGGTCGTGGTTTACCACCAGCGACAATAGATAAATCCCACTCTCAGGAGAGACAGATTGACAAGGGAAAACTTAAAAAATCAGTAAATTATCTGTGAGAGCAAGCCCATTTCTAAAAGACCCAGATAGAGAAATAACACAAGCTCTGCTTTTTTTAAAAGATGGATTATTTTACACTGGAGTGCTGAATAAATGATGCTGGTACAAGCTGTTGACTACGTGGCAAAGAATAAATTAGGTTCCCTCCTTCAGGCAATATGCCAAAATCCATTCTGGTTAGATTTGCGTTCAATATAAAAATGAACTCAAAAAGCACACATGCAAGAAAAGCCTGAATCTAGATTCTGATTTCAAGGTAACAAAGCCTAAAAGCCAAACAAGGAAGACTCCCTCAAGGTAAAGTTTGAGAGAAAAGAAGTTTAAAGCATCTAAACAGGAGTGGGGAGAGGGAAGAAAACTTCACCAAACAAATAAAATGTTCCAGCTCATCATCCAAGTTCAAAGGCAAGTATCAAACCAGGAAAACACTGGGAACCCAAAGAGCAGAGATTACCATCGTCACTGCAGAACTGTCACTAATGTGAGGACACCGCGTGCATGCAAATGGAACGCTCACATCCCATTACGGGCAGATAGGAGCTACATCGCTCAGCCCTTTCGGCCGAACACTTGGGACAGCACGCATTAAAATAAAGTCTTAAAGATAAAAGCTCATACGCTTTGCTCCAGTAACTCTACTTTCCGGAAAGAATCAGAGAGTTATAAAAACATTTTTACGTGAAGGTATCTGTCATAGGTCATTTATGGCAGTGAAGACTTCTGAAAAATTTAAATGACCCGTAATGAACTAGTTAGTTCAATAAAAATGGTCTAGCCATCAGACTCCTATTTTAAAAGGATACATAATAAAAGGAAAAATGTTGATGGTGTTCGAAGTGACCAAACAGTATAGAGAGCATGATTATAATTTTACAAAAAGAAGAGTACGTAGGGGCACCTGGATGGCTTAGTTGGTTGAATATCCAACTTCCGCTCAGGTCATGATCTCATTGTTTGTGAGTTCGAGCCCCATGTTGGACTCTGTGCTGTCAGCTCAGAGCCTGGAGCCTGCTTCAGATTCTGTGTGTGTGTGTGTGTGTCTCTCTCTCTCTCTCTCTCTCTCTCTCTCTCTCGCTCTTGCTCTCGCTCTCTCTCTCTGCCCCTCCCCCGCTCACACTCTGTCTCTCTCAGAAAAATAAATACATAAACATTAAAACAAATTAAAAAAGAAAAATACATATATATGAACAGTGAGTGGTAATAACTAGATACAGTTACAGGTAATTTTTTGGTTTTCTTCTTGTACTTTTCTGTGTTTTGCAGACTCCCTAACATCAATAGATAACGTGCATGTGTTTAGGGGTGTGGTGTCGGTTCCGGTGGTTCGTGGAAGAGCAGCTCAGGGGTGTCAGTGTTCTAGATATCTCCATCCCCCTCCCCCAGCACGCACATGTTTAAAACAGTTTGTCGGAACCCCACAAAGGACTGTAAAATCGAGACTCCGCAGGTGGGTTACCAGCGAAGCTTTCTTAATGAGAAATTGGGAAGAGTGCGTAGCAAGTTTGATGAAATCATTTCTTCATAAAGCTGTAAATATTACAGAAGACACATAAGAACATAAACGGCTGCAGGATCAAAGACTCTGTGGAACAAATCCACTAGGAGGGAAGGAAAATTTATAGGCTGAATTCTTCTTCTTAAACCGGCTCCCCGTGAGTGTCCAGTTTAATGACTGCTTAAATTATATCCGCAATTTTCTGAGCCATTCACTTGCTTTTCAAGTTTGTAAAGCAACACATCAACAATTCCCAATCAATGGGATAGCGTTTCTCCAGGGAGCTATGAACATATACCTTGCATTTTAAGTATAATAAAAAGCATGACTGAACATGCCTCTGTTCTTTATAACATAGAAGTGCAACATCTGGTCGTAAAAAAAAAAAATGCATTATACAGAGTTGTAAGGATGCCAGATACTTATTACAGAGAACTGTTTTATCCATTTAGCCCAATTTTCCAGATGTTTTATTACTTGGAGACAGGAGAATTGTTGAAGCTAGTGATTGAAGCCCATTTATTTCAGGGGGCTCGTCTGCAAGCCGTAGGAAGCATTTCAGGGACAAGTAATTTATGACATGCTACAAGGCAATGCTCGAGGAGGGCTGTCATCTCATCTGGTCACAAAAAAATTCCCGACAAAGGGCAAAATACCCTATTTTAGAAACACCCGGCTTCGTTTGCAAAAATTGCCTCTCAGGCAAGCACTTAGTGGTCATTTCACATGCAAATATTATGCACGTAATTGCAGCAATTTCCATAATAGTAGGTCAGGTTGGCAGGGACGATGAAAATGGCCCAGGTTGGCTGTGATCAGAGTCCTGGTTCTCATTGTCTACAGGCAGCAAAAGTCTCACTCAGACCAGCTGGAAGTCTTGTCCTCCTAAAGACAACAGGGTCGGCTTCAACAGGAGCAGGTGTCCCTTTCCCTATCTCTTTACCAACAAGTCCCCATCCTTACACACACACACACACACACACACACACACACACACACACACGAAGCTTGCAGAGGACTAGCCCTAGGCTATTAGTGGAGCTAGCCCTGGCGGCCATAGTCACTGCAGCTAATTAGAAGGTACCAAACTGTGGTCAGTTCTCTCTACCTGTCAATCAAAGTAGGGATTTGAGGCGGGAGTGGAATCTGAAGTTAGCATCCCTGCCTTTGTTCCACACTCCGGTGGGAAAGGGCTCTCAGGGCATTCCGGAGATGTGTTCTCAGGCCAAAAGGGCCACATTGCAAACTGATCTATGTCAGTGTGTCTACAAGCAAGAGTTAGGTGATGCATTTGTCGTTTTTGTGGTTCTTGTAAATGCTGGGAGCCTCTGGTATTAGATACAGTGAGGTCCGCGTACCCTCTCTCGGATACCTTTGCAACCATGTGTTTTATTACAATAAAAGGGAGTCTGAGACCAAATTCTGCTGCATGCGCCAGTGTTTACTGCCCTACAGGCATAAAAATGATCAAACGGTCCATTCTGGTGAGTTGGGGAAAGGTCCCATCTCTCTACAGGTGTTCCAACTAGCTCTTTGCTTGAGAGGTTCTCTCCAAGGAGGAACAATAAATATTTTCACATGAGGATTAGCCACATTTCTAGCTGGGTCTGGACCAGGGGCATGTGAACATTAGGGAGTCAAGTTCTGCTTCAGAGGTTTGGGGCTGGGCTCGCTGGATTCTCAGGGGAGGGCAACAGGGCCGCTACAGTCTGCCTAGCCAGCCACAGATTTCATTCTGTATTCCACCAATGGGAAATCATTCCAATCACTCCTGATGGTACTCAACTAGCATTCTCCCATTACATTTCAAAAATGATTTTCAAATCTATACTGGTTCTGGGATATATCTTCTTGATTAGGGTACTTCAGGGACCCACTTATCATCCCTAAAGTGTGGCTTTCTGATTAGGGCTCCTCACCTGCTAACTGTTTCCACATGCGTCACACTGTTTATACTGGATCATATTAAGCTAAATTATCCCCGGTTATATGACGCCCACTGTCAGCGAAGGGCAGAAGGAGACGGGACAAAGTTCTCAGAGGACAGACTCCTGCCCTCCTGCCCCACAAAGGGGCGGGGCCCGGCTCTTTGATACCCAGCCATAAAATGTCTTGAATATGATCCCCTTGGAGGCTGGCCCCAGCACAGGCAGGATGACCTGACGGAGACATGGATCAGTCACAGGGGGTGGGGGATGGGGGGCGAGGGGTCTCAGGAGCGGCAGCAATGTGTCTCTTCCAGACACATTCGTTTCTTCTCTTTTGCACACTTGGTTCTTGGATTTTGAATTGCTTTCCACTTCTCAGTGCTCCTTCTGTTTTCTTCTTTTTAACTCCTCAAGAACTTCTTATTCAGCTTCCTTCTAGATGGCAGGTTGGGGGGAGAGAAGGGAAGCAGCCTGTCCTCCGGATTCAGGCTTCAGCAGCAGAGGCTGCCCCTTCATCATCGGCTTAGAGCATTTCAGAGAGGCAGCCTACCCCAGTGGGAAGAGACCGAGAATGTGTGGTTCAAATCCTGCCCCCCAAACTTCCTCATCTGTACAATGAGCCTAAATCTCTGTACCTTGAAAGGTTGTCATAAGAATTTCAGAGACTGTGTGTAAAGATTCTGGTAAAAGCAGGGCTTTTAAAACCATAGCTTCTTAGCCCTCAGGAGCCTCTTGCTGTGAGCAGAGCCCCTGTAGAGACATAAATACACACAAGCCATGATCAGGCAGAGGTAACTAGACTGTAATTCATTAAGTATTCTAATTATCTTTAATCTCAAGTAATTTAATCTATAAAGGATTGAATCTCATCTCATTCTTTTTTTAATTGTACACATATTTGAGTACAGCAAGTAAGGTTGAATGTTTGTCCATATGTTCAGTAACTAACTGCTTTTCCTTATTTGGACATGCGTCCTCCAGCAATTTTTCTTTAGAATGTTTATTGCTCTGCATTAAACCATTAGTGGCTGTATTTGCCACAATATTTTTTAAAGTTCAAAGAGTACCTTTTATTTCAGATTACATTTCTGACATGCCAAGTTTAATACATTTTTTTAAACTACTGATTTGCTTCCTTTATGAACATCACCCAATCTTAGCTAAGAAGGAGACGGTCCTCCCTCTCCAAAGATTTAATAACTATTCACTTTAAATTTCTTCTAGGTTTTTATTTATTATTTTAATGTTTTTTAATGTTTATTTTTGAGAGAGACAGAGCAAGTGGAGGAGAGGCAGAGAGAAAGAGGGAGACACAGAATCCGAAGCAAGCTCCAGGCTCTGAGCTGTCAGCACAAAGCCTATGCGGGGCTCGAACCCAAGAACCATGAGATCATGACCTGAGCTGAAGTCGGATGCTGAACCGACTGTTGAAAACTTACTTCATCAATACATCTGGAATTGATTTTGGGAAGGCTGAGATGATTACCTGAACTGATTTTTTCCTCTACACTCATCAATCGTTCCTATGCCATTTATTGACAATCTTTTCTGCCCTAATCGGTGATACCTTCTCGACAGCATATTTTTTTTTTTAGATTTATACTTTTATTATGGTGGCAAATAGTTGTTACAGTGAGATCTATAAACATATACAGAATTATATTTAAATTCATATAGAACAATATTTACATTTTTAAGTTACAGTTTTGAAATCAGAAGATGAAGTACAGCTTAAGTTTACAACAAAGAAAGAGAAAAACACAAAACAAAAATAGACAGAGTTAACAGTAAAAATATAACTATCTGTTTTTGATACGTGAAAACACTCAGAAAGCTACATCTTCTTAATCTGATTGTCCAGATCATTAAAATACGGACGATTCAGGGCCATTTTGCCAGAAATTCGTTTGGCAGGATCATAGACCAACATTTTCGAGAGCAGATCCAATCCATTTTCATCCAAGTTCTTGACATGGGACGCCAGACTTCCTGGTTTCCACTTGGGAAATGTATTCTTATAGTCCTGTAAAGATTCCACTTCTGGCCACACTTCATTATTTGGGGTGCCCAAAGCTCTGAAAATTCTGAAGAGTTGATCAATTTCTGAATCCCCATGGAAAAGTGGTTTCTTAGTTGCTAATTCTGCAAATATGGTGCCTATACTCCAAATGTCAACTGGAGTTGAGTAGCGAGCTGACCCCAGCTGTACTTCTGGAGATCTATACTAGAGTGTCACTACCTCATGTGTATATACTCTAATAGGTATTCCAAAAGCTCTGGCAAGGCCAAAATCAGCCAATTTAATTGTTCCTTTGTCATCGATCAATAGATTTTGAGGTTTCAAGTCTCTGTGCAGAACTCTTCTGGAGTGGCAAAACACAATCCCTTGTAGGATTTGGTACAAGTAACTCTTAACAAGTGAAGATTCCATGAACTGACCAGGAGGGATGGAATCTAAGTATTTCTTGAGATCCATGGAAAGGAATTCAAAGATGAGATATAACCTGGAATCTTGCATAAGCACGTCTTGAAGACTGACTATATTTGGATGACGAAGTTCTTTTAATAGAGAAATTTCCCGAATTGCAGTACTAGGAACCCCTTCCTCTTCACTTTCTAGTCTGATTTTCTTCATGGCTACCACTTGACCTGTAGTTTTGTGTCTACCCTTATACACAACTCCATAGGTACCTTCTCCAATTTTCTCTATTTTGGTATAGTCTTCCATGTTAATCAGTAGGTATGGTAGATCCTCAGCAACTCTACCCGGCTTATTATCCCGCGACGAAAACGGCGGCGGCTACCAAGTCGGCGTCGCTCTCGCCTCAACTTCCAAGAGCCCTCGACAGCATATTTTAAATTCTTACATCTAATAAGGTCCATATTAGGGCCATCAATTCCGTGTTCTCACCCTGTTTGCCTTTTCCTAGAGCAACACCCCCCTAAACTGCAGAATGTTAATAAGCAGAGTTGGGAGGATGGGGACAGGGGATGGAGGGGGCCAAGGAGGCTGGCAAAGAAGAGAGGGAAGGACTTCCAAGCAGACAGAGCCATCGAGGCATAAATAGGGCAAAGGGGAAGTTCGAGGCCTTGTAAAAGGGTGAAAAGTAGCTGTCTCAGTTTGGCTGGAGATGAGGGAAGTAAGGGACTAGGGAGAAGAAAAAATGGGAACAGAGTAACGGATGCAAAGTGTGACAGGCTGCGGCCCCAGGTCAACAAGAAACTCCCCTGTGCGGTGTTATAGGGATATGTAATTGGGGAACACAACGTATCGCTGTCCTTAAGGGCTAAGGGGGTACACAGAAATGCAGGATAGAATGCCAGCTGTAAGAAGGGACGACGGTGCCACAAAAGCATCCCCAACAAAGGGCTCCAGGGCCGTTAGAAATACTGTCTCCTTGGGGCTCCTGGGTGACTCAGTCGGTTAAACATAGGACTTTGGCTCAGGTCACAGTCTCATGGTCCATGGGTTCGAGCCCCGCATCGGGCTCTGTGCTGACAGCTCAGAGCCTGGAACCTGCTTTGGATTCTGCGTCTCCTCTCTCTGGCCCCCTTCACTCGTACTCTGTCTCTTTCTCTCTCAAAAAAGTGAAAAAATATTAAAACAAAAACAAAAAGAAATACTGTCTCCTCACTCATCCTACCCAGATGTGACCCCAACTCTGCCAAATCTCTAGAGGACCAGAAACAATCCAAATAGTTTATCACCTGATAAAGGGAAAAACCAATTGTGGTCTATTCATACAATGGCATATGACTCAGCAATACATAGGACTCCATTACTGATACATGCTACAATATGCATGCATCTCAAACTAATTATGCTGAGTAAAAAAAAAAAAATAAGGTCAAAGAAGAGAACACGTGGTATGATTTTATTTCTATAAAATATTAGACCATTCAAACTAATCTATGGTGATAGAAAGCTGATCTGTTGTTGGGATGGAAGAGGAGGTGGAGGGGGACCAGAGTGGGGAGGGCAGGGTAGGAGGAAGGGATTATAAAAGGGTCAGAGGAAACATATTGGGGTGGCAGATATGTCCATTATCTTGATTGTGGTGATGGGCTCTACTGTTATATAAAAATTACCAAATTGCACACCATATATATATGCAGTTTATTATATGTCAATTATATACTCAGTGAAGTTGTAAAAAAAAAATCCTAAACTCCCAAGATGAGCCTGGTGCACAATGAGGCTGTGCACCCCTAGATATCTAAGCATGAGGCTCTGAACCCCTAGATATCTGAGCTGCTTCCTGGTTCTCAGTCTCCGTCTCTTCATAATGAGAGGGTTCCTTGGAGGATACTAGTGAAGTATTTGCTTGCTTGTAGAATCTGGGGCCTTCGAATGTCCGGGCAGTGGCCCCTCCTTTACTGTAGGTTATCCCTGCCTCTCTTCTTACCTGGGACTCAGGGCCGATGAGGTCTGTGTGGTTTGTTCTCATGGAGTTTCCCATCTGATCTGTTTCTGCTGTCCCGGTGGGTGTGATGCTTGCTCTCAGGCATACCCCCGCCCTAACCTGCTCTGGCCTCATGACCTGCTAGCCTGTCAGAGTGGGTGGCCATGCCTTCCTCATCTCCCTGCCTGCAGTATACCTGCGGGCCATTTAGGCTACATGCCCCCTTGCTCAGAGCGGGCAGCTCTCCAGGGCAGCCCATGGTTCACTCATCTAGTCAGCACGTCTTCAACGAAAGGAAGCAGTTACTGTTTGGTGCCCTCCTTGGGGGCTTCTGACTGAGCGATTTTAGTCCTTCACAGAGCACACCACACAGTGCTCCATGCCAACACTGCCCAGACCGCTTCTGCGAGCTCCAGGTGCCTGCGAGTCCCAGGGAGAAGCGAACCCTCATTCCACAACCCCGTGTCCACCTCGCATTTTCTCGGTGATTCTTTTGGGACCTCCCAGCCTCTGAAGCAACAGACCTTCCAGGAATGCCTGCACCTGTTTCGCTAGGGCCACGTCTTCCTACCTAAAAGACTGTCCTGTCACTCTGCCTGGCTCACTGACATACGTCAAATTAAGCCTCTTTTGCTGTCACATTTCCTGGTCCCACCCAGTTCAGATGGCTGCATCACGATGTCTTACATGCCAAGACAAATTGCGGAAGGTGAGAAAGCAGGGATGTTTTTAGGAAGAATAGGAGACATCCAGTTGCCAACATGACCTTTACCCTCAATCCCGAGATCTGGCTTTAGAAGTCTTCTGTTACCTTCTTGTGGATCTTTGTCTTCTGTGGCATCACAGCAGCCTTTGGTCACCAAATGTTCCCAGATGGATTTGGGATTTTGTTTATTTCTTTAGCATCTTGGTAGTCGGTCTGCATTAACTGATTAAATGCATAGCCAAATAGTATAAATAGTGCTTATCAATGGAGGAAGCCAAAGGTGGAGCGTTGGAGGAGAGAGCGAGCACAGATTCCCACCAGGAAGTATTGTGTAATAGACAAGGGAGTGAGAGAGTTGTTTCTACAGCTCATCTTAGTGAAACAGGGAGAAATACTGGCCAGTTGCCAAAGCAGATTGAACTCAAACCCTCTTACCCTTCTGGAACAGCCCGGTTTAGCACCTGCTGCCAAACAGAGCTCAGCTTCAGTTTTCATGACTGTAGTGACAGAATTCGCAAATTATTTTGGGATTGCTTATGGATATGCCTTGAGAGCAGAGAAATGTGGTCAGAGGGAATATTTCCATCCAATATCAGGAGCTTCCTCCCTGCCACAGGCTACTCATGCTTCCTCAGGAGTTAGGCTGCTGTGCCCACCTGTCTGCCCAGGTCCTGGGCTGTCTGTCCTTCTCAGTGAATTATATCACCTTTTTGAGGGCGCTAAATTCACTCACTGAGCACCCGTCCATTTCAGACTCCTTCTAGTATGTCGTCCTACAGACATTTTTCCTGCTCTCTGAAAGTAGAGCATTCCTATGAAAACCTAAGTCCAAATGACATAAAGTGAAGAAGCAATGAACATTAACTTACATGGAAAAATTGGGGGGCATTCCCGGACCCAAAAAATAACCTCTCTTGGCTTTTCTGATATCCCTCAAGAAAAAACACAGAAGCTCATAGACAGAGTTCAACACTCTGCCTGCTTGATGCTGAGATGCTGCATGTAGTTCCCTGGGAAGGAGCTGGGTGGCGCCACTCTCACTGCTGCCTCTATAAAACACTCTTTGCAAAACAAATGCTGAATGCCATATTTGCTTTTTGCCTTTTTTCATAAAAGAGAAAATCCTCTTTGAATTTCTTTCTGTTAGTGAAAATAGGTCCTAACGTAGGTCTTTCATGACAGCAAGGAGTCCTAATGTGAACTTTCAAAACATGGGGACACCTGTATTACACAGGCTGGAAACTATCCTTGCTCTGGGAGTCCATGTTCTTTAGTGTCTTGCTCCTTGGCTGTGGTTACTTGAGAGCTGAACTCAGAAGTAAGTTAAGTGGAGACAGGGACCCCTGCGTGGCTCAGTCGGTTAAGCCTCTGACTTCCGCTCAGGTCATGGTCTCATGGTTTGTGGGTTCAAGTCCTGTGTCAGGCTCTGTGCTGACAGCTAAGAGCCTGGAGCCTGCTTCGGATTCTGTGTCTCCTTCTCTTTCTGCCCCTCCCCCACTTGCTCTCTCTCTTCTGTCGCTCAAAAATAAATAATTGTTAAAAAAAATTTTTTTTAAGTGAAGACAGAGACAGTGCGTGAGGTATCCCTTTTGCTGGTAAAGATTGGAGCTGAACTGGTGTGGTTCTAGAATTACAACTGTAGTAAAGCCTTCTCCATCAGGCATTTGGCTTTCTGGTCACAAAGAAGCAGTTGCTGGAGGAATTTCTGCCAGGAGTCAAGTTATTCAGCTCTCACAAGATTTTATGAGCCTCTGTACCTGCAGTTAATACCCTATACTCTGATACCCTATAGTTAACTGATTCCTGCTAAAACTAGCTGGTATGGATTCTGTGCCCTATAACTAAGCTTTGAAAGACTAATAAATTGTCTGCCCATGAGCCTGAGCTGGAAATATTAATTTCCTGAATGCTTCTTTCCCCCTCACTCCCCATGACTGATCGATCCACAGATATTATCTAAATAAGTTGTTTTAAAGAAAGAATTATTATGACACTTGCTAAAATGGTAAGTCTTTATTCAAGACTATCACGACAGGTATCAAGACTACCAAGATAGATTGGGCCAAGTCTGAATACAACAAAGACAGCTATGGGTTTATGGGTTTATGGGTTTACAGCCAACAAGCAAAGTTGGGATAGGGCCATCCGTGGATGGAAAGTTACTGAAAGGAAACATCAGGAGTAGGGGTGATTCTTGCTAAACCAACCCAGCAGGGTTCTTGTCCAAGGAGGCCCCGGTGATGAGATATCAAGCATGGGGGAGATTCTTTTTTTTTTTTTAATGTTTATTTATTTTTGAGACATAGAGACAGAGCATGAGTGGGGAAGGGGCAGAGAGAGCGGGAGACACAGAATCTGAAGCAGGCTCCAGGTTCCGAGCTGTCAGCACAGAGCCCGACACGGGGCTCGAACTCACGGACCTCGAGACCATGACCTGAGCCGAAGTCGGATGCTCTACCGACTGAGCCACCCAGGCACCCCGGTATTCTTGATTAATGGACTGATCGGGATTCTTGCTAGAACTGGGCTCTGCTAGTCAAGAAGAGGACTCAAAAAGACCTGACCCAAGTTTAGGCAAAGAGAATCTCCTTGTCAGTCGATACATGAACGCGTGCTCAGCGCAGGACAACAAGAGGCTGTACCAGTTCTCTTCCTCTTCCCCATTTCGCTAACATCTTAGGTCCGGCTGGGAGGGAGGCAAAAGCTCAGGGACGGAAGTAGCTGAAGGTCAGAGTGCCCGAGGCAGGGCTGTCCAAAGAGGAAGTGATGTGGTCAGAGGGCTGGGCAGGTGACAGATTCTGTGCCACTGCGTGAGTCGTGTTAGGGAACTTGTCTTTTCTTCTAGGGGCAGTGGGAAACAAGCCACTGAAGTGTTGTGAGGAAGAAAGGGACATGACCTAGTTTACATTTCACAAAGAAGACTTTGGCAGCTGTTTCCACTCCGTGGAGATAGGGGTAAGGCTGGTGGGATGAACAGCCAGTGGAAAAACCTTTCCAGGCCAATGCCTAAAGCTCTACTTCATTCTTTTGTCATTCCTGGGGAGAAATTATAGGGGTGGAGAGGCAGACATATTCTATTAACATAAGCAATAAAAGAATGAAAGGCCTAGGGAACACGCCTAAGCAATAAGAAAGTCCATGAAAAGTAGTCTATGAGACTTTGGAGACAAGCATAAAACAACTATATAAATTAAGAGAAATTATTTCTAAGCAGGAAGACTCAGTGATGTCAGTTCGCTCCCAATCGACCTACAAAATCAGCGCCATTCAAATTATATTTGACAACTTTTTGGAACCTTGGCAATCAAGTCTTTAAGTTTATGTGGAAGGAAATATGATTAAAAATGCCCAGACATCTTAGAAATAAGAACAATATATATGTATGCCCTTCAAGATACCAAAGCATAATTCAAAATTACAGTGACTTTAAACTTTTTTTAATGTTTATTTATTTTTGAGAGAGAGAGAGAGAGAGACACACGGAGCACGAGTGGGGGAGGGGCAGAGAGAGAGGGAGACACAGGAATCTGAAGCAGGCTCCAGGCTCTCCGCTGTCAGCACAAGAGACTGATGTAGGGCTCGAACCCATGAACTGTGAGATCATGACCTGAACCAAAGTTGAACACTTAACTGCTGAGCCACTCAGGCACCCAAAATTATAGTAATTTAAGTAGCATAATGTTGCTAGCATAGCACTTGCACGGGAAAAGATTTGTAGACCCACAGAACAGAGATCCCCAAACAGAATTAACACATCTTTATGCAAACTGTTTTAAAAGTACACGAAATATTTTAAATCAGTGAAGAAAGAATGGCCTATTCAATAAATAGCATTTTGACAATTGGCCATTTGGGTGGAAAAACAGTTACAGCCTTCCTACCTTAATTATGCACAAAGATAAGCATCAGCTGGAGTGTAGTATCTTCTTCAAAAACAAAACTATAAAAGCACTAGAAGAAAATAGAATTTTTATCATCTTCGAATTCTAACCAAGACAAGTTCTGAAGTTGTAAAGTGAAAGCTGACGAATTAGATCTCAAAAAAAAAAAAAAAAAAGGGAGAACCACTTTAAGACAAAATACCACATGAAGACAAAAGACAACGGAGGGACTGGGAGAAGATATGTCCAATATACAGGAGAGATTGCTATCCAAAATTTAACAACCACTCATACGAATCACTAAAGGAAGAAAACCACCCAGAGGATATAAAACAGCTCTTACTAGAAGAATACACAACATGGCCATTTGTTTTCCAACCTCACACGTAATCAAGGAAGTACAGATTAAAACCGTTGATAAAGTTGAAAAGGATTAATAGTATTGTGATATGAACGCTCTCCTATACTGTCACCCGTTTTGAAGGCAGATTTGGCACCATCTATCATAATTTTATTTGTATACATCTTAGGTGTTGTTAATTTCTCCCATGACATTAGGTTAAAAAAAAAAAAAGTCATTTAGGTCCCTGGAAGTGAGGTGCGGCCATGACGAACATAGAATTAATGTCCTATGTGGACATGAAATGTGGGATCGCCTTCTGACTCAGGCAGTGGACAGAAGCTGGCGTGATTTTGGACCCAGGGTTAGTGAAAGCAGGATGGGCCTGGAAAAGACTGTTTGTAGAAGGACAGAGATCCAAGGAGACTCGCTTACGGGAGAGCAAGGAAAACCTTACTGAAAACTGGAGGAAACGCAATCCTTGTGACCCTGGCAGAAAAATCACGACAGCCTTCCATGATGCAGAGAGTGGACGATGCGCCTACTAATGAGTATGGGGTCTAGTAAAGAGATTTCCAGCTAGAATATTCAAGGTGCCTCCTAGATTTATCTTTCCACTACACTAAACGGTGAGAGGAGCAGGGTAAAGGAAGGAAGGACTGTGAAACATAAAGCAGCCAAGACGTAATTGTTTTTTTTAACTTCCAAATTTTCCAATTTGGCTTTCCAAGCCAGTGAAAATGAAGACTTGGCTTTCAGGCAGAGATGGAACTCAGGCTCTCTCAGGAAAACATGGTCTAAACCTGAAACCAGGGGCAGCTGGGTGGTTCAGCCGGTCAGGCATTCAACTCTTGATTTCGGTTCGAGTCATGATATCACAATTCGTGGGTTCGAGCCCTGGCTTGGGCTCTGCGCTGACAGTGCAGAGCCTACTTGGGATTCTCTCTGTACCTCTCTCTGCCCCTCCCCCACTTGTGCTCTTGCGAATGCTCCCTCTCTCTCAAAATAAATACATAGACTTAAAAATATAAACATGAAACCTAGGTTATGAATATAAAATCCCTTAAGACCTCAGAAAGCTCTATTGTGGTGTCTCAGAGTATCTGACAACGAGACAAAAGGTCATCACATTATTTTAACAGTTTGTCTGACTGATCCTCTCAAATAATAGAGTTTCTCAGGATGCTATTCCCAGCAACTGCCCAAGGTAGAGAAGGACATATCTTGAAGAACTGGTGCGTATAGCTTTTGTCTAATGGCATGAACCTCAGTGAGATTCCCAGGGAATCAACAATTTTTAGCAGAAATATATCAGCAGAAATGCTACCAGTTCGAACTGAGAAACAGGGACAGTGCCCGATGAAAAGATGTCTCTGGACCTGCAAACTTCTACAAGTGAAGAAATCTACTCGGCTGCAAACACATACTATTTTCCGAGAAGGAGGAAAGATGACTCAGAACCCAAAGCCAGACACTGGAGTCAAGAGTCATAGAGAATATTTCCAGGCTTCGAATCCTAATCAAGGAACTTCCGAAATCTGCCTAGCAGGACTTGGGAATTGCTATAAAGCCCTTGGTGCGTCCCCTTTTCCCTCTTTTGAACAGAACTGTCTCTACTGGTTATTCTAGGCCTGTCCCACCAACGGACTTTACACATATGGGGGTTCAGACAACTTGTCTCTAGATTAAAAGAAATTGTACTTGAGGCTATTAAGGATACATTTAGGAGCCTCACCCATGCTCAGTGCTAATTTAGGTGCCAACATTCTGGATTTGAAGGAAATGTTCTAAAACGATGAGACTTTGGGGGTTCTTGGGAGGAAGGGAATACATTTTGTATGTGGGAGGAATATAAACAATTTGTGATCAGAGGGTAGATTGCTCCCTTCGAAAAGCATAGGCTAATTTCTCTCCCCTGGATGTGGCTGTTGTTAGTAACTGACTTCTAAGGGATTGAATGTGGTGGAAGCATCCTTACAAGAGGAAGCAATGGGGGGCACCTGGGTGGCTCAGGCGGTTGAGCGGCCGACTTCAGCCCAGATCATGATATTGCGGTCTGTGAGTTCGAGCCCTGCATCGGGCTCTGTGCTGACGGCTCAGAGCCTGGAGCCTGCTTCGGATTCTGTGTCTGCCTCTCTCTCTGCCCTTCCCCTGCTCATGCTCTGTCTCTCTGTCTCTCAAAAATAAATAAACGTTAAAAAAAAATTTTTTTAAAGAGGAAGCCATGGAAAGGTGTCATGGCTTCCTTATTGCTCTTGTCCTCTCTCTCTGTTCACTTGGCCTGGAGGAAGTCAGCTGCCGTATTGTAAGTATGCACAGTACACCCTATGAAGAGACTCACTTGGCAAGTAAATGAGGCCCTCAGCCAACAGCCAGTAACTCTGGTCTCTTGCCGATAGCCATGTCAGCTAGCTTAGAGCCACTTATCGTCCAGCATTAGCCTAGTCTTTAGAAAATGGCTTCAGAGGCCTGCACCCTCATGAGAGACTCAGCCAGTGTCAGCCAGCGAAGATTCCTGAATTCCTGATTCACAGAAATTGTGAGATATTTATTGTCTTATCATTTATTATTTGTTGTTTTCAGCTCCTGTGTTTTACAGTGATTTGTTACCCAGCAATAGATAACTAATACACAAGGTGAAGTTGGCACTGAAGAAACGGCAATTGCAACAATATGATCGGAGATTGAATCTCAGATAAATTACGCTGTTAGCCTTCAAATAACGGTCAAAAGTGGCAGTAAAGATGGATACTGCAAATTAAATTTATGTTAATTATAAGTAGAGGGAATAATAGTGTGGCAATAATAGTGCTTGCTTTAATGGAATAACTATATTTTAAGCATGTAGCACAAATCTCTTTGGAGTCTTTTCTTATAGGTCTTTGCCAAAATTTTCGGAATCCTCATTCTAGCAGATATATGGTTTAGGCTTGCCTAGTATCCTTTTCTCTTTCTTCTGCTAACAGATCACTTTGTTAAAAAACAAAATTCAACAGAATAAGTTTTAAGATCTAATTGACTTTATTAAGTGATTTGTGAATTGGGTAGCATTCCCATCTAGCAAGTAGTGGGGTGCACCACTGAGCTAAACAAGAGAAACGTTTTTAAAAGCAAGAGACAGGGGGAGGGTGGCATGCCTGGGTGGCTCAGTTGGTTAAGTGTCTGACTCTTGGTTTCAGCTTAGGTCATGATCTCATGGTTCAGGGGTTCAAGTCCCGCATTGGGCTCTATGCTGAGATTCTCTCTCTCTCTCTCTCTCTCCTCTTTCTTTCTGCCCTTACCCAACTTGTTCTCTCTCTCTCCAAATAAATAAAGTTTAAAAAAATTAAATCAGGAGAGGGAATGAAAAAGAAGAAGACAAGACTTTCTTAGCAGGGAATAGTTTGTGTAGGCAAGGTTGTCCACCTTAGGAGAGTGTATGGGGGTCTATCAGTAAATTTCCTACTATTGATCATAAAATTCCATGTCGATTGGTTAAAGCTTACATTCCTGGGGAGTTGAAATTGTATTTAGGTAAGGTATTAAGTTTTGGTTTACTGACTTGGGCTTTAACCTAACTGATGCCATTTTGGGACTGTAGTTTTTTTTTGTTTTTGTTTATTTTTTGAGAGTTAGAGAGAGAGAGGGAGGGAGGGAGGGAGAGAGAGCGCCCGCAAGCAGGGGAGGGGCAGAGAGAAAGAGGGAGAGAGAGAATCCTAAGCAGGCCCCATTCAGTCAGCGCAGAGCCAGGTAGGGGGCTTGAACTCATGAACCACGAGATCATGACCTGAGCAGAAATTAAGAGTTGGACACTCACCCCACTCAGCCACCCAGACAACCCCATAGTTATCTTTTTAATAACCTCTTCTTTTGGGAACATCAACATCCTCCACTTAACGTTGGTCATATAAGGCAACTCCTTTGCCTTAGATGTGCAAAGTTGTCACTTGGGATCCCTCTTCAGAACTGACAGGGATGACTGAGGGGCATAAGCTTTCCTGAGGAGTTGTCCTTGCTACCCAAGAAGAGGGCTATCATAAAGAGCCAGTTGGAGAATGAAGCCAATATGGAGAAAAAAAATGAGTTGAAAAACAGATGTACATAAACAGTGGATAGGGGAAAGGGGAGGGGAAGAGGGAGAGAGAGGACATTTGAATCCCTGCCACACTGGATCTAATGACATTGTTTCTGCTTGCTTCTAGATCTGCTATTTTATCTCCAAGTATGTAGAGAGGCCTGCCACAGTAAGTATTTAAGTTGCTTTCAGGAATTCTTTATAAATGGCATTACTTTCTGTCTTGAGTGGGGATGGGAGTTTCCAGGCTCAGTCAGATACTTACGGCTGAGTCACCCTACCACACTACGCAATTTCCTATTTAGCAATCTTATTCTAAATTGCTTTATTAAATTACCTCTTGAACCTGACTTATTTAATAACTAGTTGAATAAAATATTCGACACATTTTTGTTCTATTTTGTAACTGTCACGTTTTTAATTTTTTCGAAAATGAGAATGTGGCAATATTACTCGCTCATTAAAATACACTGCCTCTGTATCATCTGCCGAATTCACTGGGTCCGTGGCGTCCCGGTGAAGTCTTCCAACGTCCTCCGCGGAGATCCTCTGAGCAAACATTGTGCCTAATTTTTAACCTCCCACCTGCTGAAAACTCTGCCCCGGGGAGTTCCGACGGGAGGCTAAGGTTCAAGCTCCACTGCGGTCAGAAGGCGGTCTGGGCTGGGGCGCGAGCCTACGGAGCCCAGGCCAGCGGAGCCCCGCCCCTCGTCCCCCAGGCCCTCCCCTCGGGGCGCGGCGCGGAGGGCGGCGGGGCGGGCCCGCAGGCCCGGGGGCGTGTTTGGGCGGGGCGCGCGGTCAGCTGACTCCGCCACCCACGCGCCCGGCGCTTCCTCCTGGCTGCCCGGCCAGAGGTCAGGTGCCGGGGCTGCGGCTCCGGCAGAGCAGAACCGACCGGCCATGCAGCACCGCGGGCTGGGGCTGCCGGCGCTGCTGGCGCTGCTGGCGGCGCTGGCCCCGCGCGCCTCGGCCGCGCAGGAGCCGGCCCTGTGGCCTATGCCGCTCTCAGTAAAGACGTCTCCGCGCCTGCTGCAGCTCTCCCGCGACAACTTCTCCATCGGCTACGGCCCCTCGTCCACCGCCGGCCCCACCTGCTCCCTCCTGCAAGAAGCGTTTCGGCGGTGAGCGCTCGCTGCGCGCTGCGGGGCGGAGGCGGGGCCCTAGGGCGCCGTGCGGGCGCTTGGGGGCGAGGGAGAGGAGCCCTGCGCGTCCCTTCTCACCCCCACGGCCGTGCGCGCGCGCGGGTTTCCCCGTCTAGCCGATGAGGAAACTGTGCCGAGCCGACCAGTGACCTGATCAAAGTGACAGGTCCGGAAGAGGGGAGAGCCGGCTCAGACAAACAGCAGCTGAAACCCAGTCTCTTCCCCTCCCCCTCCTGCCTGCTAAGGGACCTCCTGGGCATTCAGGAACTCTGGTTTGCGTGCGGGAGACTGAGGGGAAGGAGGAGATTGCTCAGAATCTGTGCCCAGCTTCGCCATGGGGGAGCGAGTAGGGCGGATGGAGGGGCTGGGGTAGGGGCAGCTTCTCACTTAAAGAGAATTCTAGGAAAATAAGGGCTTAATGCTTGGGACCAGAATTCCCAAGTTGGTTGCCGTCTGCAGGCCGTCTCCCCACCCCATTGGCCAAATCGGGTAACAGTTCGGAAGGCAGAAAGTCCTCAGGTTGGATGGAGCATTGCCCACAACTCCCAAAATCTGTTTCTTAGGAAATGTTCCATGCTTTGAGCTCATTACTTCGGTATAATGGGTGCATCGCAGTATCTGCTTTTCTTTTCCCAGCACGTCCTGTGCTTGCTCTCCCCGCTTCCTGTTTAGTTCTGGAGCTCACCACATTTCCATGTCTGCAACCCTCTTGGCCCCATATGGGGTGAATCACTTAATGAGGAGGCAGGCCACAGCTTGGCTTTGCTGACCGCACCGTACAGAAGGCTGATTGCGCTTGGGCAGGTGTTTCAGCAGCCTTCCTTTGGTATCCCCTCCCTTTGACACCTTGTAGGCCCGACTGTAGTGCAGGGAAGGAGTGTAATTTGGCCCAGGCCATACTGCACTTTCCTCTCTTCGGTATTTGTCTCTGTTCCCGGTGGGCATTATAGCTTAATTTTGCCCGCAGGACAGCAGAGAGCTGGTGGGAGAAATGCAAAACCAGCTTCACACCTGCTTGCCTGCAGCTCAGGCAGAAGAGGCCCGAAATGGCTCCTCTCTTTCAGTTTCCTACAACTGAATAAATACCGTTACCCTCGTTTAAGACACATACTCTAACCAGCCTTTGGTCCTGAATCTGCTGACCGGTCAGAATGGCTAGGGTCTGGGTGCAGTAGTAAAACCAGGCTGGTTGGTTGCCTCGGGATATAAAGGAGGAAAAAGTACCCCAAGGTCAGCTTAAAGGAAGGTCATGGCCAGGAAACAGTTTAAAAAGCAAACACACTTATCCTGTTTGTTTCACGACTCCGTTTGTAAAATTGTATTTTCCTTCTGTGCCGTACTGTTAGTAGAACAAGGACTGGGTGACAGGCTTGAAATGACAGGCGTTGTGGCAAGAGAGCACGGAAATCAAGTTGACAGTGATGGGATAACAAGGACTTGAGTCAGTTGTGAGGTGGTTTAAAGACAAGGCTTGGCATTTGGAGGTAGTGCAGGTGATTATTTGGAGTTTGCCTAAATAATCACGCCTGCTATGTGAAGCAGCTGTTAATTATATCCTACGCTGTTAGGAAGCAGGTTATAAAACATTAGCCCTGATGGCTAAGACTCGAAAGCAGTCAGGGGAGCATTCTAGGAATTCACGAAGATAGATCAAGATCTATTTCCGAGTAAAAGGGCAGCGTGGACGGAAGAATGTAGAGATGATAGAGATATTCCAAAGGCTCTAGGTGGTTGGGAGCACCCAGGGTCCAGGCCCTAGGCCGTTGGGAGCCAGAGGCTCCTGTCTTGGAGAGGCCCAACTTCTATCACAATCCCTGCTTTGAAACAATATGCTTTTGCAAGGAGAGAGTTGGGTTTGGCGCATGGCAGCCTCCTCAGCTTGTAGAACAAGGTCCATCACGTGCTGGTCACTCATTTTTTAATTAAAAAGCTTTTTTTTAATGTTTATTCATTTTTGACAGAGAGATGGAGTACAAATAGGGGAGGGGCAGAGAAAGAGGGAGACAGAATCTGAAGCAGGCTCCAGGCTCCGAGCTTTCAGCACAGAGCCCTACATTTGCTAGAACCCACGAACCGTGAGGTCATGACCTGAGCTGAAGTCGAATGCTTAACCCCCTGTGCCACCCAGGCGCCCCGAGTCACTCATTTTTTTAAATGAACCAATAGCTGCACTCCTTCAGTTTTGGAAAGGCAAAATTAACCCAAATACTTCGGACACCATTGCTTTGGAATCCTTCGAGTTTTCTGTTAGTTTTAATATCAAGGACTAAGGTTTTCCTTATTTGGGACAAGCCAGCACTACCTCAAAACTCAGAGCTGCTGGCAACTTTAGTTTCCTTTTTGAAAAAAATTTACCTGTGGTAAAATACATATAAGATAAAATTTACTATTGTAACCATTTCCTTTTTCTTTTTAAGTTTATTTAATAGAGTGGGCAGGCAAGCACGTGCGCGCGCGCGCACACACACACACACACACACACACACACACACACAGCAGGGGAGGGGCAGAGAGAGGGGGAGAGGGAGGATCCCAAGCAGGCTCTGCCCTGTCAGTGCAGAGCCCCACGCAGGGCTCAAACTCAGGAACTGTGAGATCATGACCTGAGCTGAAACCAAGAGTTGGACGCTTACCCTGCTGAGCCACCCGGGCGCCTGGCATCTTAACCATTTCTAACTCTACAGTTCAGTGATCCTAACTTCCTTCTGAATCTCTCCAGGTTTTCCCTTGGAAGGGACCCTCAGTACCATTGTCCATTCTGTTCTGTCACTGCTTAACTTCCATACGCTTCCAAATTCATTGGAACTTTCCTATCTCTCCTTACTTTTCTAGAAAAACACAAGATGTTCTTACACTTAAGTAGCATACACAGCTTCTGGCTTATCAAAAACCTATAAAATGTTATTTAAATAATTGCTTCGAAGCTTATCTGGTCTTTTAGCACCTTTAAATGCTGTTTTAATATCCCCTTTCTCTGGTATTTGGGTACCAGCAGAAGGTAAATTTTCAAGGCCCTGGTGAGAATTTTGTAGGCTGGTGACCTTCTTTTGGGGGGTTTACGTATTAGCTAGGATATTTTTTTTTAACGTTTATTTATTTTTGAGAGACATAGAGACAGAGCATGAGCAGGGGAAGGGCAGAGAGAGAGGGGGAGACACAGAATCCGAAGCAGGCTCCAGCCTCTGAGCCATCAGCACAGAGCCCGACGCGGGGCTCGAACCCACAGACCATGAGATCATGACCTGAGCCGAAGTCGGTTGCTTAACTGACTGAGCCACCGAGGCGCCCCTAGGATATTTTCTTTTTTAAGAAGGTAACAAGAGCTCTGTTTGAGTCAAGCTTAAGCAATACGAAAACCTATTATCTCACACTCTAGGAAGTCCAAAACAAGGTTCCACAGCTACTTGGCTAAGTGCTTTAACAGTATCATTAGGGAATCCGTGTTTCCATCTCTGCCACCTTTAGTGTGGCTACAACTGGTCTAGGTATCACAGACAAATTGTGGCTTTTGTGGCTCACTTAGTATAGGATACTTCTGCCACCACCACCCCTGCTGCCCAACCTCCATCAGTGATGGGATTCCTATTATTGGTTTGATTAAGGGTTCTTAACAGTCAGTTCATATGAGGCACTTGGAAGTACGGGGGTGCCTTCTAAAATCCCCGTGCCTGTATCCCACTCTCAGAGACTCTGAACCTGAAGGTCTGGACATCAGTATTTTTAAAAAGCTCCCCTGGAAATTCTAATGGGCAGCTTGGGGATGAAAGCCTCTAACTGGACCAGTACTGGGTGGCGTGGATCGGAGGAGCCCCACTGGGATGTTCACTACCACATATGTATGTGAAGTTTGGCTACGGTGTTTTAAAACTTTATTTGAATTTATTTCTCACACAGATATCACAAATACATTTTTGGTTTCGACAAGAGGCAGCATCGCCCTACTAAAGCTAACGGCGTGGTGGAGTTACAGCAACTTCTCGTCACCGTCGTCCTGGACTCGGAGTGTGATCTCTTCCCCAGCATCACTTCCGATGAGTCCTGTGAGTACCGGCGTGATGTGAGCGTCTCGTGTTCTGAGCTGCTTTTTGGGGAGTTAAGCGCCAGAAGCAGGTTCCATGCCATGAGTTTTTGTGAGTTCTTGGCCAGTGAGTTTATAATTTTTATTTTCAAAATTACCATGAAAGTCTGATGACAAAAGTAATGCCTAGTCATTGTAGAACATCTTTAAGTACAGTAAGCGAAGAGGAGGAAGTAAATCATTCATAACCCCAGTATTCAGTTGACCCCTGTTTATTCAGATGTGGTTTTTTGGTAGAGTAATATATTGAAATATTATACATTGACAGAAGTATAAACATATGATAATTACATGAAAGTGGGGTAATTCTATCCACTGGGTTTTGTATTTGGCTTTTTTGTGTCTAACAAAACAAACATGTAATTAAACATTTTTCTATGACATTTTTAGTGCAGTAACTTACTTGGCTAATAACTTATTTTTGGAAATTAGGCAATTGCTTAGCTTTTATTTTGAAGATAAATCTGTGTATATCCGTGATCTCTCTTTGTAATCTAATTTGAAACAAAAATAATACAGAACCGGGGGGTGGACTGGAGCTATTTCATTTCACAATATAAACAACACATAGCTCGATGATATTTTTGTCACCCAACATGTTTCTGTAGGGCCTACTGACTGGGAATAATGGGGAATTACACCAAGGAACCAAGGGGAGGAGGGTAAGGTTGTAGGCGATAGATTGAGTGCAGAGTGAGCAGACTGGTGAGCCGGGTGTGAAGATAGAAGGGAAACCCCAGATCTTAGGGAAGAGTGACTCCTTTGTCCTCAGACTGCGTTACAGTTAAGTACATCTCTTCGTCCTTTTAGTATAGGTCAGATTTCTTAATAATACATCTCTGAAAAATAAGTTCATTTCTCAATGCTGTAGCTGCTCTTGGAAGAGAAACAGGATTCTCGGGCAACATGAGACACGTGATTTCAGTTGCCCGCTCTCAGACACTTCACAATTAGGTTTTATAGTCTCAATTGAGATAGAAAGGGTCATTGACTTGCCAAGGAGTCTTTGCTGTCAGCCACAGTGATGACATACTGTAAATTCCGGAAAATATAGCGTTTTGTGACTGGAGAATTAGAGCTTGTCATCCATTCAGCTTTGCAAACCTTTATTCTGAAAGGGAATTTTCTTGGGCCCAGCTGATTGTGGTTTTCTGCTTGAAGGATTAAACTAGTTGTAAGTTTTGAACTGGTTGATGAAGATGATGAGAAAGTTAACACAGATGGAAATGATATCAGCTGTTGCAGAGTGTGAGAAAATGTTGGAGGGAGTGACAAGTGTTACAGCCTTATGTATTAAAAATGAAAATATGTATTCCCCGTGAACCAGAAACGAACTAGTTTCTCCTGCAGAGCGTTAACTACGTGTTCAGTGCAGCTTGCGTGTAATAGTGAAGAGTTATAAACAAAACTACATGTTCGTCCCCGCAAGAATGACTAAATATGTCTTGTCAATCCACACTAGGGAATACAGCCGTGAAGAATAAAGAGGCAGAGTAAAAGAACAGACCTGGAGAGCTGGCCCACATGAACTGCTGGGTTGGACAAAGGACACTGTGTAGTAACGTAGGCTGCCGTTTGTGTTTCAGCACACACACAGGAAGACACGCGTAAAGCCATACTACACTTGCTACACGTGTGTGTGTGTAAACACCGAGGAAGAGATCTGCTAAGTGTTTCCTCTGAGGACAGCAGACGGCATCCCAAAGGCGATTTTAGCCTTACCTGTTTCATTTTTAAAGGATACCCATTGATGTTATTCGTATGCACTCTCTTGAAAACAAAGTCATTATAGTGCAGAATGAACAGAAGGAGAACCTCAAAGTCTAAAGTGCCACTCCCGTCCCACATCAGGGAGCTAATCATTGTTAACACCAACCATTTGGTTTTGAGATAAAAATCGAAATTCTACAGCGTAGGTGTCCTTATGTTAAGAAAACAAAACCTCATTTTAAATGCTTTCTCTGCGGGTTTTGCATTGAGTTGAATCAGAACCCTTGTTGAATCCTCAGCTCTTGGAAAATAATAAGCATCAAGTACATGCAACATGTTAATGTGTTCAGGTGATTCTCCGTGTTACAACTATTTCTGAGAGCTCTCAAAACGAATTTGCAGCAAAAAATGGTTTTAAACAGCAACGCCTGAGTCT
This sequence comes from Paguma larvata, assembly GCA_030068075.1. Taxonomy (NCBI): domain Eukaryota; kingdom Metazoa; phylum Chordata; class Mammalia; order Carnivora; family Viverridae; genus Paguma; species Paguma larvata. Next base: position 95,428,264 of record CM057826.1, on the reverse strand, counting down.
TGGTGGCTAAGAGCTTGAAAGGGATGGAGAGGGAACATGATTATGTTGTACTCAAAGTAGCAATCCCTGTCTTAGCCTGGCCTTTAGCTAACTCAGCACTGCGGTCTTCTGATGGAAACGGCTACCTTGTCACAAGACTGTCACCTGAGAGAGTCACGTGATTACTGGGTGTTGACAGCTCCTTTCCCTCCCTGCAGCCTGCTGCTGTATGACAGTGTGGGGGGCGGTGGTGGAGGGTGCGGATGCAGTCCAGGTGTGATACGGAGTCATTAACCGGCAGCCCCCCGCGTCTTTACTGTGGCAGAGTCCACGTCTGTCACACCCCTCAGCTTTCAGTCTGCGTGTACTGTCTGGTGCTTTACTTTATCTGTGGTTGACTCCACTCCACACCTCTCCAAAAGTCTCAAATGACTATTGGGACAGCCTTAGGCAGAGTGTGATTTAAAAGACTGGAAGATTAGCACCACCCCCCACTTTGCCCAGAAGCAGCCAGCTGGAACCTGTCCTACTTGGACTCGAACCTTTTACTGATCAGGACAAAGCTGAATTTAGCTCAAGTGAGTTAGGAGGTGAATCTTAAGGCAGATTTAGGGTAACAGTTGGGAAGGTGGGCGCAAGGCAAGTAAGGAAGCACAGAAGTAGAAGAGAAAGAGTGGAGAGAAGCCTCTGGCCTTGGGTGGAGTGGAAGATTTGAGTGATCCTTGAGGCCTCACAAGGCACCACGGGACTGAGGAACATTTTGCACTTTGGATTTAAAGTCATAGCTGAATCAGGAACCTACTCTGTTGAGGGGCAGTGGAGAGAATAACTCTTCTGGAGGGGAAATGAGGAATTGTGGAGATGTCCCCCGGATTTCTGACTCAGGCAGTTCACCCGGTAGGAGGGCAGTGCGGGGCCTCACAGAGATGATGGCACTAAGGATGGGCCGGGGCAGCATGGAGGAGGAAAGTGGGGAGCTCCGCTTGGGGTGTGCAGAGTTCAGGGCATCCACAGGAGATCTCTGTGAAGAACATCCAGGAGGCAGCAGGAAAAACGCCTGGAGAAAAGAATGGTCCAGAAATACCAATTACATGTTTAGGAAATGCACTGTTGTCACCGAGGGATTAACAAATAGAAACTTTTTTGCCCCCGATGCAGATACTTTACTTGTGAAGGAACCAGTGGCTTTCCTCAAGGCCAACAGAGTTTGGGGAGTGTTACGAGGTAAGTTACTTTCTAGTAAAGAAACATTTCTGTTTGGTGCTTTGGGAAATCAGGCACAGCAAAATTGTGCTTCCTTCGACCCTTTACAGATGGTTCGTGAGGTGTTTGCAAAAATATCTTCATCAAACACATACACTTAGAGCCCAGAAGAAAGATCGTTTGACCTTATTAAAAATGTTTGAGGGTTATTATAATAATTCATGAGTGTAAGTCATTCATGCCCTTGGACTCTAATGTTGAGAGAGCTATATAGATGGCTCAGCCTACTCCGAGTTAGGGATTTCATTTCACTTTGTTTCACTATCATTTCTTGTGCTTCAGTGGCAAGTATCTCTCTCCCTTCACTTAAAAAAGTATTTATTTACACATAAAAGGTTTCATATTTATTATTGAACCTACTAATGCAGAAGCATAGGAACAAAGAGAAAAATGATTTCCCCAATAAAACATATTCTCCTGTCAGTCCAAATAGTGGTGATGTTTTCAGCTTGGTAAGGTGAGAAACCAGTCTCTTCTTGGGGTTGTTCCTGATTTTATTACCAGTTTTCACCGGGGAATGGGGTGATTCTGCTTTTATTTCTTGGCCAGGCATCACTTGACATTGAAAGTCATGCGAGAAGACATGGTGAAGAGCAGCCGGCCACACACGCCACAGTGGTGGCAGAAGGGAGAGAGCCCTCCCCCCATTTTAAATTCCTATGGAGTTAGAATCATAAGCAGGTTGATAGGGACAGTGTGAAAGATACACATACCTAGAGAGGTTGAGAGAGAACCCTTAAAAGCTTTTTCTGAATTTCGGTCAGAGTCAGAACTTCGAAGTGTGGGTATTGGGACATTTATCTTTACTGTGCAAAAGCTTCTTTGACTTCCTCGAATTTGAGGAGATACTGTTGTACCGACTTCCAAATAGTAGGGTTTTAAAAAAGAACAATCTTTTTTTTAATGTGACTAACCAAAGTTACAGTAATTAAAAATAAAAGTGGCTTTGGGTTTGATTTAGGTTGAGTGTTATCTGAAATAAAATAATCACTGTGATGCTATATGTAAAAATAGTATGATTTTCATCTCATTTCACAATAGAACATGAAAATATTTATAGGTGTTTACTACAAATGTAACCGTAATCATTATCATCGAGATCATTTATATATAATGTTAAGTGCTTTTAAGCTTTTTTAATCTGATCTGTCTGTCTTGTCTGAAGCTTGTTAGGGAAAACAAAGCCTTATTGTTACTTGCTATGATCCACATCAAAATAAAGAACTTTTGAGAACATTCAGTGATTGGGTTCTGGTTCAAGAACTCATGTTCTCTCTGGGTGCCTGGAGGGCTAAGTTGGTCGAGCATCCAACCTCGGCTCAGGTCATGATCTTGGGGTTTGTGAGTTAGAGTGCCCATTTGGATTCTGTGCTCACACTTGGAGCCTGGAGCCTGGAGCTTGCTCCCGATTCTGTGTCTCCCCGCCCCCCTCTCTCTCTGCCCCTCGCCTGCTGGCACTCTGTCTCTCTCTCTCAAAAATAAATAAATGTTTAAAAAAAAACTGATTTTCTCTTAAACGTCAGATGCTCAAAGTAACACTCTAAATAGTAAGTGTATTTAGTATACTGCCACTTAACAGAAAATTCCAAAGTTACTCTTGCCAACTGAGACTTGTATTTGGGGGGAGGGAGTAGATACAGCAAAAATGACTTTGAATTTTTTTTTCTTCTCTATTTCACCTTTTTTTTTTTTTTTGAGGTATAAATGACATACGATATTAGTTTCAGGTATGCAACATAATGATTCAATATTGTATATACTGCAAAACAATCACTACAATAAGTCTAGCTAATATTGGTCACCAAATATAGTTGCAAATTTTTTTTTTCTTGAGATTCCTGGGTGGCTCAGTTGGTGAAACATCTGACTCGATTTTGACTCAGGTCATGATCTCACGGTTTGCAAGTTCTAGCCCAGCATCAGGGTCTGTGCTGACAGCATGGAGCTTGCTTGGGATTCCCTCTATCCCTCTTTCTCTGTCCCTCACCTCTCCCCAAATAAATTAATTAAAAACATTTTTTTTTCTTGTGATATGAACTTTAATGATTTACTTTCTTTCAAATATGCAATAGAGTACTATTAACTGAAGCCAGTATGCCGGACATTACATCCCCGGGATTTATTTTACAGCTGGAAGTTTGTACCTTTTGACCCCCTCACTCATTTTGCCCACTTCCACCCCACACCTCTGGCAACCACCAGTCTGTTCTTTGTATCTATGAGCTGTGCGTGCGTGCGTGCGTGTGTGTGTGTGTGTGTGTGTGTGTGTGAGAGAGAGAGAGAGAGAGAGAGAGAGAGAGAGAGAGAGAGATTCCACATATAAATGAGACCATATGGTTTTTGTCTTTGTCTGACTCATTTAGCAGCCGAATGTCCTCATGGTCCATCCATGTTGTCAACAATGGCAGCATTTTCTTTCTTCTTATGGATGAATAATATTCCATTGTATATAAATACCACACATTCTTTATCTACTGGTCCATAGATGGGTAGCCTGTTTCCATATCCTGGCTGTTATAAATAATGCTGCAATGAACATGAGGGCACATACATCTTTTCAAGTTAGGTGGATGATATGTAATTCTATTTTTAATTTTTTTTTAATTTGAGAGAAAGCAAGTTGGGGAGAGAGGCAGGGAGGGAGGGAGAGAATCATAATAGGCTCCCAGGATCAGCACGGAGCCTGATACCAGGCTTGATCCCCAGACCCTGCAATTGTGATCTGAGCTCAAATCAAGAGTTGGTTGCTCAACTCACTGCCACACAGGTGCCCCTCTATTTTTAATTTTTTGAGGGACCTCCATACTCTCTTCTACAGTGGCTGGACAAGTTTATATTGCCGCCAGTAGTGCACTGGGGTTCCCTTTTCTCTGCTTCCTCAGCAGCACTTTTTGCCTTTTTGTTACTAGCTTTTCTTTGAGATTTCAGATGGTATCTGGTGGTTGTAGTTTGACCTCCCTGATGATTACAGATGTTGAGCAAACACCTTTTCATGTACCTGTTGACCATCTGTGTATCTTCTTTGAAAAAAATGTCTTTTCAGCTACTCTGCCCATTTTAAAATCAGAGTATTTTTTGCTATGGAGTTAGTGAATTCTTATATTTTAGATATTAAACCCCTTATCAGATACACAGTTTGCAAATATTTTCTGCCATAGCGTAGGTTGCCTTTTCATTTTAAGTCCTTTGTGGAAGATTTTTAGTAAATGTAGTCCCATTTGTTTATTTTTGCTTTTGTTGCCTTTGCTTTTGGTGTCAAATACAAAAAGTCATTGCCAAGACCTATGTCAAGGACCTTACCACTTGTGTTTTCTTCTAGGAGTTTTATGGTTTCAGGTCTTACATTCAAGTCTTTAATCAACTTTGAGCTAATTTTTGTGTATAGTTTATGATAGTGGTCCAGTGTTGTTATTTTCACATGGTTGCAATTTTCCCAACATTATTTATTGAAGAGACTGTCCTTTCCCCGTTGTATATTCTTGTTTTTTTGTTGTTGTAAATTAATTGACCGTATATGTTTGGGTTTATTTCTAGGTTTTCTATTCCATTATGTTGATCTGTGTGTCTGATTGTATGCCAGTACTATACAACTTTGATGACAGTAGCTTTGTAATATAGTTTAAAATCAGGGAGTGGGGTATCTCCAGCTTCATTCATCTTTCTCAAGTTGCTTTGCTTATTTGAGGTCTTTTGTGGTGCCATATAGATTCTAGGATTGTTTGTTGTATTTCTGTGAAAAATGCCATTGGAATTTTGAGAGGGATGCAGTGAGTATGTACATTGCTTTGGGTAGTATGGATATTTTAATGGTATTCTTCCAGCCCATGAGCATGGAATATCTTTGCATTCATTTGAGTCTTCAGTTTCTTTCCTCAGTGTCTTAGAGTTTTCAGGGTAGAGGTCTTGGTTAAATCTATTCCTACATATTTTACTCTTTTTGATACCATTGTAAATAAGATTCTTTTCTTAATTTCTCTTTCTGGTAATATAAAAAAACAACAGATGTTTTTTGTATATTGATTATCCTTCCACTTTACTGAATTCATTGATTAATTCTATCAGTTAAGCCTGGTCCTGGACTTTTGTTTGTGAAGAGGTTTTGGATTAATGATTCAGTATCTTTACTAGTAAGTGGTCTTTTCAATTTTTCTATTTCTTCAAAATTCAGTTTTTGTAGGATGTATGTATCTAGGATTTCATCCATTTCTTAGAAGTAAAATCCTTAGGTTGTCTAATTCATTTGCTTATAATTGTTCATAGTAGTCTCCTAACCTTTTTATTTCTGTGGTATCAGTTATGTTTCCTGATTCACTTCTGATTTTGAACTATTCTTAGGTTAAAATTTTCCCTGGCTTTATACTTGTCAGCTAGAATTAGATGAATTATGATAAAGTTGGGGCACCTGGCTGGCTCAGTCAGGAGAGTGTGGAGCTCTTGATCTCAGGGTTGTGGGTTAAAGCACAGCGTTGGGTGTAGAAGTTGCTTAAAAATATTTAAAGAAAAAAATATAGAAAGTCAAGGGCAGTTAGAGGAATTGGCCTGTAATAGAGTGTATTAAGGAAACAATCCACTTGAGTGAAAAACGTTCAGGAGATAGTCTTTGTAGCTATGAGTAAAACATACTTTCATGGTGCTTTTGATCCTTTTCCTCCCCTCTATTATGTACCTTCTAATACTTTTTTTTAAATGTTTATTATTTCTGAGAGGGAGAGAGTGTACATACGTGGGGGAGGGGCAGAGAGAGGGAGAAAGAGGATCTGAAGTGGGCTCCGCCCTGACAGCAGAGAGCTTAATGTGGGGCTTGACCCATGAAATCCACAAGACCGTGACCTGAGCTGAAGTTGAATGCTTAACCAACTGAGCCACCCAGGTGCCCCAAATGTATGTATCTTTTAAAGTGACTTTATTTTAGCATAGAAATTCTTTTTTACAATACTATATATTAAGTAATATTTTTCTGTATTAAATCACTATTCATTTTTAAGTTTATCATTCCAAAAAAACCGAGGGTATGGGTACAATGAAGCAAAACATTTTAATTAGATGGCAACAGGGGTTTTTTAAAAACTGAGCTTTGATCTTAGAAAATATGTTAGAGGGTATAGAGGAAACATTACATTTAATTTGCTTTATCTGGTTACGGGTCTCTGTTTGAATAATACAACTTTTATTGACTCAATATGTGATATAAATTAATGCAATAAATTATAAATTTTACTCTCCCTAGGTTTAGAGACCTTTAGCCAGTTAATTTATCAAGATTCTTATGGGACTGTAAGTATGATTATTACTTGTTACTAAAAGTTGTTGGCTATCGCTTTTACTATAAGAAAAATGTAAAGTTTTTACCTGTTTATTGCTTCTTGAATGTTTTTTCTCTCCAAATGTTTACCTTCTCTGGTAAATGTAAATTTTACACTTTCTTTGCTCTGAATTAATATTTTATCCAATACTTGCAAGATACAGTCTTCACTGAGCTCGAGTCAAGAGAATATTCTAAAAATAAATCAAAATTTTATTTCGTTTTATAGTTCACCATCAATGAATCCAACATTATTGATTCTCCAAGGTTTCCACATAGAGGAATTTTAATTGATACAGCCAGACACTTTCTGTCAGTGAAGAGTATTCTTAAAACTTTGGTAGGTGATTATTATTTTTTTCTTATCCATTTTCTGTTCCAAAGATGTGTGCTTTGATGATGTTACTTAACATGGGTTATTCACACTTTTGTATAGGTTGGAATGGGGGATCATTTGTCATGTACTGAAACACTGAGCTTTCTTCCTTCCCTCCCTTGGAAAGTATATCAGCTGAGAAAGTTAGTGTCCTTTAATGTTGTGACCTCCACTTACTCTATGTAAAGTGGCATAGAAAGTTGGCTAGAAGCTGCCAGGGAAATGTTCCCAAGGAATGTGGACTTCAGATGGTGGGAGTTGGGGGTGAGGCTGACAGTAACTATTTTCTCCTGTCTACTTTTTATTGGTTCATCCCCACTTATCATCAGTTTGTAGGAGTAGGGAGGTTTTACTCTCATGTTTTTCTATACCTTCACTTGATCACTTCAGAACACACCGTGTTATTACCCTGAACTTTATCTCGAAAAGACATTATTGTCACTCTTAGGAAATAAATAAATGCTTAGTGTAAAACATTCGAACATAGACATGCATAAAATAGATAGTAATCCCATAATTGCATAAATTTCTGTGTCCCATTATCTCATCTTGCCCTTAAAAATCAATATTAACACACATGACACGACTTTTTAAAAAACTTAAATGGAATTGTACTTTTGCTACCTTAGAAAACATGGACATCTTTTTATGAAAGGATATATACGGTCTGTACCATCTTTTTAAACAGCTGAATATTCTATTTTATATATCATGTGAATTTAACCATTCTCATGCTGATGGACATCTGGGCTAGTTTATCACAAACAGTACTGTAGAATAAGCATTCTTAAATTTGCACGCTTGTCAGGATTGTCCTCTAAGATCAATAACAAGACAAGGATGTCGACTCTCACCACTTCTATTCAGCATAGTACAGGGAGTCCCACCTGCAGCACTTGGACAAGAAGAAGAAATAAAAGGCGTCCAGATCAGTAAGGAAGAAGTAAAACTGTCTTAATTTGCAGATGACATCCTACTATATATAGAAAACCCTGAAGACTCCACCCAAAACCAATAAGTTCAATAAAGTTGTAGTATAAAAATTAATAGAAATCTATTGCATTTCTATACACTAATAATGAAATAGCAGAAAGAGAAGAAAACAATCCTCTTACAGTAGTATCAAAAAGAATAAAATACCTAGAAATAAACTTAGTCAAGGAAGTGAAAGATCTGTATTCTGAAAACTACAAAATGCTGATGAAGGAAACTAAAGACAACACAAACACATGGAAAGATACTTCATTCTCATGGATCGTGAGAATTAATATAATTAAAATGTTCATACTACCCAAAGCAATTTACAGATTCATTTCAATCTGTATCAAAACACCCAAAGCATTTTTCACAGAACTAAAATAAATAATCCTATAATTTGTGTGGAACCACAAAAGACCATGAAAAGCCAAAACAATCTTGAAAAAGAACAAAGCTGAGAATATCAAAATCCCAGATTTCAAGATATAATACGAAGCTGCCGTGATCACAACAGTATGGTAATAGCACAAAAACAGACACACAAATCCAAGGAACAGAAGAGAGAGCCCAGAAATAGGTCCGTTCATCTACAACAAAGATGGCAGAAGGCAGGAATGTACAATGGGGAAGAGACAGTCTTCAAATGGTGCTGGGACAACTGGACAGCTACGTGCAAAAAATCGGATCGGATCGCTGTCTTACGTCATACACAAAAAACAAACTGAAAATCTCATTCTTCTTTGTAGCCGATATTCCACTGCATGTATGTATGTATATGTATGTGTGTGTCCATGTGCATACATACATACGTACACATACACCACATTTTCTTTGTCCACTCATCTATCAATGGACACTTGGTTGCTCCCACAGCTTGGCTATTGTAAATAATGCTGGAGTAAACATAGGGGTACATATATGTTTTCAAATTAGTGGTTTTGTTTTCTTTAGTTAAATAGCCACTAGTGGAATTACTGGATCATATAGTAAATTCTATTTTTAATTTTTCAGGGAACCTCCATACTCCACCATGACTACACCAATATACATTACCAGTAACAATGCACAAGGGTTTCTTTTTCTTCACATTCTCCATACCCAGTACTTGTTATTTCTTGTCTTTTTTATTTTAGCCATTCTAACAAGTGTAGGGAGATAGCTCATTGTGGTTTTGATTTGCATTTCTCTGATGATGAGTGATGTTGAGCACATTTTCATGTATCTGTCATCCATTTGCGTATCTTCTTCGGAAAATATTCAGGTCCTCTGCTCATTATTAATTGGATTATATTGGATTTTTTGGTCTTGTATGAGTTTTTACATATTTTGGATATTAACCCCTCCTGGGGTATATTATTTGCACATGTCTTCTACCATTCAGTAGGTTGCCTTTTTGTTTTGTGGACAGTTTCCTTACCATTAGATTCATAAACAGGTTCATAAATAGTATCTTATAGGTACAGCAGTCTATATTAAGTTGGTGGTTGCTTAAGTTCAGACATTCTAAAAGCACTAAATTTTAACCCCCTGCATATTTTATGTATATGGTACCATATTTTATGTTTTGAGTGTACACCCTTTCACTGATTTTTGTAGATAAGATTTTACATCTTTCGTATTTTAACCTCCATACTGGCTTTATAAGTGACTAATCTACTACCTTTATTATATATTTGCTTTTACCTGTGAAATTTTTTTCCTTTCATAACTATTTTCTATTTATGGCCTTACCTTTCCACTTGAAGTATTCCCTTTAACATTTCTTTTAAAGCCAACTTATTGGTAGTGAGCTCCTTTAATTTTTGTTTGCCTGAGAAACTCCTTTTCTGATGATAAACTTGCTGGGTAGAATGTTCTTGTTTGCAAGCCTTTTCCTCTCAGCACTTGGAATATATCATGCCACTCCCTTCTGGCCTCTGAAGTTTCTGCTGAAAAATCAGCTGACAACCTTACAGGGTTTGCATTGTGTGTCACTGTTTCCTCTTGTAAGCTTTAAAACTCTCTATCATTATGTTTGTAGCTGTAATTTTTATGTGTCTTGATCTGGACCTACTTGGGTCAAACTTGGTAGGAACTCTCTGTGCTTCCTAGATATGGGTTTCTGTTTACTTCCCCACATTAAGTTTTCAGCTATTATTTCTTTAGATCAGTTTTCTATTCCCTTCTCTCTCTCTCCTCCTGGGATTCCTCTGATGCAAATGTTACTCTGATGCAAATGTTACCTTAAGCTATTCTCATTTTATAATTTTCTTTCCTTCTTGCCGATCATCTTGGTTGCTTTGCATTCCTGTGTCTTGCAGATTACTCATCTGTTCTTTGGCATCCTCTAACCTGTGTCTTCTAGTGTTTTTTTAAATTTCAATTACTAAATTCTTTATCTGATCTTTCATTAATATTTTCTCTTTGTTGACATTCTGAATTTATCCATTCATTTCTCAAGTCTGAGTATCTTTATGACTATTACTTGGTTTTGTTTGTTTATTTAAATTCCAGGAGGTTAACGTATAGTGTAATACTAGTTTCAGGTATGACCATTACTTCCATTTCTGTATCAGGTGTATGACTTTTCTCTGTTTCGTTGAACTCTGTTGCTGTCATTTTCATCCTTCTCATTTTGTCTCTCTGTTTCTATGGATTATGGAGGTCTGTTGTGTCTCCTGGTCTTGAAAGTGGGGACCTTGTGTAGAAGAGGTCTTTTGGTGCCCTGTAGCACCGTATTCTTGGTCGCTAGAATCAGGTGTTCCAGGGATGTCTCCTATGTAGGTTGCATGTGCCTTATTGTTGTGGTTGAGCTGTGTTTGCCTTTAGCCCATTTGACTATAATGACCCATGTCATTATAGTCTGCTCTGAGTACAGCACACAGGCTTTGGTCCCTTCACTGTTGAAGGGCCTGAGTCCAGTGCGGGCTCAGAGGGGCGGGGATGGGGAGGGGCGTTGGGCAGCAGGCAGAGTAGTTGTCTGGAATTAGTCTCTCTGCTGCAGTTGTGGGAGCGTCTCCCAGCAGGACTTTCTCTTGAGAAGCTGGCTAAAAGGCTCAGTGCTGGCACTGCGGGCATGTAGGTATATGGTGTTCCCCTCCTCGTCTCCACGGGGCAGGAATCACTTTGAGGCAGGGCATGTGGTGTTAGCAAGACAGGTGAAGTGTTAGGTGTTCAGCTCTAGACTTGAGAAGAAACATGAATGTCTGCCACCACTTTCATTCTTAGAGAAGTATCCTCAAGATCCCTGCCCTTCCAGTACATGTTCCGAGATTAGTAAATACATCTCCTTTAGGATACCCCAGGCATGTTTTGAACTGCTGCTGTTTTGGGTGGTTATTTATTACGTTTGCTCTTTAAGGGCAGAGACCTCGTTTCCCGTTGCCTTCTGGCTTTTGGAGGTAAGTGCACTGATTTTAAAAGTCCCTCTGGTTTTCAAAGCCAGATGTTATGCAGACTCATCTTTCCAGTGCCAGTCCCCAATATCTGGGGTGCCTGGTGTGGGATCTCACGTCTCTGTGCATCTGATACTCCTCCTGCTTGTGGTTAGTCTCACCAGGGGTTTGGTTCCCAACCATATCTCCATTCCTGTTTCAGTGTGGTCTTCGCTCTGCGATTAACTGTGGAAGGTCTGTAGTGCCAGGCTTTAGTGTTAGTTGTCCAGACTTAACTGTTATCTTGTGAGGTCAGTGGGACAGGGTGAACTTGGGATCTTCCTACTGTATCTTCTACCTGACCTCCACATTTTTATCTGATTCTGTGTCTTATCTATATCACGGGTTGGCACACTAGAGCCCAAGGGCTAAGTCTAGTTTGTATCTGTTTCTGCTAATGAAGTTTTACTGGAATACAGTGCATCCATTTGTTTACACTTTATCTTGCTCTACAACGGCAGGGTCAGTTGTGACAGAAACATGTGGCTTACAAAACCCAGGTACTCACTGTCTGGCCTTTCATGAAAACAGTTTGCAAGCCCCTGGTCTTTGTTGAGGCAATCCCTCCTCTGATGGTAAAAATCTTGCCATTATCCCCTAAAAAACTTTTACTTTTTTTGCATAACGGCCTTGTAGGTAAGCTATTTCCCATACGCATCAGCAAATCCTTTCAGTCCTGATGGAGAAGAGAGGCTTTAAGTGTTAATTACCTAGTAGGGCAAACACATATCACCCTTTTACTATTTTTATCTTTCTCAAATAGTCTGTTTATAGTTTGTATAAATAATACATTGTTTATTCCTCCAGAACATCCATAAAATTGACAGCAATTTCCCCAAAAATTTCTGAGAATTTTGCATTTTTACCAAGTTTCTTTCACTTCTAAGGAAGGGATAACACTCAAATATCTGAATTGGGATGAATTCTGTAAATGACCAATTCTGTGGGAATTGTAAGTCCTGATACTTAAATATTCCATGTTTACCCCTGCTCTGTTCCCAAAAATGAACATTTTCCATTCTAGCCCAATGCCTAAATACTTGGAATTCACAAGATGACTACCTTTTCCGAGAACCAAGTTAGAGCTCCCTGTTTAGAATAAATACAAATGCTAACTAGACTTTTTAAAAAGTGACATGCCATATAAGATAATTTATACTTCTTTCTCATGCTTTACTGAAAAATTTATTTTTAAATTTTTATTTATTTATTTTTGAGATACAGCATGCGGGAGGAGCAGGGAGAGAGAATCCCAAGCAGGCTCTACACTGTCAGTGCAGAGCCTGACTCGAGGCTTGAACTTAGGAACCATGAGATCATGACCTGAGCTGAAACCAAGAATTAGACGAGTAACCGACTGAGCCACCCAGGCGCCCCTGAAAAAGAATTCTTTTTTTGATGGTTTGTTTATTTTTGAGACAGAGAGAGAGAGTGTGCGAGGGGAAGGGCAGAGACAACAGGGGACAGAGGATCTCAATCAGGCTCTGTGCTGACAGCAGAGAGCCTAGTGCAGGGCTCAAACTAAAAACCATGAGATCATGACATTAGCTGAAGTCGACACTTAACCAACAGAGCCACCCAGGCGCCCCTAAAAGGAGGTAGACACATTGGAGACAATTCTGAATGTAGATAAGTAAGTTGGATTGTGTGTGTATTATATCCATGGTATATAATTTTTTTCACATGTTCGCTTGCAGGATGCCATGGCTTTTAATAAATTTAACGTTCTCCACTGGCACATAGTTGACGACCAGTCATTCCCTTACCAGAGCACCACTTTCCCGGAGTTAAGCAACAAAGTGAGTAATTCATGTTACTGTAGTCTGTCTTCAAAAATGTTTGTGTGGTTTCATTAGAACTTTTTAGCTTAAACGTTTCTTCTTATGGATGGAATTAAAAAGTTACACATTTGTGGTTTAAAAAGTTCTTTAATAGGCCGTAGCTTAGCAATTTAGATCCATAAGACTTTTTATAATGGTTAAGTTATTGTAAATATAAGTAATCTCTAGTAGTTACATAAAATTTTAAAAACTTGAATATAGGAGACTTGAAGCATTCATAACTAATAGAAGGTTAAGTATTTTTATCACGCAATGTGGAATTGTTACTGGATACTGTAAATGATTCTCTCTGAAAAACTACACAGTGAATCGTAGAGATAAAAGCTTCTTAGAAAATAATGGCTGTCTTAAAAGTGTTCAAATTAATTGTATTATAAACCAGTGGAGGTGGGAGTAGGCCCATGTCATCTCGCTTGATCCCCCTGTAATACAGAGAGAATAACTGACATCCTTGTCCAAAGTCACAATTAGGCAGGGACAAAACCAGGACTCTAAATGACCTCTGTCCACAGTTCCCAAGTGCTCTCCAATGTTGTGATGTAGTGTAGGTTGAAATGTTAGTGGCACTCCTGTTTTTGTTTGCTTTTGCTTTAATTTTGATTACAGAAAATTTCACATATATACAGAAGTAGAAGAATGATTTCCATGTCCTTGTCACTGAGCTTCAGTAATCAGAACTTGGCCAAGCTTGTATCATTTATACTCACCATCCCTTCCTACCATATTTTGAAGAAAATCCCAGACACCATATCACATTTGTAAAAAGGTCTTCAAAAAAAAAATAACCCATATTATTGCAGCTAAAACGTTAATAATCCAGCTAGCCAATCATCATATTTATATTTCCCCAAGTGTTTTACCTTTTTTTTTTTAATGAAAAGAATCTTATTTGCAATGGCATGCAAATGAGTTCCATACATTGTGGTCAGTTAGTATGTCTTTAGTCTATAGGTACCTAGCCCGCCTATCTATTTTTTTGGTAATTTGTTATTTTTGTTAAACTAAATCATTTGTCTAGTTCCCAAAGTCTGCGTTTTGCTGATTGTGTTCTCATACTGTCAAGTAATGTTCTTCTGTCCTAGTCCTATATTTACTATCAGTAGTTAGATCTGACCCTGATTAGATATGAATTCGATTGAGGGGGTGAGACAGGACTACTTGTTAGGAGTTGAGCATCTATAGTTATGTATAAATTTAGACATGGCTTATAATTTATTTGTCATATTTACATATTTATACCTTGAAAAATGTGCTTTACATTAACACCTTTAATCGACTTTTAGTTATAGCCCATACTAATTTTTCAAGTGACCTATAAAGCAATTGAGGATAATCTTAAAAAAAAAAAATCATTTATCAGAGTATGTCTGGGGGAATTTTTAAAGCTGATAGTAATTAAAATGATTTTGAAAGGCAACACCTCAGCTTTGTAAGTATGTGAATTTTTATTCTAAAACCGCCCAGGGGAATGTATTCAGAGTTTTCACATGTTTGATTTTGGAGTCAAACATTTTATTTGTATTTTGTTTGATTACACGAGGCTGAAATAGCATGAGAGTAGATGTTCCTGAACCAAAGAGCTAGAAGAAACAGTTCCATCAGTAAATCTGGAATTAACCCACAGTGTGCTGAGAGCTGATAAGACATGGTAAACAAATAATTTAAATGAGTCCTCCAGGGGTGCCTGGCTGGCTCAGTCAGTAGAACATGCAGCTCTTGATAATGGGGTAGTGAGTTCAAGCCCCACAATGGGTGTAGAGATGACTTGCGAGTAAATGAATTGGGGATTAAAGAAAAATAAGAGTCCTCCACCACCACACTGGACTGTTTAGTACACTGTTATACTAGAAAAATCACCTGTGTGCTATCATTGTGCAAACAGAACCATGAACCGTATCCTGGACAAATCCATTTCATACATTTTAATAAATACCGCTTTACAGGGCAGCTATTCTCTGTCTCATGTTTATACACCAAATGATGTCCACACGGTGATTGAATATGCCCGATTACGAGGGATTCGAGTCATACCAGAATTTGATAGCCCTGGACATACACAGTCTTGGGGAAAAGGTAAGGAGGGTCATTTTTAAGTTGCAAAGAGTGAGTAACTGAGGTCCTGCATCTCTTAGGACTTAGTGTTTGTTCATATTGTTCTTTTAATGTTTATTTTTTGGGGGGAGGAGCAGAGAGCGAGGAAGAGAATCCCAAGCAGGTTCCATGCTGTCAGCACAGAGCCTGACTTGAGGCTCGAACTCACAAGCCATGAGGTCATGACCTGAGCTGAAATCAAGAGTTGGACGCTTAACTGACTGAGCCACCCAGGCGTCCGTTTTCGTTTTGTTCTTAATACCTTATGATTTGCACAAGGGTAGCACTATTGATAGATGGGATTTAGTAAGTATTATATGTCTATCATGGGCAAGTCACTGCCTAAAGTATGAAAAATAGGTTAAAGGAAAAATTACAAGTAGAACATGCTAAGTGAATTTAAGAAATAAAATGCTTTTGAGAGACCAAAGAATATATTCATATTTGTGGTAAAGGGAATAACATGAGGAAAGGCAATAGTTGGACTGTAGTGCAGCAAAGAGTAGGCAGCACTACAGGGTGGTTAAGAACAGAGTCTGAAGACACATTACCTACGCTTGAATCCTGCTTCTTCCTTCACCAGTCTGGTGAAGTACAATGTGAAGGGCCTTGGGTGAGGAATGTGGGCTCCATCAGGACTCATGGAAACCAGTAAACAAGAAGAGTTGTCACATGATGGGAACCACACTTGAGGAAAACCTCTGTGAGGCAGAAGATGAAGTCCTAGACCAGAATGATGATAATGGGAATGGAAAATAATGTACAGAACTGAGAGGCATTCTGGATATATGATCCCTAGAACTTGGAAACTGATCAACCATGAGAGAAGAAGGGAAAGTTAAAGAGGAGGAAGATTGTAAATCCTTACAAGAATACAGTACTCAGGAGCAGCTACTGAAGGAGCTCAGAGAGTCTGGCTTTTGTTAGATGGTTTTTAAAGTGAAGCTGGGATATCTAAGTGTGTTGAGCAGGGAATCTGAAATATGGATTGAAACTCAGGAAAAAGTTTGAGCTGAAGATTTGGGAGTTACAAATAAATGAGATACTGGAAATGGATAAAATAGGGTGAGGAAAGGGAAACCAAGAGGTACGGGGGATAGGATTCAAGAAATGATTGATTATAAGGTTATTTTTTTCAGTATAAATTCTCTTACAAAATTTTTCAACAAAATACAGTAGTATAATCACATGCAAAGCCGTATCTTTGTGACTCAAATACTTCTTCTTCCAGGTCTGAAAGATCTCCTGACTCCATGTTACAATGAACATAAGCAGTCTGGGGCCTTTGGACCTGTAAACCCTATTCTGAATTCAACATACAGCTTCCTGTCTCAGTTTTTCAAAGAAGTTGGTACGGTGTTTCCAGATCACTTCGTTCACTTGGGAGGAGATGAAGTGGAATTTAAATGTTGGTATGACAGTTCTTTAAAAGCCCTACTTTTTTAACCATTGTATTTGAAGTAGCTATTAGAGGTCTCCACGTGAAAAGCAAAGATTTGGGGAACATCTCTACTTGCTGGGTTTTAAGTCAGCAACATAACTTCAGAGTAAAAGCTTTTAGGAAGGAGAGTCAACAAGTGACAGTGGAGACTGAAAAAAGATGACAGTCAACAAGAACAGCTTTAGTGAAAGGGCGTTAATGAAGTGGGGGAGATTTTTTCAAATAAAAATCCTCTTTGCAGGAGCACCTGGGGGGCTCAGTCGGTTGCATATCTGACTCTTGGTTTCGGCTCAGGTCATGATCTCACAGTTGGGATAAAGCCCTGCATTGGGCTCTGTGCTGACAGCATGGATCCTGCTTGGGATTCTTTCTCCCTCTCTCTCTGCCCCTCAGAAAATAAATACACTCTGAAAATAAATAAAACATTTAAAGAAAAAATTCTCTTTGGAAGTGGTCTTAGTTGGAGTAGAGAGGATAGGGAAAGCTATTTTCACAAGCAACTAGCATCTGGAAAAAATTATTTGTAACGGAAAACTTGGATAACTCATAATAAAGTTTTTAGGCTTATTTTCTGCCTACAAACTTTAATAGTTTTAAATCTGCACAAAGGAAGTTAATTACCTGCTTTAAATAGGTTGGGTTTATCAAACTTTTAATGTAGCTTTAATCATCTTTTTGTTGAAGGGAGTCTAACCCAGAAATCCAGGATTTCATGAAGCAGAAAAGCTTTGGCAAGGATTTTAGAAAACTAGAATCTTACTATCTTCAAAAGTAAGTTACTTGTAAGCCTCCTTCTGTTTTTATTTCAACTACAATTTTCGTGAAAGTTTTAGGTATTTAGTACTGTATTTTCATTTTCTCTCCACCCCTTGTCAAAGTGTAGACACTGTATATCTTCGACAAAGTGAAAAATCAAGAAGGAAGCAATAGCCACTGCTTTCTTTAAATCAATGACATTATGACTAAGACTTGCATTAAATATTGAAATAACGTTGAGCAGTCATCTGTTCAAAGAATTCAGTTCAAAGCCCTTCTTTGACCGTCAAGTCTTAATCACCACCCACCCTGTGGACTTCATTCCCTTTGGTCAATGCCAGGAGCATTCTTGTACTTTAGATCTGTGCTGTCCAGTCCAGCCCCATGTGGCTGTGAAGAAAATTTAAAGGGGCAGATAATAAATATTTTAGGCTTCATGGGCCCCACAGTTGTATAGTATTCTTGTTTTAAAACAGTGTTTACAAGTGTAAAACCCATTCTTAGCTCAGGAGCCATACAAAACAGGCTGTAGTTTGCCAACTCTTACAGTAGACAAGCCCAGATTCAAGCTTTTGCCTCTTGTGCTTTTTGCATAGTACATTCTAATTTTCTAATCCTGCATCATACCTGGCATTGTCTAAAGACCAGGAAATACTTGTGGACTGTCAGCAATTTTAGAGTTTATTCTAAGGAAATGACCAGAGATGGCGGTTTGTATACTACCCTAGGAGCTGCCATGTCTCCCCACTTAGAGATTTATTTATTATTAGCACATTCATTCAGCAGATGACTTTTAAACCCCTCTGCTGTGTGACGTCCTGAGCCATGTGCTAGAAGGAAGGAACCACAGTGGGTCACAATCCAACTCGAGCAGGTTGTGCTATGTATAAAGCTGTGCTATAGTGAAAGGCACCTCTCAACATGGTAGTCCTCATAGAAAGGGTGCATGCTTTAAATACTCTGTTAAGCTTTATGACTGGAAATAATTTTTTTTCCCCAATGGTAGGCTTTTGGATATTGTTTCAACTATGAAGAAGGGATCCATAGTCTGGCAGGAGGTTTTTGATGATGATGTGAAGGTGAGAAGTATGAAGACCGCATTTGATTCTGGTAATATGAGAGACTTGCTATTTTTAACATCTTGGTAAGGAACCCTAATGAAGTTGTCCCCAACATTACAGAGAAATTAGCTTACCTTTTAAACTTTTATTAGGCAATAGCTATAAACCGAGCCTAGTGCCTCCTTCCCATCTCTTCCTCCCCCACAATCTCATTATTTGTCACAAATTGAAGTATATGCAGTGAGTTTTTTGACAAGGGCAGAACATGGGACACCTGGGTGGCTCAGGCAGTTGATCATCCAACTCTGGATTCGTCCCAGGTCATGATCCCAGGAGATTGAGCTCCATGCTGGATAAAACTAAAAAAAAAACAAGAACAAGGGTAGTTGGTTGGTTATTCCTATACAGTATCTTATATAGGCAGAAGTTAAATACCCAACCTTAAGGTTGATGAAACTTTTAGAGAACAAGAGCAGAAGGGCAGAGAGAGAGAATCCTAAGTTAGCTACACACAGTCAGCACAGAGCCTGACTTGGGGCTCAAACACGGAAAGCTATGAGATAATGACCGGAGCCAAAACCAAGAGTTGGATGGTTAACCAAGTCACCCAGGTGCCCCAAGGCTGATGAAACTTCTAGTTTTAAAGCCCTATAACCAGTAGCATTTGCATTATGTTTTTTTTAAGAACCTTAGAAAGTTACTTTCCTAGCTACATGGGCTTGGACTTTTAATTTCATCTGTAATTGTTGGACCATAGCTTCTGCCAGACACAGTTGTTCAAGTTTGGAAAAGTCAAGTATATCGTGAGGAACTACGTAAAGTCACAGCAGCTGGCTTCCCTGTGATCCTTTCTGCTCCTTGGTACTTAGATTGGATTAGTTATGGACAAGACTGGAGAAATTACTATAACGTGGACCCTCTTGATTTTGATGGTGAGTGAAGCACCTGTTATTACCTTGGTTTGTTAGTTTCTTCCCTTAATCTCCCACCAGGAGATTCTCATCCAGATATTAGCTACTCACTATCCTCACTTTTATGTTTGATCCTGGATATTGTTTACTTGAAAAAAAAAAAAATCCCCCAATACATTTTAAAATTTGTAAGTAAATCATATTCTTGCCTGAATCAAAGAACTTCAAAAGTAGATTCAGGTTTTATCTCCATTTCCACTGCTGAGCGTTGTTCCCCTATATCTTAAAGATGCTTGACTGCATTAACCTTGTACCTCCACTTTTGACCGGCCTTTCCACGTGTTAAGACACTTAAGGAAGGCTGTGTAGTCTTTGGGTCCTGAGGGGTTAGGTATCCTTAGGGAAGGGGGTGGGTGAAGATTTAGGCTCTCAGACCCCCTTGCTTAGGAACACTTCTACTTTGTCCAGTAGAATCTGTATGTAGGTCTATTAGGAATTGACATAAGGTAATATCAGTTGGGTATTTAGTCTTTATGCCCATAAGGATATGATTTCTTGCACAAATTTTAAAATGAATTGGGGGCCTTTTTTAGTACCATGAGGTAGATATTGAAGGCAGGAGTGAGTGATAGTCAATTAGTATGCCAACGTGGGTTCCCTGGTACACTATGCATAGGCAACCAAGGGAACAACAGTTCTTGAACCCAAATAAGTTTGCAGAAAACAAATTTGCAGAAATATGCTAACAAGCACTGTGGGAATTAATGAACTGCTCAGGGGACCTACATAAAGGTGGTGTGAGAAACCAGTTATTGCCTCTGTCAAAGCCTAGAGCTGCAACTACTTCATTTACAGCCAGTGATTTTAATGTAGGTTCTCAAGAACAGAAAAAACTTGTCATTGGTGGAGAAGCTTGTCTATGGGGAGAATTTGTGGATGCAACTAACCTCACTCCAAGATTATGGTATGGAATTTAAGTGCCTTATTTTTCCTTCTTCATCCAAGTAGGGAAGCACTAGAAATTTCAGAAAACAAACTACTTTGGTAGACATGTGGTTTAACTTTTAGGCCTCGGGCAAGTGCCATTGGTGAAAGACTCTGGAGTCCAGAAGACATCAGAAGTATACAGAATGCCTATAACAGACTGACAGCTCACCGCTGCAGAATGGTCAGGTACGGCATTTCCAAGTCCAGGGTGATAACCTTTGTTTTCTATAAATACAACTGTATGTTATCTAAAATTCATTTTTGTACAAAACAGTATGATTCCCATAAGGAGAAAAGCTTTAAGGGGCGCCTGGGTGGGCTCAGCTGCTTAAGCATCCGACTTCATCTCAGGGCATAGTTTTATGGTTCCTGAGTTCCAACCTGACGCTGGGCTCTCTGCTGTCAGCACAAAGCCAGCTTGAGGTCTCCCTCTCTGTCCTTCCCCTACTCATGCTCTCAAACTAAGTTCTTTAATATGTTTATTATTAGGATGTGAGATGCATTATATCACTCTAAAACCTCTCTTAATTCATACTTTGTTCTATAGACGGGGAATATCTGCACAACCGCTTTTTACTGGATATTGTACCTACGAGTACAAAACCTAAAAACGAGCCTGAACAAAGAAGAAAATGGGAGGGGACAAAGCCCACAGCCATCTGTACTACAATCAACTGGATTTTGAAATCATGGAAATTTAAATAAAATATGTATCTTTTTAAAAATGGAACCTCTGATTATACATGTAGAAGACTCATTTCTCACTATATGCAGTAGAATGGACAACTCCAGGCCCACTAGTTGAGTAATGGAATACAAGTTCTACTTACTGAAAATGCAGTAGGTAGGAGCTCTGGAGTTTTCACAGCACTCTTCGCCGGCTGAGCAGTATAGTTTGGTCTTGAGGATTCATGGGTTGATAATTAGATAGTTCTAAAGCAAAAGTAGCTGAGCCTGATGTTAGCGTTCGAAGTACAGTTGAATAACCCTAATCAAGATATTTTAAGTCAGTTATCAAACATAAGCCTCAAATCTCTCCTCCTGCTGTTTTCATTGTTATCAGAAAAGGTGACGATGATGAGACTCCCGTGTCATCACCTATCATTTAACCATTTTGTCAGGAAATGTAAATGTTTAGGACAGGTTATGGTGTGGGTATATTTCAGCTGTATTCCCTAGTCTCGGCACTTGGGAAGAGAAGGTTAGAGAATGGAAATGACTCCACCAACCTGTGGTAATCCCCTAGATTTCCATAACAGTTTAAATCCAAACATTTTAATGGTTCAAACTTCAGCATAAATATCCCTGGCATTCTTTTCAGTCACTAAGTACCTACCATAATTTCTGCTAGGGGAACAAATCCAGTAATAATTCTGTTTTCCTGACGACTCTGGATTTCCTGAATGGTCCCTCTTCTTTGCGCCAGATCTGCCAGGACAGGGCTGAGGTAATCTCTGGTGACTGTAACCTCGAGACTCATCAGGGGCTCTAAAACTTGCTTGTCAGCCTTCTTCAGAGCCTAAAGAAATTCAAAAATATTAATCCCCCTTCCTTATTGGAAACCAAACTTCTATTAAAAAAGATTCATAAAAACTTAAATATATAAAATTCTGTCCAGCCTTGTAAGCCTAGAGCTCTTCTTACAAGCAATCAGGTACATGGCAAGGGATTGCTTAGTAAAGCTTAATTATACAGAGCACCTATGAACACATGGCCTGAGACAGTGAAAAAAATGTTTTTCCCCTTTCCATCAAAGACTTAATTCTTCCTATTTGTTGAAACCACATGTTTAGTTCCTGATGCCTATTACAGTTACAGTCCATGCAGGACTAATCCAGAAGTGTACTACAGCAAGGTAACAAACACATTCTCAACAAAACACAAGAAGAACAAGCACATAAGTAACATGGAAACTGAAAAAGCCAATACAATACATAGGGCAAGTACTGGAAGAAAACAGGGGAAGTAGCAGCAATATAAAGAAAATGTAATTGGGTTCCAGTCAGTGTTTCAGAATATCACCATGTCAGACAAGCTGGTACACGGGTTTTGGATGGCATATGCAGGCACCGTAAGTACTGGTGGGTTTGATTTAAAAAGCTATCCCACTGGGCTGCCTGGGTGGCTCGGCCAATTAAGCATCTGGCTCAGGTCATGATCTTGTGGTTGGTGGGGTCAGGCTCCACAATGACAGCGCGGAGCTTGCTTGGGATTCTCTCTCAAATTAATAAACTTAAAAAAATAAATAAAAAGTTATCCTATTGCTGGAGCCTGCAAGAATTCGAAAGTAATAAAACAATTTCTTATATATTCTAAGCCTCTGATTATTAGGTGAGATATAATAAATTGAGATTTAGCAATGGAAACTATGTAACAGAGGGCTCTGGAATGTGCCCTCACCTTTACCTAGATGCAGCAGATGATCGCTCTGTTCCTCGCTCCACCACCACTCACTCAATCTCCTGATTACATAAGGCCTTAGGGGGCCTCTCCCTCCTCTCCTGCCCCTTACCTGCACAATCATGAAAAATGGCCAAGCGAGTAAAACCAAGAGTATATGCCTGTTATCACTGAAATTTCGAAGCACACAGCACACATCTCTTTTCACAATTCTTACCAAGCGCTTTGTACCACTTCACATAATGTCTTTTGGAACAAAGTAACAGTGGGAGAAGGTAAAAATCAGTACAAGCAAGGAAAGAACTGAATGCTGTGGACTGAGGATACACAGCACTCATGTATGTGTCCTTAGTCCTTTTCACGCATATCTACGTAACCTCCTCAAAATCTTCATACTCTGCACAGACTACAGTCTCTACGTGCCTGAGCCTTGAATACCTGCCCCCCGTACCGGCCTGCTCTGGGACAGTGTATCGCACAGCAATCCAAGATAACATTATCGTTTCCTTTTGCAAACATTCTTGTGTGCTCTTTCCTATTTCTGTTGAGGACGTCATGATCTTCAGTTCACCTGGACATGCATCTCTGACTTCCGTTTCCCCAAGTAGCTTTAAGATTTCCATTCCTCTTGCCAATATCCTAACTCAGACCCACTCCATTCCCTATCTGGGATTATCTGTTGCCTACTTCTAGTTCCTCCTGTATTCCAGTGATTATAATGCCCTCCTCAAAAACTTTAAATTTTTCATCACTGTTCTCAAACCTCAGACTCCTCAGGGTAGTTTTCAAAGGTTTCTCTACAGCCTGATTCCAGTTTTCCGACACTGTTTTTCCCTACTACTCTGCCTTTATCTGAGAGTACAGCTAAAGGGACAGTCTTCCCCTGTCTGGAATGCCCTTAATCATGTCCAACTACCAAAATTCATGGCTCAGATATTCCTTCCAGTAATACTAATTCCCCACTTCTCCATTTTTATGGCTCCCAGTCTGCTCTAATATTTTGGCTATTTAGCCATATTTAATTACCTTATAAAATCATAAGCTCCTTTAGGTGAAGACAAACATCCATATCCCATTTATGTCCATCTCAGTGCACAGTAAGCTCAACAAAGAAGGCTCAGTAAATACAGGAGGCATCGTTAACTTCTCATCAGCACAGAGGAGATTCAACACCAGATGAAGCTTAACAGGGGCTGGAGTACCTCTGTTAGAGGAGTATTTCATTTAATGTATATATAAATAACGATTAGAGGCGCCTGGGTGGCTCAGTAGGTTAAGCGGCCGACTTCGGTTCAGGTCATGATCTCGCAGTCTGTGAGTTCGAGCCCCGTGTCGGGCTCTGTGCTGACGGCTCAGAGCCTGGAGCCTGCTTCAGATTCTGTGTCTCCCTCTCTCTCTGCCCTTCCCTTGCTCACGCTCTGTCTCTCTGTCTCTCAAAAATAAATAAACGTTAAAAAAAAATTAAAAAAAAAACAACAAAAAACTAACGATTAAATGTAAGCTCCATGAAGTTAGTTTTTGTTTTCTAATATCTCAATAAACATTCACAAATACTTACAGATTTTGTTTTTACACGGCATATTAAGATTTTGAAGGACAGGCCAATATGATGGGGTTCGGGGTTAACTTAAGCAACATTACATCATCAATGTCTGCCTATTGACTAAGATTAAGTGCAGAACCATTACATCAACAGGTTACTGTTACTTCCTAAAACCAATTTCAGGAGAAACTGTAAAAATTACTGGAAATGTCCTCAACATTTTAATCATGAATTCTTTATAGGTACTATTTCTAACTATATGCTTAGACAAACTATTTAAAAAAATTTTTTTAAATATTTATTTTTGAGAGAGAGAGAGACAGAGAGACAGAGTGTAAACAGGAAGAGGCAGAGAGAGAGGAGACAAAGAATTCAAAGCAGGCTCTAGGCTCTGAGCTGTCAGCACAAAGCCTGACACAGGGCTCGAACTCACAAATCATGACATGACCTGAGCTGAAGTCGGACGCTTAAGTGACTTAGCCAGCCAGGCGCCCAGGCAAACAATATTTAAAGAATATTTTTTGAATGTATAGATTTTTTTTTTAAATGAAAAGTAGATGAAATCCTATGAAAGGGCCCTTAAGTTCTACCTCCTTAAGTCAGGGACTTCGGGTATTCACATTAACTTCCTAATTCTAAATTCAATTAATACCACAGAAAATCAAGTTTTAGACACAGTCCAAAATTTCAGAAATCAAGTATTTTAATGCAAATCGATCACCTACAAAACTGTACTATTCCCACGCTGAGAGGAATGCATGGAATCAGCATTTAGTACACCAAGAGTTAATTAACTCACGCCTTTGAGCTAATTCAATTCTGGCAGGTTACTGAGGCAACACACTCAAGGGAATACTAGGAGGCAACCATGCCAAGACTAGATTGCTTGATGCCTTGATAAGGTTAGGTGCTTATCCTGAACGTGTTTATCAGGGAGTCTTAACTTTTTTTGTTTGTTTGTTTGTTTTGAGAGACAGAGCATAAGCAGGTGAATTTTGGGCAGAGAGAGAGAGAGAGAGAATCTTAAGCAGATTCCATGCTCAGTCAGTAGCCCAATGGAGGGCTTAATCTCATGACCCTGAGATCACAACCTGAACCAAAATTAAGAGTAGGACTGTTACCTGAGTGAGCCAACCAGGCTCCCTGCCACTTACCTGATTTCAGTGATCCTTGATTAAGGTAATCTTATTCAAATAAACGAGAACTCAAAACAGGAACTAATATTACATCTTCGAAGTCCTTTATAGTCCATCTTGGGCCAGAGTGACCCCTAAAATATCCCCTAATTAAACTACAAAGCTCACCTCTAACAGCTGTGTCTGGGATGGGGAAACCAGAAATGCCAGTTAAGGAAACCTGCCTCTTTGCCAAAAATCACAGACTATTTCCCAGCAATCTGTAATAAGTAGTAATTTCCTAGGTCCTCTTTCAGATATACCCAGGTGATTAAGAAATCAAAGATTCTCCAGGGTAAACACTCCTGTTGGCTCTAAGGCGCAGGAGGCAATAACACGAGTTTGAGGCACTGAGAAGCACAGCAGTCTGTGAAGCATGGTACACTGCTGTCAGGAGAGTCACCTTAAAGCAAAAAGGAGAACACAGGGTAGTTCTCTACCTTTTGTACGCATCTTGAGACACAGGCAGAAATCATAGTTGTGGAGGTACCAGGATGAACTGTCAGTGAATGTACAGTAACTGCCACATCTTGAATTGGGGATCCAAGCAATGGTCCTAGGAAAGGGGAAAAAACTTATATTAGCACTCATGATGCAGTGAAGAGTAAAGACAGGGAGAGGACTTCTGGTTTCCCTTCATGTAGGCAGCTTAGAAGTCATCACTCTGTCCCAGCAAGTAAAAAGCACAACAGTCTGAAAACTAAGCAACCCCTCCCAGAGCCATAAGAGAGGAGAACACAAAGGACAAACCATTGCCCCCAAAAGTGGAGAGACAGGTGAACACAGCAAGTCACAGCCTCCTGGGGCAGAGACTCACTGGCCCAGGAACCAGTGCCAGGGCAGGAAAATCTCGACTATAGACAAGTCTGGGAGTTAAACACTTCAGGGGGACCCAGTCATAAATCATAAGGAAGCCCCCCGAATTTTTTGAGATTCACCTCCCAGAGCTCGAGCAGGTTCTTACTATAAGATCGGAGAAAAATCTCCTTGTGCTTCTGACAGAGGGGAAAAGAAACCATTCTGAAATACTGGAGAGCACTCTGTTCTTATAAGGGCCTGCTCTCATGGGAAGCTAGTTAATTGGAGCCTAAGGAGCAGGGGCATTAGCAGGACCTAACTGACTTGGGTGCAACACCAAACTCCAGGCTACCCTAGCCATCCTGTCCAACCTAGTGAAAAAAACTAAAAAAACACTTGTGTGGTTCCCAGTCCAGAGGCACAGGCTCACTATAAGACGGAGTCCTAATCCCAGGATCAGAGAACGCTTCCCCTCCCCCCACACCTGACCTCCACATTACTAAAGACCATGTTCACAGCAGTTCCTTTTACTCAGTACATCATGTTTGGCCATCAGGAAAAAAATTACAAGGCATATTAAAAAGCAAAAGCACAATACGAATATAGAGCAAGCATCAGAACCAGACAAGGGAAGAGTGTTGGAATGATCATATCACATGACTTACATGCTAAAGACTCTGATAAAGTAAACCACATGCAAGAAAAGACAGATAGAAAGAACCAAAAAGAAATGCTTGAAATGAAAAATAATGGGCTTACAAGTAGACTGGACACAGCTGAAGACAGTGTGTCTGAGTTAGAAACTGTATTCATAGAAACCTCCAAATCTGAAGAGCAAAGTGAAGACTCAGGAAAAAAACCCAAAAAACAAAACCAACCCACAGAATATCCAAGGACCAGGGGACAACAGCAAAAGGTGTAACATCCACATAATGGGAAGGATAGTGAGGAAACATTACCCAAGTTAGAAATAATGTGTATTAGGAGTGACTTAAGTGGTTGACTGCTCCCCTTACTTGAGTACCTTACCCTGGAGGCATGCACTGTGAACTCCATTTTCGGTGGCCTCTTGGGAGGCCTTTGGAAGGTCTTCACTAACACTTGCAGCATACTCAATAATTGGCATAACAGAGGCTGTTTCAACTGGTTTTACTTCCAGATCCACAGTCACAAGATGCCGTTTGTCTCCTAACGTTCTATCTAAGGTATCTGTAAACGAATTGAAGATAGTACCTTAGAGATTTGTTCTGGAAAGATATCAAAGTGCCACAACCGGCAAAATTAACAGTCAACAAGTTCAAGGTCTCACAGAAGAAATATTACAGTGGTACTAAATACAATATAAAGATGTGGGAGTAAAAAGTTCCAGCAAGAAAGCCTTTGTTTCCAGGTTTATCAGTGTTAAAAACCAGTTCTGAATCACTTAATATTGTTGCACTGGTAAGATGTGTTGGGGCAGAGGATCCTGCAAGTTTTAACATGCAGATTATACATTTAAAATCTTTTTAATACCTTATGCAAATGAAATTCTTTTAATTATAAACTTTTTATGTAACAGTAAAACAGAGTACAAAGGGTTATCTAATGAAAATTTAAAAACTATTTTAGCCCTACCAACTGACACTGCTGCATTTCATATTCTCCCAGTAATGTTTTATGCATTTATGATTTTTTTTCTCAAAAACCTGGCGACTCTTTTTTAAAGACTGAAAACAGTCTCTCTCATTTTCTAACAACTATCAGCAGTCACCAATGTCCATTGTTACTAAAATAAAACTATGCTGTATTTGTTAGTGATCATGTAACAGACTGATGAATCGCCAAAATTAAAGCTAAGAATTACAGTCTACGATTCCTCTTTAAAATTCTATGCATAAGCTAAAACTAAAGAAAGCATTTATGAAACCTAAAACTACTCAGAAATAGACCATTACCAGAAGTAACCTACAAGCCTTCTGAAGCAATCACTATTATGATATAATCAGTCATTCCTACGATCTTCCTTAGTTATATTACATATGCATGTATTCCTAAACAATATAGTTCACTCTGGTGGGTTTTGAATTTGTTATTATATTATGTATTCTGCAACTTGCTTCTTTTGCTTCATATCTGTGGGTCCTCTGGGCTGATGTACGATGTAGTTCATTCTTTTTCACAGTTGTATAATATTCTATTGTATGAACACAGTACAATATACGTTCTCTATCCATAAATATTTGGGCTGGTTTTTTCTATTTACAGATTATAATTATTATGCTATTACGAACATTCTTACATCCATCTCTCAGTGCACATGTAACAAAGTTTCTCTAGGGCATCTTACACCCATAAGTGCTGAGTAGTAAGGTCTGTATACAGTCAACTCCACAAGGAAGTTGCCAAATTATTTTCATAGTGGTGACATGATTTACACTCCCACTGGAAGTTTTTAGGAATCTCCATTGCTCAACATCTCATCAACACTTGGCACTATCTGATTTAATTCATGCCAGATTTTGTTGGTGTAAAATAATATCTCATACTTTTAACTTGCATGACCCTAATCATTAGTGATATGAAGAATCTTTTAATACGTTCATGAGCCTTGTGGATATCCTTTTTGGGAAATATCTCTGCACAAAGGGCGCATTCTACCCCATGAGCACCACTGAAAAGCACATTTGTTTGATGAGGGCTCATCGTTTCTTTGATGTGTTGAGTGGTACAGGAATAGGGCTGGGTTTAAAACAAAATAGAACGAAATCCTAAAAAGACAAGAAAACGCACATATAAAACCTATGCCCACTGGTGGAAGATGCTAGTGACTGTGAACCTTGCTTTATGCAACTACACTGAGAGATTTGGAAAAGAGATCCTGGAGAGAGAGAGAAAAACAAAAACGGCAAATTCTAAATGTTTTATTTTACCTGTGGCACAAACTGCATTTAGGATGGTCTCTCTGTATGCCACCTGGAGAGGCCCTAGATAGGTTTCCAATCCATATTCTCTCTTGATTCGGTCATGAATAATCTCAATATGTAACTCCCCCATACCACATAGGACAGTCTGGTTAAAAGAGGAAAAATAAAACCAAGATCAAAGAAAAAATTATGTTTATCACAAAATACTATATAAAGGTATTATATCAATATATGTTATTTTTCATTATTACAAAATGAGTTTCTCTGCAATTTTTTTTGGTTCTTCCTGAAAACATTATTGTTTTTTCTGAGTGAAATAATAAATCGATTAAAAGTAAATTTGTAGGCTATTCTGTCTTTATTTCATGATAGTTTAATTAGGCAAGTACAATCTAGCCTTTACTATATTCCCAACCATATAACTTAGTTCTGGCCAGTGAAACATGAATGCAACTGATATAGGCAACTTCTGGGTTAACCTTTAAAGAAAGGATGAAGCCCTTCTCTTAATGAAGATGTAGGCAACTCTCTTAAAACATGTGAATGAGGGCCACATCTTGTTAAAAGGGGGGGTGAAGAGGATAACCTCTTCCCCAAACATTCCCTACCACATTGGTATTTCCCAATCATCCTGGGCACCTTACAGTATTGTGACTAGTTAAATCTTTCAGACTAGCTTGGACCTTTATTTGACAAAGAAATTAACTTTTATCTTCTTTGGTCTTTCATTGTTATTTAGGGCCCTTGTTAGAACAAGCCAAATTTTTATCAAAACTAATCAAAACATCCTTTAAAAATATGTATTTTTACAATACTAGTTATTCCTTAAGGTCTTTGTGTATGAGAAAGAGTATAGTGCAAGGAATCCATATTTGCTCAGTCTTATTCATATGCCATCTATGTAGTAAAGAATTAATTGACCCAAAAAGAGATATGGCCCTTACCCTCAGCTACTGATAGGTTACCTCTAGGCCAGGACGCTGCCTGATGGAAGTGTCTTTACTTGTCTGGGGGTTTTTATCCACCATACTGTGTAACAATGTGATTTATGATGTGGGCTTTGGACTAGCCCTATCTGTTGCATCCTGAAAAGTCAACTTTTCAACTTAGAGGAGGTACTGGAAACTAAAGGTCAACCACATGAGCAGTATGTGATCAAGCCTTAATAAAAATCTGGAGAGGGGTCGGTGAGCCTCTCTGATTGGCAATACCCTTGACCAAAATGGCTAATACATCCCTGAAGATAAAGAAAGATATGCATTTAGAACTCTCTCAGATTTTGCCCTATTTGTTTCTTCCTTTGGCTGGTTCCAATTTTGTCCTTCCATTTTAACAGAACTATAATTTTAAGGAACAAACAAACAAAAGAATTATTTTGTTGCAATTGCTGTACTTTAAAGAAGTGAGTTAGAAAAAACAAGTTGTAGAATAATACAAAAAGATCTTGTTATATATCTGTATATATCTATGGAAAAAAATATACTGTGGTTTATAACACAGCACAGCACAAACCATTTGGTGAAGTGTGAAAGGCTATTCACATTTTCACAACGGTTTACCTGTATCAAATAGGACAGAGAAAAGGGATATCTTAATTCTGTACTCTGAACCAAAAAGAAAATGTATTGGCATTTTTAAAGAAAAGTTTTTCAAAATAAGTTTAAGCGCTTGCTGTTGTAGTAATTAATTAATTAAACTAAATTACTACCTCATTTAGCTGGCATTTGGGAAATAAAATACTCCACAGTTTTCAGATTAACTCAATCAGTTTATTCTTAAATTTATAATCTTTTAAAGGAACTTGTTCTAAAATTTTACATCAACTTTACCCTGCCTTGACGTGGTGGACACGTGTTGTTCTCCTGTAATGTAATACACACACTTCTCACAGCCCACTTTAGAGCTCCATGTGCTCCCACAGTGTTAGGTGTCAGCCATCACTTCCCCCACCTCATGTGTTACTGTCAATAAAAGCACCTTTGCGTCCTCCCTTTAGTATGCTGCGTCTACAAGCCTTAGTAGCATAAGAAGCTCAAGGCTTTGTCTTGGGGTTGAACTTTATTTCAAAGTTTCACAAAAGGCTGTTTTCTGGAAGGCTGAAATGATAGAGTGGTTTATTTGTGCTCACATCGGCAGCCCATATACTAAAATTGGAACGATACGGAGATGAGCGTGGCCCCTGCGCCAAGGATGACATGCAAACTGGTGAAGCGTTTTGTATTAAAAAAAAAAAAAAAAAAAAAAGGTGGTTTACAGAAGTGAGGCATAATTAATTATACTGAAGAACTAAGGAAAATTTTTCTATCTATTTGGACAGTCAACATGATAATCAGAAATTTGTATTATTACAGAACCAAAAGAGAAGGTTTTTTTCATTCGGGGGCATAGACCCATCTGTTTTAGATATATGCATTTAAATATAGAAACACATAAACACACAAATGCTATTATTGAAAGATTTCTGGAAGTAAAATTGTAATAAAATGTGAACCTGTCCAGAATCGGGATCTAGCTTCACTTTCAAACTGGGATCTTCACGTTGAAGGCATTTCAATGCAAAATCCAAATCTAGGAGATAAACAAACGGTAACTGTTATCTTCGCATTTCATCTTTTAGATAATGTAACATATGCTCTAGTGGGGGAAAAAATGAGCAAACAAATTTTGGAAAAGAATGTTTCAAACAGCATCAGTGTTTTCTAGAGAATAAAAAAGGTGTTAAGAGGGTGATGGGAAGTTATCTGAGATTGAATGATCTGGAAGGGCCTCTCCAAGGTAAGTTAGATCAAAACACCAATAAACAATGGCCATATATGCAAAATCTTGAAGAAAAAGAATACCAGACAGAGAAAATGGCTGCGCACGAAATGGTTTGCTTTAGAAAAATAACAAGATGGCCACGGCTGGCTATTAGCAGGTAATCACAGCATGCAAGCTCTCGCAGGCCTGGCTGCAGAATTTGGATTTGTACTGGGAAGCCACTGATAGGTGGCTTCAGAGGGACAGTAACATCATCTGATTGTGTTTCACAAAGATCTAGGAGCTGACAAAAAAGCAAAATGCCTTCAGAAACAAAAGCAATGAGAAACTGGTAAAAGGAAACTAAATAACACCATGAATAAACAGATGCTAATATGACCACTCTATGATGAATTATCACACCCAAAGAGGAAAAAACAATATATTATCTGCAACACATATAGCCTCTAAAGTCAAGTGATACTTTAATACAGTCAATTAACTGTTAAGTGTATTCACCCCTCTACATAAGATGTTCGAAGTTTCTCAGACATCGAGTGTGGCTGAAGAAAAGAGCTGAGCAGTGGATTCATGAACCAACCTCGCCACACATTTAAAGTGGTCTTAGGAATATAAACCAGGGGCATACACTTCTAGATATGCTCTGTCCAAGTAGTAGCCACTGGCCATCTAATTAGCATATCAGGAGTCTGAACTGACATGTATTCTAAGTATAAAATACATACCAGGTTTCAAAGACTAAATATGAAAAAAAGTAAAATATCTCAATTTTTTGTGTTGATTATATGTTGAAATGATACCATTTTGATATACTGGGTTAGTAAAATATATTATTAAAAGTAACTTTGTCAGTTTAATATTTTTTATGTGGCTCTAAGAAAATTTTAGATTACAGTCCATGTTATATTTCTATTGAACAGTACTTTTCTGAACTCCTGACATCCCAAAGTCGGGTCCAAGAACCATCAACACTGGGACCACCTGGAGCCTGTTAGAAAGACAAAATCTCAGGTTTCAGAATGAATCAGAGGCTGCATTTAACAAGAATTCCAAGAGACATGTTATGCACATTAAGGTTAAGAGGCATTATTTTAGATAGTATCTTATTTTTAAGCACCTAGAGATTTTCAAAGAAAGTAATAGTGTTTATGACACTGTAGCTTTTGAAATGAAAACATAGTAACTTTATTGTAAAATGCATTTTCATTCCAAATTATTTACAAATCTACCCTTCAGGAGTTTATTGGGATGAAAAGAGCGCTGTAAGACAGGGTGTCAATACAATAGGACCATGGAGTAAATATAATGGAGGGCCAGAGAAAAGAAAATGTAGATTTGCTTGAAAGGAGTCTAAGGGAGACTCTAGGAAGTCCCATCCTCTGTGGGGCTTAGGGACCTCTAAGCTAATGCCCATTAACTAGCAGACTTTGGTTAAGCAGTTAAAAGCTGAAGCGCTAGATTTAAAATGGGCTGCTGCAACTTTACTGCAATGCCACAATTTGAATTTATGTGCACACAATGTTTGAAATATGAAATGACTTTCAAACATATTTCTTATTTTTATTTTTTAATGTTTATTTTGTTTCAGAGAGAGAGAGAGAGAAAGAGAGAGAGAGAGAGAGCGCACGCATGAGCACGGGAGGCACAGAGAGAGGGAGGGAGCACAGAGACCGAAGTGGGGCTCGAACTCACGAACCGAAAGATCATGACCTATGCCAAAGTCGGCATTTTACCAAATGACCCCTCAAATATACATATATATATACATATGTGTGTATATATATATGTATTTTTTTTTTTAGCGTTTTTATTTTATTTTTGAGAGACATAGAGACAGAGAGTGAGCAAGGGAAGGGCAGAGAAAGAGAGAGAGATACAGAATCTGAAGAAGGCTCCAGGCTCTGAGCTGTAAGCACAGAGCCCGATGCGGGGCTTGAACTCACAGACCGTGAGATCATGACCTGAGCTGAAATCGGCCGCTTAACCAACTAAGCCACCCAGGCGCCCCCAAATATATTTTTTAAAACTCAGGTTATTTTATTTGGGTGGCCCCTGCTCTCAAGTGCCCGGCTATCCCTGATTTATAACCAGTTTGGTCAACTCTGACTCACAGCAATCTGGGCACCTGATCCTCCTTCCTTAGGGTCAAGACTACACCCTTAGCTGGCCTCAGGGCATTTTAAGATGACAAGAAAACTTGCTGCTATACCCGTTTTAACTTAATTGCTGTACCTTTAGCAACTGGACAAGAAAAGACCTAGTCTTCTTCAGTATTTGGGGGCTGTCTTAAACCAGTACTCAGACTTCTTTCATGTGAACTCCAGCTACACTGGTGAGGAAATGGAACCCCTACTTGGCTAGGGATCTTCTTGCTTCTTTCCCCCTTGGTACTCATGGGAGGCGGTAAATGGGTGCTTTTGTTTTTTCATCATCTGTGAGTCCAACTGCTAGCGGTCTTCTCCCTATTCTGCTGCTGCCTGGCTAAAAGACTGCCTTCACCAAACTCCCTGCAGCTGACCGGCCAGATGTCTAAGCGATAGCCAATGACATAGGAGAACTCTTACAGGGGAAAAGGACACATCTTTTTTCTTCCTTACTCCATGTCTCTATCAGGCACTCCACCAGGATGGCAGAGGCGCTAGCAGCCATCCTGTGATGACTAAGGATAGGAGCTACACACTCAGAGAGGCACGGCAGAAGAACTGCAGCCTGGGGGCCTGATGACGGTGTAGAGCCACCCTCCAACCCCTGGGCCACCAACCCAAGGCGTATTTTATAAGGGAGTGAAATAAACTTTTGCCACTAAAGCAACTGAAACTTATGGGTTTTCTATAATATGTAACCAAATCAAATTGGAAATGATACAGCTGAAATCATGAGATTTATATACAACACATGAAGGAGTAGGGGTTTGTGCCATACATAAGTAAAGAGAAGCCACTGAGAACTTTAACAGGCTAAAGAACGAGTACACAACACTTAAAAAGGTCAAACAACATTAACCATAGTATATAAGTATCTTCACTGAGTTCTAAAGGTTGAGCCAAAAAACAAGGAACAGGAGCATTTTGTAAATGGTGATGAGAAAAGGAATCATTCTGAACTGGTAACTCTAACCTATTATAACTAGAGGGCAGTCCTGACACCAGTTACTTCAGACGCCATTGACAGCACCACAAGAACAAGCGCAAGGAAGAAGATGATATGCGAAAAATGGCCAACATGTGGGAAAAGCGTAAATAAAAGGAGCTTGTAAAAATCAAAACACCTTAATAGAAAACAAGACTAATCACAAGTAATACCCATGACTTCTGATAAAACTGAACTCAATCATGTGAGAAATCTTTTGAGGGTATAACACAACTATCTGTATCTAAATTACTAACTGTATCTAATTAGTAATTAATTCATACACCAAAACTATTTGTACCTGGCTGCTTAGCCATTGAAGGGGGTTCTATGGTACAGAAGAAAACAGGTTCTGGAATCTCCACCCCAGCCAACAGAAGTCTCTCGGCTTCATTGTTCTGTCTATGCTTTTTGTGTCCTTCTGTTTCGGCTCGACGAGCTGCAGCTAATGCGCTGGACTTGGACGAGGCAATGGTGTCTCCAGTGGCGGTCTGTAAGCAAACATCGCGTCTTGGAACAAGACAGGCTCAGCGAACACTCAGCTTCCACCAAGAATCACAAAATGTGACACTTTCATCAGAACGTAAAACAGAGACGAATTCATAAAGCTCACTGCAACTTTGCATAGGTAAAGCTAATTTAACTTGTGTAAGAATTCTATCCAAAACACTGCTGTAATAAATTCTAACAATAAAACATTCATACACACCCTCTCTCTCCCCTTCTCTCTCTCTCTCTCACACACACACACACACACACACACAGACTATTCAAAATTCATTTGGTGAAACAAATGCACCTTCCTAAATTTTCAATCATGTCAAAATAGGTTAGTTTTAGCAGAAGTCCATTACAGAGTTTTACCACCAGTAAAAATGTCTACAACTGTTTTACAGAAAATCCTCTATTTAACTAAAAATAAGCAATTAACCAGAATTCTCTAGACCATGCAGAATTGACAGCACCCTTATAGACTCATTAGTTTTTAAAACTGTAATTTCACTTTTAAACTTTAATATCGCAAAGTTCCATGCTAGTTTCTTTCTCTGTAAAGATACTCCTACTGAAGCAATAGTTTGAATGTATTTGTGTAACTCCTTCAAATATGTATATGGAGCTCCTGCCTTCGGGTGGACAGAGGACATTTCAAGCCTAGAACTCCAGTATCTGGACTGTGAAAATTTATACTAAAGGATCTTGAATCCTGCAATTAACCATAAAGAAGTTAAAAAATGTTCAAAGTAACACTGGCTTTCCTGAATGCCAAATGTACCAACGTTTAATGAGAAAATGTATTCAATTTAATCCATATATACGTGAAAAGTCCTTAGTTTACTGAAATCATACACAGCACCAACTATTTTCATCCATTCATGTGACAGGTCACAGACTGCCTCCTAAGTGTGATGCACTGATCTAAGGACTAAGCACACAGAACAAAATAAACCCAAATCCTCGCCCTCATGGAGCCTTCATTGACAATATATCTTCAGTTATTATCTGGATCGGTTACAAGGTTAAATTGTCAGCAATAATCAAGAAAAATACCCAATGGGAATAACAAGATATTTATTAAACTTAAAACACAAGTATGTATCTATAAATAGTGTACTTTGACTTGGATTTGAATTTTACATGAATATAATCCACACTGTCACAGTCTTCTGTAATTTACTTTTCTTTCTTCCTATTATGAGATTCAACCATGTTGAAAAATATGCGACAATATTCATTATCCCTGTATGGATTGTTTGTGGGTTTTTGCTATTGCAAAATACCTGTTTTTAATTAAACACTGTAAGCTAATATTTCCTAGAGAAACCATCTGGTCACTTACATGTTTAAGGCCAACAGTCAAAGCAATGTTACCGGCAGTCAGTGAAGGGATTTCTATATGTTGGTCAGCAAATGGCAAAAGAAGACGACTTATTCTTTCCCTGCAAAAACCATGATTTATTTTAGTTAAAGAATATTTAAACAAATGACGGCAGTTTTAGAAAATAATCTAAGCTTTTGGAGCACCTGAGTGGGATCAGTTGGTTAAGCATTCAACTCTTGATTTTGGCTCAAGTCATGATTTCACTGTTCATGAGTTCCAGCCCTGCATCAGGCTCTGCACTGACAGTGCACAAGCTTGCTTGGGATTCTCTCTCCCTCCCCTCTCTCTGCCCCTCTCCCACTTGCTCTCGCTCTCTCTCTAAATAAATAAATAAACATTTAAAAAAGAGAACCCATACGCTTCTACTTACGTGCAGTTTCCATTAATATTATAGATGGCCGACTGGGGTTTCATCATGCCTGAGTAGATGCGCATCAACACCAGAGGTCCTCGCTGCTTGTCATGAAGAACTTTAAATGCCAGGGCACATAAGTCACCCTTATACCATGGCCTACAAAATTGAGACATTCCAGAAAGGCCTTTAAAATACTAAAGTATCTATGCAGATCAAATCAGAATCATTATACAAACTTAATCTTAATGTCCTCCCTCGTTTCTTCCAGTTTAGCTACTCAGGCTGATTAAATAATGTCAGTACTAATTACCTCCCTTCCTCCACAGAACTAAATTATTTAATGGCGATCTTACAATTGCTCAAAATTAAAAATATTGGATTCTCTCCCAAATACAAATATTACCTCTACTCGCAAATAATTCCACTGCCTAGAGTTCACTCCTCAACAAATATACCTAGGAACGCCATGCCACTTCTCACAAGAGCCTGGACAGGGTAAACGTATAGGTGCTTTCCAACTCCTACTCATATTCTGTCTTCCCACTTTCTCTCGAGTTACAGAACCACAGAAATCTACAATATAAACGTGAACTTATTTACACAGACAACATTCTTAAATTGGTCCTTAAGCTGGTGTGCATTAATACGTTTCAGAAAGCCTGAATCCCTCTGAAATTGCCACATTTTGTGCATGGGTACATTTTTCTGAGGGAAAGCTCCACGTTCTCATTAGTTTCAAAGGAGTCCATGACTCAATGTAGGTGAGACACTTCTTATTACAGAACTTATCCATCTTATCTCTAATTCCCTCCAAATTTTAACTTTAACAGACACTTATAAAGAGTTTACCATACACTAGGTAGGCACTGTTCCATTTGCTGTATAAATATTAACTCATTTGATTCCTGTAACAATCGAATAGGATAGGTCCTATTCTCTGTATTTTACAGATAGAAGGTCAAACAACTTGGAAGAACTGAAATTTAAATCCAGGGAGTACGCAGTCCATGCCCATAATCACTTTACCATTAATACTTCTCCCTCAAAGATACGAAAAGTGATTAATATCCTAGTTAAAGGATTAAACAAAGTCCATTCCAGCCTGCCATTTTGCACAATGCTCACTCAGATTTTAGAGGATTTAGTACTAAGTACAAAGCTGTTAGTAACAACAGAAGTAAAACAATGCCCTTAAGCTACAAAATATTTTGAGCTTTTTAAAAATCTTGAAATGTAGTATAAATTTATCTACAGAATGTTTATCAAACAACTCCACTGTACTGTTTTTAACTAAGATGACAGCCACACTTTCTAGCTCCACTTGTAAATACAGCACTTTATAAGACATGAGAACAAATGTCCCTTTCAAGTAAAAATTTACATAGCTCTATATTATTTATAATGATATTCTTCACCAATGTGATTCAACTACTCTATGTGACACAAGACCTATTTGCCTGCTTTTGCGAGGCTATAAGATTTTAATCTATGTACCTGCATACTTACAGAAATTCATAGTTGCACTCTTCAGGTGAAGGCAAGTACATAGTGATAGCATCTAACAAGGGCTGGACACCTTTGTTTTTCAGGGCACTTCCACAAAGCACAGGCACTGCTGTCTGAGCCAGTGTTACTCTGTGTATTGCAGTCTGTAGCTATAAAGCAGAGGCAGAAGTACTGTATTCTGTGTGCAGTACACTGGCTTCATTCAACTCCAGTATCTCAGAATTAGATGCGCTTGCCAACCAACCATGTAAAACAGAACTACTCAGCGCACTTCCTCATTCTTTACGGCCTTATTCTTCTGTATTTTTCTTTATAATATCAATCACTATTTGGCATACTGGATATAGATTTAATGGATTATTGTCTGTCTCCTTGTCCACTAGAACATAAAATCCATAAAAACACTGCTAAATCCCCAGAAACTACAGAAGTACTTAAAATAAGTACGTATTTAAAAATATTTTGTGAATAAATGAAACATTTCTGATTTAACCTTGATAGTCTAATAGAAGACCTGTAGGGAAATTAAGACCATACATACATGAATTACAACTTCTTCAAATAAATCAGACCCACTTTAAATCAAATCCAAGAGCATCTGGATGGCTCAGTCAGTTAAGCGTCTGACTCTTGATTTTGGCTCAGGTCATAATCTCATGGTTCATGAGTTCGAGGCCCGCATCGGGCTCTGCGCTGATAGTGCAGAGCCTGATTGGGATTCTCTCTCTCTCCTTCTTTGTTCCTCCCCTACTTGTGCTCCCTCTCTCAAAATAAATAAACAAACTTAAAAAAAAATCAAATCCAAAGAAAAATGAGAAATCAAAGTAGAAATCAAATTTGGAAGACCTCGAAAACCAGGAAAAGCATGGGTGTGCTTTGCAAGCTACTAGTAGGAGAAATGTATATCAATTCCACCTTAGATCATAAGCTCTTTGAAAACAGAAATCATGGTATGTGACTATAGGGCATAACAAACTCACATCTAAGCGATCAAACACTAAACAGTAAAATATTTCAATAATTAGGGCATTTTGTTCAAAAGTACTTTTTTCCATGTCTAACTTCAAAGGTCTCAAAATTAATCTTGAGCCTCGTGTTTTTCTTTCTTTTAGAGAAAAATAATTACATATATACATATATGTATATATTACCCCCTAAA
This sequence comes from Paguma larvata, assembly GCA_030068075.1. NCBI lineage: Eukaryota > Metazoa > Chordata > Mammalia > Carnivora > Viverridae > Paguma > Paguma larvata. The sequence continues at coordinate 95,388,258 of CM057826.1, read as the reverse complement.
ATACTTGGGAGGCACCTGGCTGGTTCAGTTGGTGGAGCACGCAACTCTTGACCCTCGGTTTGTGAGTTCAAGCTCTGTGTTGGACACAGAGTTTACTTAAAAACAAACAAAAAACAACTTTACTTGTTAACTCTTATTTCATAAAGAAAAATATTGTTTGCCTAACTGACTGGGAAGGTCCCTAGCAGAAAATAACAGAAATGCCTTGAAGAAATTTGTACTAATTACTACTACTATTTTACATTACTATTCTCTGGTTTAATGTACTTCAAAAGGAAACAAACAAACAAATAACTAAAGACCTATAATGAGCTTCCAGTAAGAATTAAAACATTTGTGGAAAAAACTGATGAGAAAAATCATTGCAGTAGTCCACAAAACCAGTAAATTTTCAATACAAAATTTCCACCTGTAATTTCCCTACAACTACTTAAGAAATTATTACAATGAAAGCGCTGCAGAGAAAGAATGAGTAACTTGTGCTGCCTCAACAGTAGTAAAAAGGATTCAATTTCTGATTTTGTAAAGCATCATCTGCAAAGAGTAAATCACTACCATTATTTAAGTACTTGTGTTACTAGTGACTTTATCTTAACATTCTCCTAACTAAGTCAGCACTTTCTAATGCTATGCAAAGTTGAAAAAAACTAAACACCTGAGACAGATAAATCAAACCACATCAACTTAGTAAAACTTCATCAAAGTAAATGAATATAAAATTTACCTTTTCAGCTGGTAGCAAATCAAAATTTTCACTAAATTCTCCTAAAACCAAGTCAGCAAATTCATCATCCAAATCTGCAACCTACAACAAAGGTTTTAGTTCTATAACTTGCTTTTATTGTCACAACTATTTAGTCCAAATAAATGTACATTATCCAAATATTTCAAAACAGCTACATGATCTACCTTACCCAGGTCATGGAACTGTCTACGTCTCAAAAGATAGTGTTTCTTTCATAGGAAAGGAGATTAAAATTGAAGATGTGCTCTTAGGGGCGCCTGGGTGGCTCAGTTGGTTGAGCGACCGACTTCGGCTCAGGTCATGATCTCACGGTCTGTGGGTTCGAGCCCCACATCGGGCTCTGTGCTGAAGGCTCATCAGAGCCTGGAGCCTGCTTTGGATTTTGTGTCTCCCTCTCTCTCTGCTCTTCCCCTGCTCACGCTCTGTCTCTGTGTCTCTCAAAAATAAATAAACATTAAAAAAAAAAAAAAATTGAAGATGTGCTCTTATAAGTTCCCTATATACATGAGAAGCAATAGCCAGATGAAGTACCTCAATAAAGTGCTATCCAGAGTGCTCAAAAGAAATAAAATACACAATTTACAGTCAGTGATAATATATTTAATGGATTGCTGTTTTTAGATAAATTTGGAAGTCGTAATTAGTTCATTAAAATGTTTCATCTGGGGATGCCTGGGTGGCTCAATCGACTTCGGCTCAGCTCATGATGTCATAGTTGGTGACTTTGAGCCCCATATCAGGCTCTGTGCTGCCAGCACGGAGCCCACTTCATATCATTTGTCCACTCCTCCCCTGCTCTTGTGTACATACTCTCTCTCCGCAAAATAAGTAAAACATTAAAAAAGTTTCATGTGGTATTCCTTTAACATTATGAATATTCACCAAACGTCATAAGATAGTCCAACTAAAATAACTCATCTTACAGATTTAAGTTGAAGGTCATAGGCATCATTTCAGCAATAAAAATGCAATTATCTAATTCATTTTCTTTTCTTAATCATCTCCCTGTATGAAATAGGAGAATTCAGCTGACAATTAATTTCATGAAAGTTTCAGAAGTTTAGTATAAAGGAGCAAAATATTCAAACTTGGTGAGAAAAACCCACTTTTAACAGCTAACTATTGTAGAAACAGACCTAACCATTCTCCTGGGGGAAAAAACACACAAAAGTAGTATATATGATGGATAAGCACAGCTTCTGGAGTTAAACTGCCTTGAAATGGCTCCACTACTTGCTGACTTATTAAAAAAAATAGGTCAAGTTACATCACCTCTCTCTCTCTTTCTTTTAAGTTTATTTCTTTATTTTAGGAGACAGACAGAAAGCAAGAGCAGGGGAGGGGCAGAGAGAGAGGGAAGAGAGAATCCCACACAGGCCCCATGCTGTCACTGCAAAGCCCAATGCAGGGCTTGATCCCATGAACCACAAGATCATGACCTGAGTCAAAATCAAGAGTCGGATGCTTAACCAACTGTCCGTCTTAACCATTTCTAACTGAACAGTTGAGTAGTGTTAAGTATATTCACAGTTGTGAAACTAATGTCCAGAACTTCCTCAATTTCACAAAGCCAAAATTCTACTCTATACCATGAAATAACTCTTCCTCATTCTCCTCTCCGCTACCCCCTGGCAACTATGATTCTACTTTGTTTCTACAAATCTGACTACTCTAAATACCTCATATAAAGTGGAATCATCATGGTATTTGTCTTTTTTCTGGACTGGCTTATTTCAATTAGCATAATGTCCTCAAGGTTGATCCATACTGCAGCATGTGTCAAAATGTCTTTCCTTTTTAAGGCTAAATAATATTCCACAGTATGTTTATACCATATTTTATCTACTCATCTTGTTGATGAACCCTTAGGAATAATGGTGCTGTAAACAAGGAAATGCAAATATCCGTTTGAGACCCTGCTTTCAATTCTTTTAGATATATGTCCAGAAGCAGAAATGCTAGACCATTTGCTAATTCTATTTTCAACCTTCTAAGGAACCACCATACTATTTCCTACAGTGGCCACATCGTCTTCACTCCTACCAACAGTGCTCAAAGGTTTCAGTTTCTCCATATTCTGCCAACACTTATTTTCTGGTTGGGGGGGGGGGGGGGTTGTAGGTTTTTTTTTATTGTAGCTATCCTAACAAGGTGTGATGTGGTCTTAATTTCTAATTCTAGAAATCCATACATATTCCTTATAATTAGCACTTTATTATCATCTAGGGAGAGTCTCAAATCTTATTTTCGTTATATGCTATCATGTCCTAAGTCATGCTTTAGACATGCATGAGATAAAAAAAAAAATCTCAAAGGAGAACTAATTATGTACCCAATTACTCATTAATAAATGTCAATTTCGGCCACATGGGTGGCTCAGTTGGTTAAGCGGCCAGCTATTGATTTCAGCTCAGGTCAAAATTCATGTCCGGCTACGTTGACAGTGCGGAGCCTGCTTTGGATTCTCTCTCCCTCTCTCAAAATAAATAAACTTCAAGATAAATAAATAGACAGATAGATAGATAGATAGGTAATTGTCAATTCCACTTTTATGTTTATGGCTCCCCGAATTAGAGAAGCGCTAAAGAAAGTGGGTTAAGAGCTCCAGCTCTAAATAGAGACACACCTGGGTTCAGGTTCCAACTCTGTTGCTTACTAGCGGCATGACAACTTAGTTAAGTATTCTAAGCTTCTGTTTTCCCACCACTAAAACAAGGATAAGATAGGCTGCTATGAGGATTAAATAATATATGTACAGAACTTAAGCTAGTTCACAGTAGGTCCTCAGTAACAGTTACCCAATAACAATGATCATTATTCTTTTAATGATAAAGTTGATGATTACTGTATATTACCAAGGAAAATAATTACTTCGAGAAAACTTGATACAAAAGATTAATGAAAAACTAATGATGACAGGATCTACTTTGGCCGGTTTAATACAGAAGTAAAAAAATCAAACGGTTCAAACTCAAATATTTTTTGCTACCGTAAGAGTCAGAGAGTTTATTAAAGGCACGTTTCATTTATTAGTCTATATACCAACAATACCATATAAATATTACAAATATTAACAATCTTACTGTTCTCTATTAAAATTTTGAGGGTGGATAAGGTCCAGAGTTATCTATTAACTATAAAACAAATGGTTTTAAAATTTTCTAAGTAAATGTGACATTTGATAAAAGATGGACACACTCTCTGAATTTACTCCTAAGTTTAACCCTAAACAAATTCTCACAAGTGTGTAGAAGGAGACACATACGAAGATGTTAATAGCAACATTGTTTCTAACAGCAAAAGAGACAACATAACCTCAAAGTCACCCCGCAAAAGAAGAGACAATAAATTGTGGTATAATCATTCTGGAACATGACAGGAGATTGAAAATGAAGTATAACCAAACATCATAACACTGAGGAATCTGCAACATACTGTTATAAAGTACAATATCATTCCATTTATGTAAAGTTCCAAACCATGGAAAACTAAGTCCTTCAGGATATATACATTCATAGTGAACTCTAAAACAAAGCAAACCAAAGAAAAAGGCTACAGTCAAGATAGTGGTGGGGGGAGCAGAAAGGACAGTGGTTAGTGGAAAGGACAGAGATATAAATAGAAGAGGCACACAAAGATTCAAGGGTATTGCTACTATTCTCTTTCTTAAGCTTGGTGTTCATCCTATTCTTCATCCTATTCTTCGTTACACTTCACACGTTACACTTTAAATATACATGAAGTATACTTTATAAATTTCACAATATACAAAACGTTCTTAAAGTTTCTAAATATGCAAATGTAAACTCAAAGTATTTATTTTACCTGTTCAATTAAGGCATTCCTTGCTTCAGTTGTCTCCTTAAGCAACTCAGGATCACTCATTTCCAAAAGGGGTTTCCTCACAAAGTCTCTTCCATCTTCTGAATTAGGATTCCAAAGAAGTTTTTCTTTACTTACTACATCCACAACTCCTTTGAAAGCTTTGCCTTCACCCAGTGGTAACTGCAAATCAGAGTGAGATTAACTTCATTAAAAGATCACTCAATTAGAACCACATTGATAACAAAATGTTCTTTCTCCAGTTTCTGCCGAATAGCTATTAACATTACCATTATACCTATTTTTATTTACATGCCGACTTCTTTCAAAAAAGGTTTGAGACAGTTTCAGAAATATATAAGTCACAATAAAATGATGACGAAATTTGCAGCTATTGCTATTAATAAACCAAGTATTAATCAACCAACCTGTAAAAGTAATGGCTTTGCCTTCAACTTCTCTCTGATGCTTTCAACCGCATAGTTAAAACTGCAGGAAGCAAAATAACTATAATTAAAAATGTTAAGATTCTTGGGCCGCCTGGGTGGTTCAGTCAGTTAAACATCTGACTCTTGCTCAGGTCATGACCTGAGCCCCATGTTGGGCTCTGCGGTGACAGTGTGGAACCCGCTTGGGATTCCCTCTCTGCCCCTCCCCTGCTTGCTTGCTCCCTTCCCCCTCTCTCTCAAAAATAAATAAATAAACTTAAAAAAAGTTAAAATTCTATTTTAACATTTTTAATGTTATAAATAAATAAACTTAAAAAAAGTTAAAATTCTATTTTAACATTTTTAATGTTTATTTATTTATTTTTGAGAGAGAGGAAGAGATCCCAAGCAAGCTCCATGCTGTTAGCAGGAGTTCAATGCAGGCTTCATCTCAGGAACTGTGAGATCATGACCTGAGCAGAAGTCAAGAAATGGATGCTCAACCGACTGAGCCACTCAGGCGCCCCTTAAATGTTAAGATTCTTAAAACAGATTTAAGATTGTTCTCTAAAACCACAACCGTTTTCACTATCCCTAATCCCATTTAACAGTTCTCCATACAACAGTATCTTTTTTTTTTAATTTTTTTTTAATGTTTATTTATTTTTGAGACACAGAGAGACAGAGCAAGAGTAGGGGAGGGGCAGAGAGAGAGGGAGACACAGAATCCGAAGCAGGCTCCAGGCTCTGAGCTGTCAGCACAGAGCCCAACGTGGGGCTCGAACTCATGGATGGTGAGATCATGACCTGAGCCGAAGTCGGACGCTCAACCGACTGGGCCACCCAGGCGCTCCTCCATACAACAATATCTTGAATAAACTTTCAATGTCAACTTCAAATAACAGTGCTTGAGTATCCACCATAATCCTGCCACAGAGGTATCTAGGGTATTATTATGATAAGCTTCACTTATTGTAGTTTGAAACTAAGATTAAATAAACTGATCAAGGTCACAAATTATTAATAAAGTTCAGTTATGACATTCAAATGCATGATTTGTAATTATAAGTCAAGGATTCTTTCTTCTAACAACTACATTTGCTATCATACACAGCTACCACCTTTCTTCCGAAACCCAGCCTAATTTTTCCATACGTTTGCTTGGGCATTCTTAGTATCATGTTACCAATTTAGAATTAGGACAGAGAATTACATAAACACAAAGCATATTGTGTGGTTTGAAACTACCTACTTTGAAACTCTTTTTTTTTTTAAACAGGACTGAATGGAGATTCCATGGAATATTTACACTCTAGAGAGAACAGTTATTTATAAATTTAAGTTATAGTCCATTAAAAGCTCAAATTGTATTCCTACTTTTTTTTAATATTTATTTTTGAGAGAGAGAGAGAGAGAGAGAGAGAGAGAGAGAGAGAGAGGGAGGGAGGGAGGGAGGGAGGGAGGGAGGGAGAGAAACAGAGCATGAGCAGGAGAGGGGCAGAGAGAGGGAAACACAAAATACAAAGCAGGCTCCAGACTCTGAGCTGTCAGCACAGAGCCCAACGTGGGGCTTGAACTCATGAACCTGAGCCCAAGACTGGATGCTTCATGACCTGAGCCCAGGTTGGGTCATGATCATGACCTGAGCCCACGTTGGATGCTTAACCGACTGAGCCACCCAGGCACCCGTGTATTCCAACTTTTAGTAAGTGAAAAAAAATACACTTGAAATACCTTGCTCCGGTTTTGTCCATTTTGTTTAAAAAACAGATTCGAGGTATCCTGTGTTTATCAGCTTGCCTCCATACTGTGAGAGTCTGGGCCTAGAGCAAAGAAAAAGGGAAAAAAACACATATCGGACAATAATAACTACTACGCACGGAACAAAGAGATCTAACAATCTATTATAACATGGAATTGGACCCTGTTCCAACACAGAATTACTGCCGCTGCACTTACACTTCTAGAGTCACTCTCCTGCTAGTAGAGTAACAGAGCGAAGAACGTGACCAAGTGTGACACAGAGTGCGCTTCAAACTGAGAATACTCCTTTGTGTGATGTCGGCTGCGAGGAGAACAAACACCTAGGAGGTACGATGAGTCATAGGAAGACTTAATCAAGAACTAGAAGGTGTCATTTTTGTCTGGCTTCACCTTCCCTAGTACAGGTCACACAACACTGAACTCATCAGTTTGCTGACCTGCGAAATATGCAATTCTGTCTTAATTCTTTTGTTGTTGTAATGTAAAAACTATAGGACTACACTTTAAAAATGATATTGTGATAAAAATATGTATTTTTACTCCTGAAACCAATATTCTACTATATGTTCACTAAAATTTAAATAAAAAATTTAAATAGTATATGTATTTTTATCGTGAATGTTTGAATGTTGAGTTAAACTGAAGAGTAAGGGAGAAAAAAGCCAGTAACTATATTTCTAAGTAGAAATTCTCACATGCTTTCTTTTTTAATTATTTGAGAGAAAGAGAGAGAGAGAGAGAGAGAGAAAGCACCCATGCAGGCATGGGAGGAGGCAGAGAGAGAGGGAGAAAGAGACGCCCAGGCAGGCTCCATGCTGTCAGCGCAGAGCCCCAACAAGGGGCTTGATCCCACAAACCACGAAATTATGACCTGAACTGAAATCAAGAGTCCGATGCTTAACCAAATGAGCCATCCAGGTGCCCCTCTCATATGCTTTTCTAATTGACTCCTTTTAATTCTAATTTTTATACATATTAAATATAAACAGATTGAGTATGTTATAGTATCTCTGCCTAGTGGAGTCTCAAAGCCGTGGAGCAGAGCATAAAGAGCCTAATGTGCTGACATTACCTGATATAGAAACCAATTTATATAATTTAAGTAAAATTTAGATAGAATAAAAAACACTCACCGTAAGTGTATACTGAGTTCTGATAAATGCATACACTTGTACAGCTACTATCCCAATCAAGATATAGAACCTAAGGAAGTTTTCGTATGTCCCACCCCCCATAAACAACCTGTCCTCACATTTGTCACCACAAATGCATTCTATTTTTGAATCTCATAAATAACATGGCTTCTTTCACTAAACACAAAGTTTCTGACATTCGTTCAGGTTGTTAGGTATGCCAGCTGTTTTGTTTTGTTTTGTTTGTGTTTGGATAAACTGCCTTGTATAAATGTCCTGCCTTGTTTGTCCACCTGTGGATGAGCACTCAGAATATTTCTAGTCTAGAGCGATTATGAATTTAGCTTCTATAAATATTGTGAACAAGTCTTTAGGGGACAAATGCTCTCGTTCCTTTGGAGAAAGATAGAGGAGCAGACATGCTGGGTGAGAGGACACGTGCGTGTTTCACTTTATAAGAAACTGCCAAAGTGTAATATTTTGCAGCCCCACCAACAGTGTATAAGAGTCCCACTTGTCCCACATCCTCGGCCAGTATTTGCCATCACTTTTTTCAGTCTTAGCCGTTCTTATGGTTGTCAAATAGTTTTTCTTTGTAATGTTAATTTGCATTTCTCTGAGCATCTTTTCATGTGCTCACTGGGCCATGCTCGTGTCTGGTGAAAAATCCACTCAACTCTTTTGTCCATTTTTTTTTTTATTCGGTGATTAGTTTTTATTATCAATTTGTAGTTCTTCATATATTCTGGATACAAGTTCTTAATCACACCATGCACTATGAAAATTTCAGAACATACTTACTAAAACAATGATATTTTCCTACTTAATCAATAGTGTTATCATGTTCTGGAAATTTAACATTCCAATAATATTTTATATTTAACATGAGAAATTTTCTCATAGCCTATAGCTTACCTTTTTATTTTTTATTTTTTTAATAGTTTATTTTCAAATTGGTTTACATATAATACCCAGTGCTCATTCCAACACGCGCCCTCTTTAATGCCCGTCACCCCCTCTCCCCCCTCCCTTACCCCCCTCACCCTCAGTTTGTTCTTAGTCTTTGAGAGTCTCTTATGTTTTATCTCCCTCCCTGTGTCTTTTTTTCCTTTCCCCTCTTCCCCTCCCCCTGGTTTTTGCTTAGTCTCACAAAGTCCACCTATTCATGGAAACATATTTACCTTTTTATTTTTTAATTTTTTTAGTTCTAATGAGAAGATGTAATTTTGTTAAGGTCCAATGAATCAACTTTTCTTCTTCTTGTATGCTTTGTATCCTAAGAAATTGTTACCTACCCCCAAGGTAACTAATTTCTGCATATGGTGAGGTGGGGGTTGGGGGCATATTATAAATTTTCCAAGAAGAAAACATATTGAAAAATATATAAAAACTTCCATTATCCCACCTGCTAGCTAAAAGTCCATTATTGTTTTAACAAATAAGAGGCTTCTGTGTCACAAATTCAGAAACTTCCTATTCCAGTATATTTCCATCTTGTAAATAATGTCATCTGTCAAATTTACATAAAGAAGTCATAAAGACAGAAAGAATGCAACCATTAGGAAATGAAGTGATTCAGAAAGAAATGGAAATAATGTATAATCAACCTTAGACCTCAGGGTCAGGCTTTATTTGGATAAAAACAACATCACTGCCTGTCAGCAGTCCTCAGGTCACCTTTCAAGAACTGTATTATTCCCCCCAACAACAACTTTTCATTCTGAAAAATCTCAAACCTACACAAAAAGTGAAAGAAGAGTACAATAAATATCCACATACCCTTCACCTAGATTCAGCAAGTATGAACACTTTCCCACACTTGCCTTTCTTTCTTCAAAAGTGCATATGCACACATTAGAACGTGTGCACTGGCTATGGGAATGTGCCACTTGGATCTACCGTGCAGAGCACAATTAAATGATAGATCCAACTGCTATTCATCTGGACTACCACCAGGGTCTCTCAGGGGCCCGCTAATGGCCAAGCACAGCCTTAGTACTAATGTAAGTTGTTCCTACAAGACATGTGGGACTTCTCCAACAGGTGACTTTGACTTGAGGGCTCCCCATCAGCTTAGCCAAACCCTTTTTGGAACTGTGCTAGGTCTGAGATTCTTTCTACCCAATCCTCCTTTCGCCCTCTCCTTCACTGACAGACGTCTGATCTGCCCTGTGGTCTGAAAGCTCTCTTCCACTTCTCTCTTTTCTTCTTTATTATTCACAGGCATTTCTCCCAATAAATCTCTCATATATCTATTCCACCTTGGCATCTACTGCTCAAAGTACCCAAACTAACAACATACATGCATGTGTGCGTGGGAGGTGAACCACTAGAGCCAGATGCAAATATCATGACACTATAATCCTAAATACTTCAGCCCGTATTTTCTACAAATATGGATATTCTCCTACATAACCATTTATAAAGATCATATTCAAAAGGATTTACGTTGATATAATACTTTTTTCTAATAACGTATACTCTCTATTAAAATTTTTCTGGTTTTCCTAATGATAACCTTTGTAATTTTTTGTTTTTGAATCCAGGATCCTGCCAAAGATATTACATTTAGTTTTCTTGTTTGTTTAGAATCCCTTTAACTACAGGGGTGCCTGGGTGGCTCACTCGGTTAAACATGCAACTTCGGCTCAAGTCATGATCTCATGGTTCATGAGTTCAAGTCCTGTGTCGGGTTCTGTGCTGACAGCTCAGAGCCTGGAGCCTGCTTTAGATTCTGTGTCTCCCTCTCTCTCTGCCTCTCTCCTGCTCACACTCTGTACTCTCTTTCAAAAACAAACATTAAAAAATACTTAAAAAACAAATTCATTTGATTGTCTTCTCAAGATTAGATTTGGGCCAAACGTTCTGCCACGAATACAACATAGATAATGTTGTGTCCTTCTTAGTGCACCCTATCAGGAAGCCCATGGTGCCCATTTGTACCATTTGGGAAATGTTAATACTAATCACTTAATTAAGGTACCACTTTTAGTAATTTTAAGATTAGAAGAAGTGAAGAAGATTCTATATTCAATAAAAAGCCAATTTTGAAATTGTAAGACAAATGGAGATATGCTAAGGAGCAGATAACTGACCCCAGTAAAATTTATTATAAATCCACTTTTAGGATTTATTGAAAAAACCTATTAACTGTTGGGACACAATTCTTCATGGGTCTTTCACCGTTCTGCATAGTTTGTTAGGAGAGGCACTAATTGCCCCTGTTCTGGGCTATGTTTTCAAAGATGTCCATATGGTAAACGCTTAGAAAGAGAAGTGTCTTCCTCAGGATCGAAAAGCAGTTTGCTTATAAGCCTGAAAGATAACATCTCTCTCCAGAGCAAAGAGCAGGCATGCTTACTGCCCATTATAAAACATGTGCATTTTCTAAGCGCAGGGTTCCACTGCACATGCAACTGTCGCTTGACTCCCTTTAGGTCACCCTGTGGGAACTGGTGCTTGGGGAACTAAGACAAGAAATTATCAAACTCTGGCCATTGCTATTTCTGTGACTAATAAAGTTCTTTGTCTCTGACTCAAAAGTCTTATGTCTTCTACCAGCATGCCATAAAACTGTGGCGGGTTCACTAGTTACCTCAAAAAAAGGTACAAGAATCTCAAGCCCTTCACAACTTTCAACACTAACTTTCACATTTCCTACAGAAAAGCAAATACTTCCCATTTACTACGAAGTATGTGGGATCACATATAGATCAGTATATGTGACTGCATTATTAAATTCCAATTTCCTTTCACCATAATGTGATTAATATGAACTTAACATATATAGGGCTATAGTAACTAAACCTGATACATTCTACTTTAAAAAAACTCATGCTGCTGTATCTTCACTTTGGCAATATTTTTTACCTCTACACCAGCAGAGGCATCAAACACAGCTACTGCACCATCCAACACTCTAAGGCAGCGCTCAACCTCCAAGGTAAAGTCCACATGACCTAAGAAAAAGATGAGAAACATAACATTTAATATTTTATTTATTTTTTTTATGTTTATTTATTCTTGAGAAAGAGAGAGAGAGCAAGCGCACATGAGTAGCAGAGAGGCTGAGAGAGAGGGAGACATAGAATCCGAAGCAGGCTCCAAGCTCTGAGCTCTCAGCACAGAACCTGACACAGGGCTCAAACTCATGAACCATGAGATTGTGACCTGAGCTGAAGTTGGACACTCAACCAAGTCACCCAGGGTCCCCAACACTTAAAATCTTTTAAAAACTGATAAAATATCCAGCAATCCCACTTTGGGATATATGTCCAAAAGAACATATAGTCTCAAAGGAGAGTCTCAAAGACATATCTGCACACCACACTCATAACAAAACTATTCACAATGGCCATGAGGCGGAAACAGCCCAAATGTCCATCAATGGATGAATGGTGTATATTTATATACAAATTATGTTATATATGTACAATGGAATATTATGTAGCCTTAAAAGTAAAGGAAATCTTCTCACATATTACAAGACAGATAAACCTTGGAAGATTTCATGCTAAGCGAAATAAGTCAGCCACAAAAGGACAAAGACTGTATGATTTTACTTACAAAAGATATCTAAAGTAATCTCTTAGCTTAAAAAGTAGAACAGCAATGACCAGCGATGGGAACAGATGACAAAGAAGAGTACTCATATAATGGATATATAGTTTCGGTTCTGCAAGATCGGTTTCACAACAATGTAAATACACTTACCTACTGAACTATACACTTAAAAATGGTTAGGATGGTAAATTTTATGATATATTTTTTTACGATTTAAAAGGAAACATAAACATGAACAAAAATGTTAAATGACGCAGCATCTCTGCATTGTTCGAAGAGTACCATACCTGGCGTATCAATTAAGTTGACTCTATAGCCCTTCCAATCAAATGTAACAGCAGCAGACTGAATAGTAATGCCTCTTTCTCGCTCTTGAGCCATGAAATCTGTCACTGTGTCTCCATCATCAACATCTGACAACGAAAAAGATAACATAGTTAGACTTCATACCAAGTATATTTCATTGGGATAGGATATCTACTTGAACAGTTTAATTTGCTTTGACTGTTTATAAAATATTTGGCTTAATATCTAGAGGCCTTAATCTTTCTCTACATAAGTCCCTGTTCTAGAAAAAGTTTTCCAGCAAAATTGATAATTTTTCCATAAAAAATAATTTTTCTCTAACAACTAAGATTAAAATCTGTCTAAATATTTTAATTTTTCTATACTTTGTATTTCTTTCATTTTTTTTCCCCTAGTTTAACTTTGATTATCCCTCCTTATGTTCCTCATACCTGATCCCTTGACAGGAGGGAGGGCAGTGCAATGAAAGAGCAGAGGCAGATCCAGATTTAAATCCCAACTTTACCCTTACTACTCCAGGAACCTGAGCAAGCTACTTAACCTAGTTTGTCGAACAAGGTTAACACAGGCAACCTTGCGGGGTTGCTGTAAGAATGAAATGAGACTGTATAAAGTACCTAGCTCAGTAAATGGTAAGTAAATGGTAGGTACATGGAACACAGGAAAGAAAAAATTCCTCCCAAGTACAATTCTCCTTTATAAACCCTTATGACTACTAAATTTTCCCCCAAAAGACATGTATGTGTACAAATGAAAATTGTCTTGGTAGAACTTCTAAAGTAAAAAGTATGGATGAGGTTCATCTTGACTACCAAATTATTCTGCATTAAAATTCTTGTACTCTGATTAAGTTTATACAGTAAAAAAAATAAAAATGAGTTGATCATTACCATTCAAAACTCAAAACCACAAGTGATCATGGCCTTATACTACCACTACTTATGTCAGTATTAAACCTCTAAAATGCTAACCAGTTTCCCCACTGGTTGTGTATGTACACATGTGTATAAACATATGTATACATATGTGCCAACAGAGGGAGAAACAGCAAGAAAAATTTATTTTTCAGAAAATCCAAATATCTGTTAAAAATTAGTGTTGCCATTCACAAAATAATTAACCAAGAAAACAAACATCATTAATGAGACAAAGACCAAACACCTAATCAAAAGTACTAAGTTTTTATTTATTATTTATTTATTTATTTATTTATTTATTTATTTATTTATTTATTTATGAGAGAGCGAAACAGAGCGTGAGCAGAGGAGGGACAGAGAGAAAGATCCAGAATTTGAAGCAAGTTCCAAGCCCTGAGGTGTCAGTAGGGAGCCCAGTGCAGGTCTCAAACCCATGGACCACAAGATCATGACCTGAGCCGAAGTTGGACACCTAACCTGACTGAGCCATCCAGATGCCCCAAAAGCTCTAAATTTTTAAAACATTTGTAGGAGGGGGTGAAAGATGGAAGAGTAGGAGGACCCTAAGCTCATCCCGTCCTACTCTTACAACTACGCATCTCTCACATCTGAGTTAATAAACTAGAGAGTGATATGAAGATTGGCAGAACAAACTCCATAGCCAAGTACAGAGAAGTCAGGACTGGAGAGGTCAGGAAGGGCAGAAAGGCAGCCAAGACCACTGCCCACAAAGGGAGGAAGCTGTGGTCACAGAGAAGGGAAACTACCATGGAATCTACATAGGAAATGAATCCCCATAACCTCTGGGCCTTGAAAACCAGGACTGAATTCCATAATTTTGTACAACTAGAGGACTTGGGAGAATTAGAGCTCTGAAGGTCTGGTGAACTAGCCCTGGGCAACCAGGAGTGCACATGATAGCCAATTCCCCTCCCTTAAAGACACAAGGATCTATAGAAGAGTCAACACAGAAGTGACAGCTTGCACAAAGGGAAGGAGATCTATTTATACAGATTTCAGAGCACACTGGGGAACTTCTCTGAGAACAAAGGAACTGGCAGGTGCCATTTTTCCCCCCACCCCTCAACATAAACACAGAGATACCTGCTGGAGGCAGTGCTGCACAGACACTCGTGAGGCAGCGCCAGCAGTGTGCCATGCCATGAGTTCTCCTGAGGAACTCTAAGCCACTCTAAGTGGCTTAGGACCGATAACTCGGTACAAATTTTGGGAACACTGCTGCCCAGCCCCTGAGCCCTCCTATGTATCTGAAGAAAAAATAGCTGAAAACTTCCCAAATGTGAGGAGGGAAACAGAGACCCAAACTCAGGAGGCAAAGAGATCCCCAGCAAATTCAACCCACGAGGTTCCACTCAAGGACACACAGTAATTAAAATGGAAAAAATTATGATGAAGAAAGAATTTTAAAGGTTGCAAAAGAAAAGAAGACAGTTATATACAAAGAAATCACATAAGGCTATCAGTTGTTTTTTAAGCAGACAGAAACTTTGCAGGCCCAAGGGAGTGGCATGATATATTCAAAATGCTGAGGGGAAAAATTCTGCAGCCATGAATATTCTATCCAGCAAGGCTATCATTTGAAGGAGAGTTCAAAACTTTCTCACATTAAAAAAAACTAAAGGAGTTTAAGACCACTAAACCAGTCCTAGAAGAAATATTAAAGGGGACTCTTTGAGTGAGAAGCAAAGACCATAAGTGAAAGTGTAAAAAACACAAAAAAGATTAAAAGTAAATACTTCCAGGGCACCTGGGTGGCTCAGTCAGTTAAGCATCTGACTTTGGCTCAAGTCATGATCTCATGGCTTGTTGAGTTCAGGCCCCACATTGGGATCTGAGCTGTTAGCCTGCTTCAGATTCTCTGCCCCAACCCTGCTCACGCCCTGTCCCTCTCTCCACTCGCTCTCAAAAATAAACATTAGGAAAAAAAATTTTTTTAAAGTAAATGCTTCTGTAAAAACCAGTTAAAATATTCAGAAAATAAAAGTATGTAAAATAGGACACCCTATACCTAAATATTGGGAGTGGGAGTAAAGAAGGGTTTAAACTTCTGCAACCATCAACTTAATATAGACTACTATATCCAGAAGAGGTTATACACAAACCTAATGGTAACCACAAAATAAAAACCAGTAACAGATATGCAAAGGAAGAAGAAAAAGCATATCACTGAAGAAAGCCAACAAATCATGAAAGAAAAAAGGTTCAGAAAAAAGGTGAAAAAACAACCACAAAACAAGTAACAAAACGGCAAAAATACATATTGATCAATAATTACTTTGAATGCAAATGGACTAAACACTCCAATCAAAAGACATAGGGCTGACAAAAATGAATAAAAACAAGACCCATCTAAATGCTACCGATGAGAAACTCATTTCAGAAGGAAAGGCACCTGCAGAATGAAAGTGAAAGGATGGAAAAACATTTATCATGCAAATGGATGTCAAAAGAAAGCCAAGATACACAAACTTCTATCAGACAAAACACACTTTAAAACAAAATCAGTAACAAAAGACAAAAACCACTGTATAATAACAAAGGGTACAGTCCAATAGAATAACAATTGTAATTTATGTACACAATAGGGAAGCACCCCATTACAGAAAACAGTAGCAAACATAAAGGAACTACTCAAAAGTAATACAATAATAGTAAGGTGACTTGAATACCCACCCCACTTACATCAATGGACAGATCATCCAAACAGAAAATAAACAAGGAAACAGTGGCTCTGAATGACACACTGGACCAGATGGATATAACATACATCTAAAATAGCAGAAAATACATTCTTTTCAAAGACACAGAGAATATTTTCCAGAATAGATCACATATTAGGCCACAGAACAAGTCTTCAGAAACTATAAAAATCAAAGTCATATCATGCATCTTTCCTGACTACAACACTACGAAACTAGAAAGCAAGCACAAGAAAAACTCTGGAAAGACCACAGATACATGGAGGTTAAATGACATGCTACTAAACAATGAACGTGTCAACCAAGAAATCAAAAAAGAAATTAAAAAATTATATGGAAACAAATAAAAATGAAAACACAATGGTTCAAAAACTTTGCAATACAGCAAAAGTGGTTCTAAGAGAGCCATGTATAGCAATACAGGCCTACTTCAAGAAGCAAGAAAAATCTCAAACAACCTAACCTCACACCTAAAGGAGTTAGAAAAAGAAAAACACATAGAACCCAAAGCCAGCAAAAGAAGAAAATACAGAAATAAATGACACAGAAAGTAAAAAACAAACAAACAAACAAACAAACAAACGTTAGGATGGAGCAATGAAACCAGAAGATAGTTCTCTGAAAGGATCAACAAAATTGAAAAACCTAGAGCAAGATTCATTAAAAAAAAAGAGAGAGAAAGAAAGAGAGAAAAAGAGAGGGGACCCATATAAACAAAATAACCAATGAAAGAGGAGAAGTAACAACCAACACCACGTAAATACAAATAATTGTTATAGAATATTATGAACACCTAAACGCCAACAAATTGGACAACTTAAAAGAAACATATAACCTACCAAAACTATGGTGAAAAAAAAGGAAAATTTGAACAGACCAATTACCTGCAATTAAATCAGTAATCAAAAAATTCTCAAATAACAGAAGTGCCTGGGTGGCTCAGTCAGTTAAGTGTCTGACTTTGGCTCAGGTCATGATCTCACAGTTTGTGAGTTTGAGCCCCACATTGGACTCTCTGCTGACGGCTCAGAGCCTGGAGCCTGCTTCGGATTCCATGTCTCTCTCTCTCTCTGCCCCTCCTTCTCCCTCTCTCTCAAAAATAAACATTAAAAAAAATTTTTAAAAACACAAAAGTCCAGGACCAGATGGCTTCACAGGAATGCTACAAAACATTTAATAAAGCGTTAATATCTATTCTTCTCAGGCTATTCCAAAAAATACAAGAGGAAGGAAAACTCCCAAGTTCATTCTACAAGGCCAGTATCATCCTGATACCAAAACCAAATAAAGAAACCACAAAAAAAGAGAACTATAGGCCAATATTTACCATGAATATAGATGCAAAAAAACTCAACAAAATATTAGCAAGCCAAATCCAACAATACATTAAAAAAAAAAACACACAATCGAATGGGATTTATTCTGGGGATGCAAGAGTGATCCAATATTTGCAAAACAATATAAGTTACATCAATAAGAAAAAGGATAAAAACTATGATCGTTTTAACAGATGCGGAAAAAGCATTTGCAAAGGACAACACCCATTCATGATAAAAACCCTCTGCAAAATAGGTCAAGAGGGGAACATACCTCACATAATAAAGGCCTTCTATGAAAAACTCACAGCCAATATCATACTCTTATCATGAAAAACCAAAAACTTTTCCCTTAAGGTGAAGAACAAGACAAGGATGACTACTCTCACTTTAATTCAACATAGTACTGGCAGTCCTAGCCATAGCAATCCGATAAGAAAAAGAAATAAAAGGGTTCCGAACTGGTAAGAATGAAGTAAAACTTCCACTTTTTCTATATGGCATGATACTCTATACAGAAAACCCTAAAGACTGCACCAAAAAACTACTAAAACTGATAAATGAATTCAGTAAAGTTCCAGGATACAAAATCAGTGTGTGGAAATTTGTTGCATTCTTACATACTAATAGCAAAGCAGCAGAAAGTGAAATTAAGAAAACAATCCCATTTACAATTGCACCAAAAATAAGAAGATACCTTGGAATAAATTTAACCATAGAGGTGAACGAAAACCAAAGAGGTTTTATAGTGAAAACTATAAAACACTTGATGAAAGAAATTCAAGACAACACAAAGGAATAAAAAGATATTCCATGCTCACGGATTAAAAGAACAAATATTGATAAAACGTCCATATTACCCAAGCAATCTACAGATTTAATGTAATCCCTATCAAAATATCAACAGCATTTTTCGGAGAACTAGAACAAACAATCCTAAAATACATATGAAACCACAAAAGATGTAAAATAGCCAAAGCAATCTTGAAAAATAACAACGAAAGAGGAGGTATCACAATTCCAAATTTCAAGTTATATTATAAAGCAGTAGTAATTAAAACAGTATGGTACTAGCATAAAAAGAGACACAGAGCTCAGTGGAATAGAACAGAAATCTAAGAAATAAACCCACAATATATGGTCAATTAATCTTTGACAAAGGAGGAATGAATATCCAGTGGGGAAAAAGACAGTCTCTTCAACAAACAGTGCTGGGAAAGCTAGACAGCTACAAACAAAAGAATGAAAGTGGACCACTTTCTTATACTATACACAAAAATAAACTCGAAATGGATTAAAGACCTAAATATGAGACCTGAAACCATAAAAACCTTTGAAGAGAGCACAGAAAGTAATCTCTCTGACATCAGCCATAGCAACAATTTTCTAGGTACGTCTCCTGAGGCAAGGGAAATAAACGCAAAAATAAATTATCAAGACTACATCAAAATAATAGCCTTCTGCAGAGTGAAGGAAATGATCAACAAAACTAAAAGGCAACCTACCAAATGGGAGAAGATACATGCAAATGACACATCCAGTAAAAGGTTAGTACCCCAAATATACAACGAACTGATAGAACTCAACACCAAAAAAACACATAATCCAATTAAAACATGGACAGAAAATGTGAAAAGACATACCTGCAAAGAAGACTGTATACAGATAGCCCACACACACGAAGATGCTCAACATAACTCATCATCATGGAAACAGAATTCAAAACCACAATAAGGTATCACCTCACACCTACCAGAATGGCTGAAATCAAAAACACAAGAAACAAGTACTGATGAGATTGTGGGAAAAAAGGAACCCTCTTTTACTGTTGGTGGGTATGAAAACTGGTGCAGCCACTCTTGACAACAGTGGAACTTCCTCAAGAAGTTAAAAATAGAACTACCCTAGGACCCAGTTGTCACACTACTGGGTATTTACCCAAAAAATACAAAAACCTAAAGTCAAAGGGATATATGCACCCCTATGTTTACTGAAGCATTATTTACAATAGCCAAGATAAGGAAGCAGCCCAAGTGTCCATCAACAGATGAATAAAGAAGATGTAGAATATATACATAGTAGAGTATTATTCAGCCGTAAAAAATAAAATCTTGACATTTGCAACAACATGGATAGAACTGAAAGTGTAATGCTAAGGGAAGTAAGAGAAAGACAAATACCATATGATCTCACTTATATGTGGAATTTAAGAAACAAAATAATTTAAAAAAAAGAAAATGAAAAAAAAAATCCAAAAATCAAGAAACAGACTCTTAACTATAGAGAACTGATAGTTAAGAGAACGGGTGGGGGATAGGAGAAATAGGGAATGAGGATTGAAAAGTACATTTATTATGACAAAAAAAAAATAAAATGATAAAAAAGAAAACACAAAAAGATATCTGCATCCCCAAATTCACTGTGGCATTAACAGCAGTGAAGATAATGGAAGCAACCTGAGTGTCCACCAATAGATAAATGAGAGATACATATATAAAAACACACACATACTTGTACACTGGAATATTACTCAGTCACAAAGAAGAATGAGATCCTGCCATTCCCAAAACAGATGGAGCTAGAGGGTACCATGCTAAATGAAATAAGTCATACCAAGAGAGACAAGTACCAATGATTTCACTAAGTGCAATCTAAAACAAACAAAAAACAGAAGCAGACCCATAAATACAAAGAACTGATGGCTGCCAGAGGGAAGGGAAGCAGGGGGATGGGCAAATGGGTAAAAGGAAGTGGGAGGCTTCGGTTATGGAGTGAATAGGAGCTGGGGATGAAAGGTACAGCACAGGGAATACAGTCGAGAGCACTGTAATAGTGTTGTATGGAAACAGATGGTAGTTACACTTGTGGCGAGCATAACAAGTATAAAGTTGTTGTCAAGAGAGAGTTGTCATAGAGACAAATCTTTTTTTTTTCTTTAAAATTTATTTATTTATTCTAAGAGAGAGTGAGCAGGGGAGGGGCAGAGAGAGAGAATCCCAAACAGGTCCCACACTGTATGCACAGAGCCTGACGCTCGAACTCGCAAAATGTGAAATCATGACTTAAGCTGAAACTAAGAGGTGGACACCTACAAGACTGTGCCACCCAAGTGCCTCCGCAGAGACAAATCTTATGGACACTTGGCTAAGCATTAAATAAGCCAGTCACAAAAAGACCAACACTGTATGATTCTTTCCACTTACATGAGTTATCTAGAGTAGTCAAATTCATAGAAAGAGAAAGTGGAATGATAGTTTTCAGAGGCTGGGCAGAGGGAAAAAATGGAGTTATTATTTAATGGGTACAGAATCTGGATGTTGCAAGATTAAAAAGTTCTGAAGATTGCCAACAGTACTTAACACTACTTAAATGTACACTCAGAAATGGTTAATATGGTAAACGTTTTGTTATAGGCATTTTTTACCACAACTGAAAATTGCCCTCCTAATCTGGATCCTTGCTTCAGGGATACAAACTGGGGGTGTGACAAAAGAATTACCATCAGATCTGTGATACAATAGAGGAAGCCTAATAATGTTCCACATTTTGCTGTTGTATCCCCACGTACATAGTAGTAATTCTATGAGAAATCCATGTCTTCATATATTTCAGAAACTATCATCATGAATATTCTAACCCTGGGTGTTCTATACATACTATGCTAAGTCCTCAACCAATTTCAAGGTTCTAGAGAAATGCTTCTCAATATAATGTATTTCAAAATCTCTGTGGAGCTTTTGAAAAAGATTTCTACTTCAGGTATTACGGACATTATGACCTCCGTCTCAAATTTCAAAACAAAATGTTGTACCAGAGATAAAGAAAGGTGCTTTATAAACAAGTTGATTTGTCAGAGAAACACAACAATCATGTGTATATGATAAATACAGAGTTTCAAAATATCTAACACAAAAATACACACACTAAGGAGATACCACATACATGCTAAATCGTAAATTCCAGAGCAGAGCTAGGACATTGTTATTTAAAAGCAAAATAACACAAAAAATTACATGGGGATTCAAATGTGCATGACTGGGTCAAGAACCACAGTTTTTAACATCTTATAATTAAAAACTAAAATCAAAACTTAGGTAAATACTTCTACTACTGTGGGTTGGATTAACAAAATCCTTTCTTCTTCTGCATGAGAATTTGACCCCTGATTAACTCTCTAGTTCTTTTCTTCTAGAAACTGGAGAACACAAGTTATGTCAAGCATGTTGCTAGGCAAAATATCTTTTTTTAATATTTATTTTGAGGGAACATGTGCACCTGTGCGTGCATGAGCATGGGAGAGACAGAGAAAGAGGGAAAGACAGAATCTCAAGCAGGCTCCAGGCTGTCAGCCCAGAGCTCGACAAAGAGCTCAATCCCACGAACCAAGAAATCATAACCTGAGCCAAAATCAAGAGTCAGAGACTCAGCCAGCCGAAGGAGCCACCCAGGCGCCCTGGCAACATATCTTACAGAAAAAATTATTTGTGATTGGTAAGGTACATCTGAATTGGGAAGAGCTATCCATGAACTGTAAATACCTGACGGAGATACACAACCTTAGGCTTCCCTGAGTGGGATACAGCATGTCCTTTGTAGTAAATCTGGAAGACAGCCCAGGGAGCTGTAACAAGAGGTA
Source organism: Paguma larvata (assembly GCA_030068075.1). Lineage (NCBI taxonomy): Eukaryota > Metazoa > Chordata > Mammalia > Carnivora > Viverridae > Paguma > Paguma larvata. The sequence continues at coordinate 95,365,908 of CM057826.1, read as the reverse complement.
TCCATTTCTAAGGGGCATGACGCTTGTAAGCCAGTGTGGCTCCAGTGAATCCTGTTGCCTTAAACTGTACTGTCACTTCTGAGTGGCCAAAGAAGATAGTTCCCAGGTAGCTGTGTGGGCCGCAGTAAGGACTCCTGCAGAAAGAAGCACCTACTGCCGGTGTGCTGGCAAGCTACGGTTCTCGTGCTATAGATAGCATTCCGAGTAGACCAGGGCAAACCGTGGCCCAAGGTAGTCCTGTGAGTCTGAATGCTGAGTTGAACCTAAGAAAACTCTTTGGTGGGTGTTGCAACTACCTTATCTTTATGTTGTGGTTTAGACATCAGTGCTTCCATGCCATGCTCAAGATCTCTAGGTTGACTTCTTAAAATGTTTTCCAGTGATGTTTTTGCTAATGGGGGTTGGGGTGAGGAGGAATCCATTCTAACCTCCCAGAGATCTTGTGTATCCAGAATAGTACAATATTCTTTCTGTGGTGGTGGTTTTGCCTGCGTCAATATGAGCCATAATTCCAATATTACGGATTCTGTTTGAAAGGTGGAAGAAGAAAAAAAAAAGCATGTATTACAAGATGGACATTACTAAGACTGTAAAACCAAAATATATATTCTATATGCTGTGCAAATTTCAAAACTAGTTAGTTTTTCAGTAATTTATATAATGGTGTAAAAATGATAAAACCAGAAAACATAACCCTACCACATTATTCTGACAAAACAGCTAAGTAACAAAGAGCTAACTACAGTCTTGTGACTCTTATTTTTATTTCCATGAAAAGTGTGCTGTTGCTGCCACATTAAATTTAGCACTGAATTGGAAAAAAACAGCTTTAAAGACACACGCCAACATCTATTTACAATTAGCTAGGGCAGAAAGCTACATTAAGCCCATGACAGAAACCTTTACCTTTTCACAGCAGTGTATGAAAAAAAACTATCAGTAAAAATACTTACTTAGCTATGGGAGGATTGATGACAGAATGAAGTGATTTGATATCATTTCCTATTAAACCTAAAGGAAAGAGGGTTATAATTGAAAAGTGTAAGAAATTTTCCTTTAATTGAAAAATGAAAGAAGGTAAAATAATTTTAAGCAAATACAATAATTCAAAGTACAGTAAAATCCAAGCTAAATAAAACTTTCATTTACATAAAAGTTGTATCTCTAAAGAAAAGGCAATGGATGATGGTAAGGTAAATTTTCAAACATAAATTTCTAGATCACGTCCTTAGAAAAATATAAATTTACCCCAATCTTTCCCACTTTTTTAAAGGTTTATTTATTTTTGACAGAGCCTAAGTGGGGGACGGGTAGAGTGAGGCAGACGAAAGAGGGGGAGAGAAAAATCAAAGCAGGCTCTGCGCTGACAGCAGTGAGCCCCATGTGGGGTCCAACTCACGAACCGCGAGATCACGACCTGAGCCAACTGAGCTCAACTGACTGAGCCACCCGAGTGCCCCTAATCTTTGCCATTTTCTACAATTCCACAATAGACATACAAAACATAATTATAGAAGTAGAATGTTCATAGCAATAATCTTAACGCAATAGCTCCTGAACCAAAGAAAAATAAAATGCACAGCCCAGTAAACTTGCACTGTCAAGGTATGAAAAGTTAAGAGTAATCCTCATATCACATGGCAATGAATTTTTGTACAATTTGAAACTCATCTTCCCTCAGTACTCCCAAGCACACAATACCTTTAAAAATGCCCTGGGAAGTATCACTGATTCAGAGCTATAACAATCTAATACTTCTAAAAGGACAAGTAGTATTTCTGGAATACAAAAAGCCCGTAATAATTTACTCCATACTCATGTATTTTATTAATAATTTTAAACCAAAAATATAGTTACTTTTATAAATTTAATCTATACCTTCCTATTCAAATCAGTTTTGCACGACTTCTATAATAAACTAACAGTTCTATTGTACTTTGAAAACCTCTGGCAGGGGCGCCTGGGTGGCTCAGTCGGTTGAACGTCGGACTTCGGCTCAGGTCATGATCTCACCGTTCCCGAGTTCGAGCCCCGCGTCGGGCTCTGTGCTGACAGCTCAGAGCCTGGAGCCTGCTTCAGATTCTGTGTCTCCCTCTCTGTCTGTGCCCCTCCCCTGCTCATGCTCTGACTGTCTCTCTCTCAAAAATAAACATTAAAAAAAAAAAAAAAGAAAACCTCATGGCAGTTTGAAGATGGCCTGTATGGCTACAGGTAAATGTGCATTAGCAAATAATGGAAACACAGATATGAGCCAATGCTGCACACCACTGCCTTCACGTGCCCTAACAGTCCCACAGTCGGTATTTTCACTCCATCACTCTCACATGACAAAGATGGGAATGCGAACAGCGACAGGATGCAGCTAGTTTCACTGAGTTTCCCATATGCTTGCTTACCTCAAACATAACAGAACAGTCAGAATTCATTCCTCAGACTTCCACCTTTCAACAGCCATACTACCTACTGTAAACTATCCCAGATAAGTATTTAACCAACTGGTCTTATGAACCTTTAAAGTAATTTATTGGGACAAACCTCTAATGACAGAAAATACTTACGTATAAAAACCAGAAAAGAACCAGAAAATCAGTATTTTACAGCAAGAGCACTCTATAAATAAGACAACTTGCTAAACTTCCGAGCCAGCACCTAAGCCGCCCCATCTTTCTCTTCGTTTAGCTCATTTGGATGGGCAGCAGCTGGGAAGCACAGGCCTATCGGGACTCTCTCCAGCATCTATCAGGAATACTTCCAACTCCTAATAATCTCAAGGAAATAGCCAAGAAGTAAAACAGAGGCACTACTTTTAAAATGGAATGCTTGCCAATGAGAGAGAGAGAGAGAAAACGCAAACAAGCAGCTTAAGTAAAATGAGAATAATCAAAATTTGTACCTGGTAGGGAACTGTAGTTTCTTCCAAGAGGCACATATGGCTTTACTGTTTGTAAACTTGCTCTCAATTTAGAGCAACACACATCCTAGAGAGGAGAAAAAGAACCCTGACATTAATTTTATTTTAGCGTGACTTAATAGAGTATTTCTAACATCATAACTATGCTTTATCAGAGGACAAAATACTTTGAGTCTCCTTAAAGTAGTCTGAACTTATTAACTCTAGTTCCTTTAAAAAGTGACAATCCAAAATTATACTACAGGAAAGAACAAAAATAAAACTAATACTGACTTGCTATTTTGAGCTGAACTTAGAGGATGGTTCTCTAAAATCTGCAGTATTAACATCACAAAGAACACAAATTCTCCAGACCAACTCCAGACAAGAAAATAACAAACTCTGGGGACAGAGGCAAACAATCTGTGGGAATTTTTATTTCACCGAAGGATAATGCACACAGTGTTGTGTTAGTTTAAGGTGTACTGAACAATCTGTGTTACTACAGGTCCTCCAGGTGATTCTGATAGCCACAGTCTGAGAACCACGGCCCTGAAGCTTCCGGAGAGCCAGAAAAGTTAAATAAGGTCTCTCACCCTGGCTACTTGTTGATTCTCCTCTACAGCTGCTCAGAGCTGGTGGGGGGTCATGAACTCTAAAACCATTAGCTGTTTTGGGAATTTATAAAAGCAGCTACACATTAGAATCACCTGGGAAACTTTAAAAACATTTGGCAGGTGGGGGGGGGAGGTTGGGCGTTGGGAGAACTAGGGACTGGCATTTTAAAAAGTTTCTGAAGTATCTTCTCCCACTGTTTCCACAGAGAGGTTCAATATTCCCATCCTGATTTATCCCCACACCACTAGACACACATTACCGGCTGCTAATACATTTGGAATGGTCACAGTACAGTAATGTGAGGTTGCCACAATCTGCCTTCTAAAGCCATTGTGGTACGCATGCCTGTGTCTTCTGCATCACTTCTACATTAGTTTTTGGCAAGAAAACGCTATTACCCTAAGAAAATATTTCAAGAGTAGAGACTCAAAGATACTCAAATTTCCACTGCATACTGACCTGGGTAAGACATTAGCTGCCTGTCACAGGCGTGTAGTCTGGAAGCATCAGCAATGAACACACCAAAGAAAACCTGTGTAACTCTTTAGGACACTGACGACCTCGAAATGGAATATACAAATGGATATTCTCTAAAACACTGCACAGTGAATTTTGAAGAAGCAAAATGAATTTACAAATTAGTGATAAGGCCTGCTGTTTCTCGGTTACAGTTTCTCCCACACTCCCCGTTAAGAAAAACTGCTGAAGATAAAGATATACCAGTCTAAGAGTATACTAGGCCTTCTGGGAAGTAAAAGTAATTCAACTTGCTGAAGTACATTTAATTTTACAAGAAAAACTTACATTAATGTGCAGGATGGGTATTTTCTTACGATTCACTGCAAATTTTCTCAAGTTGGACAACATGTTGATCCTCTACACGGTTATTCTCTGAAATAGAAACATACAAAAATTTAAAAGTTTTCATATGTCAGTAAGACATATGTAAAGCACATGCAAGATATATGGTAACAATAGATTACATTGAAAAAAATAGGTACAATACTTTTAGCTATCAAAAACTCCATGCATCATTCAGAAAATGAAAATTCTGACTAAAAATGAGAAATATGGTTAAGCTAAAATATCATTTTTCAACATGTTTTAATTCTTTAAGATATGAACATACCATAAAAAAGGTTGATTTTTAAAAATATATCATACCAACTAAAATGCATTTATGTATTTATGTAGAGCTTAGTGTAAAAAGGTACGCTTCTACATGTTACTTTGTTAATTTCTCATTGGTAGTGTAACTTACTGGTTTATCCATATATTCTGATTTTATTCATTCATACCATAAACATGTAAGAAATACACAGGAGCAAGTCATCTTCTGTGACTATAAAACCTATGCGTCTTTATTTTTTTAATTTAAATCCAAGTTAGTTAACATATAGTGTACTAATGGTTTCAGGAACAGAGTTAGATCACTTATATATATCACCCAATCCTCATCCCAAGAAGAGCCCTCCTTAATGCCTATCACCCATTTAGGCCATCCCCCACCCAACACCAGGGCAGCAACCCTTAGTTTGTTCCCTGTATTTAAGAGTCTCTTACAGTTTGTTTCCCTCTCTGTTTTTCTATTATTTTTGATTCCCTCCCCCTATGGTCATCTGTTTGGCTTCTTAGATTCCACATATGAATGAAATCATCTATTTGTCTTTCTCTGACTTATTTCATTTGGCATAATACACTCTAGTTCCATCTACATTTTTGAAAATAGCGAGATTTCATTATTTTGATCACTGAGTAACATTCCATTGAATATACATACATTTTCTTTATTCATTCACCAGTTGATGGACATTTGGGTTCTTTCCATACTTTGGCTGTTGTCTACAGTGCTGCTATACACAGAGCGGTGCATACGCCCCTTTGAATCAGCACTCCTGCATCCTTTGGATAAATATCTACTAGTGCAATTGCTGGGTCGTGCCGTAGTTCTATTCCTTTTTTTTAATTACTTTTAATGTTTTTTTATTTTCGAGATAGAGAAACAGAGTGCAAGCAGGGGGAGGAGCAGAGAGAGAGGGGAGACACAGAATCCGAAGCAGGCTCCAGGCTCTGAGCTGTCAGCACAGAGCCCAATGTGGGGCTAGAACTCACGAACCGTAAGATCATGACCTGAGCTGAAGTCGGATGCTTAATCGACTGAGCCACCCAGGCGCCCCCAGTTTTTGCATTCTCACCAGCAGTGAAAAAGGGTTCCTCTTTCTCTACATCCTCACCAACATCTGTTGCTGCCAGAGTTGTTAATGTTAGCCATTCTGACAGGTGTGAGGTGGTATCTCACTGTAGTTTTGGTTTATGTGTCTCTGATGATGAGTGATGTTGAGCATCTTTTCAGGTGTCTGTTAGCCATCTGGATGTCTTCTTTGAAAAAGTATCTATTTATGTCTTTTGCATTGGATTATTTGTTTTTTGGGTGTGGAGTTTGATAAGTTCTTAACAGATTTTGGATACTAACCCTTTATCTGACATGTCATTTGCAAGTATCTTCTCCCATTCCGCCAGATGCCTTTTAGTTTTGCTGATTGCTTCCTTTGCCGTGCATAAGTTTTTTATCTTGATGAGGTCCCAACACTTCATTTTTGCTTTTGTTTCCCTTGCCTCCAGAGACTTGTCAAGTAAGAAGTTGCTTCGGCTGAGGTCAAAGAGGTTGTTGTCTGTTTTCTCCTTTAGCACTTTGATGGTTTCCTCTTTTAAGTTTAGGTTTTTCATCCATTTTGAGTTTATTTTTGTATATGGTGTAAGTGGTACAAGTTCATTCTTCTGCACTGTGCAGTGTTCCCCACACCATTTTTTTTCAATGTTTATTTTTGGAAGACAGAGAGACAGAGTGTGAATGGGGGAGGGACAGAGAAGGAGACACAGAATCCGAAGCAGGCTCCAGGCTCTGAGCTGCCAGCACAGGGCCTGATGTAGACCATAAACTCATGAACTGCAAGATCATGACCTGAGCTGAAATCAGATGCTTAACCAACTGAGCCACCCAGGTGTCCCCCCACCCCCACAACACCATTTGCTGAAGAGACTTTTTTTCCATTGGATATTCTTTTCTGCTTTGTCAAAGATTAGTTGGCTATACATCCGTGGGTCCATTTCTGGTTTCTTTATTCTGTTCCATCAATCTATGTGCCGGTACCATACTGTCCTGATGATGACAGCTTTCTATTACAGCTTGAAGTTTGTAATTGTGATGCCTCAATATTTGGTTTTCTTTTTCAACATAACTTTGGCTATTTGGGGTCTTTGCTGGTTCTATACAGATTTGAGAATTGTTTGTTTTAGCTCTGTGGGCTTATTTTGAAAAAATATTTTGATAGGTGTTGCAATGAATATGTAAACTGCTTTGGGTAGTATCGTTATTTTAACAATATTTGTTCTTTCAATCCATGAGCATGGACTATTTTTCCATTTTTTGGTGTCTTCCTCAATTTCTCTCATAAGCTTTTTATAGTTTTCAGTGTATGGATTTTCCAACTCTTTAGTTAGGTTTATTCCTAGGTATTTTATAGGTTTTGGTGCCATTGTAAATGAGACATATTCCGTGATTTCTCTTTCTGTTGCTTCATTATTGGTGTATAGGAATGCAACCGATTTCTGTATATTGATTTTATATCCTGTGACTTTGCTGAATTCATGGATCAGTTCTAGAAGTTTTTTGGTGAAATCTTTTGGGTTTTCCATATAGAGTATAAATTATCTCATATGCGAAGAGTGAAAGTTTGACTTCCTTCTCAACTAGGATGCCTTTTATTTCTTTTTGTTGTCTGACTGCTGAGGCTAGGACTTCCAATACTCCATTGAATAACAGTGGTGAGAGTGGACATCCCTGTCATGTTCCTGACCTTAGAGGGAAAGCTCTCAGTTTTTCCCTATTGAGGATGATATTAGTTGTGGGTATTTCCTATATGGCCTTTATGATCTTGAGGTATATTCGTTTTATCCCTACTTTCTTGAAGGTTTTTATCAAGAAAGGATGCTGTGTTTTGTCAAATGTTTTTTCTGCATCTATTGAGAGGATCATCTGGTTCTTATATTTTATTAATGTGATATATCACAAAGACTGGTTTGTGGATATTGAACCAGCCCTGAAGACCAGGAATAAATCCCATTGGATCAGGGTGAATAATTCTTTTAATGTATTGTTGGATTTTTGTATCCATGATCACCAGGGAAACTGGTCTGTAGTTCTCCTTTTTAGTGGAGTCTTTGGTTTTGGAATCTGTTCTAGTGTTTTGTTTTTTTTTAATTTTAAGATCATTGATTTCTTCTCTAATCTTTATTCTTTCCCATTTTCTGCTGGCTTTGGGTTTTATTTGCTGTTATTTTTCTAGCTCTTTTAGGTGTAAGGTTAGGTTGTGTATTTGAGACCTTTCCTCCTTCTCTAGGAAGGCACGGATTGCTACATGCTTCCTTCTTGAGACCGCCTTTGCTGCATCCCAGAGGTTTTGGACTGTTATGTTTTCATTTTTAATTTCAGCCTGACTAGATTTTATTTCTTCTATCTCCTCAGAAAAGGATTCTTTGGTGTCTTCTATGCTTTTGCAAGCCCAGCTAGTATTCTTAACATGGTTCTAAATTCTAGTTCAGATATCTTACTTATATCTGTGTTCATTAAGTCCCAGACTGTCATTTCTTCCTGTTCTTTCTTTTGTAGTGAATTCCTTCATCTTGCCATTTGGGAGGAGGAAAAAATTAAAAAAATAAAAATTAAAAAATTAGAAACAAAAGAAAAAAATCAAACAAAGGAAGCTAGATCTTAGGTGTGTTTCAGTCTGCTTGTTGAAAAAAGCTTGATATAATACAGAAAAAAGGGAGGAGAAAAAAAGGGAAGAAAATTTTTAAAAATTAAAAAAATTATAGAATAAAATAAAATGAAATAGAACTAAAAACTTTAAAAAACAAAGTAAAAAAAAATAAAAACAAAATTTTCTTTCTGTATCTATGAAAGAAAAAGACAACAATTTAAGCAAAAGCAGAACCAAAGAAAATGAACAAATAAATGAAGTAGCAAACAGAAGGAAACCCGAATGAAGTTACATCCAGTTTCCCCAGAAATCAAACCATGAAGCACTCTAAGTTCCCTACACTAAGCAGGTGGAGTGACTTGTGCTGATTTTCCGGGGGACGTGCTTGATGGACGGCCTCTGTTCTCCACGTGGTGGGCTGCTTAGCTTACTGAAGTGGATCAGTGTGCATGTGCGCACGCACAGGAGAAGTGAAACTGGCTTCACCCAGTTTTTCTCTGTCACAGGATATTCTTACCTTCACCCACCTGTGATCAAGCACCCCTCCTCCGTCTCAGGCCTCCACTTCCCACATTTCCCACCTGAACCGTGTAAGCTGTCTGCCTTCCAGGTGCCACTTCCCTCCAGAGTTTTATCTCAGATGGAGTTGTGTTTCAAAACCCCACACCTGAGAGACTGCTGCAGCATGGACCTGCACTGACTCTCTGGGGAGGGTCTCACTGAGCAATGGCCGGGTGCTGGCTTGCCCCAGAAAACATTTATGCGATAGCGCAGCAGCAGAGTTTTAGAAATTATGGCAAACCACCACACACAGCTGGCGCCAGGTTTTATATTGCACTCTGGCATCTTTGTCCCAATACCAGCAAATGTGGCTGCGACCCTGGCCCAGGAGAGGCCACATGGCCTCTACCCAATGCATTCCAAGCTGGGGAATCCCTTCTTCCCGTGTGGCACAGGGACCCCTTAGACCCTCCTGCCTACTCCTGGGGATTAACCCTACTTCCTCACCAGAGCACCACCAGGCACTGAGCTCTGAAACTTCAGCCTCTGCTCTCCACTGTTAGTAGAATCCTGGTGGTATAGAAACCCTCGCCTTTCTCCCCTTCAATGGTTCTGGGGAACATATTTCTTGGTCAGTACCCTGCAAATGTTTTCACTCTTTCTCTCCAACTACTTTCGGAGGGGGGGGAGGGGGCGTGGGAGAGTGCTTTTCTTGCACCACCCTGATGCACCGCACTTTCCCCTTTCATTTTTTCTATCCTCTCTCCATGAAACAGCTCCCTACCCTCCATGGTTTTCCCCCAATTCACTTCTCAACACCGGCACCGCACCTGCCGAGTTTTGTGGCTCAAGTTATGCAGATCATTGTAGTAATCCTCAGATCAATTTCCTAGGTGTCTGTAATGGTTTGGTGCTGATCTAGCTGCATTTTAAGGACGGGACAAGCTCAGAGACTCTATGCTGCTCTGCCATCTTAACTCCTTCCCTCCAAAACTAAGCAACTTTAGTTTAAAAATATTTACTGAATTGATGGGGTGCTTGGATGGCTCAATCAGTTAAGCGTCTAAGTCATAATCTCACGGTTTGGGAGTTTTGAGCCCCGCATCAGTCTCTGTGTTGACAACACAGAGCCTGCTTGGGGTTCTCTCTCTCCCTCTCTCTCTCTGTCCCTCCCCTGCTCGTGCTCTCTTTCTCTCAAAACAAATAAACTTAAAAAAAAAACAAAAATATTTACTGAACTGAATATTCGCTATGTTTCAAGTACGCTATCAAAGCTATGACAAGTTCATGGAAGCATCGATACTGGGTGGGGCACAGAGAGCAGGAAGATAGACCAGGTGCCACATTATACAAGAAGCTGTGTCAAAACTCATTATTTTTCCTCCTAAATCTGTTCCTGGGTCTTAAGACAGACACATATATATATCATCATTTCCACTACCAAAGGTTGTTTGCAATTTCATGCATGTTAGATCCATTCTAAACTAGAACATATTTTAACACAACAAAATATGAAAAAACTCACACGTTTGATTTCACACTGCACTAAGAAACTACCACTTGTCAAAAGCCCGGTAGACTATCTAAAGTCATCTATAGTTTTCTGAAAAGACTATTAAAATACTCTTTCCTTTCTCAACCGTCTATATGTATGAGGCTGGGATTTCTTCAGAAAGTTCTACCTAAAATAAAAAAAACATACGTATATAGGAACAAACAACAGAAGGTGATATGAAATGTCAGCTGTATTCTATTATGCCCAACATTAAAGAGACTGGTAAAACTGTAAAGCAATATAAAACATTCCTCAAACTAAATTATTTTTGCTTTGGAAAATGATAGGTATTTCTCAGAAAACTGTATTACTTACATTAGCCGTTAGTTGATTTACTACGTTTAAGTGAATTACTAAAATATTTTAAAGTTTTGTTTTAATATCTAATGGTTGAATATGAATTATAACCGCATAAACAAAACTCTTTGGAGTTCTGAATCATTTTTAAGAGTGTGAAGAGTTCCTCTAGCTAAATCTTTAAAACTCATTCCAACACTCTGTTTCCCCAAGTGAATGCCCATGATTATTTTAGGTTATAAGAAAAAAACATTTACCAAATAATAGAAAAACTAGCTAAGAGAATCCATTTTGTAGATAGTTATGCTTAAAAAGCTAAAATAATTTGCTTTAAAATGTGAATTTGAGGAAAAACATTAATAATAACATCGGTGACATTCAGATATGACCAGCCTCAAAAAGTAGGACTCAAATTACTGAGTGAGAAATAATGCTTTAAATCCACTCTTCACACATATCCTTCAAATCAACAGTATCCTCTTGTCACTTCCCTACTCAAAATATTTAAAGGCTCTTAATACAACACAATCTGTCCCGAACTACCTTCGTGACTTGCACTCTCCTACTCCCTACTCTACACCATGGAGCTCCAGCCAAAATTCCCCAGGAACACCATGCTATGACACCTTCACACCTTTGTATGTAATGTTGCCACTGCCTGAAAGCAGTCCTAGAATTCCCAAGACCCCATGCTTGGTAAATTTCCATTCAATCTTTAAGCCCCAGCTTGGAACCATTTCCTAACTTCCTAGAAAAGTTTTAATACTACCTTCTCTATGTTTTCATAACAGAACATATATTTACTCACGACATATAAAATATTTATAAGCTATCTCCATCACTGTGAGCTCTCCAAAAGGAGGGATCTTCCACCAACACTGCCCAGCACAATGCTGCACTTTTTGACCTATTAAGTTGATTAGGGCCCTCCGGTGATTTTCTTTTTCCCTGTGGATCAATGATCTTCAACAAAACTGGGTGCCTACTACTGGTGCTATAAAGTGAGTTATTCTACAAGGCCCAGACCTCCTTAGACCTTGGAAAATAAAGAACTCACTAAATGTTGTAACACCTGATGGTACAAGAGCAATAATGAGGGGAAAAAATGGGTAACTACCCATTCCACATTGTTAGCAATTGGTTACACTACCAACAAACATAAAGAACCTATGGATTATTTTTTTAAAAAATCAGTAGAGGAGTGCCTGGACGGCTCAGGTCATGATCTCAAGGTTTGTGAGTTCTACCCCTGCATCCGGCTCTATGCTGACAGCTCGTTTTTATTACACTCATTTTTACTACAAAATTTATTTCTAGCACAAGTTCTAAAACAAATCATCTAAAGTGATGTAAACTTTATCTAAATTTTAAAAATCAGTTCTAGACTTTTAACGTCATTTAAGAAAAAAATTTATCAAATTAACTTTTACTTGCTAAAGGAAAAAAAATTTCAGGTAAAAATACTCTTAAATTTGCGTCAACTGGAATGATAAAGTACTTTCCAATTCCCTTGTCCATCTACACTTATTGGAGCAACACAAGGAACTGGTAATTAGAAATATAAAAAGTAAGTAACACATGATCCCCAACCTCAAGAAAAATGTTAGCTTTAAAGATTCTAGTTTGTCTCCTGCATATAACAATAGTATTTCATTCATTACGCTTTTTTTTTAAATGTTTTTATTTATTTTTGAGACAGAGAGAGACAGAGCACGAGTGGGGGAAGGGCAGAGAGAGAGGGAGACACAGAATCTGAAGCAGGCTCCAGGCTCTGAGCCGTCAGCACAGAGCCCGACGCGGGGCTCGAACTCACAGACCGCGAGACCATGACCTGAGCCGAAGTCGGATGCTCAACCGACTGAGCCACCCAGGCGCCCCTCATTACGCTTTTTACAAAGGTCTTACTATACCTGTTCTTTAATGTAAATAAGCTTGACTTTTTAACCATATACAATTTATAAAGCAGTTTTCGCAACCTCCTGACGTCTCACTTATAATCTCATCTATATTAATAAATTCTACCTAAAGTTTCATCTAGATCGGAAAAATACATTTTTATGCTTCTAACTGTCAACATGCAAAGAATAGATATCCACTATATACTTTTGGTAGAGCAAAAGAAGTGATGATATCCAATTTGGCTATTACCAGGTATATAGGAAATAAAATTTTCCTCAAGAGTTTTGCTGACATTAATCTGCTTAAACAACCATTCTTAGCCCGCAATCACAGCTGAAATTAAGAACAAATGATAAACAACATAGCCAACCCCTTTGCCTCCTCTGTTTTACACAAATCAAAATGTGACAACTGCTTAACCTTTAGAACTTCATTTATTTTCTGTTCCTGATTCAAAAGGCAAAGAGTGCATGAGTAGCTTTGGGAAGCATAAATGAAAAAACATACTGATGATCTCACAACTTAAACCTACTAAAAGTTTCCATAAGCTCAAAGAACTAAAACAGGAAACAAGGAGAATAAATTTCACAACGTTAGGCAAAAGAAACCAACACAAAAGAGTTCATACTGTATGATTCCAATTATGTAAAGTATAAAACGGGCAAAACTAACCCATTCTGCTACAAGTCAGGATAGTTTTTCTACTTGGGAGTGGCACTGACTGGAAAGAGGCATGAGGAGGGCTTCTGGGGTGCAGGTTAAAATAATTTCTTGATTCGGGTGTCAATTACAGGGTGTGGCCAGAGTCTGAAAACTCACTGAAGCATAAATCTACAGGGTGCATTTTTCTGCGTGTATGTTACACGCAGACTTTTTAAAAGTCTTAAAAAGTTTCCATAAACTTCTAATTATAATAGAAACTTCAAGTGGACCCTTTACTTGTGGTGCAAAGATCCTATTAATTTAGAAGACTTGCCAGAGTCCCAAGTCTTCTGTGATCCTTGATATATCACTTAAAATCTCTGAGCCTGTCTTTCCATCTGAAACACTACGGGATCTGTATGAGAATTAAGTTCATTTATTCAACAAGAATTTACTGTTGTGTCTAGCACTGCCTTTTAAGTAAAGGGGTTAAAATTAGTGAACAAAAGACATCCTTGGGCTTGTATTGTCTCTATCTTATTCTGTGGATATAGACGATAAAAGGAATAAGTAAAATACATAGCACCTCCTAGAGTAATACGTGCTATAGATAATTAAGCAAGAAAGAGGAACTGGGCAGTAACTCTAAGCAAGGTCACTTAAGCAAGTGACATTTAAACGACATTTAAGCAAAGGACTCAAGTAGGTGTGCGAACCAACACCTGGGGGAAGCGTATTCTAGAAAGAGAGATTACGTAATGTATTGCACCTGAACGCAAATGTCGATTAGAATTAGGGTTTTATACAAAATAAATCACATTCGAAGATGAGCCATGAAAAACTGCCTCAAATCCAAGCACTGAGACTTAGGGGGAGGATGAAGGCCTTCGGGGTGGCCCTTTCGTCCTCCTCCGTGGATGGATATTGTATGCCAGAAAGGCCACGGTGCCCAGCGTGGGGCAGGGTCGTAGGGACGCGGGAGCCGCACCGCGCGGTCCGGGACTCACCTGGCACTAAGGCGCATACCAGAGGCCGCCTTCTTCTTGCCGGGTGTTGAGAGCCGCCGGTGCAGGCTGTGCCAAAGTTCGTAAAGGCCTCCTCTCTGGGCACACTACTTTGGCGAAAGCCCTGGGACCTCCAGAAAGGAACTCATAGCTTTCTCACCCACCTCCTCCGGCCGCCGCACTCCACCACTTCCGGCGGTGCACCACCCAAATGCCGCCTGCCGGCAACTTCCGCCCTTCTAGCTGAACGTCAAAAACCCAGGTTCGGAACCGATGTGTCGCAGCTTTCTCCGGAGTCGGTCGTTTTACAACTGTCTCTTTCCCGTCGTGGGTTGCGTGGAGGGAGCTCGCGGGTCTCTGAGACCCGAAAATTAAGAGCTTCTTCGCGCCCCGGCAGTTGCACCCGGCGGCTCTGCGACCGTCACCATGGTGAGGAGGTAGTTTCGGGCGCTCGGGTGGTAGAGCTTCAGAGTTGGTGGAGGTCGAGGGGGCGCTGGGGCGGGAGGTGAGGGGTGGTAGACGGAAGGGAGGTACTGCTCAAGGGAACGGTGGCCTCAGCAGAGTGAAAAAAAAAATGTTTTGGGGGACACAGAGTAGGTATTTGCCACAGCACAAGCTTTGGAGTAAGACTGGTTTCACTCTGTAAAATTCCCGACTTTGCCACGTGTTGTTTGTCGTTAGTGCCAGAGCCTAGCGATAACCGTGGGCTGTAGACCGATGTTAATCCCGCGGCAGCCTCGTTTCATTGCTCACGAAATGGAGCCAGGCTCACAGCACAGATCTGACTGCCACATACGTTCGTATGTCACTGAATCTTTAGTGTTTTTCTGCAAAGTGGTATTCCCACGTACCTTTCTCGCGGTTGCCGCAACGTTTATGTGATGATAGTAGTTGAAAACACCGCACCTGATACGTAGTACCTGGTTGATTGTTTTTCGGCATTATTCTCTGTGCTGGAGTTGACTTTGCGTCATTCTTTTATTTTTGTGGCCTTAAAATAAAAATGAAACTGTGGCCATATGATTAAAATATAAGTGGCCGTGTAAAATAAAACGGGCATTTAAAAAGCAACAACGTGGGGGATTTTCAAAAGCCTTAAGTGAAAAGCTAGATGCATACCGTAAATGTTAAGTTCCTACGCTCTGCAAAAGCCAAGAGTAGAGTAATATATTACATACAGATCTGAAGTGGAAAAAAGAATTGCTTTCAAACATATACAAGGAAGTTTTCTGAGGTAATGGAAACACTTTGTTACTCTTTGATTTGGGTGGTTACAAAACTGGTCACAACTTAAAACTGTATACCTATACCTAAAAAGGGCACGTTTCATTGTAAATTGTATTTCAATAAAACTGAGGTACAAAACTTTTTAATAAGTACAGATAATGATGATATTATTGAAAAACCAGATTACTGATGTTCAGAAAAAAGAGAGATCCTGGAAATAGGTCATCCTTTTTGTGGCCCAGTGGATTTTGGACAGTTCCCTCCAATGAACAGGAACGTTCCCTGAGATTATTACAGATGTGAATCCTGATGTCTGATATTCAGGATCAAAAAATTTTTTTAAGTTCTATCACTGGGCTTAATAGCACAAGAGTTATTTAAGCAAGTGAACATTTGGATGACATAGGCCTTCTATAGTTCATATGGTGCTCAGAAAGTTTTTTAACATAATTCTGTCAATAATTTTTAAAATTGTTTGTATTGTTACAGCCACAAAACGAATACATTGAGTTACACCGGAAGCGCTATGGCTATCGTTTGGATTACCATGAGAAAAAGAGAAAGAAGGAAGGTCGAGAGGCTCATGAACGTTCAAAGAAGGCAAAAAAGATGATTGGTCTGAAAGCTAAGCTCTACCATAAACAGCGCCATGCCGAGAAAATACAAATGAAAAAGACGTAAGTGATCTTTTCTTTGTCCAAACAAGTTAACATCTTTTTCGTGATAGTTTTTAAAACTCATAATCTTGAATCTTTTTCCTTCTTGATAGTATCAAGATGCATGAAAAGAGAAACACCAAGCAAAAGAACGATGAAAAGACCCCACAAGGAGCAGTACCTGCGTATCTACTGGACAGGGAGGGACAGTCCCGGGCTAAAGTACTTTCCAATATGATTAAACAAAAACGAAAAGAGAAAGCGGTAAGTAATGAAAATTGAAGTATTTCTCTTTTTTTTTTTTTTTTTTTTGTTCAGAAGAGAATTATTTAAATTTAATCCTAGCTTTTTCCTTCAGTTTAACTGGAAACATGAAGTCCAACTACTATTCCCAGTATTTAGTTATCAAGGTCTATAAATTTCATCTTGTATTAAATATTTAATAAAATATTTACTTTCTCATCACCAGAACATGTTAGAGTGTAACAGCTTGTTAAAAATGTATCAGAATACCACACATCTTTAGTGTAAAAAAAGTACTTAAAAAGTTAGTGAGCGGTGCATCTCAAATTCAGTATTTTAACAGCTTCCTATACTGCACACCTCCTAGTGTTGTGCTCTTGTGGAAAAAGATACAACTGCTTATTATTGCCACCCTGCTATGCTAAAATTTGTTCAAAGGTAGAATAGTGGAAAACCTTCAAACTGATTTGATTTAAATAAAAATTCAGCATTTTAAAAAATATTACCGGGTTGTGCTTGTGTCAAATTAGGTTAAATTAATTCTGCTAAAAACAGGAAAAGTTATAGGTGCAGTTTTTAAACACCTGTGGATAAACTGACAGAAATCTAGGTAGCAACTGCATATGTGGTATCTATATTGAAAGAAGTTTCAATCTCCAAATTTGATTTGAAAAACCACACTGTTTGGTTTTTTTGTGTTGTAAGTTAAAATCTTTTTTTTTTTTAGTATTTTTTTTAAAAATACTTTTTAAATACTTTTTTAATGTTTATTTATTTATTTAGAGAGAGAGAGCAGGGGAGGGGCAGAGAAAGGGAATTCCATGCATGGCTCCTCACTGTCAGAGCAGAGCCTGGGGCTTGATCTCATGAACTGTGAGATCATGGCCCGACCCAAAACCAAGAGCTGAACATTTAACCGACTGAGCCACCCAGATGCCCCTAAGTCAGATTCTTTTTACTGCCTTTCCCTGCTTCAGTTTTTTCAAACAATTTGCATTCTAGGGAAGTTCAACGTATGTGATGATGATTTTCTTACTAGCAATGTAATCTAAAAGTCCACTTGAGATAAAAATACAGAGTTATATTAAGAGGTATAAACAGTCTGCTAATTTTACACTATTAACTATTTAGTAGGAAGCACATATACTGTTTTGAGAAGTCACTGATTTATTACAAGTGGAAGTTTTCATCCATAACAAGGCATTAAGACTTTTAGCTTAGGCAAACCATTTTATTTAATGTATTCATAATATGAAACGTTATTAGTTCCAATTAATTTGGGGCTTATGAGGAGGCAGTACAGACCTCTAGAAACAGTTGAGCCAAAATCTTGTTGGTTTAAGAAAAAAATTAATCCACTACTTTGAACAACTAAAACATTTAATTTTTTATTCTCCTTGCTTTTTACTAACATAAATTTTAATGCTGGTCTGTTTTTAGGGAAAATGGGAAGTCCCTTTGCCCAAAGTTCGTGCCCAGGGAGAAACAGAAGTATTAAAAGTTATTCGAACAGGAAAGAGAAAGAAGAAAGCATGGAAGAGGATGGTTACTAAAGTCTGCTTTGTTGGAGATGGCTTTACTCGAAAACCACCTAAATATGAAAGATTCATTAGGCCTATGGTAAGTCCCTTGCAAGAGTGAGATGGATTAATTATTGGTTGCTGTGTTAAATTGGATACTGTAGAATTTCCTGAAATTCTTAAAATTGATATGAACAGGTTAAAAGAATTTTTAGGCTATTTTTGCTATTTTAAGTTATTGATAGGGATGGCTTAGGAGTTTTCCTCTGCTGGCAAGAATCCGGTCTTCAGCTTCATGAGACACAGGAGATGAAAAATAGTTTTTATTACAGACAGTGTCAGTGGATCCTGATGTTTAAATATATGACATATTAGAATCTCCATTTTCCACGTGAAGTCATTGCACTCATTCAGCAAGTAATCTATATACTTGACGGTTGTTCTGAGAACAATTAGAAAACTTGAATAGGACTGTTTTTTTTTTCAAGAAGCAATTTCTATTAAGGAAATTTTCTTCATGCTTTTGAAAACAGTATGTAATCATTGAAAAAAGAATTTAATACAAAAGTGGAACTTAATTTCTGTTGACAACACCAGTGATCAAAACCAATGTCATCCCCTTTCCCAGATGTAATTGAACATAGTTTGACACTTGAACGACTCGGGTTAGGGGTACCCACCACCTGCACAGCTGAAAATCTGCATAGAACTTTTGACTCTGCAGAAACTAGACTACGTAGCCTACTACATAGACTACACTGCCTGGAAGTCTTCCTGATGGCATAAACTGACCATTAACACATATTTTTATCAGTATCATATACTGTATTCTTAAAGCTAGAGAAAAAGGGGTGCTAGAAAAGAAAGGGGCACCTGGGTGGCTCAGTCAGTTATCCATCTTTTGATCACAGCTCAAGTCTTGATCTCGATTGTGAGTTCAAGCCCCACATTGGGCTCTGCGCTACGAATGAAACCTACTTTTTAAAAAAAAAAAGCTAGAGAAAAAAATGGTAAGAAAACCATGTAAGGGGACCTGTGCAGTTCAAACCTGTTTTGGGGGTCAGCTGTGTATTTTTGCAAAATCCCTTTAAACATACTGAATTACTCTCCCCACTGGCTATCTAACCTGCTGAGAAAAACAATCAGAGGAAGGTTGGCAGTGTTGGCCTATTTGTCAACCTGAATAATTTTTAATGGATTAAAATGTTGTCAAACAGTCTGTTTCTGAAAATAAAGTTCTGCTGGAACACAGCGATGCCCTTTCATTTACATACTGTCTGCGGTTTTCCTGCAGACTTTGAGTAGTTGCAGGAGAGACCACATGGCCTGCAAAACCTAAAATGTTCACTGTCCCTTTACAGAAAACCTTCACCCGTCCGTGGGCTGTATCATGGATGCCTCTTGTTTTGATTTCCTATTCTTAATCTTTTAAACACAGTTTGGTAACTTTATCATGATGTTCTAGGGAGAGAATATACTAGTCATGTTCTAGGCGTTCTGTAGCCTGACAGATAAGTCTCTTACCGTGCATTAGTCAAAGGGCATTCTCAACTGTGCAAGTTTATTACAAGCTTCATTAATGAGTCAGTAACTCAGAACTTGATGTAGTATCATTACCCTTTACCCCATACGTGCAAAAAGCAAGTTTAAGAGACCACAGAGTGTTGTGGCTTCTGAAGTGCTACACCCCAAAAGGCCATATCTAGGTGATGGAGTGACGTTGGTCTCTGTAAAAGACGTCTGGGCTTTCTCCAGTCTGACTAGTATTACCATCAACGAAAAGCAGACAGTCCGCCCCCCTGGACTGTAAAACAGTCCATGTAAAACAGCTAAGGTATATAGAGACTTGGAATTAAGATACTTAAGTTTAATTCTGTTGACATGCCATTTAACCTGAAAGCAAGTCATTTCACCAGCCAATCTTTTATTTTTTTTTTTAATATTTTTTAAATGTTTATTTTGGGGGGGGGGAGAGAGAGTGTGTGTGTGTGTGAGTGAGAGAGGGGGGGAGGGGCAGAGAGATGGAGACACAGAAGCTGAAGCTGGCTCCAGGCTCTGAGCTGTCAGCACAGAGCCCAACGTAGGGCTTGAACCCGGGAACTGTGAGATCATGACCTGAAGTTGGATGCTTAATCCACTGAACCACCCAACTGCCCCAATCCTTATTTTATCATTTAAAAAAATGGGAGTTGTAAGGTTGTACTGCTTAAGTGAGCTGTTTGTATACTTCAGCATAGTGCCTGGCATGTACCTAGTCCTCAGTAAATGTAGATGACTGCAGAGGAAAATCTGAGTGTGATGCTAGGTGAAGCTTCCTGGTAAAAACTTCAGGAGTACAGGTTTGGAGGTCTCCTCCCATGTATTTATCAGGTTTGTAGTCTGTAGAACTTAAAAATATTTAATTTGATGCCTTAAGATTTAACATTGTTCAATCCATGGGGTTTTTTGTTTGGGAAGACCATTGGAAATGCAAAACAGGGGATTGCTTATCATTGTTAACATTTTAGACTCACAATGTTTTTGTGTTTGACTTACTAGGGCTTACGTTTCAAAAAGGCCCATGTAACACATCCTGAATTGAAAGCCACCTTTTGCCTGCCAATACTTGGTGTAAAAAAGAATCCCTCATCCCCCCTATATACATCTTTGGGTGTTATTACCAAAGGTACTGTCATTGAGGTGAACGTGAGTGAGTTGGGCCTTGTGACACAAGGAGGCAAGGTTATTTGGGGTAAGTAAACTTCTGAATATGTGGCTGCTATCATAACCCTAAAATCGAAATTTTCAAATTGGTAGAAAATATATAGCAAATTTTAATGCAGAAGAGCTGGATAAGTTAAAATGATATAAACTAGACTTAAACCTTTATGAAGAATACTTTTTGTAGACAAAGTAGTTATGAATGTGATTCTTGTTTGGATTAGCGATATCAGTTATATAAAGTGTACTAAATTTTTAGATTTAGGGCTGTTTTAAGAGAAATTATTAAGGAAGCAGATGGAAAGTTAGAATTATAAGTAACGTATTGGAAGAAGTGGGGGACGGGAGACATACATCAAACACTTAGCCACACTATTTCAATAATAAGAACAGAAAGGTATCATGCCTCATTTTTAGTTTTCTGCTTTTAGTGTCCACGTATTTCTCAGCTTTAATGTTCAAAATTGAGAATACACTCTAGCTTTTTGATTGAGTCTTCATATGAATCATTAACTCATACTTCTTATCGGCTGACATCAGTTTTAAAATAGGTTGTTAAATTAATTGGAAACTTAATGAGAACTTACTGCATTTTCTAGTAAGGAAAGTATGTGGAAAAGCAACATGCTCGGGTAAATCCACAAGGGCTTGTTAATAGAACGTACTAACAGAATGAGCTCCACCATTTATACAAAAGTGTAAAAATAGTGTATAAAAATTGTCTCCAGACCTTGATTTTGAGTGACTTTGTAAAATCTCATTGACCCTACTATCATTTTTTTTTCTTAGAAGTGGCCTTTAGAAGTATTTTGGGCAAAGTTAATCTTTAAAAGCTAAATCTCTCCTTCCTGTGTTGTTTTCAGGAAAATATGCCCAGGTTACCAACAATCCAGAAAACGATGGATGCATAAATGCGGTCTTGCTGGTTTGACAGCAGTTTCAGACAAGTAACTCTTTACAATTACTGAAGACTACTCATCACTTAGGAAGACACAATTACTGTGGTGGCTTCTGAATACTGCCAAACAGCCTTATGGATCTGCAGCCATCAAAAGAACTATTTATTCTATTGTAAAAAACATTAAAAGAGCCCAGGTTTACAAATTGGTCTTTATTTTTTAGTATGTTTAGCATTTAGAAGTTCATACATCTGAGTAATTTTTTAAAAAGCAATTATAGGGGAGCGTGGGTAGCTTAGTCGCATAAGTGTCCAACTCTTGATTTCCACTCAGGTCGTAATCTCATGGTTAGTGAGTTGGAGCTCCTTCCATCAGGCTCTGTGCTGATAGTGCGGAGCCTGCTTGGGATCCTCTGTTTCTCCCTTCTCTCTCTGCCTCTCTCTCTCAAGTTTTTAAAAAGATTTAAAAATATGTTTAAAAAAGCAATTATAGAAGTATCATGGTCTATATCTGTGTTAAGAAGTGGATACTCAGCAATGCAGATCTTTTGTTACCGGAAATTCAGTATAGTTGAAAACACCTTTTATCATAAAGGTTAGTGCACACTTAAAATTAGAGCCTAGGCTAGTAAACTGTCATTTCTGAGGCCTTACCTGAAGTTTCTTCCTCATTTTTCTTCATTAATCCTAAGAAATGTAGCATTAACCCATGGTAACCTTTGTTTATAAAGTATTTAAAGTACAGGAGAGAAGGCACACTACTCTAAACAGGGTTCAGAAAAATCTCTTCACCTCTCATTTTGTATTTTAAACATTCTATCTTCTTCTCAATCATGTATAGTTAAACCTACTTGGAACTGAATTTTCGACTCCAAATACATGGAAAAAAATATACCAAAATATTTATACTTTCCTATTTTTAGAATGGTTAAAAATTTAATTCCAGGTAAAATAGTTTTAAAAACACTGCACTGATGCTCTTTATGAGAAATTTGTTTGCAGTTACCTTGAATAATATAAAAAAGATCATGTTTCAGGTTTGTAACTGAGTCACAGTGCTTTTCTGATATGATTTATGTTTGTAGCTTTGAGCTTTTAAGATGTAATATCACATTAATCTATAATCACATTAATGGTTTTAAATTGTTTATTTTTTTAAAGTCTGTCTTGAAAGTACAACCAATGTGATTAATTGTGCCTTTAACAAAATCATTTAATGTCTAAACAAGTTCAGTTATCAAAACACAGGCCAGGAAACAATCACAAAACATACTACTATTAAAACTTAAAAAAACAAAACAAAACAAAAATACTACCAAGAAAACAAACATGAGTACCTCAATAAGACTTGCTATTCTAAATAACGTAACATCTTTTCTAAGTACTGTAAACATAGAAGTTTTAGAACACATACACACTTAGGAAAAGAAAGCCTAGTTCCTTGGGAATGACTATCCAGTATGATACAATTACTTCAAGATGACAGAAGCTGAACTTTTCTTACAGTTAGATTTTAACAACTGATTTTGCAGCTAATAGAAATGGGGAATGTGTGAATGACTATGTTTTGGAAGGTGAGAAAAAAAAGGTTAAAGGTAATAAGCACAATACTATAGAACTAAGGTCTGCTTCTCTTTTACAACCCAAAATAAGCAAATTAACGATCTGGTACGAAGAAAGCTTGGTATTATGCCAACCGAAGCCTAACCTTTGTAACTAATAATACCCATGAAAGACTGGATAAGACCCTAACACCAGATTAGCTACTAGAGGACATACAAGGCAGAAATTTCTAAAATGCTATTCCACAGATGGGTAATGTTAGTATAAATTCTTTATTTACATTAAGATCTGTATCAGTTTGCTGGTGTGACCAAACCTTGGAAGGTAATCCCTAAGAGTAAAGCAGTACTTAAGAGCAGGTATTTAAGATGCTAGGTCAAGACCGTTTGATGTAATCATAAACCTTCAAGATACTTTTCTAAAGTCACTGAAACGATTTTAGGTAGTGTCCCGATGGTCAGCTACAAGCGAACCACTAATCACCAGTAGCTGTTACCCTTGTGTTAATTCTGCAATGAATGGAAACACCGTGAATATAGACATTGTAAGTAGAAGACCGACATTCTGTCATGCTCTTTGATTTTATAAAAAATCATAATAGATCCTCTCACCTTTAAAAGTTGTAGAGGAGCTTTATAATAAATTCTTAAATATATTTCTGTGATGTCTAGCAACTGGAGAATTTAAACTTGAAAGCAGAACTAAAATTTGGCTAATATATATGTTTTATATTACACAAGGAAATATATACGTATTTACACAAACTGAAGTGAAACCCTTTTCCAGAAATAAAACTTCTAAACAGAAAAAAGCAGTCCACAAAGGACTACAGAATGTGACTAGACACTCAACGACTGGACTGGCTGGCTGAAATCAGATTTCAGTCCTCCAATTCTGAAGTTTTACTAATGCCTTGGCAAAAACTAAGTATCTGATTAGTTTTATTTAGATTCCTTATTGAGGATAAGTTTTGTTATAAATTCTATACTCACTGAGTATAGAACTCATTTTCTGGACATGAACATGTTACTAAACATGACAGTAAGGTTTTTTCTATGTGACCTCATTTTCTCTACCATCTACAAACCCCCAAAATAACATTCTCTGTGAGAGATAATATGTAATATGTTTTCTTGTATGCTAAGCAAAAAGTTCTGAAATTGCTTAAAATGCTCTTACTGTTTAAGAATAAACCAAACCAGTTTAACAAGGTGAGTTTATACTGTTAGTCCCCACTTACATATGAGTAACTAAACATTTTGTGAACTCAGCAACTATATATTCACTATCAAGAGTTGTGAGCTCAAATTTCTTAAACTACCTTTTAATGAAAGAATTTCTAAAGAGAATAATGAACAGTTCCAAGTAAAAAAGTAAAATATCTAAGTGTTAGGTTTTTTAATCTATTTTAAGAAATTAAAAATGGAAACGTTAAGAATTTACTAAGTCTTCCTATCTTTATATCCCTAATTGTGGTAGTAAAGTTTCTCACAAAATCTATAAAACGGCATAAACATGGGATAGATACACTAGTACTAGTACCAGTCATACTTATTTTTTCAACTAATTAGCATTGGTTCAGAAAACAAATGGCCAAAGTGCTTTCATTTTCATTTGGAGTGAAGTCATCTGGCCTACTCTGACAGATAATTAAGGAAAATGTAGGGGATATAAGCATTCAAAATTTGACATGAATAAGAGGCTTTGCTGTTTTACCTGCTTAAACCTGTAACTCAGCTTATTAGATCTAAAATATCAACATCCCAAAATAAACTTTAATGACCTCACCTGACTGTAGACTAGAATAAAGCGTTCAACATCAATCCTTAGCACCTCAAATAATAGCAGAAAGTCCTAATGTGTTTGGTTTTTTTTTTTTCTTCATGTAAGGACGAACGGGTTTTAAAGACAATCTAAATGGTCTCAAAGCATTCTCCCCACTAAGTGCAAATCTGAGCACACATAATACTTACCAAGAAAAAAATTTTTTTAAGTTTTCCTAGGCAAAGGCCTTTGCTATAGTAACAATGTATATATGCAGGCTAGCTTGTAACCTGTCCTCAAGAACAAATTAAGAGTGAGCAAGACCAGAGCAATACTCAAAGCCTCCAATTTGATCTAAGCTCTTAACTATAGCTCCCTAGCCAGACTGATTCTTGCCATCTGGATCTAAGATTGTGCGGGCGCAGTCCAAATACCCAGATGTGGATGCCAAGGGCATAAGCTGGCAGACATCTTTTGGTAGGAATCACTCTCTAAGTTTGGGAAGTGGACGAAAGCTGAGGAGAATACACAATTCTAGAGTAAAGGCAGTGATGGAATTAAGGAGAAGCCTTAGGAAGGGTTCTCATGCTTCTGAAGTATACATGTTAACTGGATGAGGACCAAAGTATAGTCCCCAGCTTCAAATGAAATTTTATGGAATTATATTAGTGCCGACATGCCAGAGTTAAATCCCTAGCAGTACTGTTAATATCAGATGTTATAAAGACGGAGTTGGAAACAGACTTTGTACCTTTCCTCAGACACAAGTCAAAGGAAGAAACAGCATCTACACAACTAAGAATTAAAAGGCCAAAATACCACCTTCATAAACCCTCCACCATAAACTCCTGTATTTGTGCTCTCATTTAATTGAAGTCTATTTTCATTTACTGACGTTCTTGTTTAGACATGCCTACATTTTAAAAAATGATTAGTTTTGATTTTTAGGATAAAACTTCTGGAACCTTCACCAAGATTACTATTAAAATCCATAGTATAAAAGATTTCTGTGATCCTTACAAGTAATGGAAAGCCTGCTACTTTCGGTTTAGTTTATATTTTCTGCAATATTAATGGTCAGGTGTCCCAATTGCTAAAGAAGATAGAGTATGATCTGGTTTCCCAAAATCGAAACATGGTTAATAAAAATAAAAAATTGTATTTACACAAAAAAGCCTGAAAAATTAAAAAGAATGCCGAATCCTAGGTCCTAAGGGGGAGGGAGAACTGGCATCATAAATAAGTTCAAAGTAAAATTTTAGGATTTTTGCCCTGTGCCCCATGCCATTTATTACCATATTTTAAAAACAACAATTATGTTACAAAGAAGAGGGTTTTATCGTCTGCATTTCTTCTTGATTCATGTCAGCTTCGCTTTCTTCTTAGCAGGTCCTTTATGCCCTTTGGCCTTTCTTCTTAAATTCCGCCTGTCCACCACAGGCACCTCCACTTCTATCTCCTCTGAGCTGCTATCCACAGTTTTTTCTGCTGATGGTGTAAACTGATCCAGTTGCTCAGAAGATGCTTCAGACTGTTCCTCTGACTGGTTCTTCTGTCCTGCGTTCTGTGCAAATGGCACATCTTCAAGTTCAACCTCTATCAAAGAACTCTGAGGAAGAGCTGTAGACGTTTCTTGGGGCTCAGGTACCCCCTCCTCACCCTGGTCTTCCAGTGAAGAAGTAGTATTGGGTGACAAATTTTCAGAGATGGATTCCTCAGAAAATTCAGCTATCACAGAGTTTGGAAAACCACTGTCAGATCGTTCTTCATTGGGGATAGTACCAACATTGTCTGAGCTCCCAAAATGTGCTTTCTTTCTGGGAACTAGTGGTAGTTTCTCTTCATTGTGCCCTTTTTCATCAGATGGGCCTTCGTCTAGCAACATTTCTGAGTCAGTTATATGTGAGGTCTAAAAATAAAAAACCTGGTGAACAAACTTTTACAGTATACTTCTTACATAAATTATTCTCAGACACTAGTATTCAGTGACAATGAACTGTGTTTTAAAGAATTCAGTACTTGGTCACTTTTGTTAATCAGGTGTACACATTCTGAACGCAAGTCAATTTTTTCAAAACCGACATGATAATCTGATTCCTGCTTTAAAGATATAATAACAAGAATTATTTTACCTCAAGAAGTACTTGGGACACTTTAAACTTCCTATGAAGGTTCTTTAAAACCATCAATGAACTAAAACTTTTTGTTGTCTTGGTATCACTGGAGCCAGAAGCAAGAGTCCTGGTGCTTGACACCGTGCCATCCCACTAAGTTTGACTATGGTTTCATCAGATGAAAGGTAAGGGCGATGGAAACTTCATACGTTTATTTAGGTGAAACGCTAATAAAATAATGCTATACAAATAGTTTTTTGGCCTTAAAGAGGAATATTCAAAAGTAAAAGTGAAATTTCTTTTAAAATATTCCATTAGGTTTTTCCCACTAGTCTAACCTATCTCCCCAATTAAAACAAGTTAATTGATCATAGACTGTATAAGCAACATTTTATCCATTTTTCTAAGCATCTCTCTAAATCTACAAAATAAAACTCATTTGAGGGCACCTGGGTAGCTCAGTTGGTTAAGTGTCCGACACTGGATTTTGGCTCAGGTCATGATCTTACCATTCAGTTCCTGAGATTGAGCCCCATGTCAGGCTTGTGCTGGAGGCACAGAGCCCACTTGGGATTCTTTCTCCCCCTCCCCCTGCCCCTTTCCTGCTCATTTTCTCTCAAAATAAATAATCTTGAAATAAAATTAAAGTAAAATAAAATATAAACCTGTTAACATAAGTCAGATATGTATGGATAAGTGTACATATATTAGAATTTATGGAATATTACTGACTGCATTTTCTTATAATACCTAACCTGGAGGATGTATATACTACAATGCCCCTTCCATGTCACCAACACTGGAACAGTTTGACTATAAAAAATTAAGTATCTCCCTCTTACCTTATCCTGTGCAACAGTCTCAGGGGGTTTAGAAGATTCTACCACCAGTGGAACAAGAGTTGCAGAGTCTTCACTGGAATTAAAAGACTGTAATTTTATTTCTTCATCTAAAACTTCACTAGTGGAGTCCTCCTCTTCAGTTGTAAGTGAGGTCTTAAGAGTATCATCCATTATCTCACCATTCATAGGCTCTAATTCAGATTCCTACATGATTTGGGGGGAAAAAGTCAGGACACAATTTTAAACTAATTTATTTGTCATACAAGGAGGGTCCATTCCCAGTCTCCACCTGTCATGCACTAGGACTCAAGATAAAGTCTTACCACATTATAGAACATGAGTTAAGGAATAGTCTGAGGAAAAGAGGAAACTTCTCAGGCAGGGACGGTAAAAGAAAGCACAAACTCCCCCTGTTCTCATGGAGACAGCAGACAGACCAGGGTGCTCTGCAGATACAGCGCAGGTCTGAGATGCAGTGAAGAAACCCTGTCCCCTTCTTGTTCTTCCTCCTTAGAGGGCGAGCATGAGTGGAACCTTTTCAGTAAAAAGGCACCAGACAGACTAGAGTTGATGCCAGCTCTTTACACAACACTTGGTCAGCACTTGACAGCTTTGGGGCCCGTGGGTAGTTACGGTTTACCCTACCAAGGGGAGGAAGCACTACCAGTCTTGTACGAAGCTCAGTTTGGATACAGCTTCTTGGAAAAAAAAAAAGCCCTCAATCTCAGTTCATTTTCCAGCCAACTCTTGGTCACTTCTTCAACAATCCTGCTCCTTACATCACATTAAATACAGAAGTACCAGTGAGTTGAGAAGACAAACCCTCCAAGTCTGAACTTCTTTTTCCCATGTTTATGAACACAAAATGCTTCTATTTAATGTTTAATAGTTCTAATGAATCTTAGGGAGGTTCTAATAGAAGGCATTGATTAATTACCCTTTTAAAACTTAGAAAACTCAAGGTTTCAGAAATCGATCTGTCTGGATTATGTAGGATCCCTACGATCATAGGGATATCGAAATCAGGGACTTAGAAAAACTTATCTGCCCAGACAGTATACAGACAAAGTAGACTGCACACAGAAGGTAATTATAATACAGTCCATAAACTGATCGACTAGGACAGGAAAACATGGTGAAAGGAAGAAAAGGAGAAAAACATAGCAAATGCTTAAAAAAAACCAGAATGTTGGTAACTAACTAAAAGAACCAACAGAAGAGAGAAACCTGTCCTTCAAGTTTTAGGTTTGGGAATGGAAGAGTAGAAAAAAAAAAATACAGGAAAAACGGCCCAATACAGAAATAATAAGAATAAAGATTATGTTGACTATAAGAAGATAAAATATGTCTACATAAAAATATTCGGAAGACAAGCAATATTGAAGCATTACAGTCTGAATCAATGTTCAAAGTCTAGAGTTACTAGTCTTCCCTACAGAGATGAGAGTTTAACCACTGGACTGGATGCATTTTCAAAGGAGAGAACATGTACCAAAGAGCAGAAGTCAAGAAGTGAGTCTTCCAGAATGTCCACAAATAAAAGGAAAAAAGGAAGAGAATAGACAATAAACCAAAACAAAACTTCAGAGATAGAAAACCAAGAAACCGAAATATAGTAGTGTTATAAGGCCTATGTCACATGGGACTAGAGAATATTGAAGAAGTCACAATAATCAATCTAGGTGAGGAAAGCCACTAAGTGTCACCGTGACCTACAAGAGTGTGCTCATTGTGCTGCTGGACAGATAAAACTGGCTACATGAAGAACATGACTAGAATCTTAAGGATTTTTAAGAGAGAGAAAAAGAGAGCATGAGGGGGGCGGGGAGAGAATCCTAAGCAGGCTCCACACTCAGCACAGAACCCAACATGGCATTTGATTCCACAATCCTGGGATTATGACCTGAGCTGAAATCAAGAGTTGGACGCTTGACCAACTGAGCCACCCAGGCGCCCCTAATCTTAAGTTTTTAAAAGAGAACAAAACCACAAATATATATTCCCATAAACATCTGGATGCGCATAAATCCCCTCTATAAGCATGTGGTTTACTGTCCAAATATCCTACAATACAAGAAAAAAAATGCCATTTAAAATTACAGTTTCATTGGGGCACCTGGGTGGCTCAACTGGTTAAGCATCTGACTACTGATTTAGCTCAGGTCTTGATCTTACAGTTCGTGGGTGCAAGTCCTGCGTTGGGGTCTGTGCTGACCACATGAGCCCGCTTGGGACTCTCTGTCTCCTCCTCTCTATCCCTCCCCTACGCAATCTCTATCTCTCTCAAAATAAATACACTTCTTTTTAAATAAAACATAAAAATATAGTTTCATGAAATAAAGGAGGCAGGAGCTAAAGTGGAACAAGTTAAGAAAATAAAATTGGTGGGGGCGCCTGAGTGGCTCAGTTGGTTGAGCGTCCAACTTAAGCTCAGGTTATGATCTCACCGTCCATGAGTTCGAGCCCCACGTTGGGCTCTGTGCTGACAGCTCAGAGCCTGGAACCTGCTTCAGATTCTGTCTCCCTGTCTCTCTGCCTCTCCCCTGCTCACACTCAGTCTCTTTATCTCTCAAAAATAAATAAATGTTTTAAAATAAAATAAAATAGGTAATGCATTTCACTTGTTCAGGTGCTGGCTGGACTTGGCAAAGAGGTAAAAGATTTCTAAAGAAACTTAACCATGTATGAAAGAAGAAATAAGGAATCTCTAGAGAGTCAAAGATTGAAAATGCTAAGGAAAAAGAAAAGGGGGCACCTGGGTGGCTCAGTGGGTTAAGGGTCCAACTCTTGGTTTTGACTCAGGTCATGATGTCATGGTTCGCAGGTTTGAGCCCCACGTCAGGCTCTGTGCTGACAGTGGGGAGCATGTTTGGGATTCTCTATCTCTCTCTCTCTCTGCCCCTCCCCACTCTATCTCTGCTTCTCTCAAAATAAATTAAAAAAAAAAAAAAAAAACAAGAACAGGAAATGGATAGGGAAGAATTAAAAAGATAAGGAAAATACTTGAGGAGCTGTAGAAGTCAGGCCAGATAAAGTTTTCTAGTGTTTAAAAAAATGAATTTAGTTATTTTTCCAGGAATATGCAATAAATTATAGTCTATATATATAGTTTATATATATATATATATATATAAATTTTTTTTAAACAATGAATCTTATCCTTCTAGCCAAAACACAGGTGCAACTAAGGGCTTGTTGACCTTAAGGCATTCTAACTGGTTCTACAAAGTGGAATTTACTGTCCTATGATTGGTCTCACTTTTTAAGTATGTTTAATTTCTTAAATTAAATTACATTTTAAAGGTACTGAGGGATAAACATTAGATAAACATCCTCTAGTTTATCTTTGCTGTAAGTCAAACTTACAGATTCGCATTGAAATATGAAATGATATTTGTCACTTCATCCTCTTCCCAACTCTAGTACTTGACCTTGCTTAGTATATATATAGATGCTTTTTAGGATTAAATACAATTTCTACTACCACTCTAAAATTTATCATCATATTTTTCTAACAATATCTGATTAGGAAAGTTAAAATTTAGTTCATTATTTAATAAGCAGGACCTCGTACCTTTTCACCATCTTGCTTTTCCAGACGTGCCTGGGTTTCTGGGGCGGGTCGAGCATCCTTGTCACTACTTTCATCCTCAAACTCAATCACACTTTGTTCAGGTCCTTCTTCCAGGAATTCTTCTGAGCTCTCTGATGTACGCACAGTAGACTCCAATCTAGAAAAGACCAACATTCTAACTTGTTTTATTAAGGATGAATATAAACTTTCAAGAGTCTGTTAATAAACACTTTATTAGTTCATTAGTTGAAAGAACCCACTAAGTGTTGTTCAGTCAACAACTTCCAATCTTACAGTCCAAAGGTATTCTCTCTTCTCACAACCTTGTCCTCTTTCTACCTTTTTCTCCAATTTGAATAGTAACCTCACCATCTCCTCAAGCATGTAAACTAAATCCTCCTTTTACTCTCTATCTGTATCTCACTGGCTCTTATTCCGTTAGAATGAACATACAACCCAGTTTACCTGAGACACTCCAGTTTGTAGCTTTTTTACCAGCACTGGCACAATCATTAGAAATGCCTCTTTCATTCTCAAAAGTATCAGTTTGGACAACAAATGATGTGGTTTCATTCTACCTTCAAAATGCCTTTTAAATTAATATCTCTAATTTTCTGTTCCCATATTCATGGCCTTTCTTCAGGTCCCAATGTTCTGTGGACCGCCGTAACTTTGTCCTAACTCATCTTCAAACTTGTAGTACATACATTCTTTAGTATAGCTGTCAGAGCTCTGTTCATAATACACTTATCTATATCTGTGATAACCCAGCTCAGAAAATTCTAATGGTTCTCTATGGCTCAAGCAATAAAGTATGCCTCCTTACAAAGCCTAACATGACCATATCCCGTATTATATATATATATACACATATATACACACATATATATAGGTTTACTTAAACACCTGAAAACATCAAACATTTATTATCTTGTTTCTGTGGGTTAGGAACTCAGGTGCGGCTTAGCTCTGGCTCAAGGTCTCATGGAGTTGCAATCAAGCTGACTGTTGGGGATGCAGTCTCATCTGAAGATCTCACTGGGAAGTGTTCCCCCTCCAAGCTCACTCACACAGTTGCTAGCACCATTCAGTTCTTCATGCAAACCAATAGACTGAGGACCTAATTCCTTAGAGACTGTTGCCACATGGTATCTCCTCATAGGGCTGCTCATAGTATAGCAGCTTGCTTCTCCCCTCCCCGCCCCCCCCCTCCCGGCATGAATTATCCTCCTGGGACTCGTCCACCAGGCAAAGGAGGTCCTCTTGCTCATCATGATCACCAAGTACTTCGATGAGTCGCTCATGCTGCTACATGCCTGCTGGCCTGAGACCCAGACTCCTATTTTTATTTCCCACTAGATGGTACCATTTACACTATACTTCAGTTACCTTATTACCATTCCTCTTAGCTTTGTGCATGCTATTCCTATAGTCTAGATCTGCATGGTGCAATACAGTAGCCACAATGTATGTCATTATTTATATTAATTAAAATTAAATAAAATTAACAATTCAGTTCCTAAGTTGCACTGGCCACACTCCAATTGCTCAATGAACACATAAGTAGGGCTGCCATATTGGGCAGAGCAGATAAAGCACATTTTCATCATCACAGTAAGTTTTCTAGACAACCCTGGCATATATCAGGGGTCAGCAAACTTTTCCTTTAGGTTTAATGGGCCATATGGTTTCTGAAAAACCACTCAACTCTGCCACTGTAATGCAAAAGCAACCATAGCAAATATGTAAGCTAATGACAATGGATGTATTACAATAAAATTTTATTTACAACAATCGGTGGTGGGTCAAATTTGATACGTAGACAACAGTCTGTGAGCCCATGGACTAGAAAGTCTTCTCTCCCAACTCTGCTTGTTGAGTTTCAACTTCTCTGAAGCCCTGGTCCATGTCAAATCTCTCCTTCTGCATCTACACCACTTTGTAATTCCATTATTATACCATCATAATCCACCTGGTAGTGTTCTTAACCTGTGTCACAGGTACAGATAATGTGTATTAGAAACCACTAGGCAGTCAGTTCTTCAAGGACAAAGATGAAGTTGTATTCTTTGTTTAGTCCTACTATTACTGTTCTATTTATGAAAAACAAAATTCGGCCAGGAAGAGATGGTTGTAAGGCAAATGAGCTCTAGTTCTCTGGCTTCTGAGGCTTCAGGTTTGTAGGAGGGAGGGTGCAGCGAGCAAAAAGAATCCACTGCAGTTGGTCCTTGGCAGCTCTCCTGTTGACCTCCACGCAACGTACCCACCACCACTGCTGGTTGGAGCATTTGCCACTGTGCAGCAAAGAAATGGTTATGGAGAAGCCCAGTCTGCTACTTACAGGATGGAAGTCTGTGAGGTAATATTATACTTCACTGAATAAGGCTCCAAAATATTTACACAGGTTTTGTAGAAGGAATTCTTACTATGTTCAGGATGGAGTAGATGCTAGTGGAAACCCCAGGTGGCTGCTTATAGCCAAAATGATATACACCACAAAGTTATTATCTCTGAACTTCAGTGAATGTCATACTAAAATTCGTCACGTGGATGCTCATGCAACCTTGAGATGGAGTAGAAGATGGAGAATCAGAAGGGGAGATAGAAGAGGAACAAGAAGAAAGGCAACCATCCCCAGAACCCAGCAAGAAAATGCTGATAGCAGTAACTATGAAACTCAGCCCGGCTAAAGGCACAGACGAAAGAGTCCTGTCAGGAACCTGCACCTGAGCCAGAATCTGAAACAAAGACTGAAGAACTAAAGTCACAAGTGGAGAAGAACTTTGAAGAATTAGAGAAGTCTACTTCTCCTCTTGATGAAACTGTTTCTCTGCCACAGAGAAACCACCAAAGCCACCAAAGCTAAACCAGAAGTTCAGACTCAGCCACCTCGTGTGCATCGACAACGACCTATGGAACAACCTGGCTTCCCTCCTCGAGGACCCAGACCAGGCAGAAGAGATCCTGGACAGAATGAATCTGACAACCATAGAATAATTCACTATCCAGACAGTCATCAACTTTTTGTTGTAACTTCCCACATGATATTGATGAAAACGAACAGAAAGTTCTCCATGAGCTTTGGAAAGTGTGAAACTTCACATCAGTAGCAAGGGTGTTGGGGGAAAGCTTCCAAACTTTGTGGGTTTTGATGACTCGGAACCAGTTCGGAGAATCTTAACTGCAAAACTAATTAGGTTTCGAGGGGAAGTATGTTTAATGTGGAAGAGGAAAAAACAAGAGTGCGAGAGAGCAAGAGAGCAAGAGAGCAGAGGTGGTGGTGGTGACGGCAGGCACATGGAGTGCCATGATCGGGGTCCTGGACTCCACGTGGAATGGTGGGCGGTGGAAAGATGCGTGACCAGGATGGAAGAGGACCTCCTCCAAGAGGTGGCGTGGCATAGAAACCTGGCTCTGGAAGAGGAACCGAGCAGGGGGAAGGCCGCTTCACAGGACAGCGTCGCTGCGGCTCCACCGCCGGCAGGCTTAGCAGGGGGTACGTTATTCATCGTGTTTGCACTCTTGTTCATTTTCTTCATTTGGTTTTGGAATGTGACACAGCCTTTTTGGTCATTTCTTTGATGTGGAAAGCATCTTTCGGTTATGAGTTAAATTGAGGCGGACATTATTTCTCCAATGTCACAACAGGTTTCACACTGTTAATTTCTAAATCTAGACTTGGAGAATCAAGGACTGAGATATGACCACATCTTAAATTAGCCACAATAAAATGAACTTAAAAGGATATGCCCAACTCAACTCAGGTCCTCTGAGGTAAAAAAAGAATCCCTGCTGCCCGTTTTGTTTAAGTGTTACTGTTTCTGCCTGCTAATGCTGGAAACACAAACAGTGCAATTTGTGCAACTGGAGAATCTTGCCTTTTTTCTTAGTTCTCCCTAAAAATACAACCCAACAGGAACTTGCTACGCATTCATCAAAATGCACTCCTGGGTATTCTGAATTGGTGAACATGACATCTGCAACAAGAGGCAACAAGGGGAAAAAATCTTTCATCTCTTTTTCCAGTATAGTCTGTGAAATGAGGAAGGCATTTTATCTGCTTGCTGTGATCAGCGTGTGTACACATAAACCTTAACAAGACTACAAGTATATTTCAGAAGGGAATCATTTAATTATAAACTAATAAAAATCAGAACTCTAAATGCTACGATCTTGAATATTAGGCTACATTTAGTAGCTCCGTATCTAAGATTTTTCTCCCTGCCCCTCTTCAGTACAGGGATGGCTGGCTGCTCAACACACTCCTCCTCCCCTTTGCCCTTTAAGCTGTGTACAGTGAAGATGGCCTTTACTGTGTTTCTGTCTCTGGTAATGTAATAAGCAAGATGATGCCTTCTATCAATACATCATTCCAGTCTTGCTGGTAATTTTGTACAGTATCATGTATGAACTGCTGTGCTGCAAAGCCAAATGGCTGCAAAATGCTGAAAAATCACCGAAGTGTAAAAAAATTGCAGTATCTTTAAAATCAGTAAAATTGACTAGCATATTAAAAAAAAAACAGGGGCGCCTGGGTGGCTCAGTCGGTTAAGGGTCCAACTTCGGCTCAGGTCATGATCTCGCAGTCCATGGGTTGGAGCCCTGCGCTGGGCTCTGGGCTGTCAGCTCAGAGCCTGGAGCCTGCTTCATATTCTGTGTCTCCCTCTCTCTCTGCCTCCTCCACTCATGCTCTGTCTCAAAAATAAATAAATCTTTAAAAAAAATTTCACAATTATTCTGGGATGTTCAATTTAAAACATACTGGTACCCAGCAACTGCACTATGAGGTATTTATCCAAGGGATACAGGTGTGCTGTTTCAAAGGGGCACATGCATCGAATGTTTATACCAGCACTATCAACAATAGCCAATGTATGGAAACAACTCAAATGTCCATCAACAGATGAATGGATAAAGATGTATACACACACACACACACACACACACACACACACACACAATGGAGTATTACTTGGCAATCAAAAAGAATGAAATCTTGCCATTTCTAACTACGTGGACGGAACTAGAGGGTATCATGCTAAGCGCAATTAGCCGGTCAAAGAAAGACAAGTATCTTACGACTTCACTCATATGAGGGCTTTAAGATACAAAGGAGATGAACATAAAGGAAGGGAAGCAAAAATAATATAAAAACAGGGAGGGGGACAAAAACATAAGAGACTCTTAAATATGAAGAACAAAAAGAGGGTTACAGGAGGGCCTGTAGGAGACGGGATGAGCTAAATGGCTAAAGGGAACGAGGAATCTACTCTTGAAATCATTGCTGCACTGTATGCTAACTAACTTGGATGTCAATTTTTTAAAAATAAATAAAAAAATAAAAAACATAAAATGCACTGGTATTTTCCCTTCAAAGAGAGTGTTGTATCAAAATGTTACTCAGTAAGAAAACCGTAATTATGTAACCTCTTACCTTTTCACAAGTTACTAGATTCAAATATTTAGTTATACATGCCTCTAACATGAATTTTTCACCAAAATAAAACATTTACATAATTATTCAATTATCCAAATTTAAAATTATTTACATAATGCAATCAGTATAGCTACAGAATTTTCTACTTGAGTACGATAATTTCACAGATGAAAAGGCAAAACTATGAACAGTTAACTCAGGAATAGAGGGTAGGACTATTAAGAGAAAAGTCTAGTTTCACTAAAAATTTGAAATCCTGCTTTCTTTATGATTCCAAGGAAGATAGGATAAAATTTTGACCAGAAGGTTCTGTTGATTCAGCAGGCCATTAAGTTCCTAGAGGGGCTGACTGAACTTGTGTTATATTCAATAACCCAGTAAAATACATCAGTTATAAAATAATACCTAACGTTTTTAAAAAACTGACTAAACCTCAGCATTACTAAAAACTACAGCTATTGGGGCACCTGGGTGGGTCAGCTGGTTAAACGTCCAACTCTTGATCTCAGCATCTTGAGTTCGAACTCCGTGTTGGGCTCCATACTGGGTGTGGAGCCTACTTTAAAAACCAAAACCAAAACAAAACAAAAAAACAAAACCAAAAAAACTACAGCTACTGTCAAAAGATAGTGATAGGGGCGCCTGGGTGGCTCAGTCGGTTAAGTGGCCAACTTCGGCTCAGGTCATATCTCACGATCTGTGAGTTCGAGCCCCGCGTCGGGCTCTGTGCTGATGGTTCGGAGCCTGGAGCCTGCTTCGGATTCTGTGTCTCCCCCTCTCTCTGCCCTTCTCCTGCTCACACTCTGTCTCTATGTCTCTCAAAAATAAATAAAAACATTAAGAAAAAAAAATTAAAAAAAAAAAAAGATAGTGATAATGACTCATTTGGGATAATATAATCACTAGAAAATTCTCTTGCATTTTCAAAAAAGAGATTACATTGTGGGCTTATTTTACTCTCTTACTATCAACTTCTCACTGTAACATGTCTAAGTGACACTTACCACTGGTAACTGTAATCAGTAATCCTGCAGAAGTCAAATACAGACTCTTACACCAAGGTTATCTGTACACAGACAATGTACTAACAGGTTCCACCTTCAAAACTAAATACTAATAATGACAATAAGAATAACAAAATAATAACAGTAAAATAAATAATACTTTACTTGTTTACTGAAGCTGTAGGTGAAGTCTGGGGAGTCTTTTCCTCTTCTCCCTGTGAACTACTAAATTCAGAATCCTGAAACCGCTTTCCAATCTTCGGCCGCTTTAGATGACTACTACTTCGAGTACGAGTAGAAACTGGTGTTTTTTCATGACCTGAGAAAAAACAGCAAACCTACAATTAATTCATTAAGTCTTGAAAGGATTACCTGTCACACTACACACAAATTTAAAAACCATGCTAGCTTACATATATGCCCCCCAGTACACATTTCTTTCTCTCCTTTATATCAGGCTAAGAAACAATGTCAATGTCTTTTTA
Source organism: Paguma larvata (assembly GCA_030068075.1). Taxonomy (NCBI): domain Eukaryota; kingdom Metazoa; phylum Chordata; class Mammalia; order Carnivora; family Viverridae; genus Paguma; species Paguma larvata. The sequence goes on along the minus strand of CM057826.1, from coordinate 95,327,715 downwards.
TAAATTATGAAATAACTTTGCATTATTCACTCCTCACATTTCCATACTGCACTGAGCTGTGCGATGTATTTTGCATTTTCACTTTTTATCTCTCCCAATAATCTTGGGAAATAAACAAGGTAGACATCACTCACCCTATTGTACTGATAAGAAAATGAGGAAAAGAGAGGTGTGACAGCTTGCTTTGTTCATACAACAAGACCAGTGGTACTGGTGGCATTAGAACTCAGCTCTAAATTTAACAGATGACCATAAGGGAAGACAAGGGAAAATAAGATACCAACAGAGAGAGAGGCAAACCATAAGAGACTCTTAAATATGGAGAACAACTGAGGGAGGGGTAGGGGGTTGGAGGAGTGGAGAAAATGGGGAATGGTCACTGAGGAGGGCACCTGTTGGGATGATCACTGGATACTGTATGTAAGTGATGAATCATGGCAATCTGCTCCTGAAGCCAAGACTACACTGTATGTAGGCTAACTTAACAATAACTTGACATCTCCCACCCCTAAATTCTAGTGTCTCACATACTGGTAGATCAGCTAAATTTCTTACCTTCAGAAGTACTTGCAAAGGCATCTTTTAGAGAGTCGATCTAAAACAGAGATAGATTAAAGACAAAACTTTTAGATCATTTTTTCTCCCTATGAATCTAGTTCATTCAGGGTCAAAGAAAACCTTTTGAAACGTTTTTCAAATAGCACTTTTTGTACTCACTATTCATCAATTAAGGATACTTACTTAAGAAATTAAAAGGCTATGTTATAGGCTTAGGTTATCAAGATGATGAGCACTTACCAAGTCATCTAATATGTTGTCATTGCGACACACTGGAGTTTCCTGGTGTTCTGTCCTCAACTACCTTTTCTTCTCTGTCCACATGCTCTCCCTGCGTAATTTTATCTACTACCTTTACTTCAGTACCTATTTGCTGATGAATCCAAACATATAATTTAATCTCCCCAACTCTTCCCTGATTTCAAAATTCTCTTTCAATGAAATACAGATGGCTCCAATTTCATAACCAACTTGTCCAAATTGAACTCTTATCTTTTCCCAATATTATTCTCTATCTTGGCTAATGGCAATAACAATTCTATCAGCCATTCTAGCCAAAAACCTGTAAGATGGTAGTGACTTCATAACCCTTATTCAGCAAACCACAAAGCCTACCAATTCTGACAAATCTCTCAAAACTGTCCCCTCCTTTGTATTACCAAAGCTTTAGTTCATGCCTTTATCATCTTTAAAGTGAACTATTCCAATAGCCTCATCCCTGGTATCTCTTGTTCTAACCACACACTCTGTAATTCCCTCCAACCTGATGACAGAAATGCTTCCAAGTCACAAACTGTGCCACTCTTTTGCTTGAAAAACAAAAACCAAAAAACTTCAATGGTTTATCACTGCCTAGAATACAAACTCTCAGCCTCTTCAAAACCGAATACCTCTTACATACCAAATATGTCATTTCCTTTCACACCTCTCTTTTTTACACGCTAGCTTTTAGAATGCTCTAACCTTTGTCACAAAACTCCCACCCACCCTTTGCAAGTCAGCTTGATTGCTACTTTCCCTATGCTACTCCTTGGGCAGAATTAGTCCCCTCTGCTAGGTATCGTCAATCACTTGTTACATGCTCTGTTAAGGCAATTATAATCCTGTAGTTTATTTATTTGTTTCCAATAACGACCATCTACTTCTCCCATGCTTGCAAGAACCATATTTTTGTACATCCAGTGCTTGCCACAGCATCTACTTTATTATACCAACTACTATCCCATTCTTCATCACACATTTACTGAAACCCTACAACATAGTAGACACAGAGACCTTAAGGTCTATTGATAGGACACAAACAAGGGTAAACTGTGACGGATGACTAGACAAAAACCCGGTCTTCAAGAAACCTGCAGTTCAACTAGACAAAGTTAAGACATAAATAAAGATCAATAAGTAAAAGATAGAAAAGATTAAGACAAATACACGTAACGTTTTATGTCCCAAAATAGGAAAAAGCAAGTAGAAATACCATCACCACCTAAAGAATAAATCATGTGTTGATCGCTTGACAGTGTATATCAAAACATTAAGTGTACAATTTGTCAAAATATGTACAATTTTCATCAATTATACCTCCAAAAGGCTTTAAAAATGTAGTTAAAATAAACAAGACCACTTCCCCATGTGGTTACTGATAAAAAGATTAAAAATAGTTTAATGGGAGAAATATTTACCTTGAACTAATTAAAATCTTAATCTGAATAAGAATTTCTAAAATGAAAGAAAATCCTATTTACGCTGCCAACCTTATGATATGGTTTAATATATATTCTCATTTAAAAGTATTTGGCGTATTATTAAAGTAAATCATTGTTCTCACTACATGTATAGGGAGAGTAGGTTTTTTCTGCATTCACTGTTTTATGTCTGACCAATACTACATAAATCTGAGTGTATCTGAGGAATCTGGGCCACAATATAGTCGAACCCAAGCCTATCATGAAGTTTGAAGTTCCAAACGTAGAAAAATTAAAAACAGGTCCTTATATGTAATAGTATTTACGTTATCCTTAAAAATGTCTCGGGGCAGCTGGGTGGCTCAGCCAGCGTCCAACTCTCCATCTCGGCTCAGGTCATATCTCGTGGTTTGTGAGGTTGAGCCCGTGCCAGGCTCTGCGCTGACAGCATGAAGCCTGTTTGGGATTCTCTCCCTCTCTCTGTCCCTCCCCGCGTGCACTCTCTCTCTTTCTCAAAATAAGTATACAAACGACAACAAAAAATGTTTCAAAAATGTTCAGTCAACACTCATGCTAATGAAGGCAGGAAAATGGGGCACAAATAAATCCCCAGAGCATGTGTCCCTGAAAGGTTACCTAGTATTTGCAAAGTGCACTACATTCCACCAAGACCTAGCGTATATAGCCTCAAACTTCCCACAATAACTTCTACTTACTAGAAGTGACCTACTTACTAGTATCACTTCTAAAAATTTATCTGTGCGAGGAAAGCATTACATAGGCAAAAGATGCATGTATAAATATGTTAACTGCTGGGCCCCCTACGTACGTAAAAAACTTAAGTATAATATGTCAAAGAAATAAACAATAATATTTCCATATAATAGCATGCTGCTACTTGAAAATCATGTTTTAAACAGTAATGCCATAGGAAATGCTTGCAATATTATGTTAATGGAGAAAAACAGATGCAGCACAACAGAAAACACGAATGTACACAGATACATGTTTTATAATACATATGAAATACAAATAAATATAAAAATGTTCACAGCTGCCGTATCTAGGATAGTGGAATTACAGATTTTTTCATTTGTATTATTGTGCGTTCCAAATTATTTTTCAAGGAAAATTAAGTCCCTAGTAACCAATTACCAGGAAATACCAAGAAAACTAGCACAGTAAAAATTACTAAGTTTGGTGAATGAACTGTAACGTTTACAAAATTAAATATTAGCTGAATCAAGTTTAAAGAAACAGAGAAAGCATTTCCTACAATTAACATACAGTGTACCTACAGTTGGCTGCATCTCACTAGACTGATTGTCTTCAGTTTCTGCTTCATATTCTGGAACAGATGCAAGACCATATTCTCCAGACACAGGTCTTTTAGCTTCATTTTGAGAAACTGCTGTGTACAGAAGAATTTTAAAAATTGTAACCCAATCAGTATTTGCTTTCAATGGTTACACTGTTTGTACTGATTTTCAGGAAAGCCCTGAATAGCATCCTGAACAGAACAATGTTGAAAATCTAGGTGTGGAGTATCTCCTTCATCTAATCTCCTTATAATGAAACCTTGCAATTACAATAAGTATTAGCTATCTGTATTTAGTGACTATAAGGACAGATGCATGAGATTGGGAACTACCCTGTGTTCCCTTGATGCCTGTTCTATGCTGATTCAGTGTCTGTGTATACTTCTTACCCAACAATTCCTACCAGAGTATTAGATTCTGCTGGGCTATTATTCTAGGTCCTCTTATTATTAGTAACTCAAATGTTAATACCTAACAAAAATTCAAACTTTAGAAAAGAGGTCTGTTACTAGAGAGGTCCATTATAATACACCGTAACTCTGGACTAGAAGACACAACCATCAACAGGCACTGGTTTTTAAGCTGGGAATGTGTTCAAACTGAAAACCTGTAATTCTTACCTGTCATTTTAAGCGTTTCTCTCTGTAATGCTCTAGTGACTGGTATTCGCTGGTACCAGTGTCCAACACCTTCAACTTCCCAAAGGAGTTCATGATCTCCTGGATACTTTTCAAAGTACTGCTTGCAAGCTGAAAAATACATTGAGAATTTTCTAGGAATCCCAGATATCAATTGTTTTGGAAAACAGAAAGAAGAGAAAGCTGCTGAACTCACTTAAAAACAAGGCAATTCAAGAAAATCACATAGCAGGCTCATTTATGAAAATTTTAACATGATCAAAAATAAAAATCCTGATAAAAGATGCGCTTCTAGTAAGAAGTTGCGACAGCCAAGGTCAAAAAAGTTGTTGCCTGTTTTCTCCTCTAGTATTTTGATGGTCTCTTGCCTTACATTTAGGTCTTTCATTCCTTTTGAGTTTATTTTTGTGTATGGTGTGCGAAAGTGGTCCAGGTTCATTCTTCTATATGTCGCTGTCCAATTTTCCCACCACCATTTGCTAAAGAAACTGGGTTTTTTTTGTTTTTTTTTTTTTTTCCCATTGCATATCCCTTCCTGCTTTGTCAAAGATTAGTTGGCCATATGTTTGTGGGTCCATTTCTGGGTTGTCTATCCTGTTCCACTGATCTATGTGTCTGTTTTTGTGGCAGTACCATACTGTCTTGATGACTACAGCTTTGTAATACATTTTGAAGTCCAGATTTATAATGCCTCTAGCTTTGGTTTTCTTTTTCAACATCACTTGGGCTATTTGGGGTCTTTTCTGGTTTCAGAATTGTTTGTTCTAGCTCTGTGAAGAATGCTGGTGTTATTTTGATAGGGATTGCACTGAATGAGTAAACTGCTTTGGGTAGAAGAGCCACTTTAAAAATATTTGTTCTTCCAATCCATGAGCCTGGAATGTTTTTCCATTTCTTTGGGTCTTCTTCTATTTCTTTCATGAGCTTTCTATAGTTTTCAACATAAAAATCTTTTACCTCTTTGGTTAGGTTTATTCCTAGGTATCTTATGGTTTTTGGTGCCATTATAATTGGGATGGATTTCTTGATTTCTCTTTCTGCTGCTTCATTATTGGTGTACAGAAATGCAACTGATTTCTGTACATTGATTTTATATCCTGCAACTTTGCTAAATTCATGGGTCGGTTCTAGCAGTCTTTTGGTAGGGTTCTTCAGGTTTTCCATGTAGAGTATCATGTCATCTAGAAGAGTGAAAGGTTTGACTTCTTCCTTGCCAATTTTGATGCCTTTTATTTATTTTTGTTGCATTGCTAAGGCTAGGATTTCCAGGACTAGGTTGAAAAACAATGGTGAGAGTAAACATCTCTGTCACGTTCCCAACCTTAGGTGAAAAGCTCTCAGTTTTTCCCTACTGAGGAGGATATTAGCGATGGGTCTTTTGTATATAGTCTTTATGATCTTGAGGTATGTTCCTTCTGACCCTGGTTTATTAGGTTTTATCAAGAAAGGATTCTATAATTTGTTAAATGCTTTTCCTGAATCTATGGAGAGGATCATTTGGTACTTATCATTTCTTTTATTAACATGGTGTATCACATTGGTAGATGTGCAGATATTGAACAAGTCCTACAGCCCAAGAATAAATTCCACTGCACTGTGATGAATAATTCTTTTAATGTATTGTTAGATTTGATTTGCTAGTATTTTGTTGAGAATTTGTGCATCCATGTTCATCACGGAAATTGGTCTGTAATTCTCCTTTGTAGTGGTGTCTTTGGTTTTGGGATCAAGATAATGCTGGCCCCAAAGAATGAGTTTGGAAGTTTTCCTGCCATTTCTATTTTCTGGAACAGCTTCAAAAGAATAAGTATTAACTCTTCTTTGAATGTTTGGTAGAACTCCCCTGGGAAGCCATCCAGCTCTAGACTCTGGTTTGTTGGGAAATTTTTGATTACTGATTCAATTTTTTTATTGGGTCTGTTCAAAGATTGCCCAAATTGTTGGCATATAACTGCTTTTATTATTCTATTATTATTTGTTTTTCTGCAGTGTTGGTTGCACTCTCTCCTCTTTCATTCGTCCACAGAAACTTCTTACTAGACATATCTCCAGAAGCAAGGAAAACTAAAGCAAAAATGAACTACTGGGACCTCATCAAGATAAAAAGCTTCTGCACAGCCAAGGAAACAAAAGAAATAAAAGGTAACCTATGGAATGAGAGAAGATATTTGCAAGTGACATACTGGATACAAAGTTAGTATCCAAAATCTATAAAGAACTTATCAAACTCAACACCCAAAAAACAAATAATCCACTGACGAAACGGGCAAAAGACATCAACAGGCACTTCTCCAAAGAAGACATCCAGATGGCCAACCAATACATGAAAAATATGCTCAACATCACTCATCACCAGGGAAATGCATACGAAAAACACAATGAGATACCACCTCACACCTGTCAAAATGGCTAAAATTAACAACTCAGGAAACTAGAGATGTTGGCGAGGATGTGGAAACGGGGGAACCCTCTTGCACTGCTGGTGGGAATGCAAACTGGTGCAGCCGCTCTGGAAAACAGTATGGGGGTTCTTCAAAAAATTAAAAATAAAACTACCCTATGACACAGCAAGTGTACTGCTAGGTATTTAGCCAAGGATACAGAAATGCTGATTCAAAGAGGCACATGCACCTCAATGTTTATAGCAGCACTATCAACAACAGCCGAATGATGGAAAGAGACCAAACATCCACTGACTGATGAAGGTATACACAGACACACACACCCTGGAATACTACTCGGCAATGAAAAGAATGAAATCTTGCCATTTGCAACAATGTAGATGGAACGAGAGTGTATTATGCTAAGCAAAATAAGTCGGTCAGTGAAAGATAAATATCATATCACTCATATGTGGAATTTTAAGACAAAATAGATGAACAAAGGGGAAGGGAAGCAAAAATAAGATAAAATCAGAGAGGGAGACAAACCATAAAAGACTCTTGAATACAGAGAACAAAGTGAGGGTTGGTGGAGGGCTGTTGGTGGGGGGATGGCCTAAATGGGTGATGGGCATTAAGGAGGGCACTCATTGTGATGAGCACTGGATATTATACGTAAGGGATGAATCATTAAGTTCTCCTAAAACCATTATTACACTATATGTTAACTAATTTGGATTTAAATAAAATTGAAAAATAAAAATAATAGAAATAGAAAAAATGAGAAAACAATGTCTCACCACCACCGCTCCCCCCTCAAAAAAAAAGAGAAAAATTACTAAATGTTACTAGGGGGCATAAAATTAAAACAAAAGGATTATTCAACTCAATAGTGTAAAACCACCAATTATTCAGTAAATTCCATGCAATTTTAAACAAATTCCAAACAAGTTTATTTTTTAGGAAAACTTGTCAAAACTTGACCCAAATTCAAAATGAAAGAACAAAGAGTTAGGAAAGGGTATGGAAGAAAAGGGGGGGGGGGATAAAATACGTGGGGGAAACATGAACAGAAAAAAACCCCACTTACTCTAAAAACTTGGCAAATGTTAGAGAAGGCATTATATCTCAGGGAATCAGATAAACTATCAAAATAGTAAGTAATGCTAGAACAAAAATCCATACAGAAAAAAAAAGTCAGATTCCTGACCTCATGACCACACCATTCATATCATTAAATTCTAGATGGATTCTAAAACCTACTAAGAAAAGCAAAATGTTTAAAAGAAGACCTGGCTGGCTCAGTCCTAAGAGCATGTGACTCTTGATCTTGGGGTCACCAGTTTGAGCCCCATGTTGGGTGGAGAGATTACTTAAATAAAACCTTTAAAAAAAATACCAAAGAAAACATAGAGAAATCCTCTGGGACGTTACCGTGCTGAACGATTTCTCATGAAAGATAAAAAAAAAAATCACAATCGATAATGAAATATTGTATTAAAAGTTTAAAACTTTCTACCAGGAACAATGCAACAGAACTTTCTACAATAATGGAAACATCTTATGTCATCGCAGTCCAATACAGAAGCCACTACTACTTCCGTAAGGCTACTGAGGAACTCAGTGTATAATCTCACTTAATTTTAACTAAATTGAAATTATATTTAATTTATATTAGTGACTGCTATACTGGATGTCATAGTTTTATATTAAAAAGATATTATAAAGACAAAGATTAGGAGGTGTTCAGGATACGACAAAGGGTTAGTATTCTAAGCATATTAAAAAATCCTAAAATTGAGTTAGAAAGACAAAATGATCCCAGAGAGAAACTGGTAGAGGCTATGAAAAGGACATCCACACATAATGCAAACTGAAAGATCACTTAACAAAAGAAGGTAAACCTCACTAGCTGCAAAGGAAATGCAAGATAAAACAGTAAGATACCATTTCCACACCCATCAGATAATAACAAGCATCCAAAGACTAAGGAAAAGGGAAACTCCCACATTCTGCTGGTGTGAAAACAATTTTGCAATAGTTGGTAAAGTTGAAAAGACGTATTTTATGCTCCAATTCTACTTCTGAATATATACCCTAAAGACTTACACATGTACAAGAAGACATTTAAAATATTCACTACAGGACTATTTTTAAATGGGGGTGGGAGGTACAACCTACGTGCCCATCACCAAGGGATACATGAGTAAGACAGTATGTATACAATAAAATACTATGCACCCACTACAGAAAACTACAGCTATAGGGATCGACATTGATAAGTGTATAAAAAAGGTCAGTAAAAAAGCATGTTAGTATAGGTTCAAAATGATGTCATTTACATGAAGTTTAAAAACATACTGGAGTGTCTAAGTAGCTGTGACTTTGGTTCAGGTCAGGATCTCACAGTTTTTGAGTTTGAGCCCCACATCGGGCTCTGTGCTGACAGCTCAGAGCCTGGAGCCTGCTTCAGATTCTGCATCTCCCTCTCTCTCTGCCCCTTCCCTGCTCGTGTTCTCTTTCTCTCTCTAAGAATAAATAAACTTAAAAAAAAAACATATTAAACAAAATTATGCAGCCTCTGTGAGAAATAACTTCGCAATTCCTCAAAAAGTTAAACACAGAATTACCATATAACCCAGCAAATCCACTCTCAGCTACATACCCAAAGAACAGAAAGCAGGGACTCAAACAGGTATATCTGTATACCAATGTCTATAGACAGCATCATTCATAGCAGCCAAAAGGTAAAACAATCCAAGTGTCCGTCAAAAGATGAATGGATGGATAAATGAAATGTGACATATTCACACAGTGAATGTGGCTAATGCCACTGAATTGTATATATACAAGTAGTGCAAATGACAAATCTTATGTTACATATATTTTAGCCCAAAAACACTTAAAAGTTTTTAAAATAAAAAAGCTAGGGGCACCTGGGTGGCTCAGTTGGTTAAGCACTCAACTTCGGCTCAGGATGTGATCCCACAGTTCGTGAGTTTGAGCCCTGCTTCTTTCTCTCTCTCTCTCTCTTCCCTCTTTCTCTCTCCTCTCTGCCCCTTGTGGGATTCCCTCTCCCCCACCCCACCCCTCACTGACTTGAGCCCTCTCTCTCTCTCAAAAATAAATAAATAAATAAATAAAATAAAATACCAAACTAAATAATGCCTTATAGTGTTTATGTACACAGATCTAGGTATGAAACTGAGGACAGAAGAATATACACCAACTTCAGGAACTCTTATCACTGGAGAGGAAAGGAAAAGGGGAATGGGAGAATGGAGGGGTCCAAAGAGAACATCAACTGTATCTACGAGGTTATATTTAGTTCTCCCTAAAAGTTAGTATCAACAATACAGCAAAACCTGAACAAGTGTTAATCTGGATAATGGATACATTGACACTAGGCTACTATTCTCTCAATTTTTTTCCTGTACATTTGAAAATGTTTATACACATTTTCTAGTTTTAGTTTCTATACCTATCAGAAAGACGTAGCACAATATGCCACACTGAGTCATTTGTCTGAATTTAAATGACTAGAATAGGAGAGAATGCCTTACGTAGGCAGCCCCTAAACTGTTATTAAAATGAAAACTTAAAAGAAATAGAATATAAGATCAAATGTACTTAAGAAGCATGAGAAAACTACATGTAAAGCATCACAAGATTTAGAAGAGGAAAGATATGTTTTTGTTGGGGAGAAATCAGGCAAGGCTTTCAGTCTAGGCCCTAATAACAAAGAGGCAGATTCTGGAAAACTCAAGATAATTAACCATAGAGTTACTACAAATTTACTGATGTTGCTGGGTGCAAAATTAATACAAATCAATATTTTTCATATTTATAACTAGGAAGAAGAAATGATGTAAGAAAATACAACACTTATAATACCAACAAAAAAAAATTCCTAAATATATGCCATTTTTCCTATGTTAGTTCTAAGTACTGTATGGAGAATACACACATGCTAACCAGTCTGAACACAATCCTACAGTTATACATATTACAGAATTATAATATTGTTGGATAGAAAAGAAAAACAACAAAGTCGATTCTCCATAAGCTAACATGTAAGGGTTTTTTTGTTCTTGTTGTTTTTAATTTTTAAAAATTTTAATTCAAGGATAGTTGACATACAGTGTTAAATCAGTTTCAGGTGTACAACAGTTACACATATAGATTCAACAGTTACATGTACTGCTCCTGCTCATGAAGGTAAGTGTACTCTTAAATCTCCATCACCTTTATCACCCATCCCTTCATCTACCTCCCCTCTAGTAACCATCTGTTTGTTTTCTATAGTTTAAGAGTCTGGTTTTTTGTCTCTTTTTTCCCCCTTTGTTCCTTTGTTTTCTTAAATTCCATATACGAATGAAACCACATGGTATTTGTCTTCCTCTGACTGACTTACTTCATTCAGCATTATACTCTCTTGATCCATCCACATTGTTACAAATGGCAAGATTTCATTCTTTTGATGGCTGAATATTATTACACTGTTTGTATATGTATAAATATACAAATACATATATACATACCCCATCTTCTTTATCCTTTCATGTATCGATGGACACTTGGGTTGCTTCCACAGTTTGGGTATTGTAAATAATGCTGTAATAAACATAGGGGTATATATAGTGCTTCCAATTAGTGTTTTAATAGCCTCTAGGTAAATACCCAGTAGTGTGATTACTAAATCATAAGGTAGTTCTATTTTTAATTTTTTGAGGAACTCCATACTGTTTCCACAGTGGCTGCATCAGTTTGCATTCCCACCAACAGGACAAGAAGGTTTCCCTTTCTCCACATCCTTGCCAACATTTGTGGTTTCTTGATTTTAGCCATTCTGACAGGTATGAGGTGATACCTCACTGTGGTCCTGATCTGCATCTCCCTGATGATGAGTGACGTTGAACATCTTTTTATGTGTCTGTTCTCCACCTGGACATCTTTGGAGAAATGTGTGTTCATGTCTTCTGCCCATTTTAAATTGGATTATTTGGTTTTTTCTTGTTGAGTTGCATCAGTTCCTTACTTATTTTAGATACTATAACCCTTCATCAAATATGTCATTTGGAAATATCTCTCCCATTCCACAGGCTGTCTTTTAGTTTTGTTATTTCCTTTGCTGTGCAGCAACCTTTTATTTTGATGTGGCCCCAAAAGTTTATTTTTGCTTTTGTTTCCCTTGCCTCAGGAGACCTATCTTGAAGGATGTTGCTAAGATCAACGTCTGAGAAGTTCTTGCCTGTGTTCTCTTCTAGGATATTTATGGTTTCAGTTTTCACATTTAGGTCCATTTTGAGAGTATGGTGAACAAAAGTGGTCCAGTTTCATTCTTTTGCGTGATGCTGTCCAGTTTTCCTAACACCACTTGTTGAAGACACAGTTTTTTTTCCCATTGCACATTCTTGCTTCCTTTGTCGAAGGTTAACTGACCAAAAAATTATGTGTTTATTTCTGGGCTTTCTATTTTCTTCTGTTGATCTATGTGTCTATTTTTGTGCCAGGACCATACAGTATTGATTACTAAAGCTTTATAGTATATCTTGATATCTGGGACTGTGATGCCTCCAGCTTTGCTTGTCTTTTTCAAGGCTGCTTTGGCTATTTGACGACTTTTATGGTTCCATACAAATTTTACAATTGCTTGTTTTAGTCCTGTGAAAAATGCTGTTGGTATTTTGATAGAGATTTAAATCTGCAGACTGCTTTAGGTAGTATGGTCATTTTACCAATGTTTCTTCTTCCTATCCATGAACATAGAATGTCTTTCCATTTCTTTGTGTTGTCTTCAATTTCTTTCATCAATGTTTTATAGTTTTCAGAGAACAGATATTTCACCTCTTTGGGTAGGTTTATTCCTAGGTACTTTATTATTTTTGGTGCCATTGTAAATGGGATTATTTTCCTAATTTCTCTTTCTGCTGCTTCCTTATTAGTGTAGAGAACTGCAACAGATTTCTGCACACTGATTTTGTATCCTGCACTTTACTGAATTCATTTATCAGTTTTAATAGTTTTGTGGGGTTTTTTTTTTTTAGGATTTTACTTTTAAGTAATCTCTATACCCATCGTGGGGCTCAAACTTACAACCTCCAAGATCAAAAGTCGCAGGGTCCACTGACTGAGTCAGTCAGGGCACCCCTATCAATTCTGACAGTTTTTTGATGGAGTCTTTAGGGGCTAATCTGTAAATTTAAAAGCAATCCCAATAAAATCGCAAAAGAATTTTGTTTTTAATCTAATGAACAGATTCTCAAGTCCACCCAGGAAAACAAATAAGCAACGTCAGACATATTAAATGGGGGAGACTAGTCTTTTTAGATGTTCAAAAGCTAAAATAGGTAAAACAGTGAGGTACTGGAACTTAAAAGATTAACAGAAATGAATAAGCAGATAAGAAATCACAAATATATATACAGACAAAAATTTAATGTATGATATAGATTGAGAGTTAGCAAAACTTTTTCTTAAAGACAGATAATAAACATTTTAAGCTTACAGGAGATATGGGCGCTGTCATAACTAACCAATTCTGATGTTTTAGTTCAAAAGAAGCCTAGACATATGTAAGTAAATGAAGGAACGTGGCTTTGTTCCAATAAAACTTTATTTATAAAAACAATTAGCAGGTCAGTGGACCCTTGTTTGCTAAACTAATACAGACACAAATGCAAAACAGTACAAAAGAATAAATAATTCAATAAATGATACTACTAGAGTAACCAAATTCCTGTCAAGTAAAATAAAGTTGGATCTGTACCTCATATGTTACTCAGGATAAATTCCAAATGAATAAAAGATTCATGAGACTTTATTTATTCCATGTCTTTAGGTATGGTTACATGCCACACCTCTGTGTCAAACAGCTTCTCATAGTTAGCTAATCATCTACTCTAGCCTGCCATCCTTACTTGGTACTCATTACCTATATGCAGAATGAAAATTATCTTTCTAAAGCTTACAATGTAAAACACTAATATTTTCTATATTATTAAAAATATTCATGGAAACAAGTAAAGGTCATCAAAAATATTGGACATAGAGCAGCATCAAGGAACTACTAATTACAATGAAAGAGAAAACCAAATGGAAATCCAGGTTCTTCAAATTTAATAAGCATGGTAAAAATAGTCAGGAAGAACAAGAAATAGAAAATGGAGATGCCACCTAGTCTAAAATTTTCTATTTTCAACATACTCCTTTATTTTCACATTTCAAAGAGTCTTACTCACAAAATTATACAAAGGACAGCAACAAAATATTATCAGGAAATTTCTGCCTAAACTGAAGGATAAGCAGAACTAAAGCCCACTAAGACTTTATGCAAAAATAGACATGCACCTATTGTCTACGGCCATACCACCCTGAACGCGCCCGATCTCGTCTGATCTCGGAAGCTAAGCAGGGTCGGGCCTGGTTAGTACCTGGATGGGAGACATGCACTTATAATTCATCTGGTATTCAATTTATCATTATCATGGCATTATTCATAATGACTAAAAAGTGGAAACAACCCATCAAATGATGATAAATAAAATGTGGGATATCCACAAAATGGAATATTATTCATCCATTAAAACAAACGAAGCACTGATTTATGCCACACCATGGATGAACCTTAAAAAATTTTAAGCAAAATCAAAGAAGCTAGACACAAAGGGCTTATAAAATAATCATATCACATGATTATATTTATATGAAATATCCATAATAGGTATACCCATAGAGAACGAAAATGGATTAATGGTTGCTAGGGGATGGAAGGAATGGGGGAATGAGGAATGACTACTAACTGGTGCAGGGTTTCTTTTTGAGTAACGAGATGTTCTGGAATTAGAAGAGGTTATCATTGTAGAGCTATGAATATAACAAAAACCACTCAATTGTACACTTTAAGAGGGTGAATTTTATGGTATGTGAATTATATTTCAGCTTTTTTAAAAAGCTACCACGCTTCCAAAAAGCCATGAGGTAAGGACATATTTGCAAAATGAAGCCCTAGGGAGCCAAAGAAACCAAAGTTATTTAATACGGATATATGCACATTTACAATACTCTGCAGAAACAACTCAGAAGAGACATGGAGACAGGATTAACATTTTTAACTTAATTTACCTGTGTACATTAGAGAGGAGAGTGGATACCGCAAGCCAAGCGCATCTTCTGTAAAAGAATCAACAAAGTCCTCCAGCATATGAAGCCCAAAATCTGTGCCTCGATATTTCTTTCTTACAAACATTGTATCAAGGACTGGCAGTTGGTAGCTTTGGGTAAGAAATGAGGCACAGACACTTCCTGCAGTCATAAGAACAGAAACCCAACAATCTTCCACATTAGAAGTCCAAACATGTACATACATGTATATACAGGAATACTGATTTGTTAAAGAACATGAGTTAATGGTCTTTCTAAAAATGGTTAGTTTTTTCCTACATCAAGAAGAATGTTAAATAAATGTATCAATTTCATAATATAAAATGCTTTCCAGCTGCTATGATACACCACAAAGTATACATGTGATAATGAAAAGAGCTAAGTATTTTGTTTGCCAACAGTTATCACCTAACACAAGTAACTATTCCCAGGTTATCAACTATATACTAGAATATGCATCTCTGTCTGCAGACTTGCACAACTTTAAAACTCATCAAGTATTACATTTTAGAAATGAAAGAGTATTTGATGACTGAATATAGTTTATAATACACCAAGTATCTCATTCCAACTATGGTCCCTGAACATCCATATTATCCCTTTTTCTCTAGTGAGTACAGTCTCATTTTTATCCACTTCATGATGGCAAAAAAGTGAATTAGTTCTCCAGATTTTTAAGGACTATAAATTAGGACTAAATGGAAACACTGGTCTTAGAAATGGTTTTGTTAGCTATCTTTTGCTGTGAGTCCATTTTTTAAAATATCCTGTATGTTTAAGGTTAAACAGGAGAAATAATTTATAGTAACTAAATATGCCTCTTCGTATTACACAGGTATACAGATTTGTCTTTTACGAACCTGATTCATGTTCTGATCCTCTAATTAGATGTGTTAGCACCTTAACACATTTTAAGACAGTATGTAAGTTGCAGGCATCGTGGTGGGGCATCCCACCCTAACCTCTATTAATTTTAGAATTTGTTCATATTTATCAGTCAATATTCTACTCTTTTTGTGCCTCAAATAAAGTAACTTTACTGTTCTCAGATTATTCATATGATTTGAGATAAATTCCAATAATACAGTTCAAGGAAGAAACAAAATTTCAGGTAACAAACAACTTACAAATTGACTTTCACCAATCATATCATTTGATGAACTGGTCAATATAACAGGTTTTATTTTTTTTAGTTGAACCAAATAATTTGAATTATTTATGATTAAATTGGAGAATTTCAGTAACTTTCTGCAACACCCTCTAAGACTATCAACTAATTTTAGAACAGGAAATTCACATTGCTTGGACCTGAACTACTAACATTCAGTTAGGATATTTCTATGGATTAAAAAGTCTTAAATAATGACTATAGTTAATAATACTGTGTACTTGAAATTTGGTAAGAAAGTAGAAATTAAATGTTATGACTACAAAAAAAGAGAAAATGGTAACTTTGTACAGCAATACATGTTAGTTAGCTTGATTTTGGTGACTCATAATGTATACATATATCAAATCATCAAGTTGTACACCTTAAATATGTACCACTGTTAACTGTCAATTTTACTCATAAAGGTGAAATATATAAATTACTTGTAAAAGTCTAACAGGTAGTCTCACCAACAAGCTAATGACTATAATCAACTTATAATACCTTGAAATTAGAGTTTTTTCATATTATCTGCTAATAGTGATTATGAAATCAAAAGAGACATTACTTTATAAGCACTAGTAGTTCAAAGGACAAAGCAAATATGAGAAGTAAAAGCACTATCTATTCTAATTCTCAGTACGGAGCCTGAGGATTTATGGCCATTTAGTATGGTACATGCTTCAGGTCCCTTATAGAAAAATCATAATCATATGAGAGAAATTTTCCACAAAAAAAAACCATTTTTCTAGTAGAGAAGTGGTAAATTCCAGCATCTTTGAGTGTTAAAATTTATAGGACTAGTATCCATGAAGTTTAACATTTTTCTACTATTTACCACATACATACTGCAAAAAACCATGCTGATTCTCTTCCTTTAAATATTTATACAATGTTATATTGTACAATACTTGTACAAATGTACAAAAAATATATTGTACAATATTTTTACAATATTATATTTATACAACATTATATTGAACAACTTGGGAGTTAGGGGCATCAACCCCCTGAGCAGCTGAAAGTTCGCCTAACTACTAATAGCCTACTGTTGACAGGAAGCCTTACACATACCAAATAATCCATTAACAACCATTTTGTATGTTATATGTATATTCTGTATTCTTCGAATACAGAAAGCTGGAGAAAAGAAAATGTTATTAAGAAAGTCGTATGAAGAGAAAATACATGTATAGTACTGTACTGTATTTATTGAAAAAAATTCATATACAGTGGACTCATGGAGTTCAAACCTATGTTGTTCAAGTGTCAAGGGCACTTTGCGTATGGGTTCTACTCATTTATGTACTAAAGCAAAACCACAACCTGCTAACTTAGATTAAGTTTTCATTAAATTAAATTTACTAACTGAAATTAAATTTACCACCGCACATGGTAGACTGCATACTTCTAGTTCTCAAAGTTCCAGCTTTGACCACCTTCTTCTTCCATATACTCTCTCTGGGAAATCTCACCTGTGCCCTAGGCTTGTACCATTTATGTAAATGTTGATAATTACTAATCTTTAATTTCTTTAACATCAAGAATGGAAGTGCTACAAAAAAATGTAAATTTAACAAAAATCATGAGATTAGTTCAATAAACAAAGAAAAAAAACATTTGACAAAATCCAACACCTTTCATGATAAAAACCTCATAAAGGGACTTAAGAAAAACTCACAGCAAACATTACACTTAATGATCAAAGACTGGATTGTTTCTCCTTAGATCAGGAATAAAACAAAACTTCATTCTCACTTCTATTCAACACTGTACTAGAGGTTCTAACTAAGCAAGAAAAGGAAATAAAACGCACCTAGACTGAAAAGAAAGAAGTAAAACTACATTTTCAGATGACATGATTTTGTAAATAGAAAATCTTAAGGAATCCACAAATAATTATTAAAACTGATAAAAGGCAATTCAGCAAGGTTGCAGGACACAATATCAATATACATTCACTTGTATTTCTACACACCAGCAATGAATGATTTGAAAACGAAATTAAATAAAATTACATTTACCACAGCATTAACAAATAATAAAATTCTTACAAATAAATTTAACAAAAAAAGTGCAAAGCTTACATGCATATTGAAAACTACAAACGTTAAAACAAATTAAAGAACACCTAAATAAATGAAAAGACACCCATGTTCCTGGATCAGAGGACTTAACATTATTAGATGTTAATATATTCCCCAAAGTGACCTAAAGATTGAAAATTCTCTGCTAAATTTTTTTGCAGAAACTGACATGGTCTGGGGCACCTGGGTGGCTCAGTTGGTTAAGGACTGATTCCTGATTTCAGCTCAGATCATGATCTCACAGAGTACAGAGTAGCACAGAGCCTGCATGGGATTCTCTCCCTCTCTCTCTCTGCCCCTCTCCGCTTGCTCATGCTCTTTCTCTAAACACATAAATAAACGAAACAAAGAAACCTGAAAAAAATATTGACAAGGTGATCCTAAAATTCATATGAACTGCAAAGGACCTCAAAAAGTGAAAACGATCTTCATGAAAAATAAAGTTGCCATTTTCCATTGCCACTTCCAATGCCACTTTCCATGGCCATTTCCAATGCCACTTGCCATTTTCAAATTTACAAAGCTGCAGTAATCAAGACAGTATGGTACTGGCACATGAACAGATACCGAGACCAATGGAATAGAACTGAGAGTCCAGAAACAAGACCTCATATTTACGGTCAAATAATTTTTGACAGGGGCTCCAAGGAAACTCTATGGAAAAAGAACAATCTTTTCAACGAATAGTCCTGGGATGACAAGATAGTCACTTAGGCAAAAACAAAACAAAAGAAAAAAAATGATGTTGGACTCCTCTCTTCACACTTTATACACAAATTAAAGGCAAAAGGATCATCAACCTAAATTTAAGAGCTAAAACTATAAACCTCTTAGAAAAACACATAACAGTACATCTTTATCACCTTGGATTACACAAAGCTTTCTCAGATATACCGAAAGCAAAAGTGACAAAGACGATAAATTGTATTTCATCAAAATTTAATTCTGTGCTTGGGGCGCCTGGGTGGCTCAGTCGGTTGGGCATCCGACTTCAGCTCAGGTCATGATCTCACGGCTCTTGAGTTGAAGTCCCACATTGGGCTCTGTGCTGACAGCTCAAAGCCTGGAGTCAGCTTCAGATTCTGTGTCTCCCTCTTTCTCTGCCCCTTCCCTGCTCATGCTCTCTCTCTCCTTCAACAATAAACAAACGTTAAAAATAAATAAATAAATAAACAAATAAATAAAAAGATAAAAATAAAAATTCTGTGCTTGAAAGGACACCATCAAGAAAATGAAAAGACAACCCAAAAATAGGAAAAAAAATTTCCATATTATATATCCAGTAAGAGATTTGTATCTAAAATACATAAAGAATGCTTATTAACTCAATAATAAAAAGACAAACAAAATAATATCTTAAAATAGGCTAAGGATTGGGGTGCCTGGGTGGCTCAGTCAGTTAAGCGTCTGACTTCAGCTCAGGTCATAATCTTGCTGTTCATGAGTTAGAGCCCCGCATCTGGAACCTCTGATCGGCTTCAGATCCTCTGTTTCCCTCTCTCTATCCCTTCCCCACTGGGAGAGGTAGATATTTTAAAAAATATTTAAAAATAAATATTTTTAAAAATAAAAAATCTGATGATATGTGACAACATGAATGAACCTTGAGGCCACCATGCTAAATGAAATAAGCCGCAAAAGTATAAATACTACAGGACTCCAACTATAAGCGGTACCTGAAAGAGTCAAATTCATAAAAGGGAAAACAGAACAGTAGCCACCAAGGGCAGGAGAGATGCGGAGTTGCTAATCAATGGGTTTAAAGTTTCACTAATCCAAGATTAGTAAATTCTATGGATCTTCTGTATAACATTATTCCCATAGTTAATATTATATTCTGCACGTAAAAATCTGTTCAGAGTAAATCTTGTGTTCTTAAGCCAACAAAGTAAGAATTTAAAAAAGCTTTTTTTTTTTAATGTTTATTTAATTTTGAGACAGAGAGAGACAGAGCATGAGTGGGGGAGGGGAAGAGAGAGAGGGAGACACAGAACGTGAAGCAGGCTCCAGGCTCTGAGCTGTCAGCACAGAGCCCGATGCGGGGCTCGAACTCACAGACCGCGAGATCATGACCCGAGCTGAAGTCGGACGCTCAACCGACTGAGCCACCCAGGCGCCCCTAAAAAAGCTTTTTAAAGAAAAATAATCCAGACAGAAAGTAGATTAGTGGTTTCCAGGGACTGTTGGGTAAAGAAAATGAGTAACTGCTAATGGTCACAGGGATTCTTTTTAAAGTGATGAAAATGTTTTGGAATTAGACAGTGATGATGGTTGCAGAGCTTTGTGAATACATAAAAATCACCTTAAAAAGAGTAAATTCCTTTGGGTGCCGGGTAGCTCAGTCAGGTGAGTGTCTGACTTTGGCTCAGGTCATGACCTCACGGTTTGTGAGTTCAAGCCCCACATTGGGCTCACTGCTGTCAGTGCAGAGCCTGTTTCGGATCCTCTGTCCTCCTCTCTCTGCCCCTCCCCACCTTACACTCTCCCAAAAATAAATTTTTTTTTCAAATTTTTTAAAAAGTGAATTTCATGATATGTGAATCTCAAAATAACTATGGTGAAAGAAACCTGAAACAAACAAAAATGTACATAATGTAATTGACTCCATTTTATGAAATTCCAGAAAAAGCAAGCTAATCTATATAAATAGATAGCTGGTTAAGTGTTTGCTTAGGGATTCATAGTGGACAGAGGGATGGTTACCAAGAAGCACAAACAAACTTTTGGGGATAATGGATATGATTATTACTTTGATTGTGGTAATAGTCTCACAGCTTGTATACATATATCAAAACACAACAAATTATAAATTTTAAATATAAGCTATTTTTTGTATGTAAGTTATACCACAATAAACCTGGAGGGGAAAAAAGTAAAAAGACAACTCAATCTAAAAATGGTGGTGTAAAAGATCTAAAAAGACATTTTCCCAAAGAAGATACATACACATGAAATGGCCAATAGCTCCATGGAAAGACACTCAAAGTCCTTAGCCACTAAGGACATACAACTCAGAAGGATACTGTCATGCCACTTCATACCTACTAAGCTGCCTAAAATAAGAAAGATAGATAAAAAACAAGTGTTGGTGAGGATGTGGAGGAATCTGGTATATTGCTGGTGGGAATGCGAAATGGTGTAGTCACTTTGGAAAACCATTTGGCAGCTCCTCAAAAAGCTAACCTTAGAGTTAACATATGATCCTGCAATTCCACTCCTAGGTATATACCCAAGAGAAATAAAAACACATCCACACAAAAACCTATACACAAATCTTCACAGCAGCATTATTTATAATAGCCAAAAAGTAGAGAACTGAAAAGTCCATCAAATGATGAAAGATGATATTGGTACATCCATACAAGGGTGTAGTATTTGGCCCTAAAAAGGAATGAAGTGGTGATAACATGCTGCAACATGGACGAACTTGAAAATAGTACTCTAAGCCAAAGAAGTCAGACACAAAAAACTACTGTGTCTGACTGTGTTCTTATAGGGCTCCATTGAGAAGTCCAGAATAGACAAATCTAGAGAGACAGAAATCTGGAGAGACAGACTAGTGGTTGCCTAAGGCTGGATGCTGAGGGAGTTCAAAGTGACTGCCAACGAGTACAAGGTTTCCTTGTGGAGATGATCCAAGTGATCTAAATTTCGTTACGGTGATAGCTGTACAATCTGATGAATCTACTAAAAAAGAAACCAAAAGGTATAATTTACATAGGTGAATTGTATGAAATGTAAATACTGCCTCAATAAACTTATTATTAAATAAAACAGAATAGTAATTTATACATGTGATTCGAAGAAACAATTTATAATCAGATTTTTCGTGGATACTCCCCAAACCTGATCTTCCCTTGGTGGACCAATTTTTCAATAAATCTCATCACCACCTACACAGCTATTCACAGCAAAAATTCTGTAATTCACCCTTAACTCATTTCCTCCATAGCCCATGTACAACCCATCAGAAATCCTACAGTAATATCTTCACAATTTATCTCATATATGATGACTTCTACCCCATCTCCCTTGTCCAAGCCAACATCAGCTCTTACCAGGGCTTCTCTGCAAGAGCCTCTTAACTAACTAAATTCAACCTCGGCATCTTCTCTCCTGGTTTTTGACACAATAGAGTTAATGACTTATTTTAAAGAAAACTCAGATCGCATTACGCCCATGTTCTAAACTTTTCAAAGGATTCTCATTACCAGTGGGATAAATTTAAACCCTTTCCTTGGCCTACAAGACCATTCAGGATATGGCCCTGCCTCTCTCCATCCCCA
Organism: Paguma larvata; assembly: GCA_030068075.1. NCBI lineage: Eukaryota > Metazoa > Chordata > Mammalia > Carnivora > Viverridae > Paguma > Paguma larvata. The sequence continues at coordinate 95,305,451 of CM057826.1, read as the reverse complement.
TATCACTCACTCCCTCTATTAAAGCCACTAGCCTTCTTGCTGTATCTGGAACACCCTAAAGTTGCTTCTGCCTCAGAGCTTCTATATTTCAGTTCTTTGCCTGAAAACTTCTTCACCTGAAACGTCACGTATCTAAACATCCCTTACTTCCTTCAGAGATGCTTACTGGGACCTATTTAAAACAGTACCTCCCCCATACACTCTATTCCTTTATTTACTTCAGTTTTCTTCACAGCATTGTCTACTTTGTCTCTCTTCATTGCTAACCCCTCCTCTAAATATAAGTTTCACAAGGGGAATTTATACAATTTTTATTACTATCCCTCTTGCTCTTTCTCGTATTCACCTTCTTTCCCCCTTTCCTTCCTCCCCTATCTATATAACACTTAAAAACAATTTTTAAAAGATGAATCAAATTTGACCATTATCATTCAGGATCTATGCATCAAATTCAACAATGGATATTCTGCCCCAACTGAGTGGCTTTCTCTTCTCATGGAATGACCATTTCTTTGTCCACCAAGAGTTATGTCTTCCCTCACCTTCATAAAAACTGGTTTAATGTCTCATGAAGGCATCAGTGTGTGACCCTCTCCACAAAATGCATGCATAAAGCGAATTCTAAACAATGTGATTGTATCTACATGAGAGATCTTGTCATACACTACCAGACAAGTAGTCTCATCACAGTCTCATCACAGCATAAATGCTCTACAAATCAGTTACAATAACTTAGCTGTTTTAACAAACCAATAAGGAATGCTTAACATAAGACTCCTTTTTGCTTAAGTAACAGTCCCACACAGGTGTTAATGTGGAGTGGTTGGCTTTCTGATGCACAACCATCCAAGAACTGTTTCAGTCACCTATTGTTGCCCAACAAACCATCCCAAAGTGTACTGGCTTAAAACGAAAATTTTCATTATTTATCACGACTCTCACATGGTATCAGATGGGGCAATGAAACATCTACAAGTCCAGATGGCTTCACTCCCACAAGATACAGTGTATCGGCTTCTGAACTAGAAGTGCAGGTGGGCTTACCAGCTGGGAGCCTCAGTTCTCTTCAATGCAGCTGTTTGGGCTTCCTCACCACATGGCAGACTTGAAGTAGACCTATTTCTGACATAGTGACTTAGCTTCTAACAGTACCAAAATGCAAACTTCCAGGATGTAAGGCTTAGCACAGTAGCACTTGTGCTGCATTCTACTGGTACACCATGTCACAAGGCTACTTCAGATTCAAGCAGGCTAAACAAGCATGTAAATACTGGAAACAAGGTTCAGCGGGGGCCACCAAGTAACAGACTCCCACGGGAACTCGGGTTCCTTCTATCTTGTAGCTTCCCCATTCCGTACGTCTTCAAAATCCTTGGCATTCATCTCCACACGGATGGAGAAAAGCCATGATCTGTCATACATATCATTTTTCATCACTTTGGGAACAACTCATCACACAGCTCCACCTCACTCAGCTGTGGAAGTGAGTGGAAAATACAATCCCTGGCTGCACAGCTATTGGCCAATGATGAGAATATAGAAGACGAAGCACAAATATTTGGTGGACAGGTGGCGGCCTCAGCTAACGGTCCCCTTTATCTTATCTCCCACTAGATTAACATTTCCTTTTGAACTGTCAGGAAATCAATGAGCATATCTTAGCAAATAGTCCCTTCTCCTGGCAGAGTCCTTCCACAGCTATGTTTGGTTACCTCGCACTGTTTCCAGTAACTTATATATATACTCACACCAAAACTCATCAACACACACTCACTTTCTATAAGAGTTTTGACTGCTCTTATCTTTGTTTTAAAATTACACTGACTTCTGGGGCACCTTCCTGGCTCAGTCAGTGCAGCGTTCGACTCTTGATCTCAGGGCTGAGTTTGAACACCACGTTGGGGAGAGAGATTACTTATCATAAAATCATATATACACAAATACATACATGCATATGTAACGAATAGAATTGTACTGCCTTCTGTCAAAATCCATACCTCCCCATGTGATCAAACTTCTATTTCTAATTATGTCTTAGATGTCCCATTGGATCGCTGAACTTCACATGTCAAAAGTGAACTCAAGTATTACCAAATCCATTCCTCCTTCTGTACTCCCATCTTAACATTTTCCCACGCAGCCACCCAAGCCAAAACTCCCAGAAGTCTTCACTGCTTCTTCTCCTTCCCTTCAACATACAGATAGTGGAGTCCTCACACTCTGTCCACCCTAATGTCTCCCTCAAGTCTGCTTCCTTCTCTATTTCTATTCCCACATCCCTAGTGTGGGATGTCCTTCTTTCACCTGGACTACTAAAATAGCTTCCAAGTAACTGGTTCCCCTAACTAATCACCAAGTCCTACAAAAACTATCTCACTAAAATATTTAATCATGCTACCTTTACATAAAATTCATTGACAGCTTCTTTGCCAATAAAATTTGAAACTTTAGTAGGGCATTTAAGTAAGACCTTTCACAAGGGACCCTCCGTCTTTTACCTCTCACTCGCTCTACTATCCCCACCCTTTATCCAAGATGGCATCCCAAATACACCTTCAACTTTCATGATTCTGTGCCTTCTTTCACATATTTATATTCTATTTATATGTCTACTAAGAAGTTATTTCCCTTCGCCTCTTCTCTGCCTACTGATATCCACGTTACTCTTCAAAGACACTTTTAATTATAACTTTCTCAGTGACACCTTCCTCCAGGCAAAATTTACTGCTCCACCCTTCAATGACTCCTGTTTGACAACTCAAATACTGTATCACCAAACTGAACTACGAGTAGCTGTTTAATGACAAGTTTTCAGTCTCATCCACACTAGATTTTTGGTGCTTTAACCCAAGAGCAGCCATCTTTGTGTCTACACTGACGACGAAAGCACCCACATCTCCCCAATAGACAGAACTCTTATTAGAAAGCACGTGGGTTTTTAGATGGCTAGAAATTCACCTTAAAATAAAGTAGCCACCTCACTTCCCAAGGACACAGTTCAGGTAGCCAACAGTGGTTGTGACTTCCTCATGCCTTTCACTCATTTCCTTTAAAAAACAATCATACCTAGAGAGACTCAAGGCCCTACAATATAACCCCTCTCTTCCAACACAAACTTCGGCTAGGTTTTGCCTTCACCTATACTACCAATCTTTATCATTTTGTATCACAATTTTGATGTTCCTTTAAAAAAAATCTTACAACAGAAGGGCCAGAGATCTGAATTTCAGTGAACAGAAGGTGAGTGATTTGCCCAAAAAACTGAGAGGAGACCATAGATATAGCTCTCAGTTAAAAGGTCTAAAAATTATAAAGAAAGCCAACTAGCGAATGAGAGAGAAAAAAACGCTTCCATTATGAATTTTTACAAATAAGGATTACAAAAACCAAACATACGTCCCTTAGTACTAATCATAAGTCCCTTTGGCAGTGACTCCACAAAATTATTTATAGTCATTGTTGAATAGATTGTGCTTCCCTTATATGGTTGATGTGCTTTCTCAAAATATGGGCCTTCATTTTTTTTTTTCCCAAAATACTGGTCTTCAAGTTAGATCAAGGTGGTTCACAGTTGAAGCCAAATAATAATGGACATTTCCAAAACAGCAACCAATGATAGTGTCCTCGATTGTTTTTCTCTCAGCTCGTATACACGAAATCATGTTACCTGATTTACACAAATTTACATCTTTTCTATTTCTTGACATGGGGCAAAGTTACAAAAGTTCCACTGAATTAACAAGTGGGTTTCTTGTTTTGTTTTTCACAACTATGTGAGATATTTTTCATTAAATAGTTTTCTAGTTAGCACAACCCTTTTTATCATTACAGATGCTGTGAGGACTTAAAAAGCTCAGGTATAGGGGTGCCTGGGTGGCTGAGTTAGTTGAGCATCCAACTCTTGAGTTCAGGTTAGGTAATGATCTCACAGCAGTCAATCTCTCTCCCCCTCTCTCTTTCTCAAATAAAAAAAAAAAAAGTTCAGCTAGTTTTTGTGGTAGACACTGATTAGATTCTGGAAATACAGTAAAACCTTAGATTGTGAGTACCTTTGTCTGTGAAAGTTCCAGAAGATGAGGACACATTTCTAGTAAGTTTTAACTTGATAAACGAGAGCAATGTCTTGCAATACAAGTAGTATGTGACGCTGAAAGTCACATGATCACAAATGAACCAACGGTTCTTGAAATTCGGTTTGATATACGAGTGCTCTGGATTATAAAAAAGTTTCCAGAACAAATTATGCTCGCAAACTAAGGTTTTACTGTAGTTCCATTTTTTCAAATGTTCACTTTAGTTTCTAATCAAAATTTTACACGTATGCTATTTAGAGCACAACGGCCCAGTAGGACTGAAAAAAAAAAAAAAGAGAGAAAAGGAAAAAAAAGCAGTCCTGTGATTGCCTCTATGATCTACATACACTTTGTGCTCCCCAGGAACTACCACTTTGAAATTGTTTAACTGATCTTTTTGGTATTTACTTCCCTAGCTCTAAATACCTTATTACCTTTCTTGATGTTTCCATTTTAGGCACCACCACCAGACTTCCCAGTAAGGCAGGTGAAGAGTTTAGCTCTTCCACACATTTATACGCACAATCCCAACTGCACCATAACCACATTTCCTCTGCGCCTTACGGGCTTTGTTTCACTTCTTGTGCTCAGTATTGAGGAGAAACCTAATCCTTCTGATTCTAACGCTTCTCTCATTCTCTGGAGATGTACGCAATCTTTACTCTATCCCAGATTCCTGAAATTACATCTCATCTAGCTCCGTATAAGTCTATTTTAATTTACTGTAATGGATGCTCAATGGGTCCTTTTAAAGTGGAAATGCATGTTCTGTAGTTCTGAGAAATTTTCTTAAATTATTTCATTGGTAATTTCTTCCCCTTCGATTTCTCTGTTCTCTCCTGAAACATCTATTATTCAGACCATTCCTGTAATTTTCTTTCCTATTTTCCATCATTTCATCTTATGTGGTAGTTGTTCTCCTTTCTGATCAATTTCCTCAACTTTATCTTCCATACACTGAATTTTGAATCTCCAAGAACTCTATTGACATTCTTTTAATATATCTTGTCCTCACTTCATCAGTGTAAGGACTATTCTTACTTTCCAAAAAATATTAACGGTTGTTTTGTTTCCTTTTTTCATTATCTGTCTCTTTCAAATTGTTTTAATACTTTCTTGTTTTGATCTCCATGTTTCAAAACAGTGTATTTCCCTAACTAAACAATTTGTTCATAGTTAGGAATGAGACATAAAAAGCTGATTACATATTCTGTGTGCAGGGTAGGGACTGCTGACATTGAGCTTCATAGAAGGATAATCTGACTGGGACCTTTCCCAGGCAAACCATTTATATTCATTTTTATAGAATTTCCTTCTCTTGGCCACTTCAATTCCTCAAAGGAAACACTTTTGCTCATGTTGTAACCTTTAAAATTTTTTGAAATACCATATATTCACACATCTCTGGTAACATCTAAAACTTTCATTTTAAGTTTCAATAATTTCAAGAGTAGAACTTCTAGCATATTATCGATAATGACTTTTAAGAAACTATTATAAACATTTTAGACTTATAAAAATTTGCAAAAATATACAGAGTCCAATATACCCTTCATCCAGCTTCCCCTAATGTTAACTTCTTATACCAAAGTACTATTATCAAAACCAGGAGATGAATACTGATAAAATACTATCAACTAGAACCTTATTCAAATTTCATCACTTTTTCCACTAATGCCTTTTTTCTGTTTCCAAATCCAAGCCAGGATTCTATACTGGATTCAGTTTAATATTTAATATGTCTTTAATTCTCATCTTTGCTAATTCCTTCACCTTTGTCTTTTAGGATCTTGACACTTTTAGAGATTACTGATCAGTTATTTTGTAGAATAATCTTCAATATGGCTTTGTCAAATGACTTCTCATTATAAAATTAAGGTTCTATGTTTTGGCCAAATATACCAAAAATGATGTTATCCCCATCAGACATCAGGAGTCCATGATATTGATAGGTGTTACTCCTGGTGATATTTACCATGATTTATTAGCTAACACGGTGTCTACCATAATTCTCTATGTAAATGTACTATTTTTCTCTTTTCAATTAACAAACAATATTAAAGATAAAGAATTATCATATCACTCTAATAAATCTATCGAATGGACCCTAAAGACTGTTATCAATTTAGTAACCCTCATCATCCCCTGAAGAAACTATTCCTTTACTATTGAATTAACCATTCCTTAACACTAAAAAACATGTTACAGTATTTTTCTCCTTCAACTTCTATTTCTCTAGTATTTATTCTACAAAATGCTATCTTGATTTAATAATTTTTATGTTTGGATTATACACTTACTGATTATCCAATTGTTCTTCATTGCAAAAACATACATGTACATAAATATAAATATTTAAAATTTCTTGTGACCATACAGTTCTAATTATCAATCCAAAAGAAATTTTAAATTATCATAATTTATATTAGTATTAATACACAATGGATCAAAACACAAACGTATTATACATTCAGAAAATTACGTATTAGGTGAAAAATAAAATTTTACTGAAAATACATCATCAATGAAATAGATGTAGCTCATCTTTTTTTTTTTTTTTTTGGTTTATGAGTTCATGAATGAATATTACTACCAGAATGAGACAAAGTTCAGCATTAATCCTATTCCTTTTTTTTTTTAATAGATAAAAGTACTCAATAACTATAGAAGGGACCAGAAAATCTTGTTAAAATGATGTTATTAAATTCTGTGAGTTCCCTTAGAAATATGTTTCAGATTTCACACAAAAATCTACTGTAAAAAACTACTTTTAATAATGACATTTACCTAATCCAAAACACATACAAACTCTAAATCCTCCACAGTGATCTCTTTATTTCAGACAAAAAAAGAATTTATAGTTTCTTGAATTTCATTATACTGTAATAGGATTTGACTTCATAAACAGTTTCCTTTTAAGTATCAAAACTAATTTTACATCCCAACAAATATCCCGATATACTCAAATGCTATTTAACTTAAAAATCATAAATAGTAAGTGATATCATAAGGCTTTCATTCAACTACAAATTTGTTTAATAAAGATTTTCTCTTTTTGTTACTGGTAGTTTTTTTCCTGATACACAGATTACAAATAATACTATGAGAAAGTGTTTTAGCATTTGTTTTGAGCAAATTTTCCAAAATATTTTACACTTGGGTTTCCTTTAAAAAAAAAATACTTCCAGACTGAATTAAATGGTTATTAATTCAAAGTCTGGTATAAGCACACCTAATTGCATTGTTATCTAGACAATGAGAGCCAAAACTTCCAAGTGGGGAAGAACTAAAATAAACATTGAAGTAATGCAATTAGCAGAAAAGTGTGGAAGGTGCTAAAAGTGGTAGACAAGTAGCACTTGAAAGCTCCAGGATATAATGTCTAGTCAACTACCAGAATGAGCAAAACCAGAGGCTAGGTCCCCAAGGAGAGAAGGAGCCCAAATGCACACGAAAAAAGAAGAGAAGCACACTCCTGGAATCAAGTAGTGATCAGAAACGCTAAAGGAGGAATGCTATGCCCTTCAACTGTGTGTCTTTCATCTAAAGCAAAGTTCCAAATAAGTAAGCATAAACTAATCTGTGCTCCAAATGTCTATGAGCTACTTTGCGGTAGGAAATCCCCTGAAGCCAATGTGAGAAGCAAAAAAAAAACAAAACAAAACAAAAACAATCCTCCGCGAAATAGCCATAGGAATTACCTTGTTTAAAATCCAGCCTAAAGTAATGAAAACACAGCTCACCCCCAGAGTTATTAGAATATTTTTAAAGAAACAAACGGATGCCTTTTATGCAAGGCTTCCATTTAACCAACATTATTATTCTGCCCCTGTATAATGACACCTTTCTGAAGTTATATTAACTACTGGTTCTATTTCAAATTTAGACAAGAATAAAATAGCATATTAAAGGAGAATCAAAGTAGTTATTGAAGCAGCAAACCAGTTTAAACCATAGATTGAATTTGTATTCTTGAGAAAAAGTGACCTTCTTTTCACTGACTATATCCACTAATTCTCACTATAAATGCCTATTAATTATGTGGTTAAGGTATTAGTCACAACTGTTCTGCAAATCTACAGTGAATTGGTATGATCTATTTAACTTGATCAGACCAAAAAAAAAAAAAAAAAAAAAAAAAACCAGCTAAATCTGGAAGGTGTGAAATATAAAAAAGACCAAAAAATAATTTGAGTGTCCTCTATGAAAGGTCTTCTGGTGAAGGTACAGAACAGGCCAACTCTGTACTGTGGTGGGTGTATGTGTGTACGGAGATCAAGCAGGTTACATCTTTCTGGCTCCAATACTTCCAGGGAGTTGAAACAGCAGGAAAACAGGTAAAGCAAGATGAAGTGTCCCATCTTTTAGGAATAGGGTGTAGCTGGGTCTTAGGATCGAAAATCATAACTTCAGGGCCTCAGTCTTGGTTAAGGGTCCAACTCTCAATGTCGGCTCAGGTCATGATCTTCCGGTTTGTGAATTCGAGCCCCACAACGGGCTCGGAGCTGACGGTGCAGAGGATGCTTGGGATTCTCTCTCTCTCTCTCTCTCTCTCTCTCTCTCTCCCCGTCTGCCCCTCCCCTGCTCATGCTCTCTCTCTCTCTCTCTCTCAAAATAAATAAATAAGCTTTTAAAAAAATCCAAACTTCAGAAGATTAACAATTTCAAAGTTGTTTGAATTCTCTAAATATATTTTTTTTCATGGTAATTAGCAAAGCCGCCTTTAATAAAACAGGCTGAATCAGCTGTGTGAGGCACACAAAGGCTATGCATTTGGTCCACGGGTAGACAGTGGTTTTAAAAGGAGACTGTAACAATGGCAGCAGCAGGAATCAAACGATCACTTTAAATAAAGGGAAGGGTGATGTTTACTAAGGCGGGCACTTGTGATGAGCACTGGGTGTTGTATGTAAGTGATGAATCAATGAATTTTACTCCTGAAACCAATATTGCACTGTGTGTTAACTAACTAAAATATAAAGGGGGTGGGAAATGGGAGAGAGGAAGAAGGTGTGTGAGAGAGAGAGAAAAGGGCATGGTAGGGGGTCAAGACAGCCAAATTAGAGGCTCAAAGTACAACCCTCTTTGCACGTAAGTGGACAAACCTTACCCTCTGTCAAATATCTATTTTTGTTTTGTTTTTCAAAAAACTTTTCTAACAATCCTCTTTTACACTGAAAGGTAGAATCAAAGTACTCCTAAGAAATACTAAGTAAAATCACCTCAATTTAAACTCTAAAGAGTAATTTAAAAGGATACTGATATAGTTGGGGTCTAAAAAGCAAGTTTCCATAATATAGAGTTTAAATAACTTTTAAAGACTCACCTGTAGGCTTAACTGAATAAAACCCAATGGCCTCTCCTTTCTTCCACAGAATCTTAGCGTAATCAGTACTGCTATGGCATAGGAATGGTATCTCATTTCTCTCCATTTCCTGTTTTCTATAAATGATTCGATTCAGAACATACAGAACCACTCTCTCCCCAAGAGTTCTCACCTGGAAAGAGAGTCAGACACCAGGCACAACAGTTATGACAGGCATCCATTCAGAGACGCTGTCTACCTTGCTCCCTGCTTCCACGCCTCGCACTGGCATGAGCGAAGCACTTTAAATACACTCAAAATCATTTCTTAAACCTATCATCACACAGATGCATAGAAATACCGCCTCTCAGCAGTATTCTAAAACAGGCAAAAGTAATTTCCAATGTACCGATGATCGAGCCATTTCTTCCTTAGTGTCCAAGTGTTTTGTTTCTGCTACCAGCTGCTCAAACCCAGGAAATGCTGCCCCCACCGCCTCTACTGCTTCAACTCTTTTCACTCCATTCTGGCCTCAATATTAAGTAAAGAAGAATAAAAAAAGAAAAAAAAAGACAACTTCATGGTATCCTCTAGTTCTTTAAGAACCATTACCTTATTTGATGAGCAAAGTCATAATTATGTTCTTAGGAAAGGAATCTCTCTCACTTCTTCCAGGTAAAATGTTCATTTAACAGTCGTGTCTTTGTTGTCTAACTATAAGGAATACCCACCTCATCCCACATACATACCACACACCCTTCTGCCTGATCAGATGAGTGATGACAGCGGCACAAGTCTGATAAAAACAAACTTGGGGCAATCACAGAATGGAAACGGAGCCTCACTTCCCACATGGAGGGTTACATGGTCACAGGGACCGCTCACCAACTTTCTGACGTCAAACAATGGGGTCTTCCTCCCGTAGACATCTTTCACCACTAAAGACAAGAGTACTTACTACCCATAAAGTCTATTTCTCCTCAAGTCTCCTTGAAGAAAAACAAGAGTGCCCTTTAATTAGGTGAGTGAAGAAAAAAAGTATTAACCCATACACCACTACTCTCAAAACAAAACAAAAAAACCCTTAACTATACTACGCACTGGGAGATGTCAGATACCAAGCAACACATGAAATGACAAAGCTCACTTGCTTTCCAGGCAACGCATTCAACAGCTCTGACAGGTATAAAATTCTTCTTTGTACTGAGCTGACTGTACTTTGATACTCTGGAGCCACACAGCCCGAAAATAACTGAAGAGAGCCAGGAAATTCCCCTGAAGTTCATACCACAGGAACACAGGAACGACTGAAAGAAAAGACTGATCTAACACAATTTTGGCAACTCTTGCCATCCCAGTTCTCTCTCTTGAAATGCTCCCGATCCCTAACAGCTCTCTTCCCACTGCGGCTTGAAGATATTACAGACATAAACACTGAAGATGTTGCTAAGACAATGAGGTTTTGCTCTGTAAACTAGGTTTTTGTATTAGTTTTGTTTACCTTCATTTTACTTCTAATTAACTAAAGCCCAATCATTTTCACATGTGATGTTCTAGCTTATTCTTCACGGTGTACATGTGCAGTTATGTTTTTGAAACTATGGGTACTACTTTTCATCATGTTGAATCCTCTTTGTTTCTCAGTTCTGCCTTTCACAGATGGGTTCTCCCATTCGGCACTGTGGCCTGCAGAACTCAGCAGGTCATCTATGTCTTCCTCTACGGAAATGATAATACGGTGACTAGGACAGAAACAAAGGACAAAGTCTGGCAGCGTCTAGTAGTGAGCATCTCCCTTCTATTCCACTGTTTAGAGCACCTGCATAGACCACGTGAAATGGCCCTACTGAGAGGCAAGTTTCCTGGTCAGTCTCTCCTAGAGACAGAGAACCTAACCGAACACAGAGAGAACTAGCTTTTTCCCTACCCTGTAAGAAAATCAGAAGCTGAAGTCAATACAGGTAACCACAATTCAAGTACCACATAGAGGTTCACTCTTCCTCTCCCAATTCTCAGATTCTTTCAGAACCATGTAAGACGAGGAAGCCCAATCAGAGCACCAGTTTCATCCTAACAATGAAACTGGAAGAGTCTAATACAACCTGGTCATACTAAAATGGAGAAGAGCTCAATAATTTCAAGAACTATCAAGGCTTAATGGAAAACATACTGTGAAAAGGCCTCATAAGAAACACTTATAAATTACAGGATCTTGTTACCTGCTTAAGCCCTTCTCTAGAAGGGACAGATGTTTTCACAATATCATCAACAGCCCACCACTGATCCGCAAGGTAAAGTGCCACAGCTAAAAGAGAATAAATGATTATTGACATTTAAGGCTTATAGCATACAATATTACTATCTAAGGTTTACACAGATAACCTTAAAGATATCCACACTTTATAATACGATGTGGCCCCATTTATACCATTTTAATTTTATTTCACTCATTAAACATTTAAAATTAAAAGTGAAAAATTTATTTTCCTAAATTTAGATTGAAACACTTTTTTAAATTTCTTCATGTAGCTACATTTTTGCAGAAAAATTCTTGTTTACAGAAATATTCCTCAATTTATAAAGATTAAGCAAATAAAGACACCTGTGAGTGAGTCCTCAGGTGCAAAGAGAGCAAGAATTTTCTCAGTCTGATCTCCACCATAAAGAGGTACAAAGCCTACATTGGACAGGCTAATAGGAATCTGAAATGACAAGTGAGTAAAGATTAGTGAAAAGTCTATTAAGAAAATACAGAACGAAAACAACATGCTCCTACCAAAATATTAAACTTTTCTTACATTAATGCTAATTACACAATTTCATAGAAGGTATTTCTCATGTCAAAAAAAGTATATTAGACTTCCCTTTTCCAGGAATTTTATTATCTTGGGGGGATAAAAAACTAAAGTTTATTTCAATAAATATTATTATTGTGCTCCAGCCACAGATATGAATAACAACAAAGGCATGATATGGTACATATAAACTCATTAAAAAACAACTATAGTTTATTATCTGTTGTTTAGACAATTTCATGGGGAAAAAACTCCATTTCATAGTAAAAAGACATCAGACATGTAATTTTTCCTGTGAGATATGTAGGATACTCTAAGATTTTTCTACCTTCATTAATCTGACCATAACGCCCCACTTACAGATGATGTTACAACTCAGCTAATTATAAAATACTGGTGCTTTAGAAGAGAGATTTAAAGAATTCTTTAAACATCACTTGTGAGAAGAAAACTCTGAGGCCTAGAAAGGTTAGAGAATTGAATTTGCCTACCATCTAGTTTGCAGTGAAATTCTAATGACGATTCCAAGTCTAATTATCTTTCTTTCACAATACATAATGCTTACTAATTAGAAAGCTTGATTTTAGTACTTTAGAAAAATGAAGATCTGGGGCACAAAAATGTGCAATTTAGTATTCTGGTTTTTTTATTAAAAACCTTCGAAAATCACAAATTCCCAATCTAAATTTAGCCAGCCCAAATACCATAACCAGTCTTAGCAAAACTGTTAAACAACTTACATATAATTTTAAAGGCATAATATAATACTAATAACTTGTAGAGTGTTTTTAAAACTTGATCATACTGCCGTACTAACCAATCAGTATTTATTAATTTTACTGAATACTCTTCTGAAAAATATTTCAAAAGTGATTAGTTAACATTTTTTAAGTGATAAAATATAAGAAGAAACTACTTCATGTATAAATTCAACCAAAAAGACTTATAAAAATCACCTTAGCACACCTTACCGTGATATTGAGAAGAGAAAAACGTTCAGGGTTTTCAGGGTCCCCACACCTTAGATCTGACATATAATCTTCAGCAGAAGTTTCCAATTCCTCGTGACTGCAATTATCCAGCATATCCACAGGGAATGCCATCCTCTTCAACAAATAACATGGGACAAATGTTTCAGAATATGAAACATTTTCACTACGCCAAGACAGACAACAATTTGAGCCCATTGATTGAAAATGTATATCAAAAAGAAAACTTTTAAACATTCATTTATATTAAAAGCAAGCCACGAATATAAATTAATCAGGGCGCCTGGGTGGCTCAGTCCGTTAAGCGTCTGACTTTGGCTCAGGCCATAATCTTGCGGTTCACAAGTTCAAGCCCCACATCGGGTTCTGTGCTGACAGCTCAGAGCTTGGAGCCTGCTTCAGATTCTGTGTCTCCCTTCTCTCTCTGCTCCTCGCTCACTCACACTGTCTCGCTCTTCAAAAGTGAACAAACATTTAAAAAATTTTAATAAAAAATTAATGGATATTTCCTTAAATGATAAAAATATATTTATACAGGCATAAGATAAACATTTACATGTAAATACACAAGCATATAAATATATCCTCCCATACCTGCCAACATAAGCCACTGTAAAAGGACAAACACATGGGACCTTCTGGGAATAAAAGAACTGTTTTACAACTGGATTGTAGTAATGGTGGCACAACCCTATAAATTTATTTTCAAAATCACTGAACTGTACAGTTGCAATAGGTAAATGTTATATAGCATGTAAATTACATTTCTTATATAGCTATTAAAAAAAAACCAACACATTAGTGGGGAAACACTAAAGCCAAGAAAAGTAAGAACACTACTACAATATAAAATTAATACAGGTATTTGTTAACGCAATTAGACAAGAGAAAGCAATTAAGGCATAACAATTTGGGATGTGTGTGAGGGTTGCAGGGTAAGACTATCTCCACCTTAATAGGCTTAAACTTAACAACAGGAAATCTATTTAACTCTAAAACCTTACTGAAAGAAACAAAGTGAATCAACAGGAAACACAAACCATGTTCTTGGGAAGAACGCTTCGACATCAAAAAGGTATTAGTTCTCCCTAAGATAATCTATGAACTTAATGGAATCCTACTGAAAATACCTTTAGGATTTAATTGTTTCCTGAGGCAAAACTAGTTAATTATAGTTAATTTGAAGGAATAAATAAGCAAGAGTAGCTAGAAAAATCCTGAAAAGACAGAGCAATGACTGGAGAAAAGTATGAGCCCTGTCAGATATTAAAACATATAATTATCAACAATGACCAAACTATGGGAAGATCCCAACTGTCCAATGACTGATAAATGGATAAAGATGATATGGGGTGTGTGTATGTTTACACAATGGAATATTACTCAGCCATCAAAAAGAATGAAATCTTGCCATTTGCAATGACATGGATGATCATGTTAAACAGTATCAGTCACAGAAAGACAAATACCATATGATTTCACTCATACGTGGAATTTAAGAAACAAAACAGATGAACATATGGAAGGGAGAAAAAAGAGAGGGAAACAAACCACAAGAGACTCTAACAAGAGAGGACAAACTGAGGATTGATGGAGGGGGGTGGGTGGGAGATGGACTCAATGGATGATGGGTACGAAGGAGGGCACTTGTGATGAGCACTGGGTGTTGTATGTTAAGTGATGAAATCTCTGAATTCTACTCCTGAAACCAATATTACACTGTATGCTAACTAACCAAAATTTAAATATAAATTTAAAAAATCCTATCATAAAACTTCTAGGGGTACCTGGCTGGCTCAGTCAGTAGAGCACACGACTCTTGATCTTGAAGCTGTAAGTTCAAGCCCCACATTGAGCAGTCTACTTTTAAAAACTAAAACAAAATAAATAATAAAAAGGATGGCACCTAGCTGGCTCAGTTGATGGAGCATGTGACTCTTGATCTCAAGGTTTTAAGTTTGTGTTCCACCTTGGTTGTAGAGATTACTTAAAAATAAAATCTAGAGGCACCTGGGTGGCTCAGTCAGTTAGGCATCTTTTTTTTTTTAATGTTATTTATTTTGGAAGGGGAAGTGCAGAGAGAGGGGGACAGAGGATCTAAAGTGGGTTCTGCACTGACAGCAGAGAGCCTGACATAGGGGCTCGAACTCACAAACCATGAATTCATGACCAGAGCTGAAGCCAGAAGCTTAACCAACTGAGCCACCCAGGTGCCCCAGGCATCTGACTCTTGATTTCAGCTCAGGTCATAATCTGGTGGGTTCTCAGGTTCAAGTCCCTACACTAGGCTCTGTGCTGACAGTGTAGGGCCTGCTTCAGATTCTCTCTCTCTCTCTCTCTCTCTCTCTCTCTCTCTTTCTGACTCTCTCCTGCATGCTCTCTCTCTCTCAAAATAAACACGAAAAAAATAAAATCTAAAAAAAAAAAAAAAAAACACTATCAAACTTCTGTCATTAAAACAATGTGATAACAGGCATATGAAGAGACACACCAATGTAATGAGATATGGAAATATATCCTAATACCTATGGAACCTGAGTATATGATTAAGGGGAGCCATTTCAATCAGAGGGGAGCAAAGGACTTTTTAATACAGGTAGTATGGTTTGGGAGTCTCTAAGTACATTTAAACCAGACAATTTTGCCTATCTTTGAACTTCTTCTATCTGAAATCATACAGCAGGCTCTGTATTGCACCAACTCTTTTCACTCAACATTATTTCTGTAAGAAATATCAGCATTGTTGGTTAGACCAGTTAATTTCTCCCTTTTATTATTATGTAGTATTCCATCATAGCCAAATACAGTTTATTTACCCATTCCACTACTGATGTGGTTGGGCTGCTATGAATATTTGGGCATGATTATTTTGGTAGGTATACATGTGCTCCTTTGTATGAGGTCTGTACACTCACGCTGAGCAATCTTACTAAAATTAAGATAAGCAGACATATGCATTGTCACATGATATGACAAGAAAACTGGACCCAAATCTAACCAAACAATTAGACAAATGTGAAATGAAACCATAAGTATGCAGCCAGCCATAGTTAGAACTCAGTTTCTTCCATAGAGAATGGAGTTTAAAAAAAAAAAAAAAGAGTGGAAACTGATGTAAATTAAAAGAAACTTAAGAGGGGTACCTGGGTGGCTCAGTTAGTTAAAGGTCTGACTCTTGATTTGGGCTCAGGTCATGATCTGCCCCTCATGGGGCTCCATGCTAGGGTGGAGTCTGCTTAAGATTATCTCTCTCCCTTTCCCTCTACCTTTTATTCCCACTCATAAAAAAAATAAATACAACCCTATTAATAAATACAACCCTATTAAAAATAAATAAATAAATAAATGAAAGGATAAAATAAAAGAGGAAAGAAAAGGAAAAGAAAAAAAATTTAAGAGATCTGTCAGATGCATTGTGGAGAGGATCCTGATTTATGTCTTCTTCAAAATTTACGATAAAAAGGTAAATAAAAACTTACAATCTATGTCAAACACTGAGATACAAGTTTTTTTTTTATTTTTTTTTACTGTTTATGCACGTTTGAGAGAGAGAGAGAGAGAGAGAGTGAGCGAGCGAGCGGGGGAGGGTTAGAGACAGAGACACAGAATCCGAAACAGGCTCCAGGCTCTGAGCTGTCAGCACAGAGCCCAAAGTTGGGCTCCAAGCCACCAGGGGTGAAGTAGGACACTTAACAACCTGAGCCACCCAGGTGCCCCTTGAGCTACCAGTTCTTAAACCAAGTATAAGGTTAGTACAGATTACTTTGTTTTAAAAGTTTCCTATTTTATATTTACCCAAAACAAAAACTGAAGAGCCCAACTGCTATATTTGTCAATAACTTCCTCAGTTTCGATAAAGGAAAATTGAAAAAGGGAAAGGCAGAAAATCAACTGAGAAGATAGAAGTTACTTTTCTCTGAAGTGACATTCAGATACATTTCATCACAACGAGTATTAGTAGGCAAGAAATGAGTATCTAATGGAAATGAGATGAACACATAAAAGACAGGATATATAGAGTAACAATTACATACAATTAAATATTTTTCTGAAGTTTGAAGATATGAGGATAACGAAAAGAACTTTTTTTTACCATAATCTGAAATCTTGGTCCTAAGAACTTTAAAATTTGGTGCACATATGACTGGGAACCTAATTTTATTCAAGTAATTTATTATTTTATTCAAATAAAGATGCATATATATTTTTTAATCAAATTGAGTTTTAATTTTTAAAATCAAAACTAGAAATAGAACACACCAATTCAGCCCATCTGTTAGTAAATGTCTAAATAAAGGGAGAAAGCAAGAAAAATGTGTGAAACTATTGATGAAAGCATGCCACAAGATTTCCAGCAATTTATAAAAAGGGAAAAAAAAAAACCTAAAAATTTTAAGAGAGATAAACCAGGAGCTGAAATGTTAGAGTCAGAAAAGGATCATAAAATAAAGTAGCAATACTGTGAAGCAAGTTTGTTCATTTGAGGCGATCCTTTCATCTCTGTCGAAGTCGGTACATAGAAGCAAACTAAGGATATACATCACTACATTCTATAGTCCGATCTATTTTAATGAAGATTAAATTTTTAGATGAAACTAAAAACACAAAACAAATGGTCAAGAGTAGATGAAAGATACATAATTAGGACAGTAATTAAGAGGATAATTACTTTTACTTTCTTATAGAAAAGATTCCAGCTTTATATCTATGTAAAACATTAAGAAATTTTTAAGTTTATTTATTTTTGAAAGAGAGAGGGCAGGGCAGGGGCACAGAGAGAGGGAGACAGAAGATCCAAAGCCAACTCCGTGCCTACAGCAGAAAGCCCAAAGTGGAGCTCAAACTCATGAACCATGAGATCATGACCAGAGCTGAAGGCAGACACTTAAGCAACTGAGCCACCCAGGCAACCCAAGAGACATTTAATGGTCCATACCATTGACTATATAAAGATCAAGAAAGATTACTATTATACTGTTTCCCTTAAACCAACTCAAAAGACTCTCTTGAAAATTAGCTATCAGAACAAGCTATGCATGAATGAAACACATCTAAAAATTCCATTTGCTGGGGGCGCCTGGCTGGCTCAGTAGGTGGAGTTGGTGACTCTTGACCTCCAGGTTTTGAGTTTGAGCCCCTTGTTAGGTGTAGGGATTTCTTAAAAATAAAACCTTTAAAAAATGTTTTTAATAATAAAAATAAAAATCTCACTTGCTAACAGTAATTAGAGTCTAAAGAATGAAACAGGGATTCCTGAATGGCTCAGCTGGCTGAGTGTCCAACTTTGGCTCTGGTCATGATCTCCTGGTTCCTGGGTTTCGAGCCCCGCATTGGGCTCTGGGCTGACAGCTCAGAGCCTGGAGCCTGCTTCAAGTTCTGTGTCTCCCTCTCTCTCTGGCCCTCTCCTGCTCACACTCGGTCTCTCTCTCTCTGTCTCAAAAATAAACATTAAAAAAATTTTTTGAATAAAATAAAGAAAACAGAAGTTAAAGTTTGAAACCTGCTGTCAAAACCTTGATCTACAAATGCATAGTTGATTATAATCATATATAAATAATATGGCATTCTAGACAAAGAATACAAAATGGACATAGAAGGTAAAATAGTCTTGACCAGACAGCAAGTTTATAGGTGATTTTCTTTTTCACTTGTTACTATGTTATGGTTCTTCAAAGATTTTAAATGCTAATGTCATGTTTTAAATGCAGTTTTTTTGGGGTTCCTGGATGGCTCAGTTGGTTAAGTGGCTGACTTCAGCCCAAGTCACGATCTCATGGTTCGTGAGTTCGAGCCCCGCATCGGGCTTCATGCTGACAGCTCATAGCCTGGAGCCTGCTTTGGATTCTGTGTCTCCCTCTCTCTCTCTGCCCCTCCCCTGCTCGTGCTCTCTCTCTCTCAAAAATAAACATTTAAAAAAAATGCAGTTTTTTGGTTTCATTATTGAAAAGACAACAATTCTATTAAATAGGCACAGTAGGTGATCTGAATGAATAAAGAACCCAAGATCACAGTCAAGAATCAGATAACTTTAGGGCAATAAACAGTCTTAAAGAGATCTCAGTTTCTTATCTAATACGTTTCAGGTAAAAGTCATGTGTCAGCCCACCCACTGGGAATGAAACACATGCCAGTCTCCAAAAGCCACAGAGCTTTCCTCTTGTGTTGCCCAACCTTCAATAATTTGCATACCACCGTGAACATTTTCCCTAATGTGTTAAGTGCCGACATTACTATTGAATATATTGGTCAAGTGACTTCTTTTTTTTTTTTTTTAGCTTTCTTTTTTTAATAGGTAAGCTCTATGCCCAAAGCGGGGCTTGAACTCTCGACCCTGAGATCAAAAGTCACATGCCCTACCAACTCAGCCAGTCAGGTGCCCCCCAATTTGCTTCTTTAAAGACACACCCGGGGCGCCTGGGTGGCTCAGTCGGTTGGCGGCCGACTTCAGCTCAGGTCATGATCTCACGGTCTGTGAGTTCGAGCCCTGCATCGGGCTCTGTGCTGACGGCTCAGAGCCTGGAGCCTGCTTTCGATTCTGTGTCTCCCTCTCTCTCTGCCCTTCCCCTGTTCACACTGTGCCTCTATGTCTCTCAAAAATAAATAAACATTAAAAAAAAAATTAAAAAAAAAAAGACACACCCATCTCATCCTATTTCCTCTCCTCTGCTTTTTTAATTTAGTAAAACCTGCATATAAAACTTAACATTTTAACCATTTCTAGATTTAAAATTCTGAGGCAGTGAGCACATTCACCCTGTTGTATAACCATCACCACTGTCCATTTCCATAACTTTTTCATTACCCCAAATAGAAACTAGGTACCCATTAAACAATAATTCCCCATTTCTCCTTTCCCCAGCCCTTGGTAACCACCATTCTGCTACCTGTCTCTATGAATTCGCCTATTCTAGTCAACTGTCTCTTAGCATTTGGCTTATTTCACTTAGCACAACGGTTTGCAGGCTGCAGATGGCAGCATGTATCAAAATCTCATGTCACCTTTTTAAGAAATATTTTATTCACACATAACTGTAAAACCACCAATGTGATATACTGGGATTATGCATTTTCCTAATCAGCATTAAAATTTTTAACTACCATCATTTAAAGATTCACCAAACACCACTTAAGAGCATCTCCAAAATCACGAGTAATACATCAGCGCATTTTAGAAAACACTGCACTATCAGCATAGGATTAAAGACAAGTACGACGTGACTAAATTAATTAAAGCTTAAGAACAGAAATTTATTACCCTTCATTCTTAAACCTTCATAGCCTGCAGTCTTCAAACAGAAAAATAATTGCTTCTGGGCTTATTATTAGCCAAAGATTATTCATATACACACACATACACACACACACGAAATGAAATAATCCTGTTTTCCTGTAGTCCTACAATTTAAATACTATGAAATTTGCATAATGAGCATTACTGGGGAGAGAAACTTTACTTAGACATTGTGATTTCTGAATATAGTCTAGAAACAAGTATATTAATATGAAAATAATTAGAAAGTATTTCTCTAATTCCAAAGGTGTGCGCGTACACACCTCTTCTAAAATGTTTTTTTGTTGCAAATCTGTCCTTAAATCCATTATTTTTATTACTAGTTGCACTCAGTGTTCAATTTTATTGGCTAAATAATCACCTGATAGTATTTAAATGAAGACAGAAATTATTATAAATCAGTTGGCTAACAGCAACAGGTAATATTTACTGAGAAGTGACCATATGCAAGACTTTAAAGAGACAGACACATTGGATATATAGTGAGATATTTGTATCAGCCTCAATCCAGAGGTGAAGAAACAGAATGTCATACCACTAGTAGGGCTAGAAGAATAGGACTAGACAATTAAATATACTTTCCAGTATAATTATTTTAACTCGATATTCAAAATCATATTTGTTGTGGTTACAGGACATCTCCTTTTGAAAAATACTGCAATAGTTACCTTGCTGTTAAACATTCTATTCCCGTATTACACCAGAAAGAGCAACTGGAGTTGGAATTCTATGACCCTGGTTCCTGGGGCAGCTCGGCCAGTGTCCCTGGGCAAGTTACTTACCCTCTGTAGGCTTCTGTATTCTCATTAGTTATGTGATGCAAGTGGACAGGATAATCCTAAGGACCTTTTCACCTCTAAATGTTTCCAATTATTTATAAAAAAAAAAAATTGGTTAAGACTGTAAATTACTAGCCTAACGGTGATTCTGCTACAGTTTAGAGGCAAGAGTGGTAAAGCTCTAGAGAGAATATAGGTTGCTATAATAAATCACTCACTGGTCCCTCTTTTTTTGTTGTTTTTAAGCTTCTGTTCTATGTTACATAACTGTAAAGCTGTCAGATCAAATTCTGTCAAGTACTTCATGCTCTGCCCAGGAGATAAACCACAAGGGCTAAACAGACTCTACATGAATGAGAAAGCTCAGTGTTGCCTTAAGCAAACTAACTCATCAAAAAATTTACGCAGAATGGATAATGAAGTGTAAAAAGTGTCCAAATTAATTTATAAATTAAGCAAAGGTTATGCTCATTAATCCTGGCTAACTTGTATAAAAACACAATACCTCTTACGTAAGAATTCTAAGATGCCCATCGGCTACTTCACATCCGTCTTTTAATAATACTACCGCTTTTTCCTAAATAATTATATAACTATTTAAAAGAATGAATGTTCTAGAAGAGCAAACGAATTCCTATAATTGCGATTTGTTTCTCTATTTAAGGTTAATTAGGGAATCAGATGTCAAATATACTCTTAAAAAGGGGGAATGTATTTTCTAAATTCAGTTCCTAAATTCTTTCAAGATTCTTATAATTACTTTTACTGGGAGGTTTTTGGGGGAAAGGAAATATCAAAAAAATATGGACACTGTAGAGCTGAAAGACTTCTTAGAAAAAAAAAAATCATTATCTCAATCAGTCCATGTCATGATCCTCCCTCTCCTATTTCCCCAACACTGAAAATAGGTTAGGTATCCAAGCAACAATCTGTAATGCTCTCAACCTTTTACACAAAAAGCCTGTTTCCGAACCTTACTATGATTCTTCTCTTAATTCTTGCCTTTTCTAACACCCTTTTCTTCCCTTACTCACCTAGCCGCTATACTACATTAGCTCAACAATCTCTCTTACTTACCTTTTATTCTTCTACCCATCCTGCCTTCCACAAGGCTCTAAATCCCACATTAATCCTTCTCCAGTGTGAGCGCTAAGGTTTTGAGTACGACAAAAATGAAAGCAGTGAGCAAAGTGCTCCAGCTATCAAATCTCAGGTGGGCTCAACACTGTGCACAAATCCCTTTCTGTCCTCTGAGAAAGAAAAAGATTTGGTTACCTATGGGTGAGGACTGCCTGTACGTTTACAGCTCATGGGGCACGAGAAAAAAGCATTCATACTTGTTGCTTGTTTTTATTTTAAGTAGGAAGCAAAATCATCTTCAGTAATCATCACTGAGCCAACAATGGACTGTGTGCCTGTTCTATTCGAAACACTTCGCATGTATTCCCAGGTATAGTTTTTATCACAAACCCATGAAGTAAGGAATTTAACGATCTTCACTTGCCGGAGGAGGAAACTAAGACACAAGGCAGGTGAGCAACCTGTTCAAGGACACACTCTAGTTGACTAGTAGTATTTTAACCCAGGCAGTCTGGCTCTGAGGTCTATTCTTTTTATCACAATACTATGTCTAAAAGTAGAGCATTTTAGGAGTCCTAATGTGGTTAAAGACTGAATTGCATATATCAGGAGAAATACTACAAGTTTTCTAAGAATTAATTCTCTTTTCGTATCTAGGAAGACTGTCCTAGATCTCAGAAATCTTTTAAACACAAAAATGTAATCTCTCTTGGATGCAACTGACGAAATTTAGTTTACACACCTGCATCCAAACTGGAAGGGAGAGAGAATGTGACTGGGGCGGGGGACATATTCTATCTTGGGGAGGAAAACAGGACTCTTGGGCTGAAATTGGATTCATAAGCAAAAATGAGTCATAACACAAAATACTAAATTTTACCACACCCAAGAATGGGTACTCGATTCTCATCTTAACTATCAATACATATTGAGCAAGATACAGAGAGAGCTGGGGCACCTGAATGTCTCAGTCGGTTCAGTGTCTCACTCTTGGTTTAGGCTCAGGTCATGATCTCACGGTTAATGAGTCTGAGCCCCGTGTAGGGCTCTGTGCTGACAGTGCAGGGCCTGCTTGAGATTCTCTCTCTGTCTCTCTCTCTCTCTCTCTCTCTCTCTCTCTCTCCGCCCCTCCCCTGCTCATTCACTCGCTCTCTCTCAAAATATCTATCTTTAAAAAAAGATGGAAAACTACTTACACTGCTCAAATACATATGCAAAGAAACAGAAATGTGCCTGTAAGTGAAGCTTCCACTTGAACGACTTCATATTGTACTGCAAAAAAGAATACATTTGCCTCTAGAACATGCCAGCAGCTACTCTAGTACTTCATGACCTGGATTACTGAACATTGTTTCTATCTCACGGAAGCAGTTTACAAAACTCAGGGAGGGGCACTTAGGTGGCTCAGGCGGTTGAGTGTCGACTTCGGCTCAGGTCAGGATCTCACAGCTTTCGAGTTTGAGTCCTACATCAAGCTCTGTGCTGACAGCTCAGAGCCTGGAGCCCGCTTCAGATTCTGTGTCTCCCTCTCTGTCTCTGCACCTTTCCCACTCACTCTAGCTCTCTCTCAAAAATAAATAAGTAAATTAAATAAATAAATAAATAACTCAGGGGGAAGAAAAACACAGTAAGAAGGATTTAAGTAAATGCACCATAAAATTTTGTCTTTGATTTCAACATTAGACAAACTAAAATCCTTTGACCTGGCTTTGTTACCATATAACAGATCTCTCTTTATAATGCTTCATTAAAGTTAACAGGAGTTTGGCACAGCAAAACTCAAGGACACAGGCAAGTGTTAAAAACAACAGTCTCAACAAAATGCACAATGTTGTAGGTATCTTTGACATAAAGTGTCACAAAGGCTGGTCTCATTTAGAACCATAAAGAAGACTGATGTTTTCACTTTAAAGAAAATACACCTAGCCTAAAGCAGAAGCAAAACCAAAACAAAACCTGGTGCTTAATTTTGGCATACAATTTATGAAATATTCTTCTGAGTCACCATCACCACAGCCGCCACCCCTAACCCCCTAATACTTTCATGGCACTACCAAGAAATGCAACCAAAGGCTGCCACTATGGGCAGAGGGGCATACCGACTTGGAAAAACAGCAGATTTGGAACCACAAGGCTACCCACATCTCTCTCCCTCCAGGCCTCTCCAACTCTGCACTTGCATCCATGCCCCCCCATACACCTGTTCTCACACACCTCCTGCAACCTCAGATGGATCTGCTTACCCAAATTAAGTAAATTGTTTTCTTGCCTCTCACGGGCAGTAAGCCCAGGAGAAAAAGAGGTAAGTGATAGTAGTAGCCTTCCTATCTGACTTTAATCTGTGTTTACTAAATAAATGAATAAATGAACGACTGAACAAAAGTTTGTATAAACAAATGACACAGTGGTGCCAGGAGGAAGAACCGCCACAGAGGAGACCTGTACGGCTTTGTGGCTAGATGGAAATACATGGACCTTCAACAGAAGAAAGTCAGAAAGCATGCTGAAAATGGCTCACTGGGCTGACCAAGAGAGTTAAGGTATATTAGGAGAATTCGTGGTAGAAACACAAAGAAAATAAACTCTATACAGAACGTAAAAGGCCAAGAATACCAGACTAAAAAGTCTGAACTTTACTTGGGATACAGGAAAATACAACAGCAGCTTTGTGCTTTGACCAGGAAAAAGACACTTAAGTCAGTTTTTCCCACAGCTTTATGTAGGATGGATTAATAAACAGAACTAAAGGCAGACAAGCAGAGAAACTCTGATAAGTACCCTATGCATACTTCTTTTCATATACTTACCACGTGTTGCTGTGGTTTTATTTTTCTTCATCTATACTACCAAGCTCAGAACTCCACGGAAGCATAATCCATTTTTTCCAAACATGAAAAGTGGGGATGGGTCAAATTATCTACTGTTTCTTCTAATAACTTCTGTATCTATACTTGATTACTTGGAGAAAAAAGGAAAAAAACGTCTTAAAGGGTAGTATCATCGAAAATTCATTTATAATTTTTTTTAAAACTCAAATATATTTTCCGATGATGACAGAACTACCATCTATTGTCTGTTTGCCTTTCACCAGGCGTGACCTTAACACTCTATACATCTTATCTCACTCATTCCTCGAAATGACCCTACGAGGTAGATACCCTAAACCCGTTCTCCCAATTAGGAGCCTCAGGTGTGGGGAAGTTAAGTCAGTTGCCCAAAATCCTACAGCTACTAAGTGGCGATCCGGCTCCAAACCTAGGGAATCTGTCTCCAAAGGATTTCACCTGGTGGCCAGCTTCCCAGGGGTCAAGACAAAAGGCCAGTAAGACCCAGGATGAATCTGACCGCACAAGTTTCACATCAAACGTATTGTTTAGTCACTCGGTAGGAGTCAGATTTTTTAAATCTTGCAATATTCTCTCTTCAGACTTTAGAGGCACTGTCTCTAGGATTTTGAAATGGTTACTGCACAATACAAAGCCAAATGTTTGTGGGGTTTTTTGAATAAACACACATAAAGAGATTCTCTGCTTTATTCATAGTCAGGAAAATGCAAATTGCGACCACAATTAAATATCATTTTGTACCCATTAGATGAGCAAAAATTAAGAAATCTATTCTTATTAAAAGTGTTGGAGAGGTAGTGAACCAACAGGACCACTTAAGACACACGGGTAAGAGTGTAAATGGGTTCAAATACTTGAGAAGTAACATGATAGCGTGTATTATGTTGCGCATGGACACAACCAGCCTAGAGACAGCAAAGCGTTCCAGGAAGCACGCATGAAAATGTTCTGAGCAACTCTGTTCACAATACCAAAAACCTGAGAATAATCTGACAGGATAGTGGAGAAGTCAAGCAGTCAGGGCAGCCAAATCTCATGTGGGCACAGGGAGTTAATGAGTAAAAAAATTCAGGCCTCAGAGAATATAAATCCTATGAAATATCTTTTAGAAATTCAAAAATAGGGGCGCCTGAGTGGATCAGCCGGTTAAGAGTCCGACTTTGGCTCAGGTCACGATCTCACAGTCTGTGAGTTCAAGCCCCGCGTCGGGCTCCGGGCTGACAGCTCAGAGCCTGGAGCCTGCTTCAGATTCTGTGTCTCCCTCTCTCTCTGCCCCTCCCCTACTCTTGCTTTGTCTCTCCTGCTCTCAAAAATAAATAAAACATTAAAAAATTAATAAAAAAAAAAGAAATTCAAAAATAAGAAACAAAGCCAACTGTTTGAAAGTTAAAAAAAAAGGGAAACAAAGTAAAATGCCTACTAAATATTTATTTCATTACTACACAATAGAACTAAATAAAAAATGAAATTCACTAAGTGGCATTATAGTTCTTAAATTATTCATTGCTGAAGGACAGAGACAAATAAGACTCTAAAATTTAGATGAAAGGAGACTCAACATGAACCATGAGCAAGTTTTTCTTAAGTCAAAGCAAAATAACCTTAGAATGGTGCTTCTTATAGGGACACACGTACCCCACTGTTTATAGCAGCTCTTTCAACAATAGTCAAATAATGGAGAGAGCCTAAATGTCCATCGACTGATGAAAGAATAAGGAAAATGTGGTTTATACATACAATAGAATACAACTTGGCAACGAGAAAGAATGAAATCATGCCATTTGTAGCAATGTGGATGGAACTGGAAGGTATTATGCTGAGTGAAATAAGTCAGTCAGAGAAGCACAGGTATCTTATGTTCTCACTCAGAAGACCATGGGGGAAGGAAAGGGGTGTAAACAGAGAGGGAGGGAGGCAAACCACAAGAGACTCTTAAATACAGAGAACAAATTGAGCTGGAAGGGCTGGGGGAAGGGAAAATGGGTGATGGGCACGGAGGAGGGCACTTGTTGAGACGAGCACTGGCTGTTGTATGGAAGCCATTTTGACAATAAATTACATAAATAAATAAGAGAATATTATCATACAGTGGAAAGAAAAACAGTAAATAAAAATCTTACCATCTGCAGAGGGCAAAAAAAAAAAAAGAAAGAATAAAAAAAAAAAAAAGAATGGGGCTTCTTTATTGAGACTTTATTAAGAAAAAAAAAAAAAGAATGGGGCTTCTTTACTAAGGTTATGACTGTCCAGATCCAGAGATGGAAAAGTAACCCTGCACTCTTCCTGGGTCAGACAGCAGCCACCGTTTTTGAGGCCACTCAGATGGTCACATTTTAAGAAAAATCACACTGAAAAACTGGATGCCTGCAATGGAAAACAGCGAGGATGGCAAAGGATCTAGACACCACGGTACAACAGAGGAACAGGAAGTGGGAGAAAGGAGTGAAGGGAAGTCTTGGAGAAGGGAGGGAAGAATGCTGCCTTTCAAATATCTGAAGACTCCATACCCAGATGAAAACATAAGGGTTATTCGCCTGTATCTAAAGGGTAAAAAGAATGGGCCATGCTGACAATAAACGGTACCCACGAATGAACTATACCACACGAAAACACAGCCTACTAGCTAACCTGAGACTACTGTTAGTTAGAGCTGGTATGTTCCAACACAGGACAGGGGAAACATTTCTCCGCCCCTCTGCAAATACAAGTACAAGAACATCCCTGTCTCCATCCAAGCCAGTGTCAAAGTTCTGGAAAGGAGGGCCAAGAGCCCTGAGACTTCAGCTGAGTGGTCATTTGTACATGAAACTGTAAAACCACATGAATCATTTTATAAAACTATGCCTTTTTTTGGCCATTCTGAGAAGATACTCAGATATAAAAAGTTAGTATTCTCCAAACAAAATTTATCAGAATCACATCGATTTCTTTTTTATGGTTTACAAAATATTATCAATAAATCTCCTCAGTCTTGAAGTTAATTTCAAGTACTTTTATTTTTTTAAGCCTTTTTAATGTTTATTTTTGAGAGAGAGAGAGAGAGAGCATGAGTGGGGAAGGGGCAGAGAGAGAGGGAGACAGAGAATCTAAAGCAGGCTCCAGGCACCAAGCTGTTAGCACAGAGCCCAACGCGGGGCTCAAACTCATTGAACTCACAAACTGCGAGATCATGACCTGAGTCCAAGTCACATGCTTAACCTACAGAGCCACCCAGACATCCCTCAAGTAGCTTTAGATATGCATTATATTCCAAAGCCAAGTATCAAAACTTGAGACATATGCTTGCTTTTTGGTAAACTTAGCTATATTTTCCATCATGAGCATAAGTAAATAATAGAAAACAGGACCACATTTAAATTAGTAGACAGGCTCTGGGATGCCTGGAAGGCTCAATTGCAAGGGCATGCAACTCTTAATCTCGGAATCATGAGTTTGAGCCCAATGTTGGGTGTAGAGATAACTGAAAAAAAATAAATAAACTTAAAAAAAAAAGATAGGTTCTTCATCTGGAATCTCCGAAAACTACAAAATGTTTGAAGGGCTTATACTTGATCTCACACAGTGCAAAATCTGATTGACAAGTGGTAAATCACAATTAATTTTAAAAATGAAAAATTAATTGTTGCCTCAACAAAGTGTTATATTGTACACAGGGTGGGTAAGAAAAGATAATAAAAGTGAGAAAAAAAAGATGAGAAACACTGAAATTGGCATTAAAAACTGTCCTAATTTCATTGATAATAATATTAATAGCTCACCTTTAGATACATTATCACATTTCATTCTACCAAAAACATTTTAAGATAGGCTCTATTTTAACTACCTTTTACAGATGAGGAAACTGAGGCAGCTAGAAACAGCAAATCCAGGTTTCAAACTTATGTCTATTTGGCTTGAATTGTGGATTATTATACTGCCTCTGAAAAATAACTACTGTTAAGTCAAGAATCAGAGTTAGTTCATCAGGTATTATCAGGGACCAATCCAAACTTGAAAGCACTGGTATATACTGGTATATGTGTAAACGATTGTAGACTACAAAACTACTTAATAATATAGGGATTTTTTTTATTAAATATTTTTTTAAGTTTATTTATTTTTCGAGACTGAGAGAGCATGAGCAGGGAGGGGCAGAGGGAGAGGGAGACAGGGAGAGGGAGAGAGAGAGAGACAGAGAGAGAGAGAGAGAGAAAGAATCCTAAGCAGGCTAAGTGGGGCTTGATCTCATCACTGGGAGAATACAACCTGAACCAGTATCAAGAGTCAGATAATCCACTGAGCCACCCAGATACCCCTTTCCCTTTTTTAGAGAGAGAGAGCACGCAAGTGGTGGGGGGGGGGGGGGGAGAATCTTAAGCAGGTTCCACGCTCAATGTGGAACTGAATGCAGGGCTCAATCCCACAACCTGGGACCATGACCTGAGTTGAAATGAAGAGTCAGACACTCAACCGACTGAGCCACACAGGCACCCCAATAATATAATTTATCAATAACTGTATAACAAAAAGTCAAGCTTATTGACAATTTCAACACTCCTAATCATTCCTCATTTGGCCTCTCTCCTCATCATTACAATGATATTACTCCACTTTTTTAAAGTTTATTTATTTTGAGAGAGAGAGCTCGAATACGCAAGTAGGGGAAGGACAGAGAGAGGGAGAGAATCCCAGGCAGGGCCCTTGCTATAGGCCCAAGCCCAACACCAGGCTCAGTCCCACCAACCATGAGATCATGATCTGAGCTGAAATCAAAAGTCAGATGCACATCCAACTGAGCCACCCAGGCAACCCTGACATTGCTCCTCTCAAAGCCTCCAATAACCTCTCAACTCCCAAATTCAGTGATAGTTTCGTTCTCACCCCTCCCGACCTTAAGCCAGAGCAAACCCAACGGACCATTCTCCTGCTGTCTTCTGTCCACCCCCACCCACCCCTGTCCCTGGACAACACTCTATAGACAATTCTACTTCTTAGTTTTCGTCCCTCCTCAGTTTCTTGCACAACCCATAAATGCAAGGGGTTTCTCCCCACACTTACACGCAATCTAGCGCTTCTTTTATTATTTTTTGGCACTTCTTTTTTAAAAATGTAATTGATTGGGGGCGCCTGGGTGGCTCAGTCGGTTAAGCATCCGACTTCAGCTCAGGTCATGATCCCGCAGTTCTTGGATTCAATCTCTGCATCAGGCTCTACGCTGACAGCTCAGAGACTGGAGCCTGCTTTGGATTCTGTGTCTCCCTCTCTCTATGCCCCTCCCCTGCTCATGCTCTGTCTCAATCTCTCTCTCTCAAAAATAAATAAACGTTAAAAAAATGTTTTAAGATAAAAATAAAAAAATAAATAAAAATTAAAAATGTAATTTATTAAATTGACTTGTTCTCCAATTCATAGTTGCAAAATCTGTGTGCAATTAGATTTTAAGGAATCTTTAACATTTTAACCCACAAAACTTCACTATAAACTCCAGGAAGGTGAGATCTACTTATTTTTGTGTCCCTTAACATACAATTAGACACTGGGTGTTTTTTGTTGAATAAATGAAACCAACCTTTAGTGGAGCCTAAAATTAACATCGCATTGGAGCAGGTAGTAGCTAAAAATGATATATATTTTTAAAAATTTGTGATGAGTCACAAGCTTTCTGGACAAAGAATAGGTGGGACTAAATGAGTAGTTCCCTCCTACAAAGCAGGTAATATCTCATGCCAGCCCTGAAACTGAAGGAGTCTAATTATTTAGGGTATCTTTAGTAAATTATCAGCTTTTCCTTGATTATTTTTAAACCATGACACCTTTTTAATAAATTCAACCTTGAGTACTTATGTTGTTGTTGGAAAGAACCGTGAAATACCCTACTACCAGTGAAGCATGCCAAACTTAGAACTTGGAACTTGAGGGTTAAATATACAAGGGATCAGAAGCCTAATGACGCATGAAGAGAAAATCATCTTTAATGCAATAACCATGCAATTCCTTTTTCATTTCAGAATCACGAAATGTTAGAAATGGGAAGAAACACGATGGTTTTGTTTCACTTCCTAGTCAACCAACGATCCTTTCTACAGAATCCTTGATAAATATTTTTGGAACCTCTGCCTGAATACTCAGTCCTCTTATATTCTAATTACCTTTAAAAAGTAAATCTCTTTGCATTTTTAGGTACATTACTGTATACAACACACGTAAGGTTTTGAAAGAATTAGGTAGGAGCGAATGGAGAAAAATATTGAAAGGGCTTTTTTCCTTTTTAATTTCTCAGACATTGGTAACATGATGCTCAAAATCTCAAACTAAGTTAATCCAAACTGGAGTTAATAAAATACAGTAGTAGCAATTCAGTGAATCTCTGTAACCTGTGTATTTGCAGAATTACTGTAAAGGTATAGGAACTGTGTCTGGCTCAGAGCTGAACTTGCTGGGAGGAACAATCTCATTCCCCATGGACCTCGGACACATCGAATCAGGTCACCTGAAACTCCTAGAAAACAATCTGTGCTTCCCTAAGTGTTCTAAAACAAAACTCCTCTCTCCAAGTCCGAGGTCTCTTCCACTTCCTTAATTCTCCTCCTGGAACATGTCATTTATTAGAGGCAGGACATTTCTGCTAGGAAGGGTACGTGACATGAAATCCCTTGTTCATAAAGAATTAATGGAACAGTCTTCAACTCTTCAAAAAAAGTTGAGAGTAATTTCATAAAGGGGGGTGACAGTGACATTTTAATCTCAAGAGCATCTAATTAGAAAATACTTTGTTTTCTCCAATTCAAGAGTTAAGTCCTTTGACATATATACTGTACCTTTATTAGAAAATGATACCATTTGTAATGATTCTAATACTATTTTTCACTAATTTCAGGTCAGACTAATTTGAAACTTTTTAGAACCTTAAATCCACAGGTAAAGCACCCTAGGTGATTATCATTACTCATGCCGCAGGCTAATATCACTAGTCATAATCTAGTTCTAATTTCCCTAAGCCAACACTCATCATGGACTCCAAAAGAGGAGGCTCCTGTGACGCCTACAAGCTTTCATTCAAAGACTGATATTTTATCTTTGTACTTTAAGTCTTACCATACATGCATGTTTCCCAGGTTCCTCTCACTATTTCACTCCCTGTTCTATGCCCCACCACCCTGAACAGGAAAACTCAGTTTGGTCTATATGAGACCCTAAAAACCTTTTCTCCTGTAGGAGAAAAACAAGCTGTAGTTGCAAAGATAACCGGTACACCTTCTACGCTATCAATCTATCGACACAAGCAGATAATATAAGCTACATCAAACCCAGATCCATTTTGCTGATTTCCCTCCAAGGCCCAAACGTGTGTATTATGCAACAGCCACCATGCCAGGTTTTAATCCCTGTCTGTGATGCAGTGATAAAACACAAACGGCACAAGAATAACCCACGAGGTACTCGGGTACATCTTCGAGAAGATACATCAAAACAAGAATTACCAAATTCTTGTTCAAGAATTCAAGGTTCTGAGGAACCCTGAAAATGACAAATTGTCTCACAGTTCTGAATCACAATTACAACTTTTCCTTCCCGTAGTCTTTGAGGAACCTGTTCGTTCAGCCCCAATCCCCTCAAAAATCCTCACACTTGAGCATTTTAATTGAGGTTTCCAAAGGATCTCTCAAAGGGGTAAGGGGGCCTGCATCAGGTGGTTATTTTAGAATCTACCCTAATAATCTAAAATAATCTAAGATACCCACACCAGTTTCCAGAATCGAGTAAGAGGTTTCATCATTTCTCCCGAAGGACAATAATAGGAGTAAATGCAATCCAGATCCCCGAGGCATAAACAACTCGGGGCTCCATGCTTCACCGACACCGATCTCCTGGGGGCACAGGCCTCGAGAAACGGCACAATGGGCAACTGAGAATTAGAACAAAATTGCAATGACCTGTATTCTAGAAGGGAATCTATACAACATCTATTCCAAAGCGGTTAAGTGCAAGGGAGGTGGTCCGAGCATCCCCGGAGGCCACCTGCGTGGCTGAACCCCAGCCTAAATGCCCCAGCGCGCCGCCTCACCAGGTCCGCTTTCCGCCGAGCCGAGGCAGCGGGCGAGCGCGGCCAGGCTCCAGGTGGGGCACAGTGGGAGGGGAGGGGGCTCGGCACGTAGCAGCAGGAGAGCCGAACCCGATCCCAGGCCAGGCAAGGAAGAAGGAGGCATTCCCACACACAAAATGGTGGCGCTGACGCGGAGGCCCGCGCACCTGGGGGCGCACCACACGCCCCTCGGGGGACGCGGCCGGCCGCCGGCAGCTGGACGCGCGCCCGGGGCCCGGGAGGCCGGCGTGGGCCTGCGCCGCGGCCGAGTCCACAAGTCGGCCTGCAGCCGGCGGCCCGCGTCGCCGTCCGCGGGGGCGCGGCGCCGGAGCCGGCGGGACGCGGGTCGGGTGCGGCAGCCTCGGCCTCAGCCCGCGGCCCCCGCCCGGGACGGACCGCGCACTCACCTCGGACGCGCCTCCGGAGCCACCGGAGCCCGGGAAAGGAGGCGGAGCCGCGGGAATGAATGGAGCCGGCGGCTCGCTCGCGACCCCCAGTCGGTCCCGGGCCGCGTCGCTCGCGGCTGCCAGGGCGGGTGCGGCCGCCTCCCCCTCCCCCCGGACGCCCGGCTTCTAGTCGGCGGGTCGGCCGCAGCCCACCGTGCCCTCCGCCGGCGTGACGCACTGGCGCCGCAGCGCCTCCAGCCTTTGCTGCCGCGCAGCGCCCGCGCCCACCGCGAATCCCCCCGCCCGCGCCGCGCGGCCCCTCCTCGGCGCCGGGGACGCCGCCCTGCCTCCCTCCAGGCCCGGCCTTCCGATGGCCTCCGGGCAGGTGCGGGCTGGGCCAGCCGGGGGGCGCCGCGCGGCCCCCGCCTCGCCCCTGGCTTCCGCTCGGCCCGCCTGGGCCGCCGTCACAAGGCAGAGCGCGACGCCCCAGCTCAGGGCTGTGGCCCGGTATTAAAGAGTGACCTTGGCTTAGATTTAAAAATAGGTGCAGGTAAGCTGCGGGGACTACGACGCTGAATTTGCGTATTCCTTTAATGTCAACATTCGCAGAATCCCGTTTGCACACCCCGGCGGAGATCTCCTCCAGCCTGGCAATGGCGCGGGCCCTCCCAGAATTTACACTGGGTGAGCCAAGTCATCCAGGCCTCTGGACTGGGATGCAGAGGGCGCGGGCGAGGACCGTGGGCCTGCGCCCCACCATCTCCTTCCGAAACCCACTGCTACCTAGGGGGATTCAAGGGAAAAGGAAGTCGAGCTCTCCATGCACAATCTGGAGGAGCCCAAGAGCCATGACTTCCATTTAAGATAATAAGGAATCACTAAATGCCAGCGTTGACCTTTTCTCTTTCAGAATGTAGGACAAGCAAACTAACCCAGACCCAGAAGGATGGCCCCACCTCCTTTCTTCCTCTTCCCCTCCTAACTCACTTCGGGGGCCCTTTTGCTAATTACACTCCCACGAACGAAAGATACGCTCTCAAGTATTTAAAGCATGGTAGATTTCTTAAAAGTAATACATGCCATGTTTTAAATATGTTTAAGAAATGTATCGAGGATCAGTATTCTATGTAATTTTAAGACTTCCTCTTATACATTAACTTTGGAAAATAAATTTCTCATCCAAGAGCTGTGGCGTTGTTTTCAGCTCGCCCAGTAAATTTCAAATTGTTTCTTTTACTTCTCAAAACTACTTGGCAATTACAATACCAATCTTTCACAGGTTTAATAGCGATCCAGATCAATAAATACTTAAGAGAAGACTTGTTGATAGAGACATACTGGACTCAGATTTTTTTTTTAAGGGGAAATGGCATCCGTGGACCCTCTCTTTTTTGTTTATTTATTTACTTATTATTGAGAGCCAGAGAGAGACAGAGCATGAGCATGGGAGGGGCAGAGAGGGGGAGACACAGAATCTGAAGAAGGCTCCAGGCTCTGAACTGTCAGCACAGAGCCCAATGCGGAGCTCGAACTCACAAACCCGGAGATCATGACCCCAGCGGAGAGTCAGTTAACCGCTTAACTGCTTAACCGACTGAGCCACCTAGGCGCCCCTGGGCTCAAATTTTTTTAATCGGGTAGGTTTTTCTGCCTGGTGTTGCTCTTAAAAAGTAAGCTTACATCTACTATGCCTAATTTGTAACATTTAGCAGAAATCTTAAATGTTACCTACCAAATATTTACCATTTCTAGTGGACCTTAATAAACTAGACCTAATTGAGCAGGAATTTGGAATAGTTTGGTTTGCATGCACAAGTGTTGAATGAATGAGCTTATAAAATCTTTGAATTTCTGTTTTTAGAGCTGTATGTAAGTAGGAGTCTCCAGGGTAATCCCAAACAGTTGCTACTTTGGGAAGATGTTCTTCTTTTTGCTATCAGAGGCTACAGTTGTGGAAGCTGTAGGCCTCAGTACAAAGCTAGCCAGAACAACTTTTTCAGAATGTTTGAAATCATGGGCATGACTGACTTTTAGCTATAACTTTTGTAGGTGAGTACTTGTGCTTGAGAGCCCTGTCTGCCCAATGATGGCCGCTCTGGTGGGCATCAGAACTACACCCGGCCCGTAAAAGAGTCCAGTGGCCCTATCCAGGCATCTAACCCCAGCTGTCTTCCTGTGGCAAGGATCCTACCATCTGAGAACCACTGAAGAAGTGCTGTCTCCTACTTATGTGAGGAGTGATCCATGAGGACATTCTGATTTCATTCCCTTTTTTCTACTTGCAACATTATGTGACCTTGGGTGTTCAAGAAAAAAAAGAAAATCATTTACTTACCTCTTTGGCCACAATTGATTAAATCTTGCTTGTCTATGTGCCCATACTCTTGAGGATCCGTGAGCAATTAGTGGGCAAAGAAATAAAAAAATGAACCTTTATCAGATTAATACATGCTGTAAAAGACTACCAAAACATTTTGAAATGTATTTGAGGGTTTGGTCTAAAAAGTTTTGTAAAGAGTAAAAGGATTATTGCTTTGGTTTTTGTTGTTGGGTATGCTTGCTCTAATTATTATTTTGTTAAGTTATAAGCAGAAGGAAACGTGCTAAGAGTTTCCATTGCATTTTTAGTATATATTCAAAAGGGAGGGGAACCATCTTTTTTCTCTTAAGTAATCTTTACACCCAGTATGGGGCTTGAACTCATGACCCGGACATCAAGAGTCACAGTCTCTTCTGACTGAGCCAGCCAAGGGCCCCCAGGGGTGAAACTATACTAAGAGAAGATTGCCACAATGGGATTTTGGAGGCTGCTTACACAAATGACCCAGGGAAGAGCCCTTATACAGCAATGGAAAAGAGGAGTTCCTAATGGCTAAAATAATGGCTAATGTTGTTGACTACTAACAAATGGCCAGGGACTCACTCTACTAACTTCTTTGTGGAAATGAACTCATTTATTGCT
This sequence comes from Paguma larvata, assembly GCA_030068075.1. NCBI lineage: Eukaryota > Metazoa > Chordata > Mammalia > Carnivora > Viverridae > Paguma > Paguma larvata. The sequence continues at coordinate 95,268,883 of CM057826.1, read as the reverse complement.
CATAATCATCCTTTGAAGTACATACTAATACTGTCCCCATTTAACCTAAGAAAGATTGAGGCACATGGAGAAGCTAAGTAATTAGCCAATGGTCACACAGCTAACAATTCTGGCAGTTTGGCTCAATGGCACACTTCCTTAACAAGTATTCTCTACCACATTTATGTGCACAAAATGCTATGCCATATGATTCGATTTTGCTTTTGAAGCCCTAAAACATATCAAATTCTCATTGCCTTCATGTTTAAATTATTTCTTAGATCTAGTGGTATTTTCCTGGACAAGAAGAGAAAATTAAACCCTTAGTTAGAAACTTGTAAGACTTCCTGCTATATGTTAATTTTTTTTTAACGTTTATTTATTTTTGAGACCTAGAGACAGAGCGTGAGCAGGAGGAAGGCAGAGAGAGGGAGACACAGAATCCGAAGCAGGCTCCAGGCTCTGAGCCATCAGCACAGAGCCCGACGTGGGGCTCTAACTCACAGACTGTGAGATTATGACCTGAGTCAAAGTCGGCTGCTTAACCGACTGAGCCACCCAGGCACCCCTCCTATATGTTAAACAAAACTGTATCATCTGTTAGTTTTCGAAAGGCAAAAAAAATTTTTTTAAAAACCTTTCTGCATCTTTTAAGGGTAATTGTTCTCCAAGTTTTTTTTTTTTTCAGATTCCAGAGCATAATTATAAGTTTTATTTATATTTATATTTACTTAGTCTATGGAAGAAATACGATTCCCCAGAAGAGATTCGCTACTATCTTAGACTCTCCATTAGACTAAAATGTGTAGAACTAGGATCTAATATATAGAGTATATATGTTTTAAATTCGTAAAATCACAATAGGAAAGTTTTAATGAATGAAACAGCCCAGGGACTTCCAGATCTAAAATCTTAGCCAATTAGTTAACTAGTTAGCTCATAATGTCAGCCATGGCAAGGAGAAATGAGAAGGCAATCCTTCCTCCCTGCACTAGAGAAGAAGGGACTCCCTACCCTAGAATGCTTTGTTTCTTTCTCTGGTATATGAAATATGTCAAAGAATGCTTTCAGGATTAAATGCAGCAGTATGGTGGGGTTTTCTTTGTCAGGCACTGCTATCGTTTGTGGATTTCAAATTCCTGAGTGATAGTATGTACAGGGTTGAGGGAGGCGGGTGGAAAGAACCTGAAGAACAAGACAAATAACAGGTTTGAGAAGTCCAATTACACCTGTTTCTTTTAGTTTGGTTTGGTCTAATATGAAACAGAAGTTTAATCACAGAGTAAGTATTTGGTAAGTTCAGTTTGGGTTTAAGGGAAATAACATGTGGTATTTTTCGTATTACTATTGAAAAATTATACACATATTTACATCTATGGCAAATACTGCCAAGTTATCTAGTTAATATCCATTCCCCGCCCCCACTTTTTGCTCACAGCCCCTATGTTGTTCAGGGGGGCAATGTGCCCAAGTAAAACTATTTTCCTCCCCAGATCCCTCTTGTAACTGGGATAGCTATACATTCATTGTGGCCAATGGAATGTAAACAAAAGATTGTTCGGTATAGCTTTCAAGAAAGCTTTGTTTTTCTGATTAAAAAAAAAAAAAAAGACAGATTCAGATATCCCTTTGCCTTTTGCCATTTTTACTTTTTCGTCTTCCTGCTTGGGAGGAAGACTTATGTCTGGGATCAGAGCAGCCGTCTTGAAGCCATGAGCTGACCAAGGGAATGAAATCCACATGTAACTATACCAGAGCCAAGAGATAGGAACCTGGGACAATGATGAAATTCTGGAGCTGCCACACCAATTCTAAACCACCTACCTCCAGTCTTCTCTGTTACTTGCCAACAAATGCAACCCTAACTAAAAGTCAAAGTTAAACACTGTCTCCTTGATATAGCTGGAAACAAAAAATAAAGGAACATTCTTCTACAGTATATATGCTATACTATAGAGGCAGAAATCAGTGACTTACCTGCCTAGTACTTGGTGGAAAAAAAAAAAAACCACCAGTTTTTGACTATGAAAAGAATATCTTTAATCACGTAGTACATTTCATTTTTACACGTTTCACACATGACCTCAGTGAGTCTCTAATATGACTGTGAGGAAGGTTGACAAGTAGCTGTCTAGAAACGATAAGAGTCATCTAGAAACAAGTTACTGGCCAAAGTGATCACCATGCCATATATGAAAAGGATAGACAGAAAAGTATAATTATGTTTTTCATTTTTAATTAAAAACAAGTGGAAGACTCAGGATTTAGGGAGGGATTGTAAAATTAATAGTAGCCTATCCTTTAAAAAAAAGCAACCTGGTGATACATATCAAAACTTCTGAGAATGTAAATATGTTACCATAGAGCTACTCTTGGAAATCTGTCTGAAGGAATCTTTTAGGAAGGAAAAAACCTTAAGTTCATGAAGATATCACTGAAGCATTTTTTAGCCTTTTTAAAAAATTTATTTATTTAAAGGTTATTATTTCTTTTGAGAGAGAGAGAGAGCGAGCTAGTGTGTGTGTGTGTGTGTGTGTGTGTGTGTGTGAGAGAGAGAGAGAGAGAGAGAGAGCAGGGCAGGGCAGAGAGAAGGAAAGAGGGAGAATCCCAGGCAAGCTTTGCCTTCTCAGCACAGAGCTCCATGTGGGACTAGATGTCATAAATTGTGAGATCAAGAGTCGTCGTCTAATGGACTAAGCCACCCAGGCGCCCCAGCCTTTTTTTTTTTTAATTTATTAATTTTTTTAATAATCTCTATATCTGACGTTGGGCTCAAACTCACAATACTGAGATGAAGAGCTACATGCTCCTTCAACTGAGCTAGGCAAGCATCCCTGCAGCATTTTTTTTTCTTAAGAAAGCCAAAATATATAAACACCATGAATGTCTAATAATAGGTGTACTGCTATTAATCAAAGAAATGCAAAACGTTTGCCTTTCTTATTGCAGGCGATAAGAGGAATTATTTTTAATTGCTAATAGCAACTGGGAAGGCTTTTTGAAACAGCTAAATCGTATAATAGGTTGGCATGCAAAAGGGAACACCCATCTGGAGGCAATGTATTATAATCTCCATTGTCATTATTGTTGGATTACATTTATTAAACACTTCTATGCCAGGTATTGTACTGATGGGGTTCAGAGCAGGCCACCCCAGAATGTGCCACTTTGGCATGCAGATTATTTGGAGCTAAAGACAACCAAGGCCCAAGAGACTCAAAAAGAGCTTTTCACCTCCCCTTTAACGGCGCTAAAAAAATTTAGAAAGCCTGTACCAGGAAGAGAGCTATTACCAAAGTTTACTTTTTTTAATAAAAGACTCCTCCTCATGGCATGGCAAACGTTTGTTTACCAAATATTGGCTCTTCCCATCTCCCTATGAACAATCTTTCTCCCCTTTGAAATCCCAGACTTCTCTTTAGCTCAGGATGGCATATGAACCTCGAATGCCTGTCAAAGAGCCTCTCGTGTGTTGGTGGGGCTCCTGTAAGTATGTAATTAAGTTTTTCTCCTTTTAATCTGCCTTATGTCAATTTAATTATTAGAGCAACCAAAGGACTTAAAAGAAAGTTTTCCTCCCTTACAGTACTAAACACTTTACTTCAGGTGTCTTGCTTAATCCTCACGTTATCTCTTTGAGGTAGATACTATATCTTCATTTCAAAAATGAGGAAACAGGTTTAGAGAGGTATGGAAATTGACCGAAGGTGCTAGAGCAGGAAATTGACCCGAGGTGTAGAGCTGGAATTCTACCATTGTTCTCAGTTACTCTAGGCTTAGACATTAGACTACAGACTTAGCTATACCTCTTCTCAATTACCATATATCCAGCTTCTAGAAAATATTTGTATTAACACCCTCTCACCCAATATTTATACATTTATTAACTCAACGCATGTGTTTTAAAATGTCTATTACATCAGGCGCTGCGCTAGATGGACTCTGTGATGTGGTACTGCAATGAATGGGACAGGCAGAGACAATGAGAAATGTGAAAATGGCCTGTAGAACAATGGCTTACTGGCAGAACTGAGAAGACAACCAAGGCTTTTAGCCGAGTGTAGAATGTCAAGAAATGAGGCTGGAGAAACAGGCAGGACCAGTTACTCTTTAGAAAGCCCTGGTCAGCCATGATAAAGAGTATGGACTCAATCCCAAAGGCAGTGGAGAGCCATTTAAAGAGTTTAAATTTCAGAGTGACATGACCACACTTGCATGTTAGCAGATTTTCTCAGGCTGCAATGTGGAAAACAAGTTGAAGAAATTAAGACTGGAGGCAAGGAGCCAGTTATAGAATTGATACAGACTGATGACAGTTTGGTCAACAGTCCACAGCGAGGATGAAGACAAGTAAATTAATTCTAAAGCTTGAAGGTGAGAAGCAGAGTCTTCAGGACTTGGCAAAAATGTATCATGTAATAGAGAAGACAAGCAAGATCACCAGGTTTGCGACTTGAACCATTGGGTGGATGGTGGTGCTGCTTGCTAAAAGAGGAATCACTGGAGAATGAGGATTTGGGAGGTATAAATCACGAATTCCATTTTGGCTATGTTGAGTTTTTTTGTTTGCTTGTTCTTTTTTGTTTTGTTTTTGTTTGTTTGTTTGCTTGCTTTAGAGACAGAGAGCACTTGAGCAGGAGAGAGAGGCAAAGGAAGAGAGAAAGAATCAAAATCAGACTCTAGGCCCAGCGTGAAGCCTGACATGGGACCTGATCCCATGACTCTGGGAAGTCAAGAGTCAGACACTCAACAGACTGAGCCGCCCAGGTGCCCCTTGACTATGTTTGTTATGTGCTGTGAGAAATCCAAGTGGAGACATATGAAATAAATCTTTAGGAACGGGAGCTCAGAGGGTATATCTAGACTGAAGGTAGAGATGGAAAACCATCAGCACAGAAATGGTAATGGAAGTCATGGGATGAGTGAGCTTGCTGAGGAAGAATGGGAGAAAAAAAACACATGCCCGGCCAAAATCTAATAGGATTTAGATTTTGATGATCTAAATCTTCATAAGAAGATCCTACATGGAAAGCAGAGATGTGAAGAGAGAAGAAAGGGAAATTGTGTTATAGAAGTCAAAAGAAAAAGGAGCTGATCTTCAGTGGAGTTAAATGCTCCCTTCAGAATTTATCTAAAGGAACTAATTAAGGATGAGCAGAAAGATTTGCCTATAGGAAAATGCTGGTGGTGGAGAAAGGGCAGGAAAGCCCACCAAGAAGTTGTGAAATAAATGTTGGCTCATCCAAAGTACCAAAAGTGCGATGTTGTGTCATTTTCCCATTGCATTTCTGAAAATAAATTCCATTTATGAGCAATATTTAATAACATCAGAAAATATTAAGTAGAAAAGATATCTGTTTAAAAAGTAAGATCCCAGTTTTGCTTTTACTATTATACTTAATCATACGGATATATTCAGGGAATATATAGGCCATAAGGACGGATATTGAAATGTTAACAGCAAAAGTTGGAAAATGGATTAGAAAGAGGCAAAACAGGGGAGTACGATTATTGAATAGGTGATTTATATTTTGTTTAGAGCAGTTTTTCATTTTCCATGATGAACACATAGTCCTTTTATAATAAAAAAAAACTATTGGGTTTTTGGTTGAGAAATTTATAGCACCTAATCCATACTGTGCAATGATTAAGTATTATATTTATGGGTGGCGTCTGGCTGACTCAGTGGGACTCTTGAGCTCCCGGTTGTGAATTCCAACACCGTGCTGGGTGTAGAGATTACTTAAATAAATAAAACTTTAAAAAAAATATGTTTATGGAAACTAGACAGCAACATGGAAAAATATGAGGGCTAGAACATTAAGCAAGTTGTATTACTTTCATAGAAAGAACCGGATAAGGGCTGGTTAAAGAACTATCAAAGATAAAACTACACTGGTGAAAGCGGGTAAAGACAGATTTTATTCATTAACTATCATGGTTGGGGAAAGAGCTGACCTCAGTTCTGATTTGTGCAGAGGTGACTGAACCTTTTGAAAAGAGAACTGTAAGCAGAAAGAGTTAGTGGTCCCCAGAAAAAGAAAGACCAGACATAGATTTTGTAACACAGGACAAATCTTGGGCCGCCAGCTCTTTTCCACCATCTGTGCCTCGCCCGCGCTACGTGGCCTAGAACACTACTTGGGGAACTTCCTAGGAGGTATCAGAACTACAAAGAAATGCAAAAACCTCTGTAGTTAGGATTTTAAGAGAACAAAGGGAATGCAAAAACTAACAGGCCTACAAGGCCAGGAAATAGCCTAACCATATCGGAGACAGTAAATCAATGGTAAAACTCAAAGGGGATTTCAAAAGTAAGCAACGCCCTGCATTCCTTACTGTAGATAAGGAGCCCAAGACCCCATCTAGTCTATAGCAACTCTCAGAGTGTGTCCATAGCCCCTTCCCTTTGTCCGACTGTTACCTTGGCTTCCCTGTAATATTAAATTCTCTGCCCTAGAAGGAGCAGGAGCTTCATTAACATAACAGAGGATGCATGTATAGGCACGTTTTCTAAGGACGCCTGAGCAACCTTCTGCCCCCGTTTCCAAGCGATGACAAAGCGCCGCTTCCTGAATACTCATCCTAAACCATAAATTAAAGGAACCCACCCATCCCTGCTCAGGGAGCCTCGGCTTTCGAAGTTATTCCCCGTGGTCTTATTTGCTGCAAATAAAGTTTCCTTTGGGTTACGGCCCCACTGGGGTAGTCTCCATCTGTAACTCACCAAGAAGCCAACTCACGTTCAATTACGGAATGAGGGAGGAGGGAGGAGAAGCAAGGGGGGTTGATCAGAGCTGGGAAGGTAAAAAGTTAGAAAAAGTGGGCAAAAGTATTGGTTAATGTCAATGTGATTCAGCCATCTGGGTCTGCGAACTGGATTTATCCAAGTTAGGCTTCTACTCCCCACAGAGCCTGGGAGGCAGAGGTCCTATTAACTGGGTTATTACATTTCAGAGAAATGGCTTTCAGGTTTTTGGAAAAGACACTCCTGGGTTGTAGGACATACACACACATCTCAAAGGGACAGAGGAAGGATTTACAACTGGAAGTGCATGTTTTGTTTTGTTTTGTTTTGTTTTAAATAAATGCTCTAAGAAAGGGAGGTCGAGGGCATTCGGTCAGGTGTTGGCTGGAACAAATGGTAACTGTCTTGGTAGCTGCGAGCTTTTCCAGACAGGAACTTAAGCAGGGCCAGATCATCCCAGGGCCTGGCGCTGCTGGAAGCCGTGCTGGAGTTCAGTCAGCTCTCCTAGTGCAGGGGTTTAGGTGGAGTCATACATGCCCAGACTTTCTGCAGGTCTGGGGCCAATGCGTCCACAATCAGAAAGGAGGGACAACTCCAAAAGAGGCTGAGTAGGTTCTCTTCCTGCATAACGGGGTAAAGGCCCCTGCCCCATCGGTCTCATAGTTAATAAGTCACTATATTTCAATCCTTGCCCACTGCCCTCGCAGAGCCAATATGTAGATAAAGAGAGGTTCTGGGAGGGACACCTGGGTGGCTCAGGAGGTTGAGGGTCCAACTTCAGTTCAAGTCATGATCCCACAGTTTGTGGGTTTGAGCCCCATGTTGGGCTCTGTGCTGACAGCTCAGAGCCTGAAGCCTGCTTTGGATTCTGTGTCTCCCTCTTCTCTGTGCCCCTCCCCCTTCACACACTGTCTCTCTTTCTCTCTCAAAAACAAACTTCAAAAAATAAATTTAGTTTAAAAAAGAGAGAGAGAGAGGTTCTGGGAATGTACGCAATACTGTCATTGTTCCCCTAGCTCCACACCCAGCTGGCCCTGCACTCACCACAGAGGGCACAAGAAAAGGCCGAAACCCTGCAGGGGCTCCGTGTGCCAAGCCAAGCCTCCTAACTCTAGGCTTCATCAGCCAGAAGGATGGGTCCCTTTTCCTAACTTGTCTATTCTGAAGAATAACTTTTTTGAACGAAATCAAGTGTGTTTCTACACTGAGGTGATCCTAGCTATATTCGGTGAAGGATCGCAAACACTGGCAAGCAGATCCGGGATAATTTGGAATCACGCTTTAGGGAGCGCCATAAGAAGACATAACTCATTTTAAATGAAAATAAATTTCCATCCCATTATTCTGGGGTTTGGCGGCAGGTTTCATACTCCGAGAACATTGTTATGCAAACACCCTACTAACTAAAATGTGTATAGTTCTTATACTTGTGTTTACCAAAGATTGAGGCGTTATAATCCCCCCCCCACCTCCATTCACTTTCCTACACACCTATTCAACACTCCCACCGCCAGCTTCATCTACTGGTTTTGAGAAATATTACAAAGTAGCAGGTGGCAACATTACTGACCGTTTTTCTTCATATCAGCTGCCTGCATAAGGGACTCGATTAACAACTAAATTCTGTCCTCCAGACCATGGTGGGACATAAAATGCTGTCCAAGTAAAGGTTTGCATATGGAAGCCATAGATTCTGTAATTAAGAAACACGGGGGAGCCTACGTGGCTCAGTCGGTTAAGCAGGCGACTTTGGCTCCGGCTCTGCTCATGATCTCCCTGTTTGCAAGTTTGAGCCCCGTGTCGCGCTCTGTGCTGACAGCTCAGAGCCTGGAGCCTGCTTCAGATTCTGTGTCTCCCTCTCTCTTTGCCTCTCCTCCCATTGACACGCTGTTTTTCTCTCTCTCTCTCTCAAAAATAAACATTAGAAAGAAAGAGAGAGAGAGAGAGAGAGAGAAGAGAGGGAGGGAAAGAAAGACAGAGAGAGAGAGAAAGGAAGAAAAACATAAAGCTAGGGGCGCCTGGGTGGCTCAGTCAGTTGAGCATCCCACTTTGGCTCAGTTCATGATCTCACGGTTTGAGAGTTTGAGCCCTGAGTCAGGCTATGTACTAACAGCTCATAGCCTGTAGCCTACTGTGAATTCTGGTTCTCGTTCTCTCTCTGCCCCTTCCCCACTTGCACTTCGTCAATCTCTCAAAAATAAATAAACATCTTAAAAAATAAAAAAAAGGAAAAATATAAAGCGGAAGCCTCTTTTACTCCAACTTCAAAACCCGAAAATCAAAACAAACAAACAAAACCTGTGACACTCTGAACACTCCAGCTCAAGCAGGATGATGAGGGAGGGGGAAAAAAAATCCAGCAAAACCCTTGAATTCCTTAAGGAGCAAAATGGGATGGAACTTTGAACTCAAACAAAGGCACATCCGAAAGGCATGTCCTGCCAAGGCTTAAAGGACAGACAGTCTTCTGCTTCCCCCACACCAAGGCTGAAACAATGCACAATGTCTCTCAATTTTTCTGCCGGCCTTGGTTTGAAAATGCTACAGAAGAGCTGATGAGAGCTGGGGTGGGGGATGGGGTGGGCCCAGGCCTTCGGTGTGGTGCAGACTCCCTGGGGCTCTCCCTAATGCGGTGCCTCTCCAGCTTCAGTGCTAAAAATGCATTGTCTGGAGTCTCTTCCCTACAGATTTCAATCCAGGAGATCTAAAATGGGACCAAAGAATCCACATTTTCAATAAGCACCATAGCTATGATCTTATCAAAACTCTTTATAGATGGTGAGATTAATTAACCCAGTAGAGAAACTGGGAGGAGACAAAGAGTGTCACACATGTATGGGAAAGTGAAGGGATTTAAAGATTTTATTTTTAGGTATTCTCTACAAAGCGGGGCTCGAACTCAACAACCTCAAGATCAAGAGTCGCATGCTCCACCGACTGAGCCAACCAGGTGTCACACAAAGTGAAGGGATTTTAACTTATGATTTTTCTATGTTAAATTAAGGTCTAACTTTTACAGGACAGTGCATAAGGTCTCTAATATTAAGGGTATAATTCAATGATTTTTTTTAAAAAGTTTATTTATTTTGAGAGAGAGAGAGAAAGTACAAGTGGGTAAGGGGCAGAGAGAGAATCCCAAGCAGGCTCCAAGTTGCCGGCACAGAGCCTGAAGCAGGGCTCAAACTCACCAACCATGAGATCACGACCTGAGCTGAGACTGAGCCACTCAGGTGCCCCTCAATGAATTTCTGATATGTAGACAACCAGATAACTACCACCCAAATCAAGGTATGAGACACTTCCAATAGGCCAGCCGCCTCCCTCATTCCCCTTCCAGTCAATATCACTCCCTAAAGGTAACCCTTCTTCTGAGATTTGACATCATAGATTTGCCTGTTTCTGAATTTCATGCCAATAAAACTTAGAATACTTATATTATGAACTTTTTTGTGCCTGGCTTCTTTTGCTCAGCCTTATGTGTGTGAGAGTCGACTATGTTACTGAGTGTTGAAGTAGCTTTTTTTATTTCCGTGTAGTATCCCTTTGTATAAAAATGCCAAGATTTATTTTCCCTTTCTCTAATAGATGGACACCGACCATTTCAAAATCGTTTGGCATTTCTATATGAATTTTAGGAGCAGTTTGTCTGTTTCTGCAAAAAAAGGCAGTTGGATTCTTGTACAGATCACATTGAATCTGTAACTCAATTTGCATATTGTTGTCATCTTAATACCATGTCTTCCCATATATAAACATTGCATGTCTTTTCATTTTCTTAGATCCTCTCTGCTTTTTAAGAATGCATTGTTGTCACAGTCTGCAAATCTTATACTTCCTTAAATTTATTCCCATTTTATTCTTTCTGACGCTGCTATCCATGAAATTGTTTTCTTAATTTCATTTTCAGATTATTCATTGCTAGTGTATAGAAATTCAACTGATTCCATATAGTAATCTTGTATCCCACTCCTTGAATTAACTCATTTATCAGTTTTAATTATTTTTTGGTGCATTCTTTAGGGTTTGCTCTGTACAAAATCGTGTCATCTGCAGATAGAAGTGTAACCACTCTCCAACTGGTCTTGAGAATTAACTTGCTTCAGGCGAAGGCACTCCTTAGTGCTGATCTAAGTCCCTGGAAACGTGGCAGACAGACCACGGTCCTTGTGGAGCGAAGGACTGGAAGTTTCCCAGGCTGCAGATCATTTTCTTAGATCGTAGCAAGCCTGTCGGAAACCGCCTCAGCTTTCTGAGCAGCTTGCCGAATTTTTAGCAAAATGCTTTGCTTTTTTAGGTCACATGAATAATTTTACTAATCTCCCTTTGGGTATCCTAGACCTTGCCCTCCTCTGAGGAAAGAACAGAGCACTCCTGCACATCACAAAACCGGAACTGGACCCCCCCCCCACCCCGCCACAACCCCTGAGCCCTGAGATAAGGCTTGTAGCTGGCACCACGGAGCCTGCACGTGATCAAGACATGTCGCAGGCCACTGCACTCCCTTTGCTGATTAACTACCCCGAGCCCCTTAAAAAAAAAAATTAACCCCGGGCTAGGCAGAATCCCTGGAGCTGGCTTTTGGACAAGAGTCAGTCTTCTCCCCAGGTGGCTGGCCTCCTGAATAAAGCTCAAATTCCTTTCCAATCAAAACTTGTTACTTGAGTATTGGTCTTTTGAGTGGCGGGGCAAACTTGGAGTTCGGAAATAGGAGTTTCACTTCTCCTTTTCCTGTCTTGATTCTTTTTTTGTTTGCTTGTTTTTGCCTAATTGCTTGGCCAGAACCTCCAGTACAATGTTAAATAGAAGTGATGAGAACAGAGACATCTTTGTCTTTGTTTTTGATCTTGGGGAAAAAGTTTTCAGTCTTTTACCAGTAAGTATGATTTTAGCAATAGGTTTTTCATGGATGATCTTTATCAGGCTGAAGAAGTTTCCTTCTTTCCTATTTTGTTGAGTGTTTTTATCATGAAAATGTGTTGGATTTTGTCGAGTGTTTTTTTTCTCTATTTAGAGGATCCTGTGGTTTTCCTTTAGTCTCTTAGTATGATGTATTACATTGATTGACTTTCATATGTTGAACCAACCTTGCATTCTCAGCGATAAATCTCATTTGGTCATGGTGTATAATCCTTTTTACATGATGTGGGATTTAGTTTTTCAGTATTTGCAGAGGATTTTTGCACCCATGTTCATAAGCGACATTGGTCTATGGTTTTCTTTCCTGGTGATTCCTGTCTTTATTATCAAATTATACTGAATTCATAGAATGAGTTAGAAAGTACTGTCTCTCCTGTTTTTCGGTAGACTTTGAGAAGAATTTATGCTAATTTATTCATTCTTCCTTTTTTTCTTCCTTCCTTCCTTCCTTCCTTCCTCTTTCCCTCCCTCCCTCTCTCTTTCTCTTTCCCCCCTCTTTTCTTCTTCTTCTCCCCCTTTCCTTTCTTCTTTCTTCCTTTCTTTTTTTCTTCCTTCCTTCCTTCCTTCCCTCCTTCCTTCCTTCCTTCCTTTCATTTCCTTCTTTTTGTTCATTTGTCCTTCCTTCTTCCTTCCTTAGTAATCTCTACACCCAACATGGGGCTTGAACTCACAACCCCAAGATAAAGAGTCACATGCCCCACCAACTGAGCCAGCTAAGCAGCCCTGTACTAATTCCTTAAATGTTTGGTAGAGTTTGACAGTGAAGCTATTTGTATTTGGGCTTTTTGGTGGGTAGTTTTGTTTACTAATTCAATCTCTACTTGTTAGTCTATATATTATCTAGTTTTTTTCCTGAATCAGTTTTGAGCATTTGTGTGTTTTTAGGAATTTGTCTTTTTCATCTAGATTATCTAATTTATTGACAGGCATTTGTTCATAGTATACCCTTATAATCTTTCTGATTTCTGTAAGGTCAATAGTAATGACTCTTTTTATCCCTGATTTTGGTAACTTTAGTCTTTTCCTTTTGTCTTGGTCAGTCTATTCAAAAGCTTTTCAATTTTGTCAGTCTTTTCAAAGAACCAATTTTTGGCTTTGTTTAACTTCTCTCTTGTTTTTCTCTTCTCTGTTTCATTTGTTTTAACTCTAATATTTACTATTTACTTCATTAGGCCATGCTTTGGACTTAGTGTGTTCTTCTTTTTCTAGTCTCTTTAAGTGGGAGGTTAGGCTATGGATTTGAGATCATTCTTTTTTTTTTTTAATTTTTTTTTAACGTTTATTTATTTTTGAGAGCCATAGAGTAAGCAGGGGAAGGGCAGAGAGAGAGGAAGACACAGAATTGGAAGCAGGCTCCTGGCTCTGATGAGCCGTCAGCACAGAGCCTGATGTGGGGCTCGAACCCACAGACTGCGAGATCATGACCTGAGCCGAAGTCGGCTGCCCAACCGACTGAGCCACCCAGGCGCCCCAAGATCATTCTTCTTTGTTAATATAGCTGTTTACAGGTGTAAATCTCCCTCTTGGCACTATTTTTGTTGCTTCCCATAAGTTTTGCCATGCTGTAGTTTTGTTTGCATTCACCTTACTTTTTAAGGTCTGTTGGGATTTCTTCTTGGACTCATTAATTATTTAGGAACAGGTTTCACATACATGCAAAATTTCCAAATCTTCTTGTTATTAATTTCTAATTTCATGCTACTGTTTTCAGAGAACACACCTTGTATGATTTCAGTCTTTTAAACTTTGTCACGATTTGTTTTATGGCCTACAATGAAGTCCATCCTGGTGAATGTTTCGTGTGTACTTAAGAACATGTGTGTTCTGCAGTTGTAGAAAGAACTGTTCTACACACGTCCATGAGTTCTAGTTGGTAAATATGTTGTTAAAGTATTCTATTTCCTTGCTGCCTTTCTTTCTAGTTGCTCTATATCTATTCTGGCAAGTTGTGTATTCAAGTCAACTATTATCACTGAAACTGTCGATTTCTCCATTCAATTCTGTGAAGTTTTGCTTCTTGTCTTTGGGGCTCAGTTTTAGGTAAAGATATCTCTATCTGTCTCTATAATCATTATATCTTCCTCTTTTATCATTGTAGAATATCCCTGTTTATCTCTACAGACTTTCATATTAAAGTCTACTTGGATATTAGTTTAGCCACTCCAGTTCTCTTTTTCTGTTTGCATAGTAGGTCTTTCTCCATCCTTTTACTCTCAATCTGTTTATGAACAACATCTTTTAATATGCTTATTGGTCTCTTGAATACCCTCTTTTGTGACTGTTCAGATCTTTGTCTATTTTTAACTCTAAGTTTTTGTCTGTTTCTTATTGATTTGTAGGAGTTCTTTATATGTTCTGGAGACAAGTCCTTTGTAGAATATATTACTGCGAATGTCCTTTCATAGTCCTGTAGATTCCCTTTTCACTCTTCTAATAGTGCTAGTGAGGAGTTGATGGAGTTTATTTTATCACAGTTTTCTTTCTTTTTCTTTTCTGTCCTATGTAAGAAATCTTTGCTGACTTGAAGAGTTTTTTTGGTGTATGTTTTTTTTTTTGGTTTTGTTTTGTCTTACACAGTATTAGTGTGGCAGTAGCCAACTAATACATTAGATACTACTAACTTGTTCTCCAAAGTAGTTGTACTTACACTTAAATCAGCAGTATTTTGATATTCCATTGCTTCACAACTTTCCTTGTTAGACTTTTAAAGTTTGAGGCCGATTGATGTAAAATGCATTTTTACTCTAGTTTGAATGTGCATTTTCCTAATTACAACAAGATTGAGAATATTTTCATATGTTTATTGGCCATTTGAACATACACCACCGTTTATTAACTGTTCCTTTCTTATATGCTCATCTTTATGTTTTTTTTTTAATTTTTTTTTTTAGCATTTATTTATTTTTTGAGAGACAGAGAGTGAGCAGGGGAAGGGCAGAGAGAGAGGCAGACACAGAATCCGAAGCAGGCTCCAGGCTCTGAGCCATCAGCACAGAGCCCGACGCGGGGCTCGAACTCACAGACCGTGAGATCATGACCTGAGCCGAAGTCGGCCGCTTAACCGACTGAGACACCCAGGCGCCCCCCATCTTTATGTTTGAAAGATTCCAGAACAAGTTTAAAAAACAAAAGCAAGGAGCAGAACAACATAGGGACAGTCACATTCACCCATGTGTCTATGTGTGCTTGCATATATGCAATACACGTGTATCTATGTGTTTTAACATGCCTAGGATATTTTTGAAAAAATATGAAACAATAAAGTTGGAAGAATTATTTAAAAGGCATTTATAGTGAACTATAAAAACAAAAAGACAAAATTCATTATAATATGTTGAATTATCAGGGAAGTTTGAAAACAGTGAAGAATAAAGCTACTGACCTATGTGTGTGGTATGGGGGCAGTGAAGGGAAGTTTAAACATTTCTAGAATTTTGGAGGAAATAAGGAGGATCCAGGGAGTCAGCCAGATGGCTGAGATTGATCTCAGGTGAATCTATGTAAAGTCTTTGATCTCTCTCTGGTAGAGAAATATCATAAGAAATGCCTCCTGGGCATAAGTCAATCAATTAAAGCAGTGAAACTTCAACCTGGCTACAAGCTAACATCACTTGATATAAGGGCCACCTCAGACCAATGGAACCAAAATATCTGGAAGTGGCTCTGGGGAATTGTGTCTTTTTTTTTTTTTTAATTCCTTAGATGATTCTTATGGCCTAAGAGGGTGAAATCCCATGAAGTAGATGCAGGTATGTATAATATTAAATTACACTTCTGGGGAAAATAAGCTTTTATTTGGGGGCATGGTTATTATGATGATTTTTTTTAATTTAAGTGTAATAAAATTAGGACAAAAGGATTTATGATAAGTGGCATCAACAGAAAAAAATGAAATTATAGCTATAAAAGTTTCTATCTCCGTATGTTTCTTTTTTTTAATGATATTCATTCTATGAGCATTTATTGAGAATCTATAACATGCAAAGCCTTGCACCAAAACTGTTAGGTGGTTTTTGTTTGTTTGTTGTTTGTTGTAATGATAGGAAATGGCTCTTATCCTCAAAGTTGTTACACTCTGTTTAGGAGATATAAATAACTAATGATAGATCAAGGCAGAAAGAAATGCCATACTTGAAGAAACAGAGTGCTGTGGAAACACTAGGCGGGTAACTCTACCAAGGGCTGGGAATGCAGAGGCTTTACGGAGAAACCAGGATTTCAACTCAGCTTTGAAGAAAGAACAGAGTCTCAGTAGGTGGAGAAATGGGGTAAGGGAGCAAATTTCCGTTTTGGAGAAGAGTAGGAGCAAAATCTCAGCAATGAATGAGTGTATATAATCACACCTCATTTTCTCCTGGATCTGCTGTAATGGGTCCTGACTGATCTCCAGCCTGTCCCCACCTCCACCCTCCTGCAGCCGAGGCCTCTTGTCACCCAAGTGGGCCACAGCTCTTGTATTTCCATAAAACATTGGGCAACTCATTAAAAAAGAATGTTCATTGTTAGCCTGGATCTACATACTGTTCCCTAAATATTTATGCTTTTGAGATTTTTGTATTACCAAATCAGTGTATGCTCTTGTATCAAATTCAAGTAACACTGCAGGATATCACATAGGAAGTGGAAGCCCCCTTACAATGCAGCCCTCAGTGGTAAGCACTATTAATAGTCAGGGTAGGTATCCATCCATTTTCTCTCTTTGTCTTTCTCTATCTGTTTGTCTTTCTTTGTTTCTTTCTCTATCTGTTTGTCTTTCTTTGTTTCCCTGTCTCTCTCTCTCTCTCTTATATACTTATATCTTATATAAGTATATCTCTAACATACTTATATCTACCTACAACTGTGTATATATATGTATATATATGAATGTGTATATAGACACCATATGTGTGCATCAGTAGAATAAACTAAGCAATTGTTTGTATATATATATATACATATATAAATGTATATACTTGATACATTTATAGAGAAACTAATGTCTCTAAACATAGGGTGTCTATCTATACATACACATCTATGTTTACATGGGAGGGGAAATATGTATTACCCTCAGACTCTGACACCTTTTGCTGACTGCCCATCAATTACCGGTTAAGTATAAGCTCTGAGCATGTTGTCCTAGGCCCCAGTGGTCAGGCTGTTGCCTACCTCCATCTCCAGTTTCCTCTTCAGCCATTCTGGCTACTTTTTGGAAGGAACTAGAGTTGGGAGAAAAGAAATAATGTTCCTTCTGAGTACATTCTTCAAAGGTGGGGTCCTTTCAACAAGCGTCTTCAGGGCCAATAAGTTGACATGACTTGTTACGGCAATAAAGAAAAGACCTTAGAGGAAGCAGTATGAAAGCAAGACGAGGAACCTGCAGACGGGAAGTCAAGTGCCCGGGTTATGTGCTCCCTCCCCCACTCCCAAGGACAAAGGCCTTCCTCTTCCAGACTGACATCCCCACCGCCACAGTAGGACTTAACCTTGACATCGCTTTGGTCACCCTGAGGGCTTTGTAAACTGCTCAGAGTTGGGGGAACTAGCAGTTGTTACACTTCCCTTACCCATTTTCATTCCTCAAGCTGGAATGCCCTTACCTGCCACAGTAGGCTGGCCAAACTTCGAATCCTCTTCCAAACTCAGCACATTGTGCAGGGGCTTTTTTTCCTGTATGGAGGCTATGATGAGACATTCTCCGCCCAGTGATTTAGAAATAAGGCTGCCATGGAATAAAACAAGCAAACCACGTACACTGTGGATGTGATTAGCCCCCTGGAGGAGAAAAACAACCAATTGTGTATAAATATGTGACTGAAGAATTTTAAAACTCTTCAATTTCAATAAATAAATAAATAAAATAAAAAGGAGAAAGTGGTACTGGGAAATCTCAGGGAGGAAATATGGGGAAAATCTGTAATTTCATAAACAGAAACGCAATTAATTGCGTTTGTCTTGCTCACAGTGAGACCATGTGAAGAGAAGGGTCTGGTAAACCAGGAAGCAGTGGAGGGAGGGCAGTGGGGAGGTATACAGAGACACGGGCTAGCACGTGTGTGCCAGTACTTTTCACTGCTGTGTATTTGGCTAGCATATGAATCAATTACAATTTCTCTCCTATTGGTAGAAATTAAGATGCTTTCCAATAGCTAGCCATTATTAACTGCTCAACAGACATTCTCATCCATACGTCTGCACTCAGGGGCTTGTATCTTCTTAGAGTACGTGTTTAGGAATGAGACTACTGTATCGTAAGAGGTGAGCCCGTTCAATTTTATACCACATAAGGTTAAATTTTCTTCAACGTGCCTGTGCACTGCATGCTACTGCCAGTAATGTACTAATGTTCCAACTGTTCTACATTCTTACCAACACTTGGTATTGTTAGTCTTAAACGTTTGTGGGTTAGGTACAGAGGAAATGCTACCTCATTATTTTCTATGCGTTTCTTCAGTTACTATTGAGATTGCACATCTTGTACATTTTTAAGCTTATTTATTTATTTTGAGAGAGGGAGAGAGAGAGAGAGAGAGAGAGCAGGGGAGGGGCAGAGAGAGAGGGGAAGAGAGAGAATTCCGAGCAAGCTCCGCCCCATCAGCACAGAGACTGATGTGGGGCTCGAACTCATGAGTTCTCTCTCTCCGTGAGATCATGACCTGAGCCAAAACCAAGAATTGGATGCTCAACCAACTGAACCACCGAGGCATCCTCTCACCTCTTTTACATTTTAAGAGAAGATTTGGATCTCCTCTTCTGTTCATATCCTTTGTCCAGTTTTCTGCTAGGTTATTTTTATTTCATTTATTGTTTCACAGGAATTCCATGTGTGTATGTGTGCACGTGATTTGGATATACTCTCCTGGCCCATGGCTTGTTTTTCACATAAAACAAAAGCTCTGTGCCTCAATTTCCTCGTGTGTAAAATGAAGAGACCATTATTAAACAAGTAAGTATATGTAACATACTTAGAACAGTGCCTAGCATATAGGAAGCACTGCATAAATATTTATCACAATTATTATTAGTGTGTTCTGATAAAAAGAAGAGTTATTTATTTTTTTTTATAATAGTTTATTTTCAAATTGGTTTACATATAACACCCAGTGTTCATCCCAACATGTGCCCTTTTTAATGCCCATCACCCCCTCTCCCCCCTCCCTCATCCCCCTTACCCTCAGTTTTTTCTTAGTCTTTGAGAGTCTCTTATGTTTTATCTCCCTCCCTCTCTGTGTCTTTTTTTCCTTTCCCCTCTTCCCCTCCCCCTGGTTTTTGCTTAGTTTCACAAAGTCCACCTATTCGTGGAAACATATGGTATCTGTCTTTTTCTGACTGACTTATTTCACTTAACATAATACCCTCCAGTTCCATCCATGTTGCTACACATGGCCAGATTTCATTTTTTCTCATTGCCACGTAGTAGTCCATTGTATATAAGTACCATAACTTCTTTATCCATTCGTCAGTTGATGGGCACTTGGTCAAGAAGAGTTATTTTTATAGTGTCTCTTAATGAATGAAAATTTTCTGTTTTAATGCCTACATTTATTACTCTTTTTCTCCATGGCTTGTGCTTTTTGCATCTAACGCCAGCTTTTTATAACTTCTTGTATGCTTTTCCAATTCTATGAGTGTTTTTACAGTTGAAAAGTTTTCCATCAAGAACTCTGGAACCCATCGTAATTGGGAGAATAAGGAGAACACATAAATCATTGCTTCTGTGTTTTCGTTTTTGTTTTCTGCAAAGAACACACTAGTTGGTAAAGACAACTTGCCAACAACAATTGATTTCAAGCTGATGAAAAACCAAAGCAGACTCCCATTCTGACCCTGGAGTGAGACCTGCTGGGTTCAAATAGCCCAGTTTGGGACTGTCCAAAGTCCTGGGGGCAATCTGGCTCTCAGGGAACATCCCTTGAGAGTCTGGGGAGAAGGAATCGCCAAGGGCCGCTTCTTTCCTCACATAGTATCCCACTGGAGAGCTCAGCCTAATCTGGACATGGCCCCTGTGCTTTCGACCTTCATCCCAGCCTCAAAGAGAGGGCACAGGACCCAAATCTGTAGCTGAGGCAATTTAGACTCCATGATTCAAGGAGAGTGGCCCCAGGAGAGAAGGTGGGGGATGGGCAAGAAGGACTGTATCCTGTGTCCTGGGCAGGGTCCGCTGGGCCCCAAGCTGTGGCCCAAACCTCAGACTGTGAACGGGTGAAAGCTGGGACTGAACCAGCAGCTAACAAGTTCTGTGAAGAGGCTGAACCAGGCTGGTGGGAAGCAGTGTATCTCTGAGCCCGCTGTGTTGGGTCTTAGACTCTGGCAAAGGTACCAGCCTTTGTCCCTTATACCCAATTCCAGTACAGAGTTCAGAGTGCACCCAGTCAGGATCTGCTGGAAAACCAGGATGGCCCCAGAGTTGGGGGAGGGGTGGGTGGGTGAGGGGGTGTGTGGGGAGGATGCTGACTCTGACCTTGGAAGGTCAGGAAGACTGCATCTCCAACTGCTTTTTACCTTCCCGGTCCCACCCTTCATCCCCAAACCTACAGTCTACAATAAATAGCCAGGAGTCTGAATATACAGTAAACAATCTCCTAAACAGAGCATGTTGGGAAAGGAGGATCACTGCATCTGTGTTTTAAAGGATGATGGCTGCTTTTCTAGACATTTTCATGAATCCCAAAAATACGCTTTAGGTTACTTAATTTTCTCTATAAAACAAGACATTTCATCATGGTGTCATACTGAACATATACTGGTACTCTTGTATGGTATTAAAATTTTTATTTTTTGTTACTTTTCCCCATTTTCTTTCATGTGGTTGCTTCCCCCCCCCCCAAATGCTGGTATTTTTTTAATATATACCAGAATTCTTCTTCTTCCGCTCTCATAAAACTTACTAGATCCAAGCAAATCTCTGAATGTTTTACCAAAGACCGTGTCTGTTCAGCGAACCGAGTTTATCTGCTGTTCGGTGAAATAAAACCTTACACATCCCATTAAGTATTGGAGTCATCTTGCAATGTCATTCTCAGCGATTAAAATCACTTCCAGGCCCCTCTGTGGCCGATTCCTCCCTCCCGCTCTATTGAAGACCTTACAATACTTGTGGGGAAAGTTTCACGACTACAAAAGCAGAGGTAGTTACTATTCAGTGGAGATTCTGGCTGACACAGAGCAGCACTGTCCAAACTTGTGGAGATCAAGATGGGCTCTCTACCACGGAACTGCACTTCATGGGACAACTCAGATAGCTGAAGAGAATGCTGGGAAAGTTCCAAAGCTTCTTCTTAGAGAAAAGTCCACTTTTCTAAGATACCCTCAGGACTCTCTTCCATTTGGAATTCCTCAGAGAGTAAATACTGAGTTTTCTGCCATTTAATCTGTATTGGAAATCTAGCCCAAAGATTTGATACTCGGAGGAGATCACTTAAAGTTTTCTAAATTTCTCTGGTCACAAAATTCTTACTCTAAGACAGCATTATTCAGAATCTTCTCTGGTTGAAGTGAGAGGGAGACATTCAGAACTTTAGTTTCTTGAAAGAGCTGATATACTTATTTCTTTCTAACAGTAAAAGCAATGTAGTGGAATATGTGTCCCTTGTTTCTCAGGCTAGAGAAGGTCAATGCCCAATTTAAATTTCTTTTTTTCTTTTTAATGTTTATTTATTTTTGAGAGAAAGAATGTGAGCACGAGTGGGGAAGGGATGGAGAGAGAGAAAGAGGATCAGAAGCAGGCTTTGTGCTGATAACAGAGAGCCCAATGAGGGGCTCAAACTCACAAACCGTGAGATCATGACCTGAGCCAAAATCGAACGCTTAACCGATTGAGCCACCCAGGAACCCCAATTTAAATTTCAATCATAGCATGTTTGTTTATATTTATCATTAGTACAGACGCATTCTATTTTCCCTTGGTCTTGATTTTCTATTCCTATTTTCCTCATTTACAACTTATGTCCCAAGCATCTGTCTCCAGCCTAGATCATCCTCCAGAGATTTAGAATCATCTGTCCTCTCAGCATTTCAGTCTGGATTATCTCAAGAATCTCAAACTCAGAACATCTAAAACTGCACTTAATTCTTCACCAAAAAACAACAAAACAAAACAAAAAACCCAAACCAAACCAAAACAAAAAAACAAAGAAGTTTCTCCTTGCTTTTCCCATTCCCAAGGAATGTTAACCCCATCCATTCAATAGCCCAAGTCAGAAATCTGAGTCATCCTTAATTCTTTTCTTTTCCTCGCCCCTCTATATCTGTCAATATATTCTAGGTCATATTGCTGTATAGTGAGTGTTTCCCACCTCTCAGTGGCTTAACCCAACGGAAGTTTACTTCTCACTCTGACTAATGAGTCAGAGCTGGGGCTCTGCTCCCCTTTCTCACAGTGGCTAGGAGTTCAAGGCTGATCAAGGAGCCACTATCTGGAACATTTCTGGTCACCACAACAGAGGGAAGAGGGCTCTCAGAGGCTTCATTCATTCATATGATGCTCAGCTCAGAAGCAACACTCATCACCTCTCCTAGAGCTGATAACTCGGCTGCATCACCCAGCCATGGGAGGCCAAGCAGCACAACCCCACTGGGAAAAATTAATAAGCAGCATTAATGACTACCACACCATCTTAGGGTGGACTCTCCAGAAGCGCCCTAGAGATGATGATTCATGTGAAAATGATTAATCAGGAAGTGCTGCCTGGAAAAAACAGTATAGGAGTGGGAAAGAGAGACACAGAAGAGAAGGAAGCGAAGCAAGTATTTGACATCAAACAAAATCCCATGAAGGGCAAGGTAGGCTCAACTCCATGAGGATTCTGGAGACCATCATACCTCAGAGCAATCTGGACCAGGGGCAAGGAATCTGGAGCAGTTTACTTCTGCACCAGGAGTCATTTGCTGAGGCTCTGTAGATCCAGGGTACTGCTGGGTCTCCTTGCCAGGACTGCTGCTGGAAGGGAAAGCACAACAGGAAAACGGCAAAGGGATCTGAAAGTAAACACTGACATCCTCTACGCCCACTTCACCTCCCCATGCCAACAAGTCACAGCATCCTACTGGTTCTATCTCCCAAGTATTTCCTAAACTGTCCCACTTCTCTCTACCCCTAGCTGCCTCATCCCCCAGAGGCCCCTTGAGCCTAACAGCCTTGATCTTCTACAGTACTGCAGTCATATTGATCTGCATTCTTCACATCTCTGATCTAGTCTTCCAACTACAGCCAGATCGTTCTTTCCGATTTATGTGGCCTTTCCCTGGTAACGTCTCAGATTTGTCATGTCTGCTTTCTAATCAAGATACAATCTCCATTTTGCAGATGGAAACACTGAGCCTCAGAGAGGTTTTTTACCAATCGTCATTCAGTAAGTATCTAATAGAGCCAGAATATGAATCTACTACATATCAATTCTAAGATCTTACCCACCGTATTTCATTGTTTCTGGATCATAATTAATCTTTCCACTCTTCTCTGATTACTACTCAATTCTACAAACTTCAAGTTCAATTTGTTTAAAGCCAAATTTATCATATTCTTTACCTCCCTTACCAAATGTCCTGCTCTTGGGTTCCTGATGTCAGTAAGAGCCCTGCCATCTTTTGGTGTCACTCTCAACTCTCCTTTCTCTTTCTTTTCTCATTTCTGGTTATTTCCACAGTGATTATACTTCTGATTTCTAAATGCCCATCACTGCAGGTAGGGCTGGCTTCTGTGCCCCAACCTGTGGTGTACAGAGTACCTGACAAGTACCTCCATGTTGGAGGTCCTGGAGCTGGCCCAACAAGGGCTCATCGGTAGTGGATATCCTTCCAACAATATTCTATGCCAAGAAATGAAATCAGAATCCAGGGAAAGAAGCCAAAGTTGGCCAGTCAGTTTGCCAGGCTGGAAGTCTTGGACACAGTTATAAACAGAGGGAGAGAAGCCAATGGAGAGGGAGAGACTGACTAGTGACGGCAATGAAAGAAACAATAATGGATGGAATAGGATCTTGGGAGAGCCAATGAAAGGTCTTGCCATATGACGCTTTGGGAGATGGCTGACTCTGATGACTGGGGTCTTGAGGAGAAGGAGGTGTATGCCTGGCATATATTAGGTGCTCAAAATAGTGTTGAAAGATCATAAGGAAAATCTCTGTCCCTTATTTCCTAGAGGCACCGAATTTGAATTAATTTAGCTTTTTCCCTTTAATCTAGCATTTATCTTCATATTTCTTTTTTTTAAATATTTATTTATTTATTTTTGCGGGAGAGAGAGATTATGTGGACAGGCGAGCATGTGGGGGATGGGCAGAGGGAGAGAGAGAGAATCCCAAGTAGGCTCCCCACTCAGGATGGAGCCCAGTGCGTGGTTCCGTCCCACAACGTGAGATCATGACCTGAGTGGAAATCAAGAGTTGGGCACTTAGCCAACTGAGTCACTCAGGTACCCCTCTTCATATTTCTAAGTAATATCTTTATACTGCTATTTCTTTTTTCCTTTTCTTTAATATTTATTCTTTTTTTTTTTTTTTTTTTTTTTTTTTTTGAGAGAGGGTGTGTGCACATGAGCGGGGGAGAGGCAGAAAGAGAGGTGGACAGAGGATCCAAAGCGGGCCCTGTGCTGGCATCAGAGAGCCTGACATGGGACCCGAACCCCCCCATCTGCAAGATCATGACCTGAGATGAAGTCAGACACTTAAATGACTGAGCCACCCAGGTGCCCCGCTGCTCTTTCTTGATTTATCAATTTGAAACTATTAACTTCCTATTAGGTAGATGATGATTTAGTCTTTTACATTATCACTTTCTACTTCTCTTCTACTCCAGGATAAAAAATTCTAGATAAGTCAGTAGTCAATGTATTGGGTCTCCTGGCTGGCTCAGTTGGAAGAGTATGAAACTCCTGGTCTCAGGGTTGTGAATTTGAGCTCCATGCTGGGTGTAGAGATTACTAAAATAAAAATAAACTTAAAAAAAAAACAGCCCATGTATTATTACAACTGTGTAATTGATTAGTGATGAACCTATTAATTGCATATTGTATTCTTACAAATTTTTATTTTTCCTGGAATTGATAATTTTTAAAATTCTGTTTTTTACATGCCTATCTTTAATGTTTTCCCAAGTGGTTTTCTCATCTGCTGTTCCAATACTTTCGGTAAAATGTTTTTCTTCCCCACAGTGCACGAGCATATTAGGTAATCTATTTCCAATTTTTTTCTTGGAGTCCTCCTCCCCTCGCCCCCACCCCAGCCATACCACTCCACCCCTCTACTGTAGTCTGTATAGTTGCTCGCTGTAAAGCCCTACTGCACAGCTAGCATCCTGAGAAGTCCCCTCTCTATCAAAGTATTTCTCTTCTGCTGTGTTTCCTTTTCCTGGATTCTTTTCCTTGGTTTGCTCTCCATATTTGCTGAAACAAAGCTTCCGGCAGGCTTTACGAAAGGCAAGTGTCTTAATCTATCCCTACACTTGATTCATGGCTTGACTGGGTAATTTTAAAGGCATTACCCCTTATCTTCAACTATTTTGAGGAATTAATATATACCAGGTGGCTTATGAACAACAGAAATTGGTTTTTCAGAGTTTCAGAGTTATGGAGTCTGGAAATCACATAGCAGGGTGCCAGCAGGGGACCCAGGTGTCCAGTGGGGACCCTCTTCCTGGCTGCACACCGATGCCTTCTACTCATTCATATCTTCACATGGCAAAAAAGGGCAAGAGAGCTTTCTGGGCTTCCACTAATCCCATTCATGAGAGCTCATGACCAAATTATCTCCCAAGACCATCACATTGTGGGTTAGCATTCAACATATGAATATTGGGGGTGACAAAAACATTCAGTCCACTACAGGCTTGTCCAACATGGCTGTTTACTTCATCAAGCCCAAGAAAAATCTCTCATTCCAGTCTGCTAAAACAGACTCTTTTATAAAATAATATCATCATGGGAGTAAATTCCCATTATCTTTTCCATATGCTTCAACCTAATGAAAGGACTGACATCATACCACCTTTGCCATATTCTATTGGTTAGAAGCAAGTCACAGGTCTTGCCCACACCTAAGCAATGGGTATTAAACAAAAGAATGCACACCAGGAGACGGGAAGATATTGGGGTTCACTTTTGGGTTTGTCTGCCACAAGGAACAATCTGTATATGTTTGGTATATATATATTTTTTGAGAGAGAGAAAGAGAGGGTGTAAGTGAGCCAGGGGCAGAAAGAGAGAAACAATCCCAGGAGAGGCACAGAGAGAGAGAGAGAGAGAGAGAAACAGGGCTCACCTGAAGTGGGGCTCATGTTTTTGCATGAAGAGGGGCTCATGTTCACATGATGTCTCCAGATCACCCGAAGCGGGGCTCATGCTCACCCAATGTGGGACTCAAACTTGTGAATCATGAGATCATGACCCGAGATGAAAGTCAGATGTTTATGCGGCACCTGGGTGGCTCAGTTGGTTGAGCGTCAGACTTCATTCCAGGTCATGATCTAGCAGTTTGTGAGTTTGAGCCCCACGTCAGGCTCTGTACTGACAGCTCAGAGCCTGGAATCTGTTTTGAATTCTGTGTCTCCCTCTCTCTCTGCTCATATCCCTGCTTGTGCTCTATCTTTCTCTCTGTCTCTCTCTCTCAAAAATAAACATTAAAACTAAAAAAAAAAAAAAAAAGAAAGTCAGATGTTTAATGACTGAGCCACCCCGGTGTTCTTGTATATGTTTGGCATTTAGAGTCATTGTAACATTAAGACAATTTGGCAAATTAGAGCATCCAACAGGTTAGCTTTGTGACTTCAATTTAAAATGAGTTAATAATTGACTTAGATTTGAAATTTTGAGTTAGAGAGTTTTACTAAGTTTGAAAACTGTATTGGACTATTTAAAAATAACATCCACCATACTCTTATGTTTCATTTATTATACTCATATGTTTAATTTATTACAAATATGAGAGTTATTAAAGTACATGCAACAGGAGTGGCCAAGTCTCTAAAAGAGAGCCATAATCAATTTGTATCAATTTTTCTTCTCAGAACAAGAAGAGCGTATTTCTCTTCCCCTTCAGTCTGGGCTGCCTCCTAACTAACTCTGATTCAGAGAATGAGGCAGAAGCGACATTCTGGGACTTAAATCGAGGCCACACAAGGACCAGTAGCTTCTACTTTGTGTGTCTTGGTGTGCTCTTTCTTGGAACCCAGTGGCCATCCCGTGAGAAAATGAGTCATGTATCTGATTGCAGAATATATAAAGAACTCTTAAAACTGTATAATAAGGAGACAAAAATCCCATTGTAGAAATGGACAAATTTTCAAATAGATATTTTACTAAAGAAGATGTAGAAATGGTCAATAAAGACATAAAAAGATGCTTAACATTATTAGTTATTCAAGAAATGCAAATTAGGGGTGCCTGGGTGCCTCAGTCGGTTGAGCGGCAGACTTCGGCTCAGGTCATGATCTCACGGTCTGTGAGTTCGAGCCCCACATCGGGCTATGTGCTGATGGCTCAGAGCCTGGAGCCTGCTTCAGATTCTGTATCTCCCTCTCTCTCTGCCCTTCCCCTGCTCATGCACTGTCTCTCTGTCTGTCAAAAATAAATAAACATTTAAAAAAAATTAAAAAAAAAAAGAAATGCGAATTAAAAGCATAAAGAGATACCACTTCACACCTGCTGGAATGGGTATAATAAAAAAGACAGACAATAATTACTGTTGGTGAAAATGTAGAGAAAATGGAAACTTTGTACATTGCTGAGATTAATGTAAAATGGTGTAGCCACTTTGGAAAACAGTTTGGCCGTTTCTTAAAGAGTTAAACATTAGTGTATTTTTTTCCATTTTTTTAATGTTTATTTATTTTTGAGAGAGAAAGAGTACATATTTGAATAGGAGAGGGGCAGAGAGAGAGAGAAAGAGAGAGACAGAGGATCCGTAGCAGGATCTGCACTGACAGCAGAGTCTAATGGGAGGCTGGAACTCACGAACTGTGGGATCATGACCTCGGCTGAAGTCAAATGCCCAACTGACTGAGCCACCCAGCTGCCCCTAACCATAAGTGTATTAAGCATGTCTTTTTATTCTAATAGTTCTGACCTCTGAGGCTTTATAGACCCTAGGGAGCCTGCCCCTCTCAGGTCTAGCTAATTCCTAGAGACAGTAAACAACTTGTCCAGGTAGGCGCCTTCCATATGTAAACCAACTGATCTGAAGTTGGTACCCCACTAGGTCCTTTATGGAGCACTCAGGTATGAAACCATTATCTCCCCACCCTAATCACCTCAAGGCTAAGTACCTGAGAATTTGAGACAGCCCCAGTGCCCTAGAGCTCACTGAAGTTATTCAAACTAGCCAATCCCAAACCTGTTACTGTGTCTCACCTGTTCCTTCCTGCAAATACCAGAATAAACCCACGTTTCCCCCTTTCTGCCTCCTAACTGACTTGGTGCTTCCCCATGTGGCCCTGCATGGCATAAAGTGACCCCCTCAACTTGGGAACTGTGAGTAACCGAATACTGTTTCAGTGAAAATCATCTCTTGATCTGCAGGGTTCACCATACGTAAATAAAACGAAAACCAACATTTTAAAAACAATATGTTTACCATGTGATTCAGCAATTCCATTCCTAGGTATTTACCCAAGTGACGTAAAAGTGTATTTCTAATGTGGGAAACAAAGGCAAAATGGAAGAATTAGATTTTCTTATAACTTACAACCCACTGACAAGTCCTTGAGACAGGCTGAGTGACCTTCCCCTACGAACTTAACTGATCCAGGGTTAAAGCTTTGCTAAGGGAAAAAGGCAACGTTAGCTTAACATTATCTCAACCTCCAGGATCCTGTAAGTCTATTCAACATATAGAAGTTCCTTTCTAAACTTCCTTTATCTCTACCGCCCAAATATAGATTAGCAATCATCCTCCAAGCATATGGGCCCCTGAGATATATCTGAAGGGTCTCATGACTGAGTTTTTACTGAACAGTAATAAATGACCTTTTCCTATCAGCAGCTAGCTCCTCAAGGTCCTGGAAACCTTGCTTCCAAATTTCTTAGAGACTTAGGCTCTCCCTAGCCCCCTCCCAACTTGAAGGTATACAATCAGTCGCTAGTCACAACCCAGTACAGCTCTTTCTCCCCACAGGTCCTGTCCCTGTGCTTTTATAAAACCACCTTTTTGCACTGAAAACATCTCAAGAATTCTTTCCTGACTTTTTGCTCTGAACTCCAACATTTCCACATCATTTCCCCACAAAGATTAGCACATGAATGTTCATAGGAGCATTATTCATGATAGTCAGGAAGTGGGAATAACCCCCAATTCCATCAGCTGTTGAAGAGATACAATGTATTATGTCCATACAATGGAATACTTATTCAGAAATAAAAAGCTTGACCTATTGAAAGATGCTAAAACATGACAAAACAAAAAATAATTATACTAAGTGAAAGAAGCCAGGCACGAAAGGCCACACACTGTATAATTCCTTTCATAAAAATGTCCAGGAAAGCCAAATTTATAAAGAGAAAATATATTTGTGGTTGCCTGGGACGGGGATGGAACAGAGCTTGACTGCGAATGGGCACGGAAGTTCTCTCTAGGTTCATGAAAATATTCTAAAACTGGATTGTGGAGATAGATGCACAACTATGTAAATTTACTAACCATCATTGAATTGTATACTTAAAATAAGTGAATTTTACAGTATGAAAATTATTCCTCAACAAAGTTGATTTTTTTTAAATTTTTTTTTAATGTTTATTTATTTTTGAGAGACATAAAGGCACAGCGTGAACAGGGGAAGGGCAGAGAGAGAGGGAAACACAGAATCTGAAGCAGGCTCCAGGCTCTGAGCCGTCAGCACAGAGCCCGACGCGGGGCTTGAACCCACAGACCGCGAGATCATGACCTGAGCTGAAGTCGGCCGCCCAACCGACTGAGCCACCCAGGCACCCCAAAGTTGTTTTTAAAAGTAAGAAAGTCTGGAATCAGGAAGGCAATGCCTGGGGGATGAATATGATGTTCCAGAAATGTCAGATTGCCAATCGATTTTCCTACATCTACCAATACCTGTGAGATGGAAGCCCTGAGGGCACCCAAGAAGCCATGCTGGCTGGACTAAACAAAATCTGTGTAGACATGCTGGATTCCTCTCCGGGGGAGGCCACATCACATTAATGCTTTGTCGTTATGTATGTATGTATGGGGAGAATGTGTGCTTCGATGGCAAACTACAATGTACCCTTCCTCTTTACAGATGCTGATTCTATGGAAGTTATTTTGAGTTTTTTGGTTTTTTTAATTTCTATTTATTTATTTATTTATTTATTTTAAAGTTTACTAATTTTTGAGAGAGTGTGCATGTGCAAGCCGGGGAAGGGAGAGAGAGAATCCCAAGCAGACTCTGCACTGATGCTTAACCTACTGAGCTACCCGGGCGCCCCTGTGGGAGCTATTTTATGACTCTTTACCTGGTAGATAACAGAAATGTAAAATGATTCTTGTCTCTAGGCATGCAAATTCTGCTCGGTTCAACAGAGGCTCAGTTGGCTTCCCTCCCCCATGTGGAGGCAGTTCATTTTGCCTCCATTTGCACATTCATTGAATTAAATCCTTCTTTATAAATGTGTCTGTTCTTTGACTTCTCCAGTTTTAACATCTGCCAGATTCCCTAATTCTGGAAAAAAAACAAAACCCATAATCCTTAACATGCTCATTTTATTTCTGAATGAGAATCATGATTTTATCTTTTTTTATTTATTTAATGTTTATTTATTTTTGAGAGAGAGAGTGTGAGAGCAGGGGAGAGGCAGAGAGAGAGGGAGACATAGAATCCGAAGCTGGTTCCAGGCTCTGAGCTGTCAGCACAGGTCTCCATGAGGGTTTCCAACACACAGACCACGAGATCATGACCTAAGCGAAGTTGGATGCTTAACCAATTGAGCCACTCAGGCACCCCATGATTTTATCTTTTTGTGTAAGTTATCTTTCAGGGGGCGCCTGGGTGGCTTAGTCGGTTAAGCAACCAACTTTGGCTCAGGTCATGATCTTATGGTTTGTGAGTTCAAGCCCCGCATCGGGCTCTATGCTGACAGCTCAGAGCCTGGAGCCTGCTTCAGATTCTGTATCTCCCTCTCTCTCTGCCTCACCCCTGCTAGCACTCTGTCTTTCTCTTTCTCTCAAAAATAAATAAACATTAAAAAAATAAAAAAAAAGTTATCTTTCAGTTATTGTCTTTAATAGACCTTTTTTTCTTAGAGTAGTTCTAGGTTTACAGCAAAACTGGGCACAAAGTACAGAGTTCCCATATAGCCCTGGCCTCACACACACAGACAGCATCCCTGGGTGTCAACACCAGGCACCAGAGTGACTCATTTATTACATCATGAACCTACAGTGACACACCATTATTATCCAAAATCTATATAACATGCTTTAAAGTTATCAGAAGGTTTTTTCATCTTTATAAAATCTCAAGATAACCTTCCAATGTATCATACTACCGAGATACAGTCCAGATAGGTCTCCTCAATGAGCAAACTCAGCACGTCCTCCAGAATTCTGCTTTAACACAGTTTATTTCTGCCTAAGTGTGCTACTGGTTCTAATAGGATGGCGAATTCCATCCACAGAGAAGCCTGTGGGGTCCTTAGGGGGCCAGAGGAGAATGAACCTCTTCCAAATCTCTATCATACATGCATGTACCCTCATGCTTTATTTCATAAAGAATTAAACTGAATTAAATTGAACTGAATTTCACAATTCACCTACTTGCTTGTGCCAGAAGCCCAATGGTTACCCATAGACCTGTTTACCTTCCTTTATTTTTTGTATTCAGCAAAGAGCTGTCAAATGTCCCCTCTGAACAGACACACTACTAGACCTTGGAGAGACGATGAGCATGGATGCGGTCTCTACTTCTGTGGAACTTATGATACATAGATAATTATACAAATATATTCTGAAAATATGCTATGAAAAAATACCCCATGATTTAAAACCAGGGCTCCTGATTTAGCTGGGCAGGGAGGTGGGGCCAGGGGAAGCCTCTCTGAGGAAATGACATTTGGGCTGAAATCAAGTTGAATGGAAGTTAGGCAGGACATGTGTGTGTGTTCATACGTGCACATGTATTCACGTGTGTTCATGTATGTAGATGCGTGTAGGCAGTGTGGTAGTTAAGCAGTCCTTACCAGGCAGCAGAAAGGGCTAAGATAAAATTCTTTTTTTAAAAATGCCTTTATTATTTATTTATTTTGTGAGAGGGAGAGGGAGAGAATGAGCAGGGAAGAGGCAGAGAGAGGGAGAGAATCCCAAGCAGGCTCTGCCTTCTCAGCATAGAGCCCAACACAAGGCTCCATCTCATGAACCCTGAGATCATGACCTGAGCCGAAATCAAGAGTCAGCTGCTTAACTCACTGAGCTACTCAGTTGCTTTCCAAGATAAAACTCTTGAGGAGAGAAAGAGCATTCTAACTGCTGTCAGGCCACATGGTGAGAGTTGGAGCAGAGAATGGAGGGAGATATGAGTCTGATGACCTAGAAAGGTCTTTGGAGGACATGTGAAGGAATTTTATTTATTTTAAGAGCAAAGAGAAGATGTTAAAATATTTGTATCCTGGGGCACCTGGCTGTGTCAGTCAGTGGAGCATCTAATTCTTGATCTTGGGGTTTTGAGTTCGAGCCCCATGTTGGGCATAGAGATTACTTAAAAAGAAAAATCTCTAAAAATATGTTTGAATCCTTTATGAAATACTCTAAATTGGAAAAAATCATTTCATAGAATATGGTCAGGAGACACATTGGACTTTTCAGCAGTCTAGGGTCGAAATAGTGTTTGTACTAGAATTGTGGAGTGGAGTTGAAAAGAAATGGAGGGATAAGCAGAAAGAGTTGGAGCTCCCTGGAAAAAGAAAGACAGACATAGCTTTCTTTGACACGACAAAAGTCATTTTAGGCCCCCTGGCAATCTCATGATGTAGGCGCTACTTGCTCGAAGCACAGTTCTTGCAGAACTTCTTGGGAGATGTTGGAACTGCAACAGCATAGACCTCTATGGTTAGTGACTTCAAGGGAACAACAGAATGTAGGAACAAACAGCCACTGACAGGCTAGAAAATAGCCTAATGATATCAGGGACAACAAATCAGTGGTAAAACTCCCAGTGCTGGTTCAAAGGAAAAGATTGACCTGAAGCACATTCTTAAGTTATCTCTGCAGGATCTAAACTCCTTTGAGGGCTTAAACACTGGATCAGCAGGAGCCCGAGAACTGAGGACGCTGACCCTTGCAGGCCCTCATGACTTGGATTAAGCAAGACCTGGACTCTGTCACCTGAAGATGACTTTTGCCTCAATTCCATGCTGAGTTCCCCATTATGCAAGCCTCTCCATGAATATGTCTGTATCCTTAGCTCAAAATGTCTCCAGTTTTGTTGTTTGAGGAGACACTGCTTTGAGAAATATCTTCTGTGTTCTTCTTTACTTATTGCAAGTCAAACCTTTCCTTTTCCTATTCTTTGGCTTGGTTGCGTCTTTTGGCTTGACACCCACAAAGAGGCAAACCCAGTCCTGGGTAGCAGAGGGACACAGGTGATATTTAGAAAATAAAATAGAGGGGCACCTGGGTGGCTCAGTCGGTTGAGTGTCCGACCTTGGCTCAGGTCATGATCTTAGTTCGTGAGTTTGAGCCCCACATCGGGCTCTGTGCTGCCAGCTCAAAACCTGGAGCCTGCTTCGGATTCTGTGTCTCCCTTTCTCTCTGCCCCTTCCCCCTCATGCTCTTTCTCTCTCTCTCTCTCAAAAATAAATAAACATTGAAAAAAAATTTTTTTTTAAATAAAAAAAAATAAAATAAAATAGAAAGGACTAGGTGATGGGCCAAAAGTGAAAGACAATGCAGGAGATGAGTCAAAGATGAGTGTTAGCTCAGTGGCTTGTACGCCAACTGGGTGAGGTCCTTCCTTGGGGCAGGGAACACCAGAGGAGACCACAGTCTCCCATCCCCAGTTTTTGTTTCAGGAAATCTCTCCAGCTGCTCTCATGGGTTTGGTTTCTTGTACTGAAGGGCAAGAGTGGTTGGTCTCCTTTTACTGGAAAATCACCAGCATAATCCAAAATGAATAGAGATTTTTCTTTTTTATTATTATTTTTTTTTTTGAGAGAGAGACACACAGAGCATGAGCAGGGGAGGGGCAGAGAGAGAGGGAGACACAGAATCTGAAGCAGGCTCCAGGCTCTGAGTGGTCAGCACAGAGTGTGATGCGGCTCTCAAACCCATGAACCATGAGATCATCACCAGAGCTGAAGTTAAATAACCAACTGAGCCACCCAGGGGCCCTAAGCCTGGTCAGCTTCTTGAAATAGGAAAGGGAAAATGCTGGGAGAGAAAAAGACAGCAGGTGGGGGGGAATAAAAAGTAGGAGGACAGTGACATACATGACCCTGGAACCCACAGGGAGAGAAAAGTCATCTCTCTGATGGTGATTCCCAATAGGGACATCCAATTAGTCACAGAGTCCTATTGAATCTGCTTCCGTAATAGCTTGTGAGTTAAACTTCTAGCTTCATTTCACTGCCCCCGTTCAGAGTAGGTGATCAGGTTCTCATTACTTCTTTACCTGAACTGCTATAATAATAATTGTATCAGGACTATATTTGGCTCCATGTATCAGAAACCCCAATAGAGTGGTCTAAACAAATAGGTATAAACAGTACAGAGCTGGTATAGAGGCTCAAGGAGTTATCAAGGGCTGATCTCCAGATTCATAACTTCATTCCAGGTGGGAAGGCAGCACCTTATCAGGAAAGTAAACCAGTTTTATTTTGTTGTTTTACTTTTTTTACATAGGCTTTCAGCCCAGCACGGAGCCCAACATGGAACCCAATGCAGGGCTTGAACTCAAGGCTTGCAGTCAAGCCCTGAGCTGAGACCAAAAGTCAGACGTGTAACCAACTGAGTCACCCAGGTATCCCTCTTTTTTTTTGTTGTTCTCTATTGAGAAGCATGGAGGATGGATAAAGAATAGGTCATGGATAGTATCTGCCTCTACTGCTCACCATATTTCACTGTTGCTAATCCCGCCCCTTCTTCCAGAGCCTTCTCTATGTGCTCGCCAGAGGCATCAATCTAAAATCAGATAGCGTCACTCTCTTGCTTGAAGTATTTTAGTGGTAACCATGGCTTTTGGGATAAAATTCCAATTCCAAGCTGGCATACGAGGCCCTTCAGGATCCAGCTCCACCACTCCCTCCTCCCATCACCCCTCTCCTGTCGGTCCCAGGACTCCAGTCCCGCTGTATGCCCCAAGGCTGACAATGTTACAAGTCCATGCACTCCCACTTGTTTCTTCTCAAGTCTTTCTGGGTGTTCTTTCTCTCCACTAGTTTTTTGGCTTTCCCTCTGTTTTAGATGGTGCTTCTCACACTGCCCTTCTGTTATTGGTTCATTAGAGCCAAGAGCTCCTCAAGGGGAGAGACCATATTTCAGTGTGAGTCGTCAGGAGATATGCTCTGACTCCATGAATCCAGCCCCATCTGGAATGATCGTTGCTTTGAAGAGTAGACTGATGTAGAGAGCAGTCCATGTGTTATATATTCAGCAGTCTCGTCCTTTGAGGAAAGGCAGAAAATGTGAGATGAAGTTGTGGCAAATGCTTCAGGGCGTTCTTCCCTCAGATCTTTGCAGTAGCTAAGAGCTTCAACCTCCTTTCCTAGAGAATGTATTCCAGATCGAGAGGGAAATAAAAACTTCTTGAGTCTCATTTTGAATCTCATTGTCTGTCTCCTTACCTCATAAATCCAGACATAATGGAAGGTCCAAAAGATGACAAAGTAAACAAAACACAAAGAGGAAGAAACAGAGTTTATGCCGTTACCTCCAGCATTAGTGAGACATGGTCAAAGATGGTGCCTTATTCACCTGTAGAGGCTTCACAATCTGTTAGAGGGGAAAGTTTGCAAAATACCCACCATCTCCTCTCCCAGATGTGTATGTTGAAGCCCTCCCCCACAGTGTGGCTGTATTTGGAGTAAGAAAGTAATTAAGGTTAAATGAGCTTGTAGAGATGGGGCCCTCATCCTATAGGATTAGCATCCTTATAAGAAGAGACAACAGAGAGCTCTACCTACACCCTGCACCCACACTGAGGAAAGTCCGAGGGAGGGTACAGCAAAAGGGTACCCACTTGCAAGCCAGGAAGAGAGCTTTCACAAGACACCGAATCTATTGGACTTCCAGCCTCCAGAACTGTGACAAAATTAACTTCGATTGTTGAAAGCACCCAGTCTATAATATTTTGTTATGGCAGCCCAAGCAGACTATGACACAGCCCTTGGAATGTGCTTTCTACAGAGTGAGTAGTCAAGTATTTGCCAAATATGTAAGTGTATGACAATATATCTATAAAAGTATAAAAATAGCTGTGAAGATTGTGATTATGGGTGATTTTCATTTTTGTTACTCATGTTTCTGTATAATTTGAACTCTTTAGGGTGCTTATATATTACTCTGCAAAGTTTTCTTGTTTTTAAGATTAAAAAAAATTTTAGGGGCGCCTAGGTGGCTCGGTCAGTTAAGTGTCCGAGTTTGGCTCAGGTCATGATCTCACAGCTTATGAGTTCGAGCCCCGATCAGGGTCTGTGCTGACAGCTCAGAGCCTGAATCCTGCTTTGGATTCTGTGTCTTGCTCTCTCTCTGGCCCTCCCCTGCTCCTTCTCTCTCTCTCTCTCCTTCAAAAATAAATAAACATTAAAAAAAGATTAAAAAAAATTTTTAAGTACAGTCTATCCCACAACATGGGTCTCAAACTCATGACTCCAAAATCAAGTCACATGCTCTCCCCACTGAACAGCCAGGTGCTCCTATACTGCTAAGTTTTTAAGAAGCAATTTAAGGGGCATCTGGGTGGCTCAGTCGGTTAAGCGGCCCACTTCAGCTCAGGTCCTAATCTTGCGGTCTGTGAGTTCGAGCCCCGCGTCGGGCTCTGTGCTGACAGCTCAGAGCCGGGATCCTGCTTCAGATTCTGTATCTCCCTCTCTCTCTGCCCTTCCCCCTGCTCACGCTCTGTCTCTATGTCTCTCAAAAATAAAAAATTTAAAAAAAAAGGAAGCAATTTAAATCATGTATCATACAAAGCTAGATGGTTTGATACTCAGAACAGACCAGGATATAATCATGGATCATAAAGACAACGTTCTGGACTTTAGAGCAGCAGACTCCCCTTGTGTGGGCTGTATATAATGTTTCCTATCAAGGTTAAAGGACCTGGAGGTAAATTTCTTGAGAGTCGGCTTAGAGCTGTAAGGACTAACCGTTGCAGGTGTGAGTTCTGATAGGTTAGGGATAATGTCAGGCTTTGCTCATCATTATATTCCCAGTACCTACGATGGTGGTAGCTGCCTATAGCTGTTTGTTGAGTTAAAAAAAAAAAAAAAAAAAAAAAGACATCTTTCTTCTGGTTAAACACAAAGAGAATTGCTGAACAATCGAACAAATGACCGAGAGACATCTCAGTGCTAAAGTGATTCTATTTCTTTTGAATTTTGAGAGTGACCATATCTAATCAGGAAAACCAATGTATAGGAGATGGGTGGGTGATGGAGTGAAGAGAAATTCAACCACGCAGCACCTAGCTGCCTGAATTACTAAGCTGTTGCTCCTGGCTGTCTTTTGCTCTATTCAGGAATTTTTGCCTTTGTGAGAGGCCTGTTCTTATCAGGCCAGAGTAACTCCTAAAATCAGAATTAGTGAACCAATCCACTCATGAAGATCCTGATTGTTGGGACTTAAGTCCACTAGGCTTCAGATTTCAATATAATTTGTGTGCTAGGGACCTCTTGTGGTAAGTCGTGTATTTGCTCTCTCAGTACCTAAAAAACACACACACGTAACTCAGAGATGAAATAAGTGTTGTTTTATGGGAGATAAATACAAATGTTGAATGTTAACAATATAGAAATGCAGGTGGTCAGTAAATAACTAAAATATTTTCAATCTCTAGTATTTAAAGAAATTTAAAGGGTGATGTGTGTGTATGTGCTTGTGTGTTTAGTAGAGTTTCATTTCATTTCATTATTTCTCAAGATTAAAAAAAATTTTTGTTAATGTTTGTTTATTCTGGAGAGAGAGTGACAGACATTGAGTGGGGGAAGGACAGAGAGAGAGGGAGACAGAGAATCCAAAGCAGGCTCTAGGATCCGAGCCATTAGCACAGAGACCGATG
This sequence comes from Paguma larvata, assembly GCA_030068075.1. Lineage (NCBI taxonomy): Eukaryota > Metazoa > Chordata > Mammalia > Carnivora > Viverridae > Paguma > Paguma larvata. The sequence goes on along the minus strand of CM057826.1, from coordinate 95,231,073 downwards.
CAAGGGCTTGAACCCATGAACCACGAGATCATGACCTGAGCTAAAGTCAGAAGCCCAACCAACTGAGTCACTCAGGCGCTCCTAAGACTTTATTGTTAAGTAACCTCTCCACCTAACATGGGGCTCAAACTCAGAACCATGAGATCAAGAGTCGAATGCTGCACCGACTAAGCTGGCCAGGTGCCCTAATACAGAATCTTAAAGGGACTTATGGCCACTGTCAAGAGAACAGAAATAGACACCAGGCACACCTACAGCCTTGGCAGTAGGGCACATTGACACGGCAATTACTAGAATCCCTTTTCGGAGAGAAGTAAGGTGTTAAAGTGGCTTTAAAAAATTCCTATTTCCGGGGCGCCTGGGTGGCTCAGTCGGTTGAGCAGCCGACTTCGGCTCAGGTCACCATCTCATGTTTCATGGGATCGAGCCTCATGTCAGGCTCCTTACTGACAGCTCAGAGCCTGGAGCCTGCTTCGGATTCTGTCTCCCTCTCTCTCCCTGTCCTTCCCCTGCTCACGCTCTGTCTCTCTCTCTCTCTCAAAAATAAATTAAAAAAAAAAAAACATTAAAAAAAAAAGTTCCTATTTCTTAACCTAGTAGTTCTACATCTGGAAAACTTTCCAATAGAATTGATTAAAGAGACTGACAAGTTTTGTGTATCAGACTTTTCTTTAACTTATAGAGCAGAAAAAAGGAAATGTGTGAAAATAGGAAGATAGCTAACTAAATGACCCTATTTCCATATAAGGGAATATTACTTGACATTTAAAATTCCACTTTCTTTTTCTTTTTTTTTTGCTTTCAAGTAATCTCTACACCAGCTCGGGGTTTGACTTTACATCCCCAAGACCAAGAGTCACATGCTCCACAGACCAAGCCAGCCAGGTGTCCCTAAAATTGTATTTTCAAGTAATATTTATTAATACGGAAAAATGCTTATAATATAATGCTAACAGAATAAAGCAGAATGATAATGGTAATATCTGTAACTGTATTCCATATGCACATCTATGACAGATGCAAGAAAGAGAGAGAGAGAAGCTGGAAGGAAATCTGTCACTAGAATAATAGGAATTATTCTGTGGGAAAGTCTTATGGTTTATTTGCAATTTCCTTTCCTAAACTTTTCTGTTTTTACCACAGTGTAGGTGATGAATATTGTATTATAAAATTATACAAGTCAGAAAAAATAAAGAAAAAAATTATACAATTCGGGTGCACCTGGCTGGCTCAGTCAGGGAAGCGTGTGACTCTTGATTTTGGAGTTGTGAGTTTGAGCCCCAGGTTGGGTGTAGAGATTAAGAGATTACTTAAATAAAATTTTAAAAAACTATACAAGTCATACAGAGGTATATTCTTATTACAAAACATTAACTTGGACTTTAAATTTTTAAACTTAGCCATATTATGTATATTATGTTAAAACTAGCTTTTTTGTTGTATAGCTTAGGGATATTTCTATGCTAGTAATTATAGCTCAAATTCACTCAAATGAATATTGACTTTTATTTTGAGGAAAACGTCATTATTTTAAACTGAAATATATTTGTTGCTATAGTTCGGTTTCAGATGTATCCTTTCAAGGGAAATATCTAGTTCCGCCAAAGAGGATATGAGAAGTTTGATGAGGTCAGCTGTTTCCTCTCTAATGAGGATTTGAGATTATATCTTACAAAGAGCTGTGCTGCCTGAAGAGCAGATGGAGAACTAGAAAGCAGGGCGCCTCTGCTCATCTCTGCAGGGACTTCGGGCAACGCTCACAGCTTACTTAGGCTCACCTTCGTGAAGCCAGAAAGTCTGAACTCTGCAGTTAAAGGAGTTCGTTCAATGGGAAGGTTGGCTAAACCTCAAGCAGTATGGTTGCAACTTGTAGCAAGACATATTATTCAATGCATTTTCAGTGGAAACTAGGAGTTCTTTTAAAAAATTCAGGTAGATATAAAAAATACACACACACACACGCACACACACAGGAAAATATTCAAGCAATATAAAATGTCCTCCTATTTCAATCCCCAATTCTCTATTTTCTCTCTTCAGAGGAAACTGTTAGTAGTTACTGATGGATTATTCCAGAAGTATATTCTTTGTATAAGAGTAGTGAATAGGAACACACATCTGTCACTCTTCACTGAAACACAAGTGGACACATACTATTAACATACTTCTCAGCACCATGTGATTTTAAAAAATGTTTTTTAGGGGCACCTGGCAACCTCGGTTGGTAGAGCATGTGACTCTTGATCTCACGGTCATGAATTCGAGACCCACGTTGGGTGTGGAGCCTACTTAAAAAATTCTGTTGAAAAAAATTTCAACAGAATTCTTGTCTTTTTGATTTTAGCCACTCTGACAGGTATGATGTGATATCTCATCGTGGTTTTGATTTGCATTTCCCTGATGATGAGCGATGTTGAGCATCTTTTCATGTGTCTCCTAGCCTATCTTCTTTGGAAAAATGTCTATTCAGGTCCTCTGCCTCTTTTTAATTGGATTATTTTTTGTACCTGTGTGTTGAGTCGAATTAAATTCTTTAAAAATTTTGGATATTAACTCCTTAATGGATGCGGTGTTTGCAATTATCTTCTCTCAGTCAGTAGCGTGCCTTTTTGTTTTGTTGATAGCTTTCTTTACCTTGAAAACAGTTTTCATTTTGATGTATTTCCAATAGTTTATTTTTGCTTTTGTGTCACTTGCCAGAGGAGACATATCTAGAAAAACTTTGCTATAGCAGGTGGGAAAAAAATTACTGCCTATGTTTGGTGCTGTGTAATTTTTAAAAACTCTAACAGAATATTTAGTAGATGTTTTATATATGTATAAACATATATGTGTGTATATACTTATATATCTGTAGATATATAGATACTTTTTAAAAACATAATGGGACTTCAGTAAATTAAAATAAATAAGTTAGAAAACTTACATTTCTGACAATATGATAGATACCCTGAAAAATACTTCTGCTATAGAACACCTATTAATATTAAATAAAGTGAAAAAAATGAAAGGCATAGCTTAGCAGTTAAAAAAAGTGATAAAAATTTTATCATTTAAAAAAATGGTTATTTATTTTTGAGAGAGAGAGAGAGAGTGAGCACAAGTGGATGAGGGGTAGAGAGAGAGAGGGGAAGACACAAATCTGAAACAGGCTCTAGGCTCTGAGCTGTCAGCACAGAGCCCAACACGGAGCTCGAACTCACAAGCTGCGACATCATGACCTGAGCTAAAGTTGGACGCTTAAAGGACTAAGCCGCCTAGGAGCCCCCAAAATTGTATCATTTTAAGTGTGCAGTTCGGTAGCATTAAGTACGTTCACAGTGTTGTGTAACTATCGCTAGTATCACCCAAACTCTAACACCCCAAACATAAATTCTAACCATTAAGAAATAGATCACTATTCCTCTCCCTTCCAGCCCCTGCCAACCACCACTCTACTTTCTGTCTCTATGAATTTACCCAGTCTAGATACCTCATAAAAGTGGGATCATATAATCTTTGTCTTTTTTGTGTCTGGATTTTTCTCCTTAGCATAATATTTATGCTTCTTGTAGCATGTATCAGAACTTTGATCTTTTCATGGCTAAATAATATTCCATTGTATAGATATGCTACATTTTGTTTATTCATTCATCTGTTGATGGACACTTTGGTGTTTCCTTATTGTGGCTATTGTAAATAATGCCGTTATGGACACTGGCATACAAGTATATGTTTGGATCTCTGTTACCAAATCTTTTGCGTATGTACCTGAGAGCAGAATTGCTGAATCCAGTGAGAATTCCATGTTGAACTTCTTGAGGAACTGCCAAACTTTCTGAGTGCCTGCGCCATTTTACCTTCCTATCCATAACACATAGGGTTTCAATTTCTCCACACCTATCAAAATTTATGTTCTATTTTCCTTTTCTTTTCTTTTTAAGCGATAGCCAACCTAGTGGGTGTGAAGTGGCATCTCATTGTGACTTAGTTAGCATTGCCCCCAACAATTAATGATGTTAAGTATCTTGTTGGCCATTTGTATCTTTTCTTAGGAGAAATTCAAATCCTTTGATTATTTTTTTTTATTTGGGTTGCTTGTTTTTGTTGTTGTTGAGTTTTAGGAATTCTAGATATTAACCTCTTATCAGATAAATGATTCACAAATATTTTCTCTCATTCTGTGTTTGTCTGAAACTCTCTTAATAGTGTCTTTGGACGAAAGTTTTCAATTTTGATGAAATCTAAATTATTTGTTTTTTCTCTTGTTGCCTGTGTCACACCCAAGAAATCATTGCCAAAGATGTCATGAAAATTTTCCCTTTTATTTCTTTTAAGAGTTTTTTAGTTTTATGTCTTATGTTTATGTCTTTGATTTATTTTGACTTAATTTTTGTATAAAATTAGGTATGAGTCTAACTTCATTCTTTTGCGTGTGGGTATACAGTTTTCTCAGCACCATTTGTTGAGAAGACTGTCCTTTCATTGAATGGTTTTGGCATCCTTGTCAAAAATCAACTGACCATATATATGAGGGTTTATTTCTGGGCTCTCTATTCTAGCCATTTGGACTATATATCTGTCTTTATGCCTGTACCACACTGTAGGAATACAGTAGCTTTCCAGTAGGGTTTGAAATCAGGAAGTGTGAGCCCTCCAAATTTGTCTTGAGTTCCTGTTTTAATAGCTGCGTAGGTGACAGGACACAAAGTCTAGTACCCTCAGGGCATGAAGCAGTGAAAGGGGAAACTAGAACAACATCTGGCCCACAAAAAGAACAGTAAGAAAACTCATGTTCGTAGACGAGGAACGTTGTCCGTGAAAATGTTCCAAACCTACTTTTATTTATTTAAAATTTTTTTTAACGTTTATTTATTTTTGAGAGACATAGAGACAGAGTATAAGCAGGGGAAGGGCATAGAGAGAGGGAGATACAGAATCTGAAGCAGGCTCCAGGCTCTGAGCTGTCAGCACAGAGCCCGATGCGGGGCTCGAACTCACAGACCATGAGATCATGACCTGAGCCGAAGTCGGCTGCTTAACTGAGCCACCCAGGCGCCTTCCAAAACCACTTTTATTTTTTTTTATTTTTTTTAATTTTATAATAGTTTATTTTCAAATTGGTTTACATATAACACCCAGTGTTCATCCCAACATGTGCCCTTTTTAATGCCCATCACCCCCTCTCCCCCCTCCCTCCTCCCCCTTACCCTCAGTTTTTTCTTAGTCTTTGAGAGTCTCTTATGTTTTATCTCCCTCCTCTCTGTGTCTTTTTTTTTCCTTTCCCCTCTTCCACTCCCCCTGGTTTTTGCTTAGTCTCACAAAGTCCACCTATTCGTGGAAACATATGGTATCTGTCTTTTTCTGACTGACTTATTTCACTTAACATAATACCCTCCAGTTCCATCCATGTTGCTACACATGGCCTGATTTCATTTTTTCTCATTGCCACGTAGTAGTCCATTGTATATAAGTACCATAACTTCTTTATCCATTCGTCAGTTGATGGGCACTTGGTCTCTTTCCATGATTTGGCTATTGTCGAAAGTGCTGCTATGAACATTGGGGTACACGTGCTCCTATGCATCAGCATTCCTGTGTCTCTTGGGTAGATTCCTAGCAGGGCTATTGCTGGATCATAGGGTAGCTCTATTTTCATTTCCAAAACCACTTTTAAAGAATCACTGCCATCAATAATGTTCTTGACAACTTAAATGCAAAAATCCTGCCCCATCTACTCCACATTCAGCTCTTCCTAGACAACTGTCACAATGGGTCCTGTATACACGCACTTCAGATGGTCTGTCTTCTTAGTCAATGTCATGCTGTTTTGAATGTTCCTTAAATACATTAAGAAAATTCACCGCCACAAAGCAGAATCTCTACTACTCAAAACTCTTGAAGCTCTCTCCTGTCAGGTTCTATTAGATTATCACCAGGCTTGATGTAAATGCAAGCGTGCTTGTTGCTGGCCAAGGTCCAAACAAGCTGAGCCAAGGACCAGAACTGCTGCGGCAGGTGTGGGAAGAGCCTGACATAATGATTCTGGATTTGTATACAACTACTAACATGACTTAAAATACTCATAAAACTAAAATTGACAGCAAGTAAAAGGACTGACAAACTCCTATCACAGTGGAGGATTTTAATACACTTCTCAATAACTTTTTTTTTCTTTCAAGATTTTATTTAAATTCAATTTAGTTAACATATAGTGTCGTCTTGGCTTCAGGAGTAGAACCCAGTGATTCATCTTTAAAAATATAACACCCAGTGCTCATCATAACGAGTGCCCTCCTTAATACCCACTGCCCATTTAACCCATCCCCCTACCCACCTCTTCTCCAGCAACCCCCAATTTGTTTTTTATAATTACAGCCTCTTATGGTTTGCCTCCCTCTGTTTTATCTTATTTTATTTTTCCTTCCCTTCCCCTATGTTCATTTGTTTTGTACCTTTTTTTTTTTTTAAGTTTATTTGTTTATTTTGAAAGAGAGCATGAGCAGGGGAGAGAGAGAGAATCCCAAGCAGTCCCCACCCGGCCAACACAGAGCCCGACATGGAGCTCAAACCCACAAAGTGCAAGATCATGACCTGAGCTGAAACCAAGAGTTGGACGCTTAACTGACTGAGCCACCAAGGCACCCCTGTTTTGTTTCTTAAATTCCACATATGAATGAAATCGTATGGTATTTGTCTTTCTCTGACTGACTTATTTCACTTAACATAATACATCAGGTTTCATCCACATCATTGCCAAATGACATAATTTTATTCTTTTTGATGGCCGAGTAATATTTCTGTGTGTGTGTGTGTGTGTGTGCGCGCGCGCGTGTGTGTAAGACATCTTCTTTTTTTTAAAGTTTTTCTATTTTTTTTAAATTTATTGTCAAATTGGTTTCCATATAACACCCAGTGCTCATCCCAACAAGTGCCCTCCTCTGTGCCCGTCACCCACTCTCCCCCCTCCCACATCCCCCTCACCCCTCAGTTTGTTCTTAGTCTTTGAGAGTCTCTTATGTTTTGTCTCCCTCCCTCTCTGTGTCTTTTTTCTTTTCCCCTCTTCCCCTCCCCCATGGTTTTCTGCTAAGTCTCTCAAAATCCACCTATGCATGGAAACATATGGTATCTGTCTTTCTGTGATTGACTTATTTCATGTAGCATAATACCCTCCAGTTCCATCCATGTTGCTACACATGGCCAGATTTCATTCTCTCTCATTGCCACGTAGTAGTCCATTGTATATATATACTACATCTTTATCCATTCATCAGTTGATGGACACTTAGTCTCTTTCCATAATGTGGCTATTGTCGAAAGTGCTGCTATGAACACAGGAGTACACGTGCCCCTATGCATCAGCATTCCTGTGTCTCTTGGGTAGATTCCTAGAAGTGCTATTGCTGGGTCATAGGGTAGCTCTATTTTCATTTTTTTGAGGAAGACCCTGCTGTTTTCCAGAGCAACTGCACTAGTTTGCATTCCCACCAACAGTGTAGGAGAGTGCCTGCTTCTCCACATCCTCGCCAACATCTATAGTGTCCTGATTTATTCATTTTAGCCATTCTGACCAGTGTGAGGTGGTATCTCAGTGTGGTTTTGATTTGTATTTCCCTGATGATGAGTGACTTTGAGCATCATTTCATGTGGTAAGACGTCTTCTTTATACATTCATCAGTTGATGGACATTTGGCAAGGAAGAAGTCTAACTTTCACTCTTCAGAGATGACATAATACTTTACATGGAAAACCCAAAAGACTCCACCAAAAAATGGTTAGAACTTATACATGAATTCAGCAATGTCACAGGATGAAAAATCAACATACAGAAATTGGTTGCATTTCTATACACTAATAATGAAGCAACAGAAACAAAAATCAAGGAATCGCTCCCTTTTACAATCACACCAAAAACTATAAAATACTGAGGAATAAACCTAACCAAAGATGTAAAATCTCTGTATGCTGAAAAGTATAGAAAGCTTATGAAAGAAATCGAAGACAAAAAGAAATGGAAAAACACTATACGCTCATGGATTGGAAGAACAAATATTGTTAAAATGTCTATGCTTTACCCAAAGCAATCTACACATTAATGCAATCCCTATCAAAATAACATTACCATTTTTCACAGAGCTAGAACAAATAATTATAAAATTTGTATGGAACCAGAAAAGACCCCAGATAGCGAAAATAATGTTGTAAAAGAAAAGCAAGGCGAGAGGCATCACAATCCTAGACCTTAAGATAAAGTTATAATTATCAAGACAGTATGGTACTGGCATGAAAACAGACGCTTAGATCTATGGAACAGAAAAGAGAACCCGGAAATGGACCCCAACTATACTGTCAACTAATCTTCAACAAAGCAAGAAAGAATACCCAATGGAAAAAAGACAGTGTCTTCAACAAATGGTGCCGGGAAAACTGGATGGTGACATGCAGAAGAATGAAACTGGACCACATTCTTACACCATACACAAAAATAAATTTAAAATGGATGGAAGACTTAAATGTGAGACAGGAAACAATCAAAATCTTAGAGGAGAAAACAGGCATCAACCTCTTTGACCTTGGCCATAGCAACTTCTTACTAGACATGTCTCCAGGGGCAAAGGAAACAAAAGCAAACATAAACTATTGGGACTTCATCATGATAAAAACTTCTGCACAGCAAAAGAAACAACAAAACTGAAAGGCAACCTACGGAAGAGACGATATTTGCCAATGATATATCAGATAAAGGATTATATCTAAAATCTATAAAGAACTTATCAAACTGAACACCTAAAAAACAAATATTCCAGGGAAGAAATAAATAGGCAGAAGACATGAACAGATACTTCTCCAAAAAACACATACAAATGGCTAACAGACACTTGAAAAAATGCTCAACATCACTCATCATCAGGGAAACACAAATCAAAACGATAATGAGATACCACCTCACACCTGTTAGAATGGCTAAAATTAACAGCTCAGGAAATAACAGATGTTGGCAAGGATATGGAGAAAGGGGAACCCTCTTACTCTGTTGGTGGGAATGTAAACTGGTACAACCACTCCGGAAAACAGTGTGGAGGTTCCTCAGAAAGTTAAAGACAGAATGACTCTATGACCCAGCAATTGCACTACTAGGTATTTACCTAAAGGATACAAAAAAAAAAAAATTGATTCAAAGGGGCACATGCATTCCAATGTTTATAGCAGCGCTATCAACCGTAGACAAGTTATGTAAATAACTCTTAAATCAAGGACAAAATATATTATCAGCGAATGTATCAGAGATATGAAGAAAATCAACAAGTTCATGTAAATATGAATTCAATGCCCATGAATCAGAGAATATGTATTTAATGACACAAATGAAGCGGTTATGTTCTAGGTCAGGATTTGGTAAACATTTCTGTAAAGAGTTAGATGATAAATGTTTTAGACTTTGAGGACCAGATGGTCTCTCTAACAAATACTCAACTCTTGCTTTTTTTGACACAGACAATATATAAACACATGAGTATGAGTGCATATCAATAAAACCTAACAAGCCACAAGCCAATTTGGCCCAAGGGCCACAATTTGTCCACTCTCATTCTAAACCTTAAAGCAAGTCTCAACCTACTTTAAAGACTTAGTCTCATGAAAACTATGTTCTTTGACTACTGTGAAATAAAATTTGAACGTAACTACAAATAGACGTCTTAAAACAACAATGTTTTTTAAAATTTTAAAGCAGATGTCTAAATTCAAGATTTTCTATTGCTGTATAACTCCATCTCCAAAACTTAGTGCTTCTGGGATCAGCTGGGGTGGTGGCGGCATACGGTTATCCTGGTTTGGAATGGGCTTCCCTCCTCTTATTTAGATTGTACCTGCATCTCTGGTCAGGCAGGCAGATTAGTTGGGAGCTGGCTAGTCTGAAAGAGTTTCCCTCAGAGGTGTCTGGATGTCTGTTAGCGAGGGTAATGAGGGTGATTAGACCATATGTTAGGAAATTTGAATGTGGGTAGAAGACCCTGAAATTCCACCCCACGGTATATATCCTAGGGAAAACATCGCATATGCGTAGCAGAAGAAACATAGAAGAATATTCAGGGAAGCATTACTTATGTGAGCCAAAAAAGATTTACATCAATAAGAGAATAAATGAATTTTGCAATATTTACACAACGGGAATGCTATATGGCAGTTAAAAATGAATGAACCACAGTTATACACAGTAATGCAGAATAGACTGAAACGAAAAAGCAAAACACATACCAATATAAAACCATTTATATGAAGTTATAAATAGTTCTAAGCCAAAAATACATTATTTAGGTCATAAACACATGAAATAAAACCATAAAGAAAATGAGAGAATCACAAACACTAGGTGTTTAGATAGAAAGCTCAAATAGAAAGAGGTGTATAGAGGACTGCAAAAATATTGGTAATTTTTAAAAATGTTTATTAATTTTTGAGAGAGAGAGAGATACAGAGAATGAGTGGGGGGGGTGTGGTGTGCAGAGAAGAAGGAGACACAGAATTTGAAGCAGGCTGCAGGCTCTGAGCTGTCAGCACAGAGCCCAATGTGGGGCTCAAACCTAAGAACCATGAGATCATAACCTGATCCAAAGTTGGACGCTTAACTGACTGAAGCACCCACGTGCCCAAAAACATTGATAATTTTAATTTCTTAAATGATTGATGAGTATAATGCTTAATTATTACAACTTACAAAGTACATGTAAAGTATGGCACAAAAAAGTGAAAAATAACTTACAATAAGGAAACAAAAGTGAAAGCAAAGTTGTTGCAGTATTCCAGGTAAGAAGTGACGGTGTATTAGAAAAAGAATAGAAATAATAATAATAGTTAGCAAAATGATCTTTATAAAGTAAGTACTATAATACACATATTTTTTTTATGTTTATTTTTGAGAGAGAGAAGGAGAGCACATGTGAACATGAGCAACGGAGGGGCAGAGAGAGAGAGGGACAGTTTCTGAAGGTGCCTTTGCACTGACAGCACAGAGCCTGATGTGGGGCCCAAACTCACCAACAGTGAGATCACGACCTGAGCTGAAGTCGGACACTTAACTGACTGAGCCACCCAGGCGCCCCTACACATATTTTTAAAATATATAAATGGGTATTGAAGTCAGAAAATACCTTTATGAAGTTACTATGTTTTTCCAGCCTGGAAATAAATAAACGTAGTAGATGTTACGAAATACTTTTTCTAATGTTATAGTTGTATGACTATGTAATCTATACCAATAAACTAAGATTAAAATAAATGGTTGGGCTGAAACTCATTCTCTAGAGAATAAAACAAAATGGCAACAATCTAATTCCCTTTAAAAATGACTATGTTTACCCTTCAAAAAATTATACTCTAAGTTGTTCAAATAAAGTTACAGTTTAGTAACTAAACATCTAAATGCTTGGTATTTGATGATGGGTGTTAATTGCAGGTGTTAGGTTTTGCTCTCTTTCATGCTAATGCATGCCGTGCTACCCTATTCTTGATATTTATTCCTGGTATTAAAAGTGCTTATATCCTAAGAGATTCTGTTGTCCCAGCACTTCCTCTGTGTGTCTCGCTCTCAATGAGAATATTTAAATTAAATCAGCCATAGCAAGTCTGCAATTTCCCTTTGTGTAGTTTTCAAGTTACTCTCCAGTCATCAAATATATTTGTGATTTTGAGAGGTTTACATGGTGCTTCCTGTTTTCAAAAGCAATCCTTTTTTATTTATTTATTTATTTATTTATTAATCGTTTATTTTCTAATTGGTTTACATATAACACCCAGGGTTCATTCTAACACGTGCCCTCTTTAATGCCCGTCACCCCCTCTCCCTCCTCCCTCACCCCCCTCACCCTCAGTTTGTTCTCAGTCTTTGAGAGTCTCTTATGTTTTATCTCCCTCCCTCTCTTTGTCTTTTTTTCCTTTCCCTTCTTCCCCTCTCCCTGGTTTTTGCTTAGTCTCACAAAGTCCACCTATTCGTGAAAATATATGGTATCTGTCTTTTTCTGACTGACTTATTTCACTTAACATAATACCCTCCAGTTCCATCCATGTTGCTACACATGGCCGGATTTCATTCTTTCTCATTGCCACGTAGTAGTGCATGAAAGCAATCCTTTTAAAACAAAAGAATTCTTTCCTATATCTTGAGAGGAAATGGTAAAAGCACAACAGTGGGTTTGTTATGAAGCTTTTTTGAAACTGTTAGGCTAATTCAATGAGGCTGACGCATTTTCAAGTGTTCAAATATTTTCCTAGACTTCCCCATGTCACTCACTAGAAGTGAGTTTTTAAAAAGACAAATCGTGTCCCTGGAGTAAATGGGTCAAATGGGACACCCGGTGGTAATGGGGATGGGGAGTATACCCAGAGAGTTAGGTGTTTGCTAGAACCAGGTAGTAAAAAACATGGGAAGTCAAAGAATAATACGACTCCTATGACACATTTTGGAATTAACAGCAATGTAAAAAAACTTTGCTTTTCTGTTGTACAACATAATGGATCAGCTTCAAACAATAAAATTATGCTGAGTGTTTAAAAAATTCACTTTTGGTAGCCAATGAAAACTTACAAAGATTATAAGGTCAGTCCATACAAATACGTGATTTATTTAATTTTATATTTGATATCGGTGCAGAGATTCTTAAAAAAATGTTCAATTCCAGTACACAATAACTTAGAGAATGCACATACAGGTTATTATAATAAAAATTCTACAAGGAAGCCTTTACGTACATCACAGGTGCTAGTTAAGATTAGACGAGAACATTCAATATGTATACGGTAGGATGTCTGAAACATACACCCTTCAGTTCTTTCTCGGTGAGCCCAAAGGAGGCATTCAGGAAAAAAAAAAGTTCATTTGACTGAACCTCGCATAAGACAGTAATGACTAATAACACCAGAAGCATTCGAATCTAAGCGTCAAGAGGCCCCTGGCTAGAAAAGGCCTCCTATTAAGCAGTTTGTTTTGATGAGGTGGGTAGCCATTGATTTGTTGACATGGAGCACCACTCTCCCGCCCCCACTTCTTTACAGACGCGAGACAGACCTCAAAAGACCAATGCAGTGCTCGGCCTTTCTACTCTGGGAAGATGCATGGGAAATTTTATTTTTGACCTCTAGATGGTGCAAGCTTAAAGTAATTTCTCTCTTTCAAGGTTTACTGTATGAGGTGATTTGTAGTATCCTTAGGTGTGCTGTTTCTGCATAACCACATAAAAGGCATTTCTGACCTTATTTATTATGGTTTGCTTAGTTTATTTCTTAATACACTTATCTATGATTTATGGAAGCCAATAAATTTGGAGGAGAAATGTTTACTAAATGTGCCTAATAATCATTTTCTATCAGATTCAAGTGAATTAAATTTCTAATGCAAAACAATTATATTAAATGTTCTAACAACATACATTCTGCGAAAAAATTTTTTGCTTAAAGTAATTTGACTTTAAAATCCAGTAGATTTTACAACATAGAACATAATTCAGCACAGCAGATTCACATCAGCTAAAGGTCAAAATATCATCATGGGTTGGTGACCTTGGAAAAGGCCAGATAGTAAATACTTTAAGCTCCGCTGTAGCACAAAAGCAGGCACAAACCACATGTGAATAAATGGATGTTATTTATTTATCAAACCTTATTTATAGAAACATGACAGGCTGAGGTGCTTGGGTGGCTCAGCTGGTTAAGCACCAACCCTTTGTTTTGACTCAGGTCATGATCTCACAGTGGTTAGCGAGATGGAGCCCTGCACTGGGCTCTGTGCTGACAGCTTGGGATTCTCTCTCTCCCTTTCACTCTGCCTCTCTCTCTCTCTCAAAATAAACAAACTTAAAAAAAAAAAGAAAAAGAAACATGACAGGCTAGATTCCTCTGAACTGTAGTTTGCCTATTCCTTTGTTTATGGTAAAAGCCTGATGTGATATGGTGAGTCACTGTTATTTTTTACCCCCTGTACTCCAAACGTGTTACCCAAGTCCATTACAAGTTATAGGCATGCTCAGTTGTGGCAATACAAAGCACAATTCACATGAAACTTACCTGTTCTTGAGAAAATAAAAAACTGAAGACCTGGACACATTGAGCTCAAATAATGAGCTGGGGGTGAAAATTGTGTTCCCTCCCTACTGGGGTCACGTCCTCTCCAGCTGCACCTTCCCACAGGCTGGCCTGCACACCTACCTCTCACCGTGATGGGCAGTGGAACTGAGACCTCTTAGCTTTGAAAACCTACATTAACTCTGTTCCGCAATGCAGTTCCTTAACAGTCCTCTCACTGACTGTCCATTTGTCATCTCATCTTTCGACCTATATTTTTCTGTATTTCAACTCTCAGTGTTTTCATTTCAATGCATGAAAAATATCTAATAATAACTTGACAGCAGTGCTTGATTTTTTATGACACTCTTTTGCTACAAACATGAAAACAAGAGCTCTTATTAGTAAGCATCCTCATTTCAATGAACTCTCCCCACATACGTCATCCGAATGAAATACTATTACTGTGTCTCATATACCCACCACAAAACATTCCAATGTTTAATGCTTTTTATTTAGAAAAGAACAATTGTTGGGGTGCCCGGGTGGCTCAGTCTGTTAGGGGTCTGACTTCAGCTCAGGTCATGATCTCACAGTTTACAAGTTCCAGCTCTGTGCTGACAACTCAGAGCCTGAAGCCTGCTTCGGATTCTGTGTCTCCCCTCTCTCTCTGCCCCTCCTCTGCTTGTACTCTCTCTCTCTCTCTCAAAAGTGAATAAACATTAAAAAAATTTTTTTAAGAACAATTGTTAATAATTAATATAAGGTTACATTTTTATAGTAGTCGATTTTTTTTTCAAAAAAAAAAAAAGGTTTTCTATACATTAATTCCAGCATTCCAAAAGCATTCACTTTTGGACAAGTGGACTGGAAAAATAAATCTGAATAACTTATGAAACTACTCAGATCGTACTGTGACCCCATTTATAGACAACGCTTTGTATCACAACATGTCTGAATCAATCTGAAAAATTATTTCCGGATCAATGCCCTCAGGAGAAAGATGCTTATTGACTGCTGTGCTTTCCTCTTTTCTGTATTTCTTTCCTCACTGCATACTGAGGGGGAAATAACAAATGTTTCCCCTTCCCCGCAGCATTTCCCCTGAGCTGATGTCAGTTTGCACGTCAGTACAAGTTTCCAGCGTGCCTCCCATCCTTTGTTCTCCTTTACTTTCAAAATGAGATACAGTTCAAAAACTCCTTTGATTTTTAAACCCTTTGGTTTTGATATGAGTGGATTATTATCGAGCCTTTTGCGAGGTGCGGAGGTGTGGTTGTCTTCTCCTTCTCCGGGTCAGTGTCAGCTTGTGAATGGTTTCCCTTTGGAATTCTGTGCTATTCACTTCTGCTCTTGGGAAAAGTGGGTCAACTTTTATTACATTTTAAATCTGTGTGAGAAGGTAAGACATGCACACAAAGATCAAACCATATATAAAGGTGTATGTACCTTGATACATACCTTGATACCTTGTTTTTTCTCCCCTGGCCCTATCGCACAATTCCCCCTATGTAACCACTTTTATTAGTTACTTTATCTCTTTTATGACCCCCCAGGGTTTGTTTATGCAAACATATGCACATTTTTATTCTTCTTCCTTATACAAAAACTTGTATATTATACCCTGGAGACTTGTCTTTTTTTTTTTTTTTACATTTATTTAGTTTGAGAAAGACAGAGAGAGAGCACGTGAGTGAGCAAGTGGGGGAGGGGTAGACGGGTGGGGTGGGGAAGAGAATCCCAAGCAGGCTCCATGGGCTGGAGCCCTGTGCTCTGTCAGCACAGAGCCCAATGGAGGGCTCAAACCCATGAACCACGAGATCATGACCTGAGCCGAGAACAAGAGTCGGACGCTTAACCAACTCAGTCACCCAGGCGCCCCATATTTTCTTTTCAGTATATACAGAGCTGTGTCTTTCTCTTTTACAACTGTAAGTTTTACACTATCCGACCTTTATGTTTTCATTTTTGCTTGCTTTTTAAAATTAACAGTGTCCATCTTTTGAGAAGGCAGAGGGTTCTACATGGGTGTGAAAAAATGCCCTGGGTTAGAGATTTATTGGATGCCCTTAGAGCCATCTGCCCGTTTATACATTATCCAAATGAACTTTGCTATTTTAAATTTGTCCAGTTGCTTGATTTTTCCCTCTTGGTTTTTGAAGTTGAAGGTATATTGGGGAAATTGTACATTGCTGTAAATTCCTGTGGGGGCAATGTTTTCATTCAAGTGAGTGGCTCCCCATTGGAAGACTTCAAGGAAATGTAGTAGAATGGAGGAAGAGATATTCTCAGAAAGGGCAGATCAAAACTGGTCAAAAGTCTTCTGATTGCAAGTTACAAAAACCCACTCTGAACTTGTTTGGTACAAGAAGAATTCATTGACTTGTATGTGGAAATTGGAGGTCTCAGGAAAATGAGCCTCAATGACCCCCCGAACCAGAGATTTCAATGCAACCTGGTTTCTCTTCTCCACCTTCCTCTTCGCATCAGCCTGATTCTGTCCAATCGGCTTCTTCCATGTGAGTGGAAATCTAGCTGCCCGTAGCTCCCAGACTTGCATCGTTCATCTTTGACACCCGAGAGGGTCTTACCTTAGTTCTCTCAGAGCAATTTCAAAAATATCTAAGGAACGACTTGGATCGATCCAGGTTTTATTACATGCTCAGCCTGGACCAGTTACTTGCTGGCAGAAGGTGGCAGGCTCTTATGATTGGCAGCTTGTAGCAGATGCAGTCGGTGCCTATATCCCTTTAAGCTCACCCTGGAAACGCACTGTAAGACTGATGCTGTACTCACCTACAGCTCGCTCCATCTCTCTGCCTGATAGCATTCTCTGCCTCAAGAGCATGTTCACCAGGCACGTGAGGCAAACCACAAGCATGGAGTTAGTGGACCTGGAGCATCCTTTGACAAATGACAGTGGGCATTGGGAGATAAGTTAGGAGATAAACACCCCAGCTCCTTGCCTCTCAGTGTGACAATTCTGAAGCGTGTTCTACAGTTTCTCTGAGCATCCCCCGTGGGACCGATCCATAGGGTCACCACTAATAATGCACTCTTGATTAGCTTTCCCCCTGCCTGTCCCATTTCCCTGCTCTTGCACAGTGCTGAGATCACCTCCCAAATATATTACTTGCCCACCAACCCATCTCAGTATCCTTTTGGGGGGTAGATGGGACGCAAACTAAGAAACAGTCCCAAACTAGAACCACCAAAATGGAAGCAGAGGGAAAAACATCTACCCAAAAGGAAGAGTACAATTCTGAGAAGAGGGGAGGGGTGCTATGCAGACAAATGATAACCACCTAGGCTGGTTTAGGCTATTCTACTTATCAAATCAGTGTTGAATGGGATACTGCATCCCTTTGGTTATGAAGTAAATCGCACACTGTCTGAGAAGGAGGATTCTTTCTCTCCCAGGTGCAAGATAGATTAAATCTTCAGAACACTAAAGTGTAGCTTATTAGTGCTAGAGCATAGAGTCGCTGTATTTGGGCCGAATGGGATCTTACAGTTAATATTTCTCAAGCTTAGGTAGTTTGGGTACCACTGTAAAGAAACAAAGCTCTCATTTCTTATTTTACTGACACAGTACTACTTACACCAACCAATCCACTGACACCAGCTGGGAGTCCTACAATTCAATTCAGTTCTGACACCATCTACCTGGAGTTAACGTCAGACCCTATAAACTAAGGGCTCAGTCCCACAAAACTGTCTCTACTTCAGACACCAATTGTAAGTTCCAGGTTGTCACCTGTACTTCTGACTGATGGGTTATAAATTCGAGTTCTGTGGTGCCACTCAGTTGAGTGTCCTACTCTTGATTTTGGCTCAGGTCATGACCCCAGGGTGTAGGATCAAGCCCTGTGTCGGGCTCTGTGCTGAGCATGGAACCTGTTTGGGATTCTCTCTCTTTCTTCCTCTCTATCTCTGCCACTCACCCTCACTTGCACTCTCTCTCTTTCAAAATAAAAATTTAAATAAATAAATAAGAGTTCTAAAAACCTCCTCTTCCAGTTGGATCATTTGCTAGAAAAGCTCATAGAACTTAGGGAAACACACTTACCAGTTTATTAAAGGGTATGACAAAGGGTACAGATGAACAGTTAGATAGACCCAGAGGGTGAGACTCTGAAGAGTCCCATGCACAGGAGCTTCTGTCCCCGTGGAGATGGGGTGCACCACCCTCCTGGTGTGCGGATGTGTTCACTAGACTGGCAGCTCTCTAAACCTCACAGTTCAGGGATTTTTATGGAAGCTTTATCACACAGGCACAGTCAATTGTTGACTCAATCTCCAGCCCCTCTCCCTTCCCCAAAGGGTGGGAGACAGGGTTGAATGTTTCAAGCTTCTAATCAGGACTTGGTCTCACTGGTGACTAGCCCCCTCCTGAAGGTCCCTGGGAGTCCACCAACAGTTCTCTTATTGGAACAAAAAAAACCCTCCTATTCCCCAAGAAATTCCAAGAGATTCGGGAGCTCTGTGCCAGGAACCAAGGTCAAAGACCAAATATTACAACAAAAATGCTGCCAGCACATTTATTATTAGGAAATTACAAAGACTTTGGGAGTTCTAGCCAGGAGCCAGGGACAAAGACCAAATTCATATTTCTTATTTTATCAAAATATCATACTACCTTAATAATTTTGTCATACATTTGTACCATCTGAACCATTATTTAAATTTTTAATCGATTTAGGAAACAAAATCCCGGTATTGCTGACCATGAATAGAAGATAATGATATGAGACTATAAAAATGGATATTCTTTAAATATACCACCAATACATTTAATCAAATATGCCACTAATATATTTGGGAAATGTGCTTTCGGCTCATCAGCTTCTAAGCTAGTGTGAGAAGACTACCAAGGGCCACTCAGGCACAGACAGTTCGATGGAAAGGAGTTTCCACCAACTCTTTTCTCAAACATGTCAGCTTGAGAATGCATCCATGAGAGAGAGTTGTGTTCTCCATTCTCTCCCCCTCTTTCAAAATCCTCCTTCTACTTTATAAAATAAAATGAATCATTCTATGGTGCATCATATGGGTGACATGGGTAGCAATGGGCCAGAAAACAGGAAAGGAGTTTGAAATATTTGTGTCAGTTTTGAAAAAATGAGTGAGTCTAATAATCAGTTTAAAAAAAAATCCTTTTGCCGGCCCGGTGGTTTTCAGTACTTTGCTTTCAACAAAACGGACAGATATAATTTAAGATAACTTTCAACTTTTGGGGCACCTGGGTGGCTCAGTTAGTTAAGCGTCCGACCTTGGCTCAGGTCATGATCTCATGGTTTGTGAGTTCGAGCACCATGTTGGGCTTTGTGCTGACAGCACAGAGCCTGGAGCCTGCTTCAGATTCTGTGTCTCCCTCTCTCTCTGCTCCATCCTGCTTGCACTCCTGTCTCTCTGTGTCTCTCAAAATGACTAAACATTAAAAAAATTAAAAAAAAATAACTTCCAGCTTTAGCTCATGACATAAATTTTGGTATAAAACTCAGGAACTCAGAGAATTGAGTGATTACTCTAAAACCCATCTTTTTCATCATTTTAAACACATTTGTGTGAATAAGTTTTCTCATTGCTTATATGTATAAAAACACACATAGGAATAGAATTAAACACTATGTTATTCTAAAAATAAGTAATATATCTCCACAAAGACATGAATGGGGGAAATAAAAAGTGACCTCAGCCATTTCTTCAAGAAGTTGCATTTCCAGCATTTTACTTTTTATCAAAATCTCATTGAAATTTATAATATATTTATTTGTTTTAGTCAGTTATAAATTGACTAATTGCAATGATAAAATCCAGGATACATTTTTATTTTTTATTTTTTTAAATGTTTATTTCTTTACTTTGAGAGAGAGAGAGAGAAAGAGAGAAAGAGAGAGAGTGAGAGCGAGAGAGAACATGTGGGGGAGGGGCAGAGAGAGAGAGGGAGAGAGAACCCTAAGCAGGCTCTGTTCTGTCAGCAGGAGCCAGATGAGGGCTCCATCTCACAAACCGTGGCATCATGACTTGAGCTGAAATCGAGAGGCAGACGTTTAACCAATTGAGCCACCAGGTGCCCCAGGATACATTTTAAAACCTACATAGAGCCCTATGGTTACAGCAATTTGTTTTTAAAATTCCAACTTATAAACATATTTTTATTGTAGTGAAATAAAGATAAAATGACAAATAAAAGACTTCTTAGCACAAAATGTACTAGGATCAAATTGTGTGGGAGAATGGAAACATGAGGTCAGACACAAAAGGAATGATATAAAGTTTCTGATTGCCAAAGAGCTTGCTCATGTGTTTGGTAAAAGGTAATAATGAATATCAAATCGCTATGGTATTGAGAATATACTGGCTACTTTAAAAATAGTAAAGGGACAGTTTTATTTTAAAAACTCAATACATACCATATCCTAGAAAATGTTCCTTTTATAATTATATAAACATGATATAAACTCATCATGTCAATTTAAAAATATGGAAGAGGGACACTGTTTTATAAAATTCTTTTTGAGATTATTTAAGCAAAGTAATTTGAAAAACCATTGCGGAAGAAATCTCAAGTATGTAAGAATTTAAAAAACCTACTATTCATGGGGGCATCTGGGTGACTCGGTTGAGTGTCCAACTCGATTTCAACTCAGGTCATGATCCCAGGATTATGGGATCAAGTCCCATTTTGGGCTCCACCATGAACATGGAGCCTGCTTAAGATTCTCTGCCTCTCTCTCTCTCTCTCTCTTGCATTCTCTTTTTGTAAAATAAAAAAATAATGCCTGTTAAAAATCTACTATTATTCATCCATCCTTGCTGAAAACATTACTCAAATATGCATTCCACTACCAGAGCAATGACTGAAAAATTGAGAACTCAAGATTGGAAAAGTCAGAAGAAGAAAAAAACAAACGGAACACTTCCCATTCCACTCATAAAACTGAGTATAAATAACTATACTAAAATTTTCAAATGTAAAAATTTTCAAAAATGATCTCCAAATAAATGCAAACACCAAAGCAATTCTTGAAAAGGATTTAGATGATGAAAAGAAAATGCCACCAGCTAGATCCTAAGACCTGACTTTTACTGCCCACCTGCTTGACATTTCCCTTAACTTCTTCTTTTCCTGCTTATCTCTTGACTCAGACAGAAGACTGGAGGGGCATGGCATCCCCCGATGGGCACCAACACAAACAAAAACTCAAACAAAAACGACTGCCCAGAGGCCCAGACCACTCAGACAGGTTTGAGATCAAGCCCCAACTCCAGCCTGCCCGGAGAGACCATGGGGAATGCCCCATGGAGTGACTGACAGTTACTCTTACCTCATTAGGATACTGAAATTTCTGCCCAAGGAGGAGCTCAAGTCGTATTTACATAACATACAATGTATGCATAGGCATGTTTCCTTAAGGCACACCGCATGACCTTATGCCTCCCTCATCTTGCAATGATAAAACTCCCCCTTCCAAATAGTCATCTAACTCTCAATAAAAGGAACCCACTCACCCTTGCTCAGGGAGTCACGTCTTTGGAATCTCCCTGATCTCTGATGATGGAGCATAAGGCAACCTGCGAGCAAAGCACAACTAACAACACCCCCTCACCCCCAGGTGGGATGTGTGATATTCCTCAGGCACTCCTGGCGGCCCAAGAACAAAGGAAAGCAAACAAATGGTTAACTGACAGAGATCACAATCACGCATGACACAAGTCTCCATCATTTGCTAATGTCTTAGTAAATTATAAGAAAAAGGCGATCTTATAAAAACTTGTAGACTCAGTTTCCTGGAGCCCCAACATCACCCTCTCTTCCATACAGGTAAAATTACATTTCTTTATAACCTGTGGCCCGTTGACAAATACTTGAGGGAAATAGGGAGTATAACATTTCTCCCAGAACCCCCTACGGCTGTCAGGTTAAGTCCTAACTAGAGGGAAAACCACCTTAGCTTGACAATAACAAGCCCCCCCCCCTCTTTAGAATATGAAAGTCTTTCCAGAGGCCTCCCTTTTACCTTTCCCTCCCCCAACTCCATAGTATTAATCAGTCACTCTTCACACCCCCACTGCAGTTCTTTCTGCCTATGGGTCCGTGCCTTAATAAAATCACCTTTTGGCACCTCAAGAATTTTCTTGGCCATCAGCTCCAGACCCCCACCACTCCCAAACCCCATCGATTTCTTTACCTGCTGCAAATGAAGTTTTCTTTGTGTGACAACTCTACCTGGTATATGGTTTCTACCCCTGAGCCACCAAGGAACAAACTCATGTTCAGTTAAAAAATACTGTGGTTCTACAATGCTAGATTAAATCAGCAACTGGAGAGATGCAAAGTAAATGCTGGACGACTTCCTTAAACGCATTCATATGCTGGCAGAATATATGATTGCTGAGTGCCAACTATGTGCCAAGCACCATCGAAGCGGCTCAGACTGTATCACTCAACAAAGTGGTCAAAGATCCAAGCAGAATTTAGAATTCTCTGCGCGGAAACATAGTGTATGTTTGGGGAGAAAGGGAGATTAAGAAAAATTGTTCAGTTTTTTGATGACCCTGATCAGGGACGTAGAATTTTAAGTTGGTATTTAGTATCTGAACTCGACTTTCAACTTGAGAAATAATCAAAAAAGGAACACCAAGGAATGCAGAGAAAAGGAAGTGCTAAAAGAAAAAGCTCAGATGAATATATAATTATTACTCTATGAAATGAAAGATGTCTGAATGCATGGAGAATACTCTTCACTGTCCATCTGTTTGAGGCATTTGCTCTCCAAACCCAGACATTTAAGATTTAGATGAAGATTCCACCAGGTAGGCACAATTGATTAAGTCATTTAATCGTTGATTAACCCACACTGGTGATTAACTCTGTCCCCAGCCCCTCTCCCTTGCTGGTGGTCAGAAGGTAGGATGGAAAGTTCCAAATCTTTAATCACGTGGTTGGTGCCTCTGACCAAGAATCACTCATTAGCATAAACTCAGGTATAAGTTTACTATGAATAACAAAAGATGTTCCTTTCACCCCTGCCACTCAGGAAGTTACAAGTTTTTAGTTCTGGGCCAGGAACTTGGGATGAAGAACTAATATATATTTCTTATTATATTATAACGTCAAAGTGCATGTATGTGTTTGTGTGCAGAGGAGGACAGGAGGGAGAGAAGGTGGAGAGACAACACTGTTGTCCCCACGCACCCCCTCACCCCCATTCCCTTTCTCCTACTCCTACTGAAGAGGTGGCAGGTGCTCCTGTGAAAGAGGACCCTCCCCCTCTTCCTGGCCCCCACTACACCAGAAGTTTGCACTACGTGAAGGGGACAAGAAAGCCCAAGAGTCACCTCTCTTGAAAAGGCATGATGTACACCACCCAGGTGGGGCCAGGGGGAGATTCATGTCCTAGAAGGCATCCCTCCTCTCCAACAATCTTCCTCTGGCAGCAAAGAAACAACCAAGTAAGGCTCTGGAACTTTCTCCAACCACTAACAGTGGCGTTCTGGTATTCTTCAAGGCCTGAAGTCTTTCTGGACTGCTGGATTCAAACAGAACTGAGAGTATTTGTATCTTGTTTTTGTGAAGCCTGTGATCAGAGCTGCTCTGGGCAGCCCCAAACTCCAGGCCGGAATATGAAAATAGCTTCTCTGCATGAACTAGGGATCACTAGGGAAAGCAGAAAGGGTTTGTTTTCCTCTTCTGTGAAGGGAAGAACTCCTCAAGTCATTGATATATGCGGTTCTGACTTGATGCAGAGGAAATATAGGAAGTCATCCAATTTACATTTATATGAGTTTACAGGGAAGGGCAAACACTCATTCCCACTCACTGACGTGGCTTTGCCTGTAGGAAGCATTAACTCCTGGAAATCATCACCCTGCTTTGTAGTGAGGCTTGAAAGCTTTATGAACAAACTGTGATAGCATCTTCCTGAACCACAATAATGGAGTTGCTTTACTATGAACACAAATTTGTGAGGAATTGGACGAAACACAGTGTAGGTCCTGCTAGAGGATGCTTTTAAAAAAAAAAAAAAAAACTTGAATGCGTTTCGAAAAAGTAGACGCACGACATCCGAGGTTGACTGTCATTATTGGTTCCATAGCAATTGCCTTCCTTCCTTGGGAAAGTGTGGAAGATGAGAAAGTGGATTTTAAGCTATTAAGTGATGTTTTCTAGTCAAATCACTTTTTTTTTTGGCTTGACAGCCCTGTTGGTAATGTACAAATTCCATTTGTAGCTATCAAAGTTCCTGTCACCTAAGCAAACTGGTAACATTCCCGCTAAACGACAGTGGTGCTTTGTGGCTGGTTCTCATTATCAGATTGTTTTCCAAAAATGACGTCAGGAACATTTGTCTGGCGTGTGGCATGTGGTCAGGTAGGAGCTATTTCCTAATCCATCTTCTTCTATGGCTGATTTTCTTTCTTTTCTGGATATGCTATTTGCTTTTGATCATTTCTCTGCGTCACGTAGGGTCCTTTTCTTTAGGAGGCCTCTAGAGTTGTGACATCTTCTTGATGTTGAGTTTTTAATGCTATTTGCTTGCTTTTTGTTTGTTTCTGGGTCTAGACATTCAACGCTAGATGGATCTTGGCTCTCAGTTGTCTTGAGGCCGATGGGTTTACTGACCAAAAAACTGACATGCGTAGACTCGGATCACAAGAAATCAGCATAATTTATTAGTGTTATTTTTACTGTTTGAGTTTTCATCTTTAAGACATGCAGTCCTGCAGGAATCAGAGCCTGATTAAAACTTTCTTACTTGGGGTGACTGGGTGGCTCAGTCAGTTAAGTGTCACGATCATGATGTCAGTCAACTTTGGCCCAGGTCATGATCTCATAGTTCGTGGGTTCAAGCCCAGCGTGGGGCTCTGAGCGTGCTGACAGCTCAGAGTGTGCTGACAGCTCAGAGCCTGGAGCCTGCTTCCCATTCTGTGTCTCCCTCTCTCTCTGCCTCTCCCCTGCTTGCACTCTCTCTCCCTCTCTCTCTCTCTCAAAAATACAAATAAACATTGAGAACATTTCCTTATTAAAACTATAAAGAATTTAAAGATAAAAGTTGAATTAGCATGCCATCAGTGGAGAAAGGGACTTTTTAAAAAACAAAAACAACTTCTCCTACCCCATCTCCACTCAACATTGAGTGGAGACTCAACATCAAAACACTATAGTTATTTAGTCAAAATGATTAAAAAACCAAAAACAAATGCTGTATTCTTGTACACAGGCCCATAAAGGAATGGGAAAAGACAGAATGAAAGACTAGCGAAAACTAAGCTTTACAGCCTCTAGGATGTGGTGGGACCAAATTATAGTTTTCCAACTGAGGATGTACCTTTGCCTGTGGAAGCGAGTTGTGGGGTCAAGTAGCAGGTATTATTTTCAGTAAACACTTTATTCCTGCCGCCCAACACATCGATTTTATTTTCTGTCTCCATTCCGGCTGCACAGCTACCTGTCTCATTGGTTGGCTTCTCAAGAAACAGGTTCTGATCTGCCTAACTGACAAGCCCTGCCATTCACAACAGACTCCGGCACTGGAAGCTTTGATCCGGGCTAGAATGAGCTACAAAAGTGGCTCATGCCAAAGCCTGGCAAGAGAGCGCTGGGTGCTGGCACGAAGCCTGAGTTTCTCACCTTCAAGGCCTCTCCAGAGGGTTGCTTGAGAACTGACCGACTCGGCTGCACCCAGACCAAGCAATTCAGGCCTCAGGTTTTGATGCACAGAAAGGAGTCCCTTCTAAGGTCATTCTCCCGGCCCGTTTCTCCCTCATTCTTGTGCAAGGGAAGAGGAGGGGTTTCTGATTGGTGAACTTGGTAGAAGAAACCAATCATGGTCAATCACCTCCTTTGGGGTTATTTTATTTTGGGGCAAGCAAGTCCCCAGGATGCAGGCATTCTAATCTGTTTTTGGCCATACCAGAGAGAGGACCAGCTATTGTGGAGTCCTTGACTTGTCCAGCTATGCCAGTAACTGCTGGGTAAGTCCATCTCATGGGGGTGAATTGGTGGTAAACCCACATAGCTATAGATCTAAAGTCATGATCTCTCGTCAGCATTGCCAGTGATGTTCTAGTTGGCAGTGATCAATTAGTTCTGAACACCAGGAGGGATTCCGGGGAGACTCTTCAAAACTCAAAATTTGCTGGGAGAGAATAAAATTAGAGTAATTCAGCTAGAAATCTGACCATTTAAATTGCTTTTCCACTAGCTAAATGTCAACATCTTCAAAGCTGAGGGTATTTCTGTGTTCAGTTATTTTCTGTGGTGTCTAAAAAGGTATTTACAAAACTTCTTCCAGAGGGGCGTCTGGGTACGAAGGGCACAGGGAGTGGGAGAGTTGTTTTTCTTTATCATTCATGCCTTCAAGTTCTCTCACCTGGTTTGGCCAAATGTCTGGTGGTTGTAACCATGTGAAAAATCCAACCAGTTAACATTTTCCTGGAAGACCTGTTGACTCCAATCTCCACTTCCTATTCTAATAATAACAACAATAATGACAATAATAATAATGGCACTTAATATTTTTTATTAAAAAATGTTTTTAATGTTTATTTATTTTTGAAAGAGAGAGAGAGAGAGACAGAGTGTGAGCAGGGGAAGGGCAGAGAGAGAGGGAGACAGAATCTGAAGTAGGCTCCAGGCTCTGAGCTGTCAGCACAGAGCCCGATGTGGGGCTTGAACCCACAAACCAAGAGATCATGACTTGAGCCAAAGTCTGACGCTTAACTGACTGAGCCATCCAGGTGCCCCAGAACTTACTATTTTTGAGCGCCTCCTTGAGCCAACCAGTGTACTATGAGGTTTAAATACATTCTTTCTGATCTTTTGAAAAAAGTTTGTTTGTTTGTTTGTTTGTTTAAATAATCTCTACACCCAGCGTAGGGCTCAAACTCACAACCCCCAGATCAAGAGTTGCATGCTCTTCCGACTAAGCCAGCCAGGTGCCCCACGTTATTTCTGATCTTTATATCAGCTCTGCGATGTAGATATTACTTTCTTGTAGATGAAGATACTAAGGCTCAGATAAATTAGGAAATGTGCTCCAGGTCGTGCAGAATGGAGACTGGAACCCCGTGCTAACTCCAAAGCTCAGGCTCCTTCACTTTTGTCCCATCTCTCTGAGCCCCCGCCCCCTCTCAGGGTTGCAGCCTGGGAAGAGCAGTTAAGGAAGAGGATGTTGTTGTTTTTCAAGGCTGGCTGACTTTTTTCCCAGTGGGGTTTTCCAAATAGCCTAGAAACTCAGGAGCCATTAAGGCCAAGAATTCTACTTGGAGGCTATCTTACCCTTCCAATACTCCCACCTCCTGCCCAACCCCAAAGTCCCAGCATGCACCCTGCGTTCTGCTATGAAACTGTTATTGCACTTATCTCAGAGTTTGCCAAGAGGCCATCTGTGCAAACAGGAGGTGCCATTATCTTTACAGTCTTTTAAAATGGCCATTGCCCGAGTAATATAAATTGCATTTGATAATGGAAGATGGGATTCTGGGTCTCTGAGGAACCATATCTACACTGTTATTTTGTCTTCTCAGGACAAAAAAAAAAAAAAAAGCCAAACCAAAAAACAAACAAAAAAAATGACACAACTCTAATATTTAGAGAGGAAAGCAGCAATTCCCTTAATAGGTGTGGTAGGCAGAATGACAGTTCCCCAAAGATGTCCATGTCTTTCTCCCCTGGAACCCGTGAATATATAACATTACATGGCGAAGAGACTTTGCAGATGTAATTAAATTAAGGATCTCAATGGAGATTACCCTGGATTACCCGGTGGGCCCAGTGTTGTTGCAAGTGTCCTTACAAGTGAAAGAAGTAGGCTGGAGAGTCCGAGAGGGAGATGTGGTGACAGAAGCCGACGTTGGGGTGCAGGCACTGCTGGCTGGGGGCCATGTGCCCAGGACTGCGGGAAACCTTCAGGTGGCAGAAAGCACAAGGAAACAGATGCTCCTGTAGAGCCCCCGGAAACAACCAAGCCCTGCTGACACTTTAATTGTAGCCCCAGTGAGACCCATTTTAGAACTGGGACCCCCAGAGCCGGACCGTAATAAATTTGTGTTGCTTTAAGATACTAAGTGTGTAGTAATTTTTTACAGTGGCAATAGGAAATGAACACAATAGACTATTCTCTCTTCCTTTCTCCACTTAATCATTTATGCCATTGGCCATTAAACATCCTGGTCAGAAACTGTGCCAGCTAGTGACCCGGCCATGAAGCTCTCCTCACACAAGAAACATCCCAGCATATCATGTCTGGCCTACCGTTTTGCCGCTGCCCTTTTTCGTAACACCCTTTTGGAAAAATGAGGTCAACACAAATCCTGTTTCATACTGATAAGACAAATCTTTATAGATCAAAACTATTTCCAGGAGACCACCAGAGGCCCCTGCGTATCCTCTTAACTCCGAGGTCTGAGAAATATAAAGCAACAACAATGTGACTAACAGCTGTCACATGTCCATTTGCTGCCTGTGCTCCTGGAAAACAAGGCAAGCCCTATCACCTCTCAGAAACTCCCCTGGGTTTCCTGAGTCAGCTATTACCAAGAGAGCTCTTTCAGTGCCACAGGAATCCAGGTGAAAGAAGTCAATGACTCCCAATCAGGCTCCGAAGGAAATTGTACAGCCATTTAAGTTCCTCTGAAGCTAACGAGTCTGTGGGTGTGGAAGGTTAATGGCCCCGGGCTGGAGTACCATTAAAGAGTAGAGCAAAGAGCATCTTAACTCTGTTTTCAGCTGAACACTTTAGACACTGCCTTGTTGATTAAAGTCATCCACTCTCTAAAAGCCAGCCTGCAGGATAATGATTTAATTAACCCTCTTATTGGTGGGAAGCTGGTGGGAACCCAGAGCAGTGATTTCCCAGCAGAAACTTTCACCACAAAACAAATTCAATTGATTTCTGCCCACTCCTCCCATCGTCTATGGAAATCTCAATGAGCAAACCAGTTCTAACTGATTAAACCAAAGATCCCTTGAGCAGGGCTTGGATTTGCCAACCCTTCGGGGGTCCAGAAGGTGCCAGGTGCCAATAAATTCTATGTTGCTACAGCGCACGGTGTCAGGCTATTCTAGATTCATGTACCCCGCTGTGCTCCGGTCTGTTTCCTCTGCGCACATTAGACGGAGGCTCCCATTCACTGATTAAAGGCTTCATTTCCCATAATGGGTGTCTAGGCAATGACCACATTATTGCTATATCTCGAATCAGTCATTCATGCTTCAAGCACTGGAAATCATCCTAGTGATTTGCTAATGCTCGTCATTTGCTAATGCGATTCGTAATTTCAGAAGTTAGCATCCAATTAGTCAATCAGTTACCAGGAGATAAAAATTTGGGTGTTTACATTTTCCTGACAGGGCTAAAATCTGTGTTCCTTTTAACATTCTCTGGGCCCCTCCGATGTCTTGACATACTTAGAGAAAGCTAGCTAACCTAATATTAATATGTGCAGTTAGGAGCCTCAACCTAAATCTCCCTAGTTTCCCAAATTATTCACTCTTTGAGGTTATTTACATTTCTATCATTTTGTCAGTAGGAAGCCGGCAAGATGAACTTTAATGAAAACTGAAGGGGTAAGCACTTGGCTAGATGTCTTTTTTCTTCTTTTTTTTTTAAGTTTATTTTGTTTTGAAAGGGGGGAGAGAGAGAGCAAGCACAAGCAGGGGAAGGGCAGAGGGAGAAGGAGACAGATAATCCCAAGCAGGCTGCATGCTGTCACTGAAGAGCCCAATGTGGGGCTTGAACTCACTGAACCCTGAGATCATCCCCTGAACTGATATCAAGAGTGAGAGGCTTAATGGACTAAGCCACCTGCATGTCCCTTTGCTTTTTTTTTTTTCTTTTTAAGTGCTAGATGTCTTTTTTTAATCTACAGAATAACTGTGTCCTTTTGAGTCTTCTGATAAGCAGATGCCGGTTTATTGGGGAGTAACACCTGTGAACTATAAAAAGCACGAACTGAAACAGAGAGGCTCAGGCCATGGTACACAGCTGATACGTTCTAGGCCGACCCAGCAGGGGGTGGTGGTGGGTGGCGTGGGCTCAGGAGAGTTCCATATTAGACAGAAACGGCCAGGGTGGAGTACTCCACTGCCATCATTGGCCGGGCTTCCTGCAGGAAGAGCCTGGCCTCATTGCAAATGACGTGGCAGGTCCCAAAGGCACTGGAGCTGGAGGGTGCCAGCTTCCTGTGCTCCTCACAGCTGAAGGGCAAGTCCTTTCTTGACGGGAGATCTGCATGGCACACCTCCAAAGTGCCAGGACACTTCTGAGGGAGGCACTGCTCTTACGGGTGGGAGAGGAAAAATGTTGCCTCCACCCTCTTAGAGTTTTTTGTCTGGGCCTGAAAATTAAACTCGCATAAGTGAGATTAACAGGAGAAAAGGATACAAATTTACTTAAGTTTCACATGATCTGGGAGCCCTCATAGGGCAACGAAGAGCCGAAGAAATGCCAAATGTACTTGTCTTTATATCAGGCTGCACTAAAAGAGGCAGTTATAGAGAAGCGTCGACGTGCGGAGGTTGACGGAAAAAAAGAATTATTTTCACAAGGTCTTTTCCTGGAGAATTCTCTCAATCCCAACTTCCCATCCTTGATGATACAAGTGCTACTTTCCTTCTGGTCCACAGGGGTCATCATTCACATGGGAATTTTTATCTCTTGTTTTCAGGAGGAAATGGAGAGATTAGAATGCCTTTCTTGCAACTCCTGGTGTTTGGGTGCATTTGGCTGGAAATAATCCTTGTGCTACATATTTTGGAGTGACATATTTTGCCACCCTTCATATGACCATTTCATAGGAAACTAGTGTATAGAGACCTTAACATCGTACGGTGGGACTCCAAATAGAGGAGACAGAAGAGTCTGTGCACATGAAAAATGTTTGGGGAGAAAACAGTTAGCCACATCAGTTTAAGTACATAACATGTGTTTTATTAACCAGGGCAGTGGAGTTATAGAAGCTCCAATGCTGGGTGCCTGGGTGGCTCAATTGGTTAAGCATCTGCATCTTAATTCTGGCTCAGGTTATGATCTCATGGTTCATGAGATTGAGCCCCATGTTGGATTCGGCGCTGGGCGTGGAGCCTCCTTAAGATTCTCTCCCCTTGTCTCTCCCTCTGCTCCCCCCTCAAAAAAAAAATCTCCAATGCTGTATCATTTGAGAGAGCCCCTTATTCTAAGAGCAGTCCTCTACTGGCCTTTAGGGTACTTGAAATGCCACCACTCATTCTCTCTCAAGCATGGTCTGTTATATTGCCAAATTCTGAGTGGGGCAACACATTAAGCTTTTCTTGGTTGCCATTAGCTTAGTTTTCAAAATATTTTCTCTAAGATGCTTTTTTTTCCTTTTTTACACTTGCGCTTCTCTGTGGTGCAAATTCTATTTGATAATTCGACAGATATTTATTGAGTGCCCTCTGGCAGTGTTCAATAAACTTGGGACAGTAGAGACTAAAATAAAAATTCTTTTTTTTAAAGTTTATTTGTTTATTTTGACAGACAGAGAGACACACAAAGAGAAAGAGTGCATAAACGGGAGAGGGGAGAGAGAGGAGAGAGAGAAGCCCAAGCAGGCTCCACACCATCAATGCAGAACCTGATGTGGGGCTCAATCTCACGAATCATGGGATTGTGACCTGAGCTGAAATCAAGAGTTGGACTCTTAACCGACTGAGCCACTAAAAATTCTTGCTCTCTTAGATCTTGTATTTCAGTGTGGAAGACATGAAGAGCATGAAAAATCAGTAAATGAGGGTGGATTGTGCCAAAGTGGGGAGGAAAAGAAGTAAAGGGGGGTACTAAATATTGAATGGTGGCAGGGCCTTGGAGGTGGATTGTGAGAAATTTTAAGCATGACGGCTAAGAAGTTCTTACTGAGATGGTGACTTTTAAAAAAATTTTTTTTTAATGTTTATTTTTCCGAGAGAGAAAGAGACAGAGTGTGAGTGGGGGAAGGGCAGAGAGAGAGTGGGAGACACTGAATCGGAGGCAGGTTCCAGGTTCCCAGCTTGTCAGCACAGAGCCTGATGTGGAGTTTGAACTCGTGAACCATGAGATTGTGACCGAGCCAAAGTTGGATACTGAACCAACTGAGCCACCCAGGCACCCCGAGATGGTGACTTCTGAGTACAGACCTTAAGGAAGTGAGAAGTGAGCCATATAATTATTTTGGAGGAGGAGAACAGGCAGAGGGAACAGTAAGAGCAAAGGCCCTGAGGTAATAGCATGACCTGTATATTCAAGGAACAGAAAGATGGCCAGTGTAGCCAGAGTAGAGAGGAAGAGGTAGAGAGGAAGGGGCGGGGGTGTATAGCAGCCGAGGAATTCAGATAAGTAACAGTCATGGGAAATCATATTAAATTTGGTCTTACAGGTCACGGTCAGGACTCTGGGCAGCACATG
The DNA here is from genome assembly GCA_030068075.1 of Paguma larvata. NCBI lineage: Eukaryota > Metazoa > Chordata > Mammalia > Carnivora > Viverridae > Paguma > Paguma larvata. The sequence goes on along the minus strand of CM057826.1, from coordinate 95,198,629 downwards.
TGCCCAAAATAATCAGGAGAGCAATTACGGCGCCTGGTAAATTCTGAAGGCTTTCCTTCCACCTGTTTCCTAAATCCTCCAAATGACTCCACACCTTGAACTTTCCACATTTTGATTCTTTCTGCAAATGCACTAGATCCTGTCTCTTCTCCCTTAAGATATCACACCAGGAATTCTCCTTTCTCCTGTATTATCAGTTTTTTCCTTCCAATGGAACGATTTTCATTAAGAAACGAATAGGCTGTCCTATCTCCCATATTTTAAAATCTGTGCCTAATAAAACCCAGATATGACTGCCAAGTCACAGTGTCGTTGTGAGGGGACCACATAGCATCAGTAATTTGTACGTGGGGAGTATAGCCGTATAGGAGCCGGGCATGTCTCTTCCTGCAGACTTTTATAGCTGCCAACATCACACTCATAACTCCTAAGTGTGTGGTCGATTCGGATTCCAAGATCTGGTTCACATAAGCTGAATATTGAGAGAATGGAAATAGGGCAGATAAACCTAGAGGAAAGAGGTTAGTAGCATTGAAAGCTTGAGTACAAGAGGAGAGAAAACTACAGAGAAGACGTAATGGAAACGGCGTGATGGTGTTCAGGCCTAGCCACGCAGGGGAGCGGCGCCCAAGACAGAGAAGGTCGAAGAAAGTGGAGAACGCTGCCTATTTTAAAATTGTACTTGGGGAAACTTCATTTATGCCATGCTTCCATCCCTAAATTTAGTTTACAATGAGTTTAAGTAATTAAATGTAGTTTATTATTCAGTTTAATGTTTCAATTGATAAATTCCAAGGTGGGCAAAGATGGGGCATGTGGTGATTTTGGTTGGCCAGCTCTCTGCAGGCTCCGAGAACTGCCTTGCTGGTAGGACTTGAGTATACAGAACCTCGAAGGGGGGAAAGGGCAGGAAGAATGTGCTCCACGTGAAAAGGGAGTGACTGACAGAAGACTTGGCACACTGGCTCTGCAAGGCGGCTTCCTCATATCACCTATTCCTTTCTTTCCTCGGTCCCTATTCTTGCTCCCCTGGGAGGTCTGCAAGGCAGGGTCAGAAATGCTATAAAGTGGGCCTGTTTGCAGGTAGGCAATTTAACTTGATATGCTTGTTCTTAGGGGTTGTAGTTCATGCCTTTATTTTGACAAAGGCCCGGAGAGAATATAACTTCCTCAAACCATAAAGAAATATACACATAATAACCAGCTGTTCCCTAAAGCTTGAAATGAGTAAGTGGAGTTAATTAAGTGGAGTACAAAGTCCACACAGGTCATTGTACCCAATTAAAACAAAATTACTGTCGATGTCAAACTAATAATCAGCAAATTAGACTAGACCTGACAAAGAATGAACACAAACACATTTAATATTTTTGATGCTTGACAACATTGTTGAATTATGAATCCCCAAGGAAAACAGAAATAATCTCTTATCTAAATATAAGACTTATGAGCAATAGTTTGCTACCATTTGCCGGCCAGCTGAAGAACTGATTCTCAATGATTAACACAAGCCAACTGATGAAAAATATGTTTACGTAAATATTTTAAGAGAATTAAAGGAAAAAAAAGAGTAGAAGAAAAGGATGGTAAAGGAACCAAATACAAAACAATGATATAATTCAAAGGCTGTTAATTGGATTCTGTTTGAAAACTTCCTTTTGAACGACTTAAAAGGAAAGTAAAAAAATTAATAAGACCCTGAGAAGTATCTATCAGCATCTGAAAGCTCTAGCAGCTAATCTCTTAATTAAACATAGCAACGATCATTTTAAATACCTGAACCACTTTTGTACAAATAATATGTAGGTATTAGAAAATACAGACTTAAAAAAATTACTTATAATTTCATCATCCCCAGAGAATCCATTAGGATTGGGATGCATATCTTTTCAGAGCACTTCAAGGAGGAGGAGGAGAAACAGAATGAAATTGGAAGTATTAAGATGCAGTTTTGATATTTTTAGTGTGTGTGTGTGTGTGTGTGTGTGTGTGTGCTGAGTTGCCATGAATAATGCACTTCCTACTCTGAGTCAGGGTAAACAGTGTATAAATGTCACAGTAGTAGAATCAAATCTTTTTTTTTTTTAATGTTTTTATTTATTTTTGAGACAGAGAGAGACAGAGCACAAGTGGGGGAGGGGCAGAGAGAGAGGGAGACACAGAATCTGAAGCAGGCTCCAGGCTCTGAGCTGTCAGCACAGAGCCCGATGCGGGGCTCAAACTCACAGACCGTGAGATCATGACCTGAGCCGAAGTCGGACGCTCAACCGACTGAGCCACCCAGGCACCCCAGAATCAAATCTTATAGAACAAAGAGCAAGTGGAGAGGGGATTCCACCTCCAGATAATAATAATACTCTCCAGTGCAAAGGGAAATAAGAAAGGAGAAAATCATCACATCCAATCAAAACCTCGCATATGCTCGGACACCACGCTTAGACCACGCGGCTAATAGAGATGCAGTGACCTGCTGACCTGCGGGAAACACCATTAATACTTTAGAGGCTCATCACATGTCTTCCTCATAAAAGAACAGCACTCCTTCAAAATGCTTCTGATGCTTCCCTGCGTGGCCAGTAGTAGTTGAAAGATTATGCTTCTTCTGGCTAGTTTGTCTATGCCTTGCAGCCTTGACTAAAAACTTCCTTAGGTTTAAGGGGTTGGTTGGATGAACCTCCTCATTGGGCCAAGCCTGGAGTCAGTCAGTGGTTCTCAGCTAAATTAGATCATTGCAAGATCTATAATGCTGTGGAGGAAGAAGACTGCCAGTGGTTTGGGAGAACACCCAGTGTGCTATTGAAATGCACAGGGCAGGGTGCCTGAGTGACTCATTTGGTTAAGCATCCGACTTTGGCTCAGGTCATGATTGCAGTTTGTGAGTTCAAGCCCCACATCAGGCTCTGTGCTGATGGTACGGAGCCTGGAGCCTGCTTTGGGTTCTGTGTCTCCCTCTCTCTCTGCCCCTCCCCTGCTCATGCTCTGTCTCTCTGTTTCTCAAAAATAAATTAACATTAAAAAAAATTAAAGAAAAAAAGAAAGAAATGCACAGGGCAATGGTACGATGTGGTGTCTGGTTGGGGTGTAGAATTACTGTCATCAGACACAAAAAGAGGCATGGTAGAGGGCAGAGGGCAGGGTGAGTACGAGCCAGTCATTGGCTGAAAGCCAGCCATGTGTCAGCCACTGAAGTCTGGGAGGATCACTGGGTGCACATGTTGCAAGGACTAAAAGCCTGGGCCCATGGGAGAAGAACAAGATGGCAGAGTTCTCACACATACGACTGTGAAATCCATCCCCGCCTTGTAGGGGAGCTCAAGTTTGGTCTTTATTTTAAGTTGATCATTGAAAAAGAAATGGCAGAGATATGTTGGTTGGATTACTCCTTTCTGCCCGTGGATGCCAGTCAGGAAGCATCGTTAAAGTCTCCCCTCCTACTGCCACCATGTCTAAGTCAGAGTCTCCCAAAGAGCCTGAACATCTGCAGAAGTTCTTCATCGGAGTTTGAGCTTTGGAACAATGGAGGAGAGTCTGAGGAGCCATTTTGAGCAATGGAGAACGCTTACAGACTGTGCGCTGGTGAGAGATCCAAACACCAAGTGCTCCAGAGCCATTGTGGAAGAGGTAGATGCAGCCATGAATGCAAAGCCACAAAGGGTGGATGCGGGAGTTGTGGGACCAAGGAGGGCTGACTCAAGATAAGCTTCTCAAAGACCTGGGGCCCATTTAGCTGTGAAAAAGATTTTTGTTGGTGGCATTAAAGAAGACACTGAAGAACATGACCTCAGGGATTATTTTAAACAGTATGGGAAAACTGAAGTGATTGAAATCATGACTGACCGAGGCAGTGGCAAAAAGAGAGGCTTTGCTATTATAACACTAGATGATCGTGACTCTGTAGACAAAAGTGTCATTCAGAAATACCATGCTGTGAATAGCCACAACTTTGAGGTGAGGAAAGCCCCATCTAAGCAAGAGATGGTTGGTACTTCCTCCAGCTGAAAAGGGTGAAGTGGTTCTGGAAACTTCGGTGGTGGTCGTGGAGGCGGTTTTGGTAGAAATAACAACTGAGGAAACTTCAGTGGGTGAGGTGGCTTTGGTGGCAGTCAAGGTGGTGATGGATATGGTGGCAGTGGGGATAGCTATGATGGACTGATCATGACAGAAACAACTTTGGAGGTGGTGGAAGCTATAAGGATTCTGGCAATTACAACAATCAACCTTCAAAGTTTGGACCCATGAAAGGAGGAAATTTGGAGGCAGAACCCCTGGCCCCTATGGTGGCGGAGGCCAATACTTTGCCAAACCATAAAACCAAGGGGGCTATGGCAGTTCCAGCAACAGCAGGAGCTATGGTAATGGCAGAAGGTTTTCATTACTACCAGGAAACAAAGCTTAGCAGGAGAGGATGGCAAGAGAAAGAACAGGTAAGCTACAGGTTACAACAGAATCGTGAGTTCAGCCAAGCCCAGTAGTGGCAGGGCGTAGCTGCTACAAAGAAGACATGTTTCAGACAATACTCATGTGCACAGGCATAAAACTTGAGGACTGTATTTGTGACTAATTATGCTTCTCTTTTCTTAATGTTTATTTTTGAGAGAGAAGGAGAGGAAGCAGGGGAGGTACAGAGACAGAGGGGGACAGAGGATCTGAAGCGCACTCTGCTGACAGCAGGGAGCCCAATGTTGGACTTGAACTCATGGAACCATGAGATCATGACCTGAGCTGAAGTCAGACGCTTAACTGACTGCGCCACCCAAGCACCCCTGTATTTTTGACTCATTATATAACAGGTTATTTTAGTTTCTGTTCTGTGGAAAGTGTAAAACATTCCAACAAAGGATTTTTTAAATTTTTAAATGTTTTTATCTTAGAGAGTGTGAGTGGGGAGAGGGACAGAGGGAGAAGAGAGAGAGAGTATCTCAAGCAGACTTCCTGCTCAGTGTGGAGCCCAGTGGGGGGTTTGATCCCACAACACTGGGATCATGACCTGGGCAGAAATCAAGAGTCGGACGCTCAATTGACTTAGCCACCCAGGTGTCCCTCCAATGAAGGGTTTTAATTTAGTTTTTTTTGTGTGTGTCTGTTTGTTTTTTGCACCCATGCTGTTGATTGTTAAATGTAATAGTCTAATCACGACACCAAATAAATGTGTCTTTTTAAAAATGTGCTGTGTAAAGTTAGTCTATTCTGAAGTTATCTTGGTAAACTACCCTAGAAGCGTAAAGTTAGAATTCCTTCATTGTGATGCCAGGTTCCATTCAAGATTTATTTGCAAAACCTTCTCGGGCACAGAAGCCACTGTCCCCACAAACCTTGGTGTAGTTGAACTGACGGTTCATGTGTCACGACCTGGAGTTCACTATTAAAAGGGTCACCCAAGCAAAGTCCTGGAGTTTATTTGGTTATTAGTATAATCATTGGTACATTCTATACAATATCTCTAAACTGAATTATGATAGCAGATAGAATTATAGATGAGATTAAAGCTTTTATATCATCCATTATCATGTGTAATCCATAAATGACTTAACATTCTCTTGAAAAAAAGAAAAGGAATGGCAAATACAAAGCCCCTTTTGGTTAATGGTTTCCACAAGGGACTACCTGTCACTCCACAAAGCCTGTTTCTCCTCCACGTGTCCCTGGGTGGGGACACAGGTCTCAGTCCTCGGATTCCGGGGAGTAAATCTGGAATGGCAGAAGCAGCTAGCTCTTTCTTTCCCCGGGATCAAAGGCAGTGAAGAAAATCTGAGTCTAAGACGCCAGGGATCCTGTGAGGGAGTCACTGTATATGATTCCTTCACATTTTTACAGTGTCGTTCTTTCCATTCCTCTCCCTGTCTCTCTCATGTATTTATACCTTCTGACCTTCCACAAAAGTGTTGTCAGAAAAGGGCCAGAGATTTGCTGCTGATTGTTTTCTAATTCTGGTTGGATCCCTAGTCGGTACTTAATGGGTTAGAGAATTTCAAAGATCAGGGAAATTCCCAAACTGGACAGAGTATAGATGCCATACAAGACCCCCTTGGTCTTAGAGAGACAAGGACATATCTTCAGTAAATACTGATTGAATCTCTGTGTTGTTGCAAGGCTTTGCGTGTAGGGAATATAAACCTTTTCTCTTTCAGTGATGATTTTAGTCATATGATAATCAACCCCCCACATCTTCTAAGACAGTATTTCTTCTCCCCTGTTTCTTGGTGAAATGGTCTCTTCTTGGCTTCCTGTGAGCCCCTCATCCAAAGCTGGGTGGAGAAGCTTTAAGGACCTAAGTACCACCCCACTGCTGCATCTCTCACTTATCACGTGGATATAAGAACACAGAACTAGGTACCTGGGGCTATCTGCCCCGGTCGAGGGGAATGCTGGGCCCTAGGAGACGGGTGGTGACAGATAAAAAGCATACGCAGCATCTTGCCTGCAAGGGCTTCTGAGTGTCCTGAAAACACTCGGGTCTCATGATGCCCTTGTTCTGTAAAACGATCATTGCTGTGGTCAAATGACTTAGCCCGTTATCACTCGGCAACTCAGCAGTTACACCAGAAATAGAATGCTGCCCAGTACTCCCCATTGCCCAGCAGATGCTTAAAACACGGCCACTCTCAGGGCAGGAGAAAGAAGTTACCTATGGAGTCCTTGCCCCCGATATAATACAAAAGCTCGCCGGGCCACTGGGGTCACAGTAGTACTTGCGCCTTGGGATGTGGCCCATCCCCCCCAAACCCAACTCAGAAAGGAACCCAAGAGAGCTGCTAGTAAGCAGCTAGCAGAGCAGACTGTGCGTTTGCTCTGTCAGAGAGCAGAGCCGTGTTCTGAAAGGGTGATCTAAACTGTGGCAGTGGGGGCGGGGGACTGGGCTCCCAAAGCATGCACTGGGGCTGCAGGGCAAAGACGGGAGATGCCGGCCTCACGGTCTCGCCTACTCCCTGAATGATGATGGAGCAGGGCCGCTGGCCTCACAGGGCAGTTGCCCAGCTGCTGGCTGCAGCAGAGGCACAAAGCAGCAGAAGAGGGTGGAAGCTAAGATGCTCCAGTGAGACTACCTGAGTTCAAATCCCAGGTCCGGTGCTTGCTCCCACTTACTGTAGGTGGGACACTGGGCAATTTATGTTACTACTTCCTGCCTCAGGTCCATCTGTGAAGTGTGGGTCATAACAGCACCTACCTCATATGGTCCAATGTTAGGATTAACTAAGCTAATACGAGTAAAGTACTTAGTATCTGGCATGTAACAGGCACCATATTACTGTTTGCTGTCTTATATTTACCAAAGGGCCATTCGGTGCCCATTAAAAATGATGGTTATAAACAATGATGTGTAGGTAAATGTCTAACAACCTGCTCCTTGAGGAAACAAAGCTCCAATTTGTAATGTTTGCTGATTGTCATGGCTTACATAATCTCATAATGACTGATTTCAAGAACACAGAGTTAGGAAGAAGTGTTCACAGTCAGGTGAGCTGTGAGTTCACATCTCTCAAGAGTTGCCAAATCACTGGTTATGAAGCCCGAGCAATAACATGAAAGATGTTATGATATTTTATATGAAAAGATAAGAATAAAATTTGAAATAGAAAATGGTTACAACTATGTAAAAATCAAGTGTGTGAATAGAAAAAAATGCAAGGAAATATATGAAATACCGGCAGGAGTTGTTTTTAGAGTGGTGGGGAATAGTTAATTCTTTTATATATATATTTTTTGTTTTTCTTAAAGTATTTAAGTTTTACAGTGGAAAAGCAAGCAGCATTAGCTAGCACACACATTTTTTTATTATGGAAAATTTCAAACATATAGAACAATAGTATAATTTATTCTAGGTACTCGTTAACCAACAATTATCAGCCACTTGTCAAATGTCTTTTATTTATTTGAATAAAATTTCTTTCATTTATCCTATAGATTATATGACATATCCAATATATAATACAGGACATTAAAATAAATGTAAACACCACATCATTATCACATCTAGCAAAATGAATAATTCCTCAGTATCTTCCCCAGTTGGGAAAGGTGTCTTTTACAGGTTTCCTTGAGTCATGGCTCAAGTATGACATTGGGTTGTTATTCTTTTAACTCTCTTTCATTCATACCAGTGAGCTTTTCTTTTCATCTCTTTCATGTCACAAGTTTATTGAAGACACTGAAAATTCCTGTATTTCCCATAAATTCCTGTAGAATGTCCTGAATTCTAGATCTTGCCGAAGGCTTCCGTGATGGTTACTTGTATGTCTAATTCCTGTATTTCCCATAAACTGTTGGTTACATCTGGAGAGTAATTCAGACAGGAATCTGTCCTGGGTCATACAATGGACTTCTGAATTTGCCATGTTAGCACACACGTAATGTCTGCCACTGTTAGTGATGCTAGGATTGATCTGTGGATTTACAAGTATAATACACTTTTAAAAACTAAACTAAATAGGAGAATATAAGGGTACCTGTGTGGTTCAATCAGTTGAATGTCTGACTTTGGCTCAGGTCATGATCTCACATTTCGTGGGTTCAAGCCCTGCTTTGGGCTCTGTGCTGGCTCAGAGCCTGGAGCCTGCTTCAGATTCTGTGTCTCCCTCTCCCTCTGTCCTTCCCTGGCTTGTTTCTCTCTCTCAAAAATAAATAGACATTAATTTTTTTTCAATAGGAGAATACAATTGGAAGAATTCATTTAGAGGATGAGGATAAGTAAGCACAGGGTCTCAATCAGTCATGAGACTGTACCATGCTATTTTCATGTCAAGATTTGCTGACAGAAGAGAGATATAGGCCCTCGACCCCGGGGTTCTCAGAAAGTTTGGGAGGATATGACAATTTTAATATAGGCTTGGTGAATTCTTTGCAGATACGCTAATTCATTCTCTGGTTTGAATCCATCATGGAAATGCAAGACACAGAATAAACTGATTAAAGCAAAATATTAGACAGGGTCCATCCTAAACACTTTCAGCCCCATTGAGAGCTTCCTTTTCCTCTTCTTGTCACTATAAGAGCCTACACTCGCCTCCCAACATGGACTCCCACTTCTAATTCAGCCTTCGTGCTGCTACTATCAGAGTGCTAAGGTGCACGCCAGACCAGTTCAGTGTCCTGGTTAGACTTTTCCAGGAGCTTTCTGTGGCCTGCTAGAAAAACTTATGTCACTTACAGACCTTCATGATCTGGCCCAGCCCGTCCTGCCCTCCTTTCCACCCATACCTCTTTTTCTTCCTTCACCCAACACTCCTAACATATTCATCTCCATGTCGTTCTCCAGATACCATGTTCCTTCACAAGGATGGGTCTTGGCTGTGATTACCCCCCTGCCTAAAATACCTTTTCTTTTGTCTACCTGGCAGTTTTCCACCCATCCTTGAGACTCGTGTGCTAAGACAATATGACCTCCTAGGTCTGGCCTCAATGTCTTCTCTGTTTCTTCAGAGGTCCTCACAAGTACCTCAGCTTATTGTCATTCTGTCCCCATGGATTCTCATGGGCCTGGCACACTGCAGGTGCTCAGCAAACACCTGAATGAATTAATTTAAAATGAAGCACTGTTGGAAGAATGCGAAATGTGCTAGGTGAATTTGCCATTAATTGAATAGGCACACCCAAAAGACTGCTAAGTCCTGAGTGACCACATTTGCAGCTAGTTTTGTCCTTATTTCTATCTCCTGAACATTAAAAAAATTTTTTTGCAAATGTTTACTAATTTATTTTGAGAGAGAGTGCAAGTGGGGGAGAGTCTGAGAGAGAGAAAGAGAGAGGGATACAGAGAATCTGAAACAGGCTCTAGGCTCCGAGCTGACAGCCCAGAGCCCAACATGGGGCTCAAACTCACAAACTGTGAGACTATGACCTGACCCAAAGTCAGATGCTTGAAGGACTGAACCACCCAGGCACCCCTCTCCTTAACATTTTTATCCCTTTAAGAGCTATGGTTCAAATACAAGCTTCACTCCTCTGTGGCTGTGTGGCCTCAGGTACTTCATATCATCATTTATTAAATGATAATAGTATCAACCACCAAGTTTGTCTTGAGAATTAAATTAGTTAAAATACTTAAAGTGCACAGTAAATTCTATTTAAATGCTTTATTTGAAGATTCCACTACAAGTCTCAACAGCTCTGCTTAGTGGTTGGCTCTTCAAAGGCATAATTTGTATCCGACTGGGTTTTATTTTCTTCATAGGATTTGGCATAAACTGGTGGAAGATGAATGAATATTATAGAACCATCTGGGGAGACTGTTCAGAGTGGTAGGAAAGAGGATGGACTTTGAGGTCAGGCTGCATGGTTCCACCCTTAGCACACATATTTAAGCCCTCGGAGCTTCTATCTCCTTATCTGCAGAGTGATAATAGTCATGAGTCTGGTGTCAGGGTTATATGAGATCATTTGTGCAAAGCTCTTAACACAGTGCCTGGCACATGGGAACTGCCCAACAAAACCCCATTGTTATCATTAAGTATTTTCCTTTCTTGGAATATTTGCATTTTTGCATGAACTAAATAGGGGACGTATTTTGGGGCGAGTCAGCCATTTGGATCTACCTCAGTAAGGAGTCCTCTTTGGTTATTTTTTTCATTCTAGAATATTTGATTATCATGCCAATTCTGCTTGTACTTGCATAGATAAGGCAGTTGGAATGCTGCCTGTTCACCAGAATGAATGACTTCCATGTCTGTTGTTGGCTGTATTCAGTGGAGCCCCTCCTACTAACTCAAAGTAAAAAATTTAGCAATTGATCCATCTGGGTCCAAAAATGAAACCAATCCAGAGATCTCAAGATAAAGGTAGGTTTTCAGCAGCCCACTTTTATCAGCCAGGAGTGGATGAGAACCCCAAAGGAGTATGACTTCACAGCTAGGGCAGCTTGGGTGAAAAACCAGGCCTAAATCAGAATTTAGGGATTGCATCAGCAACTTGAGCTGAACTGACCGTCCCTCTGGGAGTGCTCTTTAAGGGGGAACAAGAGCCACTTCGCAAGCCAGAAGGGGGTAGGTGGCCCGGGTTTCTGCTTCCTCACAGGCTAAGACCCCAGAGAAATAGACAGCAGAGGGAGTTGAGTAAGGGTCATCTCACAGTGGTTTTTGTGTCCTAGATGGGCCATGTTTTCCTCCTGGAAGTTGATCTTGAAGATGTGAACATATCTTCTTTGCTTTTTAACTCAAGTTCAAATGTCCTTTTCATGTGACTTGTTAAAAATACTTTTCTTTCATATATGTCACTCCTCAGTAACTCCCATTGAATTGTTAGTGCCAAGAAAACCCCCTTATGATAAGCTATCAGATCACTCTAAAATATCTTCAAGTTAAGTTTCCTGTATCTACACAATGTGTCATGATTAAGGGGGATGGGGGTTCTTGAGGAGGTGAGGTCTTTGCTATCATAAATAATACCAGCTAGCATTGACTGAGCACTTACTATGTGCCCAACATGTTCCTGCATTATCTCATGTAGTCTTAGAGGACAGGGCTAGGTGCCAGAATCAGCCCGATTTTTCACATGAGAAAGCTGAGGAAGCAGAGTCAAAGCAATTGCCCAAATCTGTACAGTGAGCAAGTGACAAAACTATATTTCAAACCACGAGTGTCTGACCGAAGGGCAGAGCTTCTAATCTGTAGTGTGTCCCACTCTTCTCTCTTGTCCACTTCCATAATTACTATATGCTGAATGTCTGCACCCCCACGAATTCATATGTTGAAACCCTAACTCACAAGGAGATGGTATTAGGAGGTTGGGCATTTATGAGATGATGAGGTCTGGGGAGTTGTCATGATTGGGAACAGGGCCCTTATAAAAGAGACCCCAGAACGCTCCCTACCCCTCCTGCCATGTGAGAATGACAACGAGAAGTCAGCTGTCTCAACCCAACGCGGTCCCCCACCAGAACCTGGCCATGCTGCATCCTGACCTCAGACTTCCAGCCTTCAAAACGGTGAGGAACACTTGAGCCATTTATAAGCCACGGAGTCTATGGTATTTGGCTAGTGCCACCTGAACAGACTAAGACAGGACATATGTCCAGGACAAGACCACAAGGTTTGGAGCTCATGAAGATCAAACACTGCCTCGATTCCTCGAATTGAGGTCACAGCCTTCTCCCCACTCGCCGTTCGTCCATTCGACAAATATTTGTAATGGAACACCAACAACGGGCCACACCCTGGGGACACAGAGGTGAACAAAACCAGGCGAGGCCCTGCACTATGAAAGCCACCATTGACACGGTGGAGTGATTACCCACACAGCTGGAGCTGCAGCTGGGATGAGAGCTACAGGCAGAGGAACGAGGCGCTGTGAGAATGTGTCAGGGGAACATCGCCCTGGTTGGGGTGGTCAGGGAAGCCTCATGATGCCTGAAGAAAACAGAGACGAGAAAGCATCCCGATGGGACAAGGAACATAGGAGGAAGTCCTGTGACAGAAAGGGAGTGTGGAACATCCTGGGTCTGAGAGTTGACCAGGGCCGTAGGAGGGCCAGCCATGGTTTTTATCTTAATGGCAGTGGAAGGCCTTTGAACCACCAACTCTGGACTCCATTTTTGAAAAGATGCTCAGAGCCAGCAGCGCCCCTACATCTAACCTCTGTGTCTGTCTGGTACCCGCGGAGTATCAAGGAGGCAGATGTTTACAGCTTCAGCACCCCTACCCCACTCCCACCCCAGAATTTGACTCAAGTCATGGTGCTGGCTGACTTCAGAATAGAAAGAACCCGGTTCTGGCAGCTTCCTGCCCTGCCTGTAGGCTCACTTTCTCTGGCTTGGTGGGGGACTGACAATTCCACAGAGATGAAGGATGGCAGAGTGGAGATAGTAATGATAGAGTTTGTCTTGGATTAAGGTTACTTTTACTTCTCTGCAAACAAATCATAATAATAAGTAAGTTTGGTGCGCTCAGCAGAATTCTACAGATAGAACTCTTTATCTCTGCCTTTTCTGCAGATAATGCTATAAATTCTCTGCTTGAAAAAAGCAATTATGCAGTTTTCTGGTACAAAGCTCACTGCTTGCATTCCACAATTGTAAAAGAATAAAGACATGATGACTCATTTATTACTCCTGTAACTTAAATATTACTCACTAAGCTTTGTTAACAATAGTTACTATAAAATGACTTCTCTGCCTCACTACGTAGAATTTTCCTTTTGACTTCAGATGCCATTTCTGGTGCCATCTAAGAGAACTCACTTCTCTGAAGTGTGTGTGTGTGTTGGGGGTGTTATTTACTTATTAACTTTACTTCACTTTAATTTTTGAGAGAGAGTATGAGTTGGGGAGAGGGGCAGCAGGAGACAGCGAGAATACCAAGCAGGTTCTGTGTTCAGCACAGAGCCCGACACAGGGTTCAATCCCATGACTGTGAGATTATGACCTGAGCTGAAATCAAGAGTCAGATGCTCAACAGACTGAGCCATTCAGGCACTCCCATTTACTGTTTGTTTATATTTTTATTTTAATCTGTTTTTTAAGTTACCACAAGTGAATGATTCTTCTTCTTCTTCTTTTTAATGTTTATTTATTTTTGAGAGACAGAGAGACAGAGCATGAGTGTGGAAAGAGCAGAGAGAGAGGGAGACACAGAATAGGAAGCAGCCTCCAGCTCTGAGCTGTCAGCGCGGAGTCTGATGTGGGGCTCGAACTCACAAGGTGTGAGATACTGACCTAAGCTGAAGTCAGAGGCTTAACTGACTGAGCCACACAGGTGCCCCCCAATGGAATGATTCTGGTGTGAATGTGCATAGTTCCTTTCCACAGACTCAAAGATTCTTAAGATGACACAAAGTGAGCTTCCTCAAAATGATTTCCAAAAGACTGATACTTTTCCTCCAGAATTAGAAACGTTTAGATTTAAAAGCTGGAGGAGTCATCTGGATGTCTTCTAGATAATGCCTTTAACTCTAAAAAAGTGAAAAAAAATCATCCTTGATTTGCATTTGTACAAGGCTGGGGCAGAGGGCAGCCCAATTCATAGCCTGTGTCAACTGAGGGCCCCTCCGAGTGAAATCCACTGTCTCAGCCCGGGGCCCAGGGATGGGACAGTTAGTCAGGGAGATCTTTGGGAGAAAGTGGGAGAGATGGTGAATTTTATATGTCAATTTGGCTCTGCCAACCAGTGCCCAGATATTTGGCCAAACATTATTCTGGGTGTTTCTGGATGAGTTTAACATTTAAATTCGTTGACTAAGGAAAGCAGATCGCCTACCCTAGCCCTCTGAAGGTTCGAATACAACAAAAGGGTGCTCTTTCCCTGAATAACTGGGAATTCCTCCTGCCTGGTTACCTTGACACGGGACATGGGTGAGGTGTGTGTGTGTGTGTGTGTGTGCGCGGGCGCGTGTGTTTTACCTGTCCTCAGGCTCAGCTGCAACACTGATTCTTCCTGGGTCTCCAGCCTGCCAACCTACATCGCTGGGTCTCCAGCTTAATATCTGCAGATCTTGAGATTTGTCAGTTTCCATAACCATGTGAGTCAATTTCTTACAATAAATTTCTTTCTATATATATATAAATCCACATACTGTATTGGTCCTGTTTCTCTGGAGATCCCTGACCACTATGGTGTGAGAGGAGGGTCGTCACCTCCCAAGACATGGGTCACAGCTGCTGGAAGCCTTGCCTGACGAAGTGTTTCTCTGGGCAGGTCACCTCTAGGTCGCCTCCATTCTCTCCTTCTAAGTCCCAAATTTCTCTGCGAGGGTTATTTTCTCCATTTCACTATCAGAAGCTGGCAAAGGAGATAAGGAAAGGAAAACTATAGTTTTGGCTTGGCAAGTCCAGACTCTTGATTAGGTGGAAGGTAGTCAGGAGCCTGGAGGTCATCTAATCCAACCTCCTACTCAAGGCAGAAGAGCTTCCCACACTGAGGTGAGCATGCTCAAGCACGCAGTCCTTTGGTTGACAAAGACACTGTGTGTGTTGGTTCAAAGCAGGGCTCTGGAATCTGACAGATTTCCCACCTGGGCTCCTCCTCTCAGTAGCTATATGACCTTGGGCATTACCAGGTCCCACCTGACTCATTTCTAAAATGGGGATAATTATAACATACATCTCATGGGTCACTGAAATGATCCCTTGAAAATATAGAAGCACATAGTCTAGCACCTGTGTTCGCTGCTACTAATAGTCCTGCCTATTCTATGCTGACTTTAATTTAGGGTATAAATGTCTAGATTGGGCAATTCTACATTAGCATTTGCTTTAGACTTTGGGGCGTCTGCAGATTTAATAACCACAACTTGTATGTATTCGAGTCCTCACTGCTGAAAGTATAGTCTATGCACCAGCCCCAGAGACATTGCCTGGAAGCCTATCAGAAATGCAGAACCCAGGCTCCAGGTGAAGTGCAGGCACGTTAAGGTTTGATTTAAGGCTCTGATGGAAATGACAAGGAGCACAAGGCTAGTGCCAAATTCTTCTGACCATACTCTGGAGACGACTCTCCAATTTAGTACAGATTAACGTTCAATTCTGACCAACATAATGAAAAACGGATTTACAAAGGAAGGATTCTGACTGGTAGAGCAGAACCTGGGGGAAGGCAGGACCAAGGCAGCAGCAGGAGCCCCTGGACCCCTCTGCGGCATGGTTTTAGATGCCTCAACTCCACCTGCCTGTGTATTCCATTCAAATTCTCTCTCACTGGTCCAGTCTGGGTCAGTGTCTTCTACTCTTGGACCAATCAGCACTGGCCAGTCTTTTTTTTTTTTTTTTATAATAGTCTATTTTCAAATTGGTTTACATATAACACCCAGTATTCATCCCAACATGTGCTCTCTTTAATGCCCGTCACCCCCTCTCCCCACTCCTTCACCCCCCTCACCCTCAGTTTGTTCTTAGTCTTTGAGAGTCTCTTATGTTTTATTTCCCTCCCTCTCTGTGTCTTTTTTTCCTTTCCCCTCTTCCTCTCCCCCTGGTTTTTGCTTAGTGCACTCACTGGCCAGTCTTGAGTGGGCAGCCAAGAAGGTGCTGAGCCAGAAGCTACCCTAGTTTGTATCCACTACAAAATCGTGTTCCTGAAAGACGGGATTCCAGATTCCTGCTCTGAATAGCTTTCACAGATGTCCATTTAAATGAGCTATACTAGTTGTCTACAATGTATCCTAAACAAAGTTAATGCCTAAAGTTAGGCATTTCAAACTTGCCTCAAGAAGAAATGGAGTGGGGCACCTGGGTGGGTTAAGAGTCGGACTTCTGCTCAGGCCATGATCTCCTGGCTCCTGAGTGTGAGCCCCACATTGGGCACTGTGCTGACAGCTCAGACCCTGGAGCCTACTTTGGATTCTGTATGTCTCTCTCTTACTCTGCCTCTTCCCTGTGGACGCACGCACATGCGCACGCACACACACACTCTCTCTCTCTCAAAAATAAGTAAATATTAAAGAAAAAAAATTTAAAAAAAATAAAAAAAGAAAGGAGACTGCCTTTGAAAGACGTTATTTTTGAAGGATAACAATATATTTACCTTATTAAATTATTAAAAGCAACAGCTAGCACATTTGATATTTGTTCTTAGCAAAGCTTTCATTTGGAGGGTTTAATCATTCAGAAGATTCTTCTGGAATTTTAGCTTCTTCCAAAAGCACTATATCTAGAGGACTAGATAGTGCTGGATTGGAAAAAAAGCTCAAATTCCCCAGATGGCCATATCTGAGAACTGATGTTAGAATTGGGTCTATGGTAGCCTGAGAGAGAAGCACCATCTCTCTCCCTTCATCTGACCTATTGTTTAATCAGTGGCAGAAACTTGCATGTTGATAACATCTCAAACAACTGGAACTAAGGTCAGGCAAAGGAGAGGCACATATTTGGTTCCCAGTCAGCTAACGTATTAAAGGAATATTGTAGCCAATATTTTGAAAGCAATAACCCCACTGTTCTTTGGAGCAGCTAAGCTTTATCTGGAGTGTGTTCAGGCATGTGGGCTACAGCCTAGGAAGGGCATTGAAAGCTAGATGGATTCCAGGCAAAGGGCATCAGGAAAACATGTAGCAGGGTTTCCAGAACTTTGCTCTGAAGAATGATTTAAAATAGAACCAGGAATTGGGAACCATGGAATTTAGCCAGAAGAAGCATTTTCAGCCAGGATCAATGAAACATGAAATCTTCTTTCTAGAAGGTTCTCAGAAGTGTATGAATGTCTATTGTTGAAAGGGATCTGCATCATGTCTTCTAGAGGAGGGTTACTGCATTGGGTAAGAGGTTGAACTAAAAGGTTTTTATGCCTGGCTGGGTATCAGTCATCTGGAAATTACTGAAACAAGATAGGGTCTTACCCTCACCCAGAAATTCTGAATCAGAACCTCTAGAAAATGGGGACCAGGAGTCTGTACTTAAAAGAAGTTTCCCTTTTGCTTCTGATGCAATTAGAAAACAAACTTACATGTGGAAACCACAAAATTAATTGACTTTTAAGGTTTCCTTCAGTTCTAAGCAATTTTTAAAAGTGCTTTTATTTATTTTTGAGAGAGACAGAGCACAAGTGGGGTAGGGGCAGAGAGAGAGAGAGAGAGAGAGAGAGAGAGAGAGAGAGAGAGAGAATATGAAGGAGGCTCCAGGCTCCAAGCTGTCAGCACAGAACCGGACATGGGGCTTGAAACCACAAACTGTGTGGTCATGACCTGAGCTGAAGTCGGTTGCTTAACCAACTGAGACACCCTGGCGCCCCTCGTTCTAAGCATTTTGAAGGGCATGAAATGTCAGCTCCTGCATGAGGTTATCTCATGGACATAGATACACGGATATGATAAAACCATTAATCCTTTGGCTTATAAAAATATGCTAATAATTACTGCAATTTGCTCTGAACACTTGATAATACATGTTAAAGATCTTTCTCTCTTAGTACATACGTAGCCACCTCATTCTTATTCTGACTGCCTAGAGTTCCATGGTAAGGCTGTATCATAACATAATAGTCATTTAAGCTATTTCTAATTTGTTGCTATTACAGCCAATACTGAAACAAACATCACTGTAGTAACTAATGTATATTGCAAGCATGGATGTGGCATACATTTCTAGAATTGGAATTTCGAAGATATTCCTTAAGCCTCTACCAGTTTATTCTCATACCCAAGGTTCTGTTTCCCCATCCTTCTACCCTTCACTGATACTATCAATCTTTTAATAAGATAATCAGATGCATGAAAAAATCTTATTGTTTTAATTTTAATTTCTTTAGTAGCTGCTGATAATGGGTTCGCTGGGTATGTTTACTGCTTATTTTTCTTCTGCTAATTACCTGTTCATGTCTGTGATACTGTGATTTCTAATAAGAAACATATATGTGTGGTTCCCATTTCTGGCACACAGCTCCCAAAACACTTGGGATTTCCTAGGTGATAAGAATAAAGCTGACTTTTGCTATTCATAACAAGCCCCTTTCAACTACACCTGAGTTTTTGTTAATGAGGTGACTTTTGGAAAGCACCCGGGGATAGGGGCTGGCTGCCAGGGGAACCAACTTTTTGATTAGAAGGATGCAACTTTCGGTCCCATCCCCTGATCGCTGCGGAGGGAAGAAGTGCTAGAGAGTGATTAGTCACTAATCACACTAATGGCAAAGATTTAATCAATCATGTGTACATAAATGAATCCTACACAAAAACCCCAAATGATGAGCTCGGAGAACTTCCGGGTTGGCGTGCGGGGACACTTCAATGTGCCTGGAGGTGGTGCACCTCGAACTCCAAAGGGACAGAAGCTCTGGAACTTGAAAGACATTTCTTCCTCTGGCTATTCATTTGTATTCTTTCATATTCTTTGTAATAAGCCAGTAATCTAGAAAGCACTCTTTTGCTGAGTTCTAAGTGGCTCTAGCACATTAGCTGAGCCTGAGAAGGGAGGGGGTCATGGGAACCTCTGATTTACAGCCGGTTGGTCACAAGTTCAGGTAACAACCTGGACTTGCGATTAGCATGTGAAGTTGAAGGAAAGGGCAGTCTTGTCAGATTGACTTTGACCTTGTGGGATCCAATACTCTCTTCAGACAGATAGTGTCAGGATTGAGTTAAATTACATAACGGCCAGCTGGGGTAGCAGGATTGCTTGGTGTGGGAAAATTACCACACATTTGGCGATCAGAAATAGCAGAAGTGAAGTCGAGTACTGGGACTGGAGGAGACACATACGAGTATGTTTTTCCCTAAGAATCTTTGTTCACTTTTCTATTAGATTGAAACTTTTTACTGATTTATGAAGGCTTTTTATTCATTCTGGTTTGTCTCAGTTCAAGCTGCTATAAGACCAGGTGGCTTAAACAACAAATACTTCTTACAGCTCTGGAGGCTGGGAAGTCCAAATCAAGGTGCTGGCAGATCCTGGTGAAGGCTCACTTCCTGGTTTGTAAATGGCAGTCTTCTCACTGCATCTTCCCAAGGGGTGGAGAGCAAACAGAGAGGGAGCTCTCACGGCTCCTCTTATAATCCCATCATGAGGGCTCCACCCTCCTAACCTAATTACCTCCCAAAGACCCCCCACCTCAAAATGCTATCGCTTTGGGGGGTAGGATTTTTTCTTCAACGTTAATTTTTTTTTTTTTTTTTTTGAGAGAAAGACAAGGTCGGTGGGGCAGAAAGAGAGAGGAAGAGACGGAATCCGAAGCAGGCTCCAGGCTCTGAGCTGTCAGCGCAGAGTCCGACGCTGGGCTTGAACTCACAAACCACGAGGTCATGACCTGAGTTAGAGTCGGAAGCTTAACCAACTGAGCCACCCAGGCACCCCTGGGGATTAGGATTTCAACGTATAAATTTGGTGGCGGTGGGGGTCACAGACGTACATTCCACAACATTCCATGACAAACATTCAGTCTGTAAGACGGCTGTCAGTCTTTTATATAGTTTCTCTCAAATGGCATTTAACTTTTGTATTTAATTACATTTTAAACATAGTTTTCTTACAAGATTCAGAAGTCAAAACCATACAGAAGGATGAACACAGAGAAGTCTCATTTCCATCTTTATCCCTTAACCTTGTTCCTCCCCACCCCCCCCATGAAATCACTTTTCCTGTTCTTCATTTTGTAAGCACAGGCAACAATATCTATACAGTCTTTCCCCTCATTTTCTTAACAAACTGTATCAAACAGCAGAAAACGTCCTGACCTCTGTTAAGTTTTTTCACTTAATACACATTGTAAATATCCTAGGAACCACTCCATATCTTCCTCATTCTGTTTCTCAGCTGCTTCAGACTCTATGGTGTGGATGTACCTGTAGTCTATGCCGGACGCTTGGGTTGTTTCCAACTATTTTATAATTACAAACAACACCAAAATAAGTAACTTTTTAAATACTTTATTTTGTATCCTGAAGTGTTGTTGTAGGAGACAGATTCCTAGGAATGAAATTGCTGGGTCAAAGAATTATCACTTGCTTTTTAACTTTGTTATGACATCTTTCATTATAAAGATGTTTTAAGCTTTTATGTTAATTTTTTTCTATTTAAAACTGGAGGTGGGGGTGATGCCTGGGTGGCTCAGTTGGTTGAGTGTCCAACTTCAGCTCAGGTCTTGTGATTCGTGGATTTGAGTCCCGTGTTGGGCTCTGTGCTGACAGCTCAGAGCCTGGAGCCTGCTTCGGATTCTGTGTCTCCCCCTCTCTGCCTCTCCCCCACTCACACTCGCGCTCACACACACTTGCTCTCTCTTCCTCTCTCAAAAATAATCATTAAAAGAATTTTTTTAAACTGTGGGTCTTTACCAGGTCCTTGGGGAGACCAATTCCTACCTTAAATTATAAGGGATTCTTTTCTATTTTCTCCCAAAGTGAGTGGGTACACACATAAATACACACACACACCCAGAACGACCCCCCAACATACATCCCTTTAATATATATTTCATAATGTCTGTGATTGAGGGATCTAATTACTTTCACCCATAAGGATGCTTGATAATACTGTATGCCTCATTTATGGAACTTATCACGTTCTTTCTCTTTTATCCTGGGAGGATACATTTGTGTCCAATATTAACTCTCCTACTGGACTGTGAGCTCCCAGAGAGCAGATATTGTGCCCTCTTCATCTTTTTTTTTTAATGTTTATTTATTTTTTGAGAAGCACCCCTGCCATCTTCATCTTTATATACCTGATGGTTCCTACCATAGTCCTGGCTTCTGAGAGACATTAAAAACTTCCTTCATGAATTCACTAAGAAGTACAGAATGGTAGCCAGCTTTCCAGTATTATAATTATAAACATGGGGCATCTGGGTGACTCAGCTGGTTAAGCATCCGATTTTAGCTCAGGTCACCATCTCTTGGTTCATGAGTTCGAGCCCCACGTTGGATTCTATGCTGACAGCTCAGAGCCTGGAGCCTGCTTCAGGTTCTGTGTCTCCCTGTCTCTCTCCTACCCTCCCCCACTTGTGCTCTGTCTCTCTCTCTCTTGAATAAATAAACATCAAAAAAAATATAAACAGCAGTGAAATGAATAACTACTTACATATTTCATTTTGTGTCTGTACGGTATATTTGTAAAGTATAGAATGGTAGCCATATTTCCAACTTTTAGGCATGATAGAGTGACCAAATAGATTTATATTGCCATCAGAGACAGTGAAATTTGCGTGGGGATAAATTTCTACAACTGGCAATATGAGACACTGGTATAAATAATAAGCAAGAAGCAAATTCTTGGAGGCCTCCTCCACTCTATGAAAATTCTGGGTGAAACAGGTCAGAAATATTTAAAAGTGGGTTTTATAATACTGGTAGGGAGTATATTGTATACTGGTGGGAGTGTGTTTTTATTACGTCTTAAAAAATCAATACCTTATGGGGAGAAATTTCATTCACTCAACAAGTATTGAACTCAATCGTATGAAATTGCTAATATTTAACTATTTTATTTACCTACAAAAGCTGAAGTTTCATATGGGTGAATCTAATATATATTGAACTCTGATTGTGTCCCAGGTAGTAAGTAAATATAGCAAATGACAAAAGATACTTCAGTGAAAAAACAAACACTGTCTCTGTCCTAATGGAGCTGAAAACGTAGTGAGCAAGACAGACAATAAACAAGACAGTACAAAAACAAAGAAGTATAATTACAGGTTTCTAGATTCATATGTCTTTCTGATATTTATGTAGATCATTAAAAATACTGAGCCTGCATAGCTCAGTCAGTTAAGTGTTGACTTCAGCTCAGGTCATGATCTCACAGTTCGTGGGTTCGAGCCCCAGGTAGGGCTCTGTGTTGACGGCTCAGAGCCCGGAGCCTGCTTCAGATTCTGTGTCTCCCTCTCTTTCTGCCCCTTCCCCATTCACTCTCTCTCTCTCCCTCAAAAATAAGATAAACATTAAAAAAATTAAAAAATTACTACCTACTGTTTATAAGAAAATGTCATTTTTTTATTATTCTTTGATTCACCCTTCATCTTCTTTGTGTCCTTTCTAAGTATTTTTAATCCTATAAGCATTCAATCAAATTATGTTTAATATATTTTTGAAGTCACTTTTACAGAGGCACAATTTATATTTGTGTTAAAGTTTCACTTTTTAAAGCGTACAGTTCAATGAATTTTGACAAACGGATGTGGTTGTGTTACCACCACTTCATCAAGGTGTAGAACATTTCCAGCGTCCCCAAATGTTCCCTCCTGTCCTTGTCATCAAATGTTGAATTGATTAACTGAATTAATTAATGGTCTGTTGGTAGACCGGGCTCCTGCAGTCTCTCTTCTGTATTTTATTTCACGGACAGCCTCTTCTAGGCGTGAGGACAAAGGTCTGGCAGAGACAGACGTGGCGGGGACCTTCACAGTGTCCAGGAGATCTGGGAAGTTTATCTGAAGCAACTAACCAGTGGCGGATCAGCCAGTCTGCATGAGGAACCCACTAGTGCCAAACACACCGGCAACCATTTCTTCTCAACCAGAGAGCTCGGACCTTGTATCTCCCTTGTAGTTTACACCCATTCTTTTTGCCCAGACACTTCTGATCTTAGCCTCCCGAAGCCTTGAGCTTTCTCCAAAGCCTTGAACTTTTTAGGTCTGAAATTCACTATTTGTGGATGTCTGTGTCAGATGGGCACATAGGCCCCAAGTCTGTCCTTCATTTGAAGGGTCTAGACATAGCAGAAAGAGAAAGATGACTCTAGCAATGAAAACCACCGCAGAAAGAGGTTTAGGGATCTTTGCCCTGGTTCTCAGGGAACTGGAACAAGTGACAAGGCTCATGATTCAGATGTGGATTCAACAGTTCTGCAGAGGAGGCAAGGAGACATGAGTCAAAGTTTTATCTCCTTGCTGACTGTAATTGGACGAAGGATAAATATTGCCAAGCAGTCATAGTCTGTGTCACCAGCCTTTCAGACAAAGGAATACCATACACTGGGATTCCTTTCTGCTCTTCGGGATTTACAGCCACTATGAAGACTATTTATTGGGACAAGCAATGTATACAAGTAAATCAAAGTAGCAGTAATGTCTAAACAAAGTCTTATCGATACAGGCAGTATTAGATAATCAACATATCGATAAGAACATATTAATGCATTTTTAATCAATTTATTGGTTATCTAATACTACATATATTACTATAGAGAAGTAATTCCCAAATGTGACCGACTCTCCAAACTACCTTTAGAGCTTGTTGAAAATACGGACGTCCTGGAGATTCTGACTTAGCCACCAGGGAAGTGTTCTAGAAATCTGCACGTTCCTCAAACGTCCTCGTTGGTTCTGAGGCTGCTTTCTAGGGTCTGTCCTTTAAGGGAATTACATTGGAACCTGGAAGTCCTGGCCTCCGGAGTTCTAGGATCCTGGGCTCCCTATGACTGGCTATGCAGACTTGGTTTTGGCACGTCATTGCCCTGGGCCTCAGTGGCCTCATTTGGGAGGTGAATCGCAAGCAGGTTTTTGAGCAGGGCAGAAACGTGGGAAGAGGTATGCATTTGAGAGGTTAAGTCTGTGAGTCCCTGTGGGTAGGGTAAGGCCTGAGACATGGGGGGAGGAGGTTTGTTAGGAGGAAGTCACCACAATATAGGCAGACCTGTAATGAGGGATGGTGAGAGGAAAAGCAAAGAGGGGTCAGAGGTGAGAGAGGACAGAGAGTGGGAGTCACAGGCCTGGTGGCTGATTGGATGTGGAACATAAAGCAGAGGAAGGGGAAAAGGGGGCTGCGGTGTTTCTACCTGGGTGACTAGGTCAAGAGACTTTTCATTTCCAGAAATAAGGACAGAGGGATGAAACATTCAACAAGCCCCTTAAGAGCATACTGCCTAAGGGTACTGTGTTCCATTCGACTTTCCTCCCCAGCCTGATGGAAGAAGGATAAGGAATGCGCTGTGGAAGGGGCAGATCCCAGCTCTGGACTCCTTCCGTCACTTCACGCAAATCGTCTCGCCTCCCTGGAACTTCGTTTCCTCATTTATAAATGAACCGAGATGGACCTGGGACTTCTTTTAGGGTCCGTGGATGACCTGCAGGGTTTCCACGAATCCGGTGAAACTGTACACAAGATTTTCATGTGTGGGTCTATCTAAATTTTTCTTTCTCTTTTTTAAAAAATGTATTTATTTTGAGAGAGAGAGACAGAGCACAAAAGCAAGCATGGGCAAGGGAGGAGCAGGGAGAGAGAGAGACAGAGAATCCTAAGCGGGCTCTGAGCTGTCAGCACAGAGTTAGATGCGTGTCTCAATCTCATGAACCGTGAGATCATGACCTGAGCTAAGATCAAGTGTCAGATGCTCAACTGACTGAGCCACCCAGGTGCCCCCAATTTAAATTTTTCTGTGGAGAGGGCCTCGGGCTGTCATCAAATTCTCAATAGGGTTCATGACCCAGGAACCCAAGTTATTATGATACATAACTTCTTAAAAAAATTTTTTTTATCATGGAAAATTTCAAATACACATAAGCACAGGATAAATGAGAGTCATGTCCTTATTATTCAAGTTTTAATAATTAATATGATCTCTTAAGTCCTTTTTTTTTTTTAAAGATTTTTGTTTTGTTTTTTATTATTTTTGAGAGACACAGAGAGAGTATGAGCAGGGGAAGGGCAGAGAGAGAAGGAGGTGCAGAATCTGAAGCAGGCTCCAGGCTCCGAGCCGCCAGCACAGAGACCGACGCGGGGCTCGAACTCACAGACTGCGAGATCATGACCTGAGCCGAAGTCAGCCGCCCAACCTGACTGAGCCACCCAGGCACCCCTCTTAAGTCCTTTTTGAAATGTTAGTATTTCATTGAATGGAGGTACCATTACTTAAGTTTGCCTTTTTTTTTCATGTATTACTTCTAAATTGGTTTTACTCTTTTTTAAAAAAAATTTCCTTTAAATGTTTATCTATTTGAAAGAGAGAAGAGAGAGTGCATGCACAAGGAGGAGAGGGGCAGAGAGAGAGAGAGAGAGAGAGAGAGAGAGAGAGAGAGAATCCCAAGCAGGCTCCACAATGTCAGTGCAGAGCCTGATGCAGGGACCAAACCCACAAACCGTGAGAATATGACCCATTGAAAATTAAGGGTCCCATGCTTAATGGAGGGAGCCACCCAGGCACCCCTAAATGGGTATTATTCTTTTAAAAATGGGTGTTGGGACACCTGGGTGGCTCTGTAGGCTAAGCTTCCAACTCTTGATTTTGGCTCAAGTTAGGTGAGATTCATGGGCTTAAGCCCCGTGTGCTCATGCACTTGCGCTCACTCTCTCTCTCTCAAAACAAACAAACGAACATTTACTTAATTTTTTCTGTTCCTTTAAAAATATTTTTATTTATTTTTGGGAGAGCACAAGTGGGGGAGGGGCACAGAGAAGGGGACAGAGGACCCCAAGCCAGCTCTGCACTGACCGTCCACAGC
Organism: Paguma larvata; assembly: GCA_030068075.1. Lineage (NCBI taxonomy): Eukaryota > Metazoa > Chordata > Mammalia > Carnivora > Viverridae > Paguma > Paguma larvata. Next base: position 95,172,848 of record CM057826.1, on the reverse strand, counting down.
CGTGAGCTCAAGATGGGGCTTGAGCTCACAAACCGCAGGTCATGACCTGAACCGAAGTTGGCCACTCAACCGACTGAGCCGTCCAGGTGCGCCCAAATAAATATTAAAGACAATACCAAATAAAGAAATAAATAGTGGGTCTTTAAAAGAGGGAATGGTAAAATTCACAGATCTCCCCTCATGTCACTCGTTCACCACTCGGGATTCTCTGTACAACACGGTGGTGAGTGTCCTGGCTTCCCTCTACCCCAGCTGAGGTGTTTGTTGTGTTGTGTTGTGCTGTGTTTTTTGTTTTGTTTCACTCCTGTCAATTTCACTGTGTGTTTACCAAACGTCAGTTGTATCTGTTTCCAAAACTGTGCCAGTTGTGATAAGTATTAAAAATAAGGAATTTCCTTCAATGTGAATCTAAAATATTTGGTAAGAGGTCAGTGTGTAAACTGGAAAAAAAACACCCCCCCCACAACTTTCCTCTTTGTCACGTATGCTGTTTGAGTTTTCTGTCTGCCGCTGGATAGTCTCTCCTGCAGATGTCCTACCATTTCTACTCACTTCCAGCTCTTAACAAATAATCTCATTTAGTCATTCAAAAGCACAGACCAGTTGTACATCAAAGCTTCACTTCCTCCTCCATCTTGGGCCTGGAGGAATCCCACCAAGGGCAGAGCTGGCTGGCTCTTAGCCTTCCACCCAGCTCAGCCATGGCTCCTCCCTCCCTCTCTGTGCCACATCTGAATATGCCGGGTTCGAAGGGGGCAGGGAAGGAGAAAGGACATGTTTGAGACCAGTGACTCTGCAATGTGGCACCATGGCTCTCGAGTGACAGATGCCCAGGTATTTGCCCCGTCTCTCAGGGGACACTTTTGGGGGTTCCATCCTCACCAGTACTCTGTGGGCCCCCCACTTCACCACACCTTGGTTCAGGCGATGCTTCTCAGGTTGGCCATTTATGACCCTCCACCCAGTTCCTAACTTCTGATGAGGACGCTGGAGTGGCAGGCAGAGGTCTTCGACAGGGCCGTTTCATGATGGTCAAGTTCAGCTACCTTCAGTGAGGTCCGCGCTGACCACTGGGGAACATCCGTGACTTCCCGACACTGAGGAAGCACGACGCTGGCCGAAGTGCCCTTGTTCTGCCTGTGCACTCTCTCCTTCTGCAGCCAGGGGCGGCTTCTTGCCCCGCTCTGTTCTAGGCACAAGTCCAACTTCCGGCTGGAGTGACCTTCATCTCCAGGGATGCACATCACGCTTGAAGGTCACACCCTGACCTTATCTTCTAAGAAATTCCTCCTATCAACCTCCTTTCTTGTGTAGCCGGAAGTTGGTGATAAGCTAAGTTGTGGTGGAAAATTTTGGCCATATGCTTTAGCAAATCAGGCAAAGATGATCGTGTCCTCTCTTTAGAAGCATGTACTAACAACCTTTATTCTCAGTTGTTGGGCCTCAGGCAAAATCGAGATAAGGGAAGTATTCCATTTAAACATCCACTGTAGAACTATCACTTAAAATGTGAAATGGGGAAAATGGTGAGTGTGAAAGGGAGTTATTTCTATGAAAGCTAAGTTAAACATTATGGAAAGGCAAAAAACAAAAGAGAAAACCCAAACCCAAATCATTGCAAAGATCCTATAGAATTAGGTACAGATAAGATGCCTACTGATTTAGGATATCATAAAAATCGGGCACCTGGGTGGCTCAGTCCTCATGGTTCGTGGGTTCGAGGTCCGTGTCAGGCTCTGTGCTGACGGCTCAGAGCCTGGAGCCTGCTTCAGATTCTGTGTCTCCCTCTCTCTGCCCTTACCCTGCTTGTGCTCTCTCACTCTGTCTTTCAAAAATAAATAAAAGTGTTAAGAAAAAATTTTTAAAAAATCAGTAAGATTACGTCCTTAGACTGTTCAAGATCTTTAAGTTCCTGCTTCTCTTCTTTTTCCCCCTTAAAGAGAAGAATTTAGTATTTGCTACCACAGAAAGAATAATATATTACTTAAATGCACACTGTATCCATAGGGACATAAGGCAAGCCAGATAGTTACACTTTTAAAGCAAAGAAACAACAGAATATTCATGTACTTTCATTTTTGAGCTCTACCCACTTAATTCTATTATCTGGAAAATTCATACATTTCTGAATTTGTACTTATAAATCTTTAAACACCTGCAAGTTCACATTAGGCAAGAGATGAAATCTATAAACAGATTCCAAAAATTCAGGTATTTGAATGGAGAGTTCGTACCTGGCTCGGGTGCGGTACTAGCAGGTTTCAGAAAAGTCCCGTCATCCCTCTTCTGAACTCCACAACCCACTGTTGAAAGTAAGACAGTGTCTGCCAGGCCCTATGCCTCCGTCTTTGCGGTCAAATCTTGGTTTTGACTGCTGTCTTCTTTCAGGATTGAAATAGCATGCACCACCCACTGGGTCGGATAGGGGTTATTGTCATCGGAGCCACAGCTGCCTAGAACCAAAGGAGCGTCACCCAGCTCATTCACCTTGTCTTGGATAACTTTATTCTCCTAATGCAGATTTCCAATCAGAGAAATGAAATGGGACTTAATCCCCTTGGCCACATTGGAGATTTCACCTTCTGCTTTTATGCAACCAGAGGTGCCGAAGACACTTGCAGGGTCTTTTCTAGCTCCACGAATCAGTCATAAAAAGATTAGATTATGAGTTTATTATAAAAGGATATAACTCAGGAACAGCTAGATGGAGGAGAGGTATAGGGCAGGGAGCGGGGAGAGGGCATGAGCGGCCATGCTGTTTTGCAGGCCTCCACTCTCCCTCCAGCTCCAAGTGTTCAACCAACCCAGAAGCTCCCTGCTTCTCTTTCAAGAGGCTGTAGTGGTCTCCACTTAAAGGATCCAAGACTAACTGCAATCGCTGCCTTGTACTCAAAGAAAGTAAAGGATGAACCTACTTTGTTAAGTTAGAAGTTAAAAGGAGCATTTAAGGTAAGTGCCATTAATATGTAAATATCTTCTTTGTGATTCCCTGCTTTAACTTTTTAAATTACCAAACACCTACCAGTTTTAATAGCGTTGGCTAAAAGGTTTGCAGAGAATGCTGTTTTCCCCTCACTACACATTCTTCCCTTCTTTCATATGAATAGAATTTCATTTTTTTTTCCACTGGGCTCTAGCTCCCCAGAATAAAAATATTTCTCCTTGTCTCTTGCAGCTTAGCATAACAACATGACTTAATCCTGGTCAAGAAGTATATGTTGAAATATCTTTTGGTAGCTTCTGGGAAGGTTCTTTAAGCAAAAGCTACCATATGTCCTTGCCCATTTCTTCTATGCCTGTCATCCATCCTACCGCCTGGAATACAGATACGATAGCTGGAGCTCTAGCCACCATGTTGGGTCATGAGGAAAAAAAATGGAATGAGGCCGGATCTCTGAGGATTCTGTGGAGCCAAAGTACCAGAACAACATGGAAGTGAACGTGTGGTTTCTTTAAACAGCTACTGTTTTCAGTTTCTGTGATTCATGGTCAACACCATAACTGAAATACAGGACTTGGGACTAATTATTTTTTCTGAGTGGAAATGCAAACTACTCTGAATGTTCTATTAAGAAACTCATAGGCAGCCACTATCTATGTAGATTTTTTTTCTTATTACAATACTCAAGGGCTTTATAGAGGGGCTGCTTGAATTAGGAAGAGACCCCTCCTCAGGTCTTTTAGACTCAAAGATTCTACAGTGCATCAATTTACTCAAAGAATATTCAGTTTTAAATCATTGCCAAGTCCATACTTTGCCCAGAGATGATTCTTTTAACATCGGTGACCTGGCTTAATGTTTATGGTAAATGTTTCCACGTTTTGCAAAATTTCCTCAGGCCATATTGATTTATTTTCCCTAGTTGAACTCCAGAGCTGGGAACACACCATTGTAGAGCCAGGACCAAAGTGTGAACACATTGTACCTTGACGGCAGAAGTACCACATTCCCTCAGTTCTGGGATGTCGTCACTAGAAGGTACACCAGTGGTTTCCTAACAGCTTTTGAGAAAAGAGGAAAATACATTAAAAGGCCCATGTTTTTTTCTCAGCAAATGCTAATAGCATACATATATATGCTCATTCACTACTTTTATCTTTTTTTTCATTCATTACTTTTTTTCTCAAAGTTTGAATTCACATCATTTTCACATTCAGTCTAAAGATTCTTGGGGATTCCTTTTTGTTGCACAGCACACTGACTCTCTGCTTTATTTTAACCAATTCTTGCATTTTGGAGTCTTTTGCACATTTGTTACAATACAAGGAATGCTATGTGTTCACATGTAAGTGTGTTGAAGTATAGTTCTTCGCATCCCTTTCTCTATTTTGGCTAATAAAATTGGTCTTTAAATTTTTTTTTAATGTTTATTTATGTTTGAGAGAGAGAGAGAGAGAGAGCAGCAGAGGGGCAGAGAGAGGGAAACACAGAATTGGAAGCAGGCTCCAGGCTCTGAGCCGTCAGCACAGAGTCCAACACAGGGCTTGAACTCAAGAACCGCGATATCACAACAGGGTTGAAGTTGGAAGCTCAACTGACTGAGCCACCCAGGCACCCCTAAAATTGGTCTTTAGACCTGACTCTTGTTTTGAAAGTTAACTAATGAAATTCCAGAACATGGCTTTAAATTGCAACTCTTCACAATGAACAAGAGGGAACTGTCTCTCCCCAGGGAAGCCACAGAGAGAGAGGATCGTCTACATCGTAGCTAAGTTAAAAGAATCATATTGATAAGGTAGTAGACTGGGAGCCGTCACAAGGACATTGGTCTTGTTTTTCTGTGCCACACAGAGGCCTAAATGAAGGTATATAATTAGCAACCAACTGTTTTGAGAGGCACAGTTTGAATAAAGGACTTTTGCAAGACTCTAAAGACTTGAGAAAATGCTTCCGTGTCCCGTGAAAAATGACCTCCAGGAGAGACCTGCAATTCTGATTGACCGACCGCTTTACTTAAAACAGTTGCTGCCTTGGTCCTGATGCTGTATTAACCGCCCCGTGTCTTTAACTGTATAAATATTTGCAAGATTGTCCTGTCAGATCAGAAAAGGATTATTAGCTCTTTTCTATCATGTACATGAGAGAAATGATAAACGCTTACAACTCATTTTCACAATGAGATTCAAAGCACGTTAAAAAAAAAATCAGGGCCCTGGATATCCTGGGGAGATTTTTTTTCACGTCAATTGTGAGACTGCAATTGGATTTCAGAGATGGAGATATTTTCAGAAATACAGATTTTTAAATAGATCTTCACATCGAGAAAACTTGGTATTTTTATAATGTATTCTTGGCATGTGTGTGTGTGTGTGCCAGCAGAAATTTAATTATCAGTCATATTTCCACAATTATAAGGCCATTCTTAACAGAGTATAATGTTTAAGAGAAATTACAGTGAGTCTCCTTCTCTGTGTTAATATTTCATGCTGGGCAAATCTGTTTAAAATAACTATCAAGAGCAGCTTGAAAGGTCAATGACAGTGTAGTGTCTCAAGGAGGCAGTGACTGGTATTTTGAGTGGTGTGTGTGTGCGGAAGATCTGGGAAGCCTTGATGCTTCCTGGCCACCCATCAAGTGACCGATGAGATACGGAATATTCTGTCTACCTATATATGGGCACTCGAGGCTTTTAGCACAACCCTGGACGGTGCCATTTCTGCTTCCACCGGCAGGCTGCTGCCTTTTCGAATCCTTGGCAGAGTACTGGGCATCTCATCAAAGCGTGTGGGACCCAGACTGCTCCCTTTTGCTCTGCCTGAGGGCGGTGTTGTCCCAACTTCAGTCATTCAGGTCCCGCCTCTATGGTTTCAGCTCTATCTGTATTATTTATTCAGTAGGGGCGCGCGCGTGGCTCAGTCGGTTAAGCATCCAACTTCCACTTCAGGCCATGATCTCATGTTTGTGAGTTCAAGCCCCACGTCGGGTTCTGTGCTGACAGCTCAGAGCCTGGAGCCTGCTTTAGATTCTGTGTCTCCCTTTCTCTCTGCCCCTCCCCTGCTCGCACTCTGTCTCTGCGTCTCAAAAATAAATAAATGTAGAAAAAAATTTATTTATTCAGTATTTTTATAGTTGCACACTGTTTCCTTAAAGACATTTGCTTTAAAAGAAAACTTCATATTCTTTAAATGGTAAAAACGAGAATCACACTACAAATGGAAGGCAACAGTAGGTCAGAGATGGGGCCATATGAGAAAAACTAGGAATTTAGTCATGTTCTACCTGCTTAACACAACCAATTTCTTCTGAACACCTCTCCCACACGACAAAGTTCTGTGGAACCTGATCTCCCAAATACCACTCTCTGCTTTGCCCTCTAGGGTCCTGACCCACGACCTTCTCCCCAGACCTTAGACCTACAAAGCTCACTCTCCCTCTGCGTTTGGCATGGCCAACTTTCCATTCACTCCAGGGGCAGCTTAGGTATCCCCTCCCGGAGTATCCCCTCCAGGAGAGCTGTCGGTTTTCCTGCCCAGAAACCCTTGAATAGCCTTTACTAGCTCCATTTCACCACTTTCTATCTCCAAAACCCCCCAATAGCAGGGGGAACAAAGGTAAATGGATGAATCAGTACCTTTGAAATATTAAAATGTATTAGTTGATTTGAATAATTCAGGCAGAAAACATGTTAATTATCATGCATTTGTAGAAGAGCGTTCAGAAGAGCAGAGAGTCTGGAACATCTAAGGAGGATTTATCGAGAGCAGGCATCATGACCAGAGAGGGCCATCCTGGTGTGGCGGCCCTGAGGAGGAGGGAAGATCTGCTTCTCTGGGGACCAGCACGAAGGGAAAACTACAGATAAGTTTATTTCCTCTTTGTTTCCCTTAGGCAGATCCATCAAATATCAGTTTTGGCTGCAAGGCAGACCGAGCCTTTAGGAGACACAAAGCTCAATGCCAGCATCTGGTTGCCGTACCTGGCAGGTTGGAAAATGGCTGAGGATACCACCCGAAGGGCCGAACACGGCTGTTTCAGAGAAAACTCTCACTGTCCCTGGCCCCATTTGGATTTCATTTCTGAATCACCAGACTGGTAAGAATCTCCCAGCGTGGAGAGGCTGTGAATCATTTGCCTGCACGTCTTCCTGTCTGCCCTCCTCCCAGTCCATCGACCGGGTTGAGTGCTAAGCAGTCTCATTCCTGCTGAGACAACTGCGTAAGCACTACTGGTTCCTCTCCCGCGCTTCCAGATGCACGGACACGCTCCTCACAGGAGATGAGCTCCCAGAGTCACAGCAATGATCGAATCTATTGATCGGGCTTTTCCGGTTGCCAGTTCTGAGAAGACACATTACCGTGAGGGCAGGTGTGTCACTGTCGACGTTTGCAGGAAAAAGAGGTTGCAACAAGGAATCGGCACAGACTGAGGGACTGTGATGTGGGGAACCAGTGTCTCAGGAGTACTGCCACCAGTTCCTCAGGCCTCCCTGCCCTTGCTGGGCCCTGGGGAGCCTGCCCATTTGGCACTTCAGCCGGTACCAAATGTGCACTTGCTCACTGCATCACACCTGAAGCTCACACACTAAGCAACACGACAGGGGAGAGGGAGACAGGTGGCACTGGGGCACTTTCCTCACTCAGGCCTCTAATCCGCATCCTCCAAAGCTGCCAGAAAAAAAAAATCCATATAATACTTGTTTCTTACTAGGCAGTTCTTTTTTTTTTTTTTTTTTTAATGTTTATTTATTTTTGAGAGGGAGAGAGAGAATACAAGCAGGAGAGGGGTAGAGAGAGAGGGAGACGCAGAATCTGAAGCAGGCTCCAGGCTCTGAGCCGTCAGCACAGAGATCAATGCGGGGCTCTAACCCACAAACCGTGAGATCATGACCTGAGCCAAAGTCAGACACTTTGCCAACTGAGCCACCCAGGCGCCCCTCTTAGTAGGCAGTTTTAAAACAAGTCCTTCAATACTTCTTCTAATCATAAAGCTGCCCATGAACTCTTCCCTCTGGAAAGAAATTCTGAACCTGCAAACTTGGCAAAGAATTCTTCCCTAAGAGAAGTTTTATAAATTAGAGTAGTATGTTTAATATTATTGTGTCGACCAATATCAGGTTCTTTCCCCCTTTTGGATATGAAAGTCTGTCCTCCTTAGCCTCTGCAGTCCTTGCGGTCGGATAGGGCCACGTGACTACTCACGATGGCCAAGATAATGGCATATATCATTTCTAGGCGGAGACAGTGAAATGCCGTCGTGTGATCCTCTAGGCTCTTTCTGTTACACCAAGGAGATCATAAAGATGTCGTCTTGCTGAGATAGAAGGCCTAAAGGTTTGAAGCAGCCGGAAGAACTAAGTCATTATGCACAGGATACCTGCCCTGGAGAGCTGCCTGGACCCAAGGAGGATATTGCACGAGAGAGAAATAAACCTTTGTTGCATTAGGCCTTTGAGATTTGGAAACTGTTTGTTACTGCACCATAACTTAGCCCACCCTTACTACTGCAGAATTAACGTTCCACGGACTGCCTGTTATTTCTCCTCTGATCCCATCCTTCTCCTCCAGCCAGGGATTCTTTTCTAAGCTAGACTTCTCTTCTCCAATTTACTTCTCTGCCAGATACCCCTCCGACGTCTTTCTTCCCCAGACAAACCGTTCTCAGACCCTGCTCAGTTACAGAGTTCATGCTTCACCAGTCAGACCTTAGGATCCCCAAATCTTTCTCAGCCACAATGACCTAAGCAGGAAATTCTGCTGAAAACTCATCCGATGGTTTCATGAAACGAAAACTGTCAAGCCCCATGGAGAATTAGTTTAAGTATTTTCTTTAATTTTTTTTTAACGTTTATTTATTTTTGAGAGACATAGAGACAGAGCATGAGCAGGGGAAGGGCAGAGAGAGAGGGAGATACAGAATCTGAAGCAGGCTCCAGGCTCTGAGCTGTCAGCACAGAGCCCGATGTGGGGCTCGAACTCACAGACTGTGAGATCATGACCTGAGCCAAAGTCGGTGTTTAACTGACTAAGTCCCCAGGCGCTCCTTAGTTTAAGTATTGAGAGAAGAGAAAATATTTGACTTTCTTTACTTAATAAGTATCTTTACCTAACTAAATTGTGAAGCAAGTCAAGATAAGACTACTGTATTTTTTTATAATTTTTTTAACGTTTATTTATTTTTGAGACATAGAGACAGAGCATGAGCAGGAGGAGGGCAGAGAGAGAGGGAGACACAGAATCCAAAGCAGGTTCCAGGCTCTGAGCTGTCAGCACAGAGCCCGACACGGGGCTCGAACTCACAGACCGTGAGATCATGACCTGAGCCGAAGTCGGCCACTTAACCGACTGAGCCACCCAGGCATCCCAAGACTACTGTATTTTTATCCTGACACCTGTATGTCAACATTAGGACTTAAAATGTTCCTGTAAAAATAGTTGTTTTTCTTTTTCTGCGAAGTTAATGCCTAAGTGTCTGGGAGGCTGTGCCACTGACCCAAACTTGAGCCACCAAGCATTTGCATAGAAGGATACCTCCCTGGCCAAAGGAAGTGTCTCCTCTGCCTACAAGTCAGCCAGTCAAGTTTGTGAAGGGCTCCATCAATCTGAAACTTCTCACTCTTACATCCTGACTGCTGGCAGGAACGTCAGGAACTGAGAGGATCATCATTCTGTCTGATCACCTGTGAGCTGAGCCAAGCAGCGTGAACAAAACAAGGAACCCATAGACCTGCTTAAGACATCTCCTGAAATGAACTGTGGACTTAGAAAAGTAGATACCACTTGGATGAAATGTCTATTTGCTATTATAACTTATTTAGAAGCAAATAACAGAAAATCTCATTATAGAGCCTTAAACGACTAGCCGTTTCATTGACCATTTCTCCTGGTTTGATATTTTAGAGCTTCAAAGAACTCTCTGAAGGTGAGAAGTAGACCTCAGAGAGTACCAGAATGTTCTTCAGGCCCTCAGGACACAGGGCTCTTTATCAGCTATAGACGTCAGAAAGCAGTTAAGTGTGAGGAGAAGCTTCTGTGGACCATGTGCAGGGCAAGGAGGCGCCAGGGCAGAGACAACATTGATCTCACTTTCTGTAGAGGATATACTGGTTGCTTCGGGGGTAGGCCCTGTTAATTAATTATCCACCCAATATCTTATGTCCCCTTCCCCTTCCTTCTGCAATTCTTCTGGGGTGGCAGGCAACACGTCTGATGACAAATCATTCCTAAATATAAGCCAATCGCGACAACACTATTTCCTGCTTTCTCAGACTCATGTGCAGATAAGAATGGCAGGTGGCCTCATTTGAACCAACGGGTAAGTTTGCTAGGGGACTTCTGGGAAAAATACGTTGCGTTTAAAATGAAACGGACAAGCATGGCTGGCTTTAAATCCTGGGTTAAATGTAATGACAAGGCTCAGTGATACAGTAGCCATTTTGTGATCATTACTGGGGCCCGTGCATGAAGGAAAGCTTCCAGAGATTAAGATGAAGATGGTTGACACCCCCTTGCCTCTTAGGGATGTCTGCGTCTGGCTGGGATGGTGTAACAGGGATCAGATCTACCCTTCTACCTGAAATGAACAGAAAAGAGGACAAAATATATGAAAGGACAGATTTCAAGACCCAGAGACATCAGCAATGAAAAACAGTGATGCATAAGAGGCCAGAAAAAAAAGAATGTGAGCTTATAGTTGCCCCAGAATACTGCCTCGAAAGGGTTTCCAGGCTGTGGAGCAGGAGGTGGAAACCAGGTAGAGCCCAGCAGACTCCCTGAGTGGAGGTGAAAGGGATGGTGTTCAAGGAGACCACCGCAGCTAGAGTCGGTGGGACAAAGAACCAGAGAAGAAAAGAGCTATATCAAGAGAAAAAGCCAGAGATCTACAGAGGGCCCTTCTTGAGTTTTAGCCAATTACTGATCAGCACATGCATGTAAGTAAATTACTCCAGGCTGTGAATAAGAACCACCTGAATGGATTATGGTATGTTGCCTGACATATGAAATTAAATGAGAAATGAGTAACAGAAAATTCTCTGGAAGATCCCAAAATATTTGGAAACAGAACACTTCTCTAAAAAATTATGATCAAAGAAATTAAAAGGAAAATTAGAAAGTAGTTTGAACTGAAAAAAAAAAAAAAAGAATACAACATATCCTATTTTATGGGATGCCACTAAACCAGTACCTAGGGGGAAATTCATAACATTAAATATCTACTTTAGCAAAGAAGAAACATCTTAAAATCAGTAGTCTCAAGTCAGTGGTCTAAGTTTCCATCTTAAAGAACTAGAAAAAAAAAATCAATGAAACCCAAAGTAAACAGAAGACTGGAAATAATAAATGCCAGGACAGAAAACACTGAAATAGAGAAGACGGAGAGGGAGAAAGAGAGGGAAAGGAGGAGGAGGAGGGGGAGGGGGAACAGGAGGAGGAAGGGAGGGGAACGGCCAGCAGTTGGTGATGGAGGAGGAGAAAACCAATGAAACCAAAAGCCAGTTCTCTGGGGAGGTATAATGGATAAATCGTATTAGGGAAAAAAAAGACACAAATTACCAATGTTAGAAATGACAGAAGTAATATCACTATAGATTCTATAGATATTAAAAAGATAGTAATAGGATATAATGAATGCTTTTATGCCAATAATATTGATAGCTTAGGTGAAATGGAAAAATTCTTTGAAAGACAAGTTGTTAAAGCTCACACACACAAAGATAACCTGAATAGCCCTGTAACCATTGAAGAAATTGAACTTGTAGGAAACATTTTCCCATAAATAAGATTCTAGGTGCAGATGGCTTCACTTGTAAATTCTACCAAACATTTAAGAAAGAAATAATAATAATCCTACAAAATATTTCTCCCCAAAATTAAACATGAGGAAAATATGTTCTATCTTATTCTATGAAGCCATAATTACCATTAGGTAAAACCAAAGAAAGGAAACTATAGCCATAAATGAAAGCCTGGTTTCCCATTTGAAAAAAAATCTATCAGCAATGATCTATCAATAATTCTAAAAACCTAAAAACTTAATAAAACAACTCTGTAAGATGATCTCAATAAATCAGAAAACAAGTTAACGAAATTCAGCATTCACTCCTGACATAAACTCTTAGCAAACTAGGAATAGAAGGAATTTTCCTTAACCCAATAAAAGACATTCACAAAAATATACAATTAACATCATTTTTAAGGATAAAAGATTAAATGTTTCCTTCTATGATTAAGAACAAGACAAGGGTGACTCAATACTTCTGTTCAACAATGCCCTTGAGGTCCCAGTCAGTGAAATGAGTCAAAAAAAGAAATAAAAAGCACTCAGATTGGAAAGAAAGGAACAAAACTGTCCATTCACAGATAGTAAAATCTGTAGAAAAGTCCAGTGGAATCTACAAAAAAAAAAGCTACAAGAATGAGTGAGTTCAGCAAGTTAGCAGGATACATGTACAACATATAAAAATCAGTTGTATTTTTTATATACTGGCAGTGGACAATCAGATATTTAAAAACTAAAAAAATTTTTTTTGAACAATTATTCATTTTTGAGAGACAGAGTACAAGCCTGGGAGAGGCAGAGAGAGAGAGGGAGACACAGAATCCCAAGTAGGCTCCGGGTTCTGAGCTGTGAGCACAGAGCCCAACAGAGGGCTCGAACCCACAAACCTTGAGATCATGACCTGAGCTGAAGTCAGACACTTAACTGACTGAGCCACCCAGGCACCCTGAGATATTTAAGCATTTTAAAGGAATACTAATTACGATGCATAAAATGTATGAAATACTTAAGGACAAATCTAACGAAAACATACATCTGTATACTGAAAACATTACTGAAAGAAAATTTCCAATACACAAATAAGTGGACAGGTAAACTGCGTTCATGGGTCCAAAGACTCAATATAGCAACAACACCATTCCTCCTTGATTTATAGATTCCATGAATCTCAACCCAAATCCCGGGAGGCTTTTTTTGTAGAAAATAACAAGCTGACTTAAAAATTCATATTATAATGCAAAGGACAAAAAATAGCCAACCATCTTTGAAAAAAATTATAGGACTTACATTACCAATTTCAACACTTCTTTATTATTAAGCTGCAATAATCTAGACAGGGTGATACGGACACAAAACTAAACAAATAGATGAACGGAGCAGAATGGAGAGGTCAGAAATAAACTCAAACAACTTTTCATAAAATTACAAAAGCAATTCAGTAGAGGGCAGTCCTTTTATCAAATGAGGCTACAACCACTGAATGTCCAGCGGCAAGAAGAAAAAAAGTGAAGACTGATTCATACCTCATGCGGCATACAAAATTTAACTCAGTTGGCTTAAGGGTAAAATCTAAACCTTGTTCTTAAAAAGCTTCTGTAAGAAAATGTAGATAATCTCTGTGATTTTGGATTGCACACAGATTTCTTAGATACACCACTAAAAGCATAATTCATAAAATAAATAATTTATAAATTGAATTTTGTCAAAATAAGCAACTTCTGCTTTTTCAAAGACACAGTCAAAAGAATGACTAGATAAACTGTACACTGGGAGAAAATATTTGCAAGCCATGTATCTGATACAAGACTTATTTCCAGAAGAAAGAATCTTCAAAACTTGAAAGGAGGAAAACAAACAACCCAATAAAGAAATGGACAAAATTTTGGACAGACACTTCACCAGGAAAATGTTCAGAAATAAGCACATACAGGGATATGCAAATTAAAACCACATCATTAGGGAAATGCAAATTAAAACCACAATGTGATACCAGTATACGCTTATTAGAATGGCTATAGTGGGGAAAAAAAAAGTGACCATACCTGGTATTGCCAAGGAAGGAGAAGAACTGGAACTTTCTTACAGTGCTGGTAGGAATGTCGAATGGTGGAACCATGTTGGAAACAGTTTGGCACTTTCCTTTAAAAAAAAAAAAAATCTACTTATCCTATGATCCAGCCATTCTGCTCCTAGATATTTACTCAAAAGAAAAGGAGATACATATCCAGACAGATTTTTACACACATGTTCATGGCAACTTCTTTCATAATAGTCAGATTCTGGAACCAATTAAAAAAAAAAGTTGAAAAACAATATCAATGCCTTTCAATAAGTGAACGGATAAAAAAAGCTGTGATATATCCATACAGTAGATCACCACCCTGTAATTAAAAGGGACAAATGACCGATACATGACACAACATGGATAATCTCAAAATAATTATACACAGTAAAAAAGGCAGGCAAAAAGGGTGTATACTATTGATTGTATTTATAAAAGTTTCTGGAGAATGCAAACTAATTTATAGTGACAGGATGTAGTTTAGTGGTCACCTGAGGAGTGTGAGGAGTGACCAGAGGGAGGGATTACAAAGGAGAATGAGGAAACTTTTGAGGGTAATAGGCATGTTCACTATCTTGAGTGTTGTGATGGTTTCATGGATATACACATGTGTCAAAGCCCATTAAATTAGTGGAGTTTGTTGTACGTCGACTAAACTTCTACAAAGCTGTAAAAAAGAAAAAAGAAGAAGGTGCTGTCTCTGACACTGTTGAGCCATTCAACCAATGATAGATAGCGGTCTCCCCCCAAATTTTTGATTGTGAAAAACGTGGTAAAGAATTAAGCCATGGCAAGTCATTTTCCCCAGATTTGCAGTGGGAAACAACATTTACTGCTACGTCAACCCAAAACCTTGGCATGCCTACAAAGATTAAAGAAAACTAAAACTTGAAGGGCCATTGCAGATCAGCCACACAAAGTCTTCCCATGCTCCCCCATTAAAAAAAAAAACACACATACAGAAGAGGAAACAGAAACCCAGAAAACTGGAGGGATTTGCCCAAATCTGTTGGAAGATCTGGAAGAGAATCACAGAATCCTGACTCCCAAAGTGGTCTCTTTCTAAGTACGACATACTGCAGGGTGCCATTTTAATGATTATTTTCCAAATTGCATTTTCTTAAAACAGCAAAGACAAAAAAATGTATGTAACACAGACAAGTGGAATTAGCAAGAGGAATGGGTGTAGGTTTCATAAAGGAGGCAAAGGAGCCTTGAGGTACGGGAGAGAAAGGTGATGTTTTCTCCTAGACTCACAAGGCAAACATTAACACTGGTCTCTTGAGGTAAGTAAAGGAAAATGACACCGCTTGCCCTGAATAATTCTCAAACATAGAATTACTTCCAGGAGTCAACATCTGTCTTCGTCAGGTGCTCCTCTCCGCATACGTGCATGCCTGGAATAGCATCAGACATTTCAATCCTGATGTTTCCGAGCGTGTTCACATGTTAAAAGTGAAGTGTAAAAATTCAGTCATTCTGTGTTAGTTGACATTTTTTAAATGGCATATCTTTTTTGGTAATTTAAGACTAAATTTGTTTTAGATTAGGCTTACTCATGAAGGGCTGAAAGTTTGTTTTATTCCTTAAATGTTCTCATCTTTGAGCCAAGGCCAAACAATGAAAATTCCAGCTGAGGTAGAATAAGGAAAGGACTATTTTACCAAGTTATGGGTGACGGAAAACCTTCCTGGCTCCATATGCTATCAATATCCTATGTGTCAAACAAAAGTTAGGAACGTGGCTTTCATCTGTGGGGTTAACTTTATTTTTCTAGGACACAGCACCAACGCACATACTTCATAAAACTTCCCAGCTGAGAAAGAATGATCTCTACTATTCTTCCTTTATAGGAAGAGTGACTCCAAATCCTGGCTCACACGGGATGTTGGAAAGTCAAAGTGACTTGGGGAGAAGTCAATGAAATGGTTGAATTTTGAAAAATATAAATGAACTATGAAGTAAGATGAAAGGAATTGAAATCAGCCTCAGTGACAAGTTAAGAGGATATTGAATCTCCACCAGTTATTATCTTCCAGCCTTCCTGTCCAAATTCTGCTGGAATTCTTTGTGACGTTAATTACACCATGGGGCACATACTGATATTTGCCTACCCAATATCCATTCTAGTTTCATCCCCATAAGCAGAATTAAGTCTTGTTTAGGAGGGGCAGTGTGCCTACCCAGATTACCCTCCCACAATCCCTTGCAGCAAGGGATATCCATGTGACACTCATGTGACCAATCAGACACAAGCTAAGAGTTTCTGGCCAGCGTTTTCCCCTGTTTTCCTACACCCCTACTTCCAAGAGTTTTCTGTCACAGAGAAAGGAAGCCTGGGGGTGCAGCAGCCGTCTGGAGATAAAGGCAATGAGCATGAAAATGACACACCAGTTAGCCAACTGACTTCGCGAAATTCTTTGTCAGGAAGAATGCTCCTCAGGCTTCTCAATCACAGTATGCCCAAAAGAGAACTTAGTATCTGCTTCTAGAATTTTCCTGTTTTGGTAAATGCCATCACCAGGCATGCTGTTGCCATCATCAAAAGCTTGGAAGTTACCCTTGACCTACTCCTCTTACTTCCAAGCCCCTACGATTCTGCCAACCAAACATTGCCCAACATGCTCCTTGTGCTGTCTTTCTTACTGTGGTAAAACGCACACAACACAATTTACCATTTTGACGTATCAATTTGGTGGCATTTACTACTTCACGATGTTGTGCAAACATCACTTCTATCTCGTTCTGGAATATTATCATCATCCCCCAAGCAAATCCCATGCCCTGTAAGCAGTACTTCCTATTCTCCCCTACCCCTGCCTCCTGGCAACCCCTAATTTGCTTTCTGTCTCCCTAATTTGACCATTCTGGATACTACCTATAACTAAAATCATACCATATGGGGCTTTTTGTGTCTCGCTTCTTTCACTCTGAATAATGTTTTCAAGGTTTATCCGTGTTGCATTATGTATTAGTATTTCGTTCTCTCTTACGGCCAAAGAGCATCCATTGTGTAGATATATCAAGTTTTGTTTCTGCACTCATGAGTTGAGTGCCATCCGCTTTGTTTCTACCTTTTGGCTATTGTGAATAGTGTTGCAATGCACAGTTGTGTATGTTTTTGTTTGAACGCCTGTTTCCATTTTCTTGGCAATACCTACATACGGAATTGCCAGGTCGTGTAGTAATCTACATTGAACTTACTGAGGAACCGTCCCTATTTTTTAACCTGGAAATATTACATTCCCACGAGCAACTGTAGGGTTTCAATTTCTCCACATCTTCACCACACTTCTCATTTTCTGTATGGTTTTCATCATAGCCATCCGAATGAGTGTGAAGTACTAGCTCACTGTGGTTTTGATTGATACTTCCCCAATGACTAATGACATTGAACATCTTCTTAAGTGCTTGTTGGGCATCTGTATACCTTCCTTGGAGAAATGAATATTCACGTTGTCTGCTCATTTTTTAAATTGGCTTGTTTGGTTGACAGCTGCTGAGGTAGAGTTCTTTATATACTAGATATTAGATCCCTATCAGACATACAATTGGTGAATTTCTCCATTCCGTAGGTTGTCTTTTCATTTTCTTGGCAGTGCTGTTTGATGCACCAAAGTTTTAAATTTTGATGAAGTCCAATTTATCTATATTTTCTTTCATTATTTGTACTTTTGGTGTCTTATATCTACCTTTGAGTCATTTAATATGTTCAAAGAGCAGAATGATATTTTACATACTTAAATCTGATTATCACCCCCCTCCTTAACACCTTCTATAGTCTTCTGCTTCACTTAGGATAGAGTCTCAAATCCTCTCCATGAACTACAAGGCTTTGTATGACTTGGTCCCTGTCTTTCTCCTTAGTCTCATTTTTCAACATTTCTTCTTGTCTTCTTTACCCTCAGTTTCCCAGGTATGCCAGGCTCTCTTTAATTCCGGGACCTTCTTTTTTGTTTTCTTTTTTTTTAATGTTTATTTGGTTTTGAGAGAGAGAAGGAGAGAGAATGAGCGGGGGATGGGAAGAGAGAGAAGGGGACATGAAATTAGAAACAGGCTCTGTGTTGACAGCAGAGAGCCCGACACAGGGCTTGAACTCACAAGCCACAAGATCATGACCTGGGCCGAAGTCAGATGCTTAACCCAGTGAGCCACGCAGGCGCCCCTACCCAGGGCTTTCTTACATGCCATCGCTTCTGTCGGGAAGGGTCTTCCTCACCTCCATTGTGTTTAGCTAATTTAAATTCATCTTTCTGGTTAAGGATGTCACCTCCCCAGTGTCATCTCCTTTAAATGTCACCACCCTAGGCGCCTTGCTTAACCCTCAGTCTCAAACTTGTTCCTGCTTGTGAGAGGCGAAGGTTGCAACTGGATGTTGAGCAGGATCCTTAGAAATTAAATGCATTATATTAAAAACAAAGCCTTGAAACAACACATCTTGATTATTTATTACGTTGCACTATTATCCCTGCTCCTGAGGCCATCTATACCTGCCAGTACAATGTCCTGGTCCCATATTGTGTATCTCATCCCACCTCTGCCTCCGGTGGCAGGGACAGCCTGAAATCAGTCACGGTGGCAGCACTGACGTGAAGGCCACAGGTCAGAGTGCTACGGGGGTGGAGCAGGGGTAACATTTACCAGCCCACCACCCTCAGATCTCCCTTACATGCTGACGGGCCATCCGAAACTTTTCTCTTTGGCCTTTCCCACTCTCGTCATCTCTTAATTTATTATCTGAAATAGTACGTTGAATGTCGGGGCTTCTCCTAAGAATGTGAATTCCTCGAGGGAGGCACTGGGGTACATCCCATCCCTGGGTGATGGCTGCACACCCAGGACCTAGCACGGTTAATAACATATGATAAACGCTTAATAGTTTTGTCGACAGCTTGTCAACAAGGCCCAAGAAGCAACCTTCCAAACACAGATGGGTTGACGGCAGGGATTCATCTAGAAGAGTATGAAATTTTCCATTTCACTGACTGGGCCATCTTGAGGATGTAAACACTGATGATCATTTAACCACGTTCTGAAGTTTGCCAGGCTTAAACATTTCCTTGATGACTTTTTCATTAGAAGATAGCCAGGGATGGCCCAAGATGCTTTTCACCTTAGTTCTCTGTACAGACATGTTGGTTTCCCACCCTACTGGTTTCCAGCTGTTCAACGCTGACCTCTGCTCCATTTCACACCGAGTTCTTCCTCGTATGTTTTCAACAGCTTCTTGCAAGGACGTCAGTCATACTGGATTACGTAAGGGCCTACCCTTGTCCAGTGTGACCTCATCTAAACTAATTGCTTCTGCATAGGCCCTCTTTTCAAATAACGTCACATTCTGAGGTACAGGGGCTTAGGTCTAACCTATAATTTTTTGGAGATGCAATTCAACCTGTCACATCTTGCAAGTGGCCCATTTCCTGCAGTGAATCCCCAGTGCATGACGACCAGCTGGACCTAGCAGGCTGCACCTCGTCTGTGCACTTCATGCGATCTGGCTACGGGTCTCTTCCCTTCTCCTAGCCCCGGACTTGCCTCTGTTATGAAAGGAGGGAGCTCCCAGAACCTTGAAATGACCCTTCCTCCAAAGACAGTCATTCTGTTTTGTTTTGTTTTGTTTTGTTTTGCTTGAGGATTTAAAGAAAGCCATCCATAGGCCCTACCTGCCAGGGATTGGAAGCTGGCATCGGGGCACAAAGGTATACTCTCTAGCCCTTAGCTGGGGGACCTGAGAGGAGGGAGCCAGTTTCTCTACCAACTCTGCCTAAGCGTGAAAGTGCCGGAAGTGATCACCACTCTCGGGACACTACCAGTGAAAGGTGGTGAGGGTAGAGCCAGGCCCGGACTCTCGGACTTATTCTTTATCGAAGCAGATTATATCCCTCTGGGGATATTAACTGTTACTAAGCAATGGTATAGATTTAGAGACTGCAGAGCTAGAATGATCAGAGAAGTTGTCTGGACCACCCCTCCATTTTACAAAACCCAGAAGCCCAGAGAGATGGACGGGTGCCCAGAATCCTCAGGTTTGAGAGAGGCAGAACCAAAACCGAGGTGATCTCCCTCCTGGTTGGGTTCTCAGCCCACTGCTCTGCTGGCGGCTTCGCAGTGAGGTCCATGGCTGCAGTGACCAGCACCTTCTTCTGTCTATCCAAACTTCAAACTTCGTGTAAAAACGTCAAGACAGGACTAGCACAGTGGCCGAATGTCTCTGTGCTCTCTGACATCCAGGAAAAAAGATGCTATTGTGACTTCTTCCTGAGAAGACAGTAACTTATTTTTTTTTCTCCTGGCTATTAGAATCATTATCATTAGTGGCTTTGTGGGAGAACAAAACGCCCTGGAGCATTAACGAGGAAGGTTTAACTGTTACTAGCAAAATACAAACATCTTGGCAAACAATTCTGAAGGCATTGGGTTTAGAGCTTTGCAATCCGGTTTCATTTTATTTGGAGACTTAGGAAGAATCACACATTGTGAAGTCTGATCAGAAAAACTAGTATCATACCCCAGGCTAGTACTCTTACTTCCCAGAGGCCTATGCGGCTCTCACTGTACATTCCTGGGAAGGGAACTGAATTCAAAGTGATTATCAGAGTCATGTACTGATGTTTCTGAAAGGCTCTGGAAAGTCTCCGGTTACATGTGGCAGATTAAACACTAGCTTTTATCTCCACCATCTCTGGAAATCCCACCAAAATGAGAGGGAAAAAAAGGTAGGCAAGGAATAGCCAGAAATCACAAGTCCTAAGAAAATGGAATGGAGGAAACTATGATACGTCAGATGAAAAAAGTTAGGAGGAGCTGGAAAGAGAAAAATAACTGTTACCTGACTTATCAGACCGAAGGACACAGAACGCTAATTTTGGGGAAGCCGGCAGGAAGGGAGTGAATTTGCCCTGCAGATCCCTGAAAAGCCTTGGGCATCTGAGAGGAGGGAGAGCAGAATACGGCTGAGAAAGGATACATTGGTTGCAGCGAGGCAGGAGGGTCCCTTCCTGACCCAGCAGGAAAGTGGAGATGGACTCTGTGAGGAAACTGAGTCACCGTGGATGTGGTCTAGGGGACCCAAGACAGGGCTGAGACGCCTACTGAAGTCGGTTGTAGGTCTGCGTACAAAATGGAGAGACTGAGCCGCCTCCTGCGTCGCTCTCAGCACACCGGCAGCCAACCAGGTACAATCCATGCAAGGTTAGTGGATTCTGCGCTGGAGCCCCCGAGCAGCCCCAGGTGGACACTGGCAAGTGTGTGGAGGGGTGGAGGCCTGTGTCTCCCAACAAAAGCTGGAGTCTGATCTCTGAACAGCGGCTCTCCAACTTGGCCACACATTGAATCACCTCCGGGGGAGGGGGGAGCGGTGCCTGGGTGGCTCAGTCGGTTAAGCATCGGACTTCGGCTCAGGTCATGATCTCAATGTTCCCGAGTTCGAGCCCCGCGTCTGGCTCTGTGCTGACAGCTCAGAGCCTGGAGCCTGTTTCAGATTCTGTGTCTCCCTCTCTGCCTGTGCCCCTCCCCTGCTCATGCTCTGTCTGTCTGTCTTTCTCTCTCTCTCAAAAATAAATAAACATTAAAAAAAAAATTAAAAAAAAAAAAGAGTCACCTGGGGGGAGAGGTAGGCTCCACTTCCAGAGCCGATGAAATTGCAACGTTTTTAAAGTGATTTTACCGTACAGCCAAGTCAGGTAAATTCCACCTTAATGGAACCTAGAGTCAACAGCTTCTTGTGTGTCCTTCCTGATCTTTTTGAAGAACCACCTTTTAGTTCTATTGATAGTCTCTCTTCTTTGTCCATTTCCTATTTCACTGATTTGTCATCTTATTTCCTTTCTTTTGCTTATTTTGGATTTAATTTGCTCTTCCTTTTCTAGTTTCTTAAAGTGGAAACGTGAAGCATGGGCTTTAGACTTTTTTTTTCCCCTAAACGCAGCATTTAATGCTATAAATTTCCCTTAAAGCACAGCTGTAGCCTTGTCTCACAAAAGTTATGTCGGGTTTTCATTTTGATTCTGTTCCAAATATTTCTTAATTTCTCTTGTGATTTTTTTCTTCAGCTTATGAATTATTAAGGCATATGCCACTTAGTTTCCATGAATTTAGGGTTTTCTTCTGGATATCTTTCTGTTGTTATGTTTAATGCTATTGTATAGAGAATAATTTTGATATTTTAAAGTCACTGAGACTTGTTTTATGGCGCAGAAGAAGCGATACCCTGGTGCATTCTATGTACATTTGAAAAGAATGCACCCCCTGTTGGGTGAAATGTTCTCTAAAGGTCAATTGGGTAACTCCTTAGTTGGGAGTGTTATAAAACCGTCTGTGTGCTGACTCATTTTTTGGTCTGTTCCATCTATTCATTATTGAGCAAGGAATATTAAATCTTCAACAATAACTTTAGCTTTGCCTAGAAATTTCTCCTTTCAGTTCTAAAAGCTTTGTTTCAAGTATTTTAAAGCTATGTTACTGGGCACCTACACACTTGGAATTATTATGTCTTCTCGATGAATTGTCCCCTTTATCATTATGAAAAGGCTCTTTTTATCCCTGCTAATAATATTTGTCCCAAAGTCTACTTTATCTGATATTCCCTCTCTCTAACTTTCTTATGATTAGGAATTGCACTGGCATGTCTTTGTCAGTTATTTTGCTTTTTAATCTACTTGCTTTTATACTTTAAGTTGGTTTCTTGTAGATAGCGTATAGATGGGTTGTTTTATAAGACTGTCAGATTCTTTTGACGGGCTGTCATGATCTCACAGTTTGTAAGTTTGAGCCCCACATCGGGCTCTGTGCCCACAGCTGAGAGTCTGGAGCCTGCTTTGGATTCTGTGTCTTCCTCGCTCTGCATTATCTGCATGATCTGTTTTCTTTGGTCCCTTATCCCTCTTTGTTTTAGTGTCTGTGTTTCATACTGGGGACTCCCTCAATCTGGTAATCCAGTGCTGGAAACTCAAATTTAAGTGTGGGGCATTTGCTCTCTTTTCTGGTTATTGTGGCTTTTCGCGCCATAAGCAGCCAAGTCTCCTAGGACACCCTGTGGGAAGCAGTGCGGGAGGTGCCCCGTGGGACCTAACATGAGCGCTAAAGTATTGGGAGGTGGTGGAGCCGCAGATCAGCTGGAAGAGCTACGACCCTCAGAAGGACGAACATTTCTCGGGCACCGAGAGGCTCAAGTCCACTCCCCACCCCAAATTCTCCATACATGTTTTGAGGGGACCAGCAGCATCGGGATGAGACCAAGACTGTGGATGTTCCCCACAGGGACACTGAGGCAGTGAAGAAACTCAACAAAGATAAATTAGTCAAGAAGCCAGCCAAGAAACATGATGTCTTATTTTTTGCTTCAGCGTCTCTCATGAGGCAAATCCCATGAACCCTGGGCCCAGGCCTGTAAAAGCCTCCAGGTTCCTTTTCTGACTGCCCCACAGTGGGAAGATGCTGGCCAAAGTGGATGAAGTGGAGTCTGTAATCGCGTTCCAGATAAAGAAGGTGCTCTGTCTGGCAGTGGCCGTTGGCCTCGCGAAGATGACAGATATTTATTGTACAACATCCACTTAGTTGTGACCTCCTGGTGTCATTTCTCAAGAAGAATTGGCAGAATGTCCAGGCTTTATACATGAAGAGCCACCATGGGCAAGCCCCAGTGTCTGTACCAAGGCACGGCTTAATAAACCCTAGTGCTACAAAAAAAAAAAAAGAGAGAGAGAGAGAGAGAGAGAGAGAGAGAGAGAAAAGAAAAGAAAAGAAAAAAAAAGAGTGGGGTACTTACGTGTGCTCCTATTGATAAGATAACCCAGAAGTATGTTCCCACCCTAAACAACTAGCAAACTGGAAACAACATAGGAAAAAACAATTTTCAGACTTGGACGACACACAGCACAAAACTGAGGAAAGGAGAAAAATGAAGGGAGTCTTACTATCGCCTAGGCTTTCTGCCTGGAGGAAACGTTCAGACTGTGGTATAAAAAAAGAAGCCTAAATACAGAATGGAATTTAGAGAGGTCAAGGTGGCTAAACTTTTCAGGGCAGAGTACTTAAAAGGGAGGACTTACATAGACCTCCAGAAATCCACATATGGTCTCTCTTGAGATTTAGACTGAATGCTAATCTGCTTATGCCTGCGGTGTGGTTTCGGGAGTGTGGATAGCAACACTTTTCAAGAAAAGAATAACTGACCAGGAGCCATGACATAAATAAATTTCAGATCTTATATAGGTATGTTCCTTATATATATCTTATATATATATATTATCTTACATAGGTATGTTCCTTATAAGGTATCTTATATAGGTTAAGTTCCCACCAGTCAGGGTGGAGAGGTCTCTCAGAATACCTGGGCATTCAGCAGAAACCAGTAGGGTCATGCCTTAAAGGTGGGATTATATTGGCTTTAGGCTAGTGGGCTCCCTAGACCTCCCTTAAAAGAGCTGCGAAACAAACTTCAAATGGATCGAACTAATCCACAAATAACTTAAGCTGCCTACCAGAAAAAGTTTGATATTGTTTAAGGAAATATAAACCCAACATCTGGTGATAACAAATTCACAATGTTTGGTATCCAGTCAAAAATCACTAGCCACATAAGGAAGGAGAATGGGACCCATAACAAGGAGAAAACTCAGCCATTAAAGGCAAACTAAGAATGACAGAGAAAATGAAATTAGCAGCAAGGACAGTAAACAGCTATTTTAAGTGTGCTTCTTATGCTCAAGGATGTAAGAGAAAACACGGATGTGATGAGAAGAGAAATGAATGGTTAACAAAATCAAATGGAGCTTTTTAGAGGTCAAAAAATATCTGAAATGAAATATGAGCTGGGTGAGATTAACTAAGTGGTGCAGAGGAAAAGATCAATGAACTTAAGGATGTAGCAATACAAGCTGCCTGAACTAAAAGACAAATCCCTGAACAGAGCTTCACTGAACACTTGAGTGAAGTATGGGGCAGCTTCAAGCTGTGTAACGTACATGCAGTGGGGGGGAGGGGAGACAGGACAAATCAGACGCTTAACTGGCTGAGCCACTCAGGAGCCCCCAAAGAACAAAGTATTTTAAGAATTTATAATTAAAACCCTAAAATCTGAAATCAGAGAATGCTGTGAAAAAATTTTTTTTAATGCAGGGAATAAGAAAGTATTTGAAATTAAAATATACTGGCAGTAGCTAAAAGTTCAATAGAAAGCACGAAAGGTACGATTGAGGAAGTTTTTCCGACAGATGAACAAAAAGACACAGAGATAGAAGATACAAGAGAAGAGACAAAGCCATTAAAGGATTGATCAAGAGATTCCAAATTGTCAATAAAAGGATCTTTAGAAAAAGAACATAGAAAAAAATGGAGGACGGGAAATTATGGAAAAAAGAAAAGACAATTTCCCAAATAGCAGCGTGAGCCTCTAGATTTAAAAGGACCACCAACTGTCCAGCTCAATGGATAAAAAAAAAAAAAAAAAAAAAAAAAGATCCTTACCACGTAAATCATGACAAAATCTCAGGACACCTGAA
Organism: Paguma larvata; assembly: GCA_030068075.1. Lineage (NCBI taxonomy): Eukaryota > Metazoa > Chordata > Mammalia > Carnivora > Viverridae > Paguma > Paguma larvata. The sequence goes on along the minus strand of CM057826.1, from coordinate 95,147,569 downwards.
CAAATGAGATGTTCTCAAAAGCAGATGAGTGGTCAGGAATTAGAAGGGCACGGCGACACAGGAGATGAGAGGGTCACGGGTAGTGCCTATGACTTCTAAGAGGACGTGACTGCCATCTGGAGATTCATACCCTGACCAACTATCACGTGAACTTAAGGGCCTAACCAAACTATCTTCAAACAAGCAAGGCAACAGAAATTTGACTTTCTATCCATTCATTCTCACGAAGGAATAGAAAGATGTGCTCCATTAATGAGAGTAAAAATGCAGGGCAAGATACAGGGTCCAGAAAATGAAGTCTTTCCAACAAGAGATTGTGGGAAGCCCCTGGGAAGTGCTGGAGGGAAATCCGGGGTTACGGCTGTGCAACACACAGGCCTGAGAGGGACCTTGACCATTGTCAAGGGCATATGCAGAAAAGGGGACAAGGTGACCTGACCATTGACTTGATATGACTGTATCGCTAAGACTCATTGTTTAGCATGTTATTTAGAATTGCGAAGGCAAATAGGAAAAACTGCACAGATTTAAAAATAGTTGCTCGGGGCAGTGGGAATTGGAGATCACCAGGGCCTTGGGGAGGGATCGTTAATTTTTGTTTTAACCCAGTACTTCTGTTTAACTTTCAGAAACTCTTCATTTATTACTTTGATAAATTAAAAAAAACAATAAAAGGGTAAGAGGACTAGAAACAAAAATACACAAACACTAAACCCATTCCTGGCACAACTTCTTGGCTGGTACCCCAAGGACGTGTGACTGTGGCATGTGGTTGGGTCACCCCGAGGGGTGGGGTCAGCTCAGGGCCACGGCATGGTCTTCCAGCCCTGCAGATACAGCCCTAATATCCAGGGAAGCTAGACCCCTGGAAAACTGGAGTTCCCATTGTGAATTTATTATTTATTTATTTTTTAAGTTTATTTACTTTTGAGAGAGACAGAGACAGAGACAGCATGAGTGGGAAAGAGGCAGAGAGAGAGGGACAGAGAGAGAATCTCAAACAAGCTCCTCACTGTCAGTACAACCTGATGCGGGGCTCATGAAACTATGAGATCATGACCTGAGCTGAAGCCAAGAGCTGGACGCTTAACTGGCTGAGCCACCCAGGCACCCCTGACCAGTGTGGATTTTTAAGGGACTGCACCAGAGGTCCAATTTAGTGAGAAATAGAACTGTGAATGCTGATCGGAAATTCACGTTAACAAATCTGCACCTTCTCTCCTTAATAGACAAACACGCTCAAGAAGTCTAATTACATTCAGAAAGTTGCTTGGTAAAGAGGGAATCAAAATGAAGGGAGTTATACAGTTCTCAGAATATCTTGAATGCTTAAATAAAAAATATGATTAAAATAGCCTGGTGAGTCACGTGTTCCTTTAATAGCTATCAAAGATCAACAACCTTTCTCTGTAAAGGGCTAGATAGTCAATGTTTCCACTTCACAGGCTGTCTCTGTCACCATTGGTCAACTCAGCTGTTACAGCTGGTTCTAAGTTTTATCTGACCTGGCGTTAGTTTGTGTGTGTGTTCTGCCTTTTTGTTCAACTCCTATTTTTGTTTCCGTTCCAAGAAAAATAATAGCAGAATTTGCACCAGTGGATTCTCTAGAACAAGTTGGTTAATGGCTAAGATGTCTAGGAGTGTCTATGCATTGTGGTTTGTCATTAAGATTTCATTTTATGAAAGGATGTTTCATGAGATTCTTACATACAAGGACAGTCGAAGGTTGATTGTCTAAACTTACAGATGCTCTTTAAAAAACTGAAGAGGTTTTCTTACAGCTTGGCTATCTGACCAGCTCTGCCTTTTGTGTTCATTTGTTTTCCCCACAATTAAAAACCACAGCAATTACTCAAATGCAAATAACTGAAACAGCAAAAATTAATGTTTGACTCTTAGAAAGTGAATATTTTGCTTTCCACTTTCTGCATTCTGGCTTATTTATTCTGCTGAGAGTAAAAGGGAAAAATAAACAATGCTTTCCAAGCACTATGTCAGCTCAGATGACAAATAGAAGAAAAAATTGTAGATTCAGCCACAGAAAACTCAGAATTTTAGTCATTCGGTACCTATTTACTGGGTGTTTACTGTGTGACTGGTACACATACGGAACAGAGTGCTGGAAGAAACACCTTGGTCCTTGCCCTTTTGTAACTTAAGTCCAGGGTGGAAGACACAGGTTTAAAAAAGAAAAACACTTGGCACAATACCCTCCAGCTTCCAGTTCCATCCACATTGTCACGAACGGCAAGATTCCATTCTTTTTCATCGCCGAGTAGTATTCCATCACATATATATGTATATATATGTATATATATACACTACATCTTTTTTTATCCATTCTTTGGGTAATGGACATTTGGGCTCTTTCTGTAATTTGACTATTGTTGATAGCACTCTATAAACATTGGTGTGCATGTGCCCCCTCGAATAAGCACTCCTATATTCTTTGGATAAATTCCTAGCAGTGCAATTGCTGGGTCACAGGGTAATTCTGTTTTTAATTTTTTGTGGAACTTCCACACTGGAGAAAGACAGATATCACATGATTTCACTCAGATGTGGAAACTGAGAAACTTAACAGACGATCATAGGAGAAGGGAAGGAAAAATAAGATGAAAACATAGAGGGAGACAAACCATAAGAGACTTTTAAATACAGAGAACAAATGGAGAGTTGATGGGGGTGGGGAAAGTGGGTGACGGGCATTAAGGAGGGCACTTGTTGGCATGAGCACTGGGTGTTGTATGTAAGTGATGAATCACTGGGTTCTACTCCCGAAGCCAAGACTACACTGTATGTTAACTAACTTGAGAATAAAAAAATTAAAAAAAAATAAATGAATAAAATAAAAAATAAAAACACTTGTAATTATAAATTGTCATAATTTCCATATGGGAAAAGTAAAGAGAGGAGAATAGAATTTAGACTGTGGGATCTAAGAAGGTTATCTCCTTAGTATCTGAGGTATCTAAGGAGGTCACTTTGGAGAGATGTTATCTGATCTGGGACTTAAAAGTTACGAATAGGAATTTCTAGTTGTCTGTAACTACATTACAAACCACCCCATATCTAGTGGCGCAGAAGGCTCTTTTGTGCTCAAAAATAGGTCAGGATTTCAAACAAGGCATGGTGGTGACGGCTCATTTCTGCTCCACATTTAGGGTCTCAGCTGGGAAAATGAGAATGTCTGGAAGCAATTCACACAGCCAGAGGCTAGCATCATCTCTGGGCTTCCTCATGCACATGGCTGGTGCTGCAGGGGGCTGAATGGTGGCTCCAAAGACATACAGATGCCCAAGTTCTGGTGCCACTACCTGTGAATAGGGCCTGATTCGGAAAATGGGTCTTTGTAGATGTGACCGAGTCAGGGATCTCAAGATGAGATCACTCTGGCCTACGCGTGGGCCCTAAGGCCAATAACCAGAGTCCTCCTAAGAGACAGCAGAGACAGAGGTGAGGAAAGCAGAAGCACAGGGGAGAAGGGAGCATGAAGGAGGAAGCGGAGACTACAGGGATAGATCCGCAAGCCCATAGAGCCAAGGACGTCAGATTCTTCCTCAGAGAGCCCAGAAGAGGGGGCAGTACCAGCTGACACCTTGATTTCAGACTTGTGGCAGATTTCAGAATTGACAGACCATGACTTTCTATTGCTTCGAACCACCAAGTCTGTAGTCCTGTATTATGGCGGCCACAGGAAACTAGTACCGGGGCCTAGGCTGGGATGACTCAAGCATGCAGCAGCCACATGTGGCCTCTTTATGTGGCCTTGGCTTCTCACGGTGTGGTAGCGAGGTTCTCAGACAGAGCTTCCTGAAAGCAAGTGACCCAAGAACACAACCTTCAGGAGACCAGGGCAGAGGCTTTTTTCACCTGGCCTGGGAAGTCACACGACAATCACTTCCATCGTAGGGTCACCGGCTCACCCAGATTCAAGGAGAGGGGACAGAGGCTTCGCCTCCCAACTGGAGAATTTGTGACCATCCCCTAACATCACCTCGAGGACTCAGCCATTTATAGTAGAGAGCAGAATGATCAAGATCGTTACTGTCCATGCTATCCGCTAGCTGTCCATGCTATCCGCTAGCTGCACGTGGCTATTTAAATGTGAAATAACCACATCTGAAGTTCTCATTTGCCACACATGGCTAGAGGTGACCCTGCTGGATAGCAGAGAGAGAGAGAGAACAGGCCCACTGATGCACAAAGTTCTAGGGGACCCTGCTGCCCCAGACTGAGGTAACACTATGGGCCAAGTCTATAAGCTAGAAAATAAATGGCCTTATCAGTGGAATAGGAAAAACTGGCTTTGAGGGCAGGTTTTTTGACTGGTTTTTGTTGCTGTATGCCTGGCACGTAGGACAATTTTTTTTGTGGAATGAAAGGGTGCATACAGAAGGCTTAAGTATACCCTGTGCCACGCTAGAGAATAGTGCCTCAGGGTAGACTGGAGAAGTAGACAGGGGTCAGATCACACAGGGCCTTTCTGACCGTGTGATGGAGTTGATATTTTAAGAAAAAGAACTTGCATAATATCGTGTTTCATATTTTGAATATTTATGAGAGGCCTAAAAAGATATACATTTATTGTGGCTAGTTGGTTTATTTGTTAGTAAAAAAGGCAAGAGACAGAAATCCAGAAATAACAAAGGTTTAACCAAATTAGAAATCTATTTATCTCCATTTATAGGAATGTAGGCTGCTATGGCAACTCTAGAATCATCAGGAACCCAGGCTTGTGGTGGAAATTTCCCCCTTATTCTCCAGGATGTCTACTTTGGCCCAGACAGGAGGAAGAGAAAAGGGATAACAGAGCTTCTGGCCCTCAATCCAGGATTCTCCACATCCTTAACTTAATTAGATCTGCAGAAACCCTTCCTCCGAGTAAGATCGTATTCACGGTGACAGGGTGGAGGTCTTGGACACCTCAATTTAAAGACACGTCTCAAAAGGTGCACATAAACCTTCCACTGTATCCCGTTGGCAGGCAGTTTATTGTATGACTACCCCTACCTTGCAAGGGAGGCTAGGAAGTGTAATCTTTATCCTGGGGAGCTCAGCTAGAAAGGAGAGTTCTATCACTACAGAAGAAGCAGAGACAGGGCATGAGAGGCAGCAACTCTCAGTCTCTGGCATAGCTGTACACACGTATGCATTTCCACTAGACCGTGAACACCTGGAGAATGAGTCGGTCTAACTCATCTCCGATCCCCAGCCCAAAGCACGGTGCTTACCACGCAATAACGCCTTATTGTGTGCCGAATTGCATACTTCTCAATTTCAAGGGTCTTAAATTCTAACATCTTTTTCTGAAAGATTTCCGAGAAGCCACGTTCCCCACCCCCACTCCTTGCCTGCTGAAGCATGATGAGACTTTTCTCCCGTCTTCACCCTGAGAATCTGATGGGGCTCCTGGACGTAAAGAGAAGTGCAGGGTTCCCCCAAAATTCCTCCCCACCCCTGTCTCAGGACTTTGAACTCTCACCCCTAGCAATGTGCCACTTACGGTTGAAGTAATCCCTCGGTGCTGGCTCCAGCTGAGTCTCAGGGTGACGGTTTGTCCCGGGAAATCCGTTCTCTGAGAGGTTCAAAAAAAGTTGTTGGTTTTCAGTTTGTTCGGCCTCTTTTTACTGAAATGGTTTGGAAGAGGATGGATAGGTAGGGTGGGGACAACAAGAGAGAAAGAAAAGGTGAGGGCAGCGAGGAGAGGCAGGAAACACAGGAAAGAAGGACACTCAGGAGCCACGAGCTCTGCCTTCCCGGAGCCACCTCACGTCTTCCATCCGGCCAGGTGGGCATTCAACTGGCCATCCAACTCCTGCGGTCAAACAGTTTTCAACTCTGATTGGTCATTAGAATCCCCTGGAGGGCTTTCACGCCTCCCTGCACTTAGGTCTCTCCTAGTTAGAAACACTTTTGGGGGCTTCTAATGTGTAACTGGTGTTGAGAACCAGCGATCTGGATTCTTGCTCCTGGTGGATGGTCCACGGACAAGCGGCACTGGCATCACCTGGGAGCTTGTCAGAAAGGCAGCATCGCAGGCCCTAACCAAGACCTACCGAATCCGAGTCTGCGGGTTAACAAGATCCACAGGTGATTTCTATACACATCAAAGTCTGAGATGACCCTCCTATAACCCCAGTTACGGCTGTCCTTATGAAGCAGACAGCTCCCCGAGAAGCGCTCTGTGAGCCCTGCGCCCTATGGAACACACGGCCCGTGGAGGAGTCTGACGCAGCTGGCATAGACGACACACCAGCTGTCATTCCCCAAGCATAACATATTTGAGATAAAGAGATTTAGATCCTCCAGCAGGGAAAGGGGCTTGGACCCTTGAGTCTCAAACACCAGTACGGGTTCATCAATTTCAGGGTCCACTAGAGTAAAAACCACTCAAATTCAATTAATTGGATAGGTTTTAACTGAAGAATTGGGGTTCGCTTGGAGGCTAGGGTTGGAAGCAGGCATAAGAGACTTCAGGGGAAAAGCAGAGTCAGGCATGAGGCCAAGACAACGACATTGAGAGTGAGGAAGTAAGAGCAGGAAGATGACAGGTCAATTCATCTCAGGGGTGAGGGGAACACCACAGAGAGGGCTGGTGACCTCCAGCAGAGTGACTAGGCACAGGAAAGGCAGCAATGACTCCCAGGACCCAGGCTCTCCAAGTCCCACTGATGTGTCCTTCAACCCCAGCTTCCTGTTTACATCCATAAGCTCTGGTTGCCTCCTTCCCCATAAGATCTCAGTACCTTGTGGAGTAAAATAATCAAGGGCCTCTGTGTGGCACCTTCCTGCTCACCAGGACTGGTGCATAAAGCATAGGTCCTGTGAAGTGGTTAAGGCCATGGCCTCTGCAGCCACAAAGCCTCACTTCCAACCTCAGCTCTGCCATTTATGAGCTGGTGACCTTGGACAAGACAGCTGACCTCCTTGGGGTCCTTCATCAACTACAAAATAAAGGTGATATAGGCAACCACTCATAGTGGGAAATGAAGAAGGATTTGAAGCAAAGAGTATTATGCTTGGCACAGTGATATACACATACACACACCTACGTATGATATATTATTTACACCGAGATCTGATTTTTTTTTTTTCTGAAGATTGTTCACCATTCCATGTTGCCTGTTAGGTTCCTTTGAGAGTACTAAATGAGAATTACAATACTTAAAAAGTTGTTTTCTTTCTTTCTCTCCCTCCTTCCTTCTCTCCCTTCCTTCCATCCTTCCTTCCTTCCTCCCTTCCTGCCTGCCTTCCTTCCTTCCTGCCTTCCTTCCGTATTTTAGAGAGAGAGAGACTCTAGCAAGGGAGAGGAGCAGAGGGAGAGAGAGAATCCCAAGCAGGCTCCACATTCAGTGCTGAGCTCTAAGTGGGACTCGATTCCAAGACTGTGAGATCATGACCTGAGCCGAAATCAAGAGTTGGATGCTCAACCGACTGAGCCACCCAGGTGCCCCAAAAAGTTATTTTTTTTTTCTGTGAAAAAAATTTGGTGTTTTGCAGTCCTCCCTCACCCAACGATATCTATTAGGTTCAAACTGTAACTCCATTATATTTATAAATTGGTTTTGTATCCTCATTTAAAGGGTGTGAAACTGAAGCTCAGTGGGGTAAATGCTTCCCCCAATAAAATTCACTTGGTCCGAAGAGGCAGTTCTGGGACTGGAACACAGATTTTCTGGTTCCTAAATCAGTGTTCTCTCCACGAAAACAGCTTCTCAAATTTTAATATGCATAAAATCACCTGGGACTCTGGTTAAATGCAGATTCTGATTCGGTAGGTCTGGAGTGAGGCCCAAATTCAACACCTTTCTTTCTTTTCTTTTTAAATATTTATTTATTTTTGGGAGAGCGCAAACCAGGGAGGGGCAGAGAGAGGGGGACAGAGGATCTGAACTGGGCTCTGAGCTGTCAGCACGGAGCCTGATATAGGGCTTGAACTTAACTATGAGATCATGACCTGAGCCAAAGTCAGATGCTTAAGCCACTGAGCCAGCCCGGCGCCCCCAACTTCAGCATTTCTAATAAGCACCCATGGGATGCTAATGCCGCAGTCTGAAGACAAGACTGAGTAGCAAGGGCATTGTATCTTTCATAGTTCTGATGGGGATGCTACCTATTGTTTGGGAGGTCTTGGGTGCCCCTGCTTAGAAGAAATTGTCACACTGAAAAGAAAACTTCTTTCTTAGCTTGGGCTGCCTTGTGCCCACCACGCCTAGCAGCTGTTTTTCCTAAGGATATCAGGAACTGTGCCATTTGTCACAAGAGAATCCACAAGGCTGGTCTTGTGATGCTGTCCTATTCTCTGCTCTTGGGCAGAAGCCGTGGTGGTGATGTCTAGGCCTTCATAAACCCGCATGGAGTCAGCGCTGATGATTTAGCCACCAAGGGGTTGGCCTAGCTACAAGGTCAGGGCGAGTTTCCCGGTGCCCGTCCCCCTAAGAATGACTACAAGAGACAGTGTCCGTGGCAGGATCCCTAGCCCAAAGCCCACGGAAACTACTGGTGCAGTCGCCACTGCCGCCATCTTGAAGGTCTCTCCAAAGAGTTATTTTTAACACCTTAAAGACCTTGTCTGGATCCGGATTGAAACATGGTGGCTATAAAGATATCATTGAAACAACTGGGAAAGTTTGAAAATGGACTCAGTGTTACATATTAAACAATTGTTAATTTGCTAGGTGTGCTAATGACCTGGTAGTAGGTTAAAAAAAAAATCCTTAACACTTAGATTCATATCGAAGTATCAGGTAAGACCATCAAGTATTGCCAACATTTGACCGCCTTTGACCTATAAAAGCAGCAACTGCAAATACCTCAAACGTGGACAAAACAGGAGTGTGTCCGGCACTTTCCTGCTCACCAGGACCAGAGCAGAAAGCACAGGTAGACTGCATATCACTAAGAGAAGTGACACGATGTCTGCGATTTTCTTTTAAAATATTTCTGAGGAAAACAGGATAGAGGGATAGTCAGATGAAACAAGACTGTCACCATGTGAGTAAATGTGAGGCTGGGGAATGAGGATTTATCATGCCATTCCCTCTCCTTTTGTGTTTGTTCGAAATTTCCCATAGTAAAATTATTTTACAGTTTAGTGGTATTCAACCGTATATTATTATTACTTATTATTTATGCCTACAGCTGAAAGAAACTTGAACCAGCCTTGCTGAAACAAACAAGAGAAAGGCTTTAATTGGGCTAGCTGATCAGAGGGCAGGCTGGATGGTCTCAAGAAAGACGGGATTTAATGCCTTCGATACTCTAAGGATCCTTTGTCTCCTCTATTTCTTCTCTCTTCCTTTTGGCACATTGACTTCATTGGCTGAGACAGACTTGTCCAGGTGTGGTGTGTGGTGGGTTCAGGGCTACCCATGGGTCATATGCCCATATCCTTGGGTTTTTGTGATTAGAGAGAAACAAGAGGTCTATCTATCTATCTATCTATCTATCTATCTATCTATCTATCATTTTTTCTTTTGGAAATATGGGTCAGCCTCTCTGGTTTCTTTTCAGGTTCAAGAGGTTCTAATCCCGACAGGAATTTGGAAAGTCCCAGGAACCCCGATTAGCCTAATTGGTCCCCTCAGTAGACCAATCACTGCAGCTATGGTGGGGAGAGCCTGTGCCTGCCCCTTCAGTGGCCGGGAGGACTATTTTCTGAAGACTCGGGGAGGGAGGAGGGCTGAGCAGACAGACGAGGTCTTTGGGTATTTGTACTAGCTATTAGATTATAAGCAAAATTTACAGGTCATGTCTTTTTCCTTCCTGGTTGCTTAGATGGCTTTTTTCCAGTTTTTACTTTAAAGTTGATACAGTTGGTTGCAAAGTTTGTTGCAAAAACTTAATAATAATCAGCACCTTCCATTTCTTCCCCCATTTCCCTTCCTCAGTGGCAACTGGTTTCAACTCTCTGAATTGGTTCTTTCGGTTTTATTTCCACCTATCTAAATGACTTTTTATATTGCTAGGCTTTATTTTTCAGTTTTAGGCATTATCTGCTGATTCCTACCATGGGCGATAAAATCGCTCACACACACACCCACACTCCCCACCCCACATATTCATCCTTTCTATCCCCCCAAATTCACAATAAATGCTATCAGCATCATGTCGATTAATCACTATTTAAAATTCACATGTTAAATATTACACGATTAACATTATCTTTTTTTAAAGAAATTTTCTTTAATGTTTTTATTTACTTTTGAGAGAGACAGAGACAGAGACGGAGAGATTGGGGGAGGGGCAGAGAGAGAGAGGGAGACACAGAATCTGAAGCAGGCTTTAGGCTCCCAGCTGTCAGCACAGAGTCCAACGCGGGGCTCGAACTCACAAACCATGAGATCATGACCTGAGCTGAAATCGGACACTGAACCTACTGAGCCCCCCGGGCGCCCCATGATTGATAGTATCTGATCATGCCTGTGTAAACAGTATATCCAACTGAGCCACACTACTCACCTTTCTGTTCTTCTTTGGGCTCATAAAATTTTTCCCATAGACATTCAGTCCCTCAGTCTCCACTGGTCTAATTTGCCCCTAAACGAATACATTCAGACTTGCAAGGCCTCTATATCTTCATCATGTTGAAGAAATATCTGAAGCTTCCTGACCTACTCCAGTGGGAACCGGACCCACCCTTGCTGGTACCTAGTTCTCATCCTGGGATGCCCCTTCATCATCCCTCCAAGGATCCACTTCCTTTCTTTCCACATGGGATTCCCGGTTTCCTGTGGAGGTGGCCTTCTCAACAACAATTGGGAAAACTACCTGTAAAGCTGGATCAATGATTACCTTGAATAAAAAAAAATTGGTAGCCAGTAAGAGAAAATGAAATCATGGACCATACTTATTGCTATGAAAATTACCTCTTCCACGTTGCTGTTCAAAACAGTGGAAAATACTCTTAAAAAGTAGGAGCTAGTTTCTCTTAGACAGATACATTTCGCTGAGTTTTCTCTGGCCAATTTATTTTTTGAGTATCCACCCATGTCTAAAGTAAAAACTTAGAAACATTTATAGGATGACATATAACTCTGTATTTTGCTTTGGCATTCCTATAGCAGCTTGAAATAGTGAAGAGTTAGAATGATATGGCTGTTTCAATATTTAAAAATTTTTTAGGACTGTTACATTGAAATGCTCATGAAATATTCCATCTGGATAGTCGGATTCGGCTGCACACATCTTTAAGAGAGTTAACACGCAAGTCTGAATTTGAGACTTCACCACAATAATTTCAGGCTGGGACTCCTGGGTGGCTCAGTCGGTTAAGGGTCCGGCCGACTCTTGATTTCAGCTCATGTCATGATCTTGCAGCTCATGGGTTCGAGCCCCACATCAGGCTCTGTGCTGACAGCGTGTAGCCTGCTTGGGATTCTATGTCTCTCCATTTCTGCCCTCTCCCCTCCACAACTTGTTCTCTCTCAAAAATAAAAAAAAATTAAAAAAAGTTTTCAGGTTAACTACACCCCCAAAGTTCATTTGTTTTTTTTTTTTATTACATTTTACAAAATAGTTACAAATAAGGCAGCAATGTGATTGAAAATAATTTTAGGAGGGCCTATAGTTGTGGAAATGTATCAACTTTAGTCATTATTAAAAATATAGAGAGTGGGTTTCTGCGCTGAGCATGGAGCCTGCTTAGGATTCTCTTTCTCTCACCCTCTACCCCTCCCCCACTCACATGCTCCCTCTAACATTGGATATAGATATCTATATTGATATAGATACAGATATATAGATAAATAGATAATCACCTCTTCAACAACGTAGAGAGAGAGCATATAGGGCAGAGCATATAATCTATTTCTGAATTTCTGATCACAGCTTTTTAGGACATGGAGGTATGTGTGCTTGTTGTAACATTTGGAGCTTTCTCAATGCTAACTTGGCCAAATGTTTCCAATGTAAAGAAACGTTCTCAGGAAAGACATCCTTTTAGTGGTTCTCGAAGTGTGGTCTAGAACACCAGCAAATTCTCCTCTCCATCCACCATTCCACTTAGCGAAAAAGTGAAGAGGGGAGAGAGAGAACAAGTTGTGTTTTCACAAGCCTCTAAGTGATTCTGCTACAGACTAGACTAAAGTTTGAAAGCCCTTGTCCTTGGAAAACACTGTAAGTTAGGGATCATGTTCCACTGTTAGGAATGGAGGTCACAGTAGCTGAAAGTATGTATCACCCATAAAAGAAGACGAGGTAGGTGATCTTGGATAGTTCAAATGTTGTATTATTTTTCTCTTGTTGCTATAGAACTTCCATCTCAATGGTTTTAGAATGCTGAGATCTCAGCTATTACAAACACATTCCAGACAGTAAGAAAAAGCAAGGAAGGTGGAGGGAAGGCAACCTAAGTAAGCCATCTTTAAAGTGTATTCTCACATGCCTGACCCGATGACTTTTGCTTTTTCTTATCTGCCATCCCTAGTTGAAAGGGAGGCTGGGAAATAACAGTTGGTTATATTGTTGCTCAGAATAAAAACAAAAACAAAAACACACAGAAGCCAAGGAGAATGGGTACTAGAAGGAACTAGCACCCTTTAGAGCCTTCCTGGGACAGAGTTAATCATCAAAGGCAAAGTTTTGAAAATATTACTCTAAACGAGCACTTTACTAATCATATATGAAAACACCTTCTTTGATCTGTTAGAGGAACGGCTGCCTCCTTGCCTTAGGTAAAGGTCCTTGCCTACTTTGAAAATCAGAATAGCCATTTATGAGAATAAATAAATACAGTTTACTTCACAGAGGCTGAAGCTGTGTTTGATATGTATGGACCAAACATCCTATGCAATTCTTTGACAGGGCGAATTGTAACACGTGAAAAGCAATTAGAAAAAAAAATCCATTCTCTTCGGAATTGTAATTCAGTTTTTCAGAAAGTAAGTAATTCAAGGAAAAGAGAAGATAGATGGATAAAGCATTGTTATTTACGACGGCAAAGGGGAAAAAAAGGAATTTACAATCCAAATGTCCTGTAATAAAGGAAAGGCTGAGTGAATCATGGTATGACCATGAGATAGCCATAAAACTCATGCAGGAACATGGGAAGTGGTTGCAAATACATTGGTGGGAAGAGAGACAAAGCGTATCTGTATATGGATAAGGTAGGAGAGGTATTCAGAGAACTATAATGGTTTGGTCAGGATATTAGAATTATGGATATGAATGGTTTCCGTTTAAATTTCCTTTAATCTGTAAGAAACAATGGCAACAATGACAACACAGAAAGTAAAATAAATTCACCCAATCACTGACCATAATTTTTCCTCAAATCCTCTTCCGGCCGTTTGTCTTCCCCACGATCCGGTCCCAGGTGTCCCCAGGAAGGGCTCGGCTGTTCTACTGGGAAGGTCATACCGGAGGCCAGGCCGATAGACTTCCTGTGTTTTTTACACACCCATACGATTTGACACGCTGATTATCTGTGTCTAAAGCAAAGCTCAAGCTGTTCGTTATGCATCCCCATAGGAATATTTTTCTAGTAGTGAGAATAAATTTGCTCTTTCTCCTGCCAGAATTTCCCCGTAATCAGTTTCGTGAAACGAGAAGCTAGTCTTCCTACTTCATATGTAGATTTGTAGACACCCCCCAAGGGAATAAAAAAATATGAAATTATCTAGGAATCAAGCCTATGGGTCTTTAATGGGATGCTGAATACCCCCCACCCCCAACCACTACTGAAACAAGTCCAAATCCTTCCACGAGATAACTGTGGATTTGTATGGTTGTCCAGTTTGGCAAGAGATGTTAATTTTTATTATGTAGAAAATTCCCCAAATGGCCTTACTTCTTGAGATGGGCTCTGATTTGTGAGTATGACATGCATACTTCTTGCCAGCTAGGGAGGTTGGTGACAGTTCCAGCTTTAGAAAGGGTGACAGAGGAAACCTGGCCACTGGGATTTTCAGAGTGGTTGGGAGGCATAGCAATCAGCAGCGACAAATAGTTCTTAGCTTAGTAGAGCTAGGAATGGTGTTATCCAGAGCAGAGGGGCAGTTCATCAGGAACCAGCGGTCAAGCAAGCCTGAGGGTCCGGTGGAAACATAGTTGAGGGTGCTCACAGCAAGGCAGGAGTCCTGGTATAGAGAGAAAAAGAGTCTTGATTCTCCAGGGACTGAAGGACCTGAGATGAAGAGCTTGGCCTACTCTATCAAGAGCTAACTTCCAGGGGCACCTGGGTGGCTCAGTTGGTTAAGCGTTTGACTTCAGCTCAGGTCATGATCTCACTGTTCGTGGGTTCGAGGCCCACATCAGGCTCTATGCTGACAGCTCAAAGCCTGGAGCTTGCTTCAGATTCTGTGTCTCCTTCTCTCTCTGCCTCTCCCCTGCTCATGCTCTTTCTCTCTCTCTCTCAAAAAATGAATAAACATTAAAAAAAAATAAAAAAAGAACTAAAATCTATCAAGTCATCAAGCAAACAAGAATACTTCTCTAGATAATTAATCTTAGAGGAGAAGTCAATCTGAAGGAGAATAAAGACAGAAATCCTGGAAAATTCTTTCAAATTAAAAACCTCAATTTTGGGTGCCCATATTTTGTGTATAATACACACTGAATTCTTTACTCTGAAGTGAAATTAACTTGCTCTTCCAATACTGGGCAAGTGTCATCAACTGAAAGAGTCTTTGTGGGGAACCTGTACAGCCAGAGAAAGGAAATATGGTAAATTCGAGGGGCTAAGGGCCAACCGAGTGGCTAGGCAGTTAAGCGTCTGACTTTGGCTCAGGTCATGATCTTGTGGTTTGTGAGTTAGAGCCCCACATCAGGCTCTCTGCAGTCAGCACAGATCCTGCTTCAGACCCCCTGTTTCCTTCTCTCTCTGCCCATCTTCTGCTCTCTCTCTCTCAAAAATAAACAAACAAACAAACAAACAAAAAAAAAACTCCAGGGTTTTGGAGCACATTTTTATTTTACAATACCAGAGAATTAACATCTACTAGCAGTACAATACCAAAATGCAACACCAATGTATTTAAAACTCACAGAATGGGAAATACGCCTTTCAAAAGTGATAAAAAACAACCACACAAACAGCTGTAACAAACACATAGTACGTTCACTTTACATTCACAAAAAAGATTGTCTTTTTGTTTTCAGGAAATATGTCAAAAAATATATATATGTGTGTATAATATTCACATTCTGGAAGGCAAGAGAAATCTTAAAATTTAACTCTGCATATTTAAACATTTTATTTATATATATATTTCACTTAGAATAACCAAAACATTAAAAATAGCAGCAACATTGATCTTTAAATATTATAACATTATAGTAGACTGTTCACATAATGTAGATATATTTTAGTAGCTCTTTCATGATTAATATCTAATACAACTTACAAACTTCAAGTCCTGGTCTCATTGCCAAACAACTTAGAATCTAGATTCAATAAATACTACGCAAGGATTGATTATAAAACAAAGACTGTAGAACATTCTCTAGAGCAGAAAAAAATCATACCAAAAGGTTTTAGGGGAAAGTCAGGTCTGAAGGAGGCTTGAAGGCTCATAAGGAAACTGCAGGACTCCCAAGGCAAAAATGATGACCGGACAAGTTCCCTGAAATGTTGAATTGAATCCCAGAAGAAGTGTCACTGGGGAAAACAAGGTACTGCCATCTCTTCGTGGCGCCATGTTTCATGTGAATATGGCATGAACGTGATTAATGACTGGAAAATTTCCGAACATACAGAAGGTAGAATCATTTCTCATCGAGGGGCAAGACAGGGGACCAGAAGACCGAGTTTTCAGCCTTTATGTTTATTCTGACGACCAAACGCATAAAAACCAAGATGTCAGTGAGACCTTCTGTATTTAAGACTAGAAGGTAGGAAAACCATTTCTACCGCTAACTCCCATCCAAGCCACTGGATCAATTTGCTAATCATTTGGCTTAAAAAGAACCCCAGACATGGTGACAGAGGTTGCTTTGTACTTGGATTCACTTACAGAACTTGCTCCTGTAAACGTGGCTTCTTTTATATTTCAGAGGTTTGCCAGAAAAGGAAAATGATTAAGTTTCACCATGGGGTTGGATCTCTATTTTGCTTTGTAATAAGACTACTCTCTGATATTTATTGTCAATAGTTTGTTTCCATTTTCAAACCAGTTCACATATTATTTCAGTTGACTCACACACACACACACACACACGTGTGAGGAAGCCAGGGTAAGCATCCAAGTGTTCACTTTAAAGACCAGGAAAACTGAGGCTCATAGAGATAAAGTGACATAGCTTGTCACAGTCACACACACTAACAAATGGTAAGCATCTTCCGCGGAACTCAGCTCTGTCCAACAGTGACTTACTTTTAAGAACAGGGGCTTGGTCACAGTTGTTTTCCGAAGAATGAAGTAATTTGGAGTAGGGGGCAAAAAAAAGGGGGGGGGAGGGAAAAAAAAGTGTTCCAGGGAAGAAGAAAGGGAGAAGAGTGATATCACTTGGCAGTCAGCATCATACACTTTAAAACAAGCAAGGTGCATTTCGCATGTAGTACGCAGCCATTTTAGAAAATATTTAAATACTTGAGTCTCCCAAATAGTCTCATATTGGCTTTGATTATGACATCCTCACATAAATTCTGAGGCTGGCACTGAAACATAAGATCTGGAAGAAATTTTTACATGAGCTCCATGATTTCCCAAGAGACGTAAAAATGTTACAGTCTGTTCTCAGGACTCCTCTGCTCCTGTCCCGTTTCAACTCCAGCACAACACGGTTACATTGAAATAAATGTATATTTGATTTGTTGTGGTAGTTTTCTAAGGAGTAGGTTTCATAAAATACTATTAGTGAACATTCTTGCTATGCCCTTAAGAAAATTAACTTTTTCTCTCTGTATCTAACCTGATAAGACTTCAGTGAACTTAGAGGTTTTATTATTTTAAGTTTGGGTTCTACTAGGATAGTTACTGGAGATGTGAGCAAGAATTTTAGATGACCATAATAGTTAATTTAGAAAGCCGTCATATTTTACACAATCCTTTTGAGAAAATTCAGTGGTTCTTAGCTTAATGGCTCCATAAAACAAAATTATACTAATTCCACGGTAAAAAAAACAACACAAAACAAAACAAAAAACCTTACATATAATGATAATCTATGAGCTAGAAGACTTAGGTTCAATGTTCAGGAGTGAGATTTTGAACTACTAACCAAGTTATTTTTCATCTATAAATGTGTTTTAAAGAAATAACTGAACTAAAAAAGGAGACCATTCATGACATCGTTGTGTAAGATGATGCAAAATCCTATAACCCCCTTTGTTTCTCTTCAGGCACAACCTGTCCCAATCCCCCCACCCCCCACCCAACCTCCCCAACATTCATACACTATAAATGCCCCACTGACAGAGTCTTGTGACTCTGAATTGAAAGAGTGAGGCACTAATAGGTAAATTATGCTTTGGCAAGCAAGAAACTGGATAGTTTTTCAAGCTTTCCTGAGGTAGTGGTTTCTTCTTCTAATATTCTTTTTTTTTTTAATGTTTATTTTTTATTTTTGAGAGTGAGAGTGTAAGCCGGGTGGTGGGCAGAGAGAGAGGGAGACAAAGGATCTGAAGCAGGCTCTGCAAGGACAGCAGGGAGCCCCATTCAGGGCTCAAACCCACAAACCATGAGATCATGACCTGAGCCTAAGTCAGATGCTTGATCAACTGAACCACCCAGGCGCCCCTCTCCTTCTAACATTCTAATTGTTAAGAAAAGTCTAGGGAGCTGAATTAAGAGACAAATGGAGAGTTGGTCACTATACTTAAACACTACTCTGAACTTAGTGGTTTAAAAAATGTGATTACTGCACACGCCAACACCTTTTCAGTAGAATCCTGATGGCTATGTGAAAAACTTAAGATATTAAGTGTGATTAGGGTAAGCCTTGAAAGCATTGTGTAACTCATTACGACTTGACTTTAATTACCTACATTTCTGAAAAAGTACCTGGCATATAGTTGGAACTCAATAACTATCTGATGATTGACTGTTTCAGATCTCTGATTTAGCTCCGTAAGACTACGAGGAAAAACAAACATAAAAAACACCCAACCAAGTGCAGGCTAGTGGTCATCAAAGTCTAGGTCATTTTGCCTTATGTGTGGAATTTTAGACACCTCTCAAACTATGAGAAGGTCAAGCTCAAATGGTACTGGGTATAGTTTAGCACACAATTCCCTTTAACTCCATTTACCAGATACCTTATTTCTATCATGACTGTATCATGAAGTGATTATGGGATTTTTAGCCATAAATAACTTTTTTGAGGACAAAGTAATCCATTCTCTCTGTTGCTCTTCAAGCTTTTCGGCCAGGCATTTAATCAAGACAGGATCCACCTTAGAATCAAATTTATTAGCAAACCAATGCCCATCATTTATAAGCCACCTTAACTCTGCTGCTCCGTAGATACACACACTTCGAAGGTGGGAGCCAGTGCAACGGGGATACAAAAGGCCTTCGTGATAATTCCATTTGACAAGGCGGGTCTTACTCTGTAAGTCAGACACATCCTGGGCTGACCTAGAAATCTCCCCAGGTATTCCCGGTACCCGAATTAAGGTAGCCCAAAAATGTTCATCAGGTGAGTATGTATCTCTAGACCAGGCAAAAAAGTCCTTAACGAGGGAGTTGTTGAAGATATATTTAACAAACGCTCTACTTAAAACAAAATAAGCACTGCCAACAAATATCTCAATGTTATGAGGGGGGGCTTCCTTGGAGATGTTTGTCCTTATTGGGAGCTTCACATACTCATAAGGCACCTGTCTCAGTTCATGGTGATAAGTGAATCTTTCCATTTTACTGTTAGGGGGTTTTACCGTTTCTAACATATTTGCCCCGTTGAGTTTCTTCAGCTCTGACACTAATTCGAAGTTTGACTTCAAAGGAAAATCTTGCCCACACAGATTGATAACATATTTCCACTGAACCGAAGACTTGAGGAGGTCTGACAAGCAATTTAAATCAGCCTGGAGTCTGGAAATGTGTGCATATTGTACTGTCTCTATTTTGGAGGCAATGAAAACATTGGAGAAGCACTTAGCTAAATTGTTCATGGCCACTTTGAAGGTATCAGGTGACTTGCGGTCATAATGGATGCAGTAAATGTTGTGTTTGTTGTATATGGCGTGGATTAGTCTTTCAACCATAATTGCGTCTTTATGGACAACCAAAGAATAAGCTATCGGGAAGCTTTTCTCCTCCCTCGAGACAGGCTTTTGATGGTACCTTCTGAGGGTCTGATAAATGTCACAGTCACTGGTTATCGCCACGACGTCCTCATCGTCCAAGTCGATGATGTCTCTCCTTCGTATTTCCAGACTCTTGCCGATTTCCAAAGGTGCCTGTTCATAGACACCTGAACAGTTAACTTCATACCTGACTTCGTTCTTAACATTGGTGTATCTGTTTCTTACAAAAGGTGAGGTGCTCAGGGAGTATTCAACCAAGTAAATGTCTCTTTGAGGGAAGAGGAGTCTGCTCACATTTAGAAGCTTCAACAGGGAGAACAACCATAGAGTTAAAAATAAGATGAAAACTTTCTGCTGTGCTGGGTATTTAAAACAACATTTGAATGTCTTCATTCTGTAAGAGGGAAAAGGAATAATTCAGGTGAAATAAGAGAAAGAGAACTAAGAGACCATTAGTTCAGTCCAACGAACATTCACTGGGTACCTCCACGGGCCAGGCAGAAGGCTGGGCCCGAAGGTAAATAAAACAAGGTTCACGCCCTTATGAGGATCCAGACATACATAGAATGGTGATATTTTGTGGCATTCTGTGTTAACTATATCTAAATTCTGAGATATGTTGGTTATCAAATAATAGAAAATAACGTAAGCTCCTAAAATATAAGTGCTATCTGTGCCTCTGCTTACAATATTTGGGAAGAGATGACTCTGGTTTGGGCAGATGTCTAGAGAGCCGGATGTCAGTAAGGGGTCATCGGAGGTGCAAATGGCCCACCTGAGCCTAAAAGTAACATCCATCTTGATTCTACCTTCAGATCCTTATTAGATATAGATCTGAAGGCAGATGGGGGGAGTCCAGTGAACCCCACTGCTAGAGACTGAATGTTTATGTCTCTCCCCAAATTCGTAGGTTGAAACCTAAGGCCCAGTGTTAGGCATTGGGAAGCGGGGCCTCTGGGAGGTGATTAGGCATGAGGGTGGGTCCCTCATTAATGAGATTAGTGCCCTTATAAAAAGAGACCCCAAGGAGCTCTCTTACCCCTTCTACTAGGTGAGGTATGATTAATTACATCCAAACTATGTGAAAAAGCTGGAGACAACACTGCATGTGGCCAGGTGGAGCAACATCCATGATATACTGTAAATGGAAACAAGTGAAATGCATAACCGTGTTTAGTGCGTTCACACGTGTGTCAAGAAAAGATGATACAAACTGTATCTACACAGAAAGAGCACACGTTGGCAACCTTTTTCTTCCTCTGTCACAACTACTCAACTCTGCCATGATAGCAGGTGAGCAGGCATAGATAACTCATCAATGAGAGGGCTTGGTTGTGTTCTAATAAAACTTTATTTACAAAAATAGCAGCTGGCTGGCTATTCTGTGAAGGATACTATGGAGACGCGGTACCGGGAATGGAAGCTGCTTTGCAGGGTAGGGTGGGAAAGGGTGAGGGGTTAGGGCCTTGGGTAGGAGGGAGATGTACTTATCAATGAATATTCTTTTGTATTTGAATTTAAAAAATGATTATACCACTTTTTTTTTTCTTTTTTTCAGATAAAAATAGACTAATCAAGTGAGAGGATAGATGAGTTATTTTGGGAGCAGCAGGAAGGGCGAACGAGAAAGTGCTATTCCAAGGCTTGAGGACAGGAGGGCCAGCTGAGTTCCCAGGGCTGCTTCAAAGAGGTTCAAAAATCCTAAGAACTGGGGAGGTCTGAGGGCCCCATTTGCGATTTCCTAACACATCTCAATAAATCTTAAATGAGGACATAATCATTGTTCCCAGTGTTCTTAGAATTAACAAGCGATCTGAACCTTATTTATTTTTGTAGATTTCCTCATCACAGATCAATTGAACTAACTCTCCTGGCAAGGACACGCCCTCATTCACCTTCATTTGAATCACTCTCATTAAAGAACAACACCTTATTGACAACAGACTGTCCTGCAGAATCTACCCCCCCCCCGCCCCTGCCCCCCAGCCACCTCGCAGCTTCTCCTCAGGTTTCCCCACACCCTGTTTCAGCTCACTGCTCTTCTTTTTCTTTTTTCATTTTTCATTTTTAATTTAATTTAATTATTATTATTTTTAATGTTTATTTGAAAGAGAGAGGGACAGCAAGAGCAGGAGAGGGGCAGAGAGAGAGGGAGACACGGAGTCCAAAGCAAGCTCCAGGCTCCGAGCCATCAGCACACACTCCGATGCGGGCCCGAACCCATGAACCCTGAGACCACGACCTGAGCTGAAGTCGGACACCCAACAGACTGAGCCGCCCAGGCGCCCCTCACTGCTCTTCTCATGCATGCTCTCTCTAGCCCTCTAGATGTTGATGTCTACAAACACATTGCCAACACCTTTACCTCCAGTCCTCACCTGTTGCCCAAGCTTCTGACATGAACATCCAGTTCCCTGACAGACATCTCCACATCTCCACTAGATATCCCACAGGAACCCAGCCGAGTCCAAAACTGAACCTGACATCTTCACCCCTCCTGTGTTGTCTGTGTCAGTTTATGGTGACTCCACCCATTCAATGACCCAAGCTTGAAACCGGAGGGTCATCTGACTCTTCCGTTTCCCTCACATCCACATTAACAAGCCATCTCCTAAATATGCCCAAATCCATCCCCTTTTCTCCATCCCCATTAGCTGAATCGGCACCCGGGTCACGGAATCCGTCAGGCTCATGGCTCTGGGTTCCTTTGTTAGGTCTCGACCTTCTGCTCCTCTGAAGCAAAATGAGTAGGGTTCCATCTGCACTGGCTCAAGGCCAAGGCTCCTGCCGGTTCTTACGGAGTGTGGGGAAAACAACTCCCAATGCACAAGACAACAAGACTTCTTCAGAAGCTTGACCACATGTTAAAAAAAAGGTTTTTTTTTAATGTTTATTTACTTTTGAGAGAAAGAGAGAAAGAGAAAGAGGCGTGAGCGGGGGAGGGGCAGAGAGAAGGAGACACAATTCGAAGCAGGCTCCAGGCTCTGAGCTGTCAGCACAGAGCCCGACGCAGGGCTTGAATTCACAGTCTGCGAGATCATGACCTGAGCCGAAGTCAGATGCTCAACCAACTGAGTCGTCCAGTCAGTCCTTGAGCACATGTTTGCAAGTAGGTGTTGTGATAAAATCTGATTCAGAAGATTCATCAATCCCAAATCAATCCAGCTCATCTTGGTCCTAATTCATGGTACTAGGCATACATAGGAAGGAGCATACATAAATGGCTAGAATTAGAATAAATCTTACCCAAAATAAATTTTTGCTTTGTCTTTTCTCCCTTTACTGGTCCACAGGATCCCTACTTAGCATCAGGTAATAGTTCCCCCTGATACTGCAGTGGTAAAGAGGTTTGCACAGTCTGCCAGAGTAGTCATGGCATTTATGACGTACCATTTAACTATCATCTTCACACTTACATAAAAAGGCAAAGGCTGGCTCCCTGTCCAGTCGCTCATTCTCAAGGACTCCGCTGTACCCACACTTCCCCTGTCCTGTCCCTGTCCTTCCCCTGTCCCCTGCACCTGGAGCACACACTTCCCAATTCCAGGCTGGTGCTAGCGAGTTCGATTTGCGCCAGTGGGCATGGCTGCCTGCCCAGAGAGGGTAGGTGGCAGGGCACGTGTGGGAAGGAGACATGAGAAGTCCTGTGGAAACCGGCTCTGGGTCCATGTCTGAGCTTTGCCAGCTGGGGTAAGAGTTAATTCTAAAGGAACGAGGGGAGGGAATTGGGACAGCCCGGGCATCTGTCTGTCTGATTCTCCCTTCCTCCTCTGGGCATCTTTAAGGAGGGGAGCTCGTATGTCTACAGATCAGCCTTAGACATCAAGGGAACTGAGTGGCCCTCTACTACCACCTTGTCCCAAGTCAGAGTAAAACCCCTTCCCTTGCTTACCATGACCAGAAATTCCTTTGACTGAAAGAAGATGTAGTGTATATATCTATCTATCTATAGATATAGATATAGATATAGATATAGATATAGATATACGATGGAATACTGCTCAGAGATCAAAAAGAAGAAAATTTTGCCAGTTGCAACAAGGTGGATGGAGCTAGAGTGTATTGTGCTAAGCAAAATTAGTCACACAAAGACATACCATATGATTTCACTCATATGTGGAATTTAGGAAACAAAACAGATGAATATAGGGGAAGAGAAGGAAAAATAAAGTAAGATAAGAACAGAGAGGGAGGCAAACCTTAAGAGACTCTTGAGGATAGAGAACAAACTGAGGGTTGCTGGAGGCCTGTTGGGGGGGTGGGGGGGGCAGTGGGCTAAACGGGGGATGGGCATTAAGGAGGGCGCTTGTTACGGTGAGCACTGGGTGTTATATGTAAGTGATGAATCACTAAATTCTACTCCTGAAACCAATACTACACTATATGTTAACTCACTTGAATTTAAATAAAATCTTAGAGAAAAAATAAAAAAGCATTCTTTTCCCCAAGTGAGAAGTAGGAAAGGGGGAAGTGTATAAGCTTCTGTCAAATCCTGAAAAGGGCTGTGGGCCTCTTCCCCGCTTCGGGTGAAAAGTCAGTAGGAGGTTAGAGACCATAGTTCCCAACCAAGGCTCTGGAGGAACAATGAACAGATGTAAGACTAATCCAACGAATTGACCTCTGCTTTTTCCCGGACAGAACCTGTATGTGACACCCACGGTCAGGCGCCGTGGAGGGCGGAGGTGGGCGGAGGGAGGGTGGGGGTGACAGGCACCTGCCCATCGTGGACTGCCTCCCTTCCCTGCCACCAGCAGTCCAAACTTGCGAGTCCCCACAGGTCCCAGGATTGGAGGACGGAAACGAGCTCTTGATGGCTCACCAGGGCTGGCTGGCGCCAGGTGGCCAGTTCTACCAGCCACATGGTTCCTAGGAGACGAGGGCAGCAGGGCCACCTTCTGCAAACACCCCACCCTGGCTCCTTCCCTCTTACAGGCCCCCAGCAGGAAGCAGGCTGGTGTTTTGCTGCCAGGAAGTGGTCTTATAATTACATTACAAATGAGTGCCCACCCACCTGCCCAGGCAAATAAGGAAGCCTGGCCCACTGCCAAGGTCACTGCCACACAGGTACGAGTTCCTAGCGGTGAAGACAGGACTGAGCAGGACATGATAACAAGGCTGGATCGCTGTAGCTAAGCTGATACAAGCTCTTTGGATAATTTGACAAAAAAACAACAAAGATGTTGAATGAAGCCTTTCCCCTCAAACCATCTTCTCTTCCCAGTGCTTCCAGGCACCGTTTACAGCCTTAAAAGAAACACCAGGCACACACAAGGTGCACTCAGCTAAGCGGTTATAACTGTAGTCAGGGCTAAGTGGCCACGGTCATGAGCAGCTTTTCCAGTGACTCTCTTTAAGTCAGCAATTTCAAAACCCAGGACTCTCAAAGAGCACATGCTTGCTTTCCCAGGGACGGAAGGAGAATGGTCAATCAGGAAAGGGAGGAAGGAGTCTGAGTGTCTGTACCGAATACCGTTTAGCTTGGAATTCACCCAAGAATGAGGGACCTACCATTCATATTTGCAGGTTGGGTGGCCTCCGCCCCCTCCACTCCCTTGACTTTCTTGCTCCTTGCCTGCACGACCTGTACTCCTTTCCAGTAACTCAGATAGGGAGTGGGGCACTTGGGAGAGGAGAAAAAGTACGTGGGCTTCAGGATGCCCCAGACCCGGGCTTGAATCCCTGGAAGAACACTGAACAGCTGTAAGACTAACCCAACGAATTGACCTCTAAAGCCCAGTTTTCTTATCTCAAAACAGGAATGAGAAATCCCCTCCTGAACTGCTGTCCGCAGCTGTGAGGGCTCAGGAGACCCGGCACGTGAATGGGGTCACCCCACAGAGGTGAGTACCTTGCCTAACTCCAAACCTTTTTCTAGGTTTTCTAGGTTTTCTAGTACGTTACACAGAACGCGCTGACATGCAGACAGAGTAAAGGAAATGGCTGACCTTCTCTTTTCTGACAAAGTAGGAGGTGGAAACCTCAGAAGGGCACAACCAACAGCTAAGCCCTTGCTCAGGGGCTGAGCTGGAAAAGCAGAAGCCACACAGGGTCCTGCCATACACATTTCCCCCTCTGGCCACACAGCCAAGAATCCAGCTCAGAGGAGACCCCCTTTCAGCTCAGGAACAGCCTATAGAGCGTCTGGACCCTGGACAAGTTGCTCAACCTCTTCCTATCTGTGTCCACATCAGCAGAAGTACATTAATACTAGCAACTACCTGTGAGATTTTGAGATTAAATGGGGGTAATACATACTACGAGCTTTAACACAGTCCCTGCGGTGACCGCTTGGTCAGTGCTGGCTGTGGCTTCGTCTTCATTATCGTCCTCATCCTCACCACCATCATCTGGCCTCAAGCTACTCTCCTCCTCCTTCTCTTCCTCTTCACTGACTTCTTTAAAGATCCTGCCCAAGACCTATGGCTTATTGTCCTATTTTTTAAAATCTACTTTCTATTTCTCCCCAAAGTTCTGACACAAATTCAGTGTTTTAGAACTAATGTCTGAACCCCTCCATGTAGTGCTCCTTACTAATTTAATACCATCATTATCATTAATGTAGAATCCTCGAACAGAGAGTTTTACTTGGGGCAATGTTCTGGGCCCTCCGCATGTATGCAATCCCCTCATCGGATCGATGAGGTAGGTACTACTTTTCTTTTTTTTTTTTAACATTTATTTATTTTTGAGAGACAGAGAGAGACAGAGCTTGAGCAGGGGAGAGGTAGAGAGAGAGGGGGACACAGAGTCCAAAGCAGGCTCCAGGCCCTGAGCTGTCGGCACAGAGCCCGACGTGGGGCTCAAACCTACCAACCGCGAGATCATGACCTGAGCCGAAGTTGGATGCGTAACCAACTCAGCCACCCAGGAGCCCCGGTGGGTACTACTTTTATGCTTCTTCTACAAGGCAGGACATGGAAACATATGGTAATTAAGAAATCACCCAAGGTGAGCAAGATTCCCCATTACCTGAAACTTGAACCCAGAGACTTGCTCCAGAGATGTACTCTTAACCTTCTAGAAAATACTCTCTCTTACAACACAGTTTTCCACAACAGCTTTAGTCCTTGACTAAAATTTCTCCTCAGGACGTCTTACGGATATGTCCTAAAGCTGAAACAGGGATGAACATTGAATTGCCAAGTCCTGAGACCTTTTACCCAGTTTAAGGGATTAAGTACCTACAGAATCAGCCTGCAAGAATGCTGGGGGAGGAACTCATTCTGTTCCCGTAGGAGGAGGCAGGGGCAAGCCATGGAATCCATGAAGGAAAAGAAAGCTAGCTCATCCATGGAACTCAGCCGGCAGTTACCCATGTCTGTAACCCATCCCTGACTACTTACTGATTTACTCGTTCTCGTAAGTGACCAGTCACACAGCTTGGGCTCTCTGAGAACTACTACCTAGTTTAGGAAGCTTTCTCTCCACATGAAGAATATTCCCTCAATGGGCACCTTCAAATTCCTAAACTCGGTATCATTACATGTTCGTATGAAAAATAGGACTTGAAGACTTCATTGACTTAGAAATGTCAGGATTTTGTTTCTTCCTAAAGTTTTCCAAAGAAGAATCATCACTTGAGAACACAAATATAAAGATGAATTCACTAAAAAAAGAAATTCCTGATGTAGTTGGTAAGTTTAGGTCCATCTACTGCAGCTCCTTCATTTCAGTAAGGTCATCGATTCTCCCCTTGACGACACGCTCATCACCAAACCGAGAAAGTTTTCAAGTCACTCCATTAGTGGGAGGGTGACTCAGCCGAGATGTATTTCCTCAACACCCCCACAGCACCCTAAGAGTCCGTAAAGAAGCAGAAAGGCAAGTTTCTTGCCCAGATGGCCTTACAACCTCATTGTTCTAGAAGACCGCAAAGCAAATAACGATCCGACTGTGAGTAGGTAAACAGTGACCATACAAAACACAAGAATGGCATGACTGGTCCAGAAATACAATACAAATGGAGGACAAGTCCTTGAATAATAACGGGTTATCGTCTCAAAGAGGAAAAGGAAACGTTTTTCCATTCTCTGTTTATGAAAGCAAACACTTCCATTTTTTAAAAAAATGAGAAAGTGAGTAAAGTCTAAAGAGGGAACTAAAGCTCACCAGTAACACACCACCTGGTAAAAGCATTCTGTGGACATTCTGTCCTTCTGGACCGTTTTCAATAAAGACACCTTTGTGGGCTTGCTTTTTAACAAGAAGTCTCGCTATATAGACACTGCCTTATCTGTTTTCATTTCATAATATACTGGGATTAAGTCCTATCCTGAACTGTGTCTAGAAATTGTTAGAAAGTAAACAATTTCTAACTGAAGTCAACATACTTTTCTATAGGAAAAAAAACATTTCAGTAATAGAATTTACTTTTCTGAGCCTTCTTCACCAAAGCTCAATTAATTATCCCATAATTCCTGAAACGAAATCCTCAAACTGACAAAGGACTTTAATGAGGCCAAACTCCTCCTTCTCTAGATGAGAAAACAGAGTCCTAGCCGTAATTTAACAGTTTTATTCTTGGGAGGCCGGGAATATGTTTCCTTCATTACATACACGGTTCTATATCCAACTGCTCCCCCTCAAGGGACTAGATGGGGGGGTACTTCTGTTCCCTAGTATCCAGAACCCTCATGCTGGCACTCAGTTCAGCCCGGCTCCACTGCCCCCTCGACTGAGACTGTTGGTCAAAGTCAACAAAAACTGTCATGCTACCAGATTCAGCGGCCACATACCTGTCAACTCCTAATGGTCTATACTGAGCACTAATACTATTTGTGTTATATATCCCCGTCAAAAAACCTATGAGGTTTATTATCCGTATTACTTGTTCTTTATGCCCCCTATCAATATCCCCATTTTCCAGATTAGGAAACTGAGTCACAGAGGATAAATAGCTAGCATGTGGAGGAGACAGGATTTTCAACTCTGGCCCAACTTCAGAGTCTACACTATCAACCACGATTCCAGCCGCCTCTCCGATCTCCTGGCAGGAGAACTCTGTTGGTTCTAAATGTGTTTTGAATCCATCCACACCTTTCCACTCCACAGGAACCACCGTAGGCCAAGTTACCATCAACTCTGCCTCTAAAGGAAGCAACTTCCTCACTAGCCTCCTTCTGCAAGTCCCTCTAATCCATTCTCTGTACTGTTGCCAAAACCATCATTTAAAATCAGACCACTCCCCCTCCCTAGCGCCACTCCCTATACTCAAAACCCTTCACTGGGATTTCTGCTGCACTTAGAATAAAATCAGAAACCCTTTCCATGGCCCCAAGGCCCAGCGTGTTCCTGTCCCCACCTTCCTCTCCAACTTCATCCTATTCCGATCTTCTTGCTCATTACACTTTAAGCAACACCTGCCTTCTAAAAGTTTTGGTTAGTGACACAGAGCCCTACTTCCAGCTCAGTGCTGACAGTGTGGAGCCTGCTTGGGATTCTTTCTCCCTTTGCCCCTCCCCTACTTACCTCCCCCCACGACTCTCTCAAACTAAATAAATAAACTTAAAAAAAAAGTTTCTAGAATACAAGTCTCCTGCCTCAGGACCTTGCACTTTCTGTCCCCAGGTTCAGACCACTTTTCTCTGGATCCTGGAGTTACTGGCCCCTCTCTGTCCTTCAGGCTATTTTTTTTTAAAAAAAAAAGTTTATTTTTGAGAGAGAGAGAGAGAGAGAGAGTGTATGTGTGTGTGTGTGAGCAGGGGGAGGGCAGAGAGAGAGAGGGAAACACAGAATTCAAAGCAGACTCCAGGCTATGAGCTCTGAGCTGTCAGCACAGAGTCTGACACAGGGCTCAAACCCATGAACGAGGAGATCATGATCTGAGCCGAAGTTGGATGCTTAATTGACTGACTGAGCCACCCAGGCACCCTGTCCTTCAAGCTATAATAGAAATAGCCTCTTCTCGGGTTGTCTCTGATTGCCCTTCTCCGGTCTTTCTCCTGACTACCCAGCTCCTTGTTTTCTTCCAAGCACTCACCACAGCAGCAGTGACTTTGTTTGCTTGTTTATGTCTGTCTCCCCCACAGGCCTTGTTCCCACTCTACCTCCAGCCCTGGTAGGTAGCTAACTGGTGCAGGATAGTCGCTCAGTGGGACAAAGTGGGGAGACTCAAGTTCTAGTCTGGACTGTGCCATTCAAAACCCCTCAAGTCACCCTGGCAAGTCATTTAATCTTGGGTAAGACTTTACTTCTCATGTGTTAAATGGAATAATGGTTTCTCCATCCAGCGATGCTATCGCGAAGGTCCTATGACACAGGCATGTCACAGGGCTACAGAAACAACTTTGGTATGCAAATGTCGGGTACCAGAACCTCTATAAGAGGAATGGTTTCTTGGGAAAGCTAGGAATGAGTCCACGTGTTGTGGCTTAGTTTTATTTTTCTAAAAAATTTTTTTTAATGTTTATTTTTGAGAGAGAGAGAGAGAGAGCGAGAGCATGAGCAGGGGAGAGGCAGAAAGAGGGAGACACAGAATCCGAAGCAGGTTCCAGGCTCTGAGCTGTCAGCACAGAGCCTGACGTGGGGCTCGAACCCATGAACTGCAAGGTCATGACCTGAGCCAAGTTGGACACTTAACCAAAGGAGCACCTAGGCGCCCCTCGTCTTATTTTCCTAAAACAGCACATGCATGGTTTCCTTCTTTCTGACGTTCTAATTATTTTTTGTTTTTCCCTCCCTGACAACGTTCTCCTTTGTCCATGTCTGGCGTATATATTGCTCCTGAAGACATGCACCTGTCTTGGATCCTGAAAGACGGGAAGAGTTATTCTAGTTAACCGTTAGAGGCTTTTTTTTTCCCCCTCTGCTGCTCATTATCTTTTGAAAGACTGATAACTAAAGAATTCCTTATCTTTTAGAAGTTATTTGTTATTTTTGTGCTTTTCCACTAGGAGTTTTGCCAATATTCGAAGGCTGCTTCCTTACACGCCTGTTGAAAAGTTTAGATTTCTGCATTAAAAGTGTATATAATTATTATGTGTAAAAAAGAAGATACCTAAGGAAGACACATCAACCAGTTCTGCGCAGTCACGTTCAGCTAACCAGCTTCTGTAACTAGGCCTGGCAGGAGCTATACGATCTTCCCCCCGGTTCAGTATGTTTCGGGCTAATGCTTCTCCAGACAGTGCGAAGCTGCGATGACTCGTTCTGGCGTCCCTGCTCGGCAATGCCATCCCCAAGGACCACGTCCGTAACAAAGCGGGACCGAGCGCCCTACAGCGGCGCGAGCACACCAAACACGGCCTCAGCGAGGGCCTCTGCCAGCGCTCAGGTGCTCAGCTGCTCAGCTGGCGGAAACGGTCTCCGCGCAGGACAGCACTTCGTCCCTCATCCCAAGGGGATGTGGCGGAGGCACTGGCAGGACATGGCACAACCGACAGTTTCCTGCACGGGCCCGGCGCTTCGGCTTGTAAGTGCACACACCGTGGTCAGCACCTTGGAGAGTAAAGGTCTGAAGGAAAATGCTGGGCGTGAACCTCGGTTTGTCAACCACCTCTTTACCACCCTTTCAGCCAGGGACTTGACTGGAGCCTCTTAGTTTCGGGGAGATGACGAGCAACCCACATCAGGAGGTATTTACCAGACGATGTTCCCTCAAGGTCATCAGAAATCTGGACCGCAGCAACGGAGCAAAATAAGTGCAGAATTCAGCCAGGGTTTTTTATAGTCACAAGAATTGGGAGGTAGCCAACCCGGTTCTGGCTTTGTTGCATCTGGTTCACAGGGCAAACATCAAAGGCTGGCTGTGTGTATGACTTTTTTTTTTTTTTTTGCTTCTTTTTTTGTTGTTTTGAGAGAGAGAAAGAGAGAGAGTGAAAGCAGGGCATGGGCAGAGGGAGAGGGAGAGGCAGAGAGAGAATCCCAAGCAGGCTCCATGCTGTCAGCACAGAGCCCTGTTGGGCTCAATCCCAAGAATCCGTGAGATCATGACCTGAACTGTAATCAAGAGTCAGACACCTAACTGAGGGAGCCACCCAGGCACCCGTTTTTTAAAAATGTTTATTTATTTTTGAGAGAGAAAGAGAGAGAGAGCAATCACAAGCAGGGGAGGGGCAGACAGAGAGAGACACACACAGAATCTGAAGCAGGCTCCAGGGTGTCAGGACAGATCCTGACTCGGGGCTCAAACCCACAAACCAGGAGATCATGACCTGAGCCCAAGTTGGACACTTAACCGAATGAGCCACCCAAGTGCCCCCATGCACCCATTAGTATATCTTATGGGGCAAAACTACAGGGCAAAGTCTTTAGCAGGAAGTCTAAAGGGCCATAAATGATACTACTGAATGAAGTTTTCATTTTGTAATGGTTTGTGCCCCTCATCATGTTGCAAAACATTAAGAGCTTTTTTTCTACAGGAAAACAAAAAACAAAAAAGGAAGGGTGGGATTTCAAAAATATCTATGCTCTTAAAATTTTAGCTCGGACGGAAACAGCTTAAATAAAACGTTTCTTCCTTTTTAGATATAGAAGATAACAAAAAAAGGTTAATTAATGTCTTTGAACTTTGCCCCTCAAGCTTTACGAACACCAATCTTACATTCCTGTCTTAGGTTCTCCTCTTCTCGGCCTTCCGCACTTAGCTGGACACAATACAGAATCAAAACATGTTTAATATTCTAGATGTATGATGTGGGTTGAGAATATCTTGTCTTCTTTTTCTACAAAGAAAAACTGACTTGAAAACCACTGGTGTCTTTCTTTTAAATGTATGTTTCATGTGCTAGAAAGAGAACCAAATCTTCCCCCACCCAAGGTCTGCATGGTGTATAATTCACCCCCCACCCTGAAATTTCTAGAAGCACTTATTTGCTGTTATAAGGCTAACTTCATATTTTATACTGGCCAAAGTGCATGCCTCAAAGGTAGCAGCCGAAGAGGTACAGTAACTCTGATTTCCACCTGTGCACTTGACCTAGAATCTTTAATGTCCGTAACGACATCAGGGACGCAACGTGGCGGTAAACAGATGGGAATGAAGAGTATGGACGGCAGAGATGGCTTCCGGCCAGGCCACACTCTCCGTGAATGGATCGGACACACTCAGTTTTACGTCTTCAGAAGAGCTCCTTTATTTGGTGGGTTTTGGCGATGCGGCAGGGGGCTGAGCTGGAGACTTCAGCACGCTTCTGTACTTCTACTAAAAAATTCAAGACCAGCTACTCTGCCAGGACTCTACCGTTCCCTAAGATCCGTGTTCTCAGTTTACAATGTATATATTGCCCTGAGAGATGGTGTGGGTATTGCTGCAGCCAAGTGAAGACCCAGGAATTTAAAATTGACATAAACGGGTGGAACGAAAAAGAGCAACGGTGCTTGAAAGAATCCTGCCCGAACAGGAATTTTAAAAGCAGGGTGTCATGTAAAGTGTCTCCAGAAGTCAGATCTAGAAATGACTCCAGGAAGCTGTCCAGTTGGCATCTGCTACATGGATGTATTCTAGCAATGGTTTTAATTAGGATAACAGGTCTCTCAGCATCAAGGTTTAGACTTTGGATTAATAAAATAAAAAAGTCAAAGACTTTAGTTAGAAACAACTGAAGCAAACTTATACGCCAACGGTGTAGAATGCAAAAGGAAGACCCAGACTCTTCAGATGCTCACGCGGATTATAATGTTACAATCATTATGTTTTTTTTTAAATTTATTTTTGAGAGCAGGAGAGACAAAGCATGAGTGGGGGAGGGTCAGAGAGAGAGAGGGAGACACAGACTCTGAAGCAGGCTCCAGGCTCTGAGCCATCAGCACAGAGCCCGACGCGGGGCTCGAACTCACAGACTGTGAGATCATGACCTGAGCTGAAGTCGGCCGCTTAACCGACTGAGCCACCCAGGCACCCCTATATTGTTACAATCATTAAAACAGTCTGGTACTGGTTCCAGAACACAGATCAGGGAGATGAAGTTCAGAAGCAGACCTGGTACGGTAGGACTTTATCTACGGCTCTGGTAGAGACGGCCAGTTGCTTTCGATTATCGATCCTCCCTTCCTTCTTTACTAAGCGAACTCCTACACCACTGATGGCAGAAATAAGCCCTTCTAAAAGCTTTTTTCTTCACCCTCCACTGTAGAGCAACAGTCAATAACGTATATTGTAGTGTAGCTGGGAAAGTTCTTTAAAGGAACCTGACTCAGGGGGAGGTATGCCATTTTGTTCTCTTTTCTCCTTTGCCCACTTTTCTGCCTGGAAGTCTGACATGATGGCCGGAGGTATAGCAGCCATACTGGGACCATGAAGAAAAGGCTGGGAGAGTATCAAAGACCTCAGCCCTGAAAGCCTCAGACCACTGAACCAGCAGCAGCAAACACCCACTCTGTATTTTTTGTTTATTTTTTGTTTATTTTTCCCGTATTTGTTATACGAGAAAAATAAGCCCTTACACGTTTAAGCAACTTTGCCAAGATGCACTTTGGAAGATGACCGTATGAAAATGGTAATGCTTCATCCACAGTATCACACAAACACACGAGCAAGATTAAGCTCAAATGTCAATGAGGTTACAATATGGGGTGCCTGGGTGTTGGTTAGGCGTCCAGCTCTTGGTTTTGGCTCAGGTCATGATCTCACGCTTTGTGAGTTTGAGACCCGCATAGGGCTCTGCGCTGACAGCATGGAGCCTGGGGCCTGCTTGGAATTCTCTCTCTCCCCCTCGCTCTCTGCTCCTCCCCCATAAATACGTAAATATTTAAAAAATGAAGAAACATAAACTAGGCTACAACTACTGGGTACAGCTACTTGTACAACAGTACAGTCTGTAAATGGTCAAGTGTGAAATTATGTCTCAGGTGAGGTAAACTAGAGGCAGGTGGAGGCTTCGGGTAGCTATCGGAAGGAAAGCAGATGCCACGATTTACCAAACTGACTCTGACACTGGCACGAACTGTACAGCCTGCCCGCCACGCTTCAGGTAAAGCACAACACAGCTCTCCGCAAACCTCTACTTTGTACGGTTCTGGTCACAGGCAGGCGGAAGGCCCCACGATCTCTCAAAGTCAACTTGCAGGCAGGCTGCCTTCTTGTGAGCTTGTTCGTAACAAGCTTGTTACTTGTCAAGGAAGATAACAGCGCCACTTAGGGTGAAACATGCTGAGGAGTTCCGAGCCCCCCTGCCCCCCTCCCTGACCTGCCTGACCCCATTCCTCTCTTCCCTGCCGCACCTGACCCCCCTGCATCTCACCCTCCTGCTCTACCCCTCTATGTCCAACATAAGCAGTTTGGACCTTGAAACCAGTGGTTCTGAATTTAAGTCGTGACTTCACTAAGCTGTCAGCAGTCTAGCCAGTCCCCTGCCTCCTCACCTGTGAAAGAGGCCAAGGTGCTAACTCAGGTGAGTGCTGTGACAGCTCACTGAGCTCAGGCACAGTGCACCTTCTGGCAGGAAGAGCAGACGGCACATGGGGTGCATGACAGTAAGGCGTCAAAAGCATTTAAGCGAGCAACAGCTGGAAGAGGGGCACCAGTACCACAGTCCAGGGGCCGTTCTGCAGATGAGGAGGCCTGGGCTCTTCCTCAACGCGCCACGCCCACTCCTGCCCCCAGACACCACCTCCGGGGGCAACCGCCCGGGGCTCCCCATTGGGCAGGATGGCGCAGAGCCCGTAGCAAAGCCTTTCACATTCGCCTGCTCCAGGGGAAATCAGACGGTGCCCACGGCAATATTCCTACAACTTTTCTGTAGGCTTGAGATTTTTCCAAAATAAAAAGGATTTTTTGGTCTTTTTTAAAGGGGGAATCACAGGGGTAAACGGGAGCGCGCAGGACTACAAGCCTTCTAGAGTCCCTGCCTAGATTGAGGGAGACTGAGGGGACTCCTTGATAGTAGCGTGGTCTTAAACACATCTGTAAGTCCGGTGTCACTGCTGTCTGCCTTCTGTAAGTACGTGTTCCGCGTCTTACCTGGTTCACTACTTTGTTATAAAAATATCTTCTCTCGTTCCCTATTTGTGAACTAGCCGATGACCAAAAAAACATTCTTTCTTTTATTATTTTATTGTGGTTATATATATTTCACATAAAGTTTTACCATTTTAATTGTCAGTGTTAAGAAGTCTCTGCTTCTCAGTTTTCCTAGAAAAGCCATTCCATAAATGCCGGAGGCATCATGGGGGGATGAGTGTGTGGACAAATGGCGGATGGGTGGGTGGATGGGTGGATGGGTGGGTGGAGACGTAGATGGACATGGATGGGTCAACAGTTAAAATTTTAACCCTTTTCCCGTTCTGCAGCATTAACTGTGTTCCCAGTATTGTACAACACCTCCATCCGCAGAACTCTCTCATCCTCTCCAACGGAAACTCTGTACCCCCGAAACACTGACTCCTCATTTTCCCCCTTCTGCCGCTCCTGGCAACTACTCCTCTACTTTATCTTTTTATGAATTTGATTCCTCGGGGAACCTCGTAGCAGAGGAATCACAGTCTCTGTCCTTATTTTACTTACTATCATGTCTTCAAAGTTCATCTACACTGCAGCAGGCATCAAAGCTCCTTCCTTAGAAGGCTGAATGACACTCTATCGTACGTACATACCACACTTTGTTTAGTCATTTGTCGGTGGACGCTTGCATCACTACCATCTTTTGACTATTATGAATAATATGGATAGAGACGTGGGTATACAAACATCTGTTCACGTCCATGCTTTCAACTCTTTTGAACGTATCTTTTATACACACTTTCATTCTTATATATCCTACTTCTATCCCCCTTCAGCTGCTTGCCTGTTCACCCAGCATGTGTGTGCCCACTATGTGCTGGGGAGGCGCTATGTTAGATTCTGGAGAGATACTAGAAACTGTCCTGCCTGGAGGGATCCAGAGAGAAAGAAACAGCGAGGTCCTAGGTGACCTAACGATACAACCCAAGAAATCCCAGCAAGCCTCTCAGAACAGAGAAGTCACTGGGTAGCGTGTAGAGATGGTTTTTATTCAGGGATTTTTTCCTTGGTCCAATGTTAATTCTACATCCCTCCTTTTTTAGGATCTGTCTCTGGTTCCACGCCCCCTACCTTCAGCTCCATAAT
This sequence comes from Paguma larvata, assembly GCA_030068075.1. Taxonomy (NCBI): domain Eukaryota; kingdom Metazoa; phylum Chordata; class Mammalia; order Carnivora; family Viverridae; genus Paguma; species Paguma larvata. The sequence continues at coordinate 95,111,354 of CM057826.1, read as the reverse complement.
CTCCATATATTCTAGTAGTACTTTTTCACCATCTTGTCTTTGGAACTTGATTTGTGTCGACCTTGAGTGCCACGCCACTTCCGTCTCTCGACCCATCTGATATGATATCGGGCTCTGCCTGCCCGAGAATAGGGCGTGCTTCTTGCTGGCATGGCTACAGGAAGAAAGAACCTGGTGGCAGAGGGTGGCCGGGCAGAGAGAGCCCTTCCTTGCTGCACCCAGGAGGCACGTGGGGGTGTGGAGAAAGGACACAACAGGGCAAATATTCCCAATACGCCACTGTGATGCAGAGGAGAAGGAAGAGAGGAGGAAGCTTGGCCAGCACAGGAGCTACGCCAGGGCTTGCTCTTCCTGGTCCTGGGCACACCTGGCCACCGTCGGCTGCAGCCTGAATGAGCTCTGTCATGGGCTGTCTGGATCTGGAAAATGACCAGGAGAAACACCAGGGTTTGTAGGACCTTTAGAAACAGGTCCAACCTATCCAAGAGCAGACAGGCTGATTGAGTCTGAACACAGACAGGAAGCTCTCCTCCAAAGGGACTATCTCATCTGCTTTCCCCTTAACTAGAGGAGAAAAACAATACAAGGGACTGGGGAAGGAAGAAAAGTAATCAGACAGCTAGAAGTACAGAGTATTCCTAGCGATTCACTTGAGGTTACAAAGAACTCCCTTATCGCCAGGCACTGTTCTTCTGCTTGCCATGGTAAGGGAGCACATCACATCAAAAGATGTTCGGTAGCATCTTGGAGGAGGGATAGCAGCCTTGGCTTTTATTGAGAGCTTTGCGGTTTGGTTTAAGGCTAGTCTTTCAGTACAGGGGGAGGGACGTGGGAGAGGGCTTGAGCAGGACTGGATAAGGATCATGAATGAGAGAACAGTGTTGGATTCCAGGCACTCTTTTATGCTCTAGCAACCATGGCTAAAAGCATTCTTGCCATAAAGTTGTTCTTTCTACATTTTTTTTTAATGTTTCTTTTATTTTTGAGAGGGGGGGGAGGGGCAGAGAAAGAGGAAGACACAGAACTCAAAGCAGGCTCCAGGCTCTGAGCTCCCAGCACAGAGCCCAACACGGGCTCAGACTCATGAGTGGCAAGATCTGAGCCAAAGCCAGAGGCCCAACCGACTGAGCCACCCAGGGGGCCCTGCTTTTTACATTCTTAAACTCTGTTTGTGCTGTTATCTAATCGTACTCCTTTAAGAGTCATACAAGGACAAAACTGGACACTAAAGAGATTTTAAATAACCTGAATCTCTTGGCTAAAAATGTATGCTTTAGCACAAAACTCTCTTGAGGTCTAGAGCTTGGTGGTGGTCGTGAGGGGTGGGGTGAAGGAGAGGGAAATGACAAGGCACAATTACTGCTTCCTATTGTTTTGAAATCTCTGAATTCATCTTAATCGGACTATAAAGAAGCTGAAACTTACTTCTGTGTCACCTAAGAAAACCCCGTAAGCTGACAGTATAAACAAATTCGGGAGAGGACAATAATCACAGTCATGAAGTCTCTGGCAGGTGGCTGAATGGGCTGCGGGATAGGGGGACCCGGAGGCTGGAGTCAGAAAATACGGTCCCCCCTCGTCCTCTTCTCAGAGCAGCCCCATGAGGGACGCTTCAGAGCAGCTGTCATTTCAATGCAAACAACGATGGGGCTGATGACAATTCTTCTGATGTCAGCTCCACAAGGACCGCGAAAGATGCCAAGTTTTTAAGCCTCATTAACTGGGAGGAAGGCCTCTACCAGAGCTACTCACACTGTTATTAATTCCTCTGGCCAGGACATCAGCAGCCAGATCAGCAGAGGACACGAAGGTTTATACGAAAGAGGACAGAAGGAGCATCCAAACAGATTTGGACAGATTTGAATCCAGTAAGTTGCCATCTAACGTCGATAAACACAGACATCAGCGCTTAGGTCCAAGAAATTAACTGCTCTCACAGCGGGTGGAGAAATGGGGGTTAGCAGGAGCATCTGGAGAGAACAGTTCAAGATTTGGCGGACTGTGTGTTTGGGAGGAGTAACAGTTTGTTGGGGATGAGACTGCCAAAAGATTTTTTTATTTTATTTTTTTAGCGTTTTTATTTTATTTTTGAGAGACAGAGCTTGAGCAAGGGCAGGGCAGAGAGAGAGAGGGAGATACAGAATGTGAAGCAGGTTCCAGGCTCCAAGCCGTCAGCACGGCTAGACGCGGGGCTCGAACTCATAGACCGTGAGATCATGACCTGAGCCGAAGTTGGCCGCTCAACCGACTGAGCCACCCAGGCGCCCCCAGAAGATTTTTTTTTAAGGCGGCGAGTGCAAACCCAAACCCAAATCAGTGTGGTCCTGGGCAGCAGGAGAACCACAGGGCTGCACAACCTGACAGCCTAGAGTGCCCTTAGGAAGCATCTTCCCCGACGTTAGACCCTGGAGGGGGCTTTGTGTCTGGGTACAAACCCCCCACAAGGACAGTGACTGGCAGAAGTTAAGCAGAACAGGGAGAAGCTAGCGAGCACGAGAGGGAAATCGAAGGTCAAGACTGAAGAAATAAAAATTTAAGAGGAATGAAAGCCAGCTCCAAATATTGAAACACCGGGTGCGGGGCCCCATCCCCAGAGGTTCCCATTCAGCACATCTGGGTGGTCTTGGAATTTGCCTTCCCAAGTTCCCAGGGGAGGCTGATGTGGCTTGTCCAAGGATTTTACTACGACACAACGGCCATTCCCAGTCAGTCCAAATTAGGGAGAATTTATTGGTTTTAAAATCTCACACATTGGGACACCTGGGTGGCTCAGTCGGTTAAGCGTCCGACTTGGGCTCAGGTCATGATCTCACGGTCTGTGAGTTCAAGCCCCGCGTTGGGCTCTGTGCTGACAGCTCAGAGCCTGGAGCCTGCTACGGATTCTGTATCTCCCTCTCTCTCTGTCCCTCCCCTACTCACACTCTGTCTCTCTCTCAAAAATAAATAAACATGAGAAAACCCCCACACATTTATTTTTAAGATTATGCTCTTTTTAAAATTTTATGCTGCTAAACACAAGCTTCGCCTTTACTTCTGACCCTTAGCATTTCTTATTAGTTCAGCTTCACAGAGCAAAATCCTGTTTCTGTCTCTGCTTCACTTCTTGGCATTTTATATAGCTGGCAGTCTCCTGGTCTTCTTCCACGCATCCTGTCCTGATGGATTGTATTCAGGAGGTCAAGCCTCATTACATATTAAAATGTGACCTGCTTCCATCACATGGTATCTGGCTTCCCACATCTTTTGAAATAGTAAATATTGATCTAGTCCTTTCCCCCAAAAGCCCACACCCAGCCCACCATGCCCAGGAGCCCATTAGATTTCAAACCAGCTGCATTCAATTCCTGATTAATTTTATTTGATCTTATGTACTTGAAGCCTTAGCCTTTTGATCCCAGTAGGAAAATTACCAGCATATGGAATGCCTATAAAATGACATGCAAAGCAATGCAAATTAATCCAAAACATACACGTCTAAATTGCTTGGGAAGTCTGTAAGCTCTGACATTGATAATATCTGTTTTGCTTCTCTACAGTCTGGTGAGCAGTGACCAGATTCTTTTATTACAATTAATTTTATATAGCATCCAGCACCTGACACTGGTTAGGCTGCTAAACGGAAGGCACCCCAGTCCATGACTCAGGCAAAAGGGCTTCTAGCCTGAACGTCGCCACTGTTTGGTTCTATGGCCTTGTACAAGTGCTCCGAATTCTCTGGTTCTGAGGTCCTACATCTGGAAGTGATGAGGTGACATTATCATAAAACCGCCAGCACTGAGGCTTAGAGGCCGGCACGGTGCACATGTCGTGTACCCGTTGTGCCTGCAGGATGCATGTGTGCAATCCTCACCGCAGCCCATGAGAAGATTCCAGTGAGCGTGCCCGCCGTCCGTGTGCTGTCATTTCAGAAACCAGGAAACTCATCAGGCAGGAAGCGACGCGGCCAGAACCGGGCCTCGGCAGCATCGCTCCAGGGGCCGCTCAGCTGAGCGGCTGCTCTGTTGCCTGATTTCCATCTGTGTTTCCACTACACATTAAGTTTGCATGATCTACTGGGTAAAAGTTCACATTTCACAGTTGTATTGAAGAGAGCGTTTTTAAGTTTCTTGTCTTAAGTGACAGCCCTGCATTAGTTTGAAGACAGTTCTCTCTTCTGCTAAACATTGAGGGGTACTGCGTTAGAGATAGTGTGCCCCAGACTTCTGCTTACTGGGAACCTTGTAAGGGTTATGATTGCTGAGAATTCTGTTTTGATTGCTGTTTGCTGTGAACACTGTGAAACTTTTCTTGGGGTGCTGTGAGGCCTGTTTAGTTTGCTATATATTAGACTAAGTTGCTGTGTGTTAAATCTCATTAGGTATTAGATTTAGAGACTTAGGAATGCACTAGACTCCTGGCCCGTTTGCTGTGATTGCTGTGAACCCTGTTTGCTGTGTTAGAGAATTGCCATATTGTGAAAGTTTAGTGCTGTTAGGGCTAAGGCCACTCCATTTTGGTTTAAGTTCCATCTTAGAGTAGTTCTGGGCCCCAAGTTCCAGGAAAACCAGTCACCCTGGACTCTGCCCTGGGTTCCAGGAAACAGAGTAGCCAAAAGGCTGGACCCAGATTAGCAGACCCTGTCACCACCCCGGGTGGGACTGGACCCTGATTAGCAGACCCTGCCTCCACCTTGAGTTCCAGGGAAACCACAGGAGGTCAGATTCCTAGAGTAGCCCCTAGCAAAACTAATCAGTGTCCAGCCCACGCGCGCTGACCATTTGAATCTATAGCTAACATGCGTCCGCCAAATATGAAATACTCAATCAGAAACTAGCCTGCGAAAATGCCAATCAATCAATTCAAAGCATCCCCATTCCCACCTAGAAAGTGTACTCGAACCTTGATAAAAAGCCTGGTAAACCTGGCTCAGGGCTCTTGTTGGGAGGTGCAAGAGTCCGAGCTCGAGCTTCGAATAAAGACCCTTTGCATTTGCATCAGTCCCGGCTCCCCGGTGGTCTTCTTGGGATCCAGAATTTGGGCACAATTGGTTCCCTGACCGAGAATCCCAGAGACTCTCAGGGACCCCAGAACTGAAGGGTCCTGCACCGGCCAGTGAGTCTGTCTGTGTTTTGTTGTCCTGTCCGTCTGTGCTGTTTGGTGAGTCTGTCTGTTTCGTTGTCCCATCTGTCTGTGCTGCTCAAGTGAGCCTGTGAAAGTGAAAAGGGAGATTCCGTGGCATCTGAGCCAGCAAAAGACCTAAGCGGACGCGCTGGCGGGTCGCTGGCGGGGGGGTTTCAGGAGACGTCCTGGACTCCCTTCTGGAGGGTAGCCCTCATTCTTCAGGAGAGGATGAACCCCTTAGCTATAAAAGTCCTTGTTCTTCAGGAGACGATAAACCGCTTATCTGGGACAAACCCCTTATCTATAAAAGTCCTCGTTCTTCGGAAGACAAACTGCTTATCTGGGAAAGCCCTCGTTCTTCTGGAGAGGAGCAGAACAGGTCACTCATAGACTATTGCCCCTCAGATCACTTTCGGGGGCGCAGAGGAAAATTCCTTGGGTGTTATGCCTTTCTGTTATGTGTTTTGTTCATGGTTGTGACTCTTTAGACTGACGAGATAGGTAGGACAGACCGTGATGACTCCTCTTTCTCTCATGACGAAACATTTTAAGGATGTTAAGAGCCGGGCTCACGACCTGAGCCTTGAGATTAAAAAAGGAAAATTCATAACTCTTTGCTCCTCTGAGTGGCCATCGCTGAACGTCGGATGGCCACCCGAGGGCACCTTAAGCTTACCTATTCTGTTACAGGTTGAGCAGGTCATCTTCCGGCCGGGGCGTCAAGGACACCCAGACCAGATCCCCTGTGTCTTGACCTGGCAGGATCTGATCGAGACTCCCCCTGTTTGGTTAAAGCCCTTCCTCCACCAAAAGTGTTCTCGCTCTGTGGGAGCAGGAATCCCCTATGGGAACCCCTACCCCACGCACCAGGCCATCAGCCCCGCTTTACCCCATACTCCAAAATGAGAAAATTTGGATGAGGAGATGCTGCTCACCCCCCCCCCGCCCCCCACCCCCAGCCCTATCAGCCACAAGTGCAGCTGGGTGGCGCCGCTGCGGAAGGCGCCGAAAGTCAAGCGGCACCAGATAATGGGGCACTTACTACAACCGGCCCTGCTACAGGGACTCGGGGGAGAACCCGTAGAGTAACACCACCCCCACAGGGACCAGGTGACACTCCCCGGACCGGGCAGGGAAGACTGGCTGTGACTGGGTGTCTCTCCTCTCCTTCACCCTTTACAGGGTTAGAAACTCCCCCTAAAAACTGGGACTAACTCCCTTTGAAATCATGTATGGAGTGCCCCCTCCTATAATCCCCAACCTACAGTCTAATGCGTTAACTGAACTTGATCATGAGCTTCTTATTTCCCTGAGGGAACTCCAGTGCACCCACCAGGAGGTCTGGCCCAGACAAAAGGGCCCCCACCTACGAGACTGGGCCCCCACCTGAGCCACATCTCTACCGACCCGGAGACTGGGTGTCTGTGCGGAGACATCAGCAGGAGACCCTCCAACCGCAATTGAAAGGATCCTACATCGTGATCCTCTCCACACCCACCTCCCTTGAAGTCGACGGGATTGCTACCTGCATCCACTACACCCACGCCCGACCAGCTGACCCGTTCACAGTTCGAGAGGGCTTCATACCAGAATGGGAGGTTGAAAAGGACAAGGACAATCCCCTAAAGCTAAGATTGCACCGGGTGTAATGTTGTTTGCTTGTATTGTTTTGTTAACTATAGGACCTGCAATAGGAATTAGCATAGGAAAAGGCAACCCACACCAGCCCTTATTATTAACTTGGCAAGTTATACATACAGGCACAGGAGAGTTGCTAAACAGCACCTCCAAAGAGACACCTTCAAATACTTGGTTCCCTGAGCTACATGTAGACTTCTATGATCTTTTCCCCATTGAGGTAGTTGCAGCACCAGTCTACAGACTAAGTTCTTTTCCCATGGCCCCCGCACCATTCCCATATTTGGGAGAAAACAATTCTCCTCAGGCCCAAACTTTGTTCAGAGTCACCAATTTTATGTGTGCCCGGGGCACAATGAGGCTCAGGCCAGAAAATGTGGGGGGCCAACCAATTATTTTTGCTCTTCTTGGTCATGTGTGAGCACCAGTGACATAAGCTGGGCCCAGGGGTTTAAAGATGACCTTATTACGGTCTCTAGAACATCAAAACCCGAATGTAGGTACCAGAAAAACCAGAATAAATGCAACCCAGTGGTCATTAAATTTACTGAGAAGGGACGAGAGGCAAGTTGGCTCACTGGAAAGAACGCTAGAGTCGCCTTCATTATGTTCACTGCGATGACTGCTGTGATACAGATTTGGGCTGATGTCATGTTAGATACAGAGGACATACACATACCCAGATCTTAAGTAAGGTGGCTCATAAATCTAGTGTGATCTGGGAATTTCTTTCTTGAATGACTCCACTAGTTTCTCTTCTCCAGAAGATGCTCTATGGTTAAATTGCTCAGATTTAACGACAGACCCTAGGGATGAGCCTTCCTAGCACTGAGGGACAGACCAGACAGACACTAGGAAAGCCATCCTAGCACCGAAGGACAGACTCTAGGGATAACTCCCCTAACCCCAAGAAATGTGGCCTCCTTCACAGATGGGCAGGCGACTTATAGCGCCAAACATTGCTGAGCACCACTGGACCACCTAGAGCCTAAAAAAGGAGAAATCAAATGGGAGTTGAATTATCAGAGACCCACTTTAGGCCACATAGATGCCGCCATAAGTATTCCTCTGCACATAACATTACATCATGTCCCATGATTGGGACACCACATAATCCAAAAGAAAAAGCGGGGAATGAAGAGAGCATTTTTAAGTTTCCTGTCTTAAGTGAAGCCAGTTTTCTCTTCTGCTAAACATAGAGGGGTACTGCGTTAGAGATAGTGTGCCCCAGACTTCTGCTTACTGGGAACCTTGTAAGGGTTATGATTGCTGAGAATTCTGTTTTGATTGCTGTTTACTGTGAAACTTTTCTTGGGGTGCTGTGAGGCCTGTTTAGTTTGCTATATATTAGACTAAGTTGCTGTGTGTTAAAGCTTGTTAGGTATTAGATTTAGAGACTTAGGAATGCACTAGACTCCTGGCCCATTTGCTGTGATTGCTGTGTTAGAGAATTGCCATATTGTGAAAGTATAGTGCTGTTAAGGCTAAGGCCACTCCGTTTTGGTTTAAGTTCCATCTTAGAGTAGTTCTGGGCCCCGAGTTCCAGGAAAACAAGTCACCCTGGACTCTGCCCCGGGTTCCAGGAAACAGAGTAGCCAAAAGGCTGGACCCAGATTAGCAGACCCTGTCACCACTCCGGGTGGGACTGGACCCTGATTAGCAGACCCTGCCTCCACCTTGAGTTCCAGGGAAACCACAGGAGGTCAGATTCCTAGAGTAGCCCCTAGCAAAACTAATCAGTGTTCAGCCCACGCGCGCTGACCATTTGAATCTGTGTGGGACCCCCAAGCTAAGCCAGTCCATAGCTAGCCCGTGCCTGCCAAATATGAAATACTCAATCAGAAACTAGCCCGCGAAAATGCCAATCAATCAATTCAAAGGATCCCCATTCCCGCCCAGAAAGTGTACTCGAACCCTGATAAAAAGCCTGTGTAAACCTGGCTCAGGGCTCTTGTTGGGAGGTGCAAGAGTCCGAGCTCGAGCTTCGAGCTTCGATAAAGACCCTTTGTGTTTGCATCAGTCGCGGATCCCCGGTGGTCTTCTTGGGATCCAGAATTTGGGCACAACAGTATGTGCTTCAAAGTACAGTTTCTGTAAGATGTTGATAGTTAGAGGAGTTTATGTCAAAAGGCCAGCCCCGTCGGACTGTATTTACCCCAAGGGACTCCCGCTATCCTTCCCTGCCCACTCTATCTCTTGCACGTATTAATCGCGTGTGAAGCTTGCTCATCTTAAAAAAGCCATCCCCCTTTCCCTCCTCTCACCTGAGCGGCTCCCAGGGAGGCAAGCATGGAGGTCACTGCCAGTCCTCAGGCCGCAGCGTGCCCCTCACACCATGCGGTGCTTGCTCCCACGTGGGCTGTGGTTGAGATGCGCCACCCTGGCCACCAAGGCAGGGTCTCTGTCCCAGGTTCCCGCCCCCACCCCTGACACCCCAAGCGTTAAATAGTGCCTCGGCACAGGTGACGCCCACTTCACTGGAGCATCGGCCAGCGTCCCTGACTCAAGCAACCAAACATATCTTTCTTCCAAAACCTGTCCCTCCTCTAATGTTCCCTTTTGTGTGAATGGCTGCAACATCTGCCCAAACCTGGAAAGAGTCGCCCTGCCTTCTCCCACACAAAAGCCGTCACCAAGTCCCTCCAGAGTCTGCCTTGAATCCAAGGACCTGCTCCCAGGGCCTCAGCCCAGACCCCCAGGTCTCTCCTACCCTTGGCACAGCCCTGTTTACCTTCTGGGTACCTCACACAGCAACCTAGTCTTGTTTTGTTTTGAACGCAACTCTCACCAGGATACTCACAGGTGTGAAACTGTCCAGAAGATTAATTCCACAAAAGGGCCCCAAGGCCTGGCGTCACGTAGCCCTGGCACCTGCTCACGTCACCTGTGCCACTCTCCCTTCATGTCAAACTGGACCTCTCCCTTCCACGAACTCTCTGCTAGCCCTCCTGTCTCAGGGCACACCGTTGCGGGGGGGGGGGGAATGCTCCTTTTCTCCTTCTCTTCCCTGTACTTAGTGGATGCCACTCCCACTCCCCAGCAGGCCCACCTTAAATCTCCCCAAGAAGGCCACCTGCCTCTCTCCCAGATTCAGTACATCTGCGCCCCCACAGCACACAGCACTGGCCAGACCCACGGTAAGGGCTCAACGAATGTGGACTGGTGAACTGACTTCTCAACCCTGCATCACGTACTCTCACTCTCTTGCTGCCTTCTTCCACCTCCCAGCCTAAGAAGGAAATCCTTTGAAGACACAGTTTACTTCTGGTAGGGGCCCTAACACAAGCCCCCAGGTGACCAACGAAACTAGCGGCGGCAGGATTCAGTGATTTTCAAGGGAGAGAACAGAAGCTGGGCACAGTCATGCACATTCTCAACGGCCTCACCCCCACCCCCCACAGCCACGATCTGCATTCATTCAAAGTCAGATCGATAACTATTTACTGCCTGCCTATCTTGAGGGCACTTACTTAGCCTGGGGCAATCATCTGCCGGCTTTGACTTATTTCCCAATTATGCCATTCACTCCTACCTATCACGGTACTGATAACTGTGGCATTTAGCAGATTACTTTGGAAGGCGTAAACTTTGGAAGGAGTACAAGTAATAAACAAGAAGGAACACTGTTTCCCATCTCCTTCCTCCCAAACTCTTCTATCAGTTTTCCAAACAGAGTACCACACAACCAAATTCTGAGGCGATTTGGCGTTTCTCTGCTAATAAAAAAGGTAATTCAACAGCATCTTAACTGGTCACTTCTCAGACAGTATTGGATCCTTGGAAAAGCACAGCATAGGAAACGTTCTCTGCCATAATTCATTTATTTTTAAAGATTTTACTTCCTCAAGACACTGTCGATGAAGGCTGTCTGTCAAAAGGGACAGTTAGGTTCTAAAATGCCTTAGGCTGAGAAGTGGTTTAATAAGGGCACGCTTCACGCATGTAAGATCAAAAGGGTGACTTCTCTGTCTACCAAATCTCACGGGATAATTAACCGTAGCCCTAATTCCCTTAATATTCGGGTTTGCTGCGCTTCAACTGTAAGGACGAGAATAGGCTAGGATAAGGGTCTGAGGGCTAACACCACCTCTTCGTGGGCCAGGTAAGGGGGGCAAAACACAAGTTTCCGCGGCTACAACGACTCGGAAAACCCTCCCCAAGACAGAGAACTTAGTTCTAAAATTGACCAGGCAATACCACCTCGGCTCACACCGTTAGTCTAAATAAAGACGGTAAACTCACTGGAGAGTCCAGACCTCTTGGCTCGGATCCCCGGAGGCTCCAAGCCTGCCGGAGAGGCGCTGCCACCTCGCAGGGGGGACGTCCTGGTCAGCTCTGCGGCATGAAAACTTGACCTTAAAAAGCAACGAAGCTCGTCGCTGCGCAGGGCGCCGCCGGGAGGTCCGCCCCACAACTTGAGATTCCCAAACTGGTACGTCTTCACCCCACCCCACCTTACCCACCCCCCCGCCCCCGCCCCGAGCGCCCAATGCTAATGGACAAGCCACGGGGGCGGCCCATCCCCGAGCGCCTCTTCTCTCTCCCGCCCACGCGCTTCCCGCCCACCAGGGACGAGGACGCCCAGGACCTGGGTCCTGGGCAGTGTCGCCGGCGGGGCTAGGGCGAGGCTGGAGGGCTAATTGCGGGGGAAAGCGGGCGTCGCGCCCCCGCCCCTCGGCGCCCCTCACCTGAGCGACCCTCGTGCTGCGGGACCCCCGCCTCGGACAGGGCGCGTGCGGGAGCCGCGTTCTCACCGCTCGGGGAGCGTCCGGGGAAACCCCGGTGCGGACGCGACGCCGCGCGGGTTCCCGAAGTTGCGGCGTCCGCGAGTCGCGCGGCGGGGTCACCCGCAAGAGCCCCCCGACTCGGCCCGTCTCCACCCGCCGGCTGCCCGCGCCTTTCCTCCCGGCCCCCGCAGGCGCGCGGCCAGGCCGGGGCTCAGCCTGGGGTCTCGCTGCGGCGCCCCGGGGTCGGCGTCCCTGCCCCCACCGCCGAGAGAAACGCGGCGCCCAAGTTTTCCAGCGGGAAAGTCAGAGTCTCGGGGAGAAGAGGGTCGGGGCGTCCCGGCCACTCAGCGGCTGGGATCGGAGCCCCGCACCCGCCACCGCGGGACAGCCCTGCACCCCGGCCCCGGGCGTTCCTCGCTGGCCTGCGTGGCCAAGTCGACTTACGAAAGGGAGCAGGGGAGCCCCGAACGCGGGGTCCCCGCGGCTGCAGAGGCCGTCCGGGAGGGGGCCGCGGGCTGCGCTCCGGGCTCCCGGCCCCTCTGCGGCGGCGGCGGCGGCGGCGGCTCGCTCCCGCCTCCTCCCCTTTCGCCAACTCGGCGGCGCGCCCTGCTAGGGAGTTGCTTTCCCTCGGCCGGGGGTGGGAGAGCGCCGAGCGGCCCCCGTGACGTGGAGGAGAAAGGAGGAGCGCCGTCGCCGCGCTCCCGCAGCGGGAGCTCCCCGCCCCTGCACTCCGGGGTCCCCGCTCCACGCTCCACGCTCGGGACAAAGTTGCAAGGCGCGCGCGGCGCGCTCCACCCCGGCCGAGCCCCGCGGCTCGGCGCCGCTGCCCTGAGCGTCGTCCAGGCTCGGTTTCCCCCCGCGTTATCAGACCAGAAATCCGAGGTCTGCAGAGCCGGGAGACTTGCCCAAAATCGCTCGGAGGGCGGTGACAAAGCAAACTTACATCTAAGACTCCTTCCTTTCCCCCCAAGGCTGTGCTCTGCTGTGAGGCTCCGGCCCTGCAGGATTCGCCTCGCTCTCATTGGTGAGACTGGGACAGTGTCCCACGCAGCTGGGAGAAATATCTAGGAACAGCGTGGGAAGGTGGAGCTTTATGGCCAATAAATAGGGTACAAAGTTGTTTTCCAGTCAGTGCCTACATGCAAATAGACACTCCAAGGCTTCCTCTTTACCCGAGAAAGCGGGGGTGAGGGTGGCAGGCCTCGAGGGCGTGGATCCGGTACCAGTCCTGCTCCCTGAATAATTGAACGAAAGCAAGCTCAGACCTACTTAACCACATGAGCATTTATCTCCAGCCTGAAATATACAAATTTTGTGAAGAGGATGTGATGCAGGCAGGCTGAGGACCCAGAGTGTGGCGGGGGGAGGAGGGGTTCCCACAGGACCAGTCAAAAGGATTCTTGGCTTTAGGCGGGGTGGAAATCAAATGTGAAAAAGGTGTATGGAATAGCAGAGGGAGTGTCTGGGAGACTCTAAAAGGGGGAATGCGTCTAGTGGTTGCTTTGGGGTAGGGATTTATGTTGGAAAGGAGTCCAGGATATGCGGTCCTTGAGGAAACCAGAGTAGGGACCAAAGGCGAGTGACAGGTGAGTATTAGGCGTTATTTTATAAGTCATGGAAGGCTCGCAGTGTGGATGCCAGCCTCGGCCCAGATTTGACCGAAGCTAATGTCCTGGAATGGTTTGGGATTTGGCTCTTCTTAGATATTATCAGGTGTCTGAGACCTTAGGACAACACTCAGAGAATAACTTTCTTATTTCCTCCTTGGAGTGAGAACATAGCTTCTCTGGTTTACTCCAATGCAGAAAATAGAACAGGAGTAAATGGGGCCTAGCAGAAAAACGGTAGAGACGAGCCTTTCTAAAAACGGAGTCCCTTCCGTTTCCCTGTCTCAGATGCTTTACCTGGACTGGCAATTGTCTACTTCCAGAAGTACAGCATTCCTGTTCCTTTCAGGGCCAGAGGCTCCTAGGGCCTGCCTTATAGAACAGCAGGCCCACGAGGCAAGTCAATCCCAGCTGGTTTGCTGCCTCCTTCAGTGTCAGTCTGTGTTGACCAAGGGCCTGCTGTATTCCTGGTTGGTTGGTGGAGAGCCAGATAAGACCAGGCTCCGACACCCAGTGAATCCCAAGTAGGGAGCCCTGCATAGGACTCCGTATCCTTTACTCCCAGGATCTAGAGTCTGTCCACGGTAGTAGAGACTCTGAGACTGCTCTGCCTTTTAAAGCCTTCTCTGTGCCAGGGGAGCAAATACTTTAATATCCATCTTGCAGACCCTGGCCAGCTTTGCCCTCATCTCCTTTTCCCCAGTGGGAGCTCCTTTTTCTGCAAGAGTCGCTAAAGGTCAGGTCATGCACCCTGCTTGTCTCCTTCATCTGCACTCGAAGATGATGATGATAAAAATAAGTAAGGCTTCTATCATCCATCTTGGGCGCTCCTCTAAGTCATCTGTGTCGACTCCGCCAATCATCACAAAGTTAGGAAGCGGGTGCCATTTCTATCCTGATTTGGTAGATGAGGAGAGGGAACCCGGTGAAGTGGAGTAAGTTGCCAGCAAATGGAAGAGCCAGAACTCAGACCCCGGTGGTCGGTCCCGAGTATCCATGCTGTGAGCGGCCGAGGAGACCGAGGCCTCGGAGACTGGGAGTCAAAGGGCCCACCAGCCCACATCAGCCCCAGCTCACACCACAGGAACTTCCAGTTCTCTCAAGCAAGGGACATTAGGAAATTCACAATTCCTCCCAAAGAGATCGATTTTCCTATTCTGAATATAATCGTATCAAAAGTGGTTATCCATTCACTCACTGGCTCCTCTTTCTCCAGCTTCCAGATCAACCTGTTTCTCATAAAGCAGGCTGTTTCTATGATGGGACCTTAAAAACGCCTTTACCATAAAGTTTGTGCACATTGTTTTGGATTGTTTTGTATTCAGACCATACCCGTTCTCTCCGTGCCCTCTCTAGTCACTGCCTTCAGTGACTCCCTTTCCTTAAAACAGTGCCCCAAGTCTTCCAAAAGCTGATTGTCCAAGGCTGGATGGTGGCCACAAAAGGTCTCTGCTACACTCTGCAGCATGCTCAGTATTCCTGTGTTAGTTTCCCAGAGCTGCCGTTACAAATCACCACCAACTAGGTAAAACAGCAGAAATGTGTACTTTCACAATTCTGGAGCCAGAAGCCTGAAATTAAGGTGTTGGCAGGGCCATGTTCCCTCTGAAAGCTCTAGGGAAGAATCTTCCTCTGCCTCTTCCTCCTTCCGGTGGTTGGGGGCACTCCTTGGCACTCCTCAGCTCGCAGAAATATCACTTCAGCCTTTGCTTCCTTTGCTACATTAGCCTTCTTTTTTTGTGTCTCCTCTGTGTCCAAATTTCTTTCTTCTTTAGGGATACCAGACACTGGTTTTAGGGCCACCCTAATCCAGTATGACCTCATTTTAACTTGATTACATCTGCAAAGACCCTATTTCCAGATAAGGTCAGGTCCACAGGTTCTGGGCGGACATGAATTTGGGGAGGACACTATTCTACCCACTACCAGCCCGAAAAGTCACTGTTAATGAAAATGTTTGCTTGAGGTAAAGATGCAAAGAGTTATAAATCACAGGCCCTCCCCTCAAAGTAAGACATTTTACTTACAGACACAGTCCCTGTACCCAGAACATAAATAACCAACAGAATAGGAGATGCTAAGAGCCAACTGACTGGGTCCAAATGACAATCCATGGGCCAAATGATAGCCATGCTCAGGAAGGGGACAGAGTCACTGAGGAGACCACTAAAGCAGATCACTCCAAGCAGACGGTAATCTAAGCACACCCTTGAAGGAAAGGTCAGTAAGGAGGGTTTATCAAAAGCACAGCGGTGAGTGGGGAAGGTGTGCCTGGCAGTCTTACTTACGAAGTTTCATTGCAAAAATGAGAGGCTGAAAGGACGCAAACACCTACCATATGGAGTATAAGAACGTGGTAGATTACTTTGGCCACAGTAACAGTATGTTGCGATTCCGTAGCAATTAGCATGCTTTAAAGTGCTCTTTCCTTTCATTAATTTCACTTGGTCTTTTTTTTTTAATGTTTTATTTATTCTTGAGAGAGCACGAGTGGAGGAGGGGCAGAGAGAGAGAGGGCAAAGGATCTGAAGGGAGCTCTGCGCTGACAGCAGGGAGCGGGGTGCTGGGCTTGAACTCACCAAACACAAGATCATGACCTGAGCCGAAGTCGGAGGCCCAACTGACTGAGCCACCCAGGCGGCCCTCATTTGGTCTATGTAACAATCCTGAGTGTCTATGTAACAATCCTGAGTGTCATCAGAGAAAAGGACATTATATCTTACAACTAAGGATTCTGGGGTACAAAGTGGGCAAGTAATTTGCCCAGGTCAAACAGCAAATCAGTTGTAGAATTGGTATGAAACACCCTGGCCTCAAGAGTCCTTGTTCAGGACTTTCCTTACCAAACGACGCGTCGCCCTGGGTGAGCCTTCCAATACTGGTTGTGTTGCCCTTGGCTCAAGGAAAGCATTTGAAGAACAGGGTAATCCTGCAAGAAATGAAAAGCCTTCCTAGAGCCATGTGAATTCCAAATTGGAATTGTGATAAACCTCCCCCAGACATCTGAATCGGTTTCACTAAAGCTTCTGAGGATTTTTGACCGTATTAAAGAATCTCCTTTGGCCTTCGGAGACATAATAGGATACAGTGGCCTTCTGAGAAGCTCAGCTAATTATCTCATGAAAATAGAGGTTGAATGGAACCTGGGGGCAGCCGGAGACATCAGTGAGAAGTTGAAACGCTGAGTATAAAAGACAACAAATTACATCACAAAACGGTAAGCTGGCAAAAACTGATAATCACAGCTTCGTGTTGGGTCTCACCAGTGTGGAGTCGTGAGCAGATGACCAGATCTTGGCGTGTTCGAAAGATTTTCCAATAAGAATCTGTAACTGTGGCAAACAGCTGGAAGCAAGCAGAAAGTCTAGCCTTGGGCTGAGTATCTGTTGATTGATGCATGTTTTCCTGGATTTTCCTTTACTTAGTAAGCAGGTAACTTGCTGTATCCTCTGCTGGCTGTGTTTAATGGTGTATTTAAGGATGAAATGCTTTTGAATCTAGTGTGATTCACTGAGTACTTACCTGTGCAAAGTGCTACACTGGTTGCTAGAGGAGAATACAAAAATATAAAAGACAGTCCCTGACCTTGAAGAAAAGCCCATATCATTTAGGAGAGATGAGACATATAGATTAAAAATGGTTTAAGTGAGGCTGCAGTGATATTCTGAAGTAGTTTCTCATCACTCAGTTGTCTGTTCAGATGCAGCTTCTCTTGCCACCCTTTTTATAACAATGGCCTTCCATCCCTCCGTATCACCTTCTAGCCCTTTATCTTGCTCTGTGGCCGTTATGACACTTATCACTGTCTGAAATTAATTGCTTGTCTACTCTGCTCCTAGACAGAGGACATGGAATCGTCTTGTTTTTTGGTATATTCCTAGCAGCTAAAAAACAATGCTGGGAACATATTAGGTGCTCATTGAAGATCTTCCAAACAAATATAAAGTACAAATTAATCAACTGAAAATGGGCCAAGAATTTATAGTAATGTGGATGGAACTGGAAGGTATTATGCTAAGTGAAAGAAGTCAGACAGGGACAGATACCATATGTTTTCACACATAGGTAGAGTTTGAGAAACTTTACAGAAGACCATGGGGGAAGGGAGGGGGAAAAAGTCACAGAGAGGGAGGGAGGCAAACCATAAGAGACTCTTAAATACTGAGAACAAACTGAGGGTTGATAGGTGGTGGGGAGGGGGGAAAATGGGTGAGGGGCATTGAGGAAGGCACTTCTTGGGATGAACACTGGGGGTTGTATGGAAACAAATCTGGCAATAAATTTAAAAAATTTAAAAAAATGGGCCAAGATAACTTGAATTAATGTAGTATTTCCCACATTTGCCTGATAAAAGTTACATGTGCACTGTCAAAATTTTTCTTGTGAAGATTCAGTAAGCATGGAATGGGGCCCAGGAATCTGTATTTTTAAGAAGCATTCCCAAGTGATTCTTTTAATGGGGCAAGTTTGAGAAACACAGGATTAATGCAGTGAGTGATGCATTGATGGTAGTTGGGAGTAAAAAAAGGTGAAGTGACAAGATCAGTTTCCAGAGATCTGGGGCTGCTCATCAGAATCACCTGGGAGAGATTTAAGAACTCCGTGGGCGCCTGGGTGGCTCAGTCAGTTAAGCAGCCTACTCTTGATTTCAGCTCAGGTCATGGTCTCAGTCATGAGTTCTAGCCCCGCATCACACTCCATGTTGATAGTGCGGATCCTGCTTGGGACTCTCTCCCCTTCTTTGTCTGCCCTCCCCCTGCATTCATTCTCTCTCTCTCTCTCTCTCTCTCTCTCTGTCCCTCTCTCAATAAATAAATAAACTTACAAAAAAAAAAAAAATCCTGACAGCACAGACCCTACTCCAGATCAGTGAAACTAGAATCTCTTAGGGTGGGGCCTGGATTTGGGCCAGGTTTAGGATTCATCAGGTGATTCTAATAAACATCCAAGACCGAAAAATCCCCTGAGAGCTGCAGAAGTATTTTATAAGTACTCCATGTATACTACTAGCTTGTGGTCCAGTGGCTTCCAGCTTCTTGTGTCCCACGACTAGAATCCTTGATCTCGTGGTTTGGAAGAAACACATGCAGAGACTCACACAATAACCCAGTCTGGAGACAACTATAGTAACTTCTTGCTATTGGAAAAAATGTTATTGGGGCACTCAGTCGGTTAAGCATCCGACTTCAGCTCAGATCATGATATCGTGGCTCGTGAGTTCCAGCCACACATTGGGCTCTGTGCTGATAGCTCAGAGACTGGAGCCTGCTTCTGATTCTGTGTCTCCCTCTCTCTCTGCCCCTCCCTCACTTGCACTGCCTCTCTCTCTCTCTTAAAAAATAAATAAACATTAAAAAAAAAATTTAAAAAGGTTATTTAAAGCAACAACTGAATATAATCTCTTGTACTTCATAGAGCCGAAAACACATACAATATTTTGAAGATGAGAAAGCCAAGGCCCCTTGGGTATAGCCTAGATGGTTAGGATGAGTCAGAGTGAGTAAAAATGATATGCCTATAATGAGTGTCTACAGAAAGGTGAGAGGTGGCCCAGGAAAGAGAGAAGGGGGAAGATGTGGAAAGAGTCTATAGCAGTGGTTCTCAATCTGGCTGCATATTAAAATCACCTAAGGTGCTTAAGAAATTACTGATCCCAGGAGCACTTGGGGGGCTCAGTCGGTTAAGCAGCCAACTTCAGCTCAGGTCATAATCGCACGATCTGTGAGTTCGAGCCCCACATTGGGCTCTGTGCTGATGGCTCAGAGCCTGGAGCCTGCTTCAGATTCTGTGTCTGCCTCTCTCTCTGCCCCACCCGTCTTGCTCACACTCTGTCTCTCAAAAATAAATAAACATTAAAAAAAATTACTGATCCCAGACTCGTTTTCAAAGACTTTGCTTTAATAAGTATAGGGGTGTAGTGTGTGTGTGTGTGTGTGTGTGTGTGTGTGTGTGTGAGAGAGAGAGAGAGAGACGTAGCAAGGTTGTTAATCAGAGGTTCAGAGAGAGGAACCTGGGCAACTTACCCCTCATAAAAACAATAGCCATCATTTATTTTTAAATTTTTTAAATTTTTTTTATTTTTATTTTTGAGAGACAGAGTGTGAGCATCAGAGGGGGGGGGGCGGGGAGGGGCAGAGAGAGGGAGATACACAATCCAAAGCAGGCTCCAGGCTCTGAGCTGTCGTCACAGAGCCCGACATGGGACTTGAACCCTCAAGTGCGAGATCATGGCCTGAGCCAAAGTCGACCACTCACTGACTGAGCCACCCAGGTGCCCCAACAGCTATCATTTCTTGAACAACCACTTTGTACCAGGCATAGTGGCTGATGCCTGCTTTATGCAACTTACCTCATTGAATCCTCACACACATCCGAGGAAGGAGGTGTGTTGGTGACTCCATTTACAGACATGGAAGCCTAGTGAGGGTCACAAGTTTCCCTAATTAGAGAGTGGTAGAGCCAGGATGTCGGCCCAGAGCCGGCTCTCATATCCACTGTCTTATACTGTTTCAACCAAGGCAGGTCTGATGAGAATGTCATTAAGGAGAAAGTCTCTGTGGCAGAGGTCACGTCTAGTCATTAAGTTTTGTGCTGTGCTGTGCTGGAACTCCCTCCCCTTTATCACCAAGCCTTCAGAGAAGCCTGCTCCACAACAGCTGGGTGGGTGGTGCTTTGGGGAAAGGATCGGGTGGGGTAAGATCAGTACGAGGCGGAGGGATGTGGGAGGTGACTGAGAGCAGTGTCCGAGGACCAAACTGACCAGTTGGCTGATGGAGTGTCATAGAAACGCAGCTACAGCAGAGAATGTAGAGAAACAGCAGCAGAGGGACCAAAACTGGGGTAGAAGTGGACTTTGCCCTGTGTGTTGACTGAGCTCATCAAGTCTTTCCGCTTGGCTTCTATAGGGAAGGGATGTCCACCATTCTAGAGAGTTAGGGGCATCTGGGCTTGCATTATTACACATAAAATAATTTGTGGGAGAGAGCTAGGTTCTTCCAAATGTGACTGTCTACTTATTTATTTATCCTGGATATCTTATCTTCTT
The DNA here is from genome assembly GCA_030068075.1 of Paguma larvata. NCBI lineage: Eukaryota > Metazoa > Chordata > Mammalia > Carnivora > Viverridae > Paguma > Paguma larvata. The sequence continues at coordinate 95,091,237 of CM057826.1, read as the reverse complement.
CTTCTTCTTCTTTTTTTTTTTTTTTTTGGTTAAGAATCAAAATTTTCTTAAACCTCTCCATATCTACCACCAGCCTTTCTTTTCTGGGGACATTTTTACCCAAAGAAACATAGTTTTTGTTTTGTTCTGTTTAGTCATTTCATAACAGCTAATGTGTAGGCAAAATGAGCAGAGAACAAAAACGCTGTGCTGAGGTGAAGATGTTGGGTGATTGGTGAGGCTCACCCACCAGCTGGGTAACTTGTCTCACCACTTCCTGGCCTCTGGCTTTGAAGGACATGACCCAACTTCGTATCTCAGCCAAACTGCCAGACGTCATGGAACTTTAAGGTGTCTTGTGAGAATCTGAAAACAGAAATGTTAACTGCTTTTACTTTTAGAAATACCGCTATTTACATTACAGCTTCAAATGTTTGCATCTGCCTTTCCTACTTTAAAGTCCCTGGCAAAGTAGCCTAATGAAAGAATGTGAAGTAACAAATATGTCCAAAGAATTTAAGGTTAACCATGCAGTCTACACTCGGGGCTTAAATAGAGACTGATGCAAGCTGATCTGACGTGGCTTTAAATTTTGTTCCTCTTATTTAGGTGGTAAAAGAATTATGGACATTAGAACCTTATGATAAGTTTAAGCAGAAGCTTACTGTATTTCTTGGCTTTAACAAGTTTAATAATGATATGGCCCTGGTTTCCTTCTGTGCAATAGGCTTCAACATAAATGAGCTGAGGAGAAATAAGAGAGGATGTCCAAAGAAATACACGTGGAGGGTATGTGTTGTTACCCCCCATAGTACTGAGAATCCAAAGGGACTTAAAGTCCAGGTCCTATGGGCACTTGCATTCATTTAAAAACAACAGGACAGTTTCCCATGAAAATTGAGTTTGGGAAATATGTCAGATGAATAAGCTTTGCTCATTCTTTATACCTGGAACTCCCTAGATTGAGAAAGACAGAGCCCAAGAGCAGATACCAATGTGTTCATATTGCACCTCGTCCAGGAAAACTTCTGCATTCCATTTGCCACCTGTATCTCTGTCTGCCCCGACTACCCGTCATTCACCAAAGTGAGCAAACACTGACTCCTTCAGAGTGTGTAGGAGGAAGGAGTTTATAGGGTTGTCATCGCTCAAAATGTCAGTACTCTTGTAATCATTTTGTATATATATATTCAGGCAAGTACTTTTGGTTGAGAGAGAGGAAATATATGGTGGCTGACAGCATGAGTTCTGAAGCCAGATTTGAATCCCAGCTTTACCACTTGGTAGCTGTGTGACTTCGGGCCAAGTTACTTCATTCTGTTCCTCAGTTGCCTCATTTGTAGAATGGGAATAATGGCTCTACCACATAGGGTGTGGTGAGTTATTATATTGAATTAAACGAGTTATTACATTGAATGTGGTTATTAACAATGACTGGTATATATTAAGTGTTCAATAAATATTGCTGTTAGCCCAACTCCTCCCCCTCACACATAGGTTTGGTGTTTTTGTTTGTTTGTTTCACTGACAGAGTCTGGAATCCGTACAAATGACTATTCTACTGAACATGGGCAAATCCTTACTCCTCTCAACCAGTCAAATTAACCTTAACTCCACTTCCCAGGCCAGTGACTGGTTTACAAACAGGCAGATGGTATAAATCTAGCCAAGGAGACACAATGTCCTGGGGTAGTGGTGGTGCTCAGAAAAGACGTGCATTGGCAGAAAGTATTTCTTCTTCTAATGATGCTGTTTCTACATGTACACCTCCTGTAACACCGAGCCACCTGGGCACTGCGAAGGGAGCTGGAAGAAAGATGGAAACAACAGTGACAGTGATGAGTTGAAGAATTAACAAACCCAAAAGTTTTTACCTCTGAATCGTTATATGAAATAATAAATTTTCCTTATTGTTTAAGTCATTTTTGAGTAGGGTTTTCTGTTATTGTACCTGAACCATCCTAACTGGTTGATATTTCTTGAGCATCTAGTATGTTTGAGATATTTTATAGAAAATAAAGTATAAAACTCTAAACCTGAGCTCAACAAGTTTGCCAGCTATTTGGGGGGAGATGAACTATGAGCTCGAATAATAACGAGCTGTAAATACTAGGTGCTTGGATCAGGGTGGTCTGGGAAAGCAATACATGAGGTCCTATATGGGGAGAGGGCTCAAAGAATAAAGCACACACAGATGGGCAGAAGAGAGAGGGAACATTCTAGGTAGTGTAAACATATGTATGGGAGAGTTAGGGATTGTATTCACTTGCTCAGAGTGCCATAATAAAATACTACAAAGTGGGTGGCTTAAGCAACAGAAAGTGATTTCTCACAGGTCTGGAGTGTAGAGATCCAAGATCGAGGAGTCTGCGGTGTCCATTTCATTCTGAGCCCTCTGTCCTTGGTTTGCAGATAGCTGCCTTTTCGCCGTGTCTCGCATGGTCTTTTATTTGTACACACATCCCTGGTGTCCTTTGATGTGTCCACATTTCTTCACATAAGGACAAGAGATTGTATGAAGACCTACCTTACTGGCCGTATTTTAACTTTATCACCTCTTTAAAGGCCCTGTTTCCACATATAGTCACATTCTTAGGTCTCAGGGGTTAGGACTTCAACATAGGAATTTTGAAGGGACACAATCCAGCCGATAATAGGGACAAAGAAAGAATGACTTACTCTTTTTTTTTTTTTAAGAATGACTTACTTTTTTTTTTTAAACATTTATTTATTTTTGAGAGACATAGAGACAGAGTATGAGCAGGGGAAGGGCAGAGAGAGAGGGAGACACAGAATCCGAAGCAGGCTCCAGGCTCTGAGCCGTCAGCACAGAGCCCAACATGGGGCTCAAACTCACAGACCGTGAGATGATGACCTGAGCTGAAGTTGGCCGCTCAACCAACTGAGCCACCCAGGCACCCCAAGAATGACTTACTCTTAAGAGTGAGTCGAAGGTTAGAGAGGATTGGGAGATGAAGCTGGAAGGTTATGTTAGGACCAGAGAGTGGGGGGGACTGGAATGTTGAGCCTAGATTTTACTCTTGCAACAGCAGAGAAGGAAAAGAGATCTTTAAGAATAATTTGGCACAGTGTGCCATGTTTTATAAAGAACTGGGTGAGGGAAATGGGGTAGGATTGCTGTTTGTTGCACACAGTTTCGATATGCACTGATAAATGAATGAACTCAGGGAGGTAAGGTGAAGGGAACTGAATGAAAGAGAAATTGAGGAGAAAAGAACAAGATGTGTGCTTGGACATTCCCAGCAATAGGACCCGTGAAGTCTGTGCCATAGTAATTCAACTCATAAAAAGAAGTATTATTTTATCATAATAGGATTGTGGGGTCTGGGACATTGTGGTTCCAGGTTTCCAAAAGTCAGGATTACTTGTCCAAGAGGGAACAGTCTACTTTGTTGGGTATGGAGTATCCTAGAAGTGGACAAGAAGTTTAATGTTATAGAAAGGATACAAATATCAGGTAGGAGACTGGATTATTAGCGATTCTTGGAGGTCCCTTACATGGCTCAAGGCCAGAAGCTTGGGGGTTTCATTTAGAACCCAGAATAAGACAAAACATCCAACAAATACTCCAGACTGTTGTTTTCTCGCAGGGATGATCTGGGGTATCCATAGCTCTCTGGACTCCAGACCGTTCTGTTGTGTAGTTTAGGCAATACTCAGCATGCCTCAAGGGCACTGGGTATTATGTTAGTTACCAGTTGTACATACATTTTTTTTTAAATTTTTTTTTTTAATGTTTATTTATTTTTGAGAGACATAGAGGCACAGCATGAACAGGGTAAGGGCAGAGAGGGAAGGAGACACAGAATCGGAAGCAGGCTCCAGGCTCTGAGCCGTCAGCACAGAGCCCGACGTGGGGCTCGAACTCACAGACCGTGAGATCATGACCTGAGCTGAAGTCGGACACTCAACCGACTGAGCCACCCAGGCGCCCCACATACATTTTTTTAAAGGGCTTAGAAAATTAACTTTTAAGAATTTGATCATTAAGATGAAAACTCAGAATTTTATGTTCTTCTACTATAAAGTTAGAATGTATGACTTTTGTAAATTGTAATCACTAAACAAAACACCTGCTTCTTAAGTTATTCTTTAAAAAATGTTTTTCACGTTTCAAAAGAAGCATGTGTTGGTTTTTTTAAGTTGAAAGTGTGCTGCAAAAGCATCCTTCCACCCCTCCCAGTCCAACTCCCTCAGGGGCAGACACGGCCAATGGTTTTCTTTGTGGGATCCCAGAACTTTTACTCAGCATACCTCTACCCCCGCCCCCCACACATGCTTCTATCTACAAATACACATTTCATGACTCATCAGGTATATATAACACACATGATATAAATACATGCATATTGGCTATAAAAATTATACACATATTCAAAGGCACATTTTTTATTTAACACAATCAAGATGTGCATTAACTGCTAACAATGAGAATTTTTTCATTTATATATACAATTTCCCATGTTAGTACATGTATTTGCAAATGAGTCATGCTTTAAACATTTCCTTAAATAACAAAAGCCAAATAGACCACCTCATGTACGTTATTCAAGATTTAGGGGCGCCTGGGTGGCTCAGTTGGTTAAGTGTCTGACTCTTGGTGCAGAGCCTGCTTGGGATTTTCTCTCTCCTTCTCTTTCTGTCCACCCCTAGTCACGCTATCTGTCTCTCAAAACAAATGAATAAACTTTAAAAAAATATATTTAGAAAAACAGGGGGATATGGGTAGCTCAGTTGGCTAGGTATCTGGCTCTTGATTTCGGGTCGGGTCCTATCTCACGGTTTGTGACATCGAGCCCTGTGTCGGGCTCTGCGCTGACAGTGCGGAGCCTGCTTGGGATTCTCTCCTCTGCCCTTCTCTTCCATTCCCCTGTTTGTGTGATCTCTAAACAAACAAACAAACAAACAAACATTAAAAAATTCTATGTAAGAAAAAAAGAGTTAGAAAAATAGAGTAGTCTGAAAAAATGATAATAGCATAAGAAACTTGTCAGTTCTCAAATATTACGACATGTAGGGGCATTCCAACCTGAACATTTTCAATGGACTCTCACAAGAAAAATGATCCAAGATGTCTTTACACTCTTATTAATATGCAAACCTTTCCAGGTGCTTCCTTTTCAGATATTTAAAATTTTTACTTGAATAAGAAGAACACACACATAGTACCCTTTTCAAAAGTTGCCAATGAGCGAATGTGGTTCAGAGTACCCCTTTCCTCTCAGTTCTCTAGCCCCGCAATTTTTCTTCCCACAGGCAACTGTTAACCAGTTTCCTATATATTCTAAAGATATTTGAGATCCTATACATTTAAAATAAGAAAGTATCAGAAAAGCAAGATCGTATCTCCCAAAGTCGAACACTTGAGAGAGTAATTTTTATCAGTTTGGCTCCTCTACCCAAATGACTCAAGTCACAGAGTCAAAAAGCTTCTCTGGGAGCCTGAGATAAGGACGGGTAGGCAGAGAATAAGAGGGCAATCAAAGGGTTAAGACAGACACTTGAGAGGCGCCTGGGTGGCTCAGTTGGTTCAGTTGAACTCTTGATTATGCCTCAGGTCATGAACCCAGGGTCAGGAGATCGAGCCCCGTGTTGGGCTCTGCACTGGTGTGGAGCCTGCTTAAGGTTCTCATTCTCTCTCTGTCTCCTTTTGTCCTTCCCCCATGCACATGTGCATCCTGTCTCTCAAAAAGACAGACAGACCCTTGAGAACTCTTACCAAGTTGCTTTTTTTAAAAATTTATTCAGAGAGAGTGGGGGGAGGGGCAGAGAGAGAGAGAAAGAGAGAGAGGGAGAATCCCAAGTAGGCTCTGCACTGACAGCGTGGCTCCATCTCCGCAACCCTGAGATCAGGATCTGGGCAGAAATCAAGAGTCAGATGGTTAACCGACTGAGCCACCCAGGTGCTCCCCAAGTTTCTCTTATAAAAATCTTTCTTATAAAAAAATAAAAATCTTCTCGACAATGTAGCAAAAGTAAAAGGTTAAGTATATCCTATTTAAAATAACCAGCCACCAAATCAACATTTGATTCATTTTTTGTTCTAAGACTTACCACAGTTACAGTTTTATCTATGCCAAATTTTATGAAATTTAAAATAAACCTCTTTCATAATTTTATATTTTGGTCACAAGATAAATTCCAAAGTAAAGGGAGGAAGGTATCAGGACATTAAGTTCTTGTTTTAACTAGATACACTTTATCCTGGCCTTTTCAAGACCAATTATCACTCTTTTTTGAATCCTTACTTTCCTTAAGGAACAAGGGTTATTTATGCAAAGGTAGAGGTGCTGACTGAAAGATTAGTTTTAGATTTATGTTAGTAAAAAGAAAGCCAGAGAGTCAATGTGGTTTAATTCCAAAATGCCTTTATTTCAATGGCAAGAAGTATTTTATCTAACTACAGCAGTTTGAATTCTATTTTTTCTCACAATAGTAAAGACACATCTTAAGTAGCAACTCATAAAGTGTGTATTTAAGTAGGCCCTTAGGCCCATATGAGATAAAATATGAATGTGGGTTAATAATAAGAACAAATACCTAATAACTTATTAAGAAAACAAGGTTTTAGAATGTTAGCTCTTCACATTCCACATAGAACTTCCAATGCTGATCCATTATATGGCATGGGAGAAATTCTTGATCGCTGATTAAAAGAACTTCTTTTATCTGTAGATAATGTGGGATGCTTTGTGTTGACTCTCTGGAAGTTCCTATTTAAAGAAGTACCAATAAATTAAAACTATACTTAAAAAAATAATATTTAAATTTACTTATTACAAATCCTAGACCCCAGTCAACTCGGTTAAGCACAGAATGAGATTTAAGACCAAGTTGTCATTCACTCACTCCATTCTCCTTACCCAAGATAGAGCTATAAATCAGCATTGGCTTATCTTGGGAAAAAGAAGCCTGTTTGCAGTGTAAAACACCAAGGCAAGAAAAGGATGACGGAAGCTTCTGAAGGTGGTTGTATAAGCCCCTCTGTGCCGTAATTTCCAGTCAACTGAGAATAAAACGATAGTGAAGACTAAATGGGATAATGCATGTCAAATGATTGGCTATTGACTAGCATGTAGCGAACACTGAATAAATATAAGCTGCTATTATTATCATTATTTCTTACTGCAAACAGTATTAGGCTGGAAGATAGATAATCAGTTTTCTAGGCCACACAAACTTGTGTGATCTCGTGCAAGTTATATGGCTTCTCCAGCCCAGTGCAGCTTGGAATATAGCCATAGTGTGAACACTTGGCTCTTCTTGTTGCTCCTTGTCCCCCCAAAAGACTGCAGAGCTAACTAACAAACCATTCTACTCATGCAAGAAGTAGAAGAAACACATCTTCCTCAAGTAAGACCACCAAATATTAGATATTCTGCACAGTCTACTTACTGAATTGCTAGCTACCTCACTAGGCAAAAGAACAGGCTCATGCACCTATTCATGTTATCTAGTGGCCTAAATTAGCACTTCAAAACGACAAGATAATTAGTTAGGTTAAAAATAATTTTAACTTTTACTTTTCTTTCTCCTGTAACATTTAAAAAATTCCCTTAATAGATCATAAGTAAAAATAATCAGATTCATTATTTTAACTGATAGTTAAACTATACTTAAAAAAATAGTTCACTCCTCAAACATCACTAACTATGTACTGTTTTCACTCAACCCATGTTACCTCTCTGGTTCTCAGTTTCATCATCTGTAAAATAGGTCCAATACTAGACGATATAGAAATTTTACTTCTAACTCTAAAATTAACAACTCGGACTTCCAAAACTTGTTCTTACAAACTAAGCATTCTATATTTCATTTCAATTATAGAATGAAACTTTGGTTACTCTAGTTATAAATGGAAATGAATACATCTATATATGTGTGTGTGCATACATATATATATGCACACATTCTGAACAAGAAGTATAATTCCAATCAAAGGGAAATTGGTTAGGAGTTATTTTGATAGATTATAAAATACATCTGCTGTAGTAACACGGGAAAAATTCAATTACAGCTATTTAAATACAAAGTTCAATGCCTTTTTAAAATAAAAGGATTATAAAGGATAAACGTGGTGGTAGAGTATTAGATGATTTGATATTTAAAACAAAATTAATAGTTTGAGATAGATTTACATTGATAAGATCAAAAGCCATCTGTGAAAACTGCACTGGAATCAAGAAACAAACTTGGACGTTGTATTTTGAAGTTTAAATTATTTAAGTCTTTCTTTGTGGGAAAACAAATTTAATACGTGGTTTCTTAAGGTGAATTGGGTTTAAGACACTTGACTTTATATGTAACGTGCTCATGTTTTTTCTGCCTGTGTTGTACAGACACGAAGTCTGGAGTTTTACAAATAAGAAGCTGGTCAATGGCCTAATGTATGTAAAATAATGTAGCAGAGGGCCTGGTACACACAGGTGCTCAACACACAAATTAGTTTTCTTCTCCTTCCTCCCCTATGAGTAGATATATCCTCCACTTTATAAATTAGGTCAGAGGTAATCATGATGCTAGGATGAAAAAAAATTATGAAAAAGTAACGAAAAACAATCAAGAATCATCAACAGGAGCTGAAATAAATACCTCCTGCTCTGTTATCAGGCACCCATCTTCCTTAGGTGTTTAAGTTTGAAGAAGTTCTTAACCACATAAAACAGAAGCACCTGTGAATGTCTGTGCTCTCTCTGTTACACACACGTTTACAGAGCAATGAGGCACAGTAACAGCACTGGAATGAACAAAACACTTTCTTTAAAGTGATTTATTTACAACATATTATCAGTAGGTCATGGACAGTTTTTAGTAAAAACCAAAAAAAGTATATTTTTTTCTGAAAAAGCATGTTCTATTTTCAAATGAAGAAATGATATTAGGTTCCCTTGAAAGAAAATGATATAATTAATATGCATTAAATGATGGCTTGGGAAAAAGAAAGACTTCAGGAGATACTTTTTTTTTCTTAAATGAATACATTTGACATAATTTGCTTTGAGTGTTTTAGTACTATGGTGACAGGGGACATAGATATATTTAAGATTGGCTTTCTAAATAAGTTAACGGATTATGATCTACATTAACAGATATTTTGTAAGTACTGTAAAAAAGGATATGTCTGTACACAGTGATCACAAATTATGTAGAAATTTGGACATGTTCACTTTTTTCCCCTTCCAACTTATTCTGAAATATCAATGAAGATTTTCTCAATAACAGAAGAGAAACTACAGCCAAGCAGACAGAGGCTTGGGAGGAAGTTGTGAAATTTCAAGGGAAAATGCACCATAGATTCACTCCATTTTAGAGCTTCTAAGGACTTGAGTGATAAATATGTCAGGATTTCGTCAACAGAATTTCATTTTTTAAGGCTGGTGTTTGTATGATTAAAATCTTTGGGGCACCTGGGTGGCTCAGTCGGTTGAGCATCCAACTTCGGCTCAGGTCATGATCTCGCGGTCTGTGGGTTCAGGCCCCGCGTCAGGCTCTGTACTGACAGCTCAGAGCCTGGAGCCTGCTTGGGATTCTGTGACTCCCTCTCTCTCTGCCCCTCCCCCACTCATGCTCTGTCTCTGTCTCAAAAATAATAAACATTTAAAAAAAATAAAAAAGAATAAAAAAATTAAAAAAAATCCTTAACTAGAAATAACATATACCTTCAAATGTGTCAATGTACCACATTGTAGCACTCTGGAGTCCACCAATACATTAACCTGAGTTACCAACTTGACTAGCTTTTGAGCAGGACTAAGAATAAAGCTCTTTCATCATCTCTGATTCACTGGGTAAAGTCTTAAAACAGTCTAAAAAACTTTTATCACTAATCTTCATGACTCAGGATTCTTTTTTTTTTTTTTTTGTGAGAGAGAGAGGATGCGTGTGCCCGAGTGGGAGAGGGGCGGAGCGAGTGGGTGAGGGCGGAGCGAGTGGGAGGGGGCAGAGAGACTGGGAGAGAAAGAATCCTGATACTGGACTCGATCTTATAACCATGAAATCATGACCTGAACCAAAATCAAGAGTCAGATGCTTAATCAAATGAGCCACCCAGGCGCTCCCAGGATATTCTCAATACCGTGATTCCAAATGATAGGAAGAGATAATTTAGTTTGCTATTTGTCACATGAAATGCTGACATCGTCTGATTAAAGAGGTTTGAGAATGTTGGTTACCAAAGCTAAAAGGATTTATTATTTCTCATAAAGTGGGGGAAGTAGAGGGATACAGCTCTCTTTTAAATGTCTGGTTAAAAAATATGAAGCGCCATCACTCTTCTATCTCTATTTCTACAAATTCAGATAAAGGAGATAATATTAACTAAGCAAAATCCTATTTACAGTTTGTTGAATTCTTCACAACAAATTCCATTATAGCCTGTGAGATCTAGGCATTGTCTGCTTATTAGGACAGTCAATCACAAGTAAATCCAGCTTTAAATTAGCAGTCCTTTGGATCATATTCATGCTTCCATTAATTCATTATTATTTAATGAACATTACTCAAAGAACATTTACAGGGAAGCTATTGTGCTAGTCTTTGGGGGAATATAATAGGGAGCAAAAGCCCGGAAAAGGCTCTCAAAACTCAAAGATCTCAGTCCATCAGGGGTTAAGATTGGACAGCCAGCAATTATTTATAATATAGAGTGTTGTACATAAGATGTGACCATTTATTTGCACAACAGTATGTAAGGCTCTATATAGTTCTTATAAAGAATAAACTGATGGTTAGATGGTTACCAGACGGGAGGTGGGTAGAGGGATGGGTTAAATAGGCGATGGGGATTAAGGAGGGCGCTTGTGATGAGCACCAGGTGTTGTATGGAAGTGCTGAATCACTATGTTGTATACTTGAAACTAATATTACACTGTATGTTAACTAACTGGAATTTAAATTAAAACTTTTTTTAAAAAGTAAATGAAATGGAAGACTTTTACCTTGTCCAAATTTCATTTTTTCCCACACCTATTTGCTTGGTTCCTATACTGGGTCATCTAGACAAGGCACATCTCAAAGTCAAAGGAGTGTTACTAATAAATTTGCTGGATTAAGGACTGCCCTGGTCCAGCTGGGATGCATGGTCACCCTAGGTCCGGGAAAATGTAAATCGCTCTTCCTAATTCCCTTACTTCCAAAAGGCACTATTCTGAAGAGTGTGACCATTAAAAAGTGTAAGAGAACAGATTATGTCCATGATCTGAAGCGGGCTGATGAAATCTATATGGACTTGTTTTTCCTTTAAACTTTGTGTATTTTTAGAATGTCGGATTCACAATTTCCATGACATTTTGATATCCAAAAATAAAAAAGATTTTCTCTTGAATGGTTTGCTTGTCATGAGGTTACAGAGTTTATATTTTTCTAACCTGCCAGGTCTTTGGATTTCTGTCAGTTACTACAAAACCAGGTAGAGAAGAATCCTAAATCAAACAGGTTCAAATGAAACTCCAACAGCAGCCTACAGAATGCCAGCAGAGACCTGCAGATTCCGAGGCCCAGAGGAAGGCAGCAAGAAGGTGGCTGGCATCCTGGCACTCCATAGTTCTCAAATTAGCATTAACACTGTATGAACTCTCTGAAGGAATGAAAATTCAGTATTTCTGGAAATAGTGTTTACTATTTAGAAGTTTGTTTATATTGCAGGCAACAGAAGGTACAGTTCAGAACCTATTTTTTATTTCATGGGGGGAAATAAGGAGTCCTCTGAGGAAGGAGAGGCATGGCTAGGGTTGGAAATGCCTGCCTAGAGCTAGAAAACCTGAGGAGCAGATAACCTCTGTGAAATAGGGAAGATCCTATATTTCTTCTCTTATATTCTTTAAGTCAGAATAAAGGGTTTGCCTGACTGTCCTTTGTGTGAGTGAGTGTGAACGAGTGTGTGTGTGTGTGTGTGTGTGTGTGTGAGTGACAGAGCGAGGAAGGTGGGGGGGCAGGCAATGTGAACAAGCATGAGAGTGGGTATGCTTTGGGATCATGGTGAAGGGCTGAATATCAAGAGTTTTCAAATTATTACCTGCATAAGAAATCAGATACTGCTGGTCATTTAAAGTTACTGTCAGGCTACATAAGAATCACTTACAAAAATTCAGGTTCCTGGGCCCCCTCCAAGATTTGGTTAGGGAGATCTGCAGTCAGAATTAGGAACCAAAGACCATGAAACACAGTAAGAACTTCTTCCAGTTTAAACCCTTTAACTTCTCCACAATTTCTGTTTTACCAGATCTATTTTCCCAAAATGATGAAAAGCACTTTTGAGTCTATCTTCAGAAAAATGGGAAAAATGCGTCCTATTCTGAAGCCAGTTTTTGAGACAAAGAAGGACCCTAGGAGGTTACAATGGACTAGGTATAAAGTTAGGAAAGGAAATGCCTTGTAATCATTAAGGTTTGTTGTAGGAAGGAATGGCCCTGGGGAGACTCTGGTTAGGCGCTTAATGATAGTAATCCCTGTTCGGTTCTCGGCTCTGGTTATCACAAAACTATCATCTTCGTTATTGCACTTCCCTTTCTGCTTATACTGTCCCCAACTGGTCTGAGGCAGGGACAGTGGGGGGGAAAAGAGAAGGGTAACAGAGCCTTAGTTATGTCTGTTTTATAGAAATGTGTGCTGCCTCTTCTCAGATCATTTCGAAATCTGCTGCTTAATGGTGAAGACTACATTCTCCTCAGTTTTCTTGGGTTAAAGTTTATTCCAGCAGATAAAGCACATTAGTTTACACCAACAAGCAAAGATTTATTTTAGTACTTGATTTTCGAAAACTAACCAAATCATGCCTGCAGGAAGGAAAAAACTATTTTTCCTTTTTATATGACACTTTAAAAAAGCTACCCAAAGTAAGTATAATATAGATTTAGAGAATGGAATTGTGCAAAAATGTGTCATTTAAAATATTCTCCTAGAATCAACTGTACTTAAAAATGGGGTGCTATAAACAAATAAACCAACAGAAAACAAGCCTTGGTGAGGATGTGGGGAAATTGGAACCCTCGTACGTTGCTGGTGGAGCTGTAAGTGATTCAGTTGCTGTGGAGAACGGTTTGGCTGTTCCTCAAAAAGCTCAACATATAATTACTATATGATGACGCAATTCCACTCCTAGGTATGTATTCAAAGAACTAAAACTAGGTTAAAATATATGTATACATGTGTTCAGAGCAGCACTACACCCAAGAGCCAAAAGGTGGAAACCTTTAAGGATCAGGGCAGGATCCTTAAAAGCTAAGTGAGAGAAGTCAGACACAGAAGGTTATATATTACATGATTCCATTTATATGATACATTCAGAACAGGCAAATCATAAGACAGAAAGTAGATCGAGGGGAGTAATTATGGAATGGGTGTGGAGTTTCTTTTTGGGTAATGAAAGTAGTTTTGGAACTACACAGAGGTGGTGGTTGCTCACCACTGTGAGGGTACTAAACGCCACTGAACTGTTCACTTTAGAATGGTTATTTGAATGTTACATGAATGAAAATACAAAACGAGGAGTGCTTTCTCAGTAGCCCCGGGCACTTTCCTCACGACTAAGTGATGGGTGTTGGTCTGCACGTACCTGGAAGACAAGGCTGATGTTGCTGAGGCGCCACGTTTGGCTCTGCAAGTACGGGTACTTCCTCGGTAACATACTTTAAAAGCTCCTTCCCCAGATATGTCACCTGTACATAATTAAGCACAGGGTTTAAAAATTCTACATTTCAAAAGAAGCGAATAACACCTGTCTCTTGCAAACTGTAACTTTGGTCAAGTATTAACTGTTGTCTATCGTAGACTGGCAAACTATAGTCCATGGACAAAGGCCTGGCACCTTTGTTTGTAAGTAAAGTTTTAATAGAACACAAAGATACCCATTCATTTACTTAATATCAATTGATGCTTTTATGCTACACCATGACTGAGTATTTGCAACAAAGACCATATGCCCATGAAGCCTGAAATATTTATTATTTGACCCCAGAGAGAAGAAATTTGTTGACCTGTGCTGTTTATCATTAATTTTCTTTCCATTCACTTAGTAAACAACCATTAATCCAACATGTGGTACTTTATAATGTTAAAAAATTAATGTTGTACTAATAAAATTTAGCCACAAAACTAATAGTACTTTTCAAGAAATAAGATTTAACTGTGGATTAATATCATTTCAGGACTATGCATCCAAATTTTTTGGCTTTTTCTGTTTTTTTGTGTGAACGTAGCTACTGTTTATCAGCCTCAAAGGTCAGATCTTAGGGATCCCTCCAAACAAGTGGGCGGGGCTGGGGCAGACTGGCAAACATTGGCCACCGGGTCTTTGGGTTCTCCCCTCTTCGTTCCAGGGCAGCCTGACAATACACCTCAGAAGCTAGGCTCACTGTGGCTAAACCATCCAGTCTCAACTTGAACATCCCTTCCTCCAGGAGGCTTTCTTAGAACTTCTAAACTCACGTAATAACCTTCCTCTAGACCCCCATAATTTCTGTGCTCATATTTCTGTCAAGGCACTTATCTCATTTACATGAAATTATGTATTACTATATCTGCTTCCATTAACATAAGCTCCTTGAAGACAAGGTCTGTGTCATATTCATTTTTATACTCTTAGCACTTCACATAGTGCCCGACATTTCTGGGGAAAAAACCCCCTGCTGTCCCAGCTCTTCAGCAAGATTCTTAAATTCTCTGAGCCTCTGTTCGTGCATTTGTAAAACCAAGTACCTCCAGGCTATTAGGCTGTTGTGAGGATTAGAATAAATATACTAAAAGCATTTGGCATACTGTCGAGCACATCCTGAGTGCTTAATAAAAGCCTGTTATTTAACAGAATGGGGCAGACATAAGGAATCCGGAAGGTTTAGGCACCCTCTAGGCTCAATCCCATGACCAAACAAACTTGGTAATGGAACAGATCTGTCTTACCCAGTGTCCTAAACCATCCCTACTTGCGATAGAAGGAGAGATGAGGCCTCTGACTGCCATCTGTCAGTTCTCCAAGCAACTAACAATTAGAAACAACAGATTTTGTTCACGTTGTGCCCTGACAATCTCCAAAATACTTCACAGACCCATCACTATGCAGGCTCGGTATATTCTCCCCTGTATTTCAGATTTAAAGTAGATTTTTATCAGTTAGTACTGGGTAATATATTGTGGTTAAATTATACCTTAGTAGCCTTGGAGGTCATGAGTCTGCACAGGTCTTAAACATAGCACTAGGGGTAACTCAGACATAGAACACAGCTTTAAGAAAATCCACAGAGTTACAGATCTAGATTCCTCAAGGTGGGAGTAATTTACTGAATGAGGATAATAATATATAGACCACAAACTGCACAGGCACTGGTCACTCCTGGAAACTGTCCATTTCATAACAGTGTCTGTGCTCTAGTTGCCTAAAGCGTAAGAGGAAACAGTAATCCTATGTGCATATAACTCAGACTCTGAATCCTCAAGTAAATCTTGAATCCAAATCTAGTTCATATGCCTGCTCTGACACAGGCATGTAGGATGAGCTGTAGGCGAGGTTCTTAGGGCCTTAGACTCACAGCTGCCAGCAAACTTGACAACTTTACCTCCCAAAACCCACTGAGAGGATGCCACCTTCCCCCAGAAGAGAACAGTCATGGAGCTGGAGTTACGGTGAGGTGCATGCTGTGAGGATATCTGCAGGCTGTGGTGGTCTTGCTTTTCTAAAATGTAGAACTACAGGAGGCCACTGATACTTTCCTTGAAGCTCTGAGGTAGAGGGTCCATTATTCTTCAGAAATCAGTTAATGCTGATTCCCTTAATATTATACTTAGGGAAGAAATGACGTGTGTGTGTGTGTGTGTGTGTGTGTGTGTGTGTGTGAGAGAGAGAGAGAGAGAGAGAGAGAGAGAGAGAGAGAGAGAGGTAGATGCAGTTAGCCACTATTCTGGAAATGTAGTTAATCAGCCAAGTGAAATTATTAATTAACTTTATTTTGGTATGGTCTCTGAAGAAATAAAGTACAGTATCAACAAATGCTATAACAAATGTTTCTCTATACCTTATGTTCTAACATGCATTAGGAGAAAATATAAAACATAACCTGCCTTTGAACATTAAAGAGGTGTCCAAGAATTTATTTTCCTGCTGGGGCTCCATTTTATTTGAAAGTATCAGTCCATTTTTCCTATGTCTTCAAGAAAACCATTTGTTGGTACTGACTAATGGGAATATGTTCATGGATGCTCAAATGACTGTTTTAATCCCATTTCAAGTTTTATGAAGCAAGTCTTAACAAATTCACACTACCCCAAGAGGAAGAAAGAGGAAAGGATCATTGTTTTTGATGGTGGAAGGGGGAGTGGGAGGGAGGAGCAAAGAAATAAAAGAAAGCTGTAGGTTTTTTGTTTAGGTTCACTGTAACACAAAGACACATTTTGGCTAAGAAAATTAAAATAACTCTCGAATATTTGAGAAGGAGGATAAAAGTGTACTAATCGCCACAAAAGAGCAGATCCCGGGGAAACGATGATGGAAGTGAAGTTCACCTTCACACCGCCCTCTGCCACCCAATCCCCGTCCTAGAGCCTCTCCTTCTCCATTTCCCCCAGGCAGTCCATGCAGCTCCAGGCAAGAGAAGGGCAGTAGGCCTTTCATACTATTTATGTCTTCAGGATTCACACCTCTCGGATATTTGTATTTTGATAGGGTCTACATCTCCTGAGTAGAAGCAGGACTCACAGGAAGTTTAAGTTAAGACACTTTGGGAATGATTAATTGACTCAATGAGGCTGGCTGGCTGTCCAGATCAACAATTCCCATCACTTTCTGTACTCCTACCTCAACCTTTCCCTATCTTGATATTCCTAATCATGGTAGGAGGAGGAATTATTTCAGAAAGTGTGTAGGGTGAGGGGTAACCACATAGAAAAGTTAATACTGGATCCAAAGTGGTGAATTTATAAGGGTGGAAATTCAGAGAGTGAGTCATCCAGATGGGAAGTATGTTTGCACAAGAGAGCTGTCAGTGCTCCTTCAGTCACTGCCCAGAAAATGGCAGTCTATTTTTCGTCTGCAAAGACCCAGTCCTGAGCATGCACAAAATGAACGGTCTTTGCTATTCTTATGATTTCCATACCACACCTGTATCACAGAAAGGCATTTTTTTCTGGTAGAAGTGAACAAGTTTTGCTGCACAAGAAGAGGCTTTGCATAAATCATGAAGGCGGTTAGGTAATACCGTGTGCTCTTTTCAGTTCACGGCAACCTGTTTCCAATGAAAGGAATGTAGGCTCCCTAGTGTCACTGCTGTAAATGTAGAAAATAATGCACGGGGAACCAGAAGGCCAGGATCTAGTCCTGGTTCTCGCACTTACTGGCCGCGGGGTAATCAACTCACTGAATCTCCTACAACGCTGGTTTTGCATCCATAGATAGAGAAAATAGTTAATTTTCTTGCCTCATGGGGTCATTGTGAAAGAATACATCGAAAAACCTTTAAAAATCACACATGGCTATGCAAGTCCTAGAATCTCCACATTGGAAGGGTCGTTATAGAGACCATTTAGCACTACTACTTATTTTACACATAAGAGAAATGAGGTTCAGAAGGCC
This sequence comes from Paguma larvata, assembly GCA_030068075.1. Classification (NCBI taxonomy): domain Eukaryota; kingdom Metazoa; phylum Chordata; class Mammalia; order Carnivora; family Viverridae; genus Paguma; species Paguma larvata. The sequence goes on along the minus strand of CM057826.1, from coordinate 95,073,680 downwards.
AAGTGTCCTGATCTCGATCTGTGATTCTCACTCGAGGCTGCATATTGCAATTACCTGGAAAGCTTTTTCCAGCACTGTCACCTGGTCTTCCATCAAGACTATGAGATCAGAAGGTATGGAGCTGGGGTCCACCAGGCATATTAGCAGGTTTTAAAAGCTCCTTAAGTGATTCTAATGTGTAGGCAGGATTGAAAACTATTCCCAGATCACATAACTTATCACGAGTAGAACCAGAAACCAGTCTGGTCGCTTGTCTCCCAGCCAGAGATCACTCTGTCACATCGCGATGCTACCCAATAGCCAGGAGACTGCGGGAGTGAGAGGGATCAGTGATGCCCAGTGGGAGTAAGCATCAGAATTCCCTGTATAGCAGCCCAGCTGCCTGGGTAGGAAGTGTGAGTCATCTCTGTGTCTAGTGGCTCTGTCATTCTGTTTGAGGCAGGATAAGACCTAGTTTTCTGGCATTTCTTGCCTGACAAGCAACCACTCCTGGACCTATAGCCACACCAGCATTCTCAGAATGAGTCAGGAGAAATGTTTGCATTGACCAATGTAGCAAAACACACACACACACACACCCCACAAAAAAAACACAAAAAAATCTGTCATTGAGAAGCAACTGTGAACTCAGGAGTTGCCTCGAGACAAGAGGAGGCAAAGGTTTCTGTGGTAAGTTTTAAAGAGGGTTTTAAACATTGCAAAAATTGTCACTAGGGTAGTGTTTCTCAGCTTGGGGTATTTATTACAAGTACATGAGCACCTGTGGTAATTTTTAAGACTGTTTTTGGAATACTTAAAAAAAAACTAAGCCTACTACTTAGATAATCCATGCAAATATCTTACATCCAATAAAATTTTCCTAATTTTAGTGCCTACATTTGTCTTTGACTTCACTATCACTAAGGTGTTAAACCATATGACTAACTGACATGGCCGATGAGAAAAGACCACAGGCAATGTGATATATAAATGAGGCTTAAGTGCATAGTGAGGGCCAAATGATGTCACAGCCAGCTATTCAAAAGCAGAAAATGCAGTAGTTCCAATAAAGAAAAAGAGTGGGAGAAATGAGTCATCACTGGGCACACTGTAGGAGAGGCATGTCGAGCTCAGAAAAACTAAACTAGAGAAATCAGTACCATATTCATGCTGTAAGCATAGACTATTTCAACAAAATGATAAAATCTATCACAACTTTAAGAAACTTTTTAATAAAAAGGTATTTCCAAGGGCAAAATGTTAATTACTAACATGCAAATATGATTTATGAATCCATGGAAAGGACTGGGCAGGGAAAATTGAAAGCAGATGGCCTGGTGACCCCAGGGGTGGGAAATAAACAAACAACCAGAAAAAACCTTTAAGAAAAAACCCATAAAGACTATAAAGTAGAAAAAAATCCCTCTGTACTGATGATGTAAGTGGAGGAACTAAAACACAATTTTGGAAGCACCAGCCACAGAAGTCTAGGACACCAGAAAGCAATGCAGGGATGCAGGAGAGGAGATACTAGGAGGGAGGGTGGGCAGAGCTAAGTGGGACACAGCAGGAGAGAAGAAACTGGGCCTTTATCACTAGAGCACTGGGGCTTGCCGTAACGCTAGTGGAGGCCGAAGGCATCTGCACTTCTGTTTAACAGTAGTGGTGGATGTCTGATGATTCACACTTTCCGGGTGAATCATTCTAAGAATCTTCCCTGCAGTGTGACAAAGGACAATCTGAGGTGGCTGATCACTGGGCATCAAGGGTGTCAGTCATTAATTGTCTTCCAGTCAGTGGTGAAACTGGGCTTACAACTCAGAAGACAGAACTGAGGGGAAGATTACTAAGCCTGGGAAGTCAGAGTGAAAAGAAGTATTTCTTTTCGGGGGTTTAGCAATCGATGGATAAGGCTGTGTTCAAACAAAAGTGCAGCATAACCTCTGTGGGTCTTAGGCTGCTTGCTCCTTTCTGTGGTCTTGGGGAAGCTTTTCCTTCACTGCACCAGAATGCGAACGTATTAACTTCACTAGCAATATATATCAGAGGTCCCAAATTTTCTACATGGAGTCACAGAGACCTGAAATCACTTGGGGAATAAAAGGGGGGAAGAATGAGGGCATTTGAATTTCTGGGACTAGGTGAGGAACAGGGAAGGAGAGGCTCAGTCATCTGTGCAAGTCTGCCCCTGGGGAATTCTGGTAAACAAGCGTTGTAGGAGAAAGCACACAGCATATTGTAGAAGGGACATATGAGGACCAAAGCTAGCTTGGAGAATTCAGATTTCTTAAAAGTAACAGTTTTATCATAAATAATGTACATTTCTACTTGAATATGAAGTTATAGATAAGAATGACCCACCTTACTCCAAGCATAATTCCAGGTCACGTAACTGTCACCTCCTAGAAGATCCTTGAGCCAGGTGACTGGATTTTGATAAATTTGACCATTTTCTACCTTAATTTTACCACTCAATAGAACACTGGCTTTGTGAGTAGTCTCCTGAGGTGAAAAATAAAAGAAAAATTAAGAAGGAAAATACCTGAAATATGTGAACTTCTGCTTTTGGCCAGGATGAAGTAACAGGAACCAGATTTATCCTCACACAAACAAAAAACAGACAAAATATATAAAGCAATAGTTTCTAAGACACCAAACATCAGGCAACAAAGTACAGTGATTTCTGAGAAGTGAGAAATTAATGAGGTGAGCCTTCCAAGGGTCCCAGCTCACTGACTTGAGAGAGTTTCCAGGTCACGGTGCAGGGAGAGGGGATCCAGGCAAAGCCTGTGGACTCCCTGAGCTGAGGACGCAGAGCAGAGTCTAGGAAGGCAAAGTGCCTAGAGTTTGTAGGACAGAGTGCTGAGGAAGGGAGAAGTCCAAACAGAGAGAGAAGACCCTGTAGATCTTCAGAGCGTCTCTTTCAGTGTTCAGCTGAGTAGTAACTAGTCATGTCTGAGAGCAAATTACCCAAGGCTGGGAAAGGAACCACCTGAGAGGATTAGAGGTAATGACACCTGGCATTCTGGCAAAAATTACACCTGTTTCCAACAGCAATACTAGAAAACCTCAAACCGGTGGGGCACTGGTACCGTACACAGAAGAGCCTTTCTTAAATAGTGAGAAATAATTAGCCCTAGACTGAAAACATGGTCCAATCTTGTCTACCACATCTTAAAAGCAAGACTTAAAGGGACCAAATTGTTTCCAAGGAACTTAATTTTATCTTGGAACAAATCTATAAAATATTTATAAGAATACAAAAATATCCAGCAACCAACAAGGCAGATTTCACAATGTGTGGGATTCAATAAACACAGGCCTGCAAATTAACAGGCCTGCAAGTAAGTAGGAAAATACAACCCATACAGAAGAGATAAAGCGATCAACTGAAAATGACTAAGAACTGATAAGAATGTTAGAATTAGCAGACACTAAGCAGTTCTTATAATCATATTCCACGTGTTCAAAAGTTACGTGGAGACAGGGAAAATATTATTTAAAAGACTAAAATCAAAGTTCTAGAGATGCAATCACAACGTGTGCGATGAAGAATACTGGATAGCATTAGTGACATATTAGAGATTGCAAACAAAAAGATTGGAAAATTCAAAGATAAAGCAATAGGAACTGCATAAAAATGAAACACCAAGAAAAGAGAATTTTAAAAATGAATGGATCATCATTGAATTGTGGAATGATTTCAAGCAATCTAATATGTGTGTAATAAGAGGTTAAAAAAGGAAGGGAGGGAAGAAAAAAAACCTGAAGAAATAATGGCTGAAATTCTTCCACATCTGAGATTCAAATTTGGAACCCAGAGACTCAAGAAATTCAATAAACCCTAAGCATAAGAAACATGAAAAAAATGTATGCTACTACACCTCATAATCAAAATAGTTTAAAACCAGAGATAAAGAGAAAATCACTAAAAGCAGCCAGAAGGAGAAAAAAGACTCATTACATTCAGAGGCACAAAGTTAAGAACGACAGTGTATTTCTTGTTGAAAACAATGCAAGCAAGAAAAGAGTCAAGCAACATCTTTAAAGTGCTCAAAGAAAAAAACCCTTCCAACCTAGAAATCTATATATAGCAAAAATATCTTTCAAAAATGAGGGTGAAATAAACTTTTGCAGACATGCCAAAGTCAAAAGGACTCATTATCAGCAGAAGACCTTCAATACAAGAAATGTTAAAGGTAGTCCTCTAAGGAGAAGAAAATGACAGCAAAGGAAATCAGGATCTACACAAAGGAAAAAAAAGCAGTAACAGTAATTACATAAGAAAGATATTTTTCTTTTTATTTAAATCTCCTTAAGGTAATTCGCTGCTTAAACAAAAATAATCACGTAGTATGGAATTCATAACACTGGGTAACAGTAAACTATATAACACAAAGGTCAGGAGTAGAGAAAGGAAAGCACACCACTCTGCAGTTCTTATAGTATACATGAAGTGGTTCAGTAACCCTTAAAGGTAGACTGGAAAAAAGTTAAAAGTTAAATATGTACTAGAAACTTTAAAGCCACAACTGAGGAAAAAGAGTTGTAGCTAATAATCCAACAAAGGAGACAGAACACAAAAAAATAAAAAAGGGAACAAAGAGGAGATGGATGAGAGAAATAGAAAACAGATGCCATGTGATAAATTTAAATCTAACTATATCAGAAGTCTCACTGAATGTAAATATTCTAGAATCAACTTCTGGCATGACAATGTGAGGATCCACTCCCAGGTGAGAAGTATTTAAAAAAATTGTTTAAATCTCTGGAAATAGTCATAAATGCATGTGGCAAATAGAGACATCTATTCAGCTAAATCTATGACACATAGGTTAAAAAAAAAAAAAAAGTGAGTGTGTGGTATGTGAACCAAGATTGCTTCCTTCCTTCCTTCCCAGTTCAGTGAGGTGCAGATTCCACTCCAGAATGTGCAGCCACGAACACAGGGCTCCCTCTCCCTACAGCCCCTAGTCAGAAGGCTACCTTCTTGTCAAGAGCAGGATATCAGCATTTCTCATCCTGCCCTCAGCTATCTGTTGCTAAGATCAAGTTGAAGGTAAGTGCAGCCAAGATGCAGGACACCTGGGTGACTCAGTTGGTTAAGCGTCTGACTTCGGCTCAGGTCATGATCTCAGGGTTCATGAGTTCGAGCCGGCGCTGGACTCTGTGCTGACAGTTCAGAGCCTGGAGCCTGCTTCGGATTCTGTGTCTCCCTTGCTCTCTGCCCCTTCCCCCCTTGCACTCTGTCTCTCTTTCTCAAAAATAAACATGAGGCAGGGGATCCCTTCTGCCTAGCCTGCACTGGGGGCAGCTACTGGGACCCTGACCACCCTTGCCTGGCTTATAAGGTGGTGGTTTCATCTCAGGAGAGACAAGCTGTAAAAGCATGAGGCTACTGAGCCTGCCTCGGCTAAATGCTCAACTACTAAAGCCAGGGTCTTATTCAGAAAAAAAATGCCATGTTCCCACCCAGCTCCCCAGCTATGGTACAGAGATTTTGCCTGGGAAAAGAAGCAAGCCTTAAAACAGATGGTTCCTAATCTCCTCCAAAGGAAATGACTTCATTTGCAACAGAACATAGAGAAGTTCAAGCTCAAGGGCACTTTAAAGGCAGTACAGGTTGTGGTAAAAGGCAATTGAAAGTAAACAGGTAGAGTCATTGGAGATATAGACTAAGTTGTAGGCTGGCTAGTTTTCAGGAGAAAATTGGGAAAAGGGATAGTAGGGCAGAGACTTCTTAAAGTTGGCATAAAACTCAAATACTGACCTCAAAAACTATCCCTTCAAAGGAGCACACATTTGATTGGAAACAAGAGAACAATGAACCAGCAATAAGTGGATCTTGATGGGTACTATGGTCAGGGAAAGAGACAAAAAGAGACCTGCCAAGGCCTAAGTCCATGTGGTATAATATCAGAAGTTTAACCTTACAGTAGGGAAAAATAACCTCACTAAAACAATCTATCCAGTAACTAAATAAGCAGGCACATAACAATAACAAGCTAAGAGAAGGTAGAGGCCAGTACACAAATTTGCTATAATCCATGAGCCATTTAAAAATATCTAAAATGTCCAGTTCTAACAAAAAAATTATGACATATGTGGGAAAAAAGGAAAGTAATACACATACACCAAAACAAAGCACAGAAAACATCTGTGAGAATGACCAAATGGATTTAACAAAGACTCAAAATAGCTATTATAAAAGTGTTGAAAGAACTAAAGGAAACCATAATTAAAGAAGTAAAGGAAGGTATGATGACAATGTCATATCAAATAGGAAATATCAAAAAAGAGACATAATTTATCAAGATGAACCAAATAGAAGGTATGGAGTTGAAAAGTACAATAATTAAAATGAAAAATTTACCAGAGGTGCTCAACAGATTTGTGATATCAGAAGAAAGAATTAGTAAACTTGAAGAGAGACCAATAGAGATTAAGAGAGCTAAAGAAAACAAAGAAAAAAGGTTGAAGAAAAGAAGCCTCACAGAAATGCAGCACACCATTAAACACATCAACATACACATAATGGAGTATTATAAGTACCAAAGAAAGGAACAGAAAATATACTTGAAAAAATAGTAGCTAAAAAGCTCCCAAATTTATTGAAAAACATTAATCTGTACTTTTAGAAGGAGACTCAGTGACTTCTAAGTAGGATAAACATGAAAAAGTTCATAAAAAGATATATGCTGAAAGTCAAAGACCATGAGAAAATATTGCACAAAGGAGAAAAATGACTCATTACTTACAAGGGAACCCCAAGAAGATTAATAGCCAGCTTCTTATCAGAAACAATGGCGGCCAGAAGCAGTGGAATAACATATTCAAAGTATACAAAGAAAAAAGGCATCAACCAAGAGTCCTATATCTAGCAAAGCTATCTTTCAAAAACAAAGTTAATAAAAACATTCCCAGATAAACAAAAATGGAGAGAATCTGTTGCTAGAGTACCTGAGAAGAAATACCAAAAGAAGTTTTCCATGTTGAAACCAGTGACCTCAAATGGTAATACAAATCGAGAAAACAAAAAACATCAATAAAAGTAATTACACATTATAAAACATAGTATGAACAAATATTCTTCCCCTTTCTTCTTTAACTGATTTAAAAAATAATTGTATAAAACAATAGGTATAGAATGTATATATTTGGAAATAGCACAAAGAAGGTGGGTGGGAGCAAAGCTTTCTTGGGCTAAGGGAATGATACTAGATGGTAACTCAAATCCACAAGAACAAATGAAGAGAATCAAAAAGGGCAAATAAGAAGGCTGACGTAACAAAAGTTATAAATACATACTCGCTTACTTTTCTTCTATTTCTTTACAAATCACAAAGTTTTATGAAGTCATAATTATAACAATGAATTGTTGCATTTGTTTTATATATATATATAATATATATTTAAATATAAATATAATATAAATATAAATAATACAAAAATATATAAACAATGTTATATATATGCTATATATAATGATATATCACAAAAAGGGAGAGAGAGGGAAAGAGCTACATAGGAGTTATAGTTCTTTACCTTACTAGAATTAATTAGTATAAATCTGAAACTGATTCTGACAAGTGAAGATATCACAGGGTAAGCATTATGGAAATACTTCAAAAAATATGGTGGAAAAAAGTCACTAAAGAAACTAAAATGCTACACTGGAAAATATTCACTTAATGCGAAAGAAAGCAATAAAGGAAATAACAGAGGAACAAAAAAGACATGAGACATATTAAAAACAAAAAATAGAATAGCAGACATAAGTCCAATAATAATATTGTTAATTAAATGAGAGTGGATGAAAAAACTTATTCAAAAGGCAAAGGATGTCAGACTGAGTTAAAAAAAAATAAGATCCACCTATATGTTGCATACAAAAGACAGACTAAATTGAAAGAGGGAAGAAAATTGAACGTGAAAGGATGGAGAAAGATATATCATGCAGAGAGCAACCTCAAAAAACTGGGGCAGTTATACTAATATCACACAAAATAGACTTTACAACAAAAAATATTGCTAGAGATAACACGGGATATTTTTTAATAGGAAGAGAGTTAATGCATCAGGAAGATATAACAATTATAAACACACATGCACCTAATAAAAGAACACCAACATATACGAAGCAAAAATTAATATAAATGAAGGGGGAAACAGTTAATTCAACAATATTATAGTTGTAAACACTCCACTTTCAATAATACATAGACGAAACAAGCAGAAGATCAATGAGGAAAGAGAAAACTTGAGCAATATTATAACCTACTTCCAACAGGTGTCTATAAAAAAAACTTCTAACAACAGGAGAATAATTATTCTTCTCAAGTGCACAAAGGCCAGGCCATATGCTACTTAAGTCACAAAATAAATCTCGGAAAATTTAAAATGACTCAAATAATACTAGGTATATTCTCTAAATGCAATAGAATGAAATTAGAAATTAATAAAAGAAAAAATGGAACAGTCACAGTTATGCTGAAATCAAACAACATACTCCTAAATAACTAAATAACTAAAGGATTAAAGATGTAATCAAAAGGCAAATCAGAAAATACTTTGAGACGAATAAAGACAGAACATACCAAAAATGATGCAATGCAGCAAAAGCAGTAGGTTAAAAGGAAATTTACAGCTGTAAATGCCTATACTGGAAAAAAAAAAAAAAAAGAAAGAAAAATCTCAAATCAATAACCTGCACTTAGAATGATGACACTGGAAAAAGAACAGCAAACTAAACATAAAGCAAGCAGGAAGATGGAAATAAAAAATATTAGAATAGAAATAAATAAAATAGGTAATAGAAGAATAGATAAAAATCAAAAGTGGTTCTTTGAAAATATTAACAAATTGACAAAGCTTTAGTGAGACTGACCAAGAAAAACAAGTGAGAAGACTCAAATGACTAAGATAAACAATGAAAATGAGTATACTACTACTGACTATACTGAAATAAAAGGGATTACAAGAGAAACTATCAATAATTCTGTGCTAATAAAATGGACAAATTCCATCATTCCAAAAATGATTCAAGAAGAAACAATTTGTAAAACCTATAAGAGATTGAATTAACACTCAAAACACTATCCCCCACCCTCCACCCCCCAAAATTCCAAGTACAGATGGTTTCGCTGCTAATTACTACCAAACATTTAAAGAGAATTTAATACCAATATTTTGGATTACCAATATTCCAAAAAATAGAAAAAGAGAAACGTTTTTGTGAGATCGGTATTACCTTAATACCAAACTAGACAAGACAACACAAGAAAACTACAGACCAACATCTTCAATTAATATGGATGCAAAAATCCTCAACATGTTAGAAAACCAAATCCAGCAACATATAAAAAGAATTATATACCATGACCAAGTGAGATTTGTCTGCTTTTTCCAGAATGCAAGGTTGGTTTAATAGCCAAAGATCAATTAATGTTCTACACCACATCAGTAGAATACAAAACAAAAATCACATGATCATCTCAACAGATGTGGAAAGAATATTTGACAAAATCACAATACCTTTTCATGATAAAGACACTCAAGAAACTAGGAAAAGAAGAGAACTTGCTGAGCCTAATAAAGGGCACCTATGAAAAAAACCTATAACTAACATTGTACTTACTAGTAAAAAACTAATTTTTTTCTAAAAAACATAGTCTCATCTTAGGGAAAAAACAGAAGTGTGATCTCACGATTTTATTTCAACATTGCACTGGAGGTTTTAAACAGCCAGGGCAGCTATACAAAAAAGAAATGAAAAACATCACAATGGAAAGAAAGAAGTAAAACTGTCTCTATTCATAAACAACTTGATCATCTATGTAAAAAATCCAATGACATCTACAAAAATTTACATGAAATAATGAGTTTAGCAAGATTGTAAGATAACATCTCAATATACAAAAATCAATTGCATTTCTACCTGTGAGCAATAAACAACCAAAACTGACATTAAAAAAATTAGACGTCATTTGTCCCAAAATTAATCTACAGATTTAGCTCAAAACCAATCTAAATGACAGCACCCTGTTTTTTTTTTTAAAAAAAAGCTGACAAACTCACTCTAAAATTCATATGGGATTGCAAATGACCTAGAAGACCCAAAACACTTTACAAAAGTAAGAACACATATGGAGGACTAACATTATCTGATTTTAACACTTATTATAGAGCTGCACTAATTAAGACATTATTCACAGTAAGACAGGCAAATAGATAACTTAAACACAATAGGGAGTCCAGAAATAGGCACATATATGGCAAATGATTTTCTTCAAAGGTGCAAAGACAATTCAACAGAGAGCAATTTTTTCAACACATATTGCTGGAAGAATTAAATACCCATATTCGAAAATATGAATTGAGATCCTGCTCTGTACTGCAGACCAAAAATAATGGATCACAGACCTACTAAATACTAGGAAAAAATCTTTATGACCTTGGGTTAGACAAAGAATTCTTAGATAGGATACTAAAAACATAAGTAGTAAAAGAGCAAATTGCTAAGTTGGACTACATCAAAATTTTAAACTTCTGTTCTTTATAAAACAATTCTGAGAGAATGAAAAAGCAAAACTAAATTAGGAGAAAATATTTTTGCAAAGTATATATTTGATAAAGGACTTATATCCAAAATATATGAAACAAGAGAATCAACAACCAATAAAAAAATGGGCAAATATTTGAAAAGAAGCTTCACCAATAATTATGGATGGCAAAGAGCACATGAAAAGATGCTCAACATAACTGATTGTTATGAAATGCAAATTAAAATCACAAAATAAGCCACTATACATATATACATATTATATACATATATCTACATTACATGTTAGTATGGCTAAAATTAACGGACTGATCATACTAAATGTTAGCTAAGTAAGCATATGGAGGAAATAGAACACTCATCACAGGTGGTGGGAATGTAAAATGTTACTAACAACTTTGGCAGTTTTTAAAAAAGTTAAATATATACTTACCATATTTCATCCTCAGCCACTCCATTCCTAGATATTTACCCAAGAAAAGCAAAAACCTGTGTCATACTGAAATCTGTACACCAATGTTCATAGTAGCTTTATTTGCAATAGTCAACAAATGGAAACAGCCTAAATGTCTACCACAGATGAAATGACAAATAAATTGTAGTATGTACCTACATACTCTAATGAGGATGACTCTTAAATAATTATGTTCAGAGAAAGAGGCCAGACAAAAAAAAGTGAATGTGGGGAAAGGGGAGAGGAAGCCTTTTTTGTAGGCATTTTCTAGTAGGACATTTTTTTCTTTTCTATTTATTATTTTTATAAAATTAAAAAAAATGTTTATTTATTTTTGAAAGAGAGAGACAGTGTGAATGGGGGAGGGGCGGAGAGAGATGGAGACACAGAATCCGAAGCAGGCTCCAGGCTTTGAGCTGTCAGCACAGAGCCTAAAGTGGGGCTCGAACTCAAAAGCTGTGAGATCATGACATGAGCTGAAGCCTGACACCCAACCGACTGAGCCACCCAGGTGCCCCTTTCTTCTTCTATTCTTATGCATATGTGATGTTGTCTTAACTGAGTCAGATTTATCCAAATTCCAAGTTACTTCTTATTTCTAACTTGAACTTCTATGGATGAATGTATACCTATCCCTTATCAGGGTAAGCTTTAGCAGTACACAGTAATTCTGAAAACTGTGGAACCAAAGAGAGCTCCAATTTATTATTTTTATGTTGTTCTTAAATCCTTCTTGGGGCAATACAATTGACTAACTCTGGCCTGAGAGCTCAAAGGTGTTTGTGACTAAAATGTATGGAGCAACCCAAAAGCATGATTTCACCAGCTAAGAATACAATGGTTTTGTCCCTTCCTTCAAGAAACCCAGCCAAACCCTATATTCATAATCAGAGGTAAGTGCCTACACTTTGTGAAATCAACAGTTCATTCACTTATTTATAAAATTACATGATTTTAGAGAAAAAAATAGTATACCTGTGTTTTGAATTCCAGAATATTATTTCCTGGATTAATTCTTCCTAATAATATCAGATCCTTTATCTGCATACATTTCTTTCTGGGAGCTGTGCTATTGTTCAAAGGCTTTTTTATGGTATGTTGACAACCAGACTCTGAGGAAGAGGAGTCCTGACGGTCATTAGCGCGTGGAACAGCCAAAACTGATTTTTTAAGATATGATTTCATCTGCCCAGTATTACTGCCTAAGGCATCAGTCCCTTGGTGTGCCAGGGATTCTAATGTCCCCCTAGGTGGCTGTTGGGAAGCTGTTTTCATGTTTCCTCTTTTTGGATCACAATTGGTAGGAGCCTGATCGCAAATAACAGTTGATGGATGGGCATCATTTTCGGCAAGTACGCTTGTAGTCTGTGAAATATTTAATGTGCCAGCTACCGCCGAAGGACTACTACAGGATTCATTCCCTTCGGCTGGAGTTTCTGTAAGATCATTTTCTTTTTGTGAATATTCTGCCTGAGCAAGAAAAGCAACAGGCTGGGATGGCAATTTAATCTTCTTAGTGCCATCCGAATGTCTGGATTTTGATAGCCCATCCAAAGTACAGTCATTAACATTTGGTTTGGAATTCAGTTCATTTCCAGAAAACTCTTCCCTTCTCACTGTCTCTGAATTTACACGAGTGTTGGTATTTTGGCTGCCATTCCACGTTTCCAGAGACGACTGTGTTTCCTGCATGCTTCCACAAATAAGGCTGACAGGAGAACATGAACCTGAACGGGGCTGCACTGAACTTCCCAGACTGCTAAGCTCTTGGCTGTCCTGTTCCCTAGAGATTTCTGAGCTTGATGGCAGCCTCTTCAAACCAGGACCAGACACGGATGTAGTGTTTTTATAGTTTTGAATTTTCTGGCTAATTTTTTTCTGTTTTTTTGCCACAACTAAAAGGCTCTTCTGTCTTGTGGCCAAGTTAGCCAGTTGTTCTCTGAGGACTCCTTGCTTAAATGATTCCATGGACACCCTAGAGAAAGAAACAAAAAGAGAAAAAAAAAAACACAAAAACCCAAAATGTTAGAAAACTAGTTTTAGCAATCATTTAGATTTTAAAGATACTTTGTCTCAATTTAAATTATAATCAGCCTAAAGTATGTGAGAGTCTATCTTTGCAGTGTATTTCCTCTGAGAGGAAGATGACTCTTAAGTAAGTAAGAATGACTTTTTATGGAGGTGACGGTGTGGTCATCCACATTTGCATTATTCATCAGTTGTGGGCCAACCCTGAAAAAAAAAAACAAAACATGAACTGTTTAGTTGGAAGGAGGAACACCATTCTTTGAATTTGGAGTTTGCTTACCTGCTTATAGTGGAAAGGTGTAATGGGAAGTAAAATTTGGGAGTAAGTTGCACTTAAGTTCCTGTAGAGCTGTGGAGGAGTGAGACTGCTTTGTGAGTAACTACATCTGAGCTAGACCTGAGAAATGTCAGTCCATCAAGCAATTGCTATAACTGTACTCTGAACGTGTACTGAGGCACTTTCAGGTCCAGAGGGACTACCTGGACAAGCATTATCCTGTGTGACCATAAGGGGCTTGACAGCTAGAGAAAATGGCTGATTCACACACCTCCTTATTTTGGTTCTACCCATCTTTTCTACAGTGACCTTCAAGATACTGGACTCTTTGTTTCCAGTAGTTCTCAAACTTTTTGGTCTTATGACTGTTTAATACTCTTAAAAATTATTGAGAAATCCAAAGGGCTTTTTTTTTCATATGGGTATATCTATCTATATTTACTATTCTAGAAAATAAAACAGAAAATTTTAAAACACAAGAATATACAAAGATACATTCCATTAGCTATTAGAATAGTGATCATCACACATGTGGCCTCTAGAAAATTCCATTATATACTCATGAGAGAATGAGAATCAAAAAGGGAAATAACATCTTAGTTTCATTATAAAAATAGTTTTGACTTCATACACTCCTTGCAATGGTCTTAATGACCCTCAGAGATCACCCGTAAGCAGCTGCTTTAAGGGATAGCAATAGTATAGATATCTGTCCCTCCTATCACAGTTCAGAGTTGTTGGCACTGAACTTCAAGCACACCAGATGTTATAGGGAGTAGTAGATGTAACTGGAAGAAACAGCTATAAGAAATATTAACAAACGGCGAGTAGCATAAAATACAAGATGCTGGACAGAGGAGGAAAAAAATTAGTATTACCACATTTAAAACAGAGTTCAGATCGAAAATAAAAGTGCTTTTAAGATTCCAAGATTTTAAGTCTTACAGCAGTATTAGTAAGGACTTGCACACCTGCAAACGCAACTGCTCGGGAACTTCCCAAACTCCCGGTATATTGTTAATCATAGGACATAAAGGAAGATTGAGGCTAGCCTGCTCCAAAGTCCCGTAGAAAATAGTCTGTAGTCAGATACCTACCTGTAGGTCCTATAAGCTCACCTGCTTTATACTAACAGGAAAACAGGAAAGAGAAATGAATTTGTGATATTTATTCACTGGAGAGAAAAGCAAAATGAAGATAAGAAATTTATAAATGAAAATAGAAAACCGATTTTTAAATAAGTTCAGAAAAAAACTGAACATGCAGTAGATGTCAAGTGATTATAAGAATACGAACAAAATTAGAGGGGCGCCAGGTGGCTCAGTCAGTTAAGCATCTGACTTTTGATTTTGTCTCAGGTTATGATCTCACAGTTTATGAGATCGAGCCCTGCACCGAGCTCCACGCTGATGGTGCAAAGCCTGCTTGGGATTCTCTCTCCCTCTCTCTGCCCCTCCCCTACTGGTGCGCATGCATGTACTTGCTCTTTCTCTCTCTTAAAAACAAACTTTAAACAAAAGAATATAAAGGAAATTAAAAAATTACATGTGAATAAGGAATAAGGTCAAAAAGATATCCGCAACCCCATATTAACCGCAGTATTATTAACAATAGCCAAGACATGGAAGCAACCTATGTGTCCATCAAAGGCTGAATAAAGATATGATATGTACAAACACACACACACACACACACACACACACACACACGGAATATTATTCAGCCATTAAAAAGAAAGAAATCCTGCCATTTTTGACAACATGCATAGACCTTGAGAGCATTATGTTAAGTGAAATAAGTCAGACAGAGAAAAACAAATACTGTATGATCTCACTTATATGTGGAATCTAAAGAAAACAAAAACAAAACAAAAAAAAACACCACAACACAAAAAAATGAACTCATAGATACAGAGAACAGATTGATGGTTGTCAGAGGTGGAAGGTAGAAGGTGGGTGAAGTGGGTGAGGGGGGTCAAAAGGTACAAACATCCAGTAATAAAACAGATAAATCATGGGGATGTACCATACACCATAGAGACTGTAGTTAATAATACTGTATTGCATATTTGAAAGTTGCTAAGAGAGTAAATCTTAAAAGTTCTCATCATAAAAAAATAAAAAGGCACAGGTAGCTAAGTCTATGAAAAACTAATAAAAATATGCCCAAACAAGAAAAAAATACATCTTTCTCAAAAAAAAGGGAAAAGAAGAGGTATAGAACCAATATAATCAGGATAAAACCCCTTTAAAACCCTGAGAGTTTAGATATACACAAAACCAGAAAATACACATGGTTACACCACTTAGATAACATTTGTGACAGCAAAAAGAAAAAATTTTAATGTTAAAAATCTGAGTTTACTATGGAAAGAAATTTATTTTGGGGACTCATGACCAGAGAGGTTTTCATAAAATTCTTGGCTGTAGACAACGTTTTAAGATACTAAAATGTCCTCTTCTGAGTATTTCAAGTAATAAAAAAGAAAAATATCTCTCTGAGAGGTACAATTCCCCATGAAGGTAATAGATTAGATGACCTCATAAAGTCATTCTGTGGTCCTAAGCGACAATTGTACTCTTAAGAAATTCCAGACGTAACTATTGTATCTAAAAAGGGATAAATTATGAAAATTCTAAAGCAGTCCTATTCTTTTCACTCACCTGTATTTTTTGGCCAGATCATCCCTCTCTGCCTTCTGTTTGGCAAGCACGTTATCCATAACATCTTTTATCTCTAACATCTTTTCAATGTATTGTTCTGAAAACACGGCAATAAAAAGTCACTGGAGAGATAGCTATTATTAAATTTGATCACAGAGGACTCAGCCTTACTGTTAAGTTTAAAAAGCCATTACTTCCCTACCCTGCTCCCCAGTATCAATGACCCAGATATATAAACCAAGGGCCCTTGAATTATGCCACCCTAAGAAAGTGCCCTGAATAGGGCCGGCCAGCTTGAGTTCTAATCCTGCTACTCCACTAACTTCTGTGACTCCGGACAAGTCACATGCCCTCTTTGGTTACTTTTCTTATTTGTGAAATGAGGGTAGTGAAGGCAGGTAAATAGGAAAATAAATACTCTGTTAAAATTATTTACTTTTTTAAATACAAAAGGAATACACTGTCATAAAAATTTTCAAACAATATGAATGTTTACCCAGAAGAAAAGTAAAAAAGAGTATCCCGCTTGCACCCCCTGCTTCTCCTCTTTTGTACTCGACAAATGCATTGATTTAATGCATTGGTCTATATATTTATACCATATGTAACTATATATTACATTTAGCTAAAAATAAGAATCATGCTATCAGTTCTTGTTCTTTACACTTAACACTTAGGTAGAGTTATATGATATCTAAGGTCACACAGATATATACAAAATTATTCTTATAATAATTATTTAAAATTTTTCTATTTTCTTCCACTGCTTCCTAAGGCATCATGATGTGCCCCATCCATCACGAATCCACAAGATTTACACATAAATGCCAATTACGTCCAAATCCAGATTCCCAAGTAGTAAATGGAAAGACTTAGATGAATGTATTTTCTTTTAAATGACTGTTTATTTATTTTACTTTTGGCTTTGTTTAATTTTTTGTCCTAATTATTTTAGACCAATGCATATTTTTCTAGATAAATAGAGAAAATCAGGGGTAGAAAATGACATGAAGTTCAGTCGAAATTTGTTCCAGAGCCTCCCTTTGCAAATCAGACAAATGACTTGATCAGTAAAAAGTCAATATTCCCAGAGTACTTTCTGTGTCTTCAATGCTATGAATAAGGATTAATTGTATGTGATGCGTGTGCTAACAAAGGGAGGAAACTTGGATGATCATTAACAATTTAGATATAAATTTGGTAGATTTAACACATTATTCAATAAAACATGTTATTACCATGTACATGATGTATCCCTGTCACATTGTTTTTTTCTAACTGAATTTTATTTTATTTTATTTTATTTTTTTAAATTTTTTTAACGTTTATTTTTGAGAGACATAGAGACAGAGCGTGAGCAGGGGAAGGGCAGAGAGAGAGGGAGACACAGAAACCGAAGCAGGCTTCAGGCTGTGATGAGCCAGCACAGAGCCCGACGCGGGGCTCGAACCCACAGACCGTGAGATCATGACCTGAGCTGAAGTCGGCCGCTTAACCAACTGAGCCACCCAGGTGCCCCTAACTGAATTTTAAATCATAGGTAAAAATAACATTATCATAGTAACCAAGAAAATTCTATATGTTTTTATAAAAAAGGATATGAAGAATTTTACATGTAACTTGACAGTCTATATTTATTTATCAGATACATTAATCAGTGGTATCTTAGGGAGAACCTAAAAATTGCTCTAATATGTGTAAGATTTTAATATATGATAATAAGGAATAAGGATGACAGAAATTATTCGACAAATAAGAGGGAAATGGAACAGTTACATGCGGGTGGGGACTCTATTCTCTTTATCTTATGCCACATGTGGAAAAGAGATTTCAAAAGAATAGCAGAGTTGAAATGCTTCAGAAAAAAACAATATACAAAATGTTTAAAGTAAACATCTTTTTGGTCAGTTTGGTTGAGGCACTAAGATATCTGACATCAAAGTGAATGCAAGACATCGATAAGAAAAACCTACAAAAAAATGTACGAAATGGGATTCATTATTTCTGGACCCCTCAGCTAGATCAAAGATATAAAAGGTGTCAGAATAAGGCGGTGGTGAATTTGTGAAGATACTTCTTCAGAAAGCTATTGCTCAACTGGATGGGAATCTCCAATCTGAACAGCCGAAGTGAGAGGTGAGGAGGTTTCTCTCTGTCTCAAGCCTAACGGGGGCAGTCTCTCAAAGAACTGTTGAAGAGGATAGTAACTTTCTTTTGAGGTGATAACGGACTCACACCTGGCTTCCTCCCTGAACATCTGGAGGTTGAGGCCCTGCAGGGCAAGACATGTGGACAGCAGGGAAAAGGGAGAGTTGCTCCTGTGCTAGAAGCTAACTGTCCTCCCTTCTAACCACAAGTCCCGAGCGCCAGGAGCCTGAAGACTTGGTGCGGAGCCTGCCCTGTGAGCCTGGGGATTTCTATCTGAGAGAAAGAGTCTGTGTAAGTGGACCACCAAAAAAAAAAAAACAACTCCTCTGAAGAGACTTAAGTTTCGGTCATTTGCCAAAGACTGATGGAGTCCAGAGCAGTCAGCATCTAGTTACTAGCCAAGAACTCTGGAGTCCCATTGCCTCACCGCTCCTGAAAGTAAAGGGATCCTGACTAGTCAATGTATCGGTCATAAAAGAGCAAAATTAATTTACAAAGCCTAGGGATGGGGAGGGAGGAAAAGTTTCTAACCTTAAAAGCATTAAAAGAAACAGCACAGGAAAAGGGCTGATACACTGTATTATACAGAATTTGAAAATGTATGTATATAAGGATAAACTAACACATAACAAATAAAAACAGTTAAGTAGCTAAAAAACATATTTGCAGCAGCTATGGCAGAAAAGGAGTCAATAACTCGACTGTGTAAAATGGCTCCAGCTTATTAACAGAGAAAAAGGAGCAGTCAGTTCACAAAGCAGGAATAAAACTAGAGAAAAAATACCATTAATAATAAGGTAAGTGAAAATATGAGGCACATTTTTCTTATTAAACTGGTAAATTAATTTAAATGAAAATACTGATCCTATGAGCAGCATAAAGGAAAACAAACACTAATGTGTTTCGGTGAAAACGCAAGTTAAATTAATATCTAATACTTTATGGACCAATTTATTAATACTCATCAATAGATTTTAAAATGTTTATAAATTTTTGACCCAATAATTCCAAATGTTTCCTAAGAAAATAGTCCTAAATCCAGAAAGCTATATGCTATAAAATAGCAAAAAAGTGGAAAAATTAAGCCCTGGAACATTTATAGAATAGGATGCTAGGTAAAACACTAAGAATAATGGCTCTAGAGAGAAAATGTCAAGTTGGCAAGTTTAGCATGATCTAAACTATGTTTTTAATAGTTTTATCGAGGTATAACTGCATAACCAAATTCTTAGAAAAAAGGAAATAAATACAACAAAATATTGTGGTGGGACAGTAGGTATTTTTAGCACATTTTTTCTTACAAAATACTTTAATATAGTTTAATTATAAAATTAGAAAATTCCATTGTATATAAGTACCATAACTTCTTATATACAATGGACTACTACGTGGCAATGAAAAAAAATGAAATCTGGCCATGTGTAGCAACATGGATGGAACTGGAGGGTATTATGTTAAGTGAAATAAGTCAGTCAGAAAAAGACAGATACCATATGTTTCCACGAATAGGTGGACTTTGTGAAACTAAGCAAAAACCAGGGGGAGGGGAAGAGGGGAAAGAAAAAAAAGACACAGAGAGGGAGGGAGATAAAACATAAGAGACTCTCAAAGACTAAGAAAAAACTGAGGGTAAGGGGGATGAGGGAGGGGGGAGAGGGGGTGATGGGCATTAAAAAGGGCACATGTTGGGATGAACACTGGGTGTTATATGTAAACCAATTTGAAAATAAACTATTATAACAAAAAAATAAATAAATAAATAAATAAATAAATAAAAAAATAAAAGTAAAAAAAAAATTAGAAAATTCATCTTATATGTATATTATATATACTAAATAAAATATATGAACTAGTCACACTTTTGGGGGGTATATATTATAGCATTTCATATTATTTTCCTCAAAACATAACATATACCATGTGTTAGGCTAAGATGAAAGGTAGAATGGGTATAATTTAAAAGGAAATAACTTTTTAAAGACTATACAGTATGAACTAGGATAAGAGATGAACTAATAGCTGTATCCTATTACACTGAAGATTGATGAGATACTTCAAATTACTTTTTAACTAGCTACTTTAACATTCAGATCTACATCTATCAAGACTTAATTTTTACCTTGTAATAGTTAACTCAGGACAACACAACTGTGAGCTACCAAAGATTTACAAATAGTCAGTGAACTTTCGAGAAATTCAGATTAGCAAGTCAGGGATCAAAGTCAAATTTACTATTTTGAATCACTAGTGTTTTGTAAACAGGAAGACATCTATGCTAAGACATTTACTGGTATATCTGCTCATCTGAAAGGTCTGAGGGTTTGCCCTACTTGAGTCACAACTGCATATTCCTTTCCTGGTGTTTTTAAGGGTTACCATAGCTGGGTGAAGCTGAGGAGCCAAGGAGTAACACAGTCTCCTCTCTAGTCACTATCTTGTGCTTTTTTTCTCCACATCTTCATCTAAACATATCACCACTAGTGGCTTATCTCTGATCATTGTTCCAAGTGTCTCATGTTACTTATGCTACACTTTGAGTGTAGAAAGTATCTTGATCAACAAGTACACTAACTACTGGTTTGCATAAATGACTTCTAATGCTCATTGCTGGCACTTAACTATCATATAAAAAAAGGCTACTTTCAGTAAGCTTTGACATAGCCACGGACTGTAAGAAGTCGAGGTAGTAATGACGCTGGATGTATGAAATAATCAAACTTGAGTATGGGTGCATACTTACCTGCATCTTCAGAGGTTCTTATTTCAAATTCCAGTAAATTTTCTTGTTTTTCTTCTATACCTTGTAGAATGGCACTGATGGTATGATGCTATCAGATAAAAATATTAAAAACTTCATTACAAGAAGGTAGATATTTCTCTCTGATATGCAACTGTCAAATGCACAGTGAAGGTCTTGAAGAAAGTGCTGCTAAAATGCTTATTTTGCTTTATGTTCAAAATGTGTTCATGCTTTGTTTACCTGTATAAATGTTGCATACTTGGGGGAAAAAGTAAATTTAAGTATTCTGATTTAGGTAGCAGATCTACTCCTGGTAAATACACTATGAGAGGAGCAACCATAGAAAGAATCACAATTTCTCAGTGACTTCTGTTACAGTCATAGGTGTAGGCGAAACAAGAACAACTGAGGGCACATAATATTTAAAGACCACATGTATGCAGTAAGGTCACTTTAAGGCGTGTGACTATCACCACACACTATTGAAATCACACACATAATCTTAAAATACAAAACACTACTCTCCCAAAAATTCAAATAGGATTTAGGGCCACCTTCCTATGCCCTTGTCAGCAGTGACTGTCCTGCCTGGGATGCCTTCAATTAACTTTGCCCAGATCCATCTCTTTCTTATGGGAAATGATGTAATCACGGAGTCGATTCTGGAATTAGGCTGCCTGGGTGTGATTTGGCTTCACTTTGTCCTAGCTGCGGGGCTCTAGCAAGTTACTTGTCCTCTCGTGGCCTGAACAGAGGAACACATGTAAATATGCTCAGGACAGTGCCATTACAAGGTAAGAATTCAATAAATACTGCTTTTTAGTATATAAAACCCATCTCATACATGAAACCTCTGACTAATCTAATTCCTATGAATTTCTCCTTTCTAAGAATTCCTTAAGAATTTCAGTGCTACATAACTTAGCATTCATATATATAATATCTTACATATTAGAGTTCTCCCTCAAAATAATAAGATCTTACAGGCAGGAGCATAGCTTTTGTATTTGTGAATGATTTCCAAACTGCTGGATATATAAAGCTGCTGCTCAATAAATAAAAACTGACGGACCGACTCGTATTATCTATTCTTTAATATATTCTCAATACACATTCATTTAAAAACTGTGTCAGTCCTCAAAGTCTTCTGAAGTACACTCCCCTGAAATTTTACTTTGGTGCCTACAAGGGACATGAAAAATGCACATAATAAAAGCATCCAATTATGTGGAAAAGCAATCTCACTGCTGTCATTTATGAAATGCATCCAAACAGAACTATAAAATATAAATACGCAAAACAAACAAACAAATGAGATTTATTTCTTTTTATACTGAATGGCTAGAAGAGCAAACTAAAGGTCTGAACTGGCTAAGCATCCACCTACGGGTCAGGATAAAGAAAACACTTTTTGGTGCTGATTTTCCTTTCTGTTTTGCTCATATCGTGGGCAATAACCTTCAACTCCACACAAGCTTCACCTTCCACAACGGAGGGTCCAGCATACTCTTTCCCCCAAGACCCCCTTTTTAGTCCTTCATTACTTCTTGTTTAACTTAAAACACACACACACACACACACACACACACACACACACACACACACACACACACACCCCAATTTGTCTTTGGAATAACCAGCTTTAGACAGTTTATATTGTGCTTACTAGAAGCTTCACTAAAATTTTATTCCAATTTCCTATTTTTACTGGGGTAGGATCATCTTTGCCTTTGACACCTCCTTTCCAATTTTGCAAACTATGGTACAGTGGTTAGAAGCACAGGCTCTATAGCCAGACTGCCTGGCATTGCTTTAGTTCTGGTATTACTACTTAACAGAAAAGTAATTTTGGATTAAATTACTCAACCTCTCTTACATTAGCTTCCTCAACTGTAATGAGAAAGGTAATGGGAATAACAGAACACACCTAGGTTATTACAAGGACTAAATGAGTTCATATAAAGCACTTAAAAAAGAGCTTGTTATATAGTAAGTACCCAGTGAATGCCAAGTATTGTTATCACTTCTGTGCTTCCTCTACACAGGTATAGAGAAGGAGGCTGCCTACATGCTATGATTTGAAGATGTTACAAGGTAGCACCAAACTAAAATCATCTCATTTCCTTTGTAACTGGCCACAAAGTCACCCCATCCCTGATTTGATTTGAAGTTTCCAACATTCACAAGTTCACCTTTACAAAAGACTAACCCTTACTGACTTTAAAGTCCTTACATTTGAGTTTTTCTTTTTTGAAGTTGGTTTTTTCTTTTTTTTCTTAATTGAAGTACCGTTGAAACACAATACTACATTAGTTTCAGGTGTAGGACAGTAATTTGGTAAGCTTATATGTTATACTATGCTCCTCACAAGTAAAGCCACCCTCTGTCACCATACAACACTATTACGATATCGCTGATTATATTTCCTATACTGGACCTTTTATCCCTGTGACTTACTCATCTCACAACTGGAAGCCTGTATCTCCCACTTCCCTCATCCATTTTGCCCAACCCCTCACCCAAAGTTGGTTTTCTTTAGACTCCTATATCACCATTACATTTTTTTTTCTGAAGCTGGCATCTGAAATATATATATTATTACATTATTATATTATATTATTATACTAATACATTATTATATACATTATTCGTGAAGCAAATGCCCATAAAGCTAATAACAACAGGTAGTTTTTTCATGATGTTCTAATCTTTACACGAAAATATACCCCTTAATAAAACTTATGGTCAGTCTGGTGGGCTGAGCTGATACAGAAGAACCTCTGCCTACTCCAAACGCATGGAAACAGTGGACAAAATACAACAGACTTTAAATATACACACACAGAGCTAAGAATGGAAAATGAATGTAAAATTCTCTGGTGTGAGAAATGAAGCTAGCGGTGGCCCACTGGGGATTTGGGACCAATACAGGCATTAGGGGCTGGATTTTTAATGCCCATAAAAGAGAAAGCCTCAGGCCCATGTGAGGAGGGCGTCAGCATGGAACCCCCACATAAAGCTAGTGACCTTGAGTGGGTGTCTTTTAGGTTAAATGAAAATTAGAAAGGCTCTACTTGTGATCCTCCCAAGGCTTTGGGTAGAGAATCAGATTCAAGCCTACACTGCACACGTGTATAAGAACTAAACTTATATAATTTGTGTGGTTCAGGAACCCAAACTGAGAAATGAGCATAAAAACTTGTGTGAAACTGATAAACTTCTAGGGCCCTAGCATAAGCAAATGTTAAACATGAAGCCTAGGCACACCAAAATTCCCATAGTAATCGGTCCTCAGTAAAATGAGATCATAATAAAAAATTTAAGGGGCGCCTGGGTGGCTCAGTTGGTTGAGCGTCTGACTTCAGCTCAGGTCATCATCTTGCAGTCTGTGAGTTTGAGCCCCGCGTCGGGCTCTGTGCTGCTGACAGCTCAGACCCTGGAGCCTGCTTCAGATTCTGTGTCTCCCTCTCTCTCTGCCCCTCCCCCACTCATGTTCTGTCTCTCTCTGTCTCAAAAATAAAAAGAAAACATTAAAAAAAATTAAAAAAAAATTTAAAACCACATAAAGAATCATGTTATCATGTGAGAAAATCAGGAAAAGACTTCAAAATTCCTTTTTGTTTTATTTTGTTCTTTCTTTGAAACAAAAATTTGAAAAGCAAAGAATTTCTACAAATAAAAAACACAGTCATATAAATTAAAGGTTCATATATGGGTGAAATACAGTAGAAATATTTGAGGAGAGAAATAATGAACTGGGACAAAGGACAGCACACAGAATATAGTGTAGAAAGTTAAAGAGATGGAAAATATGAAGAAGATATTAGAAGACGTTGAGACTAGTCTAACAAACATCTAAGCAGAAGTTCCAAAAAATAAAAATACTGAGATGGAGGAGAGGCAATTTTCAAAGGTTTAAGGACTGAAAGTTTCTGGAATACAAATGAGAAAGGTGTCTTCAGAGTAAAGAAGTATTTCTAGGCCTGAGTTTAATTAATAAAAATGCTCCACATTTAGACACAGCTCAGCGAAACTGGAGAATATAAAAGCTACAGGAGTACCTACAAGGGAATGACAATTAGACTGGCAGTTGACTTTCTGTCCACTATTAACAGATACCAGGAAACAATGTAAGTCATTTTCAAAGTGCTAAGGCAAATGCAATTTAGTTTGAATACTATTTAAAATATTTAAGCTATAAACTAGTTGATTAACAATCGCTTACGTTCAAAGAATGACACTGTCTTCTCTAAAATGACTAAAAGAACGCTTTTAAGAGAAGTCTAATCGATATACACAGTCTTCAGGGGCGCCTGGGTGGCTCAGTTGGTTAGGCATCCAACTTCGGCTCAGGACATGATCTCATGGTTCGTGAGATCGAGTCCCTGCAACGTGCTCTGTGCTGACAGCTCAGAGCCTGGAGCCTGCTTTGGATTCTGTGTCTCCCTTTCCCTCTGCCCCATTCCCACTTGTACTCTCTCTCTGTTCCTCAAAAGTGAATTAGTGTTAAAAAAATTTTTTTTAAATATACACAGTCTTCAAAATAATATTTCATTGAGGATGCTACTTCACTTAAGAAGTTAGTTTCTAGTAAGCTTTGTGTTTTTATCAAGTTACACATCTTATCAATTAACATATTTGAGCAACTACCATGTTATTTTTATAAAAATATACTTTTATATGAGGAGTTTCACATTTAGCAAACACTACCACTATAAACCATGTGAGGTCCAGACTGGCTAACTCAGGTTGCTTTCCTCTTCTCTGTCTGGATTCCAGCGTCTTTTCTACCCACTATGTATCCTAGACATTTTTTGGGAGTGGATGGGTGAAGACACACTATGATAGTGGCAATGTCTATGGGATCAGAAGTAGCTACAGAACCCAAACTAGGTGTAAAGAACAGCAGCTAATCCATAATTCTGTATTCAATGCAGATAAGTGAGTTAACTACACAACATATTTTCTTGGCTCATTATGTTCAATTAGCTATCTTATTTTCTTATGGCAAAAAGATATTTTCAACCTATGCATTCTTAAAATGGAAAGAATAGTGCCAACAGTCAATGAATGACTGGACCAGAGAATGGCATTTTCTAAGTTGAAAATTGGAAGGATTTCAGCTTCACTCACCACAGGATGGCTTTCTCTTGTTTTCTCTGTGTGTGAAAGAAAACGTGGATCAACACTTCTGCAGTTGTCACTAAAACACTGTTTATGTCTTCTTGGTCGGACAGCAGGAATTTTGGCTTCAAAAATTAAAATTAGAAAATATAGTAAGAATGTGTAAAAATTTAGCTCCATTTTATCAATTTTAATGGTGACAGGAATGGAAAGAATAAATTAAGTCTACAATTACTATAGTATCTTAATTTTGGTCAGCATCTCATTATTTACTCTCAATTGCCTAATTACAGCTAACATGTACTGAATACCTGTCACATGGTAGACTCTTCCTGAGCCATCTCATTTAGTCTTCATATGAGCCCTGTAAGGGAGGTAGTTTATTCTATCCATTTTACAGAAGAGGAGAGTGAAGCTTAGAGGATTCAGGAAGTTGCCTTAATGTCACACAGCTAGTACTGAAACCGGATCTGACTCCAAAGTCCATGCTCTTAAACCACTACGTCTACCATTCATTGTCTCTGACCCTTCCCCATCTGGATTTCCTTTCTTCATGTAACTATTGTACCCCTATGTCCCTCAACCCTTTACAGTACTTGACCAAGGAAATGTACACACAAGAAACAATGACGGGTGGGAATTGACACAGCACTTTGTAACGGAACATCCGATAACTCCAAATATGGCTGTGGAGATGGAGAGAGACATGGCGAGGGCTCTAAAAAGGCCCTGACCTATAAACTTACCATATGGTAGCAGGCAAAGAAAAGAAGAAACCTTGTATTAGTATTGACCTTGACCTACATGTGATCTAGCTCACTTGTAAATATGAGACAATGATTATCCTTGGCTTTGACCAATCATAACAGTAATACGATTCCTCTCTTGAAAAACAATTGGTAAGGATAGTGATAAGCTGGGGAAAAAGTGTGTGACAGGGGTTCTGTTCCCAATTATTCTGCCTCACTGGGACAAAGGGGCAATATGTTCCTGTGTTTCCTGTATGAGTCAAGCAGGACAGAAAAGGAAGAACAATTCACTCTCCTCAACACTTAATAAATTGTGTTTAACTGTTTGTCTTCTGTTTGATCTCCACGCAGGACTGGAATTTCCTCATGGGCAAGTACCTAGTTGGCACAGCAGGTGCTTAACAAATGTATGATTTCTACGTTAGTGTTCACTGAATGCCTATTCTTTTAGATAGTTCATTATATTAGTTAAATGCAAACTATTTTAAAAAATGGTTCATAAAATTTTGCTTATACATGCCCTTGAAATATTGTTTACACTATATTCACACATACACATATGTATACAAGTATATTTCCTTAACAAATTCATATTCCAGCATCAGAATATTACATTTGCAAAGCTGGCATCAGTCCAACTTTCATATGTACCATTACAAAACTTGAAGTAATGGAATCTTAGTTACGAAGATTGAGGATAATGTCAACCTTTTCCAACCCCACTACTATAGTAAGCCAAACTGTGTGGATTCAATTACATCTCTATCTCAGACCCAATGTTAGAGATTGATAATTGTTTAACGAATAATATAGGTTCCATTTCAACATATAATTCCAAACCAACAGGATCATATGGTATATAAATTAAACCAAATTTGGAAATGCCAATTTCTAAAAATAAATAATGCTTTTCAAGAGTTTAATAAACATATAAAACATCTACCCCAGCTATGAAACAATTTACACTATAAATTGGAAGACTTTATTTTTCTAAGCGGAGGTATACCCTTGTATAAAAGAGCAAGCAACACTGCCATACACACCAGTGACTACAGCGTCACTCTCCTCTCTAGTATCAGTCTCAGTAGCACCATAAGATTTCAGCAGCTCTTTCATGTTTTCATCATCTGTTTCATCCAAAGCAGTATTCTGCTTTTGATTCTTCTGATTTGGGTTTGCTCCATGTTGTAGTAGAATCTCAGCTGCCTAGAAGATATTTTCCCAAAGTTATCTCTATACAACATATTTTCTTGACTCATTCTATTCAATTAGCTATCTTATTTTCTTATGACAAAAAGATATTCTTTTTTTTTAATTAATTTATTTTTTAAATAGTTTATTTTCAAATTGGTTTACATATAACACCCAGTGTTCATCCCAACAAGTGCCCTCTTTAATGCCCATCACCCCCTCTCCCCCCTCCCTCATCCCCCTCACCCTCAGTTTTTTCTTAGTCTTTGAGAGTCTCTTATGTTTTATCTCCCTCCCTCTCTGTCTTTTTTTTTCCTTTCCCCTCTTCCCGTCCCCAATGGTTTTTGCTAAGTCTCTCAAAATCCACCTATGCATGGAAACATATGGTATCTGTCTTTTTCTGACTGACTTATTTCACTTAACATAATACCCTCCAGTTCCATCCATGGCCAGACTTCATTTAAAAAGATATTTTCAACCTATGCATTCTTTCTGCTTTCATTATAAGACACCACCATTAAAAGTTATCAAAAAAGTTTGCAAACTCTAGTCAAGAAAATTTTTGATTAAATTTGATATGACAACTGTATTGGACTGATTTGGACCCACTGATTTGGACTGATCTGTCCTCATAGGAGAACCAAACACGATGACATGAAAGTACCAAATAGGCAGCCTTCGCTGAAGTTAAGAAGCAAACATAAATAAAATGATGTGCAAGACTTACTCTACCTCTTTAACAGAGCTCTTGGTCCTCCTCCAACCTGCATTACTATATTTTAGGTATCTTACTTGTTCAAGAAATTTTATGAGCTAGCATGAGAATCCATAACCATTCTAATAATGTCCATGCACACCGTTATGCATCCTAAATAACTGACTTATATGTTAAAGGTAAAAGGAAACTTAGAAATAATCTACTCCAACCCCATCATTTTAAAGAGGAAATTGAGGTCAAAGAGCCTGAGACATTGGGGGGGGGCGTGATTTATAAATTTATAAGTTTATTTATATTAGAATATAGAGTAGAATAACTCAAAGGTGTTGTATATTAGAAATTTGTGAATGACCAAAGTTAAAGATGTTACTAATTAGTTTATACTATAAGTCAGTGAGTGACCGAAAGCCCATGAGTCCATCTACGTGAGGCAAGTGACTCAAATCACTGAAAAACCTGATCAAGAAAAGATGGTCAGGATTTTGTTAAAAATACAACTATACGATGTGTCAGTGGCTTTTCTCTTTCTCCTTATGTCCAGGAATGGAGAAGCAAAGAAGCTTAGGAGCAGATGGGCCAGTGAAGATGATAAGGACAGCCCCTCATTTGTTCCATCAGCCCAGAGTTAGCACAGCATAAAAGAAAACACATTTGTTTTAAAGTCGAGCATAGAGAACTCTCTCCTGCTACTTACTAGCTATCCTTGGACAAGTTTATTTATCATTTGAACCTCATTTTTATCACCTGTGGGAACTAAATGTGAGCCCTTGTTAAATATCTTACACTAGTGGGTCTTTAAAGAAAATAGTCCCATCTGAGTAAACGCATTTTGTTTGTTTTTACAACATGAGGTGAGCAGTACCTCAATCCAGGTAATCAGTAGAGACACCTGTGGAATTATTTAAAAATACAGATTCCTTATACTCTCTTTCCACAACTACGTGGGCGAAAGAGAATTTTTTTTTTAACAGTGGAAGCTTTTCTAGAATTAAAAACTATGCCATATCAATAATGACTATTCTGTGTGTTAGGATGAGGCCTTTCTCTAAGGCCTTGACCTTTAATGTATTAACATGGATTCATTTAATATATTAGTTTAGAGGACACAGAGCCTCAGCTCATAAGGAATGGGACCCTGAAGAGCGATTTTTCAGTAATGCCTAAGAGAAGAGCAAGAGGGCCACAGGCACTAATGAACAGAAATGGCTAACAGAGTTCTACGCAACAAGATAGGGTGGACCTGAGGAACAAAGAGCTTGACAAAAATTAGGTGACCAAGAAGTAGGCCCTTTGTTTGACTTTTTATTTTTTTTAATCAGCTTTGCTAGGGTAATCACTATTACAACCATGACTTAGAAACATTCCATCATCATAAAAAAATTCATGATGGCTCTCTGCAATCTCTTCCCACCTCGCTTTGGCCCTTGGCACTCAGTAATCTGCATCAATCACTATAAATTTTGCCTTTTGTAGTATTTCATATGAATGGAATCATAGAGTATAAAGTCTTTTTTGTGTGGCTTCTTTAAATTAGCCTGAAGTTTCTTGAGATTCATCCATATTGCTGTATTAATTGTATGATCTGGGTACTTGCTAGCTGGTGTGGGCACAGTGCTGTAACAATGAACAGAAGTCACACCTGTTCTGCCAGGCAGACAGATGTGTTCAGGAATGCCTGCAATAAAGATGTTTCTAAGAATGCTACTTGCTAGGTATGATGAGAACAGTGTTATTTCAGGGAATGGAAATTACATATAACTGCAATGTATATGGTATTAAAGGACACTGGTAGTAAAGATGTTTCTAAGAAAAAATAGTTTGTTCCTTTTAATGATGTATCTGTATATTCATCTATTTATTTCTTTATCAGCTGAGAGACATTTGGGTTCTTTCTAGTTTTTGGCTATTATGAATAAAGCTACTGTGGACAATTGACTATATATCTTTATGTAAAAAAAGGTTCTTTTTTTATGAATTCTGTCTCTCTGTTGAACCTCTAGTTTTGTTCATATATTATTTTCCCGGTTTTACTGAGTTGTCTTGTAGACTGCTGGGCTCCTTTAAAACAATTATTTTAGGGGCGCCTGAGTGGCTCAGTCGGTTGAGCATCCGACTTCGGCTTAGGTCATGATCTCACAGTTCGTGGGTTCGAGCCCCACATCGGGCTCTGTGCTGACAGCTCAGAGCCTGGAGCCTGTTTCAGATTCTGTGTCTCCCCCTTTTTCTGCCCCTCAGCCGTTCATGCTCTGTCTCTCTCTCTCTCTCTCAAAAATAAATAAACATTAAAAAATTAAAAAAAAATAAACAATTATTTTAAATTCTTTGCCAGACAATTCATAGGTCTCCATGTCTTGGGGTCAGTTACTGGAAAATTACTGTGTTCCCGCACGGGAGCCATGTTTTCCTGATTTGTTATGTTTCTTGAAGCCTTGTGTTGCCATCTTCACATTTGAAGAGCCAGTTACACCCTGTAGTCTTCACTAGCCTGGAAAAAGACATCTTCACCAGTCAGTACGTCTCGGGATTCTGAGGTTTTCTTAGATTTATTAGATGTATTTGCTACACATTTCTTGTTTTCTCTTGGTGGGCGTTCTTAAACCTGTATGTCTTCTATTGATCCCACAAAGCCAGGCCAACTGACTTTTGTTTGCTTCTCCACGGGGGGGTTCTCTAAAATGTCCGCTGAAATCCTACAGAATTAAACTTTCTGTGTTGGCTTACTAGCAAGTCTGCAAAGGCTTACTTTTCTGCTCATGAGAGTGCACAGAGGGAGCTGGCCATGGGGGAGGGTAGTAGAAGGAGTGTGAGAGAGAGGTGTGCAGAGCATTAGGGAGATTCAAGGAGCTACTTGGCGAGTTCTACAGGCGAGGCATCTCCAACAACCTGTAGGCAGGCTTCCTGATGGGAGTCCACGAACTGGAACGACTGTGGAGCAGTCAGCATTGCCGAAGTTGGTGAGTTCTAGGCCTTTGCTGCTGTGTCCCCAACCTCTCCCAGCCCTTCAATCCTGCAGATCACCTCATAATCTGGGTGAGGCAAAAAAGAATGGTGTCTCTTAGTGTGTATTTGTATAAGAGAACAATGTATTAAGAGAAGAATTGCAATTGCCAGCTATGATAGTGGATTTGTCTATTCCCCATTTCTTTAAAGTTTTTTTTAATGTTTATTTTTGAGAGAGAGAGAGAGAAAGTGAGAGAGAGAGGGACAGAGAGAGAGGGAGACATAGAATCCGAAGCAGGTTCAGCTCTGAGCTGTCTACACACAGCCCGATGGGGGGCTCGAATCACAAACCATGAGATCATAACCTGTGCCGAAGTTGGACGCTCAACCAACTAAGCCACTCAGGTGCCCCTATTTCCCGTCTCAATTCTGCCTTTTCTTCATTTATTTTGAAACTCATTACTGTGTGTACCTACTTTCAGGACTGCTATGTCTTCTAGGTCAAATATTCCCCTTATACTTATGAAATATCCCTCTTTATCCCTGACAATATTCCTAGCTCTGAAATCTACTTGTCTTATGCTTCCAGAGTCACCCATTCTTTTGATTACTGTTTTCATGGTGTATCTTTTTTCCTCATTTCCTCTTCTTCATAGCCCCTGGGAATCACTAATCTATTCTCTGCCTGAATGGATTTGCTTACTGTGGACATTTCATATTAATAAAATAATATGTGGCCTTTTGTATCCATCTTCTTTAACTTAGCATAATGTTTTCACAGTTCATCCATGTGGTAGCATGTATCGGTACTTTTTTTATGGCTTAATAACATCACACTTTGTTTATACATTCATCCACTGATGGGCATTTGGGTTGTTTCCACTTTTCGGTTGTTTGGAAAATAGTGCTATAGACATTCATATACAAATTTCTGTGTGAACATATGTCTTCAATTTTCTTGGCTATAAAAATGGGAGTTATTTGCTACATTATATGGAAACTTGGTTTAACTTTTCGAAGGAACTGCCCGACTGTTTTCTATAGCAGCATCACCACTTTACATTACCACCAGCGATGGGTGAGAGGTCCAGTTTTTCCACATCTTTGCCAACATCACCTTAACTTTTGAAAGATTTTTTGCCGGATACAGAATTCTAGGTTAACAAGTGCATTCCCCCTTGCAGTACTTTTTAAAGATGTTGCTCCTTTGTCCAGTGGCTTGCAAAATTTCTGATGAGAGGTTGGCTGCCATTCTATTTGTTCCTATATACACGTTTTGTTTTTTTTAACTTTCTGTTTTAAAGATTTTTTCCCTTTTTCACTGGTTCTCAGAAATTTTATTATGGTGTATGTTGGTGCAGTTTTCTTCATTTTTTCTTTACTGGCAGGTTGGTAAGATTTTTGGTTCTGTGGATTTACTGTTTTCATCAAATTTGGATAGTTTGGTCTTTATTCTCCAAATATTGTTTCCTGATCAGCCCCCTCCTTTAGGGATTATTAGCGTGCATATGTATTATATAACTTGATATTACCCTACAGGTCACTGATGCTTTCTTATTTTGTCTTTGATTTTTCGGACTTTCTTCTTCTTTTGTTTTATTGTGTGTTTCTAATGTTTTATCTTCAAATCTACCGCACTGACTTTTTAGTATTCATATGCTGTTAACTAAGCCATTTGGTGAATATATCATTTCACATGTTTTATTTCATCTCTTATAGTTTGAGTCTTATTTACACCTTCCATTTCTCTTCTCATCATGTTTCTCTTTTCCTCCACCTTTTTTTTTTTTTTTAATGTGTATTCATTTTGAGAGACAGAGCTTGAGTGGGGAATGAGCAGAGAGAGAGGGAGATACAGAATCTGAAGCAGGCTCCAGGCTCTGAGCCGTCAGCACAGAGCCCGATGCGGGGCTTGAACTCACAGACTGTGAGATCATGACCTGAGCCGAAGTCGGATGCTTAACCAACCAAGCCACCCAGGCGCCCCTCCTCCACCTTCTTGAATGTTTCTGATGAGAAAGAGAGTTTATTAGTTTTCTATTACTGTATAACAAATTACTACAAATCTGAGTACTTACAGATTTATAATGCACATAATACAAATTTATAATCTCACAGTGCTGTAGGCCAGAAATCTGAGCATGGCATGGCTAGGCTGTCTGCTCAGATTCTTCATCATGCTGAAGCCAAAGTGTCAGCAAAGACTGTGATTGTCACCTAAGGTTTAGGGTCCTTTTCCAAGTTCACTAGTTTTTTGGCATAATTCATTTCCTTGAAAGTTTATGACTAAGGTTCCTGTATTCTCGTTGGCTGTGGATTAGGGACTGCTCTCAGCTTCGAAGAAGCTTGCTGCAGATCCTGGCCACATGGTTTGCTTTGATACTTTCCTTCTTCTAAAAGATTTACCTCATTAGGTTGGGCCCACTCCCACTCAAAGGGAGAGGATGATACACAATGTATATAGGTCAGCAAGTGAGAATTTTCAGGACCATCTTAGAATTCTGCCTACCATGTGGAGTGTATAATTATAATATTTGTTTAACATCCTTTTCTGCTAATTCTATTATCTATGTCATTTTTGGGTCTGTTTTGAAAGATCAATTTTTTCACCTGCTTATAGATAATATTTTATACTTTTTCATTAAACAATTTTGTTGGGCTGGTTGATAGACATTGTGATTTTTTATTGCTGAATTCTGAATTTTATTGTATTCCTTTAGATGATGTGCTTTATTCTGGGATAAATTTCGGTGACTGGAATCAGTATGATATTTTTGACATTTTCTTTAAAGTGAAAAAAAATTTTTTAACATTTATTTATTTTTGGAAGACAGAGAGAGACCAACCATGAGCAGAGGAGGGGCAGAGAGAGAGAGCAGAAGTAGTTATACGCTGCTAACTAAGCCATTTGGTGAATATGGCTTAGTTAGCAGAAGACACAGAATCCGAGGCAGGCTCCAGGCTCTGAGCTGTCAGCAGAGCCAGATGTGGGGCTCGAACCCACGAACCATGAAATCATGACCTGAGCCGAAGTCAGACACTTAACTGATTGAGCTTCCTACATGCCCCATATTTTCTTTTAAAATTTTTTTTAAACGTTTATTTATTTTTGAGAGACAGAGAGAAACAGAGCACGAGCAGAGGTGGGGCGGAGAGAGAGGGAGACACAGAATCCAGAACAGGCTCCAAGCTCTGAGCTGTCAGCACAGAGCCCGACTCGGGGCTCGAACCCACAAACCGTGAGATCATGACCTGAGCCGAAGTCGGATGCTTAACCAACTGAGCCACCCAAGCGCCCCTCTTTTAAATTTTAAGGTGAGTCCAGAGAAAGGACTAATTTGACTCAACTATGCAAGAAATACCTATCTGATGTTTCCATGTTTTAAGAGTTCCTACTATTCTAGCTGATACAAACATACACTACTCAGTCCCCTGTAAGTTCCAGCAATGGTTCTGCCAATTCTTCCGGCTGGCTCTTTGCCTAATCTGACATGATTTTCTTAAACATATATTCGTAAATCAGCCAAGAATCGAGGTGATTCTTCTTCAAATTTCTGGAAAGTTCTCTGTGCAGATCCTTTCTGGTATTTTGCCCCATAAATGCTAGCTGCTGGAGACTTTTAAACTCCAAATTCTATCTTCTGAATTTGAGACCATGGGGGTATTTGTTTTCTCTCTTCCTATGTTTCTGCCTGGAGATGCCTAGTCCCTATGGTAGGGCGACAACAGGATTTACTTCCCTTCTCTCAAGGAGAAGAATGCCCTGTACTACATGTTGTACAAGGTCTCAAATTGCTATTTTATATATTTTTTCACTTTTGTAGTTGCTAAGATGGGAGGGTATATCTTGTCCCTCCTGTTCTTTCTTGTACAAAAATGGATGTCCATCCTCACTCACGTCGTATCTTTTTCTCTCACTCTCCTTTTCCTGATCTTCTTATCGTCTTCATTTTACAAGGTAATTTTGGAAAATAAAACAGAAATGAAGATTTAAAAAGAAATTAAAAGTTGGAAAAAATAGGCTGTTGAATAACTTTTCATGCAGTAATGCAAGAATAAAAAAATAAAATAAAAGAATTAGATTTACAGGATATAGTAGAAGTGATACTGATTAGGTCTATAATACCAAGTATATATACTACCTCTCCTGCTCTCTTTTTAATCTTTCTAGTTTATCTGTCAATATTCTATCTCAAGATAAAGAAATAGGGACAAAAGAGAGGAAATTAGAAATAAAATGAGCCAATGATCACAGAACTGCTGCACGGAGGGAAAATTAATGAAGATATGAGGAAAGATGCTGGCAATATACCAGTGTCAAAGAAATTAAAATACCTTTAAAAATACCACCTCCTACTTTCAAAAAGAACATTTCTCTTTAAAATAAAGGCAGTAGTGATGTGGAAGATTACTCTAAATGGAAACTTTGTCTCTACTGCCTTAACATAAGGTTGAGCAATAGCAAACTAAGGCCCATGAGCTAAGCCAGTCTGCTGCATATCCTTACTACGATGCTGCAAGAAATCTTAGCTATGAGCACAACTGTATGCTGAGCTCTGGAAATCCTTCTAAGAAATTCCCCAATATAGGGGTAGTACTGGGGACCTCCTTACTTTCTTTGTTTTATATTGCATTTTTCAGAATAATGTCTAAAAACCTGACTTTCCTACTATGAAATTTTGGCCCTTATTTAAGTGGTTTCACTTTAAGTGGCCTTTTCCTGTAAATATAACCAGTACGTTCGTTAATTTAATAATTCTTCCTGCTTTCCTTCTTCCATTTCCTGGCCACATAACCTTGAGACTTCATTTGAGAGACCAAAGAACTTCTTTGATCAAAAGAAGCCACTCTGGACATTGGCCCACCCAACTGGTATTATTCTTAATCATCGGTGTATATCTCTTATCTCTGCGAATCATAAATTTCATACTATTCCTTCACATGACTACCTTTAAACTGAAAAAAGTGGGGATATGCTTTCATGAAATTAACAAAAAATCATAGGGCTCTTAAAAATATCTAAACACAGATACATTGGTGTTAGTGAGAGGTTCAAGGTATTTTTTATATGAAGCTTGGTTTTAATATTGTTATTAGTAGTGGTTTCCTTAACTGTTTTCCAAAGCCAGTGATTTTTCCTAAAATTTGCACTGCTTATTGATAACAACAGAAGTCTTCTCAGATTTGTCAAACAAAGATGAGTTTAAAAATATTAAGAATTTTAAGGTCTAGATTTGAAATTCAGTGTTACTAAAGTAATGACCTTAGTAATTTTTTCTTGTGATGGCTGTCTGATTAAAAGAAAAGAAGGAGAAATATATACAACAAAGCCTCAGGAACAAGCAACATGAGTTTTTACCCATTTCTTTGAAACCTCAAACTCACTGAGAAATTTTAAGTTAAAAAAGTCTGTCAACATACATATCATCACTATAATTAGACTCTTATGCACAATAGTGTATCATTTTAGACAATTAAACACAAAATGTATTAAATTTATAGCCTATGTTTACCCTGAGCCTTTCATTGTATTCTGACTAATGTGAATTTTATGAATAGAGATAATGGAAAAATGATTAGGAAATATGATTTTTCCATTCTATATACAATATCTTATCTTCATTTATAATTTTAAGTAGGTTTTAAAAATCATTTAAGGAGTCACTTTAGCGCTCAGTTCAAAATCTCTTCATTTTCTTGACTCACTTTTCTAAGAAAAAGTAACAAGAATGCAATCTGGTGTGAGCCGTACCTTTAAATGACTGTTGGCCGCAGCATCATGCAAGGGCAGAATCCCATCTAGATTTCCACAATTAACATTAGCACCAGCTTTTAACAACTCTACAATTATATCATTAGATCCCTTACTTGATGCCTCATGAAGTGGTGTCCAACCTAAAAAAAGGAAAAAAGAAAAAAACAAATAAGCTGCTAATTACAAATTAACATTCACGTAATATCTCCATTCTTAAGTTCATTTGCACTAATGGAATATCTATATTGATTCAAATGTATACAGTAAGCATTAGATAAGAAATTATACTGAAAACTATGACCTTAAAATGTGTTTCATTTTTGGGGACGCCTGGGTGGCTCAGTCGGTTAAGCATCTGACTCTGGGTTTTGACTCAGGTCGTGTTCAACATTCATTTGAGCCCCACATCCAAGCCCCTGCTTGGAATTCTCTTTCTTCCTTTCATTCTCCCTCTCCTTCTGCCCCCCCCCCGCCCCCGCTCTCTCTTTCTCTCAAAATAAATAAATAAACTTAAAAAAATGTGTTTCATTTTTTAAAACAAATCGATCTCAGAAAAAACATTTCTTGATACAAGTGTCAAACAGAAGACTCAGAGAACATAAAATACAATGGGACTAGAGTAAACACCAATGTCAATCTTTTTCAACTCAGATATTAAAATAGAGTACGGTCATGTCTGACTCTTATTTGTATCACTTCATTGTCACCTATCTCTTTAAAACGATATATGATTCTTGAAGTCAACCTTTGAGCTTTTCCCTCTGTTAATTCCTCACACGAGATTTGTTGGTGCTTGAGCAAAATGTTAGAAGATCAATTTAAAAGTGGAGGCTTAAAATTAAAATAAAAAGAGAGAGACAAAAGAAACCACGTAAAGAGAGGAGAAAGAGAAGGGGCAGGGAAATGGGGAAAAACGGGCATTTTCTCCAAAGTGAGAGAACAGTATTAAGGCCTCCAAGGAAAAGGCCTAAATAAAGCTTCTCTTACTCCCCATTCTGTATACTCCCTCTGAATGTTCCCATATGTATGTTAAAAACTGTTTCAGAGGAGGTTATTTTAGCAAACTAGTGAAAACCAAGATAAACTGAACTATTCAACTAAATAATATGTTATTAAAAAGATAGTTCAAAGTTAGCAGCCAGGATCAAAATTGGGGTAGGGTGGATGAAACGTGTGGTTCAGTGAATTTGAGGGATAAAAACAATTAAAATTTAAAGAATCCAAACCTGCATTATCTGTTAGATTCACATCTGCTCCAGATTCAATGAGAGTCTTCACCAGAGACAAATTTCCTCTTCTGGAAGCCAAAAGACGCCGGCTTTCCCCTCTGGCATGCCTCTTATTGATTCCAGCTGTTTTCATTTCTGTAAATTTGCCAAGCAAAACTCAGGCTTCTTTTCTGACGAATGCTGATTATTACAAAGGAACTTAGAAAATAGAGAGCAACTTCCTCAAGATATCCTAAGTATGGTACACTATAGAAAACATACATGAATATCATTATTGCTATTGCTGTTTTAAATATAACTCGTGGGGGTGCCCGAGTGGCTCAGTTGGTTAAGTGTCTGACTTGAGCTCAGGTCATGATCTCACAGTCTGTGAGTTAGAGCCCCGCGTCGGGCTCTGTGCTGACAGCTCAGAGCCTGGAGCCTGCTTCAGATTCTGTGTTTCCCTCTCTCTCTGCCCCTCCCCTGCTCATGCTTTGTCTCTCCTGCTCTCAAAAATAAATAAAACATTAAAAAAATTTTAAATGTAACTTGTGGAGAAACTGCAGAGCATCTAACCACATTACCTTCATTCTAACGGTTATTCAGTCACTTGATCACAAGATTAAAACAAACTTCGACAGTTCCACACTTCTCTCACTCTCAGAAGTCTTTTAACAATGGATAACATTTTTCTTAAAACAAACTGATTTTATAAAACTCCTCTATTCTCTATTTCCGTGAGTGTGTTTCTCATCACAAAAGATGCCCAAACCCGAACTATGGCCTATTGAGTGGTTTTTCTTCCATAAAACATACAGTACAATATCATTATCCAAAGATTTTAAAATATATTTATTTATTTTTGAGAGGGAAAACCAGCGTGTGTGCGCGTGAGTAGGGGAGGGGCAGAGAGAGAGGGAGGGAGAGAGAATCCCAAGCAGGCTCTACCCTGTCAGAGCAGAGCCCGAGGCAGGGCTCTAACCCAAGAACCATGAGATCATGACCTGAACCAAAGTCAAGTGTCGGAAATTTAACCGATGGAGTCACGCAGGTGCCCCCAAAGATTTTTAAAAGTCTTTTCTTTGCACCACAAGTTAGAAAGACCCAAGTTGGAGCTAAACAACAACAACAACAACAACAAAACACAAAGGACCATATTCCTTAATTTCTTCCCTAAACCATGCTAAAATAATAGTAAGAGATTTTTTTAAAACCATATAAGGAAAAAAGAAGAGGAAACAATAGAGGACAGAGGTGTCAACAACTTTATGGGAACTGGAAAATTAGTGATGGAGAAGAGTTAACTGGCTTGGTAGAGTGGGGGAAATGCCTCAACCCAAATGTCTGCAAGAAGAATTATAGAGAAAGAGAGCCCACCTGAGCCCCAGCACTTGTGGGCATCCAGTACCATGGAAGGCAGGGTGCATGAAACTGGGCTAAAAATGCAGAGATTGACTGAAAAAAAAATATATAGAAAATCTGGGAATCCAAGTTCCCTTCCCCAACCCTGAAGTGTCTGGCAACCATTTCTCATACCAAGGTTGCCATCCCCAAACCAGGAAACTGGAGGTTACTTTCTGGAGAAATTGTTATCAGAGAAGCTTCAGAGTGAGACATTAAGGCCAAGTTGGGGTTTAGAGGGTTGAAACAGAAAAGAATATTCATTACACCAGCAGTTCTCAATTGTAGGCCCAGATTAGCAGTTATCAGTATGACCTGGGAAATGTGTTGGAAATGCAAGTTGTCCAACCCACTCCAAAGGCCTACTGTAGAGGGGAGACTTTAAGATAACTCCTGGGGCGCTTGGATGGCTCAGTCAGTTGAGTGTCAGCCTATTAATTTCTGCTCAGGTCGTGATCTCGAGGTTGACAAACCGAGCCCTTGTTTGGGATTCCCTCTCGCCCTCTCTGCCCCTCTCCTGCTTGTGCATGTGCTCTATCTCTCAAAATAAATAAACTAAAACAAAACAAAACAAAACAAAACAAAAAACTTCTAATGATCCCCATCTCCTGGTATTTATGGTCTTGGATAATCCATTCCTCTTGAATAATTTGCTTCTAACAAATAGAAGGCTTCAATGTCGAGGGTATATTTCACTTCCTTTATAAGGCTACGAGAGATTGTAACATTTTGTCTTGCTAGCAAACTTGTGCTATCACCTTCAACTTGCATGTTCTGATGAACCAAGTGGACATGCTGGAAAAACTCAAGAAGGAAGAAATTGAGGATGACCACAAACTGGCCACAACCCTCAAAGAACTGAATTCTGACAACCACCACATGAGTTTGAAAATGGATCCTTCCCTGGTTGACACTTTAGATGAGACCTCGGTCTGGGCCAATAGCTTGACTGTAGCCTATAAAAGAAACTAAGCAGAAGATCTGCTTTAGCCATGCCCAATTCCTAATCTACAGAAACCATGAGATTAAAAAATATGTATTGTTTTAAACTAAGTTTGTGAATTTGTTATACACTAATAGATAACACACCTAATAAATCAGATGTTTTGAAGCTAGAGCCCAGCAATATGTATTTTAATAAGCTTTTCAGGTGATTCTGATACAGGATAAGGTTTGAGAACCATTGCATTAAACCTTAAGATTCTCTCCCTGCTCCATTTCCTAAATGCTGGCAAGATGGATTCTTTGATTATATGAATCACAGGGAATACTAACAGCCCCATGGCTACCTTCTACTGACATCCAGACAAAATCATACTGCTCTTTAGAAATCTGTGCTCAGTGGGGCGCCGGGGTGGCTCATTCAAGTAAGTGCCTGACTTTGGTGCAGGTCATGATCTCAAGGTTCATGGGTTCGAGCTCTGCATTGGGCTCTGTGCTGACAGCTTGGAGCCCGGAGCCTGCCTCATATTCTGTGTCTTCCCCTCTCTCTCTGCTCCTTCCCTGCTCACACTCTCTCTCTCAAAAATAAACATTAAAAAAAAAAAAAAAAAAGAAATCTGCACTCAGGAATTCTTCACTGGAACAATAAAGACATTTTATATCTATTATATATTCAATATTATATATACATATATAAAGAATATGTTTTAAAATTATGAAATACCCAAAAGGGAAGACCTGCAGTTTTCAAGTTTGAATTGAAATTAAATGGCCCAAACCCTCTCACGTTGTTCTTGGTGTGTTATAGCAAAGGAGGTAGGCACATAATAAACATTTTGGGGGAAAAAAAACTCTAAAATTCTTCATTGTTACTGTCATCATAAATTTCTACACCATGTAACTAAAATTTTAAAATAAAATCTGGAAAAAAAACTAGAAAGGAAACAAAGTACTCATTTAAACTTGCAAAAAAACTTCTTCATAAAGTCAACTGTTGCTAATGCTGAGTACTTTTTAATAGCATTAGACTTTATTAATAAATTAAATATTAATAATTATTAATCAATAATATATTTAATATTTTGTATTAATAATATTTATTTTTATTTTTTTAGTTTATTTTTTTGTTGACAGAGCTCAGGAGGGAAGTGTCAGAAAGAAAGGGAGAGAGAAAATCCCAAGCAAGCTCCGTGCTGTCAGTGCAGAGCTCAAAGCAGGTCTTGAACCCACGAACCATGAGATCAAGACCTGAGCTGTAACCAAGAGTCCAGCCACCCCAATAATATTATTTATTAACAAAGTATATTGCTATTAAATACTCAGCTTTCAGTTACTTTGTATGTGATCTATTCTTACTCTAGAAGCTCAAGATCCTTAATTATATCTGCAGAGATTCTTTTTCTAAATAAGGTAATATTCTCTTTTATGTAAGATAATATCACGGGTTCCAGGGATTAAGACATGGACATGTTTGGGAGGACCACCATTCAACCCACTACAGGAGAGGTGTATAAGAAGGTCTTTAGATTACATGAGAGAAATGGACAATGGAAGAAAGTTCTCAGAGAATGCCTAATCCAGGGTCCTTCCTACCTCTTAAGAGACAATAGATAAATGAACTTTTCAGTGTTTAATATTTAACCTGAAGTGGCTTGGTCCAGCCTATTGTTCACCACAGACTTAGCTCCAAGAACTATCAAAAGATACTTAGCTTGTCCATATTGCCAAGCACACTCAGTTCGTTCATCTGACAAAATGAAAACCAGTGGCTACTCTCTGATTTCCTTATGCTGCAAGGGCTCCCTGGGAGTATGTTAAGTGATCTGGCACAGTTCAGATGTGCTGCCTCCACTCAAAATCATTGCTGTCTGTTTATCTTACCTCCTCTAACCTTTCAAGTTAAAAGTCATAGGCAGCAATATGACAAGAATGAATCTGAACACTAATGGATTCTCGAGTGGTACTTTATAGTTAAAACCATCCGCTAAATATAGCTGAAGTAATCTTATAACCTAGTGAATGAGAAAAAAATCAATAGTAAATCTGAAAGCTTAGCAATTCCTTGAAGTAGAGAGGATTGCTGGGATTGATCATGTCAACTTTCACCTAGACAAGTAAAGAAATACAAACCTTGGCTGCAGGTAGCTTTTAAGAAATTTTGCCTTTTTCTCAAATTCCAAACCTTTTTGTGTTCTTGGATACTAGCAGACATGTGAATTTCAGAATCTGTTTTTTCTTTTTCCTCACCATTTCTCATAGTGCTTTGATCTCCGTTGGTATTATTAGTTAATTCCTCATCTGAAAACCAAACATTTTGCAACATTAGTGCTCCAGTCTCCTTACGGGTTACATGAATAGAAAAGAGTCTCGTCACATAACTGTTCCAAGTTTCTGTTTCTACCTGGACTGTTGTGTTTGTTCGTTTGTTTTAAGCGAATGAAAGCCTTAAAAAATGTTTTTAGGGATGCCTGGCTGGCTCAGTCAATAAAGTATGTGACTCTTAATCTCAGGGTTTTGAGTTTGAGCTCTATGTTGAGGAGAGAGATTACTTAAAAATAAAATCATAAAAAACACATTTTTATATAACAAAGTTTGCTGGATACGATTCTTATGGGAATACAGTGAATCACTGAAATC
The DNA here is from genome assembly GCA_030068075.1 of Paguma larvata. NCBI lineage: Eukaryota > Metazoa > Chordata > Mammalia > Carnivora > Viverridae > Paguma > Paguma larvata. The sequence goes on along the minus strand of CM057826.1, from coordinate 95,030,165 downwards.
AAATGAGCTAACAATTTCCTGCTATGGAAATGTTAGGTTAACTGAAAAGAAACAAAAATTGATAGAAATACTGTTTATTAACTTCTATAAATATCAGTTTGGCAACAATCTTTGATAATAATAGTCTGATTTTCAAAGTAAACAATACTACCTAATAGTATCTCTACATTATACTCCATATGTCCTGATTCTTGTCAGTTTAGGTATAAGTTGAGTGGAATTCAGTTAGAAATTTCTATCAAATAAGTGAATCTATAGGAAAGGTGTACAAATCAAGAAATACTATTAATACCTGGTATATGAGAAATTTCCTTCTCTTCTTTTTGTCTAAGTTGTGAGATGTTGGTTAATTCCTTATTAATATTGTCAGTGGAATAAAAAATTATATTATGTATGCTTCTTCTTTCTGGAATATCTTGTTTCCTTTTTTCACTAGTTGTTTTTATTACGTGAGAATGAACAGCTGCGGATAAAGGCCCATTGGAAGAACTTGTTTTTCTGCCTTCATCATTGTAATCCCTTTTAGCGTCTTCTCCCTCATTTACCTTTTCCACAGCATACGTATCTGTTTGATCCACTAAAGGATCTTGAGGCCTTCTGAATAGCTCCGCATGACTAGCCAACTTTGAAGTTTCCTGTGTTGAAAATGTTCCTGGACAAGTCAGGGAAGTATGCTCGGGACTGCCATGTGAATGATCAAAAGAAGTTTCATATGTGCATTGTTCATCATTTGCAACATGCTGTTCAGGACCTACTGTATTACCTGAGTCAGAAAAATCAACAGCTTCCTGTTGTGGAAGTATGGTTAGACTGCAAGCTTTTAACTTATTTTCCTGTGAAAAATGGTCTTCAGAAGGGAAAAGCTGTCGAGAATCCATTTCTTCTCTATTTGGTATATTTTCTTCATAATTATAGTGGTTTTCGCAACCTGTTACAGTCTTCTCAGAGATACAGCAATCATCATCATCAAAACTTTCCTTTATAAAGAATGCGAAAGAATTTTCCCACGCATTAAGGCTCTTGCCTTTTTGACCCAAATGACTGTTTTCATGAGAATGGCTAATGTGCTGTTGTTCTTGGTGAGTGTGAAGCTGTTGATGTGTAGTAACAAGTGGTAACTTCGTTTCTTTCTGTAAGGAAAGCCCTTTGAAAAGAACAGCTTCAGCCTGGTCAGTGGATTCCAAGCATTTTGTTTCTTGATTATTTGATAAATCCAGGCTGCGGATATGTGTCTCTTTGAGAACTGAACAAGCCTCAACACTGTTACCTACTCTATTTTTCAGGCTTGACAGAGCTGGGCTAAAAAGTTTATGTGACTTTTCTGGAGAACATCAAAGTCTTCGAGAATATCTTGCTGACCAGTAACCAACGTGTTTCTCCTTCTGGAAGAAGAAACAGCGATTGTCTTTTTTGGAATGATTTCTTGTTTTGCAACATCCACTTGAGATCTTTTATGTCGTGTGTTTCTTCTTCCTCTGGCTTTGGACACATTTGTGCTAGAACCTTTGATATCCTGGAGACTGTCTTTTCTGGGTCCTCTAAAAGAGTGTATTTGGTTAAGAGTTGATTGCTTATGCGTGGATTTACGAAATTTTGTGTCTTTGGGATCTTTTTGGTAATGTTCATATATATCTTTGTTTATAAATAAACCTTCTTTGCTTCCTTTATCACCTTTTACATCCTCTGACTTCTGTCTTTTGGAGTTTTCATCACAAACAAACCCAATGCTATTTTTAGAACTGAATTTTGGTTTCTAAAGAAACAAAACATATAGTTAGCTTTAATTTCAGCTGTAGCTCTATATTCAATTAATTCAGAATTACTGATAAATGAAATCATTACTCCATTCAATTTTATGATTTGATCTAAATACAGCCCCTGATGGGACATATACAACCTGGTATTTCAAAAAAGAAGACTAAAAGAAAAAGGCAAATGAGTCTTAATCATTATGTGTACTAATCCATGTTTTTTGCATCACATTTTAATTTGTTTTTGCCAGTATTCAACACTGTTAATCTTATTAGGCATAATACAAAATTTAATCTACTTAATTTTTATAGACTTTAAACATAATCAAATGAGAGTGTGTTAGAAATCCTTTCCCCTCCCAACTGTTATATAGATAGAGCAAAACTTCAGAGGTTTTTTTTTTTTTTCATCTAGTATCTGTGACAGACTATAAGTAGGGCAGGAGAAAAAGGGATTTAAAAACAAGAAGATAGGGGTGCCTGGGTGGCTCAGTCAGTTGAGCATTAAGACTCCTGATTTCGGCTGAGGTAATGATCCCAGGGTTGTGGGACTGAGCCCCATGTTGGGCTCTGTGCTGAGTGTGGAGACTGCTTAAGATTCTCTCTTCCTCTGCCCCTCTCCCTTACTTGCATGCTCTCTCTCTGTCTCAAAATAAAAAAATAAAAATAAAAATAAACCAACCAACCAATTAAAAAAAAAAAACCCAAGAAGGTAGATATGCTCCGATCTGCATGAAAAAATTATCGTGGGCTGCTGAGATTAAAACAGGGACACTGCTTCCTCTCGCTCACCACAACCCAAGCACCAGATGAAGAGTAACGGCCCACATTATGAAGCTTGAAGGGATGGGTTGACACCTCTGGCTTAGGCCAGAAGAAATCTGACATGGCTGATAAACCCCACAGCTGCATGAAGAGGAGGAAAAAGGAAATGGCAACTGACACATCAGTGCGCCGAAATATACTACCCATACTCAACTGCTTCCTGAACTAACAGCCCAGAACTCGATTCTCTTTTAATTATTCCAAAGCTTCTTAAAAGCAAAGGTGAAGTCACTGTTCCCAATGAATGTGGTAGCCATCTTTCTTTCCACTCTGATAATCTATAAAACAGGCAGCAGGTGCGATCTATAAAAATGTTTACTGCTAAACAGTGCTATACCTTGTGCTGGTGTACATCCTCTAAGTCTAATGGGTCAGTGCTGTTTTTTTGAGCTGTAAACAAAAAGAGAAAATCAATGAAAACAGCCTCCACTAGTCAGACTCTAGACTTTGAAAACCCACAAGTCTTTTGCCATGAGAAAACCAGAGGAATAAGTGAAATAATGCATTTTCCCATTCAAATTGGCACACATAATATTCCTATAACTAATAACTTTCACATTTAGTAGAAACTCCATACTATCTTGAGAAAGCCAAAAACATTTCAGTAGGAAAAGCAATATGGCCCCAACAAAATAATAACAAAGATGGACAATGGACTATTTTCATATTTTCCACAGATATATCCAGATAGGCAGCTGTCAGCAAACTACTTCTATATAGCAAAAATTATTTCATAATTAACTGATTATCATTTCCTAACACGTCTGCTTAATAAGGCTCTAGTTTGAATGCTTCGTTCTCTTAAAAGTGAAACATACATGCATACAAAAGGCCAGTCTTGAGAATGCATAAAAAAAAAAGATGACTTAAAAAAATATACCTAAGTTGATAATAAAAATACTTTAGTGTCTCTTTTACTCTTAAATCCTAAAGGTGGAATTAGTTACCTATATATACATTTGGCCTCAAAAGAGAAAAACCTAGAAATAGTGCCTTGCACACAGGAGGTATTCAATGATTATTTAACAGAAAAAGGAATAAATGAATGAACATCTTAGGTGTGATATGTAAATAATATAAAATTCTTTGAATACATTATGAACTAGAAAGGCAAAAACATTTTAACAGGGATGTAACTGGAAAAAAGGACATTTTATTTCGTGGGAATAATTTTCATGACAGCAATTAAAATTACAAGGTGTACAATGAGGCCTGGCATTCACCTACTCGGCTCATACAGAAGAAAATAGGTTCATAGGATGTCCTTCAATGAAGCAAACAGGCTCGGAGCACAATCTCTGGAGTCTACTCCCGAGTTTCTTTTTTTTTTTTTTTTTTAATTTTATAATAGTTTATTTTCAAATTGGCTTACATATAACACCCAGTGTTCATCCCAACATGTGCCCTTTTTAATGCCCATCACCCCCTCTCCCCCCTCCCTCATCCCCCTCACCCTCAGTTTTTTCTTAGTCTTTGAGAGTCTCTTATGTTTTATCTCCCTCCCTCTCTGTGTCTTTTTTTCCTTTCCCCTCTTCCCCTCCCCCTGGTTTTTGCTTAGTCTCACAAAGTCCACCTATTCGTGGAAACATATGGTATCTGTCTTTTTCTGACTGACTTATTTCACTTAACATAATACCCTCCAGTTCCATCCATGTTGCTACACATGGCCAGATTTCATTTTTTCTCATTGCCACGTAGTAGTCCATTGTATATAAGTATCAGCATAGGAGCATGTGTACCCCAATGTTCATAGCAGCACTTTCGACAATAGCCAAATCATGGAAAGAGACCAAGTGCCCATCAACTGACGAATGGATAAAGAAGTTATGGTACTTATATACTCCCGAGTTTCTATCTTTACTCATTTGCTGAGCAGCTGGGCGACCCTGGGTAAATTTCTTAATATTTCTGCCTCAGTTCCATAAAATAAAGGTGGTAATAGTCCCTACTATTAAGTGAAGATTAAATAAGATAATTCATGTAAAGAGTTGAGAGGAGTTCCTGACACATAGAAAGTGTTCCATTATTAATTTTATAATTTTTTTTCAACAGCAGAAAGGACTCTGTGCCTTTTCCTAACTTTGGTTCTTAAATAAAAGAGCAGGAAAATGTTTCAAGGGAACCACCATTTTGGACATGGTTCTAAGAGAATCTGGAAGCTAGAAAGGGGCTTTTATCTCCTCTCAGTTTTAAGAGTCTATATGCTCTAGTATAACCAACTTAAAAATATATATATATTCAGATATAAATTCTGAGGTGGTGAATTTTGGTGATGTAGCTATAATTCTTTTCACTCTGTTATTGCAAGCTTTTATCATGTGTAAGGTACTGTACTGAAGTATCTGACATACATCAACTCTAATCCTCACAGTAATAATCCCACAGATACATAGGCAAAGGAGTAGATACTATAAGCCCAAATTTATAGATAAGAAAATTGAGTGTTAATATACACCAGGCTATAAAGTTAGTTAAGAATGAACTCTTGTCCTATACAAAAGTAGGTGTATTATACTCTAATAAATGCACCAAATATTATTGTACAAGGGAGGTTTTTTATCCATTATTCCCATAACTAAAAGCTATTCAACTGAAATTTAAAAGCAAAAACTCTAAACTAATTTTTCATGTATGTTGATGTCAGCTAATAATTAATGACAGACTTTACAAGTTCAAACCAGAAGTATTCAAACCACCTAATGAAGCAGGATAACACAGCCCAGCTTGGTAAATTTCCTCACTAGAGAAGAGTGGGAGCTAAATCCTAAGAAAAAAGGCTTGGGATCCTTTTCCATGAATGAAATTCCCTTGAGTAGTTATAGGTCAGAAGTGGGAATTAGTGAATGGGAGATTCTGGATTTGGAGAAAGGACTATAATGCTGGAGAAAGCACTCTCAGAAAAGCAAAACAATGCATGCTATCATAAAATGGAGCAGTAAAGCAATTAAGCAGATTATCAAAACAAAAATTTAAATATATACATGCTTTTGCCTTCAACTGAATGTGTGCAATTTTTCACATGCTTGAAATGTAAGTATGAGTGCAATAATCTATCTCAATGTATGTAAACATGAATAATCTATCTCAATGTGCTTTTATAGACCTGGCCTCAACAAGGTGTTGAGGTCAACAAGGACACAACAAGGCGTCCCGCTTATTTTCTGATGAGACTGGGCTACAAGGGAAGGAGTGTTTTGTTCTAAAGAACCATTAACTAATTGCCTCCTGGTGGTCTTTAATTCTCAATGAAGTTATCTCATTATTATAAAACAGGGAGTTGGGGTGCCTATTTGGCTCAGTCAGTTGAGAGTCCAACTCTTGATTGCAGCTCAGATCCCAGGGTCTTGGGATCGAGCCTGTAAGGCTCCATGCTTAAGATTCTCTCTCTCCTTCTGCCCCTATCCACTGCTTGTATTCTCTCTTTAAAAAGATAAATAAATAAAATCAAGTAGTGTGTTTTGATCCAAGGCTTAGTCATCAGTCAAGAGCATTCAAATAGTTACCTCTTAGCGAAAATGTTATTAAGATATAGTTTAGTGAAAATGAATGAAGCATATACAGAGCTCCTGAAGGTAAAGAACTTATTTCATTTGTTTTGTTTGAAAGGACTGACCCACTAACTCATTCAACAAATATTTACTCAATGCCTACTGAGTACAAGGCACTTTAGTATTCATCACGAGACTAAACACAAATCCTTTCCTTCATGAAGCTTAGATTCTGGGGAGACTGAAAATAAAAAATAAACAAACTGTCCAATGTGTTAGAAGGTCTTAAGTGCTAGGGAAAAAGGATAAAAAGAAGAGTAAAATAAAGTAAGAGGGACTGGAATGAGTGTGGCAGTTTGAAAAATATGTTCATAAAATTTTTGGTATTTCCTCCTTCCAAAAGGTGGAACTTCACAGACTTGGTGACTTAAAACTAACAGAAGACGACAGAAGTGCTTGTATATCACTTCCGAGATGAGGTTATAAAAAGCTTGTGGCCTCTATCTTGGGTGCATTCTTTCTTGGAGCACTTGCTCTGAGCCAGTAGCCAGGTTGTCAGCAGCTCTATGGAGAAGGCTCCTGCGGCAAGTAACTGAAGTTCCAGCTAACAAGCAGTGAGGAAGTGAGGCCTGCCAACAACCATGCGAGTGAGCTTCAGAGTGGATCTCCCTGCTCTAGCTGAGCCTGGAGATGACCATCCCTCACTAAGACCCTGGCGGCAGCCTGTAAGAGACACGGATCAAGAACCGGTTACTCAGTGAAACTGCTTCTGGACTTCTAATCCTCAGAAACTGTGAGAGATAATAAATGTCTGGTATTTTAAGATGCTAAAATTCAGGTAACTGTTGCAGAGTGATAGATAAGTAATACAGTGAGGGAGAGAAAGAGGTAGGTTGCAGTATAAAATAGGATGGTCGAGGCCTCCCTGACAAGATGACATTTAAACTAAGACTTGAAGGAGGTGGAGGAGGCATATTTGAGGAAGAGCAAGGAGGCCAATGTGACTGAAGCTGAGTGACAGAGGTGAAGAACGCTAAGAGAAGAAGGTAACTGGTTGGGTGGCCAGGTGATAGAGGGGCCTATATGCCACTGTAAGGATGCTGACATTTCTTCTAGATTAAATGGGAAGCCACTGCAGGGTTTTGAGCGGACGAATGCTGTGATCTTACTAAAAGAAATCTAACAGATGCATTAAGGAGAATATAAAGAAAGTGCCATGCATGTTAATTATTCTCATAATCTTCTTATTGACAGCTATAATCAAGTTCTTTGGGAGTTCAATTTTTAACAGCGTAATGGATGACAGGGCAAAAATATAACCATAAGAGAAGATTCTTGGGGAATGAAAACAAAAACAATCCTGGCCATACTCATCAAAAAAGATACTGCCAAATACAATTTACATCATATTATCTTACTCAGCTAAAGAACTGTCAGTCGTGGGGCAGGGGCAGAACTTTATAAATTTTCTTACCTGTCTGCAATGCATAACTGGGGAAAAGCACTTTTGATATTAGTCTCTTTTTTTCTCTTTGTTCTTTTAGAGTCCTTACATTATGTCCATTTGCAAACAAGTCAGTGTGCTTTATTAAAGGAATGGAGCAAGGGCACCGCTGGATGGATTTTCTCAAAACCGAGGAGGAAAGGAAATTTAATTTCTCTAATTCTAAATTCAATTTCTCCAATTCTCTACCAACATGATGAACAGGCCAGTTTAGTCTTACCTGATATAAGAAGATGTTTTTGGTGTTTAGGAATATATTTCTCAAGGAGACGCTTCATGCGTGAATCTTTGGCCTCATCCAAAGCACTCTTTCCATTGTCACTTCTAAGTAAGGGATCAGCTCCATTCAAAAGAAGTAATGCTGCCACCTACAGGAAGACCGTTCATGTGAGCGTGCCCAGACAAAAGGTGTGGAATTGCAAATGTGTGCTGGCTTCCAACTCCAAGCAATATCAAATATTTCTTTCAACAATACAGCTTGGGTTAATCTATAACATCTCTGCCCAATAAAAAAATTAATGCAACCGCTACTGAATCATAATTTTTTGATATCCTTTCTCTTACAAAAATAGAGAGAGAAAAATGGAGAAAGAGAGAGAGGCAGAGAGGGAGAGGGAAGGAGGGGAGGGCTGAGGGAAGAAGGAAAGGTCAGAAATATATATACTTCAGGTGTTCGTGAAATGGGGCTAGTAGATATAACCGAGAATTAGGACTTGGTTCTGGAGTAGTAAAAAGTTTCACAGGTTCCAGGAGACGGTTATGTCTTCCATCTGTAGCTGTGTTACTGTTGACCCTCCTCACTGTCAGGAAGAAACCAATCAGTCCTTAATCTATTCCTACTCCTCAAGTAATCTCCTCCATGAAGCTCTTCCTGACCTCTTGATCCACTGCTGCTCCCTTCTTTCAGGTACATATTTTATCATAGTGCCCAATATATATTATACTTATTTCTTATTAATCTGTCTCTCGGGTACTCTAAGGTTTTTGAGGGTGGGACTATGTCTTTCTTTTAAAATTAATTTATTACATATGAAAAGAAATTAATGAATATAGTTCAAAATACAGACGACTCAGAAAAGTATACAATAAAAAATAAGTTTCCTCCTCTATCTCTGTACTTCGGTCATCTCATTTTTCTCTTAAGCCTTGGTTATAGTTTCCTCTGAATTTTTTGAGTTAATCTAGTCCAACAAGTATATATGTATACATACATATATATACAAATTTTCTTCTTACACAAATAGCCATAGAATATACACATTCCTATATATCTTGCCCCCCCCCAACAAAAGAGCTTAGAGATTGTGCCATGTCAGTATAAAAAGAACTTTTTCATTCTTTTTAGCAGCTGAGTAATAGTCTACTATTGAATTACTATATGAATGTACTATACTTTATTTAACCAGCACCCTGTTGAAGTTATTTCCAAGCTTTTACTTAATCATCTTTATATTCCCAGTGCCTATCTCAGTGTCTGGCAAATAGTAAATATTCAATAAATATTGTTTAACATAAGAAGAATATAATCGGGGAGGATGTGGGAAGTAGGCTTTAAATGACACTACACTAAAAGGAGCCTAAATTTCCATGTTTGTATCTGGAATGACAGAAAGGACCTAAATTTCTGTAAATTTGATGTACCCCCAAATTAAACATATATACATTTTTCCTTTTATAACAAAGTATTCTAGGAGGGAAAAACACAACACCACGAAGGGACAATATAAGCCAGATTCTCTAAAAATTATTAATTTTTACAGAATTCTACTTTTCAAATTATGAGAATTTAATGCTAGATAGGGAAACTGAAAGTAACAATAGATATAATTAAATCTATAATTCATATACAAGCTAGGTAAGAGAAGATAACAAATTTATGTCTGGATCTTCATGTTTTGTTCAGCAAAGAAAATACAGAGTACACAGCTTTCTTTTAGGAAAAGAAGTTTTGCAAGGGAGTTGCCAAAAGGGCTATGCTGTTTATCTCTGGAGGTTCTGTGTCAAATAACCCATGTAGAAAGGATGCGCAGAAAGACGAGCTCTTTTGCACTGCTGGTGGGAATGCAAACTGGTGCAGCCTCTCCGGAAAACAGTATGAAGGTTCCTCAAAAAGTTAAAAATAGTTGCTATGACCAGCAACTAAACTACTAGGTATTTATCCAAGGGATATAGGTGTGCTGTTTCGAAGGGTCACATGCACTCCAATGTTTATAGCAGCACTGTCAACAATAGCCAAAGGATGGAAAGAGTCCAGCTGTCCATTGAAGGATGAGTGGATAAAGAAGGCGTGGTATATATATACAATGGAGTATGATCCAGTGATCAAAAAGAATGAAATCTTGCCATTTGCAACAATGTGGATGGAACTAGAGGGTGTCATGCTAAGTGAAATTAGTCAGAGAAAGACAAATATCATATGACTTCACTCATAAATCTAACAAGTAGAGCAACTGCAGTAAGTGGTTGGCATCACAATCCCCACTTGTTTGGCTTCTCAAACGACAGACTCCTTAACGAAATACAGGTACACGTCTACTGAAAGTCTGCTTGTGGATTTTCACCTTTAATCATATTATTGAATCAAGTGCTTTCTTCCCACTAAAATCAGCTGACTTCCTTGTGTAAGAAGCAAGTAGGACAGAGAATAAAATTCTTTTAAGTTTCTATTTAAATTTCAGTTAGTTAAAAATACATGTAATACTAATTTCAGGTATACAATATAGTGATTCAGCACTTGCAAACACCACCTGGTGCTAATCACAACAAGTGCACTCCTTAATCCCCATCACCTATTTAATTTAACCCATCCCTCCCCACCCCCCCCCACCTCCCCCCCGCCACCTTCCCCTCTGGTAACCATCAGTTTATTCTCTACAGTTAAGAGTCTGTTTCTTGGTTTGTCTTGTCCCCCACTTTGGTCATCTGTTTTGTTTCTTAAATTCCACATATGAGTGACATATATGGTATTTATCTTTCCCTGACTGACTTATTTTACATAGCATAATATTTAGAGAATAAAATACTTTCAAGTACTTGAAAAGACAATATTTTGACTATACAGCACTAGTGAAATCTGCACAAAACAGAAAAAACTGCAAAAATCCCTTCATTAGTAGTTTCATTGTTAATAATACTGTTGTTAACATGGATAATAAATATTGTTGGTAGTAATGTTATAAGTATATTATACAATAAAGAAATAAATAATTTTTAAGAAAAAAATGTTGAGCCTAAGAGAAAAAGAGATATAAGTATAAAATCAGTTAAATATAAATGTATAATATTAAGCTTGAAATAGTAATGTTAGTATGGGGGCGCCTGGGTGGCTCAGTCAGTTAAGCGTCCAACTTCGGCTCAGGGCATGATCTCGCAGTTTGTGAATTTGATCCCTGCGTCGGGCTCTGTGCTGACAGCTCAGAGCCTGGAGCCTGGTTCAGATTCTGTGTCCCTCTCTCTCTCTCTCTGTCCCTCCCCCACTCACGCTCTGTCTCTGAAAAATGAATAAATGTTAAAAATAATAAATATCAGTATGAACTAATAATTTTTTGTTTCTAAAAATATGTATTTTACTGAAAATGCCTAAAAGCAGTGATATCCCATAGCAATTAGCACACCTAGCACACAGATTGCAGTATCTAAATAGATTATCCCTTTACAGACAATATAAGAAGAAACAAGCTATACAACACCACAAAAATTAAATGAGCCAAATCCAGAATCTACTAGGAAATTCTTTAAACCCAGATCCTAGAACACCTAAGAAAACACAAAATAAAGGAAGGACTGTTATAGGTTAAAACACACTTAAGACACACTACAAACATATGTAATGAATGGACCTTGATGGATCCTGATTCAAACAAAAACTTACTATCAAAACACATTTTTAGATAACTCGGGAAACTTAATATGGACTCGATATTAAATAGTATTAAGAAATTACTTATATTTATTAGGATGATATTGTGGGTGTAAAAAAGCCCTTATCTGTCAGAGATGCAGGCTCATGTATTTATGAGTAAAATGTATAATGCCTGTGATTTCTTTAAAATATTCCCAGTATCAACAAAACACAAGTCATGTTCCAGCCTGTTGAGGGAGTTCGGCTCTTTAACAGTGTAACAGAATATATAATCAAACTTTATAAGAGACTGCCCTCCAGATACATGTGGAATGAATAATCACCATGTCTGAGGGATGTTTTTTTCAATACACGTGAACCCCAGTAAAACTGACAGCCAACCTCCAAGTCAATATCTCATATACACCAAAGGACACTTCATCAAATAAACTCATGATAGCTTACATCGGCTTGTCATGCCATTTCCTCCACCTATTAACAAAGTAAGCCTAATAAAAGAGAAGTCAGGGTTAGTCTGACATGACTTGTTCTTAGTGATGCCTACACATTCTCAAAGATCACTGCATTCTTGTCTAAATGTCTCCCATGTGTCTAATAATTTGTTCCAGATTTTTCTAAGGAATCACAATGAGGCAATCATTTGTAATTCTCAAATTCCACATTTTCCACATTTCAAAAAATGTATTTTTAAGAGTTTTATTGAGATACAATTTACGTGCCACATAATTCACCCATTTAAAAATATAATTCAATGTTTTTTAGTAAAGTAAGAGAGTTGTATAATTAAAACCACAATCTAATTTTAGAATATTTTAATTCCTCCTAAAAGAAACCCTTTAACCATGAACTATTACTTTCTATTCCCCACCTTCCTTTATTTTTTTTTATGTTTTTATTTATTCTTGAGAAAGAGAGAGAGGAAAGAGAGACAGAGTGTGAGCAGGGGAGAGGCAGGGAGAGAGGGAGACACAGAATCCGAAGCAAGCTCCAGGCTCTGACCTGTCAGCACAGAGATCAATACAGGGCTTGGACTCACGAACCATGATGTGACCTGAGCCGAAGTCGGACACTTAACCAACTGAGCCACCCAGGCAAGCCCCCATCTTCCGTTCCTAATCTTTTCTGTCTCTGAAGTTTAGACTACTGCAAATATTTCAAACAAATGGAATCATATAAGGTATTTTTAATGGCTTTTTACTTTTTAAAAAATAGGGTACTATCTCTTAGAATATCCCATCTTTTAGTACAAAGGTTAATTCCTGTAAGACAATATATTCAAATTCCTTCAACTCTGGAATATTTAATATTTAAGAATATTCCTTCACATTCTCCAGGTGCCCGATCCAGTATCAGGTCAGGTTCCCAGGGCTTCCCTGGTCTGACATTTTTAGTCCTGTAACAAGTAATGCATGGGAGCAATACTCAGAGTCTAGACCGTTTCTGTCTGATCATCTTTGCCTCACATATGAGATTCCCCCAGGTTAGCCCAGATCCTCATCTGATGCTCATGCCATCCCTACTCCATCCTCCAAAATAATATGCTGCCCTACTTTGCTTTTTAGGACTTTGGTTCTTAAGTCAGTCCAGAACTGACCGGGAATTTTGGAAATCTCCCTTGGACTGGGTGAAGTAACTCTTTGGCTCCCCTCAGCTAAACAGAAGGGGAAGAGAACAAAGAAGACAGTGACTTCACCCCACCCCACTAGGTTTCAGCTTTTAATTCTCATGACCATTCTCTAGACTTCCACTTCTGTCTTGCCATTCTCTTTTCTCCCGCCATCAGTCAGGATACAACATGGTGCCAGAAGCACATCAGTCATAGGAACACAAAGTTGGCATGAAGGAGTGAGACAGTAGCAAGGTAACTAGATTCTGGAGTTGGAGGTGTGTGTCCTTGGTCCCTTTAACTTCACTGAGGGAGTAAGAGAAGGCTGCATATCTGCAAAGGCCAGACAGGAGATAGCCAGTTCTAGCCTGTGAGGCAGAAATTGACTAAAGCCAAGTTATCAGACAGGACGAAGGAAGAACTGAGAAAGGAAGGAAGAAAAAGTGAAGTGAAAAAGTGAAGTGCTCAGGGCTCACCTTGCCCAAAGCGGGAAAAGACTTTTGACTAGAATAAGTCAGCCCTGAATAGTTGGGAGAGCAGATGGGTCATGAGGAGCGGGAAGAAGTGGTTTAGCATGAGGTTTCTCTATGGAGGCCAGCTTTGAAGAGAGAGTAAAGGACGGACAGGGCTCATGCCATCGCTTGCCCAAGCCTGCATTCTTCTGGCCATTAAATTAGATCTCAAGCAGAATTCCCCTTCCCATCCAGCCTTCTCTACAATGTGGAGGGTGACCACCCACTGGCAAGTGATATATTATCAAAAGAAGGAAGAAGAGCCTAAACTTTCCTGAAGTACTGTTTCACATTGGAAAGGTTATGCTCTGTCTATGCCTGTGGCTCCCAGAAGCCTTCCTCAGCTCTCTCTGTTAGGCATTTCTTCTCAGAAGTAAGTAGAACATAACTTCCTGAGCTCAGCTGATGAGCTCCCTTTTCTACCCTAGGAGTTTGAACCCAGAGGCAACTTCCAATACCTGATATATAAATATTTTCAGCAAGTGTCTCAGTCCTGTAATGTGGTGCTTGAACCAGAAAATGTCTGAGAAGCTCAGAATATAAGTTTATTTCTGAAATAAGCTGCATGTGCTGGAACTGATCATCTTAATTAATATTACCATTATCATAGCTACTATTAACCAGTTTGTATGGAACTACAGTATTTTGGTATTTTAAACAGTGGTGCAACTATGCTAGTATGTACTGGCTAATCATTAAATCCAAGAGATTCATGTCTTATGTGGACTCTAAAAGTGACACTAGTGTCAATAAAACGGTATGCCTCCTAACAGGGCTGGACATCACTGTGTAACACTCTGCCCTTAAGCAGAAAACATTCTGCTAAAACCTATAGAGCACCATACTGAAATAGTCTAAAGAAGTATTTAAGTTTATATATTTGAGGGCACCTGGGTGGCTCAATTGGTTAAACAGCCGACTCTTGATTTCTCTCAGGTCACAATCTTGCAGTTCACGAGTCTGAGCCCCGCATCGGGCTCCAAACCGACAGTATAGAACCTACTAGGGATTCTCTCTCTCCTTCTCTCTGTCCCTTCCCCACTCTCTCAAAAATAAATAAACTTCATAAGAAATAAAGTAAAAATAAAAAATACTATGTGTACCCACAGGGTGCCTAGGTGGCTCAGTTTGTTGAGAGTCCGACTTCAGCTCAGGTTGTGATTTCATGGTTTGTGAGTTTGAGCCCCACACTGGCCTTGCTGCTGTCAGCACAGAGCCCACTTTGGATGCTCTGTTCCCCTCTTTCTCTGCCCCTCCCCCACTTGCGCTCTCTCTCAAAAATAAATAAACATTAAAAAAAAATACTATGTGTAGCCAAAACACTACCTGTAGTTATTAAAAGCAACACGTAAAATAGCATCTATCATATTAGGCGCAATAAAGCTATCACGAAGTAAAATTTTATATGTATTATGATTACATATAAAATATGTAATATTATATGATTAAAATATTATAATACATATAATATATGTAATACAATTACATATTCTGAGTACCCACGAGAAGAATAAACTATAACAGAATCCCTATTGCTTGCTTCTTGAGATTTTTCTTTTAATGTTTATTTATTGTTGAGACAGGGAGAGACAGAACATGAGCGAGGGAGGGACAGAGAGAGAGAGGGAGACACAGAATCTGAAGCAGGCTCCAGGCTCTGAGCTGTCAGCACAGAGCCCGATGCGTGGCTTGAACTCACAGACCGCGAGATCATGACCTGAGCCGAAGTCGGATGCTCAACCGATTCAGCCACCCAGGCGCCCCTTCCTGAGATTTTTAGTATCTGTAGAATGTAGTATTTGATTTGCAAACAAAAGCATCATAGTACCTTATAATGTCCATTTATCACGGCATCATGTAAGGGAGTGATCTGGTACATTCCTTTGATATTTACATCTGCTCCACCTTTTAATAGTTCACTTGCTGTCTGATAAAATCCTCCTAAACTGGCTTCGTGAAGTGCTGTCCAACCTATTATATGAAAAGAAAATGGTATCTTTTTATGTCTGGCATCTTAATGTTTTGTTCTTGCCCTTAAAATATAAACGTTAAGTTCTTTCTTTAAAAATATTTTGATTATATAAGACAAGGTAATCCCAACATGAAAATAAACCATTATTAGGTGGATTCAATAAATCAGAAGGCCAAATCAAATTCCTACCCCCAACTCAGTTGTGAAAAAAAGTAAAATATTTGAAACTATTCTTGCCCCCCTCAAACAAAAAGGCCGTAAGGGGGTCATTATTAGCTTAAAGACAATGCTCATTATAGGCTACTTTTCTGCAGAGAGGAGAGGGAAAAAACTTATTTCTAGCTCAAGGTACTTCCACTGAAGTAGTAACCCAGCTGTCAGGAATGCACAGAAGTCACTTCAAAAATAGGTATTTCTTTTCTCCTTATTTGTAAAAAGCTATTTACAGTAGTTCTAACACAAACTGTTACAAGAAAATCTAGCATACAGATAAGTTGTTCTGATATTTTATTAGACACTAGTAGCACCTCCCCATTCCAGTTGTAACAACCAAAAATGTTTCCATAAACTGCCAAATGTCCCCTAAAAGGCAGTATCACCCCAGTTAAGATCTATTGTCATAAAACAGAAGAAGTTTCTCCTATAGTATTAATTAGAAAGTTTTGAGGAAGAAATGAAGAACAACAAAAAAGGTAAATATATAGTTAATAGAGGAGTTTTTTTCCTATAAATTTCCTTAAAATGCATGTGACTCTTTAAATTGAAAATTATAACATTATATTTTAGTGTTATTAACGTATATAAGTGTTATATATATATACATATATATACAGCATAAACGATAAGGGAGATGTATTCAATGTTCTCACATTTTCTAGAAATATTAATATAATAACTCTGAAAAGAATGAAACATTAATGATGTACATTGCAATCCCCAGAGTAATCACTAAAAAAAATGCAAAGACACAGAAAGGAAAAAAGGATAATACAACAAGAAACAAATAGTAAAATCGCAGTCCTCACTCAATCCTAGCTTTTATGGAATCTAATCACCCCAATTAAAAGGCACAAATCGTCAGAATGGATAAAAAAGCTGTCTGTAAGAAATTTGCATATATGCTGTCTATAAGAAATGAATTTTAAGTATAAAGAGACTGAAAATAAAAGGATAGAAAAGATATAGCAAATAGACAAGAAACATAAGATAAGGCTGGGATGTATATATTAATATCATGTAGAGTAGCTTCAAGATAAAATATATTACTAGAGATAAAGAGAAATATTTCATAATAATTAAAAGGTCAATTTATCAGAAGACATGACAATTTACAACTGTGTATGTACCTGGTAACAAAGCTTCAAAATAAAAGAAGCAAAAATGGACAGAATCAAAGGGAGAATAGACAATTCCACATTCATAGTTGTTAATATTTTAATATCCTTCTCATGAAGCGATGGATCAACGAGACAAAAAAATCCATAGACAGATACGATCTGACATTTAGAGAACATACGACTGAAGAATAAACGTTTAAATATACAAGGGATATTAACCAAGAAAGACTATCTACTAGGAAATAGACCAAATCTCAATAATTACAAAAGGATAAAATTCACAGAAAGTACATCCTTTGACTAAAAGTAATTAAATTAGAAATCAATATCAGAAAGATACCTGTACAATCCTCAAATATTTAAAAATTTAACAACTTCTAATTTAATCTTGGGGTAAAAGAAGTTATCATACAAGAAATTTAAAGTATTTCAATGTGAATGATAATAAAATTTATTAAAATCTGTTGGATGCAGCAAAAGCAGTATTTAGAGGGAAATTTAAAGCTTTAAATGCTGAAACAGGGAAAAAAGGTATAAAAATCTGTGACCTCATTTTCAACCATAAGAAGCTAGAAGAAGAACAAAATAAACCCAAAGTAAGTAGAGTCAAAAAAAGCAGAAATTAATAACGTTTAATACAGATAAGAGAGAGAAATTTTAAAGCCAGAAGTTAGGTTTTTCTTTAAAAAAGCAATAATATTGATAATTGGCTAGCTTAAACTAGTTTAGGAAGGAAGGGGAAAAAAGGAAAAGGAAAGCAGGAAGTGAGGCAGGCAGGAAGGAAATGAGCAATATCAGGAATGAGAGAAAAATATCCCTAAACATCTTCAGATATTAAAAGTATAATAGGGGAGTATTATAAATAACTATGCCAATAAATTCTATAACTCAGATGAAAAGGACAAATTCCTTGAAAAATACAACTTGCCAAAACAGACACAAGATGAAATAAAATATAAATAGCTCACACCTATTAAAGAATTTATATTTATTATCAAAATCTTGACACACAAAAAAATTACAGGCTTAGATAGTTCCACTCATAAATTCTGTCAAACATTTCACCCCAATCTTACACAAACTCTTCCAAAAAGTAGAAAAGAATACTTCTTAACTCATCTTCAGAGGTCTGCATAATGCCGATAACAAAACCAAAACAATTACGAGAGAATTATGACCAACATTACTTATGAACATAGATACAAAAAAATCCTCAATAAAATATTAGCAAATCCTGATACCAAAACCACACACAAGCATTACAACAAAAAGAAAATTACAGACCAATATTAGTCGTGATCATAGATGCAAAAATCCTAAACAAAATTGTAGCAAACTGAATCTAGAACTATATAAAAGTATATTATGGCCAAGCATTCATTCCTGATAAAAGTACTCAGCAAAATAGGAATGGATTCTTGAATACGATAAAGAGCAGCTACAAAAACCTACAGCTAACATCAAGCTTCATGTGAAATACTGAAGAGGCAAAACTATAAGAAATAGTGAAAAATGTCAGAAAAGTATCAGAACAGTAGTGGTTTCTAGAGAGTCCGGGATAGCGAATGACTGAGAAGAGGCATGAGGGAACTTTTTGGGATGATGATAATATTCTATCTTGATAGAGGTTTGGGTTACACAGGTGAATATATTTCTCAAAATTCATCTAATAGCACATTTAAGATCTGCATTTCACCATATGAAAATTTTACCTCTAAAAAAAATTGAACTCTAGTTAGAGATATTATTTTTCAGGTGTTAGTGGTAAAATGTACTAGTTTTCTTTGAACTGAATCAATATACAGATGGATTGATGGACAGACAGAGATTTATAGATGGATAAGTATGATGGATAGGCAGGGTCTCTGCCCCTGTTCCTGGCACAGAACTCCAAAACCCTTTTAAAAAGGAGTGCCAGGAGAATCTTTTGTTCTAATATTTGGTCTCTCACCCCAGTTCCTCATACAGAACCTCCAAGACCTTTGCAATTTCCTAAGTGATTAAAGTGTCTGACACAAAGCTCCTAAGGCCCTTATTCCCTGGGTGACAAAAGTATCTTTTGTTCTAGTAAGGCAACTTTTGGTGGGCTCCTAGGTTGGGGCTGCTCATAAGAAAGACCAAACCATGATTAGAAACTTGGAACTTTCTGCTTCATGTCCCCCCACCCCTACCATCCCTTCATGATGAAGAATCCATGAAAACCCCACAACTCTGGGGTTCAGAGAACTTTTCCAGGTTGGTGAACACACCTACGTGCTAGGAAGGGAACACACTCCAATTCCACAGGGAGAGAAGCTCCTGTCCTCAGGACCCTTCCAGACCTTACTCTATGTATCTCCATCAGGCTGTTTATCTGTATCCTCTGTCATATCCTTTATTATAATAAACTTACATGGTAAACTTAAGTGTTTCCCTGAGTTCTGCGAGCTACTTTAGGAAATGACTGAATCCAAGGAGGAGACTGTGGGAACCTGAATTTGCAGCCATGCTTAACAGAAATTGTGGGTAACCTAGGGACCTACTACTTGTGACTGGCATCTGAAGTGGGGGTGACTGACTGAACCCTTCATGTGTGGGGTCTGTGCTAATACAGGTTAGTGTCAGAAATGAATTAAATTGCAGGACACTCAGCTGGTGTTGGAGAATTGCTTGATGTGTCGAAAACCTACACATGTGATATCACAAGTGTTATGAATATAAGTAGAAGAGAAACACATGAGTGTTCTTCCTTTATAGCAAGTATGTGATGAAAATAAATACGTAGAATGTAGGTATTAGGTATACAATTTTTTTTTTTACTTTTCTGTACTTTGAAATTTTTCATGTCATAAAATTTCAAATAAATAGCTCCACATGTGAACCTTTGAAATATAAGCACTTAAGGACTACCTATTTTTAAAAACATAATATAAAAATTATGTCACCCCAAGCACTATTTCTGATAAAAAGTGTGAACTTGTTTAGGTTTCAGGACCTGTGGAAATTTGCTTATCATTGCATATGCTGGTTAACCTGATTATCTGCCACCAGTCTAGGATGAAAAATAAAATGTGAGAAATCCAAAAGTTCTTAACTTTGGAATGAAGATGATAATTTTTCTCCTAGAACACTTCCTTTCCTTAACAATAAAAGTTAGTTTCCTAAAGGGGGCAAGAATGACTGCTTTAGGAACGAGAAACCCACAACAAAAGATTAGTTTGTTTTCCCTAAGCCAGAATGAGGAAAAAGCATAAGGTAAATGGATAGTGAAAAGCCAGTCACCTATTTTAAATTTACTGCAGAAAATTCCCCAAGAAGAGAATTACAGCATGTCAATAATTCAGAGTGAATGATGGGGCCTAGAGGAAGGAGTGAAAAATGAAGGCTACTTTAAGTAAGACCTAAGCAAGAATGACCCAGCAATGAACAGTATCAGTCTTAAGGGTGAAAGAAATTCCCAGTATCGACAAAGCCAGAAGGACCTTTATTCTGCAGAAAGAGCCACTGTAGACCAGATATGGCTACATTTCACAAAAAAAAAATCAAACGGAGGCACCTAGGTGACTCGGTCGGTTAAATGCCCAATTTCTGCTCTGGTCATGATCTCTCAGTTCGTGGGTTTGAGCCCTACATCAGGCTCTGTGCTGACAGTATGGAGCCTTGAGCCTGCTTCAGATTCTGTGTCTCCCTCTCTCTCTGCCCCACCCCCATTCCTGCTCTGCCTCTGTCTTCATCAAAAAATAAATAAACATTAAAAAAATAAATCAAATGTACAAAGAATTCCCCTTCCCCTGGGGATTACTCCTTCTGTGTTATAAAACCACCCCTTCAAAATAAAGATGGACCACAGTTTACCACAGATCAGATCTTTTATTATCTCCCAAATCTACCAGTGGAAGATCCTTTTTTTGTTTATTTACTTTTGAAAGAGAGAGAGAGAGAAAGCATGAATGGAGGAGGGGCAGAGAGAGAGAGGGAGGGAGGGAATTCCAAGCAGGCTCCACACTGCCAGTGCAGAGCCTGCTGCAGTGCTTGAAATCATAAACCTTAAGATCATGACCTGGACCAAAATCAAGACGCTTAACTGACTGAGGCACCCAATTACCCTTACACGTTGGAAGCTCCTTAAACAATTTTTTTTTCTTTTTAAAAATTTAACCATCTTGAAGGAAATCTCTTTAAAGCTTTACAGGATTATAAATTTCCCAGAAAGAAAATATAACAACCCATTTTTAAGAAAGATTCAAGATCCTAATAATAATATCAGTTACATGCTCTAATGTAGCAACTGTTAACACCCACAGAGGTCTAAGTGCATGCTTTTCTCATTATATAGTCCTCAACAATTTGTCCTCTCATTTTTAATTTTTTTTGTCTCTTGCCTTACTGTTAAACTTCGTGCTATTATCAATATCCTGGTCTATGCCAATCTTTCCTTTCAGCTCTGCTGTGCCATCGACTTAGGCATCAGTTAGAATTCCGTGTAAAATAATGCTCAAAGCATTGGTCTGAGATAATTTTAGCCAAGAAGCTTTATGAAATCTGTTTTGGGTATTTAGACTTTCTTCAACCTATTTCCTGGTTGCCACCTTTGTTTTTGATAGATGAAGAATTACTGCAATTGGTTTTTTAAACCAAAGAAAAAGATATCATAAAATGTAAACAAGGATTTAAAATGCAAATGTTAACCTACGACAAGATCATTGGTCTGTCATTATGACATTTTATTAATTTCTCAAAAGGCACTTAGCCTTTTTTGGATTGTATCACAGAATATATTTCAATTTTTCTAGTATATATATCTTTCTGTTTTCATAACAAGTGGCACATAGAAGACATACTATAAAAGCTCACTACAATGAACTGGTATATTACATAGAGGTGTACATCTCTTACCAGTAGTTCCTGAACTTTAATAAGAAAAATCATCTGAAGTAACATGTTAAAATGCAGATTTCAAAGTTTTAACCTCTGTGTGTGTATGTATGTGTTTAGAGGGTGGAATAAAGGCTGCATTTTAAACAAACCCTGCAGGTGACTCTGATGTAAAAAAATAGCTGTAGACAGTCTTTAAAAACACTGCCCACTAGGGGCGCCTGGGTGGCTCAGTCCGTTAAGCATCCAACTTCAGCTCAGGTCATAGTCTCATGGTTTCTGAGTTCGAGCCCCACATCAGGCTCTGTGCTGATAGCTCGGAGCATGAAGCCTGCTTTGGGTTCTGTGTGTGTCTCTCTCTCTGCCCCTCCCCTGCTTGTGCTCTCTCTCTCAAAAACAAATAAACATTAAAATTGAAAAAAAAATGCTGCCCTCTGCAATTTTATGGGATGTAATAGCCAGAAATAAAGATAAGAGCTAAGATGAAGAGTGAGAAGGAAAAGCAGAGAACAAGAGACAGTTCAAAAAGCCAGAAAAGTAAGTCAAGGCTAAAGAATTTATGAAGGTCACAGAAGTACCTGGGGGCAGTGAGGAGAAAGTGCACAATAAATGGCCAAAGACAAGGAGGGAAGAGACAGCAAGGATGTTAACACAGGTGCAAAAAAGGGCTAATGAAAAGAAACATGTTAAGAGATTCTTGGGAAATCCATAAAGTAAAGTTAGCTGAATGTAGAGCTACTCCTGGATTTAAGGACAAGATAGAGATTAACAAAAAGTACCACACATTTTTCTAAATTAAGGGAGCAAATGCTTTGGCTAGTAAATAAGAACCTGAGCTTGAGGGTTACAGGACCATGGCGGTTGACTTGGGAATGAGATCTAGAACAGGCTATTAAAACCCTGATTATCATATAAACCCAGGCTTTGCTAAAGAAGTGCTGCTATGTGTGCACTTGTAACCATCTACTCGTCCATGGGCTGTGCTGATCTCTGTGCATCGTAAGACAGTTTTGCACTGTTTCATAAAATCTAGAAATGCTAGAAAAAGTATGGATACATAAAAGCACTACCCAGGCTGGCCCAGGGCTGCTCAGTACCTTAGGTACTTAAGTGTATTTAAGGACTCCTCCTTGTCCAGGAGAACATCAGGTTCTCTCCACAAGAAAGACTACCAGAGATCCAGCCTTGTCGAAAGAATGTTCTGAGCTCCCTGTCCCACTCTCTCTAGCTCATACTTCTTCTCTCTCCATTTTCCTGGCCACTGCTCTGCTATACACCTACCCTACTATCTCAATTTCCCTCACAGCTCAAGGGTACCATCAGCTTCTTGCAGCTTTTGACCTCACTTCTCTTCCTTTCAAAGCTGAGTTTCATGGTAACAATGCCCATGCAAAGCCAGCAAGTCAGCCCCTCAGCCCCGAGAACAGCATTCTTCTGTGTAAGCCAACTGTGCATGACCCACTGGTGGGCCCTAAGCAGGCATAATCCTTGCAGCTTAAATACACTACTCTTCTCCGGCTCCTCTTTCCCCACCTCACCATTTCCCGGGGAGATGATGAGGATCAGCCGCCTAAGCAGGAAAATGACCTGGCAACGTTTTGTGTTGAGACTTGCCCCAGACCCACTTTGCCATAATTTCACAGAAGTGATTCTGCAGAAACTACAAACCAGCCTCAAAGTGATGTGGGTGGTAACCCCAACTTACCAGCATAACTTGGTTGATTAACATTTCCCCCTTTTATTATAAAATGGTGAACGAGATGAGGGTCATTGTGCAGAGCAGCCTGATACAGTAAGTTTTCTCCAAAAATGTTTCTACGGTTAATGTTAGAAAGAGGTATTTCATTCATCTTCATTTTTCCTGAAATGACAGAATAAACAAAAGAAAACAAAAAATAATAATCCTTATGTGGAAATCAGGAGGAATACATGTAATAGAGTGAATCTAGCCAACATTATAGAATGATATTATGAAAAACTATGATGTTATCTACATGCAAAAAGGTGAAAGAAAAATGTCATTAGTTTGAAAATACTTGTATTACATTATAAATCATGGAAGCAGTTTATATTTATTGAAACCCCATGAAAGGTCCATAGTTTAGAATACTAACAGATTCTTTTTTTCAAGGCGCCTGGGTGGCTCAGTCAGTTAAGCGGCTGACTTCAGCTCAGGTCATGATCTCACAGTCTGTGAGTTCGAGCCCCGAGTCGGGCTCTGTGCTGATGGCTCAGAGCCTGGAGCCTGCTTTGGATTCTGTGTCTCCCTCTCTCTCTCCCTTCCCCTGCTCATGCTCTGTCTTTATGTCTCTCAAAAATAAATAAAAATGCTAAAAAAAAATAAAAATAAAAGATTTTTTAAAAACCAGATTAAGAGTTCTAGTGAAAAGGATTATTTGAATCTAGAATTAGATGTTATTAAACCCAACAAAATACTATAGTATCAAAGTGTCTTATACCACCATGATGAGAAGTACATAAGGAAGATACAAAAATTAACCCCAGTGAGGCCATAAAAGAGAAGGCTAAATTTTCTTTCTTTGCTAAAAATAGTTGTCATGAAATTAAACAGAGAAATATGATCTTGATCTGTACATTAGTTTTGATTTCCTAAGCCAGAAAATATACAATTAAAATAGCTTCCCAGGTTATGCATATCAGGTATCATTTCTCCACTAGGTCTCTGAAATCTGCTGTTCCTCATTTAGATACTCCAAGTCCTGTCAATTTTTATGGGTAATACTTAATTTGGTTTTCCTGAAATTCAGAACAGCTGTGATGATAAATTTTCCAATTTGGATCTAGCTAACCTACTCCATCCTAAATTCTCACAAAAGTAACTGAGTACAGCAGCCCATTTTTCAATGGACTACAATTTACCTGCTTTGCCTTTATTAGACTCACTCCATTCAGTTCCCTGTAAAAGAAAACAACTTCTGACCATTTGAACCTACCTTCCCTCACTCTAGACTACAAAGCATTCTGCTCCTAGCAGAAAACTGTATGCTTACCAAAAACCAGTAGTTTTTACTCCAAGATCTGTCTTTGCTAGTTATACTTGCTTTTCTAGTTATGTAATTCATTAAAATAACAAATTAAGAATACCCAAATTTTCAATGAAAACTAAGTTGGAGAAGACGTTCACTTCTAATCATGACTAAATAACTGCCACTACTTTCCCTTCTGTTGTAAACAACTAGAAAACTAGACAAAATATACATGGGGTAAAAAAAAAAAAAAAGACCTAATATTCAGACACTGGAAACCAGGCGATTCACATCCATGACTCCTCTGAGAAAAGGGAAACAACAAAGTGAGCCCTAAGAGCACTCCACTTTCTTGTCTGGATGCACTTTCCAGAACATAGCACAGGCATAGCAAGGTGATCCTGCTGAACTGAGGAGACAAAGATTCAAGTTTCGGGAGGCTGAGGTCATTAGATTTTGCAGAGCAGGGTACCAGAGTTGAGGGAGTCAAGAAAAGGTACCAGAAATCTATAAAAGGGACTCCTTGGGCCATTATCTAAATACTGAATGGCTCATATGGAGGATTAGTCTTCATGAGGCTGGGCAAGAACAACTATCCCAAGAACTATAAAATAATAATTGTGACAGGTCACACAGGCCTGGGAGACATTACATTCCTGACAGCCTGAGGAGAGAGACCTTTTTGAACAACCAGGGCATTAGTAAAGACAGACCCCTGACAAGTCATGTCTCAGTAGAAGGAGCTAAACTAGCTCCAGAGTGAAGCCTACACCAAACCTACCTAACAAGGTTTTTAAAAAAGTGTTGATTTGGGGCACCTGGGTGGCTCAGTCGGTTAAGCGTCCGACTTCGGCTCAGGTCATGATCTCACAATTTGTGAGTTCGAGCCCCGCGTTGGGCTCTGTGCTGACAGCTCAGAGCCTGGAGCCTGCTTCAGATTCTGTGTCTCCCTCTCTCTCTGCCCGCCCCACCTTGTGCTCTGTCTCTCTCTGTCTCTCAAAAATAAATAAATGTAAAAAAATAAAATAAAATCTTTAAAAAAAAAAAAGTGTTGATTTCATTCTTCCTCATTGCTGCGTAGTATTCCATTATATGTATATGTACCACATCTTCTTTATCCATTCGTCAGTTGATGGACACTTAGTCTCTTTCCATGATTTGGCTATTGTCAAAAGTGCTGCTATGAACACTGGGGTACACGTGCCCCTATGCATCAGCACTCCTGTGTAGCAACATGGATGGAACTGGAGGGGATTATGCTGAGTGAAAT
This sequence comes from Paguma larvata, assembly GCA_030068075.1. Lineage (NCBI taxonomy): Eukaryota > Metazoa > Chordata > Mammalia > Carnivora > Viverridae > Paguma > Paguma larvata. The sequence continues at coordinate 95,004,197 of CM057826.1, read as the reverse complement.
AAGTCAGAGAAAGACAGATACCATATGTTTCCATGCATAGGTGGATTTTCAGAGACTTAGCAGAAAACCATGGGGAAAGGGGAGAGAGGAAAGGAAAAAAGACACAGAGAGGGCGGGAGACAAAACCTAAGAATCTCTCAAAGACAAAGAACAAACTGAGGGGTGAGGGGGATGGGAGGGGGGGGAGTGGGTGACGGGCACAGAGGAGGTCACTTGTTGGGATGAGCACTGGTGTTGTATGGAAACCAATTTGACAATAAATTATTAATAAATAAATAAATAAAATAAAATAAATTAAAAAAAAAAGTGTTGAAGTGATCGATTTTATCTTCAAGCTCCTGTGGGCCAAAATTCAACATTCTTAAAACATATAGAGACATTCGATAACATTTTGTTGCATGTGGATGTCCAATTGTTCTCCTCTACAAAACCCTTGTGCCTTTGTCAAAATTCAGGTTTTAGAGGAGCCTGGGTGGCTCAGTCAGTTAAGCGTCCAACTTCAGCTCAGGTCATGATCTCGCGGTCTGTGAGTTCTAGCCCTGCGTCAGGCTCTTTGCTGACAGCTCAAGAGCCTGGAGCCTGCTTTGGACTCTGTGTCCCTCTCTCTCTGCCCCTCCCCCACTAAATGCTCCATCTCTCTTGCTCTCAAAAATAAATAAAACATAAAAAAAAATTCAGATTTTACTTCTGAACTCTTGTTACATTGATCTATTTCCCTATCTTGATGTAAAAGTCATGATGTTTTGATTACTACAGTCATATAATTCTTAAAATCAGGCAGGTTAGCCCTCTAACTTTGTTCTTTTTCAGAACCGTTTTACTAGTCTAGGTCCTCTGCACTTCATTTGAATTTTAGAACCAGCTTGTGCATTTCTACAAAAAAACATACAGGAACTTTGATTGGGATTATATAGAATCCATAAATAATATCTGAGTAGAAATAGCATCTTAACAATATTGAGTCTTCTGACTGATGAACAAAGTCAAGTCATAGACCTCCATTTGTCTCCATCAAATTTTCTTTGATTTCTCTGATTAATGCTTTGTAAGTTTCAGTATACCTGTCTTTTACAATAGTTTGTCAAATTTATCCCTATTTCATATTTTTTGATACTATGGTATCAATTCTCACTACCTAAATATTTGTTACTGGAATATAGAAATATAAGATTTGTATTTTCATCTTGTATCCTCTAATTGTGAAAAATTCATTTACAGTTGCTTTTACTATAGATTCCATCAGATTTTCTACATAGATGATTATGTCATTTATGACTAAAGTTTTTCTTCTTTTCCCAAATGAACGCTTTTATTTATTTTTTTTTTCCTGATTGCACTGGCTAGACCCTCCACTATAACGTTCAACAGAAGTAGTGACAGCAGACATCCGCTGCCTTATTTTTGATCTTAGGCGAAAAGAATTCAGTCCGTAAGTATAATAGCTGTCTATTTTTTTGTAGATGCCCTCTGTCAGGTTGACAAGTTCTCCTTTACTCTCAGTTTGCTGAGAGTTTTCACCTGTGATAGATGTTAGGCATTGTCAAATGCTTTCTCTGCATCCAATGGGATGATGATATGGTTTTTCTTTTTTAGCTTGTTAGTGAATTACAGTAATTGATTCTTAAATATAAAACTAATCCTGCATTCCTCGGACAAACCCCACTCTGTCATGATGAATTTGATTTGCTAAAATTTCATTTAGATTTTTGCACCTATGTTTAAGAGAGACATTCATCTGTAGTCTTCTGTTCCTGTACGATGTCTTTGATTTCGGATTAAGTTTATTGGTGGCTTCATAGAATGAAGTGGGAAGAGTTTGTGGAAAACCAGTACTATTTATTCCTTAAATGTCTAGTAAAATTCACCAGTGAAGGTGTTATGAACTGAACTGCATTCCCTCAAAATTCATATGTTGAAGCCATAATAAAATAAGATTTGTGTCTTTATAAAAAAAGGCATGACACCAGACCTTTCCACACAGGCAGGAAGGACACTTCAAGAAGGTGGCTGTCTACAAGCCAGATAAAGAGGTCTTGCCAGAAATCAAATCTTCTATTATCTTGATCTCAGACATCTAACTTCCAGAACTGTGAGAATATATTTGTCATTTAAGCCATCCAGTTTGTGGTATTTGGTTATGGTAACACTAGCAGACTCATCCAGAGGGCATTGAGCCTAGAAGATTTTTTTGTTTGTTGATTTGTTTGTTGGTGGCAAAGTTTTTAACTACAAATGCAATTTGTTTAACAGATATATTATTATTAAAGTTGCTCCTTTCTTTCTAATAATTTGTTTCTTTCAAAGAATGTGTCCATTTCATCTAAGTTGCTGAATGCATTAGCAAAAAGTTGTTCATAACGTTCTCTTATTATTCTTTACAAATTTGTAGACTATGAATTATGTCATCTCTCTAGTTTCTGGTATTTGGAATTTATATCTTCTTTTATTTCCTCATGAATCTGGCTAGAGTTTTATAACTTTTATTGATCTTCTCAAAGCACCAGATGTTCACTTTCTTGATTTTTCTCTAGTATTTTTCTGTTTTCTATTTCATTGATTTCTGCTTTACCAGTGCTTTCTCCTTCATTATTTCCATTCTTTGATTTACTTTGTATTTTATCCACTCTTATTTTTCTACCTTCTTAAGGCAGAAACTGATGTCCTTAATTTGAGAGTGTTCTTCATTTCTAATACACACATTTGGTAATGTTTCCCCCTTAATTACTTTGTGACATCCCAAAATATTGCTATATTGTGTTTTAATTTTATTTTAGTCAGAAATACTTTCTGATTTCCCTTTCAACTTCCTCTTTGACGCATGAGTTACTTAAAAGTGTGTTATTTAGTTTCCAAATATTTCAGGATTTTACAGAGATCTTTCTATTACTGATTTCTGATTTAATTCCATTGGTATCTGAGAACATACTCTTGACTTTAATTATTTTAAATTTATTGACACTGGTTTTATGGCCAAGAATAAAACTCTTAATAAAATATCTGTGTGTATTTAAAAAGAATGTGTGATCTTCTGTTATTGGGTGTAAAGTTCTGAAAATGTTAAATAAGTTGATTGATAGTGTTGTTTAAATACTCTGTATTGCTGATATTCTATGTTTTTTTTAATAATTTAAAAATTAAAAATGTTAATGTTTATTTATTTTTGAGACAGAGAGAGACACAGCATGAGCAAGGAAGGCAGAGAGAGAGAGGGAGACACAGAATCTGAAGCAGGCTCCAGGCTCTGAGATGTCAGCACAGAGCCCAATACGGGGCTCGAACTCACAAATCATGAGACCATGACCTGAGCCGAAGTCATCAGATGCTTAACCAACTGAGCTACCCAGGCGCCCCTATGAATTCTTTTTTAATGTTTATTTACTTTTGAGAAAGAGAGACAGAGTGTGAGTAGGGGAGGGGCAGAGAGAGAGGGAGACACAGAATCTGAAGCAGGCTCCAGGCTCTGAGCTCTCAGCACAGAGCCCGACACAGGGCTTGAACCCATGAACCATGAGATCATGACCTGAGCCAAAGTTGTACATTCAACTAACTGAGCCACCAGGTACTCCTGGCTTTTTTTTTTTTTTTTTCTTAAGTTTACTTATTTATTTGAGAGAGAGAGAGGGAGGGGCAGAGAGAAGAAGAGAGAGAATCCCAAATAGGCCCCACGCTGTCAGCACAGACAGGGCTCAAACTCATGAACTATGAGATTATGACCTGAGCCAAAATCAAGAGTCAGATGTTTAAGTGACTGAGCCACCTAGGCACCCCTACTTAGCTTATTAATTGTTAAATTGTTGAAAGAGTGGTACTGAGAAATCTGAAATCTCAGATTATAATTTCAGATCTGTCTACTTCTCCTCGCAATTTTATCAGTTTTTACTTCACATATTTTGGAACTTTGCTATTACAAGAGAATACTTGCTTAGAATTATGTACTCTTCATGAAGTGGTCTCTGCTTCATTACGAAATAACTTTCTTTATCCCTGCTAATATTCTTTGTTCTGAAATCTGTGTGTGATATTAATCATTAACACATAACGACTCTAGCTTTCTTTCAATTTGTATAGTAGACTAAATACTGGTCCTCCAAAGATGTTCATATCTTATCTCCAGAGTCTGAGAATGTTGCCTTAATATCAAAAGCGACTTTGCAGATGTGACTGAGGAACTTGAGAAAGGAAGAGTACTTGAATTGCCTGGATAAGCCCTAAATATAATCATGAGACTCCTCATAAGAGGGGAACGAAATCAAAAGAGGACAAAGCAATGTGACCATGGAAGCAGAGACTGGACTGATGCAGCCAGGAGCGACGGAATGCCACAGTCTCTAGAAGCTGGGAAGAGGCAAGAAAGAGATTTTCCCCTGGAACCTTCAGAAGGAATCAGCCTTGCTGACAACTTGATTTTTAACTCCTTAATAATCATTTGGACTTCTGACCTCCGATCTATAAGGAAATAAATTTCTGTTGTTTTTAAGTTACTACATTTGTGGTAAATTGTTACCACAATAAGAAACTAATACAATTGAGTATTCCTCCGTCCATTCTTTTAGTGTTAACCTACTTATGTCTTTATATTTCAAGTGTATTTTTTAAAGTCAGTACATAGTTAGGTACTGCTCTTTTATCCAACCTGACAATCTCTGCTTTTTAATTGGGAGGGTTGGACTATTCACATTTAATGTGATTGCTGACATAGTTGGGTATGAGTAATCACTTTGCTATTTGCTTTTAGTTTTTCCTATCCGTTCTTTTTTCCCTGTTCCCTCTTCTTTTACTTTTTTTGGATTAAAATTGAATTATTTTTTGTTATTCCATTTTATCTTCTTTGTTGACTTAATTAGCCCTAACTTGTTTGATTATTATAAGGGTTCCTTTAGGGTTTATAATATACTTTTTTTTTTATCCTCAGCATTGGATTTTACTTTGGACAGGGGGTGTGGAGAGAGAAGGGGAAGAATGGAGAAACAAGGTCTCACTAAAATCTTCAGAGTGTATAAGACTGACAGTACAAGGATGGGGCAAGATGGCCAGGTAAATTAGATGGAAAGCCCGCAAGATTCTTTTTCCCACTGAATTCCATACTCCAATGGAAATTATATGACATATGCGTAATTGCCTAGCACATGGTAGTCAAAGAATGCCAGTTACTTTTTCAGGCACTACTCTCCAAAGGCTATGCTATACCTAGACATCACCATCCTTCTCCTTTTAGGGAATGAAGCTCACCTAGAAAACTAGAGAACTAAAAGTGCAGTACAGTTTGTGTGATACAGTTGGCTAGCTGGCTCAGTGGAAGGTCTCGCTGTCCTCCTATCTCCCCAACTTCACTCTGCCAGGGTAGGGTTGAGAGTAGTTTCCCTAAGGCCTACCAGCTTATCCCAGAAGATTGCATGGGGAGGGCTGTGGGCTGCAACTCTGTAGCATACTCTCCTCTCATTTTCATGATGAGAACTATAGGGCAAGAAGCAGGCATGCATGCTGATTTCGTGGGCTGTCTTCAGGATCCCAACAGCCTTGCTGTACTCAGCGTCTTGGAAATCCGTATCATTCACAGCCAGGACTTGGTCCCCTCCCTGAAGTCGTGCTCAATGTGCATCAAGGTCAGGACTCACCTTACAGATGAAGATGCCTACTTGGGAGGTCTTTCCTCCTCAGATACTAAATACCAACAAAGCTCCAGGAGACTTCTTCAGTATGACAATTCAGGGCAGAAACTGAATCAACTCACTGTTGCAGTTAGGGGGTGTACTCTCTCATAAGGAGGAATCCACACTGGGGGATACTCACAGAAAGGCAGGAAAACCACGAGGTAGTATTGTAAGGAAACCAGCTGTCCATCTGTGGCAAGGTCCTCACCCACCACAGACCTCAGTCCCCCCTAGGCTCTGCAAAACCACCAACTCAGTCTCTACAGCAAAGTCTACCTTCAAATGTTATATCCTTAAATACATTTTACAATAGTATGTTTTCATTTCTCCCCTCACAGCCTTTGTTATTACCATGCGTCTTACTTTTATATAAGTTAAAAACCTCATAATCCATGGTTGTTATTTTTGTTTAAACAGTCAACTATCCTTTAAAATTGATTAATAAAAAAGAAAAAATCTTGTATTTTTATCAATAGAGTTACCATTTCCAATGATCCTCATTCCTTTGTGTGGATGAAGATTTCCATCTAGTATCACCCTTCTGCCTGAGAATGTGCTTTAATATTTCATATAGTATGAGTCTGCTGGTGTTGAGTTCTCTCAGCTTCTATGTGTCTAAAACTTCATTTCACCTTCATTTTTGAAAGATATTTTGCTGGGTGTAGAATTTCAGGTTCTAGTTGTAGAATTCTAGGTATAGAATTTATTTTAGTGCTTTAAAACTGCTACTTCACTGTCTTCTTGCTTGCACTGTTTCCAACAAGAAATTCTGTTAGCCTTATCTCTATTTTTCTGTATGTAACACACATTTTTGTGTGTTGTTTCTTATCAACACATATATATTCTTCTGACTTTTTTTAAAGTTTATTTATTTTGAGAGAGAGAGAGAGAGCATGCACAAGCTACTGGGCAAGGGGCAGAGAGAAAGAGGGAGTGAGAGAATCCCAAGCAGGCTCGTCTCAGCACGAAGGCCGACACAGGGTTCCATCTCATGAACTTGTGAGATCATGACCTGAGGTGAAATCAAGATGCTTAAGTGACTAAGCCACCCAGGTGCCCCATCTCCTGACATCTTAAATGACTGAGTATTACTTCAGTGGTTGTATCATAGTTTATTAACTATTCACCTAGTTTAGACTGCTTCTAGTCATTTTATTATGATAAACAAAGCTGTAATGAGCATCCTTAAAAAAATACCTTTATATATGTAAGCAAGTATAGCTACAGAATAAATCACTTTAAGTAGAACTGCTGATTCAAAAGAATTGTAACTTTAAAGTCTAATGAATATAAATAAACTGCCCTGTGAAAAGACTGAACGAGCTTACACTGAACAAACCAACAACATATGAAAATGCTTCCTTTTTCCACATTTTTGCCACTGGGAATTCTCAAATGTTTCAACACTTGACATTCTGTTAAGTGAAAACTATATTTCCCAATTTACATTTCTTTAATCCTAAGTAAGATGCTAATCTTCTCAGTTATCTATATCTATATCTATCTATCTGACACTAAATTATATGTTTTCTTGAGCAAAATTATAATACAAAATCCAAGCAGCTGTGTTATTTATTTTACTGCTGAGTCCACCAAAGCCTCCTGTTTCCAGAGAGTGGATGGTACCAAGCTGACACTTGATATTGCATTATTTATGTGTTTACTACTATCTGCAATAACAAAAGCTATTAGGAGATGGGTGTCCTAGGATCAAATATCCTTGCATGACTTAGGTTTGCTGCTGATTAAAAATGCCTTTGCCCATTTTAGATCTCCTCCAGATTATGATTTCTGTATGCAGGATTTCTTTTGCGGGTAGAAGTACATTATTATGTTTCTCTTAGTGTTATATACATACATGGTATATATAGTTATACACACGTATAGATATATGTGTATATATATACATATACACACACATACATACATTTTTTTTTCTGTGAACTGCTTGTTCATGTTTGCTTACAAATTTTTCTTTATCCTTACTGTTTTCTAAAAGTTCTTTGCACATTAATGCAATTAACTCCTTATTATGTGTTACTAATATTTCTTCTGTGCTTGATGTTTGGTTTTCTTTAGGGTGTTTTTCAAACAATCTTTTTAAAATGTATGTAGTCAATGTTATCATTCTCTTTTCTCTCTTGGCTTCTGGGTTTGTCATTCTTTGAAAAGGCACTTTTCTTCAAAGATTATAAAAAGATTCATTTATGTTTTCTTCTAGAACTTTTTTTTCAATCAAACTTTGGACAAGGTGGAATTAAATTTAGTATAAGGAATGTTAGAGGTATCCATTTTTATGAGTGTTTTCACTATTTATTACTTAGTCTTTCTTTTTGCCACCAATTTCAGGTGCCATCTCTATCACATACCTTCCCCAATGTTCACACTGTATCTGGCTTCTACATCTAAATTCTCCTTTGTTTCCTTGATTTATCTGTCTATTCCTGTGCCTGTATCAAATTATTTTAATTTCTATTGCTTTCTAATTGCTTTCATATTATTTACAGCAGGTTCCTGTCTCTCCACTCTCCCTGTGCTTTTATTTTTCAGAATTTCCTACGCTAGTCTTTCGTATTTAGTATGATTTTACAACATTCTTCTAGCTAATCTCCAGCCTTAAAAGCAAAACAATACAAATAATAAATAAAGCAATTAACAAGTAAACAAATGTTTCTGATTGAGCTCTCATGCACTTATAAAGAGATTTAGGGACAAGTAAGTTTCTTACGACACGGAATACTTATGGTTAAGAATATGGTTCTTCTTTCTATTTATTCAAGTTTTTTCTTATATTCCTAAGCAGAATTTTTAACCTCTCTTCTTTATAGGTAAGGCACATTTCTTTTTAGGTATATAAGCATGTATTTTCTCTCCTCTGTAATTATTATAAATGGGACCTTCTCCTATATTTTCTGAGTAACTTATATATATATATGAAAGCATTTATTTTTGTCTTAGTTTACTGAATTTTTTAGAAGTTTTATTTGGAAATAATTTCAGACTTACAAAAAAGTTATAAAAACAGAACAAAAGCTTCACCCATTGTTAGCATTTTGCCACCGCTTTACATCATTCTATTTTCCTTTTTATAGAAACATATGCATGTACACAGACAAATCCGTAAGTAATAACACATATACATCATGACCCTTTTGTCACTAATACTTGTGTGTATTTTCTAAAAACAAAAATATTCTCTTATGTAACCAAATTATTATTAAATTCAGGAAATTTAACAATGATATATTATTATTTAACCTATAGTCCATATTTCATTTTACCAATTGTACCCCCATTATATTTTAACCAGTCTTCCCAGATTCTTATTGTTTCTGATAGTTTCTTAGGGTATTCTTTGGGGTTTTTTTTAGGAACAAAGAAATAACGTCTAAGAATAACAGTAATTGTTCCTTCTCCTTTCCCTATTTATTCCTCTTGACATGATTTCTCAAAGTTTTATGCTACATAGATCACACCACAAATAGGTCACAATTCTAAATTTGAAAAGAGTTCTATAACTATTCTCCCCAAAGTAGAAGTATAGAAAAAATGCCAGCTTATAAGCCAGATGTTCATGATCAAGTTCCAGTTATGCTACTAATGAGCTGCGCAATACTGGGAAAAATACTTAACCTTTCTGAACTTCATCAGTAAAATCAGAAAGTTGAGACAGATAATCTAGATCATCTCTAAGTCCTTTTCAGAACCAAAAGAAATCAAATATGCCTCACCGTTTTTTCCAGCAAGTTTGTTGTTTTTCCTGATCTGTTTTCCACTCTTGTGTCTGGCTGAATACATATTCTTCTTTTTACCTTTAATCATTAAAGCAGGATCCTGCATTCTTGAAAAATAAATGTTTTTAAAATTAATATCATGTTTTCTACCAGAGAATCATACCAAATTTTGACTAAATTTTGAAAATTAAAAGGTATTTTACTAAACTACTGTCAAGCAGCATGGCAGTATTAAATATGGCAATGGTGGGGTGCGTGGGTGGCTCAGTCGGTCAAGTGTCTGACTTCGGTTCAGGTCATGATCTCACAGTTCGTGGGTTCAAGCCCCGCACGGGGCTCTGTGCTGACAGCTCAGAGCCAGGAGCCTGCTTCAGATTCTGTTTCTCCCTCTCTCTCTGCCTCACCTCTGCTCACATTCTGTCTCTCTCAAAAATAAACATTAAAAAAAAAAAAGATTAAAATAATGGAGATGACTCCTGAGTAAACTGCAGATAATTCTGTGACAGGCATGTCAGTCACTGTGATTTCTAGCCTTTTCCTTGTACCATCCATGGGTTTCTCTCCTTTATGAGAAGTCATCTCTAAGCATTCTGAGTCTCTTGCCCCTCACTCCCCAAATTGGCATGCTACTATCTACTCACCTTCTAGGGAAAAAAAGACAGGCCCTTTGCAAGAAAAAAGAACTTGCCATGTGGGATTGTACTGATCCAAAACTGCAAACTACTGGCATAAATATAGACACACAGGTCAATGGGACCGAGCTAGGGCCTAGAAATAAACCTACATATATGTGGTCAATGAATTTACAACAAAGGAGTCACTAATAAACAACGGGGAAAGGACAATCTTTTCAATAAATGATGTTTTTGGAAACTGGACAGCCACATGCACAACAGTGAGAATGGACCACGATCTTATACCATACAAAAAAATCAACTCAAAATGGATTAAAGACTGGATTGTACGACCTGAAATAATAAAACTCCTCAGAAAAAACACTAGGGTTAAGCACCCTGACACTGGTTTGTGCAATGATTTTTCAGATTTGGGACCAAAAACTAAGGCAAAAAAAGGAAAATAAACAATGAAGGCTACATCAAACTAAAAGTTTCTGCACAGTACAGGAAACCATCAACAAAATAAAAAGGCAACCTATTGAATGGGAGAAAATATTTGCAAATCATATTTCTGATAAGGGGTTAATATTCAAAATATATAAAGAACACATATAACACAATAGCAAATAAACAATCCAAGTAAAAAATATAAGAGGAACTAAAAAGACATTTTTTTCAAAGAAAACATCCAGGGGCACCTGGGTGACTCAGCTGATTAAGTGTCCGACTTTTGATTTCTGCTCATGTTATGATCTTGAAGTTTTTAAGTTCGAGCCCCACGTTGGGCTCTGTGCTGACGAGTCAGAGCTTGCTTGGGATTCTCTCTCTCTCTCCCTCTCTTTCTACTCCTTCCTTACACTCTCTCTCTCTCTCTCTCAAGATAAATAAACTTAAAAAAAGACATCCAAATGGCTAACAGGTACATAAAAAGGTAACCAATGTTACTAATAGCAGGAAAATGCAAAAGAAAACCACAATGAGGTATCACCTCACAAGTGTCATAATGGCTATCATCACCACTCCTGGATATTTACCCAAAGAAAATAAAATTACTATCTTGAAAAGATATCTGCACCCCCATGTCCATCACAGCATTATTTACAATAGCCAAGACATGGAAACGACTTAAGTATCCACTGATGGATGAATGGATAAAGAAACTTGGTATATAGGGGTGCCTGGGTAGCTCAGATGGTTGAGCGTTTGACTTTGGAAAAGGTCATGATCTCACAGTTATGAGTTCGAGCTCCACATCAGGCTCTATACTGAAGGCTCAGAGCCTGGAGCCTGCTTCAGATTCTGTCTCTTTCTCTCTCTGCCACTCCCCTGCTTGCACATTGTCTCCTTTTCTCTCTCAAAAATAAACAGGGGCACCTGAGTGGCTCAGCCAGTTGAGCATCCAACTTCGGCTCAGGTCATGATCTCACGGTCGGTCAGTTTGAGCCCCGTGTCGGGCTCTGTGCTGACAGCTCAGAGCCTGGAGCCTGCTTCGGATTCTGTGTTTCCCTCTCTCTCTGCCCCTCCCCTGCTCACGCTCTGTCTCTCTCTCTCTTTCTCTCAAAAATAAATAAGCATCTTTTTAAAATAAATAAATAAACATTAAAACAAATTTTAAAAAAGAAAACTGTTATAAATACACATAAATACACATATACATATAAATACATACACACATATACACAAACATACACATACAATGGAATTATTACACAGTCATATAAAAGGAAGTCCTGCCATTTGTGACAATGTGAAAGTACCTAAAGGGGATTATACTAAGTGAAATAAGTCAGACAGAAAAAGACAAATACATATGATCTCACATATATGTGGAATCTAAAACAAACAAACAAACAAACAAACAAAACCCTAAACTCATAGAGAACAGACTGATGGTTGCCAGAGGCCAGGGGGTGGGGAGTGGGTGAAATGGGTGAAGGTGGTCAAAAAGTATAAACTTCCATTAATAAGATAAATAAGTCCTGAGGACAGAATGTACAGCAGGTAACTACAGTTAACGAATCTGTATTATATGTATAGTTGAAAGTTGTTGAGAGAGTAAATCTTAGAAGTTCTCGGGACAGGAAATTTTATAACTGTGTAGTGATGTTAACTAGACTTATTTTAAAAAAGAAAGAATGAAAATTAGCATTAGGCTGAAATACACCAAACCTCCCATTACTTTTAAAAAAAAAAGTAGAAGAGTTTTCTGGGTTAAAAATATAACTGTATAGTAACTAAGGCAACAACACTAAAAAATAAAGTTCTTCGCTTCGGGATAACTGTACAGTGACTCTAATGTCCCAAGCACAGATTTATCTGTCAAGTCTACGGCATACCTGAAGAGAAAGATATAATTTGTTTAGCATACCTGAAATTCTTAGCTGAGGAGTTCTTACTTGTTTGATCCTCACAGACAAGCATCTTTGGTAATACCTTCTGTGGCTTCTTACACATGTCATCTGTGTGCTTTGCATCTCTTCTAACTTTCAGTCTGGACGATCTCCTCAACACACACGGAGGGTCCTGGTCAGACCTATTTTCCACTGATTTTGAGTTTCCCTTATTATTTAATAGTGAATCACAAGAGGTGACATTTTGATGAACCAAAGTTTGCAATCCAAATGGATTTGGATCTTCTAGAGTCTATAATAAGATGTAAACACATAAAGAAATAATTCTAGCAATGCAAAATTTAAAATGAGAAGAGGGGCACTTGGGTGGCTCACCTGGTTAAACGTCTAATTCTTAATTTCAGTTCAGGTCATGATCTCACAATTCATAAATTTAAGCCCTGTCTCAGGTTCTGCACTGACAGCATAGAACCTGCTTGGAATTCTCTCCTCTCAATCTCTCTTCCCCTTCTCCATTTGTGTGCATTTTGTCTCTCTCTCTCCTTATCTCTCTCAAAATAGATAAACATGAAAAAACATTTTAAATGAGAAGAAATTATTATCTTGTCCTCTGATTACATAAAAATGCCTCTTATACGATGAAAGTACAAAAATCTACATAGTGAAATTTTTAATTATGTTATAATAAAGGATAATACAGATTTAAAAACCTAAGATGAGAAGAAGTTAGGTAAAAATTATTTTTATCATTATTCATCACTAAAGTTCAAGGGCAAATCTAAGGTTACTAAGGTGCTTTAATGTCACAGGAAATAATAAAAAATGATGAGACACATATAAAAACAATAGAAATGTTGTCCTAGATCAGATCAATGTCCTATTCACCCCAGTATTTGTTGTTTGACAGTAGGAAGTGACATTTTGTGGGACAAGATAGTATATAACTCCCATTACATTGATTTTAAAAGGTTACCAGTATATCACAAATGGCTCTAACTTCCCCTTAATAATCCATTATAGATTTAACCTTCATGAAGATATAATTATTTTTATACATATCATGTAAACCTTTCTTCAGCTTATTTATATATTCAAAAGCTTGTAAAGCTTTTTGGGGCACAAGTTCCATATTTTTATTACAGCTGAGTAAAAAGGTATTTAATTTGTTCTAAATCAATCTCTTTTTTTTGTTTGTTTGTATCTGTTTTTTAAACTTTTTATTGTCAAATTGGTTTCCATACAACACCCAGTGCTCATCCCAACCTGTGCCCTGCTCAGTGCCCATCACCCACTCTCCCCCCTCAACCCTCGGTTTGTTTTTAGTATTTAAGAGTCTCTTATGTTTTGTCTCCCTCCCTCTCTGTGTCTTTTTTCTTTCCCCTCTTCCCCTCCCCCGTGGCTTTCTGTTAAGTCTCACAAAGTCCACCTATGCGTGGAAATATATGGTATCTGTCTTTATCTGAATGACTTATTTCACTTAACATAATACCCTCCAGTTCCATCCATGTTGCTACACATGGCCAGATTTCATTCTTTCTGATGAATTGATAAAGATGTGGTATATATATATAATGGAATACTACGTGGCAATGAGAAAGAATAAATCAATCTTTTTAAAAGAATTCTTTTTTAAAGAATTTCTTTTTTTAACACTTGCTAATTCATGTTCACTCTATTAATACCAATCAATTATAATTTTCTACATTTTACTCATATTACCACTTTTCAGATTAGCATACTGGAATATTTAATTTTACCTTCATGCCCTATCCCCATGATTAGTTTTTACTTTTCTGGATTTTTTAGTTTTATTATGTCTGTTTTGGAATGCTTTTTACGAGAATTTCATGTAGTATTATGCCAGGTATGTATTCTTCAACATGAGCTCAGTATCATATTATACAAATTGTCTCAGGTATATTCACTGAAGTATCCTGGTAATAGCCAAAAGCAAAAGAAGAAAGGAAAGAAAACAATCCAAATGACCATCATTAGTGAATAACTTAAAGAAATTATATTTTATATAATATACATATACACACATACACACACAAAATATACACATAGTGGAAGAGTACTCAGCAAGTAAAAAGATTTAAGTAGTACGCTACATTTGCTGACAGAGATAACCAAGATATATTATTAAATTCAAAAATCAAGTTGCAAAATGTCAACTATACTTCAATAAAAAATATTTTTAAAAGTTGCAAAGTGTTATGTATAATGTAGTCTCACTTATATAAAGTAAACTTACATAGAATATGTATAGAAAAACTTGGAGACGGACACACCAAACTGTTAATAGTGATTATTTCTGAAATGTGGAATTGTGGGGGACTTTTTCTTATTATTAGGTATTGTTGTAATATTTGATTTTTTTAATACTCAGGACATATTGCTGCTGCAGTCAGGAAAAAAAATAAGATTTCTTTAAGAAGTAAATAAACTGTCAACATAAAAAAGAGACTTGGCAAGGGGTAGCCCACTGTGTGGTCTCCAGGCATAATACTGCAGTGATTCTAAACCCAAGGAATCGTACCACCTGACAGTATCCTCAGACACAGACTGCAAAGTTCTGCTGAAGCCAGGCATAACTTTTCCCTCTCCTGGAAGCCCAACCACATATGTTCTATCCTTAACCAGAAATTAATGTGGAGTATTTCATCTCTCCTCTGCACCCAGGGAGACATAGTGACTCTCTGAGCTAACAGGAAAACTTCTGATAACTAACTATTTCCTTCATAAATACAGGCAATATAATGATATGTCTTCTCAGGGCTTCTGGTGAGAAACATATATTTTGACATTTAGACCCCTTGAAAACTCTACCCCAGGAATCTCTAGATAGATCAGTTTGTGCTTTAAATTCAAAAGCATCTTCTGAGCATTGATATTTGGGTAGAAGATATGAATTTAAAGTAAAGTAAATGGGCAATGAAGACTTGCCAAAGGTCACTATAAAAGGCAAAATCACAGACTCATATTTGCACTTACATGCTGCAGCTCAGCTAACTTGGAATCTTGGTCAAAGCGGTGAGGAGAAGAAAGGGACTGCAAGTTCACCTCTGTTATTTGTGCACAATCTTCATTGGTATGAGGCATCTTGGGCTCCACTCCTGAACATTCGTGTCCAGCACTGAAACTTTTGTGACAGACGGGTCCTACGTTGGCTTCTGATAATGTGTTTAGGGCTGCTAACAATTCAGCTGGCAATGCATCATCCTTTGTGTTTTTTAGTATATCTCTGGGACATGTCAAAGATACTGATATGGAACTCGGAGAGTTGCTCGATAGGTTGGTCAACTCTTTAGGATCAAAATCACTCATTATTTCAAATAGTCTTTCCTCCTGAGTGATGTCTGGCGATGTGAGTACCCTTTCTAAGGTGGACGCAAAAGCTTTAAGAGAGCTTTCTTCGTCTTTGGTTTCTTCAGAATTCAGGGTCAACATGGCTTTCTTTCCAGACTCGGAAAACGTATTCGGTACTGCTAAGATCTCTGGCTCTATTAACAATTTCTCCTTTGCAACCAACGCATCAGACACTTTGAGAGCAGTACATGAGAGAAACTTAATTTCAGGAGAGTCTCTGTCTGTGCTTCGTTCCTGTGTGTTCCAAATAGGAATCCATCATTACAGCATATATAAAAAATTAAAATTAAAACTTTATAGTTTTCTAGTTTATCATCTTGGTAAATTACCACTAAAAAGTTTTATCAATTTCCTTCTGCTTCCATAGATAAAAACACTCTTTACTAATTTCCTATGCCAAATCACTAGTGACTCTGAATATATGTATAGTGGACTAAGTAAAATTGGATGCATCATAATTATAGATGCCAATTATCTGTGTAGCTAAGTTTAATTATCTGTGTAAGAGAAGAGGCAGAGATGGCGTGTATAGTTAAATTAGAAACTGAACTCAAAAATTCACTGCAGTTAATGACCATAAAATTCTCCTTTGTCTAAAATCACATTGAATTTTTATTTATTTCTAAATGTTTATTTGTTTTTGAGAGAGAGAACAGGGAAAGGGCAGAGAGAGAGGGTAACAGAGGACCTGAAGCAATCTCTGTACTGATGGCAGAGAGGAGAGCCCAACATGGGGCTCAAATTCAAGATCATGACCTCAGCTGAAGTGAGATGCTAAACACAACATGCACTCCTTAATCACTATTGAATTTTTTAAAAAATCAATAACCAGTAATACATTTGGTGTAGTTTCATCTACTTTTTATTCTCCACCTCTGTATGAATATGTAAATGTGAAATAAAAAGGCCAAGAGCAAAAGGTCAGAAGAAAAAGAGGGAGAAATAAAGACACAGTTCTATGTAAATATTACAAGCCCCAGGTATAAATCAATGTTCTGCTCTGTGGTCGATTTAAACATATAAAACAAAGCTTATATTTCTAAGTGACTATTATTTTTCAAAGACATCATCTTTTTTTTTAATAATTTATTGTCAAATTGGTTTCCATACAACACCCAGTGCTCATCCCGACAAGTGCCCTCCTCTGTGCCCATCACCCACTCTTTCCCCTCCTACACCCCCCTCTCCCCTCAATTTGTTCTTAGTCCTGGAGAGTCTCTTATGTTATGTCAAAGACATCATCTTAATAGGTTATGCCTATTCTTAATTTTTCCAATGTTTGAAATATCATTAGATTTCCTCTTTTGAAATTGCTTTAAAAAATCATTTATAAGCCATTCAAAAAACTGTCTCAATGCCTTAAAGACACTGCC
The DNA here is from genome assembly GCA_030068075.1 of Paguma larvata. Taxonomy (NCBI): domain Eukaryota; kingdom Metazoa; phylum Chordata; class Mammalia; order Carnivora; family Viverridae; genus Paguma; species Paguma larvata. The sequence goes on along the minus strand of CM057826.1, from coordinate 94,987,102 downwards.
CTTTTTTTACCATTAAAAACTGTTAATATGCTTGACCCTAAGTAACAGAATGAGTTTCAATGACTTTTGGCTATTTCTAAAAATCGAATCCACCTTCCACTGACATAGCACTCTGATAGAACGCACTGTAATTTGTAAGCCCTCCAATATTCTGATTTGATTTGAATAAGAGAAGTGAAAACCATTTTATTCTCACCCTCCTTTCCAACTGCCACCATTTATCTTCTCTGTATACACCAAACAGAGTTTAAGAAGATGTATTTATTTATTAGGAAACTGTAATTTGCTCACAAAGGTAAAAGGAATTTAGAAAAAATTCAAGAACCAGATTCTATCCGTTCTTTAAGCCACAGTACAAGGTCTCCCTCCTGTTTGAAGGCCTTATATCTACTAAATTCAAGGTCATGGGCGCACCTGGGTGGCTCAGTTGGTTGAGGGTGTGACTTCGGCTCAGGTCATGATCTTAAGCTTTGTGATTTCAAGCCCCACTTCGGGCTTGCTGCTGTCAGCCTGCAGGCACAGAGCCCACTTCAGATCCTCTGTCTCCCTCTCACTGCCCCTTCCCCGTTTGCACTCTCCCAAAAATAAATAAATATTAAAAAATAATAATAATAATTAAAAAATGATTTCAAGGTCGTAGATATAATAAAGTACATATGTAGGACTCTGCCTTAAAGGAACTTAATTTCTAAATGAAGACTGAAGGCATAAACACCAAAGACATTAAATAAAGTATAAATAATGCCAAAAACATTGTATAAATTCAAATGAATGGCATAAACAAAAGAGACTAGTGTGCTACAAGAAGTTTTCTGAGAGGGGGAAAAAAAAGGAGGGAGCAGAGGGTTTTAATGATTGCTTGAAGAATGCTTGGTTAAACAAAGTTAACCATGTTTCTCTACCATAAAACTTTTCAGAGCATGTGCATTAAAATCTCTGAGGAGATTTAAGGATATATATATATAAAAGTTCTCCAAACTTCTTTATTCACAAATACCCTTTTTCTCAGGATCTCATCTAGTAATGTCATAGGATGCAAGTGACTGAAAAATACTGACACAGTCAGTGAATAATGAATGCTTAAGAGGGAACCATTACTTTGGTCAAGATCAGCAGAGTCATCTGAGACAGATCCACACAGCAGAAAGGACTTGAACCAGAAATTAATTTGTGAAGGATTTAAAGAAAGGAAAAACATATATTAAGTACCAAGTAGGTGCGAGACACCATGAACTATCATTGCTCTCAGTCCTCACAATAATCTTGTGAAATGAATATTGTCACTGGTGTTTTACCCATGTAAATGGACACACTTGCCCTTGAAACACACACTTTCTAGTTCCAAATGTTATGTTCTTTCCCTTGCTTTCTGGCTCCTGACTTCAGCAAAGGCATGGAGGCATAATGTGGAACATATAGCTGAGATAAAAAATAAGGTAAAAGTATGGCAGGTGGACCTGGGGAGGTCACTGACTGCTTGAGTCTGTTGTAGGCAGAGCCAGTCTTACGGTTCTCTGATTCCCCATTGCACTCGGCAGAAAGCAAAGCCAAAACAAGCACTCAACACATGGTCACTGATTAGCAACTGGAATCTGGGAAAGCAGTATCTAGCAGGAAATATTAAAGGAACTGGGGTATTAGTTTGATAATAAGTTATATACTTCTCCTCTAGATAAACGATGAGAGATTAATAACACTAGGTAACAAAGATCAAGATACAGTCTAAGGAAGATGGCAGAATAGAAAGACTCTAAGCTCACCTCATCCCATAGATACAACTAGATAACACACCAGTGTAGATAATTCAGAAAACGAACCAAAGACTGGAAGAACAAACTCCGTAGCTAAATACAGAGAAGAGGCCAGAGTGAAGAGGTAGGAAGGGCAGAGATGCAGTGAGGAGCTAAACAGACCTACAGGACGCTTGGGAAGGAAGAACCCCAGGGGTTCTTGGGAGGGAAGAACCCCAGGGGATGGAGAGAAGAGAGAAACGTACCATCACACTGAGGGGAAGACCACCCAGGTAAAATAAATCCCCATAACATTTGGCTTTGAAAACCAGAGGGGCTGAATTTCATGGGTTTTCATAACCACTGGGACTTAAAACCTAGAACTTTAAAAATCAGCAAGCTTGGCTCTTGGAGAGCCAGAAGAGTGAAGGAAACTAAGTCCCCACCTGTTAAAGAGACAGCACATTAAAAAAAAACAACAACAAAAAAGCCTGCAGAGCTATACCGTAGAAGCAGCAGTTTGGAAAACACCTGGGGAACAGGGGTGGAAGATTTGTTTACTCGTCTCAGAATGCGTACTGGAGGTGCAGGGATTGTTGGGAGACTTCTCCAGGAACAAAGGAGCTGGCAGGTGCCATTTCCCTCCCCAGACTAAACACTTGGCCATGTACGGGACCAACGGGATATAGACAGTTGCTATGTAACTTTTAACAACACACCTGCTCCCACGGATTTTGTGGATCCTTCCCTCCAACCCTACCAGGCTTGGTCCCCACCTGCACAGGACTGGGGAGCAAATCTTGCTAATTCTGTGGTCCCACCCCTCAGCACTCTTCAGATCCACTCCCTACAATAAGCTCCCAGCCATGGCCCATCCAAAGAGATACAACAAGACTCCCAGTGTGCAAGCTGCCCTGACAGGGGGCAGCACCACTTCAAAAGTGACTCCTGCCCCGGGGTGAACAAAACATAACAATAACCAGTCCAAACAGAGCCCCAGCAGTGGGCTAGGGGCAGACTACTGGTCTAAGTGCAGGTACTATCCACAAAACAAAAGCCTCTAAAGGGACAACAAAGGGAAAGTGCCCTGCAGTCTGGTAATACTGCTTCTTTGGCAAATGCCTGATCTGACTCACCTCAAGACCGAGGTGGCTCCAGACTGGCCCACTAACAACACAGGGACCAAATACTGCCCGCGACAGATAAAGAGAGCCATTGCAGATGAATGGATTGTAGGAAAAAGTGGCTCAGCCACAATCGCAGGGTACACCAAATACACATAGAAGACAGCCCTAAAGCACCAGGTTTTGGTGAATAGGGGACAGTGTACTACAGGGCACTATAGGAACTCTTCTTCATAAGGTCTTGCTATTTTCAAGAGCAAGAAATGTAGCTGACTTTCCTAACATGTAGAATCACATGCAGAGAATTTGACGAAATGTGGAGAGAAAGGAATATGTTCCAAATGAAAGAACAAAACAAAATCACAGCAAAAGAGCTAAACGAAATGAAGATAAGTAATATACCTGATAGTTTAAAGTAATGATCATAAAGATACTCACTGCACCTGAGAAGAGTAGGGGACTTCAGTGAGACCCTTAACAAAGAGAAAGAAAACATAAAAAAGAACCAAGCAGAGATGGATAGCCTAATAAATGAAATTAAAAATCAGTAGAGGGAAGAATTAGTAGAGTACAGGAAGCAGAAGAACAGATCATCGACCTGGAGGACAGAGAAATGGAGAGAAATCAAACCACACAGGTCAGAGGGAAAAAGAATGAAAACAGATTTAGGGAACTCAGCAATACCATCAAGCATAATAACACTCACATTATAGGAATGCTAGAAGAGAAGGGAGATAAATAAGGGCAGAAAATTTACTTGAAGAAATACTAACTGAAAACTTCCTGAATGTGGGGAAGGAAATAGAAATCCATATCCAGGAGGTGCAGAGATCAGTCAATAAAATCAACTCATGAAGGTCCATACCAAGACACATAGTAATTAAAATGGCAAAAAGTAGTGACAGAGAATTTTAAAAACAGCAAGAGAAAAGAAAACATTTACATACAAGGGAAACCCCATAAGACTATCTGGTGATTTTTTTGTCAGAGATTCTACAGGCCAGAAGGAAGTAGCATGATATGTTCCAAGTATTGAAAGGAACAAATCTGAAACTATGAATACTCTATCCAGCAAAGCTATCATTCAGAAGAGAAGGAGAGATAAAGAGTCTTCCAGACAAACCAAAGTGAAAGGAATTCATGACCACTAAATAGACCTACAAGAAATATTAAACGGGACTCTTTAAGTGGAAAAGAAAGACCATAGGTAAGAGTAAGAAAAGTAGGAAGCACAAATGCAGTAAAAGTACATCTGTAAAAAACAGTCAAGGGATTTGCAAAATAAAAAGATATAAAGTATGACACCATAAACCTAAAACATACGAAGGAGAGGAATAAAGAATGGGTTCCAAATTTAGTGACCATCAACTTAATATAGACTGCTACATGAAGAAAACATAATATACAATCAGAGTAACCACAAATCACAACCCAGTAATATATATATAAAAAATAAACAGCAAGGAATCGAAGTATATCACTAAAGAAATCCAAACAATTGTGAGAGAAGAAAGGAACTACAAAAACCACCATAAAACAAGTAACAAAACGGCAGTAAGTACATATATGTAAATAATTACTTTGAATGTAAGTAGACTAAAACACTCCAGTCAAAAGACATAGGGTGATGGATGGATAAAAAAAAAAAAAATAAGACTTATCTATATGCTGCCTATAAGACACTCATTTCAGACCTAAAGACACATGCAGATTAAAAGTGAAAGAATGGGGCGCATGGGTGGCTCAGTTGGTTAAGTGGTGGCCAACTTCGGCTCAGGTCATGATCTCGCGGTCTGTGAGTTTGAGCCCCCCGTCGGGCTCTGTGCTAACAGCTCAGAGCCTGGAGCCTGTTTCAGATTCTGTGTCTCCCTCTCTCTCTGCCCTTCCCCTGCTCATGCTCTGTCTCTATGTCTCTCAAAAATAAATAAAATGAATAAAATAAATAAACAAATACATAAATAAATAAAAGTGAAAGAATGGAGAAGTACTTATCTTACAAATGGATGCGAACAAAAATCTAGAGTAGCAATACTTACACTGGACAAAATAGACTTTAAAATAAAGACTGTAACAAGAGACAAAGACACTACATAATTATAAATGGAGTAATCCAACAAGAAGATATAACAATTGTACATATTTATGCACACAACATGGAAGCATCCAAATACATAACACAGTTATTAACAAATGTGAAGGAACAGTAATACAATAATAGTAGGGGACTTAAACACCCACTTACACCAATGGACAGATATCCAAATAGAAAATCAACAAGGAAACAGTGGCTGTAACAAATACTGAATGAGGTGGATCTAATAGATGTATTCAGAACATTCCATCCTGAACAGCAGAATACACACTGTTTTCAAGTGCACATGTAACATTCTCTAGAACAGACCACATATTAGGTCACAAAACAAGTCTCAACAAATTAAAAAAGATCAAAGTCATTCCATACATCATTTCTGATCACAATGTTATGAAACTAGGTATCATAAGAAAAAATCTGGAAAGACCACAGACACATGGAGGTTAAATAACATGCTACTAAACAATGAATAGGTCAACGAAAAAATCAAAGAGGAAATCCAAAGATATATGGTGACAAATGAAAATGAAAACACAACAGTTCAAAAGTTTGGGATGCAGCAAAAGCAGTTCTAAGAGGGAAGGTTATAGGTCTACATCAAGAAGTAAGAAAAATCTCAAATAGACAACCTAACCTTACTCCTAAAGGAGCTGGAAAAAGAATAACAAACAAAACCAGTAGAAGGGAGGAAATAATAAAGATTAGGTTAGAAGATAAGCAAAATAGAAACTAAAAAAATAAAAAGGCAGATCAATAAAACCAGGAGCTGGTTCTTTGAAACTATCAACAAAATTGATAAACATTTAGCCAGACTCATAAAAAACAAAGAGAGAGAGAGAGAGAGAGAGAGAGAGAGAGAGAACCCAAATAAACAAAACCAGAAATGAAAGAGGAGAAGTAACAACCAACACCACAGAAATACAAAGGATTATAAGAGAATACTATGAAAAATTACATGCCAACAAACTGGAGAACCTATAAGAAATGGATAAATTCCTAGAAAGATACACTCACCTCGAAGTGAATCAGAAAGAAATAGAAAATATGAACAAACCAATTATCAGCAATGAAACTGAATCAGTAATCAAAAACTCTCAATAAACAAAAGTTCAGAACCAGATGGCTTCACAAGTGAATTCTACCAAACATTTAAAGATGAGTTAATAATGGTGTACTGAGTGCTGAGAAGGTTGAACGTCCAACTTTTGCTCAGGTCATGATCTTGCACTTCATGGGTTCGACCCCTCACTGGCCTGTGTTGACAGCCTGGAGCCTGCTTCAGATTCTGTGTCTCCCTCTTTCTGCCCCCCCTCCTCCCCCACTCATACTCTGTCTCTCTCCCTCTCTCTCTCAAAAAAAATAAACATCCAAAAAAAAATAGTTAACACCTATTCTTCTCAAACTATTCCAAAAAAACAGAAGAGAAAGGAAATCTAGCAAATTTATTCTAAGAGGCAAGCACTACCCTGATACCCAAACCAGATAAAGACAACACGAAAAAGAGAATGACAGGCCAATATCTCTGATGAACACAAATGCAAAAATCCTCAAAATATTAGCAAACTGAACCTAACAATACATTAAAAAATAATTCACCACAGTCAAGTGGGATTTATTCCAGGATGCAAGAGGTGGTTCAGTATTTGCAAAGCAATCAACATGATACATCAGATTAACAAGAGAAAGTATAAAAACCATATGATCATTTCAATCAATGCAGTAAAAGCATTTGATAGAGTACAATATCAATTCATGATAAAAAAACCCTCAACAAAGCAGGCTCAGAGGGAACATACCTCCACATAATAAAGCCCATATACGAAAACCCACATCTGACATCATACTCACTTAGGGTTAGGAACAAGACAAGGATGCCCACTCTCACCACTTTTATTAGTGGAAGTCCTAGCCACAGCATTCAGATAACAAAAAGGAATAAGACATCTCAATTGTGAGGAAGAAGTAAAACTTTGACGATTTGCAGATGACATGATACTATATTTAGAAAATCCTAAAGACTTCACCAAAAAACTACCAGAACTAATAAATACATTCAGGAAGGTTGCAAGATAAAATATTAATATAAAGAAACACATTAATATACAGCATTTCCACTGACTAATAATAAAGCAATAGAAAGAGAAATTAAGAAAACAATCCTATTTATAACTGCACCAAAAACAGTAAAATACCTAGGAATAAACCTAGCCAAGGAGGTAAAAAACCTATACCTTGAAAACCATAAAACACTGATAAAATAAATTGAAAACAACATAAAAAAATGGAAAGACATTCCATGCTGATGGATAGGAAGAACAAATATTGTTGAAATGCCCTTATTACTCAAAGCAATATACATATTTAATGCAATCCCTATTAAAATACCAACAGCATTTTCCACAGGATTAGAACAAACAAACCTAAAATTTGTATGGAGCCACAAAAGACCCCGAATAGCCATCTTCATTCCAAACTTGAGAACTTTTGTATTTCTCACATTTCATTTTTCATCCCAGACTGGTGGCAGATAATCAGGTTAACCAGCATACGCAATGATAAGCAAATTTCCACAGGTCCCGAAATCTAAACAAGTTCACACTTTTTAATAGAAATAGTGCTTGGGGCGACATAATTTTTATATTATGTTTTTAGAAATAGGTAGTCCTTAAATGCCTATGTATCAAAAGTTCACATGTGAGCTATTGGATGTTTAATTCACTGCTGTTGACTTTAAACAATAAAAATTCATTTAAAAACATATGGATACATTTAAAAAGACCCTAAATAGCCAAAGCAATCTTGAAAAAGAAAAATAAAGCTGGATGTATCACAATCCCAAATTTCAAGTTATACTACAGAGCTGTCATATTCAAAACAGGCTGGTACTGGCACAAAAACAGACACACAGATCAATGGAATAGAGAGCCCAGAAATATACCCATGATCATATGGTCAATTAATCTTCAACAAAGGAGACAAGAAAATGAAATGAGAAAAAGTCTCTTCAACAAATGGTGTTGGGAAAACTGAATACCTACATGCAAAAGAATGAAACTGGACCACTGACACCGTTCACACAAAAAAACTCAAAATTGATTAGAATCAATATGAGACCTAAAATCATAAAAATCCTAGAAGAGAACATAGGCAGGAATGTCTCTGACATTAGTCATACCCATATTTTTCTAGATATGTTTCCTAAAGCAAGAAAAAAACATCAAAATAAAAAGCTTCTACGCAGCAAAGGAAATAATCAACAAACAATCAACTAAACTGAAAGACTGAATGGGAAAAGATATTTGCAAAAGACATACCCAATAAAGGAATAGTATCTAAAATATATAAAGAATGTACACAGAGGTGCCTGGGTAGCTCAGTCAGTTAAGCGACTGATTTGATTTCAACTCTGGTCATGATCTCACGAACCATGAAATTCCAAATTATAGAAGCAGCTCAAGCCCACTGATAGATGAATAAAGAAGAAGTGGCATATATACAGTGGAATATTATTTAGTCATAAAAAAGAATGAAATCTTGTCACTTGCAACAAATGGATGAATCTAGAGTATAAAGCTAAGGAAAATAAGTCAGTCAAAGACAAATACCATATGATTTCACTCATAATGTGGAATTCAAAAAACAAATGAACAAAGAAAAAATAGACAATCCAAAAAACAGACTGTTAACTATAAAATACAAACAGATGATTATTAGGAGGGAGGTGGATGGGAGGATGGGTGAAACAGGTGAAGAGGATTAAGAGTACACTTATCTTGATTAGCACTGAGTAATTTATAGAGTTCTTGAATCACTACATTGTACGCATGAAACTACTAACAGTCTATGTAAACTATATTGGAATTAAAACACAAAAAAGTTACACAGATCAAGAAAATACCATTTCATTAAAGATAAGGAAGAACAAATACCAGAAGGGGTTATTAGACAAGAATACATTTCTACCTATTGAAATTGTTTAGTCATATTCTCACCCAGGTAAAGAATCTAAATTGGCTTGATACTTTAATCAATATAATTTTTAAAAATCTAAACACGTGATCTGCAGAGCCAATCTCTGTTATATAGACCAACCTTTTCTGGGTGTGGTAAAATTTCAGAATTTTCAGCCTCAGACCCTAGAAGACAACAATATGTTTTAATCCGGTTTTATTAAAGCACTAAAAACATACCCTCTCACTTAGCATTTCTTAATCATATAACTTGAAATGACTCCCTCAGACATTGATGTGATTTATAAAATATTTTATAAATATTATACCTATTTATTGATGCAAAAGTATTATATCAGCAATAAACGAACAAAAGAAAAAATTTCCATTTCTTTAAAATATATTTTACATGAAGATTGATAAAATTATAATTATTTAGCATTAATTCAGCTAAAAGCCAGCCTCTCTACTTCTCCTGAATTATTCTAAGTATAGGTAACTACAAGAGCAAAAAATCCTATCTACTTTCTCAGGGTCGTTATCTTCTCCAGTATAGGTAATAGAATATAAATTAATTTATGCTGTCAGGTTAAGCATGTAAAGGAATACCCCATGTAGGGACTAAAAGGAATGAGGAGGTTGTCCTAAATATGACTTCCCCCTTACCATCCCCTCCTCACTTTGCTCCCTCTGCAATTCATACCAAGTGAAGACGAAAGATGATCAGGAAAAAAGGTATTTCTCCAATTGCATTCCTTGGGCCTCATACCTTCATCATCAAGGACTAGGTACTCTGACATACTTAGATAGGAATTTAGGGCTCACTGGAGTTTCAGACATATGCCTGAGTCATTCGTTTGGTTTCTTTTGATTAGCCAGTATCTACAGCTACAGCATAAACCAAGTAATTGTCTGCTGACCTTACCATGCATCCTCACAAGCAAGACAGGTTTTTCAGGGGAAAAAATAAGCATAAAAATGCTTATCACATCGTGCAAAAATCTGCATTTTATTTTTTTTGTTTTGTTTGTTTCACCTTTGCCATTTGATGATGATAAAGCTATGAAAATCAGCTAGGAAGGCTAACATGATGGCATTGCACACCCTCACAGGATGAAGAGCAAAAAGTTATTAAGAATAAATAACTTCTTATCCTTGCATTAGAATTTTTTGTGCCATGCAATGATAATACAGGATACTCTGTAAATCTTATTATTTAAAGTCTTGTCTCTAGTAGTTTAAAATTTTACCACAAATGAAGAAACTGTAATACAATAGATACATCTTCAATTACCTCTTTTTTTTAAATGTCAGATCCTTGTGGCGTTAGTTTAAAAACAGAGAAAAAGACTTCATCCTCTTTTTCCTTCTCTAAATTGTCAAGCAAATCCTCAAAGCCATCTCCTTCTATATTGTTCTTAATCACTTCATCAAAATCATTCTTTTATGCTAATAGTATTTTTTAAATTTGACAAGTTGGTATAATAAAATATAGTATACTAATTTGAATACTATGTTAAAAATAAATGTATTTAGAAAAAATTCTCATTTTCTAGCTACAAAATTTACTTAAAATATTTTTTACAAATTAAAAAAATTTGTGGAGTTTTGGCCTATCCTTTAATAAATTATTAAAAGATTTTGTACATTTTCTATCAAATAGTTGAGACAAAATGTAGTAGTAACAGTATGTATAAAAAAATAATTCTAAAGTGTCAAATGAGAAGAAAATGCTCAGAGGAGCCAAATTTTAACTTACAATTAAAACAATTACTAATTTGTTTATTTTGATCATTCTACAAGTCAGTTCATATTACTTTTGAATTGAGAGGGAGAAAGTAGGATTGTATTAGAACAGAGCTAGCAATACTAGCTAACAATTTAATAGTTTCCTTGTATGTGATTTAACCTAAAGTCTAGATGCTAATGAAATGAGCTTCCTGTTCTGAAAACTCTGAAAGGAATAAAGGGACGAGGGAGTGGCAGTGAAGTGCCAGAAGGGAAGAGGAATGTCTAGTCACAGCAGCTTCATGGCAGCAAGAAAGACCACAAGGTCATAATCCTGATGCCCGTGGCACTTTTAAAGGCACAGCCAGTTAAAGTGAGGATGGCGGTAAGAGTGCACAAACACCACAAGTATCATATGGCATTCATGGCTTTCAGAAGGCCAAATGTCCTCCGGTTCCCACACTTTTAACTTCCTACTCATCTGGCCTTCTGAGAGCCATCATCGCAAATAAATCCATATCTAACCAGGCCTTCTATTTTTAGGCAAAGAAAAATTTACTTTATATGACTCTACCCATAAAAACATACCTTGAATGCTTCGGTGGTTCAGTGAAAGTTCAGCCTGGTGAAATGACTTAGTGACCACTGGACAACTTTTTCTATGCCTAAAAAATCAATCAATTGATAAATACATATAAATTTTGAAATGTTAAGGAAAAAACACTATTTCCGATTCAAATACAATTTAAACTTTTTTTCATTTAAAGAAATTTCAAAATTGCATGATTTTTTTTTTTGCTCCGTCAATCCAATTACTTTCATAATTACTACCAATTTGTTAATAGTTATATTGCAAGTGGTTACAAAAATGAAGGAACAAGCTCAAAAATTAATGGATGAAGCTCAGAAGTGTAAACAAAATAACCTTACATTTAGGTATAGAAGTCACTTTGGGAGGAGTGTGTACCAAATAGGGATAGTGGGGGAGAAAAACAGGTCCTGTTTTATGTATCTTTGTTATTGAAATCCTAGAATACATTGACAGCTGGTCATTACAGTTTTAGATGTAAGTGAAAGTCACTAATGAGAAAACTCTCAGTTATTATTTATCATTCTTGCATTTCACTGTAGACAAAGAACATGTATGAAATACTGATGGAAAGAGATTGAAAGCAAAGTAAGGGTCATGCCTACTCTGCAAGTTTTATCATCTTCCCTGCGATAGTTAAAAGTTCATAGAAGAAAAACAGTCACTTAACTATTTTTCCTTTATCTAATATACTACACAAATGCAATCAAGATATCTCCCTTAAAAAAAAACAAAAACAAAAATAAAAACCCTCTTGTTCTAGCTGTGTTCAGAGCAGTTTTACTCACTAGGCACAGCTACCTGAAGCCTGAGCAAGAATAATTAATTGAACACTTCCTCCTGTCTAAAAACGGAAGTGATCAACATACGCTACCTTGAAAATGGAACTGAAGCTGCTCATAAGAATAATTTCTATGAGGCAAACAGGAATGAATGTTGATTTTTTTTTTCCCTAAAATGTGATTTCTTTGAGAAGAACAAGCTGATTTAAAACAAAATAAAATCATAGTTTGAGCCAACAACAGAAATTTTTTCCTTAATTACAAGGGAGAATTTGTCTAAGACAGAGTCTGAAAATAAGCAAGCTTACAACTAAATTATTAAAAAAGTTATATTAAGTAAGAGAGCAAACAATGTAGATGTCTAACAGTAGAGGAATAATTAAATACATTATTAGTACAGTCAGGTTATACAGTAAAATACTCTTAGGCCACCAAAATTTATGTTTTTAAATAATATTAATGACATAAAATAATTTGATAAATTATTACTAAAAATTTTTAAATAGGAAATAAAAAACTATCTGCAGAATGACTCTAATTTTACAAAAAATATAAACAAAAATAAAACTATATAGAAAGCCTAAAATAAAATGTACCAAAATGTTAACAATGGTTCCCTAGGGCATGGATGCTGTGTTAGCCTTACCTAGTCTTCTTTCTTCCCCCATTTCTGTAGATGAACTTATAGTGCTGATATATTCAATAAGAGGGTTATTTCAATAGGGTGGTTCTCAAATCTTTTGTTCTTTGGTCTCCTTTACACTCTTAAAAATTACTGAGAAACTCAAACAGCTTTAGTTTATTGTAATATATTTATTTATATTTATATATTAGAATTTAAAATACAGAAATTTTAAAAATAATCATTAATTTAAAAATAACAGTAAAAGCACACCTGTCATGACGAGCACTGAATAAGGTATAAATTGGTGAACCACTACATCATACACCTGAACTAATATAACACTGTATGTTAACTATACTGGTATTAATCTAAAACACTTATGGGGTGCCTGGGTGGCTCAGTCAGTTAAGTGTCCGACTTCAGCCCAGGTCATGATCTCACAGTTCATGGATCTGAGGCCCGCATCGGGCTCTGTGCTGACAGCTCAGAGCCTGGAGCCTGCTTTGGATTCTTTTTTTTTTTTTTTTTAATTTTTTAATGTTTATTTATTTTTGAGACAGAGAGAGACAGAGCCTGAGTGGAGGAGGGGCAGAGAGAGAGGGAGACACAGAATCCAAAGCAGGTTCCAGGCTCTGAGCTAGCAGCACAGAGCCCGACATGGGGCTCGAACTCACAGACCGTGAGATCATGACCTGAGCCAAAGTCGGACACTCAACCGACTGAGCCACCCAGGTGCCCCCTGCTTTGGATTCTGTGTCTCCCTCTCTCTCTGCCCCTTCCTCGCTCAAGCTCTGTTGCTCTCTCAAAAATAAATAAATATTAAAAAAAATAAAACACTTAATAAAATTAAAAATAAATAAAAATAACGGTAATAATCCAGTAACATGTTAATACATTTTTATGAAAATTTATATTTTTCAAAATGAAAACATGGCATTATTTCACATTTCGAAAAAATTATGGCTTCACAAGAGCCAACTGTCATCTCATTTATCTGCTACTGCATTCAATTTTTTGCCATTGTTTTTTTAGTTGTTTGTTTGTTTTGAGAGAGAGAGGACTGGGGGTGGGGAAGAAAGTGGCAAGGAAGAGAGAGAGAATCTCAAGCAGGCTCCATGCTCAGCATGAAGGCCGCCGTGGGGCTTGCCATGACCCCGGAATTATGACCTGAGCTGAAATCAAGAGTCAGACACTCAACCCATTCAGACCCCCAGGCGCTCCACCATACTGTGTTTTATTTGAAATATATAACAAAAATCTGGCCTCGCACAGATATGCACTTGGAAAAGGAAGGAGTATTTTAGTAGCCTTTTTGGGTAACTCTAGTATCACACCAAAGCAAGTATCACACCAAAACTCTAAAAGGAATAACTGCCCTAAAGGTGAACTGGATATGTAGAGACTGACACACCAACGAACTTTTTGTATTCTGTCACATTATAACCCATCGGTCTGCCTTGCACTTTAAATGATCTTTCACCTCCATGTAATTTTGTCACACTATGCATTCGTCTTTTAGAAAATACTAATTCACTGAGCTATGCAGATCTTCCTTATACTGATACATTATTAAAAACCAAAAAGATCAGTTTTATAAATATTACCACTGATCTCACTGAAAAATTTTAAGCCATCAAGGTCGAGGTGGTAAAAACAAGTTTTCCTAAACTCTAATTTTCACTTGAAAGGTAGAATTTTCTCATTGGCAACAAATATCATAAGCTTTTTCTTGAAGTGACTGACTGACTTCATTCATTTTCAAGACAATGTCTGCCCTATACCCAAGTATGAAATGTTATTTTATCTGTCAATTATTCTTCCAAGCTAAAAGAAAAAGTGAGCTAATTTTCTTACATTTACAACTCGAACAAATGCACAAGTGCTCTCCTTAAGACAACTATCATGCTGTAGTATGCACAGAAGTACTTAAGTATATACTTCCCCCATCACTGCACAGCACATCAAGAAGGTATACATTCAAGGGTAGAAATTCAATAAAATAACCTTTCGGCTTCATCAAATGCATTAAGTGAAGGTGGCTTTTTTCTTCCTATTCGTTTTTAGGTGCTAGTTCATGGGAGTGAAAATTACAGTGACTACTAGAACTAACAGGTGCCACTGCCCTGATTCTTACTGGGCACACCAACGAACTTTTTGTATTCTGTCACATTATAACACATCGGTCTGTCCGATGGGTTCCAGCATTTTACCCACCATTTACTTTAGCACCGTATGTGCAAATGTCGATACTCTAAAATAGGCAAATATTGTGTTAGTATTATTATGAAAATAGCCTGTTATGTTTTTATTTTTTTTTAAGTTTATATCTTTTGAGACAGAGACAGAACACAAACAGGGGAGGAGCTAAGAGAAAGGAAGACAGAGAGAATCCCAAGCAGGCTCCGAGCTTCAGAGCAGAGCCTGACACATGGCTCGATCTCAGGAACCATGAGATCATGACCTGAGGTGAATCAAGAGTCAGACATCGAACCAACTGAGCTACCCAGGTGCCCATGAAAATAGTTTTGATCTCACAGACCACCTAGAAAATATCTCAAGGATTCTAAAGGGGTCTGCAGACCATATTCTCATATTTGAAAACCATTGTTTTTTTGTTTTTGTTTTTGTTTTTCATGTTTATTTATTCTTGAGCGAGAGAGAACAAGTGGAGGTGGGGCGGAGAGAGAGAGAGAGAGAGAGACAGAATGGGCTCTGAGCTGACAGGAGACAGCCTGATGCAGGGCTCAAACTCACCAACTGTGAGATCATAACGTGAGCCAAAGTCTGTTGCTTAACCAACTGAGCCACCCAGGTGCCATGAGACCATTCAGGAGGGCATTTGTTGGGATGAGCACTGGGTGTTGTATGGAAACCAATTTGACAATAAAGTATATTAAAAAAAAGAAAGAAAAAGAAAAAAGAAATAAATAAAAATAAGAAAACCTGAAAGGATAAAGACTTTTAAAGCACAATAATTCTACAAAGTCTAATTTCAATAAGTTCTACAAGTTCTTCCTTCATGCTATGCTATAAATTTGCTTTTTAAATGATATTAATAGAGAATCAACTTAATATGAATCAACTTTTCTCATGAAATGAAATTTATCTAGAATATTTATAAATAACATTTATGCTGCTAAAGGACAATTTTTTTCTTCCAAGATTTTATTTAAATTCAATTTAGTTAATATATAGTGTAGTATTGGTTTCAGGAGAGCTCATTGATTCATCACTTACATATAACACCCAGTGCTCATCCCAACAAGTGCCCTCCTTAATGCCCATCACCAATTTAGGTCATCCCCCCACCCACCACCCCTCCAGCAACCCTCAGTTTGTTCTCTATAGTTAAAAGTCTTATGGTTTGCCTCTCTCTCTGCTTTTATTTTATTTTTTAAAGGGACAACCATTTACAAATATATAATAATCCCAAAACTCCCGAGAAAATGAAGACTCATTTTAGTGTGTAAAATTACAAAAACTATCTACAATATAACAAAGCCAGAAATTAATATACTTACTGGAACAGAGCTTGATTTTGTTCCATTTCATCTTGAGGTTGCTAGGGGGGGGAAAGGGTATTTTTTTTTTCTAAATGATAAATGCTAATACAAGATTTAAAAATTTAACATCTAAAATAATTCTTATGTTATTCTTTCTTAGCATTTTTTGTTGTGGTAAAATATATATATAACATAAAATTCACCATCATAACCATTTTATACATACGGTTCTGTGGCATTTTGTGCACACTGTTGTGCAACCATCATCAGCGTCCAGCTGGAGTACTTTTTCATCTTTTCCAACTGAAACTCCACACCTATTAAGTACTAACTCCCCATTCACCCCTCTCCCAACCCATGGTACCTACCCTTCTACTTTCTGTCGCTCTGAACCTAAGTACCTAATATAAAAGGTACCATATAATATTTGTCCTTTTGTGTCTGAACTTATTTCACTTAGCATAATGCCTTCAAGGTTCATACATGTTGTATCATGTATCACTATCTTTTTTTAATTCCACTGTATGTATGTACCACATTTTGTTTATCCACTCAACTGTTGATTGGAAGCTTGTGTTGCTATCACCTTTTGGCTACTTGAATGATGTTTCAGTGAACGTGGATGTACAAATATATTTTTCAGTCGCTGCTTTCACTTATTTTGTATATATACCCATAAGTTCCACACGAAAAAGAGAAAAGGAAAGGAAAGAGAGGAATAAATGCGATATTTTCAACACTCTCTTTTAAAGAAACTGGCTTTCACCAAAGTTACAACAAAGAAACAGAATGACTGGCCAAGAAATGGTAAAAAACTGAGTAAGGGAAGAAAGAAAGAAAATAACAGACAAAAATAATTAATCATTATTAATTTGCCACTCTTTGAAATATATAACAAATATATACTCTTTGAAATAGCATTTCTAACTTTTAGTAAGTATGTATTTAATCAACATGCTACCTACCTGTAAGACCGCCTTCTTATTAAGAGGTATTATCTTCTTTTTACTCATTTGCTCTCGGGGATTATGTCTCAGTTTAAACCCAAGTTGAATCTCAGGAGAAGGTAAGCCTAGAATGAAACAATCATAAATCCTTTGAAAACGGTCTTATTGTTCTGCTTTGGCAATGACTCTACAATTTTATAGAAACTAGAAAATGCTATTTAAATTTATTTTGTGAATTATAATTTTCTAACTGCCACTTATATATATCAAAGTTTTTAAGTTACTAATTTCAAAGGAACACATCTACTACACTGGAATAAAACAATACTTGATATTTGTTGTTTCAGGATGAATGAATGCAAAGGATACATAGAGACAATATAAAGATTTAAATCCCACTAAAAGGAACATTTTCTTATTTTAAAATTTCATTTAGGTCATTAAACAAACCTTGTAATACTAGTATAAAATACAAAAACAGTCAGGGTTTGTGTTTTTAAGATGGTAAGTTGAGCTCATATTTTTTCTTCCCTTCCCAGTTCCTAAAAAGAACCCAAAGAAATGAGTTTTGTTTTGTTTTGTTTTAAAGAAAATCTGAAGCAGCAATGAGAAAAAAGGAAATATACCCATTATGGATCAAAATGAGAACGTACTAAAGGGAAACCAGAGGTGCCTGGGGAACCAGTTGGTTGAGCATCTAGCTCTTGAGCCAGAGCTCAGATCATGATCTCATGGTTTGTGAGCTCAAGTCCCATGTTGGGCTCTGTGCTGACAACGCAGAGCCTGATTGGGATATTCTCTCTCTCTCTCTCTCTCTCTCTCTCTGCCCCTTTCCCACTTTCTGTATTTGCATGCATGCACATAGATCCCCTCTCTTTCTCAAAATAAGTAAATTTTTTAAAAAAGGAAACCAAACATTGATAAACAACATGTCACTCAACAAAGGTAAAGGAGGGGCTTCTTCAGAAGTAACTAATTGGATTTCTTCCATCAGAGTCTCAGAAAGCCACCCTGCTCGGAGCAAATCAAACAAAAAGACTGAAGAGGGTACACTAGAAGCTCGCAGTGGTAGTCTCATACTTCACTGAGCTTGCTAGTTGTACCAAGGGGCTCAGGATGAATGCTACGCCAGCTACTCTGTGTAGGAGGGTATCTTCCCTACCGGGTATAGAAATGTACTAAAAACTAAGGTTGATAAAATAATGCAGTGATGGCACAGTAGTAAAAATGGTCAAATAGATCAAAGAAACAAAACAAAAACTGGAAAGACATGTATGTGCCCTACAATATATATCCCCCCACAAAAATGGTATTTTAAATAGTGGCAGGATACTCGGGTGGCTCAGTAGGTTGAGTGCCAAACTCTTGGCCTCAGCTCAGGTCATGATCTCATGATTCATGGGATCCAGTCCTGTGTCAGCCTCTGGGCTGACAGCGTGGAGCCTTCTTGGGATTCTCTCTCTCCCTTTCTCTCTTACTGTCTCCCCCGCTGACTTGCATGCTCTTTCTTAAAATAAATAAAATTTTTAAAAAGAAAATTTACTTCTTTTCCATACCTATATTCAGATATCCATAAAAATTAAAAACGGCTCACAAGAAGTAAGCATAGAAGAAAATAATCTACCACTTAAACAGCTACTGCAGAATTGCTCTTTTTCAACAGTGATGATCGGTGATGCATTTTTCTGGAAGTATTTAAATTGACCTAGGGGCACTTGAGTGACTCTTGATTTCAGCTCAGGTCGTCATCACACAGTTGTGAGTTCGAGCCCCACATTGGGCTCCACTCTGGGCATGGAGCCAGCTTAAGATTCTCTCCCTCTCTCTAAAACAAACAAAGCTAGAAGTGGACTCTATAGAAGTATAGAAAATTGGTAGGTGAAAGGTATTTTTAAAAATATATGAACTTGTATCAGTGAAACCATACGGTGGTATTTGTCTTTGTCAGTCTGACTTATTGCACTTAGCATAATCCCCTCTAGGACCAACCCCATGTTGCAACTGGTATGAGCTTTCTTTTTTATGGCTGTGTACTGCTCAACTATGTATATACACCACAACTTCTTTATCCATTTTTCTATCCATGAACACTTAGGTTACTTCATATCTTGGCTACTGTAAATAATGCTATAATAAGTATAAGGGTACCTCTATCTTTTCAAATTCATGTTTTTATTTTCTTTGTGTGAATATCCAGTAGTGGAATTATTGGATCATATGGTATTACTATTTTTAATTTTCTGAGGAACCTCCACACTGTTTTCCACTGTGGTTGTACCAATTTACATTACTACCAGTAGCGCACGAGGGCTCCTTTTTCTCTATATCCTCACCAACACTTGTTATTTCTTGTCTTTTTGATTTTACCTACTCTGACAGGTCTAAGGGGAAATCTGATTGTGATTTTGATTTACATTTCCCTGCTGATTAGGGATACTGAGCATCTTTTTCATATGTCTGTTGACCATCTGTATGTCTTCTTTTAAAAAAATGTCAGTTCGGCTCCTTTGCCCATTTTTTACTTGGATTATTTTTTTTAATTGTTCAGTTGTTTAAGTTCTTTATATATTTTGTAAATTAACCCCTTATCAGAGATATCATTTGCAAATATTTTTTCCCATTCAGTGGGTTGCCTTTTCGTTTTGTTGATGGTTTCTTTTTGATGTAGTTCTAATAGTTTATTTTTGTTTTTGTCTCCCTTGCCTTAGGAGACATCTAGCTAGAAAAATGTTGCTAGGGCCGATGCCTGTGTCTCTTCCAGGATTTTTATGGTTTCAGGTCTCATGTTTATATTTTTAATCCACTTAAATTTATTTCTGTGTATGGTGTAAGAAACTGGTCTAATTTCATTGTTCTGCTTATACCTGTCCAGTTTTTCCAGCACCATTTATTGAAAAAACTATTTTTTTCTCACAGCATATTCTTGCCTAATTTGTCATGGATTAATTGGCCCTATGAGTGTGGGTTTATTTCTGGGTTCTCTACTCTGTTCCAGTGATCTTTTGTGACAGTACCATCCTGTTTTGATTACTACAGCTTTGTAGTATATCTTGAAACGTGGGATTGTGATACCTCCAACTTTGTTCTTTCTCAAGACTTCTTTGGCTATCTGAGTTCTTTTGTGGTTCCATACAAATTTTAGTATTATTTGTTCCAGTTCTGTGAAAAATGTTGTTAGTATTTTGATAAGGATTCACTGAATATGAACTTTGGGTCATATGGGCATCTTAACAAAATTAATTCTTCCAATCCATGAGCATGGAATATCTTTCCATTTGTTTGCGTCATCTCCAATTTATTTCATCAGTGTTTCATAGCTTCCAGAGTATAAGTCTTTCATCTCCTTGGTTAAATTTACTCCTAGGTATTTTCTTCTTTTTGCTTCAGTTATAAATAGGATTGATTCCCTAATTTCTTTCTGCTACTTTGTTATTAGTGTATAATAAGTCAGACTAGGAAAGACAAATACCATATGACTTCACTCGTATGTGGAATCTAAAAAACAAAACAAATGAATACACCAAAAAAAGGCAAATCTGACCTGTAAATACAGAGAACAAACTGATGGTCGCTGGAAGAGAAAGGGTTGGGAGAAATGGAAAAAATTGATGAAAGGGATTAGAAGATACAGATTTCCAGTTATAGGATGAATAAGTCACAGGAATAAGAGGCACAGCACAGGGAATACTGTCAATGATATTGTAATAATGTATGTTACAGACAGTAGCTAACACTGTGGTAAGCCTAGCATAACCTATACAAAAGTTAAATCACCATGTAGTACCCCTGAAACTAGTATGACAATGTGTGTCGACTATACTCAAATTTAAAAAATTAAATATATATAAATATATCAAGGATGTTTGGACCTTAATTTCAGCATGAAATAATCAGATCAGTTATTTTTTTAATGTTTATTTTATTTTTGAGAGAGAGACACACAGAGCACGACTTGGGGAGGAGCAGAGAGAGAGGGAGACACAGAATCTGAAGCAGGCTCCAAGCTCTGAGCTGTGAGCACAAAGCCTGATGTGGGGCTTGAACTTGATGTGAGATCATGACCTGAGGTGAAGTTGGATGCTTAACTGACTGAGCCACCCAGGTGCCCCAGACTGGTTATTAAAAAGTACTGTTCACTTCTGCAAATACTCAATTTCTAGGGTTAAACTGGAAATTTTTGCAAGGAGAAGAGCTATCTGGGTATCATTTGCATACCTATGTGGCCCTCTTTAGGAGCCATAAACATCTTCCTGAAGTTTGAATTCCTCTTGCTATTCTTATAGTAATAGATCTTAGGGTCTATTACAGAGGAGTATAAGAAACTAATTCTGTGTAAAGTTAAAACAAAACTAACTATAAAAGGATAAGTTAGTAGAATAATAACACTTGGGAAATTAAAGGGACTATTTAGGGAAAAAACTTATTTCTCACCTTTGCTCATTCCACTTATACCAGGATGGAGACCGAACTCAGATCTAAGAGATGTGTCTTGATCAAAGAGCAACCTTTCGAATACCAAAAAAGAAGATACAGCTTGTTATGTTTCCTAAACGTAGACTAACAATTTAACTGTAATTGTTAATTATACCTAAACTTGCTAAAATGCTTAGTTACGCCACTATTAATATCTGTACCAAAATATATTTTTAGTAATGTATTTTTTAATTAGAAACTTATACAAGATGAAAAATACTCATATGGTCATGTTCATTTTTACAAATACCCCATTATTTCTGAGTACTGGGGAGTAAGGAATGACTATCAGTATAGGTTTTGAAGAGAGATGCAATGAGATAATTTAATGGAACGGTCCTGATAAGTTTTTTCCTTCACATTTCTCTATACCACAGAAAATTTGAGATTAAAATCCCAGGGTTAAATCTGCATATATATTTTCAGGACACAAAATGACAGAATTCCTTTAACTTTTGGATTCACTTCTTACTATGTTCTAGGCAACACCAAGGTAACAGAGAGAAGACAACAGTACTTGCCCTCAAGCAGGTGCATGTACAATAATGAATACAAAACTAAAAACAGCAATGATACACCATAGCGAGTACACTAGTAGGCAGACTTAAGTGTTTATCTTTTCTGTTTAAAAACACCCCACAGAATTCAAAAATAGGCAAAAGACTTGAAAAGAAATTTATTCAAAGAATATATACAAATGGTTAATAAGAACATGAAAAGATGCTCAACCCTACTAATTAGAAAAATGCAAATCAAAACCACAGTGAGATACCACATCACATCCATTAGGATGGTTATAAACAAAACAAACCAAAACAACAAAAACAAAACAGAAAATAACAAGTGTTGGCAAGGATATAGAGAAATTGGAACTTCTGTGCATTGCTGACGGGAATGTAAAATAGTACAAACATTGTAGAATGTGGAAAACGGTGTGGTTCTTCCTCAAAAAAGAGACCTATAACCACCATTTGATCTAGTGATTCCATTTCTGGGTACATATAGACAACGACTTAAAGCAGGGATCTGAAAAGGTATTTGTACACTCATGTTCAGGGAAGCATTATTCACAGTTGCCAAAACGTGAAAGCAACCCAAGTGTTCATCAACAGATGGGTGCACAAACAAAATGTGGTATGTACATAAAATGGAATGTTATTCATCCTTAAAAAGGAAGGAAACACTGACACATGCTATAACATAGACAGACCTTAAAAACATTATACTAAGTGAAAGGAGCCAGACGCAAATGGACAAATATTATATGACTCCACTTACATGAGACAGCTAGAGTAGTCAGGTCCATAGTGACAGAAAGTAGAATGGTGGTTGCCAGGACTGAGGGTAGGGAGGAATGGATAAGTACTAATGGATACAGAGTGTTAGTTGGGGAAGATGAAAAAGTTCTTAAGTCAGATGGCAGTGACGGTTGCACAGCAATGTGAGTGTACTTACTGCCACTGAACTGTATACTTAAAAACGGTTACAATGGTAAATTTTATGATACACATATATCTTTTACCACGATAAAAAATAAAATTAAAAGAATCCTTCTAAAATCTAAAAATGTAACAGTGTGGGGCGCCTGGGTGGCTCAGTCGGTTGGGCGGACGACTTCGGCTCGGGTCATGATCTCGCAGTCCGTGAGTTGAGCCCCGCATCGGGCTCTGTGCTGACGGCTCAGAGCCTGGAGCCTGCTTCCGATTCTGTGTCTCCCTCTCTCTCTGACCTTCCACTGTTCATGCTGTGCCTCTATGTCTCTCAAAAATAAATAAACATTAAAAAAAATTTTTTTAAATGTAACAGTGTACCAAGGCATGAACATATGATTTGGTACTAAAGGTGTTCTTTTGTTGTTCATTTACTTACTTGTTTCATTTTGTTTTTCACCTTTTAAAGGAAAATTAAGAACAAAAACAATGATAAAAGAGACAATAGTACACTTATCGTCTAGGTTCAACAATTAGCAGCACACAGACAATCTTGTTTCTTCTCTAACCCTTCTGCCATCCTGTCTATTCCTGCCAGTCTCTCACTAGATTATTCTGAAATAAGTCCTGGACATCTTATTCCATTTCATCTGGAAATATTTCAATATGGAACCCTAAAAGATACAAACTCTTTTCAAGCATAACCAGGATAATCACACCTTTATAAGATAACCATAATTATCTTACTTTTTAAAGCCAATAATTCCTTAATATTACTAGATTTACAGTCTTTAGTAAGTAGCCTCTGAAATGGCTCCTGGTATTTATGCCCTGTGTGAACCCTTCTTTGAGTACAGGCTGGATCCAGAGACTCTTCTAATGAACAGAATATAGCAAACATGTTGGGATGTTACTTCTGAGATTAGGTACAAAAAGACACTGGCTTTCATCTTGCTTTCCCTCTCTTACTCTCTTGCTTTTTCCTTCTCATGGATGTCAGCTTGCCATGTTGCGAAATGCTCTGTGGAGAACCCTATTTAGCAAGAAACTAAGGGAGGCCACCAGTCAACCATCAGAGAGGATGTGAATCTTAAGACTCACTATGCAGGAAGTGAATTCTCCTCATGAAGACTTGAGATGAATGCAGCCCTCTGAGCCCCTGAGCCTGATGACCCAATTAAGACACTCCTGGACTCCTGACCCACAGAAACTACAAGATAATGTTTATTGTTTTAAGTTGTTAGGTTGTGGAATAAGTTGTTACACAACCAATGGAAAACTAAATGGATTGTAATCACATTTCCCCAACTGTCTCTTTTTAGCTGTTTTGTTCAAATGAGGATCCAAACAAGGTACACACATTGCATTTGGTTGCTATGTCTAAGTCTCTTTCTGAATCCCTAATTATCCCCCATCCCACTACCATTTATTAGTCAGAAAAAAAAGACTTTTTTTCCTGCAGTTTCTCACATTTTGAATTTTCTAACTGCATGTCATATAACAGGTTCCTCTATCTCGTATATTTCATATAAATTGGCTATTAGAGCTAGAAGTTTGATCTGATTCAAGTTCAATGGGGGGTGGGGTGCATGTATCTATTTCCTATAGTAGATAATAAAGTGGTGTTGAGAAAGGTAGTCTTGTGCATAGTCTTTCAACTCCCTCTCAGCCTTCGGCATGGAACACTTTCTTACCAAGAGTTAGAACTGTCCCATCCTCTGCTTGGGATTTATGACCTTGTGTGGGAATACCTTTCCCTGTTTCAGACTCAGTGTGTACTCTTTGGTTGTGTAAGCATATGTGTAGTATGGCACCCGGAAAACCCCACTACTGTATTTGTCCTCTGTGGGGACAAGATGAAGGCATTCTGTGGCACAAGAAGGGTGTATGCAGGCCAATTTCCCTGCAACAACTGCAGAGAGTGACTGCCTGCCGTGGGGAACCAATGCTTACTACTGAAGCTGATCTTGTCTTTCTTCTCTATGTGAGTAAAGTGCTGTTTCAGCCAGTTCTTGATTGCATTTTGTTTTCCTTGGTGATCCTGATAGCAAGATGGATTAGGCAGAAGTGTCTGCATTTCCGGAGGGCCTGGGTGGCTTAGTCGGTTAAGTGTCCGATTCCTGATTTTGGCTCAGGTTATGATCTCATGATTTCATGGGTTCACGCCCCACAATGGGCTCTGCACAGACAGTGCAAAGCCTGCTTGGGATTCTCTCTCACTCCCTCTCTCTCTGTCCCTCCCCGGCTTGAGCGCATTTATGCACTCCCTCAAAATAAATAAACTTAAAAAAAAAGCATCTGCATTTCTACTCATGATGACTGGCAACTTGCTCAACAGTGCGGTTGTTGCTCCTTTTTTGATGTTAGTGGCCACTGATGACCGCTGCCTAGGTCTGTTAATTATTTTACTGGACCTATATAAAATGGTGGCATTCTCCTTTGCCACTTTCTTCATTTATTAATGGACACGGTTACATATTAAAGAAAATTTTTCACAGGGCGCCTGGGTGGCTCAGTCAGTTAAGTGGCCAGCTCTTGATCTTGCCTCAGTTCATCATCTCATGGTTCATGAGTCTGAGCCCTGTGTCAGGCTCTCCGCTAACAGGGCAGAGCCTGCTTGGATTTCTGTCTCTCCCTCTCTCTGCCCCTCCCCAGCTTGCATGCGTTCTCTGTCTCACTGACTCTCTCAAAATATACAAATAAACTTTAAAAAAAAAAAAAAAGAAAAATTTTCACTCATCAACTATATTACATTCACAGTTAAGCCATGTTACTCAGCCAGGTTACCCAGGTACAGTTTGCATAGGAAAGACAAGATAAATGCTTGCTGCTTTCTCTTTCTTTACTGGTTTTCAGAATATTAAAATAAGACCATTATGAATTCATAGATTTAAATCCACTGCTGTTACTATTCCTATCAATGCTGAGATTGTCTAGCTTTTGGCTAGTGGGAGCCCCTTCAAAGTGGCTCATGGATTACTTGACATGAACCTACTTGTTATGGACTGAATTATGTTCCCCCAAAATTCATATGATGCAGTCCTAACTAGTATGATTATATTTGAAGACAGAACCTTCAGGGAGGCAATTAAGGTTAAACAAGGTCATGAAGGTGGGGCCCTAATCTATTATGACTGGTGTCCATATAAGAAGAGAGACACCAGGGATGAATGCACACAGAGCAATGAATGTATGAGCATACAGCAAGAAGGCGACCATCTGCAGCCAAGGAGAAAGCCCTCAGGAGAAGACAACACTGCCACCACCTTGATCTTGGACTTCCAGACTCCAGAACTATAAGAAAATGAATTTCTGTTGGTTAAGTCACCTATCTATAGTATTTTTTATGGCAGCCTCAGCAAATTAATATATCACTAGTCTTCCCTGGGTTCCCAGAATAAGATATTCTAGGCTCACCTAATATAATTCCTATGATGACAGACGTTATTTTGCAATTTTTTTTGAGAGAGAGAGAGAAAATTGTGTGTATCAGCAGGGGAGGAGAAAAGGAAGAGGGAGAGAGAGACTCTTAAGTAGGTTCCACTCCCAGAGCGGAGCGTGACATGGGGGCTCAATTTCTCAACCATGATATCATGACCTGAGCGGAAATCAAGAGTCCCACACTTAACTCACTGAGCCACCCAGGTACTCGTAAAGTTATTTTGCAATTCTTTATATCCTGAAAATTTATTTCATCTGGTATCTATAGCTAAATTCTATGTTTTATTTTTATTTATTTATTTATTTTTAATTTTTTTTTTAACGTTTATTTATTTTTGAGGGACATAGACACAGAGTATGAGCAGGGGAAGGGCAGAGAGAGAAGGAGATACAGAATCTGAAGCAGGCTCCAGGCTCTAAGACATCAGCACAGAGCCCAATGCGGGGCTCGAACTCACAGACCGTGAGATCATGACCTGAGCCGAAGTCGGCCGTTTAACCAACTGAGCCACCCAGGCGCCCCTAAATTCTAGGTTTTAAAAGCACTCAGTTCTTTTTGTGTAATTATGCTACCAAGTCAATACATAATTAGATTCACTTGTTTAATCTTGCTTTTGCCTTTTAGAAACTTTTTTCATGGTGATTTATTTTTGTTTTATAATTATGTAAACCATTTACGTCGTTCCAAAAAACAATGTACAAAATAAGATCTATTTAGAGAAGCCTAGTATCTATTCTTGTCCTTTCACCCACCTGTTCTCTCCCTTCCCATTTTTTTTTAAATTTTATGGTTTATCCTTCTAATGCGTTTTTGGAAATATAAGCACTATGAGTATATATGTCCTCACCCATTCTTAAATAAGCAGCATTCTTTATACACTTTACTTTCTTTTTTTTTCTCCTCACAATATATCCAGTAGACTGATCACTCTAGAGGAAAGAGACTCTCCTCATTTCTTTTTATTAATTCATAGTATACCCCTGTGTGGATTCTCACATGGTTTTAAAAGCTTAGTAAAGGGGCGCCTGGGTGGCTCAGACGGTTAAGCAGCCAACTTCAGCTCAGGTCATGATCTTACAGTCTGTGAGTTCTAGCCCCGCATCGGGCTCTGGGCTGATGATGGCTGAGAGCCTGGAGCCTGTTTCAGATTCTGTGTCTGCCTCTCTTTCTGCCCTTCCCCTGCTCATGCTCTGTCTCTCTGTCTCTCAAAAATAAATAAATGCTAAAAAAAATAAATAAAATAAACAAATAAATAAATAAAAGCTTAGTAAAAGATGACTGTGGAGGTTAAAAAAAGGGGGGGGTAAAAAATTTACATAACTCTCTTATGTTTTCCATTCTCAATCAAAAATATATATTACATACGTAAAGGAGAAAGAACAGATTATTAAGAAAAATAAGTCACCATTAAAAAGAAAAAAACCCAGCAGTGGCTGCGTGGCTCAGTTGGTTAAGTATCCGACTTCAGCTCAGATCATATTCTCATGGTTCATGAGTTTGAACCCTACATCGAATTCTGTGCTGACAGCTCAGAGACTGAAGCCTGCTTCAGATTCTATGTCTCCCTCTCTTTCTCTGTTCCTCCCCGGGTTGTGCTCACTCTCTCTCTCTCTCTCTTTCTCAAAAGTAAATGGATAAACATTAAAAACAAACAAAAAATCCAGGGGTGCCTAGGTAGCTCAGTCGATTAAGCATCTGACTTTTCAATTTCGGTTCAGGTCATGATCTCATGGTTCCTGAGTTCAAGTCCCACGTAAGGCTCTGTGCTGACAGTATGGAAGGAACCTGCTTGGGATTCTTTCTCTCTGCCCCTCACATAGTCTCTCTCTCCATTTCTCTCAAAAGTAAACAAATAAACATTAAAAAAAAAAGAAAAAACCCATATTTCCTAATAGCTCCAGCAAAATTAACAATGAAAAGGACTCCAGTCCTTAACCTAACATACTCTCTGTGAGAGTGAATGTAGTCTCCTGCTGTAAGGAGAAAAAACTTTTTTGGCTCAATTACTACTGGCCATTACTAAGGAATGAAAATTTCGTTATTCAAATATGGATAATACCATTACTTTAATATATTTTTCTAAGAAGTAAAACAATCTATTCATCTTAATGTCCCTAAAAGCCAGAATTATTTTACTTTTTAAAAATTTTTAAACTTTTTTAATCTAAAAATAACACAAAAAAAGGCATGAAGGAATTTTGGATGGTAATGGTACTGTTCTATATCCTCATTGTGCTAATGGTTATTACACGATTTTGTATGCGTTTGTCAAAACACAAAGAACTGTACACTAAAAAAAATGAATTTTCCTACATGCAAATTCTACCGTAATAAAAAAAGTGAAAAAAGTAACATGACATTAATTTTCCATAAGTAACTTTATAAATTTAACATTGTAGTAATACGAGTACCAACAAGCCTTATTTTATAAAAAAATTTTAAGGTTTATTTATTCTTGAGAGAGACAGACAGAGATAGAGACAGAGCGTGAGTGGCGGAAGGACAGAGAGAGGGAGACAAAGAATCCAAAGCAGGTTCCAGGCTCTGAGCTGTCAGCACACAGCCCAACACGGGGCTTGAACTCACAAACCATGAGATCATGACCTGAGCTGAAATCAGACGCTTAACCAACTGAGCCACCCAGATGCCCCCCAACAAGACTTTTTATTGAACTAGACAACCGGTCCTAAAGTTCATGTGGTAAAATAAATAAGAACAGCCAGGAAAAAATTGTAAATAATAAGGAGGTAATAACCTACAGAATATTAAAATATTTTGGGATAGAAACAGTTTTTAAAATATGAAAGCAGAACATAAAATGACACACTAATAAACAGAATAAAATCTCCTAAATAAAATCACATACAAAGGAATTTAGTGTATTAAAATGGTGGCTGGGGCACCTGGGGTGTCTCAGTAGCTCAGTCAGTTAAGGGCCTGACTCTTGATTTTGGGTCAGGTCATGATCTTACGGTTGTGAGATTAGGCCCTGCATCGGGCTCTGTGTTGGACATGAAGCCTGCTTGAGATTCTGTGTCTCCCTCTCTGTCTGCCCCTTCCCCACTCACATTCTGTATTTCATAAATGAATAAATGTTAAAAAAAATTTTAAAAAGAAAGAAAAAGGCAACATCTCAAATCAGAGGAAAAATAGAATTTTTTAAAAAATAATATTGGGACAATGAAGGAGACATCTGGAAAATAATTTAGTTGAATCCATACTTCATACTGTACTCCAGATAAAAATACCACATGAATCAAAATGTAAATGTTTAAAAATGAAACAAAAAGTATTAAAAGAAACAAAGGAGAGATTCTTTTGTAAGTGTGGAGGAAAGAAAGCCTTCCTAAATACGATATAAATCCAAATAAGTCAATTATTAAGATTACACACACCCGTAACTCTTTTACATAGTGCTTCTATTTTTAGAAAACAATTTTACATATGTTCTCAAACATACACACATAACCTAGAAACTATCTTGGGGAGGGGCAGCTGGGTGGCTCAGTCAGTTAAACATCCAACTCTTGATTTCAGCTCAGGTCTGATCTCATGGTTCCTGAGTTAAGGCCCCCCAGTTGGCTTCATGCTGACAGCATGGAGCCTGCTCGGGACTCTCTCTCTCTGCCCCTCTCCCACTTGTGCATGCTCTCCCTCTCAAAATAAATAAATAAACTTAAAAAAAAAAAGAAAAGAAAATATCTCAGGGAGGATTGAAAAAAATAAACATACTGACTGTCTATGGAAAAGAAGACTGAATAGCTGAGGAAACAGGGATGAGAGATTTTTAGTCTACACCCCTTTATACTTAAATTTTTTTGAACCATGTAAATATATTTATTCAAAAAAACTGTATAAACTGTGGGTAATAGAGGGAAGTATAAATAAGAATATAGAAATCTCCTATAATTCTGTGTGTACTAAGACTTTGGTCTGTTTCCTTTAAGCTTTCTTTCTTTGAAGGTTTATGTGTGAAAGAACCATTAATTTTACAAAGTTTGGATTGATCTCTGTAAAGTTTTAGAAACTACATTTTTCACTTAACAATTATATTTAAACATGTGCAATGTCATTAAAATTCTTCCTAAAACTATTAGATATTGATAATACTCCTCTATAAGGATGCATAATTTATTTAAGCATTATATAATTCTAAAACATGTGTATTTAATTTTTCCTTATTCCAAATAATTCTGAAATAATTTCCTTATACACATAAACTTTGGTCTTTTTTTTTTTTTTTTTTTTTTTTTTTTGCTATTACCATAAGAGAGCAGCCAGTCAGGGTTTTTTTTTTTTTTAATTTTTATTTATTTTTGAGAGACAGAGAGCATGAATGGGGCAGGAGCAGAGAGAGAGGGAGACACAGAATCCAGAGCAGGTTCCAGGCTCCAAGCTCCAAGCCGTCAGCACAGAGCCCGATGCAGGGCTCGAACCCACGGATGTGAGATCATGACCTGAGCCAAAGTCGGATGCCCAACCGACTGAGCCACCCAGGTGCCCCTAGGGATATTTTTCATACAAAAAGGAAAACCGAAAGCGTAGGGGCCAGAAAAATTACTTATCCACGTTCAGGCAGTAAAATAGGAGCACCTGGGTGGCTCAATCAGTTAAGTGTCCAACTCCTGATATTGGCTCAGGTCATGATCTTGTGTTTTGTGAGACTGAGACCCATTTGGGGCTCTGTAACAACAATGCAGAGCCTGCTTAAGATTCTGTCTCTCCCTCTCTCTCTGCCTGCTCGTTCTCTTTTTCTCTAAATAAATAAACTCCCCTGCTCGTTCTCTTTTTCTCTAAATAAATAAACATTTAAAAAAATAAAATAACCAAAAAGAGTACATTCATTTTCACAGAGAATTCTAGTCAAACTACTAGACTACATTAATAGCTAATACACCAAAAGTCACTGACCACTTCATTACAGAAGCATATTTAAAATTTTTTTTAATGTTTATTTATTTTTGAGGGAGAGAGAGAGAGAGACAGATCACGAATGGGGGAGGGGCAGAGACTGAGGGAGACACAGAATCTGAAGCGGGCCCCAGGCTCTGAGCTGTGACTCGAACCCATGAACCACAAGGTCATGACCTAACCTGAAGTTAGACGCTTAACTGACAGAGCCACCCAGGTGCCCCACAGATGAATATTTTAATAATAAAATATAACTTTGAAATATTTTAAAAATGAGATAGTAGCAACTACCAACTATAGAAAAGGGAGGGAGAAAATACATGGCTGGGTTAAAACGAAAGCTTTCAGGGTTTTCAGTGCTTTGTTAAAAATACAGTAACATTTTCTGGGACAATTAGAGTTTCAATTTTATATGTTATCAAAGTTTATATGTTATCTAGGTTACTAAAATAGCACAATTCTAATGTCATATCAAGGCTTTGATTCATTAAAAAATCTAATTAAATATCCTGTCGGAGTCACAGTTCTAAAAATAGCACTTGGCACCACTATGTTTAGTCGATGGAGTTGCCAGTATTTTGATATAAACCCTGACCAAAATGTTGCTTTCTTAGCCAATTTAATGTGGTTATTAAATCCTTATCTCCTTGTACTTTGCTTTCCTTTCCTCCCTTTTCCAAGTATATCCTTTGTAACAAGTATTTTCCATCTAGACAATTCATATGAAGACAGTGTCGGTCTGTCTTGAGGGAGAGAATTATCTTCCAGGGTAATTATGTTGAATTAGCTTTTTACCATATGCAATTACCGTGTTCAGAAGACATGTGACCCAAACACATTCACAAATCCATGTAACAATGAACTATCTAAGGTGGTTCTGTAAATGTATTGAATAGGATTAATTTGAGATACATCCTCTCATGTTGTAGACCAGTTAATCTTACCAGACGCTGAAAAAGAATATAAGGGTTGATAAAAAGCTCCCAGGGCACATGTAAGAAAAATAAATCCTGCCTCTTAGAAAACAAATCACAAGCCAACAAAATCTTATTAATCAGCAACTTGAATTTCTATATAAGATTAGTAACAACACCTACGAAGTCACAAAAAGGAATGGATGCGTTTTCAGACATGGTTTCCAGAGGGAAGGCTAGAACTAAATCTAGGCTCTTGGAGAGTGCTTTTTTAGACACAGCAAACACACCTGGCATCCTCATTCTCTGAAAGCATTGTCTTTCCTAATCCCAAAGGTCATCACAACCTTTCTTGGGTCTTGACAAAAAGATCTTAACAGCTGCAACACAACTATACATTTTGCCTCTTGGGAATCTTCACTAGGGGCTGTATTCCTCGCTCCACTTAAAGGTGGGAACTGGTGCATGAAAAATAGCCAAAATGAAATGTACACAAGCAAACAAGATGAAGAAAAACGTAATAAAATGAATGGCCCAGAAATTCAGCTTCAGCAGTGCTTTGACTTTGACCATATTGCCATGCCAATAAGAATACTAATTTTTAATCTTGAGCTATGAGGTCTGAAAAAATGATGTTTGTATGGCACTGCAGAGAAGCATTTTAAGTGAATTACAGGGGAAGAAAATGATTGGCCAGTCAAGATAGAGTAAACCATCTATAGCCTATTTCTCCATTCTCCATTCATTACAAATAAAAACTCTGGTAGAGTATTTCTTAAAAGTTACCTGAGTAATATGAAAAGTAAACAATAGCAGGTAGATTGGGAACTGAAGTCAAAATCTTAACCTTGTAATTGGTAAGTTTCAGAGTTTGTTTCGCTTTGTTTTGTTGGTCCTTTATTTGTTTCCAGCTTTGATCCAAAGTCTAATCCTGAAACTTCAAGGTGGGCTCAGACAGCAAAAACTCCAGAAGAAACCCTCTATCTCTAACTAGAAGACTAGGGATAGGGATCTGTGAATGTAAGAAGGTGGGGGGAACCTCAGGGTTTTATTCCTTTTCTTTCTTCAGCCTCAGAGATATAGTGTGACTGAACATGGCAGCGTGGGCACTGAAAACCCAAAAGAAAGCCTGTCTCTCTTGCTAGAGGAATCATACACTAAGGAGTATGGAGAGAATCTTGCTTTCTGGTCATAGGAACCAGCATGTGTACAGGGGAAGGAAGGGTGCATGAGAGTCCTGTAGGGAAAACAAACAAACAAACAGACAGAAAAAGGAAGTCACCTAATTCTGTATATGATTCAACATAAATCCTAGGCTCAACCTTGAGGTGTCCACATACAAAGCAGATTCAAAGAAGCATAACAAAGATTTAGAGAACTGAACTATAATATTAACTATTGCCCAAGTTCCAGATTAACCTGAGTGGTACGTGAGTCACAAATAGCAGAGCAAAGGCTCTGAAGACTGGACTGAGGTAACCCCCACCCAAGGGAGGCAAAATAGAATGTGCAGTCAGAACCTCATGAGGCTAACTGCCTATCAAAACAAAAATCAACATCCTTAAGAGGGTTTTAGCAGGACCAAAAATCCAGAACATAATATTCAAAATAAATAGGATGTAATCGACACTTACTCAACAAGCAAAGAACGGGAAAATCTAATTCTTGAGAGAAAAGATAATTAACAGACGCCAACTGCACCCCCATGACCTAGATGTTGGAATGACAAGACAAAGACTTTAACCAGCTATTCCAATCATTTTCTATGAGAAAAGGTAACCCTCATCAAATAGATGAAAACATTGAAGTTCTCAGAAGAAAAACAAAAAACTCTAAAAAGAATCAATTTTAGAAGAGAAAATGATAATTTTGAAGTTAAAAATGCACTGGATAGGCTCAACAACAGAATAGAGATGACAAAGGAAGGAGTAAATAACTCTGAATACAGAGCAATGAAGAACTGAGAGAAAAAAATGGAAAAAAAATGAATGCAACTTCAGGGACCTGGGAACCAGGATCAAAGGGTCTAACATTCGGATCATTTAAAGTCTCAGAAGAAGAGGAGAAAGAGACTGGTATAGAAAAAAATATACAAAGAAATCATGACAGAAAACTTTCCAAGTTTGATAAAAGACATAAATTTATATTCAACAATCTCAGTGAAAAACACACATACAGAAAAAACCCATGCCTAGACATACTGTAATAAAGCTGCTCAGAAGCAAAGATGGGGGAAGGGGGATGAAACCAGATAGATTTAAAAGAAAACATGATAGATTACACACATAGACAGTGACTTAAATGGTGAAAGGACTTGACTACAAGAGGTACAGCAGGAGGGAGTTTTTTCTTTTTTTTCTTTTTCTTTTGGAGTGATGGAACTATTCTGGAACTTGATTGTGATGGTTGTTAGAAGACTCCATGTATTAGTTGAAATGTTCCCTGCACACCAGGAGCAAATATTGCTGTGTGTATAAATAAATGAGCCAAAAGCTTGGGTACCGTCCCTTACTTGCTGCTCTTCCCTCATCCTCCGTATCAGATTAACCACCATCTCCGGCCAAATTACTTTCTCGAGATTGCTTAAATTTGCCCTTTTCCCTCCGTTCCCACTGTTTCTTCCTCATCATCCCAGCTTGCTACTACTTTCATGTCAAAGCTAACCACTATAGAGCTTGCTGTGCAAAAGGCGATCCCTGCTCTAATACCAACTTTAACCTGGAAGCTTGCTAGAAACGCAGAATTTCAGATCCCACCCTAGAACTCCTAAATTGGAATCACATGTTAACAGCATTCTCGAGTGATTGTCTAAGGGCATTAAAATTTGAAAAGCCGTCTTCTAGGGCATGCTGGGGAGAATGAAAATCTGAGGACCCACTCCTCCCCTTAACATCTTACAAAGGTGTTAAGGATAGATGAGGGCTTAACATTACCTCACTCTACCTTCCTCTCCAGGCTCCTCTTCCACCACTCCCCATCCCACCATTTAACACTTCGCCTTGTAAGACTTAGCTATTTGTGGGGCGCCTGGGTGGCTCAGTCGGTTGAGCGGCCGACTTCGGCTCAGGTCATGATCTCACGCTCTGTGAGTTCGAGCCCCGCGTCGGGCTCTGTGCTGACGGCTCAGAGCCTGGAGCCTGTTTCGGATTCTGTGTCTCCCTCTCTCTCTGCCCCTCCCCCACTCATGCTCTGTCTCTCTCTGTCTCAAAAATAAGTAAACAATAAAAAAAAATTATTTAAAAAAAAAAAAAAGACTTAGCTATTTGTACGTTTCAAAACAGAACAATGCTGTATCGCAGGGCTGCAGTTTCCCCAGACTAGAATACCTCTTTGTCTGGCTAATTCCTACCCCACCTTCAAGCCTCTACTCAGAAGTCAACCCCAGCAATCTCTGAGGACTACCTGGGTTGAGGGGAGAGTCCCTCTGGGTTCCTAAACCAGTCAGAGCACGCTTCCATTCTGGACTTCCCACATTTTACTGAAATAATCTACTTATGTAAAACAGAAGTGTATCCGTGTATGTGTCTTCCCTGGCCCCTCCGTTTCTCAAAAGCAGGGGCCTCATCTCTTCCAGAGTTTTATATCTAGCACAGAGAACTAGTCATGGTAAAGAAGGTTTTAATGAACTGAACTAACATCTCTCTTTGATGCTTATAAAATTATCCGTTTCCATTTTGGTAGCAACAGGTGCCCCTATCGCACATTCTTTTCTTGAGAGAAATGATGTTCATCTCCTAATTCAGAGCTTCTAGTTGCTTCAAGCAAAATGCATTTCAGAAGTTTAGACCCAACACTTTTTTTTTTTTTTTTGCCTGTGAGAAAGGACTTAATCCCAGACTAAGAGGAAAGGTGATATGCATATATACACACATACACCACATATATAATCCATCTACCATAAAGCTCATTTTGTCCTAAACTGGGGGGACCGTGGCCTAGGTTATTCCCAAGTTCTCAGCTCAGGCCTGGCTGCCTCACAAGCCTCGAACCTCGCCAGCAGTGACACACTGAGTTACTAATAATTTCTACTCAAATCTCCGAGGGCTACTCCACCGCCAGGCCTGGCGCTAACGCTGGTCACCTTCTCCAGGGCAGCTCCTCTTCTTCCACGTCGCTCTCCGTCACCGACTCGTCTATCACCGTCTCATCACTGTCCCAGTCCAAGGCCTGGGAGCCTTCCTCCATCTTTGCCTCGCACCCGGAGCCTCTTTTATCCTCTCTCTCCGCTCCCCGCTTCCGGAGAAAAGAAAGGGCACTCAAAGGGCCGGGGGAAATTGTGAGCGAAAAAGGAAATTCGAGGCTGGAGGAGGGAGGCGGGCCTCGTAAGAAAGGCTGAGCGCACCGATGGGCACCGACCGTCGTCGCCCTCGGCGAGGCAGTCCCGCGAGGCAGTCTCGCTGCACGCCACCGACAGGGGGAGCCGCGCGCCCCACGTCCGAGCCGCGTGCGGCCCCGCCCCCGACACAGAGGGCCGGAAGTGGCCGGCGGCGCGCGCGGCCGCTCTGGGTTTCCCGGCCGTCTGGGGCGTGGCTTCCCACCGCATCCGCTTGCTGTGCTTCCTTACCCATCTTTAGCTTAGCTGAGCGGAGTAACTGCGGTTGCGGTCGCGGGGACCAGAAAGACAGCGATGCCACAGTCAAGACCGCAGTCCGAGCCTGCCTAACGCCGTTGGCAGGAGCGAGATGTAGACCTTACCTGCAATGCGATTCATGCTTGTGAGAACCAGACCTGAAAAGAACTGTCGGTTGCTGCCCAGCCCGGCAGCCCCCGCTGTCAGTCTGACATTTTGAAGCCAGAATGTTACCTGACCCCGTGGAGCGTTTTTTGCAGTCCACCAAGTGCTGCCTTTCTCCTTAATCCCTGTGACACCGTCTCCCCAGGCGTCCTGAGATAAGCAAGACAAGCATGTTTATCATAAATTTATAGATCATCGACTAACCTAAGTGACGTATTTTGTATATGTATTTTTCCCTCATTACGTCTTTAATTACCTTGAAATAGGGGGCGTGTAGAAAGAGTAGATACTTTTTTCCTATATAAATTTTTAGAATAATGGTAGTTCTAGCAACTTTCAAAAATAGCCAATTACGATTTTTGAAAGAAGTACTAGATTTTTATATATTTGATATATTGTATCAATACAACTTGAAAGTTTTTAATTCAAGCATTCAAAACAAAGCCAAGTGAACTCCATCTGCCAAGTGAGAGGTACATTCAGGATGAGAGAGAACCCTTCTGCCTAGCAAGGGTTTAGTATTCACTTTGAAATCTCCAGGGTCTACCGTATTCAGCCTTTAAAGCTTTGCTGAATAAACGGCTGGAACTAGGACTTTCTAACTCCCCAATTCACTGCCCTTTTCTCTACATGCAGTGGCTTTCCCATTCTTATTATTCTACTATTTAGATCATATTTAAACCACTGCTGTTTAAAACACTTGGCTGCTGGTTGTCTTTTAAACTTACTTGATTATTCTTCATTTCCACTCTGTAAATTAGGTGGAACAGTAATAAATATGCATGAAACTAGGCCTCTGTGTGTTTTTCACACCTCTCCACCTACATCCTCCGTGTTTGTGTCAGTCCTAAATTCCTATCCACTCTCCTGCTCACCTAGTCCTTTGATCATCTAGCTCTGTTTCCACTTTTTAGGGGTTTTTAAAAGCTTATTTATGTATTTTGAGAGAGAGAGCAAGGGAAGGGCAGAGAGAGAGGCAAGAGAGAATCCCAAGCAGGCTTCACACCACCAGTACAGAGCCCAGTGTGGGGTTGGAACTCAAGAACCGTGAAATCAGGACCTGAGCCAAAATCAGAAGTTGGATGCTCAACCGACTGAGCCACCTAGGCGCCCTTCTGTTTCTACTTTTTAAAAAGTTTCACGTAATTGCCAGCCTTGGAAAGTGCATGTCCAGTAAAAGGCTGGTGGGTGGCTCTAAATGCCCCACACCAGAAGTCAACTTTCCATTAGTAAAAGCACTTGCTCCAGGCGTCTGGTAACTTTAGCTAAGTATAGAAAACTTCTAAGCCTGAGATTCAAATTCCTTTTTTTGAAATGCTTTCTCCTTTGGTGGAAAAGAATCATTTATTTTTGTACCTTCAGTTCTTTTACTGAATTCAAGAGAGATGCCAAGATTCAAAGCATAGAGAAGGAATAGCAAAGATGATCCACATAAATGCCAGCATGATTTTAAAGGAAACTTTTTTTGTTTTTTAACATCCAAAGTTTCACTGTAGGCCAGGGATAGAAGAATGACCAGTCTGTGTTAGAAATCCAGGCTCCAAATGACAAGAAAAAAATACAATTCAAACTGATTTAAGCAGCTAAAAAGGGTGGGTTGGGTCATGTGACTGAACCATCCATAAGTACCAGGCATTTCAGGTATGTTATGATCCAGAGATTCAAACAATGTTGAAAGGAAATCTAACTCAGCTTCCGTTTGAATTGGTTAGTTTGAGTTAAACACTCAAAAAAATTGAAACACATCAAATGTATAAAAATCCAGGACTTTCATTTTTAAATAATAGTTAGTACTTTAGAAGACTGATTGGCACCATTTTTGTATTCTAAAAATAAAGGGAGAAAAATAAAGCATTTATCCTGATGTTTCTACACAATCAGTGTTTCAGGATGACCAAGAGTTTATTGTGGCAAAATTTCTTTATAGAAAAATCACAGCTAACAAATATAAGTGGTATATTAGAATTAGAAAATCACCATTTTGCAACCCATGAAACAATGGATCTAGGCAATGACCAGCAATAGATGCGATGGTTATGCAGAAGAGTAAGACAAAACAAACCAGCAAAACAAAAACCAGAGAACTAGACCTCTGTTTTTTCACACACATTCTACATCCTCCGTGTTTCAATCAGGCCTAAGTTATGAGGTAAAAGGCTATGGAGAATTTTATAATGAATGGATCAGGCTCACAACACTTAAGTCCAATGATAATCTTAACATCACTCAAAGTTAGGTAACCAAATATTATATAACTCCTGGCACAGTATTACAGAAATAAATGGCTCTACTGATGAGGTATTCTAGGCACTCCTCAGAATCTAATCAAACCTCCAGATCTAACTATCAGTTATTTACATGCAGGGAGGGGGGACAGAGGAATATGCTAACACCATGAGATGAAATCAACTGAACCTAAGATGTGGGAAAATCTATAGGGCAAATGACCTGTTTCTTTCATTAATTAAATATCACAGGTTAAAAGAAGGGACAGAAAGAACTCTTTTAGATTTAAAGAGACCCTAAGAAAAAGGAAAAAATCAAGTAGTTAAAAAGGAGAATAGATTCATTGTTAATATAAATACGAATAAACACAGTGAATTAGCAAAAAAAAAACTGTGAGGAGTGTTACATCCTTTTTAAACCAACAAATATTTGTAACAAATTAAACAATACTAGGTAGAATAAATTAAATAATAAATAATTAAGGGTACCTGGGTGGCTCAGTCAGTTGAGCAGCCGACTTCAGCTCAGATCATGATCTCGCGGTCTGTGAGTTCGAGCCCCGCATTGGGCTCTGTGCTGATGGCTCAGAGCCTGGAGCCTGCTTCGGATTCTGTGTCTGCCTCTCTCTCTGCCCTTCCCCTGCTCATGTTCCATCTCTCTGTCTCTCAAAAATAAATAAACATTAAAAAATTTTTAAAAATAATAATAATAAATAATTAAATTTGATTATACCAAAATTTGAATCATTGAGGAATGGTATTATATACTAAATTCATCAAATGAAACCAAATAATCCTTAAGAACTATAATTAAATTTGTTGCTTTTTACAGTCCATTTAGACTGTAAATCCTTAAAGAAAAAGTCTTGGGGCACCTGGATGGTTCAGTCAGTTGAGCATCTGACTCTTGATTTCAGTTCAGGTCATGATCCCAGGGTCATAGGATTGAGCACTGCATTGGGCTTTGTGCTGAGCATGGAACCTGCTTGGGATTCTCTCTCCCCCTTTGCCCTTTTCCCCTGCTCACACACTTTTGCTCTCTCTTTCTCTTTCTAAAAAGAAGAAGAAAAAAGAGGAGGAGGAGGAGGAGGAGGAAATAGAAAGTCCTATTTGGGAATTCTTTCCTTGTTTTAAAGATGAATTAAAAGGAGAAAGTTAGCTCTACCACTTCCTTCCTTTCATTAGGAAGGAAAATTCCAAAGTCATATCCAGTTGCATGTACGCTAGCCCACAAATGCTAGTGAGGCTCAGCTCCCCGAAGAAGGGCTGAGGATAAGGGCCCTTCCCTTACTGGCCTTGCCTTCTTATGGATGAAGCAGACACTAAACAAGTACATGAATGAATGAGACAATCCAGAGAGTGATGCATGCCCAAAAGAAATGAATAGGTTGCCGACATAGAGAACGTGATCAGAGATGGCTTCTCAGAGGAAGTGACCTTCTACCTAAGACCTAAAACAGGAACAGAATTGCAAAGGTTCTGAGACAATCTAGAACATAAGGGAGGCTTGTATGCCTGTAGCTGGGGAGTAAGGGGAGAGTGGTATGCAATGAGGCCCAAGCGCTAAGCAAGAAGTAGGGTGTGTATAAGGTTAAGATAATGAGATTTGTTTGGAAGTGTGGATTTTGGGGAAAAAAAAAAGTTTCATTATTTTGTGCTTATACAGTATATTTGCTTTTACAATTAAAATCCTTTGCTGCCTATAGCTTCATATCATTTACATCCTATCCAGATTGCTTTATATCCCAGAACCATGAAAACTGAGACTTTCGCACAAGACTTGATTTATCAAAACTACAACACAACATGAATCTCTGAAAGAGTAAACCCAGAAGCTATTTTTCACCTAATATTCTCCCCACCCCAAAATAAAGCTATACGAAGTGTTTCACCAAGTACTTCATTAAGTATTTTTAAATACATTTTCTATAAGGATTTTCATTTACTCAAAAATTTAAACATATTTTAGGAAAAGTGTTGCTGTCCATTAACCCAAGCAATTTACATGACATTCGGCACAAATTAAAACTGTTTTATGAATGAGGTATATACATAACCAGAAAAATCAGGATACCCGAGACTGTTTCACAAAAACTGCAAAATATGGAGGGTGCCCGGGTGGCTCAGTTGGTCAAGCATCGGACTTTGACTCAGATCATGATCTCATGGTTCGTGGGTTCAAGCCCAGCCTTGGGCTCTGTGCTAACAGCTCAGAGCCTGGAGCCTGCTTCAGATTCTGTGTGAGTGTGTGTGTCCCTCCCCTGCTCACACTCTCTGTCTCTCTCAAAAATAAATGAACATTAAAAAAAGTAAGTATGGGAGAGGGGAGAGTGGGTGACGGGCATTGAGGAGGACAACTGTTAGGATGAGCACTGGGTATTGTATGGAAACCAATTTGACAATAAATTGTAAGAAGGAAGAAGAAGAAGGAGAAGAGGAAGAAGGAGGAGGAGAAGGAGAAGGAGAAGGAGAAGGAGAAGAAGAAGAAGAAGAAGAAGAAGAAGAAGAAGAAGAAGAAGAAAAGAAGAAGATCAGTCAGACGAACATGAAAAAAATAAAATAAAATAAAAGTCCAGATACTGGAAAAAAATAACTTAAAAAAAAAACTGCAAAGTGTGGGAGCACACAAAGGCAGGCTTTAAACAGGATTAGATGTTAATTCAGTACCTACATGTGTTTTTCAGTGGTTACTATATTTGATTCACTCATATAGGGATTTACCGACCACAAGTCCTTAGGTATGTCCTTTCTTCCTGCAGAACTTAAGACAGAAGCTCAACGTTAAATTTTTTTAATTAATTAATTAATTTTTGAGAGAGAGTGAGAGAGCGCGAGAGCGCCCGTGTAAGCAGGGGAGGGGTAGACACAGAGAATCTCATGCAGACTCTATACTGTCACCGCAGAGCCAGATGCGGAGCTCAAACTCATGAACTGAGAGACCATGACCTGAGCCGAAATCAAGAGTCAGATGCTTAACCGACTGAGCCAGTTAGGTGCCCCAGAAACTCACCTCTAAAATAGCACAAAATTGATATGAAAATACTTCAAAAAGTTAAAAGTACCATGAAATTTAAGGTAATAACCTAATAGATAATTAATATTTTATGATGGAAACTTTTGGAGAATAACTAATAGCGTCGATTATTCTGATAAATGACCAAAAGGTGTATTATAATACTGAAGTCCACTAAATCGGCAGAGGAACGTGAGAAACCAGATAAGAAGCTATGATTGGTTCTGACAGCAGAACTTAGGGACTGATCAGTGTGCACTACCAATATTTGTTTGGGAAAACAGTGTCTCTTGTAAGCCAAATAGGGGATATGCCCAAGAGAGAATCAGCCTAGTTATATCCTGTCAAAACGGCAGTCTGAAGGGAGAACGGTCGGTCCTCAGAGAAGGTGGAGGTGGACTTCTGCGTTCTCTACCCCAAGGATCGAAAAGAGGTCATCAGAATAGGATATAGACTCCCAGATCAAGGGAGCTGCAAGAGAGGGATCGCCAGTGGTGGGTCAAGTCTCTAAAAACATTACAAAATCACTTATGAGAGTGTCAGCTTTAAGTAAATGCTGGCTCCGGAGAGTGCGAAGCTGCTTTAGAACAAGATCACTCAATACTATGCTGCTAAATGTTTAACAACTCGCCCTCTAGCGGGGGAGTGGTAGAATTGACAGGTTTCTGTGGTGTAAATACTCCAAAAGGTATTCCACGCATTATTTCTTCTTTCCTCGTTTTCCTCCTCCACTTAGGTAACTATAGAGTCTGTCCCCGTAATAAAATTTAACAGAATAATGAGGAAGGGATGAGATTTTGGTATTTATTGCCTTTATTTTTAAGATGATTTATTCAATTATAAGTTTATATACTTTAATTTTTAATGGCGACTATATTTAATAACTTACAAAATCCTGAACATTTAACAATTAGTTCTTGGGGTGCCTGGGTGGCTCAGTCGGTTGAGCGTCCGACTTCCGCTCAGGTCATGATCATGCTGCTTGTGGGTTCGAGCCCCACGTCGGGCTCTGTGCTGACAGCTCAGAGCCTGGAGCCTGCTTTGGATGTCTCCCTCTCCTGATCACACTCTGTCTCTTTCTCTCAAAAAGAAATAAACCTTAAAAAAAATTTTTTAATAAAAAAAACAAAAAAAAAAAACCAATTAGCTCTTACAAACTACTGGAAGCTGCCTGCAGTACATCTTTGACTCCACCCTAGTAATAACGTTCCTGCCTTCTTCCTCCCATCCTTGTCTTGCCCCCACTTCAGTGTGAGAGGGATCAGACCTACGGTTAGCTGAGGGGAGAACTAGGGAAAAAAACAATAATACGTGGAATAGGTAATGGAGTCTCAGTTCTCAGAGAGTTCTACTTGGGGGAAGTGAATTAGTCCTTCATTCAACAATGTAGACATTGTAGTAGAAAGACCATTTA
The DNA here is from genome assembly GCA_030068075.1 of Paguma larvata. Classification (NCBI taxonomy): domain Eukaryota; kingdom Metazoa; phylum Chordata; class Mammalia; order Carnivora; family Viverridae; genus Paguma; species Paguma larvata. The sequence continues at coordinate 94,943,475 of CM057826.1, read as the reverse complement.
AAGGTGGAGGACGGAAGGGAGGCAGGCAAGAAAGAAAACAGAAAGGTAAATGATTGTTGGAGGAGAACGGTGAGAAAACAAAATGAGGACCACTCACTTTGGGCTTACGTTAGTCGTGGGTGCATCACCTGGGCATGACCTTCCTCAGTCAGTGCTTGCCAACACTGGTCGACTCCCACTTTTTTAATGATAGTAATTGGCTTGGGAAATGATGAACTAGAAGTCAACCTTCACTGCCGTAAAGAAGTCATGGTACTTCTCTCTGTTAGGACACACTCCCAGCCGAAAAAGCCGATCCCAACTTGATGGCATTCTGTGTCTATGCCATGACATTCAGTCTTTCTACCTGCAATGTCCTTTTTCCCTTTCCTCTGTCTGGAAAGCTGCTGAATCTTCCTTCGTCTCATTTAATGCTTTTCTCTACCGAGCCACTGAAGGAGCCCCACGCGGAGACAGGAGAAGGGCGGATGGCCTCATCAGTTCCAGGCAGGAGTTGGTCTGGCAGCAAACTGCCAGGCTGGAGAAGGCTTAATGCTTGCTTCTTGTCTCCGGTTAAATTTCCTCACCTTTTAGAACATACTGAAATTCTTGGGTCATATTGTGCTCCGATCGCTCTGATTGCTTTGACTGCACTAATTACGCACATATAGCTGTTGACTATTTTAGAATCACGTAAGCCTGACGAATCGGTAGTTCAGTAGAGTAGGAACCTAGCTATGTATTGTCACACTCTGTAATGAGTAATCTGTTTTTCTGGTTTAAGCTGTTCCTCTGCTACGATAAAAGACGTGGTCTTGCTGTGGCGAGGCACTCATGAGAAACTGATATCTGAGTCCTGTGTCTTCTTAATCCTCCTCCTGCCAACCTTCACCGGTGAGGGATAAAGTTCGGACCCTTGGGGCCCCGGCACCAGACAAGCCACACCTCTCCTTTTGTAATTGTCTGCAGTGTGACATTTTAAACTAACGGACACACATTCACATTTTTCATAGTACAGATGATAGGAGAAGAAACCAACACTCTATATTCCAATTACGCTTTATCTGTCTTTAAGTCTGACAGTTGTCATACATCAGGGAATATGCCATGACTGTTTTAGTAAGTGGAAGCACCAGGTCACTTAAACAAAGAAAGGCTAAACTTTTTAACACCAGGTGCTGGAACACCTGGATATTCATAAGGAAGAAAACAATCAAACTTATCCCCTACATCATTATATACAAAAAAAAAATAATTTGGGATAAATCAAAGTGTCCTATAATCTGGTGATTCTACTTTTAGAGAAATTTCTGCAATCAGTATCAGGACAAATGTACATTACTCGTAATAACCCAAAATACAAACAAACTCTAAGGGATAACTGAAAAAGAAAATTCAGGGGGGTGCTTGGGTGGCTCAGTCAGTTAAATATCCAACTCTTGATTTCAACTCGGGTCATGATCTCCCAGTCGTGGGATCAAGCTCCATGCTCAGCATGGAGCCTGCTTGGGGTTTTCTCTCTCTCTCTGCTCCTCCCCCACTTGTATGCTCTCTCTCTCTCAAAAGAAATAAATAAACATTTTTAAAAAAGAGAAAATTCAGAGTAGTGATTACCTCTCTGAGGAGGAAGATGAATCGTATGGGGCAGAGTTCACAGGAAATTCCAATGAATCACTAATGCCCTGTCTTGAGGTCTGTAGTTCATGACAGGTGTCTATTGTTATTATGTTTCATAGGTTCCATATGACATATATATATACATATATAAAATAAAAAAAATTATATATACATAAAATATATATGCAATATTTTATAATAAAACATAAAGGTTATGTGTATATTTTTATATATAATTAAATAAGAATTATATGTGTTTATATACTACATATAATATTTTATAGTTAAACCAAAAAGTATAGGGAAAAATGGAAGGGAATGAAACATGCTAAAATTCTAATAGATAGTCACCCTGAGCTATAGAGTTCTATGTGATTATTTACCCTATTATAATTTTCTACATTTTCTTAATTGCTTAAATGGGAATGTAATATTTTCTTTTATAATCAAAAAGTAATTTTGTTGATGTCGCAATATGATGATGTCGCAATGCTAATGCACAAATTTCAACTATGCCAACTTTGCCTTTAAATATTCAGTCCTCTTTAGTCAGTCCTATCTTTTGAAGATACGCTTCCTGTTTCTGTGTTTAGGCTGGTATCCTTGCTATTTCTGACAGCTCTATGGTTCCTCTGAGCTCGAGTTCAGGAACTCTGAGGCCCTGGACGAAACGAAGATTGCTTCTCCCACAGCCCTTTAGCGACATCTAGTGGGTATGTGAAGATAGGACAAGACAACCGTTTTCCTACATAATTTAAAGAGCAACAGTTTTGATGGCAAATCTGTCTTAGCAAAATAAGTCTTAAGACCTCAGGACAAAAGAATCTTTCCTGTGGTTAAATAACTTTAGCTACATGGGTGTGCACGCAAGCACTTAGATAAAACGGCCGCCCTCTCCTTGTGCACCCTGCTGTGAACTTAACATTTGTTACTGCATTATATAATAAGCATTATCATCAGTGCTTTTACCCCAGAGGGTGTAAAAAAAGGATGAACTTGTGAAAAATGGCATCTATAAGGAATGGCCCTTTCCAGAAATATAACCAAAGAGTAAGAAGGGTGAACAGGAGGGAAGCAATAGGAAGGAGAATAGGAAAAAGAGAAGAGTAAAGAAAGATCATGGGAGCTGGCAGTTTACAGAATCCAGGCTTCTTATCCTAAGATACTTGCAACGTAGGCATTGTTCTCTTTTTTTGTTTGTTTTAATGTTTACTTATTTTTGAGAGACATAGAGGCACAGCGTGAACACGGGAAGGAGCAGAGAGAGAGGGAGACACAGAATCGGAAACAGGCTCCAGGCTCTCAGCTGTCAGCACAGAGCCCGACGCGGGGCTCGAACTCACAGACCGCGAGATCATGACCTGTGCCGAAGTCGGAAGTCGGAAGTTCAACCGACTGAGACACCCAGGCGCCCCGGGCATTGTTCTCTTAATCAAAAGGTAGGTTTGTCTTAACCCCTTAAGCCCTGTTCGAGGTGCTTGCTTCCTCCAAAGATCTTCGCCATTTCCGCCACCTCCCCCCCTTGACTTGCTGCATTACTTCACTTTCATTAAAAGTTCTGGACCTAGATAGGTCATGGGTGACCTAGATAGCTGATGACTGAGAGAAAAGAAACTCGCAACTCCAGTCTTCGGATGTAGATAAAGAAAGCATGGTCACAAACCCCTCTGGTCCTTACCCAAACTTGAGTTCCATCAAAAACGGCTCTTGGAGCATCTGGGTGGCCCAGTCCGTTAAGTGTCCAATTTCAGGTTGGGTCATGATCTCGTGGTTCGTGAGTTCAAGCCCCGTGTTGGGCTCTGGGCTGACAGCTCAGAGCCTGGAGCCTGCTTCTGATTCTATGTCTCCCTCTGTCTCTGCCCCTGCCCCACTCATGCTCTGTCTCTCTGTCTCTGTCTCTCTCTCTCTCTCAAAAATGATTAAAAATTAACAATTTTTTAAAAATAAAACAAAAAAAACAGCTCTCTCCCCAGAAAGCTGATGACATGTTTCTAAAAATAATTTGCATTCTGATCTGTACAGTATAAGAGGACTCTCTCTCAACATTACCTAGGAACAAGGAGGAGATGACTGAGATCAAGCACCCTGAGCCCTTCAGCCTCCTTACTTCTTAACTCTATTACCTAAGAAATTTTCTCTAATCTCTCTCGGCTTTAACTTCTCTAACTGCAAGTTAGATAAAGACGAATCCAGCCCCCGCAATTTTCATAGACATTTTTCCGTAATCCATTAACAGTTATTTATGAAAATGCTTTCACTCATAGGAAAAAATCCATAAAGACAAGATAATAGTATTCACATTCCCACACACGTGTAGGAAACAAGTTGCTGCTTATGGTCATTAGCCTGTGCTGGGCTGAGTTTCACCTGAGTTGGGAAACCTAGTTCTACCATCTGGGGCACTTCTTTTCCTATTTGGCTTGTGGAAGACCGAAATAGAGGCATCGTTGATGAACTCTTGAGGTGGTATGGGGGAGAGGCAACAGATATTGGGTTGGGAACAAAGGGGATTCGCCCTGTCAGCCATCCAGATGTATTTTAAAGCTCTATTAATTAAAACCGCATGATCTTTAGTAAAATAAAATGGGAACCCCTTAAGTAGGTCTATGCATATATGAAAATGGTTGGCAATACAAACTGATAGAGAAGGAAGGAAATATTTAAGAAATAGCATTGGAATAGTTATTCATGTATGAAATATTAAATTTAAAATATTAAAATAAATTAATTTAATTTAAAAGTTAAATATTTAAGTTTAGCTATACATAAAAATCATTTTCACAGGGATCAAAGAAAAGGCCAAGTTTCAAATATAGAACATCTTTATAATCCCAGAATAGGGAAGGATTTCATACATGAGACACACAAGAGCTGTGTGGTAGCAGGGTCTGGACCGGAGAAAGCCACAGGAAACAGGGGATGTCTGACAGACCTGAGAACAGGAGAGCCCCCCAAACAGCTCATGGATACTCACTGGAAAGCATGAAGAGCCCATCCATTGAAATGGAGAAGAGTGTTGTCCAATGCAACAGGCGCCAAGTACAAGGGCCCTTGGTAAAGTCTGAAAAGGACTCAAGCAGCACAGACAGTTCGAAGTTGTAAAGACAACCAGACCAAAGCTGTCTTTTGAGACAGAATTCTACAGTGGGGTCAAGTACTGAAAATACAATAGAAAAAAACAGAAATGCAGCAGGCATCTCATAATATGAGAATGCTATGCCTGTTTCTCTGTTTTTTTTTAATGAATACATTATGATAATGAGAAAGTGTATTTTTTATATTTGGTCCCAAGCAAAAAGTTTGAAAACCATATTGCAATAACTTTCCAAAATCTTTTTTTTTTAATGTTTATTTATTTATTTTGAGAGAGAGAGGAAGAAAGAAAGAAAGAAAGAAAGAAAGAAAGAAAGAAAGAAAGAAAGAAAGAGAGAAAGGAAGAAAAGAAAAGAAAAAGAGAGAAAGAAAGGAAGGAAGAAAGAAAAGCGTGTGTGTACGTCAGGGAGAGGGGCAGAGAGTGGGAGAGAGAGGAGTCCAAACAGGCTCCCTACTCTCAGGGCAGAGCCTGATGCAGGGCTTACGGTGAGATCATGACCTGAGCAGAAATTAAAACTTGCCGAACTGCCTGAGCCACCTAAGACTCTCTTTCTAAAATCTTTTTAGTTCTAATCTTCCTTACTCTGCCTTCTGAATTATGTTCTTGAAACTCTCAGGGGGTTTTTACTTACCTACCTACAGACATTTAGGCCCGTATTTCTCCAAGTGAGATCCATTGATATAGTGCGCCCAAATCACCTGGGGTACTTTTCATTCGATGCAAATTGCTCAGGCCCCTTCCTACACCTATGGAATCAACACCTTGGAGAGAGGCTCAGGAATCTGCATCTTAAACAACTCTCCCCTGCTGTATTCATGGGTGCACTATAGTTTGAGAAGCTTTAAGCCCTGAAAACTTAAATATGACCCAAATAGGCCCACACATCCACCCACTAGGGAATTAGGCACCATAAAATAAGGACAAGGAGGCGCCTGGGTGGCTCAGTCAACTAGGCATCCCACTCTTGATCTTGGCTCAAGTCAGTTAGTGAGATTGAACCCCAGGTCAGACTCTGCACTGACAGGGGGGACTCTGCTTGGGATCTCTCTCTCCTCTCTCTCTGCCCCTCCCCTGCCCTCAAAATAAATAGATAAACTTAAATAAAAGTTTATATAAAATATAAAATGTTTCAGTGGTACAGGTAGGAAGAAGTGAGGGGGTGTTATTTTCTGGTCTCCTAACCCTAACCTCCTGGGCAAGCTCAACACATTGGGAGCATTTTCGTTTCAAGCAATAGATCCTGATGACAATGGAGACTGAGTTTCTACCTGTTCTGGCTTAAATCTACTTGGAGACATAATAACATATGCCCCTCTGTTTGGCCTTTTTAGTGGAGGGTCCTGTGATCATCAAGTGTCCCAACTCTGGACTAAATAGAGGTTTAATGAACCAATGCAGAAATGCCAAGTAGCTTTTTGATATGTCAATCAAGAAAAGATGTGGAAGACAATGAGCCATTCTATCCTGGGACAAAGAGTGAGAAGAGACATTCTCTCTCAACCCTGTTTCCGTGTTAAGACACCACATGACTGGATGTAATTTTGAGTCTTTGAGCAGAGGATGAGGGTAGATGATGGTATTTTTCTGGAGTCCTTTCATTGTGTTCCTGGTGCCTTGTATTATTGCAGCTTGTACGACCTCCCTCGGTTATGACATACATGTTGGTTTTTTAGTAAAGCACTGAAAATGTGTAATTTGTTTCCATATTAGTATGTCAAGTAATAAGGCCTCATCACCCAGAAGAAGGGTTCAAGTAAAGGCTCAATAATTTGTATTTTTAGCAAGACTCCCATAAAATTTTGTAGGAAACTCTAGACTAAATGGAAAATCTGCTGAAGGTAATAAGCAATATATAGTTTTTAAATTTCAACAATTATTCTGGTCAAAGTGAAGTCAGGTGTTCAAGCTGCCATTGCACCTTTCACTTGTACAGTATGTGACCCTTGCAGGTCAAATTTATTGCATAATAAAGGAAGCAACTCTGATAGGGGTTATTTGTATTTGTATATTTACCTGGTGCCAGCTGATGATGAAACTCACTTTATCCAAGTCTCTCCAGCGAAGAGCAGCACTAAAATAATTTCAAACAGGAGCCCTCTGCTAAGCAGTCCCTGGCAAACTGGGTGAATGACATTCCTGCCTCAGTTCAATCCCTTTTAAAAATAACACAGGGAGTTATTCACTACTTCATCGGCCTGTGCTGTTGCCTGAAGGCTTCATCTGCCTAGGCTGTGCTAGGCCATTACTTGACATTGCCTGCCATGGTGTGGTTCCACTCCAGGTTTCTGAGGCCTTCTTAGGGTCCAGGTGTTGACTACATAGATCCCCCAATCACAGAAGGCATGTCTTTGGTCTTCAACATCTCCCCTACTTATATTTCAACCGTTCCAAAGGTTAAAGCAGCTGAGCTTTCTTGCCCCGTCCTGGCAGGGCCACCCTTCCAGCTCCTGCACGTATTTACCAACCTGGAAGTTCTCTGAATTTCATCACTGAGGATTTTTATGGAGGCTTCATTACACCGGCATCATTGAGTAAATCATTGGCCTTTTGTAGTTGATTCGATCTCCAGCCCCTCTCTTCTCCCTGTAGGTCAGGAGGTGGGGCTGAAAGTTCCAACCCTGTAGTCATGAAGTTGGTTCCCATGGGCAATCAGCCCCCATCCTGCTGTCATCTAGGGGATTTCCAAAAGTCACCTTATTGACAGAAACGCAGGCATAGTTGAAGAGACTTTTTGTGAATAACAAAAGACATCTTCACCTTACTCACTCTGGAGCTATTTGAGGAAAAAGGCCAAATATTATGACAAAAGATGTTTCCATTGCTGTAATAACTTAGGAAATTACAAGGATTTGGGAAGTTGTGAGCCAAGAATCGTGGTTAAAGACCAAAGCATAGATTTCTGATTATATCACATTATCACTCCTCTCTACCAGGAATGACACAAGTTAATCATCAGAGACAACTCTAGACCTTTGTCACCCCAGAGTCAGCACAGGAATCTACATAACAAATTTTACTAACTAGTTCTTATCTTCAACGGGCTCTCGCAGTATCTACCTTCTCACAGTTTGCCATCCTGGAAACTCAAAAATTTTTTCTTTTGTCTTATCATTTCTCTGAAAATTTACTGTTCTCTTGTTGTGATGCTATGTAAACTCAACGTCTAACCACCCTTTGAACTTCTCATCACTGAGTTTTGCCACATCTATGCACGATGTTAGTAAACTTCTGTTTGTTTTTCTCTTGATAATCTGTCTTTTATCAGTCTAATTAAGGGCCTCATTAAGAGAGTAGGAGGGTAGAGAGAAAAAGTTTGTTTCCTCCCCTACAATATTGGTGATGGAAAAATGAATCTTGAAAAGAAAGAGAGTTTTATTTGAGCCCAAGTTAGGATAACTCCCTAGGAAACACAATCTTCACAGGGAAGAAAGTGCTCTAGAGAATGTTCTCAAGGTTATATACTTTTTTTACATATTGTGAAATCTCAAAAAATTATAGATTCACGTATAGATAGGAATAATGAGTTTTAATGTCAAGGAACTCAGGGAGTAGGATCAATACCTTAAGGATAAGATGGTTTTCCTTTAGACCACTCATTTACAAGCTTGGCGGGCCATGTATCAGGCTTTTGGTTTAGACAAAGTTTAGGTACAGTCATGCTGACTTATAAAGAATTCTAAGATGGCCGCCCTTAGAGTCAGAGCTTTAGAGAGTTTTCTCTCTCATCATAATGAAAGTGTAGACTCCTTTAAATGTGAAAATGTAATTTTTATATTTTCCCCTTTCTACATAAGAAAAATGGAATTCAAATGTCTACACTTCACATCCTGAGAAGATCTGAGAATTAGGCCACCAGCCACACTTACTTTCCCAGTTCTCAAGGAAAGACAGATTCATTTTTCAGTTGCTGATGATCAGAATTCTGGGTTTCAGGGACTACCTAGAAAGAGGCAACAATTTGAAAGATAGAACCAGAGGGAAATGAAAAGAAATGGGGAAAGATTTCCTCAGGTCTAACAAGGAAAAGTAGGAGAGTGAGGTAGGATGGCTCCGTGGGTTTAGATACATGGTTTTATTTACAAAGGGCCATCCCGGCATGCCCTGCTTAAGAATGATCTTCATTAAAACCTGCTAACAGGATAGATCTTATGTTAGCTGTGCTTGTCAAAAAAAAAAAAATAATAATAATAATAATAAAGAGAATGGAAGGAAACTCAGCGGTGATTGATATGTTTAATGCATAGGTTAATGGTTTCATGGGCATATACTTATCTTTCAACTCATCAAATTGTATGCATTGAATACGTACAGCTTCTTGCATGTTAGTCATACCTCAACAACAACAACAAAAGAACAATAATCATCATCTGGTGATGGCCTAGGTCTCAAGTCCCATTTAGGGAATTGGTCCAATGGTCTCTGATAACACAGTAAATGGGCAACCTCCCTGTTTCTGAACCCCCAACAATGCCCCAGGGCATGTGGAAATCCAAGGAAAGATGTGGGGGGAGGGGAGTGGCTAGAAACCTAGGTGAACAGAAATTTCTTGTATATACCTATACTTGTCAGAGAAGAATAAATTGAAAGATCCTGAAACCCTCTAGGCAAAGGCAATATTAATAACATCATTTAACTTTAGCATTACTATGATCTGCTCAAAACTGATCAATAATACCACTGAGGTGGTAACTGAGGTATTCATTGATCAATTAAACTGATTAAATTTTCTTTCTCTTTCTTACTGCCTTTATATTACTGAGGGAAAAAATCTCATACACCATATTTTTATCATTTTTATCATTAAGAAAATTTAATGATACATGATGTGTAGTTCACTATTGAAATAACATGGTTAATGGAGTTGAAATGACTAGGATGAAGGCTAACGGAGAGGAAGACTCAAGGATCTGTGTACTTGGAGCTGACAATACACTCAAAGGAAAGAAGCAAAATAGCTGGGCCATGTTTTTCTCCAGGTTCAACACGAGACACCAGGGTTATGAAGGAGGCGGGAACCTAGAGCAAAAGCACTGTCTTAGTGGGTGGGGCAGTGCCCTGGTGGCTGAGTCTTTAAGTATCCAACTTTTCCTCAGGTCATGATCTCACAGTTTGTGAGTTCAAAACCCCCATCAGGCTCTCTGCTGTCAGCACAGAGTCTGCCTGGGATCCTCTGTCCCCCAATCTCTCTGCCCCTCTTCTACTTGCATGCGAGTGTGCTCTCTCTCTCAAAAATAAGTAGGCAAAAAAAGAAGAAAAAAAAGCACTATCTTGGTGGAAAAAAATCATGCATGTCTCAGAAAAGAGGAGAAAATGTCAAGACTTGTTTTAATGAACATGAAACAACAAAAAGCAAGAGAAAGAAAGTCTTAACACAAATAAGCATGGAGTTGAAACTACTAAGGACCAAGTACCTGCTCCTTTGCTCCAAACTCAAACAAAAATGACCTAAGAAACAAAGAACTAACAGAGTTTCTGAGGTCAATTATCTCTCATCTGAAATCAAAGAGAATACTGAGCAGGTCAAGGGCAAAAGCTTCAGAGAGTGAAAGACTGCTTGACGCATTGCCTCTACTAGAAATGGGTGGCCTCAGGGAAGTCACAGGGCAGTGGAAGAAACACAGTCATTGTTTACTTCTTAGCCCATTGTTTTGCAAGCTCCAGTTGACAAAATTGTTTTAAATGTAAATGAAGCTCTGAAATTACTTGTCCAAGCCTCCTCTTGATTTTCCCCTGATGTGTTTTTAGACTTGATTTTAGACTTGAGAGCTTGTTAGCAGTACAGCATAGCATCTCGAAGCCTGTAACATGGACTGTTTTTGGTCGGATCAAAAGTCACCTTGGGTATCTGTCCAATCCTAGTATTTTTTTCTGTTGACTTCTCTAAGATGTGTTATTCAGTGAAGGACTAGAAAACAAAAGGAGAAAATCATAACACGAATAAACATGCTGTCAAACGGGCTACTTCCTGTCCTAGATCTCCAGAGTAAGGTTCTTTGGCATTTATTCAGGCCTGGATTTGCCTCTCTGGCTGCCTACTCCCACTCTGGTCCTAAGGGAAAAAGTGTAAAGTGTTGTATTAAACCATGAACTTCACTCCTTTGCGTCTCTGTTTCCTCATCTATAAATTAGGTGTGAAAATGTATCCCTGGCTACTGTTGCGCCCAAATTCTGGATCCCAAGAAGACTGCTGGGGAGCCGAGACTGATGCAAACACAAGCTCGAGCTCGGACTCTTGCACCTCCCGACGCAGCGGTGCAGTGACAAGAGCCCTGAGCCAGGTTTACACAGGCTTTTTATCAGGGTTCCAGTACACTTTTTGGGCGAGAATGGGGATGCTTTGAATTGATTGATTGGCATTTTCGCGGGCTAGTTTCTGACTGAGTATTTCATATTTGGCGGGCACGGGCTAGCTATGGATTGGCTTAGTTTGGGGGTCCCGCGCAGATTCAAATGGTCAGCACGCGTGGGCTGGACACTGATTAGTTTTGCTAGGGGCTATTCTAGGTATCTGACCCCTGTGGTTTCCCTGGAACTCAAAGTGGAGGCAGGGTCTGCTAATCAGGGTCCAGTCCCACCCGGGGTGGTGACAGGGTCTGCTAATCTGGGTCCGGCCTCTTGGCTACTCTGTTTCCTGGAACCCAGGGCAGAGTCCAGGGTGACTTGTTTTCCTGGAACTCGGGGCCCAGAACTACTCTAAGATGGAACTTAAACCAAAATGGAGTGGCCTTAGCCCTAACAGCACTATACTTTCACAATATGGCAATTCTCTAACACAGCAAACAGGGTTCACAGCAATCACAGCAAACGGGCCAGGAGTCTAGTGCATTCCTAAGTCTCTAAATCTAATACCTAACAAGATTTAACACACAGCAACTTAGTCTAATACATAGCAAACTAAACAGGCCTCACAGCACCCCAAGAAAAGTTTCACAGTGTTCACAGCAAACAGCAATCAAAACAGAATTCTCAACAATCATAACCCTTACAAGGTTCCCAGTAAGCAGAAGTCTGGGGCACACTATCTCTAACACAGTACCCCTCTATGTTTAGCAGAAGAGAGAAGTGGCTTCAAACTAATGCAAGGGGGTCACTTAGGACAAGAAACTTAAAAATGCTCTCTTCAGCTACCTCACAAAATGGATGGGAGAATTAAAGGGGGATAAGTTACCTTGTGACTTGGGGGAACCCAATTAAAGGCATCCCTGTTTTCCTTAGTCATGTTATGATCTATCACATAGAGAACCCCAATACCACATTTATTAGTGATAAAACTACTATTGAAAAAAATGGCTTATGATTGCAAGTAAATAGAATTCCAAATATAGAACCCAAGAATTAAAAGGACTTACCCACCCAGCACTGGAATACTACAGAACCCACCTCCGTGCTCCCCCTTCCTCCTTCCCAGTAAACACGTGGAATGGAGGAAAAGGACAAAATTTCTGGTTCTAGTGGGTGGCTTGCCCCCAAGAGGAAGAGGGTACAGTTTAGCTGAACATGGCCAGTCTACCCTTACCAATCCTTCCAATCTATTAGATCATCCCTTTTTTTCTCAGGAAAATCAAAACAAGGGACAGGAAGAACCACAAGTATCATACAAATAAAGACATCTCTATATGGAAGGGCACATTAGGAACAGAGAAAAGGCATTTCCTTCACCATCTCACCAATCCATCTTATCACACACACCCCCCCACACACATATTAATTATAAAGGCGTTAGAAGAAAATATGGAATAAAACACGATGGAGTATTAAAGAGAAGTAGAAGCCATACACAGTAACCTACATTTCTAATTTTCTCCTTATGAGGGAATGGTAATCAAGATTTCCACAGGGTAAACTATCTGGGATTATTCTATTATTTCATTTATTATTTATTTGGATAGGTTATTATTGGGCATTGTGGAATGAAGAACTCCAAGGGAAGGGCACCATTTGGTGGTTAAAGAGGTGTAGCTTCGTTTTACACGGCAAATTAGTGACACAGAGCCTATCTGTTACAATTGCAAAAACAGCCTCATTATTTGCAACCATATTACCTAAAGGGTGTGCTTGAAATAAAATGGCACTTACAGTACAGTATTTGTCACATCTTAAGGATAACCATAATCATTTTTGGGCTGGCTTTGTTGTCATTAGGCATAAATGCGAGTAATTCACATAAGTTCTAGTGATCACTATATTTTTAAGAGGTTAAATCTGATTTTTAGTTTTATCTCTTCTTACTCTGTCAATTTGTTATCATCTATTGTTCTAACAATAGTTCCCCATTATCACGGAGACACAGCAAAGAGCATCATTAACTACCAGAATTCCCTCAATTCATGTTCCGTATTCCCACAACTGCCTCCGCTTCTGTGCCCTCCACATCTGCTGTGGTAGGTGGACGTTTAAGAAGCCCTCGAGGATCTCCAACTTCTGGCATTCGCATCCTTGTGAATCCCTTCCCCGTGAGTGTGGGCTGGGCCTAGTAACTTGTTCCTAATGGCTAAAATATCAAAAGGGAAGTTATGTCCCTTTCACAATTAGACTTCTATCTTGCCAGCACTACCTCTCTTGCTGGCACTTCCTCTAGCCTTCTTGTGTGCTTCTTCTGATGACACCAGTGCCATTCTCTGAAATGTTCTATGGAGAAACCCAATCGCAGTGAGCCAAGGGAAGCATCCAGTCAGCAGCCAAGGAGGAATCAAGGCCTCAGTCCAACAGAGAGGAACGAAATCCTGCCAACAACCATGACATTGACCTTGAAAGGGATTCTTCCCAGCCAAGCCTCGAAATGCCTCCAGCCTGACTGACCCCTTGATTGCAGCACTGTTAAAGAAACTGAAGCAGAGGTCACCAGGTGGCACTGGCTTTGTCAGAGGAACTAACATCTGCCCTGCTTACCTCACCTGAAGATAACTATCCGCAAAAGCACTTTTGTTAATTTCCAAAGAGGTGTATAAATCATATGAAAACAGATGAAACTGCAATCGTCTGTCCTGGAGAATTGCTGACAAGGTGTAATCAGTCTAAGTGAGAACTCAGAGTTAAGGAATCTGTGAACAAAAGAAAGTTGTGCAACTCTAACAAATGCAGAGGCATAAATCATCTGTAAATACAGGGTCACATTTAAAGAAGCTCTCTGAAGTAGCCAAAAAGAATTATTTTAGCAAAAGATCATTAAAAAGAAATTGCATTCTTTACTCCAAATGCTGAGGAACACTAACAGGATGCAATGCATGACCCACATGGACCCTCAACTCCCTCCACTCCGCCGATTTCTTGCATCCTGATAAAGTTCCAGAACTTTTCACACACTTTATTACCAAACACTTTCTTTAAATCTAGTTCTGAATAACTTGTGTTTTCCCTCTTCTCAATGCACCTGTTTTCTTTCCAAACAAGTAAGAATTCTTTTTTTTTTTTTTTTTTTTGGTCTCTTTGTTTTGTTTTGATGGGAAAGGAAGCAGAAAAGAGAAGGAAAACTGAACTAAACAACACGAGGTTATCCCTAGCTACATGCTATCAATGAAAGGTTAATAATTTTTACCTCTGGAGACAAAACCAACACCTTCCCCTGCTTCAATCTGGGGGAAAGTTTGTGCCTGAGGATAGACTAAAACTAACAAACAAAAAAATAGGGATACTGTGTGTAGGTCTTGAAGCCTGAGCTTTCCTGTAAGTTTCTAACTCACTATTAAAATAACTTCATTCGTTGCTGACTTTTGCAGATCTGATGCATGACGCTATGTGACTGTGCTAGTTATTAAGTTATTGTCTCTCAGCTCCAAAACACCTTTTTTAAAAATCTTGTAAATATTCATTTATTTTTGAGAGAAAGACAGAGACAGAGTGTGAGTGGGGGAGGGGCAGAGAGCGAGGGAAACAGAGAATCCGAAGCAGGCTCCAGGCTCTGAGCTGTCAACCCAGAGCCCAATGCAGGGTTCAAACCCAAGAACAGCGAGATCATGACCTGAGCTGAAGCTGGACACTTAATTGAATGAGCCACCCTGGCGCCCCAAAGTACCATAATATTTTAGAGTTTATCTTAGTATTTTTCAAGCAGAACATGAAACTGAAAAAACTTTGTCATAGTTACAATAATGTGAGAATACACACAAAATGTAAACACATTTTGAAGCTAGAACTTTACAGACAGGTTATATGTACTGCTATCTGTAAGGGCCTTGAGGGTAGGGACCAGACCTTATATTAAGTTCAAGTTTCTGGAATATTTTAGGATCTCAATATATATCTTTAAAAATACAAAAAAAATTAATAATGTGCTGTCTCTTAAATGGGTCCTCTGATATGCCCCCCAGCAACTGATACAATGACAGAAGTCCTAGACTTTCCTTTTATTTTCATAACTCTATCTTCTGGCTTCCTTTTTCAGACTGGATTTTCTTCCTCCCTTCACAGTATGCTCATTTTTTTTTTGTAAGCCTCTTTCTTTTAATCCTTGGAGGAAAGGTTTACTATGTCTTCATTTTCATCACAAAGAATTCACTTTTACCAAAGAATTTGAAAGCAATGTACTTTTTTAAAAACATTTTTGTTATTGAGGTAAAATTTCACTAGGGTGAAATGCACATATCTTAAATGTATGATTTGATGGATGTTCCTAAATGCATACACCAGGTTGTGTTATGACTTCTCTGGGCCCTAAGTACTTTTGCATTCATGGGCCTCTTTCTTTATACAAAATGTTAAGAATTATATTTTACGGGGGCACCTGGGTGGCTTAGTTGGTTGGGCGTCCGTCTTCAGTTCAGGTCATGATCCACTAATCCAGAGTTCAAGCCCCACATCAGGCTCTGTGCTGGATCTGGAGCCTATTTCAGATGCTGTGTCTCCCTCTCTGTCTGCCCCGCCCCCCACTTGTGCTCTGTCTCTCTCTCTCTCTCAAAAGTGAATAAACATTCAAAAAAAAAAAGAATTATATTTTATGATCATGTTGGTAGAACAATCAATATAATCCAAGATACATGCATTGTTGCTATATTCATTTTATGTTTCTAATTTTAAAAGAAATTAAAATGAAAATATTTTCATGACCCCTAAAAATCTCCTGGGTCCTAGGCACTGTCCATTTGGTCCCCACCGCCAAAGGCAATCATTCTTGGCGATTTCTGTCTCCATATTCTTGAGTTTTCTATAAATACAATCACAGTTTGTACTCTTTTATATCTGAGTTCCTTCATCAACAAATTTTTGCGATCCATTCCTTTTTATTGCTGAGTAGTTTTCATTTCATAAGACACCATAATGTGTTTATCAATTCTCCTATCAATGGTCATTTGGGTTGTTTCCAGTTTGGGACTATCCTGGATAAAACTGCTATAAACATTCTTGTCTAAGTCTTTTTGTGGATATTGAGTTTTTGTTTTGCTTGAAAATTCACCTAAGAATGGAAATACTGAGTCCCAGGAATGGAAAATACTGATGCATTGTTTAATTTATAAGAAATTACCAAATTGATTTCCAAAGTAGTTTTACCACTTTATGCTACCATGTATGGGTGTGTGGGAGTCATGTTGCTTCATGACTTCATGCAACATTTGATCTTTTTAATTCTAAACATTCTTATGGGTGCAAAATGGCACCATATTGTGCAATTTTCTTCCCTGAAAATTTTAAAGAGAAGCACTAAAAAATGAAGTTTACATTGTCCTATCCAATATTGAACTTGAAAAACACCCTTTAGACACGTTTTGTTCAAGATTCTTCTCACCAATACCTAATACCTAAGGAGTCTCATTTCCTCCTTAATTGTTATCCATCAGCTTCTCCTCTAGATTTTGGCCATAGTAAACATCAGACCATTGGTTATTTTAATGAAAGCAGTTTCAGGAAAGTGGGTAGGGGCAAAATCTAGAACGTAATTGTTTGGATGCTACATATTAAGCTGTCTTCATGTTTTTATAAAGAAAACAATCCGCTCACCACAGCAATAATTAGCAATGTAAATTTTACTGATTATCTCATAGGGGAGATAGATGAAGCCATTTATATTGCATAGGTCACAGAATTTTCTAGAAAATTCCTTGTTAGACTTCTCTCTAATCCCTCCTCCCCCTCCACCCAACTATCGGTTACCAACTGTCCCTCTTATTCAACTTCTATCTCTCTAGTCTGCATATTCCACTTGGTCATGAATACTGTCTTCAATTTGAGAATGGTTGCCATTCATTATTGAGGAGAAAAACAAGCCATAGACGGACTGCCTTCCTTTAGTAGACAATGAAGGATTATATTGGTAAAAAAGAAATGTTCTGTTACATTGGTTTTCTTTCTTTCTTTTCTTTCTGAATTACCTTTGGTGGCTTGAATACTTCATATAAAAAACACTTTCTTGTACGTAATAGTAAAGTCAAGGAAAAGTCCACCCATCAGCTTTCATAAAAAGATCTTGGTAAACAGAAATATATTTAAATAAAAAAAATAAAAACAGTCTACCACCACTATTACCACATATGCAAACCTCACTGTTACTGCTGTTAAACTATTTGGAAATCTGCTATAACATCGTGTTCCCTTACCTTTACCCTGCACAATTATGAATGGTTGTTCTGTTGTACCATCATGGAGATGTATGGTTCTTTGGAATGTATTGTAGCTGTCCCCTCCATCATAGCAGGAAAAGTAATTACCTTTATGGGTGTTTATAACAAGAAAAATAATAACAACTTATGCTCTCAGCCCACCATGGAAAAAATACGCAACACCAAGGAGTCTTGTAGTTTCCTCTTAAAATCTGTATATGAGAAAATACACCTGGGTGGAATTTAAAAGGACATCAAAAAAGAAGGTATTATTCTCTGCAGAATAAAGGAGAGGCAGATTGGATTTAGCTGAAAGCTATCTATTGTCTTTGGGTATTATTTTTTATATTCATCTTACTACTTTATTCTTTTTTTAAATCCAAAAAAAGTGTGTGTGTGTGTGTGTGTGTGCGCGCGTGTGCGTGTGTGTGTTGCCTTAATATCTTGGTTTGAAATTGCTATTGCTTAGACTTGTACAGGTAAAAGTAAACCTTGAGTAATACAGCTATCAATTGTTAGTTGAGTAATAAAAGCTATTCAATGGGGTCTTTGTAATCCTGGGATTTAGCGTTCCCTCTCCTCTGTTAGTAATGCTATATTTATTGAGCATTTAATATGAACTCAATAGGGATAGTACAGATAATAATTCTTGTGAGTTTCCAGTTCTTTGTCTCAGTCTGAGTTTGATGAAAACCAAGTAATCCAGTTATTGCAATACAGTATGTTACATGGGAGGTTCTTCACTCAGACTGGGTCTGGAGCTTGGGATGAGAAATATTAAGGAAGGTTTTCAGTTTTTCTGGTCCAGGAAAGATTAGATAGATAGATAGGTAGATGATACCAAAGTCTTACATGATGGATGGATTTTTTTCCTAAATATCTAATCTTTGCTCCCTAATCATTGATTGACTGATTCATTTCTTCTTGATGGAATTCTAAGGTATGTTAAACTACCATTACATCTTATAATGTTTATTTACACAAATGGGAGTTTCCTTTTCAGTTCCATTCATTTTTGCATTTTTATGCTGTGTCTAAACTTTTAATTAGCACAATTTTATAATGTTTTGATATCTGGAAGGCCTAGTCCCCCTAAATATTCTTCTTTATAAAACTTTCCTTGCCATTCTTACCAGTTTTTTCACATGAATTGTAGGATTGTTTTGTCAAGCACTTCCCTCCCCAGTCTTGTGGGGAATTGGATAAGGGTTACATTAAATCCACATGTTAACGTGGGCTGAATTGACACATTTCTACTCTTCAGTCTTTTCAGGATTGGACTTTTTTTTTTATAAGAAGCAAAGATTTATCCATATTATCTTAGAAAATTAGGGGTTCACCTTAAGAAGTAATGGAGACATTTGTTTATATTTTGTATATACTTCTGAAGTTTGCTATTCCCCTCCTCATGGCACAATTCTTCTTTTTTTAAGTTATCTAGGATATTTTAGGTATTTTGGTTGCTGTCACGAATAGGATTACTTTTCCTTTATATTTTCCTTATAGAGGTATTTTTTAAGATTTCATTTTATTCAACCACTTTACCAGTCCTGTTATTTCTTTTTTTTTCTTTTTTTCTTTTATTTATTTTTGAGAGGGGTGGGCAGAGAGAGAGGGAAAGAGAATCCCAAGCAGGCTCTGCACCATCAGGTATAGCCCAAAGCAGGGCTCTATCTCAGGAACCTTGAGGTCATGACTGAGCTGAAATCAAGAGTCAGCCAGATATTTAACTGACTGAGCCACCCAGACACCCCAAGTCCTGTTATTTCTAGGTTTTTCTATGGATTTTTTGGAGCTTCTATGAAAACAAAATCATTTTCTTTTTTTTTTTTAATTTTTTTAAACATTTATTTATTCTTGAGAGACAGAAAGACAGAGCATGAGCAGGGGAAGGGCAGAGAGAGAGGCAGACACAGAATCCAAAGCAGGCTCCAGGTCTGAGCCGGCAGCACAGAGCCCGATGTGGGGCTCGAACTCACAGACCGTGAGATCATGACCTGAGTCGAAGTCGGCCGCTTAACTGACTGAGCCACCCAGGCACCCCACAAAATCATTTTCAAATAATGACTATCTAGACTCCTTTAATTAAGCTGTTTTCAAACCAATTCCTGTGGAGGCAGCATGTGAGATGGGAAAGTGGAAGTGAAGGCAAGGAATCCAGATAAGAAATTATGGTTGATCAGGGGGCGCCTGGGTGGCTCAGCTGGCGAAGCCTCTGGCTCTTGATTTTGGCTCAGGTCATGATCTCACGGTTCATGAGTTCAGCCCTGCAGTGGGCTCCACACTGTCAGTATGCGCTGTCAGTGCGGACCCTGCTTGGGATTCTCTCTCGATCTCTGCTCCTTCCCCACTCGCACATGTCTGCTCTCTCTCTCTCTTTCTCCTTCCCTCTCAAAATAAAGTTTTAAAAACTTAAAAAAAAAAGAAAGAAATTATGGTTGTCAAGAACTGAAGCAGATTGATTAGGGTTGAATGGAGAGGATGGATTAAGAGAAAATCAGAAGGTGGAAAGGGCAGGACTCCGTGATTTGGGGTACGGGACTAGGAGGATGACTTCTAGACTTCATCTTTGACTCTGTAGAAATAGAATTACATAGACAATTTTTTTGTGGAAAAGAATTGAGTTACTCAGGTAACTCAGGGATTAGCAGTTTATTGTGTGTTTATGAGTAAAAGTAAGGATACCAGATTTCTGGGCTACATAGCCTGGCATAGTTTGGGACAGTAAGGTAGGTAAGCCAGGTGTCCTTGTTCTTGCAGCAGCTTGATGGGCCCTTGCATTTATGGTGATGGCTTCTCTCTGTTCCTGTGTTATTACTCGCAACTATTGCACCCTCTGCCTCAGGTTTACTACTTACTCATAGTTTCTGTTTACTCAGGGCTTCTGTGTACTGTATTCTGAGTGTCTTTGGATTCTGCTCCTGCTACCATCTGCCTGGCCCTTTCCTCAGACCTACAGTTCAAATTTCCTAGGATGAGAATTGCTCTAACCAAACATTGTCCCTATTATAATTGAGTTTTCCTACCAGGGCACTTAATAGGCAGCTGATCAGTTTCTGGAATGGCTGCCTCTAGGCAGGTGTCCACTCTTCATCCAGTCGACTGAGGCAACCTATGGATAGGGGAAACACCTAGGACTTTTATACTCAGCAAGATCTTTGGGGGAAGGTGCTCACCATCACCAACATAGAAGAGGCCTGTGGACATAGCCACAACCGAAGTTTATTCTACCTGCTACTACACTACAGAAGGAAGAATGGGTTGCAGAAGCGAGAGGGATGAGGAGTCACCAGTAAGGTTTTGGTAAAGTTTCATTAGAGCAGCTTATAGTACGTCTGCATAGATACATCCTGTGGGCTGTGGGAAATTCTGGCCTGAAGTGTGGGACCTTGCGCAGTATTTTTCAGTAGGTACTACTACTCTCTTGCAGTACCTACTATATTATAATAAGTAATGAGCTTGTTTCAAAACACCAGATTATTAGCTACTTGAAGTCAAGGGTTTGGTCTTTTTCATCTTTATATCCTCAGTGCCGGAGATATAGTAAATGCTTACTGATTATTTGCTGAATGAATGCATAGTTGTGGTTTAGAACCTGAACATTAGGAATGTTTCCAAGTAAATTGATAATACGATCATAATATCATGGGATTTTTCCCCGTTTTGTACTTGAAAAATAAGAGAAGGAAAAAGAAATACTTTATCTTTTGATATCTTTCAGTATATATCAATAATTTATAAATCTTAGTTCAACGAGTGTCTTAACGTATATCATCTTTCATATTGTGCTCTTTTTTCCATTTAGGATTCTTATGTACATGGATTTCCAGTGAGGTATTCATATGGTGGATATTTTTATGAACTTCCATTGTTTTAATATATCACTCTACTCAACCATGTCCCAGTTGTTAGATTTTAAGAGATAGTACAGTGTCCATCAACATAAGCTGGTGTAGGTGTATAAACTAACTTTAATCTCAATGTGGAGATGTTTAATTAAAGTCTCTCCACATTCCCTAGATAGCTATACAAGCATTCCAAATAGCTTGGAAATGTACACAAGGGTTTATTAATTAGTTAAGGAATATTAGAAACAATCTTTTTTGGATACAAGTTTTTATTGGTCAAGTGAGTGATGTTCAAGATAGACTGTGTATACATCATCGCCCTTGAACAAGTTGTAAGAATCCAGGAGGCCCACAGGTTTTTACCTTTGGTTTAGTGCCTAAGGTCTAGAGGTCGGTTTTATCTGGTAACTATATCTTCGTGAAAGATTTTGTTCCCTAATAACTAGATTAACTGCATAGCTCCTGAGTCCACCCAACGTGAACTTCTTACTTTTGGTGCAGTTCAGAGTGCCTGAAGCCAGAGATTGTCATCTGCCCTGTTTCTAACAACCAGCTAGCTACATGACTGCTTTTGTGTTTACTTACTTACAAAGGTAGTTTGGCAGAACGTAAGTTTTTTTTTTTTTTCATTTTAATGTATCACCTCGAAGCCTGGTTGTGTGAGAGGAGCATGTGGACACTCCGACTCTCTTTAAATTATCCGATATCTAGTGACCTGATTTTACCCCGACAAGTGTTGAACAAATTGGCTTCTGTCGGTTCACCATAGACTACTTGCAAATGTTCCCTATCATAAATAAGTGACAAGAATGAGATTTTTAAATAGGAAAGTACAATTCCCTGGGGTTAAAGTACAGTCCCTGCATAGAAATCAAATGAGGGCCTCTAAAGGTAAAATGATTCCTTTAAGACTCATACAATTGTTAAGGGCAGGGCTGAGGTTAAACCACAGTATCCGGTAGCCTAGAATGGTGAAAACACATCTCTTCCCTTTTCCAGGGACATCCTAGGTTTCCCAATAGTGGGCTACGTGCAGATGGTGAAGGCTCTATGAGGTTTTGTTGATTAAAATTTGTGTAAAACAAGTCCAAAGGTCGTATACGAGGACCTGAGTTATTTGGAAACTTCATGGGCATTGTTTGGAGGTTTTATTTATGCTTTTTTTTCTTTTCAAGTGTATTAACCTTCGCAACCCCGGTTTCACAATCTAATTTTAACCACGTTAAACTGGAACAGATTAAAGTTACATAATAATGTTCAGCTTCACTTGTAGTTATAAATCAGTCCAGACTGCTACCGTGACTCCTAGCTCCCATCAGTTATACAAAAGTTAATATCCTCAGTGATTTATAGATTCATGAGTTACTTCACTAGACAATTTTAGAGGCCTCAAATATTTCAAAGAAGCCACAAATTAGGTGCCCAGGTTATATACCAAGCTCAGTTTTATAATATATCCAATAATTATATCCTAGCTGGATCCTAACGGGACATTTTTCTAGCTGTCTTCTGTCATCAGTCTGGCTGATCTTGGGTAAATCATTTAACCTCTCCGGACCTTCTATTGTAAGAACTGAGGTAGAAAATCTCTTAAAACAATTTTCATTTCAAGACTTCCCTTCATTTTTCCCAACTTGTGTGCCTCTTAGCATTCATATTTACTTTCAAAGTGTACTCTAGACTCCCGACTTTTTTTTCCAACTTAGATCGGGTATTTTAGAAGGAAACCTGCATGTCCCTTGAGCCTAGAACCAGCCTTCAGAAGACCTAAACTCCCCAGAACCGCAGGTACATCTTAAGAAAAAGAAAATTCTCCTTTTTTACCCAAACTCTAAATGCACTTTTTCTCTATTCATACCTAATTTCAGCTCAGGTCATGATCCCACAGCTCGTGAGTTCAAGCCCCACATCAGGCTATGTGCTGACAGTGCAGAGCCTGCTTCAGATTCTCTTTCTCCTTCTCTTTGCCCCTATGTGGCTCATGTGTGCATGCACATGCTCGCTCTCTCTCTCAAAATTAAATAAATAAATAAATAAATAAATAAATAAAATAAATAAATGTTGTCTTTTCTACTTCTAAGAATGCCTCAAAGGGTAGGTTTGTTCCAAACTCCAACCAATTTTAATATTTCTCCTCATCAGTTTTTCCTCACTCCTATGCTATTTCATTACATTTCTGTTCTTTTGTTTCATTATAAAAATAATCAGCAATAGCTGTAGAAAATTTGGAAATTACAGAGAATTACCAAAAAGCAGGGTAAAACCAGTGATAGCCTACCTACCCAGAGAGAGTCACTGACCACATTTTGACCGTTTCTTTTCGTCTTTTTTTGCTTCTCTGTTGTGACTGCTCATTTTATTCGCCCTGTTGCCTTTCCCTGTATGCCGTCGCAGGCTGAGAAGTCTCAACCTCCCCAAACCACCAGACTGAAAGATCCAAGAACTTGAAAAGGAAATGGAGTTCTGGCAGGTGCACAACAGTCCTCTCCCTTCCAGACCGTTTCCTCCCCAGTTTTTAAAACTACACACGTCTTCAAACACACACACAAGCAAGTTGAAATAAAATGAAACTCTGAATGCCTACCACCTAAATTCAATAATTTTTAACATACCGCAATTTTGTTTTATCTCTATGACCTACACATAACCTTTTTTCTTCAGAATCATTTCAGTGTAAGGAGGCAGACTCAAAACACCGGATCTCTAAATACTTCAGCAAGTATCTTCTAAGAATAAGATATTTTTTAAGATAACAACCATACCATTACTGCCATAAAATTATTATTTTTTTAATGTTTATTTATGTATTTAGGTGGGAGGGGCAGAGACAGAAGATGTGAGAGAATCCTGGTCCTCTACGTCATCAGCCCAGAGCCCAACGGGGGCTCCATCTCACGAACCGTGAGATAATGACCTGAGCCTGAAGCAAGAGTTGAACGCTTAACCAACTGAGCCACCCAGCCACCCCTGTCCTTAAATTATTAAGAATAGTTTTGCGACATCATCTAGCATCCAGTCCATATTCAAATTTCCCCCATTACCACAAGAAGGTATTTTGTTGCTTTCTTTCGAACTAAGATTCAGCCACATATTGGCATACAGTAATCTCCCCTTATCTTTAGGGAATGTGTTCCAAGACCCCCAGTGGATTCCTGACACGGCAAATAGTATCGAACTCTACATATGCTGGGGTTTTTTCCTCTACATACATACCTATGATAAAGTGTAATTTAGTCACCAGGCACAGTAGCAGATCCACAATAACTAATAATAAAATAGAACAAGTATAATAATATACTGTAATAAGAGTTATGTGAAGTGGTCTTTCTCTCAAAGTATCTTATTATACTGTACTTACCTTCTTATGATGACATGAGACAATAAAATGCCTATGTGACGAGATGAGGTGGGGTGAATGACAAGGCACTGTGACATAGCTTTCCGCTACTGTTGACCCGATGATGATTAGCCAGAAGGAGGCTCATATGCTTCTGGAGCGCTGTTAACTGTGGGTAAATTAAACTGTGTAAAGCGAAGCCACAAATAAGGAGGGACTTTTGTATTATATTTACTTATCTCTTCCGTGTCTCTTAATTGAGAATAGCCTCTCCTCCTTCATTATTTGTTTACACGAGCTTTACTTTTTGACGTCAGACTGTGTTTTACGACCATCCTTTAAACTTATTCCCATTTCAGGATTAACACAACACACTGTCTTTCACTTGTACAAGTGCAATTACCTCTCCACTCAAGTTTTGACTCAAGTCTATTCTTTTTTTTTTAATTGTTTAATATCATTTATTGTCCAAATGGCTTACATACAACACCCAGTGCTCATCCCAACAAGTGACCTCCTCAATGCCCATCAGACTCCAGTGCACCCAATGCATGTTGTTGATGAGATTTTTCCTATAGAGCATCCGTATCGCCTTCAATTACAAGCCCACTATTTCAGAGGCCTGCATCCACTGTAGAAGCATGGCTTGAACTGGGCCAACTAGAGTGAATCTCAAGGTTTTTTTAAAAATATTTTTTCAAGTTTTTATTTATTTATTTTGAGAGCGAGACAGAGAGAATGAGACAGAGAGGGGCAGAGAGAGAGGGAGAGAAGATCCCAAGCAGACTCTGCACAGTCAGCTCAAAGCCCGACGTGGGACTTGAACCCACGAACCATGAGATCATGACCTGAGCCAAAACCAACAGTTGGACACTTAACCGATTGAGCCACCCAGGTGCCCCTCAAGATTCTGATGGAAATGACCATAAAGGACTCTTACTGTTCTTGCTAGACGTTGAACTTGAGAGCTTTCGAGGCTACAGTACCCACAACCAACTTGCCACCATGAGGGGAGAGACTGGAGTTGTTGCAACTACACTTAGAGCCAGAAAAAGAAGGCAACATGACCAAAGGGAGAGCAGACAACTGGAGAGAAATTAAAGCCTGGTGATAGCTGGAGGACTGAATCTAGCTGTGTAGAAGTCAGAGCTACCTCCTGGACTTTTTAGTAATGTGAGTCAATCAATTCCCTTTCCTTGGCCAGTTAGTTCACACTGGATTTCCTGTCACTTAACCACCCAAAGGGTCCCAGCAGATATATGCTTTACAAATGTACTTTCACAAAAATCATTGATTCTTAGCAACTCTTCGAACTTGAGCCTCAGAAAAGTTTAAGAACTCATGAAATGGAATACTCTTGTATGGTAGAGCTGGGATGACACACAAATTTTGTGACTCCATAGTTACTGTGTGCACACTCATCCTGTAAATTACTCAAATAGGTCACATAACCACATGGTTTGAAACTCATAATACGTGAAAAGGTTAACAATGTCTCCCATCTGCCCTGTTCCCAGCACCCTCCTCCCCATGGGGGGTTTCTTTGGCCTATCTCCAGAATATGAAGTTTTCTATATTCCCTTTTTTACACAAGAGAGAAGATATTACACACAGTGTTCAAAACTTTTTTTTAATTAACATATATTGAAAATCTTGCTATATTAGTAACAATAACAAAAGAAGACACTTACATGGTACTTACTTTGTGTCAGGCACTGCTATAAATTAACTATTATTTAACCATCACAACAATTCTGCTTATAGGTAGTATTTCACTTTTTTTTAGATTTTTTTTAATGTTTATTTATTTTTGAGGGAGAGAGAGACAGGGCATGGGTAGGGGAGGGGCAGAGAGGGAGGGAGACACAGAATCCGAAGCAGGCTCCAGGTTCTGAGCTGTCAGCACAGAGCCCGACGCGGGGCTCGAACTCACGGACCGAGAGATCATGACCTGAGCCGAAGTTGGACGCTCAACCGACTGAGCCACCCAGGTGCCCCTGATAGATAGTATTTTAAACATGAGGAAAGAGAGATATAGAAAAGTAAGTAGGGAGCACCTGGGTGGCTCAGTCAGTTAAGTGTTTGACTCTTGGCTGTGGCTCAGGTCATGATCTGGTTTGGTGAGTTCAAGCCCCAAGCAGGGCTCAGTGCTGACAGCATGAAGCCTGATTGGGATTTTCCTTCTCCCTCTCTCTCTGTGCCTTCCCAACTCACGCTGTCTCTGTCTCTCTCAAAACAAATAAATTTTAAAAAAATTAAAAATAAATAAAGAAATAATAAAGAAATGTAAGTAGTGGAGCCAGGATGTAAAACCAGGCAGTCTGACTCCAGAATTCAGGCACTTAAATCACTATTCCAAACTGACTGACAATGTTGTTTAGTGACTAGAGAGCCCTTTGTTCTTTCTTTTTTCTTTTGCACTCACATAGTATTCTTTTGTGTCGATGTAACATATGGACATATATATGGGTCATTGCCGGTAAGTTTCCATTTCAAAAAATTGTGCAATGCATAACCTTATACACACATCATTTCATGTGCAGGTATAACTTTCAGCAGATAGCCACAGCCGGAACTTTGGGGTAAAAGGGTATATGCATTTGTAGTTAAACAGATTTTATCAAGTGGCTCTTCATATGCGTTATAACAATTACAACGATGTAAATTTACACTACCCTTAATGTCTAAGAGTGCCTGTGTCCTCACTGCTTTGCTATTACACAGTTTTGTCTGACTTTTGGAGTTTTACCAAACTAATAGATAAATGATAGGATCTCAATGTCATTTAAAAATTCTCTTTTCAGGGGCACCTGGGTGGCTCAGTCAGTTGAGTGCGTGACTTCAGCTCAGGTCATGATCTCGCGGCTTGTGAGTTCGAGCTCCGCCTCGGGCTCTGTGCTGACAGCTCAGAGCCTGGAGCCTGCTTTGGTTTCTGTGTCTCCCTCTCTCTCTCTCTCTCTCTCTCTCTGCTCCTCGCCCACTCACACTTTGTCTCTCTCTCTCTCTCTCTCTCTCTCAAAAATAAACATTAAAAAAAATTCTCTTTTCAGTAAAGACAAGTGAATAAATCACAGGTGTAGAGAGTTTCACAAAAGGACATCTACAGAACCAATTTGAATAATGGAACTCCTCCTCCCACCCACATTTAATCACTGCCTTGACTTCTAACAGCATAGGTTTGTTTCGCCTTTTTCAAAACTTTATGTGAATTGAATCGCATACATTTACTATTTTGCGTTGGCTTTTGTTGCTTGAAATGATGTTTGTGAAATTTCTCCATATTGTTGCTTGTAGTTTCTGCTCATTTATCCTCATTGTTATATATGCAGTATTTCATTGTGGAAACATATCACCGATCGATTGTCGATCTTACTGTTTATGAAAATTAGCAGGTTTCCAATTTAGAGCTATTAAAAAATTCTCATACTTCTATTTGTTGAATGATATCCACACATTGGCTGGATATATATCTAGTGGGGGGATTGCTTGGTCATAGAATATACATATATTGAGTTTTGGTAGATACTGCCAAAGAGTTTTTCAAAATGGTTGTATCAATTTATGCTCCTTCCAGCAACACATGAGAGTTGTAGTTGTTCTACTTTTTTGTCAACGCTTGTTAGTGTTAGTCTTTTTCTATTTTAACCGTTTTTGTGGGTATGTGGGTATTTGCATTTCTTTGATAACTAAGGACACTGAGTACCTTTTCTTAGTGCTTATCGACCATTGGAATATCTTGGAATATTGCTTACTGTGAAAAAAATGTTCAGTAATTTTGCCTATGCTTTCATTGTATTTTCTGTCTTTTCCTATTGACTTGCAAGAGTCCTTTATATACCCTTGATGAGAATCCTTTGTGAAATGTATTACAGTTACCTTCTGCTCTGTGGATTGCCTTTTCATTCACTCAATGGTGTCTTTTAAAGTACAGAAGTTCTTATTTTTTAATATAGATCATATTATTAATATTATATATATATTATATATGGATTGTGAAATGACCTAGAACCATTTATTGAAAAGATCAGTCTTTCTGTACTGCACTGAAGTGTCAGCTCTGTAAAAAACCATGTGACCATTTATATGTAAGTCTGTCTCTGAACTATATTTTATTACAGTGGTCTGTATGTCTTTCCTAGTGCCAGTATTATAGTGTTGTAATTACTATAACTTTGTAATAGATTTTGTCTATTATAAATACACCTAGGTATGTAACTACTCCAAATTTTTTCTACAAGATTGCCTCATAAATTTTAATTTCATATAAATTAAAATTTTTTTTAACGTTTATTCATTTTTGAGAGACAGCAAGAGACAGAGCATGGGCAGGGGAGGGGCAGAGAGAGAGGGAGACACAGAATCCAAGGCAGGCTACAGGTTCTGAGCTGTCATTGCAGAGCCCAAAGCCAGGCTTGAACTCATAGACCATGAGATCATGAGCTGAGCCGAAGTCAGCTGCTTAACCAACTGAGCCACCCAGGTGCCCCATTTTTATATAAATTTTAGAGTGAACTTATTGATTTCCACAAAAAAAAAAATGTGACTTTTTAAAAAAAGATTAGAATTGTGTTGAACTCATAGATGAGTGCAAAGAGAGTTGATATCTTTAAAATATTCTCTTATGGGGCACCTGGGTGGCTCAGTCGGTTGGGCGGCCAACTTTGGCTCAGGTCAGATCTCACGGTTTGTGAGTTCAAGCCCCACGTTGGGCTCTGTGCTGGCAGCTCAGAGCCTGGAGCCTGCTTCGGATTCCGTGTCTCCCTCTCTCCCTGCCCCTTCCCCGCTCGCGCTCTATCTCTGTCTCCCAAAAATAAATAAATCTTAAAAAATTTAAATATTCTCTTATAATCTGTGAACATGGTGTAACCCTCCATTTATCTAGGTTTTCTTTAATTTAGCTCAATAATGTTTTACAGTTTCATCTAGAGCTTTTATATATCGTTTATTAGATTTATTGGTGGCTATTTTATGGGTTTGATGCTATTATAAATAATACTTTCTTTAATGTTTATTTTTGAGACAGAAAAAGACAGAGCATGAGCAGGAAAGGGGCAGAGAGAGAGGGAGACAGAGTCTGAAGCAGGCTTCAGGCTCTGAGCTGTCAGCACAGAGACTGACACAGGGCTCAAACCCACAAACCATGAATTGATGACCTGAGCCGAAGTCAGATGCTTAAAGCGACTGAGAAAATCAGGCAGTCCAACACTGTATTTTTAAGTCCAATTTTTATTTATTTGAATCTTGAACATAAAAATATAATTGTTTTTTAAGCGATCTTGATAAATTTATTTATTAATTCTAATAGTTTGTCCATTCATCAGTCAATGGACATTTGTCATCTTTCCATAGTTTGGCTATTGTTGATAGTACTGCTATAAACATCAGGGTGCATGTGCCCATTCAAATCAGTATTTTTGTATCCTTTGGGTAAATACCTAGTAGTGCAATTGCTGGATCATAGGGTACTTCTACTTTTAACTTTTTGAGAAATCTCCACACTGTTCTCCAGAGTGGCTGCACCAGTTTGCATTCCCACCAATAGTGTGACAGGTTTCCCTTGTGCATCCTTGCCAACATCTGTCGTTGCCTGAGTTGTTAATTTTAGCCATTCTGACAGGTGTGAGGTGGTATCTCATCGTGGTTTTGATTTGTGTTTCCCTGATGACGAGTGATGTTGAACATCCTTTCATGTGTCTGTTGGTTTTCTGGATGTCTTCTTTGGAAAAAATGTCTTCATTTCTTCTGTCCATTTCTTCACTGGATTAGTTAGTTAGTTAGTTAGTTGGGGGAGTGTTGAGTTTGATAAGTTCTCTATAGATTTTGGATACCAGCCCTTTATCAGATATGTTATTTGCGAATATCTTCTCCCATTTCATAGGCTGCCTTTTAGTTTTCTTGATTGTTTTCTTTGCTGTGCAGATTTTTATCTTGATGAAGTCACAATAGTTCACTTTTGCTTTTGTTTCCCTTGGCTCCAGAGATGTGTCTAGTTAAGAAGTTGCTCTGGCCAAGGCCAAAGATATGGCTGCCTGTGTTCTCTTTTAGGATTTTGGTAGTAAACTTGTCTCACATTTAGGTTTTTCATCCATTTTGAATTTATATTTGTGTACAGTGTTAGAAAGTGGTCTTTTGCAGGTCGCTGTCTAGTTTTCCCAATAGCATTTGTGTTGAAGAAATTGTCTTTTTTCCATTGGATATTCTTTCCTGCTTTATTGAAGAATATA
The DNA here is from genome assembly GCA_030068075.1 of Paguma larvata. NCBI lineage: Eukaryota > Metazoa > Chordata > Mammalia > Carnivora > Viverridae > Paguma > Paguma larvata. Next base: position 94,912,846 of record CM057826.1, on the reverse strand, counting down.
GCCTATAGAACCATAGAGCTGTAAGTATGTTTCTGGGTTTCTATTCTGTTCCATTGATCTATGTATCTGGTTTTGTGCCAGTACCATACCATCTTGATGACTACAGCTTTGTAATGGAACAAAGCTTGAAATCTGAAATCGTGATGTCTCCAGCTTCATTTTTCGTTTTCAGAATTGCTTTGGCTATTCAGAGTCTCTTGTGATTGCATACAAATTTTAGGAATGTTTGTTCTAGCTCTATGAAAAATGCTGGTGGTATTTTGACAGGGATTGCATTAATGTGTAGATTGCTTTGGGTAGTATGGACACGTTAACAATGTTTGTTCTTCCAATCCATAGCATGGAATATTTTCCATTTCTTTGTGTCCTCTTTAATTTCTTTCATAAGTGTTTTATAGTTTTCAGAGTACAGATCTTTTTTTACCTCTTTGGTTAGGTTTATTTCTAGGTGTCTCATGGTTTTTGGTGCAATCGTAAATGGGATCGATTCTGTGATTTTTCTTCCTGCTTCTTCATTATTATAGAAATGCAACAGATTTCCGTGGGTTGATTTTATATCCTGCGACTTTGTTGAATTAGTGTATCAGCTCTAGCTATCATTTTGGTGGAGTCTTTCAGGTTTTCTACAGAGTATCATGTCATCTGTGAATAGTGAAAGTTTGACTTCTTCCTTGCTGACTTGGATGCCTCTTATTTCTTTTTATGTCTGACTGCTGAAGCTAGGACGTCCACTACTATGTTAAATAACAATGGTGTAGTATATACATACAATGGAATATTTCTCAGCCGTCAAAAAGAATGAAATCTTGTCATTTGCAGTGACGAAGATGAAGCTAGAGTGTATTATGCTAAGTGAAATAATTCAGTCAGGGAAAGACAGATATGTTTTCACTCATATGTTGAAGTTGAGAAATTTAACAGAAGATCATAGAGGAAGGGAAAGAAAAAAATTGTTACCAAAAGAGAAGGAGACAAACAATAAGAGACTTTTGAATACAGAGAACAAACTGAAGGTGGAAAGAGGTAGGGGAGAGAGGGGTGGGAGGGCAGGGAAATGGGTGATGGTTATCGAGGAGGACACTTGTTGGGATGACCACTGGCTGTTGTATGTAAGTGATGCATCATAGGAATCTACTCCCGAAGTCAAGAGCATACTGTATGCACTCTATGTTAGCTAACTTGATAATAAATTATATATATAAAAAAATTATTTTAGGGATGCCTGGGTTGCTCAGCTGGTTTAGTGTCTGGCTTTGGCTCACAGTTTGTGAGTTAGAGCCCTGCATTGTGCTCACTGCTGTCAGCTCAGAGTCCACTTCAGATCCTCTGTCCCCCTCTCTCTACTTGTTCACAGTCTCTCTCTCAAAAATAAAGTTTAAAAAATTCAAAAAAATTTTAAAGACCTTTTTGCATGGCAATAAAGACACATGACCAGCTGGAAGAAAATATCGCCAATGATGGGTAAATACTCATGACCACAAGCACATCTCAAATCTAATAGCATAGAGTGGGGTGACACCGACTAGGGAAACCCTGTGGGCAAGCAGGAACATACTAGCATTCACTCCCTAGCTCCCATTCATTTTAGGATTTATTAGTGAAAACTTAAGGGCAGAAAGGTAGGAAATGATTAACTATCTTTAGATAGACTCTTCAATAGTCAGGAGTTTCAAACCTCATATACATAGGAATTTCTGTCAAATCTATAAAGTCAAAATAGGCACACTATATTTTATGAAATATAAAGAGATTACAAGAATATTTTTGACTCTGAAATTTTCCCTCCCCATGCTGTTTTAAAAAAAAAATGCCCAAGATCCTACCGGAATTCCATTTTTACATTTATTTTAGAACCTAACCCCCACAGACTCTTCTGTCTGTCAAAGATGAGATTTTAGATACTGGAAACATAATAACTCCATCTTTGTGTAAAAGCTCCAAGAATTTCTATTTAACTACCCATGAGCTCTCTTGTCCTTTCTTTGAAATACTTACTGCAAGAAATACTTGTTGATTTCATACGCCTATACAAGTCCCGCTTAACATTGTTTATTAGAGTCAGAGTTTCACCGTTAGAATCGTCAACAACTATGCATCGATCACTTTCCATTTGTAAGCCAGATTACTTGCAAGCTTAAAAATGTTGACTCTTACCAGGCCTGCGTGGGTATCTCAGTCAGTTAAGTGTCCAACTTCAGCTCATGTCATGATCTCGTGGTTTGTGAGTTCAAGTCCCGCGTCGGGCTCTGTGCTGACAGCTCAGAGCCTGGAGCCTGTTTCAGATTCTGTGTCTCCCTCTCTCTCTGCCACCCCACCCACTCCCACTCTCTCTCTCTCTCTCTCTCAAAAACATTTATAGAGAAAATGTTGACTTACAAGTTACAGGGGCGAGGCCTACTCAGAGGCCAAGGATAACCAGAGGGAGAAAATATCTTTAGACACCTTTAGGATGTGATTGATGATGAAATGGAATACTATTGCCTTACCATGAGAGGGGAATTAAAGCGGTTTCAGGGTGTCTTTTAAAATAGCTTAAGGATGTAATCCAAAGGGACCCAATGGGAAGGTAAAAGAATAAAAATTCCGGAAAGACTGGAACTGTAACCCATAATGGAGTCCTTGTAGCAGAGACGTTACTCCTTACCGTATCTCCTACCCACATATCACCTTCAGCTGCAAGTGTGGGAGACAATTCCTGGCAGGTTGAAAGGTGCTCTCTTCAAATGCTCACTGTCAAGTCTTTCAACTTTTTTGCCTCAAGGCTTTTCCCAAGCTTTAGTACTTCAGCCCTTGTACACACACAGCTGCAAGTATGCTCCAGAGGACATTTCTCAACCAAAGGAAGACTGGAGTTGGTGAATAAATGGTCCCACCTCATCCCACCATCCTTCAGAAGTGCATTCTTCAGAGTTCTTCTGAGGGTCCCCAACAGGGTTGAGCCCTATTGCCCACAGGGGTAACCAGCTGGATTTGGGCTTTTCCTCCTTCCCCACTATCCTGTGCATTCTTGTTCTGACTTTCTGGGATCGGCCCCCAAATAAGCCCTGGCACCCCAGGTTTTGACTCAGTCTTTGCTGTTAGGAACCCAAACCAAGACAGTCCTACTCCTTTCCTCTGGAAAAAAAAAAAAAAAAAGAATAGGATCGACTGAAGAGACAGGTTGAAGTTTCCAACTCAGCTGAGCCTGCTTGAGAAAGCGGACTGGGAGGAAGCAGAGGTGGAGAGGAGTGTTTCACTGCACCTGAGACCTCCCGGAATCACGACGCCTTCTTTCTCTGTACCGCACCGTACTTCGCTTTTTCTTTTTGTTGGAGTGAGAAGGGCACCTAAAGACGGAGACCAATTAAACAGCTTTATTCTCATTTTATTCCCCACGAAACACAATGCCACCCAATGGTCAGGTATTGCCACCCCTGCTTTGAGCTCTTTATCACAATTGGGATTATCTGGTGGTCCAACCAGTCCTAGATTTCAAAAGAAAGATGTTTTCCTTAGGAAGGAATGAGGTAGAGACATAGGGCTTTGTTCACAGCTGGAAGCCAAGCACCTGTAGAGTTTCCAGAACAGCTCTTTCCATAAAGAGCCAGGGAAGGGGAAAGGTTGTCCTGACTGCTTTTATTACATTCCTGAGGGCAAAATTATAAGCCCATGGTGACGTCAATTATAATTTTCTTCATTTTTATTGGTGTGCATGGGTCAGGTTTCTTCCTAAAGTCATTTATAGTGACATATATTTCAAAAGAAAGTGGTAGTTCTGAAGGAGGCATTGAAGAGAATATTTGCAGGTGTATTATATTTTCCCTTGGGGAAGATGAGAGGGCTCTTTTTCTGAAAGAAGCACAGAGGCCTCGGCAGTGCCTGTCTTGAGAATGGTGGATAGTAGTAATTCTCTTCACTTTCCCACGAGAAAGAAAAAGTAGCTTTCAACATGTCTGACCCAACTAGAGGGATTTTACCAAGAATGTCTCTTAACATGCTATTACTGAAGTCGCACAAATTAGCCAAAGCCTAGAAAGTGCAAATGGAAAGAAAAAAGTAAGATTTTAGGGAATAGCCAAGACCGAAAGATTTATCAGTGTTCACTGGACCTCTGAAGGTATGAACTTTGGAAGCATCACTAACTGTAGCTTGAGTTCAGTCCAGCTGAGGCATATGCGGAAAGATCTGGAAACCTTCTCAGGGAGGCAGGATTCACAGGCAGAAGAAATTTCCAAAGGGGAGACAGCTATTGTGGTACAGAGTTAAAATAGCATGGGGAACCTGTTAGGTACTTAAAAATGCCCAGGAAAACGAAGGGGGTCTGGATAATGAGAAAATCAAGACAACTAACTGTTTAGAAAATTGCTGTAGTTCACTCATTCATTTAGGTGTCACGGGTGCTGAAGACAGAGCAATGAATAAGACCACTGAGGCCCTTTATTCTTTTTTTCTTCTTTTTGTTTATTTATTGTGAGAGAGCGAGAGCGAGAGAGAGAAGAGAGCACGAGAGCATATGTATGCAAGCAGGGGAGGGGCAGAGAAAGAGAATCCCAAGCAGGCTCCACTGTTGAGCCCAAGGGCGCACAGGCCTGATCACAGGAACTGAGATTATGACCCCAGTGGAGATCAAGGGTCCAATACTCAACTGACTGAGCCACCTAAGCAACCGAGGCCCTTTTCTCTGAAAAGAGAGCCTACTTTACTAGTTCACCAGATTACTTCTTTACATGGGACCATTTGTAGCAGTATACTCTTTGGTGGATTTAGCTAAAAGTGAATTCTAGGTGTTACTGAGAGTTCATCGACATTCTAGGCTCATGTTTATAAAATATCTTTGACCTTAGGTTTATGTCCTTTCCTATGCCCTACCCCCTTCTTGAAAGTAAAATTGTTTCCTGTTTTTGAGTTAAGTGGTCAGCAACTGTTTTGAGTCCTCACTGTGTGCTCACCCTGTATGGGGACAACATGGAAGACAGAGAAGTGGAAGCCTTTCTTCAGGTTTGAGCTGGGCACATTGTTGCTGAAAATGAAGATTATGTTCCCCAGCGCCTTCGTTGCTAGTTATGTAAGGCCTTCTGGTTATCGAGATAAAAACTGTGAAAAGGGAGCTGAGTCCGTTGGGAAGGGCTCTTGTTTGCCCTCTCGTTTTCTATTCTGCTCCTTCCAGAAGGAAGAAAATGCAGATATGAAGGCCGGAGCTCTAGATGCCATCTTGGACCTCCAAGTGATCTTGAGGGTGGAAGACACGCTAAAGATGTTGGGGCAGACAGACAGAAGTGTCCTTGGAAGCATCCTGGGCTGCCATGCTAATCTTATCTCCAGTTTTCTTTATCCGAGAAAGAAAGAAATGCTTCTTTTGTTTAAGCCAATTTTTTAAAATATTTGTAAAATAGTTTTGGTTCTCTGTTACTTGTAACCAAATTTATTACAATTGTGTGGCCCTGGGCAATTTGCTCTTTGGCAATTTCTGGAGTTTCTCAGGAAAGCTGAGGTGGGCCTCCTTGGGCCATTATTCTTCTTCATTTTGTTTCACACTTGCCTGGTGTGATTTTATCTAGCTCCTTGCAAGCTCTTCCTTTTCCCCCCTCACCCTTATAATCTTCTGCTGTCTCTCACCTGGGAGACAAAGCTGGAAGGAGAAGATGGCATTGGAAAGATGAAGGTAAACAGGAGAGAGATGGTTGGGACATGACAAGTGAATTGGATACAGCCTTAGTTGTCAGCAGTGCATTCCACTCTTAACAACTGAGACCAGGACCAGGTTTGTTACCGAGGGGGGAAAAACAGTGCTCATTTTTCAGCCATAATTCATTCTTCCTTCTCTCCTTCATTTCGCCTCCTTTCTTGGTCTTTCATTGACTCCTGTGTGAACCAGCCACCTTAGCCAAGAATCCCTAAGAATCTCAGGGATACACGATGCTCCCTCCTGATTACAGATAGGCTGTTTCTACAACATGTGAGGATTCTTTTTTTCCTGAGGAGAGTAAATCCCTTTGAAAGAAAAAAAAAATATTCCAATACAGCTCATACCTACTCCCAGTGAATTCTGCAAAGCTGGAGAAAAGCCTAAGAAGAGGAATGGGGGAACTGTGAAGAAGAAAATGAACAAAAACACCGTTAAACAGTGAGAGCAGGCTCGGTGAGTAGAAGACATGTTGAATTGCATACTCCCTTTCCTGTGGAGACCTTTGCTCCGTACTGCAAGCTGCTGGGTGCAGCTCTGGGAAGTTTTAGGAACGAACCGGAAGCAGAATCTTAAGTTTTGCTGCTGAACAAAAGTAACAAAAGAAGAGAAGTAGCTGAGACTTTTAGCCCCTGTGAGATGTCACCTTGGGTGACAGTAGAAACGGGATTTTCTGCCAACCTGCTCATGATTCCCCCACCTTTTAAATCTCTCATATTCCACAGTACATTAATATTTCTGCTTAATTAGGGGTTCCTGGGTGGTTCAGTCGGTTAAGTGTCTGACTTCAGCTCAGATCATGATCTCGTGGTTCGAGAGTTTGAGTCCCGCATCGGGCTCTGTGCTGACAGCTCAGAGCTTGGAGCCTGCTTCGGATTCTGTGTCTCCCTCTCTCTCTTCCCCTCTCCTGCTTGTGCTCTGTCTCTCTCTCTCTCTCTCTCTCAAAAATAAGTAAACATTTTAAAAATATATGTCTACTTAATTAAACTTTCTGCTCCTGATTCATGTTACCTCCATTCTTATTCTTACAATCTTGGCCCTATTAGCTGAAATAGCCTTTCTTCAAACCATTTCCTTCCCTTGTTCAGAATGTACCGCACCCAAACTCCATGCCCTACCCCTTTTCTCACTGGACCTTCTGCATATTTCCCTCAGAACACTGACTATATTATCTGGAAAGGTTCTGTTTGTGTCTGTTTTCTTATTGAACTCTGTACCTTGGATGCCTAGCCCTTTGCCTAGCATAGAGACCCTTAGTGAGTATTTCTTGACCTTGGACAGGAGAGATAATCATATTATCTGTAAAAAGCTAAGTGGCCAATTATTGCTTGCAATGTACTGGTTAAAACATTATCCATAAAATTAAAAAAAAATTATGTAAGAGAGAGAAAACTACCCAAAGTTGGAAGATATAAATTTGAACATGGCTGGGAACAGTGAATGGAAAATAAACAAACAAACAAACAAGCAAACAAATAAATAAATACAACTCTTCATTGATATTATGGAAGAAATTTTTGCAATGGAGCGTCAGAAGCTTAGACAAGAGCAGCACGTGCTAATACCAAGCAGTACACATTATGTTAATGCAAAAACCAGCACGGTGGAGTTGTTTAGAGCATGCGCTTGGGAGCCAGACTTCAAAGTTCGTATTCCAGCTCCACCACTTTCGAGCTGCATGAACTTAGGCCAGGTACTTAGTCTTTCTGTTTCCGTAGCTTCATCCTTTGTAAAATGCAGATTCTACATGCTCTCCATAGGACGGTTATGAGAATTAAAGGAGTTAATATCAATAAAGCACTTAGAGGGGCGCCTGGGTGGCTCAGTTGGTTAAGCGGCCGACTTCAGCTCAGGTCATGATCTCACGGTCTCTGGGTTCGAGCCCCACGTCGGGCTCTGTGCTGATGGCTCAAAGCCTGGAGCCTGCTTCAGATTCTGCGTCTGCCTCTCTCTCTCTCTGCCCTTCCCCTGCTCATGCTCTGTCTCTCGAAAATAAATAAAAACGTTAAAAAAAAATAAAGCACTTAGAAAAGTGTGAAAAGTGTCTGGTACATAGAAAGAGTTATTTAAGTATTTATTATTCTAATTTTGGTTGTTGTTGTTGTAATTCCCTGACTTAAAGCACGACCCATGACAATAAAAAGAGGGAAAAGTGAAGGTTGGAGGTCTAACACATTTACACACATAAATGCTAAGGGTAACGTGGATTGTGATGGCAGCTTGTGCCAGGGCGCCTGGGTGGCCCCGTCGGTTAAGTGTCTGCCTCTCAATCTCAGTTCAGGTTTTGATTTCAGGGTCTTGAGTTCAAGATCGCAATATGGGCCATCTGTTTAAGAGGCTCTTAAAATTATAGTTTAGTTTTGAATTGATTAGGTTTTTTAAGTAGGCTTCGTGCCCAGTGTGGAGCCCAAAGTGGGGTTGCACTCAAGACCCTGAGAACAAGACCTGAGCCGAGATAAGGAGCTGGACACTTAACCAACTGAGCCACCCAGGCGCCCCCAAATTATACTTTTATAAACTCCTTGCTCTGAGAGCATGCCCACAAGAAAAGAACACACATAGATTCCCTTGAACCCATCCCCCACCTTCTCCTTCTGTCTCGTGTCCATGCCAAATTTTGTGATTTATCATTAAGTACAAATTACTAGTTAAGTGCAACAAAGATTCTTTTGAAATATATTTTGAGACCCATATAGAAGTTGTTTTAAGTACATAAAATCAGACAGTTAGTTTTCTATTATTTGCTTTTGAACCCATATACTCATTGGAATTTTCAATTAAGCAGAATTTGGGAATGAAAATTTCCAAACCTTGATCTAAAGCCTTTGGTGAAAACACTTTCATAATCTTTACTTGGTTTTATATTAGTATTTACATAATCTGTAACTTTTAATTCTGAAATATCTGAATTTTAGGCTTCCAGGGACATTAAAAGTGTGAATTTCTGAGCTATCAGTACTTACAGATATTCCTCCCTCTCTCTTCTCTTTCCTTCCTTCTTTCCTTACCTCCTTTCCCCCTTCTTCCTCCTCCTCCGTTTTTTCTTCCTCTTCACACTTCTTCCTCTTTTTGTTCTTTTCTCCTTCTCCTTCTTCTTCCTTTCGATAAGACTCAGAATATTGCAATCTTTGGTTGGTTCACTACAGTCTTCACTGTGAAAACTGTTCCCTTCTGCTATAATTAACTCAATAAATATTTTATGACCATCTATTCTGTGGAAGGATATAAGGTTCCTAAAGGCAGTCTCCATGTCTGTCATGTTTGTCACTGTAATTCGGATGTCAGCTATGGTACATTGCATATAATCGGCCATCCAAAAATATTTGGTAAGGAGATGTAAATAAAGGTCCTATACAGAAGCAGTAGAGTATAAAGAATAAGCATAAGCTTTAGATGTGGGCTCCAATCCCATTTTTCCTAAGTATTATCTATGTGGTCTACAGTAAGTTGCTCAACCTTTTTTTTTTGGAGATATCTATTTTACAAGGATTATGGAAACTTTGCAAGATGATAGCTTATTAAAACCCCTACTGAGTGTACAGTATGTTCCGGGGACTGTGTTTCAAAATATAGGGCTTTAAAAATTCAGTGGATTATAATTCCTGTTCCTACGAAATTTCCACATAATAAGACGAGTCACAGGATATTATGGAAATATGACTGTTCAAAGTAGGGAGGAATGGCATGTATTTGAAGGAATCAGGAAAGAAGTTGGCATACGAAATGGTCCTCAAACGATAGGATTTCAGCAATTAAAATGGGTAGGTATATCCAGATTAAATAAAGAGAACATAAGCAGAAAGGTAAAAAGTAACCGAGTGTGCCTGAAAAAAGGCCAGTTACTCTTGACTGAAATGTAGGGTTGATACACGTAAGTAGGGAGAGATACACCAGAAACGTGGGGTGGGGCCATATTTGTGGTTTCGGGTTCTTTAATCCAGTAGACAACGAGCAACTCCAGGGGGCAGTCCTATGGAATAATAGGATCGTCAGGTGGAAGTGCCTAAGAATGGAGAGACCTGTCAGGAGAGTCCATTGCACCATTTCACCTAAGAGATAATAAAGGCCTGCAGCGAGGGGAGGGCAGAGAGAATGCAGACACAGTTGAGGCATATTTCAGAACTGACAGTGGTGCTGTGACCAGCGCGTGCCACGCAGAAGCACTGTGCAGGGGGGGACCCCTGTGACTGGAGCTATTGACACAGATGGGTATGTCGCAGGAAGGTGCCGTTTTTAGATTTCTAATATGGGTCAGCTTGAGGTTTGGGCTGCATCTCGTTGCCACCTTCTCTTTTTTCAGCCTCACCTCCACTTCCTCCCCTCTCTCTCTATCCACTAAGTAATTGGGCTTTCTGTCCTCGACCTGACCCTACATTTATTGTCACCCTCCAATTCTGCTTCTCAGTGGTGTTTCCCAGAGTACTCTCACAGCCCGGGACGGCCACAGGTCAAGTCCTGGCCCGTAGGACACTCCACCCGCCAGATCCCCTATCGCCTTCGCTTGAGCAGCTACCATGCTTGCGCCCCCAGGGCTCTTGGGCCAATAGGCAGGCCCTAGTTCTGGAACTCGACTAGCTATTGGTTGGCCGAGCCATGGTGAGAGATGGTGCGGTGCCTGTTCTCCGCAGCAGTGAGAGCTGTGGGAGGTTGTTAAGGCGACCGTTCGTGACGTAGCGCCGTGAGGCCGAGCAGCCCCCAAATGATTGGTTAGACGATCGGACGATCCTCTTTCATTGGTCGCAGGCTCAGCGGCTCCGAGTGTGCGTAAGGCGAAGGTTCCTTCCGCTTCGCGTCTCCTTTGACTGGAGACAGACGAAGCGCCGGCGCCCCGGTTCGGTGGCCTCTAGTGAGATCGGGAGGTGAGCCGGGCGGTGGCAGCCAAGCGGGGCCGAGGCGGCGGGGAGGCGGGATTAGGGCTGTGTTGATGGCGGTTCTCGAGCTCCGCCTGGCCCTAGAAAGGGGCAACCGGCAGCTCCTGCCGACCTGGCGGGAGCTGCAGTGGCGGCTTTGCGGGCGTTGGGGGCCCGGTCCCGGGGAGACTGTAAGGAGACGCCCTTGAGGCGCGGCCGGGTGAGCGGCGGCCCGCACCGATGTCGGAGGAGCGGGGGCCAGGCTGGGCCCGAGGGGCGGGCGGCAGGCTGGCTTCTTCGTGGCTGCCGTCACCATCGGTGGTCTGGCGGGGCGTAGCCGCGTTTGCCAGCCTAGTCCGAAGTAGTCGGTGTGGGCTGCGCAGTCACTATCATCCGGGCGGAAAGGGTGCCAGGTCGGGTGACCCCGGAAGCCCCTGGATCCGAGAAATGTGAGTGTGTGTGATGTGCCCCGCCGGCAGCTCGCGGAGAGGCCTCGAGGACTATCAGGTGCGGACGTTCACGTCCAGGCGCTGCTGTTCGTCAGCACCTTTCTTTAAAGTGCTGGGGAAGACTTCCATAAATGCTGCTGACTAACACAGAGCCATGAAAGAACCGTGCATCTGTAGAGATGTGTCTGGTCATTTACAGGAGCCACTAGTTGAGAGGATACGGAACCGATGGAGAGACTTGCCCAAGGACTTAAAGAATTTTATTATTGTTATTATTAACAATTTATTGTCAAATTGGTCTCCATACAACACCCAGTGCTCATCCCAACAAGTGCCCTCCTCAGTGCCCGTCACCCACTCCCATACTCGCCTCAACCCTCGGTTTGTTCTTCGTAGTTAAGAGTCTCTTATGTTTTGTGTCCCTCCCTCTCTGTGGCTTTCCCCCCCCCCATCCCCTCCCCCATGGAGGACTTAAAGAATTCTTCTTTTTAAAGATTATTTATTTTGAAAGACGGAGAGTGCGAGTGGGGGTAGGGGCAGAGAGAGAGAAGGGGGAGAGAATCCCAAGCAGACTCTGCCCTGTCAGCGAAGAGTCCGATGTGGGTCTGGAATTCACAAACCTTGAGATCGTGACCTTAATGGAAACCAAGAGTTGGAAGCTTAACTGAGTTAGCCACCCAGGCGTTCCAAGGATTCTTCTTCTACTCACCCCATTCCCCTTCTTCCTCCTCATTTTTCTTTTTTTGTAAGGGGCTTTAGTCTCCTTGGTGCTCATGTAGTTGAGTCCAAATCTTGTAGATTTTCTGGAATCATTTGGTTTGGGTTAGGAGGAACATACCGTGGAGGTTCCAATACAGAATAGGCAGTTTCTGAGGTGGGAGAAGACCGATGTACTCCATCTTAAATGTTCATTTGAAATATTTCATGGCTTGGTTGAGGACACGCCGCCTTAGACTTGGTGGTGAAAAGTCATAGGAAACATTTTTTTCTGGGTCATACTAAATAATCATGCATAATTTCAGCATCTGAACATGCAGAATGTATTTTTTTGCATGTGAGTATATTTTGCTCTTCATGCAATGAAAGTCGTTCTCTAATTTAGTGGTAATCTGGCAAAAGCCTGGAGTGTGCTTCGGGATCGCCTGGTGTTTGAGGGCCCGCTGGGTCGTGTTTTTCTAGGATTTGTGATGAACTTGGCAGTGAGTGCAAATGGGAGTTTAGTAACATGAAGGTTAAAAAAATGTGCAAACATTAACATATGGAAACTCGGGTGTGGCACGCTGTGTGTGGCACGATCATTTCATGACGAAGTATGTGTGTGCAGACACTCCTTTTCTTGTATGATCTACTTTTTAAACCATGGATGGGTAACTACGTGTATATCAGTATCTATTTAGGTTTGACCCGTATGAAATTGCAGATATTTGAAATTTGACTTTTTTTAAAACTACATAAGTAGCAGTTTCAGGTGTTCCACATGATACGTGAATAGAGATGTGACTCATAAGCTTGTAGTAGGATGGGGCTAGAATCCAGGTTTCCTGATTTCCAGGGCACTATATATATATTTTTTCCTAGGATACTAGTTTGAGCAGCAGAATGCTAGATCCTTTTGGAACTAAAAATGACTCAGTGTAAGACATGGTGCTTGCGTTCAAAGAGTCAGAATGTACACAGCCATTAATTTGAGAGCCGTGTAAGATGGTGTATAATCAAAGGCTGGAATGTGTAGCACAGGAGGAGTGCAGGGTGGGAGGAAAGAATTAGAGTTGGATGCCAGAGCTTCCTTTTCTGCAGTTGGCCCTGGGAGGTGATTTCTGTCTCACGCTGGATTGGGGATTGGAGTTTGAGGGTTCCATTGAATTTAAATGATCTGTTCTTTTGAAGAATGTGTGAGATCTTTGGGGCATACTTCAATGCACAGGCAAGGCGTACATTGCCTTTTGAACTTGATTTTTTTTTTTAGGTAAAACTTATTTTTATTGGTGCATGGCCTATATAGTGTCCATTGAATTCTCATGAGCTGTCCTGTAGCCTGCTTATGCCACTTGCAACCGCTAATGAGTGTGGAAGACTGGATTCTTTGGTATTTAAATACTTTGCATAATCACAGGGAAGTGGGGAGGGTGCCTGTGCGAAACGAGATGGTGTATAATTATATGATTACTTTCGGCACACCTCGTACATTCGATTACTGAGTTTGTATTTCCAAATAGGTGAGATTCTCTGTGTTTGGGGCTGGTTCAGAGGATCGTGTGTAATTTGTTTCTTGAATGTTGCAAAGATGATTTTACCTTGGAAAGAAATGTCCCAGAATTGACCATGCTACCATGAAATCTTTTTAAAGGGACTTTATAATGTGCCTAATGTATAATGATGCGAAAGCACTTTGTGATCAAATTGCGGTGCCTTCCTGATAGTGGCTCAGATTTCAATTCAACCGAATTAACTTTTTAATAGTGAAGAATCCATTGATTTGATAAGGAGTAATCTAAGTTGAGAGTATTTTGGCGGGGCGGGGGGGAGAGAGCGTTATAAATCATTTCGATGTAGTGTTGAAATGTATTTTTAGTTGCTTCATTTTCTGGAACGTTGATGCTTGTCGATCCTTTAGACCAGTTTGTAGAGTTTTTGTTTTTTGCTTGTAAGTAGAAGAAGGATGTTACGTGATAGAAAACTGTCCTGAAAATCTAGGCTCTTAGCAGGCTTCTGATGTAATGAAGTAGGATGCAAATCTATAATTACAACTCTCCAGTGCTTTAAGTCCAAGCCCTTGCTCATTTAAAGGAAACTATTTTTGTTATTGTTGGTTTTCAAGAGCAGTGCATAGACTGTAGCCTCTCTTCCCTACTCCATCCCCCTTTAATATGTTCCCAGAATGCTCTGCATTCAGCCCTTACCTGGGGAGTGGGAGGGTGGGAGGGCAGGGCTAGCAGGTGGGCAGCCCTGTAGGTCTGTATTTTGTTGACTTAGGTCATTTTTAGGTCTATTTCAAGATGTGTCAATAAACTGCATCCTACCGTAGTTTGAGTTTATTTTTAATTAAGCAGGTATTTGTTGAGCAACGGCTGTATGTGGTTGCAAAGTGCTGGAGGATAAAATGAGAACGAGACTCAGGGAGGAGGGTTGAAAAAGTGTGAATAAACACAGGCAGATGCACGCCACAGTTGTAGATCTTAGTGACTGCCAACCTTTTAAAATTGAGATCCACAGTAAGTAATACACGTTATGTTGGAAGCCACTATACACAACTCCTATATGTATAGTTTCATGAACCCTACACTTGTAAGAAATAATACCTACCCAAAATACATGTTTACCTACAGCTTTTTTTTCTATTTTATTAAAGGCTGTTCTGACTCACAGAACTGATTTCATGATTTAATTGATCCAATGAAAGATGGTCTCATGCTGTCAGAAAGCCAGCTGTCTAGCTGGTGGCTGGAGCAGCTGAAATGGAGAGACTAGACAGTGACACAGTGGGAGATGATGTTCAGTAATTACTTTGGCTCCTAAAAGCTATTCTCCTTTTCTCTTCTCCTTAGTCCTTAAGATAGGACATTTAACTTTCTTTTTCTTCATTTGTTGTCTTTTAATTTTCTGTCTTCAATCAATGAGCCATTTTCTTAGTTGTTACCATAAACATGAGATTCATTTGAATTCTTGCTAGTGTGTCAACCAGTAGCCTTACTTTTAAAATCTTAATTTGAAATAGATTTTTATGGGCAATGAAATAGGCTTTTTGGTAAGCGTTCGTTTTAGTCTAAGGAGTCTTAACAAGTTCCTGTATTGGAGACCAGTGACTATGTCAGATTAAAAAAAAAAAAATTAGAATATCAGAATTAACTGAGTCAGCCAGCAAACATGGGAAAGTTCAGTCATGGCATTCATGAGATCGAAATGACCTGTAAGTTTTATTGGGAATTTTTGAGTGTTATAAACATCTAGTCTGACCAGCCATCCTCTTCTGCCATTACTGTTCTAGCATTTTATTAGCTGTAAAAGTGGAAAAAAGACTTTTCTCTGATGACAGCAACACTAAGAAGTTTTATTAAACATCATTTTGCTAGTAACATTATGCCGTTTTGAATGGAATGGAAAACTAATGGACCTCTGCCTTTGAGGACACTCAACAAGTAGATTGGTATTTGCCTTTCATGTAACTGGAATATGGAGAATGCGGAGGGTGCTAACGGGCATTTTGTATCAGGGAAATTAGAAAACGAATGTGAACCATTGTTTTTCACTTTTTTTTTTCTGCCTCATTGCTCTCCTCCTTAGCTCAGATAATATTGTGGGCTGAGATATTTATTTGGTATCCTCATAAAAGCTTGAATTCATACAACTTGTAAGAAACAGCTGTTTTTAAGTTGATTGCTAACAGGAGAATTTAAGTGTTGTGAGTATAAAAGTAATGTCAGAGTGCTCATTTTAATTTTATAATTATTTTCCAGCATTAATTAGGAACACTTTCAAATAGTATTATTTATACGTAGAGGACGCTGTGCCTACAGAAGCAGAGTTTACAATGCCAAAATCTTCTTTTCCTAAAAATACAGTGAACTGTGTACTAAGTGTTCACCCTTGATATTCTTTCCAGGATCCAAGGATTCTGTAGCTACGATGTTGTCAAGACTTTTCCGAATGCATGGCCTTTTTGTGGCCTCCCATCCCTGGGAAGTCATAGTGGGGACAGTGACACTAACCATCTGTATGATGTCCATGAACATGTTTACTGGTAACGATAAGATCTGTGGTTGGAATTATGAGTGTCCAAAGTTTGAAGAGGTTTGTGAAATTCATTTGATACTGACTAAATTACACATTCAGTTTCTAAAGAGCATTTCCTCTTAGAGACCATATAATCCAAAAAGTTCCAAGTAAAATCTATATCTTAGGGTTCATGAACTTACCTCAAATTTCCATTTACTTACCTTTGTTTGGAAACACACTGGAAATACCTTTCTTAATGTCTTTTCTGCATAAAATGAGTGTAATTGACTTTACTTGAGAAAATAAAAGCTTTAAGTGATTAACAGAGAAAAATGATTGGCTTTAAGCCGTGGATTGTTGAAAAATTGTATTTAATTTTTGATGTACATATTTAATATTTTTATTTGACTTATATTGTGCCTGTATTTATATTATTATGACAAATATATAAACTAATGATACATACAAAATAAAAATTCTTACAGGTTGTTGAAAACTGTTGGGATTTTTTTTCCTGTCTCTTCCAATAGGATGTTTTAAGCAGTGACATTATAATTCTGACGATAACACGATGCATAGCGATCCTGTATATTTACTTCCAGTTCCAGAATTTACGTCA
The DNA here is from genome assembly GCA_030068075.1 of Paguma larvata. Lineage (NCBI taxonomy): Eukaryota > Metazoa > Chordata > Mammalia > Carnivora > Viverridae > Paguma > Paguma larvata. The sequence continues at coordinate 94,896,553 of CM057826.1, read as the reverse complement.
GCTTGGATCAAAATATATTTTGGGTAATCATTTTGTACATTTAACTTCTTTGTGCTATCAAATTTTTGTTTTGCTATGGAAATACATATTTTTGTTCAAATCACATATATGGGAACCTGTTTATTGGTTAAAGTGTGTTGCTGCATAAATTCAGTGGTTTCCTTGTTGGGAGTAAATATTCTGATAGTTGAGATCTTAATAATCTGGAGAAAATAATATTTCTTTCAGAATATTATATGGGACTGTATGTTATTTTTGTAATAAAGGGTGATGTTTTTTTCAGCTTGAGTTTTGTCATTTTAGGTATTGCTGGCCTCTTCACGATTTTCTCAAGTTTTGTGTTCAGTACGGTTGTCATTCATTTCTTGGATAAAGAATTGACAGGCTTGAAGTAAGTAAAGCATAGTATACTTTTTTTTTCGAAAAACAGTGAACAATTTTTCTTCTCCAGATTATAAAGTATCATATACATTTTTAAAAATTTACAGAAAATATGGGGAAATTTTTCATGTAGTCATTTAGCTAACAAGAATACCATTTGGTATTTATCCTTTCCCACCTTTTTTTTTAACACTTAAAAATCCTCAGATCACATTGTGTATACTGCTTTATAACTTCTTTATGCCTAATGATGGTTTATCAACATCTTCGCATGTTGATAACTAAACTAAATTATTTCTAATGAGTATCTAGTATCCCCCTATATGAATATATTGTAGGTCATTTACTTAATCATCTAGGATTGGATTCTTAGGTTATTTAATTTCCTCTATTAATAACACTGTGATGAATGTCTTTGTGGCTAAATTTGTGTTCCTATTTATTCTCAGGATATGTTCCTAGGTCTGAGACAGTGGCTGTGTAAATTTTTAGGGCTTTTGAGTGCTCTTATTGCCAGCTTTCTCCAGAAGGCTTATTAAGTTTATCCTTCCACAAATAGTAATTAATGAAAAAAAAGTATATTCCACTTCTTTTCCCCATGCTAATTCAAGGACACATTGTTTTACTTAGGATGGTATTTTGCTAGAAGATTATCAAAAGGTGTTTCTGTGTATTTACATTTTTAACATTACAAATAGTTTTTAATTTTTTTTTGTTTATGTATTTATTTTGGGGGGGGAGAGAGAGATAGAGAGAGAATGAATCTCAAGCAGGCTTTGTGCTGTCAGCACAGAACCTGACGTGGGGTTCGATCCCACAAACTGGGAGATCATGATCTGAACAGAAAGCAAGATGCTTAACCCACTTGAGTCACCCAGACACCCCAATGTTACAAATAGTTTTAACAAATATTTTCGAGCAATGAGTATGTTTAGCTTTGAGGATGAGTACAAGGTTTACCTTATGGGTTGTATAAAGGAGAGTGAGTATAAGGTATATCTTATGGGCTGCAAAAAGGTACATATACTAAAGAATCCTACAGTGTATGAGGCAGTGGTTTTTGTCTTAGAAAGCATTTTTTTTTGTCTTAGAAAGCATTTTTAAGCTACATTTTTTCCTCTGTTAAATGTACCCGATTGTCTTGGTTTTTTTCCAGTGAAGCTTTGCCCTTTTTCCTACTGTTGATTGACCTTTCCAGAGCAAGTGCACTCGCAAAGTTTGCCCTCAGTTCTAACTCGCAGGTAAGTATTATTTTTGAAGGCGCAAATGTCAATTTATTCCTTTTTTCAATTTGTTTACATTATTAGGGTGGATTAATAGTTTCTTTGTAGTCGAAGATTTAGGAGTTGCCCACAGTTTTAATTGTCAGGTCTTAAGACTGGTCTTTCTAGGTACCTAACAACTCAGTTATAGTTTAATAGCTTCTGGAATTTGCGGTCTTCTCCATTTTCCTATTTGAAGGTTTCAGAAATTAAGGTAATACGACTTTTGGATGAGTAAGAATGTCTCCCCAGTGAAACCTATCAGAGAACAGGGCAGGAAGTAATGGAAGAGAGTCTGAGGGTAGATTGATTTCTAAAATTTTGGCATCAGCACTTGCATTATTTTCCGTCTGCAGTTTTATCTTGGTGTTCCTTAGTCACTTTAAAGAACCTAACATCTTCGGTAATCTTGCATAAGAGAATCTGAGTATAAAGTAGCTTGCGATTCTGCCTTGACTATGTATTTGATAACTGTCTCGATCACTTGAACATGTTGACAAGAGTATGATTTAGGTGTCATAGTATTAACGAGGATTCAAAAAATTTGCAACTAAGAACTGTCGATGGTAGCCAATATACAATGTTGTAGTGTTTCATTATGTGGTAGGTGGCAGGATTGATGCACCACCTCAAAGGGATCCTCCCACAAAGTATCTCACTCGGTGGAAAGGGAAAGCAGGGCACTGGATAGGAATTTTTTTTAATCCTTTGCATCTGGAATGCCTGTTAGTGGTATTATTTTATATATTTTACTTTTGGTATAGCAAGTTCGCTTTTAATAGAGGCCCTAGGATGCTCTCTAACGTTTTCCAAAGTTATTATGAACCTTACCCTCATTGATACATACGGTCTGTGTTTTAGGATGAAGTACGGGAAAATATCGCTCGTGGAATGGCAATTTTAGGTCCCACGTTCACCCTTGATGCCCTTGTAGAGTGTCTTGTGATTGGAGTTGGTACCATGTCAGGTTTGTAAGAGATTTTTAATGTTTTTTAAAATACATTTGTTGACGAAGGGAAAAAAGAACATCTTAGATTGCATTGGTTATTTTTTCTGTTTAAAAATTATTTATTTTTGTTTATTTTGAGATAGAGAGAAAATGAAAGTGTGTATATGCAGTCGGGGGTGGGGGGTGGCTAGAGAGAGGGGAGGGAGAGAGAATCCCAAGAAGGCTCTGAGTTGTCCGTGCAGAGCTCGACTTGGCGCTCAATCCCACAAACCAAGGACCTGAGCTGTAACCAAGAGTCGGACACTTTCAAAACTGTGACATTATTCTCAAGAGGTTTTAATTAAATGAGTATGTGGGTTTATCGGACCTTGTCTGACTGCTTTAGTGAAAACTTAGTAGCAGGTCACTGATACTTATTTTTCGCAATTGCTACCTTCTCTTTCTGTACTCCACCCTTTTGATGATTTTGTGGTGTTTCTGTTTGTTTTTTTGTTTACTTTTTAACCAAGATTGTATTCTAAGGCTCATCTGGGGCACCTTCCTGCATGCCTGCCCAGACTAAGTTAGTGATTTGGTTCCTTGTGGGTTTTATTCTTGTTTTCGTTTGGTTCCTTGTGTTTTAATTGTCCTGTAGGAAACAGTGCAAGGGTCAAAAGTGGGCCAGATCTAAGTTAGGTCCACCTAATAAGCTGGTTGGGAAGATTTAATCAGATGGTATGCAGTACATCTTAGCAAGTACCTAGCATTAGTCTCAACACATGTTTCTTAATCCTTAATTAGATTGTAGAGAGTTAGATGTTAAATATCAAACATAGGGTGGAAATTGCAGCCTGGCCTGGAAATTTGCCAGAGTGAATATATTGTGCTGTTGTGAAGGTTTCCTAACCATTAATACTAGACTTTGTGGCTTCCTCACGGAGCTACCCATAGTAATAACAGTTCCAGTCTATTTCCTGGTGCCTGAGTGCCCTCAATAAGGGGCTTCATTCTTTCACAGGTAAATTATTTAGCTTTTATGAAAGTAGTTGGTTGTCATTATTTTTTTAGTTGAGGGCTCATCACTGCATAGTATATTAAATATATAATGTTTCTTCTTTCTGAGGATAAATTTATTGTTTATTGTTTTTTAATCTTATTCAACATTTACCAAGGAAGGCATTTTTAAAAATATTGTTTATTTATTTAAAAACAATTTTTTCAATGTTTATTTTTGTTTTTGAGAAAGAGACAAAGTGCGAGTGGGAGAGGGGCAGAGAGAGAGAGGGAGACACAGAATCCGAAGCAGGCTTCAGGCTCTGAGCTGTCAGAGCCCGATACGGGGCCTGAACCCACTAGCTGTGAGATCATGACCTGAGCTGAAGTTGGATGCTTAACCGACTGAGCCACCCAGTGGCCCCTAAAAATATTTTTTAATATGAACATTGCAGGGGGGCTTCAGACAGATTCTGTGTCTTTCTCTCTCTTTGTCCCCCCTCCCCCGACTCGCACTCTCTCTCTTTCAAAAATAAACATTAAAAAAAATTATATAAAAAAATAAATAAAATGAACGGTCCATAAAATCAACTTTTATGGGTTGTAGTTTTAAGTTTTGACAAGAAGAGTCCTGTAACCACCACTACAATCAAGAAAATTGTAAAATGTTTTTGATTGGGTGGAAACATACCTAGTGTGATTTTAGTCAAACGAAAGTATCTATAAGAAGGTGAAGGAGGTTAGCCAGGGTCTGGTAGTAGGCCATGAAACTAATGATCATTCATTTGAAACTGATGTGGAAAGCCATGGAAACGGATGTGGAGAGTAGGGTGATGAATTTTGGCATTCTAGGTCAGAGAGGCAGATGGAGGAAGTGATGGGATTTATAGTTAGAAAAGCCAGTTAGGAGACATGTACAGCTAAGCAGACACGGTGTAATTAGGGATTTGGCTGAGGGTAGAGGAGGATAGATTTAACACATATTAATGAGGAAATAACCATTGGAAGGCTAGTAAAAAGCACACAGTCTTAACTTCTTGGAAGTCTATAGATTGGTGCTCTTTGTGGAGCAGCAAAGCGGCACAGAGGCTGTTTTGGGATGGAGTACAGAAGAATGCCTGGAGGGCATGTGGCGACAGCATCACTTGCTGTTGCGCGGAGGGGACAGTGGAGAACCAGGGTGAAAAAGCATTGGTCAAGGACTGTTTCAGCGGTCTCACGTTTGAAAAGCTTACGTTCGGCCACTATCTAAAACATAGGTTGTTCATAATGTTTTTGTTACTGTAATTTTGTCTTCTCTTCACTTTCCATGTTTGAGAGTAACTGCTGTGGTCTTTTTTAAAGTACTGTTGACACAATGCTGTAGAGTATTTTAAAAATACAATCTATGTCTTTCTATTATTTAGTCAAATAATCTATTTAGAATTCAAAAATAAAAGAGACCATTGAATTTTTTTGTTATTCCAGTTAGCAGTTTTATAGGAAGAGGGAAATGATTTTTTATTTACATTTCGACCCATTTTTATATTTAAGATGAGTGACATCAGAAATATGTTTTATATTCAAGTTTATTTGTAGAGTTGAGGGAATAGGATTTGGTAATGAAAGTATTTTTCAGCTCTATAATTCTGTTACCTTCTATTTGGGACATATGCCAAGTGATACCTTAAACATTTTGTAGTGCAACATATGTTAATTTTGGATCTCGAGTTGCCTTTTGGCATTATTTAATTTTTCAAACAGGTCAGTGAAATTCACCACAAATATAAGAACAGCAATAGCGAGGATAGAGTTTATATTGAAATTAGAGTTCAGTCAGTGCACATCAGGTATTTATTTTGATACTGAACTAGGAATGGCATAACCGGCAGTGTGTTTTACTTTAATAAAAAGTCTTTGGTCCACAGGTGAATTGCTTTTCTGGTAAAGAATGGAATTGGATCCAAACCGTGGGAGGGTTGCTCATTAGAATAGCCTGGCCTTGTTAATCTCGATTTCAAAAACGACTACTACCATTTGATAAAAGGGGATTATCACATGTGAATTAAATACAGGGACTGTGCCTGGCATCGTGATGGTGGAGGCCTGGGGGTAGACGAGTTCTCTTCCCGCGAGGGAGTTGTTCCTGCTCTGATGCTTGGTACCACCTGAGAGTTCCTCATTTCTTTTACCAGTAGATAAGAAAGAGCTTAATATACTTATGTTTTCTCGTATTTGTCTACCTAGAGGAAAAGTCCCTGTGATGTATGCAGCATCAGAAGTATAGGTACTTTACTAATTACACATTTAATTTCTCTCTAACAGGGGTGCGTCAACTTGAGATCATGTGCTGCTTTGGCTGCATGTCAGTTCTCGCCAACTACTTCGTGTTCATGACTTTCTTCCCAGCTTGCGTTTCCTTGGTTTTAGAGGTAAGAGCGGTTCTTACGTACGGCATTAGGAGAAGAGTAATGCTTCTCATCGAATCCGTTCACTTAAATTAAGTCAGTACCTTCTAATGTAACACTGGTTTACTTTGTAGCTTTCTCGGGAGAGTCGCGAGGGTCGTCCAATTTGGCAGCTGAGCCATTTTGCTCGAGTTTTAGAAGAAGAAGAAAATAAGCCAAACCCTGTTACTCAGAGAGTTAAGATGATTATGGTAATTCATAGTTTTCTTCTCCCTTCTGTGTCTTCAGTTCCAGGGTCATATTCTGCTTTTCGATTTTCTTTCCTCCTTGCTGTTTAGCTTTCTACAATTTTTGTCTCTTTCATTGATGTTCCTTTTTTTTTTTTTCTTGTCTCTCATTTCTTTGAGGCTCCTAGAGTCTCTCCCCTAAACAGATGTTTCAGGTTCTTCCACTTTACCTCTCTTTGAGAACCTGTTCTTTGCAGTGTTTTCAGTCATTTGGTAGGCCACTACTTGAGTCCCAGAGCAAGTGTGGGGCTTTCTTTTCATGCTAAGGGGAGGCCATGAAAGATAATGTCTGGCTATCCAGTTGCTAAGGATGAGAAATTTAGGTGCCATTGATATGCTGAGGATACATAATTTATAATGTTTTATTTCAGTCTCTAGGCTTGGTTCTTGTTCATGCCCACAGTCGCTGGATAGCCGATCCTTCGCCACAAAACAGTACAGCAGAAAATTCTAAGGTTTCTTTAGGATTGGATGAAAATGTGTCCAAGAGAATTGAACCAAGTGTTTCCCTCTGGCAATTTTATCTCTCTAAGTAAGTTATTTGAGACCTACTTTGTTGTGTCTTAATAAAAGTTTAGGTTGTGCTTTTTAGTTTCTGAGGAATAACTTTTTAATATGCTTCCTTTCATTTAGAATGATCAGCATGGATATTGAACAAGTTATCACCCTGAGTTTAGCTCTCCTTCTGGCAGTCAAGTACATCTTCTTTGAACAAGCTGAGACCGAATCTACACTCTCATTAAAAAACCCTATCACATCTCCTGTAGTGACCCCCAAAAAAGTCCCAGATGATTGTTGTAGACGTGAACCTATGCTGGTCAGAAATAGCCAGAAATTCCATGCAGTGGAGGAGGAGAGCAAGCTAAACAGAGAAAGAAAAGGTGATTTCTTGTTCTCTTTTTTCCGTTTTTCCAATATTGATTTGTCAAGAAGCTGAGTTCATTTAAAAAATGTATGATCAGTGTTGTGAGATTTCGTTTGGTTTCTTGAACAGTTGAGGTCATAAAACCCTTAGTGGCAGAAACTGACACCTCAAACAGAGCCACGTTTGTGGTTGGTAACTCATCCTTACTTGATACTTCACTGGAACTAGAGACACAGGAACCTGAGATCGAACTTCCCATGGAGCCTCGGCCTAATGAAGAATGTCTACAGATACTTGGGAATGCAGAGGTGAGGACAATAAAGTTAATTCAAGCTTTGTTATCTTTTGAACAAAGGGGCTTTTTTTTTAAAAAAGGACGGACGGACGTTCTAGCTACCAAGTGCCTGCTAAGTTCTGGGCACTGTGTTGTGTGGTTTTATTTACTCAGGTAGTGGTCTTATTTATTCCCCACAACCTTGTGAAATAGTTGGAATTATCTCCATTTTTCAGATAAGAAAGAGAAAGCTGAGGCTCCAGGAAGCATATTTCCCAAAATAATACATTTAGGACATGGTAAAGCAGAGATCAAGAGTCCAAGATTTACTGACTCAAGAGACAGTGCTCTCTATCCTCTTTTACTGTTTGCCAGAGAGATGAACCACTACACTATTGTCATGTGTGTTGGGGCCTAGAAAAGGTTTCACTCAAAAATGAGCTTCAGGGGCGCCTGGGTGGCTCAGTCGGTTGAGTGTCCGACTTTGGCTCAGGTTGTGATCTCACGGTTCGTGGGTTCGAGCCCCGCTTTGGGCTCTGTGCTGACAGCTCAGAGCCTGAAGCCTGCTTCGGATTCTGTGTCTCCCTCTCTCTCTGCTCCGTCCCCGCTTATGCTCCGTCTCTCTCTCTCAATTAAAAATAAAACCCTAAAAAAAAATGAGCTTCAGAGACAGAAGAAAGTTTTTTTCCTTTTTGGTTTGATTTTTTAATATTTTGTGCTCACCAGACGCTTGTTTTCTTTTCTGACATCTGAGCGGGTATTCTGCCTACACGACCATCCGAGTCAGTTCATGCTTTAGCGTGAATATTGTGTTCCATCCGTATTTGCTTAATCATTCCTACTGTATATGCACATGACGGAGAGTAGAATGTTTGTTTCTCTTTCACTTTCCCTCGTTCCTCTTAACGTGTGTACTAATTTTTGAAATGTTTTGCTTCATACAGGTTACTGAAACTTAGAGGGTGGCCATCAGAATCTTAATTATGTTTTTTTTTTTCCTATGAGCTTCACTTGCAAAATTTGGTGTTTTGATTTTACGTTTGTTTAGGGTCATATTTTTATAGAGAATTTGCTTTTATTTTGATATTCTCATTTCCATTCAAATAATCTCCTTTAGAACTTCAAAGTTCTTTTTTGGGTTTTCCTCTACTGAGAGCATTGTTTGTATTAAATGGTGTATTTATTATGAAGAATACAAGGTGCACTTCAAGTTTTTTGTCACCCCCCACAACTCATTTTTTTTTTTCATTTCTTTAGAAAGGTGCAAAATTCCTTAGTGATGCTGAGATCATCCAATTAGTCAATGCTAAGCATATCCCAGCTTACAAATTGGAAACTCTGATGGAAACCCATGAACGAGGCGTATCCATTCGCCGGCAGTTACTGTCCAGAAAACTTCCAGAGCCTTCTTCTCTCCAGTATCTACCTTACAGGAACTATAATTACTCCTTGGTATGTTTTCTTGATTTGAGAAAGTTTGCTCTGTAGCTTTTTAGTCTTGTAGCTTTAGTCTTCAGCTTTTTAGTCTTTTTCTTGACTAGTCTTTTGTATGTACATAATTTTATAAAACATTTGTTTGTCATTTAACTATAATTTTGTATTCTGCTTGTGATTATAGGTCCTAGAAATCCAAAATATTTTTCCTGCTTATTGTCTTTACTCAGTGATTTTAGTACTTTGAAATACCTATAAAGAATAAATAAAACATGTTACTGAAAAATAAAGGGTTATGTTTGAAGACAGTTATGAATGACAAAGGCTGTGTATTTGCGATAGTGATTTTTCACTCGGTATCTGACTTTCTCTTTTAGGTGATGGGAGCTTGTTGTGAGAATGTTATTGGATACATGCCCATCCCTGTTGGAGTGGCGGGACCTCTGTGCTTGGATGGGAAAGAATACCAGGTGCCGATGGCAACAACAGAAGGTTGTCTTGTGGCCAGCACGAACAGAGGCTGCAGAGCAATAGGTGTAAGTAGGTGTTTCTGTATTTGCCTGTTTTAAGATACGCCCTAGGCCAGGCAATGAGGAGAGATCTGGGGACAATCAGGAACACTTTTGGGGACAGGCAGTAGTCTTTTCAGGATTAACATGTGCTTCCATAACATCCCCTGCATAGCTTGGTGGAGGCGCCAGCAGCCGAATCCTTGCGGATGGGATGACCCGTGGCCCAGTGGTGCGTCTTCCCCGTGCTTGTGACTCGGCAGAGGTGAAGGCCTGGCTGGAGACACCTGAAGGGTTCACAGTGATAAAGGAGGCTTTCGACAGTACCAGCAGGTGTGTGTGGGGTCTGTATATGCATTTGTTTATTTCAGAGCCAGTGTCATCTTCTGTGATCGCTTCACATAACTGTCGACATGCTGCCTGTTTCAGGTAATGTAATGAAATCGGAACTTTATTCAAAATGAGTAATATTCATCCTTGGGGCAGAATGTTGATCCAAATGAATACCTCCATAGGAGCAAGTAGAAAAAAAATAGGTGAGCTAGTAAGTTTGTGTGTTGGTTTTACAAGACTCAGGTTGTTTTTGTTTTTTGGGTTTTTGGTTTATTTACATTATTTATTAAAAAAATTTTTTTTTGAATGTTCATTTTTGAGAGAGAGATAGGGTTAGTGGGGGAGGGGCAGAGAGAGAGGGAGACACAGAATCCAAAGCAGGCTCCAGGCTCTGAACTGTCAGCACAGAACCTGATGCGGGGTTCAAAGCTGTGAGATCATGACCTGAGCTGAAGTTAGACACTTCAACTGAGTCACTCAGGCGCCCCAATTTTGTTTGTTTCAAGTTTTTATTTAAATTTTAGTTTAGCATATAGTTGTAATACTGGTTTCAAAGTAGAATTCAGTGATTCATCACTTATATATAATACCTGATGCTCATCACAAGTGCCTTCCTTAATGCCTATCCCCCACCTCCTTCCCTCCATCAGCCCTCAGTTTGTTCTCTACCATGAAGAATCTCTAGGGGTTCCTGGGTGGCTCGATTCATTAAGTGTCAGCTCTGGATTTTGCCTCAGGTCATGATCTCATGGTTGGTGAGACTGAGCCCCGAGTCAGGCTCTGTGCCAAATAGCTGGAGCCTGCTTGGGACTCTCTCTCTGCCCCTCCCCCACTCATGTGCATATGCACTCTCTCTCTCTCAAAATAAACAAACAACAACAAAAAAAGAATGAAACAGTTGAATTAGTGTTGTAATAGAATGTCTTGGGGCGCCTGGGTGGTTCAGTCAGTTATGTGGCTCTTGGTTTTGGCTCAGGTCATGATCTCATGCTTTGTGGATTCGAGCCCTCTATTGGGCTCTGTGCTGACAGCAATGGAGCCTGCTTGGAATTCTCTCTCTCTCCCTTTCCCTCTGTCCCTCCCCAACTCATACACCCAATCTCTCTCTCAAAATAAATAAACTTAAAAAAGCAAAAAGAAAATACATTTAATTAGTAATCTCCACAAGCATTCTTTTCTGTGTAAAATCAGCTGAACTAGACTTTTTAAGATAACTTCCATCTTCTTAACAAAATAACAGAATAAAAAACGTTCGTTTTTGTTTACAGATTTGCACGTTTACAGAAACTTCATATGAGTATGGCTGGTCGCAACCTTTATATCCGTTTCCAGTCCAGGTCAGGGGATGCCATGGGGATGAACATGATTTCAAAGGTGAGCCTAGGTAGACTATAACAGAGCTTATAGGACTGACTGTCCCAGGGGTGGGGAACGGGGTATCAGGGAGGTAAGAGTGGGGAGTAGACTCACTGTATATGTCCTCCTGTAGTTTTGAGTTTATTGCCGTGTACATATACTATTTATTCAGAGAGTTCATGGATTGATTTTTATTGAAAGCTGAATATTGCTTACTTACCAGATATTGCTTGGCTTTGATATATTTTTGTATTTGATATGTTTAATTTAGGTGGGGTATTATACATGTTCTGCGTCTACTCAGAAGGGTTGGGAGCAATCTTGGGGTTAGTGCTTCTTGACTTTGTCCTAAAAATTTCACCTCTTTTAGAGACTTCAAGACTTGTATTTAAGAGGCCGAGTTCTTGCATATAGTCTATTTATTTTAATTATCTCCTTATAAGAATATTGTGGTATGGCTTACATTTTATTATACTGAATTTTATTCTACTGATGTTATTTACAAATATTTTTTATTTACAAATATTCACAAATGTGAAATGTTAGAGTCAATTAGGTTGCCAAAATTTGTTTTGTAGTTTAACTGTATATAAGAACATCCAGAAAGAGAAAAGGGGGGAATAGTGACTAAATACTTAAGTTTTAAAAGTTGCCAATAAACAGTATAGTGGTTCCTCAAAAAATTAAAAATAGAATTATGATCCACCAATTCCACTTCTGGGTATTTACCCAAAAGAATCGAAAACCGTGTTGCAGAGACTTATTTGTGCACCTCTGTTCACAGCAGCAGCATTCACAGTAGCCAGAAGGTAGAAACACCCCAGATGTTCATGGATAGATGAATGGATAAATAAAATGTGTGTATATATAATGAGATATTATTAAACCCTAAAAGATAGGAAATTCTGACATATGCTAAATGAACCTTTGAGGGTTACTTGCTACATTAAATAATCTGGCTAACAAAAAAGACAAATACTACGCGAATTCACACGAGGTACCCAGATTAGTTAAATTCATACAGACGGAAAGTGGAACGGTAGTTGCCAGGGGTTGAGGAAGTGGGGAGTTGTTGCTTCATGGGGTTAGAGTTTCACTTTTGCAAGACGGATTGGCTGTGTGACAGTGTGAATGGACCTAACCCTGTTGAACTGTATACTTGAAAATAGTTGAGATGGTAACTTCTGTGTTACATGTATTTTGCCACAATTAAAACAATTTTTTTAATTGCCAGTATGTTTTCGGCTACTGAGGTACAAGTTGTTAATTGAATTAATTTCACTTAATTGGAAGTCTTGTTGACATTTTTGTAAGGTAAATCCCAATGACTTCCCATTAACAACAGGATTTACTTTTATGTGTGACTTTGCAGACTTGGTAACTTGGACTTTTAGGTAACGATTTAATAACCAGAAGAGGAAATTTATTACATGTTGATCATGGGTTGAGTTACTCGCAGTGACATGATGATGAGTATTATATTCTCACTGAGTATTTTTTAATTCATTTTTTCATTTTAATATTCTCATTATTTCTCATCTACATCCTGTTCATCAGTGACTATGAAGAATTTTGTTTTCATTCCTAGAAGGAAACATAGGAGTCTTATTTCTGACTGAGAAGTTAATCGCTGTGGTGGTTAATGAAACTGCTATTTTTTTATGCTCACTTCCTTTGAAGTGCATTTATTATATTTAGAAATATTGTAGTTATTGTACTTGTAAGTATTACTAGATACAAAATACTGATCTATAAATAACTTTGTACATTCTCTTTTCTTACTGACAGGGCACAGAAAAGGCACTTTCGAAACTTCATGAGTATTTCCCCGAAATGCAGATTCTAGCCGTTAGCGGTAACTATTGTACTGACAAGAAACCTGCTGCTATAAATTGGATAGAGGGAAGAGGAAAGTCTGTGGTTTGTGAAGCTGTCATTCCAGCCAAGGTTGTCAGAGAAGTGAGTGATTGATCATTTTATTTTGTTAATTGGTTTAAAAATTGGGGAAAGAAATATTAGCATTCTGAGTGAAATTTAATGTATGGGTGTATGTTTTACGTTAAAGATGACTGTGGTATCCCATCTGGCCCATCTGTGTGTGGCATTCACAGGAACAAACTTTACTGATATTCTTCACTGAGGACAAGGTCTCAGTGGGGCCATATCTAAATGCTCCTGGTTTCTGGAGGACAGAAAGATAAAGCTGGGTAACGTGCCCTGAATCTTCCGGGAGAATTTGTAAATGCGCACAACTCTGTTTGCTAGGTATTAAAGACGACTACGGAAGCTATGATTGAGGTCAACATTAATAAGAATCTGGTGGGCTCTGCCATGGCCGGGAGCATTGGAGGCTACAATGCTCACGCGGCGAACATCGTAACTGCCATCTACATTGCCTGTGGACAGGTGAGGGCTCCAGCCTCTACTTCTCTTGTCTTGTGTTGTTTTAGGGTGAGAGAAGTGTTATACTTCTTTTTATTGTTTTCAGGATGCAGCACAGAATGTTGGTAGTTCAAACTGTATTACTTTAATGGAAGCAAGTGGCCCCACAAACGAAGATCTGTATATCAGCTGCACCATGCCATCTATAGAAATAGGAACTGTGGGCGGTGGGACCAACCTGCTCCCTCAGCAAGCTTGTTTGCAGGTATGATGCCTCAGTGCCAAAGTCTGGTGACATAAGGCCTAGGTCTGACTTGCTGGGATTCTCTATTTCTGCCTGACACGTGTCACTCAACTGTATTTTAGCTGGTCTTTTCCTTCTGCTTCTCACCAGCCTAACCCATTGTGTCGAGGTAAGCATGTGCTTAGTAAAGTGAGAAAGCAGATTAAGAGAGTAAATGAATGTCCATCTACTCTGATCAAGTGCCCCGCAAACCAGGCTGTGGCTGTGACGTTAACTGTGGTGCATGTTTTGCGAGTACTGGCTGTCATATCTTGGAAATCGTATACTTCTGGAATCTGTTCCCTTCTGATGCCATGGTAGTTGCCCATATTTTAGCTGAGAGAGAAGGAAGTTGTTGCCATGACTTTAAGGGTGAGTCCTGCCATGTCTCTCCCTGGCTGCAGATGCTCGGTGTTCAAGGAGCATGCAAAGACAATCCTGGGGAAAATGCCCGGCAGCTCGCCAGGATCGTGTGCGGTACAGTCATGGCTGGGGAACTGTCACTGATGGCGGCATTGGCAGCCGGCCATCTTGTCAAAAGTCACATGATTCACAACAGGTAAGACTTAAAGATTTACTTAACATGTTTTCTGTGTACTTAGAAGATGCAGTACAAAAACCTACTGCTCACATACAATAGTCCCAACTTAAATTCTGCATTCTCGGTTTTGTATATATTCCCGTTTTGTCTTTTTCTGCCATAGGTCAAAGATCAATTTACAAGACCTCCAAGGAACTGACACTAAGAAAGCTGCTTGAACAGTCTGGCAGATCTGAACTGAAACACGGGCATTGGGTTCTAAAGGACTAACATAAAATCTGTGAATTAAAAAGCTCGGTGCGGTGTTATGTTGAGGATGAATAGACAGGATCTGTGAGGTGACTGCTTGGTGTTTGGCTCTTTCAGCGAGGTCTGAGATCCTTCTTTCCATGCAGATTTCTCGGATCTGAAAACAGTGTAGTGCTTTATGTGCTGTGCTCTCTGGAAGGAAAGATCTCAACATGGATATCATGCTCTAAACATCACAGATGGTAATCTACAGCTCACTTCGGAAAGAGAATACAGGATGGAAAATGTTTTCTTTTGATGAAATCCATGGAGTTCGTGGTGATCAGTGTGAGATTGATCGTCCTCTCCAACCTCCCCCACCTCCTGGTTGAAAATGGAGTTTTAAATTATACCGTAGCTGACAGACTGATTTCATAGTTAATTTATTGAGTCTGGGTTATAGAACTTAAATAAGAGCTAAGTTTATTTTTTGTAAACTAATAATTCATTTGGTGCTGGTCTATTCTGATTTCTTTTTGGGTAGCCATTGTGATTCTTCAGAAGGGGACCTACTTTCTGAATTACTCTTATTCCCAAACTGCTGAATAATGTGCTAAGCAGTGCTAATAGTTCTCTGTCAGGAAAACAAATCACTGCATTAATCTCTGCGGGCTATTTGTTCAGAGAGGTGTCTTGTCTAACTATAAATGTCTTTCAAGATTGCTAGAACACTTCCTGTAGCGTCAGGCTTTAAGAAACGAGAGTTTTGCACTCTTGGTTGAATACTCAAGAGCTCCTGATATTATTGCTTAGACAAAGGAGACTCTCTTTATCAAGAAGGTACAGGTATGACCTCTCAGAGCTCCGAGGGTGGAAAACACAGGCTTGAAAGAAAAATGCTATTTCTCTAAGCCAACTTTAATTTCTTAAAAGACTTAAATTTATTTAGCTGAAAAATCTAGGTGGTTTTTTTGTAAAGAACTATATCAAATCTGTATATGTTGTAATAAAACTTCTTACGCTAGGAGTTTATTGAAAGTGTTCAAGAAATAAATAAAAATCAACTTGTATACTGATAAGACACTCTAAGCTTGGGCCAGAAAAGGCAGTGTTGTTTAATGTTGTCCAGGAAATCCTGGCTTGCTTTTCAAGCCCAGTGGAAGGGAAAGTCCGCTTTCAGAGCCAGTGAAGGTGCCACGTGAATGGCCCTGGAGGAGCGTACTTTGTTCCTGTGGCCAGGAGGTTTGGTGACCGGAACATTCACACAGGGCTCTTTGATAGACCCATAAAAGCTCTTTGCTTCCTCAGGGGGTCAGCAGAGTTGTTGAATCTTAATTTTTTTAATGTACAAGTTTTGTATAAATAATAAAGAACTCCCTATTTTATATTACATCTAAAGTTTCAAGTGTTGGTCTTGGAGAGAGAAGATGGACTCTGAAGAACATTCCAGTAATGCCATGGCAGCATGGAGAGCCTCTGAGTGCTTGTGTCTGCAGTACTGTTGTGGAAGATTGGCCTTTGCTGTTGTACATAAAGTTTAAATTGCTTCCCTTGTGACTTGCAGCCAGTGACTTCTTATTTATCCACACTTTTCATGGAAGTGGCAGTGAAAAGCGTGAGTCTTTATTCTGGTGATTGTAACCAATATTGTCTTGCTAAATGAATGTTTTGTACAATTAACTAAATTGTATACATTTTGTTATACTTTTTTTCCCCCGGTTCCAGTAAATTATGAAAAGGATGTTAATAACCGATCAGTGTAAGCAGTAACCTTTTTTTTTGTTTGGATTAACCCTTGGCCTGAGGCCTGGAAGCTTGAAAGTCTGGCCAGAGTGGTAGCCTAGAAACTCGTGCTGGGTGTTCTGTGACCATTTATCATAACCCCTTTATATGCTCCAGTCCCTACAACATTAATGGCAGGGCCAATGGCAGGCCCAGTGTTGTACATACATTAACATTACTTTCTTTATACTTAAGAGAGTTTGATTAGCTCATATTGATCTCATCTCAGCTGGACCATTGTCGGATATTGGGGGAGTGGTGGGGGCATAAAGATTAGGCAGCCAAAACCAAACGGTCACTGTACATTTAAGCTGTATCAGCCGACTCGGGGAGTAGAGCTTAGCATAGCTGAAGTTGGCCTCTCTTTCAAGGCTGATTGCTGTTTACTTGACATTGTTGATTGCCCTTCTGCCACAGTTAGAGGTCAAAGGGGGGGGGAGTACGAAGCACTTAAGACCCAAGGCCCAGATGCTAGCAAGTCAGTTTGAATTTTTCTCTTGAAAATGACATGCGATCACTTGTATGGTCACAGCTCAACAGAGTGAAGGAGGCTGGACAGGGGACCATGGGGAGTTTTCATGCCCTTTTCTACTTGGGTGATTTGATGAGGAGGGAGATGTGTATGGCAGGACAGGCTTTTTTCCTCGTCTTAGGAGAGGATAGAAATCCAAAGGAACATCACAAGAGGACACAGAACAGCAAAACACGTCAATACAAATCCACTGTGTGTGGAAGGTTGAAATAAGAGCGGTAAAGTCACAGAATGTTTTTAAAGACTAATATTTTTCAAAAACTGTTATGGATAAGACTTGAATTTATGGATAATGAACTTGGCCATTCAGCAAAAATAATGGATAAACCTACACTGGAAGTCGAGAGAGGATGGCAAATGATGTAGTTTACAATTACATTTGAACAGACTTGTTCTTGTACATGGAACATGCCACCCCCGGGTTTTCCTTTTCTTCCTGAGCAAGTCTGATAGGAGGTAGGGGTACTCGAGTGTCAGCATGTGAGCACTTCTCAAGTAAGGCCAATGGAAGAGCCCTGTGCGAACGGCTGGGTTGAGGAGACAGCACGGGAGAGTTCTCCTCCAGTGCTTCTCCACCCTGAGTGTGCAGCACACTCCCCTGGAGGACTTGTCCTAACAGAGTGCTGGGCCCCACCCCCAGGGGTTCCCGTCACCTTGGTCTGGGGCTGGGCCAGCACGGGCCAGTTACCTTGCAGCTGCTGCTGCTCTACCAGTCTTGGATTTCAGTATGAGGTGCCTGGCATTCCTGTGAACATGAGAGTATTAGAATAGTTTTTATTCAGAAGCACACGCTGGAAAACACCTATGGAGAGACCAAGTGCAGGTTAGTAAGACTTAATTAGAATTAATCCTAGAGATTAATATAATCAGTTAATAGAACTAACCAACTAGAATGGGTTATTTGGCTTTGGTGTCTCCCCTCCCACCTACCCTGTGACGACCCCTCCCCCGACATTAAAGTCTCCATATTTCTAGTTTTAGCACCTTATTCCTCTCTCCCCCCTACCCCTTGATACCTATTCTCTCTTCCAAAGGTCCCAAATGAGAGTGGGGGGTTGGGGGGGGGAACAAAACAAAAAAAAAGGCAAGCCTACTTTTAAAGAGGTATCTACCACCTTCCACTCATTGGACTCACTCACCCACCTTGTAGCCCCAAAGTTTGAAGTCTCCCTTCACCTTCCTTATAACCCCCAAGTTTGACTCTCGTAGTTTACCTTCTTAGGATTTCAGGCCTGGAGCAGGATTACTCTTGACTGTTGAGTCAAGAAGCTGACTCCATAGACCGTTCCACTTGGTTAATTCTGAAGCCAGATGGCAGCGAGCATAAAGGGAGAAGGGCGTTGTGCCAGCGGCTAACACAGGGCACCTCGTGTTATGTTGAGGAAACTCTCAGCGCAAGGAAGTAATCCGAAATAGAAGGGCTGTAGTCATCTAGCCGCTGTTGATGATGGAACTCCTTTGCTTTGTTGTCACTTGAAATTTGAGATGGTCAACAGGGTTTGGTGGATGAGGTGGGGCTGAGGGACAGGTGGAACGATTCGGTCTCAGGCTGCATTCCAAAACCATCTGGGATTGCATGTTAGGAACGCCGGAGACAATAAAGCACACCCAGAGTACTGATAGCCCTAAATGATGCGGGACAGAAGAACATTGCTCGCCAGCTCTCTCGTATCCTTGAAGCTCACAAAAGAGACAAAACCGAGGACCCTGCCCATTTCACTGTCCAGACGTGGGCTCTAGCCTCAAAAGGCTCTTAGAGTAAAACCACCCAGTTTTAATGCACTGCCTGCCTTAGTCTTTTCTGATCTAGGGCATATAACCTGTGAGAGATCTACCTCATTCTTAAACTTCATTGCTCTTAAGAGCAAAATACAGTCAGATTTGTACAGAGCAGCCCACTCACCTCTGGCCTTCGGGATGCTCTCACCCACGTTGTACAACCCTTGGTAAGTAGCAAAAGCTTAAAGTTGGTACAGCCTGGAAAATTGTAATTTTACATGGAAAGTTCTTGAGGAAATGCTCATCTTGTAACTTGTTTAGGACAGTGCCTGCTTCAGCCAGTAGAAAACAAACCTTGAGCACCGTCAGAAAAAAAATGTTGGGCACGCATCTCCAATAAATGTGTATTTCTTGATAAATTATATTGAATTCTGTATGTTGTCAAAAGACTTGAATGATAAAAAATATATATAGAAATAAAAACTGAAGATCTTTTTTTTTTTCTGTATTCTAGTGGTAAATCTTGCCCACATTTCCCTCCCGATTGGACAGAAGTCTAGTGAAGACAGTGAAGGGACCATGCCTTCTTTTCTCGTCACTTAGTACAGCATCTTAAATTTAAAGGTCCTCAATGTTGTTAAGTGGCCGACAAAGTAAGTGTAAATTAGGACTTCTTCCAAAAGAAAATAACAGTCACAACAGGAGGAAGACAGCAGTGTTGAGGGAGTTGGGAATCCAGAGACTTCCATTCCAGCCGTGGCTTTGCCACTCACTGGCTGTGAGACCTTAGTCTCTTTTCCTCAGTTTCCTTATTTGTGAAATGAGACCATTGGATTAGTGGCTTCTAAGGCCTTATCTAGCTCTATATATCCTATGATATGCCGTATTTATGCTCATGTATACACACACACACACAGACTCATTCTACTATCCAAAGATGGAAACATGAGATATTTTTTTTAGTGGCTGTGGTATGGATCTCCTGTCTGTCCAGTTTAGGGAACAGTTTAGTACCTAATGCAGAGCACCACAGGGGGTCTGAGCAGAGGTGGCTTAGCCAACCTTTTTGTCATGTTCCATCAGCTGCTCAGCTAACTCTACTTTAAAGTCTTTGCCTACTTTAAAGGCTTTACAATTCCTTGCACATCTGCTACTGTCCTTTGCGAGGAGACTGGGCTCTGTCTGAGGCATACATCCTAAGGGAAAAGAAGGTAACGGTGTCCCTCTCCCTGGATCCTCTCCTTTCGTATGTAGCATACCCTTCTTGGACAACTTTATCCTCTCCTCCATTTGTCTCTCTCTTTCAAATCTGCACCTCTCACTGAAGTTAAAAGCCTTTGCCCCTCCATTTGCTCTATTTCACAACCTATCCATTTCTGTTTTTCACTACTTATTTACTGCCTTAAACAAACATTTTATTGAAACTGCTGATTTTAGGTGGAGAGGGGGCTATGTTCTGAAGTTTATGTCATTGGGGCTGAAAAGCTGGAGTCTGGCTTATTAGTTAATACAACAATGTCATACTGTTGTATAATCCAACTCTGAAGGGGAAAAAGCACAACAGAACTGAAGGGCTGGTACAATTAAGGTCCGAAACTGGGATCCTGAAGTAGGTTCTGAATGTTGGCTGAAGGGAGGAGAGGAGTGCCTGAGAAGGTAACTTGCTTCTGATTGCTGAGTGACAGGGAGTAAATCCACCCGATGGGGATGATTCGTTTTTAGAGGGACCAAGGTGAGTCACGGTGGTAAGGCAGACAGATTAAGGCTAAACTCTTACAAGATAACTGACATCAGACTGAGGTCAAGGATTGTGGACGCAGTTCTAGAGAGTAAAACATTTAGCAAGAGGCATTATGTAGTACACTGCAGTTTGATAGAGGCCAGAGGGAGAACTGATCCTAAGGAGAAAGGCAAAGACATCGCTTAGGAGACTCTCTACGCTGATTCTCCAGCTCAGAACTCTTTCCCATTCAGCTGCTATCTTATAAACACAGGACTGACTGCCAGGAAGCTCTAGATTGAGACACGACGCTCTCACTTCCATTTCTCAAGTTTTAAAAACTCATTTCCCCTCCCCATTTCTGACATTGTAATGAGAATTATGTACAAGTAAAAATGACATTAGCAAGACTTATTCCACATCCTAACAAAACCAGGCACCAAACCCCATTGATTTTTCTCAGATGTGTAAAACAGTAAGGCTCAAAAAAGTCCTTCAGTGCTGGGAGAGTGAATCAAACTACTTCACAGAGCCTTCTGGGTTCCATGAAGTGGCTGTCTCTCTAGTTTTCTCCCTCACTGGACATACACCTGCAGGCAAAACGGCAGACAAGGCAAGTAACTTGCAGTTTGGCCCAAAACCCCAAAATGTTTATATCCTTGTCATTAAACTCAAAAGACAGTATCTAGCATGCCTACAGTTGACTAAATAATCCCTAACATTTGCACGGTGCTTTAAGTTTTCAAGAAATTCTAAATACATCATCTCACTCTTCCCCAAACAACCCTGTGACGTAGGTGATTCTGTATTTTTCTTTATAGAAAAGAAAAATAGATTCAGACACTGAAATGACTTGGCAAGATCAAAACTGTTTTAAGTGAGAGCCCGAAAGACTCTTATCTTCTGGCTTCTAAACCATTCATTCCCCTTTGGTACTGTTAAACACATGGTGCCCAGGAACATGGTGAAAAATTCACTTAGAAACAACAAACTCTACTGGATGTTAGTAACGAAAAGTGAAAAGTCACAAACCACAAATTAAATAGCAGTTTTAAAGCGAACAATTAGACAATTTACCAATTTGGTGCTATCAACATCGACAAGTTGGTAACTTGTTAAAACACAGCAACAATCCATTTCTTATTGTTTGAGAACACAACTGAGAGCCACGAATCAAAAAAACAAACAAAACACTTGCTTATCTTGAAGGTAGCTAAGTGTATCATTTGATGCACCTTATTCAAATGTTCCTAATTCAAGCCTATTTCCTCTTAGTTCATATACATTCCTAAAAAGCTTGGTTATGACAAAAACAACATAGGCTAGATGTTATTGTATCCCTGAACCTGTAACACCGCATGGCATGGAGTAGGTGCTCAATAAATACCTGGTCTGGTAATTGTTTTGTGTGTGGAGAATTAATGCTATCTGTACACATGGCTAAAATGGCTTGGATGGGGACTCCCTCACGTTCCTGCTGCACATGGACCCCTGATGCCTGGACCCCGTTCCCACTCTGGCTTCCCAACTCCAAAGAAGAGTGACGTGAAAAAACGACAGTAAACTGGAAAGGGATCTACAGCTTGCTTTACTTGCTACCTCAGGGGTCGCTTTGCAGCAGGTGGTTCACAAAACAGTGGTAGCTACGTTGGAGGTTGTCTGTGGATTGAAAAACCCAATAAACAAACTTTTTTGAGCTTGTGTGTGTGTGTGTGTTTTTTTAAATGGTAAGAGTTCCCTGTCTCACTCCTCTAAGCTGGAGAACAGGAAGGCAGTCAAGGCATCAAATGATGGTCAAATTTAATCTTAAGATAAAATTTATATATCTGGTGGGATTTTATGACACATAGGTATTTGGGATTTTTGTGAAGCCAGTAATTAAGTGTGTGGTGTTAAGACCTATGCCTCAAAAGTGCTAGTCTTCAAGCATGCCAGTTCTAATCTGTCAAACACTGTAGATATTAAATACCTCAGGCCTTAAAAATCAGCAGACTCCAATAGAAAAGCCTTTGGAGTCATTCAAGTAGGCCTGGAACCAACCCGGCCTAGCCTCATTCCTTATTGTAAAATAGGAGCGATACCACCAACAACCAGCAGGGGCAGTATTGTTGGAAGGAGTTAGATAAAAGACCGTTAGATTCCCCTATTCCAGACACTTAATGAGACATCCTCATTCAGCACCTCGACAATCATAAAGCCTGGGTTAAATCCTGGTGGGGTATCTTTCAGTAGCTTTAAAGACAGTTAACACTTGTTCTACTACTAAACTCAAATTCTGTGGAAGAGAGTTTAAGAGGCCAAAAAGTTTATTTTATTTGTTGAATGCTATCCAAAGTATACAGACCTGGAAGGCTCACAGAAAATTTGTTTTAGTGGGTAAATAATGCAAATGCTAACGACACAAGCCCTGTTGTAATCTAGTTTACACAATGACAAAATTTGGAACCTGCCACAAAATCAACCCAATTCGAAATAGAACTACGCTTTATTTGCAGGTTACATTTCAAGTCAAGCCTAAGGCAAAAACTGCATATAGTTAAAGTCACTCTTCAAAAACTTCTTACAAGTGTGCCACGAGGACCACATACTCTGTCAACAAATCCAACACAGTAGAATAAAAAATATCCAATACAACAGCCAGATTTTCTCTCCAGCACCCCACCAGATTAAGTAGTTGGCCTGTGTTTAGAGGTCATTTTTTTTTAGATGGTATGTATCTTTGAACACGAGGAGAGAAATATGCTCAGTGCCTTTCAATATAACCATGGAGGAACCCACTGACTGAACTGCAAATTCACATTTCCCTTCTCATGGTTGTCCTACAGCATATATTCCCTAAGTGTAACAAGTGGAGCTGGTCACCTTTTTTAAATAAATGACAGAGGATTTATTGGCTACATGTAGTTGAATCTTAAGTGTGCATGACTGGCACTGTGCTTTCATTTTAGAAATAGCCAACTATACATAGGCTTACTTTCTAGTAATCTGAAAAAACTTTGCATCAGCTTCTGTAGTAATTCATTTCACACCATAATCCACACAAATATATATATACATATGAAAAAGATTCACAAAATATTTAAATATTCACAGGGCGCCTGGGTGGCTCAGTCAGTTGAGCATCCGACTTTGGCTCACATGGTATCATGGCTCATGAGTTTGAGCCCCATGTTGGGCTCTGTGCTGACAGCTCAGAGCCTGGAGCCTGCTTCAGATTTTGTGTCTCCATCTGCCTCTGCCCCTCCCTGCTCATGCTATGTCTCGCTCTCTCTCAAAAAAATAAACATCAAACAATAAATTAAAAAAAATTCACATGCTATGGACCCGATCTATTCCCTTCTATTTTGTTAAAAAAAACATTTACATTGCTTTCTTGATTCCTAAACTGGGTTACAACCTTTTAATATTTAAAAAATATTAAACGAGTTATTTCAAGCTCTTAACTATTTACAGTTATGCAGACAGTATCTCGAGGTTAAGGAAAACAAGCAAGCAAATACATTTGTCCATAATATTTTAATACTTTTCCACTTTTAAATACTGGTTTTAATTTTGTGATTGTAACATGGAAGATCCAACTTTATTATTTTTTAAAAACATCATCAGGATCATAAAGCTATTATAGAATAGTTACACTCTACACACTCCCAAGGTACTTTAAAATGATTATGTTTTGAGTTTGTAGATGAACAATGACAGTCATACAAATACATTGTCTGTACAACTCTGACTAAATACTGGTGAAAGTGTTTAACTGAACAAACAATTGAGAAGCTTAAGATAACCAGCACAATTTCACAAGAGAACCAGCTCAGCCCAACTAAAATGTTCTCAATAGCAGTTGACACTGATGTTGTATAGGTGTACAAATTAGCTGATGAAACTGAACAAATGGGAAATCCGTTCCTTTTCCTGATTTTGTATTCTTATACCTCCCTCCCAGCCATCCCCTCCTTGGTCTACCTCAATTGGCTTTGTGGTGTTCCCAAACCAAGAGTTGCTGTGATCACCCAACACCTCAAAATCAGGAGTCCTGAATTCCAAGTGAAACGCTGTGCTCTCCCGTCCTGTACAGTGGGCAGTCAGGGACAAAACCCATCATTACCAGTATTTTCCAAATTTCTATCACAGTACAAAAGAGTGAACTAGTCGAAAAGAGAGTAAACGGATCATTTTTTTTTTTTGGGGGGGGGGGGAACAGAAGAAATTACTGTGTTTGGGAAAACATCATGTATATTCAGATACTGACTAAAGAATTAGCCATACAGAAATAGTTCTAGAGGGACTGAATATTGTTTAAAATGGTTAGTACCTCTCCAAATTCTGAGCTCTTTAAAACTCTTCATATTCCCCAACTCATTTCTAAATCTGACTGGATGGGATTAACTCTAGTGAAGTACCTGTACAGTTATCTAAAGGTAAAATGTATCTTTTTCTTTTTTATACAAATATTTTTAGTGTAATCACTTCATTTACAGAATTGCAAAAGTGTATCTAACATTTAGTGCAAATGCAACTAATGATAATTAGATTTAGACATTGTTAAATTTTCCATACTTTGTAAAATGAAGCTATTCAATTTAGTTATGAAAGAGTTACTTGTCCGTGTTCATGATAGTTACCAAAAATGGTAAACAGAGAAACATTTATAGTGGGCATAGAGAATTTTTTTGAAGATTCCCATCAACGGCTAAGGTTAATAAACCTTCCCTCCCCAACCCTCCCATATTCCCATCCCGACCCCACAGCTGATTGTAAAATAAAATACACATTTGAGGTATAAACTTTTCTGTTTTAAACATCACAATATAAAATGTTAACTGGTGATGTAGTAAACTCATATGATAATTTGTCTTATTTTGCCTTACTAGCATTACCACCATATAGGCACTTTTCCACATAGTCAAATTATGAACAGCGTTTTTCTGTATAAGGCATATTCCATGCACATCATTTAGAGAAAAGTAAATTAAAAAATAGAAAAGATTTATGGATCATGAAATCTGCGTGCATGTAATATAAGCATATGTTTTATATGTACTTTTCTCTCTGTACAGAATAATAAATACCACTATATCTGATGCAAGTAATTCACTTCCAGGATTGTGCATATTAAGTGATCAGACTAATCCCATCATTAAATTATCACCTTGCATTTATCATTAAGACTCCATTACCATGTATGAACTATATACAGGACATGTTCCAAGTGACATGACTTTCTGCTTTACAAAATGGGTCTGATTTCTGTGTTTCTACAGAGATGAACAAGTCAGCATAGCATCTACAAAATGCCTCTGACATATGTAAGCACATTTGCGTATAAACACAATGAAGATTTTGAAGTGGGCAGTCATTTCTACTTCAATGAGTACCATTCCTTGCCTCAACTCCATGCTTCAAGGTTTTTCACAGAGGCCTATAACTAAAGAAGGTATTTTACAGGTAAGCTCTTACAGCAAGTAAGGAAAGAATTTCAGTTTGAATCACATGGAATCCTTTACTGCTCTGCTGCAAAATCTGGTCAAGAGGCAAACCGGAGCAGTGCTCACATTTGATATGCATATCTCGCAACATAGCTTTTAAACTGACCCAAATTAGAAGAACTGACAAACATGCCTGTCAAGAATACCAGAAATACTGACTCAAAGGTCAAACCCAAACAGCCTGATTTACCTTAACAAGAAATACCGTATATCCTCTTACAAATTTCAAGAAAACATGAGCTCATTTTATCCTTACCATTGTACCAGAAAGTAGTTTATACCCACAAGATTTGTATGTTTCCATTTGGAGGCAGGCAGAACCAAGTTAGGAATTACCAAATTGTGTTTGTAAACAAACTGAAAAAAATATGTAGCACACAGTACACAACTAAAAATACAATAGAAATATAAAGATACCTGGGGGAAAAAATAAAGCTTTTCACTCTTTCTCCATCAGAACCAAGGTTCTTCATAGGAGTAAGACTATAGAAAAGGTGAAATCACAGGTTATTTGACAGCCCTCAGTTATTAAGAGACACTTTATGTAACATGAATCATTATAGAAATCAGCAGCAATGAATTCTATGATTATACAAAGCAAAAAAGTCAAAAAATTCTGAACACAGATTTAACCATAGGCCTGAAAAAAGAACCCCATCCAGATATTTGGTGCACAGAAAGCACATGCCCATGTGCATTCAACTTTTGTGCTTTTCTTTTGTGCACAAAACCTGATACAAATGAGGATCTTAGGCTGGACCATAGTAAATTAAAAATTCTGAAAAAGTTTCCAAAAATTAAAGCATCAATTCCTAGTTGTGATTCAAAGTTGATTTTTTTTCTCTTCTAGGAGCAAGCAAATAAAAATATAGCCATATACATGTAATTTTACATGTATTTATAGTTATATGCTGAGCGAGGAGATCTAGCAGGAGACAGCTAGTGTTAGATGTTCACCTTTGCTATTGCAATATTTCTTCATTTTTGTGTACAAGGCCAGGGTGTTGGGCCACAGACAAGGCTATAGATCCTATGTTCCAGCTTAGAGCATTCAATTTTGTTTTTTATTTTTTTCCTCCAACATGGAATGTCACACAGCCTTGCTTCACTCACTGCAGGAAAGAAAATAAGTAAAAAATTAAGAAATATACTAACAGCGACAAGACTGCCAGAACAGATTCCTCCTACCCTTTGAATTCATGGAATGTCTCTATTAAATGTTAAAACTGATAACCTTACATATTTGAAACTTACCAGCAAGGAATGGAAGGAATATTTTGAAAACTTAAAAAAGAAGGTAAATATGCATTACATACATAAGGAAAGAGAGAATCAACCAGAAGTCTCTGAATTTATACCCCAAAACCAGCATTTCCTTTTTCAAGAATTGACTATGAGTTTTAAGTATCTTTGGATGTCACTAATTCTTTATGGAATTTCACTAAAGATGATGAAGACTATTGGAAGTCATAATTTCTTCATCATTAAGATTAGGATAGCTTTCCTGAAGTTTCAATGCTAGGATCCACTTCATACATACATGTTTCCAAACTTACTATGAAACAAGTATTACTTTAGGTAAAAAAAGATTTTCACTATGTTGTTAAGGTTTGAATTTGGTTCTGTCAGAAAGCAGTCTAACCTGGACTCAAGGCCAGAGCTAAGTTTTGGCCACTGAATCTTTTCAGGTGTCTTTGCATACAGACACATACATCCACAAAACAAAGCCTACCTCCGTCCTCGGAGATGAATGTCGACCCCGTCCCCGCTAGGTACTGTGTGCACACACAGACACAGAGACACAGACTCACACAGAGACACGCACTCGGTCAATAAACATTGCCCCAAATCCAACAGTTCTGAGGCAGAGTGCTGTTAATAATGTTAGCATGTATTTTACAAATGCTTAAGAAAATTCTTTTCCAACATAGTTGAGAGCAAGTTCTCTACATAAATGCATTCTCATTTCTTTTGCTTAATAGATGGTTATATTTTCTGCCCTGCTTATTTTAGCAAGGCTAGGGGTAGAGGTGAAGACAGAAAGCAGATTATAGGTGCATACTTGGTCTTGATTTAGAGCAAACAGCATTCTTTAGAAATCTTAAGGCTGTGGGGAGAGACAACCAGCTAAGTCAGATGATAGCCTGCTGCCCTGACATGGCGTCATGTTTCTGGTTTATTTGAGGTAACGGTGCAGAGACAAAATCGGCAAATTTGTGTCCAGATCTAGCCATAACAATCCTAAAGTACAAGATATTCCAAAACTAGCCAGCACATTCATGTAGTGCACTTAGGCTCTGAAGAGAGAGTCTCTCAAAGGTCAGGCTGTATCCCAAACACTACTCATTCAGGTAAGATCAGCAGAATCTGTTTAACATGTCCAGGTAAGCTTTTTCTTCGGAAAAGCTAAATATCTGGGACATCAATGCAACAACTCTGGTGTTAGCATCTGACAATAAATTTAGCCTTTTTTTTTAAGAGAGGCATACCATAAACAACATCAGAAACCAGAATTAGTTAAAAATATTAATCATTATATAACTATTGAATATACTAATTTAATCTAAAGACTCAAGAATATAATAACCTAAGTGACTCAAAAATATAAACTTCTCAGCCAATGATTTAATATCCAATATAGGTGAGAGTAAGAGAACATTCATATATGCTGTGGTTTATGAATTATACTTTGGTAATATCTATTAAAATTTTATATGTTAACACATACTGAGAGTTCACAGAAATAGAATTATACAAATTTTTCTCAAATGGACCATGAAATGCTCAAACTATTCAAAGCAAGAGAAAGACAATAAAACTATAAAGTATTTTTTTCCTATCAAGGTGGGAATAATCCAAGTTCTATTTCATACACTGTGTGAGAGGGTGAAGGGAAATAGGCACTCCAATACATTACTGCTGGTGAGATGATAAATTAATACAATCTCTAAATGGGCAGTATCTAAATTACAAATGCACAATTCCCCTACCCCCCGAAAGAGCTGGCAATGTTATACCTAGTAATTTATCCCACATATAAACTTGAGAGTGGATATACTTATAACATCGTTCTAGCAAAAACTGGAAACAACTTTAGTATCTAGCAGTGGAGGACTGATTAGAAAATTATGTATATCCATGCAGTGGGATACTATATTGCCACTATGCAAAGACTTTCAAAGTAAAGTAAGTGCAAAGACAAGATGCAGAACAATGTGTTTTCTTCAACAACAAAAAAGTGTATGTGTGGGAGGCATACACTTGTATTTGCTTGTTCAGGCATAAAAAATTCTCTGGAAAAGATACACAAGAAACTAATGGCAGTTATGCTCTTTCAGTTTGGGGGTGGGGGAAAGGCAAAAGTGAGTGAGTGGGGGGAGGGGAGGGATAAATTTCACTGTTCATCTTTTTACACCTGACTTTTGAACCATGTTAAAATATCATTCCTTGGGTCGCCTGGGTGGCTCAGTCGGTTAAGCACCCGACTTCAGTTCAGGTCATGATCTCACGGTTTGTGAGTTTGAGCCCCGCGTCTGGCTCTATGCTGACAGCTCAGACAGAGCCTGGGGCCTGCTTCAGATTCTGTGTCTCCCTCTCTCTCTGGCCCCTTGCCTGCTCACACTCTGTCTCTGTCTCTCAAAAATAAAAAATTAAAAAAAAAACCAAAAAACCCCCATATCATTTCTTAAAAAAAAAAAAAAAAAGATTCCAGCTCCTTGTGCAAAGATGTTCAGCAGAGCATTACCTGACAGTCAAAATATGGAACCAACATTACCATGGGACTGGTTAATAAATTCTGCAACATTCAAGTAACAGATGTTAACAGAATGAGATAGTTTTATATATGTCATGTCTTTATATGCAATATTAGTCAAGATATATTGTTAAACAGAAAAAGCAGGCTGCAAAACGAGAAGTACAGAATAAACACATTTTTAACAAATAAGAATATACGTCATTCACTACATACATACAAGAGTATGGAAGGATAAACAATGAACCTAACTAAAGTACTTTTGGAAAGGAAAGAATATAGGGAATATGGACTTCTAGAATTCTATGGTTCCATAATGTTAAAATGTCTTTCCATAAGCAGACACTACCTCACATAAGCAGAAGAAAACAAGTTTTAAAGGCTTTAAAAATTACAACTTCGGGAATATTATAAGACACAGTAAAAATTACTTTCAACAATTAACTAAATTTTAGTATCTGCAGAGTCATATTAGTCAATATTTTAAAAAAAAGGGTAATATATATCTTCCAGTACCTGTTAATACTAGAACAAAATAGGTTTTCCTGCAGTTTTTTCTTGGACGTAAGAAGTAAAGCGTTTTAGAAACTTTGGATACTCTCGCTTTGCCACTGCCCTTAACACTGAGGCTGGTGCCCATCCTCCAGGGTTCACTGCAAGATAAAGGAAAATTAAAATAAAACCCATTAAGATACAATTCTCCAAATGTACATGAAGCACTCGTTTACTACTTTTAATATTTTCTCGTGTTGGAATAGTTAACATCTCTTAAAGTCCTGACCACTAATTCCTTAATGCTCACCACCAGCCAAGAACACATAGCAAAGAGAGCATTTATTACCTATTTAAACTGTTCTTGGCTCCCTAAACTAAATGCAAATATTAATATAGCAACATTTGAGGTTATGTAAGATAAATTTGTCAAACTTTACTATAATCAAACAATATCTCGCTCAGACATAACTGTTGCTTCAAACATAGTAGCAGTTATGTCTCTGTATAAAGATTTGAGTATTTGATCAGAGGGACTCCAAGTAACTATTGCAGTCAGGAAATGGGTGTAGTAAGAAACCAAAGCAGGCAATAATTTAGAAAACAAAAAAGCCTGACAATAAGAAATACATATATTCTATTAGGCAAATATATAATAAGATGGATTTTTAAATCAAGCAGATGTGACCGTGATCTAGAGATGAAGTTTTAATTCTGATACAGCAATTCTGGGGTGAACTTCAGAGGTGGATATTGCCAAAGTGTCCTGACAATTTCGGTACACATCACTCCAAATTAAAAATCATTAATTTAAAGGATGAAAACGAAAAAGGCACAGAGATCATATTAAGAAAATCTAGGGGTGTCAGGCTGGCACAGTCAGAAGAATGTGTCTCTTGGGGTTGTGAGTTCAAGCCCCACTCTGGGTATAGAAATTACTAAAAATAAAAAACTTAAAAAAAAAATCTATATTATCAAAGTAGCAAACGAAACCTCAAAATACCTACCATTAGCTACATATGTAATCTTGCATAGAATGTTGTCCCTGCTGATCTCCTGATTTCCCTCTGGTGGGCTTACCAAGGTTTGACAAATCATAGCAATATTTATTTTGGCACGGACACATCGATTGTTTAGCTGCCAAAACGAAAAATATAAACAAAATACCAGTGTAATAGATGCCTTGTATTTTATATTCCCTACTAATAGTACGTCAGGTGATCCCAAACCATAGCTCGTCAAAATCTCCAACAAAATCTTATAACCACCAATAAATAACACGTGCCAAGGTGCTAAGACATCAGGAATGATTTTTCCCTTCTCTTCAGTAGTAGATGGAACTCAACTGAGATAGAAACCGCAGGGGTTTTGCGAGAAGTTGCTCATGGCTTGAGAGAGAACTGTGGGAAGTAGCTTCCCTTAGCTACCCATTCAACTCTGTCTCCTCGTTATAACCTAAGGGGGAAAGGAAAACAGCCCCTGCGGCATGTTCACAGCCATGACTGCTGCCCCTCGGGTTTCACAAGGGCTACGGTGTTCCAAGAAGCCAATTCAATATAAAACAAAATCTAAGAAATGTTAGCAAATCAAGTACCAGTGAGTGCTGTATGTGTTTATCACTTTTGTCCCACACTGTATATTTAGCTTTATACTGTACAACTAAACACATTTATACAAGGGTACTTACTGGAGCGCTGTCGTGATCCACAGAAAAATTACACACTATCCAAGTTTCGGGGTCATTTTCAGTCAAAGCTGGTATTTTTCGAATGGCTGAGAGATATAATACATCTCGCTGAGAAGCAGGCCACACCCTCTGTGGAAGAAGGAAATATCTTCTGAAAATCTGAACTACTTTTAAATTCATATGAAATATGGAACTAACAGAAACACTAATGTAAAACCAATGAATATCTTAGGCAAAGGTAAAATCTGTCAAATTTTAAATGGAAAGCATCTGAAAATACCCAGAAAAGGATTAATTATGGACAGTGAAATAACAGTTTTGTAGAACATCATCAAAGTAATAAAATATTTTTTTTAATTGTGGATATAGAACAAAATTTTTGCCATTTAAAGCATTTTTAAGTGTACAATTCAGTGACATTACATTCACAGTATTACAGAAACATCAGCACTATTTCCAAAATTTTTATCACCCTGAACAGAAACTCTATACTCAGTAAGCAATTAATTCCTTCCCAAAGTCCCCAGTGATGTTCTGCATTTTAGTATTAAACCTCTGTTTAAAAAATTTTTTTTAACATTTATTTATTTTTGAGACATAGAGACAGAGCGTGAGCAGGACAAGGGCAGAGAAAGAGAGAGGGAGACACAGAATCCGAAGCAGGCTCCAGGCTCTGAGCTGTCAGCACAGAGCCCGACGCGGGGCTCGAACTCACAGACCATGAGATCATGACCTGAGCCGAAGTCGGCCGCTTAACCAACTGAGCCACCCAGGTGCCCCTAAACCTCTGTTTAAAGTGTTCAGAGACATAAAAGCTAAGATTTTAGTGTAAGAAGGCTGCTCCTTTGATATAAGCACATCTGAAGAATAACAAATCAGACTGAATCTTTCAACTTTAGGGTATGCCAGGAAACATACAACATGTTGGAATGACATGGTAATGAGGTCTCTGAAAACTGAGACTATGTACTTTTAAATGAGAGAAAATCTGTGCAGTGACTCTCCTAACCGTTGAGTTTCACTGTAAAGTGAATTGGCTGTCTTTTAAAGATGGTAAATTTTATGAAATTGATAAAAGTAGGGTTGAGCAAAGCCAACGATAAAGGAAAATTTGTCCATGTTAGAACTAATGAATACAAATCCACAAGGATGATGATAAGATAAAAATTTAAAGAGTGAGAATGACTTAAATACCAGGAGATAAGGAGCCCTCTTTAAGAAACCAGATTATAAAAGAAGCCAAATTTAAAGGGAAAGATGTTGCATAGCACTACTGAATTTTGTTGAAAAAAATTATGCCAGAACAATTTGTTTATTCAAATAATTATAACTGTAATTTAAATTGTGTTATATTTAAGAGGTATTATTTTAATAGTTTTTAGTTTTTTCAAAGAGTAACCCTAATACAACCTATACAATCCTTCGCTCCACTAATATTTACCAAGTGAAATACTTTCAGCAGACTGTTTTCAAGGATCAATTATCTTCAGATTATAAGATTCTTCTGATTCTAAATTACTGGTCATTTCTCCTCTTTCCAAATTATAAGGCAATGAGTTAATTTTTTTTATCATCTGCTAAATTTTAGGTGTCACTTAGACTCCCCAAATCTATATGTTAAAGCAGAATCTTCATTGTTACACTTCTTTTTTAACTGAAGCAAAGCTGACATATAATGTACTTATTATACATTTTTGGAGCAGCTGCCATGTAAAATCAAGCCTAGCTCACAGTCATTACATATAAGATGTCTGAAATGACAAAAGTGAGTTTAAGAAATACATTGCAAACCTAAAATATTTTCATATATTCAGCCCAAATTAAAAAGTCATTTAAAGTAAAATAAAGTACCTAATTGAATTATTTTATTTCTTACGTAACATTTAATATTACGTTTAATGGATCTTTCCAAAATTATACTTCCTTTATTTTCCTTTCTTTAAAATGAATTTGAGTTTCAGGTGTACAACATACTCACTTGACAATTTTATACATTTTTCAGTGCTCACCACAATAAGGGCAGTCACCATCTGTTACCATAACGTTATTACAATATTACTGGCTATGTTCCCTATGCTGTACTTTTCATCTCTGTGACTTAGTTATTTTATAACTGGAAGTTTGTTCCTCTTAATTTCTTTCATTTATTTTGCCCATCCTCCCACCCCCCTTTTATTATTCTTTATACAATATATTATTTGGCAATTTTCAGGGAACGGAGTAGAATCAGGTAAGGGAAATACTAATTCTTTAATTGTTTTTCAAGTTTAATGTGAGGGAGAGAAAGAGAGGGAGGGGAGAGTAAGTGGGGAAGAGGTAGAGAAAGAATCCTAAGCAGGCTCTGTCAGCACAAAGCCTGATGTGGGGCTCCATCTCATGTACTGTGCAATCGTGACCTGAGCTGAAACCAAGAGTCAGACACTTAACGGACAGAGCCACCTAGGAGCCCCTAATTCTTCAATTTTGAATATTTAGAATAGCACAGGAAGAAACGAAGCGAACGTGAAACGAAAGCAAACTGAAAGTAAACCCATTTAGGACAAAGTTTCTGGGGCGCCTGGGTGGCTCAGTCGGTTGGGTGGCCGACTTCAGCTCGGGTCATGATCTCACGGTCTGTGGGTTTGAGCCCCGCATCGGGCTCTGTGCTGATGGCTCAGAGCATGGAGCCTGCTTCCGATTCTGTGTCTCCCTCTCTCTCTGCCTTTACACTATTCACGCTGTGCCTCTATGTCTCTCAAAAATAAGTAAACATTAAAAAAATTAAAAAAAAAAGTTTCTGTGTGCTCTGGTATATATGACCAACTTCTTAATAGTCTTCTGCATGACAATTTTCCCTTGCTTTTAGATGATCCACTGAGATGTCTTTCTTATCTATCAATCTTAACATACATTAATAACATCATTTCCATTCCCCTTAATATTACTGTCACAGGAAACTATGATTCACTTTCTTAAATGTTTATTTATTTAGACAGAAGGAGAGGGAGAGAAAGAGTGTGTACATCAGCAGGGAGTGGCAGAGACAGAATCCCAAGCAGGTTCTGTGCCGTCAGCGTAGAGCCTGACATGGGGCCTGAAGCCACGAACTGTGAGAATATGACCTGAGCCGAAATCAAGAGTCAGAAGCTTATAAACCAACTGAGCCACCTAGGAACCTCTATGATTCACTTTTGTATGTGGTAACTATGACTTATCTCCTATAAAGACTAGATGCTACAAAAAATATTTAAATGGACTTCAGTATTTTCTTTTCTAAACTTAAAGTGCATATAAATAACTGGAGATCTTTATCAAACACACTGTTCCTGGGTATTTCTCAGGTTGTCTCAGGCTCTGCTTTAAAGAAGCTGATATCCTTTCAAATATGTGACATTCATGCATCACTGATAAAATCTTTGGATCGTTTATGACATTTAATTTCCTGCCAAATTTTACTTCAGAGAATTTCTATGTCTCAGTTTGAATTATGGTGAAATCCTTTTGGGATGAAGAGATCTTTACCTTGTGCGTTTGATAAATGATGATTGCATTATCAGCTAATGTTTCCACCACATGAAAGTTTTCTATAGTTGCTGAAATGAAGAGAAAATATTAGTAGCAAAAAGATACATTACCTCTTTCTAGAATGTGATAAACTCACTTATACTGATGGACACTGTGGTAACACGAGCAGGATTCTGCCCTAGGCAGGATAAGTCTAAATGGAAGGTGTTAAGACTTACTATCAGGGCTACAGGCAGTGGCCATGAGACCTGGTCACCAGGAAATCTCATTTTCTTTGGCTCAATCTCTAGCTTCCACACAAGAAAGCAATTCTACTCACACATATTACTCAGATGCAAATTCCTATCTAATACTATGACACTTTCCAATAATCTTTAATTTACTGAAGCTGAAGAAACTGTCCTGTCTAGGCTTGATTATATTTGTGAAAAAAGGAAGTCAAACTGTCATTGCTAAACATGTTATGATGTTCAAAACTATCTCTATTTACGAAATTTGGTGACTAAGAGGCACACAACACACACACACACACACACACACACACACACACGCATGCATGCACGCACACGCACGCAAACACACTCCAAGAATAAATCTCAAAAGACCACTGCAGGATTTATCTAAGGTTTTTGACGGAAACAAAACAATCTGGGAAAGTAGATGATAAAACAGAAACCTTTAATTTTACTCCTGGTCTTTCCAAGTTACTTAACCTATCTGAATTTTATTTTTTTACCTACCTATCATGCAGGATTACTGACATACTGGATCAAATTCTATAATATACCAAGAAGCATTTTGTACAGTAAAAAGCTCCATTTAAATGCAAGTAAAACAAAAAAGTGAACCTAAGCTCTTATCAGAGTCTCCAGGTATTTTCTACATTGACTTTGTAAACTGTAGATGAGATGCAAAAAGACTAGGTTGGATTTGATATTAAATTTGAAATAATAATTATATTAAGATATATTAATAATGGCAGCTTACTTTCCCAGTCATTGCGAACGTCAACATTCCAGAAGTAATTGCAGACCTCATGTCCTGTAACGCCTTTCACTGCATGGGTAGCTTTCAAAGGATCCAAAACAATCCCGTTTTCTTCTACTTCCCTTCTATATACCTAAAGAGGATATATTTAAAAAGCTGTTTAAAAAACAAGAATTAAACCCCTAAAGTACAAACCTGAAGGCAGGTTTCTAAATTAGCTGCTTTTTAGGATTTTATTTATGAAAATCTAAATATAGAATATAAATGTTCTACTATAAGAAAATCTTAAATAAATTTCAAATTATCAACACAGACACCACATAAAAAATACTTAAAACTACAAAACTGAGGTTTTATGAAAAACATGCATAAGCAATGAACACCTAATTATATGAGTTGTTAAATTAAGCCTGGTTAGAATATCATCTCCTTAAGGATACTGATGTACAGCAGTTTTGTTCACTGCCTCAGACCCAGCATCTAGAAGGGTATCTGAAACACAGTAGGCTCTCAATTATTTGTTGAATCAATGACTGAAAGCTAAAATGGCACGGAGGTCTATGCTATCTTGCTTTAAATACTGAAGTTGTGTACCTCGAGTGCTAAGTAAAATTAGTTATTTCAAAATTATAGGTTTGCTACTTTAGCAAGTCCATTTCATGAACACAAAATGAATAATCATGTTATTATAGGAAGAACTAACTCTCAATTTATGGAGTACGTCATGGGTCCAGATACTTTTAGGCATTTCACATACAGTTTCTTTTTTAAAATGCCCCTCACCAAACTACTTTTCCCTTTATGCTTATTTATTGATGTTATTGGAACTATATTCCCAGTCACCTGAACTGGAAACTTTATACTTTTAACTTCTCCCCTTACACTTCACACATAGCTATTAAGCTCATTACTAATCTTGTAGAAGACATTCAACAGCTTGACTCTTCTACGATTGGTTACTTCTTTTAGGTAGGCTTTCATCACTGTGTACCTGACTCTCTTAAGTGGTATACTCCGTCTCTGGTTTTTTCCTTATGAGCTTAACCTTCCTAAAATGTTACTTTGCATACAGTGACTAACCTACTGCTATAGACAATAGACTACTGTCTCTAGAGGGCTATTTCATACTATACACGATTCAATCCCTCTCTCTCTAATGTTGTAGGCTGTAGGAACAGTCATTCTCTATTCTTCATTCCACACGGAGGGACTTGATCTAGACAATCAGGGTCTGGTTTCTCTACACCCCTTCATCTTCTCCTCCCTAGGGGGTAAAGAATGACTTAAGTAAATTTCAAGTACAAAATAATGACTGGTAGGCTTGGCTCACCCCTTCCTCTACAGAGAATATATATTCTGGTTTTCTTTTGGGGCTTACTCTTGGGAGAAGGCCTGTGATTATCTAGTTATGTCAGAACCATTATGCTTAATTCTGGGATAACAGGTTAGCAAGAACTTGTGGCTGCTTATCTAAAGCTGTATTTTCCAATTAGCCTATTACATTTATTTATTTTTTTAATGTTTATTTGTTTTTGACAGAGAGACAGAGTGCAAACAGGGGAAGGGCAGAGAGAGAGGGAGACACAGAATCCGAAGCAGGCTCCATGCTCTGAGCAATCAGCACAGAGAACAACATGGGGCTCAAACCCACCAACTACATGACCTGAGCTCAAAAGTTGGATGCTCAAATGACTGAGCCACCCAGGTACTCCTCAGCTTATTAGATTTATAGCTAACATTTTGGTATCTCGTTTGCTTGTCTCTTCTTTTTTCTTTCTTAATTCTCTATTCAGGAGGAAAGGAAATTCCAATACCTAATATTGTATTTCTATTGCTAGAATAATTCTGGTCAATACAGTCTATCAGAAACTCCTGAAAAAGAAGTTTGCCTTCACGTTTTCACTTGTGTTATATTTTTTGTCTAAAATACCCTTGCCTCACCTTTGTCACAACTTTGCTTCCATTTCTAGACATAGTTCAAATGCTTTTCCTCAGTGTAAAACAATCTGTTTCAAATCACAGAGAACTTTCTTTTCCAATTTTCTCCACTAGTCATCTGTGCTCTTCATTCAATACATTACCAGAAAGAGACAAGTAACAGTATCTTTAAAAGTCAATATCCTCCTTCTCCAATGAAAGTTTCAGGTTGGAAAAGTCTTATTAAACATCTCTTTATCTTTAGCATAGCCTTGGCCATGAGGTAATCCAAAATTCAATGCAGCTGCTGTTTTGAATCCATCTCTAAATCTTGTTCTTTGCGCTTATTCTGTCTCTAGTACTTAAGGATATGAACAAGATTAGCAGACCCATCTCCAAATATTGAAAGAAGATGCCATGAAAGAAAGGACTAGAAGTATAGATCAAAAAGGGGAACAAAGTGACATTTGGGTACAACATTTAATATATTAAAAAAATAAATAAAGAGAAATAACCAAATAGAGAGCCATCAGTTAATTATGATTTATTCATATCTACACCCCCAAATTTTATTTTATCCATGGCCCAGGCAAAACAGAATGGTTTGTACATTTCTTTGATCATATGTAATAATCTGTTTCAAAGGAATTTTACAATGCTATCCTCTTCTACATCACTGGGCAGTAATGATAATATGACTGTAAAAGAGCTGCAATTAGTAATCTGTAATATTTTACTGGGAATTACCTTCATTTCTCCTTCTTCTACAACCAACTGCCAATTAGCATCTCCACCTACATCCTGTAATGAGTAAGTCATGTGGTTTTGCACCATCTCTTCAACCTTAGAAACAAAAATAAAGCCATCAGAATCCAAATCCAATGAATAGCTATGTCATCATCTCTTTTTAAAAGAGAATGGTATTCAGTTTATGTCACTTTTGAAATGATGTTCTTAGAAAGCTGAGCAACCAAATGCACAAAGGTTAGTAGATTTTATACAGTGTTGAAGAGTTTAGTCCACATTCCAGGTATCATATCTAGGTTAATGACAGGTTAATCCAGGAGATGCAGAGGAGGAGGATGTTTCACGTATATAACATATACAGGCCTAATGTGCAGCAAGGGAGCAAAATAAGCATTTTCTGGAGAAAAAAAGTTTCTTTCTTCACCAGAAAATATTTCTTTAAAAAATATTGTTTCAAAACATAAAATCATGGACGCTAAGGGTAAAAGGGGCACGAAGAGACAATCTAGTCTAGTGCTTATGTTTAAGACTACACAGATAATATTTGGTATATGGCAAGACTTCCCTACAAAATGATAACAAAACTTTCATTTTACTTCACTGATAGACTTCACTTTTACCATGAATAAAAAAAATAACCAATCTCCTATTTACTTGACTCCAATTTCATTGTTTTGCATTCTTTCAGGGAAAATGCTAATAATCACAAGTGCAAACATTTACAAATAATCACCTTTTAGAGTCTTCTTTTAAATTACTGTCTTTTTTTTTCAAAATTTAAATAAAATCTCTGATTTTAACTATCACCAGTTACTCCTACACATCTTATAGAAACTTTAAATAAAACTGAGTATTTCATACTCCCAGAATTCACAATCATTTATTTTAAGATTTTAGGTGAGTACTATTTGCCTAGTTAGAAACATGT
The DNA here is from genome assembly GCA_030068075.1 of Paguma larvata. Classification (NCBI taxonomy): domain Eukaryota; kingdom Metazoa; phylum Chordata; class Mammalia; order Carnivora; family Viverridae; genus Paguma; species Paguma larvata. The sequence goes on along the minus strand of CM057826.1, from coordinate 94,856,855 downwards.
TTTGATAGAAGTGAGGGATAAAAAGATGGTTTCTGAAGGAGCTGCTTTTCTATGCAGAGACGCTTTTCTAAAGTTCCATTTTCTAACTTTTTACTCATAATTTTGTTTTATATAATAAGTACACTAGAGAAGGCAGGAAAAGAGTTGGAAATATGTATATTTTACTTTCACTTAATTCATTCCTAAATTTGACTACTTATTTTACATAAAGTCTACCGTGCTCATTAGGGATACAGAACAAGAACCGGGTATATATTACATTTTGAAATAAGTATACTAATGATTTAGGGGCAAAAATTCCTAAAATTATTAACTCTGGAGGCATAATTTTTCTACACTGAAGGATGTTACCAATATGTTACAATGAAATATACTTCTGCTACATAAAGTTTTCTCGATTCAGAATACATTTTTGCTACTAAAAGTAGGTATGACTTTAAGTGTCATTGGTAATAATCATAAAAGTTTTTGATAAAAAATTTATATTTAGGTTCTACAATCTATTTTTGTACTAAATAAATACTAATATTTGTATCTATATAAATATATTTTTAAAATATTTTATATCTTTACATATTTATTATGTTTAAAACAATGCGAATGGTACTGGGCTACAGACTTGAAAGAAATTTTTAAAAATGCAACTAATAGTATATTCTATTAATTTTAGAAAGGCTTCATTAGAAAACATAGCTCCAGGGGCTGCCCGGAAACGGTTATGTGTCTCTATAAATGTGAGATCGGCTCTGAGAGAATAACTAGGACTAATGCAGGATTCCAAATTATAAGGACATACAAAAAGTAACTGAGTTCCCAAAGAGGAAGGAACAAAGAAAGTTCCAATTAGTATGCATAAATAAAACAACTCACATAGCACTGGCTTGATTCTTTTGTCTGTATCACATCGTGATTGGGAAAAATTTTTACTCTTTTTAGATCCAAAGGTATTAAAAATCTTTAGATTTGAAATATTTACTTTGTAGGTGGGATACTAGGAGTTAAGAACACCTATATTTATTATGAGATTAGGGCAGAAAAAAAATTCTTCCCAGAAATAGACCTACTTCAAAGAGACCACTTAGGAAAGAAGAATGAAAGGATTTTACTGTTAAAAAAAAAAGAGTTCTGTTTAAAAAAAAATTTCAGTACCATGTAAGCTTTTGTTGGAAAACACACGGGTAATTGTGTTTTTGTTTGGGAGATTATTCCTGATAAATTATTTCAAATGGTGGAATAATGGGAAGATATTTTTGTGTTCTGGTCCTCTCAAAACTAGATTCCATGAATATAAATTGAGGGCCGGTAACATAAGTTAAAACGATGTACAGTAATAAGCGCATTTAACATGGTCTTTCTAGATAGATGGAAAAAACGGTATTTCTATCCTAATTACCATTGCATCTATGGAAAAGCGTTCAGTCTTTTGTTCTTATGTACTTCCTTGACTTAATCAGGGAAGAAATAAACAAGACGAATTTAGTGCTGTGCTTCTAGGAAATTAAAGAAATTGAAGTACCCAATTATTGTAGTAACCATCTCTGCAAAGCTTTCATCATGGAATCTTTATCCATTAGGGCATCTTCCCTGAGGCAGTAATAACACTGAGATTAAGAAGAGAGGTGATACAGGTAAAATCTCACTATAATGAATTTGGTGCTCACTGCAATGAAATATGAAGTGGTAAATGTTACTATTGGGGGAGCAACTCACGGATCTGTGTCCATACTGACAGTTCCAATCTAACCTAATGATCTGTTTAGTGTTTTCAGTTATGACTGCATATCCAAAATAATGGCGAAACATTAAGTTAGATGACAATGATTAACACAAGCAAAATTTATCACTTTATTAGTCTCAAAATTTGATATACTAGGAAATAATATTACTAGTAACATCTGCTATCACTTTGAAACAAATGACTGGATCAAAATCATTGAAGCAAGTGTCGTCTGCTTTAATAGGACTCACTAGTTTTAATTAGATAGTATAATTTCAGGAATCATGCCCTTGATTTTTTTTGGACCTAGAGCTGAAAATGATGAGATGACATACAAAGCATCTCCACAGCAAATTAACTATGAAAACTGGATATAAAACACATTTAAAATAAGAGATGATGGAGCTCCAATTCTAGTCTTTTCTTTCACTTCCCTTTCTTTCATTTCATTCGGTATGGTATTTGAGGAGGCTAAATAGATTTTTCTAACATTATCAATACAGAAATTTTAAAAGAAAATTGCCCTTTAATGATAAGAGAAAATTGCCCTGTGCTGTAATGAACAAAACTGTAATGAACAAAAGTCTAGAAGGGCTCAAAGACTGCTCAGATCTCTTTCTCTTACCCGTGTGAAAGGAAAACAACTATGCTTATTGTTACGATCACAGAGGGATTTGTTGGATAGAATAACTTAATAACAAACTAACAGTGCAATGTTAACACAAAGGAAAAATGGACAAGGACATAGTCAGTTCACTGAAGAAATGCAAAAGGCCAAGAAGCTAAACTTTTATTCTATCAGATTGTCAAAAAGGAACGGAATTATAATATTTGGGGTCAACATAAAGAAAACTGACTTGGGAGTGTCACTGGTTCAACAATTTTAATTAGCAGTTTGGCAATAAAAATTAAAAAAAAAAAGTAGACATTTGTATGGCTTTTGTCCTAACAATTCTACTTCTATGAATGTATTCTAAGGAAATATTTGAGTAAGTGTACAAAGATACACACACACACACAGGGTTGGTGTATTTATCAGAGTGCTCCTGTACCACTATTTATAATAGAGACAAACTGAAACAAACTAAATGTTCAATATTATGTGAGTAGGTAAATCCAGTAAGCACATCCATCTAACAGTCAAGGAGATAAAGATCCGTATTTACCAATGAGAAAATGGGCTTAATTACATGTTAAAAAAAAAAAAAAGACTGGTCACATTAATAGTATATACTGAATTTACTTACTTTGGTAGGAAAAGACAATTATTAAAGTGTGTGTACTTAATATGTGACTGATTTTATATGTACATGGAAAAAGGATATGCATGAGAATATTAACAGTGATTTAATATTTTAATTTTATTTACTCTTTCTAGTTCTGCTAAAATTAACATGTATTATTATACAATATACAGGGGAGGGGTTAAATTACCACAATAAAGTGTTACTACTGACATAAAGCGGGTAAAGAGCTTTATACAGAATTATTTTTGCAGTTACGTTCACTAATGATTAACCTGATGTATTACCCACCTTTTGATTTTTTTTTTCCAAATAGAGAATTATTTTTTTATTTTTTGCTCTTTGATTTTCGAGGTGACATTGGTGGTGGCTGTGTTATGCCAATAAATGTGACCCAAAAGATCAATTTATAAATTCACGTTCTTTCTAATTATTGTACACTATAAGAGCTATTTCGTTCCCCAAATCTGCCAATTAGACAGAAGCATGTGTTGCTACTAATCTTCTAGGATATTCACATATTTTATTTGAAGTTATCTTCAGGACATCTCTCAGTTCTATGTTTAATTATTCCACTCAATCAGGAGCATGAACATAACTTCATCAAGAACAAAGTAGTCATAAGCTGAGACCTGTACACACATGGCAAAGGCAAATTAATAATTAAGTGCCAGAGCCCAACTCTGCTAATGACAACAAATACTTTAGCAAGGACCATAAATACTTGAAGACCTCAAAGTCATTATTCTTCAACTTTGCCCCTTTTGGCATATAGAACGGTACGTTAAGGGGTGCCTGGGTGGCTCAGTAAACTAAGCATTCAACTCTTGACTTCAGCTCAGGTCCTGATCTCACAGTCCTGAGATCAAGCGCCACACTGGGCGCTGCACTGGGCGTGGAATCTGCTTAAGATTCTTTCTCTCCTCTCTCTGCCCCTACTATGTTTGTGTATAGGCACATGTGCTTTTTCTTTCTCTCAAAATAAATAAATATATAAACAAATAAATAAGTAAAACAGTACAATAATCAAAAGCTAAAAAAAGATTCTGAATAATCGTAAGCATCATATATTGAAAAACTTCCACCAGAAAGATTTCTCTACTTATATACCTGAGTTACATAAAATATAAACAAGTATGCTAAAATTTGGCAAATCTTGTAAAAACATGGGGATCTGTGTCTCAGTAATACAGTCATCTGTACTTGAGGAATTTCAGCTGTTTTATAGCTCTATGGCTTGTGTCCAAGGTCTGCATTCTGAAGCCTTCGTTCTTAGGCACCTATCAGTGGCTTAATACTCTTTTATTGCTCTCATTACGTTTTTATTTATAGCTTGTGTATTTCTGTATTTTAAGGAAAAATGGTGACTGGTACCACTGAGCTTTAGTCTCTTACTTTATTACTTTAATGCAAAGTGGAGCTCAGCAGAATAAACCAAAGTCTCCCAGTATTATCTAGTTTTGTAATGGAGTTATCGCAAATATGAGATGCCTTTAAAAAGCTTCCGCAAATGGATGAACATAATTAAGAAATATTAGAATAAGTTTGGTTCTAGGTGATTTCTGAAGCAGAACTGATACATCTCTTACTCAAAAATGTTCAAGGAGAAAACAGCTACAAAGTCAAATAATACATTTTGAGTCTTAAACTTAATTTTCTTCTTTCCTGTGTAGTTAAAAACAAATGTCAATTCTATTCATATGTATAAACTAAGAAATCTGTTTTAAATTAGGACTTTAATAAACTTTTACTGGAAAGATGACCCTGGAACATCACAGGTTTGAATCGCACAGGTCCACTCATATGTGAATTTGTCTCAATAAATACAGTGCAGGATTGCTGATGTATTTTCTCTTCCCTACGATTTTCTTAAAAACATTTTCTTTTATCTAGGTTACCTTATTATAAGAATACAGTATATGATATATGTAACATATAAAATATATGTTAATCAGCTATTTATATTCTTGTAAAGACTTTTGATTAACAGTAGGCTACGAGTAGTGAAGTGCTTGGGGAGTCAAAAGTTTTATGTGGATTTCTGACTGAGTCGGGGGTCGGTGCCCCAATTTCAACACTGTTCAAGGGTCAACTGTACTCTGATAGTGAAAAAATAATGTAGAAAATTTTGATTAGTTCAAAGAAATCGTTATCGTAACAATAGCTCATAAATAGATACATAATAGCTAATAAATGCTCACACTTATTTAGCATTTACTACATGCCAGGCTCTAGCCAGATCACAGTCCTAGCTAGATCACAGAAGTGAAGCATGGAAGAGTTAGAATAATTGTCCAAGATCATGCAACTAACCGGTATTTAAATTTGGTCATTCTGACTAGAAAGCTCAGCTTCTTAACGTAAGATAACATTATGCAATCCCATAAAACGCAATCACCATAAAGATAAAAAGTTCAATGGCAAAGACACAAGGGTTAAAAAAACTTAAAAAAACTAATGCTGATACTAAATACTATTCCTTCGATTAATACTTTGACATTATTATGAGGGCAGAGACACCAAGCATGTACTTTCCTGTCTTAAATTCCTAAATCCTTAATGATGTATATGAATATTAATACTAATTTATAATATCCAAGGGTAATTTGCATAACGAAAATACCATGTGTTCAATGGAGCTTAGTATGACAATAGTAATGAGATAAATATTTTTTAAAAAGATACTTCCCTGTTGAATTATGAGATACTAGAGATTAAAAGTGAGACTGTTAAAACCTGTTTTTATGCTATAACATATCCTGTAAACCACGTTCATCAAAGTTGCTGAATCCTGTCTAAAGAAAGTACATGATATTTAAAAACCAGGTATCTTCTACTTGTTTCAATTTGAAATCTTTCAGAAGTACCTCTTCCATGGCAAAACTTCAATCTATTCACAGTACAGAATACAAAGGGCACATGCAAGCCTGATAGAGGAACTATTTAGTCGATAAGGAAGGACTTTTTAATGTTTATTGTTACTATTTAAAATTTAAAACCAAAACAAGTGGCCTAAGAGAAAGATATCTAGGAACTGGGAAGGCAGGCTGAACTATAGCACAGAAAGACTCAAGTCCACTCTATACATTCATACAGTACCTGGGAGCTGAATCTGTGAACATCGTCAGAGGCACTGACGAGATCAATGGAAGACATGGAGGAAGAGCGACTATAGGGCTACCAGAGACAGACAAAGAAAAAACCAAGTAATCAGAACAAAGGCACAACAGAGCATTCAGTACCAACTTCCAAACACAAGATAAAGAAAGAGAGAACAAAGCACCATATGAAACAGGCTCAGCAGCAAGTGCTGACTTCATGCACCTATTATGGTTTAGGCTCCAAAATCTTTCTAAAAAGAATGCAGTGCTTCCAGTAATACAACATAATACCACTTAACCCCAAAGAAAAAAAGTGATTTAACATAACTAATTATACTTTTGGTTAACTATCAGACTACCTACTCCTAATCATCCGCACCCCCCCCCTTTTTCCTTAAAGAAAAAAGAGAAAGAACATTATATTCAGAAAATGATTTCTAACCATTTTGGAGGAAAAACATACAAAATGTATGTTTGGAAGAAAATATACAATACCAAAAAATCTGACCACCAAAATCAAGAAAAGAGAAAACTTATACAACAAGATACGTCTATCCACACTGAAGAACGATATGATATATAATTTCAGTGAGCTCTGACATTAGCTTACCTTTTGGACAAACCTATGAGTCCCCACAGAAGAAAAGGCATCTCCAGATGGCATGGATGTAGGCCAATGTAATCTGACCTTTTCACTCTGTGACTAAGAAAACATGTAATGTTAGGTGGGAAGGTTTTAAAGTGTACTTTGTAGCTTAAGAATGGATAATATAACCTGGAACTACCGACATTTAATTACTGAACACTTTAGTACTTATAAATACTTGAATCACAAAAATACTTGAAAGGTATGAGCCTTGCTAAATCCTGACTCTTACTTGATGTATTCTAATTCAATCTCTTCTTCAGACTCCATAGGTACCACCTTTGACCACGGATTGGTTCTTTGATTCTGCCCCTAGTTAAACTCTCCAATACTAGCATGGCATTATTGACCATGAATCTTTATTAAGACTGCTGTTAAGGTAATTTTCTTATATCCAAACTCTGGCCAAATTATTCCAATCATTCTACTCCATTAGGGCTGTGCAGAGCTGTGCCATCTGAACCAGTGTCCTCATTTGCCTCAGTTATGTTCCAAAAACCCTATCGTGGATATCGTATCTTCTTCCCACGAAGGTATTCACACCTATTAAGTTGTCACTTAACCTTGTTCCTCCTCCTGAGCTTGCTTAGTTTCTTCTCACTTATTCAATATTTAATAATATAATGTACCAGAACCTGTGCTGTGTTGTGTGTGTATTCATCTTCTAACTATAGAGAAGACAACTAGAAATTTCCATTCAGCACTATCTGAACAGAACTGCTAAGATGTCATTTCTTATTCACTCCTTTACTGAAAATATCCTTCCTTATGCTGGCAGATAACGTAGAACAATGTAAACTCAAAAATGTGTCACTGAAGAATACCTAAGTAGTAGGGCTGTGTTGTGGAAAGCCCTGTGCAGTATGTACTGCATACAATGAGGGAAATGATCTGCATCTCTGAAACTCATTTCATGGATTACTAAAGCCTACTACTCTAGAGCATTACCACGCTATAATTATCTTTGTGATATCAATGTGTCTATTTGGCAAGGAAAATCATGGTCTGTTTAATGACTTATTTTGTAGAGTATCTACCAGATAGTCAAGAACGGACCGAAGTTAAATAGTCTTATGAATATTTTTCTTCTAAAGTTTACAAAACTTTTCATCGATCCTTTTAAACTCCAACTCAACCACTATATTAATGACCGGTGGTAGAGTAGCATTTTAGAGCCAGAAGAGATCATTCGAATCACCTGTGTAACTCTTTGTTTTACAGATTAGAAAACCAAGGCCCAGAGAATTTAAGTGATAAGTTTACAGCTACATAGTTAGTCATTCACAAAACGCAGACTAAAGTTGTCTTGACCTACTCTTTCAGAATAGTAAAACTTAGATTAAAAGAAAATCGAAATAAAAACCACCAAAGTGAAGTAAAAAAACAAAAAAACAAAAAAGAAATCCAAAACAAACAACATCTAAAAAGCCAAACACAATGATACTCCTTCAGGTAACTCTTTAGGCATCCAAAAACAGCTTGTTTAGGAACTGAAAGTTTCCACAATGCTGCATAGTGTTTTTTGAGTGAGCAATATGCTTTATAAATTAACCTAACAACATCTTTTTATCACTGATTTAGGAAAAAAGTAATGAAAAATAAACATGAAAAGAAAAGGTCTCTCTTAAAGGTGATTTACCCTCAGGAAGACAGACCAGTAAATGAGCATAACAGTCATGACTACCTCAGCAATGACAAAGAATGAAAAGCCAACGTATCTATGCAAGTTAATTTGCAGTATAACTGATACAATTATTCATTTATTTGCAAGATGCTTAAAGCCCTGGGGAAGAGTGACTAAAATTCACCCTTAGGCACCATCTAGTGGTAATATATGGTAACGGCACTACTGCAGAAGGAAAAGGCGGCAAAGGATCATGCTAATAATGAGACTAGAGTTAAATGATTTAAGAAATGTTTTCCTTCAATTTCCAGAGAGCTGGGTATTACTGTTGCGAATCTGATAATGATGAAATACTAAGCAAAGTCAAAAGTGAGGAAGCAATTGAAGGTGAAGGTAGTGAAAGCTTTAAAGGAGTCAATAAAAATGGAATGGTAGTAATTTAGAAGAAAAAAATTACATTCTTGGTCATTTTCCTTGTCACTTCATGTGGTTGGTACTTTGTGGTAAAGAGAAATTCACAGAGACTGTTTTATCTAAATTCAATATATACTTGTTCTTAATCAGTGTTCTCCTTTCCATTGCTTGGAAATTAATCAATGAAAGAAGTGACTTGTAAAGATTCTTCTACACTTGCGACTCAGTGTAGACAAAGTTCATTTTCTGGGTTATTAGGTTCACAATTTTCAAATTCTATTTTTATGAAATAACATATGCCTAGTGTTAGAATTGCCTACTGTTAGAATTTTTAATAACAGATATTACCTGTTCTTCTATTTTATCTTGTCTGTCAAGAGCAGCTTCAACAGCATCAAAGAACTCTTCTTCATTAATCAGACTGTTTGGACCTTCCTATTCGAACACATGAGAGAAAAAAAAAAATCAGGTGGTTCAAGAAAATATAAACCCCTCATAACCCTAGTATCAACTCTAGAGGAAAGTTAAAATGTGACTTGAAGAATATTTATACATCAGTTAATATATAAAGTAATATCACAAAGACAAGTATCGTATGCTGTGTCCAAAATCATGAGCATCACAATTAATTCATGTACTCACTATCAGTGACACCATCAGTGTTCTGGTAATTTAGAACAGGGGGGGTGGTGAACTATGCCCAGGAGTTAAATTTAGGCCACTTCCTACTTGTGCATGGACTTTGAGCTGAGAATTTCATTTTTAAGTGGCTGAATAAAAAAAATAGGAACATTTCATGACATGTGAGAATTATGTGAAATTAAAGTAATGTTTTGTTGGAATATAATTATGCTCATTCATTTAGGTATTGTCTATGCCACCTTTCATGCTATAGTGGCAGAGGTGAGTACTTGTGACTGAGTACCTGGTAATAGAAAACATATAAAATTGCAGAAAAGTAAGTACAAAGATACACAAGATCTATTGATAGCCAATAATAAGCACAGAAGGAGTTTTCTGAGCGCCATCTTCCTAAACAAAGACAATTATTTCATGGAGAAAGAGAAACTGAACTGATGCCTGCAAGCCTGGTTAGATGGCAAAGCAGTGGTTCTCAATCACCTAGGAAACTGCCGTGGGAACTTGTTAAATGGAAAATTCTTAGTTCCCCGTATGCAGAAATTACTTGTGAGTGGTTCTTAGGTGGAGCCAGAAATATGTATGTTTAGTAAGTTCTCCAACCAATTCTCAGGCCACTGGAACCTCAGCTGTATTAGACGTATAAAGAAAAAGAGAAAATGGAAATAAGCAAAGTATGTGCCTGCTGTGACTGTGGCCTGAGTGGACTGTAAGTGGAATAATAGCTTCATGTTAGGGTAAAATTTGAGCCTGAAAAAGTAGGCTGGGTTTAAGGTTCCCTAAATTTTTAAATATACAAAGTAAGACACATGACTAATTGCTGGTCTGTCTGGAGTTTTTCCAGTTAGAATGATTACCCCATACCATCACTATCCCATTAAAAAGTACCTAGCAATGTCATACCACCCCCACAACCTGGGGCCAACGTGACAAGGGTGGGAGGAACTATGGTGTAATGCTCTTGTCACTGGGCACAGGTATATCAGACATCCTGATTTAATGCACTAGTTCTTTCAGAGCTACGAGGCTCCCTCATAAACACTTAAAAAAAAAAAAACACACAACTTTTTATTCAGCTACAAACAGTGCACATTTAATGAATTATCATTAAGTGAATATGGCCATCTAATAACCAGCTGCATCATGAACAAGAACAGTAACAACACTCCAGAGGCTTCTCTCCTACAGGATTCCCTTTATAAACATTTCAGACAGTCAAGTAACAGCAGTATAACTCTGCTTGAAGTGAGAAAAATACGAAATACCCCAAATCTACTCTGAACGCAAACATATTTCCTAATGCTTTTAAAAACTCTATTGATCATAACCACATCTGCACTTTAAACATTTTAATGCTCATTCAATCTATGCAATCACTTGTCTCGGGAGTCTACTAATTGGAAACTATAGCATTAAAAAATTCTACTTTGATAAATGGAATGGGCAAATAAGGCAAGTACATCTTTCTCTTGATGGCACATGTGAGGGAGAACTAAAGTAACTGAAATAAAATTTCCTTTATTAAAAAAACAACTTAAAAAAATCCGTTTAACTCATCATGCTTACCAAGGAAAAGAGTTATTCATTGCTAAATCTGTGGGACACAGCTATCTTTACTTTACCTGCCCCATTAGCAGCATTTCTTAAGTTAATGACCTTCTTGGAAGAGTTCTCTCTCCTTGGATTCCTAATTTCCCAGTTCTTCTCTATCTAAGCCTCTTCTTTGGACTCCCGTAAATGTGGGTATTCCTCAGGGTTCTACCCTTCTCTCCCCAGAGCACTTACTCATTTCTAAGGCTTTAGTCATCATGCGAGGATCCCCCAAATCCACAGCTTATTTATCCATTTCTCACTGAAGTGTTAGATCTTTGTATCTAATAATACCTAAGACCTCCCTAGGTTAATGTCTCAAAATTCGTATGCAACATGTCTAAAACCTGTTTCTTCCCCTACCTCTACACCAAACTAAGGCAGAATGGTGGGCCTGTTCTAGATTCCTCCAGCTACCTTCATTCAATCACCACATCCTTTAATCCTACTTAAAAATATCTAAATTTATCCTGGTGTCTATTTCTACTGCTCTATCTTAATATAGAATTATCTCAATTCTCACCTGCAAGACTGAAAAGTCCTGGAAGCTCCCAGTCAATAGCGGTCAACTTCAATCCACTACCCTCACAGCAGGGAGCAAGAATGATTTTTCTAAACAGTAAATCTGAAAACTTCACTTGCTTAACACCCACTGCCTGAGGATCTGTAAGGATTCCTGTAGACCTTGCAAGCCAGGCTTACCACTCCCTCCTCTCAATTGGTTCCACCCTCCACCGATAAGGTCTTTGAGTTCCCCTGGGGGCAAAGTGCTTCTTTTTTTGTTTTGTTTTGTTTTGTTTTTTTTAGCCTCTGGCTTTCAATAGTTTTCCTTCTTCTCAGCCCCTACAAGTAAACATTCTATACTATTCACCTGGTTAGTATCTACTCAGCCTACTCATTCTTTTTTTTTTTTTTTAAATATAATTTATTGTCAAATTGGCTAACATAGTGTGTGTACAGTGTGCTCTTGGTTTTCGGGGTACGTTTCCATGGTTCATTGCTTACATACAACACCCAGTGCTCATCCCAACAAGTGCCCTCCTCAATGCCCATCACCCATTTTCCCCTCTTCCACCTCCCCCCATTGACTCTCAGTTTGTTCTCTGTATTTAAGAGTCTCTTATAGTTTGCCTCCCTTGCTCTCTCTTTGTATCTGATTTTTCCCCTTCTCTTCTCCCATGGTCTTCTGTTAAGTTTCCCAAGTTCCACATATGAATGAAAACATATGGTATCTGTCTTTCTCTGATTGACTTATTTCACTCAGCATTAATACTCTCCAGTTCCATCTCATTCTTAAAGTTTCAGCTAAGATGTTGTTTTCCCTGGGAAGCCATCCCTGACTCAAAAACCTTTCAGTGCTTAACAGTGCTTTCATATTTGCCTGTTAACTAGCCTGTTTTCCCATTATGTATTCAGGCCAGATCTTGTATATCCCCATGCCTAGTATAGTGTCTTGCATATATAGTAAATCTTAAGGAAGGAATTTAAGATTATAAAGTAATTTACAGATGACAAAAACATTAGACTTTTGTTCAGTAATGAGAACATCATAAATGTTTGATAAGAACCAAAGTAAGGTCATATTCTGAGCTAGTCTCTAAAATCCATGCAAGTGTAGTATTCACACAAGAAAATACACGTGGCTCAAAAAGGAAGGGGAAAAAAAGTATAAAAACAAACCCTAGTTCATTTTAGAACTATAGTATTTCACTTGATACCACAGGAGGTCATAGAGAAAAAAAGTGAAGTCCCTTAACCATGTTCTTCACTAAGAAAGAAAGAGGGATGTGTATTTCAGATGGGTAGAAAACTGGATCATTTATTCAACATATGCCACTAAAATAAAATACAGATTCCTGTGTAATAACATAATCTTAAAAAAATACAGACAATTACTTAAAGTAGGGAATGCTATTTTAAGCACAGTACCAAATGTAGAAATAAGTACATCAAAAGACTGAGGAATGACATGAAGTATAAAACTTTTATATAGCAGAGCCAACAATCAAAAGTCTGAAAAACTAAAAAAGGAAGAAAACAATTGAAAAATGAAAAGCTAATCCTCCACATTTTTTAAATCAATAAAAACTTTAAAAACATTAAAGGACATGGATAAGTGAATCATTAAAGAAGAAATACAATGATCGATAAATATTTTTTTTAAGAAAGTCATAGCAATAAAGCAATTAAAAAATCTGAAAATAGTAAACAAATATACTGAGCACAATGCCCCTCCTTCTGCCACTGTGCTTTCCATCACCCTACTCCCCAAAACCCATGCTGACAGCAGTGAAGGTAAACAAGTGTGCAACTACACTTCTATATGGCTGGTAGGAGGTAAACTGGTACCATAAATTGTTAAACACATGGGCTTTGTTGTATTTTCTATAATCTGCCTATATGAACATCTGATTTTATTTATAATATGAAAAAAATTTGATAATTTTAAAAAGCTGATAGTTTACCCCCAAAATAAACCAAAAATAACAAAAACAATCTGCTTAGCTTCAGGATAAAAGTTAAAATTGTAATAGCTTATATTTCAGTAACTTTGTTTTTTAAAACCCCAAGGATACCTAATTTTATGATTTTTACACGTTCTATAAGGAATAATTGACAGCTTAATAACTTGAAGTGAAGTACCACAGTTCAAGTCTCATCATAATGAATTTCCATAGCTAGAAATCAATTGCAACATAAAAATACTTAGGGGTGCCTGGGTGACTCAGTCAGTTAATCCAACTCTTGATTTTGGCTCAGGTCATGATCTCACAGTTCTCTGCCCCTTCTCAGCTTGTACACATGTGTGCTAGCTCTCTCTCAAATAAACATTTTTAAAAAAACAGTCAGTAGCAACTGTATTTTTTTCCTTTCTAGAATAAAAATGGCGAGAAATTTTTCTTCTATTATCTTAAAAATAAACTAACCGTAATTAATTGATCATTCTACTTCTATCTAAATGGTTGATACTCCTTACCACTCTGTTTTTAAAATGTGCATTTCAGGAACAACGACAATAATTAGTGACTATTATCAGATATGTTTCTTATATTTACTTTCCTCTAATAGAGAAATATCATGGAAAAGTAGCTTAAAATGTTAATATCTGTGCGTGTATATGGAGAGGGAGAATTTATTAAGTGCTTAACAATAAACAAGAGAAAAGAAGTTGGTTTCGGATATTTTCAAAAAATAAGGACAACGCAATGAGGACAAGGTCATATTCTGCCATGGATAGGACCTCAAAGTATATATCATAGCACAGACTAAAATCTTTCTCTCTGTATTTTACTCAGTTTTTTCCTGCATAAGTTGCTTTTATTTAAAACAAAAAGAATTAGAAGATAACATTAAAAATTATCATCCTCACAGGAAAGATAAAAATGTGTCCTATAATGTAGACAGGCCTAAGAAATGAGCCTTTTAAAAGCCTATACAAAACTTTGCAGTCAATTAAAAAAAATCTATTTTGGAGTAAGCCTAGCATTTATATTATAAAATATACATTTAATTAAAATAAGTACTGAAGAACAAATTACATATCTAGAATATTTGAAGGGTTCAAAAGTATTATTTAAAAATGAACCACTTTTGGGGCACCTAGGTGGCTCAGTCAGTTAAGCACCCGACTTCAGCTCAGGCCATGATCTCATGGTCCATGAGTTTGAGCCCCGCGTCGGGCTCTGTGCTGACAGCTCAGAGCCTGGAGCCTGCTTCAGATTCTGTGTCTCCCTCTCTCTCTGCCCCTCCCCTCCTCATACTCTGTCTCTGTCTCTCAAAAATAAAAAATTTAAAAAAAAAATCACTTTTATTGTGATAGAAGATAGGATTCAGTAGGCAGAGAGGGAGAGATTAGGACCTGAGGTGCCTGGGTAGAGAAAAACACACATTTTTAGAACAAAGTTGGGAGTGTCTGAACACAGCAAACCCCCTCAAGTGAAAGGTTCCTCATAAGAATGTAAGAGACCCCACCCATTCCCTTCAGGTTTCCCTCAGAAATTTGACAGAAGGAATAAGTATGTCCATAGACCACCCTCATTCAATGAAAACGAGCCAATCAGGAATGTACAACCCAGCACCTAGAGTGATCAAGCCCCCATAAGGGTAGAAGGGAAGGGGAAAGGCTGACCAGAACCTCATAGAATTAGGACCCTTGCCTATGGTCCTCAGGCATGCACTTTCAAATGTCCCCTTCTCTGTAAAAAGAACTTTCCTACCATCCTTCCTTTCTAATCTTATATTCTAAGAAACTTCTGCCTGCTGCTCATTTTGTGTCCACCTCTTTATTCTTCGAAGTAGTGAGACAACGAATCCGGGTATTGTGGTAAAAAATCCTGCAACATTATGAGAGATATGGCCTATATTTTCCTCCTTCTAAAATCAAAATATAACTTCATACCTCATAATCTGGCCCTCCAAAGTGGGATTTTTTCTTAAGTTCTGTCATGGCATTTTTGTATGCTTCTTCTACTCTTCTTCTCTTCTCAGTTTCCTATTAAAAAAAAAAAGTGAAAGATTAACATCTGAAGTGGAATTTTCTCTTTCACCGAAATTTTATAATTTGGTTAAACAAGAACAATAATAAAAACAAACAGTTGACTCCTGTGAAAAATGAGCATTATACTGCCCAAGAAAACACTTTTCTCTGAGCTATACATTGCACACAAACTACCATTTAAATCACCACTAAGATTTACCTTATATATTTAGGTGTATTAAGTAACTGTTAAAGTATCTATGCTTAAAAAAAAAAAAAGAAAGAAAAGAAAGAAAGAAGATAATTAACACCAAAAATGCCTACAATGTATTTTTGTGTTTGTTTCCCCACAGTAAAGCTTATTTATTTTGCTTTAAAGGAAAAAAAGCCATGAATGTGAAGAAAATAATTAGCAGGTTTGGAATCAATGAATGCTAAAATATGTCTAAGAAAGATGAATTTCTGGTACTTTTCCCTCTGGTGGTTAAAATTACTTTAGAGCTGAAAAAGAGCATAGATTTCTACTTTGACTCTCTTCCTTATAGCTTTAAGGGGTTAAAAGACTGAAGGTCAACTCATAAACGCATAAACACATAAACACATAAAAAAAAGCTGGCCCTGGGGCCCCTGGGTGGCTGAGTCAAAACAGTGAAAGTAACGATTTCAGCTCAGGTCATGATCTCACCTTCCTTAGATCAAGATCTGAGATCTAGCCCAGCAATGGGTTCCTCCAGCTCCTAGCTGACAGTGCTGGGCCTGCTTGGGACTTTCTCTCTCCTCTCCCTCTGCCCCTCCCCTGCTAGCACTCTCTCTCTCTCTCAAACTAAATAAAGAGACATTAAAAAAGGAAAAAAAAAAAAAAAAAAAAGGCTGACCCAGGCACCAATCTCAAATTTCTTTCTACAACAAGAATGGACTGCACTGGTCAAATCTGATAACTTAGTCTAACAAGCTTATAAGGAACCTAATTCCTTTATTCCCTTACCTCAAATCCTTAAGGGGTAAATTAAAGTCCACAGGAATTCACACAAAGCTAACTACTTCCGAATATCCTATCTGAATTAAAGCTTGTGCAAATCAGTGAATTGTTCATTAGATCCAAAGACTAATTTTTGCATACTTAAGAGAAAGCAGGTCTATACACCCACCAAAGTGGCTAAAATTTAAAAACAAAACAAATACCCACAAAAAGCTGACAATAACGAGTGTTGCTAAGAGTGAAAAGCAAATGAATTCTCATCTATTGCTGGTAGAAGTAAAAACTGACATAACCTCTTTGGAAAATTGTTTGCCAATATCCACCACAGCTAGCATATACCCCATGAACCAACAATTCTACTCCTAGGTACATGTCCAAGAGAGATAAGTGAATAACCCCCAAAAGCTATGTACAAGAATGCTCTTAGCAGCTTTATCCACAGTAGCTGAAGTATAGAAACCTAAGTATCTACCAAAAGGAAAAACTGATAAGCAAATTAAAGTCATACAATGAAATAAAACAATAAAAAAGAATAAACTACCACTAAATGTAACAAATGAATCTCACAGTCAATGTCGAGGGAAAAAAGCCAGACACAAGAATGTATGTGGTTACCTCTTAAGATGATGGTATGGTATAGGCCAGGAAAAGGCATGCAGGAACCTTCTGTGGTGCTATAAAAATTCTTTATCTTAATCTAAGTGGTGGTTATACGAGTGTATACATATGCACAGAAATCATCAAGCAGGACACTTAAGACTGGTACACCTCACCGCACTTACATTATACCTTAATTTTTAAAAACTATAGAAAACAGTATGGAGGTTCCTCAAAAAATTAAAAGAAGTACCATATGATCCAGTGATTCAACTTCTGGGTATTTATCAAAGGAAATAAAATCAGTCTTGAAGAGATATCTGTACTCCCGTTTCATTGCAGCATTATTCACAACAGCCAAGACACACAAACAATCTAAGTGTCTAACAACACATGAATGGACAAAGAGCTTGGCCATAAAAAGAAAGAAATTTTGCCATATGCATTTGCAACAACATGGATGGACCTTGAGAATATTATGCTAAGTGAATTAAGTCAGAGAAAGACATATGCCATAAAATCTTACGTATTTGTGAAATCTTTTTTTTTTTTTTATTTTTTAACGTTTATTTATTTTTGACAGACAGAGAGACAGTGCATGAGCAACGGAAGGGCAGAGAGAGAGGGAGACACAGAATCTGAAGCAGGCTCCAGGCTCTGAGCCATCAGCACAGAGTCCGACGTGGAGCTCGAACCCACAGACCATGAGATCATGACCTGAGCCGAAGTCGGCCACCTAACCCACTGAGCCACCCAGGCTCCCCGTATTTGTGAAATCTTAAACAACAAAAACGAAAACAAATTATACATACAGAGAACAGGTTAGTGGATGCCAGAGGTGTGGGAGTGGGGGCATGAAGTGAATGAAGGTGGTAAAAAGGTAAAAATTTCCGGTTATAAAATAAGTAAGTCCTGAGAATAAAAAAACCCACAAAAAAATGAACACAACAAAATCATACAGCACAGTAATATTCAAAGGACTTAAGAGAGAGTGAAAAAGCACATGAAATTACACACATGAGATCCTATTAATATAAGCAAACATTTTCAATGAATTGATTTTTTCTAATTAACACTGTTAATAAGTAAAATTGTTTAATCTTATAATTTCTGGTCTTCTGGGACATGACTAGCTAATAATTAAGGATATTTCTTCTGTAATAGAAGGGATTATTATTACAGTTAACCAAGAAAAATCATCATCACTAGATACTAATTTTCTATTACTCAGCTGAAAAAATAATAAAACTGACATTAGAAATCAAAGTATAAACAATATTGCTATCAAATACCTGTTATTATATCACCTATTACCTATTTAATTGCTCTCATTAGATTAAGCTCCAACAGAGACAATTTCCTGTTCACTGCTGTTTCCCCATTTCTAGCTTAGAGCCTCTCACACATTATAAGCATACAAATACTTTTTGAATGAAACAGAAATTTCAGTTAAATCATAAATCACCACTGTACTTTCCTTCCCAATTATATGAATTACTTAAAAGACCTATTTGTGGATAAACAACTCTCTCCATTTAAGAACTTTCTATTCCTTACAGAATGTGTCATATACATATATACATATGTACGTATATGTATGCATACGTATGTATATGTGTATATATAAGACACATTCTGTAAGGAATAGAAAGTTCTTATGTATACATATGTATGTACGTATATATGCATACATATGTATGTACACTACACATACACATGTCTATACTATCTATACATAGGTGTACACACACATACATACTGTGTACCACACTTAGATACTCTTACATTTCACATAAAATGTAACTGAGATCCGGGGTGCCTGAGTGGCTCAGTCGGTTAAGCGTCTGACTTCAGCTCAGGTCATGATCTCGCGGTCTGTGAGTTCGAGCCTCGCGTCGGGCTCTGTGCTGATGGCTCAGAGCCTGGAGCCTGCTTCCGATTCTGTGTCTCCCTCTCTCTCTGCCCCTCCCCTGCTCATGTTCTGTCTCTATGTCTCTCAAAAATAAACATTAAAAAAATTAATAAATAAAATAAACTAGTCTGGACAAATGGAACAATTCTCTTGAACTATTAGTCTAATGGATTTAAGGGGTTGTCCTGTTTTCTCATTACATAATTTTTTGTGTACACACATAAAATCTAAAAACTCAATTAGATCCACACTGGTATAGAATTGAAATCTCTGAAAATATTAATAATTTTACTCCAGAATAATAATACAGTATCTTTACCTTAAATATATTTTTCACAGCTTGTTTTTAAAAGATATATATTGCCAGTCAATATGGCTTACTGTCACCTGCACTTAAGAATTCTTTTCTTTTAGGGGCACCTGGGTGAATCAGTCAGTTAAGCGTCTGACTTCAGTTCAGGTCATGATCTCATGGCTCATGAGTTCAAGCCCCACATCATGCTCTGTGTTGACAGCTCAGAGCCTGGAGCCTGCTTTGGATTCTGTCTCCCTCTCTCCTTCTCTGGTCCTCCCCGCAAGAATTCTTTTCTTTTAAACATGGGGACTTCCTTAAACACATGGTAGTATTCAAATCCTGTGGCCATTCTGCCATTACATCAGTGTTAATATTGCTTTACCTAGCTTTCTGTTGAAATTGATAAGACCTTCAACAACTATAAGCAATAGGACTCATTTCCAAATGACAAGATTTTGACTAATGTCTAGTCTAGTATTCAGAGCTGAAATATAACATAGAGTAAAATTCTTCCAACTGCTACTTAGCATTTCTGGACGAGTCTCTGTGCCTCAGTTCCTTCTTTAAATGATGGCATTAGACCAGAACTAATAAATCTTCCAAGACATGTTTCAGTTATAACATTTTATTATTTTACTGATGTTGAATTCTAAATAGAAGTTTTCTGATAAACAAATTCAATGAGCCAAAGGTGACATTAGGAACTAAAGATTCATACTGATTCATATTGTAATATTATTATGAGTGCTGAAGTTTAAACAAAGGTGGAAACAGGTGAATATGAGGCAAGTGTCCAATGAACAACGTAATAAATATTAAATAATAGCACAATAACCCTGGAAAGTATACATAGTTATGAATGCAGTAAGTTAATGTTTAACTTTATAAACTGGTGTCTAAGTTAGCTCCAAGTTAGCTCAAAGTTAGTATGTATTTCACAATTAAGCTTTGTAATGTTAAATGGCTCATCATTTCTATTATTACCACAAAAATTTTTATATTAAAATCTACCAAGAATTTATGTTTATAGTAACTGAATATATAACTGGTGAATCTCATTAGGAAAATGAGTTTAAGATGCCCACAAAATTTCAGAGCAGTAGTATCCCTGCTACTTCTATCAATCCCAATAGATTTTTCCTAAGAAATTAGTATAAAGCTGAAATCAAACTGGATCATTTTTTAAAAAGAAGAAAAACAAGACTTACCTTATCCAGTCTTTTTTGCCAGCTGTCCTCACGTTTTACCATCAGTTCAATACAATGAGAAAGTGTAGCAAGGATTCCAGCAGTAGTAGCTTTAAAAGTTATCGCCTCCCCTTTAAAGTCTATACCATTAATTCCTCTTGGAGTTACATGTGGAAATACTGAGGAAAAAAAAGTTATTCACTGAAAATCTTTGTAATGAAGATCTATGTCTATCAAAGTTTAAAACTAGAAAATGTTTAAAAGCCCAGCAAGTCAGAGCAGGCTCTTGAATTCTAATTTCCCTCTTGATGGCCAATTTTTAAAAATTTCCATCCATACTCTATAAGCAAAGAACCTTGTGGAAGCATATGTACATTCATAGCTTTTTTTCTGGATGTTGTTTCCTGAAATCTATTTGCTGTACTGCACCCAGTGAACAAAGCGGTAGGAGGAATACTTTAACAATAATACTCTAACAGCTTAAAGTGGGACCAAAGTATGGCAAGAACTACCTTACATTTTGAGAGACCTAAAATTTAAAAAATATCTAAAGATAAACCGTAGAATTGAATAAGGTATGTAAAATTTTTTAAAAAACATCCAAAATTAAATCTGAGACCAATGCACACATTAAATGGTTATATCTATATTTTATAATTTTAACTCAGAGTTAGTCTCTGAGTTAAATGAAAAATTTTACAACTATCAAGATGTAAGCAAGAGAGCATAGTATCTTACACCATTAACTAATAAGAAACCATCCCAAGAGAACTCTTCAAGTGAAATGATACTTTCAACTTTAAAACTCCTATGTATAAATGACTTAGCAAAGGTACAATCCACAAAAGAAATGATAAAATGAACACTGAACTTTAAAATTTTTATTCTTGAAAGTACCGTTAAAAGAATGAAAGTTGCAATTACACAGAATGAATAAGTCTAGAGGTCTAATGCAAAGGCATGAGGACTACAGTTAATAATACTGTAAATCTGCTAAAACAGTTGACTGATCAATTCTGGTACCTTTTCAAAGAACCAATTTACAGTTCATATGTGTTGTATTTTGACTCTCTTCTTTTAGAATAAAGGTGTTTCAGCTATAAATTTTCCTCTAAGCACAGCTTTAGTTGCAGCCCATCAATTTTGATATCTTGTATTTTTGCTTTCATTCATCTCATGGTATTTTCTAATTTCCTTTCTGATTTTGTCTTTAATCCACTGGTTATATATGAAGGTGTTAATTTCTACATATTAATGAACACCCTAAATTTCTGTCACTGGTTTATAATTTTATTCCTTTGTGGTTAGAGGATGTACTATGTATGATTTCAATCCTTTTAAATTAATAGACAATTGTTGTATGGTCTCTCCTGAAGAATACTACATGTACAGTTGAGAAGAATATATATTCTCCTGTTGTTAAGTGAAGAGTTCCACAGATGTTTATAAGTATTTTATTTCCTTTTTGGTCTTCTTCCTACTTGTTCTATCCATTACTGAAAACTAGATATTGAAGTCTCAAACTATTACAATTCAATTGTCTTTTTTTCCTCTTTAATTTGTTCAGTTTTTGCTGAACAATTTTGTTCAGTTTTGTAGTTTGGGGCTCTGTTATTATATACAACTACATGTATAATAGTTACATCTCTTTGATGAATTGACACTATTATCATAGTCTACCCTTTTGACTCTAGAAATATAAAGAAAAGAATGCACAGAACATAAAAGAAATTTTACATTAGAGGTAAATATTGTTCATAAAAGACTGAGAAAACATGCCATGATTTAATTTTTTTTAATATTTTTTATTTATTTTTGAGAGACATAGAGACAGAGTGTGAGCAGGGGAAGGGCAGAGAGAGAGGGAGACACAGAATCCGAAGCAGGCTCCAGGCGCTCCAGGCTCTGAGCCGTCAGCACAGAGCCCGACGTGGGGCTCGAACTCACAGACTGTGAGATCATAACCTGAGCCGAAGTCGGCCGCTTAACCAACTGAGCCACCCAGGCGCCCCCATGCCATGATTTAGAACTGTGGGATCATCACCTGAGCCGAAGCTGGATGCTTAACCGACTGAGCTACCCAAGCATCCAAGAAAGGAATTCCTCCTAGAGGAATTCTCATATTCAAATTACCTTTAATTGTCTTAGAACCTGTGGAAGTTTTATTCTGCTCTTCACATCTCACCCGAATCCTATTCTTAGAATACATATGATTTACTATCAGGTTGGCATACTAGTTATAAATTTTTAAAACCTTTAACATATTCACTAATCACAATATGTAATCTAGACCAAACATTTTTTTTAGTTTGTTTATTTTTGAGAGAGAGAGAGAGAGAGAGACAGAAAGAGAAAGCATGAGTGGGGGAGGCGCGAGAGAGAGGGAGAGAATCCAAAGCAGGCTCCATACTGACAGCACAGAGCCTGACATGGGGTTCGATCCCACAACTGTGAGATCATGATCTAGTCTGAAATCAAGAGTCGGAACCCTTAACTGACCGAGCCACCCAGGTGCCCTGAGACCAAAGCTTTAATGATGGCCCTAATGGTGAAAACAATTACAATGACCACTCCCAAGAATGAAGTCTCATTTCTCCCTTTTCTGATGCTGGCTGCATCTAGCACTAAGATCTTGTCGTTTTTTGAGAGATGACTGACACTCTAATTGTATGTTATGATCAAGTAGTATCGGATTTAAAGACTACAATTTCTGTTCACTTTACCAGATTATATACAAAGCTTCTAACTCATTTCTAAAGGTTAAGCACAGAAAGATACTTTCCATCTACGGTAATTAACAAGAGTTAATTTCCATCAACACTAAGAATGGAATTATTTTATTTATTTTAAAAGTTTTTATTAATTTATTTTTGGAGAGACAGAGCATGAGCACCAGCAGGAGAGGGGCAGAGAGAGAGAGGGAGAGAGAATCCCAAGCAGGCTCCACACTGTTAGCACAGAACCTGATGTGGGCCTTGAACCCACAAACCATGAGATCAGGACCTGAGGCGAAATCAAGAGTCAGATGCTTAACCGACTGAGCCACCTAGTTGTTTCAAAAAAAGGAATTATGTTATTTTATTTTAATGTTGTTTTAATTTATTTTTGAGAGGGGAGGGGAAGAGAGAATGAAAGGGGACAGGCGAGAGTGAAACACAGAAACTGAAGCAGGATCCAGGCTCAGAGCTGTCAGCACAGAGCCCGACATGGGGCTCCAACTCATGAACCACGAGATTATGACCTGAGCCAAAGTTGGACACTTAACCAACTGAGCCACCCAGGCACCCTGAAAGAATTATTTTAAACAGCGCATTCCACAAATGTACTTGAAACATGACTCGTGATTTAAAAAATTATGCAAACATCTTGTAGGCTATTTTTCTAAATGACTTTAATAACCTTGTCTTCTGTTGCTTGGTTTCAGGTCTCCAGAAAAAGAGATTACAGGTCTTCCTCAAAAGTATGGAAATTTGGCTATCTATTCACATTTAAGAGTAAGTTACTAGAAGCTCTGTAAAGCATTGGCAGGGTTTTAAAACTAGTGGACTTCATTGAAGAGTCATCTGGTATTGAGACAGCTTCTTCATGGTAGACGTAGAAAATCTCTACAGGTCCTTTCCCTGTGGTCACGCGGGATCTACAGAGTTATGTTGTATTTTGTATCAGAAAATATATGTCTGGCTGATGGGTACTTTGGAAACAGGGTAAAAGAAGGAAGCTTCAGTACACAGACTTTCATTTACTGCCTGGCCATCAGAGTTCTTGGAGATAAAAACAAAAATGAGGCTGTTAAATTTCGATAATCAGTTTGTGAATTTCTGCATAATCACTTTACTGATAGGCCAATACACCTACCTTCTGCTATGCCAGGTATTCTGGAATCTAGAACTGTCCACTTCAATTTCTACAGAAAATAAATTTCTATTCTATTCCAGGGAGTGTAGGTGGGGTAGCTGACTGGGCTGGAAGATCAGACCTGCAAGTTTTACAATTTCTTTTAACAATTTTTCCAATATCCAAACTAAATCTCTTTTCCATTAAAGCAGATTATTTATCGTGAAACTAAAATATAACTTGAAACAATCTTCCCCAATTTCTAATTTAATAAAGATAAATCTAGATGGCTTGGTAAGGTTCAACATTTCAGTCCCAAGTTGTAAGGATAACCCTGTAGTAAGAAGTTAGTATTTAACAAGACTGGGAGGAGGGCAGGTCATAAGGAGGAAGAAAGTTATGATGAAACTAATAAACAGGAAGAGCCAAAAAGGAAAAAGTAGGGGTGAGAGAAGTATCAGATTTTAGTGTCAATAATAGAATATTCCACTGTGACCTATAAAAAAGAAAATTAAACCCATGCATACAACAGTTTGAAAAATTATTTAAAAACAGACACAAATTATACTTCACATTCTTTCATAACGTTAGCAAAAATAAGGACACATCTACCACTTATTTAACTTATTTTTCTCACTAAGTCTTATTTTTGTAACTTAAAAAATTTTTTACAAATCTAATCCAACTTTTCTTAGGATATTTCAAAAGAAGAGTACTATGGATCATAGGTTTCCGGATATTTTTGTTTGTTTATTTTCAGGTCTTTTTTTTTAAGATTCCTCATGTAAATGATACCATGCAGTATTCGTCTTTGGCTTATTTCTTTTACGTAAGGCCCTCGAGCTTCATCCATGTTGTTGCAAATCACAGATTTCTAATGAACAATTCAGAATTCCATCTAATAAGTTAGCCATTATAAATACAGCAACAATAAATGGGTATATGAAATAAACCACCTTGCTCCTGGGTCCATAAACAAATGCATGGTGAAATCAGAGCTATTTTTAATAACTTTCCTTTAATAACATTGATTATATACTTTTTAATACTAGTTTATTGAGTGGAGACAGAAATGAACGCTAAACAGGGAGAATATACTCTAAATAAACATTCAAGTTATTTTATATATGCTTCCCCCCAAGAAATAAACTTTCAATACTAGAATCTGATTTTATAAAATACTGCTGGAGTAAGCAAACCAATGTCTGGAATTTAGATTGAGTCTTTGTTAGAAAATGAGCACCCCATTATTATTTAATGTCAGAATGTGTATTTTACCAGGTCTTTTTTCCTAGAAGAAACTTTCACTTTCCAGTAGTTACACTGCTTTTTAAAAACTACTCAATTAGATAATTATTCTTGTTATATACTTAATTATTCTGTAACTTTAGAAAGTACACTTAATCCAGCCGACCGGAAAAAATATACTACTTACACTTTTCCTTGTTGCCATTAGTATTATGCAAGAAGTCTCCGTCAGAACGTGTTGTAGGAAAGTCATCTTCATCATCTTCTACCACTAAATAAAATATATTTCAGAATATTAGGATTAAAGGAAACAGAATAATCAGTTTATTCTTATGTTTGAATGAGTCAATATATTCTGGATTCTGTGAGTACAAGACCTTCTTTATCTTTATATTTTCAAAGGTTGTCAACATATGCCCAACAAACATGCTGTGGAATGTCTTTAAATATAATGATTAGAAAAATTGTACCCATTCTCATTTGTGTAAGGGGTAACACTGAGAGATGAATTATTTTGTCCTTTAGTCGTCCTATCCCTTCCTACCCAGCTTGAGGTGATTTCATAAGTCTACCAGAGGCCTGCAAGGGCTGAGTAGGACCGTAAGAGAATAAGTTACATGCAAAGGATACCTTAACTTGCCTCTGGGAGTTCTTAAATTTACTACTTCTGCATATGTAGGGAAAACAGAAAGACTTACAGGTGTGATAATTTGCGTTCATCTTCATGTGTCTGTGCCTGGACATCCCTTTTAACTGACCCAGTTCCAGAAAAAACAGAATCCCTTATGTTCTCCTTCTGCATACCTTTTTGTTCTATGTCCTATCCCTTTTTCTACTAACATACTTTAATCCTCTATATTATGTATTCCACTCTTAATGTAAATTTATAAACCTTAGCTCCCCAACCTTATTGTCTGCTATCACACTTTTTAATGGCTTCTTTATTTTCTTTTTAGGTATTTCCTTTCTATATAAGAAGTCTTCACTCTAAATTAACGTTTTACTTCTTGTATCTCTTTACATCAGGAGTAATTTCATCCTGCAACAAACATTTCATCTACTTTAGCTCTCTCTCTTCAAGGGATGTAGAGCCCGCTCCTATTTCTTATTCTTCCCCTAAATGGTAATAATCACCATGGAAAATACTTTTTGTTCTGTACTGCCATTTTCTAGTTACTAGGCTATTTCATTTTTTCATCACTTAAAAATTTTGCTACTCATCTATAACAACTTTTTCAAATCATAAGCTGCTATTATCTACTATTATCTACTATTCATTTCTACCTAAGTGATATCAATAACGAACATTTTTCTTTTCTCTGTTCATCATTCCTATAGACTTCAGAATTCATACTGAAGCCTCTGCAGACACCTTAGTCCCAAGATTAATCAGATTCCCAGATTCTGTGGATCTTCATCTTCTTGTCAATCATTTGCAAATAAGGTCAATTCTAAGAAGTTCATTAATATAGCATACTGCTCTGCGTTTAAATCAGTACTTACCATCAAGATCCTGATCTTGACTCAATACTATGCTGATTAACTCTTCTTAAATACTACTGAAAGATCTGTGCCTCACTTATCTCACTAGTATCTACTTTGGGTTTTGTATTTCTAACCATCTAATAGCCTAGTACCACCAAACAGGGATTTTCAACTTTATTTTTCTAGCCCAACACTCAATATATAAAACTGATGAAAACAAGAGCTTCTCTGGCTAAAAAGAGTGGCCTTCCCCCTTTCCTTTCCAAAGGTCCTTGAGGTACATTTAAGGGATGTCTGACATGATTTATAGCCAAAGTCCTAATATAAATCCCCCATCCCGATCAGCTGGTCTTCCTTACTAACATTCAAATCTATTATGCTAAATTCTATCTTTGGAGCTTGCACATTCCTGCCTTCGTTATCTCTGCAATAATCCAAAAAGAACCACATTAAAAATAGCAGTTATTGGGGCGCCTGGGTGGCTCAGTCGGTGAAGCGACCGACTTCAGTTCAGGTCATGATCTCACAGCTCGTGAGTTCAAGCCCCACATCGGGCTCTGTGCTGATAGCTCAGAGCCTGGAGCCTGCTTCGGATTCTGTATCTCCTTTTCTCTCTCTCTCTTTGCCCCTCCCCCAGTCGCTTTGTGTGTCTCTCAAAAATAAATAAAAACAAAACAAATAGCAGTTATTATTTAATAAATTTTTGCTGTCAAGCACAATTCTAATGTATATATATCCTCAATTCTCACAATCATATGTGCTGGATAAAATATCCACTTTACAGTAGAGAAAACAGATGTGGAAAAATGTTAATCTACTTCAAGTCATCAAACTAACAATGAAAAAAAGAGCAAGATTAATAGATATTTTCCTTTAATGTGATACATCTATCTTCTTTTAAAATCA
Source organism: Paguma larvata (assembly GCA_030068075.1). Lineage (NCBI taxonomy): Eukaryota > Metazoa > Chordata > Mammalia > Carnivora > Viverridae > Paguma > Paguma larvata. The sequence goes on along the minus strand of CM057826.1, from coordinate 94,828,960 downwards.
AATAGTATGTTTAGGTTAGAATAATGTTTTCTACTTCTGCAAATCCAATACATATATAAGACTTTAAGGATTAGTTAAATCCTACCGAAGTATGTGTGGGAATGTGGGGTGGGTTAGCTAAGATTGGCTAACAAACAATTTTGAGTAATCATTTTATATAAAAACACTGAACACCTAAAATAAATGATAATTAGCTGTTATCATTTCAAAGACATATTTAATAAAGCACAATGAATCTTAAAATTCTTTAAGCCATAAAAAAAACTTCAAACCAAGAATACTCTATCCGGCAAAGTTATCATTTAGAATTCAAGGAGAGATAAAGAGTTTTCCACATAAGGAAAAGCTCAAGGAGTTTGTCACCAGTAAATCGGCCTTACAGGAAATGTTAAAGGGATTTCTTTAGACTGAAAAGAAAGTGTGCTAATTAGAAACAAGAAAACATATGAAAGAATAAATTCTCATTGGAAATGTAAACACAGAGTAAAGGTAGTGGATTAATCACTTATAAAGCTAGCAGGAAGGCTACACGATAGAGTATTTGATTAATCCACTACTCGTAGTCCACTGTTGTCATAGTATTGATAATTTTTATTTATTTTGATAGAGATAAGAGAGAGCACGAGCAGGGCAGAGAGAGAGAGAGAGAGAGAGAGAGCGAGAGAGAGCGAGAGAGAGCGAGAGAGAGCGAGAGAGATTCCACACCGTCAGTGTCCTGATGTGCGGCTGAACTCACAAACCATGAGATCATGACCTGAGCCGAAATCAAGAGCCGGACACTTAACCGACTCAGCCACCCAGGTGCCCCCAAAGTATTGATAATTTAATGAAAGATCCTCAGTTCAGCAACTCTGATCTATAAAGTAGGAAACTATGGTCCATGTCCTTTATTTCACCTTTACCCAGCATGTATTCTTAAAAATATCAATATTTTACCTTTACCCAGCATGTATTCTTAAAAATATCAATATTTCTTGCAATAGCAATCCCTGATACAGGGCTATCAGTTGTTATGGGTTGAATTATGTCCCTGCAACATTCATATGTAAGAAGTCTTAACCTTCTGTACCTCAGAATGTGACTATATCTGGAGACAAAGTCTTTACAGAGGTAATCAAGTTAAAATAAGGTCACTGGGTGTACGCCCTAATCCAAGATGACCCGTGTCCTTGTAAAAGAAGGAGTTTTAAAGACAGGCACTTACACAAGGAAGATGATGTGAGACAAAGGGAAGAGATAACCATCGATAATCTGAGGGAGGGAAACCAGATCCTCCCTCATGGTCCTCAGAAGACACCAACATTGGTAACAACGCATATCAGACTTCTAGCGTCCAGAATTGTGAGAAAATAAATTTCTCTTGTGTAAGCCACCTAGTCTGTAGTACTTTGTGACAGCAACCTTAGCAAACTGATATATTAGCCTATCACTGTTGCTATTTATTCAAACATGAATAGTGTTTAAAATTATTTTTCAAATATTCTATACAACCTGGTTATCACTGCATGCCAACTTCTAAGCCTTCCACTATCACTTCTGTCCTTGAAATGTTCTATACTACTGATATGATCATTTAGAAATAAACAAAGAAATCAATTCTGTATATATTCTCTTTTTGTTGAAAGGGCTATTTGCAAGCAAATGAAAGATGATGTATAGTGTTTAATTTGATAAAAAAAAGATATACACGCATTTTTCTTAAGGAGAAACAGAAGTTCAACTGCCTTTATTTTTGGAGAAATAAATATCCAATGTTAAAGAACCTAAGACCTAACGTGTATCAAATATAAAGAACTTTAAGGCTACTTAGACAAAATTAAGTACTTTATGAAGAATATGGGTTTCTGCTTCTGACCAACGTAGAAGAAAAACGCTACCCTCTAGCACAAAACTAAAAAACTGGAAAAACTACATGAAACAATGGTTTTCAAGACACTGGATATTAGGCAAGAAAGGACAGTGATTCCTGAGAGTCAGGGAACAAATAACATGAGCCCTACGACTGCTTCAGGTTATTGTCTCGGGAGAGTTTCCAAGCTACAGACTAAGGAGGAAACCAGGAGTCTGGGAGACTCTCTAAGGTGAGGAGGAACTAACAGTACAGAGAGACAAAGGCAAGTAGAATTCACAAGGCAGAGGACTGCAGAGGAGAGACCTGTACAGAGAAAGGACTCTGGAGATCAGCAGAAGGTCCCTTTGAGCATTCAGTAGAGTACTGTTAGCACATACAAGTGAGAGAACTAAACAGGTCCGGAAAGAACCATATGAAAAAATTCCAGGGAAAAGTATCCAAAACCTACACGGTACAGGGAAAAGTACCTGTTTCCACATCACAGACTGAAAACCTCCTAATTCACAGCGTACTGGTTAGAGAACACCGAAGACGCTTGCCTCGGTAGTGCAGAGAAATTAAAATACAGAACTGTAAAGTTCTTATACCATGCTTGGAGGTGGCATGTTACTTGAAGGCATTTAAATGTACATACTATAAACCCTAAAACAGTCACTAAAATAATGAAGAGAAATAACTAAAAAGCCAATCAAGGAGATAGCAAATAAAATTATTTTAAAAATACTCAATCCAAAAGAAGGCAAAAGGGAGGGAAAAGAACAGAGAGAACAAACAAGTATCAACTCAGATCAAACACATTTAATAAGACCAAGAAACGAAACCTTGTCAAGCAACCTAGTTATACTGAGAATAAACTTAGTGCTTATTTTTAGTAATAGTGAAGGCATTTTTGTCTTCAGAGCAAAGAAAAGAAAAAAATGAAGAACAGATGTTAACAACATCAGTAATATCTTTAGCAGTAACAAAGAAAGAGCAACTATGAAAACTCACATTAGGAGTTAATAGAAGACCATCTCTCTTAAATAAAAAAAGCCACTAAATATTGTTTTTAAATGTCTATGTAGCTCCATTATTGATTTCTTCTTCTATGAGACAAAGGCCAGAGAAAGGGAAGAGGAGAGAGAGAAGTGAAAAGAAAAAGGGAGAAGAAGGGGAGGAAGAGAGAGAGGAATAAAGAGATGAAATGATTTCAGATTTGGAGGATTTAACATAAACATGCTTCTCTGTAAGACTCATCATGGGGTAATATTTTTTTCTTTTTTCTTTTTAAAGTAAGCTCTAGGCCCAATGTGGGGCTTGAACTGATGACCGTGAGATCAAGAGTCGCATGCTCTATCAACTGAGCCAGCCAAGCGCACCATGGGCTAAATTTATTAGACATGATCATGTGAAATACCCCATGTTACCAAGATGATAGATGTATTTTTTTAATGGAATAAAGAGTTTAAAAATCCTGTTAAAGTCTTCAATGGCATCTGGTATGGGTGATCAGATTAATTAGGATGTGTTAATATAGTATACAAGTTATATGGATACTGAAATCTGTATTGGGGGTTTTCAGCAAGTGACTATAATTACCTTTATCACTTAAAGACATTACCCTTTAAGATCAAGAAGCTTTAAATCCACTCATTCTCCAAGTAAAAATAGTGATAATAGCCTAATTAACCTTTATCCCTTTGAAGTTCATCCTTGGAGACAGCATCAGCACAGACATCAAAGTACTTCTGTAAAGTATCAACTTGTCTACACAGGATATCTCTAAAGGTTTCCATTTCAGCCAATTTTTCACGTAAACTGTGGCCTTTCTGCAAAACACAAAAAAGTGGGGATGTAATCCAAGTTGACAAAACTGGAATTTATATACTCCTATGATGTTTCATCACCTTTTAAAGTCTACATCTTATTACTGAGGCATGGGGTAGGGAGAGCTGTCAAGTTCAACCTAACACTCCCAGGAATAGATTTGAACATGACTAATTAGTGGCTTGACAATGATAAGCCTGAAGGAAATAACAGAACAGTTAAGTCTGACAATGTGCGAAAATAACATTTAATATTTTCAACTTAAACACTGTGAGAAAAAATTGTGCAAGGCTTTGGGCAAACATATTACTCAGTGACCTTTCAAAGGTGAGTGTCATCTACAGAACGCTTAAGAGAGAGTGTTGTCTGATCACAGAGACTGCACTTGAGCTATTTTACAACTCTTTAACTAGTAGAAAACTGAAAGTAATGTAAATGATTCTGAATCCACAGAGGTGCAAATGAATTTTGTCCAGGGGACATACTAGGTTACTAATCTCTCAATAGTGACAAGCTTTGCATATATTAACAAAATCATTTCAATGTTCCTTACATTCTCTTTTGAGCCAATTTTCTTCTTTACATCTTATTAATGAATGAAATAAAATCTGACGTGTTCATTTGATATTTGTAAGAATCACGAATTTGCACCTTAAAAACTATAGTATCAAATAAATTACATTGTAGAAAATTTCTTTCAAAAACTTATCCAGTTCTTTTCACAACATTCAGTACTCAATTTATGCTGCCCTAAAGCATACATAATCACAAACCTTGAATGAAGAGGTGGATGTTGCAGAATAGCCACTTGCTCCAGACACCAGTGACACCATAGAGCCATGTCGACGCAAGCTGGATTCAGATCCATATCCAGATTCAGTCTAAAAAGGAAAGTAAACTAAGTAAAAGAAAAAAATTAAATAAAAAATACCTAATTATCACAAGAAAAAAAATTGTAACTCTGTGAGGTAATGGATGTTAACTAAACTTATCACAGTATTCACTTCACAATATACATATATATCAGATCATTATGTTCTACATTTTGATACGATGTTATATGTCAATAGTATACCAATAAAACTGGAAAAAACACATAAGAGCAAACAAAAGTTTTCCTATAAATAAACAAGGTTATTATAACAATAATTAGTAATTTGAGTCCACTCAAGAAATGCAGGCAACCCACTGGCCTAAGTAATGCTCTTCAATTCCTAGTAGCCATTTAATTTAGAAATTTACTGAACAACAACTTCATCATGTTGGGCTAGTGGGCTAGGAGTGTTAAATAACAGGAAAACTACCTCAAGTAGTCAAATTCAGACAAAGGAGAATACTGGTTACCAGGGACTAGAGGAAGGGGGAAATGAGGAATTGGAATTTAACAGGCACAGAGTTTTTGTTACAAAAGATGAAAAAGTTCTGAAGATGGATGGTGATGTTCGACACAGATGTACTTAATGCCACAGAACTGTACACTTAAACATGGCTAAAATGCCCAATTATTATGTGTATTTTACCATGTGAACACCTCTTAAAATTCAAACTTCTAGTGTATACTGGTCACCACACAAAGTGAAATTATCATACTTCGATAATGGTCATTTATAAAACACTCTATGAAAGATACTGCAATATGTTCTTAACTATGAATTTACTAGGAAATTACATATAAACTTAAGACTGCATGGAATCAAAGCTCTTCTCCAAGACTTACACACATCACCTTACACAACTCTATACCTCAAAGCAAAGCAATGTTTTAGTGATGAAGCAAAGTAAGTATTTTTGTGTCAGGAAAACTATTAATGAAAGGGTAAAACATGCAATTTATATAAAATTGTACATTAAGAAAATTGGTACTTTTTTAGAAGATAAAACTAATCTACGACAAAAGAAAGTAGGCCAGCGAGTGGGGGGTACAGGTTACAATTGTCCAAACTCAACTGTCCATTTAAAATGGATACATTTTGAGGCACCTCTGTGGCTTAGTCTGTTAAACGTTCAACTCTTGATATTGGCTCAGGTCATGACCTACACAGTCACGAGACCATGACCTTGCTCAGGGTGCTCTCTCAAAAATTAAAAAAAAAAAAAAAAAAGGATACATTTGAAGAATGTAATTTGTACATCAATAAAACAAAAAATGGTAAGCTTGTTTCAGTATCACAGAATCTTACCAAAAGAGAATTCAAATTACAGCAATCATGTAGTTCACAAAAAATAAGACTTTCGAAATAATATCCTAAGCTAGGTTCTTTACCTAAAATGGCTCTAGTTTCTTCTCCTGTCTTTTGATAATATCATTAACTTTCTAAGGGTGGTGTTTCTTTTCTTTTTTTTTTTTAAATGTTTGTTTATTTTTGAGAGACACAGAGGCACAGCGTGAACAGGGGAAGGGCAGAGAGAGAGGAAGACACAGAATCGGAAGCAGGCTCCAGGCTCCGAGCCATCAGCACAGAGCCCGACGCGGGACTCGAACTCACAGACCGCGAGATCATTACCTGAGCCAAAGTCGGCCGCCCAACCGACTGAGCCACCCAGGCGCCCCTAAGGGTGGTGTTTAATTGTACCGGTCTGGTAAAGTCTTTGATTTGATTTAAATATAGAAGACTGAGGGTGCCTGGATGGCTCAGTCCGTTAAGCTCTTGACTTTTGCTTAGGTCATGATCTCACAGTTCATGGGACCTCACACTTTGGACTCTGCATTGACAACTCAGAGCCTGGAGCTTGCTTGGGATTCTGTGTCTCCCTCTCTCTCTGCCCCTCCCCTGGTTGTGTGCTTGTTCTCTCTCTCTCTCTCTCTCTCAAAAATAAGCATTTTAGAAAGCAAGCAAGCAAGCAAGCAGGCTGGAATTAAAAATTAAAGGAATCTCTAAGACTAAAAATATAAAGTACTCCATAAGTCACTGATCTCAGACAACTATGTGTTATTCATTTTTAAACCGAAATTAATCTGAATTGCCTCTTTAAATACAAAATCAGGGGCGCCTGGGTGGCTCAGTCAGTTAAGCAGCCGACTTTAGCTCAGGTCATGATCTCACAGTCTGTGAGTTCGAGCCCCACGTTGGGCTCTGTGCTGCCGGCTCAGAGCCTGGAACCTGCTTCAGATTCTGTGTCTCCGTCTCTCTCTGCCCTTCCCCTGCTCGCACTATGTCTCTATGTCTCTCAAAAATAAATAAATGTCAAAAAAAAATTTTTAATAAAAAAATACAAAACCATCCTTTGATTTACAATCAAAATTTTATAATATTAAAATAGATTTTGGATATTTGCAAAATATTCAAAACCAAACAATCTGAAATTTAAATCCAAATAAATCTACCATCTAGTTGCATTTTATCAATGGGTCTTAGGGGAACTAAAAACTGCTTATTTTTAAAAGATCTTTTCTTTTAAGATCTTGAAACAAAATAGAAATACAACAAAGTTTTTCTAAAAGTTTCTTCATCATAAAACATACTTCTTATCTCCCTGTCTATTTTTTCAGGTTCCACTATTTCAAAACAAGTAATACGTCCTCACAATTAAGATATGATAGAACAGAGACCGTACTGTAGCAATATTGATAGTGTTGTACATTTTAAGTAATGGATAGTAAATGAATGTGGAGCCTGAGAGTTTGGTGTGATTGTATTTCTACCTCTAAGAAAGTTTCACTTAAATAAATTCCATTATGAAATATATAAAATCATTCCAATGAAAAAGAAATTTACTAAACAATTGCATGGTTATTCTATTTAGACAATGGAGATTCATTTGTCACTCTATTTAGGTTAAGAACTGCACTAAGATAACTTTAAATAAGTAAATGTTTAACAAATACACATACACACACAAAGGAATCCTTACTGTTTAAAATCTAGTCATTCTGGAAATGCCTGTAATTGTGTAATGATACTGACATTGCATAAAACATTCTTAATGGTATTACCACAACATTTAGATTTAAGGGATTTTATGACACAGCCACAAAATGGATCAAATCACCTTTGGGAATCACAGAATAAAAATTCGAGAACAATCTCATTACTTTAAAGGAACAGATTCAAGGGATGCCTTAGTGGCTCAGTTGGTTGAGCATCCACCTCTTGATTTTGGCTCAGGTCATGATTCCAGAGTCATGGGATCGAGCCCCGTATTGGACTCTGAGCTGTCAGCTGGGAGCTTGTTTGGGAATCTCTCACTCTCCCTCTGCCTCCTCTCCCCCAACTCGTGTTCTCGCTCTCTAAGATAATTAAAAAAAAATGGAAAAAAAAAAAAAAAAAAGGAATAGCTTCAAACTGTATAATTAAGCCTGACTTCCTTTCTTATTCATGTGATGTGGCTCTGATTTACTTTTTAGATTTCTCTAAAACCATCTAATCTAACACCAAAGGCAACAATATTTTAAAAACATTTGGTCGTAAGTGCTAAAAATATTTCTAAAAGAAAAGTTATGAAACTATTCTGAGAAGGGACAACGTTCCTGGCATCTCCTTTGTCTTCCCCATATGCTCACTTTAAAGGCAACAATATTCACCCTGAATTTATAAGGTATGTTATTTGAAGGTGATGTGGGGTAAGGGAAGCAAGGATGAAAATGGAAAAAATTACTTTACTGTCACAACTGTTATTCTGTTAAATGTTCTTAAAAACTATAACATGCCTTTAAAATCTCATTGGTATGATTGGGAAACTTCGAAGGCATGCTGGATTTTTCTTAACGCCACTTACTTTTCCACAAGAAAAACAAAGTTGAGCTTACTTAAAATCTCTAATCACAAATATATATTATTTTGAAAACATAAAATTCTATCTAAAATTAATAATGCAGAATTCAAATATAGTTACAAGAATATTTCCCTTTAAATATATCTGATTAAATTTCCTCACAAAATGCTTTCCAAAAATATCCTTCTTTTCCAAATTTGTGTTCCAAATACACGCCTTTATTATAATGTTCCTTTTTATTAACCCCCTCCTAAAAAAAAAAGTTCCCAACCAAAAAAACCAAAACCAAAACCAAAACCAAAAGCTACACTCTTTTGGCCACTAGATGGGATCAGTAGCATTTTCCAAGTAGCAGTACACTTGGAAAACTGACAGAAAGGTCACTACTGGTCAGAGTACAAAAGAAACCTTTAGACTAATTCCTTTATATGTACCTTTGCCTTCTGTATTTTCATTTTTTCAGAAAAATTAAAAGCACAATAAATTAAGTCATATAGTTCAAACTTATGAATTTAATAAAACAACAGAAGTGCCTAAGAACTGATCTGAAAAGAAAACTTCCTCAAAGTCACAATTAAAATTTATGATTTGGCTTAATTATGTGGAAGATAAACTCATATATTCTCATTTTCTACAATCTGTTCAGCATCCCATCTAGAATTCAAAGGCAGTGGTTAAAAAATATAGCAAAAAGGATGACTTATTTTAACAGCACCTACCTTTTGAAAAGCTCATTCTTTTTCCTAATAACACTCTCCAGCAGAAACACAGCAAAGAAATTGAGATAAATTAAGTAACTTCCTCATGGTGCCAAAAACCATCTAGTTATTAGTGGCAAAGTTCACCCTACTTCCAACTACACTGTCTCTTTCCATTTTAATTATGTAAAGAGAGAATATACAAGATCAAATACTAATATAAAAACAATGGAGCATTTCCCAGAAATTAAAATTCTGAAACCAATAGTAAAACCAAATAAGCTTGCTATGCTGTGAACATCCACACATCTACCTTCAATATTATTTTAAAGCAAACCACATGAGAAGCAAGACACTATTTAACCAAAAGGACTGTGATTTAAAGTATCGTTTAAATTGCAATGGAAACAGTTTTATTCTTATCTAAGTCAACGTAAACATATTACTTAAGATAAGAAAATCTGGGATGACGATTTCATGCCCATAAATACTAAAATCTCATCTATTTAGCCTTTCAAATACTTATGGACACCCCCTTCCCTCAAACAGCAGGAGTCTCCAGTGTAACAAGAACACAAAGATAGGAGAAGACAAGGCTTTAGAATTACTGTAACCACTAGACAACTATACAATCAGTTACTACCTTCTTGGGCTTAATTTTCTTATGTTTAAGATGATATGAGTAGTCTAGGACTGTAATTCTCTGTGCCAAAGCTAAACACCAAAACTTAGGCTAAGAATGTACATATGCACTGGAGGCCAAATGTAAGGCCAACTCTAAGTCCTCTTTGTTGAACCAGATGGAAAGCTGTAACACAATTCATTGATGTAACATACCAAATGAGGAGAGGACCAACCCACAGTAATTTCCAGGAATGGTAGCACTTCATGAATCAAAGAAATTTTAAAATATATTTTAAGAAAATGATACTAGAAAGGATTTTAACATGTTATGACTGCCTAAATCTTAGCAGCCCTCCACCAAGAATACTATTTGCTTCCTCTCAAGATATTTTTCTCAAATAATACTGGAAAATAGAACATTTGCTCAGATTAGTCCTATAGACTTTCTTTTTAGTCCTATAGACTTTTTTCTTTTCAGTCCTATAGACTTTTTTCTTTTCAGATCCTAGTCATTCTTGTATCATAATTTAAAAACCAATATCAGGGGTGCCTAGGTGGCTCAGTCAGTTAAGTGTCCGATTCTTGGTTTCGGCTCAGGTCATAATTTCACAGTTGGTGACTTCAAGCCCCACATCAGGCTCTGTGCTGGCAGTGTGGAGCCTGCTTGCGATTCTCTCTCTCCTTCTCTCTGTCCTTCCCCTCCTCATGCTCTCTCTCTCAAGAATAAATAAATGAACTTAAAGAGACAAGCTTTTCCTTTACAGAAATACAGATAAAGTGTTGTACTGAAATGAGACTGGAGGAGTTAACCAGGTCCTTATCACATACCCTAGTTAAATGTTAAAAGAATGTCAGAAGAGCAGAAGAAAATAAGACACTACCTATTACAATCCCCCAAAATGCCCAAATACAATATGGTATTATAGAAGTAGAGGGTAACAACAGCTACCCCCATTCTCTTCTTGATTTCAGAACTTCCTTTACTGCACGTATAATTTCAGGCTTTAGATTCCATAACACATCCTTACAGCTAAAGGGGAAATTAGTAAGGTACCAAGTACTTCCTCTGTAGCAAAAGCTGTTGACACAATCAGTGATGCAAAAGAGGATTCTAAATAATTCTGACACTCTGAAATTCAGATTTCTCTTAAAAAAAAAGTTCTCCTTCCTAAGAGAGTCAGGAGGTCCAAAGGTCTTTTTTCTCAGTGACATTAAAATGGACGTGAGAAATAACTAGACAACTATCAAATGAAGCTGCATAAAGGAAGTCTGTTAAACAATTTTTCCCACTAGTTTTAGAAAACAAATACCAAGGGATAGAGAAATCTTTTTTTTCAAATTTTCAATATTCATCTGATCTGGTCAACTATGTTTAGCTTTAGCAGATCCTAGGAAAGTCTTCCAAAGTGTCTGCACCAACTTACACCTGTTACTCTACATCTTCACCAACACTTGGTATTAAGACCTTTTTTCTTTTTATTTATTTATTATTATCGTTGTTTAAAGTCACCTTGTCTGGCAGATGGTGGTACCTCACTGTGGTTTAAATGTGCATTTCCCTGATGACTAACGGCACAGAGTACCTTTTCATATGCTTATTACCCATTTCAATATCCTGTTTTATAGAGTGCCAGTTCCAGTCTTTTGGTTATTATTTTTTTTTAAGTTTATTTATTTTGAGAAAGAGAACTCAAGCAGGCAAGGGGCAGAGAGAGAGAGGGAGAGAGAGAGAATCCTAAGCAGGCTCTGCAGAGAACCCATTGTGAGGTTTGAACCCATGAATCGTTGACATCATGACCTGAGCTGAAATCAAGAGTCAGATGCTTAACTGACTGAGCCACCCAAGTGCCCCAACTATTTTTAACTGAGCTGTATAAACTTTTCTTACTGATTTGCAGGGCTCTCCCTGTCTTTTTGTCATACAATGTTGTCAAGCTAGATCTCAACTAGCTAACATGGTTAATGTGATTAGCTACCTACATATCTTCTTTTTTCATTGATGTAAAATCCTCTGATTCCTCTTTTGCCATCTTTGTAAAAGATAAACACCTTCCACAAATAAAAGAGCATTGCTGAAAATTCTAAGCTAATGATATTCCCTCTATATGATATATATATCATATTTATATTCCCTCTAATGATATATTCTATATGATATAGTTTACTGAATATTTAGACATCATATGGAAGTACAAACTACGGATGTCAGCTCAGGTGAATTCAGCTTTCAAAAATTCTAGGTAACGAAACCTTACAAAGTTATTTTGAAAGCCCTTGGCAGTTAAGCTATTTTTTATTCCAGAACATTAACAATATTAAAGAGGGTTGGTATTTTGCTTTCCTTGATTTCGCTTCAAACCACAAAACTGTTGACTGATGGTATCTACATTTAGGTGTTAAAAAAAAATTTACTAATCATGTATGAATTACTACTGTAAGCAATTTAGCAATTAACTCACTGGTAGGAAGGACCAACGTCTTGACTAAATGAGAGAAACATCCAGAGACATAAGGAACTTTCTTCACTAGTTCTTTGTAGTTCAGTTGTGTTCCCAACTACTTGGGTTTTTGTACAGCTAACATGAGAAAATGACAGACCTCTGACTACTTCAGTAGCTGTTAATCTTTTCATATGTTCTCAAACCTTCTCTCAAAAATTAAAACTCTCGAAATGCAAGAGAAAAGTAAAATTTGATTCCATCTTCTTCCCTCCATCACAATGGTATGCTGCAAATAGGTAAATGGAGAACTAGTAATCCACTAATCTCATGAAATTAATATAAAAAATACACCAGGAATGCCTCACTTGCTCGATCAGAAAAGTGCGCAACTCTTGATCTTAGGGTCACGAGTTCGAATCCCACGTTGGGTGTAGAGATTACTTAAATAAAAACAAAACTAAACTAAAAATGGCAGTAGAAAGTTATATTTGCATTCTTTTTTTTTTTAATTTAATCTGTTGATCATACTTTAAATTTTTTTTTTTAATGTTTATTTATTTTTAAGAGAGAGAGACACACACACAGTGTGAGCAGGGGAGAGAGAGAGAGGGAGACACAGAATCTGAAGCAGGATCCAGGCTCTGAGCTGTCAGCACAGAGCCTGACGCGGGGCTCGAACTCACAGACTGCGAGATCATGACCTGAGCCGAAGTCGGACGCCCAACCAACTGAGCCACCCAGGTGCCCCTATATTTGCATTCTTAAGGCTTTGCCAAGTAGATCAGATTCAAAATGCAAAGCTAAGTTTATATGATAATCATCCCTAAAGCAGACAGGTATAGAATCTCCAGTATCTGTTAAAAGCAACACAGTTTTTAAAGAGATTTTTAAAATGAGTCTTGGGTATCATTTAGGTGGCTCGACTATGAGCATATTTTGGTAAGAAACTGTTTTCATACTCCATTTCATTTCAAGTAAAATGTGTAAGTTCTTTTCAAAAATTGTTTTCCTCCTAATTTCCTCAGAAATCCCTAAACTTCTCAGGCTAAGAATAAACCTTTCTTCTGAAAGTATTCAATAGAACTTCAGGTATGAATCAGTGGGCCTTCACAAAGGGATAGGAATAAATCAATGAACATTAAATCATGGAACAACTGCCTACATGCAGATTTCCACTACGTACACTTCTGGCCTGTGTATCTTCCTATGACTCCTCATATCTTGGATAATTTCCAAAATGTGGGAAAAATTGGTGTGGCCCCTGATCGCCAACATTTCAGATCTACTAAGGTTTTTCCTTATGGAAATAAAAGAATGTCATGATTACCACAAACAAATTCTATCTGAGTCAAAAAACATAACTTTTTCAATATGATTCTTAAATCTGCTAGTGCCAGGAGATCCTTTCAGCTAGTTTTTTTTGAGGGGTAGGGTGGTAGGGTAGGGCAGTATATTCCTTTCACGGCAAGAAACTGTTTAGTTAAAATCACATTTATTGCAATTGTAGAAGATCCTCGCAATAATCCTATGATTCTTTTAGATAACAGCATCAACAGATAGCTTATCACATTTCCTTGAGAAGCTAATTATGCAGAAAATGCTCAGAGGCCCTTTGATAACAGACAATTCTTGTTAGAAAAATATATTCAATCCAAATAAAAACAACACCTTATCTTTACATTCATACAGCTTTTAGTCTTCAAATAATTTTCATGAACACAATCTCACTTGACCTTGACAACATGAGAGATGCCCAAGAGATGAAAAGACTAGGAAAAAAACCTTGTTTTTAAAAATCATTTATTTTGGGCGCCTGGGTGGCTCAGTCAGTTGGGCGTCCGACTTTGGCTCGGGTCATGATCTCACAGTCTGTGGGTTCGAGCCCCGCGTCGGGCTCTGTGCTGACAGCTCAGAGCCTGGATCCTGCTTCAGATTCTGTGTCTCCCTCTCTCTCTCTGACCCTCCCCCACTCCTGATTTGTCTCTCCTGCTCTCAAAAATAAATTAAAAAACAATAAAAAAATTTAAAAATCATTTATTTAGCAGAGTCTCAAATCTTACAGAGAAATGCAGAATATGAATGGACTCCACAGAATAGAGCTAGCACACTATTTCAAAATAAAATTACTGGTTTCGTCTATGTATGCCCCTTGGTATATTTGAAATCGAAATAGATTCTTTGAATATAAGAATGACCTCAGGAATATCTTTCTTCCACATGGGCTAGCTATGTCTAATGTCACACCAAGTTATGCAACTTCCAATATAATGAGAGCATTTAAATCACAGAATCATCTTTCTTAAACTTTTCTTCTAGTTAGCAAATTATTTTGGAATGAATACCAAGGAGAACAAAAAAATTGATAAAGAATATAGAACTTACTGATTTTTGTCAGTAATCATTCTAAGACCAGTCATGAAGACTAAAGGAAAAACAACTTCAAAAATCACAAATTTCCCCCATAAAATTTGTTTTACAATACTGTAAATTATTTCAATTGGAAAATTTATGTGCCCAAGGCTTTGCTGATACCTACAAAGTTGTGTATCTGAGTTTTTAGGGGAGCTTATGGTCTAAAATAAACACTAGAGATATGAAGAACATATAAAAACTAAAGGAATACTGTGATTCAAGAAGCCCAATGATTTAAGGCAACAAAATATTATTCACATAAATACATACTTATAGGATGGCAGATGTGCTTGTTGGCCAAAAAACTGGTGTTCAGGTCAGACAGACCTGGGTCTGAATGCTGGCTCCTTCAATGATTAGCAATTTGACCTTGGACAAGTTACTTAATTTGTCTCAATTTCTTAATCTATAAAAATAGGATAAGAATCTTATAAGACTGTGAGAGTAAATGAGATAAAGTGTATAATGCTCATCACTGTATCTGACACACATTAATCCTCAAAACTGTTAGTTAACACTACCACCACATAATTATTGGTGAAGAAGTCCTGTAAGATAGAACTTCCGGTTATGTGACAGTGTGTGTGCGTGTGAAATGAAGTGATACACAGTTATTATAAGGAGTAAAAGGGCTACCTGCGAAGCAAAGAAGAGAAACCTCCAACTTCTTCCAGATATCAAAAACTACTAAAATCTGTCAAGAAAGCCTTAACAAAGGCCCAAAAGCAAGAAAAGGCAATGAAGGGCCATCTGATGACATAAGAAGAGAAAAAGGCCCACTCTGCCCTGTGTTCTCACAAGGGCAGGTGGTAAAATGAGGAATTAACTGTAAATTGAACTGAATGAGCTGGAATGATGGGAACTCATCAACTGTAATACTCTTGGTTCATCATGACTGGGTTATTTTGCTTGCTTGATGGTTTTTGTTTTGTTTTTGCGGGGGTGGGTAGGGTGATGTGAAGGGGAAGGCACATATACAGCATACTGTCATCTTTCCTCCACTAAGTAACTTATCAAGGTCACACAGTTATTAAGTAGTATAAGCAGTAGTGCCAAGATTCAATCCCATATTTGTCAGATCCCAGAATCCACCACTCAAACAGTAAGCAAAATAATATAATACTCTTTTTGAGAGCCCATGGACGGAAAGATGAATTCGTATTTGTCTTGTGTATATATGACAGTAGAACTCAAATGATACACTCTAATCTGCAGGAGGTGAGCTTATGGGAATGATTTCCAAATACTCAGAGTCTACCAATAGAACTGAGCGAAAGCAGAATCAACATAAAATTGAATCCTAAGAATCCAAGAACTAAAAGGTAGTAGAGTCTCATGCAAGTAACTTAAATTTAATCTAAACCTCCATCGCCTTTACTGTAACCCAACACTTCCCTCACCTATCAAGACACCAGGAAGAACCTTCACAAGCACATGAAGCACCTAACACAACTGTTAGTATTTGGGTGATCCTCAATAAGAAGTAGCTCCTCTCATCATCAACATGCTTTAACAATTTGATATTAATTTTGAGAATCAATATAACGATGCATGCTTAAATAGTAAAATTACTAAACTTAGGTTCCAATATTTAATATTCTTTAGTAATAATGAAGAATGAATTAGGAAATATATCCTTACTACCTCCCTGTTCCTGGCCTAGAGAAAAAAACAATAAAAAAACAAAAAAACTTTGCTGTTAAGTTTGGAATATCATTTGAGTTTTTTCCCTAAATATTAGTTTAATAACTCAAACAATTTATTTTTGGAATTCATATTAAATTTAAATTTTCACTGATATGTTGCTTAATTGGCACATATCACATATTTACATGAAAAAATTAAATAGTATTTTTTTTTTAGAGAAAGAGCATGAGCACAGGTTGAGCAGAGTGAGAGGGAAAGAGAGAATCCTAAGCAGGAACCATACCCAGTGTGGAGCCTGAAAGGGTCTTGATCTCATAATTCTGATGCAGGTCAGGACCTGAGATGAAATCAAGAGTAGGACGACGCATAATCGACTGAGCCACCCAGGCTCCCCTAAACTTAAATAATTATTAATAACAATAATAATTAACAATGATTTCTCTTTGTCTATGAATAAACTATTTTTAGAAGTCAGGAAGGAAAAATCTGTATAATATATCTGAAATCTTGCTGCTGAATCTTTTTTCTAAAAACTTAAAATCCACCAAAACTCTGTTATCTCAGCTTAAGTCACACTGCTCTGAAACTCAAAGATTAAACGTATTCACTGTTCAATGAAGCAAAGAAATCAATGATATGGAAGAAATATATGCTTTATGTATTCTTCTTCAATTGAGGAGAAAATACAAAATGGGGACCTGCAAAGAATTCAGGTTCAGCTTTACTAAGAAAAACAAGCAAAATAGAGTATGCTTAAAACAGAAAAAAAAAAAAAAAAATCCCTGTAATCTAAATCAACTGATTAAAGCTTTTAAAAGTCATCTCGGTTAAAAATATAGAAATTAGTTCTACTTACTGACATCTTTAATCATTAGTAAGAGGGTTGACCCTGATTTAATACACAAATTAGGCTACTCTCTTTATGTGCACATTTAGCAACTCTCACTGAATACAGAATCGTTCATCCAAAAACAACAGGTATAATTTAGTAAATTTAGTTGTCACTCTAACGCCCTTTCTTTTTCTACTGTCATAAATGAGAAAATGTATCAGATACTCTGGTAAGTAATCTTACACATATTGTCTCATGTATTACTCATGCACACTAAGGGAGGTAAATTATCATGCCGAAAGGCACATATGTCACACAGAGCAGAAGCTATAGTATCTGAATTGAGGTCAGCTTGGATCCAAAGCATTCGGATTCTGGAATTTTAGTTCATCTCTTTTTTATATAATAGAAAACTGTTACCCATTTTTTCAATTTTTAGACTCTTTTCTGAATATCACAACCAATATTCACACGATTTTAAGATTTTATTTTTAAATGATCTCTACACCTAACTCGGGGCTTTAACTCACAACTTTGAGATCAAGAAAAGTAGGTTCTTCAGACTGAGTTAGTCAGGCACTCCAACATTCACAAAATTTTAAACCAGTATAATACTAAAGCTATAACAGAGAGGAAAGAAATGGGCATTACAGCCAATTTTCTTTATGCCAGGAAAAATTCATAATCAATAATCAAGAAATAAAAGCTAATGCATGATCCATAGCAACAAGAATGCCTGTGGTACCTCAAATCAGACAGGTTCTTCTTGTTTTCATGTGTGCGCATGCTGTATGTGTGCATGTTTTGCACCTGTTAAGTGACCAAAACAGGTGTTTCAACTACAACTCTTTGAAACCCAAATAAACAAGTACAGACAAGTATGCAAAGCACAAAGTTCTCTTAAGTCACACTCAGAAATGGCATCGTGAATGTATACCTTTCCCTATTCCTTGTTTTATCATAATATACTGAATTTGCTAATGATGCAGATTTATTAATATCTACTTAGTCTACTTACCAATTATTCACAGCTTTAAACTACAATGTGGCTTATACGTTTACAGAAGAAAGGCTTTCTAAAAGTTTATTATTACATGGCTTCCTATTTACAAAAATTAAATGATTCACAAATATTTACACTATGAGTTTACCCAAATAGCTATAGATGATTATAAAAATTAACATGTAAGTTTCTAAATTAGTTTTACACTCAATATTATTTGAAAAATCCTTTTATCCAGATCATACAAGGGGCATATACTATGAAGCAAATTCTAAGTATAAAAATCAAGATACGTTTTTTAAAACATGTTTTAATTAAAAACATTTGTTGAATTGCGTCTCAACTTGCTAGATGGGGTGCTATCCGACTCATGAATTGTTTAATAAAGCCAATTAGATTTTCAAAAAATAAATAAAAAAAATATTTGTCATAGCAAATTGCCTCAGAGCAACTCAAGTGTTAGAAATAAAATTAGTTCAAAAATTTACATCTGTACTGCTTTAATCTTTATTACTCAAATAATGTTCCACTTTTCAATAACACATGTTACATCTCAAAACTTTTTATAAGAGTTACTACCAGTCTCTTGCTTAATCCTTCATGGATGGATAAACACTGGAGACCCTACCTTGTGCTGTTCGATGGCATCTATCCATTGTTGTCTGTGATCTGGATCTTGAGCACGAAGATACCAAACGCTATCATTGACACTAATATCAAATCGACATTCATCAAAATCATGAGGCTGTGGAAAAAATAGTAGAAAATGAAAAGCAAACTTAATTACAGTCTTAGAAGTATTACACCCTATAGCAAAAACATGAACATATCCATTTTGGCTGTTGCAAGAGTCCTGTTATTCTTCTGTTTCTACTCAAATAACTTTTCTGAAGATGTCTCAGATAAAGAGCACAACAAGACCATAGTTACCAACAACTAAGTTTCATTCATTATTCCTACGAGTTGATACATAAATATATTTTTAAAAAAATGGAGCTAATATTTTCATCAACTGCTTTCAGTTAGCTTAACTAGTGGGAATGCCACCAAAAGCACACATACAAAAAAAGCCAAGTTTTAGGGATGACACTTACTACTTTTTTCCCTGCCTCTATAACTCAGAAGTAAATGCTCAACATGAATAGTTGTATTTCATTGAATGTGATAAAATATTTTCACATTCTATGACAAAATAATGTCAACATTTCCCAAGTATTTCAAATTAATTTCTAGCTTTTTGCATGTCTTTGATAGTAACAGCCAGAAGAGTTTTGGATGAAAAGCATAAAAAAATAAATATTACATCAGACCTCTATTAGACGGAGGAAACTGCCTATATCAAAAAGTAAACATCTCGTGAAAATGTCTTTTATAGTCTTTAAAATCAGTATTTTGTATTCTTTTTTATATTCTTTAAAATGAGTATTTTATATCCTTGACATTTTGTCCAGTATATGAATTCAAATATGGCAGGAACCCATCACATACACCACCTCTTCTACCAGAGTATTGAGAGTCCATCAATTTCTTCTCCTGTGAACAATCTTATCCTTAGAGGGGGAAAAGTTCTCTCTGGCCAATGTAATATAAACTTATTGGATAAACAGAACTACATACTGTATTTCTAAGGTTGTTTATTCTTTCCTCCCTTTAACAGTATCAATCTTTTATAACCTTACATGTTTGTTTAGTAATAACATTTTAACTCCACAATGTCCTTTAGATTATGAAACAGTTTCTCTTTTAAGATTAAGACAACAAATAATTGTTCTGATTGGCTAAAGAATTTAAGTTAAGTATTTTCTGAATAACAGTGTGCTAGACATCATTGTTCAGAGTATGGTGGGAGGTAGAATATACTACGAAGAAGAAAAAGAAAAAACAAGACAATGCATACCCTGGGCTTCAGTAATTAAGAATATAGAAACACATAAAATACTTAAACAATCATAAATACAATAATGACTAAAAATTTAATGAAATGCCAAATATTCAAGTCTTAAGAATGGAATCCAGTTTCTTCAAAAAAGTTTCTTGGAGGAAGGGAAGAATATACACTATCTAAAGAACCAAGCAAATAATTTCTAGTAACCATTCCTTAAAATGTTTTACAGTTTAGATTGGCTTAGCATCCTCATTAAAGGTTTAGAAAATAAAACACCTATTAGTTCAAAATTCACAGTTTCTCCATCAAATGCTTTTCCTCTCTCTTTGACATCTTCGAAACTTCCTCACAATCTTCCAATGAGTACAAGGCCACAATTAAAATATTCCTGAAAAGAAAAACTAACTGCAAGGCTTCCTCTGGATATGAGTGACTTAATAAAATCTGAAATCAGTATTTAAAATTTGCCAAATTCTTAAATCTGTCAAGTATACCAATCACGATCTCTTCCACCTGTTTCAAAGTTTAGAAATGTAGAAAAATGTCAAGTTTTTAATAGATAACAGTTACAGAGAAATAGAACAAAATGATCATCTAGAAGGTGGAATTAAGAATTTGAAAACTTACTATGAGCTGCAGTATCTCAATACCTACACACAGAGGTGGTAGTTGATAGAAAATGTACAGAGTTAGCCAGTTCTACCATCAACAATCTGACAGGTAGGTGGCATAAAAGAGGGATGCACCAATTGTCAGGTGATACAGAATCTGTGAACACAGAAGCTCTGAATTCCCGAAATGTGGAAAAGTGAGGGAAGTTAAGTCTACAGGGCAAAGAAAATGACTTCAGAAACTTCTCACAGTTTTGGAGGCTACAAGACCAATCAATGACAGCATGGTAGGGTGTTTGTCAGGGCCCTCTTTTTGGTTTGCAGATGGCTGCCTTCTATCTGTGTCCTCACATGGAGAAGAGGGAGAGCTCTCTGGTCTCTTCATTCCCTCATAAGGATGCCAATATCACCATGTAGACTTCACTCTCATGACTTCATCTAAACCCATTTATCTCCCAAAGGCCCCACCTCTGATTACTAAGACAATGAGAATTATGGCTTTAACATATGAATTTTGGGAGGACACAGATATTTAGTCCAAAGCATCCATTATCTGCCAAAAAAACCCTTATAGGAACAAGAGGCATAAATCCGCAAAGAAAAAGAAAGAAAAGTTTTCAACAAAATTTAAGAGTGGAATGTGGTAACTGACTTAGCAGTTACCACTTGAAAAAACTGAAAATTAAACATCTACAAGAAAAAAGAAGGGGCACCTGGGTGGCTCAGCCAGTTAAGCATCTGACTTCAGCTTAGGTCATGATCTCACGGTTTGTGACTCTGAGCCCCCACATCGAGCTCTGTGCAGACAGCTCAGAGCCTGGAGCTTGCTTCAGATTCTGTGTCTCCCTCTTTCTCTGCCCCTCCCCCACTTCTGCTCTGTTGCTCTCTCTCTCTCTCAAAAATAAACATTAAAAAAAAAAAAAGAAAAAAAAAAGAAGACAAAAGAATCAAGCCAGTTTGTATGCAATGATGAAAAAGCAAGGGAACTGGAGGCATTAGGTAGCCATAAAGGCAAGGGTGGAGCTAAAAACAAAACTGACCAACAGTCATTAAAAGGTGCAACCAGATCCCTGGAATCTCAAGCATTGGTGACTACTCACTTGCCACTATGCAGTATTAGAGGCCCACCCTTATCCCTTAGAGAGATGATATCAGACAGGTTTAAGTAGTAGGGACAGTCCTACACAGCAGTGTGTGTGGGGAAAGGAAAAAAAAGCAGATCAGAAAGTATTTATGTTAAAGATCTTTTTCCTACTTGAATCCCAGAAACCTAGCACTCATGCTTACTTCTTCTATCCTCTTCTGCCTACAGGAAGAATCTTCCATAAGAAAATTAAGTAGTCCAAGAAAAAAGGCATACGGTAATGATATTTAAGGGTTTCACACCCAGGTACTTAATTGGTACAAAGGTTCTAAACCATGATGATAAAGAAAAATTCATCTTTCAAAACTGGTAGATATGCATCACCAAATTGAGGGAGAAACAAAGAGAAGTAAGAAGCATTTGAGATTCATGAAAAGAAGAAGCAATGGGACTTCCCAGGAAGACAATAAGGAAAATGCTAAAAGCAGAGTTATGGAAAAGACCCAAAAGTCTAGATTAGAACAGTACGATAGTATGCTTTAGAAGAGATTTCTCTGGTGCTGGCACAAATAGAATGAAACACCACCTAAAAGGTTAAACTTAGTGGACAGAGTGTAAGAACTTAGAAATTCAAAGAAAGTCAACTAAAATTTAATGAACCTTATATTGCTTATTTATTCAATGTTGAAGGACAATTGCTTCCACTTCCCGGTTATTTTTAATACATTTATTTTGAAAATTCACATCTTTGTATGGACATGTATTTTCATTTCTCCTGACCTAGAGTGGAATGCCTGACTTGTAAAGTAGCTATACATATAAGAAAATGCCAAAAATAGTTGTACCATTTTACATTCTCACCAGCAGTCTAGCAAAGTCCAGTTACTCCTCATCCTTGCTTGGGTTTACTTCTGGACTCTATTCTGTTCCATCAATCTAAATGTCTATTCTTGGGGCACATGGCTGGCTCAGTCAGTAGAGTATGTAACTCTTGACCTGGGGTTTTTAAGTTTGAGCCCCATGCTGGATGTAGAGATTACTTAAAAATAAAATCCTATTGGCACAAAAACAGACACTCAAGATCAATGAAACAGAATACAGAACCCAGAAATAGACCCACAAACAAATGGCCAACTAATCTTTGACAAAGCAGGAAAGAATATCCAATGGAATAAAGACAGTCTTTTCAGCAAGTGGTGCTAGGAAAACTGAACAGTGACATGCAGAAAAATGAACCTGGACCACTTTCTTACACCATACATAAAAATAAACCCAAAATGGATGAAAGACCTAAATGTAAAACAGGAAGCCATCAAAATCCTCAATCCACCAAAACCTCTTTGACGTCGGCCACGGCAACTTTTTACTCAACATGTCTCTGGAGGCAAGGGAAACAAAAACAAAAATGAACTGTTGGGACCTCACCAAAATAAAAACTTCTGCACAGGGAAGGAAACAATCAGCAAAACTAAAAGGCAACTGATGGAATGGTAGATGATAGTTGCAAATGACCTATCAGATAAAAGGGTAGTATCCAAAATCTATAAAGAACTTATCAAACTCAACACCAAAAAAACAAATAATCCAGTGAAGAAATAGGCAAAAGATATGAATAGACATTTCTCCAAAGAAGACATCCAGATGGCCAATTGACACATGAAAAAATGCTCAACATCACTCATCATCTGGGAAATACAAATCAAAACCACAATGAGATACCACCTCCCCACTGTCAGAATGGGTAACATTAACAACTCAGGCAAGAACAGATGTTGGTGAGGATGCAGATAAAGAGGATCTCTTTTGCACTGTTGGTGGGGATGCAAACTGGTGCAGCAACTCTGGAAAATAGTTTGGAGGTTCCTCGAAAAATTAAAAGTAGAACTACCCTATGACCCAGCAATTACACTACTGGGTAATTATCCAAGGGATAGAGGTATGCTATTTCGAAGGGGCACATGCACCCCAATGTTTATAGTAGCTCTACTGATGATAGCCAAAGTATGGAAGAGCCCAAATGTCCATCGAAGGACGAATGGATAAAGAAGGTGTGGCATATATATATATACATATATATATATATATATACTCCATTGTGTATATATATACACAATGGAGTATTACTTGGCAATCAGAAAGAATAAAATCTTGCCATTTGCAACTATGTGCATGGAACTAGAGGGTATTATGCTACGCGAAATCAGTCAGAGAAAGACAAATACCATACGACTTCACTCATGAGGACTTTAAGATACAAACATATGAACATAAGAGAAGAGAAGCAAAAATAATATAAAAAGGGGCAGTGGGACAAAACGTAAGAGACTCTTAAATATGGAGAACAAACAGAGGGTTACTGGAGGGGTTGTAGGAGGGGGGATGGGCTAAATGGGTAAGGGGCATTAAGGAATCTACTCCTGCAGTCACTGTTGCACCATATGCTAACTAACTTGGATGTAAATGGGGAAAAAAAAAAGTCTATTCTTAATCTAAAAAGACTAAATTATTGCTGCCCAACAGTCAGTCTTGAAATCATGTAGTGTATGTCTTCAAACTTTGCTCCCCTTAAAGCCTGCTTTGGCTAATCTAGGTAGTTTGCATTTACAGATATACTTCTAGATACACTGAGTACGAGGTTGCAGGAATTCCATACATTTTTCTGTAGATTAATACGGAAATGTGTGACCTCTTAACAATTATTAGCCTTCAAGTCTATGGGCATTTTACCAGTTATTCATGTCTTCTTTATCTCCATAATCTCACAAAGCCTGTTTTGTACAGATACAATGCATAATGCAAGACAGATTCCTAAGTATTGTTAAGTTACTGTACATGGAATTGTTTTTAAACTTTCACTGTTTATAGTATATAAAAGATCTCATAATTGTATATTAACCTTATATTCTATGATCTTGCAAAATCACTTGGTAGTTCGAACAATGAATAATACACCTAAAGAAATCTACAAATGGTACAAATGCTACAAATGGTAGCATTGCAAATAGTTTTCCTTCTGCCTTTCTAATCTTTATGCCCTTTTAGATCTTTTTTTCTTGCCATAATGAAATGATCAGGATGTCCAATACAATGTTAAAATTGAAGTGCTAAGGGCCTACATGCTTGTCCTGACCCTAATCTTAGGAAAAAAGCATAAAATATTTCACCATTGAGCATGATGTTACTACTATGTGTTTTTGTAGATGCCCTTCATTAGGCTGACGTTCCTTTCTACTTCTAATTCTCTAGGAATTTTTTTTTCAATTTACATGAATATTGGGATGTTGTCCAAAGGTTTTTGATCTAGTAAAATCTGTTATGAATTTTTGTCTTTAGTTTGATGAATTAGATCATCAGGGAAATACAAATTAAAACAACGAGATACTGTCTCAAACCTATCAGAATGACTAAAATTAACAACTCAGGAAACAATAGATGTTGGTGAGGAGCAGAGAAAGGGGAACATTTTTTGCACTGCTGGTGGTAATTGGAAACTGGTGCAGCCACTCTGGAAAACAGTATTGAGGTTCCTCAAAAAATTAAAAATAGGGGCACCTGGGTGGCTTAGTTGGTTAAGCGTGCAACTGGATTTGGGCTCAGGTCATGATCTCACGGTTTGTGAGATTGAGCCCTGCATTGGATTCCACACTGATGGCATGGAGCCTGCTTGGGAGTCTCTCTCACTTCTCTCTCTATCCCTTTCCTGCTTGTGCTTTCTCTCTCAATAAACAAAACAAAAAAATTTAAAAATAGAATTACCCTTGACCCAGCAATGCACTACTGGGTATTTATCCAAAGGATAAAAAAATGCTGATTCAAAGGGGCACATGCACCCCCAATGTTTATAGCAGCGCTACCAACAAAAGCCAAATTATGGAAAGAGCCCAAATGTCCATCGACTGATGAATGGATAAAGATGTGGTATAAAATCTTAGTTTGTGAGCATAATTTGTTCTGGAAACATGCTTGTAATCCAAAGCACTTGTATATCAAAGTGAATTTCCCCATAAGAAATAATGGAAACTCAGATGATTTGTTCTACAACCCAAAAATATCCATATAAAATAGATGACAATACTGTAATATAAGATAAAATAATAAAGAGAATACAAAATATAAAGAAAAATAAATAAATTAACCTGCACTTACCTTTGAAAATTTTCATGGCTGGTAGGAGGGAGACAAGAGAGAGGAGCGTTATTGTGTAGGACAACTTTCACTATCACTCACGAATCGCTGCTATCTGGTGGCTCAATGCAATCTTTTTTGCATGTGGGCCAATGTATATGCTCGCATGATGTTGACTCCATACAGTATTAATATACTCTTGTCACATGCTGTATTTAATGTAACTAGTAATAAGACAGCAGAGGAAAGGGTCTATATCTGCAGGCAGCCTGACCTAGAATGAAGCAAAGCATTCCTAAGCTTACTCTTGTACGGAAAAGCAAGGGACTATCTACAGGTGCTTTGAAGTGACAAAAACTATACTAGTGCCAGTTGTGGGCATCTTCCAAAGTTCTGAAAAATCACTGATTTCGGCCAAACTCCGTAGCCTGAGACTATCACCCACAATCCCATAGCAAGAGAGAGAGAGACAGAGAGAGAGAGAGAGACAGAGAGAGAGAGAGAGAGAGAGAGAGAGAGAGAGAAGAATCACTGGCTCAGTGATCATGCAATGTACAGAGTCACATACTACTTATATTACAAGACACCTACTCACTTATCGAGTTAAAATTTATTAAAAATGCTTGCTTGTCTTGCAGAACACTCGCGGAATGAGTTACTCACAATCCAAGGTTTTACTGTACAGTGGAATAAAAAAATGAAATCTTGCCATTTGCAACAACATGCATGAACTAGAATTTATTATGCTAAGCAAAATAAGTTGTCAGTGAAAGATAAATATCATACGATTTCACTCATATGTAGAATTTAAGAAACAAAATAGATGAACATAGGGAAGGAAAGGAAAAATAAGATAAAAACAGGGAGGCAAACCACAAGAGACTCTTAAATACACAGAACAAGCTGAGGGCTGCTGGAGGAGTGCTGGGTGAAGGCAGGCTAAATGGGTGATAGGCATTAAGGAAGGCATTTGTGTTTTTTTTTTTAATTTTTTTTTTTAGTGTTTATTTATTTTTGAGAGACATAGAGACAGAGTGTGAGCAGGGGAAGGGCAGAGAGAGAGGGGGATACAGAATCCGAAGCAGGCTCCAGCTCTGAGCCATCAGCACAGAGCCTGACGCGGGGCCCGAACTCACAGACCGTGAGATCATGACCTGAGCCGAAGTCGGCCACCTAACCAACTGAGCCACCCAGGCGCCCCAGGAAGGCATTTGTTGGGATGAGCACTGGGTATCTTTTGTAAGTGATGAATCACTAGATTCTACTCCTGAAACCATAATTACAGTATATGTTAACTAACTTAGATTTAAATAAAATTTTAAAAATTGGTGAATTACAATGACTGATTTGCTACATTAAATTAACCACGAATTCCTGACATAAAGTGAATTGTTTGGTAATTATATATAAACCCCCCCCCTTTTTTTTTTTTGCCTGAGGGTATGCACCATGCTTGGAGGTACTGCAATACAAAGTCGATGTATGGAGTGGATAGAACAAACTCCTATTCCATCTCCCTGTTCCAAAAATCCATTTACTATATTGCCGTTGGATAGAGGATATATCAGATATTAAACTGATAAGAATAGATACTACACATGATCTCAGCCAAAAGGCTGAGTAGTTATACATAATCCTTCTACTACTGATTTGCTAATATTTTATTAAAAAAAATATGGTATCTATGTCTACCACAGAGCTCTAATTTTCTTGTGATCTCTTCATCAGGTTTAGGTTTCACAGTTACGTTGGCTACACAACAAGTGTTGGAAAGAGTTTGTAAAAGATTGGGATTATTTCTTTGGATGTATTAAGGAACATATCAGGAAATCATGTGGACAGGTTTTCTTGGTGGGGAGGTATTAACTTCAGGTTTTTAGACCTTGGCTTATTCAGATTTTCTGTGTCTTAAAAGCATTAAAAGGGAAAAAATAATCCTATAATTACCGATACATATTCACTTTTTCTGATGCTCTTCGTTAGTTCCTAAAGATCTCCGTTTGCTTCTGGTGTACTTCTCTTCAGTCTGAAAAAGTTTCCTTAGCATCTCTTGTAGTACAAGTCGTCTGTCCACAAGTTCTTAGTTTTCCTGTATCTAAAAATATCTTTATTTCACTTCGTTTTTGAAGAGTATCTTCACTGAATCCATCACAAGATGTCTTGTAGCCTCCATGATCTCTAAAGAGAAGTGTCCAGTAGTTTGAATTTCCTCACTTATGCGTCATTTTTCTCTAGTTATGTTCAGGATTTTTTATCTCTGGTTTTCAGCAGTTTGACTATAATGTGTTAGGTTTCAGTTTGTCCTATTGTTTATTGAGCTTCTTAAATATATAAATTTATATTCTTCACCAAATTTGGAAAGTTTTACTCTTTCTTTTCTCTCTCGACTCCTAAAACCCATTTAATTCTGCTCATTTAAAATAAAATAAAACGAAACAAAAATTAGGTTAAGAATGACTTGTTGGGGGCATCTGGGTAGCTCCGTCAGTTAAGCATTTGACCTCAGTTAAGGTCATGATCTCACGGTTTGTGAGATAGATAGAGTCCCCGTGACGCGCTCTGTGCTGACAGCTCAGAGCCTGGAGCCTGTTTTGAATTCTGTTTCCCTCTCTCTCTGCCCCTTCCTCCCCCCACCTCGAAAATGAATAACATTAAAAAAAAAAAAAGAATGACTTCTTTTGGTCTATATTCAAAATCCTGATTATTTTCTGTCCTCTTTATCTACTTTAAATCCCAGAGAATGAATGATTTTTATTTCAAATATCATTCTTCATAGTTCTAAAGTTCCCATTAGTTCTCTTATTTTCTTTTTCTCTGCTGAAATGGCCTACCTTTTCATTCATCACAAGCCTATTTTCTTTTACCTCGCACAACTATACAATCTGCTTTAAAATCCCTATCAGATAATTCTAACATCTTGCTCATCTTGAATTTGGCATTGGTTTGTGTCTTTTCCCTTGAGAATGTGTTGTAATTTCCTGGCTCTTTGTATGTTGAGTAATTTTCAGTTGACCCTGAACACTGTGAACTCTGGATTCTCTTATATTCTGAAAAATTCTGTTTTTGTTTCAGCAGGCAATTAACATACTCAAATGCAAATTGCTAATTCTGTCATGTGTTCAATGGGCAGCAGCTAGGGTCTCAGTTCAGAGTACTTTCAGTCTGGCCTGCGCACACACAAATGAGGGGTCAGGTACAAATTTGGACAAAGTTTTATATTTGGAGTTCCCTTTTTCTGGCTCTTTTTTTTTTCTTTCTTTCTGAATTATCTCTTCACTAATTGCATTCCTTTTCCTGGTACCTACAGCTAAAAAAATGGCAAAGGTTTCTTAAAGCTGTTTTAGCTCCCCCACTTCTCCGTCATGGTGGCAGTGACTCAGATCACGGTTTAAGACTACTTTCTATCTGTCTCACACATACATGGTTTAGAAGTCAGCCAGAGACTTGGGTAGACTTTTTACACAGCTTTGGGTTCCCCTTCTCTGGCTTCTCCTCTGTGGATTCCCTCCTCATTTTCCATCAGCCCTGGTTGTACCAGAACCTTTCTCAGGTTCTGTTGGTCAGGAAGATGACTGGCTGGTTTTAGTCACCTGGTACCACCACAAGGGAGATTTCACCCTTATTCTACTCATTGCCAAATATCCTGTCCAATGCTCAGTGAGGCTAATGAGAAAATTATCTAAGCTGAGCATCTAACTTTTTTTTTTTTTACAAATAAATGCAAAATATTAAAATTTCTGTCTTCAACCAGAAAATAATTAAGGCATTCCAGATTCAAATAAAATACATCAAACAGTGCTGTATATTACAAGAGAAGTGATTCTTGCTCACTGAACAAGTTTATTTGAAGGTATCAGGCAGCTCGTATTGCTAAGAAATATAAATAAACGAGGCTGGAAAATGGAAAGGAGCCAGGGGAGACTAGGTAAGAGAAGACTGAACCCCATGGTGTCATCTGTGTGGACAGAGACACTTCCTCTTCTGGACCCTGGAAGCCACTACTGGCACTGTGGCTACTAGAAACTGGAGGCTGCAGTGGCCAATATTATCCTAAGAAAAATTTCCTGTTGTAGCTTCTCTTTAAGATCCTGCTTCACAATCAAGGTAGGGCTGGGGGAGACAAGGGGCAGTAGAGGTGGAGGAGGGTGTGCATCAGCAGCCTGATTATCTAGGTCTAATTCATATGTAATATGCATATTATAATATATAACATAGTATGTATAATAGATAGAAATAACATAATATATAAAACATCATGAAATAAACTACTTACTAATAATTAATAACATATTATAGAATATATACTAACATGAATAACAATAATATATAATATATACAAATTATAATAATATATATAACATAACATAATATGTATAATCATGTAATAATTAAGCAGAATTGATGGGCTGAGGGGATGCTGGGGTTTCCTGCTTCCACTCTTGCCTCCTACAATCTATTCTTAACAAAGTAGCCAAAAGTGATCCTGTTACAAGGATCAAATCAATCCACTGCTCAGGCTTCCAATAACTTCCCTTTTCACTCAGCATACAAAGTCAAAGCCCCAATAATGACTCACAAGGCTCTATACAACCAGGAGCACACCTGTCTGCCTTCTTTTCCTACTACTTTCTCTCCCCTTGTCTATACCACACAAGCCTCCTTACAGTTCCTTCAACTAGACCTGGAGAAACTTGACAACTGCTGCTCCTTCTTACCATGTCATCTCTTACCACATTCATTTTTCTCTTTGAGATTTCTACTCAAATACCTCGTTTCACTCATTATAAAATTCCCAGCCACATATACAAATTTTATGTCTCTGAAATAAGGATGTCAAATGGTATCAACTTGAATTGGCAACATGACATAAAATAACAGTGCATCTTAAATTTGGTGGCATTGGACTCATTAAAATACATTAATACATTGCCAGAAGAACCTTCCCAGACTCATCCTACAATAAAAAAAATGCTAAAATAACAAAAGCTACTTAATAAAGATGTTACTTTAAGAGAGCAGAACCTAAGAAAAGATTCTTAGACAAGGTCAGTTTGAATAATCTCACTTCCCTCAAATACATAACATCTTTCCCAAGACAGTTTTTTCTTCCCTTTTTTTTGTAAACCTATCTTGCAAATCTTGAGGAAAATATAGATGTGGCTACTAGAAAATTTTCAATTAAGTTAAAACAGTACTATTTCAGACTAAAAGAAAGAAGTATTAGAAAGCAAATTAATAGAAATGAATATCTTCTATATGCTACACTCTGGCTAAGATTTATTTTGGCCCAAAAGCCTTTATTTACCTTCGATTACCTGATTTAATAATTCTGAATAATTTCTGGTGACTTGTGAAAATCAAACCCACATCAGAAATATAAAGATTGGTGTGCATAGATGACTCAGTGGAATAACATTCAACTCTAGAGTTTGGTTAGATCACGATCTCCTGGTTCATGAGATCAAGCCCAACATTGGGCTCTGTGCTGACAGTGTAAAGCCTGTTTGGGATTCTCTCTCTTTCTCTCTCTCTCTCACTCTCTCAGAATAAAAAAAAACTTAAAAAAGAAGAAATATAAAAATTTGCTATAGTTCAAGTGACAGCATTTTACACAGGCACTGTGCTAGGAACTGGAAAAAAAAAACCCAGCAAGGAACTCTTATTCAAATAATGTGATAGCAGAGCCATAAATATGCATTTATGTAATGATAACAATACTGGAATATTACAAAGCTTTGCCAGAAGTTATCTGATTATAATTCTTTTTTATTAAAAAAAATCTTTTTAATATTTACTTTTTAGAGAGAGACAGAAACAGAGTGTGAGCTGGGGAGGAGTAGAGAGAGGGAGATACAGAATTTGAAGCAGGCTCCAGGCTCTGAGCTGTCAGCACAGAACCCAAGGCAGGGCTCGAGCTCACAAACCACGAGATCATGACCTGAGCCAAAGTCAGACACTTAACTGACTGAGCCGCCGAAGCATCCCTGATTATAATCACTTTACGATCAAAGCGTATCTTAATGACCTTAACTTAGCTTAAAACTAATTCTTTCCAAGTCTTCTAAGTATCAAAAACAATTTAATAATATGAAAATATTCATGTCTTTCAAAAAAATGTCACTTTAACTGGAATCCCTTTCAACAAGCATTCTATCTATATGCACACTGAAGTTTGGGAACCACTGGGCTAATGGAAATCTTTTACCATGAAACAGAAGTGGGCAATTACTATTCCTCTTAAAATAAAAATCAAAGGCACAACCCAAAAGAAAAGCACAGATATAAAAAGCCTAAATATATAAGGTAATATTTAGTTAAGTTACAAGATTATTATTATGATGACTAAAAGAAATAACATGTAAAACACCTAGTGTAATGCTTAGCATGTAACAGTTGCTTAGTCCATTTTTTTTTTTAAGTCTATTTATTTATTTTGAGAGAGAGACAGAGGGAATGGGGAAGGGGCAGAGAGAGATCATGACCGGAGATGAAATCAAGAGTCAGACGCTTAAGTGACTGAGCCACCCAGGTGCGCCAGTCCATATTTTCTTCTTAAAAAATCTTATAGTTAAGACAAAAAGATGGGCAATGGTTTGTTAAAAAGTTGTGGTTTAGGCTGGGCACAAAGAAAATATGGGCTTTTGATAGCAGAGGAGGGAAAAAGACATTCTAGATAATGGAAAATTCAAAGAACAATGTTAGCAGAAAATGTCAAGGTGCCAGTCAGACCAGCGGTCAGGTTGATACATAGTGGATGTTCATCTATTAGACTCATAACTAGTCTGTTTCTGAGACAATCACCTGACTTAACAATTTACCAAAGTCTGAACCTTTCACATCCACTGTCCATTGAGACTGCTATTATCAATAGCACAACTGAGAGCAATTCTTCTGCCTTTATGTATATTGACTCCATTCAGTTAAATGTCAGATCAAGTATCTAAGTCCAGAGAACAAGCAGTTAAGAGAAATGAGATATCCATTCTCTACTTGAGCACAGCTATTCTTTTTTTTAAAGGAGTGTGTCTCTCAAACTTCCATATACATCTGAATCACTTGAAGACAGAATACTAAAGCTCACAGCCAGAGTTTCTGACTCATTAGATCTGAGGTTGCACCTGACAATTTGCACTTCTGTCAAGTTCACAGTTGGCTTTGATGCTACTGGCCTGGAGATCACACTTTGAGAACAATGTTCTCTGCCGTATCTTCGTCTTTATTTAATAATTTCCTGTTTTCATGGAGCACATTTTTCAAAAGAAAGCTTTGTAGAATGTGTATTTGTATGTTTACTTTTTATTATGAGAATTTGCAAACCTATGCAAAAATAAAGAATAGGATAATAAACCTCACACACCACTACTCAGCTTTAACAATTAACATTTCTGGTCATTCTTATTTCATCTGTATCCCCCACCAATTCAAGACTTTCCAGATGGATTATTGTGAAGTAAATTCAAAATGTATCATATCATCTGTAGATATGTATGTATCTCTAAAATAAGACATTTTAAATGCTGCAACAAGTAAATGCTTTGAGACGTTTTAAAATGTTTTTATCTGACCTTAAGGCATTTGTTTAATGGTTTGCCTGGATAAAGAGTTCACTGTTGAAAATAATTCTTCAGAAGAATGAAGGCATGGCCCGTTGCATTTTAGCTTTCCATGTTTTTGAGAAGTCCACAGTCATTTTGAATCCTTATCTTTTGTTGTGACCTGTTTTTCCCCTCTGGAAGCATCCAGGATCTTCATTCTTCCCAGTGATCTGACTCACTACAATGACATGTCTTTCATAAATGGGTCTTTTTTCATCTGTTACGGTGGGTCTTCTCTGACCCTTTCAATGTGTAAACTCACATCCTTTACTTTTATGGATTTTTCTTGTATTCTTTTATTGATGCTTCCTTTCTTCTCTGTTCTCTCTTCCTGAAGTTTTATTGATGCTTCCTTTCTTTTGTTCTCTCTTCCTGATGTTTCTACTGTTCAAATATTAAAACTCTTGGATGATTCCTTTAATTTTATCTTTTCTCCCATTCACGATCTTTCTTTATCTTCTTCTCGATTTTCTGGGAAATGTTTTTAATTTTATCTTCTAACCCTTCTGATTTTTACATTGCTACCATATTTAAAATTTACAACAGCTTTTTTATTCTTTTTCTTTTTTATAGTCTAAATTTTTGTTTCATGATTCCAACTGCTCTCATCTCTGAGAATATAGAGAAAACAAACTTTCTTCTTTATTTTTGAGGAATATTAGAAAAGCTATTGCCTAGTCTTGTATTTACTCTCTTGATCTCTTTCCTACTGGAAACTTCATACGCCTGGTGATCCTTAACTGTTCACTTTTAAGAGCTGGGGACCTACAAAGCTGACTGCAATCTGTAAACTTATGTATGGTTAGTTTATCAAAGATGAGCTACACTGCTGGATAATCCAGTTGGGCTACTTTGTTGGGGGAAGCTCTGATGTTATCTTTAGGTCTTTCCTCTTAGGCTGGTCAGATTCTCTAAAGGAGTCCCTAAATTTACTGTCCTCAGTGAGAATGTCTGTCACCTAGTGTTTGAGTAGTAAAGTGGGGAATGGGGTAAAGTTAAGGTCTCAGCATCCACTTTGCACACTTCCCTTAACCACCTCTATTTAGTATCATTCCTTGATTTCAATAGTTTCTAGTGCCTATTTCCCCACTATCCAGCCTAGAGACCACTATTTTATTCTCTCTATAGAATAAACCTCCCATCTTTGTCAGGTTAGTACTGGGGTAAGTTAATCACCCAACTGCATAGTTGGGAGAGAAAACTCTGGGGATATGATTGCTTCTTAAACTGATAATCGATGTATCCTCCTTATTTTATTTATTTATTTTTTATCAAATTCCACCTCCAAACTCTTGTTTCAAGAGGTATCAGGTACTGCTAACGTATTACATTATTGTCATGTAAATCTAGTTCTCAGCTTTCTCAAATGATAACTTAGGATCTGGGTTTCTAGGATCTACTAACTCACTTAGCACCATCCATCAGTTTTCCAGCTTCTAAAATGCTTTCTTCTATGGTCTCCTCTCCTGTTCTCTCTTTTCGGGTTAAAAATTTTTTAACCCATTTACTATGGGCAAGGAGATAAAGTGGAGGTGATGAACTTCCCGATTTTTAAGAAGCCAAATGCAACACCTTGACATCTTTCACAACAGGAGGAAACTTCACTTCATGAAACTGGGTTTATATTAAGTTTCAGGATTCATTACCCAACTCTGTCCCTTGCCTTCAATACATTATCATTTCAGATACCACCTTAATTTCTGGATGAGATTCAACTAATCACAGTTTCTTCGTCTCTTAGTTCTTTATGATCAATTTATACGCGACTTTTTCTTTTTTAAGTGATTAAGTATATTTTTAAAAGAAAGAATTGGTGGATGATATATTATTCTGTAATGTGGCAACCAAGAGAACATCTCATTCTTTATCAGCCATGGTCTTCTTCCTTCAGTGAAGTAACAACGAAGGTCACGCATACACAGTACTCACTCCAAAGAAGCAGCTCAACAGCAATCCCAGTGAATTCATTACATGATGAGTTGTAAGCAGGTAACTTTAAATCCAAAACTTTCTCACTTTAATGGACAGTGTGACCCAGTACACCCAAACTAAAAAATAAAAATTTAAAAAACATGAGAAATGTCACCTCTGAACAAATAACCTATTTAAAACCTAAAAATAGTGCTGGTATCTTTGTAAACGATACTGGGAAATAAACAGCCTTCAAGGGCTTCTAAGAATTCAGAGCAAAAAGTCAGCAAAATATATATTCAACTATGATTGATTGGTTGTTTATTTTAGAAAGAGAGAGTAAGAGGGCAAGCAGGGGAGAAGGGCAGAGAGAGACAGAATCTTAAGTAGGCTCCACATTCAGCATGGAGCTCAACGTGGAGTTTGATCCCACAACCCTGGGATCACGACCTGAGATGAAATCAAGGGTTGGACACTTGGGGCATCTGGGTGGCTCAGTCAGTTAAGCGTCCAACTTCAGCTCAGGTCATGATCTTTTAGTTCGTGAGTTCGAGCCCCACGTCAGGTTCTGTGCTGACAGCTTAGAGCCTGAAGCCAGCTTCTTCCTCTCTCTGCCCATCCCCTCTTTGCACTCTGTCTCTAAAAAATAAACAATAAACATTAAGAAAAATTTAAGAGTTGGACACTTAAATGATTGAGCCACCCAGGCATCCCACATTGAAATATATTTTAAATGTAATTTATTTTCTGGGTCCTGACAAAAATCAATTGGTTAGGCTAGGAGAAAATATTTGCCAAATACACGCCTGGAAAAGAAACCCACGTGTCTGATAAAAGTTATGGTATCTGCTTTATTTAAAGAACTTTCAAAATTCAATATTAAGAAGACAAACAAAGGGCACCTGTGTGGTTCAGTCAGTTAAGTGTTTGACTCTTGATCTCCCTCTCAGGTCATGATCTCATGGTTTATGAGTTTGAGCCCCACGTGAAGGTCTGCACTGATAGTGCAGAACCTGCTTGGGTTTCTCTCTCTCTCCATTTCTCTCTGCCCCTACCCAACTCATTCCCTCCCTCCCTCTCTCTCTCTCTCTCTCTCTCTCTCTCTCGCTGTCTCCCTCACTAAATAGATAAACAAACAAATAAATAAATAAAAAGAAGACAAAAGAAATGAAAGACTAAATGGACATATCAGCAAAGAGATACAAGTAACAAGCAGATGTAAAGATGCAAAACAGTAGTCATTACGAAAATGCAAGTTGAAACCACAATGAGGTATTACTACATAGCTACTAGAATGGTTAAAATAAAAAAAACAAAAAGTAAAAAATAAGTGCCAACAAAAATACTGAGCAACTGGAATTCACATGCATTGTCAGAAGGAATATAAAATGGTACTGCCACTTTGAAAAACATTTGGCAGCTTCTTACAGAGTTAAACATACATTTACCGTATGACCCAGCAATCCCATTCTCAGTTGCCTAACCAAGAGAAATAAAAGCAAATGTGTACACAAATGGATGCATGTGAATATTTACAGCAGCCTGCTTATGGCAGTCCAAATCTGGATACGAACACATATTCCTCAGTGGTGAATGGATAAAGAACGATGTGCATCTAATCAGTGGAATAGTACTCAATAATAAAAAGGAAGAAGTTAGGGATACATGCAACAGCATGGATGACTCTCAATATCGTTATGGTAAAAAAAACCAAACACCAAAAGCCTTACACTATATGATCACATTTATGTAACATTCTGGTTAAGGCCAAACTTACAACAGTGATTTCCAGACGGTGGGGATGGGAAGGCTATGGCCTACAAAGGTAGGAGAGAACTTCAGGGGGTAATGGAAACTGTCTATATCCTGAGTGTAGTAGCGATTACATGACTGTATACATTTCTGAAAGCTATAACTGTATACTTAAAAGGGGTGAATTTTACTGGATGTAAATTATACCTCAACAAATCTGAGTTTTAAGAAGGCATGACATGACTTAAAAAAACAATAATAAATAGTAGAACAAGGGGGGAAAAAGTCTGTCAGAAACATACAGAAAGCATATATAAACTTAAAGTGTTTATATATGTATTATAAAGAAAGAGAGGAAGAGAGAACAGAGAGACAGAGACAGAGAGAGAGAGAAACAGAACCAGTAGGTGGAAGAAAAGTGGTCATAGGAAATGCATGAGAATATGTTGAAATAGGAGGTGAAACATTCTGGCTCTAATAAGTCACCTGCATCTTTTTCTCCCTTAATAAAATGCTTTGCCAACTTCTCTTTTTCTTTATTTTTAAACTGCAGGCTTTATTTCTAATATAAATATCTCGCAAAGTAAACTTAAAGAAACCTGAGTGCCAACTTTGTGCCAGATACTGTACAAGTACCTTTATGTTACTTTGTTTAACACACATAATCATCGCCTACTTAGATCTTATCCCTTCCATCGTTAGCCAGGTAAGGAAGGTCAAACTCAGAGAAATTCAATAATCTACCCAAAGGTAACTTTGGTGATAAGAAGAACCAAAGGTAAACCCTGGTTTGACTTCAGAGCCCACGAGTGATATGTTAAGCATTTTGGAATATAAGATATAAAGCTAAAAGGGGCACCTGGGTGGCTCAGTCAGCTAAGCATCTGACTTTGGCTCAGGTCGTGATCTCGCGGTTAGTGAGTTCAAGCCCCGCATCAGAGTATGTGCTGACAGGTTGGAGCCTGGAGTCTGCTTCAATTCTGTCTCCCTCTCTGTCTCTCTGCCCCTCCCCAGCTCGTGCTCCGTCTCTCTCTCTCAAAAATAAAATAATCGTTGGCACAAAAACAGACACTCAGATCAATGGAACAGAATACAGAACCCAGAAATAGACCCACAAACAAATGGTCAACTAATCTTTGACAAAGCAGGAAAGAATATCCAATGGAATAAAGACAGTCTTTTCAGCAAGTAGTGCTGGGAAAACTGGATAGTGACATGCAGAAAAATGAACCTGGACCACTTTCTTACACCATACATACAAATAAACTCAAAATGGATGAAAGACCTAAATGTAAATCAGGAAGCCATCAAAATCCTTGAGGAGAAAGCAGGCCAAAACCTCTTTGACCTTGGCCGCAGCAACTTTTTACTCAACACGTCTCTGGAGGCAAGGAAAACAAAAGCAAAAATGAACTATTGGGACCTCACCAAAATAAAAACTTCTGCACAGGGATAGGAAACAATCAGCACAACTAAAAGGCAACTGATGGAATGGTAGGACATAGTTGCAAATGACATATCAGATAAAGGGTTAGTATCCAAAATCTATAAAGAACTTACCAAACTCAACACCAAAAAAACAAATAATCCAGTGAAGAAATAGGCAAAAGATATGAATGTAACACCATTTCTCCAAAGAAGACATCCAGAAGGTCAACTGACACATGAAAAGATGCTCAACATCACTCATCATCTGGGAAATAACAAATCAAAACCACAATGAGATACCACCTCCCTGCTGTCAGAATGGCTAACAGTAATAATTCAGGAAACAACAGATTTTGGCAAGGATGTAGAGAAAGAAGATCTCTTTTGCACTGCTGATGGGAATGCAAACTGGTACAGCCACTCTGGAAAACAGTTTGGAGGTTTCTCGAAAAATTAAAAATAGAACTACCCTATGACCCAGCAATTACACTACTAGGTATTTAACCAAGGGATGCAGGTATGCTGTTTCAAAGGCACACATGCACCCCAATGTTTATAGTAGCTCTATTGACAAAAGCCAAAGTATGGAAAGAGCCCAAATGTCCATCAATGAATGAATGGATAAAAAAGATGTGGTATATATATATGAGAGTATTACTTGGCAATCAAAAAGAAAGAAGTCTTGCCATTTGCAACTATGTGCATGGAACTAGAGGGTATTATGCTAAGCGAAATTAGTCAGAGAAAGACAAATACCATGTGACTTCACTCATATGAGGACTTTAAGGTACAAAACATATGAACATAAGGGAAGGGAAGAAAAAATAATATAAAAACAGAGGGGGGACAAAAACATAAGAGACTCTTAAATATGGAGAACAAACAGAGGGGTATTGAGGGGGATATGGGAGGGGGGATGGGCTAAATGGGTAAGGGGCATTAAGGAATCTACTCCTGAAATCATTGTTGCACTATATGCTAACCGACTGGGATGTAAATTAAAAAAATAAAGATACTGGAAAAAAATTAAATTAAAAGTAAGCATTAAAAATAAAAAGATATAATGCTAAATAAAAATACTAAATAAAAATTGGTTATGTGAAGCTTAAAAGACCTTCAGGAAAACTAGGAAAACAAGCCTCTTGCCAGCTGTTTTAAACAGGCAAATCTAGAAAATTTTGTATATTTCTTGCTTTATGGAAACTTCAAGGCTAAAATACAGACTACATTTATTACAGAGATTTAAGAGAAAGCATTAATAGTAAGTCACAAATTTGAAAGAGCTGTTTTATAAATATTTAACTAAGGCATGTTCCTGAAGTCTTATATAAAATAAATGGCACCATATATACATTTTTTCCTATGTTCAGTGACATGTGATAGATACAGTAACACCAGATGGGAATCAGGAGACTTGGGTTATAGTCTTAACACAGATTATTTTGTATTATGGGTTGAATAGTGTGCCTGAAATGTATGCTGAGGTCTGCATACCTTAGAATGCAACTTTATTTAGAAACAGGGTAATAGAGATGTAATTAGTTAGGATGAGGTCACACTGGAGTAATTCATTATGCCTGGTGTCCTTATTAAAAGGGGAAATTTGGACATGAATAAGGTCACAGAGAGAACACTGTGTGAACATAAACGCAAACATGGGAGAATTGCATCTACAAGAAACAGAATGCCAGACTGCCAACAAACCAGCAAAAGCAACAGAAGGAACCTACCCTGATAACACCTTGATTCGACTTCTAGTCTCTAGAACTGTCAAATAATAAATCTGTTGTTTAAGCCACTCAGTTTGTGGTACTTTGTTATGGTAACCCTAGCAAATAAATTACGTTCTGTAACTATATACTTTTGGGTAAATTATTTTAACATTCTGGGACCTACATTTCAATTGGTATCTTTTTTTATGTTTTTCCACTTATAAAAATCTTTTACCAAGTATTTTAAATATTTCCCATTACATTTGAATTGTCTGAGTTATATTATTCGAGTTACACTCAAGTTATCTAAAGATACAAGATAATATTTCCAAATGAAGTGAATAGATATTATCTTTAGTCTAAAATTCTAATTTCTTTTAGAAATTCATAGGCAAATGTTCTTCAAATGAGAATTATCAACTAGGATCTTATCCAGTGCTTTTACTTGCATATACCTTCCTCTATCCACCAGTTCAATGTAGCAAAATTACATACTTGATAAAAAGCCAACTTCTTATTAATTCACTAATCTGGAGTTCTTGTATAATGATTGTTTATGGCACTACTCATCTTTGGTGATATCTAATTTGTTGAACAGTATTCTGCATCATAATTTCTTATTTTATAATTCTACATTCAAAAGCTTTTTGAGGTGCCTAGGTGGTTCAGTCAGTTAAGTGTCCGACTCCTGATGTCGGCTCAGGTTGTGATCTTGCTGTCATGAGATCGAGGCCCACATCAGGCTCTGAGCTGAGTGTGCAGCCTGCTTGGGATTCTCTTTCTCCCTCTCTCTCTGCCCCTCCTCCACTCACACATGCATATTCTCTCTCAAAGTAAACAAACATTTTAAAAAAAAACCTTTTTAGATCTGATTACTCTTCAACACTTTTTAAATTTTTTTGTTTAGTTTTATAGTTCTTTTCAATTTTGGACACTTCCTTCCCTTGCTTTTACATCTCTATTGGCTTTTTTAATTCTGCCAGGATCTTTCAACTTCTCCTTCAACCTCTACTTACCTAAGAGCTATTTGGCTTTAATTTTTAAAAATCTAGCCATAAATATTTTCGATATTTTTCTGTTTTCCTTCTGAAAATATTAACCCATAAAATTGGTGGATAAACTTCCATATAACCAACCTCTAAGAGTAATCAGAATTTCATTCATTTGGTAATTAAACAAAGCTTCAGGTACACAAAGTCATCTAGATACCTAGGTGAGACCTGGGACATACATGTAGGCAAACCAATTCTAAAGATATTACTATTTCTGTTATACCAAACATCTCTACCTACCTAATTACCAAAGTATCTAATCTCAGCAGATGCAAACAAACCACTTTTATCTTCATGAAAGGAACATGAATTGTTGGTTGATGAAATATTACTAATATAATTTTATCATGGTACAAAGAGAAGGAATACACATATCAAGTGAACAGAAGAGAGTGTAGAAACAACCACGAATACACATGTGAATTTATAATGAAGGTGACATTTCAAGCCTGGGGATAAAAGGTGAATTATTCAATTAATGGCGTTAGAATACATAGTCATCTGAAGAAAAATAAAAAGCTAAATTCCCACATCACTCTTTAGACTAAAATAACTCCCATAGGAATAAAATTCAAATGCAAATTTTACATGAAAATATAGCTACACATTATATATAGTCTTTCAAGTGGGAAATACCTATCAAAACATAATTAAATGCAGAAGCCATAAAGGAAAGGTCAATAAGTGTATGTAAAAAATTTTAATTTCTGGAATGCTACAGAAGACTATAAAACAAGGTAAGAATAAACAAATGACAAACTGTCATATTTGCCACAAATATGACAAATACCAATTATTTTATCAAGAGCTTCTATAAATCAATAAGGAAAGAAAAGAGAGAACAAGAGATGAATAAATGATCAGAAGAAAAAAGAAATATAAATGAGCTATAAACATACAAAGTTAATCTCATAAATAGAAAATACAATTTAAAATAATAAGGTACTATTTTTATGTTGTAGATTGACAAATATTTTAACATTTACCAAAATCCAACTTCCTCGATACTTTAGAGTATGGGAAATAGAGACACTCGTACATTATTGGTAAGAGTCAAGAGTGGTACTCTTTTGAAAGAGCCATTTGACAGTAACTATAAACAAATTTTAAAATAAATGTTTGTTCCTACAATATTTGCAGTAAAAAAATCTGGTATGTTCTAAATGTCCAAAAAGAGGGATATAAACAAGATATGGTACATCCATACAATTCAACAAAATGTAGTAGTTAACACGTCCAAGTCATACTAAAAGAAAAGAAGGTAAAGAAAACAGATTTAGTACGATACTGTTTGTGTAAATAAAAATGAAGGATGTAAACAAACAAATGCTTGTATGGGCATAAAAATTATTTGGAAGAAAAGACCAGAAATTTAACTTTATTTCTTGAGTGCAGGACTAAGAGCAAAGAGAAACATTCACTTTTTAAACCTTTTCATGGCACAGATTGCATCTTTTTATCATGAGTGTTTTGTTTAAAAACAGAATTTTAAAAATAAAGAACAGTTTAAATATTCCATAAACATTGTTTTTGATTGAAGAAATACAATTAACATATATTGAACATCTACTATGGCAAATTTTGTAGCACAGAATGAATCTTAAGCAAAAAAACTATAAATAAACCATTATAATTCCGAAATTCAACTTTATCTTTCTACAAACATTTACTCTACATATAGTTCATTTTTCATAAAGTGAAAAAGTACTGCTTTTCTTCTCAGTCAGTACTTCTAATCCCTTCACATTAAGAATTATTTCCAAGTAACAAATTCTCCCAGGAAATATTTTGTTCCTTGAAAGTATTTCACCCAATTCATTACCAGAAAGCTAAAGAACATGATTAAAATAATTAAGAATGACTTAATTGTTAAAATAAGAGTGAATTTAACAGTAATTAGGTTTTATCAGAAAAGGTGGGCTCAGACAACGGGTTCACCAAAAAGGAGCATGTTAAGGTGACAACAAAGTCACAATTCAAGTCCAGATTTCTCCGCATATTAATACTGTCTATTTTATAAGGTGCCATGTGAGCAAATTCAACACTGCCATTTATTTTTTGTCTTCAGAAGTGAGGTAATACATCTATAATAGCTCATATTTAAGAAAAACAAAGGATACCTATTTAACAGAATCCAATAGTATTACATTTTTGTTATTTAACTCAAGTACATGTTCTTTTTGTAAACTTCACTGTGAGAAACTCACTGAATTCAGTTATATTTTATAATTTCCTTGATATATGGAACAGCCAACCTTTGAACCCATAGGCAAGGAAAGACTGAAACTTGAAGGGATTCAGGAATATAAATGTTCGTGTTTCTCCTTACCACCTGTTTCACGGTCTCTAAGATCACCTCTCAGAATCTGCTGCCTCATTCATCTTTTTAACCTTCTCTACCACTACTTAGTTTAGTGAATACCACTAGGTTCCTTCCTCATCTCTTTCAAATTCTTTCATTTTCCTACCCATTTCTTTGACCCTATACCACAGTGAAAGACAGTAGGCAGGTACAGGTATGACAACAACAAAACCACAAAGAAATAACAGGTTTGTTTTTTTTTTCCTGAGCAGATGCAATGTAATTGTTCATTAAAATTTTTCCCTTAAATAAGCCATGCAC
The DNA here is from genome assembly GCA_030068075.1 of Paguma larvata. Taxonomy (NCBI): domain Eukaryota; kingdom Metazoa; phylum Chordata; class Mammalia; order Carnivora; family Viverridae; genus Paguma; species Paguma larvata. The sequence continues at coordinate 94,785,154 of CM057826.1, read as the reverse complement.
TATTACCATAGTTCATAACTCAAAACCAGACTTAACTCTACAGAAACGAGCATAGTATTCTAGGAATACTACTACTTAGTAAACAATAAAGTTTCATCCCTCCCCATTTTCACATCAACCAACAGCTTATTTTCAGAGTCAAATGTAGTAGCTAATAAGCCTCTGACAAGATACGAAAGAAGAGAGAAAGAATGGACGAAAGATATTTCAAGATTGTAAAACACATTTCTATCCACTATTCTGTCCTCTAGCATGAATAATCATCTACTTCAAAGGAAATAAAACTCAAAAATACAAAACTAGACACAACTTCAAAATACACCATAATGTACAATATACGAGTCAAATGCTGAGCTTTTATACGTTCAAAATATTTCTTTAAAATTGTCCCTAAAAATGGAGAGTAGTAGTTTCTTTCTTAACATTTACAAACAATTCCTCTACAGGTTTTTCCCACTCAATACTCAACTAAGTTTGTTTTCAATCTTTGAATACATACGAACGGCAGAATGTATGAAAAGGAACAGAAAAATACTGTAAGATTTCCCTTAAATGTGTAACACATACATACATAAGTCAGATTTAGAAATCGACAGATTCAAAGTATACTTTTTACTTTTACAAGCAATATAAATTCTATCATCATGTGAACTGCCTTTGAAAGTATCAGTATAATCTATGATTAACCTTTAACATACCTATTTCTAGATATTAAGTACAAGAGCTCCCTTAACTGACTCCATTTAACTGACCTGTTTCAGCCAACACCTTTTTTTACTTTTATTAAATATGCCATGGCATACTGACTACTCTCAACTTGTACGCTATTTTTAGTATGTTTCGTTACTTCTGATCCCACAGGTTGAGTTATGTTTAACAATCAGTTGGTTGTTCCCAAACCTGTTTATGCCAGTGTACTTGTGGTCCTTACGTAACTTAATTAATATTATGTAAGTCTATGGAATACAAGTGCAAAAACAAGGTTGTTTCTATGTAAACTAAGATGCAAACTAAGTAGGATGACTCAATAAAGGTGAGTCATTCTTTAAAAAGGTATTGAGTTAGACAAAGGTGAGACATCTGTAAAATATTAAGGAAAACATAAAAAGTCAGATCCTATACTTAGGGTTTTTCAAAAGTATCTTTAAGAATTTCTCCCACTTTAGAGAAATCAAAAATGGAAATTGCAAATCATGCTTTATGGATATATTTACAAGTACTTCTCTCAATTTCACATTTGAAGAGATGGGGTTACCATTACATCAAAAAGCTGGCTGAATATAAATTTACATATTTTAAGTTAAAATTTTAAAATGTTAAGATACTTTTTTTTTCTAGTTTTCTGCTTTAACTTTTTCAATAACTACCATGTAACTGTTCTAATATCATCAGATATGAAGTCTTCAAAAGTTTTTTCCTGCATTGCTTGTTGAAGGGCTTGCTATGACAACTAGATATAGAATACCTGTCTTTATGAAATAATAGTATCTAGTAATAAACATTGTAAAATAATTTTATGGGAAGAAGTATTAGACTCTGTGCTACACAGAGGCAAAGAACTTTATCTGTTTTGTTCACAGATAAATCCCAAGTGCCTAGAACAAGTTCGTAGAGTATAGCTGATGCTCAATAAATACTTGGTGAATGAAGAACAGGAACTTACTGTGATGACAGCCTTGCTAAGACAGATGGATCCTCTGCAGCCGTACTCGGTCTCGTCTTCAGATTTGTAGTAACTCAGAGTATTATTTTTTAAAACTACCCAACGATCCTGCCACCCATGAATGTAGTTTGTCCACTAGAGGTAAGGCGGTAGGGCGGGAGGGAAAAGAAAAACAAAATATAAAAGTCAGTATTTTACAAATCTAAACTTTCTGAAATAGCAGCCAATCTAATTTAAAACCAAAATGTGAAAAGCTCTCACTTAATTATAAACAGAAAAAATGATTATAGGGGGCACCAGGGAGGCTCAGTCAGTTAAGCAGCAGACCTCAGCTCAGATCATGATCTCTGGTCCATGGGCTCAAGCCCCACATTGGGTTCTGTGCAGAACCTACTTGGGATTCTCTTCTCTCTCTCCCTCTGTCCCTCCCCCTTCCCGAATCACATGCTCTCTCTCTCTCTCAAAATAAAACAACTTAAAAAAAATAGCCAAAAGATTGGAAGTGGTACTTCATAGAACAGGATATTCTGTGCTGCCAGCTCAGAGTCCGGATCATGCTTCGGATTGTGTGTCTCTCTCTCTACCCCTCCCCTGCTCGTCCTCTGTCTCTCAAAAATAATAAATAAACATTAAAAAAAATGATTGTAGAAAGTGAAAAGTTGAGATTTTCTAGCTTGATATGATTTCTGGTAATTTTTACAAAATTACAAATAAATACTATATTTTCTTCCATTTAATATTTGAGAAATAAAACTGTTTCAGTGAAAATTCTGCCTTTTCTTTGTATGCTTCATCCTCCCCTCCTCACCAACTTCATGAGACTTGGATTGTTTCAGTCCCTGTCATAATTAACATATTCAACAGAAAAGTCTGGTTATATAGCCTCTCATTCTCCTACACCAAGTACTGCATGAAGCTTTCTAAATCAACAGAAGTATGAAGCTTATCATGGTCAAATTCTACTTTGGTTCTAAGTTACTAATATATGAACATACATGATATTTATGACTACATCAAAGTAAAAATACTAAATCATTAATCTTTACAAGTCTATATCAACTTTACTGTTTCCCCACAGAACTCAATCCTACATATATAAAAGTTAATTCATTTTCCAAGTTTCTCTGAAGATCTATTTTTTAAATCCAAGAGTAATAATACATTGTGTATTAAAAAAAATACTTTTCAAAAACATACTTGGATTATCAGTTTCTAGTACCTACAAATGGTTTCTGTGTTGCTAAATTCGTGCTGCACACTACAGATCACAATCAATAAACTTGCAAAGGCGGAAATGTAACCTCTGTGGGAATTCTTGATTTTGCATATTTTTATGCTCTGGGGGTTTTATGTATGTAAAGACAATTCCAAAAGCTATCTAATTCCAACACTATCTGCCAAAAACTAATTCAAAATGGATTGTTAAAAATATACTGCATTGGCTCAGTCTCTTTACCCATTGAGAAATCTTTACTTTTCTATTTCCTACTCAGCATGTTTGAGACAGTTCAGCTCTTAAATCTTCTAAGGCTGATCATTACAACCCCTCCCTGAGAGTTTATCCATGTTGGCAATTTAATACATTCTTTCCTCTGAGCTCCCTAATCACCATTTCCTTATTTCTAATTCCCTGTGACTTACCATCAACTTACACAATGACTCAAAATAACGATGGTTACATACAAAATTGAATTCCTCTCCTCTTATAAGGTGCACTTTACTCCTTATGTTCCTATTTCCTTGGCTATACTGGTAGTTCTGCAGTCTGATTCATATTCAGACCTGGCTCAGTGTTCCTGTACTGTATGGACAGAACAGTATATACAAAATCAGATAGATTCTACTAGTTGTGTAACGAGTGTTGACAAGTTATTTACCTTTTCTGTGCTTTTGTTTCTTTGCCTAATATCTGAATGGTTGAAATAATCATGAATATCTCTACTATAGTTGTAAGAGATACTGTTCCTTGTCAATCTTTACAGCCTGTCATCAACTCCTATTCATCTTTCCCTCATATGAAACTCTTAAATTTGGCTCTTTGTCTCTATTTTCAACTAATACAATGATTATCAGGTTACTAGGCTCTTGAGAAGGCTTAATAACCTTACCTCTAATATCTCCTGCATTTTATTTTATAACTTAATCTTATTTACTTACTAAGGGCATAGGCTTACTTATCTTACACACTAATCTCAATGAACCTCTAGCTCCAAAATTTACATGGACAACTCCCCAATGTCTGTGATACAAATTATTTAGACGGGCATACCTTAAACCCAGCCTCATACCAATTACTGCCCCTAGGAAGGCTAGTAATTGTGTGACTGTGGTCAAATTACTTACTGTTTCTTTGTCAAACTTTACCTCTAAAAGTTGTCAAGATTAAACAAGAACAGACTTAGAATACTGCCAGGCACATAATATTTTCTCAGTTGGAGAGAGTTATGCAGAGCTAATGAAGCTTAAGCTTCAGTGCAGTTCACTAGAACAGACCTCTTCCAGAGTGACAGAATGGGCCCCAGCAATTATGTACCATAATTTTATACTTTTTTATAGAGGTCCCATTAAATTACATAAGCTTCAGGCCCCTTTACTCGGTAAATGTTAGCTCCTACTATCACAACTAGAAGGTAGATTTTTGCTTTTCTCCTAATGTTTCCTCACTCTTCCCCATCTAACAAATAGAGACAAAGCAGTATGACAGACACGGCAGGAGAATCAAAGATTTCTGTTCCCAGTAGTCCAGCAAGCACAATTTCAAGAGGAAAAAAAATTCATTTACAGTAAGAGTCTGAACAAGTTACAAATAAAAAACTACAGAAACTCAAGGTAGGGAGATCTGAAATGCTTGGCAAAATAAGAAAAGGCTTCATGGTAAAAGCAGTTTTTGAGATAAACTCTAAAGGTGGATAGAATTTCAGCCAACAGTTAGGCATGTGAGGAAACAAGGTAAGGTAAACCTTGAAGGATGGAGAGAATTCATAAGAAGTTAGATGAGATTTATTTTATCCAGGCTTAGTTGCTCTCAATTGCCACTAAGGCCTGAATGTTTTCTCATCAAGGAGCCACCTTGATATTTGTTATAACCACCTAGAATTATTGTCTATCCAGTATTTTTGGAACCAATGTGCTTAAGAAGTGATTCTACAGAAAATATACTTCATAGGTATATCCATGTATTTTAAATTACCATATACAAAATAAAACTTTGGACTGGTATATTTCTAATACAAATTTACCCCTTCCCTCCATTCCAAATCCGCTCAATTTTGGAAGGGAAAAAACAACACAAATTAGAGACTCATCTACATTATTCAATTGAAGGAAAAGAACAGTTGCTGAGTTCTAACTCTTGTATAAATGGCCAAGTGACTACAAACAGATCATTTTATTTTTTAAAACATGTATTCAATATAAAATACTCTTGATTAATAAAATTCCAGAAATCATTTTATACAACTATATACTGAATTTTAGGGAAATTTCCTTCATAGCTGTTAATTAACAAAAATACCAAAAACTATATTCCTGCTGATTCTACATATGCAGCAATATCAGTTATTTAACCTACCAGAGAAGTGATCAAAAAGTACATTTGTCCACATTTAAATATCAAAGAGATGATCTTCCATTTTTTGTTATACGGTATTCCTACTACTGCTCTGCATATAGTGAATACTTAGAGCATTGGGAACTCTTTCCTCCAGTCACTTCTCCCCGCTCCCAAAACAGTGATATCAAACAGGTCAAAAGTCCAGCCTCTTTTGAAAAATACTTACCACTACTAGAATACCTACTTGGAAATCTGCTTCTCATTTAATGAGAAAAGTGATGAATCTACGAGAATTGAGAAGCAAATTCCTTCTGTAATTCCATCTGAAAATGTATATCCACTACACAGTGTGTTTGAGAGATTCCTAAATTACAAGACGCCTTTAAACTAAACAAACTCTAGGGAGGTTCACTTTAATGAAAGCCTTTCACTGAAATCCCAATGATCACAATGTCAACACACATCATGATTTTTCTACGTAAATAAAAGTTAACGCTTGTAAGTCTTAGTTCTGACAGATTCCTGTATTACCTAAGGCCCTTCTCACCAGTCTTCTAAAGACAACAGAAAAACCTAATATGAAACAAGACAGTAAATGTCCAAATGCTTAGCCAAAGTATGCATACGGGAAGCAGCATGGTTTCTTAATAGCCAGTAGGCTGCACATGATCTTGTATCTTATGACCAGCTTGCTAAGGGACTGGCCATTTCTAAAACTCTAACAGGAAGAGGGGAAGGAAGTAATAAAGGCAATGTGTATCTTCTTAAGCAAAAACTTTGAACGAATAAACAAGCAAACAACCCACCCCCAAACCATGTACTATCAAAAGAAAAGATGAACCATCTCTCTTAAAAAGGGCCTCATCCGATTTAACTAATTAATTAGCCGTACAGTCCTACAACTATCTGCTTTGCTTAAATTTTGAAAAAGGCTGTTTAAAATTTTTAGGAAAGGTAAGATGTGTCTTCCTTACTCTGGACCTTTGATTGCAAGAATATTTTATTATTAAATAGTGTTCTTCCTGGACTAAATAAAGGTTGGCCTCTATTCTGACTTGTTCCAAGTTACTGGGACTATCTCTTGTACTCATCACGTGCCGAGTCGACAGCTCTTTTCTGAACTGGGGAACAGGATAAGGGGAAAAGTACAAAAGTCCTCCTCTCTGAGATCTCTCACTATGTCCAACTTGGCATAGCTTACCACCTCAGTTTTCCGCACCATACCCAGTTGCTCCGGCAACTGTCTACACAGCCGCGTTTAGAGAATCCTCCAGCCCTGCTCTCTCTCTCTCCGAACTAATCTCGTTTGCGAGGTCCGATACCCAGTCATTCAAACACTGTTGCTGCACAACCCGGGCTCCTATAGCCGGTACAGACGCCGCTCTAAGTCCCAAGTCATGATACGCAAGCCGCTCCTAAACTGAATCCGGGGCTGGGACGCGTTTTCTCCGGTCTTCGGCCACCGCCCCCGAGCCCCAGAGCAGGCTGGCAGGACAGTCCCCTTCTCCCTCCCACCTCCACCCTCGCCCTGGCCCCGGCACTCCTGCGGCAGTACTCAGCCCCGCACCCAGGCACATTCCGCAGCCCCCGCCCCGGGACAGTCCACGACTCGCGCCCAACCCCACCCCATCGCCTCAGCGGCTCGCCTCACGGCAGGTGAAGTCTGAGTAGGAGGCCCTCGGACGCGCGGGCTGCTCACCTTGCTGAGGACTCCGCAGCGCTCCACAGGCGGCCCGGACTCCGTCTCTGGATCCTCCTCCGAGCCCGACGAGTTCCAGCTCTGGTTATCCGACATGGAGGCGCGACAGCCGAGCGGGAGACCGGCCCCCGCTCCCTGAGCTGCGCCGGAGGAGGCACCCAGCAGCCGGGGCGAAGGGTCGGGAGATGGCGAAGGGAAGAGTGCCCGCTCCGGCGCCGGGGGGAGCTGGAGGAGGTACGAAGTCCGGCCGCTGCGCCGCCGCCGCCGCGCCTGACACCGAGCGGACCGGGGAAGGAGGACAAGCGGCGAAGGAAGCCTGCCCTTCCAGCCGTCAGCAGCCGCCGTCGCCGTGACCCCTGCGCTGCGCCCGGCGCCACCACCCGAACTCAGTCCCCTCGATGCCAATCTCGGAGAAGAAAAAGGAAAGAAAGGAAGAGAAAATCCAGTTGCAGAGACACGGGTCCACTCACACCTCCGCTACCGCCGCCATCTTCCTGCCTGGCCCACTATTTACCCTCCCCTCCCCTTTCCCCTCCCCTTCGTCCTCCCATTCTCCCCCGGCTCCCCGCCCCGTCCCCCTCCCAACGTCTGACGAATCACGCCGTGGGCTAGGGGTCCCCTCCCGCACCCTACCTCCGGTTCTCCCGGGTGACGCCGGGTAGAGAGGTGGGAGGAGCGGAGAAAGGAGGAGGGGTGGGGTTCACGTTCTGCTGCATTCTGGGAAGGACGCGCTCCTTCGGCCGCGCAGTCTCCTGGGAGTTGTAGTCGTGATCCTGAAGTAACGGGTGAGTGTTCCGCGCCCGCAAGGCTCGTATCCTTAGGGAACCGGTGGAGTGGTGAGAGGGCTTCTTTTGACAGTTGTGTGACCCACCTCCTCGGCCACGATTCTATCTCCGTCTGGCGTGTTTATGACGAACCTGCTGAGCTTGCGGGCCCGGACGTGAGATAACTCTCCGCTGAGGATGCCGGGCCTGTTTTCCATGGCGGTTTCCTGGACGCCGGAGAGCATCAAGCCGCTTTTCTGGGTGGGAGTGTATGGGGCATTCTGCTTCAATCGCGGGCCGGGGGGTTGCGACCTCACTAGTGAGAAAGCGGCTTCTTTCTATCAAGCCCCCTCCACCAATTATGAAGGTCTTTTACCTTGCTCTTTGGAAGTTAAAGTGAGCACTTGATGTTTCCCGCCTTCGAAAGATTTTAGTCCCTTCTAACCAGAGCAAGTGCTTCGCGTTATTAGATGTACAGAGTGTTCTTTTCGTGGAAAGTAATTTGAAGACATCGAAGGAAAAATAACGTTTATGGAATTTTTAAAGTAAAATAAGAACGTGAAATGATAGCCTGGAGTTTATATTTTAAGTTTTAAAGGAGGATCTTCCTGAAAGCTAGGTTAACTATCTCTACGGACCTATCCCTGTCTGAAACATAGGGAAGGTTGTAGAGTAGAAACTTTACGAGAAAAGCCAAAATGCAGTAGTCTTATTGAATAGTAAGAGGTTAGGCAAAATAAGACTAGAATTGAAGGCGTGCCTGGGTGGCTCCATCTGTTGAGTGTCCGACTCCTGATTTTGGTTGCTGTCCTGATCTCAGGCTTATGGGATCCAGCCACCGCCCCGCCCCCCCTCCATTGGGCTCGCGTGCAGGGTGTAGCCTACTCAAGATTCATTCTCTCTCTCTCTCTAAAATAATAAATAAATAAATAAATAAATAAATAAATAAATAATTTTAAGACCAGAATTAAAAAGACCAATAGAAGAGCTAATAGATCTTGGTCTATTTTTACATAAATTATAAGGATAATTTTTATTGTGAGAGCTTTAATTTTGTATCTTCAGTTCTTTACGTCTTGTCAATTTCCTAATAATTGCCAACAGCAAAGTTGTTATTAAATCTTCGAGTACCTGTGCACTGCAGGGGCTGGGGGATAGGAGTGAAATTTTGAATCTAGGGAAAAAGGCACAGTGGCCAAAAATAACTCTGGTAGGGTGGAGGCCAGCTTAACTCGAATCTTTGGGAAAAAACAGAATAAGAATTGTTTGAGAAGTACCTGTGGCATCTTTTCATTCCCCTGATGCTTATAGATGCTGAATCTCTTGTAAATTAGTTACAGATTGTTTTTCCATTGTAAAATCAAGTAATAATTCATGATAGAAAACCTTTTAGATGAATAAAACCTTGGGATAATGCTTTAGAAAATACTTTGAACAACCTGTTCAATTAACACGAAATCCCAAGGTTGTCATTCAAAAGAGAAAAAAAACCCATGTACCATATTTTTATATTTATTGAATTACTAAATTATATATTTAGAATTTTGAACATGTAGCCATTAAGTTTTGTTTTTCCTTTTGATAGCCTAATACATATGGTCAGATGTAATACTTGATTCTTTTAAACTCTAGGTTTTATTTTCATTTTATTTATTTATTTTTATATTAGAGAGTGGGAGCCCTTGCTAGGGGGGAAGGATGGCAGAGAGAGAGATAGAATCCCAAGCAGGTTAGAATAGAATCCCAAGCAGATAGAATCCCAGGAACAGCGCTTAGCTGGACCCCACAGCCTTGGGGTCATGACCCGAGCCAAAATTAAGAATCTGTTGCTCTAACAACCGAGCCACCCAGGGGCCTCTTAAGCACTGGGTTTTAAAAGGACATTAGTCTTAAGGAGTGATTGTGAATTTGAGAAATCCACTTCATAATGTAATTTAGAATCATAGGAGCCTAGTATATGTTTATATCGAAATCGAACTTTCTATCATATTTTAGCATTTCTAAGTTTTCTGTGGTTGCAACCACAAGCACATCGCTGAGGTTCCCGCTTCATTCAGCAGGAAATTGTTTCACTTTAGTAGTCTGTAACTGTAGAGGTTGGGGAGAGGGCATTCTGGGAAATAAATCATTTAACATATATGAAAATCCCATTGTCAAGCACCAAACATATTATTTCTATTCAAGGCATAGCACATGATAAATGTTTAAATGGACGTGTTAGACTGAATATATTATTTGCCCCAAATTCTTGGGGACAAGAATTTAAAATTGTTTTCATCCTTTTTTTTTTTTTTTAACTTTTTTCTATCCTTAGTGTCTGGAATGGTGCTCAACATATAATATAGTTCAATATAGGCATTCAGTATAGTTCAGGTATTCTATCCCATCTTTCAGTTAATAATTTAATTTAACAAACATACAATGTGCAGGATACTATGCTGATGACTGGATGATTTTAAGAGAGTAAAAAGAAAAAAGGGGGGCATGAGGACTTTTCCTTTAAGGAGATTATAACAGAAAACAAGGTAAGAAAGATGCACATGTAACTTTAATGGTCGAATACTGTTTAAAAGAAGGTAACCTTTATTTGTAACACCTGGCAATGACAAACTCTTCTCTAACCCTGTTTTCTAATCCTCCTGCATCTTGTAGGCCCCTTGCCCCAGGTCTTTTTATTTAAAACAATAGCTATTTGGAATTTTAAAGAAAAAAGGATTGTCCTTATTTGCTGATCTTCTTCAATGAAGTTATCATATAAACTATGTAAGGAGTCTTGTCACATTTAAAATAATATAGGGGCGCCTGGGTGGCTCAGTCTGTTTAAGCGGTTAAGCCTCGGGCCTCTTGGTTTCGTCTCAGGTCATGAACACACAGTTGGTGAGATTGAACTGCACATTGGGCTCTGTGCTGACAGCTCGGAGCCTGCGTAGGGTTCTCGCTCTCCCTCTCTTTCTCTGCCCCTCTCCCGCTCCCACTCTCTCTCTCAAAATGAATAAACTTCTAAAAATAAATAAATAAAATAATGTAAATTGTTAGATCTTTTATGACTTGTTACTGTGTTTGTGACATTCAGCATATACCCTAAATTTGAAGCTACTCTTTTTCAATTTAACCAGAACTGGTTGTTCCTTTAAATGCATTTTTTTTCATGTTTTGAATACTAATCGACCATATTACTGTATATATCCCAACTATTGTGCTGTTAAATACATTCGTAAATGACTATTTGCATAAGTATATCAAAATGGATATTCATTTATGTGGTAGTAAATGCATCTATATCCTTTTGGGTTTTTTTGTTTTTTTTTTGTTTTGTTTTGTTTTTTTGAGAGACAAGGGAAGTGGGGGAGAGGCAGAGGGAGAGAGAATCCCAAGCAGGCTCCATGCTGACAGCACTGAGCCCAATGCAGGGCTTGAATCCATGAACAATGAAGTCATGACCTGAGCCAAAATCAAGAGTCAGACCCTTAACCCACTGAGCCACCCAGGCATCTCTCTATGTCCATTTCTGAACACGTAAACACTGGTTTCAGAAATGTAAAGGGCTACAAGAAACTTGCATGTTTTCATCTTTTGTGATATTGTAGAGAATTATTGTAAAACATCCTTGCAGGTATATTCCCAAAAGTGGATATACTAAGTGTGTAAAGTGAATATAGGAATATTGAAGTGGTCGCTCCCTCTGTATCTTAAGTTTTGTGTTGGTGCAAAAAAAGATTGTATTTTACCTATCTATAATCAACATCTGGCATGCATATCTTCCAAGTTAACATTTTCAGTTAGACTCAGATCATAACAGGTATATTCATATCTAGTGTAAGCAACCCAAGTATATTAGTCTGTGAATGAACTTTAAAGGATTATCAATTTTCTAAAAGAAAAAGGTAACTGATTCAGCCAGCAAAATTGAGTTTTTAAAGAATAGCAGAAGAATGGCAGTTTGTGAGAACCAAACCATGGTGAACCATAGGCAAGTCCAGGGAACAGAAGAGAGCTTCCATTTATAAGGGAAAGGAGGAAGTTGGGAGGGGTTATTTTGAACAAATGTTCATTGGAGGAAAATGAGAGTTCGAAGTGGTGGTGGCTTCTCATTGGCTGTAGGCAAGGGCAGCTTGCTTTTGACAGCAAAAGGCCATCTTCCTTCTTCCTGCTGGACTATGCAAACTATGATGAGTGATAAGTTTGTGAGAGTCCTCTCTTCATGACTTCCCAATTCCAATTTTACTTTAGGTTTCCTTAATGTATTTTCACATTTCGCCCGTTTGAGAAAGATCCTTCTTTAAAAGCGTTGCTGCGGAAGAGTTGGGTCATCAAAGAGAGGTAGGAGGGAGAACTCTCAGGCATTTCCCATCTAAAGTCTGTATCTTATTAGATTATAACTGTTGGAGATCATATTGAAATGCTGAGCCAGCATCACTCTTTGGAGTACACTATTTCTACAAAGGTTTGGTAGGCAACAGGTATATAATCTAAAAATGATTTTACAAAATAAATGAGAAGAATAATGACCTCAGTTTGTATTTTAGTTTTAAACCAGGAGCCCAAACCTGAAGATAACCAGCTAAAGAGATCAAAGGGCGATAGACTGTCAGGTGGAATTTATTGTAGTCAGTATGCTTGTTCTGTAATTTTATGAATTTGGGGTTTTACTTCTCCAGAGGAATTTTTGTGCAACCAGTGGTGTTTGCTATTGCATAAACATCTTGTTCAGCAAGTAAGTACTCAAGGTCTGTGCAATTATCCAAAATGACTTTAGCCAGTGAGTCAAGTGATCATTGTTCTACTGCTACTGCCTTACTGGTGGAATCAGCATGTTTTCCCAGTTCCAGAGAGAGATTCTTAATCATTTATTCACTGGCGTGAACATCCACCAATGGGATAAGTGCCCTTATGATGGAGGCAAAGCCAGAATAACGTATACCTCCTGGGAGTTCCCATTTAAGGCAGCAGTGAAGGTTTGCTGGGGAAGACCAGTGGGAGGACCAATGGAAGGGTTCATATTTATTGTGGCTATCTGCTGGCTAGTTGGTAAGCATTGGTCTCCAATCTGCCAGCTGTGTAAACACTCATTGGGCTGTTGAGTGGCCCACTTGCCACAGACAGATTAAAACCAGGTGGTCCACATAAGACTCTTGCTAGTGTTTGGTTATTAACTAGTGTCGTTAGTCGGGATTATTTAATTGGCCCTTTGAACCAAGGGTAAGTGGTTTTTGGGGAACAATTATGGAGAAACTTTCCTATTCTGTGGACTTTCTTCTTTTTTTTAATGTTTATTTATTTTTAAGAGAGAGAGACACACAGTGTGAGCAGGGGAGAGAGAGAGAGGGAGACAAAGAATCCGAAACAGGCTCCAGGCTCTGAACTGTCAGCACAGAGCCTGACATGGAGATCGAACTCATGAACTCTCAGATCATGACCTGAGCCAAAGTCAGGTGCTTAACTGACTAAGCCACCCAGACGCTCCTGTGGACTTTATTATTTTTTTCAACGTTTTATTTATTTTTGAAAGACATAGAGCCAGAGTATGAGCAGGGGAAGGGCAGGGAGAGAGGGAGACACAGAATCTGAAGCAAGCTCCAGGCTCTGAGCTGTCAGCACAGAGCCCGACTCGGGGCTTGAACTCACGACCATGAGATCATGACCTGAGCCGAAGTCGGCCGCCCAACCAACTGAGCCACCCAGGCGCCCCCTGTGGACTTTATTCTTGAAGGGTGTACAGACAGGGGTTGTTTTGTTACAGTGAGCCGACCTGTAGTAGTAGAGAGAACAGGGAACCATATAGATGGAATAAATGTGGTTGCATTGAGAGTTATGACAGCAAAGAGCTCAAGGCAAAGCACAGGAAAACCTGATTGTACAAACTTGACCCTGTATTATCTAGAGGGATGTGGGTATAGTTAGTAGTCACATTGGAGATGAAGGAAAAGTTTGCTTTGGGGAAGACTAAAGGGTTGCAACTCTCATGGAGAGGTCCAACAGTCAGAAAGGCTTCCGTTTTTTTGAGGGATTGGGAAATTTGAATAAGGGCATTGTCTCTCTGGGATGGATGAAGGAGAAAATGAGGTGAGAAAAAGTAGAAAGGAGAGAATATACAGGCCCGATCCTGTCATCTTGGGGAAGCTGTCTGCTTCAGTATCCTGTGCTTCATTTCCTAGAAATCTTTAAAAAAAAAAATTTAAGTTTATTTTGAGAAAACTAGTGGGGGAGAGAGGGAGGGGGGAAGTGTGTGTGTGTGTGTGTGTGTGTGTGTGTGTGTGTGTGTGAGAGAGAGAGAGAGAGAGAGAGAGAGAGAGAGAATATGAATCTCAAGCAGGCTCTGTGCTCGGAGCAAGGAGCCCCATGTGGAGATCCATCCCAAAACCCTAGGATCTTGACGGAGGTGAAATCCAGAGTTGGATGCGCAACCAACTGAGCTGCCCAGGTGCCCCATATTTCCTGGAAATCTTCAATTCGAGGTCAGCAGTTGGTGGCAATTCCAGTCAGGGTTTGGGCTTTCTTCAGATGAGACTCATAAATCCAGGAGTCATTTCCTTGTAGTTGAATGGTACAGGATTGGTCCATAACACTTGATAAGGGCCTTTTCAGTGTGGTTGAAGAGAGTCTTTTTGGAGATGTCTATCCCAAGAAATGAAATCCCCGGGGGCATCTGGGTGGTTTAGTTGGTTAACCATTTGACTTCGGCCCAGGTCATGATCTCATGGTTCAGGAGTTCGAGCCCCACGTCAGGCTCTGTGCTAACAGCTCAGAGCCTGGAGCCTGCTTTGGATTCTGTAACTCCCTCTCTCTTTCTCAAAAATAAATAAACATTTAAAAGAAAAAGAAAAAGAAATGAAATCCCCAGGTTGCATTGTGTGGTGTTTGAAGTTTTCATCTCCCAAGAATGTGCTGTGAAAAGGATTGCTCTGCTAGAGCATGGTTATTTTTGAGAGATGTTATTAGGCCTTAGCAATGTTGAAGCATAGCTCTTTTTATTAGGTGCAGGTCAAAAGAGATGGAAGCTAGAGGTATAGAGCATCCAGTAATTCTCTCAAAGGGTGAGAGTTTATGAGTTCCAAACGGGGTGGGTCTGAGGTTTAGAAGGACCATCAGTGCTACTTTTGGCCAAGGTAGGTAGTTGCAGGGTTTCCACAAATTTTGCCAGCTGAGTTTTGATGATGCAGTTGGTTGGTGTGACTAGTTCTGAACAATGAGGTGATAGCAGTGAAAATGCTGTAGAAGTGGCCAAACAGCATAGACTTCCTATAATATTTGACCAGCATAATGGGTTTCCCAGTCACTGTGGAGCTCAGGTTGGGTTCCCAGATAGGGATGATTTTTTTTTTTTTTTTCCAATAAGGTATTAGCTACTGGAGAAGTAGTAGCTTGTGTACATGGAAAGGCTTCAAACCAGTGGGAAAACCTGCAAATCATTACCAAGACATGTTTTTGTATTCATGAGATGGGGGTAGCTGAGTACCGCCCATTTAGGAGACCTCAAATAGTCCTTTAGATAATTTATAGTGCCCAGGATTGTGTGGACAGATTTCTTGGGTTGTTTTTCGGTGAGGGCAGCTTACTATTGCTGGACAAAGGGGAAATCTTCCTGGTGCACTGTGCAAGCTTCCACAAGTGGTACGTGGGTGTTAGTCTTCCCTTTGTGGCTTCCTGAATCCCAAGTTTGAATCATGCTTCCTTAACACATTTTCACAGGATCTATCAGATTTTTTGAGTAGTAGAAGAAATTTTTGCACTTGGTGAAAAAAAAAAAAGACCAAAGATTGATCATAAAATCTAGTTGAATAAAAAAGTTGTAATTAATCTGACCAGATTACGTGCATTCTTTACATATGAAGGGTCCCCACAGTCAGCCAGCTGTGGAATTTCTCTCTTCTTGCTGCATATGCTGGTACTATTTTCTTTCTTCTTATTTCTCCCCTTCCTTTACATTACCATTGTTTGGATGTATTGTGTTTTACTGTTGTCTGTTAATATTTTCCCTCTTGTATTACTCTCTACCATAGCAGTCTTTGACAGCAGTGATGGGAAAAGCAGAGGAAGGAATAGGTGAGAAAGAGTGAGAGGCTGGGAGAAAAATAATCTGTAATGGAACCTTCCATCCTGTTTTAATTGACTCACAGGAATAAAGAAAGGAAGCTTATGTTATACCTACTCTTAATTCTTAATTCACTTCTGTTTCCTGCCTCAGTATCCCAAGAGCCCCTAATCCTCTCACATTTTTTCCGACCCTGTGTTTGCTCTTTGTATCCTGGTCTCAAATAGAGGTTTGATGTTTTCTTCCTGCATCTTAATCTCATATTTTTGTTTTCCTCCAAGGGAAATAATTATGATTCTAAATGATTAGTAGCAGTAAGTTAGGCTATCCCTGTTATGGAGATGGATATTTAAGTAGACACTGCCAATACTTACTTTCCTTGCTTTCTTTTTCTTCCTTCTGTTTTCTAACCACCACACTATGTTTGGATTGAAAGACTTTTATTAACATGAATTATTACATTATGCATATGCTGCTACATCTTATTCTGTTATTCTGATCCCTAAGATGACTTTGTATAGAAGTCTTGGACTCCCTTGTGTATTGATTTTTAACTCAAGGACAACTGTATAGGGTGTACTCATTGATACCTTAATGCATTGCATGCACCTACTTAGGAATATGTCATATCCCAGAGAAAGTTCTAATACTTGGCAATAAGACAGGGATTTCAGAAACAGAATTTCAAAGGGCATGTAGGGCGGCCACCCTTTTATCTCATTTCCTGTTGTACAGAGGAGAGCCAAGCCAAGCATGTTCCAAGCAGAAATAATCATTCTTACTGTTGAATAAAATTGAAATTGTATTCCTTTATCTTTTATTTTACAGCTGTTTGGTTTTGTGGGATAAAAACTTGTCAGAGGTATTTGGTATTTCTTAGGTTTCACTATAACAGTAAAAAATCTTTGAGTCTAAAAAGTACACAGTACACATCTATTATAGATGAACAGTGCTATTAATATCCACTCTCTCCATGTACACATTTTCTTTCTGTTTTTTACCCTTAAGATTTTGAGTCTCTTAACTTTTAACCTCTTTTCCTCTATTGAGAAATTGTTTTGTTAAAGTCAGACTATTTAAGCAGTCTGATATTTTTAAATATTGGTAGGATGCTCATGATGGTTATTTTGTAAATGTGTTTTGCTTCCTGTTTTTCTCCCCAGCCCTTTCATTGTTTCACTTTTACTGTAATTTCAGATCCTCTTCTCCTTAGTCAAGTAAGCTGAAAAATGCTGTTATAAAACTATACATGTTGTTATGGTGATACGGTTTATGAACATACAGCTTATCTTCGTTCTCATTCAAGGTTTTAAGACGTACTCTATAATGATCCTCATTGGAATGCTATAAAAATAAGAGATGTATACCACATATTCCATAGATTCATTTTTTCTAGCATTTTCCTGTCTAGGAATACAGGCAATAAATAAGTATATAAAGATATTGACTTGGTTTTAACAGTGACAGTATTATTAAAGAGCAAGTAAAGATTTAAATTGCCTATCACATAATGTTCACTAAATATTTAAGGATGAATGGAGTAAGTTTAGGTGGTTGATGATTTAAGGAAGCTGTAGGAACTACAATTAACAATGCTGAGGAGAAGAATCACTAACAGGTTAAAATTAATGAGAGACTATAAAGAACCAAATTCTATCATAGTTTTTTGTAAGGAATAGGTATCATTTCTTAAGAACCTACTCTATGTTAGACATTGTTTTACATTTATTACATTTAGTATACACTCTTCCCAAAGATCCTGCAAAATAGACATTTTAATGTAAAGAAATTAATGTTCAAAGAAGGTAAATAAGTTGACCAAAGTCATAGCTAATTAATAGTCTAGCTCAGACTTTAAACTCAGAGACTTATACTTTCGATATATATATATATATATATATATATATATAATTGATTTTAGACTTAAAAAACAACAAAAACAAAGACAACTATTATCATGAAGTGATTAAACATTTGAGTATCTGTTAGAGCCCAGTTACATCTTAGGTTGTTGCATAGTTTTTCTTTAGTTCGCAATTTTTCTTTTGAAGAAAATTCATATCCACATACATTTTTAAGCTGCGATGGCATATTATGTAGGCAGTCTTCAGGGTTTTTTTTTCTATCATAACTAAATATGTAGGCTAGCAAGTCTTTTTTTTTAAGTTATTTTTTTTAATGTTTATTTTTGAGAGAGAGAGAGAGAGCCAGGGAGGGGAAGAGACACAGGGAGATGGACAGGCTCTGCGCTCTTAGCAGAGAGCCCAATGCAGGGCTTGATCCCATGAACTGTGAGATCGACCTGAGCCCGAGTTGGAAGCTCACCTGACTGAGCCACACAGGCGCTTCAGCAAGTCTATGTTTTAATTATCTATAAATAATTTAAGTGATTTCATTTACAATTATTCTTTTGTCTAATGTTGGTAAAGGAATTATATATTGATTTAGCCCTTAGTATATCAGGAAAAATAGTCATTGGTATCATCATCATTTTTTATATTTTTGAGAAACAACAAACAAGGGATAGTGGGCAGTTAACTTTATTAGGATTTGTAATAAATGTTGAAACCTAGCAAACAAATTTTTATTTTGTGTTTTCCTGAAATGAGTAATGAATATCCTCTGAAAGCAAGTAGCTGCTCATCAGCTTCTATACACAATCCTGGAACTATCCATCCTATAAATAAAGATTCCAGATATCATATGCATCTTCAAATGATAATAGCTTATCATTATATCTGGTTCTTATCTTGAGCTTATAACATCAAAATGTAATAACATTGAAAACCTCGACATCTCATCATATTCTTAAAGAGAAGTCATCCATTTTCTTTCCTCCATAATTGTAAAATATTTTCATTTTTATGTCTATAAACGCTACTTAGAAGTACAAATCCAATAAAGTTTTCATTTCTGTATCTATTTCTTTCATCTGTTTCCTTCCTGACCCCTTTGCATACGCATCTACCTTAGTAATTTGTTGACTTACAAACTGTGTTAAGTAACTTTCAGTGCACAAAAACCATAAAGGATGAAAGAGCACTGCTGTATGTCCTGTTAGCAAAATGAGATGTTCCAAATTCTTGTTGCAAAATATTCTGTGATGAAGACCTTCCCATTGAGTCACTAACTGGATAGGAATGTCATATTTGGTGTTCTTAAAAATTCATTGTTGGGTCGCCTGGGTGGCTTATTTGGTTAAGCGTCTGACTCAGCTC
Organism: Paguma larvata; assembly: GCA_030068075.1. NCBI lineage: Eukaryota > Metazoa > Chordata > Mammalia > Carnivora > Viverridae > Paguma > Paguma larvata. Next base: position 94,766,225 of record CM057826.1, on the reverse strand, counting down.
AGGTCATGATGTTGCAATTCCGTGGGTTCAAGCCCCACATTGGACTCTGTGCTGACAGCTCAGAGTCTGGAGCCTGCTTCAGATTCTGTCTCTCACTGTGCCCCTCTCCCTCTCACACTTTGTCTCCCTCTCTCTCTCAAATATAAATAAATGTTAAAAAAATTTTTTTTTGCAAACTGGTGCAGCTGCTCTGGAAAACAGTGTGGAGGTTCTTCAAAAAATTAAAAATAGAACAACCTATGACCCAGCAATAGCGCTACTAGGAATTTATCCAAGGGGTACAGGAGTGCTGATTCATAGGGGCACATGTACCCTAATGTTTATAGCAGCACTTTCAAAAATAGCCAAATTATGGAAAGAGCCTAACTGTCCATCAGCTGATGAATGGATAAAGAAGATGTGGTTTTTATATACAATGGAATACTACTTGGTGATTAGAAAGGGTGAAATAAGTCAGAGGACAGATTATCATATGTTTTCACTCATATTTGGATCTTGAGGAACTTAACAGAAGACCATGGGAGAAGGGACAGGGAAAAAAATGGTTACAAACAGAAAGGGAGGTAGGCAAACCGTAAGAGACTCTTAAATATAGGGAACAAATTGAAGGTGGATAGTGGGGGTAGGGGAGAGGATAAAATGGGTGATGGGCACTGAGGAGGGCACTTGTTGGGATGAGCACTGGGTGTTATATGTAAGAGATGAACCTTAGGAATCTACCCCAAAAACCAAGAGCACATCTTACACACTGTATGTAGGCCAATTTGAAAATAAATTATATTAAGAAAATAATAAGTTAAACCAACACAGAAGCAAGAATTGTATTATTAATTGTTGGGTCAATCGTAGCAATAATTAATAATTAAACCCAAAGATTAAGAACTAAAAAAATTTTTAAAGAAAATAAAAATAAAAAATTAACTGTATACTCATCATTTGTAAGTTTGAGAAAATATTATCTCTTTGAGTAATCTGAAAATTCATGGTCTGAAATTTTGCTTGCATCAGTCAAGGAAAATAATAATTGATTTCACCATCATCATGGTCTAGAGTGCTGTTAGTTTCTTTGCATTAATCTTTCAATTTGTCTAATTGTGAAACTCTTCTGTCAGTTTTCATATATTTGCCAATATGGGCAGAAAACGAAAAATTCAGAACTTTCAACTATGTTTAGCTTTCATTAAAAGCTTTTGTCAGTGAAAACTACCAACCTCCCCTCCCTCCTGCAAAAATGGTGCCTCTGTACTTCTCTTACACTTTCTTTCAAAGATATAATAGCGTGGGCAACACAATTAGAAAACTGAATTATGCTGTTACATTGATGATTTATTTCACTACCAGATCATTCTTCTAGGTGATTCCATTATTTCATTTTCTTATGATTTTATCTCTTAGTATAAGTGATGAATAATGATTAAATAACTCCTAGAATAATGAAATATCAAAATACTCAAGATAAAGGAAAATAAGATCCCTAAGATACGATAATGCAGTTTCCATTTCTTTTTTTTTTTAATTTTTTTAATGTTTGTTTAAGAGAGAGAGAGAGAGACAGATCATGAGTGGGAGAGGTGTAGAGAGAGAGAGACACAGAATCTGAAAAAGGCTCTAGCCTCCAAGCTGTCAGCACAGAGCCCGACACGGGGACTCGAACTTACAAGCTGTGCGATCATGACCTGAGCCGGAGTCGGATGCTTAACTGACTGAGCCACCCAGGCACCCCTGCAGTTTCCATTTTTAAAGGAATCACTATACTATATCTTCAGTTTATACAAGTGTCAAATCCATATAGAAATTGCAAGATAGAGTGAAATTTATTCTGTTAAAAAAATGAATATTTTGTTCTTCAGAAGTTTTCTAAGTTCTTTTTCCTTGGAAGATACGAAATACCAGTACTGCCAATAAATTTCAAAGAAGAAACTCAAAAACTAAAGCTGGGTCTAAAAGATCCTTCTATGCAAGGTTAAACAGATCCTTATATACAAAGATTAATATAACTTTGTTCCTTTATTTTATAACCGAACACAAACTAGGTTGTATTTCCTTCTCCTATCTCAAGTGAAAGGGTTAGCCATTGTAATTCCAAAATAATAATAATTTGACCAAATGAGGCATTCGTCTTAAAGATCAAAGCACATATCGTTAAACTACTAGTCCATTTATCTTTATCCAATGCGGTGAAATTTTGCATTAAAAAATAGATGTATAAAGTATAAAAGTTGATATATAAAAATCATTTATAAAGTATATGATATTTGCCTATTGAAAATAGTTTAATTTTTTTACATAGGAAAAGGGTGCCTATAATGGGATCCCACCATAACAAGCATTTAACAATAGAACCACACTTTATAAATCATGATCTGAGAAATTATCAAAAACCAAAGTGAAGTCAAGGGGATCAGTGCCCTACATGTAGTAATGTTTACCTTTGGCCTCAAGCAGACATGTGAAAAGATGTGTGAAGTGAAGAAATGCTAGTAAATTCCAGACATGAAGGCATTTTCCAAAAATACCTTTGCTTCTGTCTAGTGCTTTTTGCTAGTTTTTTATGGAATAAAAACCCAGACTAATTTGTGATTAACATTAGTGTATGACACTGCAGACAGAAGTCAAATAGGTATATAATTTAAACAGATTTTGTTAGTGATATTCTTGAAAAAAGGGTTGGGAAGTTTTGAAGCCCTGGAAAGTATTTTTTCCCTCCTCATAAATGGTGTATTTTGGGAAAAAGTGTAAATATATGCAATATAGTAGTGGGAGAGGATGAGGAAGGCAGGGTTGCTGTATATCTAGGGACAGAAAAAAATCAGATATTTAAAAGGGCAGGTGAAGAAGCAGGAGTAAGGGAAAGTGTTCACAGAAAATACAGGAACCTGGTCTAGCTCTGTCCTTTGAAGGAAGAGATGTGCCTGGGCACATCATGGTTAAACTGATGAAAACCAAAAATTAGGAGAAAAACTTGAAAGCAGTCAGAAAAGATACGTTACATAGAAGGAACAACAATTTGAACTATCAAGATCTTAACAAATAATGGAGGCTAGAAGACTGTGGAGCCACCTCTTTAAAGTACTGAAAGAAAAAAAGCCTGTCACCTATATACCTGATAGAAATATCTTTCAAGAATAAAGATATTATAAACCTGCTGCCATACCGATATAAACCTGCTGCCATGGAATGTAGGCTCTGGGGGGTGCCGGGGTGGCTCAGTCAGTTAAGCATCTTACTTTGGCTCAGGTCATGATATTGCGGTTCGTGGGTTCCAGCCCCAGGTCAGGCTCTGTGCTGACAGCTCAGAGCCTGGAGCCTGCTTCAGATCCTTCGTCTCTGTCTTTCTCTGCCCCTCCCCTGCTCTCAATCTCTCTTTCTCTCTCTCTTTCTCTCTCTCTCTCTCCAAAATAAGTAAACATTGAAAAAAATTTAAAAAGAAAAAAGAATGTAGGCTCTGGCGGAGCTCCTGGGGTTGAGTGTCTGTCTAACTCGAGCTCTGCTCAACTCATGATCTCGCGAGATGTGAGATCAAGCCCCACGTCGGGCTCTGTGCTGACAGCAAGGAGCGTCCTTGGAATTCTCCTTTTCTCCTCTGTCTCTCTCTGCCCCTCCCCTGCTTGCTTGCTCTCAATATAAATAAAACATTAAAAAAATTGTAGGCTCTGGAGACAGAATCTTGGATTTGAATTTCAGCTTGGACACCTCTGGTGATCATGGATGAATTACATAAATTCTCTAAAGTTCAATTTCCTTATGTGTTTTACTAACATATACTTTATTGGGATAATACCTAAATTAGTAAGTAATTGAGAAAAATGAGAGAATGCTTTTTAAGCATTTAGTACGTGCTTGGCATATGTTAAGTTGTTAGAAAATGTTATCATTTATTCATATGTATTTTTAGCAAGTATAGCCAACCTTTATGAAATTTCATGCTTTCTATTTTTATCTTTTTTCCCCCAGCCTTAGAGAGGTTGGCTATATCTTGAAAAAGGAAGAAACCACTGACAATATTGTAAACGAGAAATCACTTTTGCTGCTACTTTGACATGTACAAAGACAAGATTTAGGAAGCTCTCATTGTCAGAGAAAATTCTTATAAATAATGCTTTACCTTTATCTGCATTGCTGTAGGCAGAAATATAGGGCTTTGTTCTGATAATTAATTTTTACTGAATTTATTACATAAGACAATCCCTGGTAGAAATGAACTCCTTGTTTTAGATGCCGTGATTATTGAAGATATAACCCTTTGGATCACTAGGAAGATCTGCAGTTGATCCCCAAATGTATTTTAGTAAAGTCCGAATGGACATCATATTTTCATAATTTTATTTTAGTTTCCTTGTTGTTTCATATTCTTCATTTGAAGAGTTTTTAGGCTTTTAGAGAGTTTTCAAAATAATGATGTCACTTAAGTTTAGACCATAAATTGTGTTTTCTATTACAGTAATAAATGATATCTATTATTTATGCTACTTTCACATTACTTCCATGAGATCTATAAAAAACCTGATGGTCCTTTTTTTTTTTTTTTCCAATTTTAAAGAGAGTGAGAGCAAGCAGGCGAGAAGGGCAGAGGGATAGACAACCTTAAGCAGGCTCCATGCTAAGCATGAACCCTGTCCTGGGGCTTGATTCCATGATTCTGGGATCGTGACCTGAGCCAAAATCAAGAGTTGGATGCTCAACCGACTGAGCCACACAGGTGCCCCTGTTTTTTTGCTTTGTTTTTTTTTTTTAATGTTTCTTCATTTTTGAGAGAGAGACAGAGACAGAGCATGAGTGGGGGAAAGGGAGACACAGAATTCAAAGCAGGCTCCAGGCTCTGAGCTGTCAGCACAGAGCCCGACGCAGGGCTTGAACTCTTGAACCATGAGACCATGACCTGAGGTGAAGTCAGAAGCTTAACCGATTGAGCCGCCCAGGTGCCCCTGTGTTCCTTCTTTTTTGATAAGATTTCAGTAATTTTGTTTTACCTTCTCTGTATTTATAATGTAATGAATGGCTAAGTGTGAGTGTTTTGATGCTAGACCTGAAATATAGTCACAAATCTGCCAATTATTAACTCTATGACCTTATCTAAGGTACATGTAAAACTACACCTTAGTTTCCTCATCTCTTATGAAGATTAAATAGGATTATATATGTAAAACACTGTAAGATCCAAATATTACTTTTTATATTACTGCATTTAAAAAGACTTGAGTTGTTAATATTAATTTTTTCTGTATATTTACCTGACCATCATTCATTCATTCAACATACAGTTATTAAGTAACAGGCTCAGTGGCCTAGTACCAGGTTTTTTCCTCTTGAATTTATATTTAGGTTGTACTAAGTGCTGCAAAGAAACACTGCCTTGTTTTTTCTTGCACAAATTCCAGGAGAAAAAGGTATTTGGCATAGAAGTTATTCAGTTGATCCATTTATTAGTATATTTTAAATTTTCACCTTTATTCAGATGAAACGTTACTAATCTTTAGGATACAACTAACTGTTTTATAGCAGTGTTACTCACACTTTGATCTGTGTACCAGTGCTAATCCATAATGAGATAATTACAGAATTTGAGAGTCAAGTATAAATTTATTATCGCACAGTTTTGGTGGGTTAAGGATACTAACATGGCTTAACTGGGTGTCTCTAGATCATGGGGTTGCAGTCAAGCTGTTGGCTAGGGCTGCAGTCTTATCTGAAGGCTTGACTGGAAAAGTTTCCACTTCCAAGCTCACTCACATCGACCTTCTGTCAGAGCTGCCACACAAGGCAGCTGGCTTCCCCAGAGTGGGTAATCCAGGTTGAGAATGAGAGCGTCCAAGATGAAAGTCACATTTTTTGTAACCCATTTTCGTATATCATGTCCCATCCCTTCTGCTGTATTCTATTTGTAAGAAGTGAGTCACTTAATTACGTATTATGGTATTCATTTGTTGTACCTTTTTCTTTATTTTCTAGTATCTATGAAGTATTTTTAAAGGTAACTTGGTAGCACTAAGAAATGCATATTTCATTTGTAGATTAAATTTTGTTTCTTAGTATATCTGGCATTATGGAAATGAATAATTCATATGCTGGATGCTGTTGTCAACATTTGACCGGTTGTCATAATGCTATACTACAGGCAGATTTAATAAGAGGATCAGAATTAGCTATAATAACTTATTGGTGTTGGGAATGTGGTTTTGGCAAAAATATTAACTGAGGAGGTTTTGCAAATATGATAAAGCTATTATGGTTTAAAAATTTGAAATCTGAGAAATTTAAGCTCTTAATTTTAATAATGATGAATACTTTAACCTTTTAAAAATTGTAGTCACATTGTGAGAATCTAGATTTTAAATCCCAAAACTAGGTTGCCATTATTCTTAGCTTCAAGCCTTTGAGTAAAGGAGGTAACAAGCTATGTGGTTCTAATCTCTGCTTAAAAAAGTGAATTTCAGAGTCTACTTTGACTCCTACCCCTTTAAGGCCTGATCAGGAAGAAAAAGCATTTCCAACAAATACTAGATTAGAAATTAAAAAAAAATTTTTTTCCATTCAGCAACCAAAACATGAAATTCATTTTCCTTTTCTAAGTAAAATTATGGTGTCCTCCAGAGACTGAGATGCGTCTTGCTTACCTTTGAAGGTTATATAATACAAGTGAATTTTTAGATTGAAGAATTAGATTAAGGGATTAAAATAATCCGATAATATAAACATTTACCATATATTTGCATTTTTAAAATGTATATGTCCTAAAGTAGAGTTCTAGAGGTTACTTTGGGAATATTCTGGGATTTAATTTAAAATTTTACTCTGAAAGAGGCGCCTGGTTGGCTAGTCAATTGAGCGTCCAACTTCAGCTCAAGTCATGAACTCACAGTTTGTGAGTTCAAGCCGCACCTTGGGCTCACTGCTGTCAGCCTGTCAGCGCAGACCCCACTTTGGAACTTCCGTACCCCCTCTCTGCCTCTCCTCTGGCATTTGTTCTCCCCAAAATAAATAATGTAAAGAAATTTTTTTAAGAGTTTAAAAAAAATAAATAAAATTTTACTCTGAAACTTGCTTATTCTTAGAAGTTTATTAATGTAATTTTTTACATGAAAAATACTTGTCAAGCTTCATTAATAGATAGCATTTCTGTACATATTATAGACAGTTTATATGTGACTTTAATCAGTCATGCCAAGCCTATGATGAGAGTTTATTCATACAATTAAGTATGAGATTAAGTTAAGTATTGGATGATTAATGTTGAAATTTCATATGTGTCTACACTTGGTTATCTTAATATTGTATTCATTGACTTGAAGTAAACTGAAATGTAAGTCCTAGTACCTTGATTTGAATATTAGCATCATGTCAGTGGTAAAACCTTAAAAACCATAAAGAGTAGTCTCTTGTTAGTTCACTAAATTGCACAAGATCCCAGAGGTGGGTGCCATTTGTTCTTTCGACTTCCCTAAACTTAGGTGGCACTGGGTGTGTGTGTGTGCGCACGCGCGCGCGCGTGTGTGTCTGTGTGATATTTTTCTCACTTGTCATTTATTTAGTAATGAAGATTTTTCTTGTTTTTTTTCTATGATTTCTCAATCAATTACATGCTCATATTTGCAGCCACATTTGATCACATTTTAGAGAAATAAGTCAGAATGAAAGTGAGAGGAGAGAAGCCACATTTGTTGCATGCTTACTTACGATGTGTTTACCTTGCAAGAGTCCCTTACATTTCACACACTTAATCATCAACAAACCCCTGGAAATAAGTTTCACAGAACAGGATACCAAAATTCATAGACTTTGAAATCATATAAATTTCTCGAGAAGACACAGCTATTTAAGTTTTAGAGTTTAAATTTCAGTCCAGGTCGATCTGGCTTGAAAGCATATACTTTTTGCACTGTATCAAAATACCTCTTAGCACTGAACTCTTTTCATTAAGTCTACTGTACATTAAAATGAGCAATTTATTTAGATCTCATTAAGAAAAAAATAAATATCAGTCTGGACTGCCTTTTCCTTTTATTAACAAGAGTTAATAGCGCTCGTTAGCTAAAATAAATCACTTATTGTACAACAGATGATAGTTTAGTAAGTTGTTCTAGGTCAGTGTTTTGCAGTTTTTTCTAACCTGTACTCCCTTTCACAGACCTTACTTTTTAATCTTATTTGAAGCTTCAAAACAATGATCACTAACAAATAATTATTTCTCCTTCCCCTCCAGTTATAGCATATAACTCTGGGAAGGGATGAGAGATCATCTCATCAATTGAGAATAATTATTTTTGCTGATTTGGATATAAATTCCAGATACTGTTGTTTGGTATCAGCTATTCTTCTGTATCCTCTTTGTTTAAATATACTTTTATAACATTGTGTTAATAATCGTTAACAAATGGATTGTTGCTATTTTAAAATAAAAGTCCTTTTAACAATATGATCTAGGGGCACCTGGGTGGCTCAGTTGGTTAAGCATGCGACTTCAGCTCAGGTCATGATCTCACGGTCTGTGGGTTCGAGCCCCTCGTCGGGCTCTGTGCTGATGGCTCAGAGCCTGGAGCCTGCTTCGGGTTCTGTACCTCTCTCTCTCTCTGCCCTTCCGCCACTCACGCTCTGTCTCTATGTCTCTCAAAAATAAATAAACGTTAAAGTATGATCTAAAAGAAGTCAGGTTATATGGAGTTTTTGATTTATCAGGGTGAGGGGAAAGTATGTGTGTGTGTTTTAAATCATTTTGGGTTAATTACTCCAAATATCCCAACTTCTCACCGATGTTATTTCCCCATGTTTGGCAAACCTTGGAATAGTATTTTCTGGGCGGTTAGTTTTTGTTTATGGTTTTCAGGCATATATAAGATCAGGAAGAAAACATAACAAGAATGATTTTCAGAGCCTGGCTTCATACAGAAACCACCTTTTAAAATTCATCAGTAGTAACAACTATTTGGTTGCACAACAATGTGAATGTATTTAACACTACTAACCTGTAAACGTACAAAATGCTAAAGATGATAAATTTTATATGTTTATTTTTACAATTAAAATAAAATTTAAAAAACATAAAATATAGCAAATAGTTGTTATCTGAAACTGCTAGTGCAGTCTTGGAGTTGATAGCAATTTCAGTACATACCACTGTTCCCTCAGATACTTCTAAGTAGTTCGAATCGAAGAAGGTAAGATCACTGCTAACTTTCCCTTTTCTTTTTTTTTTTTTAATTTTTTTTTATGTTTTTATTTATTTTTGAGAGCAGGAGAGACAAAGCATGAGTGGGGGAAGGTCAGAGAGAGGGAGACACAGAATCTGAAGCAGGCTTCAGGGTCTGAGCCATCAGCACAGAGCCCGACGTGGGGCTCGAACTCACAGACCACGAGATCATGACCTGAGCCGAAGGCGGCCACTTAACCGACTGAGCCACCAACTTTGCCTTTTCTGTAGGCTGCCTATTTATTCTTTTACGTTAGTGATAGAATATATATGATGAAATTCTAGTGGAGCTCCACAGCATTCATAGAACAAAGATTTAAGGAAAATTTCGAGGTTTTACTTAAGATATCATTTGAAGAATATTATGGTGCTACAATGTTTTACATTGAAGAATATTATGGTGCTACACCTGTGGTAGACTAATTAGAGCTATAGGAAGCCTAAAAAATCAGCAGCGATGGATTAAGAAATAATATTGAGAATAATATCAAGAAAACACTTTAAAATGTAGCAGGGGGGTAACTGAAAGGATAATTTTTCCAGGATAGGAAAATAAAATAATACTTCATACAACTTTTTCTGCTGTTAAATATTTTCCTTCCTATAATGTAGGATGTAACATATTATTTTTTTAAATGTTTATTTATTTATTTTGAGAGAGAGAGAGAGAGATTGCAAGCTGGGAGGGGCAGAGAGAGAGAGGGGAGGGATAGAGAATCCCAAGCAGGCTCCGTGCCTTGAACGTAGAGCCCCACCTGGGGCTCCATCCCACAAACAGCAAGATCATGACCTAAGCCACAATCAAGAGTTGAACACATAACCAACTGAGCCGCCCACATGTTTCAGAAAGCCATTAAAGTAGTATTAAATCTCGCTTCCCACAAAAATACGGAAAATACTTTGTGATCATTTTTGGGCATCTTTTGTGAATTTCATCTCTGCTGGGAGCTAGCTCTCCCTTTCAATTTATGGATTTCTAAAGAACGTAAGAAAGAATGGGAAGAACAGAGATAACCAGGACTAATGAGAGATTCTAGAAATATGAAAATAAGGGAAATACTAACCAATAAAAACAAAAGTAGGCTCACCACAGGGACATAAATGATAGTACTAAAAGGAACTCATACGAATTCAAATATACTGAAACTTAGTATGTTTTATTAACTCTCCAATAATTTTTCATAGATTTAGATATAATTGGAAAGTATTTAATCAAAGAAATTAAATTTAACAAGACAACTTAATTTCCCAAAGAATAAATATAAACTAGAATCTTTTGATTATTAATGGAACCTAGAAAGTAAGTTCAAACATGTAATTCAAAATATTCTTTTTTAAAAAGTTCTTTAATGTTTATTTTTTAGAGAGAGAGAGACAGAGTACAAGCAGGGGAGGGGCAGAGAAAGAGAGAGACATAGAATCTGAAGCAGGCTCCGTGCTCTGAGCTGTTAGCACAGAACCTGACATGGGGCTTGAACTCATGAACCATGAGATCATGACCTGAACTGAAGTCAGACGCTTAACCAGCTGAGCCACCCAAGCACCTCTAAATTAAAAATATTCTTATATTTTAATATAAGTCCCCAAAGTTTTAATGAATTAATCTTTCAAATACCTTAGGAAAATAAGATTTATAAAATTGAAGATTAACTCATAATAACTGTCCTTACATATTTAATATTGAAATAAGGAAAAACTACAAGTATTTTAAAGTTACTAATTTCGGGGTGCCTGCATGGCTCACTTGGTTAAGTGTATGCCTCTTGGTTTCGGGTCAGGTTATGTATGATCTTGTGGTAAGTGAGTTTGAGCCCCGCGTCAGGCCGAGCTTCATGCTGCTCGGGATTCTCTGTCTCGTTCTCTCCCTGCCCCTCCCCTGTCTCTCTATCTCAAAATTCCGTAAACAGTGAAAAAGGGGTGTCTGACTGGTTCAGTTGGTTGAGTGTCCGACTCTTGATTTCAGTTCAAGTCATGATCTCACAGTTTCGTGAGTTGGAGCCCCGCATCAGGCTCAGTTCTGACAGTGTGGAACTTGCTTGGGATTCTCCCTTCCTCTCTCTTTCTGCCTCTCCCCCACTTACATGCTCTCTCTCTCAAAATAAATAAATAAACAAAAATAAATAACCATTACAAAAGAAATTATAAACTTATTAACTTCAGAAAAGTAGTTTTTCTCATAGTCTTTTAAGAGAACAATGTAACCTTGCTATGTGAATAGAAGAATGAAAAAATGATATAAACTGAGTTCAGTCATTCCACACATTATTTATTAAGCACCTACTCTGTCAAGCCATGTTTGAGGCATTTGGGATATATCAGGTAAAACAAAACCAAAAATCAAAGTACCCTGTCCTATTGGAGCTTCTATATTCACAGGAGAGAGAGACAAAAAGCATAATAAGTATGTAAATTTATGTTTATTGTTATGTTAGGAAATGATAAGGGCTATGAAAAACATGGGGCATTGGAAAGAAGGGGTGAGAGGTGCTAATCAGGTTGAAATTTAAATAAGGAGGTCAGGGTTGCCCCTCACTGAGAAGGTAACATTTTTAAGCAAGACTTGAAAGAGTTTAGTTAATAGGGTATCTAGCCGAAGAATCCTAAAGTGGAAGGGAATAGCCAGGGCAAATGCTTCAAGGTTAGAATGTACTGACCGGATTTGAGGAACAGCAAAGAGACCAGTGTGTTTGGAGAGTAGTGAGCAAGAGGGAGAGTATTAGACAGGTATGTTGGTAGACAGGTAATTGGGATCCACATTCTGTTGGGATTTTCTTTTATTCTGGAGTAGGATGGGGTGCCATTGTACAGTTTTCAGCAGAGGAGTGATTGTGACCTAACTTGTGATTTGGAAGAATCATTTGTGCTACTGTGTTGATAATTGATTGCATGGATGGCGGAAATAGACTATTTAAGAGGCTATTACATTAATCCAGGCAAGAGTTAAAGGTGGTTCAAACTAGAGTGAAAGCAATTTCAGGGTACATTTTGAAAGCAGAGTCCACAGTATCTGCTGACATTTTGGATGTGTGGCGTATGAGAAAGAGGGAGGTCAAGTATAACTACGAGATTCTTTTCATGAGCCATTGGAAGGGATTGGAGTTGCCTTGAACTGGTATGAGGAAGGCTGCATGCAAGTGGAACTGGTTGGAGGGATGGAGACAGATGATAAGATCGGTTTGGGACATGTTAAACTTAGGATGCCAGACAGGCATTTGGACTACAGCTATAAACTTGGAACTTCTTAACATGTAGAAGATACTAAACTATCCTCGTGAAACTAGGCTTGGTAATTGGGCATCAGTAAGACAGGAAGGAAGCTGAAAACTAATTTTACCTGTCTCACAACTTTGCCTGATGCCAGCATTGCTGATAATAACCCGGTTCTTCTGACCCAATTAGGGGCCAAACACAATTCTTCTCAGAGTGTTTGGGTCAAGTGATATATTCCTTGTGAAATAGTAGATATTCAATAAATGTTCTTGTTCCTTTTACACATTTCATCTTTTAAAGGAGAAGGCAGCTTATATATAGGATTTGTGCATTCAGCCTGTTCAATCTTCACTAATGTTGGTTTGGGAAAATAGGAGTGAATTACATTCACCAGCTTTATTAGAAAATAAAAAGTAATTGGATTACTAAAACAGAAGACAAAATATAGGGTGATATTAGGCTGAATGTGATACTTGAAGAGAAAAATCAAATGATAAAAACAGAAAACTAGCCTATATTCCCTTGGGCACTGGGAAACACAGCACCAGTGGTTCCTATACTTGGGGGCACACTGGAATAACCTGGGCATGAGTTGAGAATACCGATATCTAGTTCCTTCTCTCAGACCTTCAATTTATTTATCTTCATGTGAAATCAAAACACACAGACAAAAAAAACAACCTGAATAAAAAAGATACAACTTGAAAAAAAAAACAAAACAACCTGAACTCATAGATGCAGAGAACAGATTGGTGGCTGCTAGAGCTGGGGTGGGAATAGGCAAAACGGACGGGTAAAGGTGGTCAAAAGGTACAAATTTCCAGTTATAAAATGAGTAGGTCATGAGGGTATAATGTGCAGAATGGTGACTATAGTTTAATACTGTATCGTATATTTGAAAGTTGCTAAGAGATTAGATCTTAAAAGTTCTCATCACAAGAAAATTGTGTAAGTATGTGTGGTGATGGATGTCAACTTAAAAAAAAAAAAAAAGAAAAAAAAGTCCTCAAGCAGCATAAAGTAAATGAGCCCTGTCTAAATCATGCAAATAAGGAATCACTGGCATAATTTGTTATTTAGATTCATGACAGTTGTTCACCTGGTCATTTCTTTATACCATACATGATCCCCAGACTGGAAGCAGCTGTGATGTTATGGCAGCTGCATTAGACTTGGAGTAAGAAGACTTGGATTCACATCGCAGTTCCTTTGCTTATTAGCAGACTTATGATGGCCAATTCACTGAACCTTCCTGAAACTCCAATTTCTATCTCCTTATCATGAGAATAACCAAATCTGTCTTGCATGGTTTTTATGTTTTTAAAAAGCTAATAAATATGAAAGTAAATTATAAAGAACTATTTAAAGATATTAAAGAATTATTATTTGGGGTGTCTGGCTGGCTTAGTCGGTAGAGCACGTGACTCTTGGTCTCAGGGTCATGAGTTCAAGCCTCATGTTGGGCATGGAGTTTACTTAAAAATTAAAAAAATTATTTGAGCAGATTTTTTTTAACCTTAGAAGTGACATAACATTGTAAAATGTACTAATTTCCCAGAAGTGAATAGATTATTGTCTTCTCTGTATTTTTTCACTGCCTTAAGAAATGGAGCCCTGGGGGTGCCTGCAAGGCTCTGTCGGTTGGGTGTCTGACTCTTGGTTTCGGCTTACGTCATGATGTGGTTTGTGAGTTTGAGCCCCATGTTAGGCTCTGCACTGATAGCAGGGAAACTGTTTAGGATTCTTTCTCTCCTCTCTCTCTGGCCCTCCCCTGCTCCCTCTCTCTCTCAAACTCTCTCAAAATAAATAAATAAACATTAAAAAAAATTGGAGCTCTGTATGCAGTGTATAATAAATGCTATTGAACTTAACATGTTTAGTAGATAAAATGTTATTTCTTATTTGTTTCCTATATAGTATGTTAATATGTGAAAAACATGAAATTTGGATTCAAGTCTGGGTTTCAACACAGATATTGTCACTTATTAGCAAATTTGTATCAGTAGGTATGTTCTAAGCCTCCGGTGTCTTCTCTCTTTATATTGGGGGTAATAAAATTTACCTTTCAGAGCAAGGCTACTGTGTGAGATTCAAGCGTGAAGTGACTAGCATAGTGTTTGGCACAAAACTTGCAGGAAATGTTAATTCTTTTCTTCCTTCTGAGAGTACAATATTCTTGGGATAGTAATTTTAAAATCTGAGTAATCATATCTTGGGGCTACTAGGTGGCTCAGTTGGTTGAGAGTTGACTGATTCCACTCAAGTCATGATCTCACAGTTCATGAGTTCAAGCCCTGCATCAGGCTCCGTCCCGATAGTGCAGAACTTGATTGGGATCCTCTCTCCTCACTCTCTGCGCCTCCCCAACTCATGCTCGCTCTCTCTCAAAATAAATTAATAAATAAACATTTAAAAAATAATTTCTCGGGGCGCCTGAGTGGCTCAGTTGGTTAAGTGGCCGACTTCGGCTCAGGTCATGATCGCACGGTCTGTGAGTTCGAGCCCCACGTCGGGCTCTGTGCTGACGGCTCAGAGCCTGGAGCCTGCTTCGGATTCTGTATCTCCCTCTCTCTCTGCCCTTCTCCTGCTCATACTCTGTCTCTATGTCTCTCAAAAATAAATAAATGTTAAAAAAAATTAAAAAAAAACTTCTCAATGGCTAAAATTTCTTGAATTCTTAAATGTTTTTGTTTTGCTTATTCTTTATCATTTTAACTTTTAAGTGTCCACCTCCTCACCATGAATGCTTTGAAAAGCAGTGTCTATTTTGTATGCTTTTTCAGATAATAAAAAAAGCTTTAAGTTTACACCATGGATAGCACCAAGGAGAAGAATGACAATCACAAAGATGAGCTTCTGTTTAGGATGGGACTTAATGATAATAAAGCTGGAATGGAAGGATTAGATAAAGAGAAGATTAACAAAATCATAATGGATGCCACAAAGGTATGTTTCTTGTTTCTTTTGATATCATTAATTTAGTAGCTTTTTAACTTTCTGTTTAAAAGAAAATCAGTAAGTTGCAGATATTTTTATTGTAATTTTTAATATTTTAATGTATCTTGTTACAACAAATGGGTATGGAATAATCGCCCTTCTGTCCTGTTGCTCTTTCTCTTGCTGTCCCGTTTTCTGCTTCATGTACACATAATATGCATGTGTTTCATTAATGTAACTTGGAGGTCTTTCCATATGAGTAAAGATCTCCATTCTTACGCCTGCATGTGTGGATATAATTCATTGAACCAGGCAGAATGTTTACTTATGAACCTGTACATCATTTCTAGTCGTTTGTTTTTACAAATAATACTACAGTGAATAACCTTGTATTTATAAGATTCTAGAAGTAGAATTATTCCACCAAATACAGATAACAAAAAAGGATATATGCATGTGGAATTTTTTTAAATGTTTATTTATTTATTTGGTAAGAGAGCGCAACTGAGGGAGAGGCAGAGAGAAGAGAGAGAGAGAATCTCAAACTCTGCTGACAGCGCAGAGCCCAACATGGGACTCGAACTCCCTAACCGCGAGGTCATGACCTGAGCCCAAATCCAGAGTCAGATGCTTAACTGACTGTGCCACCCAGGTGCCCTGCATATGAAATTTTTCTGAATTGCCCAATTGCCCTCCATAGTGGTTGTATCAGTTTATTTTCACTGTCAATATATGTGCAACTGTACCAGCACAGTGTGTTACTAAGTTTTTGGATTTTCCTATCTACAGAATGTAATGTGGAATTTGCACACTACAAATTTGCATTTCTCCTGTGAAAAGAGAGATGGTGCATCTTTTCACATGTTTCAAAAGCCTCTTGTATTTTTCTTTTTTTACAAACTGTCTCTTCTTGTCATTTGCACAGTTTTCCATTAGATTATTGTATATCTTTGACTTTGCTTATGATACTTTATCCTGTGCAGAAGTTTTCTGTTTGCCTTTTTCTTTAAGTTTATTGATTTTGAGAGAGAACATGTGTGAGCAGTAGAGGGATACAAAGGGAGGGAGACAGAGAATCCCAAGGAGCTTTGTGCTGTTAGCAGGGAGTGAATAGTGAGATCATGACCTGAGCCAAGAACAAGAGCTGGACGCTTACCCAACTAAGCCACCTTGCTTTAATTTTTCATATGTGCTTGAATTAGTCAACTACATATGGCTTTCTCCCAGGTCATAAATCTTTTCTTCTAATGTTTTTCTTTTGTTTTATTTCTATATTATGAAATAAATATCCATGCAGAAAGGTGTAAAATTTAAGAGAATATCCTTATTTTAAATGGGGACCCTGGGTGGCTCAGTCATTTGAGTGTCCGAATTCGGCTCAGGTCATGATCTCACAGTTCATGGGTTCGAGTCCTGCATCAGGCTCTGTGCTGACAGCTCAGAGCCTGGAGCCTGCTTTGGATTCTGTGTTTCCCTCTCTCTCTGCCCCTCCGCCACTCATGCTCTCTCTCTCTCTCAAAAATGAATGAATATTAAAAAAGAAATGCATGCTGATATCTACAGCAACTTACTTTTAAATGGTTTAACCATGAAGAGGGGGAAGAGTGTGTATGTGTGTGTGTGTGTGTGTGTGTGTGTGCACGCGCATGCATGTTTGTGCAAGTGCATATGTTGGAATGGGTGTGTGTGTATTGTGTATTCATAGGAGTTGTGGGAGAAACTAAATGTACTGGGATATTAATATTGGTGAATCTAGGTGAAGACCTCTGGGCATTCTTTGTATTCTTCTTTCAAATGTTGGGACACTGAGGGATTCCATAATAAAAAAATTGAGGGAAAAATAATTTTTTAAATGCATAAAATATAGATACAATTTTAAGAGTAAAAAAATTAAGATGAAGTAATCAAACATAATATATGGACCCTGGCTGGATCTTGGTTGGAACAAATATTTTTGGAACAGTTAAGGGAATTTGAATATGGACAGGGTGGTAGATTATATTAAGAAATTATTGTTAATATTTTTAGCTTTGTAAATGCTATTATAATAACATAGGAAAATGGCCTTGTTTTTAAAGATGCATACTAAAACAGGGTATAGAATGGCTAAATGTCATTATATCTGTAATTTACTATAAAACAGTTCACTTTAAAAAAAATCAGTGAAGGAAATAAGGTGAAATGTTAGTTGTTAAATCTCAGTGATAGTTTTATATATATGTTTATTGTACTAATCTGTATTCTCTGAGACTTTTTTGAAATTTTCATCATAAAACTTTTAAAAAAAGAATTAAAACCTACAACCCTAATTTTCAGGTTAAGAAATAGAATGTTTAAGTCATCCTAGATTTTATTTTTCTTCTCTCTTTTCTGTGTCCCTGTAACACTTATTAAATAGTTCATCCATTTCTTAGTGATCTGCAGTGCTTTTTTCTCTTCCACTGGATTGTTTGTTATTATCACTACAACATGACCTTAATTACAGTATTTTATAGTAAGTCTTGATAACTGCTAGAACAAGTTCTTTTTTTGCTCTTTATTCTTTTGCAAGAGTATGTTAGATATTCTTGAAACTTTGCTCTTTTATGTAAGTTTTATATTATATATGGTTGACCCCTGAACAGTGCGAGGGTTAGGAGCACTGACCCCTCCACCCACAATTGAAAATCCGTGTACAACTTCTGACTCCTCGAAAATTAACTGCTAATAGCCTTCTGTTGACTGGAAGCCTTACCAGTAACATAAACAGTTGATTAACACAAATTTTGTACATTATGTGTATTATATACTGTATTCTTACAATAAAGTAAGCTGGAGGAAAGAAGATGGTAAAGAAATTGTAAGCAAGAAAAAATATATTTACAGTGCTGTACTATATTTATTGAAACAAATCCATATATGAGTTGGCCTGCTACAGTTCAAACCCATGATGTTCAAAGGTCAGCTGTATATACATACAAATCATAGAACTGTATATACATATCATCTGATTGATATGTTATCAATCATATAATATATACCTTACATATATTTTACATATTAAAATATTTTAAAATATTTACATATTTTATATATATATTTCTCTAGTGGGGGGGTTGGGGAGCTCTTGAACAGCACGGACGTGTGGTCTCTCTTCACAACATGGCAGCTGGTTTTTAATAGGCAGGGAGCTGAAGCTGCCAGGTGGGGTAGCGGCTACACCGGACCTGGCACACTGCCACTTCTGCCATACTCTGTTGATTGGTCCAAGCAGTTACAGGGTCCACCCAGATTCAAGGGTAGACCTCTTTATTTTCAATTTCTTTTAATGTTTTTTTTTTTGAGAGAGGAAGAGATACAGAGCGCAAGTAGGGGGGTGGCAGAGAGAGAGGAAGACACAGAATCGAAAGCAAGCTCCAGGCTTGAACACGGGGCTTGAACTCACAGACCATGAGATCATGACCTGAGCTGAAGTCGGCCGCTTAACCAACTGAGCCACTCAGGCACCCAATGCTTTCCGTCTGACACTTTCTTAATGCTTTGTTTGGTTTTCTTACAAAGGGGTCCAAATTTTATGGAAATGAGCTCAAGAAAGAAAAGCAAGTCAACCAACGAATTGAAACTATGATGCAACAAAAAGCTCAAATTACCTGCCAACAGCTAAGGAAAGCACAATTACAGGTATTAATTTAATTGCTAAATAAAGTGAAAGCTGGTGGAATAGTAATTGATAGTTAAAATGCATCATGGTCAAGTCACAACTGAACACAATGTAAAATGTAAATGTTCATTATATTGTACAGCATAAAATTTCACAAATATGCATACTTTGTTAAATATTGCTCTACTCTTTTACATAAAGACCCCATACTGAGGCATTATCACCTCCATTATGCAGAAGGGTAAATGGAACCAATTTAATTAGGGTAAATAACTTGCCTAGCTTCAGAGCTGGGATTTAATCCAAAGTTACAGTTTTAGTCAACTATTTCATGAGAGACTCTCTGACATCTTTTGCAAGGGGAGTGGCAGGAAATATGTTTTATGTTGATTGTTAAATTGTTTCACTTGTTGAGCTTCCTTTAAAAGAAGTTGTATAAATGGGAGGGGATTGAGGAAATCCTAAGGAATCTAGAGGATCTGAGAGAAAGAGAGATTTTCCATGGAAATGTGTTTCTATTCTAGTATCATAAAATTTCCAAATAATAGATTTTCATGTGTGTGCTGTGATGGTAGGAACTATGATTGCTATTCAAGCTGAGGTAACTAACCTCTGTAGTCATGCTCTCAGAGTGTTTATTCAGAACCTAAGTGTTCCCCACTCCATCTGGCCCTCATTAGACTTCTTAAAGGTACAATCATTTTTGTGGCTGCCAAAACATCTTGTTAAAACATGGGTTCATAAATTGAATAGACAAACCTCTGGAGCACCTGGGTGGTTCAGTTGGTTAAGTGTCCAACTCTTGATTTTGGCTCAGGTCCTGATCTCACAGTTTGTGAAATCAAGCCCCACATCAGTCTCCATGCTGCCACTATGGAGCCTGCTTGGGATTCTCTCTCTCCTTCTCTCTCCCACTCATTGTCTCCCTCTATCTCTTTCTCTCTCTCAAATAAATAAATAAAAAGAAAAAAAGTATAGACATTCATGTTATATTCATGTTATATATATATGTTATATGTGTTATATATATGTTATTATGTTATATATAATATATATAATATAATGTTATAAACATTCATGTTATATTAAGTGGAAACTACACAGCCAATCTATGCATTTTGACCATTTTAACAATTGATTTTATGAATTTGGGTTTATTCAACAATTTTTGGGGTAGTAGTCAGGAAATTAAAAAACAATATTTCTGAAACAATCTCCTGAATGTAATCAAAACGGGGATTTTTTTAAAAAAATAAATAAAACATAATGTTGATATAAAATATACTTCTGGAGTTTGGTTTGAAGTTCTTTCAATATTAAAGACTTTTTAAGATCCATTTTAGGGAGGCATTATAAAATAATGGAAAGAGCACAACCTTTAGAGTAACTTGGTTTATAGGGTTAGTGCTAACATTTACCAGCTGTATGACTTAGGGCAGATTACTTCCTCTTACTAAAGTTTAGTTTCGTCATCTACAAAATAGGAATAGTAATGACCATCTCAGAATTATTTTTATCACTAAATGAGTTAACATAGAACTATTGATTCTAATCTGTACACTTGGTCACCATGGTTATAGGACACATTTGATCTACTCAATAAATGTCTCTTCTGTTTTTAAAATTATAGGTAATATCATTAAGCCCTTTCCATATCCCTGGATAAGTACATTACATGAGTACCTCTTTTAATTCTTCCAGTCTTTGGGGATTGGTTTAGTCCCACTTTACAAAAAAGGAAGAATGAGAGGGGTTAACTTGCCCCCTATCGTGTAACTGAAGACCCAGAAGAAGTTCTTTTCTTATCCATGGTCACACATACTAGTTCTGAACTGTGGCAGAAGAGAGATAATATACATGTGAGAGGCTGAGATCAGAACATGGACGTCATTTGGAAGGGAAAGTAGAAAAAAGGAAACATGAATGAGGATTTCAGTAGAAGAAATTTGAGAAAAGCAGGGCGGTGTGCATTTAGTAGATGCAGAGAGAAAAGTGTTTAGACAAGGGTGACTAATGAGAGTAGAGGAAAGTGGAATGTGTGAGTCACTCAGCGAGGAGGTTTCCTTTTGCCAACTGTACTTTTGCTTTAAGCACAGAAAAGATAGTAGATTGCTGGAGGAACTGTCATAAAATTAACATATGAGGCTAAGGAGAGCTTTTTTCTGTTTGGTTTTCTTTCTATTTATTATCTTCTTCCTTTGCAGTACTTACAGGTTAAGATACTTCAAATGCTGCTCCCTTATGCTCAGTCAACTCATATCATAGGTATATTTTCTGAATTAATATAGAGTAGTTTTTAATCTGCCCTTATTTTTATTAGTCTCCACAATTTGTCTACATCTTTTTTTTTTTAATATCACGATGCTATTCTCTAATTTAAAATCGAAGTTCTAGAA
Organism: Paguma larvata; assembly: GCA_030068075.1. Lineage (NCBI taxonomy): Eukaryota > Metazoa > Chordata > Mammalia > Carnivora > Viverridae > Paguma > Paguma larvata. The sequence continues at coordinate 94,744,858 of CM057826.1, read as the reverse complement.
GAAATAGTTGTTTTAAATCTGGATGGTCGAGTGGAGTAATGATGAAAAGTTCCACTTATTAGGTGCCTTACTGCCTGAGATCAGCCTTCTGCAAAATTTTTCTACACATTCCACTTCCTCTTTTTAAACCACAATGTGTGTGTGTGTGTGTGTGTGTGTGTGTGTGTATCAGTATAAAAGTTACTCATTTTCCCCTACGAGTCTCACCTCATTCTCTCTTATAAAAAAAGAATTTAAAGGCAAATCAAGTCTTTATCCTGATAGAACTCATAATTTAGTATCTAATATAGTAAATACAGGAAAACAGCTAAGGGAACATTAAATTCTGTGGCATGGAGGACAGAGAGCTAATTATGCTACAAAGAGGTATCTGAGCTGACCCTTCAAGGCTTTATGACAGAACTAGGAAGAGCATTCTAGACAGAGGAACTGCCTGAAAAAGACACAGAGCACCTCGATGAGTTGTAGCCTAAACAGCTTCTAGAAGTTCACTGTGACTACTGGAAACAAATCTGATTCAGGAGATTATTTCTTTTAATATTTTTTAATGTTTATTTAATTTTGAGAGAGAGAGAGAGACAGAGAGACAGAGTGCAAGCCAGGGGGTGCAGAGGGAGAGGGAGACACAGAATCCGAAGCAGGCTCTAGTCTCCAAGCTGTTAGCACAGAGTCCGACACGAGATTCAAACTCACAAACAGTGAGATTGTGACCTGAGTCAAAGTTGGCCATTTAACTGACCGAGTCACCCAGGCACACCTCGGGGGATTATTTCTAAAAGAGAAGTTGCAGTCTTAACCTGCACCTAGTGGGAAACTAGTGTCACTATAATGCTAAGAAGGAAGACCGTGAAAAAAAATTCTCCAGAATGAAAGCAAAGTTGAAGTCTAACAAGGAGGAAATGCTGAATTATACCCCTGCAACTTTCTACTTTTGAGAAAACTTGCTATAAGAATCTAGACATGATGGAAATTGCTTTCATTCCATAGCTTACCCCTATTGCTTCTATGTGACTATTTTCCCCTCAGTTTTTTGTTCCTTCGCTATGCAGCTCTCCATTGATCCTTTAGTAAGAGATTATATTCATTAGGCTTGTCACATGTGCTAGCCACTCTTCCATGCTCCTTATGTATTCCATCTTATTCAAAGAGATCATAGGTCTCAATGGTCACACCACCACCCTCGGCTGCAGGGAAAGCTGGGAAGCACATTTACCTTCTTCAGCCTCTTTAATAGAGGCCACAAAAAAGGAACACTTGGAAATGGGTCTACATAAACCTTTTTCTTACTGCCCTACTTTGGTTATTTTGACCTCCTTTTGTTTCCCTTTCTTCTTTCTTATCAATCCAATTCTTTCTCTCTAGAGAAATAAAAATGCTTTAAAGATTAAGGTTCTTGGCTATCCTATTTGACATATATGTTGGTTTCACGAAAGAATAAGTTCTAGCTTAAATTTTCAATTTTGATGTGTATTGACTAACAGTTATGAAATTTTAGCCTTATAAAAGCATTTCTGCAGAGGGAATGTTTACATTATGATTTGTACATTCACTTGTACAGTACTTTTCAACATAAACGTAATATGCCAAAGAAGTATATAATCTTTCATTTTACATTTCCTTTGTTGTTATTTTAAGACATTAATGTTATGAGTCAATAAGAGTTATTTTACCTAAGGTGAAGCTTTTATTTATCATTAGTTGATGTCCAAATTTATAAAGTAGAAGGACCATCTCATACAAGCACCTGCAATAGTTCATTTATTCAATAAATATTTATTTATTTACCTATTATGTGATTTACCTATTATGTGATTGTAGTTATTGAGAGATGAAAGAGTTGGTAGGGGAAGATATTTGAGAATCAACTCCCTGTCATCATGAAAAGAGACGCAATTAGCAGCCTTAATAAACATTGATAAAGTGTAAGTGGATAGGGGCACCTGGCTGGCTCAGTCGGTGGAACATGTGACCTTGACTTTGGAGTTGTGGGTTTAAGCCCTATGTTGGGTATAGAGATTAATTAAATAAAAAAATTGAAATACATAAAAATTAAAGAAACTTCCACAAAAAATGTATACGTAGATAGGTGGGTCGGTGGGTGGGTGGAAGAATGGGTGGATAGATGGACAGAGGTGGATACCTACTACAAGTGAGATTAATGTTATGATTTATGGTGTCTCAATATATTGACTAAAAATATGTTAACTTTTTAAAAATTAAGGTTGACAGATTGGCAATGGAACTAGAACAGAACCGGGATCTGAACAATACTATAGTGCACATTGACATGGATGCTTTCTATGCAGCTGTAGAAATGAGGGACAATCCAGAACTGAAGGATAAACCCATTGCTGTAGGATCAAGGAGTATGTTGGTAAGTAGGTAAAGATCAAAGACAAAAAGGAAATTTCATAACATATTTGAGTAAGCCTTACTGGCTCATGAAGGGGGAGGGGAAGCTTTGGTAAGCTCTGTCAGTTTGCTGCACGGTTTTCGGTGTGCTGGATATGTGTTTGACTACAGAATCCTTTCAACATCACTTGAGAAAATTTTTATTTCCATTTGACAGACAAGAAAACAAACTCAGAGAGGTGTTGAAAAACTTCCCCAAAGTTATAAACCTGGTGAATGTTAGAGTGACATTATATCTTTCTGTTGCAAATTGTATTTTTCTTAAGTAACTCTTCTAAAGAGAACTGGAGAAGAAAGAAAAGGAAATGTTACTCTAAAGCAGGTTTGCACACAATGACTTGCAGGTCAAATCTAGTCCTTTTTTTTTTTTTTTTGTAAATAAAATGTTATTGGAAGTTAGTTATACCCCATTCATTTGTTGTTACATTAAAAGAGCAAAGTTGAGGTCTGCCTGGGTGTCTCAGTCAGTTGAGTGGCCAACTCTTAATTTTGGCTCAGGTCATTATCTCACAGTTGTGAGATCGAACCCCACATCAGGCTCCACGCTGAGCCTCTCTCTTCCTCTGCTCCTCTTCCCGGCTTGTGTGTGCATGCTTTCTCTATCTCCCTCTCAGATTAAAAAAATAAATAAAGTTAAAAAAAATAAAAGAGCATATTTGAATAGCTGCAACAGAGACCATATGATCTGCAAAGCTAAAAGTAATTACTGTCCAGACCTTTACAAAAAGGTTTCCCAGCCTTAGTTCTCTCAAGTAACATACTTCATTAGAATAGAACTGTAATTAGTTTTTCCTGTGGCTTAGAATCTTAACTTTTGTGATTGCCTTGTTGCTCTTCCTCATGGCCACCCTAACCATAGAAGGTAAAGATGACCAGGATTGCTATACATGGCTAACACTGTGTGGGAAATTAGAAATGGCACCTGGAGTAGATGGATTTGGGTATAAAAAAAACATATTTGTAAGAGAAACAAGGACAGTTCTACCCTGTTTCTAACTCCTTCAAATGCGTTAGATAGCTATAAACCTACTTCCTACTCAGTTACTGTTTTATTCTAAAACTATAATCTATTCATTATCTCTGCTCCCATAAGTATGCAGGCAACTAATGATCCAAGTTTCAAAACAGTGTTTATTGAAAGGCTACTCTCCTTTTCCTATAAATCTTTGGCTTATATTTGAAAAAAATGCATTTATTTTTATTAAGAACATGTATCATTCTATTAATGTGACATTATCTATGTGTGTGTATATATTTTTTTAATAATAAATTAATTTTTTAAAATTTATATCCAAGTTAGTTAGCATGTAGTGCAACAGTGATTTCAGGAGTAGATGCCTCAATGCCCCTTGCCCATTTAGCCCATCCCCCCTCCCATGATCCCTCCAGCAATCCTCTGTTTATTCTCCGTATTTAAGAGTCTCTTAAGTTTTGTCTCCCTCCTTGTTTTTATGTTATTTTTGCTTCCCTTCCCTTATGTTCGTCTGTTTTCTGTCTTAAAGTCCTCATATGAGTGAATTCATATGATATTTGTCTTTCTCTGACTAATTTCGCTTAGCATAGTATCCTCTAGTTCCATCCACATAGTTGCAAATGGCAAGATTTCATTCTTTTTGATTGCCGAGTAATACTCCACTGTATATATATACATATATACACCATGTCTTAGTTATCCATTCATCTGTCGATGGACATTTGGGCTGTTTCCATACTTTGGCTGTTGTTGATAGAGCTGCTATAAACATTGGGGTGCATGTGCCCCTTTGGAACAGCATACCTGTATCCCTTGGATAAATACCTAGTAGTGTAGCAATTGATACTATTCTGAAGTAATCCCTTCATATGATAGATCCTGTTTTGCATTTCTTTGAATTTTTACATGAGATTTCAAAGATGTCACTTGTGATAAAATTTTCTTTGGAAATGGTACTGTGGTATCATCATCAATAGGATTTAAAACTAATGTTCTCCTTCTGACTCCTGTAATTTTTTCACCAAAGATGTTTCACCATAAGGGATATTCAAATCTTAAAAAATAAAACATGATTTTTAAAGTTTTTTTAAGGTTTATTCACTTATATTTTTGACATTTAATTTGGCTGACCATATATTAGAACCTTTGATTTTTGTTGTAAATGAAAAATTTCCAAAACCCCAAGTGTAGCAAATTTCAAATCTATGCTATTATACTATACTATTACTTTCATGTAACATCTATTTGTACTATAACATTAGTTTATAACTATTGTTTTCATGTAGCATCATCCACTATCATCCAGACTTTGCTGTATACTATATTAGGTATGCCTTAGAACTAGTAAATTTTAGGGGCCCCTGGGTAGCTCAGACATTGAAGCATCCAACTCTTGATTTTGGCTCAGGTCATGATCTCTTGGTTTGTGAGATCGAGCCCCACATCGAGCTCTGCATCAAGCTCTGTGCAGTGTGGAGCCTGCTTGGGATTCTCACTATCCCTCTCTCTCCCTGCCCCTCCCCTGCTTATGCCCTCGCTTGTGCATGCTTTCTCCAAATAAGTAAAGTTAAAGTCATCCAGCCTCATGGCACTTAAAAAACAAAATAAACCAAAAAAAAAAAACAAATGAAGTTTAATTATTGGAAATATGAGAACCTTTTTATTAGTCTTATTTATTTCCTGGTATCACATTATAAATATGGAGACAATAGTGAGAGAGAGGGTCAGGGTATCATTATACTATGATAGGATAAAGTCAAAGCTTGATTCAAGGCAGTGGCCTATAAAAGAAATGTCTTTGACTTGAAAAATACACATCAGTAATATGTTTTTTATGAACATATTGATCAAGTGTCCATTTAGGTTTGTATATTTTTTCCTATATGGTCTGTTTTCTTTCAGACTACCTCGAATTACCATGCAAGGAGGTTTGGTGTTCGTGCAGCTATGCCAGGGTTTATTGCTAAAAGACTCTGCCCGCAACTCACTATAGTGCCCCCAAACTTTGACAAATACCGAGACGTGAGTAGAGAGGTAAGTCTGATGAACTCCTATTACAGCCTTTGACTGATTTCTTTTCACTTACAGGATCAAGCCCAGATGCCTTAGCACATCAGAATTTGGTCTTAGTTTATCCCTGTAAGTCTTACCTCCTATCACTTGTCCAGTATATATTGAAAACTGAGCTGGGTATACAGACTCTACCTTTCTAGTTCCCAGATCTTTGCTTTTCCCTATATTTTTTCTTCTGTTTGGAAACTCTTTTCTTCCCCAGAAAACTTTGGATTGCCTTAATTTTAACCTATATTAACTTCAGCTGTTTTTTTCTTAACATACAGTATATATCTTTCTAGGATCACCTTATATTTATAATTTACATAATCCACTCAAGGCATTAATTTCAACCTCTTTCGTGAATAAATTTTTTTGTCAAATGTTTTTAAACAGTAACAAAATTCCTTTATTTTGATTAACTGTTTTTAATTGTTGATTTAACTGATATGTTAATCATTTATGTTGATTAACTGATAAATTTTTTTTTATTTCCTTCAGTCTAGTTACTTACATAAAGTGAAGATGCTTATGAGCACTTAATGCGCAAGAGACTGATAATGGAAGAAAAAAGAGAATATTCTTGATTTGAAAAGGATGTCTGACATATAAAGATTTAATCATTCAGTAAAATTGCCTAAACTGTCATATAGGAAAAGCTGCTATTTTTATCTATTTTTGATAACTGGACTGTCATGCTAGTGCTAAAATTTAAATTATAAATTAAAATTTTAGAATATTGCATCAGACACTTTTAGACTACCATAGTACAATGCATTGTTAAAGACTACTGTCTGAATTGAAACCCTTGAGAAACTGTAGGCTAGCACTTATTACCATTTAGTCACGTAAATAATCTTTAGATTGGCTCCTCTTATTTGTATTCCACCCCATGTACGCTAGAAATGAACGCCCCTCAAATTAAAATGGTGCTCTACTCCAAATAAAAAAAAACAAATTCTTTTTTTTTTCATTCTTTCAAAAACAGTCTGTAGCAGCAAGTGCTTTTTGTCTCTCTGAAAAGGTGGTGGTGAAGGGGGAAGTGCATTCACAGGTGGTTACTGCTTATGTCTTTTACTGTATCCCTTATGAAAAAGAGTGAAAATGCTACCCATAAATATTGTAGGCTTTCAGTAAGTTTGAAAATCCTTCAAAGACCTTGTAAGAAAGGATTTTTTGTGTCCTACTTTAACTCATTAAACTTCTGATGATATGACGAAAGCTAAATTGTTTTTTGTTTCCTTCAGTCTAGTTACTCACATAAATTGGAGAAATCTTTCAAATTTGAGCAGGATCTAGCTAGTTTTTTTGCAGATAACAAGTGAGTTCTTGGGTATAAATGAGCTACAGCACAATTCACTGACTATAAGTATGTTAATATGTATGGCTTGGTTTCAAAGTTGAAGGAAAAGCCATTTTTATTTTATCCCAAAGAATGGAACAGCTTTAACTGTTCTGGAAGGCAAAGTGCTTGCATTTTACTGGAACATGTCTATTTTTGTTCTTGAAGCAGTATCCTATGAAAAGGAAGTTAGTGAGTACTCTGTGTCTCTAGGGAGTACTTCTCATTCAGAATAATCGTAGTTGGCTGCCAACTACAGACTTTCCAGAGTTTCATTTTCACTAGAAAGATTCCATTTGAGTACTCTATAAAACTGGTTTCTTCTACAAGAACAAAGCTAATTAAGGTACTCTCTGAGTAAAGCATGGCCAAGTTTTATATCACCATTTTCTAAAATTACCTTTGACACAGCTGTTCATAATTAAGCTAAGCTAAAAAGCTTTCTTTTTTAAAACTTCAAAAATATCTTCTCCTGATACAGCAGACTTTAAATACTAGATGGAAGTATAACATAATTCAGTAAATACTTTTTGCAAATATGTATACTATTTTAGCAACTACTTCTTCTAATTTCAGCTAATACTTCAGTGGTTAAGGAAATTCATAGTCCATGTAATAAAACTGTCTTATATAAAAGTCATTTCTGGAATCATATGGAAATTCTGATCTCTTCATTTCTTTTATCTCAAGATGCAGCTCTAGACTTTTCCCCATAATTTAATATAGTCACAGACTTACACTGTTACTCTTTCCTGTTCTAAATCTCGATAATTGAGCTTTATTTTCTGAATGGATACATGCATTAATGTATGTTTTGAGTGGAGTTTTATGTACATATTATAATTAATTAAAATAGAACTGCTTTCTAAAGCATCATAGTACCTTTATGTAAGATTATTCCTTTTTATTTTTTTTAAATGTTTAATTATTTTGAGAGAGTGTGCACGATCAATAGGGCAAGTGGGGAAGGGAGAGAGGCTGAGAGAGAGAGAGACAGAGAGAGAATCCCAGGCAGTCTCTGGTCTGTCAGTGCAGCGTCGGGCTCCATCTCATGAACCCTGAGATCATGACCTGAGCCAAGATCAAGAGTCAGATGCATAACCGACTGAGCCACTCAGGTGCCCCAAGATTATTCCTTTCTAAAAGGAACAGAAACCATTGGGGCACCTGGACGGCTCAGTTGGTTAAGTATCTGACTCCAGATCTCTCCTAGGGTCATGATGTCATGGTTCATGAGTTTGAGCCCTACATCGGGCTCTGTACTGACAATATGGAGTCTGCTTGGGATTCTCTCTCTCTGCTCCTTCCCCACTCACTCCCTCTTGTCTCTTTCAAAATAAATAAATAAACTTAAAAACATAATAAATAAAGAAATAAAGTGAACAAAAACCATCATAAAAGGTGAGAGGGAGCAGGATCTTATAGTTCCCACTTGTACTTTTGACCAGTTACATCAGATTAGGTTACTTAACCATTCTTTCTGTGCCTGGCAGAAGGATGTCTGAAATTTATTTGAATCACTTATTTTATCTAGATAAAGGTGACTGAATAGAGATTGTATCAAATGAAGCTGTTTCACGGTCTTCTGCCTTCATGATTTATTTTCATGCAAAAGAGAAATTGAACAAACCACCCTAGCAATAAATTATTTATTCCTTACATCTATGAGCTGTTGACTGTAGGAAACTATTGCTATAGTTTCAAAGTAAGAATATTAATGTTTCTTATCAGCTGTTATATGACAGGTTTTGCTATGGCAGCAGAATTTAAACCATTTTGTTCCTTTTGAAGGTTAAGGAAATACTTGCTGATTATGATCCCAATTTTATGGCCATGAGTCTCGATGAAGCCTACTTGAATATAACAAAGCACTTACAGGAAAGACAAAATTGGCCTGAGGACAAAAGGAAGTATTTCATCAAATCAGGAACCTCTCTAGAAAATGGTAAGCAATTAATTAGAATGATCAAACTAAAAAACAAAAAGCCCTTTGAATTAACCTAGTTAACGTATTAGCATGCAGAGATGGTAGGCCTAGATAAACCTTTATTATGAAAAAATATTAAAAATGAAAAATCAGAAACTTAAAAATGTGCCACTGGAATTTCTAAGTTAAATTTGTAGAATGTCACTTTTAAACCAAGTGAGGTTGTTAAATTTCTTGAGTTTAAGAGTGTGCACCAGTTTGCATTCCCACCAATGGTTCAACAGGGTTCCCGTTTCTCCACATCTTCGCCACCATCTGTTATTTCCTGAGTTGTTTATTTTAGCCACTCTGACCAGTGTGAGGTGGTATCTCAGTGTGGTTTTGATTTGTATTTCCCTGCTGATGAGCGATGTTGAGCATCTTTTCATGTGTTCGTTGGTCATCTGGAGGTCTTCTTTGGAAAAGTGTCTATTCATGTCTTCTACCCATTTCTTCACTGGATTTTTTGATTTTCAGGTGTTGAGTTTTGTTAGTTCTTTATAGATTTTAGATACTATCCCTTTATCCAATATGTCATTTGCAAACATCTTTTACATTCCGTCGGTTGCCTTTTAGTTTTGTTGATTGTTTCCTAGGATATTATGCTAAGTGAAATAAGTCAGATAAACACAGATATCATGTTTTCACTCATAAGTGGAACTTGAGAAACTTAACAGAAGGCCATGGGGGAAAGGAAGGGGAAAAAATAGTTACAAACAGAGAGAGAGGGAGGCAAACCATAAGAGACTCTTAAATACAGAGAACAAACTGTGGGTTGATGGGAGGCTGGGAGACGGGAAAGTGGGTGATGGCCAATGAGGAGGGCATTTGTTGGGATGAGCACTGAGTATTGTATGTAAGTGATGAATCGTGGGAATTTACCCCCAAAACCAAGGATGCACTGTATACACTATACGTTAGCCAATTTGACAGTATATTTAAAAGAACAACTTTGCAGCAGAGTCCCTAAACAAAGTAATTTCATAGCAGTTCTTTTCTCAAGATCTAATTAAGAAAAGATTGGATTGTACCGAATCTGAGGAGGTTGTCTTTGTTGTAGTTGTTAACAGATAATAGATTTTTTAAAAATTAGCCTGAAACATATCAAAACGTTGGGTGTATTTTTTCTCTCTCATTTTCAAAATTGTCTTTAATCTGGTTATACCACAATTAGAACCATTTTCAACCTTGCCAAAAGTCATGACTCCCAGCTCTCTTCTTTGATTTAGACCTTATTTTGATTCCTTTGTATACAATGAAATGGAAGTTTCATGACCCCAAGCGTTTTTTTTCAAATTGGTCTCTTTGTTACTTATCCAAAATAATGTCAAGGAACATGTAGATATTACATATACTGCTTCCAGCCCTCTGTCAGAGGTATGATTACTTCAGATACCATTTGATGCTTGTGTCAGAGCATCACCCTGAGGGCCTCCTAGAACAATTATTTTCATAATATATTTTTTAAAATTACACTGAGAGTAAGGTAAATGTTTTTATTCTCTACTAATGTTCTTTTCATTTTTTATACTACATTCAAACTCACTTTGAGCATGGAAATTTTTAATATAGTTATGTACTTTACTCTTTTTGTGTTTGGTATTTTTAAGCAGTGTAAATAGTTTTAACTTTTTTTCCTCATATATAAGCCCTTGTGGGCTGGACTTTTCAGCATATCTGATTTCACATTATGCCATGGGAAGCTGTCAACAGTAAGTAGGAGCCATGGCAGGTGACTGATACATCTCCCTCTGAAGTCTAAGACATTTTTCTGCTGTTTGCCTCTTTTCTGAAAGGTGCAGTCTTTGGAAAAGTATTGCTAACTACTTTGTCCGTATTCAAATAAACTATTATTTAAAAAAAATAATTTATTTTTCAGAGAGAGCCCATGCATACATGTGTGCACAAGGGCCGGGTGGGGGTAGGGGACAGAGAGGGAGGGGGAGACAGAGAATCCCAAGTAGGCTCCTCACTGTCAGTGCAGAGCCCAACGCAGAGCTTGATCAAGAACCCAGAGATCATGACCTGAGCTGAAATCAAGAGTTGGATGCTTAACCAACTGAACCACCTAGGTGCCTCAATAATTATTATTATTTTATGTTTATTCTGCCATACAAATCTAAATGGCAAGTGTGAGGCAGTGTAAGAAACTGAAATACCATATACTTCTAGTGCTTGGCATCCAGATGGGATGTTTTTATCCTAGTGTTTCAGATGATAAGAAATCTTAGTTTTGTACTCAGGTCACTTCAGTTAAGGGATTATAAAGATTTTTTTTCCAAAAAGCTAATAAGAAACTACTGTAGCATTAGTTGTAGAAGCAGGCCTAACAGAGAATTAGACAGATTAAATAATAGGAAACTGGGGAGCCTGAGTGGCTCAGTTGGTTAAGCACCTGACTTCGGCTCAGGTCATGATCTTGTAGCCTGTAAGTTGAAGCCCCACATCGAGCTCTGTGCTGACAGCTCAGAGCCTGAAGCCTGCTTTGGATTCTGTGTCTCCCTCTCTCTCTGCCTCTCCCCTGCTCGTGCTGTCTCTCTCTCTCTCTCAAAAACAAATAAAACATTAAAAAAAAAAGAACTCTGCTATTAAAAAAAATAATAATAGGAAACTGTGCCATTCAGCAGCTGTTCTAACAATGAACCTAAAGGCAGTATGCTTTGCTTCCTATTATAGTGTTCATTCAGTGACCCACCTAAGGGTACTGTGATAGACTCATGAGGTACAAAACCCGGTATAGGGACCTCTGTAGAAGGGGCTTATGAACTGGTTTGCAGTTTTTCTGCCGCTCTCTTTACCTTGACTTTTACCCATGCAGATGGGAAAAGGGAACCATTTCAACCGTGCCATAGTCATAATGCCTTCTGAAATGTTCAACATTTTATTTATTTATTTGTTTGTTTATTTATTTAAAAGATATTTTTAAGTTAACTTACGCGCTTGGGGGAGGAGACAGAGAGAACCCCAAGCAGGTTTCTGCGCTGTTAGCATAGTGCCCCATGTGGGGTTTGAACTCCCGAACCGTGAGATCATGACCGGAGTCAAAGTCAAATGCCTGGGTGCCCCTGAAATGTTCGACATTTTAGAAGTAGAATATGGAAAAAGAAAGTAACTGAAGCACATAAATAATGGCTAATGTTAAGTTTAAAAATGAGGCTTATTTTGTATATGGCCTGGGAATTCAGATTTAGAAAACATCTTTCTGTAATTTAATTCAAATTAGATGCTTTAAAATTTGAAATTAATCTGGTGTTTGTCATATTATTTATATTATCTTTAAAAACCCTTCTGTAAAAGTCCTAGTTGTTCATTTTGTAAGTAATATGAACTTGTATGTGTCTTGAAACCAGAAATTCAATTTTTGCTTCTGCATTTATCTTAATATGGAAGACATTTATATGTAATAAAATTATGAAATGAGATCAGAAATCTCTGTTGTTAATCTTAATTTTTATAAATATATTTAAACTGCATATCTTTTCCATTAAGCCCAGAAAGTGGTCTTTAATGGATTTGTTCATGTGGACATTTTTGGTATTGGCATAAATTTAAGTATATCTTACAGTCCAATTGTGAAAAATGCAAATAAAATGAGGCAATAACTAGATTAGTATTTTTACTTTACTTTCAAAGTTACAGCCTACTGATAATAATAAAGGCTCCTTTCCCTTAAACTTGGACCAGAGTTAGTCTGATCCGACCTTAAGAATTTGTATATTTAAAGAAGCGTAACTTCCAAAAGTAATTACTATTTATTTCAAATCTGCCCTTACTAAAAGTGGTACTTTGTAAGAAAGCAAGTCAAAATTAAAATCAGCATTTGAAAGAAGAAAATTGAGAGTCTTTTAACATCTGAAAAGTTTCTTCCATGAAGAAAATGGAAAGTTTTTTCTCTCTAAAAAAACCTTATTTCTCAACATAATTATTCTTGATTGCTAATGCATTTTTCCTCATTCCTAAATTCTAATTTAGTGAGCAAAGGAAAAAAAGCTTTCTTTTTTTAAAAAAAAATAAGTAATGTGAAAAAAAATAATTAATGTGACTCTAGGCCCATTTCTAGGTTTTAATTAATTTAGGTATGGTCCACAAATTAGTGAGTTTTACATAGGATGTTTCTTCTTAAAATGTTTACCAGGGAAATAGATAATATTCCTTTTAAGAAAAACTTAGAATCAGTATTTTCTTTGTTTTACAGTTACAAAATAAAAATAGCATTTCCGATCTTGGTTCTTAGAAACAAACTTAAAAAAAAAACTGAACTAGGTTTGTTTCGTCTTTAAAAAGAATGTAGGGAAACCTCATTTATGAAGTACGTACTTCTTAAAATGAAGATAATTACTCTTCGTGTTTATGATTTAGATAAACCTGGAGAAAAAGCGAGTAAAGTGAGTGAGCATGAGCGACCCGTCTCTCCGCTACTTTTTGATGATAGTCCTCCTGATTTGCACCCCCAAGGAAATCTTCTCCAAGCAAACTCTGAAGAACAAAATAATCCTCAAGTGCTCCAAAATGAGGTTGTTTTTGGAACATCAGCTGAGGAAGCTGTAAAGGAAATTCGTTTCAGAATTCAACAAAAAACAACATTGACAGCCAGTGCAGGTACTTAAAAGGAATTTGATGGCGACCATAGTTAAAATTTTCAGACTGGCTAATATAAGTGTAATATTAATAGTTTCTTGTTACAAAGTATATACTAACATTTTACTTACCCTTTTGGATTCAGTTTCTAATGACTTTACTTATTCAGAATACTGTGAACCTACAGGTAAATTGGAATTCAGCAGAAAGGCCCATGAGCCCAAAGAAAAAACTCTCATAAGTCTCATGTAGCTATCCTTTTTTAAGCATACAATATATTGTCATTGGTTTAGGACATAGTACTTTATTAGCTTTCCCTTTGAAGACTTTAGCCCTGTCCAGGATTACAGTGCAGGAATGACCCCAGCTGACCACAGACTAGAAGATAGAAGAAACCCCAACTAGCTACATAGCAATCTAGGGCCAGCTAGTAAAAGGACAAAGAGCTTTACAAATGTCAATAACCCATGAGGGTATCACAGTGTCTTAGCATAAAAACTGATATTCATCATGAGGACCTAAATTATCTTATAAAAGCCATGTTATGATTAGGTTAATATTTCCTTTCTATACCAAGTGTGAGAATAAGTAACAGATTTCAGTAGGATGTATATAAAAATAGAAATGAATCACTTAATGACTCTATTTGAAAATATACCTATTTCAAGTTACCTTCCTCATTGAGACTCCTAGAAATTTTAAAACACCTTCCTGAAAAGTACTAATTTGCTTTATGTGTAACATGAAAAGAATGCATATATCTTATTATCATTGTTTTAAATATAATGCAACCCAGAGTATTTGATTTTTTTAAGTTTATTAGTTTTTTTTTACTTTATTTTTTATAACATTTATTTATTTTTGAGAGACAGAGAGAAACAGAGCATGAGCAGGGGAGGGGCAGAGAGAGAGGGAGACAAGAATCCGAAGCAGATTCCAGGCTTTGCCAGCACGAAGCCTGACCCAAGGCTCCAACCCACAAACCGCAAGATCATGACCTGAGCCAAAGTCGGCTGCTCAACTAACTGAGCCACCCAGGCGCCCTGATTTTTTTTTTATGTGGATAATCTATACAGAAGACCTTTTCAAAGAGTAAACATCTATCCTAAATTATATTCTGGATCTTTTCTATAAGTCAGCCCTGTGTTGCTACTAAAGACAGTACATAAACTAATAATATCGTTTAAATAAACTCATAAATTACTCTTAGACTTTGAAATACCATGGAGAGAGGGGCGCCTGGGTGGTTCATTCAGTTAAGCATCTGACTTCGGCTCAGGTCATGATCCGACAGTGAATTCTAGCCATGTGTCAGGCTCTGTGCGGACAGCTCAGGGCCTGGAGCCCGGTTTGGATTCTGTGTCCCTCTCTCTCTGCCCCTCCCCCACTCATGCTTTTTCTGTCTCTCTCTCTCAAAAGTATAAACATTAAAAAATTAAAAATAAAATACCATGGAGAGATTAAAAATTCCTTATTTCTGCTCTCACAGTAACTAACTACTACAATTCCTTTCCCTAAAATCATATTGAGTCCTGAGGAGATAGGAGGTTATCAAATGTTATTTTTAAAGTACCATTCCACATCATTTCAGATTTTTTGCACTCGCCATTTTTTTCAGTATTGTCATCACATATTTTAAAATAATATATGTCAACTTCTTTGAGTCATCAGAGTGTTCTTCTTTTAAGGCATTGCCCCAAATACAATGTTAGCAAAAGTATGCAGTGATAAGAATAAACCAAATGGACAATACCAAATTCTCCCCAATAGACAAGCTGTGATGGACTTCATTAAGGACCTACCCATTAGAAAGGTGAGCTTTTATATAAAATTTATATAAATTTTATTGATATAAATAAACATATATGTATTTCTATAAATATATTTGGAAAAGACTCTATTTAGGATAGTATTAATCATACTTTGCTGAAAAGTTCTAGAGCTATAGGTAACAAGCAAGGAGTAAAATGGGTGACTGAATTTGGGCTTGAAGAAATCTTTGTATGAAACCCTAAATTGAGGTTTAAGAAGCTTGTTTGGTGAAAAATTTTAAGAAAGTAATAGATGACAGACTTTTAAGTCCTCTCAAGTGTAACTTAATGTACTACTATCTTAGTTCTAAAGTCTAGATTGCCACCAGATTAATAGGGATGATACTTCAGATATTTAGAAATTTGTTTTTGACAAAATAAATACTTTCTTCTCTTTAAAATGGTAAAATGATCCCTCAGGGTAATGGGAAGAGTGTGTTTTACTATTTTTTACAGCTTGTAGATTTTTCTGCATTTATATGTTTTTTAAAAAAAATAATTGCGCTAGACACTCTTTGGTGTTCTGGGGCTTAGTTTTCTCACTCAACATAATATATAGGAGTGGACTTAAAGAAACATTTTTCAATGCTCAGAAGAAAGGCCGTAATCAAAGAATGTAATGTACTATACCTGTTCTTAGCCAGAAGGCCAAGAAGCGATTCAAAGAATATAAAGTGTGACCACCGAATAGTTTAGAATATATAAGATGTAGCTATAAAGCAATATTTTCTAGTTTGGTTTTCAAGATATGAGTAGATGTTCCATTAAAAAAAGTTTTGTTTATTCTACCCTTTTCTAAGTTTCTATAACAGAACTCTTTTTTAATACTTTTTAAAATTACATGAAATTTAAAAATTTTAATTTCCCTGCAACATTAGTTTAGTTAAATATGCCCAAAAATAATTAAAGCAGTTTTCTTGCATGACTCTTGAAGAGAGTCACATAATTCATACCTTTTATTAGCTATAAAAGGTATAATGAGGTTAAATATCTGTTCTTGCCTTAATGTACAACTATATTAATGATAAATATTGACTCTTTTCTAGGTTTCTGGAATAGGAAAAGTTACAGAGAAAATGTTAAAGGCTCTTGGAATTATTACTTGTACAGAACTCTACCAACAGAGGGCATTACTTTCTCTTCTTTTTTCTGAAACATCTTGGCATCATTTCCTTCATATTTCCCTGGGTCTAGGTTCAACACACCTGGCAAGGTATCTGTATGTATAGTTATTCTGTTTTTTCTTTATCATTTGCTGAAATAACAGTATTAACCATTGACATATAGAGGCTCTAAGGATAACATGTTTTAAAATTTTTGTAAGCTAGTTCATTCCAGAATATAATTTTTGAATTAGAGTCAAAAGATTGGAGGTGGGAGGAAAGGAAAAGAGGAACAAAGAATCACTCTTTGGTCGTTGGCCACAGCAATTGGATAGGCAGACCAGAGAAATGATGAGTTATTTCTTTTCCGTACTTGCCTTGTTTTTTATTCTGAACATACTGATAGTGGTGGTCTGATTGCCGAGGAAACAAAGGTGGCTCATATTTCAGAGTTCACCCCTTAAGCAAAGAGATTTAATTATTTTTTGAAAGCCTTCATGAACTAACAACTATATTTCTTTTCTTTTCTGGTTTTGTAAATAATGACAGATCCATTGAATACCGAGTAATTACTTTGTTAGGTACTGTTCTAGGCACTGGGAAGAACAGTAAGACACGAGACAAACTCTTGCCTTCATGGAGTTTACATAATAGTGTGGGAAACAGGAAGTAGCCAAACAAACAAATGAAGATAGTAAGGCAGAGTAAGGGACTGGAAAATGACTTGGGCATTAAGAGTGGGGGGTTGCACCCATGATCCAGAGGCAGGGACCTGATGTGGCCAGCCATGCAAAGATGTAGGAGAAGAGGAAACAGAGGAGAGGCCCTAGGATTCTTCCCTGCCACTCTTTCATCTCAGTCTTAAAAAGAAGTATCCTAGAGCTAAAGGGTACACTGTTGGGAGTGGGTGAAAAGAGGGAATTTTTTAAAAGAATGGGAATTAACAGTGGGCACTATTGTTATATTGTCGTCATCCTGTCAGCCTGCCCTCAAAATAACTCCTTTATATTTTTATACTTAAACTAAAAGAAAGCAGGAAGATTAGTGAGGGGGCATATGAAAGAAGTTTGATAAAATAATTAAACCTGCTAAATCTTACAGACATTGCAGGTTGTGCTGTCTCACCATGCTCCTCATTCTTAAGCTCATAGTGAGCTGACTTTGATCTTAAGTGGATATAATAAAAGATCAGAGAAGGAAATCACACTGCTATATATAGTCTAATAATTGAAGGTAATGGGAAATAAAACTTTCTTCTTTAATCTAAGAATTATCCTCTTTTTATTTCCATAGTGCTTGAAAACAATATAATCTTTGATATAACATAGCATATATTAAAACTGTGGTATTTAAAGATGCAGGTACCACTTTGAAGGGGATTCATGGGTAATTTATAATAATATAAAATAGCAAACCTCCCTTCTCTTCTTTGTACATTTTCTATACCCCTACTCTGCTTTATTTTTTAATCTGTAGTTTTCACCTTCTAACATATTCCATACTTAACTTCTGTATTTGTTTACCTGTCTCCCTCCACTAAGGTATGTTTCTTAAGGGTAGGAACTTCGTCTATTTTGGTCATAACTATATACCCAATGCCTAGTGCCTTATTCCTAACAGGTTCATTCAGTATGTGGAAAACGAATAATCTACCTGTCATTTCAGCTTTTTGGTTTCAATTACTCCTAATCAGGACAGCTAGCATCCAACCAAACTAGATGGTTTAGATTCCCAGTCATCATACTGCTGTGTCCAAATTCTAACTGAGGTTCTATAGAGTAGTAAAAGTGAGTAATAGGTAAGTATAGGAGAGTGAAGTTAATATACTAGGCCAAAAACTAGGTAATTTATATTTAATTACATTTATTGTAGAACTGTAAGGCATTATGCTACTTACTCCAATTGGTTTTAATAAGTCATGGTTTTGATATTCAGGGTTTTAATAGAAGCAATTTATAATATCAGTCTATTTTCAAATTCTCTTTGATATAGACTTGTTCTATTACACATACAATCATATTAGCATCTTATCTATATTCTTTGTTGATAGTATTATTTTGAGATTTAAAAAATTTACTATTTCTCATGGTGTATATATTTTAACAAAAAAACATTACTGAGATCTTTAAATGGTAATTGATGTATTAATTGGTTGACTAAACAGAACTGAGCCTTCTTTGAGAAAGCAAAGAAAACTTTTTTTTTTTTTATTTCAAGGGATGGAGAAAGGAAAAGCAGGAGTGTTGAGAGGTAATGTTTTGTTATTATTAATTCATAATTCATGTTCTATTAACTGATTTTTAATTTTAGTAAAATATCGCTGAAATAGGCAAATCTGTTTGCAAACCAAATGACATTTTTCAGTAATTGACACTACTAAAGTAACATCCCAGCACAGTGCTTTATTACCTTTGCTTGCTATTCTCTCAGTGGGAACAAATTTAACTGCACTTAATTTTTTTAGTGTTGATTTTGCTTCTATTCAGTGAAATTCAAGCATTTTAGGGTTCTAAATCTTAATTTCTAGCCTTGTTGATAAGAAAAATTATACTGAGTAGTTATTTGGGAAATTTAAGAAGGGACCATGGAAATTATTCCTGAAACACTTCAAATATCGGTAAATGCACATAAGCGTCAAATTAAAAGGTTGATGAAAGAGAGCTTAGATAGGACCTGGTTCAAGTGGTTTATAATCTTGTCTGGCAGTCAAATGAAATCCTGAGGGGAGTTTATTGTTTTGGGAAATATGTCATTGTTTGAAAAGTACCTCAATTATCTCTCCTCCAAACACCAGAGTTCCAATGAGATGTTTAAGAACCACTGGTCTGGTACAAGGTTGTGTTCATTTTTCACATACATTATTTTTATGTTTAAGTTTACTTATTTATTTTTAGTAATCTCTGTACAAACTCATGACCCCAACATTTAAGAGTAGCATGCTCTTCCAACTCAGCCAGCCAGACATCCCTCACATATACTATTTTTGATCAGAAAAGCTGAATGACTTTTACAAGACAACATATTCGGTAAATGAGTTTGATAAAAATTCCTGTTTTAGGCTGTGATTTACATAAAAACAATAAAATGAAAAGAAGAAGGGGAGAGCATCCAAAAGTGAGATAGTACTGTCCTATTTAATAAATTTTCTTCCATTTTGTCTTTTGTTATTGAGAACATTACTTACTATACATGACTATTAATATTAGCTAATATTAATGTTTCTTAAGAAAGGGCCAGCAGAATGGGAAAAGATATTTGCAAATGACATATCCAAAGAGGGTTAGTATACAAAATATATAAGGAACTAATAAAATTCAACACCCAAGAAATGAATAATCTAATTAAAAATGGAAAGAAGACATGGACATTTTTCCAAAGAAGACATGCAGATGGCCAACAGATACATGAAAAATGCTCATCATCACTCATCATCAGGGAAATACAAATCAAAACCACAATGAGCTAACCACCTTACACCTGTCAGAATGACTAAAATCAGCATCATAAGAAACAACAAATGTTGGCGAGGATTTGGAGAAAGGGGGACTTTCTTATACTGTTAGTAGGAATGCAAACTGGTGCGGCCACTGTGGAAAACAGTATGGAAGTTCCTCAAAAAGTTAAAAATAGAACTACCGTATGATCCAGCAATTGAACTACTGGGTATTTACCCAAAGAATAAGAAAATACTAATTCGAAGGGATACATGCACCTTGATGTTTATAGTAGCATTATCTATAGTAACCAAATTATAGAAAGAGCCCAAATGTCCATCAACAGATTAATGAATAAAGAATATTTAGTATATATGTACGGTGGATTATTCAGCCATAAAAAATAATGAAATCTTGCTTTTGCAACAACATGGATGGAGCTAGAGTATAACGCTAGGCAAAAATAAATCAGAGAAAGAAAGACAAATACCATATGATTTCACTCATATGCAGGATTTAAGAAACAAAAATGAGCATAGGGGAAAAAGAGGCAACCAAGAAACACTCTTTAATTTTTTTTTTTTAACTTTTATTCAGTTTTGGGAGACAGAACATGAGTGGGGGAGGGGCAGAGAGAGAGACACAGAATCAGAAGCAGGCTCCAGGCGCTGAGCTGTCAGTACAGAGCCTGATGCGGGGCTTGAACTCCTGAACGGTGAGATTACCTGTGCCCAAGTAGACTGTTTAACCGACTGAGCCACCCAGGCACCTCTAAACCCTCTTAACTATAGAGAATAAACTGAAGTTATCAGAGGGGAGGTGAGTGGGCAGATGGGTTTAAAAGGCGATGGAAATTAAGGAGTACACATGTTGCGATGAACATCAGATGTCATATGGAAGTGTTGAATCACTATATTGTACACCTGGAACTAATATTAAACTGTTAACTAATTGGAATTTAAATAAAAATTAAAAAAAATAAACTATACGGTGGGGGGTGGGGAGAGAAAGGGCCAACAAACCAGTAGGAAAAAATGAAGAAAGATCTAGTTACTTAACAGAGAAGGAAGTACAAATGCCTCTTAAAACATTGAAAATATTCCAGATCTTTATGGTTTAAGAAATACAGATTGAAGGTTCTCTGAGAAAGCCTTTTTCACTGATGGGTTGGCAAAGATACTCTTTTGGCAAGACTATGGGAGTAAAATAGCTATAAACTCTTGAGGGAATGTTCTGGTTTCTTATTGGTCCTATAACAAATGATGACAAATTTAGTGGCTTAAAACAACACAGATTTATTCTTTCATAGTTCCGAAGGCCAGGAGTCTTAAAATTAGGGTGTTAGCAGAGTTGCATGCTCTCTAAAGGTACAGGGGAGGATCCATTTCCTTGCCAAAAGCTTCTAAAGGCGGCTTGCATTCTTTGACTCATCCTTCATCTTCAGACCTAGCATCTCGTCTTCTGTGACTCACCTTCCTGCCTTCTTCTTATGGAAATCTTTGGGATTATATTGGACCCACCTGGACAACTTAGGGTACTCTCCCTATCTTAATTTAATCATATCTGCAAAGTACCTTTTATCATGTTATATGCTGGGTTTCAAGAGATTCGGATTTGGATATCTTTGGGGACTATTATTTTGCCTACCACAAGGGTCAAGTGTTTTGGCAATGGCTGTTAAAAATCACAGATACACATGTACTTTGTTCCATAGTTCTTTTTCTAGGAATTCATTCCACACATGTAATCACATGTCATTTTACATGTATGCAAGATTATTCATTAAATTTTTATGATAGTAAATGATAGAAAGTAACTTAAATATATAAAAATAGAGGATTAGTTCAATGATCTTACATCTTTAAATTAGAATATTAGGCTGCCATATAAAAATGAGGGAATTATTATTCATAAGGAAATCTCACCAGGATGAATTGAAAAGATACTAAACAATGTGTCTAATATTCTACTGTTTATGTAAAAAATGAAGAGAAAATGTTTACTTGTTTGCTTATATACATAAAATATTCTGGAGAAATTTACATGAATAGGAAGCTGGAAACGTTGGCTGGAGGAGAACTGGCTATGCTTCACTGAATAGTCCTCTGCTCCGGGTTTTTAATTCATTACCCTGATCTCTCTTCAGCAGCTTCGTCTTTTATGTTACTATGATCCCTTGCCTTCTTTCAGTACTCTTGTGCAGATGAATTCAAATTTCTACGTGTGGTATCACTAGCCCTCCATTTCCAGTTGTCTATTAGACCAACTCTACCTGGGAACCAGGAACGATCTCCTTAAATCTACTTGAAAATACTTCTATTCCAAAAAATAGATGAACATTAATTGGAATAATGTTCTTATATATACTTTCTTAAGATAACCCTCTGTAGCAGTCTATATACATGTATATCATAATGTGTTGTAAGTTCTGAGGGCATTATTATAATCTCTTGGTAACTTTAATCAACTTCTTAAAAATTCCAGTGTAGTTAACATATAGTGTTATATTAGCATCACGTGTACCATGTAGTGATTCAACAGTTCCATATATTGTTCCATATATTGCTCATCAAGTAAGTGCACTCTTAATCCCGTTCACCAATTTCATCCATCTCCCTAACCACCTCCCCTCTGGTAACCATCTGTTGTTTGTTCTCTGTAGCTAAGAGTCTGACTTTTTATTTGTCTATTTGTTTATCTCTTTTCTTTCTTTGTTTATTTGTTTTGTTTCTTAAATGCCATATATGAGTGAGATTATATGGTATTTGTCTTTCTCTGCTTGGCTTATTTGCTTCGCATTACATGCTCTAGATCCATCTCTGTCATTGCAAATGGCAAGATTTCATTCTTTTTATGGGTCAATAATATTCCATATATACATATATACCACATCTTCTTTATCCATTCATCTATTAGTGGACACTTGGGTTGCTCCCATAATTTGGCCATTACAAATAATGCTGCAATAAATGTAAGGGTGCACATGTCCCTTCAAATTAGTGTTTTCAAATATTTGGGTAACTACATAGTAGTGTGATTATTGGATCATAGGGTAGTTCAATTTTTAAATTTTTGAGGAACCTCCATACTGTTTTCCACAGTGGCTGCACCAGTTTGCATTCCCATCAACTGTGCAAGAGGGTTCCCTTTTCTCTGCATCGTCAACAACACTTATTTCTTGTGTTGTTAATTTTAACCATTCTGACAGGGGTGAGGTGGTATCTCATCGTGGTTTTGATTTGTATTTCCCTGATGATGAGTGACGTTGAGCATTTTTTCATGTGTCTGTTGGCCACCTGGATGCCTTCTTTGGAGAAATGTCTGTCCATGGTTTCTGCCCATTTTTTAGTTGGATTATTTGGGGTTTTTTGGTATTTAGTTGTATCAGTTCTTGATATATTTTGAGTACTAACTCTTTATCAGATATGTCATTTTGCAAATATCTTCTCCTATTAAGTAGGTTTTTCTTTTGGTTTTGTTGGTTGTTTCTTTTGCTGTGCAGAGTCTTTTTATTTTGATGTAGTCCCAATAGTTTATTTTTGCTTTTGTTTCCCTTGCCTCAGGAGACATACGTAGAAAGATGCTGTTATGGCCAGTATCAGAGAAATTACTGCCTGTTCTCTATTCTAGGATATTTATGGTTTCAGGTCTCACTTTTAGTTCTTAATCCATTTTGAGTTTATTTTTGTGTGTGCTGTAACAAAGTGGTCGAGTGTCATTCTTTTGCATGTAGCTCTCCAGTTTTCTCAACATCATTTGTTAAAGAGACTGTCTTTTTCCTATTGCATAATATTGCCTCCTTTGTCGAAAATTAATTGACTTTATAATTGTGGGTTTATTTCTGTGATTTCTACTTTCCATTGAACTATGGGTCTTTTTTTTGTGCCAGTACCATACTGTTTTGATTACTATAGCTTTGTAGTATAATTTGAAATCTGGAATTATATTATCTCCATCTTTGCTTTGCTTTTTGAGGATTTCTTTGGCTATTCAGGGTCTTTTGGGCCTCCATACAAATTTTAGGATTGTCGGGTCTAGTTCTGTGAAAAATACTGTTGGTATTTTGAGAAATCACATTTAATCTGTAGATTGCTTTGGGTAGTATCAACATTTTACAATATTTGTTCTTCCTATCCATGCACATGGAATGTCCTTCTATTTCTTTGTGTTATCTTCCATTTCTTTTACCAGTGTTTTATAGTTTTCAGAGTACAGGTCTTTTACCTCTTTGATTTAGTTTATTCCTAGGTATTTATTATTTTCAGTACATGTAAATGGGATTATTTTCTTAATTTCTTTTGCTATGGCTTCATAATTAGTGTATAGAAATGCAGTGGATTTATGTACATTGATTTTGTATCCTGCAACCCTATTGAATTCATTTATCAGTTCTAGTAATTCTTTGGTGGATTCTTTCAGGTTTTCACATATAGTATCATGTTGTCTGCAAATAGTGAAAAGATTTACTTCTTACCAATTTGGATGGCCTTTATTTCTTTTTGTTGTCTGATAGCTGTGGCTAGGACTTCTAGTACTATGTTGAGTTAAAGTGGTAAGAGTAGACATCCTTGTCTTGTACCTGACCTCAGGGGAAAGGCTCTCAGTTCTTCCCCGTTGAGTATGATGTTAGCTGTGGGTTTTTCATTTAAGGCATTTTTATGTTGAGATATGTTTCCTCTAAACCTACTTGAAGATTTTTTTAATGTTTTATTTATTTTTGAGAGAGAAAGAGACAGAGCAAACGCCAGAGGGCAAAGAGAGAGAGAGACATACACAGAATTAGAAGCAGGCTCTGAGCTATCAGCACAGAGCACAACGCGGGGCTCGATCCCACAAACCATGAGATCATAACCTGAGCCAAAATTGGTCACTAAACTGACTGAGCCACCTAGGCACCACTCTAAACCTACTTTATTATGTTTTTTTTTTTATCATGAGTAGATGTTATACTTTATCAAATGCTTTTTCTGCAGGTATTGAAATGATCATATAATTTTTATCCTTTCTCTTATTGTTGTGATAGATCAGACTTTAATCTACTTTTTAAAAAACTACTGTAGAAAAAGCAAATGCACCTTTGCTAACCAGTTTAACTATGAATAATCTCCCATTATTCAGATAGATCTTCGATGTTTTTACTTAATTATATCTTAGTTCATCTGAAAATTTTGTATTGTACTGCAGAAAAATATAACTTAATGCCAGGCCCACTTAAACATACTATATCATTCCTAAATTATCCTGAATTACAGTTAACTCTGTGCATCAAAATCATTCTTGTCTTTCTAGGACGTTCAGTGAGATGAGTAAAGCAGGAGAACAGTATAGCTTGTGCCAGGAACTTTGCAGTGAACTTGCGGAAGATGTACAGAAAGAAGGGTTAAAGGTACTTTATTTTCATGTAGTGTTCTTAGATTTAAAATTTTGTAATAATAAAATACTACCTTAAAGGAAGAGTTATATTTTGCATTTGAGTACAAATTGAGAAGCATTAGAAAAGAGTATTCCCATTCCAAATAGAGACAAATTTAATTCTGACCCATAATTGAGGTCTTTGATGAGATCATTCGATGAAGAAGCAACTTACGAGGGTGAGCTGGCTCCAGCATAATTCCAGAGTTTATACTACTTAAGGAGTTCATTTGAATAAGTTAAAAATCAGAGTTATAATGGCATTAGAGATTAAAGCAAAGGTAATGATTCTCCTAGAACTGTATTTACTTATAAATGTCTTTATAATCATCCTTTATTGTTTTTCTCAGGTAGACAATGATTTTCTAGAATAGACATTTTGTTTCCATTCTCTAAATCTAGGTCGTTTAACATACTGAGAACAAAACCTGCAAGGCTGTGAATTTCTACTTTATAACCTTCACTCGCCACAATGCATATTTAGTATTTTTCCAAATTCTCAAACCAGAGGTGGCATTATTACAAAGTGTAGCACAAAGGTATTCAAAAGTTATTACCAAAAAACCCCCAAAACAACAAAGGTTATTACAAAGAATGGGATATCTATATCAGCACATTATATATCTTATAATCCTTCTCTATCTTACCTGAGTGTAAAGAGAATTTTTTTTAAAAAACTGTTTTAATAAACCTGTAATTTTAGAATAATCTCAGATTTATAAGAGTAGCAAAGATAACAGAGAGTTCTGATATACCCAGTCTCCCTCATTATTAAAATCTTCTATTACCATAGCTATATTATTACAGTATGTTCGTCGAAGCTAAGAAACTGACGTTAGCACATTTCTATTGGCTAAACTCCAGACATTATTCGGATTTTACCTGTTTTTCCATTAAAGCCCTCTTTCTGTTCCAGGATTTAGTCCGGGGAACCACACTGTGTTTAGTTGTTGTGTCTCCCAATCTCCTCTAATCTCTGACAGTTTCTCAGCATTTCCATGTTTTTCATGACCTTGGCAGTCTTAAGTATTGGCCCGGTATCTTGCAAGATGTCTTTCCACCTAGGTTTGGGTGATGTTTTTCTAATGATTAGACCAAGGTTATGAATTTTTAGAAAGAATACCAGAGGTGAAATGTCCTCATTACATCCTATCAAGGTGTATGATAACTACAAGGTATCATAAATGATACCAATCTTGGTCACCTGGTTAAGTTAGTGTTTGCTAGGCTTCTCCACTGTGAAGCTACCATTTTTCCCTTTCTATACTCTATTCTTTGGAAGTGAGTTAATAAGTCAACCCACACTCAGAACCTCCAGGGGGTAATAAAATATACATAACATAGAATTTACCATTTTAACCATTTTTAAGTTACATTTCTGTCATATTAAGTTCATTCATCTTGTGCAACCGTCACCACTATTAATCTCCAGAGAGTTTTCATTATACCACACTGAAATTCTGTCCCCATTAAACAGTAACTGTAAAGGGAGTTCTTACATGCAAATGGTTTAGCAGAGTATCTGGCATACAGTAGGCACACAATAAGTATGAGGAGAGTAATAATTATTGGCTTAAACGGGATTTGGAGATTATATATTTCGGTTAATTTTTTAGCAGATTTCATTACCATGTTTTATAAATAATTGATTATACTTCTATATTATGTGTATTTAAGAGATCTTTCTGAATTTTTGTAACCTACAAAATAACTTTTTTCTAGAAATTAGAAAGCCATAGGTAACAATGTATTCTGTTTGTCACAGGGCAGAACTGTTACCATTAAACTGAAGAATATAAATTTTGAAGTAAAAACTCGTGCATTTACAGTTTCATCTGTTGTTTCTACTGCAGAAGAAATATTTGCTATTGCTAAAGAATTGCTAAGAACAGAAATTGATGCTGATTTTCCACATCCCTTGAGATTAAGACTTATGGGTATGACTTAGCTTGTTTTTCCTTAAATCTGCTAGGCCTTCCCAAATAAATTGACTTGGGAAATAGTCTCTCCTTTGTTTTATTTCTTAAACCTCTTTAGGAGTTTGTACCTATGCGGCCATTTTTCTTAATTCTTAAAACCCGATGTATGTGGAACAATGCTCATTAATTTAATCCTTATAAGAACCAAATAAAGTAGTTGTTTTCCTTACTACTTACTGAAATCCTTCGAGCTAAGTATGTTTCAAAATTTTAAACTTTCAAGATTTTATGAAAGCGAATTTAGTGCATATTGAGTATATTATGTAATACTCTTTTGGTATCTGAGGCACTACCATATGATAAACACATTAATATTTTTGTAGCAAAACAAGTATTCACACTAGGTTAACACACTTGGTTTTGAAACAAACCAAGTTTCCAAAGTGAATTGGGTAAAAGGATGTGTACTGGACAAGCCCTCCAAATGCCAACTTTACTGCTAAGAGTGGATCATTAGCCTTGCTTTCATGTATGAAAGATAGCACACACTTGAAACTGAATAAATAAAGTATGTTAAATAAAAGCTAAAGAGCCGGGGTGCCTGGGTGGCTCAGACTTCAGCTCAGGTCATGATCTCATGGTTCTGGAGTTTGAGCCCCCGCCTGGGGCTCCACGCTGAAGTGTAGAAACTGCTTGGGATTCTCTCTCTTTCCCTCCCTCTGCCCCCTTCTGTGCTCTCTCTCTCTCTCTCAAAATAAATAAATTAATTTTAATAAAAAAGCTAAAGAGCAGATATTTTAACAGCATCATTCATAATTGCCAAAATTGGAAACAACAAAAATGCACATAAAATGACATGGAGGAACCTTGCATATAAATTATATTATTATATCACATAACATATAATATATGTATATTTAAATGAAAGAAGCCAGTTTGAAAAGGTTAAATACTATCTGATTCAAACTGTATGAAATCTGGAGAAGACAAAACTGTGGAGACAGTGAGAAGATCAGTGGATTTCAAGTGTATGATGCTATAATGGTGAATATGTATCATTAAACACTTGTCAAAATCCATAGGATGTACAGCAGCAGGAATGAAGCCTAATGGAAACTATGAACTTCGAGTGTCAAATGGGTCAGTATAGGTTTATCAGTTGTAACAAATGTACCACTCTGGTGCAAGATGTCAACTGGAGGAGGCTGTGCATAGTGTGGGCAGAGGATATGTACGAACCCTGTACTTTCTGCTCCCTATTGCTGTGAACCTAAAAAAAAGAGCAGAAGAGTTTGTGAAATGATACATTCATTTCTCCAATTAGTTAGTATTTTTTTAAATGTTTATTCATTTTTTGAGAGACAGAGTGAATATGGGGGCGGGCCAGAGAGAGAGGGAAACACACAGAATCTGAGGCCGGCTCCAGGCTCTGAGCTGTTAGCACAGAGCGGGATGTGGGGCTTGAACTCATGAACTATGAGATCATGACCTGAGTTGAAGTCAGATGCTTAACCACCCAGGTGCCTCAGTTAGTTGGTATTTAATGAGATCTGTGTCAGATGTTAACTGAAAGACATATAATCATGCCAACTCCAACAGGTACTATTTAGTGATATCCAGTTTTATGAAGAAAAGTAAATGTCATGCAAAGTAACCTGTTTTGAAAATTCATCCTTTAATTCAGAAAATATGCAGTATTGCTTATTATTTTTCTCTAAACAGCCTTTTATATATATGTCATAACAATATTATGCAAAATATTTTTATGCATTATGAGTGAATTGGCTTTGTTAAGAAATTAATTGTGGTTGGTTTAATTTAGGTGTACGGTTATCTGGTTTTCCCAATGAAGAAGACAAGAAACACCAACAAAGGAGCATTATTGGCTTCTTACAGGCTGGGAAACAAACTCCGTCAGCTACTGGGTATATGCTAGAGAAAACTGACAAAGATCAGTTTCTAAAACCTCTAGAAATGTCTCAGAAGAAGAGCTTCTTTGATAAAAAGCGATCAGAAAGGAAATGGAGCCAACAAGACACATTTAAATGTGAAACTGTGGATACACAAAGTTTACAGACATCACATTCATTCCAAGTTTTAAAGAAGATGAATGAGAATTCAGAAACGTCAGAGAATTCAAATGAGTCTCAGATATTTACCTGTCCCATTTGCTTTAGGGAGCAAGGAAGCATCAGTCTGGAAGCCTTTAATAAGCATGTAGATGCCTGCCTTGATGGACCTTCAATTAGTGAAAACTCTAAAATGTTCTCATGCTCACATGCTTCCTCTACAGAAGTTAACAAGGAAGAAGATGTACATGATTCTTTTTCACTCCATGAGAAGCAGGATTATGAAACCCATCAGAAGAATTCAGAAATCAATTCAGGAGATTGTATAGAGCTAGTAGAGACTGAATGTAACCCACCTAAAGCAGAAAGTGTAGGTTCTTTAAGTGATAAGCACAGCAAAGAGGAATGTGCTAGTCTTCCAAGCACATCATTTAATACTGAGCAACGTTGTCGGAATTCTTCCTCTACTGTTTCACTGGAAGATATGGGGTCATTAAGTCAGCAAGAATCCCCCCAGCCTTATTTACCTGAAGTGATAACAGCCCAAGCTCTAGTTTGTCCCGTTTGTAACCTGGAACAAAAGACTTCAGATCTTACCGTGTTCAATGTGCATGTGGATGTGTGCTTAAACAAAGGCATTATCCAGGAACTGAGAAAGGACCTTCCAGCTAACCAACCCACAGAAGGCACCACAAGTACCGGTGAGCGTGTAGTCATTGTAGAGAACTTGATTATCTAGGAATGTTTTATTAAAGTTGAGATTGTTGCTAAACATGCAGCATACACAATTGAAGGGATATTTTGTTTATGCTGCCATTTAGGACAATGTTATTTACCTTATTAGCATATGTTAGAATTAACTGGAGTCATTAGATTTTAAATTTAGGGAGAACTCCATTTGGGGCTTGATTTAGCACAGAATGACCTCAAAAGTTTAGGGAGCTAAGTGATCTAATGAAAAATGAGATTCCTATGGAATGGATACGTCACGGGGATAAAGGGTACAGCATAGGGAATATAGTTGATGGTACTATAATAGCCCTGTACAGTGACAGATGGTAGCTTCATTTGTGGTGAGCATGGCGTATCCTGTAAACTCGTTGAATCACTATGTTGTACATCTGAAACTAATGTAACACTGTGTGTCAATTATACTTCATGTAAAAAAAAAAGAAAGAAATTCCTTCAGAGAACTTTTGCCAAGGCATAGTGGTAAATTAATTATAATCACACAGCCAGAAAGCCTCTTTAAGTTTTTTGGTAGTCTGGGTCTAGCCCAACTTCAAAAATAAAACTAAGTGTGTATACTAATAAAATAAGTAAATTACAAAGAAATGATGCTATAAAGTTAGTTTCTGGTTGTTTAAATATGAATTATGGAGTACTAAGGAAGTTTTTATTATCTTTAATCAGTCAGCTTTAACTCTAGATTTTTATACAGCTTTATAATTATTTCATGTTGTTCATTATGGAATTTCTTGACTTTTCTTTCCTCTGAAGATACTTCAGGCAAAGTACAAAAGACTGCAATGAGAAAAAAAAGGTATGGCTAATTTGAGCTTTTAACAAAGTTGCCTATAAAATTGTTATATTTCGAGGTCTAATTTTTAGGAAATGTTAAAATTTGCTCTTATAAATCAAGGAACATTTTAATAATTGATGATTTGCAAAATATTAAAAAAAATCTTCCTGCATTTTAATTGCATGTTCTTTTTCATTCCAGGCCAGGATTGATGACAAAGTACTCATCGTCAAAGAAAATAAAACCAAACAATCCCAGACACACTCTTGATATATTTTTTAAATGAACATTGAACATTTTATCATTGAACATTTTATTCTTACTTGAAACTTGTTATTTTATAATCAGTGACTCTCTTGTTCTTCATTAACTTTACAAATGCATGTCGTGAAAGACAAGTGCAATAATTCCTTCCCAAATGACATTTCCTTTATATGAATTTAGAATATGTACTAGTTTACTTCTTTACACATTTTAGGTAACCAGGACAATTTCACTTCTGTTATACATCAATCAGAAATCAGTCCAGTTAGAGATTATTTTTAAATGAGAAATTAGGAATGGAATCAGAAAGTGATTTGTTTCTTAATTATGTTTTATAATAAATATGAAAACATAAGGGCTCTCAGAGGTTCTCACAAACCTGTTTTAGCATAAGAATATTTTAGCACTTAACCACTTTGTTGGCACTGAACTGCTATATTTGATTTTAGTAACTTCTACAACTTCATATATTCATAGTTTATCTCCTAGCATATTCAGATACCTCTTGAGCATTCACAATTAAAATTTATCCTAAGTTCTATGAAAAATATTAGCTTAGCAGAACAAGCATGAAGGTTTTGTTATCTTCAGGAAAGTAATGTCACAATATTATCTTCTGTGTTAAAAGAATTCTTTAAAATTTGATTATTCCTTTGATTTTCTTATTTATAATTCCTTTATCTTATGAATAAGCATGTGGTTCACTTTAAAAATATTTAGTGTAATATTTAGTGTTAATTTCTGTATAGACTTTTAAATGGTGGTATTTCATTTCTTGACAGTTATGTTTATACTTTACACAGATCTATAAAAAAGGATAAATTGTACACTCACTTTATTTTTATTGTAACCCTTTAGAGAGAAGTGTGTAATTCAAAAGATTAATGTGTATTTAAACATCTCATTCATCTTAGTTATATTTCTATCAAATTTTTATTAATATCATGAAAGAAGATACCTTAATAATGATTAGGGTAGTTACCCCAAATACCTTTGTGCTATTAATACAGTTTTTTCCCCCAAAAAAACAGTTATTTAATTGAAACATAAAGATGGAAGCCATTTTCTATTTTTCCTTTAAGGAATTGAATCTTGTCTGTTATATTTTTGTTGTCTCTTTTCCTACTTTTCATATTTTATAGCTCATTATCTGAATTTATAAAGAAATAATACTATAGGAACAGGTTAAATTAGAATCTCATATAGCTTCTGCCCAAAGTGGTAACTTGACTTTAAATTACTAGATTATTGTACTTATTATCATGTCAGTCTCAGGCCTAATATTATCAGGCAAGTTCAGAGTTCTTGGCTATAATGTGGCAAGTTATGTGATTTATGTATCTAAACTCTGTACAAAATTAAGGTCAGTGAAGCACTGATTTAATGTCTCGAAAAGTTAATATAGCATCATATTTTGTTTTTTTCTCTATTACCTCAGATTTATTTTTATTGTGTTTTCAGCTTTAAATATGAAATTATTTTCAGCTACATGATTCACTTAATTGAATATTATCACTTAGTAATATTTAATAATAATTTAAAATAAAATTGGAAGTGTTTCATTGATCTTTTAGCCAATAAAAATAGTCTTATTTTTCTACTCTTTTCCCACCTCTGATTCTTTGTCTTTCATTCTCTTTGCCCAGAATTCTCTCCACATTCTTTTCTTTTTTACCTATTGTATCCACCTTACTTTGTATTATGATTTTGCTTTGGGTTATTTTTAGGAAATACAAAGAATAAGCACCTATGATCTTATCTCCTTAGAGGGTGAGAACATAGGGAACCACTGGAGAGAACATATTTGTGACACATTAACTGGCCAAAACTAGTTAGTATCCAGAATATATAATCCAGAATGTATACATGACTCCAGTGTATTAGTAAGAAAAAGACAAATAGCCAATAGAAATTTGGACAAAAGACTTTAAGTGTCACTTTACATAAAAAGAAATCCAAATGGCCAGAAAACATGAAAAATTCTCAGCCATTCTATGTAGTAATAGGGAAATGAAAAATAAAACCACAAAGAAGTATCATTATATCCCTACCAGATTCACAAAAATGAAAAGATCCAATGATATTAAATTTTGGTGATGTTGTGGAACAATGTAAACTCTACTTTTGAAAACAATCACTTTGGAAAACAATTTGTCCTTCAGTAAATTTGAAGATGTGTACACTTAACAACCCAGCAACTGCACTCCTAAGTAAACATCTTCCATTTGCCCACAAATTTACTCTTGGCCCTTGACCATGGTTTGTCCAGTAAGGGGCCATGGCAACAGGGAAACCATTACAGGAGATTTCAGGGAGGAAAAAAGATGATGTTGGGTATTTATTCCCACGTGTACTTTTTTGTAGGATCATCTTGAGCTGGTTAGGTCCCTTGACCAAAGATCACAACTGTTTTTTTATGTTTTTTGTTTGTTTTTTAATGTTCATTTATTTTTGAGAGAGAGAGAGAAAGAGCACAAATGAGGGAAGGGCAGAGAGAGAGACAGAGGCTCCAAAGCACACTCAGCGCAGAGCCCGATGCGGGGCTCAAACTCATGAACTGTGAGATCACGACCTGAGCTGAAGTCGAAAGCTTAAACAACTGAGCCACGCCGGTGCCCCTAGGTCATAACTTCTTTAAACTGCTCCCTTCAGTTTCTGATAATCTTTTCCTTCCCTTCCCCTTCAGCCTAGGGTGGCAACAGAGCCTGGCTCTGATTAGTTTTGGGGTGCTGCATTATCTTTTGTGATTTCCCCACATCTTTGTAAATGGTCCTTAAATTCATCTCAAAATACAAATGTTTTTCCTTCCAGAGCCCTAACTGATACAATGTCTTGAGAAAAATATTGAACATGTTCCTCAGGAAGTAGGTGTAAGAATGCTCCTAGTGTGGTAGGGTCCCCTCCCTAAGGAAAAACAAAACAAAAAAACTTAAAGGCAACCTGGCTATACGCCTAAGTGACAACATGGAAAATGTTACAACCTTGTAACATTAATCCATCAGACTACGTATTTGTGTGTTACCATACATGGGTGACAAAGAAGTAAGAAATATATAAAAAACTACGCCATGTGAAGTTTGGGGCTCAGTTCTTCAGGTACGAACCCAACTGAGTGGTGCTGGCATGAAGACAGTTGCTTCCTGGAAAGAAGAGCCTCAGTGTCACAACTCTGTATGAGAATCCTGCTACATTGTAATAGCCAGAAATGGAAAATAA
The DNA here is from genome assembly GCA_030068075.1 of Paguma larvata. NCBI lineage: Eukaryota > Metazoa > Chordata > Mammalia > Carnivora > Viverridae > Paguma > Paguma larvata. The sequence continues at coordinate 94,710,785 of CM057826.1, read as the reverse complement.
ACCAAATATTATTAATTTAATTCTACCATTGTATATTCGTGTCTATTCAGAGAATAGAATTCTACACAGTGATAAAAATGAAGGCGGTAAGCTGAAAGTAGATGTGTTAAGGATTTATCCATATGAGATCAGGTTATTAAGAAAAGCAAGTATGTTATTGTCCGGAGAGTTAGAATAATGGTTTCTTCTCTAGGGAGATAAGGAAATGTGATTGGGGGATGGTACATAGAGCTGCTGGGATACTAACAGTGTTCTGTTTCTTGGGTGGTTGATTGCATGGAGGTTTACTTTAAAATATTTAAAAATATTCTTTAGGGGTACCTGGGTGGCTCAGTAGGTTGAGCGTCCAACTCTTGATTTCGACTCAGATTATGATTTCACCGTTCATGGGGTCGAGCCCTGCATCAGGCTCTGTGCTGATAGCACGGAGCCTGCTTGGGATTCTTTCTCCTCTCTGTCTGTCCCTTCCCCTGCTCATGCATGCTCTCTCTCTCTTTCAAATAAGTAAGTAAACATTTAAAAAATTCCTTAAACTGTGCATATGTATTTTATACACTCTTGTTCATACATGACCCAAATCATAAAAACCAGTTCACAAAGTTCCTGAAAATTTAACAGTCTGCTCTTGCAAACCAGTACAAGCTAGCGCCCACATATCATTGCCCATGGTACACTCCAAACATAGGCTTAGCATTCAAGGCCAATCAAGTCCGACTGCATAGTTTATGGCTTCCCGAATAGACCAAGCTATTTCTCCCCTCTGGTATGGTGCTTGTTCCCTCTGTCCTGAATGTGCTCCCTGAACATGCCTTTGCTCTCTCCCACCATTCACAGCTACTCATCTTTCAGCTCAGTCCAGGGGCCGCCTTCAGGAGCGGGCCCTGCTCCCTGGAAAAGCTGATGAGTCATTCCTTTGTGCTTCTATCTCTCTATGAGGACACTGAAACGTCCTTTGCTATGGCTTTGCTGTGGTCTTGTCCCACTAGACTGCAGGCTGCTAGAGATCCTAGGCTGTCTTCACTGACCTCTGAATTCTAGGTGTGAAGTATATGGCCCCGCACTTTGCGTTAGAATCTTCAAAAGTTGAGAATGATTTCCAGGTGGTTAACAGAGCACCGGTTCCTTGATAATGTTTATTTGGTTCTTCCATCTGTCCGTTCATTCACTCTAGAAATATTTTCAAGAGCTTACTACTTACTAGACATATTTAAGATGAGTATGAAGTGGGAGCATGACCTATCATTTGATGACCTATAAATGAATAAATAGTATGTAACCAAAGAGTGGTGTCTGTTACTATCTTACTGTTTTTCTCTGGGAAGACAGGTGGTGGCTGATGTAAGTGGCTGCACTCAAGCTGGGCTCTAAGGGATGGGCCTTCCAGAAAAAAGGAATCGTATTCCTTTCCTTTTACTGGACAATGGCTTGCTTTATAAGTGTTTTATTACTGTGGCCTTTTGGGTGGCTTGGAAGTATTTGGAAGAAGGCTCCAAATATTACTATTAACCTAAGGTGAAAAAAATGCTTTTCGAGGAAATATTTCCATTTTGAAAACCATACTTGGTGCCTAGTGCTGATTTTTTTTTTAAAGTAATATTCCATTTTGAAAAGTAATAGATTTGAACATACCTGGTGCCGGTAGGATTTTAGTGAACTTCACAGAGCAATGGTGTTTATTTCCCTGGAATAAAAACTGTTCTTTTGTTGTATAATGCAGGGATAATCACTTTTGCTTTGTAATGCAACAGTTGGATTAACAGTTGTTCAAGAAAAACTCAAATGCTATTATGGTGAGTAATGGAAACATTCCATTTGTTAAGCAAACCATAATATTGAATTGTTCTTACAAATGTGATGTAATTTATAATTGTTGCTCAGAGAAACAGAAGGTAATTCAGAGGCAAATAGTGTTAACGCTTTACTTCTAACCCCAGTCTCTTTTTATTATGATTTCAAACTCACAATACATTCATATACATAGATAAACATATATTATATATATGTGTGTGTGTACACACACATAAACACACAAGCTCTACCAAACCCTTGTCTATTAAAATCTGTCTACCCTTGTAGGACCCCTTGAAAATGTCCACTTCTTTACACTTTTTCCCATTAGTTTATGTCTCTTTAAATCATCTTGTGGATTTTTATAGACAATGTTCTAATATTCTTAAATATGTGTGTGGTCGCACACGCGCGTGCACGTGCTCATGCGTGTAAGAACGTGGGTCAGTTCTAGGGTCAAATCCAGTTCTGTTTTAGGAGGATTTAAATTTTTTTCTTTACTCCTAGAATGTGCTAAACTTCCAATTTAACTTCTGAAACCATCCACAGTTGTGACATGTATGTGCCATTGTTCTGTTTTGTTTTGTAACCCGTGGAACCCACTGTGCCTAAGTGCTGTAGATTCAGGGCAGAGATCCTGGTTGTCCTTCGATATTATGTTTCTCTTCACTATTACTAGAATTTTAGCTAGGCACACGGTTGCCCTAAATAGATTACTGTATTTGATCAATTCTTTATTTTATAAACCACTAAGAAATAATACCGAAGACTGGGATTCCAATAGGTCACGACTGCTTTAAAATGGGATACCAAACCTTATACCTTCAGAGAAGAAATTGAGAGACTTACTTTATTCAAAAGAAAATTCTGGAAGCCCATTTAGGAGTGGTTGAATACTGACGTTCTAAGAGTGTTGCTTACAAATCCAGCCTCGACATTTCTCAAAGTTGTACGAAGGACTCAAGTGTGAGCTGGGCCTTTTCTCAGAGCGCTTCACCTCAGGTAAAACTAAATTCTGCGACGGCGCAAGCCGCACCCGCAGGTGGGCCCTCCCAGGCGCCCGCGCGGGGCAGGGCAGGAAAACCTGGAGCGAGCGGCCCCGAGACCGCCCGGAACCGAGAGCCAGAGCGCGGGTGGACCTTGCCTTCCAGCCCGCGCGCTGCGGCCCCCGGGGGCGCACATGGACCCCGCCCGAAGGAGCCCGGGTCGCCGGGCGGCGGCGCGAGAGCTACTGCGAGGGGCGGCCGCGGCCGCGAAGGGCCTTCGGGAAGATCTGAGGGGCGCGGTGGGCCTACCCTGGATCCCGAAGCAGGACGGGCCGCGAGAGGAGGCGGTGGCGGGACACGAGATCCGTGAGTTCCAGGAGGCGGGCTGCAAACCGGCAGGTGGCGGCGCCTGGTGGGCGACTGCCGCGCCTCAGGACGCCGCGGGGTCTGGGCGCCCACCCTCCGCCACCACTGCCCCTGTGGGCTCGTTTGCCGCTCGGCAGTCCCCTCGCCCAAGTTTTGGCTCAGACTGTTTTAGTTCAGGTGAAGCCTGTACTGTGGAAGGAAGGAAAGAGCTCCTCTTCAATTTAAGGAAGAGGATTTGGGGGGCTTTTTTGGTTGGTTGATTGGTTGGTTGGTTGGTTGGTTTTTAAAGAAATGATTACGCCCTATTGCAAATACGGAAAGAGTTTTATATGCTGTTATCTCCTATATCCTGACTCATGCAGTGATTGATTGTGTGAGTTTAGATCACTTAATCTTTCTGTGCTTAGGTTTTGAAAGCATGGGACGGTCTTCTGTGCCTTGAGAATAAACTTAATAGCATAAACTGAGGCACTTTGCTGAAGAATCTTCAAAAGTTGAGAATGATTTCCAGGTGGTTAACAGAGCACCGGTTCCTTGATAATGTTTATTTGGTTCTTCCATCTGTCCGTTCATTCATTCTAGAAATATTTTCAAGAGCTTACTACTTACTAGACATATTTAAGATGAGTATGAAGTGGGAGCATGACAGCCCACCTTCTGGTTTTGGTGGAAGGTTGATAGACGATAAAACTAGTAGGGAAATAAGAAGTTATTTTAAAGCAGTGATAATTGCTGCGGAAACCCAATAGTCTCACACCACCTTAGGAAGTTTTCTCTTGTGTCTTCTAAAAGTTTTATAGTTTTATGTTTTACATTTTCATCTATGATCTATTTCGAGTTAATTTTTGTGTAGGGAATGAAGTTTACATCAAAGGTCGTATTTTTTTCATTTTGAATATCCAGTTATTCAAGTACCATTTGTTGAAATGATGATCCTTTCTCCATTGTCAAAGACTTTAAATCTTTGTCAAAAATCGACTGGCTGTATTTGTGAGAGTTTATTTCTCGACTCTGCATTTTATTCCATCCATCTGTGTGTTTCTCTGCCAACTCCATGCTGTATTGATTACGGTAGATTTATAGTAAGTATTGTGACTCCTCCACCTTTTTTCTTTTTCAAAATTGTTTTGGTTATTCTAGTTCTTTTGCCTGTCTGTATAGATTTTAAACTTTTTTTTTTTTAACGTTTATTTATTTTTGAGAGACATAGAGACAGAGTATGAGCAGGGGAAGGGCAGAGAGAGAGGGAGACACAGAATCGGAAGCAGGCTCCAGGCTCCCAGCCGCCAGCACAGAGCCCGACGTGGGGCTCGAACTCACAGACCGTGAGATCATGACCTGAGCCGAAGTCGGCCGCTCAACCAACTGAGCCACCCAGGCGCCCCTGTATAGATTTTAGAATCAGCTTGTCTGTAGCTACAAAATATCCTTTTGGCATTTGATTGGATTTTCAGTATTAAATCTATGGATCAATTTCAGATAATTGACATCTTTACCAGATTAAGTCTTCCAATCCATGACATCATGTATCTTTTCATTTATTTAGGTATTTTTTAAATTTATTTCATCATTATTTTTTATTTTTTGGTGTTAGACTGTAGAACTTTTGTTGGATATACAGTTAAGTATTTTGATTTTTTGATCATTTTAATTATAATTTTTAAAATCTGTTAGTATTGTTTTTAAATTTTGGTTTCCATTTGTTTATGCCAGTATATAGAAATATGATTGATTTTTATGTGTTGACCTTGTATCCTACAACTTTGGTAAACTCACTTATTAGTTCTAGAGCTGCTTTATGCATTCCTTTGGATTTTTGATGCAGATAATAAAATTGTTTGCAACTAGACTAGAGACATTTTGATTTCTTGCCAATCTGTATGCCTTTTAATTTACTTTTACTGCTCTTTTGTACTGGCTAACACTTTCAGCACCATGTTTAAAAGAGTTAGACTATGGGGTACCTGGATGGCTCAGTTGGTTGTATGACCAACTTTGGCTCAGGTCATGATCTCCCTCCCGGTTTGTGGGTTCGAGCCCCATGTTGGACTCAGTGCTGACAGCTTATAGCCTGGATCCTGCTCTGGATTCTGTGTCTTCGACTCTCTCTGCCCCTCCCCTGCTCACGCTTTCTCTCTCTCATAAAGAAATAAACATTAAAAAAATTATAAAATAAAACGAAAGAGTTAGAGTGGACATTTCTGTTTGTTCCTGGGCAAACAAAGCATTGACATTTTTATGAATAAGTAAGATGTTAGCTGTCAGTTTTTTGGTAAATGCTCTTTATCAGGCTGAAGAAGTTCTCTTCTATTCCCAGTGTGCTGAGAGGATTTTTTGGTTTTTGTTTTTAATCACAAATGGATGGTGAATTTTTAAAAATGCTTTTTCTGCATCAATTGATCATGGAGTTTTTCTTCTTTGACTACCTGTATGGTAGATTGCATTGCTTGATTTTCAAATAATGAACCAGTCTTGCATTCTCAGGATAAACCTTATATGTATCACTGGATTTGATTTGATAATGCTTGTGCAGGGAGTTTTGCATCTGTGTTGCATCAGGAAATGCTGATCTCATAAGATGAGTTCGAAGTTTTTCCTCTTCTTCTTGTGTCAGGTTATCTATATAATCTTGAATGAATTTGGGTAGTTTGTGGTTTTTGAGAAGTTATTTCATTTCATCTAAGTTGTTGACTTTATATGAGTGGAATTCATAATATTCCTTTATTATTCCTTTAATGTTTGTGGGAACTATAGTGCTATCCTCCCTTTCATTCCTTACGTTGGTAATTTGTGTCCTCCCTCTATCTGTTTTTGGTCAGTCTTGCTAGAGGTATATTCATTTTATTGATGCATTCAAAGAAGCAGCTCTTGTTTTCATTGATTTTCTCTATTGTTTGTCTTTTTTCAATTTCATTGATTATTGTTTTAACGTTTGCTATTTTTCTTCTGTCTGCTTGACAGCTTGTTTTTTGCTTTTAGATTCTTACTTTCTTAAGGTAGGAACTTAGGTTACTGATTTGAGATCATCTTTTCTAGTAATTTAATGTTATGAATTTCCCTTTTATAATGCTATGAATTTCCCTCTTAGCACTGCTTTAGTTGCATCCCACACATTTTGATATATTTTATTTTTATTTTAATTCAGTTCAAAATATTTTCTAATTTCTTTTGTTTTTTTCTCTTTCATATGTGGTTTATATGTATGTATGAGAAATTTAAAATTTTGATAATACTGGGCATACTATTCCTCTTGGTAATATTGTTCTGGAGGTGAATAGTGGCTTCCCAACCCTCCCACCCATCCATCTAGCAAATATTTATTGAACACCTACTAGCACTAGGCACTGATTTGTTTCACCTTCGTCAGGGATATTGTATTCTGGTGAAGGAAACAGACTGAGAAAGTAAACAAATGTAATATAATGTCGAGTAGTATCAAGTGATATGAAGAAAAAATGAAATAAGGCACAGGGGCAGAGAATGACAGGAGAAAGGGGTTTGGATGATCAGACATGATTTTTCATAAGTGGTACCATTTGAGCAGAGACCCGAATGAAATGCAGGAGGTAACTGGGACTTGTTTTTCTACCTCAGCATTGTCTCCTCCTGTTTTGGCCCTCCTGCTTCATACTTGCCCAGATTCTGAAGGCATTGGAGTTTTTGTCAGTACTAGCTAGAAGGTAGACAGTGATGTGTTGGTAAATGTTTAATTACGAGCTCTCTAAAGGACTAGTTCTGATTTGAAGTATTTTCCAGGTTCCTTTGTGTAATACTTTCACCATGACTGATTTCTTTTTTTTTAGCATTTCAATTATTTATTTATTTATCTATTTATTTATTTATTTCTATAATTTATTGTCAAATTGGTTACCATACAACACCCAGTCCTCATCCCCACAAGTGCCCTCCTCAGTGCCCATCACCCCCTCTCCCCTCTCCCATACCACCTATCAACCCTCACTTTGTTCTTAGTATTTACGAGTCTCTTATGTTTTGTCTCCCTCCCTCTCTGTGACTTTTTTTCCCCCTCTTCCCCTCCTCCATGGTCTTCTGCTAAGTCTCTCAAAATCCACCTATGCATGAAAACGTATGGTGTCAGTCTTTCTCTGACTGACTTATTTCACTTAGCATAACACCCTCTAGTTCCATCCACATTGCTACACATGGCCAGATTTCATTCTTTTTCATTGCCACGTATTATTCCATTGTATATATATACCACATCTTCTTTATCCATTCATCAGTTGATGGACACTTAGTCTCTTTCCATGATTTGACTATTGTCAAAAGTGCTGCTGTAAACATTGGGGTATACATGCCCCTATGCATCAGCACTCCTGTATCTCTTGAGTAAATTCCCAGCAGTACTATTGCTGGATCATAGGGTAATTCTATTTTCATTTTTTTGAGGAATCTCCACACAGTTCTCCAGAGTGGCTGCACTAGTTTGCATTCCCACCAACAGTGTAGGAGGGTACCTGTTTCACCACATCCTCTCCAGCATCTATATTTTCCTGATTTATTCCTTTTAGCCACTCTGACTGGTGTAAGGTGGTATCTCATTGTGGTTTTGATTTGTATTTCCCTGATGATGAGTGACAGTGAGCATCGTTTCATGCGTCTGTTGGCCATCTGGATGTCTTCTTTGCAGAAGTGTCTGTTCATATCTTCCGCCCATTTCTTCACTGTATTATTTGTTTTTTGGGTGTGGAGTTTGGTAAGTTCTTTATAGATTTTAGATACTAGTCCTTTATCCGATATGTCACTTGCGATTATCCTTTCCCATTTCATTGGTTGCCTGTTAGTTTTGTTGATTGTTTCCTTTGCCGTGCGGAAGCTTTTTATCTTGATGAGGTCCCAGTAGTTTTTTTTGGTTTTAATTCCCTCGCCTTTGGAGATGTGTCAAGTAAGAAATTTCTGTGGCTCAGGTCAAAGAGGTTTTTTTCCTGCTTTCTCCTCTAGGATTTTGATGGTTTCCTGTCTCACATTGTGATCCTTCATCCACTTTGAGTTTATTTTTGTGAGTGGTGTAAGGAAGTGGTCTAGTTTCATTCTTCTGCATGTTGCTGTCCAGTTCTCCCAGCACCATTTGTTAAAGAGGCTGTCTTTTTTTCCATTGGATACTCTTTCCTGCTTTGTCAAAGATTAGTTAGCCATATGCTTGTGGGTCCATTTCTGGGTTCTGTATTCTATTCCATTGGTCTATGTGTCTGACACCATGATTGATTTCAAGTTACAGTTTTTTTCACTGGGAATAGATACAGCCAGTTCTTATTAGTCTATACAAACTGGCTTCTTCATACCACTAAAGGTAGGCTTTATAAAATCTAGTTTACATTTGAATGTAAAAATTTAGAATTGTTACAAGGTTACTTGATTAGTAAATTGTGGGCAAGTAAGAAAACATTTTGAGTCCTAGAGATTTTGATGTAGTTGGCTTGGGTTTAAGAATCTGATATGGGGGCACCTGGGTGGCTCAGGGGGCGCCTGGGTGACTCAGTCGGTTGGGCGGCCAACTTCGGCTCACGTCATGATCTCGCGGTCTGTGAGTTCGAACCCCGCGTCGGGCTCTGTGCTGACAGCTCAGAGCCTGGGAGCCTGCTTCAGATTCTATGTCTCCCTCTCTCTGTGCCCTTCCCCTGCTTATCCTCTGTCTCTGTGTCTCTCAGAAATAAATAAACGTTAAAAAAAATTAAAAAAAAAAAGAATCTGATATGGGTTTTTTTTTTTTTTTAAGGTATCCAGTTAATTTTATTGTGAAACCCGAGCTAAGAACCATTGATGTAATGGATTAAGAATCTCGTATGGTGCTTCCAGTGTGTCTTAGAAGTTGCCTCAAAATTAATTTTTCATATAGATTTGGGAGAAAAGAGAAAAGATATTTGGCTTCAGGGACAGAATAGAATGTGTGTGTCATATTTCAGGGACACCACAAGTCCTTGATTTGCCCTGGGACATACCCAAGAGGGAAAAGAACCAGGAACTAGAACTACACTCCCATTGGATTAATACATAGGGGCAAGGAGCTAGGTCAGGGCCGTGTGGTAACAAGGACAGAGTTGAGAAAAGTCTGGTCTAACTGACAGAATACGTTAGCTAAAGCATCTGACAGAGTGGACAATTTGAATCTCCACTTAGTAGTACACTTTCATGCTGACACCCAGGACCCCTGCAGTGATTGAAAGCTTGGCATTTGGATTCAAACTGCACAGGGTAGTTGTGTCATATTGTCTTTAAGACATGAGCAAGTGGTTTAACTTTTCTAAGTCTCATTTTCCTCATCTGGAAGTTGGCAGTGGTACTGTCTACTCCATCAGGTTCTTAATTTTGTAAAACCCCCAGAGTGCTCCAACATTTAGAGATCAAGCAGAGGAGGAAGAGCCAGTAAAAGAGATTGAAAAGCAGGAGGCATGAAAGAGGCATGGAGAAGAATGTTACAAGGAGAGTGTGGCCCTCGGTCAAATATGTCAAGAGTTTAATTTACACAAAGAGAAGCAATGACTGGTTTGGGCAAGATGGAGTGGCCCTGATAAGCACAGATTCAGTGAAGTGATGGGAATCAGCTCTGATTAGCATGGAGGTGAGAAGAAACTGAAGTGAGGAAGAAGACACAGCAATTATAGAACACATGAGAATTTGGGGGGCAGTGGGAGATTAAGAAATGGAGTGGCAGTTGGAAAGGATGTGAAGTTAAGAGAATGTTTTTCTCACTGGAGGCATTATGGCATGTCTGTATATGTTGAGGGGAATGGTCCACTGGAGAATGCAGAGGAGAAGAGGATAATTTCCGCGAGGTTGAAATGTGAAATAATTGAAAAGACGAGAAGGGTGGGATTCAGAGCCTAGGTGGAGCAGCCGGCCTTGGGTAGCCACAGGGTTGCTTCATTGATGGTAAGAGTAGTAAAGCAGAGAGTGTGGGTGTAAAAGTAGGTAGGTAGGTTGGTAGATTCAGGGGTGAGAAAATATGGGAATTATTATCTAATTGCTTGCATTTTCTCTATGCAATATTATTAATTGAGAGTTTGTATTGGTGATCGTGGATACTAATGTGGGCAAATTAGTACATTAAAATATTTGAAAAGAAAGAAAAAGTCATGGAATTGAAGAAGAGAGGCTAGGGAAATGAAGTAGGATTGCTGTGAAAAGATGCTACATGAGATTAATGGGTAAGAATTTAGGAGTATGTGATTTATGTGTAGTATGTTAGCCTGTGTAGTCAGGATAGACCAGCTTCGATAACCCCTAAGTCGGAGTGCCTGAATATAACAAAGATCGACTTCTTGCTCAGACATGTCCAGCAGGAGGCTCTCTGCTCTACTTAGTTTCTCAGGAACCTATGTGTCAAGAACTGTAAAAAGGTCATGATTTTAGTCTACTCGCAAGCTAACACGTTAGCCTCCCATGGCATCATGGATTCTAGCAGAAGACACTTCTGAATCAGACACAGAGGATTTTAGTGCTCACAGTAGGATCAGTAGCCAGGGTGTCAGTGTTTGTGTTGTTCTTTATTCCTGGTTCCACAAGGCGATGCAAAGCACTGTGGGTTGTGTTACACAAGAGTCCTGTGCTTAGGGAAGCCAAATCTTTTCTGATGGGCAGGAAGCATGCCTTACTTTACACTCTCTCTGTCTTTTAAGGCATGCCACAAGCAATCCAGCCAGAGAAGCATTTTTGTCTATCTTTTCTGATCCAGTTCACTGTGCACACATCCTGGAAAAGACGGTCTGAACAAAAACAGTCAGTGCCTCTGCTTAGAAGATGTAGAGAAACTTAAGAGACCCATGGAGAATTGGCTCCCAGTACCAGACTGATTGAGGCACTGCCATCTTGTGACCCCTTGTATTAGTTTGCTAGGGATGCTGTAACAAAGTACCACAGGTGGGGTGGCTTAAACAACAAGAATTTGTCTCATAGTTTTTGAGTCTAAAATCCTAGATCAAGGTGTCAGCAGACTCAGTTTCCCCTGAGGCCTCTCTCCTTAGCTTGTAGGTGGCCATCTCCTCCCATTGCCACCATATGGTCTTTCCTTTGTCGTGTCTGTATCCAAATTTCCTCTCTTATAAGGACGCCAATCATATTGGAATAGGGGCCACCCGAATGACCTCATTTTAATTACCTCTTTCATGACCCTATCACCAGGGGTGTCTGGGTGGCTCAGTTGGTTAAGCATCCAGCTCTTGGTTTCAGCTCAGGTCATGATCTCACAGTTCTTGGGATCGAGCCTCACATCTGTCTCTGTGCTGACAGCGGGGGACCTGCTTGGGATTCTCTCTCTCTCCTTCTCTCTCTGCCCCTCCCTTGCTCATCCTCTCTCTCTCTTTCTCAAAATAAATAAATAAACATTTTAAAAAAAAAGGACCTTATCACCAAATATAGTCACATTTTGAGGTACTGGATGTTAGAACTTCGGTTTATAAATTTTGAGGGGATACAATTCAGCTACAACCCTGCAGCATTTAAACACATGGCTTTCAGGGTCGATAAAATGGGAAGAGAGCACGTGGAGGCTGACACAGGAGCTTTTTACTGACTCAGCCCCAAGTAACCTTCTATCCTTTCTTCTTTCAACCCAGTGGACAGGCCTCAACTTAACCGCACCCATGTGTTCAGATAGGAGAACCAGACACTGACGGGCCCTGGCCACGTCTCCTGCAGCACGGTGGTGTGTTTCTCTCCAGTACTATTCAGCTGCTCGGGTGCCGAAATGGAACAGGTAGCAAGTGAGTTTAATCTCAGAATTAGGATTCTGCCAGCTAGTCTGATGAGAAAAGAGAGTGACAAGGGAGGTAAAGGTGTTTATATAGAAGTGATTTCAGCAATGGACTAGAGGATCTAAACTAAGTAAGGAGCAAAGTGAGGGCGTAAGGGATGAATAATATGAAAAGCTGGTGAGAACAGTGGATCGGAGGACTTGATGAGGTTGCAGAGTTTTGGGACTGGGAGAAGTCAAGCAGGTGAGTTGGATGGATGAGGTGGTGGTCAGACAATGGGATTCTTGAAGATGTCAAAGGTTATGTGGTTTTTGATGATGATGTCAAGAGTATGACCCCGAAAATGGGTGACTGAGATCAGGCAGATGAAAAAGTTACTGTAAGTGAGAGAGTCAGGGAACTAGGAGACCAGGGTATCGGGTTGTCATCTGTGTGGATGTTGAAGTCACTTAGAATGGTGACAATAGGAGGAGTAGAAATGAAGAGGCAGATCCAGGTGGTAGAAAGAAGGCATGTGTATTTCTCCCGTGAAGATACTCCTAGTCTTTGATTAGATTTGGTAGTATTCTAAAGAGTCTTTGGCAGAGGCACCTGGGTGACTCGGTTGAGCATCCAGCTTCGGCTTAGGTCATGATTTCATGGATCGTGGGTTTGAGTACCGCATCGGGCTCTGTGCTGACAACTTGAAGCCTGGAGCCTGTTTCAGTTTCTGTGTCTCACTCTCTCTTTGCCCCTCTCCCTTTTGCTCTCAGTCTTTCTCTCTCAAAAACAAATAAAATGTTTTTAATAGTTTTTGTCAGATTGTATTATTATTGTTATTATGAAACTACTTGGTAACACATCCATAAAACCTTCTCCAGAGGTCTTTTTGTTTTTAGAGATGGTATATGGCTGTTTTCAGATTATTCTAATTCTGACTTTATCCCCCAGTATTTGGGGTTGTCCCCTGAGAGCCCTCCACTTCCCCTGTATTTAAAAAAAAAATGGGGCACCTGGGTGACTCAATCAGTTGAGCGTCTGACTTCGTCTCAGGTCATGATCTCGTGGTTTGTAAGTTCAAGCCCGACTCAGGGCTCACCATCATCAGCGCGGAGCTCGCTATGAATCCTCTGTCCCCTTCTCTCTACCCCTCCCCCACTTGTTCTCTCTTTCTTTCTCTCTCTCTCTCTCTCTCTCTCTCTCTCTAAAATAAACTTTAAAAGAAACAATGAGAGAGCATGAAAAAAAAATAACAAATGCTGAAATCTTCTGTAGGCTAGTTAATAATACCTCCCCCCTGAATGTTTATTATGTGTGTAATATAGAATGTTTATAGCTGGTGTGAATCTCTTTATATCCGTTTTTATATAAATGAAAACAAAACATGCTCAGCCCTTTTAGCCTTTGCGTATATTTATGTGATGTGCTACGTTTTGAGGATTTTTTTCTGCTGGCCTGGCATCTGGCACAGCCTTCTGCAGACAACAGTTTTATCTCTGTAAGCTTGTGGGGAGCATCTGGACTCCTGCCTGTCTCATCTTATGCAAACATTTTATTAAAAAAACAGAACGTCAGTGGCCACACTCTGACCTCCTAGAGGCAGATACTATGCCACCGACTTCAGGGTGGTCCTTGGGAATGATGTTTTGTTTGGGACCAGGAAATATTCTAAGGGTGTGAAAATACTTGCATTGTGAGCACAAAGTGGAATCTTGATAATACAGCTTTGCAAAATAGTGATACAAAGTTCCTATGTCCCGAATAGCAGCATGAGAAAGGCTCAAGGCTGTTTTTAAAGTTACCAGGTTTGCCACATGAGGTTTGCTTTTTTCCTTCATCCCCCTTAAATTCCTTCAGTCATGTTTTGCTTGCTCGCTTTCAGTACTGCCAAATGAGAGAAGCTTTCAGAATGCTGCGAAAAGCAATAATTTGGATCTTATGGAGAAGCTGTTTGAAAAGAAGGTTAACATTAATGCTGTGAACAATGTGAGTACGAGTCACAGATGTGACAAGTGACTACTCTAAGGGTGGCTTGGATTTACACAGCCCAACTTAAATAATAATAAAAATTGAAATGATTGTGGTGGGTGAGGTGAGGGGTAAGTTCTTTGTTGGTAATTCCAGAATGTTTAAGCTAAAGGTGAAATCAAGCCGTGGGATAGGTTCTGAATGTTTTAATTTATCTTATCAGAGGGGAATATACCGAGTGTTTGCATGTTTCTTTGCAAAATCTGTGGGTGGGCAGTAAAGCCAGTTGTCAGGGTTATGGGCCTGGATTTGGGCCTGGATTATAGCCTTTGGATCCCTGGCCTCACACATTCTGGAAAGGCAGAACATCATTTGCTAGAAAGATGGTTTCTCTCCAGTGATGTCCTTTGTTGTTCAGTCCCACAAATTTAAAATCCAGGGGAGAGCTTGGGTTTATATTTTTTTGCCTTAGAAATATAGTGCATTTGCATGTTGAACACTGGAGCCCTTTCTAAATCCTGGCTCTTAGTTCACTGTTCTTCACGTGCTTGGGTTTAGGAGAGAAGTCCACTGCCAGAAATACTGGGTTCCCTACTGCTCGGTTTTGTAGAGATTCCCTGACAGCTTTTCACAGCAAGGTTTATCAAAGTGGGGGCTGTGTGAATTGCTTAAGACAATTTGTGCAAGTGGTTCAAGGGGATAGCAGAGGTGGATTTAATGTGAAATGAAGCATAAACTTTAGGGTCCCTACTTGTACAGACCCCTTCCAAGGAACTGGGGAGGGCTCTAGCAATATGTTCTCATGGTTATATGCTTTTATAAAATCTGAAAACACAAGGAACTTTAACTGCCATCACTTCAGCTCTCTGACTAGCTTTAAAGAGGGCTCTCTCAAGAGTGTAGAGTTGAGGTTCCACAAAACCTGAATCTTTCCCAGGCAATGAGGTCATAGGAATTGAAGTCATGCATCACATGCAGTGGAAGGATGTTTACCAGTTGTGCATGTGTGTAGGTGAGAGGTATATGGAAATTCATATGTCTAGGTGTATATCGTGTGCATGTGTATGTCGGATGTGTTATGGTTATGTTTAGTATTTATTGTCCATAGACATCCTAGAAAGAGAAAAATAGCAAAGTTTTGCAGCATAACAATTTCAGGAACCAAACAAAAAAAAAAAAAAAGAGGAAAGGAATCAGGAAGGAAGGAAGGAAGGAAGGGAAAGCAGTGAAAAGAAAAGAAGCAAGTGCCTTTGAAAGTAATATCTACATAAACGGTTGAATAAGTAAAGCAATAATCATTTTTTCAAGTAACAGGGAATAGATTCTCTAATGTACTTTTATAATAATTTTAGAAATTTTCATATAAGACTTCCTGATATTTTAAACCATATTTTTATATTAAAGTATTTAGAGAGATTTAATACTAAATGAAGCATCATTTAGAGCACAACCTAGGGCACTTTAACATACAGTCAGCATAACAAATTGTCATGAGCTCTTGATGAATTGTATTACACTTTTTTTAAAGTTTGTTTATTTTGAGAGCGAGAGAGTGTGTACATGTGCATGCCTGCAAATACGGAAGGGGCAGAGAGAGAATGAGAGAGAGAATCCCAAGCCGACTCCACACTGTCAGCACAGAGCCTGACATGGGGCTCAACCTCACAAACTGTGAGATCATGGCCTTAACCAAAACTAAGAGTCAAGACCCTTAACTGACTGAACCACCCAGGTGCCCTATATTATACTTTCTAATGATATCTCTTTTAGTCCCATTTTCAGTAAATTGCTGACATGGTTATTTGTAGAGTTGCTTAAAATCTGTGATGATAGAGATGAAAAAAATACATGTAAGTGGTGTCACTGAGTTATCTTGGATGCTGTTTTGGCATGACATACTAGAACACAGCTCTAGATTGCAGACAATGTCACAGTAACTCATGTTTTGTCAAACTTAGTTTATCATCAGTTTAGTTACCAAGGATATCAGATATTTAATTTTTGCAATAAATTATTTATTTGAAACAAAGGAGCAAATCCATGCACAGGCACCTTCTTTGGATGCAAAAACAGTGAATAGAGTTAAGGGAAATATGACATGTGTCTTACATGCAGGCAAACATCCATTGTCTGAAACACAATCGAGTATCTCTGGAAATCCCAAGAGCGCCTTGTTGGTTTTCCTTTGAAACAAAAGATAGTCATAGCTTTCTTTTTCTGTATCTGCATCTTTCAATCATTCATTCATTCATTCATTCTTCTCTTTCTTTTATTCTGAAGCAGTTTATTTGTTTCAGTAAAATTTACAGTTCAGAAAATTTCAGAAGAAAGACCATATACAGATTGAACATCTGTGGGAAATTTTTGTCTTGCATCAATATATTCTAACCAGAAAAAAATTACTGTTATTAATAATTGCATACGGGGAAAAATACAACTTCTGCTGTTTTAAAAAACAACGTTAGGGGTGCCTGGGTGGCTCAGTCAGTTGAACATCTGACTTCGGCTCAGGTCATGATCTCGTGGTCTATGAGTTCGAGCCCCGCGACGGGCTCTGTGCTTATAGCTCAGAGCCTGGAGCCTGCTTCGGATTCTGTGTCTCCCTCTTCCTGTGCCCCACCCCCATTCATGCTTTGTCTCTCTCTGTCTCAAAAATAAATAAACATTAAAACAGAAACAAAACAAAAAAAACACGTTAATTATTTTCGAGAGTGGGGAAGGGACAGAGAGAGAGGGGACAGAGGATCTGAAGCAAGCTCTGTGCTGACAGCAGAGAGCCCGATGTGGGTCTCGAACTCACAGACTGAGATCATGACTTCAACTGATGCTCAACCAACTGAGCCACTGAGGCCCACCACAACTTTTACTTTTTTATTGAAATCCATTATGTTGTTACAATCAATGATGAGATATGCAAAGCAAATATAAATATATGATTGAAAATTATGGCTGTTTAAGAAACAGGAATCATCAAGAGGACAAATAACAATCAGGTGACTGAAAACACAAATTACGTTTCCTCAGATGAACCGCACAGCCCTGCATTTTGCAGTGGGGGCGAATCATTTATCTGCAGTGGATTTCCTGCTTAATCACAAGGCCAGGGTGGATGTTGCTGATAAGGTAAGTGCATCTTCCTTCCATAGAATGGATTGGAGCATGACCAGTGTATGGGGAAAAATCTGGTCACTTCAGTTATCTTTTCTTCACATACACCCGGAATATTTGCAAATGCAGCTTTCCCTTTGGAAAGAACTCTTTCGAGAATATACACATTATGTACTCTTCGTGTTTGGTAACTGAATAGTTTACCCATTACCTATAGGACTTAGGTTTTTACTTATTTTCCCATATTGACCTATGGCCAGTAACATGCATTTTTAAGAATAAGGTAAGTTGACCAGAGTATACTTTGGGATGTAGGAGACAGAAGCTACTAGCCTCAGACATATTAAATCTTGACCATGCTCTGCGAACTCCGATAAGCAAAGCTTATTAATTAGATACTGTGTGCTAGGTACCAGTCTTAGGACTTTGATATTTAGTCCTCTTGGGATTTTGATATTTGGTGCCTCCAACCTTGTGAGAAGAGTGTTACTATAATACACAGTTTTCATATGAAGAGCTTAAGACACCAGAGAGGTTAGATATCTTGCCTACAGAAGTATATCTAAGAAGGCATAGAGGCGGGATCTGAACCTGGTTTACTGGGTTCCAGAGAACATGCTGTTAGCCACAATTCAGCTTAACTATTTGTCTGTCTAGATATCACAACCCACGCTGAGGATTTTCTACCTGCTTTTCCCAACTTCTCTTAATACTTTACCATGGCACGAGGAAAACCACCTAGGCTGGAGACACCCAACATCGCGTTTATCCTCTCCAGTTGCAGAGAAAGATGATAGCCTCGGTTTTTAGAATCCAGTGGATCATAGTTCTTGGTTCTTAGTTAATCAAATGCACTGTGGTTCTTAAACTGTTGAGAAGGTTTTCACAGAGCCATTCTGTTTTCTGTCTGGATCCACCCATTGGAGGGTAAACTCAGCACTTAGTTACTTTTCTTCTTACAGGGCCTGGGTTTAGTGTGTGCTTGGTAAATCTTTGGAAGAGGAATGAATGAGCTCATTGGTTGGTTTTGTTGGCTTGGACATGCCTAGACTTGATAATGATAACAATTTCTCTTTGTTTTACCAGTGGGGCACATTCCTCTCTGTCTATTTTATTAGTCTTGATATTTGTGGGCAAGTCGATTGATATGTAACAGAATCAGAATGAAGAAGTACCCCTTATTAAAAATTGGCACTGAAAGCACTCCAATTATGTGAGGGTAATAAGTTGTATTATGGTTATGGTACTTAAGGAACATGTTGTTTGGGTCTGGAAATTGTTGATTATTTTGCAGTGTCAGTTAGCTTGCAAAGGATGATTTGGTAATATACCTCATTGCCGAGTATCTCTTCTTATTTTGACATTGAAACCTTGATACAGTAAATTTTTATTTTAACTTTTTTTAAAATATTTTTTTAACGTTTATTTATTTTTGACAGACATAGAGACAGAGTATGAGCAGGGGAAGGGCAGAGAGAGGGAGATACAGAATCTGAAGCAGGCTCCAGGCTCTGAGCCGTCAGCACAGAGCCCGACGCGGGGTTCGAACCCACAGACTGTGAGATCATGACCTGAGCCGAAGTCGGCCGCTTAACCAACTGAGCCACCCAGGCGCCCCTTATTTTAATTTTTAAATTGACTATACAATTAACTTTCTTTTTGGTGTACAGCTCTATGAACTTTAATTCATGTATAGATTCATGTAATCACATGAATCATATGTGATCAAAATAGAGAACAGTCGCATCATCCGGGAAGTGTCCTCCTGCTGTCTGTGGTCAAACCCTCCCCTACCCTGCTACCATGGATCTCTTCTCCATCTCTATAAGTTTGCCTTTTTGAGAATGTCATATAAATTATATCATGTAGCATATAACATTCTGACGCTGGTTTCTTTCACTCAGCAAAATCTTTCTGAGGTTCATGTATGCTGTATGTATCAATAGTTCCTCCTTTTTTATTGCTAACTAGTATTCCAGTATATGAAATGCAGTTTATCCATGCATTCACCCATTGGAGGAGTTGTTACCAGTTTTTGACTATTACAAATAAAGCTGCTATCGCTTTCATGAAAATGGTACCAAAGGCAAAGAAGGAAGCCCCTGTCCCTATCAAAGCTGCTGCCAAAGCAAAGGCTTTGAAAACCCAAAAAGTGACGTGGAAAAGCATGCACAGTCACAAAAAACAAAAAACAAAAAAAACAAAAAAACCCGAATTTCCACACATCACCTATCTTCTGATGGTCCAAGATACTGTGTCTCCGAAGGCCACACAAATACCCTTGAAAGATTGCCCCCAGGAGAAACAAGCTTGACAACCACGCTGTCGTCAAGTTCTCCCTGACTACTGAGTCAGCCATGAAGAAAATAGGAGACAGCAATACACTTGTGTTCATTGTGGATTCGAGGCCAACAAGCACCAGCTCAAACAGGCTGTGAAGAAGCTCTACGACATTGACACGGCCAAGATCAACACCCAGATCAGGCCCGAGGGAGAGAAGAAGGCATATGTTCCACTGGCTTCTGACTATGATGCGTTGGATGTTGCCAACAAAACTGGGATCATCTAAATTGAGTCCATGTGGCTGACTCTAAATTTTTTCACAAACAGCAACAACAAAACGAAGTTGCTATCAACATTTATGTGTAGGTTTTATATAGGCAAAGTTTTCATTTCTCCAGTATAAATCCCCAGGAGTGAGGTAACTGGGTCATATAGTAAGCTGTAGATAAGAAGTTGCCAGCCTGATTTTTATAGTGTCGGTTCCTTTCATTCCCACCAGCAATGTAGCAGAATTCCATTTGTTCCACATCCTCATCAGCACTTGGCATTTTCATTTTTTTCCTTAATGTTAGACTTACTTTTTTTGTGTTTATTTATATTTGAGAGAGAGAGAGACAGAACATGTGGGGAAGGGGCAGAGAGAGGGAGAGTATCTCAAGCAGGCTCTGCAATGTCAGCACAGAGCTCAGTGTGTAGCTCCAGCTAAAGAACCGTGAGATCAGGACCTGAGACAAAATCTAGAGTCGGACTAGAGCCACCCAGGCATACCTCCTTAATGGTAGCCTTTCTAATAAGGCATCTTATTGTGGTTTTAATGACTAACGATAGTGAGCATCTTTTTTGTGTTATTTACTATTTGTATATACTTTTTGGTTATGTGTCTATTCAAATCTTTTGAATATATTTTTAAAATTGGGTTGTTTGGTTTCTTATTGTTCAGTTTTGAGAGTTCTTTTTTTTTAAATAATTTTTTTTTAATGTTTAGAGAGTTCTTTATATATTCTGGATACAAGTCCTTTGTTAGAAACGTGATTTGCAAATATTTTCCCACATTTTTCACAGAGCAAAAGTTTTTAACTTTGATGAAGTACCATTTACCTATATTTAAGAAATGACTAAGAATGACTTGCCTAACTTAAGGTCATGAAGATTTTCTCGTATCTTTCTTCTAAAATTTTTATAGCTGTGTGTTTTACATTTAGATCTGTTGCCCACTTTGGGCCACCTGGCTGGATCAGCTGGGGGAGCATGTCACTCTTGATCTCAGGGTTGTGAGTTCGAACTCCACACTGAGTGGAGAGATTACTTAAAAATAAAGTCTTTAAAAAAATAAAAATTAAAAAACTAAAAACAGAATAGATGTAGTGTACGTTTTGAGTTAATCTAATTATAAAGTATGAGGACTAGGTCCAGGCTCTTTTTTTTTTTCTTGCACATGGAGGACCCATTTCTTCACCATTTGACACCAATGTCACTTCCGTTTTAAATATTTTTGCAGTGCTGTTTGGACCTGTCCCACGTATATAACATATGTGGGCCTATCTGAGACCTGGGGAGTGGTCTGCCTCTTAGTTCACCATTCCAGGCCTTCAGCATACTGCTTAGGGTCAGGTCCATGTACAGGTCGGGATGAGGCCACACACACAACTTTATGGGCTCACTTCCTTGAGCTTCTACCTCTCCAGAATCATCACCCCCACTTTCCCCAGCTCCAGGGCCCCTCTCCCCCTTTTCTTGGTGTCCTGACTAGAAAGTTAAGGGTGTAGTCTCTCAGCTCTGCTGTGTGCTTCCCACAATTAGGTCTGCCTCTGGGACTAAGGGAGGAAACCAAGCAACATGGGTCCCCACCCTACCTGCTCTTCTGACCACAGATTCTTGGTCAGTTTTAGGTGCTTTCCCAGTCACTGCAAATACTACCCCTTCAACCACAGGGTTCCAGCTTTGGGAGCGAGGCTTGCCTGCAGCAGAGCCAGAACAGAAAAAAAGAAACAGTATTTCCCCTATTTTCTTTGTCTTGGAGGGTCCCCCTTCTGTTCCTTAGACCAGAGAGGGTTTTTTGTTTGTTTGTTTGTTTGTTTTTGGAGCTCTTTCCATCTGTGCCCAGGGCACATTTCTGTGACTTGCACTGCCTTGAGTTCAAGCTGGAGGGTGTGGAACGAACCAAACAAACCAGGAAACCCTCGTTGTTTATATTTTGAGTTTTGGTTTACTTCCTCAGTCTCAATCTACCTGCTATTATTTGCTTCCCAAAGTCCTCAAATAGCTGTGCCATGCATTCCGTCTGGAGATTTAAGTCACATTTGCTGAGAGAGACAGGGTGCAGTATACTTACTCCATCCTACCCAGGACCATAACCCCGTATCTCTAAGGTACTACAAAAGAGGAAGGAAGTGTACAATAAACACTTACACATCCATTGCCCAGGTTGCTGGCATCTTTTCCTTTAAAAAGCATGTCTGAGAGTCGCCATGTTTCTAATATATTAAATACACTACTGGTTTCTGTCAGTATAAGTCACTTGTTCCTGAAATGATGAAGAGATGTTTTACCAACTTACTCTCTGAGGCATTTCCAAGCTAACATCAGCTTTTTGTAACTTGGCCTTGTGATAGTGTGTGTGTGTGTGTGTGTGTGTGTGTGTGTGTGTGTATTATATATCTCTGTAGTCCACCTTGAAAGTTTCACTAAGTTTAATATTTCTGTAACTAACTTAATTACTCACAGTGGCATTAGTACATAACTAATAAAATTCTTTTTATAAGAGTTTTAAGAAACCTGGCAGTCTCTTTATCTGGGTGATGATCCCTGAGTTTGACTTGGCAGATATGTCTTCTAAACTCTACCACCTGTTTGCAAAGAGCCAGAAATCGAACCCCCTCCCCATCATTATTTATTCATTGCCTGCTGTGGTTAAGTCTCAATGCCAACTACTGGGGATTCAACACCATTTAAGTTCTTATTACTCCAAGTGTAGTCCCGGGACCAAAAACACTGGTACTTCCTGAGAGCCTGAAATGCAGAATTGGACCCAACCCCTGACCTCCTGAATCAGAATCTGTGATTTACCAAGATCCCCAGGTGACTGTGTCAGGAAGCATTGGCAAGACATACAGTCCCTGCTTTGAGGGGTGTACAGTCTACTGAGGGAGCAAGGACTGAAACTATAACATATGGGTATCAATCAGGGCATTGTAAGCTAAGGATCAGATGCATGGCCCAGATACTAAGAGCTCCAGGTTTGAAGTGTGTGGCATCCCCAAATCTTGGGAACAGGCACACTGGATAAATGGAAGATCTTACTCCAGATGTGAGCGAAGAATCCCAGTTGGAGGTGGTACTTTGGGCATAAATGACAGGCATCAGCTCTCAGAGCTTTTCTCTGGGAAGCTCCTCCTGTGCAAGTAGTCCCCAGAGGAAGTTACTAATCTTTTCATTGATGACTGGGGATAAGGACAGATTGCCACCGACTGTGGGCCTTTTACACTTTACAAAGCATTCTGTGCAACTGTGAGTGTAATCCATGACACATGCTCACAGACTGCCCTAGGCATGTCAGTTTCATGTCACAAGACATAGTTTTATGAGCTTTTCTATGGGGAAATTTACATCTGTGAGCAGTGATTCTTTGCCTCTAAGGAATGATGAAGCCCTTGGAATTTATGACTTCAAGGTTCCAGCTGTTGGCAGTTTGAATTCCTGACTCTTGGATTTTATGATTAGTGTTTGAAATCTTTTAGCGTTGCCCGCTTTGGAATTAGGCGTGACCTCTTAGGAAAAAAAGAGCTCCTATCAAAACATGATTTATATTCTCTAAAAAAAAATATTTCTGACCTCTTTTTTGATCATATGTGACAATAGATTTAGTATTAATGAACATAGAGCATTGATTTGTAGAGAAAGGTAATTAGAAAGTGGAATTGTATTCAGGGCACATTTTTTGAAGAACCTCAACTAGTTATTGTACATTAATTTTCCTTGGGAAAAAGAGTGCAGAAATTGGTATTTTCTTCATACTGGAATTACAAATATTTAAATAGACTAACTCCCTGGGTAGTGCGACAGCTGAAATGTAAATTTTATGGAGTATGTACATTTATTTTTTTTTAACGTTTTAATTTTATTTTTGAGAGACATAGAGACAGAGCGTGAGCAAGGGAAGGGCAGAGAGAGAGAGAGGCAGACACAGAATCCGAAGCAGGCTCCAGGCTCTGAGCCATCAGCACAGAGCCCGATGCGGGGCTCGAACTCACAGACCGCGAGATCATGACCTGAGCCGAAGTCGGCCGCTTAACCGACTGAGCCACCCAGGTGCCCCTGAATATGTACATTTAAAGCAAGGCTTACCAACAGTGGCACTATGACCTTTTGGCTGGGTGATTTTTTGTCGTAGGGGGCTATTTGGGATTATAAGATGTTTTGCAGTATCTCTGGCTTCTACCCACTAAATGCCAAAATCTCCCCTCAGCCATGGCAATCAAAAGTATCTCCAGACATCTCCAAGTATCCCCTGGGGACAAAATTAACACCCCCCCCCCGTTGAAAATCCCTAATTTAGAGTTACACTTCAATAATCTAGGACTATCTTTTTCACTTCTCCATACCTGTAAGTACCTCTAAGAAGAGAATATATTAATGCAATTTCTGGGGCAGCCGAAATAAATGCCAAAAGGCTTACACTCTGTACAAATGGAAGTGCCCCTACAGACCCTCATTCCTTGTCTATTTAGTCATATTGTGTACATCTAGCAAACTGTTTTCTGGGTTACAAACACAGTTGATTAGGAGATGCAAATACGATGTGTGAGAAGACTTATTTTTGGAAGGCACTTTGGCAGAGTAATGGATGATTTTTTGCCAGGGATAAAAGGAAACAGAAAAGCAGACACATGTGCTTGCAGATAAGGAACCCAAAAGTGAGCATTAACTAGATCACAGCCCTTGAAAGTGCCAGAGCCAGAGCTGGAGGTCAGTTTCTTCTGATTTTATACATCATGCTCATAATGTTTGCTCTCTATTACTTCTCTAACGTGGGGCTTAGAATGCAGGTCCCAGCTTTCCTGCTTCAGCACCCTCCAATTCCACCTTCCTGAGACAGCCAATTTTTTATTTTTTTGGGTTAAAAATTTTTTTAATATCTATTTATTTTTGAGAGAGAGAGACAGAGCATAAGTGGGGGAGGGGCAAAAGGAAGGGGACCCAGAATTCAAAGCAGGCTCCAGGCTCTGAGCTGTCAGCACAAAGGTGAATGTGGAGCTCGAACGTGCAAACCATGAAATCATGACCTGAGTCAAAGCTGGATACTTAACCGACTGAGCCACCCAGGTGCTACTATTGTTTTTTTTGTTTTGATTTGTTTAAAAAAATTTTTTTAATGTTTATATTTGTTTTTTTTTAATTTTGTTTTAACGTTTATTTTTTGAGAGAGAGAGAGAGACAGAGACAGAGGACAAGCAGGGGGAGGGGCAGAGAGAGAGGGAGACACAGAATCTGAAGCAGGTTCCAGGTTCTGATGTCAGCACAGAATCTGACGTGGGGCTTGAACTCACAAACTGTGAGCCAAAGTCGGACACTTAACTGACTGAGCCACCCAGGCACCCCTGTTTTTAGTTTTAAATGAAACTTTTGTTTTTATTTTTTCCCATGTATTTGTTATTTTTAATTTTTAACTTTTTAAACTTCATTTAAATCCAAGTTAGTTAACATATAGTGTGATAATGGTTTCAGAAATAGAATTTAGTGATTCATCACTTACATATAATACCCAGTGCTCATTCCAGCAAGTTCCCTCCTTAATGCCCATCCCCCATTTAGCCCATCCCCCCACCCAACACCCCTCCATCAACCCTCAGTTTGTTCTCTGTATTTAAGAGTTTCTTATGGTTTGCTTCCCTCTCTTTTTTTATCTTATTTTTCCTTCGTTTCCCCTATATTCATCTGTTGTGTTTCTTAAATTCCACATATGAATGAAATCATATGGTATTTCTCCTTTTTTGACTTATTTTGCTTACCATAATACATTCTCGTTCCATCCACTTTGTTGCAAATGGCAGGATTTCCTTATTTTTGATTGCTGTGTAATATTCCAGTTTGTGTGTGTGTCTGCATGTGTGTGTGTGTGTCTGTGTGTGTATATGTATCACAGACACACACGCACACGCACCCTACATCTTCTTTATACATTTGTACATCAACTGATGGACATTTGGGCTCTTTCCATAATTTGGCTATTGTCAACAGCGCTGCTATAAACATTCGGGTGCATGTGCCCCTTCAAAACAGCATACCTGTGGGGTGCCTGCGTGGCTCAGTCGGTTGAACATCCGGCTTCGACTCAAGTCATGATCTTACAGTCCTTGAGTTCGAGCCCCGCGTCGGACTCTTTGCTGCTTTGGATTCTGTGTCTCCCTCTCTCTCTCTGCCCCTCCCCTGCTCATTCTTTGTCTCTCTGACTCAAAAATAAATAAACATTAAAAAAAATATTAAAAAAAAAAGCATAACTGTATCCTTTGGATAAGTACCTAGTAGTGCAATTGCTGGGTTGAAGGGTAGCTCTATTTTTAATATTTTGAGGAACCTCCATACTGTTTTCTAGAGTGGCTGCACTGGTTTACATTCCCACCAGCAGTGCAAAAGTGTTCCTCTTTTTCCATATCCTTACCAACATCTGTTGTTTCTGAGCTGTTAATTTTAGCCATTCTGACAGGTACGAGGTGTTATCACATTGTGGTTTTGATTTATATTTTCCTGGTGATGAGTGATGTTGAGCATCTTTTCATGTGTCTCTTAGCCATCTGGATGTCTTCTTTGGAAAAATGTCTGTTCATGCCTTTTGCCTATTTCTTCCCTGGATTATTTCTTTTCTGGGTGTTGAGTCCGATAAGTTCTTTATAGATTTTTGGATACTAACTCTTTATCCGACTAAGACAGCCAATGTTAACTGTTAGCTATTCCCTTTCACACTTTTCTTCTGCACATTCAATATATGAGTCTAACTGCTTACAGCCTCCCTAAAGGTCAGTAAGTCCTGATCCAGTCTCTGATCGTCTCCTTCAAGCACATGTGCACCTATATAATTTTATGCAGAGAAAATCTTTCCAATAAGGTATATATAATAGGATTCTTTTTATAACTTCAGTCTCTTCTGTTGTTTTCTTTTTTGTATATCTACTCTTTCTCCAGTGACTGCCTCTAACAATGCAGAGTATGTGTGTTTGTTTCTGTACTTTTCCTCATGCTTATATAATCATATCCATATAGGTGTCAAGCATCTGTATACCTATGTATCCACCTTTTTTTAATGTTTATTTATTTTTGAGAGAAAGAGGGAGAGAGAGTGTGTGTGAGAGAGAATGAGAGAGAGAGAGAATACCAAGCAGGCTCCACACTGTCAACACAGAGCCCAGTGCAGGGCTCAGTCTCACGAACCTGAGATTATGACCTGAGCTGAAATCAAGAGTCAGATGCTTAACCCATTGAGCCACCCAGGTGTCCCTCCAATTCATTATTTTTAATGGCTTCATGATGTGGTGTGACTGTTCCCTGATGTGTTCACCATTCCTATGCTGATGGACATTTACCTTTGTTTTCATTTTTAAGGGTTACATTTAATATCCTTGATTACATAACATTAGGTCCTAAAACTCATTTTCAAGGCATAGATTCCCACTAGTGGAATCACTCGTTGAATTTAAAATTTCAGTAGATGTTGCCAAATTGCTGAAACCATAATGGTTCATTTCCACTAACACCTTCAGAGAGCACCTTTTTTGGGTACAGTTTTTCAGTTGGTTTAATTGCCTTCTTCTTATTGATTTGTAAGAGGCTTCATGTATTAGAGAAAGTAACCATTTATCTTTATTAAGATACGTTTTGAAAAGTCTGTTTATTGACTTTATCATAAGTCTTTCCTTTTTTAACTTGTAGATCAAGACATTGTGGAACAAACTGAGGGGAGAGGGGAGTGTAGAAGGGGGGAGAGTGGGTGATGGGCACAGAGGAGGGCACTTGTTGGGATGAGCACTGGGCGTTGTATGGAAACCAATTTGACAATAAATTATTAAAAAATAAATAAATTGTATATTTCTTCTCACACACACAAAAAAAAGACACTGTGTCTTATAGCCTAGATTTTCTTTTAATACATGTAGTTCTTGTGTGCTTTTTTATGTGTATAATATGACATACGATTTAATGTTATTTCCTTCCCTGTGTAGAACCACTCGTCCCTGCACCATTTAAAATGTATTCCTTTTCCCCATAGAATTGAAATATCACATTTACTGAATATTAAATTTTCTCCCTAATTATTCATTTTCAACAGTTCAGTATTAGCTTGGTCTTTGTTGGCTGAAATAATGCGTTGTGGCTCAACCAAGTGATACATACTTTACTTTTCTCTTCTTGGGGAAGCATGGCTTGACAGTAATGCACCTTGCAGCCTGGTCTGGAAGTCTTGAGATCATGCTCATGCTGGTTAGAGCTGGAGCAGACCAGAGAGCCAAGAATCAGGTAGGTCTGCCGGTCACACCTGAAAATAATCCTCACTGTACCAGTGTGGGTTGGGAAGGTCTTAAGATCATCGTGTAAGTATGTCCCCTCCCTTGGCTCTCTTCAGGATGGAATGAATGCCCTCCACTTTGCAGCTCAGAACAATAATGTACGCATCGTGGAGTACCTCATTCAGGATCTGCACTTGAAGGACCTGAACCAGCCTGATGAGGTATGTTTGCTGTGGTAGGACAGGTCCCGTGTACGCCTCCACCAGATTCTTCTTTCTTCTCACTCCCACTGGAGCTGCCGAAGCAGCCAGCACAGATAGACCTGGTCCTGTAACGAGCTCCTCCATCACTTCGTCACAACAGAACAAATGAGAAGTGTTGGTGTTGGTGGTGGCCCTATCTGGTTGGGGGAGGGCAGGTAATATTGAGGAAGAAACCAAGTTCTTCTGTCCCTCTATACTCTCTCATCCTGGTTGGTTGTAGACAGTATTTGTATTCAGAATGTATGCTTTCATTTTACTTCATTACACTTGGCCTTTTTGGAGTGTGTTTGACCCAAGTCTATGTAGTAATGAACCATGGAATATAATGCAATTTTACTGTATTTGTCTACATTCCTTTTCTTTTCATATGGAGATATAGAATCATAAAGCTACCACCTATTGAGTATTGGTGTGCTAGATGCAGAGGATAGCTATTTACATACATTATTTCATTGAAAGGTCTAGGGCCTGGTGTGTATGGTTTAACAAATCACTGCTAAATTAATCAATTCTCCTGTTAATTTCTATAATAATCCTTTACAGAAGGATTTTGCTTATTTTTAACTTTTTAATGTTTATTTTATTTTTGAGAGAGAGCACGAGCAAACAAGGGAGGAGCAGAGGGCGAGAGGGAGATACAGAATCTGAAGCAGGCTCCAGGCTCTGAGCTGTCAGCCCAGAGCCCGAAGCGAGGTTTGAACCCATGAACCACGAGATCATGATCTGAGCCAAAGTCTGGCATTTAACTGACTGAGCCACTGGGTGCCCTGGATTTTGCTTATTTTTAAAGGTGATGAATTTGAAGCTCAGAGAGGCTGAGTACCTCATTCATATCCCAGAATTGGAAAGTGAGAGCCAGGATTTGAATTCAGGTCTGGCTGGCCTCAGTCACCATGCTGTCCTGTCTCCCTTCTCAGATGACTGTGGGCATTCCCCCTGTGTCATGAACTGTCTCTTCCCTGGAATATCTTCTTCTAGGCCTTTTTCATAAAGGAGTATACCTTGTGAGACTGACGTTTTGATTTCAAATGGGACCTCTTTTTCACCCTGCTTACAACATTATTCTCCATAAAAGTCTCTCCATAAATTAATCAGTAATACTCACCTCATTTCATTTCTTTAAAAAAAAAATGTTCACATTCTTTCCTGACCTCAGTCTTAAAAACAACAACAACAACAACTGTTTCTTCAAATGAAGTCTATAAATTTCTCTTCCTCTGGGTATGACCGAGCATCTATACATTCACAGCTTGGAGGCAAACAGACTTGGGCTGTGATCTGGGCATGTATTAGTTATACAGCCTTAAGCAAGTTCTCCAACTGCTGAAAGCCTCAGTATCTACCAGGGATAATTGGGGAGGCAACACCTCTGTGGTTTGATGTAGACTATTGACATTTCTTCAATTTTATGTTAAAAATGCCTATGCCATTGAATTTCATTGTAAGCCATTCCACCACCCCTTTCCAATGAGATGCCACCCCTGAGCCATTCTTATGTAGCAATATTGGGACAGCCCCCATTGGGATGTTTAAATGAGTTCATGACTATAAAGCACTTAGCAAAGATCCTGGTACATGGTAAGTGCTCACTAAATGTAGTCGTTATAACAGTAATCATAGGGCAAATGCATTGTGTGATTGCCTCAAAATGATAATCATAGTCAAACAGCATCTAGTGTCACAGCAAGGATCATTCTGGTTTGATTGATGCTATGTAGGGATGTGACCTGTGAATGAATTCCACTCAATTCCATTTAGCTGATATTCGTTATCTATGAGACACATGACAGTCTTCCTTTTCGGTGGACTCCAGCTGCTTTCACAGATGACAGCAGCGTTTGGGAGGATCAAATAGGCTGAAGGGACTCAAAGACCAAGGAGGCCAGCAGCCTCTTTGTCCACTACTCTGTAGCTGCCTCTGGCGTTGTCCTGTCCCACCCCTCTTCCTCCTCCTCTGTCTGGTGGGAGAAAGACTGGGAGCCCTGGCAGCAGACTGTGCAGAACTGCATGTCCGACTGAGAGATTTTTTTTTTTTTTAATGTTTGTTTATTTTTAAGAGAGAGAGACAGACACAGTGTGAGCAGGGGAGGGGCAGTGAGAGAAGGAGACAGAGAATCCGAAGCTCTGGAGTCTGAGCTGTCAGCACAGAGCCCCACGTGGGGCTCAAACCATGAGATCATGACGTGAGCCGAAGTCAGACACTCAACCAACTGAGCCACCCAGGTGCCCCCCAACAGAAAGATCTTAAAATTAAGTTCGATTCAGAGACATATGAGAAATGAGCAAATAAATACTCCACTGGCCCATGTGGGAGAAAGGAATCTCGGAGTTTGATTTTGGGTCTAAAGAAACCTAGGTGGATCAGTGCAAAAGACAAAATCTTCTACTCTTTCTGAGATATGTGAGTGGGGTTCAAGGATGCTGGCAAAATCCAGTATCACCTGGGATCAGGAGCTCAAGGTCTGTTTGTCATTGGATTTTTCCATCTGTGTTTACTTAAAAGTGTTGTGGAACTCATTGAATGCATTTGATAGAAAAAAATGCTTCACCCTTATAGTTGGCCCTCTTGCCTACTTTCTTATCGGCAGAAAGTGATTGAGAGCCTGTTTACCTCACCGGCATTAGTAAGATTCTTTTCTCTAGCCCAGAGGGAACTCCAAAAGCTAACAAGGAAAACTTTGTAGGGAAGCAGTCTTTATTAATAAAAGGGATTTAACTAGGCCCAGGAGAGTGTGGATGGGGATGGGAGAGAGGGAAGAAACTGAAAATATTTTGAGGTTTCTTTCCGCTCCATAGCTTTGGAAATCGTGTGTCCTCCCAGGGGAGAGAGATTAAAGAAGCCAGAAGAAGTTTTGGGTAAAGTAGTGTAGATATTTTGAATCTGCATGTAACCTTCCATCTAGTGGTCAAAAATAAGTGCTCAAATTAAAATGTTTCGAGTGGAGCAGGGGCACAGAAAGGAACGGCCTTAGAGTATATGAATAGTTGTTGAGTCTAAGAGTTTGGTGGTACAATGTAAGGTTGGTTTCGGCTGCACACTTACGTCAACTTCCGCTGGTTCAAATGAATCTTTATAGGAAGTCTTTAGAGGTCAGAATGCAAAGACGCTTCCCATTTTGGAGTGTTGAGAATAATGAGCATGAGGGGATTTGGGAAGATACATTTTCTTATATGGACCTGAGGCCAATATTTAAGGGTTCCAGTGTGCAAGGGGAGGGATCATCCTACCCCCCGTAGTTCTGTGACTGCATGTTTAACATACTACTCCTTCAGTACTTTTTACCCCACGGCAACGTCTTTTTCCCTTTCAAATCTCCAGTTATTAAGGGATCTCCTGGTTTCCTCCTTATGCTGGGGTTCTGTTGGGAGGGTCTCAGGAAAAGGAGAGATGCCTGCACACAAGGCACTGGAGGGCTTTCTGCTAGGTCCTCCCTGGCCTCCTCTCAGAGGCTCTCTGGGGCACCACCTCTGGGCTCCCTGTGGGAAAGAATAGTCAGTTTGGGCTTTGGGTGCCTCCTGAATGACTGTTTATGAAATTTTTGTTGAATTTGGTAACTTGTCAAATTTGATACTCCTGGTAGTAAACTTCAAAATGAAAATAATTTCAAAAACATTTTTAATGTTTATTTTTTGAGAAAGAGAGAGTGAGTATGGAGGGCGGGTTGCAGAGAGAGAAAGACACAAAATCCAAAGCAGGCTCCAGGCTCTGAGCTGTTTGTGCAGAGCCCGACATGGAGCTTTTGAACCCATGGACCATGAGATCATGACCTGAGCCGAAGTCAGAAGCTTAACCGACAGCCAACCAGGTGCCTCGAAAAATAATTTCAAATAAACAATTGCAACCCCTTAGACTTGCTCACATGCAAACAATTTAAATGAATTGAATTAAAACATGACATTGTGTTAATAAAGGAAAAAGGTTAATAGGAATTCTAGCCCGTCCTTATTCTCATTAATTAGGGGAGGCAGTCAGCATCCTGAGCTGGGGAGGCATTGCGATTTGTCTGCAGCTTGGGCTCTGACACCACTGTTCCACTGCCTTGGCTGGAAACTCTCCCTGCCACGCAAGTGGGCAGGAGTTCTGTGAGGCTGCACTGCATGGAGGCTGCCTTGAACATCATTTTGAAAGGATTGGATGGGTAAAAAAAATGAGATGAGACATGGTAAGAAACAATAAACAGAAAAATAACATGTATTTTGAAAGTTCTTATTTTTCCTAATAGCATGTACCAAGATGAGAGAAAAGGTTTATATCTCATTTTACTGTCACTTCATCCTTTCTTTATGCTACCTTTGGATGCATTTCTAAGATGTAGATTACTTTAAATGCCCTCATTCTATGTAATTTCACTTTCACATTTTTTTCCTTGATAATCACATTTTTAAAGGGCATCCAAAGTTGAAAGTAATAGCTGTTTTCTTGTTGAGGAAAAATATTTCATCTGTGAGAAACTCCCATTTCTTACCAGGCTAGGGTTTCTTTGTGGCTGGGTCCTCTGTCACTCTGTTTAACCATGCAGAAATGCAAGTCTTTGTAGCAGCCAAGGGTAAGAGTAAGGCCTTTTTAAAGTTGAATAGACCCCTGGTACTTCTAGTAATGTTTGTTCCCAAACTGCTAAATTTGTATTCATTAGACTTCTTTCAGCTATGAGTGATAAAAATCCAATTTAATCGAGATTAAGCAATACAGGCAATTTATTTATTCCTAACTAAAAAAGTTTGAGCGTGTATCTGAATGGCTTCAGACATGGCCCCATCCAGCACTTTTTTTGTTTGTTTGTTTTCTCTCCAACTCAGTTGCTTCTGTTGGCATTATTGGTAGTTATACTCTCCACATGGTGGTAAAGGAAAGATGGCTGCTAGCAGTTTCAAGGTATTCTTAGGGATATTCTTATGGACTTTTATTCGTAAGAAAGAAAATTCCTCTCATTAAATGATCATATATAAGATACCTGGGTGGATCAGTCATTTTAAGAGTTCGAGGTCCATGTCAGGCTCAGCAGTGACAGCACGGAGCCTGCTTGGGAATCTCTCTCGCTCCCTTTCTCTCTCTTTGCCCTTCCCCTGCTTGTACATGCATGTGTGCACGCTCTCTCTCAAAATAAATAAATAAACCTCAGAAAAAATTTAAATAAAAGTTTATATATAAATCTCAGAAACAACTCTCTTTGGCCCTGCTTGAATCATCTGCCCAATCCTGGACCAATCACTGTCACCAGCGTGGGTTAAAGTGACCACTTCATGTGGCAGGTATAGCCAGTTGACGGCACTAAATGGATAAATGGCGTGTGTATAAGTGGAGAAGTTCTCAAAAGAAAATGAAACTGCTGTTACTAGAAGAAGCATAGACATAAAAGCAGCAAATGTCTACTCCGGGACACAACACCCTCATGTATTATTTATGATCTCTGCGGGTAAAGGGCTAATAAGACCCCTTTTGCTTCTGCATGAGAATTTAAACGTTAGTTAACTTTCTAGCTCTGTGTCACTGCAAGCAAGATAAACATTGCTTATGATAAAAATGACCCCTAATTGGCAATTTGCGTCTGGACTTGGAGGAACTACAGATGCACTATAAACACCGGAGGGGGAAGCATACTTTGAGTTTGGGCGTCTCTGAGCGTAATGACTTTTATAATAATGGGGCATGTCCCTTGTGGGGATCTGGAAGCTATGCTTGAAGAGTTGTTACAAGAGGTATTTGTTCCTGTGGGGCCCCAGTCTTCTAGACAGGGTGGCTCCAATGCCTGCCCAATGTAGATTTGTCACCTTGCAACCAAGCTATCTCCTGGGGGGCCAAAGGCAGCAGCTCCTGGATAGTTGTGTAGGGACATGGTATGACGAGGAACAGCTGACATTGGCCAGCTATGGTTTATGTCCAACATCTTCAGAGTAAAGTGGTGTCAGATGTGGCCGGTGATACTTCTGTGATTCTGAAATGTTTAGTTGAAGCCAAAAAGACCCTTTGGAGGGCATCGAAGTCACTCTCATAATTCTTTGAGATTGGGCAGTTGTTGTACGGAAGCCCTGCTAGTGAGGGGTGACAGAAGCTCAACTCTTTTTTACTTAAAGGAAAAAAGGAATTTATTGACTCATTCAGTTAAACACTTCAGGCATAGGTAATTTTAGGTATGTCTGAATCCAGCAGCACAAATGATGTCAGCAGGGCCCTTGTCTCTTTTTCTATTTTCCATCTCTGCTCTCTACTGTGCCGTCTTTATTCTTAGGCAAATTGTCCTCCTCAAGTAACAGAGAGGACTGCTGACAGCTTAGCTGCTGACTCTAGACGACAAATAGAATGTACCAGAAAAATATCCCACAGTTGACCATTATTGGCCTGGCGTGGCATGTGACCATCCCTGAACCAAACAGTGTGACCAAGGGATAGATTGTGGAAGAGGCAGGAGCTGGTAATTAACAGCTCCACAAAAACAGGCCACAGGTTCCCTAGAGGAAAAGACGATGGGCAGGAAACATCACCAGTGCTCTTTTCTCCAGTTCCAGTGCATTAATCACCTTAAAACGCTTTCTCCCCCCATTTCTTGTCACCTGTCTCCCCACCCACAAACACACACTCATGCTGAGTTATGTAGCTTGCATATCACCAGGGCTCGGTTATTGTATTTCATTATCATTACTTGCTCATGTGTCCATTTTCTCTGTTGGACTGAGATTCTGGAGGATGGGGCAGCCACTCTGTTGCTGAGCACAATATCTGGTGTATTCATAGATGCTCAGTAATTGTGGAATAAATGAATGAATAATTTATAAGGCCATGTGACTAAATGTTTTCATGTAGTGTATAATCGTGTCTCTCACATCTCTTTTTGTAACTTTTTTATATGGACCTTTCTCGTCACTCTTTGCATATATTTGAATTTTTTGGTCTCTCATTTCTAAAGTGTTGTTCATGGCTCAAAACTAAATTCTCTTCAGTTAGCTATCTAACTTGCTATCAGAAAACCGGGGGCCCAAGCAGTCTCTTTTCCTTCTTTTTGCCCTTCCTTAGTGGCTTCGTGAGAATGACAGTGAGAGCCAGGCCTCCCAGCATAGAAACTTGGGGATGTAGATGTCACTGGCAAACATGTCTGGCTCAAGAATAATGAATTAGGTGAACTTTTTGACGCCATTTTGTTTCTCTAACTTCCAGGTATGTGTGAATGCAGAGCTCCATAAGGCTGATCCTTGTAGACATTTTGCCATTTATTATTTCAACATTTTTCCTTTTTTTCCTGTTTATTGGGGAGTCGTGTGCTATTATCTGAATTTAACAGTCTCCATGATCTTTTCATTACCCTGCATTAGCAGGAGATCAGATAACAAATCTCAGATTCAGGAACTTTCTTATAAAGAGGCTTGTATATTGTTTTTCTCATTTCAAGCATTTTGCTAAGCTTTTGGTTAATAGCACATCAAGCACATCAAACACAAAACCAATTTGTGTTTTTTTCATTTCTTTTAAGTTTATTTATTTATTTTGAGAGAGGGAGAATGCATGTGAGCAGGGGAGGGGCAGAGACACAGAGGGAGAGAGAGAGAATCTCAAGCAAGCTTCGTACTATCAGCACGGAGCCTGATGTGGGGCT
Source organism: Paguma larvata (assembly GCA_030068075.1). Taxonomy (NCBI): domain Eukaryota; kingdom Metazoa; phylum Chordata; class Mammalia; order Carnivora; family Viverridae; genus Paguma; species Paguma larvata. The sequence goes on along the minus strand of CM057826.1, from coordinate 94,675,249 downwards.
CGATCCCACGAGTCATGAGATCATGACCCGAGTGGTAATCAAAAGTAGGATACTTAACCATCTGAACTACTGATGTACCCTCATGGGTGTTTTCTTTAAATGAAGAAAATGCTTCTGCCTCCATTTTGCCCCCCCACCCCGCAACTACCCTTTCCTCCTTTAAAATATCTGGAGTTAGATGGGGCGCCTGGGTGGCTCAGTCCGTTAAGTGACCGACTTCAGCTCAGGTCATGATCTCATGGTTCATGGGTTTGAGCCCCACATTGGGCTCTGTGCTGATAGCTCAGAGCCTAGAGCCTGCTTTGGATTCTGTGTCTCCCTCTCTCTCTGCCCCTCCCCTGCTTGCACTCTGTCTCTCTCTGTTGTCTTGCTTATTCAATAAATATGTAGTAAACACTGGAGATTTGTGATGTATTTTCAGAAAGGAAGAAAACCATTTCTTTGGGCAGCTGAGAGGGGCCATATTGAAATGATAGAAAAACTTATCTTCCTTAATCTACATACTTCAGAAAAAGACAAGGTGAGTTGAACTTTTATTTCTCCGCAGAGAATGAGAGAAAGCAGGGTGGTGAGAGCTGGTATATAGATTTGGTGATGGCATTTTGGTCAGGAAAAGACTTGTTCACTCATTACTACAGTCAGAATAATGGAGTATCCAGATGAAATGAACCCACTTTGGCAGTGGATCATCCAGATGGCCAATTTTCACCCAATAAATGTTTGTGAAGTCGATAGACTACGTGGATTTTTCCACTGCTGACCCCGGTGCCCTCTCTTCCTCCCCTGAGGTCTGCTGGAGACTTGGTCTTACTTGACTTGGGGGGGGACCCTGATAGACACTCATATCTATATTCACATCTTTGATTATTAGGAGAAATTCATTTGTAGTCATAGAATTGTGGGTTCAAAAGTTCTACATGTTAAATCTTTTGGTATGCATTGTGAAACTATCTCCCAGAAATTTTTCACCAGTTTACCTTCACATAGGTTATATGAATTGCTTTTATTATTTCACCTTTTGCTAGGAAATTAGCTGCAAAGGTAGAACAAGGGCCATGGATGGTGTTTTCCCACTTGTTGGAACAACTTTGTCTTTTCATTTGAAACTTTAAAAAATTATAAATTTCACTTGAAACTGTGGGTAATGTGGTCCACACTCTGGACCACAGCTTTAACCAAAGTGAAACCCCTCAGAAACCCCACTGCAGCCCTGACCACTGGAGGGTCATGTTGCTCAGTGCAGCGGTCTCTGAGGTGAGTTCGGCTCTGTTGCAGGAGGGAAATACTGCCTTGCACCTTGCAGCAAAGCATGGTCACAGTCCTGCGGTCCAGGTGCTACTAACACAGCAGCAAGAAATAAATGAGATCAACGAGGTATGTGAAGGTGCTTGCTATGGGTGGGCACAAGACTCGAAAGTGGAAGGGTGGGAGGAATGGCTTTCATGGGAGGCACACAAAGATGTTAGTGCCACAGAGTGTAAAATGTGATGTTACAAGATTCCTTCTCTTTTCTCTAAAATATCCCAGTAAGTCATTTGTTAGTCCATCCGTTTATTTACCAGTTGACTTAAAATATTTGTTTAATACGTATTTGTTTATGCTGGGGAGAGTATGTATTCTTATTCTAGAAGCTTAAGGGCAAGAAGGGCATGCAAAAAGATGGGAGCCGAGAGAGCCAAGGAAGAGAGATACAGAATGGCTTTGCCTACTAGGAGGGCTTGGCTTTGGCTTGTAGATAGTGGAGACCTTGAAGGGTTTTAAGCAGCAAAGAGGGATGAGCTCCATCTTGGGTACAGGTCTGTGACTGTCACAGTGGTTTGAGGGGGTCTTGGTGCCTGGAGAGGTTGGAGGTGGGGAGACCCAGTCAGGTGACACTGGAAATTGCTGAAGCAAGAGCTATGGAAAACCTGTCACCAGGGCACTCACTCACAAGGAACAAATAGGATGAAGCAATAAGAGGAGGCAGAGGCCACAGGATTCGTGACCAGAATTGGGGAGAGAGAAGACTTTCTGATGCCTGACTCACTGGTTTGGACTACTGGGAGCATGGGGTGCCCACCCCTAAGCTGTGAGCACAGGGGCAGAGCATGTGGGTGAGGTCACTAATAAGGGTTGTGAACGGGTTTGTGCTGAGCATCTGCAACGGGGGAGGGGGCCGACATTCAGGTGGGGAGCAGGGGGAGATAGAAACTATCTGGGGTTCAGCAGGGAGATGGAAACTGGGCCCAGGCTTACGTGGAGAAGTTGTGCCCTGGAGGCAGATCTGCTCTAGATGGTCACTTTTAATCTTTGGGTCAATGACTTTTGGATTGGCTCTTTAGAAACTCAGGTGAACAGAGTCCTCTTGGAGTTCATAGTTTAATGTTCTGATAAATTCTAAACTTAGTACCTCTCTGAGTGATACTCTAAGAGGTAATGTGTAATCATTTAAGACACCAATGACTGTGAGGTATATCATCATTTTATATAACACTAAGAAAAAATAATGCTGCCAATCAAACAGTGATACAAACGAGCAGCTTTTTTGTCCCTTAGAATAGTTTATACTTATGGAAAGAGTTTTTTAGATGTTTACCTGAGTTTTTTATTGTACACTTATAAAGGAGCAAATAAGTAAGATAAGTTGGTTCCTACTTCACACTGAGCTTGATTCTTACTCAGTCTTGATGTTCCTGCTTTTCCAAACAAAATACTGTCGTCTCTGCCTCCAAAGGTGCTTGCAGTGCAGCATTTCTTTAAGGTTGCCCCGCTATGGTTTCTGAGATTTAAGCCAACACCCATTCTGATTTCATACACATGACAAGCAGTGACAACAATGTCACATCTACTACCTGGTTGACTAAGATTGTGAGATGCATCCTGATAAAACAAGATGGCACTTACTATTGGTTGCTTATGACCATAAAACTAGCAACTGTGGGTAACGTAATGAAAAGGAGAGGCTATGAAAGGGAGTCTGTGTGATGCCTGGGTCAAGTCAATATTCTCTTTGGACCAGGAAGCCCACCAAGCTAGCCCCATGCATCCCTGGATCTGGGCACCCAGAGATTGAAAACAGGACTCTGACTGTGTGGTTTGGGTCCTGGCTTCATCATTCTTCTAGGCAAGTGATCTTGGGCTCAGCACTTAGCCCCTCTTAGCCTTAGTTTACTCATCTGTCAAATAACCTCATAAGGCCATAGTGACATTTAAATGGGAAGGCCGTGTCACACACTTAGCACCTGGAATAGTGCCTGGTACATAGTAAGCGTGTAATAAGTGGCATCTGTTGTTCTCATTGGTGTTATCCTGGTGCAATAAATGGGATCACGGTTATCTTTTGTATCAGTGGCGTATATTGTTATTATCCTCAAAGTTCCTGGCAGAATTTAAGCCAATCTTTCTTTTTTTTGTATTTTTGTAAGTTGATTTATTTATTGAAAGAGAGAGAGAGAGAGAGAGTGAGTGAGTGCACAGGGGAGGGGTGAGAGAGAGGGAGAGAGAGAATCCCAAGCAGGCTCTGCACTGAAAGCTCCATCCCATGAACCATGAGATCATGACGTGAGCTGAAACCCAGAATCAGACATTTAACCGACTGAGCCACCCATGCATCCAAAGCCAAGCTTTCACTTGAGGATGCTGGACAGTAATAGAGCCTTCATTTATTTACTTTAGTATGTGTTCAGTCTTTTCTGATGATCTGGCATATGATTAGGTTTAATTGGTTTAACTTATTTAAAGATCTCAGGAATTTGGTCTTCTTAAATACAAGTTATGAATGATGTGTGAGAAATGCAAGGGAAAAAAAATGTGAATCACTTAAATAAATCGTAGGTGTGATTAGCCTTCACAAATCAATATAGAGATCAAGTCCTATAGTCACAGGATTTAATTTAAAGTCTTAGTCATGCTTGCCCGGCTCTGTTTTAATACTTTACCACTGGAATGTGTGCTCTTGGATTTCATCCACCATTTAGCTCTTTTTGAGTTCGGGCACATTGGAGAGAGTTTGTAAAGTCCAACGCACTGTAATTGCAGATTATGATAGGTTTCATCTGCACAGAATGAAGTGTCTAGTGAAATATCAGCCCTTTGGATAAGGCCCATACTCTTCATACAGTCGTGGGCTGCCTGCGTTTCCTAATGTAAGCAGTTGCCAGCCCCATTGGAGTGATCCACAGGGACATACTGTAGAGGAGCCGTCTCTAAACGGTCTTGGACGCAAACTCTCCTGTCAGTGAGGAAAGTTTGGGCATGAAGTTGTCACATATACGTTTATAATTAAATTAATACATTACAAAATAGATGCCAGAAATATACATTAAAAAAATAAATAGTATTTCTTGTATTTTCTCCATACTGAAATGACTATTTTAGAGACACCCGATACATTTCCCTTCATTTTCTTTGTATTCCTATGCATATATATATATCTTTATTGGCTTCCCAGAATTCATGTGACTACTCTTCAGCTCTTGAACATTTTATTTCCTTTTTTCTTTTCTTTTTTTTTTTAAATTTTTCTAAGTGTCTATTTATTTTTGAGAGAGAGAGAGAGACAAACAGAGCATGAATGGAGGAGGGGCAGAGAGAGAGAGAGACACAGAATCTGAAGCCAGCTCCAGACTCTGAGTTGCCAGCACAGAGCTCCGTGTGGGGCTTGAACTCACAAACCATGAGATCATGACCTGAGCCGAACGAAGTCAAATGCTTAACCTACTGAGCCACCCAGGTTCCCCTGTCTTTTCTTAAAAATAATGCTGTCATGTACCTCTTTGTATTAAAACCATAGTCTGAATTCCTCACTATTTCCTTTGGGTATATTCTTAAAAGTAGGATTGTTGGGTCAAAGATACAAATGTTTGTTAGGCCCCTGACATAGTAAAGATGTGAATTCTTGGGGTGCCTGCATGGCTTATTCGGTTGAGCATCCAACTCTTGATTTCAGCTCAGGTCATGATCCCGGGATGGTGGGAGAGAGCCCTGCATCTGGTTCAGTGCTGGCAGCACGGAGCCTGCTTGGGATTCTCTCTCTCTCTGTGTCTCCCTCTCTTCCCCTCTGTCCCTCTTGTGTGTGTGCACACACCATCTCTCTCTCAAAAAATTTTGTTTTTGAAATTTTAAAAAGATGTGAATTCTTTCCTTCACATTTTCCACTAATGCTTTTCTCACTCCGGTTTTCCCTTCGGCATCTCTTTTCCATGAAAATGAGAAGGCATATTATGAGGAGAAATTCCTGTGTAACAGATGGCTGTCCCAGGCACTCACGTAAAGCAGGCTGGATATAGTTTTTCCATCTCGTTGGGATGGGGACATTGGTTCCATGCTCCTGTATCCCTCTTGACATGATTGTTCATATCTAATTAGCTACAAGTAAAACCTTTTGAACTTAATGCATTTTTAAGCAGAATAATGCCCAAGGCAGGAAATATTTAGGGAATGGGAAGAGATTCTGCATTTCTTCCCAAAATTTTTAGGAAAGAATCTACATGAGGAAGGGGTAATATCCAAGTGGCTATTGTGCGATATTGGTTCCTTCTTTTCTTTCTGTGTTTTGGCCTAAACTAAGCTCTCACTTTATCCTACTAACGTTTATCATAATGAGTTTCAGGAAACTTAATTACTGAGAAAGAATATTACTGTTTTTTTTTAATGACACACAATAGTTTAAATCAGTTTTGAATGTTAAAGCTGTACTTGGTACAAATGTGCTTCTATTTTTGTTTGTTTCACAGTGCATTATAATTCATATTTCCATGATTATCTTGCTTAATAGGCTGTTACCTTCTTGTGCGCAAGCTTTATGTCTGTTTGTCTTTTCCATCCCACTGCCTTTGCCTGACAGGCAGTCACGGTCTAATAAATGATTTGGAGATAAATTAATAAAGATGAAGAGTATAAATGGTGGATGAAATTAATAAGGATTAAGAATATAAATACTGAATGACAAGATAGGTTTGGGTGCAGGCTTTGGATCCAAACAGCTGGATTTGCATTCTGGCTTTGTTACTTTTCAGCTAAGGCTTAGTTTCCCTGTCTGTAAAATGGGGCTAATATTAATCCTGACCTCACAGCACTGTGCTTTTAACTCTGCCAAGGCGTATAGTCTTGGCGATAGAAGTTGTCATATAGATGCTCGGTAAATGCTGTCCATTAAGAGTAATGCCTGAAAGGTATAGAGGAAGCATGCTGTTCCTCAAGTAATTTTATTTCATGCCAAGGGACAATGAATTTTAACATTTTTCCTTTTTTTTTTTTTCAAGAATGGAGAAACGCCGTTCTTTCTGGCTGTGAAAGGAGGTCATGAAGAGTGCAGCCAAGTGCTTCTGACGGCAGGAAGTGATATCAACATTCCAAATAATGTATGTGCTCCACGCCATGTTCGCTCGCACAGTGGAGGGGCACTCATGATGCTCTTCGAGGAATCTATTCCTGCGCTGGTCCACTCACTAGGCTTTCATAGAATTGATATTTATAATTTTGGAAAACCGGGGCAAACAGAGCAGACAGTTGTTACTTCTCAAATACAGAGACATGCTCACTGTACCTTGATTTCTCCCTAACAACTGTACATGCCTGGCTTATACACAGTAAGTACAGAAAAAAATATCACTGTGTGAAAGCCTGGGCGGTCAGTCTGGAGCCCGAAGAAGACAGGGTGGAGCCTGCTTGCAGGTACAGAATACTTTTGTATTCATTGCGTTAAGCTCCTTTGTCACCTATCTTCATTTTTTTGGTGAGGAAACTAGAATTAGAAAAGTTAAGGGACTCATTCAGGATTATTTGACTAGTTGGTGGCAGCAGTGAGGATTCTAACCATGGTGATAGCCTTGCCTTTCAGATGATTTTACTTGCTTTTTCTATTTTTCTAAATAATTTTCAATTACGATGAAAATAACAAAAAATCAAAATAGTACCAAAGGGTATATGATGACAAGTGTCATATTCCAACTATATATTTCAGTTTCTCTTCCCTAGAATTAATGTGATTAATCGCTTATCTTATCTCGCAGGAATTTTCCATGTGTTTACATGGAAAATGTGATTAAGCACACTCACGTATAAGCACTGACGCCACTGGATGGTAGCACACTTCATGTATCTGCCACTCCACTCGGCCCCTTGTGTTTTTTTTTAAGTGCCAGTACATGTTGGAGCTCTCTCCATATCAGAGCAACATACAGGCACACCTTAAAGACAGCAGGTTTGGTTCCAGACCGCTGCAAAAAAGCACATTAGCACAGTAAAGTGAGCGAAAGGAATTTATTGGTTCCCCAGTTCATATAAGAGTTATGTTTACATTATACTCGAGTCTGTTAAATGTGCAATAGCATTTCCCCTCCCAAGAACAGTGTAAACACTTTCATTAAAAACTAGTTTATTGCTGGAGTGCCTGAGTGGCTCAGTCAGGCATCTGACTCTTCATTTTGACTCAGGCTATGGTCTCACAGCTCATGAAATGGAGCCCCACATCGGGCTCTGCCCTGACAGCATGGAGCCTGCTCGGGATTCTCTCTCTCTCTCTCTCTCTTTGCCCTTCCCCTGCTCGCTCTCTCTTTCTCTCTCTCAAAATAAATAAATAAATAAACAAACAAATAAGTAAGCAAATAAATAAATATTAAAAAAATACTTTATTTCTAAAGAATGCTAACTATCCTCTAAGTTTTCAGTGAGCATCATCTTTCTGCTGGTGGAAGGTCTTGCCTTGATGTTGATGGCTGCTGATGGATCAGGGTGGTGGTTGCTGAGGCAATTTTTAAAAGCATTTTTAAATGTTTATTTATTTTGAGAGACAGAGCGAGCAAATAGGGGGAAGGGCAGAGAGAGAGAGAAGAGAGAATCCCAAGCAGGCTCCATGCAGTCAGCACAGAGCCCGACATGGAGTTTCATCTCATGAACCATGAGACCATGACCTGAGCTGAAATCAAGAGTTGGACACTTAACCACCTGAGGCTCTACTTCTAGTTCTCTCACTCTTTCCACCACATCTGCAGTTACCTCCCCCACTGAAGTAGAAAAATGCAATATCCATCAAGCATAATAAAGCAAAGCAATAAAACCAGGTATGCCTATAGAGACAGTTCTCTTTCAAAAGGTACAAAGTTAAACATTAGAATCAAGAATAAAGGCTCAGACCGGTAACGTTTTATATTCTTGTATTCTGCTGGTGGAAGTGTACATTTGCACATTGCTTTCGAAAAGCATTCTGTCACTTTACTTTCACCCGGGCTTGAGAAATTCTGTTAAGAGAATAACCTTGGAAAAAGCTACATGCATTAAGATAAAAAATAAAGTTACCTCCAGTGGCAGAGAATTAGATACAACCTATACATGCAATGAATTCTACAGGAAAGCCAAATAAAAGTTTGCTGCACCTTTTTTTTGGGAATATTCTGTTGCTGTTAAACCATATTAATGATAAATACTGAGTATACTAGATATATTGCAACATTGAAAAGTGTTCATGATAGAACCCTAACAGAAAAGCAATATGTGTTTGTACATACATTTTCACTGTCTAAAATTTACATTTACATGGAGAAGATTGCGAGAGAGTGGAAGATGAGGATACTCTGAGTCGATTCCCACCGATGTTGCAGGCTTATCTATGCAGTAAATGAACTCAGGTTAAGGATCCACAGGGCCCACGAGATACTCAGGATGGAGAGAACTGTGCTGCTGTTCAGGCATCCCCAAGTGCCTCCCTGACCCCTGCCTTCCCCCTCCCCCTACAGCCGCCCCGGAGTCCCTGGAAAGGCCTTCCTCATTATCAGGTCCTCTTAGCTCACTGCTTTTGGCTGACTCCATCGTTCGTTCGGTACCCTCCCTCCCTTCTGTACTTAATTTTGTTTGGCGCCCAGAGAGGTTTTGCTTTGTAATGGCATTCACATGCTCACATTCTCCCCACCCGCCTAGGACTGCGGCCCCGCCCTTTCCATATCCTTATAGCCTCGGCCTCATCTAGGCAGTCTGGAAATTGTTCTGAGTCCGTTTTTCAGCTTTTACATTTTCTTGGGTTTCCCCTGAGTTCGTTAGCACACTTCCTAGATGAACAGTGTCTGCTCCCACTGACTGTTCACACTTGTCTCTGCCTAACCCAGCGAAGACCCTGGGGGAATAAGCTGTGCGCAGCAAGGAGCCTGCAGCATGGACACATTACGGTGGGGACAAGTTAGACTCTTTTGCTCTTCCATCTGTAGGCGATTACTGTGTTTGACCTTGGAAAGGCTTCACCTGTTGACATTGATTAGTCTTGCTCTCCAGGAGATCGCTTTTGTGCCCCAACCCCCAACTAAGGGGAAGGGGTAAAGGATTGGGTCATTTCTTTCTTTTTTTTTTTTTAGTGTTTAGTTTTGAGTTGGGGGGAATGGGGGAGGGGCACAGAGAGGGGGAGGGAGAGGATCTGAAGCAGGCTTCACACTGATAGCAAAGAGCCTGATGTGGGGCTCAAACTCGTGAACTGTGAGATCATGACCAGAGTCGAAGTTGGCCACTTAACCGACTGAGCCACCCAGGCGCCCTTGGGTCATTTCTGAGAAGGTAATTGGAGGTTATGGATTTAACTGTGAGCAGAGGCTGCCTCCATTCGTGCTGGATGTAATTCTGCCCAGAGTTTGGGCAGTAGGTGCTCTTCAGGGTCGTACTAAAGGCCTCTGGTCTAGCGAAGACTTTTGTAGATCTTAACAACTCATTTCTGGAGACCCTACCCTTATATCTTATCAAACATACTTAAATGCCCCAACATTATACATTATTATTATTTTTTTTTTGCTGTAAATTATTTTCAAAGACTTTTTTATTGGCTACGGTAAACTCCCCTAATTTATGACTGACTCTGGTTTCTTAGAACTCTGTGCATACTTGGGAATTAGAGGATGTGAAAAAATTTAACCTACAAATTGTTTACAAATGTAATGAATATTTTATGACTGTTACATTTAACAATCAATGGGGTATGAATTTGTCAATTAAATATTTATTCACTTCAAGTTCATGGTTTTCTTTTGGGTTCTTGGAATCAATAGTTTTTTTGGTAAAGATTTTAAACATTTGTTGGGCTCTTAAAAAGTCCGTAGGCCCTAAACACAGTGCCTGTAGTGCCTCTGGGGTAAAATACCAGAGTGCCACAGCTCTTCCCACTGCGTCCTGGCTTCAGGTTCTTCACAAACTTGTTTCTGATTTAGATCTTCTCATTGGGGCACTTCTTACCATTCTGATCTCAATCCAATTGTCACCCACCTGGGAAGATTTTCTTGATCACTCACCAGACAGTAGCCTTCCAGCCCTACTGTTATACTTCATTTTTTTTGTACTTATTACTAGCTGCTGTTATTCTAATAACATCTAGATCTAGTAAATAGATTTATTCTCCATCTACGAATTCACCGATCTACCAGTCTGCCAATCTGTAGATCAACTGATTGTCCATCTCTCCTGGAATGTAATAATGGACATCTTGTTTACCATCATATGTCCCCACTATCCAACATAGTGCCTGGCACATTGTACGTGCTCAATAAATTTTTTGTGGAATGAATACAATGATAGTTATGATTACTGTTCACATTTACTATCTCATTTATCCTCCCAGTGTTACTGTGGTTTGAGACAAAGAGGTAGGATGGTGTGATAGGTACACAAAATAATACTCTCCTGCCCCTGCCCAAAGTTGTCCATGTCCTAATCCTGTGAATATGTTATGTTAAGGCAGAGCAGGATTCATGTTCCACATGGAATTAAGATTGCTAGTCAGCTGACCTTAAAATGAGATTATCCTCAATTTTCCAGGTGGCCCCTATGTATCACAAAGGACTTTTAAGTAGAAGAGGAAGGCAAGTGAGGAGGTCAGAGTGATGCAGAGTGATGACTCGGCGCACCATTGCTGGCGCACCTGAAGATGGAGGGGCCATGAGCCACAGGGGGTGGGCAGCTTCCACAAACTGGGAAAGTCAAAGATGCGGACCTTCCTGAGGGCCTCCAGAAAGGCCTTTAACTTAGACCAGTGAGACCCATTTCAGACTTCGGACCGCCAGAATTGTAACACAGTACCTTTGTATTGTTTAAGTCACTGAGTTTGTGGCAATTTGTTATTAGCACTGATAAAAACTAATAGTTATGTTCTTTTTTGCAGATGAAAACAAAGAGGCCCATACTTGAGAGGCCACTTATACAAGGTCATATAGACATTTAGTAGGAGCTGAGTCCAGTTGGTCAACATGTGTATTGTTCTTTTTGCGTGTTATCTGTTGCTTCATAACAAACCAACCCAGAGTGCAATGGCTTAAACCAGGAACGCTTTATTATCTTTCATGGCTCTGGGGCTGAGAAATTCTTACTTTGGGTCTGTTATGTGGTTGTAGTCAGATGTCAGCCGGGACTTCGGTTGTTTGAAAGTGTAACTGATCTGGCCGTCCACAAGGCTTGCTCACACGCCTGGCAGTTGGTGCCAGCTGTCAGCCGGGAGCTCAGCTGGAGCTCTTGAGCAGCACGGACGTGTGGTCTCTCTTTACAACATGGCAGCTGGTTTTTAATAGGCAGGGAGCTGAAGCTGCCAGCTGGGGTAGCGGCTACACCCGGACCTGGCACACTGTCACTTCTGCCATACTCTGTTGATTGGTCCAAGCAGTTACAGGGTCCACCCAGATTCAAGGGTAGACCTCTTTTTTTAAAAATTTCTTTTAATGTTTATTTTTGAGAAAGAAAGAGATACAGAGCTCAAGTATGGGAGCGGCAGAGAGAGAGGAAGACACAGAATCGAAAGCAAGCTCCAGGCTCTGAGCTGTCAGCCCAGAGCCTGACACGGGGCTTGCCCTCAGGGTCTGTGAGATCATGACCTGAGCGGAAGTCAGACACTCAACACTTGGACGCTTAACCGACTCAGCCACCCAGGCGCCCCTAAGGGTAGACTTCTTGATAAGGGAGTGGACAGTCACAGTGCAGGCCAGCATGTGAGATGGTAGCCAGTTTTTGGAGAACATAACCTCCTATAGAACTTTATTTGATTGGTGAACCTAGAAATACTTTGTAGCAATCTTAGAAATTAGTCAGTCAACAACTATCCATCAACCTTATACTATTGCAAAGCACCATGCTAAGTCTTTTTGGAGAATGGCAGGATAAGTCAAGAGCAATTTTGTCATCTAGTGTTCACAGTAAGTGAAGCCACTTGAGCACAGGGAATGATAGGAGGCAACTGGTACCAGGCAAAGAGAGGCACTGAAGGAGTTGAGTAAGGGGCCATGAGGGAACAGTGCGCATGGGTAGCAATCACGCTGAGCTCTGAAGCCAGACCTGGCAGAAGGGAGAGCTGCAGGTGAGCGGTCAGGGGCAGCAGGTGTTGAGGCATTTCCTGTGACCAATACCAAGTCAGCCATTTTGGCTCAGGGTGGGTGTTCGCAGGGTATATGGAGAGAAGACTCAACCCTTGTCCACTTTGTACTTCTTAGGGGAAACAGGGATTTAATTAAGATTTGCTTGAGGCATGTGTTACCTAAGACTCTGTTTTATGGGAAACACTTAGAAATAACCAAAGAGGCCCTCAAAACAATCAAAAACGCCTTGGATTTTCTTTTGTAAATAGTCGTATGTTTCATTGTATTAATTAATTACCCTATGATGAATATCAGAAAGCAGGCTGGATTCTAATGGGGATCCTCCCCGCCTTTTCCTTCTGTGTCTTGCAGCTCAACATCAGTGCTTTGCAGACAGCAACCCAGAAGGGCCACACGTCCCTTGTGAGCTACCTTCTCAGCGAGAATGTTGACCTGCACCAGAAAGTGGAAGTGAGTCTCTTCCCATAACGTGGGGACTTTGATCCTGGCGCTCCGAGGCTGGCTAGTGCGGAGATGCTCCTTGCAGATACTGGGGGTGGGGAGGTGGGGGGGGACGAGCTGGTCACAAAGGAGGAATTCTTTCTGGGGAAGCCGACTGACTTGGAGCCGAGTCTTCATCTTGAGAAATAAAATGCAAGGGATGAATTTTTGAAAGTCGTTGAGGTTCCTGAACAAAATGAAATCTTTGTGCTTTAAATATTGATATTTGCTGCAGTAAAACTTTCTCAGGTGTCCAGGGATGCCATTATTCTTGTATTAAATTTATCAGTCTGTGGAAAAAAGGACACTGCTATAAATGGGAAGGAGAATGATCATTCCCCCCCCTTCACTGAGTGATCTTGTTTTTCTTTTGAAAGTCAATCCTTTATACTGATTTAGGTTTTCTGAAGTTTGAGTTGACTTTGGTAGGATTAACAAAGGCCCTCTGTGCTGGCAGGAGATGGGAAGAATTCCTCTGTTTTTCAGTCTATTTTCACCTCTCCTGTGAGGATATTATTTCCTCTGATCTTGGTTAGGCATTCCTATTTATTATATTAACTCGAGAGAAGGAATGTAATTTGACCACGTCTGGTAGTTTTTGGAGAGGAATCGGCTCTGAACTCCCTGGGTCTATCCAAGGATGCTTCCCATTTCTCAGAAAGCGGCTGGGTCCCAGCAAGGCCCCTGGCCCTAGCCGGAAGGACACTGCCTACTTCCCTGGCCCAAGGGATGCTTTCTCTTTTCTCATGCTTGGTGCCTCAACAGAGAACATTCTTCCTGAGTGGAAGAGGCCTGCACTGAAAGCCTCCCTCCCACACTGCCCTGAGCAGCCCCATCATCTCTATTTCCTTGCTCACCCCAGTCTGACTTACGTGGCCATGGCGCCCGCCTCTCCGCTTCCTCTGTGGGCTGGCGATGCTCTTGCCAACTCTGTATGTCTGTTTTTCATAGGTTTCTTTCATTGTAGGTTTCCTGGGAAGGAGCCTGGTGTCAGTGCTGAAGTCAGGCAGATCAGCGGTTCAAATCCTGTCTCTTCCACTTCCTGGCTCCAAGACCTTGGAGAAGTTATTTAACTGCTTTGTTCCTCATATATAAAGTGGGGAATAGGGGCGCCTGGGTGACTCAGTCGGTTAAACGTTTGACTTCAGATCAGGTCATGATCTCACAATTTGTGGGTTTGAGCCCCGGATGGGGCTCTGTGCTGACACCATGGAACCTGGAGTCTGCTTCAGATTCTGTATCTCCCCACCTCTCTCTGCCCATTCCTTGCTCGTGCTCTCTCTCTCTCTCTCAGAAAAATAAACATTAAAAAAAATAAAAAAATTAAAGTGGGGAATAGAAGATCTAACTGCCAGGATTATTGTAAATGAAAACTATTAGCCCAGAGTTTAGAGTATAAACTGTTGGGAAAGTGAGTGTACAGTAATTAGCATTATAGGAATATGTTAAACATGCCTAAATGGTGCTTATTATTAATATCTCTTTTCCTTGAGGGACACTGCGCTCTAGCCTCATCACCCACCTGCTCACACACCTGCGTTCCCTGTCAGCTGTCTTGGCTCTCAGCTTTACTGCTGTTCACAATCTTGCTGGATCTTCTTCCTGGACCTGCTTTTTTTTTTTTTTTTTTAATGTTTATTTTTGAGAGAGAGAGAGAGAGACAGAGCACAAGCATTGGAGGGGCAGAGAGGGAGGGAGACACAGAATCCAAAGCAACTCCAAGCTCTGAGCTGTCAGCATAGAGCCCAACGTGGGGATCGAACCCACAGACCGTGAGATTATGACCTGAGCCAAAGTCAGACACTCAACTGACTGAGCCACCCAGGTGCCCCTGCACCTGCTTTCTTATCCCTGTACCCGTCCCCCTCCTCCCTGCCTCTAACCTCCTGGGACCTTCCCTCCACTGTGCCTGCCCCTCAGCTCACTCTCTCTCCCACCTAACCTCTTTGTCCCCACTCTTTTTTTCTTTTTGGCTACCTTCTCTACGTATCCTGGAGACATTTCTGTCATCTCCATGGGCCAGTGGCAGCTGTGTGTCAGGGAGGCAGCAGGAGATAAGTGTGTGATTCTGGAACTGGTCATGACAGCCTGGCAGGGCTGGGGAAGAAGCCCGCCCACCCGTGGAGATGGCTGAGAAGGGCTGGGACACTCCAGGTGAAGGCGTGGCTGCAGGACAGCCATTTTAACTGCAAATGAGGACAGGGGAGCATGCTGGAGAGGCTTGGTAAACACGCTGGGGCTGTATACTCTATATACATGGGAGGGCTAACCATGAGAATGGTGCCAATGGGTGAGTGGAGCATTAGTCCCATGACATGATCTAGGGAGAAAGAACTCTAGATCAAATCATTTCAGGAAATGCTGAATGTGCATGCTTTTTCCTCTTTGTAGCTATTCCCACAATAATTTAGATTTTTGAAGGCTCCAAGAAGTTCTGCAGTTAAGCCTATTTCTTATTTCTTATCCTCAAAGCGCAAGTGTCAGTTCTTCGGGAAAGCTTTTTCTCATCTCCAGAAAGATCATCCCTCTGCCCATCCCACATATGCTCTACTTTTCCTCCAAAGCACTTGTCACAATTTGTATATTTATTTTGTGATTAACACAACAACAATAACATATTCTTGCCCCACTGCGTTGGAAAATTCCTGAGAATGCCAGGTTCACCACAGAATCCCTAGCCTCCCATAGTAGGCGCTCAGTGTCTGGTCCCAGAATGAATGAAGGGGCAGAGATGATTGCCGGTGAGCCGGTTTGCTGCACAGCCTTGGGATGGAGAGGATGCTGAACACTCGCTATTGGCCTGCCGTGGCGTGAGGCAATTCTAGCTCTCAGAGATTACTAGGCAATGTCTGTCGAAATGAATTGCTTTCTGGTGTGAATGATGAAGCCAGAATCTTTTGGATTTGAACATTTTCTTTCTTCCTGCAGCCGAAGGAGTCACCTCTTCATTTAGCTGTTATCAACAACCATATCTCAGTTGTAAGGAGCTTATTAAGTGCACAGCATGACATTGACGTCTTAAATCAGGTAAGCCAGGCAATCTGAACCCAGAGTCTCTTTTCTTACGATTCAATGTAGTGTGTGGTTAGGGGTAGTTTTGAGCAAGTCCAAGTTGCCCTAAAAATTTTCTGGAGGAATATACATATTCTTTTTATCCATTTTCTTCTGTAACCCCACTCCCACTTGCACACACATACTTTGTCAAACACACAACTGGGGTTCAGTTAGTGCTCACAGTTAACAGGTTCAGCACTACTGACAGATAAACGGTAGCTCAGAGTTAAATTGCCAGATGCTCTTTAAATCAAAGCCACTCCTTCAGCATGAAATATAATTGACCAGTAGCCCTTTGCCACAGGGAGGACGCTTTGTGTCTATATTAGAGACTGTAAGTGTGTCTTTTACCCAAAGGCAACAAAGACCTCTTGGAATAAAAAAGATCACCATGAATCCAGTCTACTGGAGCAGGGTCAAATGCCCCATAAGAGGGACCTGTCACTGGCTAGATGTGGAAATGCTGAGTTGGAGGATTAATGGGGGTGGGCACTGTCTGAATCAGGGCCTCCCCTGGGGCTGAGCTGCCTCTCCCAGGAGCTGTGGGGAGTAGGAGGAGAAACTCTTAGGAGAGGAGACAGGTGAGAACTCAGGACTCCTCTTGGCTTTCTGGCTGTCCCTACGTAGAGAAGCCTCAGCTGGACCCCAAGGGGAGGGAGCAGCTGGATACGGTGGGCATGCCTGTCCTAACCCCCTGGGGAGCCCTCCGTTTTTCATGTCTTTGGAACCAGAGCAGTGCCGAAGATCTCTCCAGTCTCCTCCATCCCCAACCTAGGAGTTCCTTTGTGCCAGATGGGAATAGAGACTTATCTATACTTCCGTCCCTCCTTCCTCCAGGAACCTTGCTCTTCCTCGTGTTTTACTATCCCAAATGTTTGTGGGGGGGGGGAGGAGAACCTTCTTGTTATTATACGTATTTATGTGTCCATGTACGTTAATGCCCCAAATACTTCCTAATGCACAGATCTTTGCCCTATACACAGAAATCGTGTTTGATTTCGGTTTCACCAGAATTGGCAGATTCTGAAAGGAAGGTTTGTTAGTCTGCCTGCCACTTATAGAACTAGACTTGATCATTTCAATTGTCTGTTAGACTGGGAATATACTCTATGTATAACAATAAGGAAATATAAATAAGATAACAATTTGTAATTTATCATCCCCCCAAAGAAACTCTTATTAACATACTAGTTTATTTCTTGCCCTCTAGACTTAAAGCAGTATTGTCAAATTGAGATGTTATTGGTGTTTGGGGTATGGCACTTGTGTCTCTGTTCCATGTTGATAGAGACCTTCCATAGTTTGTTAGTGTAAGTGTGATGTTTGGATGAGCCCACAGAGGGGCTGATTGCTACCCAAAAGTGAGTCTTTAATAAATCTTCTCTGATACTAATTATGCTAACGCCCCAAGAAGTTTGGCCCTGTGCTCTGGCTGGCAGAGAACTGAGCTAGATGCTATTGTCCAGCTGTGTGACCCCGGGGAAGTTGCTTTCTGTCGCTGGTTTAAGGGTTGGGCTAGACCATAAACAACATTCCTTTCAGTACTAATATTTCAGAAATGTCTGCACATTAGCAGATATTCCTTTCAGTGAGAGATTAAGGTGTGTGATTTTCTTGTGATTTTCGTATTTCTTTGAAATACTGTTATCCTCTCGGTAAGAAAATGATTACCCCAGAAAGAAATTAGAAGTCTTGGATTCTCTTATACATTATAACATAAGAACTTTACAAGATAAAGAAAAGCATCAAGAAGGCAATAAAAATAACCCCTAATCCTGCTATCTAGACATTATCATGAATATTGCTGTGTCTCCTTCTTTAGATACAGTGTTGTGTCCTAAGTTTCAGTGTTAAATGAATATTTTTTCCATTTTAAAAATTAATCTTTGAAGCTAGTGTTTAATTTGTGGTTAAGTACACATACATAAAATTTACCATTTTAACCATTGTTAAATGTACATGTCAGTGACTGGAAGTACATTCAAGTTGCTCCGCCACCATCACCACCACCGAGCTCCAGAACTTTCTCCATCTTCCCAAACTGAAACTGTGCTTATGACACAATAACTCCCCATTCTCCCCCCCCCCTGCAGTTCCTGGCAACCACCACTCTGCTTTCTGTCTCTAGAACTTGACTATTCTAGTACGTCATACTGAAATGCTATTTTAAAATCATTTTGAATGGTTGCCTGCTAATCCAACATGTGGATATACCTCAGTTTATCCAGTGAGTCTCTTTGTCAAACATGTAACTTCCTTTCGATTTTGCACCGTTACCAATAATCCTGCACCGAATGTCCCCTGAACCTATTTGAAACCTATTTGAAAATGTGATCTGGGTGCACCTGGGTGGCTCAGTCAGTTAAGCGTCTGACTTCGGCTCAGGTCATGATCTCACTGTTTCCAAGTTCGAGCCCCGCGTCGGGCTCTGTGCTGACAGCTCAGGGCCTGGAGCCTGTTTCCGATTCTGTGTCTCCCTCTCTGTCTGTGCCCCTCCCCTGCTCATGCTCTGTCTGTCTCTCTCTCTCAAAAATAAATAAACATTAAAAAAAATAAAATAAAATGTTTAACAACCAAAAGATAATAATAATAAAATAAAAAAAAAGAAAAAAAAAAAAGAAAATGTGATCTGAATCTATTTTCCCTTATGCCTATATAGGATACCTCTACTTTGCCCTCATCTTTTCATTATGCAAGTTTCCCCCCTCCTTAATGTATTGAGATTATATTTTTGAAATTTCTCATGGCAGAGGCAGCAGACTCCTTTGCACATAGCTGCTGATCTTGGCAATGTGGAACTGGTGGACACCTTGCTGACGGCAGGCTGTGACCTGAAGGTCGTTGATAAGGTAAGCTCATGGACTTCACTGTGTTCTGCCCAGATGGTTGTGAAGAGCCCTCAGTAGGCTGTAAGCCTTGAACAGCAACCTTAGCATACCCTTTGTGAAAAAAATGGATAAACCTTAGAGAAACCTTGTATCCTGAGAGTCAGTAAAACATCTTGATTGTGACCGAGGTATGTAGGTAAGAAATTTTACTCTGCATAATAAAATATGTATTTTTTAAAGTTTTTTTTTTTGTAAGTAATCTCTACATCCATTGTGGGGCTTCAACTTACAACCCCAAGATTAAGAGTCGCAGGCTCTACTGACTCAGCTAGACATCCCTAAGCTATATATTTTTTTTTAATTAAAATTGTGTATTAATCTTTGGAAAAGATGAAAGATTCAGGTGGTCCAAAAATTTAAAAATATAATCAGTAAAGGTTTTACAATAAAAATGTCCCCCCCTGTTTGTCTGGTTCCCATACTACCCTTGCCAGTGGATCTATTATCATAAATTTCTCTGTTCTTTCCAGTTTCCTTTTATGCATAAACAAGCAAACATAAATATATGAAGTCTTACTACATTCCTCTGTCCTTTTTACACAGCGGTGATATACTTGTACATATTGTCCTGCATTTAGCTTTTTCCTTTAAAAATATAAAGTGGAAACTGTTACATATTATCCAGTACAAGGAGATTTTCTCCATTCTTTTTCAGGTAGCTGCACAATATACTGTGGTGTGGACATATCATAATTTGTTTAGTTCTCAGCTGATGGGCATTTAAATTGTTCCTAAACTTTTGCTTTTATAAACAGAGCTGCAGTGAGTAAACATACACAAGTCTAAACTTTTTTTTACTTAAATTTTAAAAAATTTTTAATCGTAAAATAAATATAACATAAAATTTATCATCTTAACGATTAAAACATTTTTTTAATTTTTATTTTTGAGACAAAGAGTATGAGTGGGGGAGGGGCAGAGAGAGGGAGAAACAGAATCTGAAGCAGGCTCCAGACTCTGAGCTCAGCATAGAGCCCGATATGGGACTTTAACCCATGAACTGCGAGATCATGACCTGAGCCAAAGTCAGACCCTTAACCAACTGAGCCACCCAGGTGCCCCCTCATCTTAACCATTTTTAGGTGGACAGTTCAGTAGTGTTAAGGCTATTCACACTGTTATGCAGGCAATCTCCGAACTTTTTCATCTTGCAAAACTGAAACTCTGTGAACAGCAACTATCCATTTCCTCCTCCTTCCCCAGCCCCTGGCGACCACCACTCTATTTTCTGTTTCCATGAACTTGACTCTTCTGGGTACCTCATATAAATAGAATCGTACAGTGTTGGTCATTTTGTGATTGGCTTATTACCTTTAGCATAATGTCCTCAAGGTTTATCCATGTTGCAGCACATGTGAGAATTTCCTTCCTTTTTAAGGGTGAGTGCTGTTCCATTGTATGTCCGTACCACATTTTGTTTATCCTTTCATCTGTGGAGGGACATTTATTTGGGTTGCTTCTACCTTTTGGTCATTGTGTAGACATGTTTGTAAAGAAAGACACCTTGGTTTACTGATGCAGTAAAGCAGGCTCAATCACAGGAGGGCTGTGGGGCGGCCGTCCAGGAGGTTCTAGCTTACTGCAAAGTGTAAACGCAGGAGACCGAGGTGTGGAAGGAAGCCTGTCAGGTGCTCACACATGCTCACCTTATTTCAGTCCTCACATCTCCTCTGTGAGATGGACAGAGTCATCCCAGTTTTCGAGAGATTTCAGTGATACCAGCATCACACACATAGTAAGGTGCAGAGCCAGGGTTCAAACCCAAAGCTGCTTGATTGTTCTAGTGCTTTTCCACAGCTGTGAGCAGAGGTGACGGCTTCTGCAACTTGCTGTTCTTCCCTTCCTTGTCTTCACCCACACTGTTCATCAGCTCAGCACATCCCTGATTCTCAGTGCGAGCTGAGTTCACCCTACTTAACTATTGCAGAATCACACATTTTACATCTGTGGGGCTTGCAGAAGTGATGTGTTATTTTACTTTTCTCTATATGTCAGTTTTTAAAATTATCATAAAAAGTCATACAAGCCTTGGAGCACCTGGGTGGCTCAGTCGATTAAAAGCCTGACTCTTGATCTCAGCTTAGGTCTTGATCTCATCAGGGTCATTAGTTTAAGCCCTGCATTGGGCTCCACATGGGGTGTAAGCCTACTTAAAACAAACAAACAAACAAACAAACAAAAACAACGCAACACAAGCCCACTGTGGGCAATCTGGAAAACACAGAAAGGCATAAGGAAGGAAAATGCATCCACCCATAACTCTGTCACTTGAGTGGAACTCCCCTACTTCCACCCCTGTGGCTCATTACCTTCTTTTAACATTTAGCGTTAGTAGCCACACGTCGTATTCCCATGCCTTCCTTTCATACTGTATTCCACTTCTTCATTAACACTTAACACCTCTGGGCAGTCTTGGTGGAGAACCCATAACATTGGGAAGGGAATTCATGCTGGGCTCCCGGTGCCCGTGGACCAGATGTCCTGGGAAATAGTGGCCTCACTGCTACAACTTGACTCATAATTTGATTTTCCCATATTCCTTTCTCCTCTTCCCTCTTTTTTCTCTGGGCACATAGTTGGGACCCAAAACCTATCATTAATAAAAATCAACTTTTCTACTGACTCTCACAATCTTTACCAAGGATAAGTGACTAGAAGAGTAAATGAAAGTGTAGATGGAGAAAAGGAGCCAGGGTTTGGTGTAAACAGGACCTTCCCAGAAACCTGTCCCCTCGGTCAGAGGTGTCACAAAGCTCCTGGAGGGCTTCCCACCCTCAGTGGCAGGGAAGCTGGGATTCCACTCCAGTGCACATTCCCTGGGAGGGTTTTCCTACGAACTTGAAAACGCTGGCTCTCAGAATGCTGTCTTCCCACAGCAGGCTGCTCATCCGGATTCAAATGGCTTCACAAGGCAGACTTGCTAACTGCCTGCAGAGTGCTCTTCTTCCTGATTCCATTTCTGTCTCTTTTGATGAGAAACTGATTACTGTCAGCCCTACTCTTCAGGCCCAGCTGGGTCTTAGCACCTCGACTCGCAGCCAGATCCTGTGGGTTGGCGGGAGTTGCACTTGGTGCGAATGCTCAGCCGTGTGAGAGAATTGTTGGGATAAATTGCTGGATCACTAAGCATGGAAACATGGGTTCCTACAATTGTAACTTCTTCTTCTGGGATTATTTCTGACCATTCATTTTGATTATCTTCAGGATCCCTGAGCACATTTTTCCTGTGTCATTTGAAAAATAAATAAAAACCACCATCTTTTTCTCAGGAAAATGTATAGATGTGTAGATTGCGCACAGCCTAAAATCTAGGGGACACAGCTTCCAAAGCTGTGCGCTATAGCTTTGGGCTATATCCATCTTGACAAATGTGTGCCTTTTGTAATTTGTATAAGATATAAATTACAGGGCTCCCTGGCCACTCATGCCCCAAATTATGTCCAGAATATCTTTTATTGCTTATTCCATTTGGTTAAGTTTCCAATCCTTCACCCTTGGTTAGAGGCGTAGAATAGAAAAATCCTAGATAGGAGCCTGTGGGCTGAATTCTCCACTATGAATTAGTAGTTTTGTCATGGATGCTATTATTCTTTTTTTTTTTTTTAAGTTTTATTTAATCTCTACACCTAACATGGGGTTCAGGCTCACGACCTTGAGATCAAGAGGTGCATGCTCTCCTGACCAAGTTAGCGAGGCGCCTCAAGGGTGCTCTTATTCTTAATAAGGTCCAGCACTTTTTTTTTCTCACCCTCCTTAACACATGGCTTCAGCTTCTTGGTCTAAAAGGGCTGTTCAAGCTCCTGCCATCATGCGAGCATTCTAGTCAGGAGGAAGAGGAAAGGAAAGAGAATGACATCCTTTCTGTCCTTAGGAATACTTCCCTGAAGTTGCACGTGCCACTTCCGTTTGTAGAACAGAACTTAGGCCACATATCTAAGTGCAAGGGAGGCTAGGCAATGTTTGGTCAGGTGCCCAGGTAAAATCAGGAGGTATCTTCTTACAGCAGCAGGAAAAGGCTCTTGGGGGAAAGAGGTGTGCACACTAACTAAAGTCTCAGCCACAGACGGAGTCAGGCCTCAGGAGAAAAATGTGTGATCTTATTATTGGCTTGCCGAGGCCTTCCCAGTGCAGTGAGCCAGGGAGACCTCTAGAGGTCTCAGAGAGACACTTGGGTTCTCATCGAGAGAGGATGTGTAAAGCGTCATCCGCTGAGGGCGGGTCCCTAAGCCTAAGTCTCCCCCGCCCCCGCTCCTCCCCCCCCCCCCCCCCGCCCTGTGGACACAGCACCTGACACCAGCAATGTCTAGCATCTCTTGAATACTTACCGTGTGTCATGCACAGTGCTAAGGGCTTGATCTGCACTACCACATTCACCCCTCACCACTACACCCTGGGGCAGCCTTTGAGACCCAGAGAAGCTAAGGATTGACCCAAGTTCACCCAGCAGGAAGGCATCAGGATAAGGATTTGAACTCAGGCCCCAGTGTTCTTTTTCTTTTTTCTCTTTTTTAATCACTTTATTGTCAAATTCATTTCCATACAACACCCAGTGCTCGTCCCAACAAGTGCCCTTCTCAGTGCCTGTCACCCTCTCTCCCCCCACCCATATCCCCCTCAACCCTCAGTTTGTTTTTAGTATTTAAGAGTCTCTTATGTTTTATCTCCCTCCCTCTCTGTGGCTTTCCCCACCCCCCTTTCCGTCCCCCATGGTTTTCTGCTAAGTCTCTCAAAATCCACCTATCCGTGGCAACATATGGAATCTGTCTTTCTCCAACTGACTTACTTAACTTAGCATAATGCCCTCCAGTTCCATCCATGTTGCTATACATGGCCCCACTGTTCTAAAGCTGGAGCTCTTAAATTCTAGGCCGTCCTGCCTGACCCTTGCACTTTTAACTTTTAGCAAGGGAAGACTGCCCTGGCTGTCGCCTCCAGAAGCAACCACAGCCTCGTAGTGGACATGATCATTAAAGCAGAGAGATACTACGCCTGGAGAGAGGTAAGGAACATGACCAGCTCCGCAGGTGGCTCTTCTGCAACCCCCATCGTCTGACGGGGGTTTGTGGGGTCGGTGTAACTCTTTTTTGTGCTCTCATGGGCAGGGTCCTGGTCAGTGCAGTTATAAGGGCCCCTGGGGCCTGTGCTGCCCCATTCAGGGAACGAACAGCTGCCTCTCCCTCCCTTTCCTTTGCCAGCATCAGCAGTCAGAGCTGAAGTGTGCAGAACTCCTAGGGCTAAGCGGCCCCGTCCACGTCGGCTCAAACAGACTTAGCATGTTTGCCCCGCGTGGTTGGCTCCCAGGCTTTGCCCTCTGTCCCGGGGTCTCTGGCTGTGGTACCTTCTGAAGGTTGTCAAACCTACATTGTAATGAGCGTTAAAGAAGTTTACATTCAAGGCTTTGCAGCTTTCAACACACGCCAGTGCTGGCTCTCTGGCACTCAGGTGTCCTGTGATGGTCACGAAAACCTTACTCATCTTGAGAACACAAAAAACTTGTCTCCAAGACATTCTCTCTGCCTTCTTTCATTATTATGTCCTCTGCTAGCTGCCACTCACGCAGCTTCTCGACATCATCCCACTCAAACTTTTCTCACTTGTCTGTAAAACCAACAACTGTTTTGTAACCATTAGAATTCTGTTTTATCTCTTTCCTCCTCCTAGTAAATTTCTTTTTTTTTTCCCCCAAATGTTTTTTGTTTTGAGAGAGGTAGAGTGTGACCAGGAAAAGGGCAGAGAGATAGAATCTCAAGTAGGCTCTGCACTGTCGGTGCAGAGCCCAATGTGGGGCTCATATTCACGAACTGTGAGATCATGACCTGAGCCAAAATCAAGAGTCAGAGGCTTAACCGACGGAGCCACCCAGGCGCCCCTCGATTTCTAGTCCTCCTGTTCCTTTGTTCTCTTCCTCTTTGCCTTAGCTTCATTCTTACTTTCTGACATCATCACTGTATTTGAGTGAAGGTAACTTTCCCAACTTCTGCCTTTTCTCTTGCTTTTTAAATGACTGTTTTCACATTTTCTTTAAAAATAGACATATTCATTGGTTCTATTTTTAATGCCTGCTAGCATTTTTAGATTCTTTTTCCTAGATGAGAATAAATTACTTTTCCACCAAATGAATAAGCCCTTTTTCCTAACAAATCTTTGAGAATCATATAAAATGCACAAATGTATGAAGGAGACTCTCGGAAATATAAGAGTTGTTCACCTTGGTAACAACTGGGGTCCAAGATCTAGAGTAATATATATCTGTAAAATTTTTTTCATCAAATGTATTTATTACTTATTTTAAATTAAATTCACTTTGTTCATTAAACATAATATATATATATATATATATATATATTTTACCAAATCCATTTATTATTATTTTAAATTCTCTTTGTTTATTAAATAGATTTATATACTGGCCTAATATAGACCCTGGCCTAATGTAAATCATTAAATCCAGTGGTTCAGAGAGAGATGGGAACTTCCTAAACTCTGGCTCATGCTATTTTAATTTCCACCAGTTTGCGCAGGTGATACTCCTGCAAATAGTCCAGTGCTTTGGCAGACAGACTATTAATGCTTCCAAGAACCGTTGAAGAAGACCTGCGCTGGGGCGCCTGGGTGGCTCAGTTGGTTGAGTGTCTGACTCTCGGTTTCAACTCAGGTCTGGATCTCACAGTTCATGGGATCAAGCCTGCGTCGGGCTCTGTACTGACAGTATGGAACCTGCTTGGGATTCTCTCTCTCCCTCTCTCTCTCAAAATAAATAAATAACCTTAAGAAAAAAGAAGAAAAAGACCTAGCTTTCCAAGTCCCCAACCTTTTCCTACAGAAGCTAGAAGGACCACTCAGCCCAAGCATGTGTGCTTCTCAAAGAAATAAAAATGCTATGATACAAATGTTAATGCATTTTGCAAGCTCTTCCCTCTACCTTGCGACGTTTTGGGTTTTGATCTTGTTGGATTCCTCATTGTTTCAGGAGAGGGAATGAAGAGAAAAGGAAAAAGTGAGGTGCTCATGGCTCCCAAGTTTGTTGGATGCCCCACCCTCGGCCTTTCCTCTTCCAGAATTCCCCGGGAGTTAGGCACTATAGGAGTAAAGCTAGGGTTGGGATAGAGAGGACCCTGCATTTTACAGTCTCTGAAACATTTACGGGTAATTCACACTTCCCATTCCTATTCCAAATTCTGTTCACACGGTCCAGATACTAGAGAAAACACTGGCCCGTCTCCTTGGGCATGCTTCCCGGGGCTTTGTAGACCTTCCAGAGGAGACTGCAGATGCTGTGAAAGGCACAGGCTGCTCTGTGATGGGTGCTGAGGCACAAGCCCTACCACTTTCTTCTCAGAGGCTTCGAGAACCAGGTGCCCATATCCCTTTAGTCTACTTTCTGCCCCAGCACTGACTCCTGTCCTGGTTTTCAGATTATCTTTCATTAAGATTCACTTTTATTTAAGTGAAATACAAAAATAGGAGTTGCTGTATGTACAAAAGGAGGACAGGAAGCCCCAAACCTCCCAGGCTCTGTGTCCTGCATTTTCTGTAACCTCCTGAAGAAGGACTGTCTGGAGCCCTGATGGCATATGCATGACAGGTGCAGCTCTAGGAAACCATGACACCTGCTTTCACTTGGAGATTTTCCTCCAGGTTCTTTGGTTGGATTCTGCAGAAGGGACAAAAGGAACTTTTGAAAACCCAGAAAACCAGACATCAGTCCAGGCAGAGAACATGTGGACTACACCTGGCTGTGTGGTGGCTTAAAACAAAATGATACTGACTCCTGTCCTCTCCACTCCTTTGGCTCCCAAAGTTAGGCTTTGTTGTGACATTTCCTAAGCCAAGGAATCCCCTCTCTTTTCTTTTGGGGCGAATAAATATCAGTCAGCAACCTGGGATAGGAGCATGGGATACAACCCAGCAAACCCCCCCGCACTTCCTGTGTCAGACAGTACTCAGGCTTTTTACTTCAGACCTGTGTCTCCATCTTGGATGACACAAAGTGATCCAGTTACAGGTAATACTGAAAACATAAGCCTGGGTTTCCACCTTACCAGTTATATCTGAAAAATTGTCTCCATTCCATGAAATAAGGCAGTAAGCACAATATATCTGAAATCATCTGACGCAGTAACCTTTAATTTAGGAGCTTGGCGAGAGCATCAGGGACCCACCAACCAGCTTTACTTTGACATTCAAGCAAGATCACAGTCTGGAGACCCGGTATATTCGCAGTCTCCTCTGGAACCTGGCTTACCATCAGCTAAAGGCCAACGAGTGGCAGAGGCTAGCCCGTTCCTGGAACTTTACAAATGACCAGATCAGAGCCATTGAGCAGCAGTGGTCAGGTGAGCACAGCCCAGACGATGCGAGGGGAGATAGGAACAGCAGTCCTTCCTGCTGGGAGATCTTCCAAGTAAGTAGTCAGTGCTCACAACAAGCAGCAGACTACAAGGGCCCAGGAAAGGGGACAGTTAGTGTAGGACCACAAAGATTGGGAACTCTGCAAACCATGAACATTCTGCAGTAAACTGAAGTTTGCAAAGGATAATTACTTTTACTGAGCCATATTGAAAAGGTGGCATTTTAGCCTTTAACGAAATTAAGGTTCCCAACTGAATAGGCACTTAGGAAGCAAGGATTTAACGGTGGGCTTATCCCTGGGAAACCCTGTTTCTGGTATTCCTTGAGATTGTCTTGGGGTGAAAAGGTTCATTCCCTAACAGAAGGCTCACTGTTAAGGGCTTCATTCCAGGAGGAATCCCTTAAGCCAAGTCTGGGGTATGGAGTTCTTACAGGACAAGGCCTTGGGTGAGACCAGCTGTCCCGTGGGAGACTTGGGATACAGACTCAGGCCTCTCCCGAGTAGAAGATTCCAAGCCATGGACAGACTCGAGCTGTCAGAATTAGTGAGGTCAGGTCAGTTGGAGTCATTAGCTTTGCTTTTTTTATGATTCGACCAAAACCTAGGAAACATAGAAGTTTGTTTGGCATTAATCAGCTAGGTAGCTTTAAAAACAAGAAAGCAGATACTTTTCTTGACAAAACATTGTATTCAGAGCACTTTCCTTACATGTGAACAAGTCCCATGCTCAGGGGTCGATCTCCATTACTGATTGCTGGGATCGTAGATGGCGAAACCACAGCCCCTGAATACATGCTTCTTACACTACCTACAAGTAAATTACGGCACTTTGTATTACTCATTGTCATGTAAAAAATGGAAGATAATGCACTGAAAATGTTGAACATTGACTACAGTTTCTGAAAAGGTTCCTTTTTTACCGTTAAGATTTCTCCTTTGTCACTAATTAGGCATACGGCATTCTGTGAAGTTTTTAGGAAAATTTAGTTGCCTTCTCGAAATCTCTCTTGACCTAAAGAACTGATTTGAAACTACAGTGTATCTTCAGAGTATCTGCCAGCAGGATAAAGGGGACTTAACATGTTTTAATTGAACAGTACAGAGTGCCTAGGGTGTGTTCAGTTCGACCAGGCAAGGGCTGCATCAGGCTCTGTAAGCCAGGGTGCACGTTTGGTGGGATTTATAATCTAGTTGGTGTGACAACAGCCATTAATCCAAATACAACCCAGGGTAATGCTACTGCCACTAAGGAGTTTCTGGGCTTCTAAGCAAAGGAGCAACATGTTGACAGTGGTATTTAAGAATTAGTTTGGCAAATGCAAGGCGAAGAAAGGAACAGGATTCCCCTAGAAATACATTGTTTCTGGGTACAGTTGGCTCTCCCTGCTTCTCTGACAGTCTTTCCAGCAAGCTTCCTCCCCAGAGCTCCCACCCACTCTGCTAGAACTAGGAGCCTGTCCTGTGTTTGCAACTGCGACCTCCTCCTTGGAGACACGGGATCTCAGCTCTTCCTCCAACGTCTCTCAGGGGTTAGGTATCCAGGCATATTTGCCCAGTGAGTAATCCTGGCCCAGGGCACGCAGATTTCCATCAGACACCGGAGTGGCACAATGGCACACACCTGCTGCTTACACTGTGGTTAATGGACAGCAGTGATAGCTGCCGGGAACTTACTAGAAGTGCAGGTCCTAACCCCAGACTGAATGAGACTCTCCATAACAGGATCCCCAGGTGAAATATGCACTCCGAGTCGGAGAAATGGGGGTGCGTAGCAACGCTACTTGAACGTGGGAGGAGAGCTCCACGTCTCAGGAAGATTGTCCGTTACCGTTGGGCAGGGACACCTAGCTGTTGAATCTCATATCTGCTCTTTTACTCTGTGTCAGGCACAGTAGGTGCATGGCAAGTGCTGGAGTGAACCCACACTCTGGTCACCCTACAGGAATTCCAACTAGGGGAACTGGAAGGGCTTTCATCTCCTGGGCTTCTCTAGCAGCCATCAGGAGAAGAGTGAGTTGCAACCACAGAAAATTCAGTTAGAATGGAGATCACAATAAAAAGAGACATTGGCACGTGGAGTTTGGCCTCTGACTCTGTGTGCTTGGCACAGGAAAGGGAAGTTTCCGTGAACACGGCCACAGGGCTTTGCTCATCTGGCTGCACGGGACCCTGATGACACAGGCCACTCCAGTCAAGCATCTGTATGAAGAACTGGTACGCGCAGGTTTCCCAGAACTAGCTGGTAAGTTTTCAAGATAGAAGCTCCTTCTCCTTTAAAATGGTGGGGGACAGTCCCCCGAAACAGTACTGTCCATAAACAGTAGCAGTCTCCGGTTGGGGAGAGCTGTGGCCCATAAGTCCGCAGCTCCTCTGATCGTGGGTTAGCCTGGCGGTTCTGTATCACCCCCTAATGTTGACGTGTCTGTGCGGGAGGGTGTGGAGGTGTGTGTTAGGGTGTGGGGAGCCAGGAGAGGGCAGGAATGCTAAACCATCTTATGAGATTCTAGTATATTTTCCATAACTAAGCACTGTCTTGCTCACAATGCCATTTTGTCCCTGTTGGGGAAATTTGCAAGTTGGTGTATTCGAAAGTGTTATCTCTAAATTAAAAGAAAAGAGCAGATGGGCTTTGACTTTGGCAGCTGAGGTTACTGCTAAAAATCACTTGCCCAAAGACTGTATCGTCAGGGAAGATGCTTTCAAAACTCATCAATTAATTAGGCGGTGTTGCAACTCTCATGTAATAATAACCATCCAAGCAAAATAAGCACATCCGCCATTATTTTCATTGATGCAGTTTTTCCCGAAGCTGAGAGCATCAGCGCGTGGATCGCACCGCCGATCCGGTATGCAGTTTCAAGTAGTGGCAGGTAAAGGAAACACGCGTGGATGACGTCTGCTCCCATGACGTCACCCTCATGGCGCTGGGATTGTTCCCTCAACGCTACATGTCTTTGTTTCTATACAAGAGCATCCATTAGAATTCTCAGGGGAGACTAAGAGGCAGTCCACCGGAGCAGCGCAGGGCATGTGCTCGGGAGCAGGACCATGTGGGCCTGCACCTGAACTCCAGCGAACAGGCTGTGTGATCTTAAGCAAGTTCTACAGCCTCACTGTGCCAGCGTCCTCCTTTACTAACTAGAAAAGTTCTATGTCAGAGGGTTGTTGTGGGATTAAGTGAGTACCTGGCACATAGCAAGTGCTTAATAAATGCTAGCTATTAATAATACATGTTATCCTATTTTTTTTTTTTTTTCAGAAAAGATCCGTCAATTCAAAAGTGAAACTGATGCAAGGTCCAAGAAATGTGCAGTTTCATAAATGCCTAAAGAAATTGTATGTAATTGGTTTTCCACTCAGCATTGTCCTTCACATTCAGTTCTTTAATGCCATAAAATTCTAGCAGTCGTATTGATTTTCCTTTCAACTATGAAGATGGTGGTGACGGGTGAAAAAATGGTATTAGTACTTTCCACCTACTGAAATGAAAGGTCAAAAATTTTTTTTATTTTTGCTTAAAGCAAATGGTATCTGATTTTTTGCATTTCTGCCATTTGATGCAACAATATGTGATAGCATAATCTAGGTTTCTGTTCATCATGTTTTTAAAAAACATGATGGTAGGAACAGCATTCTGGTATAGGGGAAAACCAAGGGATTTAGAATAGACAGGCATGGTTTTTAATCATGGTTTCTCTACTTACTAACTCTGAGCCTTTGGGCATACTAATATCCAGCTTCTCAGATCTTCAGTTTCCTTCTCCATAAAATGGGGGAATGTCTCTGTCTGCTGCCGCGCTGAAGATGAAGGTTGACTGCCAGTGAAGGGCCGGACTAGTACACCTCACGGCAGTTCATACAGGGGAGAAAGGAAAAAGTGATCTGTTATCCAGGTGGGGTGTTAATCCTGGGCCGCACTGAGTAGGCGTCAAGTGGAGCCTGTGGTCTCCTGTGATCCTCTCAGGTGCGTGGGGAAGTCCAGAGAAAAGCATGGCCATGGTACAGGTAGCACATGATGAGGTGCTGTTGGTTTGTGTTTGCTGAAACCCATGAGGAGCTGTTTACCACAGTGGGAGCTGGGCCAGAACTCAGGACGCTGTTGCATAAGAAGGATCTAATACTAAACAGTACTCGAATTCTTTAATTCTGTAGTTCAGAAAAGCCTTGGTATGCCCTTTAGAAAATGGGATATTGGCCTACCTCACATTTATTCTCATGTTCTATTACAACGTGAAGCAATAAGAAAAACTATTTCCTGTAATAATGTTAGAGCATAGAGCTAGATCACGTTCCGAGTGAAAGAGGCTTTGAATTAAGTCCATTCACTTCTGTTAAAGATACGAAAATCGAGGCTGGACACATTCTTTAGAATTTATACTTGTTTTTATGTAACATAAAGTACTTTGTGAAATTAGATTGCAGTGTTTCACAGATCATGAAATTAAATGTCTGGCCCAAGATAACCCAAGTCAGCCAGCAATAAAACCACTGGAACTTGGTCTTGTTTTCTTTGATCACTTTCACCCCGATTCTTCCTACTGGCAGCCATCGAAGAGCCTCTGCCCAGGCCCAGAAGGTTAGCTGAGTTGCCCAGTGCTATCACCCTCACAGGGTGATGTTTGGATGTTCAGAGAGAAAAAGGGTTCATCACTTCAGAGTTTCAAAAAGGCAAAAAAGAACATCAGAAATAGTACCATTCTAATAGGAAATTTCTTTTTGATGTCTGACTGTTTTTGTGCTATAAAAAAATCTTATCCTTTTATCATTAAAAATTCTTGATAGGTCTCACCATTTCCCATTTTTAAATTGTCAGAGTCTTAGGAAAATGAAGACTAATGCACTAAAATCACAAAAAACTTTGTGATAAAGTATCAGTATTACTCTTGGTCTTTATCTCCTTTAATTTTAAAATACAAATACCTTAGTTTCTATTAGTTTTAACAATTAAAAATTTTTTTAATGTTTATTTTTGAGAGAGAGAGAGACCAAATATGAGTGGGGGAGGGGCAGAGAGAGAGGGTGACACAGAACTCAAAATGGCCTCCAGGCTCCAAGTTGTCAGCACACAACCCAACTCAGAACTTGAACTCACAAACTGAGAGATCATGACCTGACTCAAAGTCAGACGCTTAACCAACTGAGCCACCCAGGTGCCCCTTAATAATTTTTTAAAGAAAGTTCTCGAAGTTTACTTAGTAACACTAGAAATGATTTAGCTTTTTGGAAATAACATTAAAAAAGAACACTTATATGCTTTTATGATGTAATCAGTGATAGGCTGAACCTATTAAAAAATCAAGTCATTTTTAATTTAAAAAATTTTTACTTAATTGCTTAAATTAAAAAAATAACATTAAAATAATCCTACATATAGTTACAAAGGATGGAGTGGCTTGAAAAAGCCTCTTGGAATTTTGAAAAGATGAACATGATGTATCCATGATGTTCTAAGAATATGAAATTTTAAAAACTTAGAGACTTCTAATCCTTGGTAAAACCAGATGAATTAAAAGGTCTCAATATGTGCATTTTCATTTTAGTCAACCACTTTTATGGAATGAATGCTTGTGAGAGACTGGGTGTGAGTTGACCTGGTTCCGAGGGATCTAGAAACTGAGGTACTACTTTCAGGATGAATCGTCCGGGGATATTTTGCAGCAGCAGCTTGAGGAATGGTTTGCTGAAAAGGTAAAAATCTGCTTTAACAACCCCACAAAATGACACATATTAAAAACCATTTCGTTATACATAATTTAACCAAACAAACATTTGTTAAGCACCTTGGAGATACATGAAATAAGCTGGTGAAGTGGCCATTAAAACAATTAAGGACCAAACAATGGTCCTTCCTCCATAAGGTAGACTGATGTGCTCAATACCCTCTGATCAGCCTGTATTCCAGGGGATCCCAAAAGCAGTCATGGGAGTCCTTCCTCAAAGAGGACTCAACTGTAGAAAGGGACTTTATGGTGTTTGGAAGAAGAGTCAGCCCCAAGCCCTCCTTTCATTTCAAGCAGTGTTCTCCTCCCTGCACCTGTTAGCCTGTGGAATTCAATCAGGAAACTCGGGGAAAGCGCTGAGGAACCCTGTCCGGTCCTTGCTTCAAATCAGAGCAAAGCAGATCTCTCCTATTTCAGCCCAGTTCACCTGGGAGCTGACTAAACCTTTTATGATCATACAAGAGGAGATCTTTCCAGAGGCCTGGTGCTCCTTAATGTGGATTATGATTTTCTATACAAAGAAATAACTAGATGCCGAGGACACACGTTGGGAAGATACCCACACTATCACACAACTCCAGGGAACATCTTGGACCTAACCACTGATGAACAGAGTCAGTGCACGACTGACTCCATCTATGCCTGGAATATGGGCAAGTACGTATATGGCTATAAGTACATATTACGTGTATACACATGTAAAATGTACAAGGATATTCTATATTCTACTGGATACAGCTTCTCAGTAGACTTGTTATCCAGTCCGCAGTCCACTCCCTGAATAGTACATGGAGATTCCTAGTAGGGCCTTCTCAGAGAAAAGTCATCTTTAAAATCCTTCAAGTAAAATTATTTACATTTGATCAAAACATTCATTATGTATTTTAAAACCCTATGATGCCGCTTTTACTTAAAAAAACGAGTGAAAACTCTTAAAGGTCTTCACGACAGATTCTGTTTTAAGAGTTACGCTTTAGGGGCGCCTGGGTGGCTCAGTCGGTTGGGCGGCCAACTTTGGCTCAGGTCATGATCTCACGGTCTGTGAGTTCGAGCCCCGCGTCGGGCTCTGTGCTGATGGTTCATCAGAGCCTGGAGCCTGCTTCGGATTCTGTATCTCCCTCTCTCTCTGCCCTTCCCCTGCTCACACTCTGTCTCTATGTCTCTCAAAAATAAATAAAAACGTTAAAAAAAAAAAAAAAGAGTTACGCTTTAGATAAATTCCCCGTCTTAAAAGTATTTTATATAAATGTTTCTTTGTACTTAAATAACTGTATACCCATTACAGATGGAGATTTTTCCAACTAGTATGAAAATTTAGATGCTAACCGCCTAATTCGACCCTGTTAGAAGGACTATTTATCTTTGGGGAGGGTGGGAAAAGGGAATGTAGAAACAGATTCCCCTTACAACGGGTTTCATGATGTATAAAAATGGCAGGGAATGAAGTAGCACCAGGAACAAGCAATTATCCAGCAGATGGGGCTAAAGTGTCAGAAATCTGACTAGTGGTTTATTAGGAATAACTGTTTCTAATAGTTACAGGTTTTCATTTTGGGGATAAAATGAAAAATAGTACAGAGGACTGCTAAGATGCCTGTTACATGACACCACTTAGGTGACAGTGGAAGCAGTCGATGGCTGTCTCCTCCACGAGCAATTACTGGAGAAGTACTATGCGTAGTGAATCAGCTAAGGGCAGCTGGGGAGGGAAATCTCAGAAACAGGTTTTGAGACTATTTCCTTTTTTTTCTGTAGAATATGAATTCCTATCATTAGTACAAAAACAAAAGGCTGCCTAAATTAAAAATAAGCATATGTGTGGTTTCTTTACACCTTCTTTATCAGACGGACAGTCCCTCTCCCTCCCTATGCACATATGTGCTGAGAAAAACAGAAATGAGTTCTTCTCGTTTCTGATTACTGATCTCATAGATTCAAAAGTAAACTGAGAGGCTGCCCAAGGACTTTCAGAGCCTTTGCAGCCTCTGAAGGCTAAGACCTCCATCCACCCTCCACATCCTTATCTGGACTTGTTGCCTCCTCCTCAGCCTTCCACTTCACCGTGGTCATTCTTTACCTGAGGCTAAATTTAGTGAATCATTCCAGCTTCCCTTAATGTAATCATCTGGCGGCCATCTAGTGCCCAGGAAGTAAAGGATGTAAAATCGTTCCACATGTATTTTTGCTAAAACTTTGATACATTAAGTAGACAGTGCTAACACTGAAAATTATTTTAGGGGAATTTCTCTTTCTCTTTTAAAATCAACTGTTGTTCCTCTTTAAGGATGTGATCTTGTAATTTTCAAAAATTAAAGTTTTTGTGACATTTGTTGATTTGTATGTATCCCATGTACTTTTCTCTAGTAATTTTTATTAAGTTAAATCTGCTTATGGTTTATAAAGTGCCTTTATATATCTCATTCAATTTTCACATTATCTCAGTTAATTTTGAATCCAGAAAATAACTCTAGGAGCTAAGTACCCTTAACACTCCCATTTTACACAAGAGGAAGTGGAAGTTCAATATTTTACTTGATTTGTGTATGATCACAAAGGCAGTACGTAGCAACAGTGAGGCACTCACTCAGGCTTTTTTATTTTTGCTTAAATTCTAGGCATTTTTCTTTATATCACGTGAATCTAGTGCAATCTGAATTTTTTCCACACTACAAATATGCTGATAGTTGTATTAAAAAAAGGGTAAGAAGACTAAAAAAAAAAGAAAGGAACAAAAATTAAAGACTATAAAAATATGGAAGTGTTTCTTCTAACCCAATACCTACATGAACAGCAGGTAATGAGTAAAGAGTTTTTGTCTCTTTTTTTAAATTAATGAGAAATCAAGGGTGCCTGGGTGGCTCAGTCGGGTGAACGTCCGACTTCGGCTCAGGTCATGATCTAGCTCATGGGTTTGGGCCCCGCGTCAGGCTCTGTGCTGACAGCTCAGAGCCTGGAGCCTGCTTCGGATTCTGTGTCTCCCTCTCTCTCTGCCCTTCCTCTGCTTATGCTCTGTCTCTCTTTCTCTCTCGAAAATATAAATAAATGCCAAAAAAAAAATTAATGAGAAGTCATTTATATATTTCTTTTGGCCACCTACAGAATGGATTACTTTCTGTGTTGCTAATTTTTACACTTTTGAGAAGAAAAAATTAATTTCCTAAAAGAGGAAAGGCAGATTGAGACCAGGTTTGATAATTCTAATTGTGTAAAGACTATCATAATAAAAGGCAGAATAAGTAACAATCATCATGAATTGTGATCTTCTCAACATGTAATTTAAGTGTTTATTAGTCATAACTCTCAGGAAAAAGATTTTTTGATAAAGATCATCAAATACATGTACTCACCACTGTGACTGGATGATGCTTTTCCACAACAACTGAGCTCATGGGAGGAGAAACTCCCATTATAGCTAAGCTGCTACTAATTCTGTTTTTTGAGGCGAAATCACATCTCCCTGTGATGCGGGCTGTAATTGTTCTTCCAGCTTTCTGTTGTGCAGATGTCACAATTCTGGGCACATACTAAAAAAGCAAAGAAATATCCAGGTGGTACAAAATCATGGCAAAATAAATAGTACTTTCGCTTCTATAACTGATGAAGAAAAGACACAAGCACTTAAAAAACAACGGTATATTTAACTGATTTTAACATGGAAAAAGTAACACGAGACAAAAGGCAAAATACAGAACCAAGCACCCCAAAACACCCCTTTATAACTCTGGTGTACCAACCATTTTATTAGGATTTTGTAAACTTAAACCTCTTTATTCTGAAATAACTATAGACTTATAGGAAGTTGCAGAGAGTACAGAGAGGTCCTGTGTACTCCTCACCCAGTTTCCTGCAATGATTACATACATCAATCTAGTGTAATTATGACGTCAAAGCCAGGAAGCTGACATGGGTATGTCTTGGTATAGAGCCGTGTCATTTTATTACATGTCTCGATTCCTGTAACTATGACTGCAATCAAGACACAGAATGGTTCCAGCACCACAGAAGTCTCCCTCCTGTGACATTTTAGAGTCCTATCAATTTCCTTTCCTCAACCGCCCCTAACCCTTGGCAACCATTATTCTGTTTTATGAACGCTTTTGACCTTTATGCATAATTATTACACATATGCTTTTCATTACACATATGCTTCTGTGTTCTGCCTTTTTTCTTATTGCTTTGTTAATATACTTTTTCTCATAAATACAGAGATCTGCTATAATTTTTAGTGAGAGGTTTTTATAGCAATAAACTATGGTTTATCTGTCTCATTTCTTTTCCTATTATATATAACAATTTTTTGTAAAAAAAAGATTCATTTTCTGAGTTTTTCCTGTAGGATGTTTTGCAAAATATGGGATGATCATATCAAAAGGTAATGTCAGCTTTTACAGCTATACTCCAGAAAGATTATATTTGTAACAGGAATAACATATATAGTACTCATGGTTTTTCACTAGCAAAGTATTATATTAGCTACTCATTAAGTCTGAGGTAAAACCTAGCATTTGATTTAATTTGTGGTTCCTTATTTATGTTTCATATTTGCAATTCATTTTGTCAACTACCCAAATTCTTTAATTACTTGCCAGGAATGGGTATTGCTCTCAAAAATGTTTAACTGCTCCTGATGAATATTAAACTCATCTAATAATTACAGATACTTATCTAATAGTGTAAGTATTTTCCCTATTTAATGTTATCTCAGTTTTTCTTTTTAAAAAATTTTTTTTATGTTTATTTTTGAGGGAGGGAGGGGGAGGGGAGGGGAGAGCGGGGGAGGAGCAGAGAGAGAGGGAGACACATATTCCGAAGCAGGTTCCAGGCTCCAAGCTGTCAGCACAGAGCCCGATGCAGGGCTAGAACCCACAAACTGTGAGATCATGACCTGAGCCAAAGTCAGACACTTAACTGACTGAGCCCCTCAGGCACCCCTTAGTTTTATTTTTCAATCCACATAAATTTAAAAAATTATAGCTAATTTTGTCATTAATTTCTTCCATAATCAACAAACCTGCTTTAGACAGCTGAGGTCATTATACTCTTCTAGCGTTTACTTATTTTGGTTTAACTTATTAAAACATTTGAAATTTCAGTGTGAATTATTAATCTAATTTTCCTTCTAACCATTTTTCCCAAAACCATATTATTAAATAGTGATCTTTCCTCATTGTTATAGTCCATTGGAGGTATCATTCATTGAGTTCTTCATATTATCTGAATTTAGCTGCAGATGGTCACAGCTGTATATTGAAATAGATGATAGTGGGTTCCATGAAGAAATATCTCTTGGAAAATTAAAATGATAGAATACTGATGTGTGGGTAGGACACTAGGAATACAGCATTCAGTGAGGTTTTGTAAGTCTTTGGAGAGTTTGTAAGGACTTAATTACCATTGCACAGAAAACCAAGCAAGGTTAACTGAAAGATGCCTTCAGTGAGATGAAAATATAAACTACAGTAAAGAAATAAGGACTTTAAAAAGTTATACCAGAAAGGAAATGTAGGCATAATATACAGTTGTAGCTTAGCTATATTTAAATAGTCATCATAAATATTAACTTAATGCAAAGTTTGGAATATCTGCATTTATTTTATTTTATTTTTTAAAATAATTTATTGTCAAATTGGTTTCCATATAACACCCAGTGCTCATCCCAACAATCTGCATTTAAATACAGAAAGAGGATAGGAAGGGGAAGGGAAGGAATATAAAAAGGCCAAATCTTTCATCCATAATAATCAGTCAACAGATTAATATTTGAAACTGATGCATGTGGAAATAGATATGAGCATATTATTTAGGAAATTAAAACGTAACTAGGAGAAACAACTAATAGAATTTAGGGAGAGGTATTTAGAGGACTCCTTTTCACTATAATTCTTGTAGAAACTATTTGGCTATTTAATGGAAACTTTTATGGATCTTACAAATTTAAGAAACTAAAACTCAGATCCGAAAATATTTACAGACATGGTTTTGTGGACTAAATTCATACTTCTGACCTTAAGGAAACCTCATCTTATTTCTTTTAAAGTAAGTTATAAAACAGATTCTATAAAGTATGGTATATTAATATTTAAAAACTATTTTAAAATGTAAAATACGAAATTGCTAGTAAGAATATTCTTTATGAAAAATTGCAAACTGAAGTACAATTGAGCTGGTAGCCTTATTCCTACCCAGTCACATTTGTGGGGTGTAAGCACTCCCATCCATAACAGCTGTTCCCACCCGGAGGGGAAGGAATGCAAAAGAAACCGGACACGTTTTTGCCTGGGAGATGTTTGGAATGAGAAAAACTAGAGTAGTTGGGAAGATGTCCACAAGCTGATAACCTTCACCCAACTAGCTGAGAAGTGCTTTAAAATGCCTTCAGTGACATGAAAATATACCCTACAGTAAAGAAATAAAGACTTTAAAAAGAAACCTCTATACACTTATTTGAAGTAAGTTGTCTTAACTGACCTGCATGTTTACCAAGTCAGCTTTTTGTTTTCTCTTTTTTTAGCTTTGTTTTCAAATGGTTTGTTCTATAATCAGATTGCCTTACAAGATTCTTGCTTTTACAAAAACTGAAATTGGAAATTATAGAAAAATAATCCACTGTACGTAGCTTATATAAAAGAGATGGCTTAATTACAACCTATGAACCCATAGTCAGTTTGGTCCCACATTAAAAATTAGCAAATTAATATACACATGTTTTAGCGTAAAATAACACGTAAGATATGTGTATATAATTTTTTAAAACTTCCTGCTTTAATTGACTTTTTTAAAATTAAAATAATTTTTTTAATGTTTACTTTTAGAGAGAAAGTATGTGTGCAAGTAGGGGAAGGGCAGAGACAGAGGGAGAAAGAAAGAATCCCTACTAGGCTCCACGCACTGTCAGCACAGAGCCCAACATGGGGCTTGAACCCACAAACTGTGAGATCATGACCTGAGCTGAAACCAAGAGTCGAACGCTTAACTGACTGAGCCACCCAGGTGCCCCAACTGACTTATAAAAAAAAATTTATTTGTTTTTGGGAGAGCTCAAGCAGGGGAGGGGTACATAGGGAGACAGAGGATCTGAAGCAGGCTCTGCACTAACAGTCTGACAGCAGTGAAGCCCCATGTGGGGCTTGAACTCGCAAACCACTAGATCGTGATGACCTGAGGCCGAAGTTGGGACACTCAATTGACAGAACCACCCAGGTGCCCCCTTTTTCTTTTAAATGACTTTTTGACTAAGTGACCAAACTTACTGGTCCCAGTCATGTTGAATCTTACTAAATTTAAGAGCTTAGCTAACTTAAAAAATGGTATAAAAATGGAAATGCTAGCATTTTATGCCATATCAATAAAAGCAACAAAATCAAAAGGATTATGAAAGAAGGGAAATGACATATTTTTAAATCTCAATATTTGTCTTAATATTTGACATAGAGACAAACCTATGATTGGTTAAGAAACAAGGCTCTGTGGCCAAACAGTCAAAGTCTGAATTTTGTCACTGCATCCACAGGCAAGTCACTCACTTTCCAAATCTCAGTTTCCTCATTTGTGAAATGAAGAAGACAGTGCCAAGTGGCTACCAATGTCCTTTCACTTTCCATTCAGATGAAGAAGAAAGTTAAGAGAGAACATTTACTAAAGACTTTAAACATCCAACTAAAACCCCTCAACTAGTCCAACTGTGAGTCAGAAGAAGAAAACAATGTCACCTATCATTCAGCTTGGTGAACTGCACTATATGTGCTCATATCACTGCCTCATGTATTCTTGAAAAGTGCTTTCCGCCAGGAAATTCTGGTATTTTATTTAATATACTGAGGATGTCTGCAGAAAGGAAAGAATTTTACAGATGAAGGTATTACTTCGCTAGGATGGTAATCTTTCTTTTCCCAGTTCTCTGCAGTTCTCTGTACACACCTCCTTTTAGCCACTGGAAATACCAAGACTGGGAAAAAGTTTTGAATGTTCACAGGAAGCCTCTGTGATTAAAGTGAAAAGAAAGATAACCAGGCCTAGATCACATGTCTCTCTCCTTTCCTAGAGCCAACAATGACGGGTTTGCATTAGTTAAGTTATCCAACTAATGTACTTGTTCCTTCTTTCGTTATTATGGTTCTTTTTAAAAACAAGAGGGCAACTTTGAGGTGAATCTGAATCTGAGTATTATAATTACATAAACAAGGAAGAAAATTAGCAGTACACTTACAGACCGATTTGCTTCTGATTTTCCTCCCCTACAACCCTAAAGGCTGTATTTATATGAACAAAATTGTGTATCTGTTTATGAAGGATGTAGTTGGAAGGGCTGTCTATGCAATATTGTGTTTTTCGGGTTTCAAAGACTTCAAAATTATCTCAGGTGACCAAACTGTTTCACAAAGTAACACAAAAGGTGGTAGTCATGCTCATTCAGTGCTTCCCATGCATATCCAGGTTTATGTATAAATGCAGATGTACAAATGGTGTAGTCATATTTCTAGGGGATTTCGAAAAATCTATCTCTGTGTGTTATCTGAATATGCAGCATGAATGACAAACCAGAAATTTAAATAGACACTCACTGTGTTTACTTCAATGAGATCATCTGTATAGGATCACACTTCAAAATGTGTAATCATGAAAAATAAACACAGCTGAACATAAGTCAGAGTTGATTTTTAGTGTCTTATTTCTAAGTCAAACCTCCCTCACACATTCAAATTTCTCTCAACAGCTATATTTTTTTCACTTCTTTGAATCAAGAGCAAACATAATAAATAGCAGATCTCAACATATTTTTCCCCAAAGTCAGAAGCTTCGAAAAGGCAGAAATTCAAGTCAGCGGGAATATTCAAGACGCCCAACTGTCTGCCTGACTCAATGCCTCCATTAGCTACAGAGTGCTGTCGAGGGCAATGGCGCCTTCCGATGGGGAACTGTACAACATAAAACCCGTTCTGCCACCTTCTGTCATCTCAGGTAAATGGTTAGGGCCAGGGAGGAGAGGGACACAAGCAAACCAGAATCCTCTGAGGAACTTTATCATACTAGACACGCCTTTGTGCCTAAGCCAAGCCAGAGTAGGGAAGAAGGACAGTGTTTTTAAAAAGCCCTATAGGGGGCGCCTGGGTGGCTCAGTTGGTTGGGCGGCCGACTCCAGCTCAGGTCATGATCTCACGGTCTGTGAGTTCGAGCCCCACGTCGGGCTCTGTGCTGACGGCTCAGAACCTGGAGCCTGTTTCAGATTCTGTACCTCCCTCTCTCTGTGCCCTTACCCTGCTCATACTCTGTCTCTATGTCTCTCAAAAATAAATAAACGTTAAAAAAAAAATTTTTTTAAAAGCCCTATAGAAGTGAGTCCAGTGAGCTTGGCTTGTACCCCTACTACCTTCACTTTTGAGAACGACTCTTTGAAGAACACAAGTTTAATAAAAAAGGAGGTCAGGAGTCAGAACCCTGATGTGCTTTGTGGTAACTCTTAAGGAGCTTGATTAGTTCCCCTGGAGGCGAGTTCTCACATAAATATTCCATCCCCATTCAGCAGTTCCACGCTCTACAGTACTTCTCTTAAAAGTAGCTAAGTGACTCTAGGAAAAATTATTCCTATCTTTGTTCCAACTATGAATTAAAAACGAGAACCTAATCCAATCAAGGTGGAGTAACTAGAGAGTAGTGTTAATGATGTATCTGCATCCAAGAAAAGGGAAAGCGATAGCTGCATACAAAATACACAAAAGAGCCAGTAATCTTCTAAGCCCTTGAAAATACCCAGGAGAGTTCCCTTCAAAATATATTAAAAAGTCTGTCATCCACCCTTTCTCAAATTTATTTTTCCTCACTAGATCTTGAAAAATGTGAAATGAGAAAGTTATTTTTGTCTTAATTATCACTAGTACAATAGAAGTTTCAGCTAGTATTTTCATTATAAATTGTGTTAGCCACTTTATATATTAGGTATTTTCTGTAGCTTGGCCTAAATACCACATAGACTTTTCCTCCGTGGGAAAGTATGTTCTAAGTTAAAGATATCCAACATGCAGGCAGGTTCTGAGCCCTCTGCCCACTCGGGCACCGGCATTGATTGTACTAACCATTTCTTCTGGTGCAGCAGCAGCTGCAGATCCAGCACCCAGAGCTGAGCAAACAGGAAGGTGAGCAGAGGAGGTGGTAGCGGCCCCGGCAGAAGTGATGGAAGCGGCAGAGGGGAACGCGGCAGCGCCGGCCGCTCCCACGGCTCCCACGGCTGCTGCTGGTGGGGACGGTGTCGGCGCGACCACTGAGGGCATCGGAGGGGCCAAGGGATCCAGGTGAGCAGAATGTTCTTTTCCTTGACTGCCAGCACCAAACTCTTCTTTTTTATTTGTGAAGTCTATCCCTATCGATCACAAGTTAATTCCATTAAAATTCTTACAAGTTAAGATGACTTTCATGCCCCCCAGCAATGAAAACACCTAATAGCTAAAATTTAGTTCTAGAGAAAATGTAGGAATTTGTCATGTATGGCATACAATGTTTAGCTAATATAGTTTAACATTATTAACTGGTTAATGTCAGCATTTACCACTGAAGACTTCAGCTCATTTCCTTCAATCTGTGAAAGCTAAAGATTTGCTCTTATGTCAAAGATAAAAATAAGTATGTATTCGGCCAGGATGTTAGCTGAGTGAAATGTATTGCCAAAACAGCCGTCATAATAACATGGTCACACTGAGGCTAAGCATTTATGTCTTTCCGGATTATTTCATACAGCTGTCCCGATAAATGGCCTAGTATTTAAAGCTTCAGAATTGTTTTCTGATAACACTATACCCTTTCATTTCCATCTGTTGTTACTAACCAAACGAAATCAATGCATTTTATTTTATTATTTTTTTTTAAGTTTATTTATTTATTTTGAGAGAAAGAGAGAATCCCAAGCAGGCTCTGCACTGTCAGCATGGAGCCCAATGTGGGGCTCAAACTCACGGACTGTGGCGCCCTCAGATGGGGAACCGTACAACACAAAACCCATTCTGCCACCTTCTGTCGTCTCAAATGGTCAGGGCCTTTATCTTTAAGATATAGGATACTGCACAGCATAAGATGCACTTAGATCATGGACAGCAGAGTCAGAAGACATAAAAAAAAAAACAAGTATTTATTTTGCTGTGACAGGACAGGTACGTCAGGAACACCGCCTTATTTTTTTAATGTTTATTTGAGAGAGGGCGTGCGCACGTATGCATGCACGGGCGGGGGATGGGCAGAGAGAGGGAGAGAGAGGATCCCACACAGGCTCCATGCTCAGCGTGGAGCTGATGCGGGAACTGATCCCAGAGCCGTGAGATCATGACCTGAGCCGAAGTCAAGAGTTGTACGCTCAATCTCAATTGAATGAGTCACCCAGGCGCTCCAGGAACATTGCATTATAAACAACAGTTGTTTCACAGTAAGAAAGGGGGCCAAAAGTAATTTTTTCCTAGTGAGAACTAAAAATTTTTAAAAGCTGTTAATAAAATGCCAGAAAATTACGTAGCACAGAGCAAATCCAGCATGAGGTTATATTGAACTTCTGCCTTTGGGAGATCCACCAACGCTATTGCTAGTGTGTATCTCACTATTCCTGTCATTTTTATCCCTCACTGTGATGATCAACAAAGCACCAGGCCACTCAAAACAGTTGAGAACTTGGCATTAGTTGTGGATAAAGGGAGATTTAAAAGCAACAGGGGCAAAACAAATCATGTTGGGTAATTACTGGAATATATTTTCTCCAAATCCCATTCTGGTTATTTGCCTGTAGGAGATAAAGCTGTATTTGAATTTAAAATTTAAGATGCTAAATTTATTAAAGGTGGTAAAACACTGTCCTAGTCAATTCACAACCTGCTTACATAGGTTATGAGAAAGAGGTCTTTTATAATTGAATGTAGGAGGTTCTTTTTTTTTCTCATTTTTAAAAAATGTTTATTATCTTGAGAGACAAAGAGAGAGAGAGCCTGAGCAGAGGAGGGGCAGAAAGAGGGAGACACAGAATCTGAAGCAGGCTCGAG
Source organism: Paguma larvata (assembly GCA_030068075.1). NCBI lineage: Eukaryota > Metazoa > Chordata > Mammalia > Carnivora > Viverridae > Paguma > Paguma larvata. Next base: position 94,630,432 of record CM057826.1, on the reverse strand, counting down.
GCTCTGAGCTGTCCACATAGAGCCCGACGCGGGGCTTGAACTCACAAACAGTGAGATCATGACCTCAGCCGAAGTCACCAACTGAACCACCCAGGTGCCCCTGAATGTAGGAAGTTCTAATGATCATAATTTGTCACTTGTGAAACCTAGGATCTGTTATAAGTAGATAATTAAATTCTTCAATTTAATGCATACAACTTACTAATAATGACAACTGGTGGTGGTGGTGAGTTTGTTTTTAGTGTTGACACTCAATTAAAAAACCATTTATTGGAGAAATCAAGTATTCCTTTGGATAGGAGCTAAACTAGTTGGCCTCGAGATTCTATGATTCTAAGTTTCGAACGTGCATGTGGGCCACACACCATGACTGCTTCAGAAAAAAGTTATCTGCCTTAACTTGCTAGCATCCATAACATGAACAATTTGAATAATAAATATGTGATGATGCTTTAAAATGAAGGTATGACAACCACAGAAAAGTTATTCACTGGATTGGAATATTAATGGTGTTACAAAATGAAACTGTCTCATAAAGTGTGGGTCTCAAGCAGGATTTAATATGAGGAAATACTGCAAAAATGTTCATGTATTTACATAAAATAGGTTGACTTAAGACTGCAATAATTATGTCGTTACTATCATCTTACGTGTCAAAGTATTTTTTGTCTTTTAAAGAGCTCTCTATTATATTTCGCTGCATTTCCACAAGAATCCTTTGTGAAGCAGGGAGGGAAGATTTATATTATCTTCTTTGTTCAGAGAAGAAAACTAAAACCCAATAAGGAAAATGGGGCTCAGTGCAAATTGGTGGCAAAGGATTTGGGTCACGTGCTGTTCTAAGCCATGCTGAACAAACACTGACACAATCCACGCAGATTCCAGCCGATACGTGGACTTTTCTTTTCTTAAAATAAAATTATTTTACTTGACTTCTGTAAAGTAAAATAAAATACACCTATATTTTTATATTTGGTGAAAATTAGTTTCAGTTGGGGCCTCTCTTAAATTGAAGACAAGCAATTTTTAAAATGGGAAACCATGACTAGATAAACATTTCATCAACAAAATAGTCCAAGGAATTTGGCTACTTGATACATAAATAAAAACTTCATACTTAAAGGCATTGCAATTGTTAGTTTAAAGAGCCTTGAAATAATGCTATACATTCAAAATATCATTTTAAGATTGACCCTAAACACTTAAGAGTTGACAGTTTACTTGATCAAATCTAAGATACCATAAGTAACCAAGACTAAGTGATTTTTATGGCAGATTTAAAAATGGATATGATACCATGAAGTTAAAAATACCAGTACCTGAGGGCACCTGGGCGGCAGTGTCTGACTCTTGATTTCGGCGCAGGTCATGATCTCACAGTTTGTGAGTTCGAGCCCCACATCAGGCTCTGTGCTGGGTCAGCATGGAGCCTGCTTGGAATTCTCTCTCCCTCCCTCTCTGCCCCTACCCCATTCATGCTCGTTCTCTCTCACTCAAAATAAATGAATAAACTTTAAAAACTTTATTAAAAAAACCTTGAACAATAAAAACAATAAAAAAAAACCCCACCAGTACCTGCTCAAGGCCTATTCTTTGCAGAAAATTAGTATTACAGACCACACCAATCACTGAAATATCCTCAAATCCTTTTTGAAAGTAGGCAGAGAACCTTAAATAAAATACTAACCTGTATCTCCTCTGGTTTGAAATATAGTCATGGCTTCAAGATTTAATGCACACACCCCTCTCATGAAAGCTTTCTTCATGGAATCTTCAAAATGCTCTTTCTCATGCTGCATTCTTTGGATCTCAGCTTTTGCATTTTCCAAAGCTCCAGATAACTAAATAAGGGGATTTTTTTAAAAAGAAGAAAAAGATTTGAGACACAAGGAAGGATATATTTACTGTACAAAAAATAGCCTTAGAATGTGAAGTGTTTTTTTTTTTTTTTTTTTAACGAAAGGTAGGCTCTGTTTATTTAAAGTCACAAACAGTTGACTGACTCAGTATGACTCAAACCACGAGGAAACCATTCTACCTCGCTCCATTCTAAGTCCTGGGGTGGCCCAGACTGGCAGGAGGGCTGCTCGGGGCCCACTGACGGGTTTAAGTTTCTCACTGAGGGCAATCTGTGACTGCGCGAGACCAGTCAGGTAGGTCACCATCAGCAGGTCACAGATGTTGCTGTTGAGCACGGTCTCAAAGTTACTGGCAACGATCTTGGGTACCTGGTTAACCAGACTCATCGAGAAGTGCCCACGGTATCATGAGCTGACACCTTTCCAGACAGCACCTCCCAATGCATACCACGACACTGTGCTCAGGGCGTCCTGGACGCCAGCCATTGCCCCTCCTACTTGCTGCGAGTCGCTTGAGAGTCCGATCACTGGGGTGGGGCTAAAACAGGTCTTCGTGATCTGGTCAACTCCGATGTGTTCAGAGTCCCCAGGGACGCCCATTAAAGTGCCATTCAGGAGGCTCATGTCCACAGTGAGGTGAATGGGGTTGGGGGTGTCAGGGCTGTAGTACTCCTGAATCGGCACAGGGTGCTCTGTAATGTCACGGCCTGTCGCATACTAGCCCAGGATGAGCTCATCTGGAGAGCCCTTCTTGGTAATTCATACATGTTCTTAGTGAATGCCATGTCAGCAGCCACCTCATCTTCTGACTCATTGTGTGGAATGAAGGGCAGTTTGTGACTTCCACGGAATACCTGCCAACAGTTCCCGGCAGGATCCCAATAACTTGGGTGTCTCATGGTTCACTGGGTGTCTCATGGTTGTCCACCACGGAGGCCAAATGACCAGGGGCAGCTGGACTGCAACGCCTGCTGGGAAGGGGGCCTGGGAGAGCAGGACCAGGCAGCGACTGCGCTGGGGTCCGGCCCAGAGCCTGTGGTGCTAGCCGCTGCAGCCACCGGGAGCTGAGGAGGAGACTGGAGCCGGCGTTGGAGCTGGAAGCAGCGCTGAGACCCTGGGGCTGGGACCGAGGCTGGGGCGGAGGCTGGCGCTGGAGTGGTGGCAAGAGCACTCACTGGCGCTGCCGGTGTGGCCATTTTGTCGAGCTGTGAAGTCCCTTTGTGTGAAACACTAACAACACTTCACCACATACCTCTTCCGCTATGCATCTCAATTTATTTTCAAAGGTGCATCTTACCTCTGTCGTCTCCATCCACAAACCATGTTCATTCCTAACCATGAAATCGAGGTTCAAACAAGGAGAATTTCACACCAGTGCCACCAAAGGTTGCTGATGTGTTTTAATTATACAGATATGTCATTTCTCACCATAAAACATTCACGCAGAATATTACCCAAAATACATGAAGAGCCACAGACTTTTGCCTCTTCAGAATACCTAAATGCAGAATTAACAGAATTGCCTCCCTTCCTTTCTCTAAATGTCATCTAGAGAACTTAAAGTGCAAAGTGACATTAGGTACAACGCTCTTTCCCAAAGACCAAATCTGAAGGGATTACATTTTTTTTGTATGTCATTTTGAATTGCAGAAAATTAGTTGTACAATGACACTTATTTTTAACGTTAAGAACTTAGTGCTAAAATGAGGAAAAAAGGTTTTTCTGTGACTATTTGACTTCAAGAGGCCTACCGCATTCTTCTCTATGGTTTTTACTTCATTGTGGGTCTCAAATATTTTCCCTTGGGAACGTTTATTTTATAAATAAAAGTCAATGGGAAAATAACTTCGGTTTACATACAACTGCTTTATATCAACCTTATAAGAACATAATTTACTTAAATTAGCATGAAGATAAGCATTTTTGTTTTCGGGTCTTTATTTTCAGCTCAATAAAGGCCAAACGAAGAAGGCTTTCTTAGAAATGTTAAGGTTCTATGGGTGATTCGCGTTTCCAAGGGAAATGTACACCCATGAGATCTAACACGAGTTTGCAGGTCAGAGTACATAAGCAAGTCTGCGGGTCTGACTTCAGAGTGTGGTTCTTTCCCAGGAGTCTCATTTGAACCTACGTGGCATTAAATGGAACTGGAGAAATGGGTTACTCTGCCTAACTATAAATAGTGAGTGATGCTATCCATCTTTTTTATTTTTATTAAAAGAAAGTGAAGGTATATACAAAGAAGTTTACCACAGCAACTCTGGTTTCATAATCGTTGGAAATCTGGACGCAGACTTCTTCCGCTCTCGCTTGACAAGCCCGTTCCACCACATCTTTCCACTGCTTCTGTACTATGGATCGCCAGCCTTTCCACACTTTCTTCAGTAAAGTTCTCTGGAAGTACTGGTCAGCTAGTTTACCTTCGTAGACCTAAATGAAAGAAATATACAACCTCAAAAACACAGTGGGCTGGTAAATATATAGGCAGTGATATTAAAAAACATAACGTAACACAGTGGTAAGCAGTGTACGTACGTCATCATTTAATCCTGTGTAATCATATCATTCTCATCTGCAGACAGCAGAAAAGGCTTAGAGAGGCTAAGGAACCCGCCCAGGTCACGCAGCTTTCGTAGAAAGGGAAAAACCAGCCTCACTTCATTTCAGAACCTAACCTCCAATCCTTGTATCACTGCTTTATGCAGTTCATCAAGTTAGCAGAAAAAAAAAAAAAACCACAGATGAAAGAGAGTACTGTGCCGTCGGAGTTACGAATCGGCAGGACCGTTTAGCTGAAAACAGGCCTAGGAGAGCAAGAGAATGGCTGCAAGGCTGATACGCTGGTGGCTGTGGCCTCAGGTGCCACTGCTCGCTCTTCAGCCTGGTGGCCACCACCGTAAGCAAGACCATGTAATTTACACTCTTTGCCATCATACATGGGGCCAAACAGATTTAAACAGAAACATATACCATTCTTCAGTCACCAATGAATTTAAATTCTTTCGAAGAAATAGTTCCAATTTTCAATTTTCATAAATTTAAAAAGCTATTCAAAAACTGATGGCAGCCTCAACTATTTCCACTAACATTTAAACAGAATACATTCTGATTATGTCTCTTGGTAAATAACTTTCAAAATACGGCATACTCATTTAAATAGCTCTTTTCAATACTACTGTAGATTCAATCTATTGGGATTAGTTAAAAAAGTGAAAGCACTAGGAAGTATTCTTCAAGGAGAAATCCTGTTCCACGACAGAAACAGCCTCTCCCTTAAGTATTAAACTGTCAGAACTAAATGCACAGAGATCATTCTATGGCTCACATATAAAATATGAGGTATTTTTTCCCAAGCTAAATCAAAATCAAATTTCTTTAAAATCCAAGCAACATTAAAGTATAAATTCATTTTGATTTATTAGAAAACAAATATTTCTTTGACTTTAACAAGAGCTCTAAAATGTGATCCTAAACCCATTTGAGTTCAGAAGTCTAGTAGCTGTCAGTTACTGTTTTGTTATTATACTTACATCCTGTCTGGATTTAACATGGCCAATTCGCCAGTGGAAGAATGTTCTCATCAACTCTATCCTTTCCTTTTGCTTGCCTAGGGCATGAGACAAGCTAGAAATCACCTGTAAAGAGCAATTAGTCCAATTATTGTAATGTTATAATAATATTAGTTGGTAAAGTGACTTTCACATATATCAAAAAATGCTCAAAATACCTGCGGATCACTCCTATATTCACCTAGTTAGCCTCATCATTATCTTTAAAAAGACCAAAAAGCTTGCCCACATGAATGCACTACATATCAGTGAATAAAGGAAAGCAAAAGAAGAAAGAAAGAAAAGTTTTCATTATTCGTATCTTGGCAATCACAAAAGATATGTATATGTATATGTACATATTTCATATGTATATGAAAATTAACAGTCACTGACATTTACTTCAAGAAAGACAACTATACATTTTAATATTTTGCTACATACACAGAAAGTCTTTGTTCACTACACTAGAGGGTAAGGACCAGGTTTTAAATGTCTTTCTGGTCCCTGAAATACCTTTAATACCTTGCATTACAAGTTGCATATTAACTGTTCAAAATCTACGAAGACATAAATCCTAAGATGATATTCTTTCTTATAAAGAATTGAGTGACTGAAATATATTTTTTAAACTGGCCACATTAAAGTGGGATTTAGTAAATTAGGCCAATTTACTAGAGACACTTATTCTGGTTCTTTAAATAATTTTCAAAAGTGGAAAAGGGCATCCATTTCTGTTAAAGGCACAGGTCTTACTCATTTTCAAAAACTGGACACACATATATACACTCTTTTGTGTATGATATTTTGAAATTAAAAAAAAAAAGTTTCAAATATTTTAAAACCTCAAGACAGAATTTTGAGGGCAAGAGAGAAAATGAGTAACGTTAGTATCCAGTGTTTCAAAAAAGTAAACTATATAAAAAATGTTTCATTTTATTTCATAACCTGAACCTCAAAAGAAATATATAATTAAAAAATATATACAATCTTTATCTAGTTCATTAAAACGGTGCTGCATCTGCAGACCAGGAGCTGAGGTGTCTCCTGTGAAAGCCGACATCCTCCCAGGGGGAGCCACGGATTTACTGCCCCGTCTGCTGTGCTGAAGGTGCTGCTGAGAGGCACAAAATTAGCACAGACCTGAATCTTACTCTCTCGTTCTTGAGAGGCTAATGAAGAGTGGAATAAAAAGTACTTTTGGGGCGCCTGGGTGGCTCAGTCGGTTAAGCATCAGACTCTTAGTTTCTGCTCAGGTCGTGATCTCACAGTTCATGAGTTCGAGTCGAGAGGAGGGCTCTGCGCTGACAGAATGGAGACTGGGATTCTCTCTCTGCCCGCCCCTTCTCTCTCAAAATAAATAAATAAGCTTAAAAAAAAAGTGTTCTCTATGTCTACCAATAAAATGAAAAAGACTTCATCGGTGAAGAAAGACACAGCATAGATAAAATGTGAGATACTTAAAATGACCCCTAAAAAGATGGTTTCAAGTGTGCGTAATGCTGGTTCCCATGTTCTCTTAAGAGCAGTTAGGGAAAAAAAGACTGGGGAAAAGAAATTAGTGTTCCCACATCTGGCATGCACTTTTAAATCTTCGGGCACACTGAAGCTGATGACAAAGGTTAAATAACAACATGCTGGCATGTTTAAGAGGAAGAATATATCTTATTTCAGTGCACCTATTTTTTCTAGTTTCTGAAGCAATCTTCCCTTTGTATCTTGTATGACCTAAATAATCAGTTCCTGGCATTTATTACCTAGCAAGGTTTTTACCGCATCTCACTTAAAAAGAAATATAAGAGTGAAGACCTCATCTTTTCTTCCAACAGAGGTTTCATAGGTCTTTTGCAGCTCCTTCAAACTGTTGATCTGGTTGCACAGTTGTTTTAATTGCGCTTCGTGTTTTTCTTTCTCTTTTTTCATTTCCATTCGGTGCCAGTCAATAAAATTAAGTCTCCATTTACTCAGTTCAGATATGATGTTTGTCTGAAAAATAAATATGCCAGCAATTAAGCAGTTTGTTTAATACCACTTCTTAAAATTACACTGAAATTAAGAAACATTAGAAATAATCAGTACAAGCAATCAACATAAGAGCTATTTATAAACACTACTAATGAAAACGTTTTCAAGTTCAAGAGTTGCGGATCTTCTCGGGTCACATTCACCATACTAAGGAAATGGATTTTTTTCCTACTTTAAGTCACTTGGTGTGAAACCTTGTTGCCCTTTAAAAAAATTTCTGGTCTCTTTCACTAATAAATCCATGGTTTATTCAAGGGCTTTAATGTCCATATGACAACAGATCAGGGAGAGCAGAAAGTCAGCAGTATGGCCTCGGCTCAGCCACAGGACTGGGAAGTCATTTAGACAGAGGTGGATAATGGAAACCAGAGGGCCTGACGCTTTCTTCCCCAAATCATTTATCACAGAGGCCATCTTACAACAAACCACTAAGTCTGATACCTTTTCACCCTACTGAGTGGCATAAGTAAAAATACCAAATAATCATGTTATCAAAAAAACTGCCTGACAATATGCTTAACTGAACATAGAACAAATTACATGACTGGTGGTAGCCACTCCAATGGACTGACACCATGACAGAAACATGAAACCCGCTTCAAGGGGGAAAAATGATAAAAACTATACTAAAAGATAATTTATAGAATTTATGGTTCCAAATAATACAGAAATATAAATGCCACAAAACCCTCATGACCGTAATTTCACCGTATACGTGAATATTCAGTTTTCTCAAACTATGTTTCAGCAAAACTGTCATTTTCTCCAATATATATATATGTATGTATATTTTTAAAAGTTTACTTATTTTGAGAGAGAGAGTATGAGCGGTAGAGGGGGGGTGCAGAGAGAGAGAGAGAGAAAGAATCCAAAGCAGGCTCCACACTATCAGCACAGAGCCCAAAGCAGGACTTGAACTCACAAACCACAAGATCATGACCTGAGTCAAAACCAAGAGTCAGAGGCTTAACACTGAGCCAGGCACCCCTCCATTATATTTTAAATAGCAAAAAATTTGCCATTTGTGTAATACTTTACTTACTTAGAGGCCAATACCACTAAAATAATTAGCTATTATAGACTTATCAGTCACACACCGTGGTTGCTATAAGCAGCTATAAAATGAATACGCATTGCTAAAACTAGGATGTTGTGCTTTGTATACAAAAGGAAACATCTCCATTAGTCACAGCTATGAGATGGTAAGAGTTCAATAGGTATCTCTGTCGACACGCAGGCCGAGTCTTTAAAAACATCTGAGAAATCCAGTGGGACCTACAGAGCTAGTCCAGCAACTACTGAAAATCTTGCTAATTCAGAATATGGTTTCTGATCTAGTAGCATCACCTGGGAGCTGGCGAGAAATGCATCATCTCGGGCCCTGGGCAAGACCAACTGGCAAGCTGCAGTTTAAGAGGATCCCCAGATGATCTGTACACATATTAAAGACTGAGAAGTACAGACTTAAAACTTATCTTCTCAGGAAACTAAAGATTTTTTTCACAAAATCTTTTGATTCAAAGCAAAGAACAGGAAATAGTGGAATTGAGAGCAAAACTGTTACACTATATATGAAACAACTGTAAGTGAACAACGTAATACCTTAAGTCCTGAACTCCAAAGATCAAGTACATTTTCCATCTTCTGAAGGTTTTCATCAGAAATAAGAAATTCGCTCACCATGATTTCATGGGCATCTGCATGACTAGAAATAGATCCTGGTGACGAAGAGTCACCTAAGAGGTTAGTACTGAAAAAGTCCATGACTGGGTGAGAAGGCTTCCTTGGTGACAACACTGGCGATGACCCTGGAATGGAAGAAAAGCTGTTGTGTCAGGCCAGCCTGAGAATATTCCAAATGGTAAGGAATTCTAACGGAAGGTTAGACATCAGCTACCTTCAGAAGTGGAGGAAAATGCAGAGAAATGACCTTTCAGCATACTTACTCTTTTTTAAAAAGTTTATTTATTTATTTTGAGAGAGAGAGAGAATGCATGCATGAGCTGGGGAGGGGCACAGAGAGAATCTCAAGAAGGCTCTGCACTGTTAGCGCCAAGTCCAACACGGAGCTTGATCTCATGAAACATGAGATCTTGACCTGAGCCAAAACCAAGAGCCCGACACTTAACTGACTTAACCACCCAGGTGCCCCTCAATGTACTTACTCTTAAATAGCACTTAGTCTGAAATTAGTACTTTAATTACAGTATTGTCACTGATTAAGGACTGACCAGCAATGAGATGCCTCCTACACTCCCTCCCAAAAATGACCTCTGTCCCAAATAAGGATGTTTCATATAACTAGATCCAGCTTGAGCTGCAACTATTATCATCCATATCATCATATCAACATTTACTAAGTGCTTACTATGTTCCTGTGACAGAAATGTTATAAGGATTAGTTGTTATAATATATGATATCTTAAGAGATAGGTATTATTAATTCCATTTGACTGATGAGGAAAGTGAGTTCAGAAAGGGTTAAGAAGAGGGGGCGGGCCTGGGTGGCTCAGTTGGTAGAGCACCTGACTTTTGATTTTGACTCAGGTCATGATCCTAAGGTTGTGGGATCAAGTCCCATGTCAGGCTCTGTGTTGAGCATGGAGGCTGCTTGGGATTCTCTCTCTCCCTTTGTCCCTCTCCGCCCCACTCCCTTCTCTTTCTCTCTCCCTCCAAAAAAAAAAAAAAAAAAAAGAGAGAGAGAGAAAGAAAAAGAAAGGGTTAAGTGAGACCAAGATCCCAGTGGTTGTCTACAGGTAATTATTACTTTATGTGAAACACTGGTGCGGGTTTTTAAACCACTAAAATTCAACACTGTAAGTAGAAAGAGACTAGCAATTTAGTTTTATCAGATACTCAGTTGTAAGGCACAATGTTAGCCTTCAACATATAGGTGAAAACATATATATCTATATATGTATACATATATGTGTACATAATTTCCATCCTTTGCCCATATACATGGTGGGGGTGGGTAGTGGACTGGGGTGAAGGCTAGACATAGGGGTGAAAGCCAGTCCCAGAACTGGTATCTACCTTTAAAAAGAACAAAATAGAAAGGGTTACTATCTTATCACACATCTATGTTGAAATTAGAGACTTTTTCTCATTATTTCTCACCTATCTCACTTTTGTTACAGAATTTGTTACTTAAAAGTAAATCAAGAACTTTTTGCAAAAGAGAAATCCCTTTAATCTGTAAAATATATGTTTTACATAAAATTGATTAATAAATGGCTCAGGCTAGTCAACTATAAAACACTGCCTACATACTCTGAAGAATAAACCCACAGAATAAAGCAGAGTGACAAAGTACGTGAGTGTTCTCTTTCACTAGATTTCACGGACAAGATCTGGATGAAGGGAAAAGCAATAGGCTCTGATTTTTTATTTTTATGTATTCATTTATTTTTCCTAGTGTTTAGTTTTGAGACAGAGTGTGAGCAGGGGAGGGGCAGAGAGAGAGGGAGACATAGACTCCGAAGCAGGCTCTAGGCTATAAGCTGTCAGCACAGAATCCGACACAGAGCTCAAACTCATGAACCATGGGATCATGACCTAAGCCGAAGTTGGACGCTTAACTAAGCCACTCAGGCACTCTTCTGATTTTTAATCTTTAAATTAAAATATCCACCTTTTTAAAAACAGAATCACATAACTGAAGAACTTGAAAGGTCCCCAGGTATTACACCACCCAAGCCTTTCATGTACAAGTGAGTAAACTGAAGGCTAGAGGCATTTCTTATATGGTGGCTTCCAAGGCCCCCTACATGAAATACCATTACATCACAGAGCAAGAAGAGTGTTCTATCTTAATTATTTAATCACTTCCATCTGGTGTTAGTGTGCTTTTATAACCTCTGTAACACTTGCTCCTCTCTCCTTTCAACAAAGAAAAAGCAGACTTTAGGCTGAACACAACATCACCAGCAGTATTCAATCAAAACTGACTAATTTTTAGCTGCATTTATTTTTACCATTGCTTTCTATTTATATAAAGGGCATATTAGTTTTATGCTATAATCAGTAATGACACAAATTTTCCTTTTAATGAATTTAAGCTAAAAATGAATATATCTAAAGAAAAACACAAAATGACAGAACAAGTGGTATAAAGATTGGACAAAAATCACTAAGTTGGTACACAAATGGCAGAATGTTGGCAAAGAATGCACTGGTTCATGAAAAGACTGAAACTGGCCAAACTAGCTGACATCCCACGGAATCTTTTAAAGTACTGCCCTCTAGCCTAGCAGTTTTAAGAAAGGATGCCACACACTGTAATACACTAAACTGTCTTAATTGTACTATTTCAGAATTTTGTGACATTATTTTAAATAGTATTAGTTAATAAATCAGCAAGAGCAACATTTTAAAATCTGGCCAATGAGTAACATGTGAAATGATTCCTCTTACTATACAAATAAAATTCATCAAACCACACAATGTCATATGTTAATAGAAACAAACTGAAGAAAAGTCATACCATCTGTCCTTGAATGACTTGAAGTATTTAAATCACATCCTTTTCCAACTTCCATCCTTGTTTCTTTTACTACAGTGCTATTTCCTGCTGAAAAATTAAAAGAAGAAAGAAAATTAAAAAAATTGTTATTAAACCAAATCACTCTTATATTAAATGCCTTATCACACATAGTTAATTTAAGAGGGTAGCAGTACAAAAGACTTGAGAACGAGCAAAATACAACCATGCTGGGGATATAGGAAAACTAAGCCAAAGAACAAAGAAAAGGACAAATTTGAGACAAGAAAGGCTTAACTGCTCGTTAATAAGCTCAAGTTTACCCACCAAATATAGATGGAAGAGAATTCAGCCTATTGTAGCATTTAGCTCACACTAAGAGACGGAGTAGATGAATGATAGTAGAACTTTGAAGCTACGCGATCTTACACTGGATATTTCCAGCTTTTCACTAGCTGCAATCAGGCTGAAGTGACACTGGTTCCCTCACTTGCACCTCAGGAACCCTTGGTCAATACATGGTGGAAAGAAAATGGGGGAAAACCTTACAAGAATGGCTGTGTGGGAGGCTTATATATATTTTGCCAATTTCAACATACCCCACTTACACCAAGCAAGAGTAATATCAAGAGGAAAGAATGGGATGATGAATTTACATATTCTTACCAAGTCTACGTGTGAATCGAGATATCTAAATTCACTGCATGCTGTATGCTTAGATCTCAAATCCTTTTTGGAAAAGGCCAAGTATAAACTAATAAATACTATCTTCCATGCTAGAGAAGAACAGGGGTCTTAAATCCCAAATGATGACCTTGAAAGGTTGGAGAGCCGAGGCAAGCAGAGGACTCAGTATTGTGTCACTGGGAACAACAGTACAGTAGTACTGCAGCCAGTGGAAAAGGAAACAGGCGCCTGGTGACCCCCTAAAGGGTTGAGGCATAGAGGGCGAACACACGGATTGACTGGTTACTTATTTTATAAGAGAGTATGCAGCCCTTTGGGTTTGCTCAAAAGGAACTACGGGCTGAGGGAGCCAGTGTAATCAAGACATGGTCAAGATCACTGATGTAAAATGAATGAATCCCAGGGTCCTATCTCTTGAAGATCAATTAAAGTTCGGGCAGAATATGTTCAGGGGTAGAATGTTTCGGTGGTAAAGTAAATATATGTATTTTAAGGTTCTGGCCCTATGTGATGACCCAGTGCAGTATGCGGAAGACTAGCAGAGAATAGTCCATGTCTACCAAGAGAGAGGAACAAAATACTAGGGCTGTAACCTGCCAGAACCCAGGAGCCTGCTGCCTCTGAGCCAGCTGTTTCGTGTGCCTTCAGGGACACATCCCTGGAGTTACACCTACTATTGAGAACTACCCACTGCCAGGCCTATCTTAGGAGGGCTCTCTGTGCCCTTTGAAGCAATACTTTTTTACAGTGAGCTGTTTGGGATCCTCACAATATAGAATGGATAGGTGAAAGGAGCTTTATCCTCCTTTCTCCACCTTTCATTCACCTATCAACATACATCCTGGTTTGTATTAGCTCTCAACTCTGTCACTGCCATAGTCCAAAATGTGTTCACCTTTGTAGTGATAATTTAAACAGTCTTCCATGCTCATAGAAATGCTGCTGACAAAGTCCTAGTTCATAAACTTAAGTGGTTCTGAAGGCTACCTATGAAGCATCATTAATTTGGGGCCTGGGGCATTTAGTTTCCAAGATAATTCTGGTATATAGTTACTGGAACAATTAGAGATGCAATTTACTCCACTGAGAGGCATGCCAAGGGTATAGTGTTGCTTTAATTTTATTATTTTTCATGTAAGTAACAGTCAACATTCATATAAATATACAGCTGTCACATAGAGCCAAGAGTAACATATTAAGATGGAAAAGGTTCCCCAGATGATAGTGATGCATGTGAGTGACAGAGAAGAATCCCTGGAGAAGCCTTTCTGCAACTGTAAGTCAAAAGCATCTACGAGCTCAATACCAAATTAAGAGATTTCTTTAAAAATATACATAACCTTGATTATGAAGAATATCATCTACCACAGTAGGAATCCTAACATCTGGCACCACTTCTCCCTTAGAATGACATGGCTGTGAAGCACTTGATTCAATGTTTGGAGTCACGATAGCATAACGAAGCAGTTCTTCATACTCTTCCTAGAAGTCATTAATAAATAATGCATTATAACACGGTCACAATGGACATTCAGGCAAAGAACAATAAAGGCATAGTCAAAGATACTCTCTACTTCAGTTCTCAAAACAGTATTTCCATGTAGTAAGGAAGATGTACTTTCTTAAAAACAAACAAAAACCCAACAAATAGACCCACCTAAATTCCCTCTAGCTACAGTGCCTTAGTACACAGTTTCCTTCAGATGCCAATTTGCAATGATGACACAAAGATGACCTAGTGCAGTGCAGTTGCCTGAGACCAGTCAACACCTACAAAGCAGAGAAGCCCTCCCTGCAGGTGGGCAGAGACATAGCCATTGCTCTGCTTTTCTGAAATTTAGTTTGAAGATGTTGCTCCCAAAGATTCCACAATAGGGTGGTCTAGGGATGAAAAGTGATTTTGGCTCTTTTTACTGACAGCTACCATCCAACCCAGCAACAACCTGGAGCGTCTTTTCATAGAATGGAAAGAGTGTAAGGGAAATATTGGAAGAGGAAAAAATACTGAAGATAAAGAGAACACGAATGCAAACCTGTTCCATTCTACCTGCTGGCAATTGCGTGGCACATGAGAAAGGAGTGATAAAAAATATAGGTCACAAAGTAAAGAGCTTACGGGAATATTTCTCAAGTTAAAAAAAAACCTGGAATTTCCTTGCATAGATACTTAGTTATTTCTTGAGCCATACCAAAAAATGGTATCTGAGAAGTAAAAAATATACTGGAATTTAGTCACCATTCTCAGGGGATTGGTCATGAGGTGTCAAATAGTGCTACTAAGGAGTCATTTCACAGGGCACCTGGGTGGCCCAGTTGGTTAAGCATCCAACTTTGGCTCAGGGCATGATCTCGTGGTTCGGGAGTTTGAGTCCCACACTGGGCTCTCTGCTGTCAGCACAGAGCCTGCTGTGGATCCTCTGTCCTCATCTCTCTCTGCCCCTTCCCTGCTCTCTGTCTCTAAAAAATAAATAAAAACACTAAAAAAAAAAAAAAAAAAGGAGTCATTTCTAAGAGTCATATTCATGGACCCAGAGAATATCTTTGCATTAAAAAAAACTGGGGGGAAGGTTTTCAAGAACATTAAATGTTATTATTCTAAAGGATTCTTTTGTGTTAATTTTTCTCCATAAGTAGTTTAGCTCAGATATAGAACTGTCATCATTCCATTAGTCATAACTGTCTTATTATTTGGATTCATCTTCAGTATGAAGAGAACGGATGCTTGAAAGCTGCCTCTATGAAGAGGCACGGTACGTGCTCAAGTTAATTAAGGAAAATTCTAACTCAAAGAAAGAATGATCTTTAATAAAACCATTAAGATACGGTTTACGTATGTGAAAATCAGCAATCCTTACTTGTTCCCTATGGTTTCCTTTGAGTAAGAATATTTAACTGTCCACCACACCCAAGTTTCCAGCCACGGTTACATCGCAGTTGACTGAAATAAGTATCTTGGTGCTTTTCAAGGGAACAGACCTAATTGGCTTCAGACTTCTGTAGTCAGCACTACCTTGTGTCCTGGGTCAGGAGTCAATATCAAAGTATTTCAAACTAGTCTCTGAGAACGCATCTCAGGGGATCCACACTGTTTTATTTAAAGTTCATCTTCTAAGCTATTTAACTCTTCTACAAACAGTAGTGAAAGGAGCATGCACTATCAAATATACCATATATGCTAAATTTTAACAGGACCAAAACTGTAAATTCTCAATTTTTTTGGTGGTTGGAATACATCTGCTCCTGCCATCGATGTACATGTCAAACTCCTGTAAACATGTCAGGTTGTAGCTCTGCACAAGTTTTTTGGTTTGTTTTAGAAGTCACACCTCTACAGGTGAACACACGACTGTAACGCGAGTGGGCCACACCAATTACAAACTCAAACACAAGCACATCTGACAACGCCAGTCCCTCCTCGTGCAAGGGACGAGCTGTGCAGTGTAGCAATGCCTTTGTTACATGCTTATCATAACACAAAGAGATAGCACTTATTCCACATTTGAGTCTTTTGGGTGCTTCTCATGTGATTTTTATATTATAAAAAGTTTGAAAAAGTGATGACAGATTTTATTGGTGATTCAACACGTAATCAAAACTTTTCTATGAAACCTTTTTATATGCTTTGGGTCAGTTTATTTGAAGATGAGTTGAGTTATGCTTTTAAAAAGCTACCATTTTTTCATAATGCGTGGAGAGGTCGAATCACTATGTTGTATAACCAAAACTAATGTAACAGTGTGTGTCAACTATACTCAAATAAACAAACAAACCCCAAGCAAACAAGCTACCATTCTCAACTACTTATGTTAAGGAACAAAATTTCCTTAATATTTTATGGCTCCCAAAAAATATAGAAGCAAAATGGCCATCTAGGCTTATCAAACTACACTACACTAGGTCTTCTATCATCCGCCAATGTCAAATGTACATTTAAGGCAGCTTCATTGTTTTGCTGACTTTGTGAGAAGTAAAGGTCACAAAAGTTGAATTTATAACATAAATCTATATAATTATACTTCCACTTTAACCTTTTTATACCGGAATTTGAAGTAAAATTGTTTGAAAAAGGGGTTTATGCTGGTAGATGTGTGAAAGCCACAAGTCTTTAAGGTAATTAAATGTAAAGAAGTGAGTTGGTGTCAGTTTTAGCCTTGATTTGCAGACTTAACACAAATTACCTATATACGTGTTAGTTACAGCAAATACAGATTTTTAACATCTAACAGCTAATGGCAGTGAGCATACACTCTCTGTTTCTCTCAAAGGAAAAAAAAACAAAAAAAAGGAAGGCATTTGTTAAGAGCACTGGGTGTTATATGTAAGTGACGAATCACTAAATTCTACTCCTGAAACGAATACTGCACTGTATGTTAACTACGATTTAAGTAAAAATTTGAAACAAATACATACATTTTTGTTGTTTAAGCTACCCAGTCTATGGTGTTTTGTTATGACAGTCCAAGCAAACTAATACAGTGGCTATCTTATATTTATATTTTGAGGTCAATTAACTTTTAAAAAATTTTTATCTTAGGGAGAGAGAGAGAGAAGAGAGGAGAAAGGCAGAAGGAGAGAGAGAATCCCAAGCAGGGCTCAATCCCACAACTCTGGGATTATGACTTTAGTAGAACTCAAGAGTCGGACGCTCAACCAATGAGCTACCAAGTCACAAGGAGGTCAATTAACTTCTTGATTGGTGGCAACTATAACTAAATTTAACCAAATTATCTCTGTTCAATCAGAGTTAGTTTATTGCAACTTCCAGCCTAAAAAGGGAGAGGAAATGGAAGTCAGTGGCTTAAACTTGTAGCTCCCCTAGTCTGACCTCTGTTCTGGATCAGAAGAGGGGAAAAAAAAACCCAAACATATATTTCAAAGCTCCCACAACAATCACTATGACTTAAAGCAGAGGTAAACAAGGTATATATTCTGTTAATTTATCTTAAGGAAAAAATAAAATATCAGTTAGTTAAACACCTATTTTAGTTTCATATATACACAGACAGGCCAAATGGGCTATTTTTTAGTTAAGGATCAAAAGAAATAATATTATCTTTCTTAATCACCAAAGACAACCTGTCTTAAGGTAAACAAGGACCCTTGAGTAACAACCAAAACTTGTAATTTTGCTCCCCTCTCCCCAACAACAGTTGGACTGGTATGACCCTGAAATACAGCTGAATCCATATATACCACGTAAGGTCAGGGCGACTGGCTGATAGTGTGGAGTTGTGCTTAGAGGAAGTTATCAGTCAGCATGCACACGGATGCTTCCCATCCCTCAGCATTTATCAATGACAGTTTTATTAATCATTCACCTAATTGACACAGTAGTGAAAACTCCCTTAGAAGAAACACTGATTTATAAGGGGCTTTTGTATTAAATGTTTAGTTTTACATATTCGCTATATATATAAAACTATATAGTTATTTTATGTGATTTCATTTTTAACATCGTTTCTGGTATTTATATTTTGAAGTTTCCAGTAATGGAATGTAGGTAGGGTTTTCAACTGCCGTTAAGAACTACTAACAGACAGAGTCTCAGTTGGGCTGACATTCTAAGCAGGTAACCAATAACACGAAATTATTTCTGGCATGTCTAGAAGAGTCTTCCTCCTCCCTCTCTCCAATTCTATTCTAAAGAGTTATTCTTTTGACGTAAAGCTTTGTCTCCTGACAAAATGACAACTTGAAATCTTACCAGGTGGTTAACATTTTTGTATTAAATGTTCTGGATCCAACAATTACAATGCATGGGGATTTTTCTCACCAGCGACAAGAAATTTGTGAGTGCCCTATAATTCAACTCAATTCGGACACTGTCCACTGGAGATAGTATCAGGTTCCATAGGTTAAGGACTCAATACCATAAGACTTCACCTCCCCCAACCCAAACCTCAGACACTAGTAAGTAGTAAGTCCTGGTTATCACCTGAGCTTATGACCGATCAGTTACACAAACTGGAGGTTCCAAAGGTTCCCCTCCCCAGGTTTGATTAATTTGCTGGAGCAGCTCATAGAACTCAGAGAAATATTTTACTCACTACATTATCCGTTTATTATAGGAGGATAGAACTCAGGAACAACCAGATGG
Organism: Paguma larvata; assembly: GCA_030068075.1. Taxonomy (NCBI): domain Eukaryota; kingdom Metazoa; phylum Chordata; class Mammalia; order Carnivora; family Viverridae; genus Paguma; species Paguma larvata. Next base: position 94,611,733 of record CM057826.1, on the reverse strand, counting down.
AAGAGACAAAGGACAAGGCATGAGGAAGGGGGCAAAGCTTCCACACCCTCCTAGAATGCCAGTCATCCAGAGCCTCCCCACGTTCACCAAGCTGGAAGCTCTCTGAACCCTCTTCCATTGGGTTTTTATGGAGGATTCATCACACAATGATTGATTAAATCGTTGGCCGCTGGTGACCAAACTCAATCTCCAGCCTCTCCCCACTTCCTGGAGCTCAGGGTGGGTGGGACTACTAAAAGTTCCAATTCTCTAAGCATGTGGTTGGCTCCCAGCAACAGCCCCAATCCTTAAGTGGGGTCCAAGTCACCTCATTAGCATAACAAACACCTTTATCACTATCATTTAGAGGAAGGAAATTTCAAAGGTTTCTGAAAATGTGCAAAACATGGGATGAATACCAAAATATATTTCTTATTATAAATCACAGTATCGCAAGTATAGATGAGTAAATCAGTACTCTCCTGAAGGAAGTCTGAACAAGGCAGGGATAAAGAGTGCTGGAATGCACTGTCACTTTAAAAGATAGCACTAAGTAAAAGTACATCCAAAGGGAAGACAAGGATGAAATATCAATGTCACAACTCCAGACTGCTTTCATCCTAGTAAGTATTCACAGATATTTTTCCAATTGCTTCCGAATTCCTAAGTTTGTCGTTTCAATTAAAGGAACATATATGTTTCATAAGATATCTTCCTGAAACTTTTCTCATATTACAGTGTCAGTAACAACTAAACTCTATTTAGGCATAAACATAATGCCCAGCTTTTCCCCTCTTAAGTGATACCTCTATAAAACTCAAGATATATCATGTCAGCGTTCTCTCATTTAAAATCTACTCTAGAGAGCACGCGGGTGGCTCAGTCAGTTAAGCATCAGATGTCAGCTCAGGTCATCATCTTACAGTTGGTGAGTTCAAGCCCCAAGTCAGGCTCTGTGCTGACAGCTCAGAGCCTGGAGCCTGCTTCAGATTCTGTGTCTCAGTCTCTCTCTGTCCCTCCCTCTGCTAACACTCTGTCTCTCAAAAATAAAATAAACATTAAAAATTTTTAAATCTACTCTAGAAATGGGAGTCCATGTTCCTGATAATAAAACATTTAAAAATAAAAGAGGGGCACCTGGGTGGCTCAGTTGGTTAAGTGTCCAACTTCGGCTCAAGTCACGATCTCATAGTCTGTGAGATCTAGCCCTGTGTCAGGCTCTATGCTGACAGCTCAGAGCCTGAAGCCTGGTTCGGATTCTCTTTCTGCCCTTCCCCTGCTTGTGCTCTCTCTGTCTCTCAAAAATAAATATTTAAAAAATTTCTTTTCAGAGATAAAAGAAATTTACAACAGTTCATGTAAAAACCACACCTTCTGTAGTTAATTTATGTGTCACTATCCAGGTCCTGGGCAGCAGAATGTGCTGAATGTTGTAGCAACAGGGACTAGAACCTAGAGTAGAATACCGGGGGATCTAAGGTCCCAGAACTCTGCATGGCTTCTGACAGTGTATTAATCTTCATTAAAGTGAAAGCAGCATTCAGAAGAGATAGTTGAGATTTTCTTAAGAAAATCTCAAGAAAAAAATGTTTCTTGAGGTTTCCAGCTTCTCTCATTGCGCTCTCTGAAGCCTTTGCATAAAGAATGTTTGCAGAGTTCACGATTATTTTCTGAAAGGTTCAAACAATGTAAGGTATGTCCCAAAGGCTGTGAAATAATTCTCAACGCTTGATATTATTATAATTGCATATACATTATACACGATATACGAAGCATAATTATAAACGTAAATGGCACGAATGCATGAAAAGTGTATTCCTCGATTTCCCTCATACTTGTTTAAAATAAGTAAGTCACAACAAATTTAGACACGTCTTCCTACCTGAAGATCTGAAGAGACAGAACTGCCTCGGTCAGAGTCATTCTTCATAACTGGCGGTGAGCATTTCTCCTCATCTGACGACATTCTGTACAAATACTATAAACAATGGAAACTTTAGTTTTCTTCCTGTGAGATTTAAACTAAAAAAACATGTTTTATATATATATATATATATATATATATATATATATACACACACACATCCTAACCTGTAAGCAATAATCATGTGATATGTTAAAATATTCAACATCTTGAGCACCCACAGATAAAATAACTAGGCAAGAACAGTAGAAGGCTCAATTCCCACACTAGTGAGTTTTTAATGCAGTCAAGATGACACAAATATATGAAAGAGAAATGGAAGCTCCTTGGACAAATCCACAACGGGGCCTGTTGAGAATCACAGAGTGTGATCACTGTTCTTCAACAATGGGTGGCAAAACCTGGGTGCTGTGCATTTCACTGAACCAAGAGAGGAGAAACAATTTGTGCAAATTCTCTGCCTGAGAAACATATGTTTTGGGAATATTATTTTAAGAAAAGCAAGCCTATACAGAACAAGAGATTCTTATACACTATAGAAAACCTGTCAAAAGTCTTCACCAAAAAAATAGAAGTATTTTTAGTAACAAGTAAATAAGTTATTTCAAGGACAAGTAGTGACTATTCAAAGTATCTGAACACCAGTTACATGGAAGACAATGCTGAGGAATGTAAGATGAAGTCCTTGTCCTCACAGACTTTACAATCTGTAGAGACAGCCAGACATATGTATGCTAGTAGACCCCAAAACAACAGAGGTACAAAGCAGGGATGGAAGAGTAGCTATTTTTCATGGGGTGGGATCATGAGAATGACAAAGTGGGAGTGGAGCCAGAGTAGGTTTTAACTGAGAAGATGAACTGGGTATTGACACCTGAAGGACAAAGGCAGATAAAAGATGTAAGGCTATGCTAGGCATTAGAGCAGAAGCAAAGACACAGAGACGTGGGCACATATGGCAGGAATGTAAGTAGTTTGCAAGATGGAAGCAAAGCGTGCAAAGCAAGGTTTGGTTAAGGATGGAACAGGCTAGGTATGAAGCAGCCAGAATGTGGAAGAACATGATTATATCATGTTAAAAAATGTGGTCTTGGGGCGCCTGGGTGGCTCAGTCGGTTGAGCGTCCGACTTCAGCTCAGGTCATGATCTCGCGGTCTGTGAGTTCGAGCCCCACGTCCGGCTCTGTGCTGACAGCTCGGAGCCTGGAGCCTGCTTCGGATTCTGTGTCTCTCTCTCTCTCTGCCCCACCCCTGCTCACTCTCTCTCTGTCTCTCTCAAAAATAAACATTAAAAAAAATGTGGTCTTTATTCTAGAGAGGTTATTAAAATGTTGAAACAAGCAATAACATGATCAGGCTTGTCTTGGAGTGTTGATGGTTTTCAGATTTGGTAATTAGATGAATAGTGCCACCAACCAAGACAAGAAATGCAGGAAAGTAAGCGGGTTGGGAGGAGGGAGGGCGGGTTCAATATCAGATGAGTTGGGCGGGAGGTACCGTGAGGCACTGTAGTGAAGCTGCATGTGTGCCGTATATGGCCACGTCCATTACACTGTGCACCGAGGACTGCCCTTCACAATGGCTACCATGGGAATGGTGCTCCTGGAGGAGCAATGAGCACTGGAGGTCGAGGCTGGAGACAGTCTGAGGAATTATCAGCATGGTGGGAAATGCTGAGAAAGGGAGAGGGTAAGATCACCCATGAAAAGGAGTGTTAGAACGAGTTCTTTTTCTGAGGTCCATACACCCAAATTATACGCAATATTTTTAGTATAAATGCATGTGTATTTTTCTAGTAAGAGGATCCTTAGCTTCTAATATGTGTTCAGAGGGGACTATACCTCCAATAAAGTTAAAGGCCTATTACCTTAGTGAGAAGAGGGTTATAAGCAGAAACACCAATATTTAAAGAGGAAGAGAAGAGCGAGCAAAAACAGAAAAGAAAGTCGTAACAGAGAACTATGAGGAAAAAAAGCATCATAAAAACTTAAGGAACAGAGTGTAGAGGAACAGAGTGCCAAAGAAAGATGAAAGTTGGGATCTCTTGAACATGGCAGGAAGGAAGTTGCTGATATTTACCTAAACAACTTCAGTGGAAGGTGAAACAGGTCTCAAATACACTGACCTGAAAACATAAATGAGAAATAAGGAAATTGAAGTAGAAAGACCCGACACAGGGAAAAGTACAATATTAGCATGGAAACATAGGTTGAGACCTGTTGATGGAAATGTAGCTTTATTCGATTAGTATTACTGGGTATGCACATGATAAGTAAACTAAATCTCAGCATGACTGTCTTGAGTTAAGCCAATTAGGGAGGATAAAATAAGCACACACATCCCCTGCAAGGAAGGACTGCTTCACAGACTTAAAATCCACAACTGTGGTGTAACCTGGTTCATTTCTGTTTTCATTTACTTCTTCTTTTAGGATGTATTTGCATACTGAATAGATAATAGGAGTGGAGGTAGGCTGGTGCTGGTTATTCAAAAAACAAATAAGTTGAAAAGTATGGTCAGACTTCAAAAAGAGTTTCTGAATAGAGATACTGCAGCCATAAGGCAACTACTGTATTTTTGTAAAATATACTATCTATCTGCCATCAGCCCTGCTTTGAGGCCAGCAAGGTACCACATTTTCTTTGAAATCCTACCATACTAGCAATTTCTTACCGTTTATGGTTCAGAAACAAAGAAGGAAATGAAAAATGAAGCTTGCTTTAATGCGTGGCAGACGTGAAATCAGTTTCACTAAATTAATTAACTTAACAGTACTCTCTAACCCAAGATACCAAAAACCAAGAGATAAGTTCTGGATGCTTCCTGATTGCCAAAAAAATCAAATTACCTCTTGGTAAATACCTGGCTGATGAGGAAAGAGGGGTCCGGGAATTCAAATGTAACCCCAAGAGACAGAGGAAGAGGGAATTAATGTGCGAGCTGGCACTCTTCACCCATCTTGGCTGCAGGAAAGGAGAAGGGTCGCTCCAGCTCCTTCCCACACAAGGGACTAGCAGCCGAGCGGGACAGCAGTTGTTAGTAAGCAAAGGGTAGAGGTTCTCTTCAGTAACCTTTTTACCCACCCCTGTTTGAATCAAACCGTTACTTAAAAACAAAAAAAACGTTAGACGTCGTTACTTTTCCCGTTTTAAATGATGAGAACCTACGGCGACACTAATCATTATAATTCAAGTACCCCTCACTCCTGCCTTCTCTTCCGGAAGCCTTGGAAGGAAACCTTCTGTACCTCGCTGCCCCGCAGAACAGCACACAGCCCACGTCTCGGGGAAGACGACCCGGCTCCGTGGTGTACGAGCCGCCGAGGCAGAAACTCGAGCTGAGACACTTTCGAGCCCACTCCACTGCCTCCGCCGGGGCGCGGAACCCGCCGGGGCGCCGCTACCCGCCGGGGCGCCGCTACCCACCGTGGCGGCTCTTCACAAACCCGGATGCCTCCCTCCGCGTCTCGTCACCGCTGAAACAACAGTGGTACAGCGGCTACCTTGGCAGCAGCCTAACAGTTTCAAACTGCACGGAGGAATAAAGGACGGCCCTGTGCATTGGCCCGGAGCTTCAGCAACCTGCCATATGATTGGTCCCAGAGTCGGGGGCGGAGCTCTGGGCCCGGGGGAAGCCGGAATTAGGTAATTTAGGGAGAGTCCGGCCCCTGGCTCCGGCGGGTACCGAGGGGGCGGACTCCTAGCGAGCTCCGCCCAACTGGGGAAGTACGTACAGCGCGTGCCCAGTTCCGTTGTGCGCCTGCATCCTGAGGAGGCTCTGGGAGCAGATTTGGTTAGAGGATGCTGAGCAGGGCTGAAGTCAGCCAGGGCGGTATGTTGCCATCTTTCGATAATGCCCGAAGCCTATGCGTGTGGTCCTAATGCATAAGAGTCATCTGCGTCCATAGTGCCCTCCAGCAGAATCACTTGGAGGTGCTCTTTAAAAAGTTCAGATTCCTGTCACCCCTCTGCTTGATTCCTTCAGTGTTGGGCACAGCTAGGGAATCGGAATTTTCAACAAAACCCACCAATGTTTCTAATGGAGGGGTCAGCGGACTACGCTTTAAGAAACTGCTGGACTAAGTTTTACTAATGACCTAAAAGGTGTCAGACCGCAAGTCAGGCCTTTACGGTGAAGTGACTGTGAACCTTAGAATAATTATACCCTGGTTCTGTCACGTATTTATTGTCTCTTTGGATAATACTACCCACATAATAGGATTGTAGGGAGATTAAATGAGTTAATATATATAAAATACCTATCACATAACATCAAAAAGCTAGTCTTTTGATTTGTATTGGAAACAGATGTGGTTAAAGGTACATTAGAATCCAGGCTGCAAATGGAGCACCCCAGTCTGGAGTCCAAGTAATGAGATCTGGGTGAGTTTTCAGACTCCCTTTGTTACCTGGAGGATGAGGTATCCAGATTGTTTTTGTTCTTCTGTAGATAGAAATGGCATAAGCTGGATCTCATCTACCTACCTGTTGGCAGAACTAGACTTCTACTTATACAATGAAGTAGGAAGAGACGGCAGTTTCTTTGGCACAAGAAACTTGTGTCCCTCCTCCCAACCCCCCTTCCCATGGCTGTTATAAACAGAACGAATTCCTACTAACGCATATGAATTCATACCTGGTTCAAATATCTGTTTTTGAGTAAGGGACTAGCAGCCGAGGGGGACAGCAGTTGCGAGTAAGCAAACCTTTGTATTGCCGCCTAGTGACCCCATAAACTGTCATCGTAACTGATGCACTGTCCCTTTGCCCTCCTGCTACTTGGCTCCATGTTGCTCTTCTCAATTCTCTCTCTTTTGAGGAGTAGATTTTTATAGGAAACTGTTGGGTAAGACATCTCCATTCTTCTGTGAAGCTACAGAAAGAAAGAAACCAAGCAATCTGGATGTTATGAATTGAAAACTGATTCTTCTCCCACAATTCCTGGAGAAGGGGACAGGGGAAGAGATAGAGAAAAAGCACCTGGAAACTCATGATAATTAAATTGCCAGCTCAAACCCTTCATAATTATTCATTTGTAAATATTTATCTAACATTCATCATATGCAAAACATTCTGTTCATGCTAGGAATAGAGTGGTGAACAAAATAGACACAATCTGCCTTCATGGAACTTAGAGTCCAATGGAAAAAAAACAGACATCAAAGAGCAGCAAAACCTCCACACATGTGAATAAAAAAGTATGACTTATGTTTGGAGTGAGGGGAAATTAGGAAATGCCTGTCTGAGAAAGTACTTTTAAGCTGAGACTTGAGTATGAACAGTAAAGAACTGATTTTTTCTAGCAAACGCACATGTAGTGCTTACTATATTCTGGACACTGTACTCATTAACTCATTAAGTTCTCAAATTATCTCAGTGATGTAGATGCTACACACCCTTCTTCATTTTACAAGGATGAAAACCGAAACTCAGAGAGTTTATGTAGCTTGCCTAGGGTCACACAGCTAATAGGAACGAAACTGGTGTTCAAATTGAAGCAGTCCTTGGGACGCGTGAGTGGCTCTGTTAGTTAAGCGTCTGACTCTTTATTTAAGCTCAGGTCATGATCTCACAGTTTGTGAGTTCAAGCCCAGCATCAGGTTCTAAACTGAGAGTGAGGAGCCTGCTTGGGATTATCTCTGTTTCCCTCTCTCTCTGTCCCTCCCCTACTCACATGGGTGTGTGAACACACATAGTCTCACTCTCAAAATAAATAAATAAACTTAAAAAAAATAATCAAAAACTGAAACAGTCCAGAGTACCGAGTCCATGTTCTCATCACTCAGTATTTCTGTTGAGAACAGCATGGCAGTTACGAATTGGATGGTGTCCTCCAAGAAAAATAGTCAAGTCCTAACCCCTAGTTCCTTTGAATATGATCTTACTTGGAAATAGGGTCTTTGCAAATGTAATCAAGTTAAAATGAGGTCCTTCTGGGTGGGGGTAGGCCCTTTCCTATAACTAGTGTCCTTATAGGAGAAAGAGATACAGGGGAGCAGATGGAAGTGTTACTGAGAGTTAGATGAAAGAGGAAAGAAGCTTTTTGCTCTCACAGGAAAGAATTACAGGACAGCAAAAGTAAAGTAAAGCAGAGCAAAGTTTTATTAAAGTACATTACAAGGGAGGAGGTGACCACCTCCCAGGGACAATGGCCTGGGAAACCCCGAGGGAAACCAGGACGTGTGGGCTTATATCCATTTTTTCTTTTCGGTGGGGCCTCGGATCACAACATTTGAGTGACAGGCCTGGATTATATAATAATTAGCAAACTACACATGGCCTTTCCCATGATGCATTAGAAATGCCTGCCCGAGTGGTAGGAAACTGTCATATTATTTCTATTCTAGAGGCATAGGTAAGGCGAGGACGAGTGACTGCTTTCTGCACAAGTGTAACAAGCACAACAGACTTAACTTCTTCTGCTGGGATGCTGTAACCACAAACCAGCTGCTGGATGGGTGAATGGAGTGGTCCCTGGGCGGTCCTTGGTTGGGGGTCTCTATCAGGATGTTGTAAGGTCCATCCTCCTGTCACTCACGCCTAGCTTCCTGCCTAACAAAGGCAGAGATTAGACTATGTGTTTATAAACTAAGAAACATTGAGTTTTCCCAGCACCACCAGAAGCTAGAAGAGGTGAGGAAGGAGCTTCCTCTAGAGCTTTCAGAGAGAGCATGTCTGTGCCAATATTTTGATTTTGGACTTCTGGCCTCCAGAACTGTGAATGAGTAAATTTCAGTTGTTGTAAGCCACACGGTTTGTGGTGTTTTGTTATGGCAGTCCTGGGAAACTGGCTAATGCCAGTTTCAATGGCTAAGGCCTTGAGGTTAAAAAATGCTTACTGCGTCTGGATAAGGAATAAAAGCCAGTAATCTTAGTGAGGACAGAGTGGCTGCCGGATGAGGCTGCACATGGAGGTTTGAGATTCTATAGTCCATTGGGATCTTTTTAGATGTTTAGGAAAGAGGTGGAAACAACAAGGACTAAATGGAAGACAAGGGAGGGGAGAAGATGACAGATACTAGATGTATTTTAGAAGTAGAATTGATAGGATTTCATGCATCATATTTGAGATGAAGGAGAAAAGGTGTGTGGCCTGAGCACTGGGTAGAAGGCAGCATCATGTACCAAGAAGGAGAATGAATGCTGGAAGAAAAGCAGGTTTTGACGGAGAATCAAAAGTTCAGTTTTAAATACGCTGTTGGAACTGCCTGGAGATATCCAACTGTACTGTCCATTAGGCCATTTGACATTCATGTCTAGAACTCAGAAGAAAGGTCAGGACCCAGATAAATAAATTGTGGAGGCTTTGTATATAGATATTTGGAGGACTCCAAAAATGGCTCTAGTTCTTCCTCTCTCCCTGTATCAATGTCCTTTGCCACACCCTCTCAACAATGGCCAATGGGATGTTAACAAGCATGATGGAGGCAGAGGCTTTAAAAGGCGAAAGATTTATGTGATCTGAAGAGAAACTAGAGTATTGGGGCAGAGGCTTTAAAGGCACTTGCATGATTGGCCTGGTTTGCTCTTACCCTGTTTTTTTTTTATGAGCATGGGAACATGCCTGGGCTAGCCAGTTGGAAGATAAAAAACACATGCATTAGACTTGGGGTGGCTGATCCTCCCAGCAGAGGCCATTCTAGATGAGTTTATAGCCAGCTGACACCCAGACTGATGGATAAGTCCTATCGAAGATGGCAGGACCACCAGGCCAACCTGCAGAGTCTTGAGGTCAATGAATGTTGATTGTTTAAAGCCACTGCATAGGGGATCCCTCTTCTGCTACTGCTAGGGACACAAACTGATGCGGCCAGTCAGGAAAACAGTATGGAGCTTCCTTAGAAAGTTAAAATAGAACTACCCTACAATCCAGCAACCGCACTACTAGGTATTTACCCAAAAGATACAAAAATACTGATTCAAAGGGACACATGCACTCTAATGTCTATAGCAGCACTTTCAACAATAGCCAAATTATGGAAAGAGCCCAAATGTTCATCAACTGATGAATGCATAAAGATTTCATATGTTTTCATTTGTATGTGGAATTTAAGAAAGAAAACAGATGAACATGGGAGAAAGAAAGAGAGAAGGAAAACCATAAAACAGACTCTTAACTGTAGAGAACAAACTGAAGGTTGCTGGAGGGGAGATGGCGGGGCGGGGGGGAGTTGGGGGATGGGGCTGGGATGTGTTAAGTGGGTGACAGATATTAAGGAGGGCACTTCTTTTTTTTTTAATAGTTTATTTTCAAATTGGTTTACATATAACACCCAGTGTTCATCCCAACATGTGCCCTCTTTAATGCCCGTCACTCCCTCCACCCCCTCCCCTCACCCCCCTCACCCTCAGTTTGTTCTTAGTCTTTGAGAGTCTCTTACGTTTTATCTCCTTCCCTCTCTGTGTCTTTTTTTTCTTTCCCGTCTTCCCCTCCCCCTGGTTTTTGCTTAGTCTCACAAAGTCCACCTATGCGTGGAAACATATGGTATCTGTCTTTTTCTGACTGACTTATTTCACTTAACATAATACCCTCCAGTTCCATCCATGTTGCTACACATGCCGGATTTCATTCTTTCTCATTGCCACGTAGTAGTCCATTGTATATATGTGCCACATCTTTATCCATTCGTCAGTTGATGGGCACTTGGTCTCTTTCCATGATTTGGCTTATTGTCGAAAGTGCTGCTGTGAACATCGGGGTACACGTGCCCCTATGCATCAGCACTCATGTGTCTCTTGGGTAGATTCCTAGCAGTGCTATTGCTGGGTCATAGGGTAGCTCTGTTTTCATTTTTTTGAGGAACTTCCACACCGTTTTCCAGAGTGGCTGCACTAGTTTTCATTCCCACCAACAGTGTAAGAAGGTCCCTGCTTCAAGAAGGGCACTTCTGATGAGCCCTGGGTGCTGTGTATAAGTGATGAATCACTAAACTCTATACTACTGAGACTAATATGACAGTATATATTAACCAAGTGGAATTTAAATAAAAACTTAAAAAATTTTTTTTGGAAAAGTAAATTAAACAATAAAGCCCCTATGTTTGGGTGGTTTGTTATGTAGATTTACTGTATAAGAGATAATATGAAATGCGATTTAAAGCTAAGGAACTAGGTGAGACCGCCTGGGGAGAGAGAGTAAGGTAAGTAGAGAATGTTTAGGGATCAGGTGTTGGGGGAGGAGCAGCTGAGACTGAGAAGGAGGGGCCTGAGAAGTGGGAGGAGAACCGGAGGGGCCTCTGTAAAATGCCAGTGAAGTGACTAATGAGTTTGGCGAGGTGGAGTCCTTTCCACAGGCCCTAAATTCTGAACCTCTGCACTAATCATCTTTCATCTTCTTTTAATCACCGCTGTTTTAGATTAGGCCGTTGTTGAATTTGGCTTGGATTGTTTTTTTAGTTATATGTCTTCATTTCTTCTTTCTGCATTTCCACCCATCACAAGGCTGACAAATTATCTTCTTAAAGTCACATCGCATTGCATAACTTCTTCCTCAAAAACTTTCCGTGGTGTTATATGGCATTCAAAGCTCTCCTAGACCCAGAAGATCTAGGCTGGATTCTTTATATTTTCCAGGTACCAGGTGTACAACTTTTAGGGAAGCTGTGTTATCATTTCTGAGTCTAAGCCATAGCTTTAAAAAAAATTTTTTTTAATGTTTATTTATCTTTGAGAGAGAAAGAGACACAGAATGCTAGTGAGCGAGGGGCTGAGAGAGAGGGAGACACAGAATCCAAAGCAGGCTCCAGATACTGAGCTGTCCTCACAGAGCCCTATGCTGGGCTTGGACCCACAAACTGTGAGATCACAACCTGAGCTGAATCCGGACGCTTAACCGACTGAGCCACCCAGGTGCCCCAAGCCTCATCTTTTTAAAATTGAGGAAAAAAAAAAATAGAACCTACCAAACCTAACTCTAAATCTGAACTTGAGCCTGAACCTGAACCTAAATCAACCTATCTACCTATGAAAATCTATTCCCTCTTGTAACTGGGGAGATGCTTCCCTAGTTAGATTACGCATCCCAGTCTACTTTGCAGTTAAATGAGGAAATAGAATATGTGTGGAAGTGAAATGTACCACTCCCTGAACTGGGACTTAAGACTGTAGGTGTTTTTTTCCAAGCCTTCTTCTTACCTACTGTGTTGAATGATCAAGTGGAATAGAACTCCTTTGCCAGTTCTGTAATATAAAAGAAAACAAAAACAACCCCCCCCACCACAAATTGTTTTTTTCCTTTAAGTCACTGTATATGGGGGGGGGGGACAGCCTGTTACAGCCGTCACTCTAATATCACTTCGAAGTGTGTGTATATATGATGTTTTTGGAAGGGAATGTGTGTGAAAGTATTTTGAAGTTTTTTAAAAGCAAAGCAAAGGCACATGGGGTTTGGATTCATAAGATCTGGTGCTTAAGCTTTTCCAAGATATAGGCATGAAGCTAACATGGCTCTCGGTACCTGCTGCGAACACTTACTATTACCGGTGGCATGATATTTTTGCTAGTCCTGGATTAGGGGGCTGATTGAAACCTGTTTCTTTTTCAGGTCATCCCTGACTCATCTGAAAAGGCTTCTGTCTCCTCACCCTATTATTTGTTTAGCTGGGACTTTGACGGAACATTCCTCAGCCTGGGAATCTTTAACACTATGACTTGTCCTAGAAGAGAAACCATAAGGTAGTCCATCACTTTTGATATTATGGAGGAATAAATTCGATCTAGCGAGAAATAGATTTACTTTCCTTGAGTTGCAAATCTGGAGACAGCAAGAGTGAGAGAGTGAACCAGAGAGAGAGAAAGGCAAGTCCACAGGAAAGGACAGGAATAGGGGTGCAGATGGGGGAGATTTCAGAGTCAGAGCCCTCGCCAGGGCCTCTGTCTGCACAGAGGCTGCCATGATCTCCCCGGAGGGCTTGGACCATTATGGCTCATCCCGTGGCTGTTTTTCCACCAGATGCCAGGCTCGCAGATTTTCTTCTCTTCCTTTTCATCCCACCTCATTCTCATTTCACATGTACCTGCCTTTGCGACAGCCCCTAAGGCTGGACTTTGTTTCTCCTGCTCACGAGGGGCTGACATAATCATTGAATCTCCGCAATGAGAGAGGCACCAGCCTCTAGAGTGCCCCTCTCCCTGTGAGCTGGGAACACCGGCCTTCTTGAAACAAGAGAAGTTGACTTGAAGTTGAAGTTTGAATTCCTGCGGGAAGGTGTGCACAGAACATGGTAGAGTTTAGGCAAGTGGCTCACGGTGCATGTCCTCAGATACAACTTCTGTAGCTGGACCACACAGTCTATGTAGAATTTCTCCACACAGAGAGCCCAAAACATGGACTCAGAGAGCACATTTAACTGAGGCAGAACAGAGGGAGAAAGACTGTCACTAAGCAAAGATGCACGGCAGTGATGAGTCTCATGGGCACCGTGGTCTATGGATTTGGCACCATGCCCGGGCTGTGCAGGGGCAAGTATCTGCTGTGGAGTAAGAGCTTGTTCGGGATATTTTGATTCCAGGGATTCCACAGTTACGTTCATTACCCAGGACTCCCTGGCCCTTTTATTGCAGAAGGGAGTTCATTTCCTCCCTTCATCGTCAGCCTTCTGTTCTTCCTAATTATAAAGACTCATCATGGATTCTGTCCATTTGCATCCTCTAGCCATGTAAAAATTTCCTTACCCTTAGCATTGCTTTCTCCGGATAAAACAATCTAGGTCTAGCTACGAGAGGCAAGACTAATTAGCTTTTGAGAGAACAAGGTTACTGAGTCTCACGGATGTTTTGAGTACTATACAGATGCTGTAGAGGGCCTGAGATGGGTTTGCAGATTAGGGTAATTCAGCCCAGGGATAAAAACCTATGCAGTTCAAGTTTAGGAAAGCACATGCAAAACCTACCAGAAGCCACTGCATTTATCAGCAGATTTCATCTGATTGGTAAAAGCTCTGCGGTCTCTACAGGACACCCTCCTCCGAGCTCCACCGGAGCCAGCCCTCTCTGACCCCCTATAGTTGGGAGGTTACAGCTTCAGAAGCCCAGGAAATGGGGATGGTGGCTCAGGAAGGAGCTGCAGGGTACAGGCTCTTGATCTTGCAGAACTCATGAGATCTCTCATAAAGAAGTTTGTAGTCAGACCTTTATGCTGCATTTTTAGTCAGGAAAGAAGCAGGATGAGTGTTATTTCCTAGGAATCTGGAGAAACGAAAATTCTTCCAAGGAGGGTCTCTCATTCAGAGTTGAGGAAGTTTTTCTGTTCAGCTGATGAAGTATGCTTTGATGTTGGTAGCACAGTCATCAGAGGAGAAGGCATTGATGAGCTAGCCAAATTCTGTGGAGGTGAGGATGCTGTGTCAGGAGTTACCCGGGGAGCCGTAGGTGGGGCAGTGGCTGTCAAGGTGGACCTCGCAGAGCACTTAGCTCTGGTCCAGCCCTCCAGGGAACAGGTGTGAAGGTTCATAGTAGAGCACCCCCCACCACTGACCCCTGGCATAAGGGAGCTAGCAAGCCACCTGCAAGAGTGAAGTGTTCAGCTTTTCCTAATATCTGGTAGCTTTAGAAGCATTGTAGAGCCTGTTGCTTCGAAGCTCAATGTGCCATTAGCCAATGTGTTGGCTTGAAGTTGAAATTTCAAGTGTGAGCCACTTGCCCAAACTCTACCATGTTCTGTGCACACCTTCCCACAGGCTGAACTTCTACTTTGATGGTGAATGTTCAGGTTTCGATGAGATGCAACCAACAGCCCAATCTGGGGGAAAAGGAAAAGTTACTAAACTTTTAAAGGAAAAATTTCATTTTAAGAAAGTAGTGATGATTGGAGACAGAGCCAGAGATGTGAAAGCCTGTTGTCCTGCTGATATTTTTATTGGATTTAGAGGAAATGTGATCAGACAACAAGTAAAAGACAACACAGAATTGTAAGTCATTGATTTTGTAGAACTTTTGAGAACTGGGAGAATAATATCAATTTTTACACAGTTTGTAACAACTTCTGGTTAATATTTTAAAGTTACACGGTTTAGGGGCCCCTGGGTATCTCAATTGGTTAAGCATCTGACATCTCGACTTCGGCTCCGTCATGATCTCGCCGTTGGTGAGACTGAGCCCCGCATTGAGCTCTGCACGGTCAGCACAGAACCTGCTTTGGATTCTCTCTCTCCCTCTCTCTCTCTACCCCACCCCTGATCATGCTCTCTCTCCAAATAAATAAATAAACTTAAAAAAAATAAAATAAAAGTTATACAGTTTGCACCTGTTTGCTTACAATTGCCTATTACAACCTAATGTAAATATTTGGTGCTGATTATCTGTACTTCCAACTGAACAATGGAAAGTTGCTTCTTTTTAACTACAGTCCTAACATTATTAAGAATGTAAATTACCTGGAGAGTTTTATAATGTGAAGTCTTTATGTATTTTTCTAGCTTTATTTTATTTGAAGGCTTTTAAAGATAGTAAATTAAACACCTTCTCTATTAGAAATGTACATTATGCAGTTTTTAGTGAATATTGTTTTTCCCTTTGGTAGGTAAAATAAAAGTTTATCCATGTATCAGAGAGAAAAAGAGAAGTTATGCAATTCTAAATTATGGCTTTTCCCTCCCACCCTTCCTTTTTTCCTTCCTTCTTCTTTTAGTGGAGGGAAGTCCAGAGAATCTAAATCCATCATTTGAAAGCAGATATGGAATGTTGTGGTACAACTTGTTTCATCTCCTTGGTAGCACCATTCGTATAGATTTTTTTTCTGTTCCAGTTTGTGTAGGAGGGGTCATGCCTATCAATCCACCTCTCATCTATGAGCACGTTCCAAAGTTCAGTTGTAAATGTATTGTGGAAATGCATTTTTCTACAGAAAGATGAAAATGTTGTAACCCCAAGGTCAGCTCAGTTATGATTCTATACTGGAGCTGAAACGTTTTTCACAAGAAATAAAAATAAAGTAGAAAATAATACTGTTACAATGCTAGTGGGTTTGATAAAGAGGAGAAATAACAGTGCATGAAAAAAATTTTATTGTGTGTTTATCTTGAATGCGGATAGAAAAAGACAAAGGCTGGCATGCTCATGGGAGTAGGGTTATGCTGTGCACAGAGAGGGGGGCTAGTGAAAGCATACTGAACGCCTAGGGAAGTGATGGGGTGATGGCAGGTGATGAGTAGATATGCAAGGTTAGTGTGAAACCCACTTCTGTTTCCTGCTCTGAGATATCGCCCCCTTGTGAGCATCTGTGCCTGCCGATCTCTCACAGGTTTCCCCTGTGAGCTGAAATGTTGGTCTCACTTTATGTCTGTGTCTTAATGGATCTCCCATTTCCAAATCTGTTGGGAGATAGGTGAAAGTAGATCGAGATTCCCAGATCATAGCCTCCATCATGTCGCTACTTGGGGTCTAACTTCAGCCAAATATTAATCTCCATTTTATACCACCTCCTCTAATCCCTCCTGTCTTCTGGGTCCCCTAGCCTGCATCAAAATCAACCTGAATGGATAACTAAAACACAGTTTGCTGGGCTACCCCCTCAAGGTTTCTGATTAAGCACACTTGGTATGGGACCCAAGAATTTACATTTCAAAAGTCCCCAGGTGATACTGAGGCTCTGGTCCTGGGGCCACACTTGGCTGTAGGTCAAGATTGTGAGCAGCAGTCTGTCTGGCTTTAAGCTTTAGCCTTCTCTACCTTGTCACAATCAGGTATCTCTAGGGCTCTGCCCAGCTCCTGTCTGGTGCTCTGGAGGTTGAAGTTCATTTCCTTACAAGTCTCAAAGATACTTTTCCAGACTAAAGACTATGGAACCCCATTCTGACAGTTCTCCGCCCTGGAGACCTCTGTGGTTCTGGGGCTTGGCAGTCTCCTCTCTTCACCCCATTTCCTTGTGTTCTTTTCAGTTGCCTGAAACATACTTAGCCCCTCAGCAAATCCATTCCCTGAAGCTCAGTGTTTCCCCTCCTCCTCTGAGTAGCACCAAGTCGTAATTCATTGTCTTTGCTGTGGGTGTCCAATCCTGAAAGCCAATTTTTGTAGCATCCAATAGCTTTTGGTAGATTTCTGTTCCCTGCCTCAAAGTGCAAAGTGGCTTCCGAGGATCCGGTCCCACAACTTTGGGCGCCTGGTCTGTGAGTTTGGCTTCTTCCCAGGTACTAACTCAGATGTTGACCTTTTTGCTAGGGAAACACAGTTTGCTATTAGTTGTTACAAATTTCTAGATAATTAAGCCATGGGACCAGAACTACATTCATACTAAGATCTGATTTGATAATACACAGGAAATTGTGATGGTTTTTCAGAATTGCAGTTTCAAGCCCGCAGCAGCCTTGGAGTAAAGCCAAAGTCTCTAACATTTCTTTTGTTTGGTCCCTGCCAACCACCTTAGCTTACAACAAAGCCTTCCTCTTGGTTGGTTTCTTTTCCCTTCAGCTGGCTCTTAAGACCTCAGGGAATATCAGAATATAGGATGGAAGGAACCAGGAAAGCTTGGACTGTTTGTTCTATAAGCAAAAAATAACATTTTCTGTACCCTTAAAAATAATTAAAATGATAAACTGTTAGGTACAATCTACCACAATTAAAAAAATACATCTACTATTCTAAGTTACTAAAAGTTTGAGGTTTATTTGTACAGCATCTTAATGTTACCCTGATTAATTCTTATCTTCCTAAATTTGTTCTCATTTAGGTTTCCTTTTCCTGGAACCTTGTTTCATGTCACACACAGAGAAGCAATACTCAAATCCCTTTTCTCTTTTCACACTGGCCCTTTGTCGTTGGCAAGTCTTTCTGTGCCTGGACTCCCTTAATACTCCTTTAAAGACCTTTCTAGTGGGGCACCTGGATGCCTCAGTTGGTCAAGCATCCTACCCTTGGTTTCAGTTAGGTCATGATGTCATAGTTCATGTGTTCAAGACTCATGTTAGGCTCTATGCTGACAGTGCAGGCCCTGCTTGAGATTCTCTCTGTCCCTGTCTCTCTGCCCCTTCCCTGCTTGCACACGCTCTCTCTCTTTCTCTCTCTCTCTCACAAAATAAATAAAATTTAAAAAATAAAAAAGACCTTTCTAGAAAGGTTATTATTATTATAGAGTAGTGGTTAAGTTCACAGACCCCAATGACAGGTTTCCTGGGTTTTAATCTCACCTCTTCCCTTCATGAGCTATGGAAGGTTGGGCAAGTTACTTAGCCTCTGTGTGTATCAATTGTCTTAACTGAAAAATAGGAGGATAGTATCACTTCCCTCCAGAGGTTCTGTGAGGATTCTATGAGTCAAAAGATGTAGAGTACACACACCTGGCTAAAGGACGCATCACTGTTGCACTGTTGATAGTGTCCCTCACAGCCGCTTTAGTCACACATGCGTGAATCTTGGGTAAACAATTTAAATTTGAGCTGAGCTTCTTCCTGCAAAATAGTAAAATGTCGTATTAATAACAGATGTGACTTACAGTCTGAGAGAAAGGGCATATCCTTACATCTTGAGGAGTTCAACTCCGAAAGTACTTGAGTTATATATCAAGCAATGTGCTAGGCCATTTCACATGTATTTTGCTATTAGTTATTATGAAATTCTATGTAATTAAATCAGGAGATCAGAAATATATTCACAATAAATTCTACCTGGGTAATATATGGGAAATTTTGATATAATATTAACCATTATTATAAATACCATACTGTATTATATATTTACCTCCACAGTGTAAGAGTTATTTTTTTAGAATGTTATTTGCCCTTTAGAATTTTTATTAATAAGAAAAAAGCAAATACATAAAACCAGGTCAACGAAAAGTTATATATATTCTAGAAACACCAGAAGAGAATGACCTTAAAAAGGGAGATTTTGCAATTCTCAAGTGTCATCTTTACCACCCACTAAGATATGGAAGATACATAATCTGGTACTATGTAAAACAAGCCCTGTCATATAAGTTGTAAAAAAATATATAGGTTCTATTAATATGAAAAAAATGAAAGGTTCTTTTTAAAGTTATGGGCTGATACAATTTTGTATTTAAAAAGAATGTCGTGTTAGTTATCATTCAACTTACATGGATCATTATTTTCCCAGATGTGTGGGCATGTATCTGAAACCAGTTTAATGAAAATTTAAGTCATTGGTTTATTTTCTATGACATTGTCCACTCGTCGAATGTATGTAAAGACCCAGATTTCCATATGCCAAAACATGCTCTTTTGTAAAATCTAAATTTAAATAAGCTTGCAAAATACCATAACCCTAGCTTGCCTGTAATTCGAATAGTTGAAATTACAGCTGAAGATGTTGATAGACACATATATAGTATAAGATCATCTGGTTTACCATGAGAATCAATGAGGGGATGTAGTTGATTTGCTGAATTCTAAGAATCACATAGATTACTCACGTTTCTTTAAAAAGAGCTTTAAAAGTGAACAGATATTAATTCACTTATGGCTAGTGAAAAAATAATATATATTAATATAATATGAATATGATAATATAAATATATAGTCTAAATTATTTTAAATTATAAATAATCTCACCTTAATAAAATTATGGAAAATGTATATGGGAGTGTTTTTTTTTTTTTTGAAACAAAAGGGATTTGAGGAAACTTAATGGAAACTTTGCTCTCCGACACTATCATTTAGAAATTATTTTTCAAGGACAGTAAATTTTAATTGTATTGCTAATTAAATATCTTTCACCCTTCTAATAATAAAATTCTACTCATAGGTGACTGTGGAAACTAAACTTTCTCTTGTACACTTTGCTGATGAAAAATAATAAGATAAAAATAAAGTCAGACTCTTTTTAAAATTTGAG
The DNA here is from genome assembly GCA_030068075.1 of Paguma larvata. Taxonomy (NCBI): domain Eukaryota; kingdom Metazoa; phylum Chordata; class Mammalia; order Carnivora; family Viverridae; genus Paguma; species Paguma larvata. The sequence goes on along the minus strand of CM057826.1, from coordinate 94,592,045 downwards.
TCTTTAATTTATTATTTTATTGTTTCGGGCATGTATTTTTCCCCTTCCTTCTCAGTTCCGCATTGCCGCTCATAAAATCCCAAATCTTATTCAAGGCCTATCTCAAATAGTCCTCCCTCCTGAGACGCCTGGTTTTATTTTTTGTTTTAATATAATTTCTTGTGATCTCTCCTCACCTCAGGCACTCTGTAAGCTTAACTCACATTGTGTTTTGCTACGTGTGTGCTGCATATGGCTGGGTCAGGGATTGCTTTCTGTGTCACCTGTGGGACCAAGCGCTGGCCTATAAGCAGCGGGCCCTAAATAAACGTTTGCTGAATTAGAAATGCTCAGTACTTCTGGTTTCCCCAGTCCTTTATACAATAATTTGTGTTTGCTGTTGACCCAAACCTCTTTGCTCACTTTAGAAGGCCTGCAAAATCCCTTCAGAACAAAGCTCAGCCTGCGGCATGACTCAGCAATACCAGGTCTGTGTGTGTTCCCTGCTCTGGTAGCTTCTACGGAATGGAAGGAAGTTTGTTTCAGCCACACCAGGGGGCAGTGTGACACACTTCTGCATGGCCATCAAGGCAGGTAAGGGAGGAAAAACAACGCAGTGAGTCTGCAAAGAAAACATTTGCAAAATAATTTAGCACAAACAGGATAAACGAACTTAATTTTCTGTAGCTTAATCAGACATCCCAAGACTGGAATGATTTATATCATTGCTGCTAGCAGGGAAAAGTGAAAAATAGTTTTATTATTTGTGCTGTCAATAAGTACACAGAGAAAAATACGTATGTATCTGGCCAGACAAGAGTCGATCTTTGCTTTTATATAAAGGACTAGAAATGATCATATTAAACTTAATGTTGTTATACTCTTCTGTAAATATGAGACCAGGTACAAAAGTCACAATTATTATTTGGAATTCAAATGGTCGGAAGATCTTACCTGTCAGTTAAGAGGTTAATCTGATTCTCAATGAACAGTATTTTTGGAGTTACAAAATCGTTGAATTTGGGAGCAAGTGAACGATTTGTGCAATTTTGTTTCCGTGCATATAAATATCCTTATTGCCTCAAAGTATGGATTCCAGCGAAGTCCCACTGAATTTGAAATATGGCAAAACGAGGGACAATCGCATTATTCCAGAATCAGTACCATACTCCTCTATGAAGTAGCACACTGTGTGGTACTTGTGTCATCACTTCCACTTTTCAGTTGATGAATATTTCTTGGAACTGTAAGAGAGGGAAGCACTTACTAATAAAGAGATATCTCTCCTTTAGGCCTTATTGTGGACATTTGTCATTGTGGGCACTTCTGATTGCCCAGCACACTTTGAACACTCTTCTAATGTTTGCAAAACATCCTGTTTTATGAGTCCCCCCTTCCCTAGGTTGAAGCTGGAAACTGACTTTCCCAGATTCCCTTGCAGCAAGGGTACAGGTGTGTGGTCTGGATTCCATCAATCAGGTGCACTTGCATGTGACTTTAATTGGGAAGTGAGCAATGGGAGAAAGGAGGCGTGCAGATTTCGTTATTTGGCAAGCGCGGCGACAAAAGCGTTGGGCTTTTTAGGGGCACTGCTGCCAGAGTTTTGGCGTCCAGTCCTGAGCATCACGCAGCATGAGCTGGGCGGCGTCCATGCAAGCCACGGTGGAGGGGCCGGCCGGTGACAGCAGGGGTGTTTGAGCTGTAGTGGCTCCTGCAGAGTGCTGGACCTTATTCCTGCGGCTCAGCAGCCAAGGCTGGTCTCAAGCCCTCTCAGCTTCTGTGAACTACTTACTAGCCTTTAATTAATTCTTTTCCCACTTAAGCCAGCCAAGGTAGATTTTGTTGTTTGCCACTTAAGACCCTGATAGAAACAAGGAATGGGAGGACATACTCTTTTTCTTTCTCTTTTTTAAGACAAGCATTTTGGGATAACTTGTACAGATTGTATTGTGTTATGAATCTAGGGAAATTTTTCTTATGAAAACAAGAAAGAAAGACAGAAAGAATACAATATACTACTTATAATCTGGACCTGATTAAAGAGCCAATAAATGAGTTAAAGCAACTGCAACTGAGTAAAAATAAAGTCTTTTTAATATTTACATCTACCAAGTGTCACGCTTTCTATAAATAAAGAAGAGTAACTTTAATGTTCAGAACTAGGAATTTGAATGCCATATCAGGAAACAGATTTGATATCAAAGAGTAATTTAGCAAAGTACCAATCTTTAGAAAAGCTGAATAGAAAACTCTTTTTTTTGTCTGATTAGTACCCCATTTCCCTTCAAGTTACAGAATCTCTCTTTATTCTCAGGAACCCTTGAGAGGATTAAAAGTAATCGTTGAGAAGAGTGGGGCAGCAGGTTATGACATGATAAAATTTTTACAACTTATCCCCAAATTTATGAACCAGGAAGCAGGCTCTTACCACACACTGAATCTGCCGACACCTTGATCTTAGACTTCCAGCCACCAGACGTGTGAGAAATAAATGTTTACTGTTGAAGTCATTGTATTTTTGTTTATTGTATTTTTGCTGTAGTAGCCCTAATGGACTAAACATTCCCCCAGCCCTCACCTTCACCTCAGTGAAACACTGGTCTGATTTTTTTAAATCGCTGGAGATACATTTTGACTTATTCTGGAAGTTCACGTAAGTGGAATCATAGCGTGTGCACCTTCCCCCTGGCCACTCTTACCCAGGGTAATGTTTGTGAAGTTCATCTGTGTTATTGTCTTTATCTGTATAACTTGTTCCTTTTTATTGCTAAATACTATTCCATCATATCAATGTACAATGATGTGTCTACCCATAGACACTTGGGCTGTTTCCAGTTTGGGCAGTTATTGACATTCATATATGTATTTTTATGGGCGTATGTTTTCCTTCTCTTGGGTAAATACCTAAAACTGTAGTTGCTGCTGTGCATTAACTGTTTTTACATATTGTTGGATTTAATTTGCTGACTTTTTTAAGGGATTTGGTCTCTATATTCATAAGGTCAAGGGAAGTCATAATAACTACCATTCAAAGAGGGAAACCTTCAGTCCTTTGCTGGGAGGCTGAGGCAAACTAACCCTTTGGCTCTTTACCGGTGTTGGAGCCATCATAGCAACAGTCTCTTAATCCTAAACAATGGGCATTGGAACCAGAATACATGTAAACCACCACAGAAAGAGAGGCGTAATATGGCCATGGCAATGAGAAGTAACGTGGAAATTCAGAGGCCACAAGTCTCCAACCTCATAACTAAGTAAACTTGCTCTATATTCTTTCCAATTTCTGCTTTTGAAGGGTCTATGTACATATATTCTTAGGCAACCAATCCTTAAGTTGATGATCTTTTGGTGGAAAGACAATCAGAGATTCCCTAGAGAGAAACTGTACATTTTTAGGAGGCCACTGGTTATAACTTAAACTGTCATCATGAGACAGACCATTTTCAGCTGTGGCAGTGTAGCACTGTACCCCTGTATCCAAAGGTGGGCTCAGAGAAGGTATAGTCACTCTGAATCCATGGACTTACAGCTATTGACTCTGGATCAAATGTCCTCTTTGTTGTTTCTTTTTTTTTTTTTTTTTTTAATATTTTTAATGTTTATTTATTTTTGAGAGAGAGAGACTGCAAGCAGGGGAGAGGCATAGAGAGAGGGGGACACAGAATCCAAAGCAGGCTCCAGGCTCTGAGTTGTCAGCACAGAGCCTGATGTGGGGCTCAACCCCACAAACCGCAATATCATGATCTGAGCCAAAAGTCGGTCACTTAACTGACTGAGCCACCCAGGCACCCTATCAAATGTCCTCTTTCTTAAGTGTGAGGTGGCTTGGGAGTGTTACTGCTTTGAAAATTGTCAGGATTCCTAAAAGTAAAGGTTACTTATTCCATAGTAAATAATTTTATTTGCAAGTTAAGATTTATAATAAATTTACTGCAACTTCTCTTTCCTGCATACTTCTTAAATACCTGACTGAATCTTTGGCATGTACTGAAGCAATCCGTAGATTTTTATGAAAGCGATCGATAATCCAGAATGTTTCATCACAAAATTAGGAGTTATGTAAAGATAATTGAGGTAAAACACAAAGAACACATTGTTCTCGACTCATATCGGTTCCTCCCCGACAATGAATTTTCATGAGTTTCTTGGACTATTAAGGAAAATTGATGCTTTAAAGTCTATGATTATTTGTGACAGGAGTACAATACTTGTAGGCTTTTGTTTGTATATTTATATTTATACCGAATATCTATGACCAACTGTGAATAAAATACCTTCTGTTTTTAAATTGCTCATTTGTGTAGTACTTGCCAAACATCGCTTGAACGAATACTTATTATATGTGAAACTTGAGTGCTTTATGACTTAGCTTTAAAATATTTAATTAAGAAATGAAGGGGGAAGCATCTTAGAGCACAATATAAATAGCTTATATGACTTTGTGGGGAAGGATCTATTAGAGTAATTTTTCTGAACACCTAAAGCTAATACCTTCAAGAGCTGCCTTTTTTCTTTTAACCAATTAAATAATATTCTTTCAAAATGCATAGCTTGATTTCCTGCCATCTTAAGCAGAACAAATAGAAGGTAGTCTACCCCTTCCCCAGGTGATAATTATGCACGTCAGTTCACCATGGTCTGTTGTCCTTGAGGCTTATTGAAGTGCTTAGACCAAAGGAGGGGATCAGAAACTGAAGCAGCATAGCAGTCCATGGCCATATAGTAAATGATGGGGCCATCTATTAAATGTGCCTCCTCTCTCCTCCTGTTCCCTTCTCCCTTACGCATTGGCTTCCAATCTATTCATTGAAACTCAAAGATTGAGGGAACCAGATCACCTTGGTTATTCATACACTAAGTTTATTTTATATTCTTTCACACTTGTATAGAGGAGGGCCCGAGGCAACTCTAAAAGCTTTCGCAGAGGTGTCAAGTACATATATTCATAAGCTTTTTCTTCTCATTTTCATTCCATAGGTCTTCCAGTTTAATAAAGTTAGCCGAAGAGTGAGTGCTGGAGACGTGACACATGACTACACTAAAGTCTGTGTAATTCATAGGCTTCCAGTTACAAGGTAAATGTTCTGGGGATCTAATGCACAGCATGGTGACTATAGTTAATAACTACTGTTTTATAGATTTGAAATTTGCTACAAGAGTAGATCCCACCCCCACCCCCGCCACACGGTAACTATGTGAGGTGATGGATGTATTAACCGCTTTGATTGTGGTAATCATTTCACAATGTATACATATATTAAGTCATCACGTTGTATACATCACATATATACAATTCATATTTGTCAGTTATATCTCAGTAAACCTGGGGGGGGGGGCAGAAAGTCCTGTGTATTTTTAAAGTTTAAGAAAAGCATGGATGCCCACCCAGACATGGCTTTTTACATTTTTTTCTAATTGCATCTTTCCTTAGAAGCAGGTCCTGGGACAAAGATTCAAGTAAGAGTAGTTCATTTGACGGACAAAAGAAACACAGGTGGTGGGGGCTTGAGGGAAGGCAGTGAATGCTGCACAAAGAGTGTATGATGCAGCCTGGTTCCCCTGCGGGCAACTGGAGCTTCACGGGCTGTGCACTGGGCAGACAGCAGAGGGCGCGCTGCAAAGTCACCGCGACCACCCTCTGCAGCCAGCGTGTCCACAGGGGAGTGTTCATGTGTCCAAGCCCTGCACCTGCCAGAGACACCACCAAAGAGGGCCCTCAGGTTAAGAGGTGCAGGTCCAGGTGAGATGGAAGTAAGGCATGGCAAAAGATAAACTGACACACACTAGACACTTTGAGAGTTCATTTGAGCATAAATCAACAGGAATTGGGCAGTGCCAACCCAAAAGTAGCCAGGAGCTAGAAAGAGACTTCTATAGAGAAAAGGCAGGAGCAAGGTAAGGAAACTGTTTATTGGCTGTAGCTTAAAGCCTAGTTGACTGTTTGTGATTAGTTGTTCTTAGGTTTCAATATTGTCACCTTCAGGCATTTACAAACTTAGATTTTGGTTGTCTTAGGAAGGCCACCACAGCATTGAAGCCACCTCAGTCTCATGGCCCCCATGTTTAACTTAACAGGCTGCTTGCCCTGAAGGGGCCATGGAGGGAGGGCGGGAGGTACAGGTGCGGCATCAGTAGTGTCCACTGTAGCTGGAGACCTTGACATGAGAATGGCTCCTGTGATTTGTAGACTTGTGTTTTGAGAACAAATTGGCCACCTAAATAAAAGGGCAAACCGAGGGAAGCTCAGATGACCAGAAACAGCTTATTCTGGTGCAATTTGGGAAGCACAAACTTGTAGCAAGCTACAGGTGAGTCCCTTGAGGGTTTGCAGGGGCAAGGTGTTCAGGGCAGGAGGAGTCTGGTTGGTAAGCTCACTGGCTTGAAGACAAGGAGAGATTCTTGATGGCTATTCATTGCTCACAAGATACATTTCAGTCTTGTATAAATTAGGCATTTATTGGAAATCAGTCTCTCAGTTCTTCGAGTTTCAATTTCCCAAAGGCACATATATGACAGTCTCCATTTCATTTCCTGCAGTTCCATCTTAGATTGAAATACTTTCACAAAACTATGAGATGGTTGTGAGTTTCCTTTAACTATACTAGTTTCTGGAGACATTGGTCTATAATGTTTTTGGAAGGAAAACTCAATTCCTATTAAGTAGGTCCACACTGCCTGTCTTTTTTGCTTGATTTCCTGAATAAGTTATCCAGCAAATTGTCTAACTCAGCCCTCAATTTTTATAATAACCTAACTACTGCCAATTTGAATTTCTTCTGTCTTGAATAGTCAGCTGTAGTGAGATGAGTGAGAGGCGATTGATTTTCTAGTGGCAGTTTACTCCACTCCCTCAAATCGGGCAGTTTTTAAAATTACAGAGTAATGATTCTGAAAAATATTATGTCAAGCACTGCTTATTTATGAAAACTTTATATTTGTAAGATGCTCAGCTATGGAGCAGTGAGTACCAATAAACAGGGATTCTGTATGTTGTAGCAGAAAGCTCTTTTTATTGGTATCATTTTTGTGTGTGGATCCATTTCTCTTCACCTCCATTTGGGCCTGGGGGTGTGTCTGTAATGAGGTCTCACACATACCCTTACATGGTTGGCATATGTGTTGATGTTATATGTCTACTTGACTGAGCCAAGAGGTGCCCAGATTAAACATTACTTCTAGGTGTGTCTCTGAGGGTGTTTCTGGATGAGATTAGCATTTGAAACCATACACCCAAATCAAGTAGATCACCCTCCCAAACATGGGTGGGCCTCGTCCAATCCATTGAAGGCCTGAGTGGAACAAAAATCAGAGGAAAGGAGGATTCGTTCCCTTGTTGTTTGCTTGCTTGAGCCAGGACATCAGGCTTCTGCCACTAGATTGGGATTTACACTATCAACTTCCATGGTTCTTAGATCTCTGAATGCAGGCTGGAACAACACCATCAGCTTTCCTGGGTCTCCATCTTATAGACAGTAGATCATGAGACTTCTCAGCCACCATAGACATGTGAGTTAATTCCTCATAATGAATCTCCACATATATATTTTATAATTTATATAATATTCTAGTGGTTCTATTTCTCTGGAGAACCCTGACTAAGGCAGCATGTGACTAGGGCTGGCCAGTCTTAGTACAGTATTTGGTTGAGCGCACAGAGGTAGAAACACGATCCAATCACGGCCAACCTATGTGTGTGTTGCATGGGGACATGGATATTATGGATACTGGGAGAATGAAATTCTCTTTCTGTCTCATTTGCTAATCTGATAGTATAAGACTACTAATGGTTGTGGTCATTTTATTGGTCCCTTAGCTAGAGAGGGATTCCATGCAGAATGAAGCCAAGTAGAGGGAACTAGTGGAGACAAAAAGTCCTGGAGACTTTATTCCCTATAACTGGTCGTTCTTGAGCTCAACGTCAGGGCCTTCTGTGTTTTGTTTGTTTGTTTGTTTGTTTGTTTTAAGTAAAGTTAGTTAACATACAGTGTAGTCATGGCTTCAGGAGTAGAATCCAGTTATTCGTCACTTACATACAACGCCCAGTGCTCATCCCAACAAGTGCCCTCCTTAATGCCCACCATCATTTAGGCCGTCCCCCCTGCCCACTTCCCCTCCAGCAACCCTCAGTTTTCCATATTTCAGGGTCTCTTATGGTTTGCCTCCCTCTCTGTTTTTATCTCATTTTTCCTTCCCTTCCCTATGTTCATCTGTTGTGTTTCTTAAATTCCACTTATGAATGAAATCTTATGATATTTGTCTTTCTCTGACAAATTATTTTATTATCTCTAACATTATTTCTCTGACAAATTATTTCACTTAGCAGAATTCACTCTAGCTCCATCCATGTTGTTGCAATGGCAAAATTTCATTACTTTTTTATCACTGAGTAGTAGACCATCATATATATATGCCACGTCTTATTTATCCATTCATCAGTCGATGGACATTTGGGCCCTTTCCATACTTTGGCTATTGTCAGTAGCGCTGCTATAAACATTGGAGTGCATGTGCCCCTTTAAATCAGGCCTTTTATATCTTTGGAGTAAATACCTAGTAGTGCCATTGCTGGATCATAGAATAGTTCTGTTTTTAATTTTTTGAGGAAACTCCACATACTGTTTTCCAGAGTGGCTGCACCCGTTTGCATTCCCATCAACAGTACAATAGAGTTCCCCTTTTTGTACATCCTCCTCGACATCTGTTGTTTCTTGTGTTGTTAATCTTAGCATTCTGACAGGTGTGAGGTGATATCTCATTGTGGTTTTGGTTTATATTTCCCTGATGATGAGTGATGTTGAGCATCTTTTCAGGGTCTGTTAACCATCTGGATGTCTTCTTTGGAAAAGTGCTTATTCTTCCCTTCTGCCCATTTCTTCACTGGATTATTTGTTTTTTTTGGGTGTTGAGTTTGATAAGTTATTTATAGACTTGGGATCCTAACCCTTTATCTGATATGTCATTTGCAAATATCTTCTCCCATTCTGTCGGTTGCCTTTTAGTTTTTCTGATTGTTTCCTTTGCATTGCAGAAGCTTTTTATCTTGATGAGGTCCCAATAGTTCATTTTTGCTTTTACTTCCCTTGCCTTCTGAGACATGTCTAGTAAGAAGTTGCTGCAGCTGAGGTTAAAGAGGTTCTTGCCTGTGTTCTCCTCTAGGATTTTGATGCTTTCCTGTCTTTTGTCTATTTTGAATTTATTTTTGTGTACGGTGTAAGAAAGTGATCCAGTTTCATTTTTCTGCATGTTGCTGTTCAGTTTTCCCAGCACCATTTGCTGAAAGACTGTCTTTTTTCCATTGGATATTCTTTCCTGCTTTGTCGAAGATTAGTTGGCCATACATTTGTGGGTCCATTTCCGGGTTTTCTATTCTATCCTATTGATCTCTGTATCTGTTTTTGTGTTAGTACCATATTATCTTAATGATTACAGCTTCGTAATGTAGCTTAAAGTCTGGAATTGTGATGCCTCCAGATTTGGTTTTCTTTTTCAATATTACTTTGGCTTTTCAAGGTCTTTTCTCATTCCATACAAATTTTAGCATTGTTTGCTCTCTGTGGGGAATCCTGGTGTTGTTTTATTAGGGGTTGTATTGAATGTGTAAATTGCTTTGGGTAGTATCAGCATTTTAATAATATTTGTTCTTCCAATCAATGAGCATGGAGTGTTTTTCCATCTCTTTATTTCTTCTTCAATTTCTTTCATAAGCTTTCTATAGTTTTCAGCATACAGATCTTTTATCTTTTTGGTTAGGCTTATTCCTGGATATTTTGTGGTTTTTGGTGCGATTATAAATGGGATTGATTCCTTGATGTCTTTTTCTGTTGCTTCATTATTGGCGTATAGAAATGCAATCAATTTCTGTACATTGATTCTATATCCTGTGACTGCTGAATTCATGGATCAGTTCTCGCAGTTTTTTGGTGGAGTCTTTCAGGTTTTCCATGTAGAATATTATGTCATCTGTGCAGAGTGAAAGTTTGACTTCTTCTTTGCCAATTTGGATGGCTTTTATTTTGTTTTGTTCTCTGATTTTTGAGGGTAGGACTTCCAACACTATGTTGAACATCAGTGGTGAGAGTGGACATCTCTGTCGTGTTCCTGACTTTAATGGGGAAAGCTCTCAGTTTTTCCCCATTGAGGAGGATATTAGCTATGGGCGATGTTGAGATATGTTCTTTCTATCCCTACTTTCTCGAGGGTTTTTGTCAAGAAAGGATACCGTCTTTGTCAATGCTTTTTCTGTGTTTATTGAAAGGATCACATGGTTCTTATCCTTTATTTTATTAATGTGATGTATCACATTGATTGATTAGTGAATATTGAACCAACCCTGCAGCCCAGGAATAAATCCCACTTGATCATGGTGAATAATTCTTTTAATGTCCTGTTGAATTCGATTTGTTAGTATTTTGATGAGAATTTTTGCATCCAATTTCATCAAGGATATTGGCCTGTAGTTCTCCTTTTTACTGCGGTCTTTGTCTGGTTGCGGAATCAAGGTAATGCTGGCTTCATAGAGTGAGTTGGAAGCTTTCTTTCCACTTCTATTTTTTGGAATAGTTTGAGAAGAATAGGTATTAATTGTTCTTTAAATGTCTGATAGAAATCCCTTGGGAAGCCAGTTGGCCCAGGACTCTTATTTGTTGGGAGATTTTTGATAACTGATTCAGTTTCTTTGCTGGATGTGGACTGTTCAAATTTTCTATTTCTCCCTGTTTGAGTTTTGGTAGTGTGTGAGTATCTAGGAATTTGTTCATTTCTTCCAGATTGTCCAGTTTGTTGGCATATAATTTTTCATAGTACATAGTATTCTCTAGTAATTGATTGTATTTCTGTAATGTTGATTGTGATATCTCCTCTTTCGTTCATAATTTTATGTATTTGGGTCCTCTCTCTTTTCTTTTTGAGATGTCTGGCTAGGTACTTGTCAATTTTGTTTATTCTTTCAAAAAACTAGCTTCTTTTTTTTCTATGTTGGTTACTTCTCCTCTAATCTTTATCATTCCCCTTCTTTTTCTGGCTTCAGGCATTATTTGCTGCTTTTTTTTCCACTCTTTTAGGAGTAAGTTTAGGTTGTGTATTGAGGCCTTTCTTGCTTCTTGAGATAGGCTTGAATTAAAATGTACTTTCCTCTTAGAATTTTCTGCTGCGTCCCAAAGGTTTTGGACTGTTGTGTTTTCTTTTCTCTTACTTTCATGTATTTTTTTATTTCTTCTTTAATTTCTGTCTAACCCATTAATTCTTTAGTAGAATGTTATTTAACTTACATGTATTTGAAAGATTTCCAAATATTTTCTTGTGGTAGATTTCAAGTTTTATAGTGTTATAATCTGAAAATATGCATGGTATGATCTCAATCTTTTTGTACCTGTCGAAGACTGATTTGTGACCCAGTTTGTGATCTATTCTGGAGAATGTTTCATGTGCAGTTGAGAATAATGTGTATTTTGCTGTTTTAGGATAAAATGTTCTAAATATAGCTGTTAGGTATATAGTCCAATGTGTCATTCAAAGCTATTATTTCCTTGTTGAATTTATGTTTAGATGATGTTTCCTTTGCTGTAAGTGGGGTATTAAAGTCTCCTACTATTATGGTATTATTATCAATGAGTTTCTTTATGTTTGTGATCAAATGATTTATATATTTGGGTTCTTCTAAGTTGGGTGCATAAATATTTACAATTGTTAGATCTTCTTGGTAGGTATGATATAATGCCCTTCTTTATCTCTTGTTACTGTCTTTATTTTAAAATCTAGTTTGTCTAATTTGAGTATGGCTCCTCTGGCTCTCTTTTGACCTCCACTAGCATGATAATATGGTCTTCCATGCCCTCATTTTCAATCTGCAGGTATCCTGAGGTCTAAAATGAGTCTCCTGTAGGCAGCTTATAGATGAATCTTTTTTTTTTTTTTAATCCATTCTGATACCCTATGTCTTTTGACTGCAGCATTTAGTATATTTACATTCAGAGTGATTATTGAAAGATATGAATTTGCTGCCATTGTGTTAGCTGTAGATTTGGTTAGAACCAGATTTCTGGTGATGTTCTCTGGTTCTCTGCTGCTTTGATCTTCTTTCTTCTTTCTTCTTCTTCCTCCTCCTCTTCTTCTTCTTCTCCTTCTCCTCCTCCTCCTCCTCCTCCTCCTCCTCCTTCTTCTTCTTCTTCTTCTTCTTCTTCCCCCTCCTCCTCCTCCTCCTTCTCCTCCTTCTCCTCCTCTTCTTCTTCCCCCTCCTTCTCCTCCTCCTCCTCCTCCCCTTCTTCTTCTTCTTCTTCTCTCATAGAGTTTCCCTTAAAATTTCTTGCAGGGCTGGTTTAGTAGTCCAAAAATCCTTTAGTTTTTGTTTCTCTGGGAAAGTTTTAGCTCTCTTTCTATTCTAAATGACAAGCTTGCTGGATAAAGGATTCTTGGCTGTATACTTCTTCTATTCAGCATATTGAATATTTCCTGCCACTCCCTTCTGGCCTGCCAAGTTTCAGTGAACAGGTCTGCTACTACCCTTACATATCTACTTTTGTAGATTAAGGACCTCTGGTCCCTGGCTGCTTGAATTCTCTTTTTATCTTTGTATTTTGCAAGTTTTACTGTGACATGTTATGGCGTTGACTTGTTTTTGTTGTTTTTGAAGGGAATTCTCTGTGCCTCTTGGATTTGGATGTCTGTTTTCTTCCCCAGATTAGGTAAGTTCTCAGCTATAATTTGTTCAAATAAACCTTCCACCCCTTTTTCTCACTCTTCTTCTTCTGGAACTCCTATGATATGAATATTGTTTTATTTCATGGAATCTCTTAGTTCTCTAAGTCTCCTCTCATGATCTAGTAACTTTTGTTAGCTTCATCATTCTCCAAAATTTTATCTATTTCACCTATTTCCTGCTCTGTTTCTTCAGTCCTCACTGTCATTGTATCTAGTGTATTTTGCATCTCATTTATAGCATTTTAAAATTTATTCTGACTGTTCTTAGGTCTTTAATCCCTGCAACAAGGGTTTCTCTGGTGTCTTCTATGCTTCTATGCTTTCTTCAATCCCAGCTAGTAGTCACATGACTGTTGTTCCAAATTCTTTTTCAAATATATTCCTTATATCTGTTTTGAGCAGATATAATCCCTGGCTGTAATTTCTTCTTGACCTTTTCTTTGGAGAGAATTCCTCCGTCATGTCACACATTTCCAAAACCTCAGAGTTTCAGCTCCAAAAGCTGTTTGCAAAAAAAGAACTGGTGCACTCGTTACTTCTCGTTCCCAAGTCTGTGGTCCAGAGAGGTTTACCTCTGTGCTAACTTGATACTATACTTTCTCACCTCCTCTCTTTCTCTCCCTGTTATCTCTCCACAGAAGCGGGTTCCTCCCCCTCTTTTTTCTCCCCCAGTTCACATCATGCACCTCATACCTGCCAAGCTATCTCCCTCCATCTGTGGAGACCCTTCTTTTACTCCATAGATCTATTTCCTGGGTGTCCCCAGTAATCTGAACTTCACATAGCTGTGTTTGAGGAATGAGGAAAGCCCAGGGTCTCCTACTTCTCTGCCATCTTAACTCTGGGCCTTCTGTTTTTCTGTGAGCTATGTCCTCTTCCTCTTCTCTCTCTTCCTCTTCAGCTTAGTTTAACATAGGTTTCTAGCACCTGCTGTAGAAAGAGTTCTGACTAAAACACATACTCAGAACTGGCAAGAAAATGAAAATGAAAATGAGTAAAATGCATCAGGAAAAATTTTTGAGAAATTAGCTTGATGATTAGAAATCTCCCAAAATACAATACAAACTGATCTAATATCGATTAACAAAATGTTGTTTGAAACCAGAATTTGTGTGAAATTATGACACAAGTTTTCAATGGCTCTTGCATCACAACACCCCTCAGGAAAAAAGATGGCTAATATTTATATTTACTTACAGAAGAGAAAATTGCTCCTGAATATTTTCTTCTCCTGCCTGGCATCCAGTTCCAATAAGTTTGTGAAAGCTGGTGAGTAAATATATATATCCTTTTATAATTCAGTTCTTATGTGCAACTTTATTTCCTGGGGTAAGGGATTAGAGTGTGAACTGAATCCCAAACACGAAAAGCATTTTTTTTTATGAGCAGCATTTACACCATCCAGTAAATCAAATAGTACTTGTAATTCCTTTGAGAATTTGTAGGAAAACCATGAAATTTCAGTTGATGTCTGGCCTTGGAAACCTCAAAGATTCATTATGGGATGGTCAGTCTTGTGGCAAATCTTTCTTCTCTCCTAGTCACCAAGACCTCTCATTGCCACCAAGCAATGATCTCAGCTACAGTCACCTTACATCAAAAGCAACCCATAGTTGTACAGCAAAAATGAATAGTTTATAATTATTATGAGGCCTCTTCATGCAGAAGTTCAGAGCTATGTGAGTTCTGCGCATGTAACATGTTCATGGAAGCAGCTAGAGTTGTGAAAAGCAAGGAGGGTCACAAAGTGATTGAGACCAATCATCTCTTCTCAAAATTTTTTTCAGACCAGCTTAAACTCTTGAAAATTATTGAAAAATTTGAAAAAAGCTTTTGTTTATTTGGGTTACGTCTCTTTACCTTGGCCATATTAGAAGTTAGATCAGGAAAATATAAGTATTGGGAAGCTTACATGCATGTGGTACTGGTTATGAGTTTCCAATATTCTAATTTATTTTGAAACGTTAGACTTTGTCATCGGCAACAATTACTGTGTTCTTTTCCTTAAAGTAACTAGAATGTGAAGTGATGATGTCCACTAATACCCAAATCTGAATACCCAAAGTTTGCCAGTGTTTTTTCAAGACAACATGGTGTTCTATCAAAAAAGTGTCTACTTCAGGAGAGGGTGGCTCAGTCAGTTAAGTATCTGACTTTGGCTCTCGTCATGGTCTCGAAGCTCATGGATTCGAGCCCCGAGTCTGGCTCTGTGCTGACAGCTCAGAGCCTGGAGCCTGCTTCAGATTGTGTGTCTCCCTCTCTCTCTGCCCCTCCCCCACTCATGCTGTCTCTGTTTTTCTCTCTCTCAAAAATAAATAAACCTTAAAAAAATTTTTTTAAAGTGTCTAGTTCAGCCCAAACCTTAAATACTCACACACATCGTCTTCCTCGAACCAGCCATTGCACTTTGGTACACAGCAGAAGTGTTTTATGAGTACTTCTCGTTTCATAACATAGAATATTAAAAAAGAATGTACTCAGGAGTTGAGAACTAACAATTTTTAGTGCTTTGTCAGGGTGTTCTGATGTGAAACTGGGTTATTTTTTAACTGCAAGCCCATGGCAGTGAAGAATACGATGACTAACAGAATAGATTGGCACCACTGCTTTGATTTGTCCTAAGGCGCCAGCAGTTTTACCCACAGTGCTTTCGTTCCATCCACACAAAGGTCAATCCAGTGGAAAATGCACTTATCATCTTAATATTATTATGAAAATAGGTTTGACCTTGTGGATTCCTTGAGAGGAATTGGGAACTGCCAAAGGAAAGCAGACCATACTTTGAGAAACACTGATCTAAGAAATGCTATTATTCTATCACCTAAAAAAAAAAAAAAAAAAAAAAAAAAGCCTTCTTGAGTGCCTCTTATCGCCAGGCATTTCTGAGTGTATGGGATGTGTCGGTGAACAAAACAAGAGCTCTGTCTGCATGGAGGCTGTTTTCTAGCAGGGGTGGTGATGGACAGTAAGACAATAGATATTATGAATAGATAAATTAGGAGATATATTAGATGATAAGTGCTGTGGGAATATACATAAGTACAGCAAGGTAAGGGCATTCGGGAATGCACAAGGTGTCCAGTAGCAGGTGGAGATTTTAGTCTGATGAGGATAGACCTCATTGCCAAAGTGATAAAGACAAAGCTTATTTTATTTTATTTTATTTTTACATTTTAACCCTAATATAGTTAACATACATGAGGATATTAATTTCAGGTGTACGATATAGTGATTCAGCAATTCTATATATCACTCAGTGCTCATCACAAGTGCACTTCTATTTCACCCATCCCCCCACCCACCTCCCCTCTGGTAACCATCAGTTTTGTTCTATATAGTTAAGAGTCTGTTTCTTTTTGTCTCTTTTTCTATCTCCTTTTTTTTCGTTGCTCATTTGCTTCTTAAATTCCACATACGAGTAAAATCATATGGTATTTGTCTTTCTTTGACTGACTTACCTTACTTAGCTTAATATTCTCTAGCTCCATCCATGTCATTGCAAATGGCAAGATTTCATTCTCTTTTATGGCTGAATAATATTCCATTGTGTGTCTACACCACATCTTCTTTTTTTAATGTTTATTTCTTTATTTTGAGAGAGAAAGAGAGAGCACGGAGAAGGGGCAGAGAGAGAGGAGAGAGAGAATCCCAAGTAGACTCATGGCTAGCTGGTAAAGGAGCATTTCAAACAAGGGAACGGCCATGTAAAGATAGGAGTGTGCTCGACGCGGTCATAATAGCACAAGGAAGCCAATGAGGAGGGAGTGGAGGCATTGAATGGTGAAGTTTTGGGATATGTGGTCAGAGAGGGAAGGAACAGCAAAGGCATGATTCTTAATATAAAAATTAAATACATTGGACTTCATCAAAATTGAAAGTTTTGCTCTGTGAAAGACACCATCCAGGGAATAAAAATAAAGTGATAGTATGGGAAAATTATTTGGAAATTACATACCACATAGGATATATATGTATACACACACACACACGCAATTTAAACTTAACAATAGGAAAAAACAGCAAGGAAACAAAGAAGTTTGAAAATGAGAAGAAGATTTGAAGAGATAGAAGTTTGAAAATGAGAAGATTTGAACAGATACTCCCATGAAAATGGCAAATAAGCACATGGTAAGATGCTTAACGTCATTCACCATTAGGGAAATGCAACTTAAAGCCACCAACGCAGCTCTTAGGATGCCTAAAATAAAAAATACAGACAACAGTGAAGCACCTGGGTCTCATACATTGTTGGCAGGAATACAAGATGGCATGGTTACTGTGGAGAACACTTTGGTTTCTTATGAAGTTAAGTATCCACTTAACCCAGGAGGTAGGTAACTTTCTTAGGAAGTTAAGTATCCATGTAACCTGGGAATCCCACACCTAGATATTTGTCCTACAGAAATGAAAACTTCTATTGATTGAAAACCTGTACATGAATATCCATAACAATTTTATTTGTAATAGGCAAGAATTGGAAATATTCCAAATGTCTTTTCCTCCAACAAGTGAATGGAGAAACAAACTGTAGCATTTCTATATAAGTGAGTGCTGCTCCACGAAAAACAAAACAAAACAACAACAACAAAAAAACGCATGTGACAACTTGGAGGGATAGCGTCAAGGGTATTACATTATGCTAAGTGAAACAGCCAATCTCAAAAGGTTACACGTCATATGATTCCATTTATATAATATTCTTGATATGATAAAATTATAGCAAGGGGAACAAATCCATGGTGGTCAGGGGTTAGGGATGGAATGAGGAGGACGTGCCTATACATGGGTAGCGTGAGGGAATTTCCTTGGGGTAATGGAACAGCTCTATATACTGATTGTGTCTACTCCTGGTTACAAAATCTAAACATGTGCTAATATCTCACAGAACAACATACCAAAGAGGAAGAAGCATGCGTGTAAAAACTGGTGAAATACAAGTAAGGTCTGTACTTACTTACTTGTATTTAATAGTATCGCACTGATCGTAATTCCCTGGTTGTTATAATTGTACTCTGGTTATGTAAGATGTTATTTTGGGGGAGAAGCTGGGAAGGGGTTCTCAGGAGCTCTATACTATTTTTGCAAATTCTCTTTGAGCCTAAAATTACTTTAAATGAAAAGAAAAAAGATAGCATTTCCCTTAGCTGGGATGAAAAAGCTGCAGATAGAGCAGATTTTAGAGGAGATGAATTCAGTTGTGGATATCCTAAATTGGAGATATCTATTTTACACACTTATGTATACAAGTCTGGAGTTTGGGAGAGGAATCTGAATAAGATATACATTCGGGAAATGAATTTAAAGCCAGGAGACTGGATAAGCTCATCTAGGGCAGGAATATAAATCAAGAAGAAAAGTGAAGGCAGGAGGGAGCCTTGGGGTACTCTACCATCAGACAGCTTGAGAAAGTACAGAGAACTCTGAAGTTATACTTTCAAGTTTAGTATTTCCCTTTTATTGAAAACTCTGTGGTGTGCACGGTTCTCTCTCTGTCTCTCTCTCTCCTCCCTCTCTCTCTCTCTCTCTCTCTGTGTGTGTGTGTGTGTGTGTGTGTGTGTGTGTGTATGAGTGTGTGTGTGACTTGATAGAGTTCTGTTCCAACCAGTAGATAGGTTTACTGGTAGATTAGAATCTCTTTCAGTTATTATGGTATTTCTCTATTCCTCTACTTTATCAATTCCAGTAAAGTTTTACAGTATATCAGTAGGAATGCGCCTCCCTTTCCCTCAATTATTGAACTCTGGTCAATGATTTTACAACCTCTCCTCCTAATGCCTGCTACCTCAGGGATCCTGTATGGTAACCTCAGTGCTTTGGGAGAAATGAACATGCGTTCAATTAAAAGTGGATGGAGCATCTGTTTTGAGACTACTTTCCTTAATGGAGAAATAAAGACACATTTAAGAGAAATTTTCTCATTATCTTCTTATTTTGTTTTCCTGAAATCATGGCTCTTTTATGGTCAGTCTCTACTCTCGCCATTTTTGTCTTCAACCAAATGTTTTATCTCCTTTGCCGCTATCTTCCCATTATCATTGCTATGAAAAAATTAATTCACTTAGTTAACTGAGATTAGCTTCGTATTTAGGCAAATCATTATAATTACTTTATAAGTTTAGGAATGCAGCTTTGTTAGAAGGAAATTATAATCCCTAATGCATATGTTAGAAGACAAGAAAAGGTGAAGATCAATGATCTAAACATCCATCTCAGAAAGTTGGAAGAAGGGCACCAAAGTAAACTCAAAGGAAAAAGAAAGATATAATAAAGTTAAAGGCAGAAATTAATGGAATAGAGCAAACATACAGTAGAAAAGATCGGCATAAATGGAAGTTGGTCTGTGCCAAAAAGATTGGCCAAGAAAAAAAGAGAGAAGCTACAAATTACGGATATCGGGAATTAAAAATGGGACATCACTTTGGATCCTATAGACACGAAAAATATATAAGAGAGTATTGTAAAAATTCATTCCAGTGAATTAAAAAATAAATGAAATAATTTAATTCATAGTAAACACAGTGTACCAAACTGACATCTGTTTCTAACGTAAGTAGAAACAGAAAATCTGAACAATTCTTTTGCAAATTGCCTGTTTGTACTCTTTGCTCATATTTCTATTGAGTTTTTTGTCTTTTGTAAAAAGATCGATTGATAGAATTTCCTTAAGTGCTAAGGCATTACCGTTATTAATATTGGGTTATTAATTGGAAATATTTCCCCTAGTGTTTTTACTTTCACATTTTATTCATAAAATATGGAAATTTATACTATACAGTTAAGTTTGTTGAACTTTTTCATTATAATTTCTTTTGCTTCTATGCTCAGTCTATCTTTACATAGTTTCTTCTAGTTTATGATATTGATATGTATTTATTTTTAAATCAATTCTTTAAAACTTGTGCAATTTAGTATGATGTGTGACACAAAGCAAGGGAGTTTTTTCCCCCTAAACTAGTCAATTTTCTTAGTGTCATTTAAAATATAACCATTGATTTTTCCACTGGTTTGTGATGCTTCTTTGACCAAATATTAAAAATTTGTGGGGACGCCTGGGTGGCTCAGTTGGTTAAGCGTCGACTTCCGCTCAGGTCATGATCTCATGGTTTGTGGGTTCGAGCCCTGCATCAGGCTCCGTGCTGATGACTCAGAGCCCAGAGCCTGCTTTGGATTCTGTGTCTCCCTCTCGGTCCCTTCCTCTACTCATGCTCTGTGTCTCTCTATCTCTCAAAAAATGAATAAACATTAAAAAAGTTTAAAAAAAATTTGTGTATACTAGGGTCTGTTTCTTTGAAAATTTCTCTCTTCATTCTTCTTTGGCATTCCTCTTTGAAATTTTGACTTTTCCTTTACACCTTCTTTCAGAAGAAATTCAGAATAATTTACCATGTTAAAAAAAATTCCAGGGAATTTCCATAGGTGTTTCATTAAAGCTAAATTGTAACAGCTATCGTATATCAAAGTAGTTAGTGGCACCTGGGTGGCTCAGTCGGTTAAGCGTCCGACTTCGGCTCAGGTCATGATCTCGTGGTTCGTGGGTTCGAGCCCCGCGTTGGGCTCTGTGCAGACAGCTCAGAGTCTGGAGCCTGCTTCAGATTCTCTGTCTCCCTGTCTCTCTGCCCCTCCTCCGCTCATACGCTGTCTCTCTCTCTCTCTCTCTGAAAAATAAACATTAAAAATTTTTTTTTAAAAACAAAGTGGTTAAAGTACATATATTGTAACCTGAGATTTTATCTATAAAATGGGATAATGATACTTACTAGATTGTTTGGAAAGATGAAATAAAGTGAAAACAGGAAAAACAGTAAAATGCCTTGAACAGTCCTTGACATATAGTAGGTGCTCATTAATTAAAATAACTAAGAATTACTAACTCCCATTATTCTATGTCTCTTGATAAATGATGCCATTTATTACCATTAGTAGTATTTGATGTTTCCATTCTTATATGTAGAATTTCTCTCCTTTTATGTAAATCTTTTATATCTTTCAACAAAATTCTAATTATTTTTCATATCAATCACACTCTTTTAGGTTAGTTTTATTCTTAGGTATTTTATAGTTTATACTCTTATTTTGCATAGACTTGGTTTTTTCTTATTATATCTTATTGGTATTTATCCTGTATAGGCAACACTTTGAAAGTGTATGTATATTTATTTTATTTAAATTTATCAGATTATTTCCAAAATAAAAACAATTTTTTGAGGGTTTTTCTGTTGATTTGCATGTGGGCTACAACTAATGATGGTCTTGTGTCCTTATTACCAGTAGTTAAAGTGCTATTTTTGTTCTCAATTCTTTCCTTTAAAAAAATTTTTTTAATGTTTATTCTTGAGAGAGACAGAGAGAGAGGGAGACATAGAATCTGAAGCAGGCTTCAGGCTCTGAGCTGTCAGCTGTCAGAGGCCAACGTGGGGCTAAAACCCACGAACCGTGAGATCATGACCTGAGACGAAGTCGGACACTTACCTGACTGAGCTACCCAGGTACCCCAATTTCTTTCCTTTTTTAATTGAGTTCAACAGAAGAATGCTAGTAGTATATTTTCTTGTTTTGATATTTATTTAGAATGAGAATGCCTCTATTTTCTTGCTCTAACTTATTTTGTTGGCTGTTGAGAGTAGATTCCTCTTATGTTAAGAAAGCTTTCTTTTCTTCCTAGTGGACCAGGTATGACTCTCAGGCGTGAGAGAAAAGTAACTGAAGTAAATTTGTATTCTGAGGCTTCGTTCCACCAGAGGGCAAGACCTTAATGTCATCTAACTGGTGTCATTTCTGTCCTTTTCCAAGGGATTTACATTGCGCCAGGGTGCATGGGGTGGCCGTCGGGGAGAGAGAAGCCATCTTATTCCAGTCAGCTTTGAGGCAGAAGCAGCAAAGGTTGGGGTTTTCTTTCTCTTTTCTCTCTGAGATTGCACTGGGATGTGGTAAAATCAAAGAGTGTTCATAGAAGTTCTGCTTGCCCTGAGCTCCCCGGTCTTGCCTTGACAGCTTGTCCTCCTATCATAACGTTCATAACTCGGTAGCTGTGGAGTGAAGTCAAAAGCGAGGCGTGGAATGAGGCGTGGTGGGAACAAGGAGGTGGGTGAGGGTCCAGGCAGCAGTGGGAACAAAGAACAAAGGGAGAGGGAAGGATGGAACAAAGGAACATTCCAGTAGCAAGTAGAAAGAATAGGTCTGGGTTAGCATAAGTTGGCTGCTCTTACATCTAAGCAAATTTGCCAGCTATTTCTACTGAGGGGCTTCCTGCATTTTGATTAGAAATCATGAAAAAGAAAGTAGGCATAACACAATACCCAATATTTTGATATACAAACACGCACATGTCTTATATTCTGTACTTAAGCATATATAGAGCTTTCATACAAAGGGCAGAAAATTGAGACAGTTAAAAACAAGCATGCAAAGAAGATGTTGACCTGTGGCTCTGATTGTGATACAACACAGCTTAGGAGATCAGAGAAAAATGTTGTACTCCGCCACAGTGTGTTTAAACAAGAGAATGTTTTGATTTCCTTGGGAAGACAAGTCTGCATCACGTTCTTCCTGTACTTTGAAGAATGCAGCAGGCAGGACAGCTAGTTCTCAGGTAACCGTGATCAGCACTGCAGGCTTCGTTTTCCAGATCACAGGCTGCCATGTAGTTCTTAAGCTGCCTTTGGTGCTGTTATTTTTTTACTCTCTCTCTCTGATTCACTCTGAGTCATGGGGTGCGCACTCTCATTGCAATGAGGTGCACTGCAGAGAGGGCTCGCCTGCTCGTTCTGCCCCAGTAAACGCCTGCTTGAGTCTTTCTATCAGAAATGGTTGGGAGAGTTACAACACGGGGGGTGGGGGGCGGGAAGAAAATGGGAGTGTGAGGGTTCTGCCTGGGAGGATTTGAATGAAGAGAAATGGGAATAACAAAGAGCCTTTTCTGGGTTTTTCCTAGGAACAAATTAATGGACTAATGTGCCTGATGGGTAGCTGTATTTCTCTGTTCATGATTCTCAAGCACCCAAGGTGCTGTATCAATAATAGCATTCTCTCCTGATGAAAGGTTCCACTGTAGCAAGTCTGGTGCCAGTCAGAGCTGAGGGATGGGAGACCACCTCAGTGGCAGAACAGCAGTATGAAATGGCAAGTCTCCTTGGTCGTTAGTCTTCCCCAAATACATTTCCTTATAATCTCTCAGTAGGGAATTGAAGGATATCATCCCAGCCCCACTAGAGGGACATGATTTTCCAGGCCGTGAGAGGCTTGTGTTCACTAAGAGTCTGCTGAAGCTGAGCATGGCTTGAAACATTTAATCTCAGCAAAGTGGCCCTGTACTCCATGAGAGTTTCTTCCAAGGAGATAGGACAAAGGCATTACCCCTTGAGGATATTAAAAGCTAGAATACAATGGAAGTGTGGTGTGTTTCTCTCCTTCCCTCCTTTCTGTTCTTGTTAAAATTATTTCAAATAGAACTACGTTAAATTTAGAAGATGGAGACAATGAATCAAAAACCCACTCTTTGGCCTCTCTTTTGCCTCAAAACATGAAAATCCAATGGATTTGCTGTAGTCACTGCTTCCATTCACCAGAGACAAGAACCGTAACACCAGTAATATGATAGAAGAATGCAATTTGTTGCATTAGTGGCAAGCAACTGGAACAAAATGTTAGTAGTTGAGACACCATTCTCTGTGTGATTGTCTGTGTGCTTTCTATCAAGAAAAAATACTCATAATGGAAGCACAGGAGGGACAACCATCTTTTCATTGGCATAAGAACCTTCACTTGAGAGTCCTATGGTTATAAGTTATAGAAAAGCAAATTTGCCTCTGAAACGGTATAGCTTGCAGTGAAATTAATTTTCAGCACTTCTTCTGAATTCAGCTCACATAGCCTTCTCGTAGGCTATAAGGAGGTTCAAGCTGTTCTAAAATAGTCATCACGATCCATTACACTTTGTTCCCTGTAGCTTTTGTTCCCAGTTGCATGTGATACTGTAATTGTGAGAGAAAATTTAAAATACATGCTGACTTTACATATGGGAGGACTATAGTTTAACTTGTTCAAAGCATTCTCAAATATACCATCTAGAATCTAGTATGAACAACCCAGGGCGAAGATAACATTTTGAAAGACAATATATCAAATTAATATTCCTTTTGAGTTACCAGAAATACCTTAGGAGAAAAATACTTCTTTGTGGCTTGGTTTATGTGGGAAACAGAAAATTCCAGCCAATAATTTAAGCCCCAAAGGTTTACTGCAAATGCCCGTATCACTGAAACAAAAGCATTTTGCCTTTTGAAAACTTAAAAAATTTTTTCTCTTATTTTTAATTGGAGATTGTATAGATCCCATTTCTAATTAACAATGAAGGTATCATATATAATATTTTAAATTATATTTGAATGCAATTACTTCCTTTTGGGATGTTGCAGACCTGTTTTTGAAAGGATCAGGAAACAAGAAAGAGAAAACACGAACTTTCATACTAGTTTATCACTTCAAACTCTAGGGAAAACTCAACATTTTCTCCTAAGAACCAGGAGAAACTAGGTTTCGGTCTTCTTTGAAACCCCTCACTCTGTCCTTTTCTGTGCTGTTACCAAGTTCCACTAACTCCTCTCTCATGAAGCTGCTCTCTTCCCTAGCATCTCAGAATCTTATGAATTTGAAGGAGGCTACGGTAATCCAGTTTTTTCAGAACTTTTAAAGTAACATAAACTTTTCTGCAAATGATACCTAGAAGCTCTCATATTACTCCTGCTGCTACTCTTGCTACGACTACTACTACTGTTACCAACACTAGTACTATTACTACTAGATCTGATTGACTGGAGCAAGAATGGAAGGGAGGAGGGTATTAGTTCTCTGTCCTTTGGGTCTATTCTTGCTGGAGTGCTTTTGCCTTCAGAGATGCTTTCTTTAGTCCCAAGGGATCCTCAGAGGGGAAGGAACAAAGGTTAAGTGTCTTGTCCAAGATCATTAAGCCAGTTCGTGCTGAGCTGGGACTAGAAGTCAAGTTAAAGTTTAGTGCCCTTTGGTTACATTACCCCTACCATCACTGTTGCCACCTGATACGTGCCTTATTGCAGTTATGTTCTTAGTAATCTTTCTTCTCTCCTCTTTTACTCCCCCATTTCCATAATGTATTTTGTGTTCTTCGTATCTTTCCCTTGTGCAACAGCCTCTCCATTACCTATAAAATTAAGCCTCAGTCTTTATGGCTTCCTTTCAGGCTCTTTACAATCTGAGTTTTTTTCTTACATTGTTCCCCAGTTCCAAGCCACTGTGCCACCTTAGTTGCCTTCTTTTCTGATCCCTGAATCACCTCTGAGTCTTTCCTTATACTCTTCCTCCAACTGGAATGTTGGCTTTCCATCTCTGCTATCCTCCAAGGCAAGATCCTTGAAACGTGTTCCGACTACACGAGTTCACAGTTTCCCCTTTTGTCTTTTGAAGAACTGTATTCTGTACCTTATTATTATTATTTTTAGCTTTTAAATGTCATATTGGTAAGAATATGCATTGTGTCATCAGTAAAAATATAAGTTTTTCTGGGACATAGACCATGGCTTATTTTGTACATAATACTGACACCATACCGTGTGAAAACACAGTATTCTCTGTATTTTGTGAGTGAATTAAGTTGGACTGGGGTAATGAAAAACTATCCCTGCTCTTGCTCCACACAAGGATCCACTGCAGCATTGTGCATGTAGCTGATGATGGTCACTCCAGCTAACTCTCATCTATTTTCCTTTCCCACCATAAAAAACTAGATCTAAGATTTTCTATTTGATCATGTTCTGTAACTATGCTATCAGCCGAATCATTAAACAATTCTAATCAAATATAAACAGATGCCAATAACAATTATGTAAATGTTTTATTGCAAATATATATTTCTACAAGTTTTCAATAAATGGCATACACTTGCATAATACTATGAATATAATTCATTTTCAGATTAAGAAGAATCACACCAAATGCCATATCTGCTCCTGGAGTAGATGCTGTCTATGTGTCTCTCATATCCAGATGACAAACGCAGGCAGGACTCCTTGCCTTATCTGTCTATACATTTACAATGGGAATTCACATGGCAGGGTTATTTGAAATGAAAATGGAGTTGGAATTCTGTTTGGTTATTGGTTTGACAACAAGAGATAATGTTGCTAATTAGGTTACATGATGTGTGTTTTCAATATACTTTTGTTAATACCTTTTTATTATTTTTTTAATGTTTACTTATTTATTTTGAAAGAGAGAGTGGCGGAGGGGCCAAAAGAGAGGGAGAGAGAGAATCCCAAGCAGGCTCTGTGCTGTCAGCGCAGATCCTGATATGGGGCTCGATCCCACAGAACCATGAAATCATGATCTCATGCTTAACTGACTGAGCCAACCCCAGTGTCCCTATTAATACCTTTTTTAAAAAAACCTACAAGCTATAGATTTAACTCAATTTATTGAAAGTCTGTTAACATTATTGGATATAATTAACCATATATTAGTTTTCCCAACTTGATATGAATATATTGTGCTAAAAAAGATGTCTCTTAATGAAAGAGTAAGAGGTATAACTAATAGCTTTTTGATCAGTTTTGTCAAAGCCTTTTTTTTTTTTTTTTTTTGAGAGACAGGGAGGGAGAGAGAGAGCAAGCAGTGTGAGTGCGGGGAAAAGGGGCAGAAGGAGAGAGAGAGAATCTCAAGCAGGCTCCATGTTCAGCATGGAACCCAATGTGGGGCTCGATCCCATGACCCTTGGATCATGACCTGAGCTGAAAGTTGTTTACTCGACTGAGCCACCCAGGCGCCCCATTGGCAGCGCCTTTTTGATATATTCCCAGAAATCGAGAAATTGATATCTCTAATGATGGGTAACAAATCTCTTCACAATTCAGGATGATTTCCATTTCTTTGCTTTCAACAAAATTGGGGAAGATCTAATTGAGCTGTCAGCTGATGGAACACAGAAATATTATCTGAAGATATGCCACTGTGTGGTTTTGGCATGTAAAGTGGAAGAAGTTCAAAGAGTGGGATGACATTTTATAGCAAATTATGTTCCAATACTATCTATTTATATATATGAATAAAGATTCTCAGAGTTCCCAAAAAACATACTAGAATTGGTACCAAATCCAATCTCATTATAGCAATAAATAATTATCCACCAAAACATGAAATGAAATGAAAAGTCCTCATCCATTCCATTAACAAAAGAATTTCTAATTTAAAAAATATGTTTAAAATTTACAATATATTTATGTTGCTTTTGATAAAATATGTATTAATAATAATTGTAGTAATGACTTAATCCAGAAGGAAAAATTTTACCTTGAAGGATGAAATGACATCAGTAAAAAATTTCAAGTATAAAAATATTTTATGTGAAGATCTTCTGTGGGGAAGGTGGAATGGAAATACGAGTTCACAGAGACAAAAGAATGATATAAAGTTCCTAAGTGTTGGAGATCAGCTTGTTCACATATATATATATATATAAATGCATTCAAAGAAAATACCAAAACTATTGATACCCAACACTATCCACTGCGGGGAGAAAACTATATATATATATATGAATTATTAATATCAATAGCTTTGGTATTATATATTTTTGGTAATATATATTTAGTAATATATATATATTTTCCCCCTGCAGTGGGTAGTTTATTGGGTATCAATAGCTTCGGTATTTTCTTTGAATACATTATTTCTTTATTTTAAGATGTCAATATTTATAATTTTCTAGAAATCAAATTCTTTGTAACTGTTTAAATTTAAAATAATTTAGATGTAAATTCATGTGTTGTGTGTGACTGGGTACATAGTTTCCCAACTTATTTTACAGGAATGCATAAACAGAAGCTTGGCAACTGATTCTGCCTGCCTCTCTAGCCTTAACTGATGCTTCGCACTCATTTGCTCTCTACTTCTAACATATACTGGTCCTTATTCAGTTCTCTAAATGCTCCCAGTTGCTTCCTGCCTAGGGATTTTCCCTCTTCCCTATCTACTCAGTGGCACCAATCTGCCCCCAGTACTAGCTCAGCCACCTTAACCACCCTTAACCTTTCTTCCTTCTGAACCAAGCTTCAGTGATCGGTCTTAGGGAAGCTTACCAAAGCTGATCAAATTTAGGTTCCCTAGAATCTCCCCTAGAATCTCCCCTGTCACCATTACACCTTGATCTTTTCCTGTGTATCTCTTATCACAGTTAATGATTTTAAAGTTGATTTAAATCCCATAAGGGTAGGAACTGACTGACTTACTCACTGCTGTATCCCCGAGAGAATCTAGCACAGAAGTGATGTGAAAGAAAAAATTATTTATAACCCTTGTTAAAGATGGTAAGGCAGACTTTATTCAGTACCAATGCAGTAGGTGTAGGGACCATTTGGGTAGAGTTTTGCAGTGGGGAAGAGAGATTGGATTCAACTTTGAATACCCCATGGGCAAGTGGGCATTTATAGCCAAGGAGTAGAGTGGAGATCAGTGCTTGGAAAATTACTTAGAGGAAACATCAGGGGTCAGAGGCATTTTGGCTAAACCAACCTAACAGCATTCTTACTGAAGAAGAATGACTGATGGGACATTGCCTGGAGGATGGAGAGGGATGATCAAATATCGAGGGTGGGAGGTTCTGGTTGAACTGACTCAGCAAGGTTCTTGCTAAGACTGGATTTTACAAGGAAGTGCACAGATGGGGTCTAGGAGGATATTCAGGAGCCTGGCTCACGTTTGGTCAAGCAAAGAATCCTTGTCAATGGGTGCATAGAAGTGACTCAATATTTATTGGATAGATGAATAAACAATACAGCTTATCCTTCATAGCTGTGTGTGGCCACAGGTACTTGCAGAGCATTGTTATTAATTTAAAAAGAATGGACTTCTTTGTTCATGAAACATCTCAAGGAAACCTTACTAATAGTTCTGGAATCGAATAAGATTATATACAGGAAAAGACTTTGGAGGAATTAAAGTCAGTATTAACATATTGGCTATTTAACATACACTCTCTGTATCAGGTGGGTTCTCTGGGAAACAGTCACCAAGATGGGCTTAGACGTGCAGAAGATTTGTTGAGGAAAATGGCCTGTGAAGGAGAGAGAGAACAGGAGGTGGGGAGAACTATGACCTATGAGGCAAGTTTGATTCCTGTGAAGGAGAGGGGGAAGGAAGGAGGATTTGGCAGGGAATCTCAAAATGCAGTGGAGTTCTAAGAATGTGTCAGCCTATCAGTGGAGAGTGCTCCATCCTAAGTCACTGTTACAGGACTCACATCCTGTAGTTATAGGATGTCTCACATCCACAGGGTGGATGGCACCAGCACCCCTGTCATGCACAGTTGAGTTTTGGGGCAGTCCGGAGGAAGCATGGCCTTGGTGCAGACATGATGATGAATCAGGAGGGATGCAGCTGGGGCTGTTGGTCCATTCTACTCCTGCCAACAGGGGATCTGAGCAGTGCATTCTCACGCCCCCTCCCCCCGACAGAAATTTGCAGGAGTGTTTTCTGTGGTATCATTTTCTAATTTGTCTATCAGATCATTCTATACAGGGCTGGGGGCATGGCTTACATTCTCTGATTTCCAGTTTGTAATTCATGGGTGTATTATCTTTGACAAAGGTTCAACTCGTTCAATTAATGCCCGTAAGTTTTCTGGCCTAACAGCTAGTTGCCATCACTTCCTCACCTAGTGCAAACAACATGGATCTCCCTTCTTTGTGGCCACAAGTCCTTTTATTACCTGGAACTGACAGGTTGGTTCTTGGTTATTCCAATGTTGGGTTAGAAAACAGTAAAACACTAATGAGGAATAAAGGCAGGCTTTTAGCAAACATACTTTTAAAAATAAGTGTATTTATTTATTTTGTGAGAAAGAGAGGAGGGAAGGGGTAGAGAGAGACAGAGAATCCCAGGCAGGTTCTGGCACTGTCACAGAGCCTGACGCAGGGCTCAAACTCACAAACTGTGAGATCATGACATGACCCAAAAATCAAGAGTTGGTTACTTAACTGACCAAGCCACCTAGGCGCCCCATAGCAAACAGACTTTCACTGTTGTAAAAGCTCTCTGTTAAACACTAATTTTTTTCACAAGTAACGGGAATTCAAAGGGTCAGAATATAGACACATTTAACTATGAAAGCTTCTCCAGTAGCTGATAACTTACCTGGAAGAGTTCCTCTTTGGAGAAGTATGGAGACACAGGGAATAATATCTTAGCTCTCAGAATGGTCAGAGAAGACCAGGTCCTGTCTTCTCCTTAGGGATTCATCTGTCCCGAGTAGTTTCAACTGAACCGTAGGTTCTATTTGTCTCTAGAGGAATTTCGTTAATGGTTCTGCTACTATCCAGTGTGAAGTCACCTTGGAATAACAGTTTTGAGTATGCTCACCATGGTGATGCCATATGGGTCAGTTTGTACTCTTGCCTGATCCAGACTTTGCAGACCTTGATATTAGGCTCAGCTCTGTAGTGTCTTTTGGAGATTCGTAATTATAAGTCAGTCATGTAGAGAACTAATAACAATCATATGAAGGCTTAATATTAAAATACTAGTGAGAGCCAAAAAGTTTCAAATTTGCACCCTGTCTTTTATCTGATGTTCCCTTCTTAGGGCAGTCTGGTTTTGAGTGGATATAGAATTGCATAGGAGTTTTGCTGGGTGTTTTTTTTTTTTCTTTCTACTCTCCCGATTTTTTACATTTAACTATGAAAGGCTTTCTGAAGTAGATTTAGTTAGGAAATATGAAAAATATACATTTTCCATATGTGGTAACTACCTATTTTCATTATCAAAGGAATAAAAGGGCAGGATCAGAAAAATAAGTGAAAAAGGAAACAAAACTTAAAAATACATACATATATAAATCTCTACGTTACCTTGCATACACTATGTGTTTTCAAAAAAATGTCTCTTGATTTATCTTTTTTTTATGTTGGTTTTTTTAATTTATTTTTTATTTTTTTATAATAGTTTATTTTCGTATTGGTTTACATATAACACCCAGTGTTCATCCCAACATGTGCCCTCTTTAATGTCCATCACCCCCTCTCCCCCCTCCCTCACCTCCCTCACCTCCCTCACCCTCAGATTGTTCTTAGTCTTTGAGAGTCTCTTATGTTTTATCTCCCTCTCTCTCTGTGTCTTTTTTTCCTTTCCCCTCTTCCCCTCCCCCTGGTTTTTGCTTAGTCTCACAAAGTCCACCTATTCGTGGAAACATATGGTATCTGTCTTTTTTGACTGACTTATTTCACTTAGCATAATACCCTCCAGTTCCATCCATGTTGCTACACATGACCAGATTTCATTTTTTCTCATTGCCATGTAGTAGTACATTGTATATATGTGCCACAACTTCTTTATCCATTCGTCAGTTGATGGGCACTTGGTCTGCTTCCATGATTTGGCTATTGTCGAAAGTGCTGCTATGAACATTGGGGTACACATGCCCCTATGCATTGGCAC
Organism: Paguma larvata; assembly: GCA_030068075.1. Taxonomy (NCBI): domain Eukaryota; kingdom Metazoa; phylum Chordata; class Mammalia; order Carnivora; family Viverridae; genus Paguma; species Paguma larvata. Next base: position 94,560,914 of record CM057826.1, on the reverse strand, counting down.
TCTTGTGTCTCTTGGGTAGATTCCTAGCAGTGCTATTGCTGGGTCATAGGGTAGCTCTATTTCCATTTTTTTGAGGAACTTTCACACCGTTTTCCAGAGTGGCTGCACCAGTTTGCATTCCCACCAACAGTGTAGGAGGGTGCCTGCTTCTCCACATCCCCGCCAGCATCTATAGTTTCTTGATTTATTCATTTTAGCCACTCGAACCGGTGTAAGGTGGTATCTCAGTGTGGTTTTGATTTGTGTTTCCTTGATGATGAGTGACATTGAGCATCGTTTCATGTGTCTGTTGGCCATCTGAATGTCCTCTTTGGAGAAGTGTCTATTCATATCTTCCACCCACTTTTTCACTGGATTATTTGTTTTTCGGGTGTGGAGTTTGGTAAGTTCTTTATAGATTTTAGATACTAATCCTTTATCTGATATGTCATTTGCGATTATCCTTTCCCATTCCGTCGGTTGTCTATTAGTTTTGTTGGTCGTTTCCTTTGCCGTGCAGAAGCTTTTTATCTTGATGAGGTCCCAATAGTTCATTTTTGCTTTAAATTCCCTCGCCTTTGGAGATGTGTCACATAGAAAATGAGCTGCGGCTCAGGTCAAAGAGGTTTTTCCCTGCTTTCTCCTCTAGGATTTTGATGGTTTCCTGTCTCACATTCAGATCCGTCATCCATTTAGAGTTTATTTTTGTGAGTGGTGTAAGGAAGTGGTCTAGTTTCATTCTTCTGCATGTTGCTGTCCAGTTCTCCCAGCACCATTTGTTAAAGAGGCTGTCTTTTTTCCATTGGATACTCTTTCCTGCTTTGTCAAAGATTAGATGGCCATATGCTTGTGGGTCCATCTCTGGGTTCTCTATTCTATTCCATTGGTCTATGTGTCTGTTCTTGTGCCAATACCATGCTGTCTTGATGACTACTGCTTTGTAGTAGAGGTTAAAATCTGGGATTGTGATGCCTCCCGCTTTGGTTTTATTCTTCAGAATTACTTTGGCTATTCGGGGTCTTTTGTGGTTCCATACAAATTTTGGGATTGTTTGCTCTAGCTTTGAGAAGAATGCTGGTGCAATTTTGATTGGGATTGCATTGAATGTGTAGATTGCTTTAGGTAGTATTGCCATTTTAACGATATTTATTCTTCTGATCCATGAGCATGGGATGTTTTTCCATTTCCTTGTGTCTTCCTCAATTTCCTTCATAAGTTTTTTATAGTTTTCCACGTAAAGTTCTTTTACATCTTTGGTTAGGTTTATTCCTAGGTATTTGGTGGTTTTTGGTGCAATTGTGAATGGGATTCGCTTCTTTATTTCTCTGTCTATTGCTTCATTGTTGGTGTAAAGGAAAGCAACCAATTTCTGTACGTTGATATTGTATCCTGCAACTTTGGCAAATTCGTGGATCAGTTCTAGTAGGCTTTTGGTGGATTCCTTTGGGTTTTCCCTGTAAAGTATCATGTCGTCTGCAAAAAGTGAAAGTTTGACTTCATCCTTGCCTATTCTGATGCCTTTTATTTTGCTTTCTTGTCTGATTGCTGATGCTAGGACCTCCAACACTATGTTAAATAGCAGTGGTGAGAGTGGACATCCCTGTCGTGTTCCTGATCTCAGGGGGAAGGCTCTCAGTTTTTCCCCATTGAGGATGATATTAGCTGTGGGCTTTTCATAAATGGCTTTTATGATGTCTAAGTATGTTCCTTCTATCCCGACTTTCTCGAGAGTTTTTATTAAGAAGGGATGCTGTATTTTCTCAAATGCTTTTTCTGCACCAATCGACAGGATCATATGGTTCTTATCTTTTCTTTTGTTAATGTGATGTATCACATTGATTGATTTACAAATGGTGAACCATCCCTGCAACCCAGGGATGAATCCTACTTGATCGTGGTGGATAATTCTTTTTATATGCTGTTGGATTCTATTTGCTAATATCTTGTTAAGAATTTTTGCATTCATGTTCATCAAGGGTATCGGCCTGTAGTTCTCTTTTTTTGCTGGGTCTTTATCTGGTTTGGGAATCAAAGTGATGCTGGCTTCATAGAATGAGTCCGGGAGTTTTCTTTCTGTCTAGATTTTTTGGAACGGCTTGAGGAGAATAAGTATTAACTCTGTTTTAAATGTCTGGTACAATTCCTCAGGAAAGCCATCTGGCCCTGGACTTTTATTTGCTGGGAGATTTTTGATAACTGATTCAATTTCTTCACTAGTTATGGGTCTGTTCAAGTTTTCTATTTCTTCCCGTTTGAGTTTTGGTAGCATATGGCTGTTTAGGAATTTGTCCATTTCTTCCAGGTTGTTGAATTTGATGGCATAGAGTTTTTCATAATATTCTCTGATGATTGCTTGTATTTCTGAGGGATTGGTTGTAATCACTCCATTTTCGTTCATGATTTTATTGATTTGGTTTCTCTCTCTTTTCTTTTTGAGGAGCCTGGCTAGAGGTTTATCAATTTTGTTGATTTTTTCAAAGAACCAGCTCTTGGTTTCATTGATCTGTTCCACTACTTTTTCTGTTTCCATATGATTAATTTGTGCCCTAATCTTTGTTATTTCTCTCTTTCTGCTAGGTTTGGGCTGTCTTAGCTGTTCTGCTTCTAGTTCCTGTAGGCATGCTGTTAGAATTTGTGTTAGGAATTTTTCTTGTTTCTTGAGATGGGCCTGGATTGCAATATATTTCCCTCTCAGGACTGCCTTTGCCGCATCCCAAAGTGTTTGGATCATCGTATTTTCATTTTCATTTGTTTCCATGTATTTTTTAATTTCTTCTCTGATTGCTTGGTTGACCCATTCGTCTTTTAGTAGGTTGTTCTTTAGCCTCCATGTTTGTGGGGGCTTCCCAGACTTTTTCCTGTGGTTGATTTCAAGTTTCAAAGCATTGTGGTCTGAAATTGTGCATGGTATGATCTCAATTTTTTTATACTTATTCAGCGCTTCCTTGTGCCCCAAAATGTGGTCTATCTTGGAAAATGTACCATTCGCATTTGAGAAGAATGTAAATTCCTTTGCTTCTGGATGAAGAGCCCTGAAGATATCTGTCAGGCCCATCTGTTCCAATGTGTCGTTCAGGTCCATTGTTTCTATGCTGATTCTCTGTTTAGTGGATCTATACAGCGCTGTGAGTGGGGTACTAAGGTCTCCTGCAGCTAGCACATTTTTATCAATAAGATGGCTTACTTTTGTAATTAGTTGCTTGACAAATTTGGGTGCCCCAGAATTCGGCATGTAGATATTTACAATTGTTAGCTCTTCCTGCTAGATAGTCCCTGTGATTATTATATAATGCCCTTCTTCATCTCTTATTACATCTTTTACTTTAAGGTCCAGTTTGTCCGATATAAGTGTGGCTACTACAGCTTTCTTCTGAGTTCCTGTGGCATGGTAGATAGTTCTCCATTCCCTCACTTTCAGTCTGAAGGTGTCTTCAGGTTTAATATGGGTCTCTTGAAGACAGCTGATAGATGGGTCTTGTTTTTTAATCCATTCTGTTACCCTGTGTCTTTTAATTGGAGCGTTTAGTCCGTTTATGTTCAGTGTTAATATTGAAAAATGTGGGTTTAGAGTCAAGGCATTGTCTGTACGTTTCATGTTTGTAAGGATGTCTCTGGTGCTCTGTGTTCCTTGCAACCTTTCCTTCATAGAGTTCCCCTCAGGATCTCTTGTAAGATTGGTTTATTTGTGATGTATTCCTTCAGTTTTTGTTTGTTTCGGAAGACCTTTATCTCTCCATCCATTTTGAATGACAGGCTGGCCAGGTAAAGGATTCTTGGCTGTATGTCCTTCCTGTTCATCACATTGAAGATTTCCTGCCATTCCTTTCTGGCTTGCCAAGTTTCTGTGGATAAGTCCGCTACTACCCTAATGTGTCTGCCTTTGTAAGTCAAGGCCCGTTTATCCCTAGCTGCTTTCAGGATTCTCTCTTTATCTTTGTATTTTCCCAGCTTCACTATGATGTGTCGTGCTGAGGATCTATTCGGGTTACATCTGAGGGGAGTTCTCTGTGCCTCTTGAACTTCAATGCCCATTTCCTTCTTCATGTTGGGGAAGTTCAGAGATGATTTATTCAAGTACCCCTTCGACTCCTTTCTCTCTCTCTTCTTCCTCTGGAATTCCTATAATACGGATGTTATTCCATTTGATTGCATCGCTCTGCTCTCGAATTCTCCTTTCCTGTTCCTGAATCAGTTTCTCTTTTTCTCTGCTTCCTCCTTTTCTGTAATTTTATCTTCTAATTCCCCTATTCTCTCTTTTGCCTCTTCAATCCATGCTGTGGCCGCCTCCAATTTGTTTTGCCCTTCATTTAAAGCGTTTTTTAATTCCTGTAGATCGTTTTTTTAGGACTTTGATCTCTGCCTCTAGGGTTCCCCCCCCCCCCCGCTTTCTTCTATGCTTTTTTCAAGCCCTGCGAGTATTTTTATGTTTATCATTCTGCATTCTTGTTCTGTTAAGTTGCTTATATCTGCTTTCATCATTTCTTGTGCTGTCACTATTTCCTGTACAGTCTTTTGAGGGGAATTCTTCCATTTGGTCATTTTGGCAATGTGTGTATTGGTTTATTTCCTATTTCTCCCTGGAAAGGAAAAGGGTCAGACCGACAAACAGGAAACAAAAACTCACAACCTTATTGACCAATAATACAGACAAACAAATCACAACATAAAAAAGATTAACAAATGACCCTCTGGAGGCATGCAACCTGATGTACCAGCTACAGGATAATGATGGGATGTGCGCTCTGCTGATGGCAGAGCATACATAGAGTAGTGACAGGTGTGGGAAGAAGAAGAAATTGAACTTTGACCAGGTAGAGAGATTAGAAGACTTGATCCAGCAAGAGAGAAATCAGAATAAGGAAGGATGCGAGAAAAGAGAAATGAAGTTAGATTTTGCCCAGATGCACTTTGTGGTCTGATTGTTCCATAGAGAGAGATAGGAAATTAAAGAGGGAGGTGTAGAACATGCATTGAGAGAGTAGGTTAAATGTCTGTTTAAGCAAGCCAAAACCCCCAGGTGACAGGTTTAGAGGTGGGGAGAGATAGGAAAGAGAAGAGGAAGAATATATCTAAAACTGAAGAATTGACCTAGAATTAATCCAGGCAATGCTGCAGTATTTGTGTCTCCACGGCTACCACTCCTGCAGAGGGGCGTCTTCCATATGAGGAGGGGCGTGGCCTGGTGTAGGCGGGTCCCACCTCCACCGCTGGGGGGTGGAGTTCAGGGTTTGGCTTTGTGGGAATGCGCGACCACAATGGCACCCTCCCAGCCCTGACAGTCTCTGATCACTCCTCAGTTTCCATCCTCAACTCTATCCAGGTTACCAGCACGGTTCAATATTCTGGGCTATCATGCCCCCAAGCTCATCTGAGTTCCTTTAACTCGCTCTAACCTCCACGCCTTATGTAAATTGAGTCTCTGACTCAGCACCAGTGAGACCACAATGGCGTCTCCCTAGCCTCTCTTCACAAACCTGGAGTCTCCAAACCCTCCTCTGTGTCTGTCCTCTACTTGGTCAGGGTACAGGGTGCAGCACGACCTGCTGGATGGTCACGAGACTCTGCACGCTCAGCCTTCCCCACCCAAATTGTGTCTCTGACTCAGCACTGATCCAGCGATGGCGCATGCCTCTCGGTGTCAGGGGCTGGGACAGCATCGCTGGCTCTGGAGTGAAGAAAGCTCCGCCAGATCCGCGGTGAGCAACGGACTCTCTCTCCAAAAAGCCTCGCGGGTAGGGACTGGATGATAAGCTCCCTCTCCGCCCAGGTTCAAGGTACTTTCCCCGCTGCTCTTTCTCTTACCCTTGTCTTTCGGAGGAAGGGGCCCAGGGCCCGGGGCCCACTCTCTGAGGTCTGCACCTCCGCGGCTCTCTTTCTTTCTCCCAGATTGCACTCACTCAGTCTCCCAGGATTCTCTGGATTTCACGTTCTCTTCCCTGTAGCCTCCAACTCCTCTTCCTTCAGATCTCTGCAATTGAGAGTTTCTTGGTCTCAGTCCCTCTCAGATTAAGAGTCACCGGTGAGCAGCGGTGGGTATTCCTACTTCTCTACCATGTTGGCCCCTTCCCAAAGATCAGCATTTATTTATTTTTGGGAGACATAGAGAGACAGAGTGTGAGTGGGGGTGGGGGAGAGAGGGTGACCCAGAATATGAAGCAGGCTCCAGGCTCTGGGCTGTCAGCACAGTGCCTGACATGGGGCTTGAACTCATGGACTGCAAGATCATGATCTGAAGTTGGAGGCTTAACCAACTGAGCCGCCCACGTGCCCCAGAATGTTTTTAAAAGACACATCACCTCTGTCACCCCATCATCAGGACTGTCACCACACCATCCCATCTCTCCCTCCTCCCCCTCCCATGTTTTACAAAGATGCTGATTTGCCCTTTAACTCTCTTGAGTGGTTAACTTCCAGTTCTTTTGGGTCTCAGCTGAAGTATTACTCCCTTACCAAAGCCCATTTCATTCAACCAGCATCTAGCACATTACCTGAAATGTGGTAGCATTTATTTAATTTATTTTATTCCTGTTTTTGCTGATGACTAATGCTTCAGCCAGTATCACTGTGCATATATCTCCATCCACATTTCAGCTTGTTTCCTCAGAATGCATACCTAGACATAACTAACTGGATTTAAAAGGTATGTACATTTAAGACTCTAAATATATATATTGCAAAAATAATATATATTTTGTAAAATTGCTTTCTAGAAATTGCTCAATTTCTACTTATATTTTTGGTTTGGTCTTTTTGCATCCTGATAAGGAAGGAATTAAATTTGGGAAGCATTGTTTTCAGGCTTCCCAAATTCAACACTTTTCTTTTGAATTGATTGAAAATGTATTTTCATCCCCTTTTTATTTTCCTCTGTTGCCGGGTTATGTAAAAAAATCTCATTTGAGTGAGCAGGCATTTTATTGTCATACAATTATTTATTATCTTACAGTTTTCTTACTCAGTATCCCATGATCTCTGTTCCAAAAGGCAATATATTATTTTTTGCTCAAACCGCAAATGATTCCCCTAAAGGTTTTTTTAATGCCTCAAATTGAGCTGTCATCTAGTTCAGTGATCCAACAAAGAGTGATAATACATTTTATATAAATAATTTAGGAAGATTCCTCCTGCCAAAACAAAAAATGCCTTTAAAAATAAACCAATATTAAGAGTAATAATTCAGAAAAGAATATTATAGCAAATCCACGAATGATATTTCATGTTTATCATAGGCTTTGTGCATGAAAGCCATACTATATATTGCAAGCAATAAGCTTTATTTTAATATCAGGTTCTTAATTCACAATATTATGCAGCAGCTGAGCAGACTAAGAGAACAAATGTTCTTTTACAGTAAATTTGGCAAAAACCAATCACCAAACAGGTAGATTGTTTTCCTCAACCGGCTAGTATATGAGCAATACAATTTGTTATTTGAATATGCTGCTATTTTATATTAATTCAAAATACATGGTAGCTTATGTCAGGGATTGACAAACTTTTTAGAGTTTGTGGGGCTTCTGTTGCAACTACTCAACTCTGCCATTGTAGTGCAAAAGCAACTGTAGGCGATGAGTCACCAGTGGTGCCGCGGCAGCGTACCATTAAAACTGTTTATCACAACAGGAGGGCAGGAGGGCTGGAGTTTGCTGACCCCTGGCCTATATGCTAGATGTGACAGGCATAGGAAGTATTGCCCGAGGATGTCATTGAGAGTTCAAGCATCATCATTAGGAAATATAGGAACATTTCTAAGAACATGTTACAGGGGTGCCTGGATGGCTCAGTCGGTTAAGTGTCTGACTCTTGATTTTGGCTCAGATCACGATCTCATGAGATCAAACCCCACATTGGGTTCTGTGCTTGGGATTCTTTGTCTCCCTCTCTCTCTATCCCTCCCCCACTCCCTCTCTCTCTCAACATAAATAAATAAACATTTAAAAAGTCCATGTTACAAAAAGCATGAAGAAACCACACATTAAAGATGGCATAGAAAACCTATACATAGATCTGAAATAATGTCATAAAAATATTTATATTCCTCAGACTCATTGGCAAGCAAATATGATCATTTGACAAAGCCTGGCCAAAACTTCATAAGTAGTTTATATATATTATATATACATATATATCATACACACACACACACACACACACAATACACAATGGTTGGGTTAGCCAAACTGTACTGAATTCTCAACTTGTTATCTGTTTGATGCCATGAGCAGGACAGGCCTTTCCCCTAGCTACCCAAAGTACAGTAGAGATTAGGCTATAGCTTTGGAAAAAGAGCTCTTTATTCAAATAGTTTATGACTCCAAAGAAACTGCAAATATAGTAACATATATCCTGCATTCTCTTTAAATCATTTCCCCAGATGATAATATCTTAAGGAAGCATAGTGTATCATAACCAGGAAATTGACTTTGGTACAATACCATTAACTTAGGTACAGACCATATTTGAATTTTGCCAGTTTTATATGTTCTTTTTGGTGTATAGTTCTTTGATATTTTATTGCTTGCCTAGATTTGAGTAACCATTACCACAACAGGAAAACAGGACTGTCCTGTCACCACAAAGAAATCCTTTGTGTTACCCCTGAAGAGTCACACTCTTCCCAACCCCTTAACAACTACTCCTCTGTTCTCCATCGCTATATATTTTTCACTTTGAGAAAGTTATGTTATTGGAATAATAGAAATATGTTGCCCTTTGCGATTGAATTTTTTTCATATAACATAATGTCCTTAAGATCCATCCAAATTTTGGTTGGAACAAAAGTTCATTCCTTCTCTGAGTAATATTCCATTAGAAGGATATACCACAGTTTATTCATCCATTCATTCCATGTAAGACATTGGGCTTGTTTCCAGGTTTTGTCTGTTACAAATAATGCTACTGTAAACATTTGTGTACAGATTATTTGTGAATATAAGTTTTCATTTTTCTAGGATAAATGCCAGGAATGCTTTTGTTGAGTTATATGTTAAGTGTATGTTTAACATTATAAGAAACTGCCAAATAATTTTCCAAAAGGTGTTTACCATTTTACATTCCCATTTTTCATAATGGCCAAAAAGGTGAAACAATTCTACTCATGTATTCACCGACTGATGGATAGCCAAAATATGGCACATCTGTATAATGGAATGCTATTTGGCTATTAAAATAAATGAAATATTGATACAAGATAATCATAGAATAAGTTAAAAATATTATGCTAAATTAAATAAGTCAGACACAAAATACCACATTTTATTATATGAAATGTCTAGAATAGTAGAATCTATTGAGAGGGCAAACTGACTGGTGGTTTGCACAAGGGGTTGGAGAGTGACTGCTAATGAGCATGAGGTTTGAGTTTCAGGTGAGAAAAATCTAAAAGTAGACTGTAGTGACAGCTGCACAAATCTGCAAATATGCTAAAAACCCTTAGAATTGTACACTTAGAATGAATACATGTTATGGTATATAAGTTGTGAGTTTAATAATACCATTAAAATTTACATGAAAATGTGAAAAAAAAACCACCCTAGAATAGCCCAAAGATCTTTGATAAACAAGAATAAACATGGAGAGGGGCGCCTGCGTGGCTCAGTCGGTTAAGTGGCCAACTTTGGCTCAGGTCATGATCTCGACGTCTGTGAGTTCAAGCCCCAGGTCGGGCTCTGTGCTGACAGCTCAGAGCCTGGAGACTGCTTCAGATTCTGTGTCTCCCCCTCTCTCTGCTCTTCTCCTGCTCACGCTCTGTCTCTATGTCTCAAAAATAAATAAACGTTAAAAAAAAAAAGAGTAAATATGGAGAGCTAATACTCTATTTGGGACACTATAAATCTATAATAATCAAGACAGCAGGCTATTGGCATACAGGTAAACAAATATATCAGTGGAACCAAATAGAAAGTTCGGAAATGGGTGCACAAGTGTATTGACACCTGAGTTTTGTGACAATGGTACAAAGGCAATTCAGTGAAGAAATTATAACCTTTTCAAAAAATGGTGCTGAAATAATTAGATATTCATACGTAAAAAAGTGAACTTCAATCTATACCTCATACCACATACAAAAGTTAACTCAAAATAGATCATAGACCTATATGTAAAATTTTTACAAAACTTTTAAAAGAAAGCATGTGTTCTTGAGTTGAGCAAAGATTTCTTAGATATGACACCAAAACATGATTCATAAATTAAAATATTGGTAGGTTGTAATTCATCCTTAAAATCTTCTGATTTTGAAGGACACTGTTAAGAAAATGAAAAAGTGAATCGCATATAGCAAGAAACATTTTACAAATCGTATATCTGATAAAGAACCTGTATCTAGAACATATAAAGAACTCTAAATCTCAGAGGAGCAACTTTCAAATTTAAAAAATGAGCAAAAAATTTGAACAGACATTTCACTGAAGACCTACAGATGGCAAGTAAGTACATGAAACTATGCTCAACATCATTAGGGAAATAGAATTTAAACCCACAAGGAGATACAACTTGTATATACCTTGTAGAATGGCTAAAATTAAAAAGATTGACCATACCAAGTGTTGACAGGGGTATGAAGAAACTAGAACTCTCATACACTACTGGTGGGAATGCAATGTGGAACAACCACTTTGAAAATTGATTTGGCAGTTTCTGAAAATTTAAGCATATTTCCACCATGTGATCCAGTCATTCCATCCCTAGATATTTACCCAAATGTAATGAAAACACTTTTGCATACAAAGACTTGAATACAGATGTTCATATCAGTTTTATTTGTAATAGCTGAGAGCTAGAAATATACTAAATGCTTACCAGCAGGCGAATGAATAAACAAATTATCCATGCAATGAAATCTTACTCAGCGATTAAAAAGAAATGAACTAGTGAATCATGTGGCAATCTGGATTAATCTCCAATTAGTAATGCTTGCTGAGATAAACCAGACAGAAAAGAGTATATATACTATGATTGCATTTGTATAAATCTTAGAAAAATATAAATTAATCTAATGTAACAGAGAGCAAAATAGTGGTTGCCTGGTGATGTAGGGGGTATAGCGTGGGGCAATTTGGTTGTGGGAGAGAGATTACAAAGGGACACAGACAGACTTTTTGAAGTAGTGAATATGTTCACTGTCTTAAAGCTGGTTTTATTCATTTGTGTGTGAGATTCAAACTGATCAACAGTGAAGAACAACACCCGCTATTTTCTCACCATCAGAAGTGTGCTGAGGGGCACCTGGGTGGCTCAGTTTGTTGAGCATCTGACTTCAGCTCAGGTCATGATCTCATAGTCGGTGAGTTTGGGTCCTACATTGGGCTCTGTGCTGATAGCTCAGAGCTTAGAGCCCACTTTGGATTCTGTGTCTCCCTCTCTCTCTGCCCCTCCACCACTTGTGCTCTGTCTCTCTCTCAAAAATAAATATTAAAAAAATTTTTTAAGTGTATTCAACATCATCATCAACAACAACATCAGAACAGTTGCATTGGCTTATCCTTGCTCCTCTTTTCTCCAGGGATTTGACAGTCTAAATAATTGATCAATTTGTATTCCAGTTTATGGACTACAGCTGAAAACTTTTATGGACTGAAAACTCCATCTTGCTGTAATATGAGCTGGATACCTCTCATCCTCTGCCTCTCTGCTATATATTTTTTTTCTAATTTTTTAAAATGTCTTTATTTTTATTTTTGAGAGAGAGAAAGAGAGAAAGAGATTTGTAAAGAAATGTAGCTTCTGACTAAGGAAAGGAAGATACTGCTTTATGGCTTGCAAAAAAAAAATGGTCAAAACACTGATGTGCCAACATGTATAACAAACGAATCATTGAGCTTCTGACTAGGAATTTGGATGTGTTTACTTGGATGTGGAATGCCAAGAAATAATTAATGATGACTAGAAGACAATGATGAAAAGGAAAAGGCCAAACTCTCACCTATTTACTGTTGATTCTACTGAGTGATTCTCGATGAAGCATTTCACCTTTTGATATCTTGTATTTTCATCAATACAACACAAATTTAAAGACTGTCTCTAACTTTCTGAGTAAGAATTTCTTGATGGGGCTGAACTTGAAATATTCAAAGGACATAATTCAGGAAAGATGGACTCACATGGCTTGGGAATATACCAAACTATTAACAGTGGAGATATCATGATGATCTTTATTTTCTGTAGTTCTCATAATTCTGCTATGGATAGGTATTAATATTATACTTAGGAAAAACTAATACATATAATATTATACATATAATATAAATATATGTATGTATATAAATTATAAACATAATTTAAATGTATTATAAATATTATAAAGTATTTTCATAGTTTATACACATACATATAAAATTAATACGTTTAAGTTCAAGAAAAATGACTCAAACCTCCTTGGTGAGCATTGTTATATCCAGAGGGCCTACATTATAGAAAAAGACAATCTGACTACTTGTCTTTCCTGATGCCCTTCCCTCTTTCCTATGTTTTTCCTTTCCCCACATGTCCAGCTTTATTTTGCTAGTGTGGTGAAGGCTAGGGTTGTCATATTCTTAGCTATGGTAGGCTGAATAATGGCTCCCAAAGAAATCCAGATCCTAATCTCTGAAATCCATGAGTGTTACCTTATATGACAAAAGGGACTTTGCAGATGAGATTAAGTTAAGGATTTTAAGATGAGGAGATTGTCTCAGATTATCCAGTGAGCAATAAATGTAATCACAAGTGTCATAAAGGGACACACAGATTTGACTACAGAAGAAGGCATTGTGAAGACTAAAGCAAGATGCTACTCTGCTGTGTTTGGAGATGGGGGAAGGACCCATGAGCCAAGAAATGCAAGGCATATAACTCTAGAAGCTGGAGAAGGCAAGGAAGAGTTTTTACCCTAGACCCTCTGACATGTTGATGTCAGCCTGGTGAAATTGATTTCAGACTTCTGACCTCCAGACTTAAGCTATATGAGAATAAATATATGTTGCTTTGAACCACCAGTTTGTGGTGATTTGTTATAGGGCTACAGGGAGTGAATATATCCTCCCTGATCATATCCTGGTCATATCCTGAACAGGCCATAGTGGACTCTTGGAGTCAGCAGCCCCTTCAGGTCCTCCATTGCAACAGGAGCACCTGAAACACCAGCAAATCTTTCTCTTGCCAATAAAGATTAATCTTTGTGGCTTAACAGTGACTTTAAGACTTGCAGACAACTGGGAAGGAATGACACAGATGAAGGGGACTGAAAACTCCATCTTGCTATAATATGAGCTGGATACCTGTCATCCTCTGCCTCTCTGCTATATGTTTTTTTTCTAATTTTTTAAAATGTCTTTATTTTTATTTTTGAGAGAGAGAAAGAGAGACAGAGGGTGAGTGAGAGAGGGGCAGAGAGAGAGGGAGACACATAATCAGAAGCAGGCTCCAGACTGAGCTGTCAGCACAGACCTGATGGGGATCTCAAGCTCACGAAGCATGAGATCATGACTTGAGCTGAAGTCCGATGCTCAACTGACTGAGCCACCCAGGCGCCTCTCTGCTGTATGTTAGCAGTTCTGGCCCAGTCTCCAGGAGCCAGATAAATGTGCCATTACAGAGTCATCTGGTCTACTTGGCAGGTTAGCAATATGGAGAGGTAATCATTTTGGCGATAGTCTTCTCTAGCAGAACATCTTAGGGTAAACATGCTGTCAAATACTTGTTATGCTTCTCTGTCCATGTAAGACAGAAGTCCATCATGGTGTCCTTATTCATTAAGCTGGTACTGGGTCTCTGAATGCCTCTCAATACACAGCTCCCAGTGGCTACTGCCCAATGAGAGACATGGTTCAAGAAGTTTTCCCTCCTAGTCCTGAGGGTGTGCCTGGCCTGAGAACACTCATGACAACTCTAAGCAGACTGTGGACTAAAATGACCTGATTCAATTTGTAAATGTTTCTTTCCTTTTCAAAAATATTCCTTCTGAATCTCTTCTATGAATCATGAATAGCATCCCTGGAAAATCATCTCAATTATGAGAAAGCTCCAACTGTGAAGATTCATTAATTGTTCTGAACTCATCAGAGAAAGAGGTGTTATAGAAATGAAAAAAGATTGTTAGGTGTTTTTCTTTTAAAGTTATAAACAAATTCTTTAATATTTATCCTCTCTGTTGGGTAGTTTTTGCATGTTGGATATCAAATATTCTTGTGTGCTACTGCATCTTCAGCACTTCCCTCTCAACTTCAGGTCACATCACATTACAGTTTGGTTTTCGCCTAAGGTGCCCAGTGTCTTGCTTGTGCCTCTGGATGGTCTTGAACTCAACTTTGCATCTCTCATCCAGTTGTGTCACTATCATCATTGACATTTGAGATAATGGCACATTCATTACCTGTCGTAGGTCCCCAGGAGACAGTGACAAACTCTTTGGATCTTTGATTGGCCTAAGTCATCTTCTCTTCTTGGGACCTGAGCTTGGCAAAAGTAGATTTTGTTCATGAGTAGAAAAGACAATTTATGAGCTAGGTTTCAGCATATGGTCTGGCCGAGAGGGAGCAGCTTTCATGTATTGATAAATGCAAGTGTAGTAGAGCTAGCTTACCTAAATCACTCATCTGTCTGTTTATTTCATGCGATTTTTGTTTATAAGTAGTGTAAACATGAGTATCTTTTGTAATGAGATGGAAATCTGAAATGTGAGCACGCTTTATAAGTTTGGAATTGATTTACTGTAAACAGTATACTCCTAGAGGTCATCAAACGTACTCATTTTGTTGGATAGCTTTTCCCTGTGCCTACTATTTGTACCATCATAACTATTATTCCAAAAAGCTGTTTAGAGTAACCCTGAGAACTGTAGTTATCAGATAACAAAAGCTGTCTACAGAAAGGGGAAGCTGAAATCCCAGTTTCAAAAGGAAAAATTTCTTGACAGGTTGACTGCCAGATGTTGAGGCCCCCTGTGTTCTTAAAGACCCACAATTTAGGTTGGCAGGAAGAGTGAAGACACAAAGCTCTGGGGGAAATGCACAAATCAAAATGGCCATGAGGAAGTATATTAGAAGTATCTCTGGGGGCGCCTGGGTGGCTCAGTCTGTTGGGCGGCCAACTTCAGCTCAGGTCATGATCTCGCGGTCTGTGAGTTCGAGCCCCACGTCGGGCTCTGTGCTGATGGCTCAGAGCCTGGGGCCTGCTTCCAATTCTGTGTCTCCCTCTTTCTCTGCCCTTCCCCTGTTCACGCTGTGCCTCTATGTCTCTCAAAAATAAATAAACATTAAAAAAAATTAAACGTTTAGAAGTATCTCTGAAGGTTTTTAGAGGAATTATCACCTGTTCTGCATGTTCATATATACAAACTATCTGTATATTCAGTAAATTGCTAAATGGAAGCAGCTTACTTTTTTCAGCAAGGAAAGAGAAGCACTTAACTCTGATATTTAATAACATATAGAAAGAACATATTTCTATAGGATCTGGTCAGACCCCAATGCCGTATAACATTTTATTTCCTGCTCCAGGTTGCTGCCATTTCAAGGAATGGATCCTATCCTCTGCGATTGTTTTGTGGGCTTTTGGCTGTGTGAAAATTAATGCAGCTCTGAAAATCCCACCCTTCTGGAGTTCATTGTTAAACCTCTATTTGTATAACTAACTTTCAGCCATCTCTGCTTTGCTGATAAGGAGGCTATTTCTGATAAGTTGCCACCTACCATTAAACTTCCTTCAAATCTCACTTTTCTTCTGTTTTATTGATTTGATCTAGGCTCCACTGGGGAACTTTCACTGGCTGAAAGTTTCTTTCCTCTCTTTGCCCATTCTTCTCCATCCTCCTCCACCAGTACTAGCTGTGCTAAGGAGGTGACCAATACCGAAGAGTAACTTGAACAACTCAATGTGTTAGGGAGTGTGAGGACCCCACTCTGTCCACCTTAAAGAAGTGATCCTTCAGATGAAGGACTGAAGGATGTATTGCTACATCACACATATGGCCATGGACTGGGGGCCTTGGAATAAACAATAATAATAATAGTGGTTATGATGGTAATGCAAGCTGTCTTAGGTCATATTTCTCCAGTTGAAGGTTTATGTGTAAGACGTGTCTTAAGAAGAGCTCTTGAGAATAATATTTGTAAGGGACTGAGGGAAACAGGATTGGGCAAAGAGGGAAAAGTTACTGTAAGATGCACTGCAACAGTCAAGTCTGCTGATTCTACCTGGAGCTCAGAAGCTAAGATGACCAGAGATGTTCTGAATTGAGGCAAGAGAGCTAGGCATTGATAGTCATTATTTGCTGGTTGATTCCAGTGAAACCCTATGAAAAAAGAATTATTATTGTTACCACTTAATAGCTGGGAAATCAGGGCCTAGTGAAATTAGGTGGCACATGGCTGGTATATAGCAAAGGCAGGTTTTGAACTTAGGGAAGGCTCAGGTAAAGGACCCATAATTATGACACTCCTCTGCTTGTCTTGCATTTAGTCTCTCAGAGGTAATCACTTAGTCATTTTAGTTCCTGAAATTCCTTATATTTAAAAAGGTGATGTTAATGGTACACCTGCTCCCTCATTGATAAAATGTCAGTATGTATGGGATTAAGTCTGAGTTTCTTTGCTTAGTTTCCCCCGTAGCCTTTTACAGTTAGAAGTTGGCATGCCGCTATGGCCAGAATTTTTTTTTTTTTGCTATGCAGAGAAGGAAAATAATTATACTTTTCTCTTCCCCCAAGCATAAGTGCTCTGTCTACATAATTATAGAATTTCATGGTTCACTTCTAATAAGGCATGAACCATGGAAACTGAACATCTACCTAATCCCCATGACAGAGCTGTTCTATAGCAATGGAATTCTGTATAGTTGAAGGCTTGCTTGTTCTTGCCATTAAATAAATTTGTTATTGGAACTCTCATTTTTTGCTGGTAGGAATGCAAAATAGTACAGCCACTTTGGAAGACAGTTTGGCAGTTTCTTACAAAGCTAAACATAGTTTTACCCATATGATCCAGAAATCTCACTCTTAGATATTTACACAAATGAGTTGAAAACTTATGTCTACACAGAATCCTGCACATGAATGTTTATAACAGCTTTATTCATAATCTCTAAAAGCTGTGGCAACTAAGATGTCCTTTAAGAGGTGAATGGATTAACAAACTGCAGTACATTCATACAATGCAATATAATTCAATGAAGGAAAGAAATGAGCTACTAAGCCATAAAAAGACATGGAGGAAACTTAAATGTATATTGCTAAGTGACAGAAACAAATCCTAAAAGGCTATATATTGTAGGATTCCAACCATATGACATTTTGGAAAGACAAAACTACATAAATAGTAGCAAGATCGGTGGTTTCCAGGGATTCAAGGGGAGAGTGAGTGAACGGGAAGTTCAGGAAATTTTAAGGTGCTGAAAGTAGTTTGTATGATATTAGAATAGTGGATACATGACATTAGGCATTTGTCTAAACCCAAAGAGCTTTACAGAACAAAGAATGAACCTTAATGTATGAGAATTATAAAAAAAATTATCTACGAGGTCAGGGGATTCATGCCTGGAATGCAGACTATGACAAGAGAATCCAAATGTATTACAATTGTTTTAAACAATCTTACTTGGGGCTTCTGGGTGGCTCAGTCATTTAAGCCTCCGACTTCAGCTCAGGTCATGATCTTGTGGTTCGTGAGTTGGAGCCCCTTGTCCAGCTCTGTGCTGCCAGCTCAGAGCCTGGGGCCTGCTTCGGATTCTGTGTCTCCCTCGCTCTCTGCCCCTCCTCCACTTGCACTCTGTCTGTCTCTCTCTTCCTCAAAAAATGAATAAACATTTAAAAAAAATAAACAATCTTAATTGAGTAGGGTTAAGTAACTTTGGAGAGAAGGACTCTGTAAGACTAAAGGCAAAAGAAACTATACCTTTGTTGATAAAGGTGTGTCTCACGGGGATACAGGTTAACAGTTCTGATACTACCGTACATATATACTGGAATTGAACAATTAAGTACTTCCATGCAGAAGAATTTCAAATAATTTCTGTAGGTACTTTGTGCTAAATGAGGGGGGAACAAAACTCATTACTCCTTTTTTTTTTAAAAAAATAAAGAGTTTATTTATTTATTTATTTATTTTGAGAGCGAGAGAATGAACATGAGTTGGGGGGGGGGATGTGGAGAAGAGAGAGAGGGAAAGAGAAAATCCTGAGCAGGCTCTGTGCTGTCAGCAGAGCCCAAGGCGGGGCTCAATCTCAATGAAACATGAGATCATGACCTGAGCCCAGATCAAGAGTCAGAAACTTAAATGACTGAGCCACCCAGACACCCCACTACTTACTCCTTCTTAGGTGTGCGCTGTGCCTAGTGACTTCCTTCCAAAGAGCGTAAGACTGAAAGGGGAAGGGGAGAATAGTCAAGAAGAGTAACTTTACAGTGGAGAAACCTGAAAAACACTACTTCAGATGATTGGGGTCATCATCAGTGCTCTGAAATCATATCGATGGAATGTACCTGCTTCTTTTAGGACTAAGTCTTAACTTCTATAGATGTACTTCTCGTTAGATTCATCAGATTTACATTTCACAGTTAGAATCGAAGGTAATATACTGTCATTACAGAGTCCTTTTCTACTTTAATACAGAATGCCATTACACTGGTATTTTTTATGTGTAAAACATCATACACTCATAAGGTAGATTATAGGGGAACTCTCTGAGCAGTGTGATAAACCCTTACAGTAACAGCTGTCACCAAAATGATACACTGAATGCACTCTAAAATTCTCAGCCTGCCTATTCTTTCCTATGTCTTGACCACAGCGTCTCTTGACCAAGACAAT
This sequence comes from Paguma larvata, assembly GCA_030068075.1. NCBI lineage: Eukaryota > Metazoa > Chordata > Mammalia > Carnivora > Viverridae > Paguma > Paguma larvata. The sequence goes on along the minus strand of CM057826.1, from coordinate 94,542,153 downwards.
GCTATTGTTCAAAAAATGTGATGACAGTATTGTCAGCAGCTGTGTGCCAAAGTTCCCTGATCTGCAAGTCAGGGTAGTGGGCAGGACGATTATAACAATTATGCAATGGGCAGGAAGATTATAATTGTGGAATCGTTGAATTCACGGTATGGAGATCTACTTGGTGACAGACAAATAGGACACTTAGGATGTCATATAAAATGGCAGAGAACACCAACTCTTCACTGGCAAATGCAAAAATACTGGAGGTGAGATGTCAGCCTATTCAAATGATTTCTTAAATGATAACCCATGATAAAAATGTGAATGTTTACATGGGGAGCTTTCCAGTGGTGTCTTGTGCCATTTTACCAAATTTGATATTTATAATGGCCCAATAAAAAGTCATGGCCAAATTGCCATTAATATGTGCAGTGGGGCAAATTTAACAAATCTTCTACCTCCCAGTTCAGAGGGAAATCATGCAATTAGAGACAACTTGGGCATGGCAAAATTTATCATCAGTTAATGTAGGATGCTTTCTCATGTAATAAGAAGGATCAAATATTCTCATCATCATAAGGCTACCATATTCTTTGGTCTAAAATAACATCAAAGTTATGCTATGGATTTACCAGGTGGGTTTGAGGCTGAAAATTAATACTTATGGTGGCAAAACGTGTTTAATGTTTTAGATGCTTTAAGAAAGAATGTGCTAGGGAGAGCCCAGAGTAGAAGATTCCTTCCACTCCCCTCTGTCCCCTCTCTAAGCCTAGAGCTGACAGAGCCCAGTGTTTCCCTCAGAGGAGCTGTGGAACTGGATTCATGCATTCAGATTTTCAAATGCCTCCTATAAATATGAGAAAGTTTGTCTTATATACAACCAAGAACACATTAGTTATTGTAGCCAGCTTCAAGTTCAGGCTTCCTAGGTGAAATCCATTGCGCTTCTAGTTCCATTATGATTCTGCCTCAACATTCTGAAGTCTGAAATGATTATTTTTTCTTACTCTACATATAGGAGAGTCATCTATGTTGACACATATGACTCTAAGTCATTCCTTTTCACTACTATATGTATATGCTATGATTTATGCATTTTTTTCATTTTTATGTTGAAGGACATTTGACTTTTTCCATTTGAGCAGTTACACATAACACGGTGGTAAACATTCTTGTGTGTGTCTCTTTGGTCACATGTACAAGAGTTTTTCTCAGGGCCATACCTAGGAGAGGAATAGCTGAGTTGATGTATATGCCTTCCTGACTTTTTCTATTGTTAAGTTGCTTTCCACTTTATATTCCCATCACCGGTGCATGAGAATTTTATTTCCTGACCTCCTCAATGCTTGTTATTGGAGGTGAATATTTTTGCTTACCTGATGGGTGTGATATGGTATCACATTATAGTTCTTATTTTCCTCTCTCGATGTCAACTTTTTTGTGGCAGATGCTGTTATCAACCCCATTTTATTGATGGGGGAATCACAGATTTAGAAAATAATTTGTCCACAGCTTCAGTTAGTAGGGATAGGAAGTTAGCAATGATCCTGGAGCAATAATTTTAGCTTAGGCTTCAATACTAGGTCAAGATATGTTATTATAATGCAGAAACCATGCAGGGAGTCATCTTTTTCTCTTCATTCTGTCCACTTCCAGCAGCCTGCCCTCTCTCTGAACTTTTTCCTCTTCATCTGTTTAATCACTTTCCTGTTTCCTTTCTCCCATCTTTTCTTTTCCTTCTCTCCTTCCCTCAATCCCTCTGGCCCTCTTTTCCCTCCCTCTCTCCTTCCTTCCACTCCTATTTTTTAAAAAGCAATTTTAGCTGGCTTATCCTGCACAGCTATTCATAGGATTAAGAAAATGAAGCAAATGTGCATAATAAAATCTTGAGAGATTAACTGTTTTTTTTCTCTATGTTATATGTGAGGAAATTACAAACCCACACATATCATGGTTGAAAGGCAAAGAAACAAAGCTGAGTGCATTTGTGTGTATGTAATTTGGAAATGACTGTTAGCAGAAATTCTCTCTGGAGCAGCTGCTTCTGATACACACCACTTGTCTCTTATGATTAGAACAAAATTTAAGTTTCCTTAGGAACTGAAATTATGCAGCACATTTCTAATTAACAATAAAATGTTGAATGGAGAATTGCCCCACCTTTCATTCCTGCATTAATTTCTCTGTTAAATTTCTTTGGCAAGTTCTATTTTTAGCTAAAAAAGAATTACCACCTAAGCAGGTAATGTGAGGAATATGATTTGTGAAGTAAAATACAAGCTCAGGATGTTTTAAACCTTGCAGTTGGAAGAGCAATGAAGCAAATTGGACTCAGTCACCCAAGCACCAAGTTCAGCAAATTTCTAGACCTCGGGATTTGTTAGAAAGAAACTACAAAAAGTTAAATCAGTGCTTTTATACAAAATGTTAAAGTTTTGAAATTTATTGTGTTGCTTTTTTCCTTACTTGAATAGGAAGTTTCTCCCCTGTGCCTACCGAGCCCCTCTGTATCCTTAGGACATTTTGCCTTCCGTGGTGCTGTTTGATTTCTGTCATTGCCACCATCATAGAGAGAAAGGTCCTTGACAACAGGGCCCATGACTTATTGATCTTCGACTCCTCACAGAAATTAGCACCCTGTCTAACACATAGCAGGTGCACAATATATGATTACTGAATTAAGTTAAACTGAATCCAATTAAGATAATAGACATCCTGCTTTCTAATTCTGACCATGTCTGTGAAGAACTAGCACTGAATACACGATGATCCATGATGATTGCAGCAAATCCCTTAATCTCCACAGCTACAAATTCTGGCATACAATTCTGTTAGGAGAAAGGCGAAAGGGTCCCAGGTGAAATACTGGGAGTGAGGTTTTGGTTTAGGTTAGCCAATCACCAGTAGGAGTGATTCCATTTCCTGAGGTTCACCTGAATATATGAAGACGATGTCTTGTCCTTGGCTAGGTAGATTCAATCTTGGACAAAATTTATTTTCCTTAAATTAAGAGTTACAGGAGTTTGAGGGGTGGGGGGGTTGAAAAGATGTTCTAAATTTGGAAGAAAAACATGTGAGAATTCACCCAAAAAAATCTGGAAAGGTAGTAAGGAGTGAAGACTTGCTGGGCAAAGTATTAGAATATATAAACTGTTCTATACTGTTTTACCACACAGTGTCCCTGGGGAAGGAGTTGATTGACTTTTTTATCCATTTACCTATTGCCTATTAGATTGTTTCCAATTTTTAGCTCGAATGAATGGAGATTCTGCATCCATTCATATACAATTATTTGTGTGGACAAAATATTGGGTAAATACCTAGGAGTGGAATTGCTGGGTCTTATGGGAAGGGTAGGTTTAACTTCATAAGAAATTGTCACATTGTTTTCTGAAGTGTATGATTTTGCATTCCTACCAGCAATGAATGGAATTTTAGTTGCTCTACATTCTCTTCAATATTTGATATTGTCATTATTTTTAATTTTAACTATTCCAGTGGGAGTACAGTGAATCTCTATGTAGTTTTAGTTTACATTTCTCTTATGACTAATGATATTGAGACATATGTTTTCCATGTGCCAACTTTTACTTGGGTAGTTTGTCTTCTTGTAATTGAGTTTAAGAGTTCTTTGTGTATCCTGGATACAAATGCTTTGTCAGCTGTGCATTGTATTAGGGTTCTCCAGAAAAATAGAACCAATAGAACATATATAAGAGCAGATTTATTATAGGAATTAATGTGGAAGTCCCTAGATCTCCAGTATGTAACTTTAAGAACCAGGAAAGCTGGTAGTATAAATCTGAATCTGAAAGGGCTAAGGATTGGGATTGATGGAGTAAGTCCCTATCTGAGTCCAAAGTCCTGAGAACCAGTGTTACAAAACTCTTCTGGATCCCCTGGCAGAAGAAGCAAGCAGCACTCGGATATCTTGGAAGGCAGGAGGTTTATTTTACACCGGTGGGCTCAGACGAGGTCTTTCTCCAGAGGTCTGAGACCAGAGCATGAGCAGAGGAAACAGTTTATAGTCTGTTACTTCTACATTCCTCATTAATGTGCACAACAATAGGGTGGGAAGAAGAACCCGGAAAGGGATTCTTCAGGCAGAGACTGGCATTCCTCTATCAATCCTGTCAGCCATTTTATAACAGATTTTTCCCTATCACCAGGAGCACTGTTTCTGAGAGAAGAGAATGTCTCACCAAAGAGAAAGCAGATTAATTCTTCCTTTGTCTTTTTGTTTTATTTGGGATCTAAAAGGATTGGATGATGCCCACCCACTTTGCGGACAGGCCATATACTTTACTGAGTTCACTAATTCAAATGCTAATATTTTCTGGAAACACCCTCATAGACACACCCAGAAAGTATGTTTTATTAAGTCTCTGGGCATCCCTTAGCCCTATTGATTTGACACATAAAATTAATGATTATGTATGTATTGCAAATATTTTCTCTCAGTCTGTGATTTGTCATTTTATTTTCTTAATGGTGTGTTTAGAAAAACGGAAGTGTTTTGTTTTTTTTATAAAGTCCATTTTTTTCTTTTTGGTTCATGCTTTTTCTGTCCTACTTAAAAATTTCTGTTTGGATCAAGAGTGCAAAGATTTCTTCTGTGTTTTTCTTCTAAAAGCTTTCTACTTTTTTCTTTTGCTTTTAGGTCTTTTCTAATACAAGCACTCTAAGCTATAAATTTCCCTCTAAGTTCTGCTGTAGGCTTATCCCACGAGTTTTGATATATTGTATTACCATTTGTTTGAAATATTTTCTAATTTTCTTTGTGACTGCTCCTTTGACCCATGTGTTATTAAGAAGTATGTTGTTTTATTTCCAAATATTTAGGAATCTTCCTTATATTTTTCTGTTATTGCTTTAATATTAGTTAATTATTAAATATTAATTTAATTACCTCAGGTCAGAGACATACTCTATATGATTTCAATCCTTTTACATTTGAGACTTATCTTAGGGCCCAGAAGATGGTCTATTTTGGTGGACTGAATGTGTTTGAAAAGAGTGTTTATTCTTTTTCTGGATAATGTATTCTATATTTGCCAGATAGGTCAAGTTAGTTGATTGTGTTTTTCAAGTCTTTATCTGTACTGGTTGTTTTGTATACTTGCTTTATCAATTACTGACAGAACCATTGAATTCTCTACTTGTGTATTTGTGTTTTGGGGTTTTTTTTCCTTTCAGTTTTGTCAGTCTTTTCTTTAGGTATTTTGAATTTCTGTTACAGGGTACAAACACTAATAAGTTTTCTGGGACCCAATTTGCAATATGTGTAGGGGTTGATTCCTCTCCCCCCCAACATTCAACAATTCTCTACACTACACTAGGTGGGTGTGCTATAATTCAACTCAATTCTGATACTAGCTACTTGGAAATAACATCAGATTCCACAGATTAAGGATTCAGTTTCACAGAATTGCACCCGCCCTCAAGTTCCAATTTCATATGCCAATCACAAGTCAGCTGTGCTTCTGACTAATCAGCTACAGATTGGAGGTTCCAATGACCCCCTTCAATTTAGGATGCCAATTGCAGGTCTGAGTTGTTAACTATACTTCTGACTAACTGGCTATTGAAGGGAAACAGAATTTACCACCCTGAAATATGCTTCCTTGGCATAGGATTCTTTTGAACTGGTTCTTTTTAAGAAACAGCAAACAAAGGAACTCTGAAAACCAAGTGAAGTTATCCTTTTGTAAGAGTAATTTACATTTATAAGGAAATCTCCGTATGTAAGGATGTTTCCTTCTCTGTACAAGGAAGAGGATGACTGAATTTCTAAAACTTTTACCAGTGGAGAAGGCCGTGACTTAAATCGGCTAATAACCGTACCCTTGTTTACTGTGCTTTTCCTGGTATCCTCCCATTACTAACCTTCCCTCACTAACCTCCAACAACTTTCTTTTGTTTTTGGCTTAAGATGGTATTTAAGGTGATGGTTTGAGCCATTTCTGAAGTTACTTGGTTTTCTGTATCTCCTATGTATATAGGAGGCATATATATGTCATTAAACTTCTGTTTGCTTTTTTCTTATAAATCTATCTTTTATTATTGGGGGGAGTTTCAGCCAAGATTCAAGAAGGGTAGTGGGAAAATTATATTACTTCCCTACATTGTACATCAGAGATTTTTTTGACTCCCTCCTTGGGTTTGATTAACTTGCCAGTGTACCTCACAGAACTCAGGAAACATGTTTCCTTACTAGATTACCAGTTTATTACAAAGAATATTAAAGGATACAAATCAACACCCAGGGGAGATATGCATAGAGGTCCCAAACAAAGGAGCTACTGTTCCCATGGAGTTTGGGGCCTGGTACTATTGATGAGGGAGCATAAGGCAAGCCGATACCCTGCAAACCTCTTCCTCCCTTGGGTGGGATACGTGTGACATTCCTGGCTGCCTTAAAGCTGAGAGAAGGGAAAAACAAATAGTTAACTGAAGAAGACCACAGTTATGCAGGGCAGGAGTCTCAGTCAGTTTACAAATGTCTTAGTGATTTACAAGAAAAAGGCAATCTTATCAATAGCCTAACAATAGCAAGGCCTCTAGTATCTTGTGAGTCTTCGAAATATGAAAGTCATTTTGGGAACTTCCCCCTTGCCTTTACAACCTTCCCTCCCGCCCCCACCATGGCTCCCAGGTATATAATCAGTCACTCCTCACAACCCCAGTGGAGCTTTTTCTGCCCACATGTCCTGTCCCATAACTGAAGATGTCTCACGATATCTCTTAATGGAGTTTTCATTACATAGTCATGATCGATTAAATGATTGGTCTTTGGTGACTGATTCAACCAGCAGCCCTTCTCCCGTACCTGGAAATCAGGGGTTGGGACTGAAAATTCCAACCTTCTATTCATGATTTGTTCCCTGGCAACCAGCCCCCATTCTTAGGTGCTTTCCAAATGTCACCTCATTAATATAAACCCAGTTGTGGTGGAAAAGGGCTTGTTATGAATAACAAGACACCCATTTCACCTTTATGACTCTGATCTTATAAATGGTAATATCAAATACACATCTAGGATTATTATGTCATCTTGATGAATTGCTCTCTTTATCTTTATGAAATTTGCTTCCTTATCTCTGGTAATATTTCTTGTTCTGAATTCTGTTTTGTTTCATATTTATATAGTCACTCCAGGTTCCTAACAGTTATTGTTTGTGTGGTATATCTTATTTTATACTTTGCTTTTGACTTATTTGTGGATTTCTTTTAATCCACTCTGATAATCTTTGTTTTTCCATTAGAATGTCCAGATTATTTACATTTAGTGTGATTATTGGTATGGTTGAATTAAAAACTACTATTTTGTCACCTGTTTTTAATATTTCTCTTCTTTGTTTCTTTTTTCCTCTTTTTTGGGGTCAATTGAGTATTTTCATTTACTTTACTATTGATTTCTTAGCTGTAGTTAGTTTATTTTTAGAGGTTGTTTTCAAGTTTACAGTGTCCATCCTTTGCTTATCACTTTCTGCTGTGGATGACATGGTTTACTGCTTCCTTCCAATAACTTGAGGCTTTTGTTCCACAGGAGAGAAGGGTCTGAGTGGGCTTCATGCCTTTCCCAATCTACCCAGATCTTTTTCATGAACACCTTTGGAGGTATATGGAGAAGAACTGCAAGTGAGCATGAACTCCCCTTATGTCTGAAGCTCCCAGGGTGTCTAAGATATCTACACAAGTCCACATGGGGCCTTTAGCAACTTATTAAGAATTGTCATTGAATTCTTCTTGCCCACTTGTATGATCCTCAGTGTCTCTTTCTCCTATACTCTGTCACAGGTAAGCTGGTGCTTCCAACTTTTTGGAGACTCCTGTCTTTCCTTGGCTTTCTGTCTACTTGGTTGCCCTGATCTCAGTTCTCTGATGGGTTAAAGAAATTATAAATTTATAGTTCATTCATTTTTCTCTTGTACTTGGGGTGGAAATGATACCTTTCCAGCTATATGCTAGGTGGAAACATAACTCTCTTTACAGAAAGAACTAGTAGTAGAAAAGCTGAGAAGCCAAATAGGGAATGGTGAGCAACTAAAGATTTGCAGCATAAAGAGGCCTTGACTGGGAGAGGAGGGGAGAAAGTTCTCCTTAGCCCAGTAGTTACATTACCTAAGCAGCACCTAGAACCATGAAGGGCTTATCTGGTAGGAGTTGGAACCACTGAAGAAACCCAGGCATTTGTGTGGTGGCACCTGTGGTGTAGAAGGAGGGAAAAAACAATTTCTCTTCCTTCTGCCATTCAGTTTCTTGACAGTGCTACCCACTGGACAAATCAGCTGTCTCCAACAGACACAGCAACTTCAGGAATGCAGCCGGCAGAGATTAGATACCTCCCTTTTTAGATAGAACAGAGCAGGTGAAAGGATTAAATGTAAAGCTAAGAACAAACACCCTAAGACCAGCATGGGGGCTATCTTTTATTTCTGAATAATGTGTTTATGCTACCCTACTGATTTTTCAATTTTAGACATTATCTATTGATAATCTTTGAAAATTTGTTTTCTTGAAGTCCTTCCATCCTTCCTTACTCTAAACTTCTATCTTGCAAATATATCACAATTTTTGCCTAAATAAATAGTGGGTGCTACATTATTATGAGTATGTATACATTGTCCACAGCTGAGCCACATAATGCATTATGATTACATGTGCATTAATTTTTTTAATTGCAATTAAATGCACATAACATAAAATTTATCATCTTGATTACTTTTAAGTATAAAGTTCAGTAGTGTTGAGTGTGTTTACATTGTTGTGCAGCCAATCTCCAGACGATTTCATATCTGAAAACGCCTCAGTTTCCCCCTCCCCAGCCCCTGTCAATCATCATTCTACTTTCTGCTTCTGTGAGTTTGACTGTTGTAGATACCTCGTGTAAGTGAAATTTTGTCTTTGTCTCAGGATAATGTCTTTAAGGTTCATCCATGTTGTAGTATGTATCAGAATTTCTTTCCTTTTTAAGATTAAGTAATATGCCATTGTGTGCATGTATCACATTTCGGACAGTCACCTGTCAATGTTTATTTGGCTGCTTTCACCTTTTGGCTATTGTAAATAATGCCACTATGAACAAGAGTACACAAATAACTCCTTGAGACCCTGCTTTTAATTCTTTTGAATATGTATCTAGAAATGGAATTTCTGGGTTATACAGTATTTCTATTTTTAGTTTTTTGGGGAACCACCAGACTGTTTTCATAGTGGCTATATCATTTGATATTCTCACCAACCGTGCACCCACAGCTTAATTCTACACATCCTTACTAACACTTGTTACTTTCTATTGTTGTTATTTTTTTTTAAATATATAGTAGCCATCTTAACGGATGTGAGGTCATAACAAGGAGTTGTGGTTTTGATTCACATTTCCCTAATGATTAGTGATATTGAGCATCTTTTTGTATATCTTCTTTGGAGAAAGAAGACCTTTGGCTATTTTTATATCAAGTTATTTGTTTTCTGTTGAATTAAAAAAATTCTTTTTAATGTTTATTTATTTTTGAGAGAGAGAGAGAGACAGAGACAGAGCATGAGCAGAGGCAGGACAGAGAGAGGGGGAGACACAGATTCTGAAGCAGGCTCCAGGCTCTGAGCTGTCAGCATAGAGCCCGACGTGGGGCTCAAACCCATGAACTGTGAGATGATGATCTGAGCCAAAGTCGCATGCTTAACCAACTGAGCCACCCAGGCGCTCCTCTGTTGTTGAATTTTAAGGAATTCTTTATATATACTGGATATTAATCTTTTATCAGATATATGATTTGCAATTCTCCCATTTTTTTCACTTTGTTAATTGTGTCCTTTGATATGAAGTTTTTAGTTTTTTAATTAAAAAAGTTTTTGCTTTGATTTTTTCCTTTTTTATAGACTTCTTATTTTATGGATGTTGTGTTTTCAATTATCTCATTGATATTTTAATTACAAGATGTTGCTTTGTTTGTTTTTTGTTTTTTCTCTCTGCTCTTTCTCTTTTTCACCTGAGTTCCTTTTGTTTGTGACCCTTTTTATTGGTCTCTATTTTTCATGTTAAGGTTTTCCTTAGATATCTGGTAATTAGCGATTGCCCATTCATATTTAAGAATGAGGCCGTAACATACTGAATAGAAATTCCATGTTGCTAAATGGAAATTCTGTGCTTATTGAATTGAGTACTCCAAGTTGTGTGATTTGGTGGGGAACCTGGCCACCTTCTACGGGGTACTGTAATTATTAATATTTATAGATTTTTCTTCTTATGCCAGTTTCTTCAGAGGAATTCTTCCCCTCCCTGTCTTGGGTGATCTAAGACTGGCAACAGTATGGATAGGGTTTAGTTTGTACTGTTATCTTTTCCAATAAATCACCCCATCTCTGTACTGAATTATGACTGGTTTTGCTCAGGCCAGAGTCTCTTGATCAATTTTCTCATCTTCTAGTCATCTTCCTGCCTTGTCAGAATGGACTGGTGGAATGCTTTGGGCAAAGGTGTCCTACCAACTCCTTATAAAGATTTTCAAACAATTGTCTTGCTTTCAGCTCAACCTGTACTGTGGACTCCGTGATATCTGGTTTATCTAATTCTTGAGAATTCCCATAACTTACCAAGTTTTTGACCCATAATTAGCTTATTTTTATTGGATTTCCTGTTACAGATTCAGGTTTCATCATTCTCTGGTTAATTAAGCTAATTCTTATTCATTGTTTTTCACTTTCCAGAAGTTGTCGACATTCTTATATGCTATAATTAGCTCCTGGTTTGTGTGAGTGTGTATAGTTTTTAATTCCTTTTCCTCTCATTTTTGTGGAATTTCAGGGGGGAAAAAACCCTAATTATATTCGATCCACTAAGGTTACCCATGAATTTATGTGTACTGTTTCTTAGATTGAGGGGGGAAAACCCTTGAAATAAAAAGAAATTGTTAACAGTTATAATTATGCAAATTGGTTTATTTAGCTAATTCAACTTAAAAGTAAATTGTTTCTAATTAATAGTATGGTAATGAGGAAAAATAGAAATAGTGAATTCCTAAGTTATTACTTCAGCCTTTTCTTCATGTGACTAATTTTTTGTCATAGAATATAAAAAGAGAACACATGATTTATGAGATTATAGTAATAACAAAGGAGCTTATGATACAGGGAAATGCAGAATACAAAAATTTGTAAATATTATTTGATCACGAATATTTAAAACTAGAATTTCAAGATTAGCAAATGGTTTTTTATTTTGCTTCTACTCACAAATATAAATTATTATCATAAATGTTACTTACTTTTCCTTCATTTTAATTAGAGTGCTTTAATGTTTACCATTGGTTATTGAGTCAATGCAAAGGTAAGAAATAATATCTGGGGGCCATCCAGGTGGCTCAGTTGGTTAAGTGTCAACTTTGGCTCAGGTCATGATCTCACGGTTCGTGGATTCAAAGCCCCACGTCGGGCTCTGTGCTGACAGTTCAAAGCCTGGAGCTTGCTTCAGATTCTGTGTCTTCCTCTCTCTCTGCCCCTCCCCCTCTTGTGTTCTGTCTCTGTCTCTCAAAAATAAGTAAAAAATGTTAAAAAAAATTAAAAAAATAAAGAAAGAAATAACATCTGGATGGGAGCAGGAGAAAAGGAGAACAGACTAGAAAAAACCTATATATTATTGACAACTCTAGACTTTGAGACCAGCAAGTAGCTTTTTTGGGGGATGGGGGGGGAGAGGGAGGGTGCAAGTGAATGAGAGGGAAAGAGAAAGAGCGAGAAAGAAGCAGGACTCACCCAAAGTGGGGTCACAAACCATAAGATCATGACCTGAGCCACAGTCAGATGCTTAATGATTGAGCCACCCAGGTGCCCAGGCAGGCAAGCAGCTTTTAAAGCAGTTCTTTGACAGTTTTCTTGGATGTTATAACTGGTCATGACTTTGGACTGCTGTCCTATTATCAGCAGATTAGCATATTCGTACTTGTAAACATGTCAGTTAGACCATGTTGGAAGTGGCATCTCTAGAATTGAATATGTGGGAAGAATGATATTTTCTCTTTCTTGCAAATTTAGTATAAAGAGTGTTAAATACGAGTGAAGAGAATTTCAAGAAATGTCCAACAGATGAGATCAACAGAATGCAAAGTGTAAGGCAAAAAGAAGAAGGATCCTGAGTCCAGGAGGGAGTGGGTCTGAGTCAGCCAGTGCAAGGGTATAGTGAGACATCTCTGCCTGTAGCCCTTAACAAAAGAGTGACTGTGGATGCACCTACGATCCCACCAACCCTGGGCATAGCGCCTTAAAATAGGAATAAGCTTTGATCTAGAACTGAACTATGGTGGTTTAAGAAGAAAATTCTTTGAAACTCCTCTTTTTGAAAGACAAGGTCCAAATCACCCTCCCCCAACACACACACTAATGTTTGCATCTAAGCTGAACTTCGTGGCCAGTTAGTCAATAAGAGTATGGTGGAAATGATGCTGTGTGGCTTAGAAAGCTAGGTCATAAAAGGCAATATATTTTTTACCTGGTTCACTGGAATAGTCACACTGGAGCCTTGAACTACCATGAAAGAATTTTATCTCTGCAAGGCTACCAAGCTGAGATGAAGCTCAAACTAGCCCTCTGGAGAGACCATACAGAGAGCCCTTGAAACTTCAGAATAAACAGAGAAACATGGCCAATTGTGAGTTGATTTAGTCTTGTTGGTCCACTAGCTCCAACCTTCCTCTGATTGCAACTGCACAGAACTGCATGAACTACAACCCTCCAGTTGAATGCTTCTCAAATTCTTGACCCCTAGAAACAGGAGAGAGAGAAAATGATTTTTGTTGCTTTAGGCCACTAATGTGTATTGTTAACTGACACAGCTCTAGATAATTGGCTTATAGTATCAAATCTTTCCCAATTATCTATCGCTACATAACAAACTACCCCAAAACTCACTGGTAGAAAGCAAGCATTTTATTTTGCTCATAGGTGCTATGGATCAAAAAGTCAGACTGGGCACAGTAAGAATGGCTTGTCACTGTTCCATGATATCTGATGCATCAACCAGAAAGACTTCAAAGGCTGGGAGTGTTTCAATAACTGGGGACTGGCATTATCTGGAGGCAGCTCTTTCACATATGCCTGGTGGTTGATGCTGGCTGTTGACTAGGAGTTCAGCTGGAGTTGTCAGCCACAGTACCTACCTGGCCTCCTATGTGGCCTGGAGCTTCTTCACAGTGCCATGGCTGGATTCTAAGAGCAAGCTGCTAATTTCTTTCTTTCCTTTTTTAAAAAATTTTTATTTAAATCCAAGTTAGTTAACATACAGTGTAATAATGGTTTCAGGGGTAGAATTTAGTGATTCATCACTTACATATAACACCCACTGCTCATCGCAACAAGTGCCCTCCTTAATGCCTATCACCCATTTAGCTCATCCCCCCACACAACACCCCTCCAGGAACCGTGAGTTTGTTCTCTGTACTTATAAGTCTCTCATGGGGCATCTGGGTAGCTCAGTTGGTTAAGTGTCTGACTTTGGCTCAGGTAATGATCTCACAGTTCCTGAATTCGAGCCCTACATCAGGCTCTGTGCTGACAGCTCGGAGCCTGGAGCCTGCTTCAGATTCTGTGTCTCCCTCTTTCTCTCTGCCTCACTCTCCCCCTCTCAAATATAAATAAACATTAAAAAAAATTTAGAAAGAGTCTCTTATGGTTTACCTCCCTCTCTGTTTTTATCTTATTTTTCCTTTCATTCAAATAAAATAAGAAAAATAAGCTGCTAGTTTGTTAAGGCCAGGTCCTGGACCTGGGACACTGTTGTTTCTGTTGTGTTCACATAACCCATATTGAATGGGAGAAGGCCTAGACCTCCATCTCTGGGTAGGCGGAGTCTCCAAGAATTTTGTATATTCCAATTCCTAGGCTAGGTAGTGGTCTATAACATGATCTGACTCAAAATGATGAACTGGATTAATTATTTTCCCTTTATCCAAAATTTAAACTGATGCCAAGGAATTACCTAGTTAGAAGGGAGAAGTAGAGATGAAAGAATACCATGCCATATGGACAAGGCCATGGGCAAACCAAGTTTATGAGGAAGCAGAAACTAGGAGGAAAGAGAACATCTATTAAGTAGAGACAATGAAGAGGGAAAGAGAAAAGGAATAAAAGAAGATTCCTGTAGTCCTGGAGGGGGACCATGACAAGGCAGGGGGGCCTCTGGAGTGGCTTCCTGCTTGGCAGTTTCTGTTCATTCTTTGGTTTTGACATTGGTCTTCTCTTTCTCATGCAGTTTTCTAGGTCACAGTCACTAACAGTGTCCTCCAAGGCAATAAGATGTGGTGAAATGAATGGGCCTGGGAAGCAAGTTTCTTCCTTCCTCAGTGTGTTTACTGATGTGGTAGTGAGAGCTGCCATTAGAGAGAAATAACTGTAAAATGGTTTATTATTGCTCTCTGAACTTGATCATTATCTGCTAGGAAGAGAGATGGGAAATGGGCGCAAGAAAAATGTTATTATTTCTAAAGATGTGTTGTTTTATAATGCATTTTGAAATGGAAATGGGAAACTTAGAGATCTGGTTTTATCCAACCATAGGAATTTTTGTTGTAACTAAAGAATGAACAAAACTTCCAAATACATTCGTTCAGTAGTTTTCCCTGAAATTCTAGAACACTTAACATTATCTGGTATATTGGTCATATGTTTTCTAAATTCAGTGGCATATTCTTTTAAAAGAAATATTTTGTCACTCAAGAAACGGAGTGTTTTCCTGATACTCACAAATAGGGGCATTTGGATTTTATGATGCTTAGTGACTGCTTAACTATTCCTTTAGATGAGAAGATTCTACATCCATCTTCTCATCTAAAGGAATAGTTAGGCAGTCACTAAGGTACCACTATCCAAATAGCACTAACTCCAAGCATATCATTAACCTATTAGGGAGAATAAAGAATTCCAAGTTGTGTATAATACTAATATATGTCTCTTTCTTATAGAGCTGTTCTACCAAAGAGTTGCTTAAAATTCTGCCAATAAAGTAGAGTGTTTTGAGCTCTTCTTGCTGTGACAGAAGAGACATAATGTGAAGTCAGGTCAAGGTAGATTTATACCTGCTGACAAGGGTCATTCTTTGAAAAATCCCTTGGCTTTTTACATATTTTCACCATGACGCACCAACATTTAATCCTTATTGTAATTATTTAACGTAATCATCATGCCAAAGATATAATTGATCTTTCTCCTCTAAGAGGAACGTAGAATAACAATGCCCTAATTTTGTATGTCTCTGTTCCATAATGACAGGCTGTCATTTTCTATAATTTACCAGCGATGATGAACAATGCGTGTAGGCTGAATGTAGTTGCCTAGTAACCACCTTTTAAATTTTTCTTAAATGTAAATGCTTCTCTGCTAGGGAAACTCTGATCTAGCTAATCTGCATTTAAACCACTTTCTAAGCAACTGCACGTATTAAACACCTCTGTGCTTTTTATTTCAAATTATTTGCCTTTTAAACTCTGTTAAAGTAGCCACCTTTGTTAAGATCGTTATTTGTTTTTGAACAAAGCGAGGCTTTCAAATAATTATCTGACAATTACATTGTCATTTCCCTCACTTTTTTTTGGTATCTCTTTTCTTACTGCTTTTTAGAGTTGAGGATAGATACTTAAAAAGAATCATGAAAATCCCCAGTTTCACTTTGAAAGATTCTAAATGCTTTCAAATACCACCAACCTGGTTTTCTTTAACTGTGTATCAAAATCACTATATGAGTGTTCTCTTGGCTTCTGTTCCTGGTCCGCCTCTTGCTGTTAATCCGACATCTATTTTGCTATTTAAGAAAAGGTGGAATCTATGCAGGTACCTAGCACATAACTTGGCTTTTTATCATTGTGTCTACCCATGTACACTGACTAGAATGATGAAATAGTTAAAAGCTATAATTCTGTGAAATAGCTATTGTTA
The DNA here is from genome assembly GCA_030068075.1 of Paguma larvata. NCBI lineage: Eukaryota > Metazoa > Chordata > Mammalia > Carnivora > Viverridae > Paguma > Paguma larvata. The sequence continues at coordinate 94,526,247 of CM057826.1, read as the reverse complement.
GTCCTACGGGATAATATTTCAAATCCTTAATTACTGCACTATTTCCGGTCCACCTTCTACAGCTGCCCATCTTTCCAGTAGGCAGAAAGCTCCTATTGATATAAGAATCATTCACAGCAAGAACAAATTTGACTTACTCTTTGATTCTAAGTTTGAGTTGAATATGAGATAGAAGAGACTAGAAATGTATTTGAGGAACTGAAAGAACATGTTTATATTTCTACCCCCAATCTTCAAACTTAGTAAATGACATCGAAGCTAGAGGAGAGGAAAGAGTTTGGAGAGAAGACAAAGGAAATTAGAAGAAGTGTAGTGACTTTACTCTTTGTACCCCAGACATGTATGTGTCTCCACCCTCTCATATGTAGCTTCCATCTCAGGATCCCAGAGAGGAAAGTCTCAGGCAAAATCTGGAACACCTGCAAGCTTCCAAGAGAAACTCCCTGCTTCAGGCTAGTTTAGCAAAATGGCAGAATGATACAGATGGAAAAGACTGGCCAGAGACACCTCCCACCAACCAACCAACCAACCAACAAACAAACAAAAAACATTTTGTCCATGGATTCTGGGATCCAGTTATTGCTGGGGACCTAGATGGGGACACAGAAGTTAGCTAAGAGTGAGAGCTGTTACGCTGCTTGCGAGGAGGTCACCTAGCATTGTTGATAACGCCTTCACCAAAAGAATGCTGCTCGTGCTTCCTGCCAGGGATGAAAAGGATGGCAGTTAAACCCAGAGAACTGGCAGCACCAGAGAACAGAGGAGGAGCTGATGGTCAAGAACTCTACTTGAGGAAGCACTGAATACCTTGAACCAAGAGGACAGACAAGTTACATCCCCAGTAGACACCAGCAAAGACATGACCTCAGGGAAGTGACATATAGCTTATCAACGCTGTAATGCACCCATATACTTTCCTAGCCCTCAGATACTACCCTAGAGACAGTGATAGAAGATAAAACATTCAGTTTACTAAGATTTAAGCTAATAGTGATTTGACTACAAGTTGGAATTGATGGAAAGAAAAATCTCTGCTGGACTTAGAAAATTCGAGCACTACTTGTTTTAAGTTGCCTCCCATTAGGCAGACTTGAGAAACAAATTTTTTTACGTCCCATTTAATTTGTACCTGTGTGACTCAGCCTGGTTTTGTGTTAAAACAGCAGGGGTTGAGGGGATGAGGGTGGAGGAAGCTGAGGAATGTATTGAAGTTTCTGTCTCATATGGGACATTCTGGATGATATGGTAAAGAGTAGATCATCTGTAACAAGCCACCCTGGTTTGAATCCTGGTCTCATCAATTACCAGTTTTGTATTTTTGGGCAAAATATTTTATTCTACTGACTCTGATTTTCCTCTTTATTTTATGATAAAAATAGACATATGATAATATTCTGCCTCAGAGGGTTGTTGTGAGATTTTAATATTCAATATATTATACTTTTGGCACATAGTGTCTGGAATATGATCACAGCGTATCATGTTCTTGACCTTCAGTGCTCTCCTTCATTCTTATCCCCCACCACCTCTCCCCTCCACAGCTCCCCACCCCCAGCATGAAAGAACGTTCCGTGTGGACAGAACTTCTTCCTTGTTCACTTCTGTATCCATAGTGTTGCGCACACGGTAGGTGCCAAATGAATAGTTATTGAATGAATACATCGGGGCGGAGCTCTAGGGAGGTAGCTGGGAGCATTAAAGCAGGTTCTACCCTTAGGGTAAGTCCCAAATGAAAGGAAAACACTTAGACCTCAGTGGGGTGAATGGAAGAGAGCAGATGATTATAAATGGTATGTTTCAGGAGTGCAGATTTTCCTCAGGGTAAGGGAAACAGAACACACTTGTACTCACATGCACACTTACATCTATAATAGAAAGGGAACAGAAATTCATGGTCTGCATAGATAAACAAATCCCGAGTTATAAAAAGCGTACTTTTATAGAGTACTGGTTGTGTTTTCCAACAGTGTATATATTTGTGTGAGACTATGCGTGTGTCTGTTTCTAGTGTGTTTCTGAATGTTTGCGAAATACTTCAACTACAGCTTTCAGTCTTGATTGTTTTGAATCTCCCTCCCTCCCTCCCTCCCTCCCTCTCTCTCTCTCTCTCTCTCTCTCTCATCTATCTACCTATCTATCATCTATCACATGCAAGCTAAATATTTTTATATGAAAAAAGTAAATAGAATTTAACTACATTGAAAGGTCATTACTAATGCTTTCAGGATCTTTAAGAGCTTGTAAAGATAAAGAAATTTTAGAAAGATTTTCATTTGACATTTTAAGACTACTGTGGGTTTTTACAATACAATTAACCTTTAAACCTGGCTCATTTGTAAAATGGGTAATAGACCTGACCTTGGAATAAGAGCAAAATCTTTATGGATAATTGGATTGGGACATATTATCCCTTCATTCTTTTCATTCTTCTTTTTTTTTTTTATATATCAAAAAAACTTTAAAATCTCACATTTGGGAGCACCTGGGTGGCACAGTCGGTTGAGTTCTGACTCTTGATTTTGGCTCAGGTCATGATCCCAGGGTCATGAGATCAAGCCCATATTGGGCTCTGTGCTGAGTGTGGAATCTGCTTAAGATTCTCTCTCTTTATCTCCCTCCCTCTGCCCCTTTCCCCTGCTCATGCTCTCTCTCTTTAAAAAAAAAAATAAATAAAAAGTAAAACCTCACATTTGTATTTTTTATTATTTTTATCATAACTGCTAGGAATGATGGGTAATGGTTTTCTAAAAGAAGAAAATTTTATGTTTCTAATGTTTAAAGGTTTAATGTCTTTAACGTAGTAAATGATGCTGTTTAATTCTGTTTTTCTTCGTAGTCCTCATCATTTGATTTCCATACACTTTGGCACATATTTTCCTACGTACAAAATGGTCTGCCTTAATATTATGATATTATCATCAAGCCATAAGTAAGTGTTCTTTTATTTATGAGAAAATGAAAAAGTTAATTCTTTGGTTCTTTTCAAAGTAACTATTTGAATATGTCATCATTTAATAAAGTAGAATGAACATTTCACACTTTCCGTAAAGATCTTTTTTTGAGACCAGCAGTAACAAAGAGTTGACTAGGGGAAGCTACTCTAGCTGAGCAGGGAAGGAGTTGGTCCAGTGACCCTCAAATTTTCTCATTGTAAGCATCACCTGAAGAATTTGTTAAGCCACAGATCTCTGGTTTAACAAAATCTCCACACCCAGAGATTTTGACTTAATGGGTGGTATAGTTGATTGAATGGTGGCCTCCCAAAAGATATAGTCACATCCTATCTCCTGGAATCTGTGAATGAGACTTTATTTGGAAAAAAGGTCTTTGCAGGTATAATTAAGGATCTCTGAATAAGATCACCCTCGATTATCTAGATAGGTCCTAAATCCGATAACAAATGTCCTTATAAGGTTCACACTGAAGAAGAAAAGACACACAGGGGAGACAACCATGTGAGGCAGAAATTGGAGTTTTGTAGCCATAAGCTAAGGAACACCTGGATCTCCTAGGAGCTGGAAGAGGCAAAGAATGATTCTTCCCTAGAGACTTCCAAGGAAGCACAGTCCTACTGACACCTTGATTTCTAATTTCTGGCCTGCAGAAGTGTGAGAAAATAGATTTTTGTTTATTTAAGTCATTTAGTTTATGATAAATTGTTATAGTAACCCTAGGAAACCAGTACAGGTGTGGACCAGAACGTGCATTTCCTATAAGCTGTTGCTTCTGGGAAGTGGACCATGATTTGGATAGTATTGACTTATTGAGTAGTATTGACCGAGATGCTGTTTAGGTGGAATTCAAGTCCAGGATATTCCATAAATCAATTGAAATACAGTAAGTTTAGACCATCACACTGCCCAGAATATCCGAAGATGAGCAAGGCTGAAACGTAGTTTGCATTGCTTTCTCTTCTCTTTGATATTTCCTGCCACATTGGTGTTCTATGCTCACAGAGCCTATCAACTCCGGATTATCCCTGAGCCTCAATTTAAACTTCTTTTCTTGGGTTGGAGCCTCTGGATTAGGTTAGCCTTTATCGTAACACTCCAGTAGAACCCCGTACTTCTGTGTAGCCCTGTTCACCATTACAATGATTGTTTCAAGGTCTGTCTTTCTGGAACAGTGTACATTTTTAAGGAGAGAGGCCATAAAAGTCTTATAGCTCTATATCCAGTTCCTAACACAGAGTTTGACACACTGTCGGTATTTAATAAACATATCAGTGAATGGAAGGTAAGCCATGCCCTAAAATAGAATTCGAGGTTCAGAGATTACTACTCTTATTAGAAGGCTTGCTGTTTCTCTGTTGACTGTGGATTTGTATTCAGCAGATTTAGTAAGTAAAGCAAGATGTTAGAAGTGGACCAACAAATGATTATTAATTTCTTATTATTCTTTCTGTGCAGAATGATTTACTGAATTAGATGCTCTGAGTGAAAATATATGTTCAAGTCCTGTCAGCTGCATCTGGCGTGGTCATTCTCTTTGCCTCTGAGGCAAGTTTTCTGTCAATACATGTTATACACATGCAAAAACAGAATAAAAAAAGAGGGTACTTTCTGTAAAGTACTCATTTTAATACAAGATATGTATGTTTTTATTAGGCTTTGAAAGACAGGCTTTGAAACTGCAGCTTCTTTTTTTCTAACCAATGACATGAAACCAGCTTTTTCATCTCCAAGAACAAAGTGACCCATTTGTAACTATGCCTACCCAACATGGGTCAGAATTTAATTATTAAGTCCCATGCTAGCATACAAATTGGCATTCAGTTTTGATGGGGTCACTAGCTAGAGTTCTAGCTATGCAAGGTGACCTAGGAAATTTCAGCAGAAATTATCATTTAACAGCTGATTCTTCTGTAGGATATATATATATATATATTTTAACTTTTCAAAGTTTACTTTTTTTCAGCTTTACTGAGGTATAACTGACAAATAAAATTGGAATATATTTAAAGTGTACAATGTGATAATTTGAGATGTATACACATTGTGAAAGAATTCTTGAGTGGGATATCTTAATATACATATAAGATAATGTATAATACCCCTATATATATAATATAAATCTTAATATATATTAGCTATTATATATATATAATATATATTAGCTATATATATATAGGGTATAATATCCCTATATATATAATATATATCCTAATATATATTAACTATTAGATGAACTGTGTTTTGCTAGTAAGTATAGTTTTGATTTAAAAAATTTGAATCCAAGTTTTCAATTCATATCTATCTAAATCCAAAAGATCATATCCTTCTCATAAAGCTACATTAAAAAATAAAATAACTTGTGTAAGTATTCAGGTGGCCAAATATGTATTTGTCATATTATTTGGTCTTAGCCCTATGGTTCCTGGCTCACAGCTCCCAAAACTCTTGAAATTTCCTGAGTGATAAGAGCAATGGGAACATCTTTTTTCATAATATTTGGTCTCTTGTCTTCAGTTTCTGAAATCACTTAAGAGCCTTGAAAGGCAAATGGGTATCTTGTTATTCGTAAGAAGCCCCCTTCCACTCCACCTGGGTTTATGTTAATGAGGTGACTTTTAGAAAGCAGCTAAGGATGGGGGCTTGTTGCCAGAGGAACCAACTGTGTGATTAGAGGTTAAAAGGTTCAGTAGCATGGGCACCTGGGTGGCTCAGTTGATTGATCTCAAGGTTCGTGGGTTTGAGCCCCGTGTTAGGCTCTGGGCTGACAGCTTGGAGCCTGGCGCCTGCTTTGGATTCTGTATCTCCCTCTCTCTCTGCCCCTCCCCTGCTTACGTTCTGTCTCTATCTCTTTCTCAAAAATAAATAAACATAAAAAAATTTTTTTTTAAGTTTCAGTTGTCCCCTTGCCCTATCTTCTGGGAGAGGAGAGGGACCGGAAGTTGAGTTCAATCACCAATGGCCAAAGATTGAATCAAGCATACCTGTATAATGAAGCTTCTGTAAAATCCCACAAGGTTGGGGTTTGGAGAACTTCCAGGTTGATGAATGCTATGGAGATTTGAGAGAGTTGTGATCTGGGGGAGAGGAAGGAAACTGTGCCATTCTCCTATACTTTGCTCTATGAAATTCTTCCATCTGTCTGTGGCTGAGTTATATCCTTTTATAATAAATGGTAATCAGTTGAGTAAAATATTTCTCTGAGGTCTATGAGCCACCTAATTGAACCCAAGGAGGGAGTCTTTTGAATCTCCGACTATTGCCAGTTAGTCCAGGGAACAGCCTGGACTTGCCGTTGGCATATCAAGTGAGGCAGTCTTGTAGAACTGAGTCTGGGTGCTGTCTCTGGGAACCTAATATCAAAATTGGGTTGAATTGTAGGACACCCTGCTGGCTTCTCTTTTTCCAATTTTAAGAGAAAGGTATTTTATCTTTCACCATTGCATCTGATATTAGTGTTAATGTGAAAATAGGCAATCTATTTTAGTAATGTAGTCATCTTGTTGTTCAAAATGTAAAGTAGCAAATAGTATAAGCTTCGAAGATTCATTTAGTCTAGTATACAATTCTATAGTCAATTATATTTCTGCAAATGTCAAATGTACTGATTCCTTTCTTTTTTTAAAAGAAAAAGTCTACTATTGGGTGAATTGTCCTCAATCTAAAATTGTGTTTATAGGAAATAGCAATTTCTTGACTGAGTACATATAACTAAGGAATACGATTCACTTTTATTGTGTCACTAAGTTTCTTATTTATCATTTGAATTATATCAACTTATAAATGATTTTATCACCTGAATGATATCAAGTGATAAATGATTAAATAATTAGAATCCCCATATCTGTCAGTCTGTGTCTTTGGTCTCTTTATACGTGAGGGCACTTAATGTTCTAAAAGTTTCTCTAATGTTTTCAGGAGAAAAACCAACTCTCTTTGGAATATACCCGGGCCTTTCATAACTTCTCTTAAAAGCAGGTTCTGTATTATCTGTAATTACTTGCATCTCTTATAGAACATGTATATACTTTGGTCCTCCTACATCACAAATAAATTCCATTACTTGAGGCAGCGTAATCATTTCCCTGCTTATGCTACCTGAAAGAACCTGATTAACATATCTAAAATTAGAGTTAGAGGGGCACCTGGGTGGCTTAGTTGGTTAAGTGTCCAATTTCAGCTCAGGTCTTGATCTCACAGTCATGGGTTTGAGCCCCACATCAGGCTCTGTGCTGACAGCTCAGTGCCTGGAGCCTGCTTTAGATTCTGTGTCTCCTTCTCTCTTTCTGACCCTCCCCTGCTTGTGCTTTCTCTCTTTCTCTCTCTCTCTCTCTCAAAAATAAATAAGAAATATAAAATAAAATAAAATTAGAGTTAGAATAAATTATTAATTTTGGACTCTTTCCTCTGCTTGACAAGGAATTTAGTGCATTTTATGTTCCTCTGACCTCCCTCCTCAGCCCGAACCATCCCCCCAAAACTCTTAACAACTAATGTTAATTTAACATCAGGCTGAGGATTTATCTTGCTGGTGGGAAGAACTGAAGTATTTCGATAAAATATCAGTTTTATTTTGGAGGTAGTTTGGGTTTAGAGAGAAACTCTGTGAGCATCTTGTTATTTACCTATACCTACCTATTTGCAAGACAGCTTTCGAATAAACACAGTTATTTAGTGTGGGGAATTTTATTATGACAAAACAAACACGTAAAGCACAGATCAGGAAAGAGCTGAATGTCCTTTAGCCTGATACAGCCCTGGTTATTGTTTGGCAGGTGGTAAAATAAACAGACAAAACAAGCAATCTCAAATAAAGAAACCAGGGTGTTTTTTCACGTAGGCTAAACTGGACTTCACGAGGAAAAAGTTCTTACTGTGGTGTTACTTTTGGGCGTTTTCAGGAAAAACTGGGCGCCAGCAATTACTGCTGAAAAGGATGTAACAGTAGCTGAAAGCATTCTGTCCTTATCCTTTGTCTGCCCTTTCATAGATGACTAACCATCCTGAGATGAAAGATATCTTTTTCCATCCCTCTGCTTCTTGTCATGCACCACAATGATATCGTAGTCTCTGAGTAGACACAGAAAGAAAAGACTTGATAATAACAGGTGTAGGATGGGGAGCAGAGTTGGTTCTCGTGATCAGAACAAGATTTCCACTCTTTTTTTTTTAACTGTGATATAATTAACATATAACATTGTTTTAGTTTCTGGTATACAGCATAATGATATGATATATGTATATATTGCAAAATGATCATCACAATACTGTAGTCAACAACCATCACCACACTTAGTTGCATTTTTTTTCTTGTGATAAGAACTTTTAGGATCTACTCTCTTAGCAACTTTCAAATATACAATACAGTGTTATTAACTACAATCTCCACGCTGTACATTACATTCCCAGAACTTATTTATTTTATAACTGGCAGTTTTTAGGTTTTGACTACCTTCACCCATTTTGCCCACCCCACCTCCACCCCCATCTCTGGCAATGACCAATCTGTCTCTCTATCTGTGAGTTCAGCTTTCTTTTTTAAGTTGATTTATTTTGAGGGAGAGAGAGTGAGAGCACACATGTGTGCACAAGTAGGGGGGGGCAGAGAGAGGAGAGAGAGAATCTCAAGCACAGGACTCGATCTCATGAACCATGAGATCATGACCTGAGCCAAAATCAAGAGTTGGTCGCTTAACTGACTGAGTCAGTCACCCAGGTGCCCTTAGCTTTTTTTTTTTAATTAAGATTCTACATATAAGTGAGATCATACAGTATTTGTATTTCTCTGTCTGATTTATTTCACTTAGCATAATGCCCTCAGGGTCTATCTATGTTGTTGCAAATTGCAGGAGTTCTTTCTTTTTTTTTAATGTTTGTTTATTTTTGAGAAAGTGAGTGGGAGGGGACAGAGAGAGAGAGAGGGAGACACAGAATATGAAATAGGCTGCAGGCTCTGAGCCGTCAGCACAGAGCCTGACGTGGGGCTCAAATCAATGAATCATGAGATCATGACCTGAGCTAAATTCAGATGTTAACCGACTGAGCCACCCAGATGCCCCAAGTTCCTTCTTTTTTGTGGTTAAATGATATTCCACTGCATTCCAAATGTGGTATCACATTTTCTTTATCCAATTCATCTGTTGATGGACACTTGTTTCCATGTCTTGACCATTATAAATAATTCTGCAGTGAACATGAGGGTGCAGATGCCTTTTCAAGATAGCAATTTCATTTCCTTTGGATAAATACCCAGAAGTGGATTTGCTGGATCGCAATTTTTACTCTTACAGTAATGGTACAGGGCAGTGCTTGGCTCTAGGAATCATGGAAGAGGGGACACATCAAGCACTGCGAGTAGGAACTCAGACCATCTGTCAGCTGGTGTGGATTCCAAAATATTTAGTATTTCTTTCCCTGGTCAGGGAGGAATGGGACGTTCCTGAAATTTTTAGGGGCAGGAAGAGTATTGCCAGGATATTCTGGTAAATGTTTAACAACCCGATCTCTGAACAAAGAAAAAATCTGATGTATAGTGTTTGCCAATTCCTGTAGTGTGGATTCTCCCACCGTGGCTGGTTTCAAGCTTCTAGTGTTCTGTTACTACACTCGGAGCTGGGTGGAGGTGTGCACTACCACAACGTTATGTGGCACTTCCACCATAGAGACACAGCAGATGTGATCTCAAGGGCATAGATAACAGGAAATTGTAGTGAAATTAGAAAAGTATGGAGGTGTGAGTATTTATTACCTTTGCTTTTAGTATCAGAAATGAAGAGGTAAAGATCTTTTTACTTGCAAATAGTCTGATTATGTGGAACATTTAAGAGGTTTTTTGGGGGCCATTTTTCTTCACTTGTGGTTTTTTCACTTGTCCCTTTTACTTTCCGCTGCTCTGGGTTTTTATGCAATGTCTTAGTTTCAGATTTTGAGATTTGCTCAACTGTTTGGTTCTGATTTACTTTGTGACAGTGATGCCTGACACATTTCTAAAGGCTAACATTCTGAGAGTGTAATGATAGCTCATTTACCAAATGATACGTTGTGCCCAAATATCATTGTGAGCATATTAAATGTCACTCCTTCCTGTTGTTTTCACTAACCCCAAACTATGTTTTCCTGTTCATTTATTCTGCTGTTTCAATTTGCTTACGAAAGTATCTTTAAAATACATCGAGTTTTCCGTTTCCAATAAATGGCAAATTTAGATTTGGGCATATTCAACTTTCTGCTCATTATACAAAGAAAGCAATTTATGATTAGCCCCAACCAATGTGACCTTGAATTTCCCCATTGTTTTATTTTGTGTAAAATAATTTTAATGTAATAATCTATACATCCCATTTACAGTTTATTATTTTATAAAAGACAAGAGAAACAAGATATGAAATATATTCTGTTTAATAATCCATGGGCATCATTTATCAGATAACAAGAGAAAAAAAAGGGCAAAAGAGTCTTTTCTAGAAACAGCGATCCTGATTTTCCCATATACATTCTCTGCCTTATTTAGAGATAATACAAAACTAAATTGTTTTCTAATTCAAGTATAGTTGACACACAATGTTATATCAGGTGTACAACATAGTGCATAGTGCATAGTGCATAGTGTTTAGGTGTACAACATAGTGTTTTGACAACTCTGTGCATTATGCTGTGCTCGCCACAGGTGTAGCTACTATCTGTCACCATACAACTTTATCACAATACAGCTATATTCCCTGTGCTATACTTCTCTCTCCGTACCTTACTCTTTTCTATAACTGCAAGTGCGTATCTCCCACTGTCCTTCTCCCATTTTGCTCAGTCTGTCATCCCCCTTCCCTCTAGCAACCATATTCGTTCTCTGTATTTATGGATCTGTTTCTATTTTGTTTTTAGTTTGTTTATTTGTTTATTTATTTATTTTTAGTAATCTCTACACCCAACGTGGGGCTCAAACTTATGACCTCAAGATCTATAGTTGCATGCTTCTTCAACTGAGCCAGCTAGTCACCCCTGTTTCTGCTTTCTGTGTGTTTATTCATTTGTTTTGTTTCTTAGAGTCTGCATATAAGTGACATCACATAGTATTTGTCCTTCTCTGTCTGATTTATTTCACTTAGGGTGGAAAAACTAAGTGTTTTAATGACCTCCATGGTTTTCCAAATCACTGCTTGTTCAGTGCCATTCATTGATGCATTTATTTATAATTAGTACCTCCTATGTAGCAAGCTCTAAGCTCCTTCAGTGAAAGCACCTCAGCTGAAGGGCAGATAGTTAGAAGGCTTGATAGGTAGAATCCAAATCCTTAAAAATGTGGAGACTGCCAGCCAAGTCAGATCTGTTAAATCAGCTTCCCCTGTCTGGGAAAACCTGGGGCTCTGAAAAAAGGATCAGGACTGAGGACATCTGGTGGATATTCCTGAGTTATTTGGCTCTCTGGTCTCCCCCGAAATCTCAGAGCTGCAAGGGCAAAACACCCCTCCCTGTTGAGAGCTGGTGCTTCCTCATGCAGGGGGACGCTGTTGGAGTCCCTTCTAGTATGGTGGCAAGTGCTTCCTCTGCTGGCTACCAGGCTGATGAGTGGGTTAAATCCTAGCATAACCCAGCCAGGGGCATGCTGGGACTGTGACAGAGGAAAGAAGTAACACTGTGAAGGATCAGAGTAGTTAGCATGTGTCAGTAGGGTCCACGAAAGTCCCCTTAGGAGTGATGAGGTTGGAGCCAATTCACAAAACACTTGAATATGAGAGATTTTAGAGACTGGACTTTTCACTTCTCCATTTATGAGAGTATTAAAACAAAAAACAAAAGCAAAACAAACAGGAGAGTAATATGAACAGATTTGTTCTCTGAAATGAGTACTTTGGCTACTGGGTATGTGGTGGGTACAATGGGGCCAGGATTCAAGGAAAGGAGTCCCTGTGTTAAACAGTCCTGGGACCAGACCTAAAAGACTTAGCTGCTTGCTTCAAGAAATACTTGTTCCCAGAAGAGTAGTGAACTAACTAAAACCATTTACTCATCAAGACTCATTTAAAAGCCTTCTCTTCACTGTGCCTACCAATCCAGAACTATTATGTTACGAGCTGAGAGTTGATAAGGGAATTGGAGGTGAGGACACAGAGTTCCCTGACTGGGTGGTAGCAAAGTCAAGGGAAGTCTGAGTGGGAGCCATGACACCATCCTTCTGTTCCAGAGGACCCGCCCACCATGCTTCCTTCCCACTAGGACTCTATGGGCACATCTGCTACTGGCACTCTGAGAAGTTTCCTCTGGTTCCCTGGCATGAATTCCGAAGTACAGTCTTCGCTTGAGAGATTCATAACACAACCATGAGTTTTCCTTTTTTATTTACCTGACACAATTTTTTATTAAAACAATTAAACCTGAGAAGGTGCAACCAAGAGAGCAAGTAATTGTTTTCTTGCAAGTTTTCATTAAAAGAAATGCCAAATACATTTGAGTATGTGCCTCCTTAATCCTTTTCATTTGTTTGATAATCTTATACATGGACTGCTTTCATAATTTAGAAAAAAAAGTCAGCCTGAATTCTATCATTGGGTCAAAAATCAGAGGATTTGTGTATTTTCAGTATCTGGTGGGAACCTTTTTTCTCAGCCAGACGGAATATGTTCTACCCACTGAGGCTGAAAGAATGTACTAAATTTCAATCTCAGGTCCATGAAATTCCCACTACACCCTTTATCTGATTTTCACTGCATTATTTCTCTCAAGAAATAAGAAAAGAGAAAGAAAGAAAAAACAGCTTGTGAAGATCTCCATACTAAGAGTAGAAAAATTCTGTGATTAGTTTCCATAAGTAAAGGAGGTAATTTCCCCCATGTTCTTAGAGAAAATTGATGCGGCTTGATGAAAAAAAATTGATGAAGCATTTCCATTAATGCTTCCCTCAGCGCAGGCTGGAAGGGCATCAAGGGATTCCTGGATAAGAAGCTAATAGAGCCCAGGCAAGAAGTTTGCCACTTCCCTAGATTTCCACTTAATTGAGTATAAAACAGTCAAGAAGAAATATTAGAAACTCATAGTGGACAGTATGAAAGGGTAGCCACAACTTACCAGACAGTTTGTCAATGGGACTCAAGTGAAGGGTGGACTAATTTGAATCAGGGCTCTCCACTTGCAGAGTGGGAAGTCAAGGGGAAGAGTTCTTGGTAGCTCTTCCTCCCCATCCCTCATTTAGGAGGATTTGTGGTGGGATGGGTTGGCACAGGGTGGTGAGGTAAGGGCATGTCCCTGAGTGTGACATGCCACACTCAGTGGGACCAGGTCTGGTGTTGTTCCTGGCCTATACTAAACATAGACATCTGTCCCAGACACACAGCTTCGTCTGGCTCTTCAAGAAGACGCCCGTACCAAACAAAGAAATTGAGGCACTGTTGCAGCTAATTCCTGGCTGCCCAACGGACACGGTCTTCCTGCCATGACCACCTCTGGCCTTAGTGACCCAGGCTGTTCAGTATTTATGCTCTGGATGGAAAATTGCATTAAATCCCAAACTTTCACTTCACTTTTTATCTGAATCTGAAAGATTTGGACAGACATCCAAATAATCTTTGACAGAATCCATCTCAATTCCCAGAGTTGAACAAGCATGGATGCCTCATTAAGCAAATGGGCAAAATCCATCAGATATTTGAAAAGAGGGAGCTGTGCTGAAGAACCAGAGCTGATGTCTTCTTATAAGCCATAGTTACTGCTCAAAATAGAGGGGATGTTTTCAAGTTTTTGATCTATGATTTTAACATGGTAATGAAGAACTTGTCAAGTCTATAGAAATAAGCAAGATTGGGGTGGGGGCGCATCTGGCTGACTCAGTAGGTGGAGCATGTGATTTTTGATCTCTGGATGGTAAGTTTGAGCCTCACACTGGATGTAGAGATTACTAAAAGTAAATAATACATAAATAAACTGCGGAAAAAGAAATAAGCAAGGAGGTCGTGAAGAACAACTGGAGTTCAGAAAAGAGAGTATAGAAGAAAAACCTAAATGAAGAGCAGATTTGCCGTTGCAGAACATTCAATCAATGAAGTAAATGATGATTCCAGAATTCATCCCAGTTTCAGAGGAAAGAATAAAGAGGTGGAAAAAATGTGAAAAAATTTTAAAAGGTAAGTAATGAAAGACTGATTAAGGACCTCTAATATACCTGTAATAGAAATTCTAGAAAAATAGAACAGGGTGGATGTAGGAAAAGAAGTAACCAGGAAATAAAGAGGTTAGGAAATTTTCTGGAGTTGAACAAATCAAATATTAAGTGTCTTCAGATTAAAAGGAGTCAAGAGATTCTGGTAAAATTAAACAAAATCAACACATAGACATATGCTGGCAAGTATTTTGACTTTCAAGGGCATTTTAAATATCTATGCATATTTAGACATTAAAAAAATCTTTACAGAGAAAATGTACTAAATGACTATTTAGAAAGAAAAATGATTGCATTAGATTCCTACTTCCTAACTTACCATGAAATAAATTCCAGATAATTTAAACATTTAAATATGAAAATAAAGTCACTAAAAGTTATAAAGACATTAATGAGATTATAATACAGCTCTAAGTAAAGCCTTTTAAAGCCAAAGTCAGTATCATAATTATTATGTACAAAATATGAAAGCAAATGGAAACAAAATATTCATAGGCTGTGTACCAAAAGTTATAAAACTGGCCTAGAGGAGGTGCCAATAATAAATATTTGTTGAACACATGAGTCAGTAAGTCCAAACCGAAAGCACCCTTCTGAAACAGTAAGACACCAAAGCCGTGGGGATGCAGACAAAGGACATGAATAGAGAATTCACAAAAGGAATGCAGATGATCAACATGCATATAAAAAATCCAGTTTCATTAGTATAAAATCATTCACCAGTGTTTCACTAATCCCGCAGATTCACACATTCTCATACCCCAGATGACAGTGTAAATGGCATGCTCTTTCTGGATGTCAATTTGCAAATACGGAAAGATATGGAAAAATTTGCAAGATTTGCATAATCTTGCATAATCTGGAAGTAGGCAATAAAAGTCTCAAAGGACTCCTATTTATATCCTTGGAATCAGTCATTTCACATGTGGAATTTTATCCTAAAGAAAAAAATTAGAAGACTATGAAATGAGACAAAGTAAGTCTCTAATGCACCATTGCAAACTGTTTTTGAAGAATAGTTAATGAAAGTGAGGAAATACTGTCTAGATTTGAGTAGGAAGGCAAGTTAAAATGCTATACATAGCTGATAATACCGTAATATCTAACTTTCGTGGAGCGCTTGCTGTATGCCAAGCGTCATACTTAGCATTTTACATCAAACATGTCCTTGTGCTTCAGTGGGTGTACGTTCTAATCTTATACCCATTTTGCAGATGAGGAAATTGCAGCCTGGAGATGTGAGGTTTAGAGGTCTGTCTCTACTTGAGAATCCACGTAACGACTCTATTATAAACTGCCTTTAATTTTTTCAATACACCTGTAGGATATAGAAAAAGACTGGCAAAACATTTGTTTCTTTTGTATACTTTCCTATTTCTCTCAATTAATATGTATTGGTATTCTTATCAGAGGGAAAATTGCAGCAGTTTCAAAGCCCCGGTATTAACTGAGTTCAGGTCCTTAACCACTTTCTCTCCTTCCCCAGCACCCACTCTTTACCCAGTTTCTCACATTTAGTTTATTTACATGTTCCTCATTGGGAATTCGTGTGCAACATGGTACTTTTGACATGATATAAGATATCAGATCATGAAGGAGCTATTGCACCTAAATATAAACTCTACCCTGGCCATGCATATACCATAGGGGTTAAATGAGTGCTGGGTTCTCCTCTTGAACTTAGCATTTATTTCCCTTGATAAATCAGTTATTTATAATTATTATTCAATAATCAATTATAAATTAATTATTTTCTCAATAAAGTGAAGAGAAAAATACTAGCTTTTTTCTAGTTTGCAATGAAGATTAAATGAGCTAATATATCTATAAAGCATAGGGACCGGCCCATGGTAAGTAGCATATTAGTATACTTACTAAATCTAAGTAAGTAATATATTTTAGAAAGTCTTTCAAGAAACCGAATTCTTTTAGGTGTGTTGCTGGTTTACCTTGTTAAGTGGGAAATAGAATTTACCGGAACAGACCAGTTGTCTGAACATTTTACTCAGTGGCATTTTCACGATGGTATCATTTCTCAGTCAGCCTGATAATTGAAGAATATGCAAGAAATTGAAAATTCAGATTAATAAAGAAATTAGTAGAGACTGGGGCTCAACGAAAGTGAATTTGGGTCCCATTAAATTCTAGAAAGATAAACCCCAGTCCTGAGGGGGCAGTTCTTGGGGAAGGCAAACTGAAAAATAACACCGTGAATTAATCACGCTCCCCAGGTGTGTGAGCACAACTTTTGAGAAACACCAAAGGGGACCGTGAGAATAGACCATTTGATTGGCTTGGCAGTAGCACTAATAAATGCTTGACTTTTGCCAGTGTGGTAATTTAGGAATGATAAGTGGAACCTGCCAACAATGCCATTTTACTTGATTGTACCCTAATTGCGTTTATGTCATTGATATCAAACTGTGCATAATTAGAGGCTCTTCTAATAAGAAAGAATACACTTTGTTTTTACATAGCCAGATCATATCCTACGGAAGCAACATCCTTATGTCATAGAATAATGGCTTCATATGCCTGTAACAAGGAGACCTGCTTTTTCTGCCTATTGAGGTATTGTTCATAGACAAGGTTGATGGCTTGGTTATTTTTATTTCACAGTATAAACCTGGCTTTATGTGTGCCTGCTGACTATATTACAAACTTATTTAAATGATGAATTTAGAATATATTGTATAGAACTCAGCAACGTATTTCATTGTAGTATACACACAGCATTGGATCTTCACGGCACAATGAAAATTAATAATAAGGAAAACCTTCGTGACACTTAAGATTGTAAACAATACTTGAAATTGAAGGCAACACAAGCAAGTTAACAGTAACACATAGGCCCCTCTGAGTATCTGCAATGCATTTGTGGCTCAACATGGAATAATTTCGCATAACTGGCTTTCCCGAGGGCTGTGACACCTGCAAAAAATGTAGTGCTTATCGATCCAAAGTGTAGCTTTGTGTGACAAAACAAATTCTAGAGATTATGAGGTAAATCCTAACTTCCCCTCCTGTCTCAGCCCCAGCACCCTTCACATTTTAAGCCAGATAATTCATTGTTCTGCATGGGGGCTGTCCTGTGCCTTGCAGTTTGTTTAGCAGCATCCTGGCCCCTACCTACTAGATGTCAGGAGCCCCTGCCACCCGAAGTTGTAACCACCAAAAATGTCTTCATACATTGCTGAAACTCCTGAGGTGTGAAATTGCCCCCAACTGGGAGCCGCTGTTCTGATATGATCACAGCCAACCACGCAGGCAGTGCTTAAATGCCCCCCACAGCATCCCCACCGATGTTTGTCTAGACCATGCTTGAAATAATCCAGGGAATTCAGTAGGTCCTAGCAGAGCCCCTTGTTCTTTCTTCCTGTGAGTTGAAATCTGCCCCCATTGCATCGTTGCGGGCCGTGCCAAATCCCTTACTCATTCCATACAAGAGCCATTTACGTATTTCAAGACAACTCTGGTCATCTTAAAGATTCTGTTCAGCTCTAAGGCCCCGTGACGGTTCTTTAGTATCCTCCAAAGTCTTTTTCATGTAGGTGGTGGCTATGTGGTATAATTCCAGTGTCCTGAGCACTATACTGTCCTCAAAATGCTTCTCACACCTGCTTCTCAGATGCCCGAGTTCTACAGCTAAACTAAAATCAATTGTTGAAAGTCAAACAGGAGATGAAGTTGCAACCTTCCCAGGAAGGTTAACACACTCAGCCTTATTAGTAATTTATACCCGTTTGTTTAGAAAACAGGAAATCAGCTACAATAATCACATGACTTATACATGCATACACACAGCATAAAATGAAATTATTGTTGATATTGGAATTTAATGTTTTTTTTTTTTTAACCCTGCTTTATTTACCTGGTCTCTTAGCCTGGAAGAATCTTGCATTGTTTAGATGATGGGCACCCTTAGCCCCTATATACACCACCAAAGTCACCACCATCTTCATGACTGTTTGTAGAATTCTTTTCCGGACTCTCTAGGATTATTTTTGAGCTGTCGTAGCTCCAAATCCTGCCCCTGCAAATCCTGAATTATTTTATCATTTGTACAGATTTAATTAAATTTGACATCTAACAAAGTTAAGGAAGAGTATATAGGCCATACGTGTACATGTTGATAATTTTTACAAAGTGAAAAACATCCATTAAGAATAGAATATTATAGTACCCTGGAAATCTCTCTCGGGTCTTCTCTTAGTTATTGCTTTCCAAGGGTAACCACTATTGCAACTTCTGACTGCATAGATTAGTTGTGTCTGTTGTTGAACTTTCTTTTTTTTTTAATTTTTTTTAACGTTTATTTATTTTTGAGACATAGAGATAGAACGTGAGCAGGAGGAGGGAAGAGGGAGAGGGAGACACAGAATCCTAAGCAGGCTCCAGGCTCTGAGCTGTCAGCACAGAGCCCGACACAGGGCTCGAACTCACAGACTGCGAGATCGTGACCTGAGCCAAAGTCAGCCGCCTAACCGACTGAGCCACCCAGGCACCCCTGTTGTTGAACTTTCTATGAATGGAGTCATGCAGTATGTGCTTTGTTCTGGCTGACTTCTTTCACAAAACAGTTTGTTTATAAGATTCTTCTGTGTGTGCGTTAAACATGTTCATTCTCATTACTGCGCGGTATTCTCTTGCATAAATAGACCCAATGTATTCTTTTTTCCTTCTGCTGTTGATGGACATCTGAGTTGTTTTCAGCTTGCGTCTAGTGTAAACATCTCTGTGCATGTCTTCTAATGAACACATGCGTCCAGTGGTGTTAAGTATATACCTAGGAAATGAACTGCTGGGCCACAGAGTGTGCCGATGTTCAACTCCAGGAGATGCTGCCGAATGGTTTTCCTAAGTGTCGATCCCAATTTATTCTCCCGCCAGCAGTGCAGATCAGTTTTTATAAATGTAGCCATACTTGTGGCTATGTGGTGTAGTGTCTCATTGTGGTGTTAATTTGCATTTCCTTTATGAATAATGATGGTGCTTACCTTATCATTTATTATTTGGAAATCCTCTTGTAGTGACTTGTTCAGTTTTTGTGCCCAATTTTAATTGGATCGTGTGTCTCCTAATTGATTCGTAGGATTTTTAAAAATGTACTTAAGATTTAAGTCCTTTGGGGATACTTGGGTGGCTCATTCGTTTAAGTGTCTGACTTTGGCTCAGGTCATGATCTCATGGTTCGTGAGTTCGAGCTCTGCATGAGGCTCTGTGCTGACAGTTCAGACCCTGAAGCCTGTTTCAGA
The DNA here is from genome assembly GCA_030068075.1 of Paguma larvata. Taxonomy (NCBI): domain Eukaryota; kingdom Metazoa; phylum Chordata; class Mammalia; order Carnivora; family Viverridae; genus Paguma; species Paguma larvata. Next base: position 94,506,895 of record CM057826.1, on the reverse strand, counting down.
TTCTGTGTCTCCCTCTCTCTCTGTCCCTCCCCTGCTTGAGCTCGGTCTCTCTTTCTCAAAAATCAATCAATCCATCAATCAATCAAAGACTTAAGTCCTTCACAGGATTTATGTATTGTATTTTCTCCTATTTTATGGTTTATTTTCTCCCTGTCCTAAGAGAATCTTTGAAAGAAGAAGTCTTACTTTCAGTGTAGTTCAATATATCATCTTTTCCTTTAGGATTAAATTTTTGTGTGACCTATTTAAGAAATCTCGGCTAACCTTAAAGTTATCAAGATACACTTCTAAGTTATCTTCTGAAAGCTTTATTCTTTTCACATTTAAGTCAACAATCCACCTGGAACTGATTTTGGCCTATGGTGTGAGGTAGGAATCAGTGTTATTATTATTATTTTTTTTTTATGAGAATATCCAAATGGTCAAGAACCAGTGCTGAAACTGGTTATCCTTCCCCAGTGCTCGACAATAGAACCTTTGCCATAATCAAGCAATTGTGGACATGTGAGTATAAATGCTGAATCCTTAATTCTGCCCCTCAGATTTCAGTCTGTTTATGCCTTTCTGGATTTAGTTTCTTTAGTACTTTCACAGAATTGGATTACTTCATTCTTAGCATTCTCTAACAGAATCGGACCTATCAAACTTTTTCACCTTCCAACATCCTTGTTTTGGGGTAGACTTTTCATGCTGAATGCTAAGCACACAGTAAACAGGTCCTCAGTAAGTATGTTCCACAAAGTGACGTTTTCTCCTCATTCTTACCCTCTTCTCCTTCCTCTCTTTTCTCCCGTTTTACCTTGATTATAGATCTGAAGTGACCAACTGAGGGAAGCACAGGAGCAAAACATTCTACGTAGCAAACGAGTGCCTTCATTACATAAGCAAGGAGGAGAACGTTGGCTCCTTTCATGCCAGTTGCTTTCTTTGAAGCCCTAGGTTTAAGGAAGTGGGCAGAGGAGGTGGGTTAATTTCAGGCCGTTGCCAGCAGACTGTCACTCCCCCAACATGTCAGCTGCTGCCTAGAGTGAGCGTGTGTTATTTCTGAACATCAGAGGGACTTAGTCACCAATTCTACAGTCTAAACTCATCTAATATTTGAATGAATGCTAATACCTGTTGGCTATTTTAACAAAATAAACACCTGTACACACACGCATGTGCCCGCATGGGTGCACAGAAAGCTGAATGTACCTTAAATGCAAGCAGTTATGACTTGCGATACTCTGCCACCTCAAAAGTAGTCATTATAGTAATTACAGGGACAAAGCCACAATAACAATGGTAAGTGGTGTTGTCAAGAGAATCTTGCCTTTCTGCTAAACCATTTTATATAAGTACACGTTTATGCCTTCTAACTACATAAATAAAACTTAAGACTGTCCCTCCTCCATTCTTTCCTTTCCAATTAAACTGTACCCTCTAAGCCTTCTAATAATAATATAGAAATTCTAATATCTAATATAGATACTAGTGATGTTGCTGCTGCTAATGGAATTTGATGTATTTTGGAGAAATTGCCAGTATTCTAAGTTTTTGTTTGTTTGTTCGTTTGTTTTTACAAAAACTAGGTCATTTTACCTTTATCATCGTCCTATAAGGTGGTTACTATTATTTCCTATGTTTTACCCTCTTCTCCCTTTTCCCACTTCCTCTGGAGTCACAAGGCTAGCAAGTCATGGGGTCAGGGCTAAAGCCGGGGCCTGCCAGACTGCAGAAGTGGCTCATAGGCACAGTTTACCCTAGGGCCACAAGGCATGTCCTTGGCACAGTGTTCTTTGGGCATTCACTGCTCTGTGGTGAATGTCCTCTGCTCAGTGACCAACGCATGGTGAATGTGGCTGCAGGAGAGGTTGGTGGACAAACAGTGCTGTAACTCCCAATCTTACTTCTGGTTGAACTAGATGGCATGGTAGAGGAATTCTGACTCACTGCCTTGGGCTGCAGAATTTCTCTTTTTTATTGCAAGGCATTCTCAACAGAGGCTTTTAGACAAGCTGCATTTATAATAATGTTTGCTCAGTGGTAAGGTAAGCCGAAATTCCCATTTGGATACCACTGACAATCTGTGACTATTAGGTTTTTCACTGTTGGAACAAGAAAAGTTAAAACTTACATGTGGTTTTCTTCTTTTCTTCCTTTTATCCTCCCTCCCCCTCTCCCTTCCGCTCTCTTTCTGTTTCCCTCTTTCTTTCTGAGGGTTTTTCTTTTGGTGACACTGTACTGGAATTACATTGTAGGGAATTTAGTGACTCTTAAAGAAAAAGGAAATATGTAAAATGAGTAGTTCATTGTTTGAAGATGAAAATTGTTGCTAAAGACCTTCTTTATAAGGGGGTTGGCATTTCTACAATCATACTATTTGCTTAGTGAATCCTTCAGAAAAAAAGTTTAGATGTGTCGATTATCTTATCATAAGCTTCATAAAATCCTTCCATGTTGTTGTAAATGGTAAGATTTCATCCCTTTTTATGGCTGAGTAATATTACATATCTCTATTACATATATATCACATCTTTATACACTCATCTATGGATGGACACTTAGGTTGCTTCTATATTTTGACTATTGTAAATAATGCTGCAATAAACGTAAGGGTGCAAATATCTTTTTGAATTAGGGTTTTTGTTTACTTTGGGCAAATACCCAGTAGTAGAATTGCCAGATCATATGGTATTTATGTTTTTAATATTTTGAGGAACCCCTATACTGTTTTCCAGAGTGGCTGAACCGATTTACATCCCCTCACAATAGTGCAGAGGGTTCCCCTTTCTCCACATCCTCGCCAATACCTGTTGTTTCTTGTGTTGTTGATTTTAGCCGTTCCGACAGTCGTGAGGTGATACCTCAATGTGGTTTTCATGTATATTACCCTGATGATCAGTGATGTTGAGCATCTTTTCATATGTCTGTTGGCCATCTGGATGTCTGGAAAAAATGTCTATTCATGTCCTCTGCCCATTTTTTAATGGGATTATTTGTTTTTTTGGGAGTCGAGTTGTATGAGTTCTTTATATATTTTGGATATTAACCCCTTATCAGATATGTCATTTGCAAATATCTTCTCCCATTCAGTAGATTGCCTTTTTGTTTAATTGAGGATTTCCTTTGCTGTATAAACGGTTTATATTTTGGTATAGTCCCAACAGTTTATTTTTGCTTTTGTTTTTCTTGCCTAAGGAGACATACCTAGAGAAATGTTGCTAAGGCTAATGTCAAAGAAATTACTACCGATATTCTCTTCTAGGAACCTTATGGTTTCAGGTCTCACATATAGGTCTTTTAATCCATTTTGAGACTATTTTTATGTATGGTACAAGAAAGTGGTCTAATTTCATTATTTTGCATGTATTTTGCATGCTAGTTTTCCTGGCACCATTTGTTGAAGAGACTGTCTTTTTCCCATTGTATATTCTTGCCTCCTTTGTCATAGATTAATTGACCATGTAAAAGTGAGTTTATTTCTTGGATTTCTATTCTCTTCTATTGATCTATATGTCTTGTGCTAGTACCACATTATTTGATTATTACAGCTTTAGGGAACTATTATTTTGCTTTATTCCCATTCTCCCTTGATTTTTAAAATTATATACCTATATAATTGACAAAAGAAAAAATTGAATTTGAAAAGACTATGGTAACTTCCAAATATGTAATTGAAAACAGAAAACCCACTACCCTATGAAAACTAATAGAATTCATATGAATGCCGAAATTATAACAGCTTCATGAGCATATATGTACGTATATGTAGCATAGGCTGGATTCCCCAAGGGCTGGGAGACAACTCCCCATGCTTCTCTCATATTTCTTCACATCTTCCATCAGTTTTTGTTCTGAGCTATCTATTCGAGGATGTGTATATGGCAAACCAGCTTAAAAATATAGTATCTGCTTGCAGGACATAAGATAGATTTGTTTCCTGATCAGTCTAATAAATATAGTATCTCCCTCTGAGATAAAGGGTAGGCAGGTTTGGTAGTTGTCCCATTTAAAAAATTGGGGTTTCCTGGGGCATCTGGGTGGCCCAGTCAGTTGAGCATCTGATTCTTGGTTTGGGCTTGGGTCATGATCCCAGGGTCATGGGATCGAGTCTTGGGTCGGGTTCTGTGCTGAGTGTGGAGCCTGCTTAGGATCCTTTCTTTCCCTCTCTCTCTCTGCCCCTCCCTCATTTGCATGTGCATGTTCTCTCTCTCTAAAATAAGAGGCTAGGGTTTCATTGGGAAGGGAGATAAGCAAAATAGGTGATGGGGATTAAAGAGCACACTTATCATGACGAGTATTGTGTAATGTATAGAATTGTTGAATCACTATATTGTACACTTGAAACTAAGTGTATGATAACAACACTGGAATTAAAATAAAAAAACTTAATAATAAAAAAGAGAGATTTCCTAAGCTTAGGGTTCCTAATCTGTGACTTAAACCCACTGTGTGTTCTGCATCACCTGATGGGATTTGTGGAGCAAGGAAAATCAATTTGAACACGAAGGTCACGTTAGCTACTGTGCCATGAGTTCTTACTCCTTGACCCAGGGGTCTTGTGTCTTCTGCCAGCATCTCTGAACCTGTGGCAAGTTAACTTATCTTACAAGTAGGATAAAAATCTCAGATCCTTCACACTGAGAAACTGACTCTGAGAAGGAGATTTGCGTGCACAAAGCCAATGGGGAATGCCCTTGAGATCAGCACCATTGTGAGGAGGGAAAGTGAGCTGGGCTGAGGGAGAAGTTAAGTTTTTGGACTGTAGTACAGTTACAGCAGAGGCCCCAGTCAATTCTATGGGCAGTTCTAAAGCTGGGTTGATTTTCAGAGTTGTTCCCAATTGCAGTGAGGGTCTTGGAACTTTAATGCTCTTTGCATGGACAAGTCTTTGGATTTGGGCATGGTCAAGCCAAGGAAGGAGGCTTGACTTGGGGTGAGTCAGCCCATTTAGCTGGGGGCAAGTGCAGGAGACAGACTCTGTTGAGAGCTCTCAGCCGCCATCAGTCCTAGGAGCTAATGGAATGGGCGCAGGCAGGACAGCTTGGATTTTCCTTTAATTCAGAACTTTCCTTTTTTTTAAAGTTTATTTATTTATTTTTGAGAGAGGGAGAGAGAGCAAGCGCTTGAGCAGCAGAGGGGAAGAGAGAGACACAGAGCTTGATCCCACCAACACCAAGATCATGACTTGAGCCAAAATAAAGACCCAGACTGAGCCACCCAGGCAACTCTCCTTATAAAAAAAGTTTCCAGACATCAGATTCTGTCTCTGTTTCCTCAGGCACATCCTTTATAGGTATTCTTTCCACCTCTCTTCCCCATCTCCACCTTGGCACAGACTCCTAAGTGAGTGACAGGTTGCCATCCAGCCTGAGCCACCAGAGGAGGCTAGAGACCTCTACAGTTGTTTTTTTCCCCTGACCCTGCCTGATGCAGCTACTTCCTTGTCCATTTGAACCTAAAGATTCTTCCAGAACTTGAGTTTTACTGAGCTAATTTTTCTCAATTTCGGCCTTCCATCCAAGACCCCTACAGTTTCTCTTTTGCTTGCTAAGATCATGAAGCTACTCTGCTTTAAACAGATAATTGCAAATACCATTTCTGGTCTGGGGATTGTGCTAGACACTTTGCATATACCAGAAGTATACCAGATGGAAATACCTTCTGGTTTGCTCAGAAACAATTCATTGAATTCAGAGCTCCATTCAGCAGACATTGGCTGAGTTCCTACTTTGTGCAGGGTCTCCCTGAGACTTTGGGACAGTGTAAGTTAGAATGCTTTTAGCTGCAAGAACCAGAGACCGGACTCAAAGTGGCTTTTAAAAAGTAAGACATCTGCGAGGTCCACTGGGCCTGCTGAGGTTTAGCACTGGTTTCCTGAACTCAGGACATCCCTCAGTCCAGGAAAAACCGAGATGGTTAGCCAGCCTGGGCCTATGAGGCATGGTGCTTTTTTCTCAGTGGTGGGAGGAATAATGTATAATGATTTGACCTTCATTTTAGGTGGGATGTTTTGGCATGTCCTAAAGCATGGGACCCCTAAAATCGTCACAGCTGGAGCACAACCCTATATCTTAGAGTTTTCCCTTCCATCCTCTGGAATTCAGTTCTTTAAGAATGCCTCCAATATACTCGCTGCTTCTTGCTCATCCAGTCAGATTGATATCATATCATTAATGCAGTAGACTAGCATGATATTCTGAACATTGTATGGTGGGAAATAGGACATTCTTATAGCTCTCTCCAAAAAAATCCCTAAGGAAAAGAACCCTCTTCTTTAATCTCCAGATTCGGATCCTTTTATACACAAAATGTGAGTGAAGAGCTTAGGTGTCATCAAAGCAGTTTTTAGACACCTATTTTGACATATCAGTGTGGGCCTAACTTCAGAATATGGTGTCTATTGTTTTCATGCTGCAGCCAAAACTGGGCTAGCAAGAGCCTTATTTTCAGTACACATAAATGCCAATTCCCTACTTAAAAAAGAGTTCAGTTTTTAAAAAAATATTTATTTATTTATTTTGAAGGGGTGCACAAGCAGGGGAGGGGCAGAGAGAGAGGGAGAGAGAGAGAATCCCATGCAGGCTTCTCGCTGTCAGCCCAGAGCCCAGTGTGAAGCTTGATTCCACAAACCGTGGGATCATGACCTAAGCTGAAATCAGGAGTCAGACTGAGCAACCCAGGTGCCCCTCAATCGTTTTTTTTTAAATAAGAATAAACTTATATTCTATCATCATTGAAAATAGGATCTCATAAGTTGTGTTTTAACCATTTAAAAAGTAACATTTCTGTTTATCTCAATCCACTGTATAAATTTTAAACCTGCCACAGGAGGCTTATTTACCATTCGGAGGAACAGAAGGGGTTACTTTACTACCCCATAACCAGGGGATGGCAATGCTTTGGTGACAACCATGGGATCCCAATAAAAAGATTTACTCTAGGCATGGTTTACCTGAGACTGAGCTCAAAACCTCTTTGTTGTTGTTCTTCTTTTTTTTTTTAAATAAAACTTAATTCAATTGCTTTTTTTTTTGTACTTGAAATAAAGTTCAAGGTCCCTCCCATGGCTTTCAATGCACTGCCCACCCCTGCCCACTTATCCAACCTCATTTCATGTCAGTTCCCTCATTATGAATTGCATTTGGCTGCTAGGCATTTCATTTCCCCAAATAAAGCACATTTCCCTCTCATCTCTGGGTCTTTGCATCTGCCTATTCCTTAGAGTGGAAGGCTCTTCTGTTAGCTATCACATGGCTGCCTCATTCTCATCCTGTGGGTCTCAGCTTGACAGGTTAAATATCTCTTCTTCAGGGAATTCTTCTCTGTTGACTTCCTTGAAAGTGAGTCAACTCCCACCTGTCTTGTCCTTCTCTGTTATAGCAACCAGTACGTGAGCTTCACAGGACCTACCATAGCTTTTAATTGTTTCTCATCTGACCCTCCACTCTACTGTTTGCTCCGTGGCAGTGGGGACCATTTCTGTGTCTTTCCCTGTGCTACACCCGGAATCTTGTCTATTACCTTATGCATTCACTTGCTAGGGCTTCCATAACAAAGTACCACAAAGTACTTTTGCAACAAAAACTGGGGGGACTTAAAGACCAAAAGTTGATTTCCTCACAGTTCTGGAGGCTAGAAGTCCGAGACCAAAGTGTTGGTGGGACTGGTTTCTTCTGAGGCTTTCTCTTTGGCTTGTGGATGGCCGTCTTCTCCCTGTGTCTTCCCATGGTCTTCCCTCTGTCCTATTCTCCTCCTCTTATAAAGACACTAGTCATATTGGATTAGGGCCCACTCTAATGACCTCATTTTACCTTAATTAAATGTTTAAATACCTTATGTCTAAATACAGTCACATCCCGAGGTACTAATAGTTAGGACTTCAACATAACATACGACTTTTGGGGGACACAATTCAGCCTATAAAACCCTGGCACATAGTGGACACTGCGTAAGTATACAGTGAATGAATAAATGACTTCACAATCACCATAATTCAAATACTGTAAAACAGAAAGGAAGCTTGACACTTATCTGAGTGTCCTGCTGTAGAGATGCTGGAGTGAATGTTTGGATTGGCCAGTGGCATCTGTTTTTCTATAAGCTCCAGAAGTGCTTCTCATGCATAATCTTGAGTATCACGGATCCACTCCAGTCCCTCTGATTTTGATGAAAAAAAAAAAAAGGACTACAAAGTTTAGTGACTTGTCCAAGATCATACAACTCAGGAGTTGCAGATTTAGTACATAAAATGAAATGCCTGATGTACTATGCATTACATTTATACAAAGCCACATTTTCCTGACTACTGCTAAAATTATCCACAATTTAGACTTTAAGTTATGTATGAAAATGAAGTCAGCACTGAAGAAGTACATCACTGTTCCTTCATTCACCCTGGTCAGTGGTTCGCAAAGCAGAGACACGTGTTCAGTGGAGGAGCAAGTGTTAGCGAACCTCCTCCCACTGTAACAAATCTGTGTTATATATAGAATGCAACGATGGTCTATAGAATCGTGTGGCAATCACCTTCGTCCTCCTCCTGGGTTGGGCAGGGTGGAGAAGAGGGCTAGCCTTTGCTTTTGAGAGTATGCAGCAATAGCTGAGAAGCCTTCAAAGCTGATGCTCACCTGCAGATGATCCCAAATGCCCACACTCATTATTTCTATAAATCTCCCTCATTCCACCATTGGTAGGAGAAAGGAAAAAGGGGAAGGCATGATGACAATGCCCAGGTAAATATTACCAGGTTGATCCCCTCCATGGAGGAGGCTATGTGTGCTGTCCTCCAAATTGGGGGTCTGCAGAGTTTGTACCTCCTTGTTTGATCTCCCATTTGAGCCCCTGTGGTGTTTAATGTGGGGAGCACAGGGATTATCTTAAGTGAGAATGCCACTGGTACTCTTTTTCTGGACTTTGATGCCTCCTCAATCTGTGGGCCTATCACTGAAGAGGGTGAGAGCTTCCGTAGCAGTGTCGGTAGAGGTGAATGAGGACGAACCACTCAATGACCACCTCCTATTCTGCTAGGAGAGCCTTTGCCTACCATTTTGTTTCTGGCCAGCCATGGGTAAATATTAGAGTCAAGACATTACTGAAATATTCTTTCCCCGTCTGAGCAACATGGCTGTGTTGATGAGTGGGGAGGTGGGTGGGAGATATCTCACCCTATTTGTTTTGTTTTTTTCTTGTTCTAAACTATATTATATGGTGGACTGAAAGTTTTGATTACTGCTGATTCTGAGGTACTTGTGCCAGCTCTAAATTAGAGAGTCCTAATTGTTTTCTGATACAAACCAGCAATTGGTATTGATTGTGATTACAGCTAGGGAGTTTGGGACTTTGGTTGTTAATCACATCTGGACTCAGAGAGAACCTGTGTGTGCAGTGGAGAAATACAGAGATGGTCAGGTCTCCTAATCCTTACCTGACTGTCTTTAACTTCCACCTCAGATTTCAAAGAAAGTCTGTGGAGTAGAACATTCTCCAGGCAAACAGTCATACGTTAGCCCTAGTGCTAGGAGATTTACAGAATAGATAAAATGTTCACTTGTGTTTCTAGGATTATTTTGGGAAAAGGTTTAATTTATCATCATTTTGGTCCATCCAAGAATACCAATGCATATTCACTAATCTATAACTTTTAAGTTAAAAAAATAGATCAAATCTGTACTTTTAAAATTATCTATTTATCATCATTTTAAAATATCTTTGTTTCCTATAACATCATTTTGCTCTCAGTTTTTTGTTTTTTTTGCATCATTTCTGGTGAATAATCCATTTGCTGCAAACTTGAGTTATAACAGATGGCATGAAATAGAAACGTTACCTCTGTCATTTAAAATCCATTTTCTTTCTTTCCAGTTTATTTTTGAGGTATCTGCCTTGCAATCTCAGACTATGTAAATGTGTTTGTGACTTGGGTAAGAAATGTGCCACCGGCTGGCATAATTGAATTGTAGAATAAATTTCCTTCTCCTTTTTCATCTTTATTAGGGCTGTGTCTAGACTGTGAGCTGGCACCACCCATTTTGTGTTGCAGAGATCTAACTGATGCCAGGAGGGACCATTAATAAGCCACAGACCAGACTGGCTTGAGCGCTCTGGTCCATTAAAAACATCCTAGGACCAGAACAACCCTGACCTCCATAACAAAATGTGATCACCTGTTTCTTAGTACTTTACTTGCTCTCCAGATTCCTAAGCTTAGGCCTGCATTCCCAAGTGAGAATACTTTTATTTGCGTTTTAGGACATAGGTTTCTTTGATTTCTCAAACTTGATTTTGACCTTGTACTAGAACTCCATCCCTTACTTCAGGGGCTAAAGAGATCCGTTTCTTCTCTGGTATTATGTATCTTCATGTACCCCTGGTTTAGGGCTTGCTGTGTGTGCGTGTGCATGTGCATGTGTGTGTGTGTTTTAATGTTTATTTATTTTTGAGAGAGAGAGAAACATACAGAGTATGAGCAGAGGAGGGGCAGACACACACACACACACACACACACACACACACACACACACACACACACACACAGAATCCGAAGTAGGCTCCAGGCTCTGAGTGGTCAGCACAGAGCCTGATGTGGGGCTTAAACCCACAAATTGTGAGATCATGACCTGAGCTGAAGTCAGACAATGAACTGAGTCACCCAGACCCTCCTAGGCCTTGCAATGTTTTATGTCATGTCAGTCACTACCCTATTAATTTAACTGTTTGATGGGAAAATTTATAAAAGAGGATACTCGGGTGGAATTGTAGTAAGGTGTCTTAGGCAGCTAAAATCTTTCAGGGGAGAGTTCTGTAGACGGTGATTATTTTACATCTATCCTGCAAGTAGTCCATCTTCCTTTTATTCCATCCAAATGATATTTGTATTATTCTTCAAAGTGCTTATTTCTCGTTGGGAGAGCACATCTACTTTTATCTTGGGGTGCATTATGGACTCCTTATGCGACCTAGGTAGAGTGAGACAGATGTGTAATTCTTCTCTTCCCTTCTGAAACAAGCTGGGGGAAAAAATCAGACTTGTACTTTTTTGATGTATCTAGCAAGATCATTTGTCTTAGGGAGAGAATTATGTTTGGAGGAACACCCAGATAAGCACTTGGGGTAGAAGGTAAGGCACCAAAGACATGGGTGTCAGCTGGCGATAGAACTTGAGGAAAGACGGCAGACCAACACAAATGAGGAGAGGACTGTGTTTGTCATAAGAGAAGAGGTGATACAGAAGAGAAGGATGGAAGGATAGGTACCTGGTCTCTGAGAGGGGGAAGGAACAAAAGGTGAACCTTTCAGGTAAGATGAACACAAAAATCTTGGGGAGTAGGATGATTAATAGAGTTTTTTAGATGAGTTTCTTGTCCCATCTACAATCTGAACCCTTCCTAGGAATCCCAGATATAAAAAAAAAAAAAAAGAATGTTTTGGGTAAGGGGTTCCTGGGTGGCTCAGTTAGTTGATTATCTGACTCTTGATTTAGGCTCAAGTCATGATCCCAGGGTCATCAGATTGAGCCCTGGGCTGGGCTCCATGCTGAGTGTGGAACCTGCTTGGGATTCTCACTCTCTCTCTCTCTCTCTCTCTCTCTTTCTCTCTCTGTATCTCAGCCCCTCCCCCACTCACACTCTCTCTTTCTCTCAAAATAAATAAATAAACTTGAAAAAAGAATGTTTTGGGTAAGAAGACATGGGTTTTTAAGCAGGTGAACTAATTTCATGATTAAGTTGATTGTGTTGAGGTGTCAGGTGAAGGAACACCTCCTAAGATGGGAAGAAAGCACACCAGGGATTCTCAGATCCTGTCGTCTTGCAGAAGTATTGGAGTCCTAAAGGCCAGAGAGCTGCATGAGAGGAGGCAGTTTTACACAGATCTCAAGAAGCTGAAGATTCCATCTGATATTGAGATTATACTCATATGCAGCCTGGCTATTAGGTAAGAGGCTTGAGCTTCTGAGTAATAGCCTTTGGGCCAAAAAATCAGGAACACATTGATCTCTGGAAACTTTCAATTGCCAGTTGATTGGTGTTAATCAAGTACACAGAAGATCACCAGGAGAGGCTCCTGAGGACTCATCTCTGCCTATGAGGGGGAAAATTGGACTCATTGTGTTTATTTCTCCTGATACTGCATTCTCTGTTATGGGACAGGTACTTTATGAAGATGAGTTGGAGAAAGGGCACAGTGCAGATAGGTCTTGGAATGCACTGGTAAAGAATGCAGAGGTTTAACTGAATAAGGCTGCTCTTTAAACTCTAGATTTGGGATTGAGATATTGAATGATCTGTGTTCATGATACAAATGTGCCATCATGAAGTCTGTAAAATTTTCAGTATTCTGTGAGTATGACTAACTTCTAACAGTGAGATTTATTTTTATTTATTTTTAAGCTTATTTATTTATTTTGAGAGAGAGAGAGGAGCACCTATATGAGCAGGGCAAGGGCAGAGAGAGAGAGAGGGAGGGAAGGAGAGAAACGCAAGCAGTCTCCTTGTTGTCAGCGCAGAGTAGGACATGAGGCTCAATCTTATGAATCCTGAGATCATGACGAGCTGAAATCAAGAGTCAGATACTTGGCGGGGCCACTCAGGTGCCCCCCAACAGTGAGACTTAATTCAACAAATTTACTTCACACCTGCCATGCGAAAAGCACAGTGAAAAAACTCTGGAGGTACATAAGATAGAGGAAAAGAGACATTATTGCTGGAGAGACCAGAGACATCACCAAAGAGAACAAGGATTTTGGATCTGTGAATGGCAACTAGTCTAGTTGAGTGTGTGTTAAGGGAAATTGTGAGAGATAAGCCAGCAAGGGAGGCAGAATTATTAACTTTATCTTTAGAATTCTGTTTGGAGATGTCAGTTTTTGTTTACAACTCAGTTGTCTACTTGTATTCCTCTTTTATTCAAAGAAAAAGAAAAACCGAATCAGCACGGTGTTATGGAGTAAAATCTTGTGTTGAAGAGGTTTACATAAGTGAACATATATTTTTAACATTTTAAAACTATTTTTATTTTTACTTTTTTGTTTTTATTATTTTTTTATTTTAGAGAGAGAACATGCAGTGAGGGGGAGAGAGGCAGAAGGAGAAAAAAAGAGAATCTCAAGCAGGCCCCACACCCAGCACTGTGTTGGACATGGGGCTTGATCCCACAACCCTGGAATCATGACCTGAGCCAAAATAAGTCGGTTGCTCAACCAACTGAGCCACCCAGGTGCCCCATAAATTTTAAAACACTTTTTAAATGAAGTATAGTTGACATATAGTATTAGCTTCAGGTGTACCACATAGTAATTTGACAATTATATATGCTACAAAATGCTTACCATAATGAATGTAATTACCATAAAAATTATTATAATATTATTGATTATATTACTTGTGCTGTACTTTTCATCCCTGTGACTTATTTATTTTATAGCTGGAGATTTGTATCTCTTAATCCCCTTCACCTATTTCATCCATACCCCTGCCCCACCTCCTGTCTGGTGTAACCACCATTTTGTTGTCTATATTTATGAGTCTGTTTCTTCTATTTTTCTTATTGTTGTTTGTTTATATGTTAGTTCATTTGTTTTTGTTTTTATTTTTAATTTTTAATTTTTTTAACATTTAATTTTTCGAGAGAGAGAGAGAGACAGAGTGTGAACAGGAGAGGGGCAGAGAGAGATGGGGACACAGAATCTGAAGCAGACTCTAGGCTCTTAGCTGTCAGCACAGAGCTAGAAGTGGGGCTTGAACTCATGGACCCGGGAGATCATGACCTGAGCCAAAGTCAGAGGCCCAACTGGCTGAGCCACCCAGGCACCCATGTTTTGGTTTTTAGATTCCACATGTAAGTTTTTCTTGTCTCTCTGCCTGACTTCTTCTACTTAGCATAATACCCTCTAGGTCCATCCATATTGGTGCAAGTGGCAAGATCTCACTCTTTTTTATGGCTGAGTAATATTCCATCGCATATATTTATATACCACATTTTTATCCATTCATCTATGGATGGACACTGAGGTTCATTCCATATCTTGGCTTTTGTAAATAATGATGCAGTAAACACAGGGGTACATATATAGCTTTTTGAAGTAGTGTTTTTGTTTTCTTCAGGTAGATACCAAGTAGGGGCACTACTGGCTCATGTGGTCTTTCCATTTTTAGTTTATTGTGGCATCTTCATACCATTTTCTACAGTGGCTGCACCAACTTACTTTCCCACTAATAGTGCAAGAGGGTTCTCTTTTCTGTACTTCTCACCAACACTTGCTATAGCTTGTCTTTTTGATTGTAGCCATTCTGACAAGTGTGAGGTGACACCTTTTTGTGGTTTTGATTTGCATTTCCCTGATGAATGATGTTGAGCATCTTTTCATGTATCTGTTGGCCATCCGTATGTCTTCTTTGGAAAAATGTTTATTCAGGTCCTCTGCCCATTTTTTAATGAGATTATTTGTGTTTTTTTGAGTATTGAGTTGTATGAGTTCTTTATATGTATTTTGGATATAATCCCATATTGGATATACCATTTGCAAATATCTTCTCCCACTCAGTAGGTTGCCTTTTGTTTTGTTGATGGTTTCCTTTGCTGTGCAAGCTAGGAATTTTATGGTTTCAGGTTTACATTTAAGTCTTTAATGCACTTGGAGTTTATTTTTGTGTATGATATAAGAAAGTGGTCCAGTTTCATTCATTTGTGTGTAACTGCCCAGTTTTCCCAACATCTTCAAGAGACTATCTTCAATAGTGTGTGATTACATACATGTATGTTTAAACCTTTTAGAAGTTTAGGCAGAGATGGGTTCCTCCTCTACCCTAGTGAGATAATTAAATTTATGCCTATAAAATAATATTTGTTTTTTAGCTAGTATATTTTGTTTGCTTAAAGCAGGTCTTTAGAAGGCAAGGAGAATACTAGTTCTTTACCTTTGGGAGCCTTGAGATACTTCTTATCTGGATTACTTGGAATCAGGGATCTCAGAGGCCACAGTCCTGAAAAGAGAGACTGTAGGTAGGCTCAAGTCAATGAAATATCCCAGCAACTCTGAGTACCTTATATCTTCTCACTGTCTTGGTGCTAATTGATCAGAACTGCCCTCTGTCCTGAATATCAAGAACAAAGTTGGCCTCTGTACATGTGAGCAGTAACATGGAACTTCAAACCCCAAAAAGTGATCCATCTGTCTGCAAAATTTAATGACTTGACTTTTTGTCTCCCTCTCAAGGTTAAACCATCATTTCTGTGACTTGGATTCTAGGAGAACATGATTCCCATGTATCATCCTACCTCTAGGTAGACATAGTCAGAGATGGAGCTAACGTCTATGATGTAAGAACCAATTTTAATAAATCTACCCTCTTAAATTGCTCTTTGTGATCTGGCTATGGTGAATAGTTTTTGTTACCTAAAGACAGTAGATCTTAGTGAGATTTATTACTTTTATAAATTCCTGAGTTGGCTAGATCTTGATAGTAAATACGACATGGAGTTCACTTTTGCAAATGAAATTTTAGTCCTGGGGCACCTGGGTCAGCTCAGGTCATGATTTCACTGTTCATGAGATCAAGCCCTGTGTCGGGGTCTGTGCCAACAGCGTGGAGCCTACTCGGGATTCTCTCTCCCTCTTTCTCTGTACCCCTCCCCAGCTCGTGTGTGCTCACAAAATAAATAGATGAACTTAAAAAAAGAAATTTTAATCCTATATCTTACTGGCAAGCAAGAATGATTACAGATAATCCCAGTACTTTAAATGATTATCAGTAACTGGGGGTCAGCATGACCCAGCTTCGAAATGTGTCCTTGGAATGCTGCTTTCAGCTTCAGTTTAGCCTTTTGTCCTTCCATAGGATATTGCAATCGTGAAAGAATGCGAATGCTTTTATATTAATGGGCTCTTGAATGTTTCTGGATTCTCTAATGATGTTGAACATTTTTAACCCAAAACCTGGCCATGAAACAAGGCAAAATTGTCTTCTATTTTTTTCCTTCCTTTGCTTCCACTCAGGAGCTACTGGTTGCGATCATACGAGAACAAAGGCTCTTGATGTATAAAAACCCTCAAATGTCAAGCTTCTGCCTGCTCATCCTCTGCTGAAGTCCTTGTCATTATCCTCTGGGGCAAATCATGTAGTAATTAATCAGTTTGATTAATACATGCATTATGAAATGAGTACCCATGTTGCTAAATAAACTGGAAAAAGAAATAACAGCTCCTTTGGCTGGCTGTGGCCGTGGTGTTATATTGCTTTGGATAGAATTTTAAATGGAAATGCAGATGGCACTTGAAATAATATAAAGAGCATTTAGATCCTTAAGCTGAAGCTGCAGATAAATTTGAGGTGGAGGGGGAGTCTGGGTGGCTCAGTCGGTTGAGCATCCGAGTCTTGATTTCAGTCTAGGTCATGATCTCACGGTTCATGAGTTTGAAACCTGCATCAGGCTCTGTGCTGACATTGCAGAGCCTGCATGGGATTCTCTGTCTCCTCTCTTTGCCCCTCCTCACTCTCTCTCTCTCTCTCAAAGATAAATGAATTAAAAAAAGTTTTTTTGAGGCAAAGTATGGAAAAGTGGTCTCCAGACAACTAACCCAATTTGTCTCCAGTTTCCCAGCTGACATTCTAATGTGGCTCAATACCTCATCCAGTGAACCTCAGAGTTCTTCATGGCATCCTGGAAAATGGTGACTGTATGTCTTCCTGTGTTATTTCATTTTTTAAAAATGTTTTGAAAACTGTAAAGCTCTTTAATGTAAGATATTATTACATCATCTGTAGTAGGTTGAATAGTGTCCCACAAATTCACATCCATCTGGGACTTCACCTTGTGATCCTACTTGGAATTAGAATCTTCACAGATGTAATTGATTAAGACGAGGTCACACTGGATTAGTGTGCGTCCTCAATCCAGTGACTGACATTCTTATAAGAGGACACTCATAAACATGGGCAAACAAGGAAGAAGGCTATATAAGGCCTTGGAGTGATGCAGCCTCAACCCAAGGAATCTCAAGGATTGCTGACCACCACAAGATGCCTGGAAAGAGGAGGGAACAGATTCTCCCTTGGAACCTCCAAAAGGCACGAATCTTGCTGACACCTTGATTTCAGACTTCTGGCCTCTAGAACTGGGAGAGAATAAATTTCCACTGTTTTAAGACACCCACTTTGTGATAACTTGTTAAGGCGACCTTAGGAAACTAACATAGTATCCTTCAGCCACTTAAGGATGATACCACCTTGTGTACTAGAAAAGATATGAAGAAAAACAAACAAAAGTTGTACATGCTGCCTCCATGAGTGCTTGAAGGGCTTTTGTGTCTGTTTGATTTGGCTGATCATGTGTCTTTTTGACCTGCTCACCTTCTTTGGTTAGAATAGCCACATGTTGCTCTGGAAGAGATACTGGGGTCATACTGGGCTTCAGAGGAAATAGTCACATATGGCCATATGTGTTAGGAATCTGCTTTAGTTGCAGGTAACCTAAAAATCAAATCCAAAGGAGATTTAAAAGATACATTATGTCTCCATCTCTCAGATTTCTTTCTCTTTTTCTGTTGGCTTCATTCTCTCCTCCTCCAGATGGCTTTTCCATGAAAGTTTCTTTCTAGGGAGTGACAGGGAACATGGATGCAAGCAAATCCAGTTTATTTTGTCCTCACAGACACATTTTACAGTAATGGTGGTTCTTAACTGGGGTTCGTTTTCCACTGCCAAGGGTTTTTTCGCAATGTCTGGAAATATCTTTGCATGTCATAATTGGGACTTGTTACTGGGAATGCTAATATACTTCCTACAATACATAGGGCAGACCCCCCACAACAGATAATTATCTGTACTAAAAAGTTAACAGAGCCAATATTGAAAAACCCTTTCTTGGAGCATCTTTCCTGAAACCGCTGGTGGTTCTGATTAGGTGATTCTGATTGGCCCAGTTTTGGCCATGCATCCAATCAGAGTAGCCATATTAACAACCCCTGGCCATACCACTGACCAGGTGCAAGGTCATGTGTCCGACCCCATTTATACTACATAGAAGAGGTGATCCCCAAGGAGAGGAATGCTCGGGGGAAGAATATATGCACATGACAAATTTGGTCTAAGGAGACAAGTGGAGGAGTTCGGACTCCTAACTGTTACACAGTACTTAAAAGAAGGCAGGTAGTCTTGATCATGACATATCTCCAAAGCAGCACATCAGGGCTTTATTATTCCCTCAACAAATGCTTATGTTTACAGAAGGTTCAGCTGTGCAGGCTCTGTGCCAAGGGCAGGGCCCAAGGTGGCGAGCTTCAATGTCAAGATTGCTACACTATGGTGACCCATGCAGCATAATGGAGGAGGTAGATATAAACAAACACCCACATAAAACTGAGCTAAGTGGTAAGAAGGAAAAGCGCCTTGACAGAGAGCAATGGGAATGTCTTATCTTGGGTAGATGGATACTTGTTGTCTGGCGTTTGTTAGAGCAAAGGCGATAACTCTGTGTTTATGCAGAAATGTCAGCTGGTGGTTGCTGGTGTGGACCAGGGTTGACCTTAAGCTAGACAGATCCTCTTCAAACCATCATACAGCCTTGTCCCTGTTTCTTGGACAGCCTTGTCCCTGTTTCTTCTCACCTCTTACCAGGACCACTGCTGGGAAAGGCTGGATTTAAGTGTGTTATACTCTTGGCTTCGGCCAGAGAATGCCAATGTTAGTTGGGAATGAGTCAGAAAGAGAACATGACTTTTTATTTAGTTTTTATTTTTCTAAATGCTTATTTATTCTTGAGAGAGAGACAGAGACAGAGCACAGTGGGGGAGGGTCAGGGAGAGGGAGACAAAGAATCTGAAGCAGGCTCCAGGCTCTGAGCTGTCAGCACAGAGCCTGACGTGGGACTTGAACCCACGAACCTTGAGATCATGACCTGAGCTGAAGTCAGACACTTAACCTACTCAGCCACCCAGGCACCCCAGAATGTGACTTTTTAAAAATAATAGCTTTATAAAGCTTTTTGGCATCTACCATAAAATCCACCCATTTAAAGTTTATAATTCAATGGTATTTAGTATATTCATAGGTATATGTAACTGTAAGTTGACCGTAAGTTGATTTTAAAGAATTTTCATCACCTCCAAAAGATTGCCCATCACCACACTTTCCCTCTTCTAGCACTCGGCAACCTCTAATCTACTTTCTGTTCCTATAGATTTGCCTGTTCTGGACATTCCATGCAGGTGGAATTATATGATATGTGGCCCTTTGTGTCTGGCTTATTTTACTTAGTATGTTTTCAAGGCTCATCCATCTTGTAGCATGTGTCAGTACCTCATTCCCTTTTATGGCTGAAATATATTTTATTGTATGAATGTTCCACATTTTGTTTATCCACTCTTCTATTGACGGACATTTGGGTTGTTTCCAGTAGTGATTTTTATTAATTAGTTTTATGTTCCGGATGAGCAAGGGAAATGATGAGTCTGGATCTGTCCCTTAGTTTTGTTACCTGTGAGCCACACTGGCTGCAGGGTTGGGAAGAGAAATCTCCCCAGACTGCTGACTCAGGGCTTATTAGTACATTTCAGTCATCAGCGATTTTCCTTCCTCTCCTTCCATGGACATCTGGATTTGGTTATGCCAACCACTAAGCCCTTTCAACAATTCCCTCGATTTCTGTTTTGTCTTCGCCTCTAACACTGTGGATTTATCATTGCTAGTGGTTTTGCCTTTCTTTACCAGCCACGGACATACTTCTTTAAGTGCTGGATAACCTTTCTAGTGGTGAAGAGATTTTCAGTACATTCCTGTATAATAAACTCCTACAAAGATGCCTCATTTTGAACTTAAAAGATCTTTGACATTGAACAATGTCATTTAGTGTTAATGATTCCTATAGTTATCATGCTTTACAATTTGCAAAAACAAACTGACGTAGTATCCTATCTGATTCTCATTTTTGTGCTGAGAGCTAAGATGGTGGTTGTTACCGTTCTCATTTGGCACAGAAGCGGAGGCTTGGAAGCCCGAGGCAGCCACAGCTTTGACTCCAGAATCAAGTTTCCAGACCAACCCTCTCTTCCTCTTTCCTGAGGTCCTGCAAGAGTTTCCACAGTGCAGTGCTAACCACAGCAAGATGTAGCAGAATTGGTCTGTGAATGACAAGCTGTCTGGTCCTGACCACTCTCCCTGCTACCTGAGCAGGAATATTAAGAGTTATCCTTATTTGGAGGTAACAGTGGCATTGTATTCCTGCTTGCCTTTGCTCTGGTACCATAGATGTAGTTATGCTGCTTAGTTTAAACATGGGAGGTGAGAGGATCAGCATGGTCTCAGTGACTAGGTAATTACAGTGGCTGAGCACATGCTCTTATTTCTGTCGATGCACTGTGGGAGTGTGAGGACTGGAAAATGGTATGTCTGCAGGAGAGACAACAAGTGGGCTCCAGGAAGAGGAGGGAGGGTTTGCTCTTGGTGGTGTTTTGTTTGTTTAACGTTATTGTGGGGGGTAAATGGTTTCTGATTTCAGTCTTTTCCCATTTAACTGCTGCCGGAACACTAGGAGAGCATGCATAGCATGCATACATGTTTTGAACTTAAGTTTTAGTTTCTTTTTCCTTCTAAGCCCAAGCTACTGTTAAGTATATTCTAGGAATTTCTCAGTGGTGTCTTGTTCAGGAATAGTTGTTAAATGATCTTCTGTGAAGGGAGGCAAAGTTGGGAACAACCAATGTTGCCTTCTTGGTGATATCACTCTCCTAAATATGTAATATGTCTCTTATCTCTTTCATTTATACTTCTCAACATCCCAAGATAGCAGGTGGTAAAATTGTACTGTTCCCTCATAAGCCTCACAAAAGACCTAAAATCACAGAATAGTACCACCACCACCACCACCACCAAGCAACCAGAATACCAAGACATCTGGATAAGTATTTACAAATACAAGAATTGCCTCTCTTTTGATCTAAGTATATTCTGCCCAGGAAATTCCACAGCAATAAGATTATGCCCTACTGTTTATTGCTATATCCCCAGACAGGGCCTGCCTAGCATGATGACTCTCACAGACCAGGCACTCCATAAATATTTGTGGAATGAACGAACCAATGACATAGTAGGCTCAACAAATGTTTGATTGATTCCATCTTCTTTTCTCATGTTTAAAGTAGTTTCATCTGCTGGGGCACCTGGGTTGCTCAGTTGGTTAAGGGTTCAACTCTTGGTTTTGGCCTAGGTCATGATCTCACGGTCATGAAATCAAGTCCCACATCAAGCTCTGCATTGAGAATGAAGCCTGCTTGAGATTCTCTTTCTCTGGCCCCCACACCCCTGCTCATGCTTTCTCTCTCTCTCTCAAAATAAATAAATAAACATTTTTTTAAAAAGTAGTTTCATCTCCTTATGGAAATAGAACATATCTCTTGGCTGTGAGAAATGTCAAAAAATATGAAACTATTAGAGCAAGTGTAATCCGAATATGGAATATGGTCAGCTATGACCTCATTTTTGTTTTTACCTCATATTATTTCTCTAGAATTTATTCTAGCGTGGTCCCTGGATGAAAACTCTGGAAAACCCCAATTTTTTTTTCTTCTCACCTCTAAGTAATAGTGACATAGAAGAAAGGAAACAAACAGAAATAGGAATCTGTTTTAAAGTTTTCCACAGAAAATTTCTGCATAATTATTTCAGAATAAAGTCAATGTAATATACTTCATCTAAATAGGTTTTGAGCTATATTCTGAGATGATATCATCCAAGCCAGGTGGGTTGGAGTAATTCTGACATTGCCATATTCTCTCCCATGTGACAGGAGAGTACATTTGAATTAAGATATAGTGGAAGCTATTAGGGCAAGAATCAGAGAATGGCCTTGATCAATGGTGTGGTCAATCCAGACCAGGTTTTCTATGAGGCATGCTGGACTATGAATGGATGAGTCAGAGAGAAAGAAGTCAGGGGCTTGGGCCTAGGCTAGTAATCTCTCCCAGTGGGGCTTCCCAAATGATAGTGTCCTAAGGAGCCGAGTAAAAGTGGGTTTGGTCAGTGTTGAAGCCCCTAGAATCTGATCCAGTGACTAAGATATAAATCAGAAGTCTCCAGAAATTGGCTATACTTGAAATTAGGTAAGTAACAAAACCATTCTTCCAGATAATCCATTGCATTTGGGGAAAAGATCTAACCCACACTGGGTGGTGTAAGTTGGAGCAAAGTAAGGCTCAGGTTCCCAGGCAGGTTAGGCTCATAAAGGGCTTTAAGTCCAGGTGCTGGAAAGTGGGGAGATAACTATGAAGCCTTGGAAGGATTAAGGATTAGGAAAACATGGGAGCAGTTTGAGGGTAAAGGGGACCTGTAATTCTAAAAGCTTATGGAAGCCCTACATTTACTACATGTACACCATATGCAGGATGGCAAGACTGATCCCAGACCCCATCTTCAGATGGGAATGATACCCCTGAACTTTCTGGGGACTTCCCAGGTTTCAGGATTGCAGGTAGGATGTGTTGAAACATAGTCGGAGGAGATCAGAACTGGTGAACCATCCCTCGGCCCTATATTTTAGAAGCAGAGCTCTTAGAAATGCTAACTCTGAGCTGAACACCTGTGAAAGACTCTTCTCAAAAATCTAGAGTGTTTGAATAGATCTTGTGGCCTCCATACCAGTGAAATACAAAATACAGAAGAAATCTTACTGTTGCAAGAAAGACCTATAGCATCTTTTGTTCTAATTAGATGACCTTTGGTGGGCTCGTAGGTAGCGTCAAAATGGGTGCTGGTGACTAGAAAGACCAAGCCATGCTTGGAACTTTCAGCCTGAACCCCGGGGAAGGGAGAGGGGCAGAAGATTGAGTTAGTCATTATGCGATGAAGCCTCTGCAAAACCTCCTAAACTACAGGGTTCAGAGAGCTTCAAGGATGGTGGACCCTAGGAGGTCCTGGAGGGTGCAATGCCCAGAGAGAGTACAGAGGCTCCATGCTCCTTCCACATGCCTTGCCCTATACATCTATTTTACCTGGACTTTTCTGAGTTACAATCCTTGTATTAAATCATTAATAGTAAGTAAAGTTGTTTTCCAGAGTTCTGTGAGCTGTTCTAGCAAATTATTGAACCCTTGGATGGGGTCATGGGATTTATAGCCAATTGGTCAGAAGTATAGGAGGCCCAGTTTTCCAATTGTTATCTGAATTGGGAAGGCAGTCTCGTGGGACTTAGCCTTTGACTTGTGGAGTCCATACTAATTCCAAGTAGTTAGTATAAGTTAAATTATAGTACACTTAATTGGTATTTGCAGAAAATTAGAGAATTTTTTGGTATAGAAAAGCTACACATTTGGTGTCAGAACAGTTGTGAGTAGAGAAACAGATTTTTCTTGACCTTCCAGTGGAATTATTTGCACTCTAATCCTTGTCTCAGTATCTACTTAGAAGAAATTAATGTTGAGATAGATATATAAAAAAAGATCAGACTCTTTTTTAAGATATCCCCTACCCTCAACACACAAAAAAATAGAAAATTAAAACAAAAATAGAGAATTTAGCTACTGAAAGTCAGCATGAATATCTGATAGGCATACAAATCATTTATATCTCCTCTATCTGTATATAATCTCTGAAATGTGAAGGAGCATCCCCAGAGTGAAATATACTTGGAATGCTATCAAAAGAGAAAGAGAAGAGAAATACATTAAAGGAATATTTGCCACAGAGGTGGCACTGAATCAGGCACTCGTCACATAAAATAATCTCCCTGAATCCTCACATCCTTGGGAAGTAGATTCTACTCCCTTTTCAACTGAAGACACTACTGTACCCTAAGGCCAAAGAAGGTAGCGATTGGATCTTCCTTGCCATTGTATCTAGTTCTTATTAAAGAGCCTGGGACATAATTAAAACCTAACGAATATTTGTTTAATGAACGAACAAGTGATTTTGAAGTAGCTTGCACAGGATCACAGAGTAAGGTCATGAATTTACATGCTCCCAGTTTCATTTAATGAAACTTTGGAGGTGGTGAGATCCCATCTAGATATGAGAGTTATTTGTAGAGAGAGTTATTTGTAATAGCTATTTGTAGAACTGAGATTGTACCATGTCATGCTACTCTAGGGACAGTAACCTTCTATGGATGCCTCAAACAACACCATAAAATTTTATCAACTACAGTAAGCCTGAAAGAATTTCTTCTTGAGGTCTCAAGTAATAAAAGCTAGGGCTCTATGCTCTTTTCCGTATGTTTAATATAATTTACAGGCAATTGAACAGAATGTTAGTGGCATGTTTATTGCCATTTCAGTGACAAACAATTTGCTGTGACTTTTTAATTAAGCAAATGTTACATCTTGATGAAAGATGTAGGCTCTAGAAGAAGAAAAGCTGAGTTGGAGAAATAAGAGGAGCAACTTTCTCATCACAAAGAATTTCTGGCGTATGACACCCCTCATGCCATTTGGTGTATGAGGAAATGTATGCTCCTCATTCATTCTGAGTGGCTCTTCTCTACTCATCACGAAACACTCATTCTTTTGTGATTAACCCAAGTTAAAAGAACTGGCTCTTGAATGATGGAATTTGGGGTGCTCATGCTGGGTGGGAAGAGGCAGGTATCAGAAAACAGGAGGGAAAATGGGTTCCTCCAGAGAGTGGACACTGCAGGCAAAGGACTGACACAGCTCCCAAATCCATTATAACTGAAACATTTGTAACTGGAAGCCAAATGCACTTCTATTATGAATGTGTACAGTTCACAAGGTAGTAGGTGTTAGAAGCAAACTGTGAGATCTCATAGTCATTTCATAATGGGCTTACTTTGCCTGCTTGATACCAGGGAAGTGTCAAATATGACAGCAGAATCCATGATTTCTTGATTTGGTCATTTGTTTCTCTCCTATCCAGCTGGAATCTCATCAACTCCAAAGCTTTGTTGAATGGGACTGTAAGGGAGAATGTAGGCTTGTGAGCCTAAGGCTTCTCATGGAATACTGTTTTGTATTGCTTCATTCTTTTTGCTCAACATAAAGAAAACATTACCAGTTAGAGGATGGGCTGCTTGATGGCCCAAATTGGCTGAAGGTAAAGCAGTCTCCACTGGGGAGAAAAAAAATATGCATTTTGGTTGCTCTTATGGCCTCTCCACCATCAGTGTGATTCAGATTTTCTGTTTCTACTCTGTCTAATGTTTCTCTCCCTTAGGCTTCTGTTTACTTGTTTGCTTCTTCTGCTTTATGAAGAGAGCCAAAACCATTCACAAAGCTGACTGTCTCCATACACATAACTTTACCATTTCAGGAGAGTCTCCCCAGGAAGATGAAAGTTGTAAATAACTTTACTGTTCAGTCTAGTAATTTCCTGAAAGACCCCTTAACTCTTCAATAGGATGCATCAGAAACCAGTTTGTGTGCATTTCTTAACTGGATTATTTGTTTTTTAGTGTTGAGTTTGATACATCCTTTATAGATTTTTGATACTAACCCTTTATCCGATATGTCATTTGCAAATATCTTCTTCCATCCCAAAGGTTGCCTTTTAGTTTTGTTAACTGTTTCCTTCTCTGTGCAGAAGATTTTTATCTTGATGAAGTCCCAAGAGGTCATTTTTGCTTTTGTTTCCATTGCTTCCAGAGACATGTCTGGTAAGAGGTTGCTATCGCAAGGTGAAAGAGGTTGCTGCCTGTTTTCTCCTCTAGGACTTTGATAGTTTCCTGTCTCACATCTAGGTCTTTCATCCATTTTGAATTTATTTTTGTGTATAGTATAAGAAAGTGGTCCAGTTCCATTCTTCTAGATGTTGCTGTCCAGTTTTCCCCACACAATTTGTTGAAGAGACTGTCTTTTTTTTTCCCACTGGGTATTCTTTCCTGCTTTGTTGAAGATTAGTTGACCTATAGTTGTGGGTCCATTTCTGGGTTTTCTATTCTGTTCCATTGATCTCTGTGTTTTCTTGCCAGTACTTACTAGTTTGATGACTATAGCTTCGTAATATAGCTTGAAGTCTGAAATTGGGATGTCTCCACATTTGCTTTTCTTTTTTTAAGATTGCTTGGGCTATTCGGGGTCCTTTTGTGATTCCATGCAAATTTTAGGATTTTTCTTCTAGCTCTGTGAAAAATGCTGGTGGTATTTTGATAGGGATTGTTTTAAATCTGTAGATTGCTTTGGGTAGTAGGGACATTTTTAAAAATATTTGTTCATCCAATCCATGAGCATGGGATGTTTTCCAAAGAAGACATACAGGTGGCTAACAGCCACATGAAAAGATGCTCAGCATCGCTTGTCATCAGGGAAATACAAATCAAAAACTGTAATGAGATAGCATCTCACACATGTCAGAATAGCTAAATTAACAACACAGAAAACAACAGATGTTGGTGAGGTTGTGGAGAAAGGGGAACCCTCTTGCACTGTTGTTGGGAATGCAAACTTGTGCAGGCAATGTGGAAAACAGTATGGAGTTTCCTCAAAAAACTAAAAAGAGAACTACCTTATGACCCAGCAATTGCCCTATTGGGTATTTACCCAAAGGATACAAAAATACAGATTTGAAGGGGTACGTGCACCTGATGTTTATAGCACATCATCAACCATGGCCAAAGTAAGGAAAGAGCCCAAATGTTCATCAGCTGATAAATGGATAAAGATAAAAGGATAAATATTACTCATCCATAAAAAAGAATGAAATCTTACCATTTGCAATGACATGTACGGAGCTAGAATATATTAAGCTAAGCAAAATAAGCCAGTCAGAAAAGACAAAGACCATATTATTTCATTCATATGTGGAATTTAACAAACAAAGCAGGTGAACATGGCATGGAAAAAGAGACAGGCAAACCAGAAAACAGACTTTTAACTATAGAGATCAAACTGAGCATTGCTGGAGCGGAGATAGGCAGGGGATGGGTTAAATGGGTGACAGACATTAAGGAGGGCACTTGTGACGAGCACTGGTGTTATGTGTAAGTGATAGATCATTAAATTCTACTCCTGAAACTAATATTACATTTTATGTTAACTAACTAGAATTTAAATAAAAACTTGAAACAGGAAAAAAAAAAGTGGGACCCAAGACTCTGAACTCTTCCCCTCAAAATTCTCACCTAGTCATGCACACCACTCCTATATTATTATATCGTAGTCCTGACTGACCCCTGAATTAAGCCCTTTCCACTCATTGAAAGGACCCATCTTAAACCAGACTTAAAAATTTCAATTAACATCTTGACTTTGCTGTTTCCTTTTTATGATGCTACTAAAACACTGTTGAGGTGATGTTCTCTCTCACTCAGTAGGTAAGCCAAGTAGGTAAACAATAAACTCAAATTTCTCTTATCAGCATGTTGTTTTGGTGATGTTTTGGGGAGCCAACACTTGACAGTGGCATTTGTATACTGCCTTCTCTACATCTTTCTGCTTCCACTTCCTTTACTCCCTGCCAAATTCTGTATTTTAAACCCCAAGTTCCAGAAATGCAGTAGTTTGTTAAGTTTTGATTAACTACTGTCATCGCTGTTGGACAAAGCTGATATATAAGGCCTCTTTATAGACTGATGGTCAGTGCCCGGATTTATTGCCTTTTGGTCAGGTCCCTCCCCTGGTCCAAAACACAGAGTCAGATAGTAAAATATGTGGTATTACACATGGCCACACAAGTTTAAGGAATCAACTACAGCGACTTAAGCAAAAATCTATGAACAGGAACTCTTTAGAAGAGGGTTGAGGACATAACAGGCATTCTCCGTGTGGACTCTGGTAGAGCTGTAGACGAAGAGAGCATTATCCGTGAGTGGAGAACAAGGATGAGGTCCTAACATCATAGTTTAAAGACTGGGCCCACTTTTATCTGTTAGAAGCAATGGATACAACCAGCAAAGACCAGAGGGTGCCAAATGTTTGAACTTCCTCCAGTATTTTATTTCAGCGACTCATGGTATCTACCAGCCTTGTCCCAAGGATTGCTATGAGGATTCCATAAGATAGTATACAGGAGGTTATTTTTTTAAACCTAAAATAATATCAGGTACCATTCATTTATTTATCCATTCATTTACGAAATAATCTAGTATGTACTGTATGTCAGAAATTGTGATAGACTCCAGGCATGCAAACACAAGTGAGTCCTTTATCCATTCAGAAAGCTCATGGTCTAGAGGAAGAAATGGATGTAAAAACAAATCATTGAAAAATAGCATGTATGCCATGATAAAGTTTGAAAGTTTTACAAAAAGATAGATAAATAATAGATATTTAATATATCTGTACTTTCCATATATTTTACTAAGCCCTATTTTGTCCCATGACATATGTATTATTTCCCTCCTCTTCTAGCTTAAGCCACTGAAGGGCTAGGTAATTCAGGCCAATGATAGATCTGGCACTCAAAACTAGATATTCTAACTCAAAGTCTAATTGCCTTCCCACCCAATATGTCAGGCTGCTTCACTTAGGATTAGGAGAAGTTTGATCCAAGACTAGAAATCCAGGAGCTAATTTAAAAAATAAAACGCATGTTTTGAAGAGAAATAACAAACTGTTCATGATGTAATTTAAATGAAAAAACCCAGGAAGAACAGGATGCAAAACACCTCAGAAAATGAAACCCCAGTATCATGAAAAATTACAACTATTTAATATGATTTCATAGCCCTCATATGATGATAGATACTGATGAGTTTACACTAATGTAAAAACCCTTATTTCCCCCCCCGGCCATGCTTCTTTCCCATATTATATAGAATTTAGACTCTTTACGAGACATGTTCCAAATACATCTTAGAGCTCTGGAGGTGCAGGGCTCTTATATATGCTCACCAGCTAGGATGATCCCACCAGGCACTGAGGCTAGACGCCTGTGCCAGGCTAATCACAGATGTGCTCAAGCCTTCTCTGGTCCCCAGTAAAGCTCTCTGTCATAATCCATAAAGGAGTCTTAAGGAAGTGGTGTCTGGGCCCCAGTGTGTCAGAGTGTAGTGAAGTTGCTTTTACAGTTTTTTTTCACACTCTCACCCCCGCAATACCCTCGTAGGGCTCAGAGTGATCGAGTGGGCAAGTCCAGTACACAGTGCGTGATGCACCATTCCTTCCTTCAACCCTAAGCGCTTTCTCACCAGATCAGGCTTATCACGGGGCCCTCCTTCAGGGAGTTTCCTC